>JAVQMG010000126.1:39922500-42888750 GCA_032878915.1 Castanopsis chinensis | reverse complement strand
AAAACTCAGGAATTCCTTTCCTTTTTCTTTTTTCATTTCATACTAAGCAAATTTGGAATATTAAGATTATTATTTTTTAGTGGGCATTATTTTGAAATATGTGTTTTGACTCAGTTGATCTTTTTATAACTCTAATAGTTACAATAATTGGTCAGGGAATTCAAATATTAGTTCTTCTCATAAAAAAACATATAATATCTCTAAGCTACTTGACTTAATCTATATATGATCACTCATAAATGGTCGTATATATAAATCAAAACCTGTTCATAAAAAATATATATATAAATCATATTCTCAAGTGGTAGAGTGTTGTCAAAAAACTTATAACTCAACTAGTTAGGATTTTCTGATAATTGTAATTTAGGGTTTAAATTTCTCTTTCTCCCTCTATTAAATTACAAAATAGAAAATTGTGGAGTGTCAAAATGTATAGTAGGGAGTTTTTTGACAATTCCCAAAGCTCGATAAATAGTAGTGCTACTCACCTTTTTGTTTTCTTCCTCTTATTGGGGTGTTTGTTTTTATCCCTATAAAGTTTACAGGTTCCAGACAGTAAAGATGGAGTTTTGTTTTTATTGGAGATTATAAGATGGCGTTTCTTTTTCTTTTCTTTTTCTTTTTTTTTTTTTTTTTTTGACTGATAAGATGGGGTTTCTGAAATGCATGTCAATCAACAAATAAAGATAAAATTCATAAACACGTGATTTTGAAAATGTTTGATATGTACAACTAGATAATTTGGGGAAGCAAAATAGGCATTTACAGTTGCTTCTGACCTTCTTTAACTAGCATATACAGAAGTATAAATGGTAGGCCCACACACACAGTGGCTTAATAACTTTCAACCGGTGCATTTGGAATATTTTTAAATTTATGGGTTTTCGTCAACTCACTAGTTATTTTATTAACTTGGAGTTGATCTTTAGTATTTTATGATATTACTATGATTTTAATTTGTAGCAGTTATGTTATAATGCAGAAAAAAATAGTATTTTTTTTCTCCATGTTGTGTTGATTATTTCTCTCCTATAAGGGTTATGATAAATAATGCATATATATATCTATGGAGTTTTGGCCTCTTCCATAGGCTGCAAAAGATAGTAACATACTACCTAGATAGAGAATTTTAATTTATTTTAATGTCCTGTCAAAATGGAGGCATTTTAAATAAATCCCACCTGTTACTTTGTCCATTTCCTCAGTCAATACTTGACTAAACCTTGATCTATGAGAATTGGTAAAGAGACTTTTCGAGAGAGAGAGAGAGAGAGAGAGAGATATCAGGAAAAGACAGCTTACAGATAATGTACTCATTAGGAAAAACAACCTCATTCTTATTAAATTATATCTTCTTCTTCTTTTTTCTCAATATTCTACAGACCATTGGGGGATGAGTTAAGACAAGGGGAATATGACAGCAGGAATTTTGGACATGAAATCTTTTCTGAAGACAGCAACAGGCTTCTACAAACAATCGAAGAAACTAGCAATCAGCATCAGGTATACTCTCAACCTTTGGATGACATAAATGCATGGCATGCGCACACACATGCATGCACACAATATGAAAGAGAGAGAGAGAGAGAGAGAGCAATGACTGTAGAAGAGAAATGTGATTCCACTCACTGAAGAATCATTGGATAATTAATACAGAAAATTAATGACATTAAATTTTATAAGATACGGTGCTAGAACCTTCAAGGATGACCATGTTTTTAGTTTGATTAAATTGCATATTTAGTCATCTTTGTTTCAAAATCGTTATTGTATTTTAAAATGTTTCAAAACTGCTTTACCATCATTTGATGGTGTAAACCACTAACATATCAAACAAAATTATTGAAACCAACGTCATTTTAATGATGTAGCATGAATTTTATTTGCTATCTTAGTATTTTTTTTTATTATAAGAACCCACTGATTCTTATAGAATTGAGATAGTTTAAGTACTTCTTCGAGAAAACTATGCTTCCCAAAGAGTCAGAATACAAAGAGAGAGATTAAGAGAGTATTTACAAATATTTTTCAAGATGATTTTTTACAAGTGATCCTACATTCTTAGAGCACTATCTTATCCCCAAAATCTGTTATGCAATCAGTTACGAATAGTTTTTTTTTTTTTTTTAATGAATAGTTCGTCAGTTGTGAATAGTTAAAACTAACTATAACTAATTACTATTGCCACATCAATTGCAATTAACTACCACTGCAACATAAGAAATTATCCTCACTAACTTCCAAATTAGACAAGCTTTGACAGCACAACACTGTGCACAAGAGCAGCTTGATTCACAGTCGGGCAGAATCAGGATTCGTACAGGGGAGCCAAATCTTAAAACCAAAAAACATTTATGAAAATAAAAACTAATATCTATTTTATATTCAAAAAAATACTACATATAAAATAAGTATTTCTTAAACATTTCATATTATAAAACACATCAACAAAATATAACATACAAAATAAGTGTCTCTTATTTTGTGCGTGATTTTTGTTTAGTCCATATTTATTTTTTTATTTTGTTTTTGTAGTTAAAGAGGCATGAATTTTATTTATTTATTTCTTTTCTTGTAGGTCAATATCTAAATATTTTAGAGGAAGAGAGACAATATATATATATATATATATATATTTTTTTTTTTTCTTTTTTTAAGGGCAAATCTTAATTTTTTGTATACCAAATTTTTTTTATATAGCTTATATGCATATATTAGTTTTTTTGGGGGGGGAGGGGGGGGGGGGGGGGGGGCATGACCCCCTCTACCCTAGTGTAGGTCCGTCCCTGTTCACAATAGAGCTGAACCTATCATTTTTCATCCATTAGACAACAATGAAGACATTTTCAGAACAATTTTAGAAGTATAAAAATTAAAGACATTTATGGAACAATTTTAAAAAGTATAAAAATTAAAGTGAAACATTTCACAATATAAAGAAGATTTAAAAGTATATATACAATTAACTTTTTCGTTTTTAATCCCCTATCATTATGTTTATAAGAGTAAGCACTAAGGATATGTAATAAGTGTTTAAGTGACTTTGGAGGTTAAAAAACTGTTTTTGGAGGTGGGCTTGCTAATAGAACACTAATCAGACCTCATAAACTTTTTTTTAATAGAACAAACCTCATAAACTTAATTCTATCATTTACTTAACAAAAATTAAAATTTAAAAAAAAAATTGAAAAAAAGAATTCGTGAAAAGAAAATGAAGAACAAAAGGTTGTCCTGTGTCAAGGATCTCATAATAAAGCAGTTTGGATGAGATTAATTCATTTCATTTGTTTATTTTTCTTCTTTCTTAGGTACAATTGTTTCAAAGTCTCAGTTCTTTTTAGTTACAATATTATATTTTTACACTTATAATAAAATATACTGCTATGCTTCGGATTGATTGGATATTGATTAAGTGTGTGTTGTGTAGGTATGTAATAAGCCCCATATCAAGAAATACTGGCTTGATTTAGGCTTTATTAACAATTACATAGAACCTCATGTGACTAGACTAATTACAAAGAACCTCATGTGACATTTATAACTAGCGTTTTTTTCTTGCTCATTGTGACTAGACTAATCAATTTGAGATATAGCCCATTCAGTTGTGACATAAACTAAATATGTTAAAACAAGTTCATCTAATCATAGAAAATTGAGAACATGATCCGTTGTATATGTTCATGCATGCTATGCCATGTTATGAGCTTCACCAGTTAAAACAAATAAGTTCATCTCGTATGTGTATATGCATGCTAAGTTAATTTTGAATATGTACATGCATGCTATGCCATGTTATGAGCTTCACTGCTTGCTTTCATATGGAGTAATTAAGATTATCATGCATGCATATTATCTTTGCAGGATACAAATACATGCTTAGTTTGTAGCATGTCCAATGAAACCAGTGGACCTGATGAAATTTGTGAGCTCTCACTATCCTCGGCTCCTCCAGCGATGCATTGTGTAGAAGAGAGAGAGTTCTGGCCTTTAACTGATTATAACATTCCTGATTCTAGTTCCTTAAATGAATTCATAAACATTCCCCACTTCCACTCTCTTGGGAGCAGTAGCATAAACTTGGATCTAACCATCTAAATTATCTATCAAGATTAGATATACACTTCTTTGTTTGTATTTATCCTCTCAGTATGTAAATACGAATTAGACTGTTAGTAGAAAACTAATTAAAATAGGACATAAATGAGGAATTGAAGTTTTTATATGGGTATGAATCTAAACTATGTATATATGTGGATGTTAGCTAATCTGAGTAGAGAATTTATAATAAACTACTAGTCATAAAGGTTCTTAAATCTGCTCGAATTCCCACCAGTTTCCTAGAAATCTCAACAATGAACTTCACTAAGGTTTACTGTATAGGGACATTTATAAATTCATTTGATAGTAGACAATATTGTCATATGACATTAGGAAATTATAGGGGATCACACCCTCAAAGTTTTGCATAAATGACAACTCTACTAATGTTTGTGATAATTCTAAGTGTCGTACCATAAACTGTGTTATTTCACCGCAAAACCAATTGGTGATGAGAAAGATACACTCAAATCTTTTATGGGTTTCGGCGTCATACCACGAGAGCCTGTTTTTAGTGTGGTTATACGGAGTCAAATTGTGGAACTCCCAACACTAAGAGATACATATTGAAATCTCTATTTTGTCCTTAATTCGTTCTTGATTAAGCGATATAATTAATGTTCTTAATTTTTGGGTATATATATATATATATATATATATATTAGGTGACTCAAGAGTTTTTTTGGGTAAATATCGGGTGACTCAAGTAAAATAGAGATTTAGTTGAGAAATCAATAAACTAAGAAAAAATCAAGAACATTATAGCTTAACTAAGGGTACTTTAGTCCACAAAAATAAGGTAACTAGAGAGCAGAATATTTCATCGTGTCAATTATGCTCATAACAAAGCTCAAGAGGGAGATTGTTATTTCTACAAAACTTTTGGGTCATTCTCATTTCTTTCCTTATATATAATAAATAAATAAATAAATGAAGGCATGTCATAAGAACAATAAATCTAATCTCACTTTAGAAAAGGGAAAATATGGGTCTGATAACATGTTAGAGAAATTAAAATGGGCAAAGAAAGAAGAGATGAAATAGTTGGGAAAAAAAATGAAAATTTTAATGTGATTATCTTAATGGCTTACACCCCGATACAAATTCCGAAATGACTAAATAATAGTTTTACAATGCATGCATTGAAGGGTTTATATTTAATAAATAGTATAACATGACAAATACAATAACTGCAAAACCACTATAGTATATGATATTATAGAAAGCCAAGCGTACAACACAATGCAATATTAATGTTATTCACATATTAATATAATAATAAGGTTTGTAATAAAAAACTAAACGAAGGTATTAGTTTTCAAAAAATGAAATGGTGACAAAGGCCTTATAGCTAAATTGACATTTCCCCATATACAAAGTACTTGGAGGCTTAAGAAGGAAAGGGTTCGAGCTACGGGATTAGCAACATGTTGTAATTATTTCTTAAAAAAAAAATGAGATGGTATATTATAGCAGGTGATATATTGAACAAGTTTAAAGACTTCCACTTGATTCCAAGAAAAGAGAATGAAGTTGAAAGAAAAGCCCATTTGTCATTGTAAATCCTAAAGGGCGATACAACAATAGATCATTTCACATCTATGAAAATTGAGGTTAATTAGTTTGTGTTCAAATGAAAATTTCACCACAGCCAACTCTACGCCATCAACCACAAGTCTTGAAACACTTGGATAAGTGTAAAGTGTAAAGGGTAAGCTCGAAAATTAAACCAAATAAAAAAAAATTGCAAAAATTCACACATGGAGATTGAGATTAGAAAAACATAGAGTAGGAAAAAAAAAAAAAAAGCATCATCTTCCTCTCTCTGAACCTGGCTTTTTCTTTCCCTCCCAACTAAGCTAATTCACCTATGTAATTTTGTGTGCTTCTCACGTGATTTAAATGTTAGTTTTTTAACACCAAACTAACAGATGTATTAATTTCGCAGGTGTGAATAGTTTAAGGAGTAAATGTTAGGGACATATTTGATATAATTAGCTAATTCTTTGACAAAACATATGTTACTTGTAATTGGGTAGATCTAAGATGGTTTAGGACTTCAAGAAACATGTTGTCCAAGTCAAGTGTTAAAACCATGCAAATCTATTCAAGAAACAAGTGAAGAAGTGTTGTTTATTAAAACTCGATAGATATTTTGACAAAAGCCTATTTATCGAGATTTAATGTTAAAACTCAACACATGCTCGACACAAGCTGTATTTGTCAAGAATTACGAAATCAGAATATCCATATCTGATTACACTCATATCCTTGATGTTGGGATGTTTAAACCCCAGTTGATAGAATTAACAAGTTTTAAATCCAAGTTTTTAATTAGATTTATTATGATTAAACCTTGTTAAAACAAGCAAACATCAATATCATGTCAATATCATGCATAGCAGAATAGTAAATAAGACATGATATGATGACCCAAGAAAACTAATATAACAAACTAGTTTCACAGTAAAAAACCTGGAGGAGAAACCTTCCCAAAAAGCATCCACTATAATAAAAATAAGTTTCAGATCCAGTACAAAACATTTGTCCCTAAACTCTACAATCCCCATAGATGAACTTACAACAGAAATCTTCTACAACTTAAGAACCTTTGAACTTTTCAATATATGAATGTCACCCTTTTGCATGAATCTCAGTACGTTACTAGAAATCTCTCACATTTTTCACATGTGACTTAATTGGGAAAAAAAAAAAACAGTGATTCTTTCTTATAACAAGTGGTATATTTCTATTTTATATTTAAAAAGGTGAAATCCTGGATTGAAACTTGGCATTGCATTTCTTTTCTTCTTTTTTGAAGAAAAGAAGCAATGATATTTGTATAATGCAGCGTGCATCTTAAACACTTTTATAATTACTCTCATTCACGTTCCTTTTTCGCCTAGCTAGCTGGATTTCAAACAATGATCCAAATATGAAAGAAATTTATTTCGTCAAAAAAATTGATTGTAACCAATTCTGTCAGAATGGGAACCACATCCTACCCTACTTGAGAGAGAGAGAGAGAGAGAGAGAGTCTACTAAGATCATAGTTTCCAAGAAAGAAATGAAAGCACAATCTTTCAAAAAACTGAGGCGCTTTCTATGAAGAACAAAAACATTCTAACCATCATCATCATCATGAGGCAGAAAAAAGACAGCTTGATTAATTATCATGATGCGTGAACAGTGGCATGATTTTCTATGCTAGGTAGGATGAGAATAAAATGTTAGGCACTATTGAATGCTAAGTATGGTCGGAAAGGGATATATACTTTAGGGCTTGTAAGTCCGTGTCGGATCAATCCAAAAAAGGAAAAGAGTGGTTACCAATTAATCACTGTTTTTACATACATAGAAATTGTAAATCCCTCGTGCAAATTTCCATTTGTTTGGCTGCCAGATTTTGAGTAAACTTTTAAAGTAGAACTGTTTTTCCTTTTCTCATTTGCCATGCACTCAATAACCAGTTTTTTGCTAGTATGTTACAATCCCAAGTTAAGGTTCAGTCCTAGCACTTTATGTGTGATGTCTAGTGTTTTTGGTTCAAATTCACCTCATTTTTCTCCTCATTATGATCATTCATATTTTTTGCAAGTATATATCTGTTTTAGATTATCACAAGTAAATTCTTGTGCTTTGTCAATTAATCTACCTTTTGATTAAACAATAACGAGGGCTACCAATTATTTTTACACTTGAATAAATATGGTAATCTCTGCAATCAAACAAGGTTGCCATCTCTTCTTTAATTAGTTCCAACAGGTACAAGACTAACTCCAGCAACTTGAAGAAGATGTTGTTGACTGCAAAGTTCTTCACGTCATCAACAAAGAAGTTCAAGAAGTATTTGGTTACAAAATTCTAAGACGCAAAAGACGTAGTAACTTCTTACAGAGAGAATTAGGCACTTGGTCACCTTTTCATATGTTCTCTACGTACATACCCACTATGACGGCCTTTAAAATAAGCTTTATTTATGTCTAGGGTTGTGAGAAAAGAAACCCTAAACAAATATTTCAGTATAGGCCGAAAATCAAATCTGAAAATTCTGATTTCGTAGATCTCGATAGATTCAGCTTCTGTCAAGTTTTCTTTATTAAGTCTCGATAGATTTTCTATCAAAGTATCTGTCGAGCTTTAATGAACAATTTTTATGAACAGCTTTTCTTCACTTGTTTCTTTGTCCAATATTCATGGCTTTAATATTTGGCTTGAACAATATGTTTTTTGAAGTACTAAACTCATCCTAAATCTACCCAATTACAAATAAAGTGCATTTTAAGAATTATTTTAAGGTCCATCTCTAGGTGGTTGCACTTGTTGTTACACGCATATTGTGACCGGAGACAGAAATTACTCTAATTCATCTTTCTCTTTGTAGAAGCTACTGCGTCTTTGCGTCAATTATTTGTGACCAAGGAGCTTCTTGATCTTCATATTGATGAACTGAAGAACTTTGCAATCAACATCTTCTCCAAGTTGGTGTGTTAGTCACGTACTGGGATCCGTGCATCATTGTTTAGTCACGTACTAAGAATCATGCATTGAACGAAGAGATTGTCGCTACAATACAAGTCTAATTAGGTATTGGGATAAGGTTTCAACTATAGATTGGTATTAAGTACTGGGATTCCTTTTACTTATAACCGCTTGTAATTGATAATAGTGGATTCTCAAAAGTGGTGACCTTAAATTCATTCAGTGGGGTTTTGCCTCGGAGGTATTCCCCATTTGTAAACAAATCACTATGTCAATTTTATTTTCCATTGTATTTAGTTTAATTGGTGATTTGTTTGTACTACCACGCTATTGCATGTTAAATTGACTTAATTAATTAACTTGGATAATTAATTAATTTGTCAAAAGGGTCAATACATTTGTTAGGACATATGTGGTTCACTTGTTAAGAACATATGTCGTTCTTTTATGTAATTGGCTAATCCTTTGGCAAAAAGAATTTTACTTGTATTTGGATAAATCTAGGATGTGTTTAATGCGTCAAGAAATCTTGTTTTAAGATCAAGTGTTAAAACCATGCAAGTCTGTCCAAGAAACAAGTTGAAGAAGTGTCTGTCATTAAAGCTCGACAGCTGGCTCGACAGCTTCATCTAACGAGCTTTAATAAGCTGTTCCAGCCCCGAGACTCGACAGCTACTTGACAGCATCTCGACACCTCTAGCTGTTGAGGTTTAAGAAAAGCAGTTTTTCAGATCTGTTTTGATTCCAATCTGTAGATATGTCTTTGAGCCTTCTTTTCTCATAACCTCAAACATATAAAAGGATTATTTTAAGGGCCGTCAAAGTAGACACAAGTTGCACAAGTATTGAGCAAAGTCTGTTCAAGTAATTTATGACCGGAGACAAAGTTTGCCCTAGTTCATCTCTTTGTGAAAAAGCTGCTGTGTCTTTGCACCATAAGGTTTTGTAACCAAGCATCTTCTTACTCTTCATTGTGAGGATGAACTGAAGAACTTTACAACCAACATCTTTCTCAAGTTGGTGATTGAAGTCACGTACTGAAATCCGCGCAATTGGTTAGTCATGTACTGGAAGCCGTGTATTGAAAGTGGTATATTATAGCAGGTGATATATTGAACAAGTTTAAAGACTTCCACTTGAGTCCAAGAAAAGAGAAAGAAGTTGAAAGAAAAGCCCATCTGTCATTGTAAATCCTAAAGGGCGATACAACAATAGACCATATCACATCTATGATAATTGAGGTTAATTAGTTTGTGTTCAATTCTCACTTCTTTTTTTAAGATGATCACATTATATGTAATGTTGGGATGGCAACAGGACAAGATGGGTTGGGGTTGGGTTAGGGTGTCCCATTCCCATGTTGTTCTCTCTTCGAGACAATACACACACACACGCACACACAAAACTCTTGTGGAGTGAGAATTAGGCAGGTCAGGGGCAAGGTGGATTGGAGATATCTTTTATTTTCTAATAAGGTGGCTTTGAAATTAATGAATTAGAGATGATAGCAAACAAAAATGAGAGAGAGAGAGAGAGAGAGAGAGAGAGAGAGAGAGAGAGAGAGAGAGAGAGAGAGAGAGAGTGAGTGAGTGGGGTTTAGGGATGGCACTAGAATATGTATATAAAAAATAAAAAATATAAATATAAATAGGATCAATGGCGAAGTCTAGATTTCAGTCTAAAGAGGACAAGATTAAAAGTCAATATTAAAAACGACATAAATCCAATTTTTTTTAGAATATCTAAAAAAATATTAAATTATAACAATAACAAAATGATTATACAATTGTGAACAAGTGTGTTTATGTTTCATATCATTAAAATAAAAATAAAAAACAAAAACACCCATTTCAAAATTACTAACAATCAAAGTAAGAGATTTATTTAAATATACAAAATTTAGACATCAAATTTGATTTGTTAAAATAAATTGAGAAATCAAATTAGTCTATTGTGTTAAGAATATACATGCAAAGTTTATATATATATATATATATATATATATATATATTATCCAAAGTATTTAAAATTTGGGTTTATAATAAAAAAACCAAAGTTTAAAACATTGAAAAAATCAAGGTATAGAATAGAAATTAAATAAATAATAAAAAAAAGGTAGTGGTGATACATCATCTTATAAGACTAATTTAGTAAAATTTGTAATATTAATAGCATCAGTCATCAAGAAAAGTGATATGAATAGTGGGGAAGAAAAAAAAAAAAAAAAAAAGCAAAACAAATCACTGGTGAAATTTAAACGTGGGACAAGAATAGTGAAGTAGGTGTAAAAGTCATGCTTTGCTACCAGAGGGAAGTCTTTTTCCTCTTTTTTATTTTTTTTTTTTTTTTTTTTTTTTTTATGTTGGTGTCAAGCTTTGTTTTTCTGGAGTATGAGTCTTTTGTTTTGTTTTTTCATCATGTTAGGTAGGCAACTTAAGAAGAGAAGTAACTAAAAAAATTTTCTAGCACTTCCTTTGGAGCTCTCTTCAATTTTCTTTTTTCTTTTCTTCTCTAGCACTTCATCTACTCCAGAGCATTGAAAAAGCTCTCTCTCTTTCTTTCTCTCTCTCACATCGTCAATGGATGACAAAGGCTAGAGGACAATATTTTTTCCCCTCCCACCACAGCAGGTCCTCCTCCCCACCAAGGCTCAGATGGGTCAACTTTGCTCTTTTTTTTCTTTTCTTTTTTTCTAATTTGATTAGTTTTAAAATTGTGATTTGAGTTTGTATTTTGATTGAGAGCTCCGTCAAATTTGTGCTTCACCGTTGTTTTCTGATGAAAAGCAAATAGAAAGTTTTTTTTCTAAAGAGAAGCAAGAGAGAGAGGGAGTGCAGAAGAAAGAGAAATGGAAGAAAGAGAAAAAAAAAAAAAAAGTCTTTTTTTATTCAACCGGGTATTATTTCAATGGAGTATATTGTTTAGAAGAGCTACAGTAATTGCTACAATGCTCTCCATGTCTGAAGAGCTACTGCAGCAAATCTAAAAAAAAAAAAATTGGAGATAGAAAGGCTGTTGGAAGTGTATTTTTGTGTATTTGCTCTCCAAATTAGGCTTTAGAGAGCTTATTGGAGATGCTCTTAATCATACCTTCCATTCCCTCCTTACAAATTGTTTCATATTTTTTGGATAATGGACTAAAATAGGTTTATTTAATTATTTAAAACATACTGTAAGGGCACGGATCGAGCTTGATATTGGATTCAGTCTCTGAGCCCTAAACAATGAATTTATAGAGAGCAGGATTTTAATCCTTGGATTTGGGTGATAAATAACATCCAGATTTGGCTTGATCATAGAACCTATGCATATACTTGTCAATCATGGATGAAATATTACTTTGTATATTATTGCCGAGGACAAATGCTTGAATTTCCTTACAAGTTCTTCCTCTTTCTCTCTCTCTTTTCCAATTTCTATCTCCCTCACCCCCTTCTACGTCTTCTTCCTTCACCTTTTATAGGCCTCTCTCCTTTTCCCTTTCTTCCACGTGTAATCCTGACCTTCTTCTCCTTTGGATACTTGTCCCATCATCCCTTTTTACTCAGGTCTCTGATGATGAAGATATGGTTCAAACCCAACGTTCAGGTGTCACTTCTTCATTAATGCGGCCAGAGAAGCAGGTGTAGAGCTTTAAATGCGGTGGTAGCAGCTTTTTTCTGGATGTTCCCCTGTCCCTCCCCTTTAATCTTTATCTTTATCTCTTTAGTTCCAGCACCACAGGCTTCTGTTAGGGGAGCTGTTGGACTGTTAAATCAATTACGTCATCCTCGGCAACACTTGCCGAGGACTATGCTGTCCTCGGACGTTGTATTCCTTGGTATTTTGATCATGCACGACACCCCTTCTTATCACGTGTCTTTGCAGATTTGGACGGATTGCGTCCTCGGACCATTTCTAGATGTGAAGTCGGGCCTCTTTCATTGTGAGAGTTTGTGGGCCGGCCCATTGCGTATAATTCAGGCCCAATGGTACTACATTAGCCCCTCGAAGCCCTTAGTTCTATCTTATTAGGAGAAGTGAGGGCTTCGATATACGCGCGTGGAATGATCCTTTTCTGACGTTTCAGTCTATGAGCGGTGCATAAATTAAATGTCGGCGGCTCTCTGTTCCCCACGCCCAACCGTGCGATGACCATCCAACGAGCGAGCGTGCTTCAAGGGGAAATAAGCGGGAGATTTTTTGCTTTACGTTTTCCCACGAAATAGATACTGCCACTTCAAAGGTCTCCTGTTCATTTCAGACTTTGCACACTGAACTAAACCCTTCCTGCAACTTGCACGCGTCTTCACACCCTTCATCTCTAAGCCGAGGTGACGTAGTTGTTTAAAAGTAAGTTTTTCTACCTTGTGTTTTCATTATCGTTGTTTACTCCTTTGATTGTCCCTTTTCTTCTGTCTTCGGCTATTTAGATCTCCCAATTCTGTCATTGTGTTTATTCTCTAGTTTTAAGAAATGGGTAGGTTCGCATCGCTAGTGGATACCCCTGAGAAAATAGAAGCCTTTAAAGCCAAATATGAGATCCCACCTAGAGTGTCCGTTAGGTACTGTAAGACGGGAGAGTGGCTCACCAAGAGAGAAACCGGCGAGGTAGCGATTCCCATGATAGCATTTATAGAGGGAGGGATGAGAATCCCTATGATGCCCATTACTATGAACTATCTTAGAACCGCTAGGTTGTCTCCTACACAGTGCGCTCCCAATATGTTTAGGATTTTGGGTGCCACAGATGTCTTGAATGAGAGATAAGGGTTAGGTCTTACTCACCACGAGGTGAATTGGGTGTATACCCTTCACCGATTGAGGGGGCATACCTACTACTTGAAGTCTAGACACCCCGAAGTCAGATTGATCCAATGCCTTCCCCATTCCAACAAGGGTTTGGACAAGGACTACCTTATATTGTCCGGGGAATGGCATGACGGCTTCCACTGTCCGACGACGGAGGGAGAGCCTGGTGAGTGTTCACGCCGCGTTGGCCTCGCTCAATGATAAATTTGCTGTTTTTTTTCGTTGGTTATGTTTTCTCTATTTTGTTTGTACTGATCTATTTTTTGATATACACGTGCAGATCGTCGTGCGCTCACGCCCCGTGCCAATCTTGTTAACTTCGACCGTTTAAACAAGATCTTGAAGGCCGAGGTCTTTGTGCATTCAGACGGTCAACTCCGCGCCGCCCACGGCATTCTCGGATACACCCCCATCTCCTCCGCCTTCCAAGAAACCAAGTGCGTCATCAAGGAGAAAGATCCGAGACTTCCGAGGATCAGCGTAGCTGTTGAAGGTTTTCTGTTGCCTCCTGGTGCTCCAATCCCTCAAGGCATTTTAGTTACTGAGCCTGTCAGGGTTACTCCAGGAGCCACTCACCTCGCCACTTCCTCGGCTCGTCCCCAGTTGGGTGAAGGTTCATCTTCCCACCCACCCCTAGAAGAAGAAGAAGAAGAAGAAGGAGAGGAAGAAGAAGAAAAAGAAGAAAAAGAAGGAGAGGAAATCGTTGAGCTATCGGATTCAGACGAGGAGTCCGAAGCTTTTGATCAGCTTTTTCCTCCCAAGTATCCATCACCGATCGTCGGCTCTCCCTCTTTTACCTCTTCGGATGACGACGAACAGCCATTAATAAGAATGGGAGTCCAGCGCCGACCCAAGCCTAGCTTGAAGGATGTTTTAGAAGGGCAAGTTGGAACGCAGGCCCCTTCGAAGGTGCCACCGGAGAAGGCTAAGGATAAGGGAGCCGATAAGCTTCCTCCGGTGAGGGTTATCCTTCCCCCTTCCCCTCGAAGACAACATCCCGACCCGGCTGACCATAAAAGAAAGAGAGACCAGCCGAAGGGGAAGGAAATAGTTGAAGGTGGTAAGGATCTCCCCACCAAGGAAACGGACCAGGAAAGGGGTGGCAAACATGCTCGCCACGCCCATTTGAGGCCGGAGAGACGAAGTGATCCTCCGGCTGCCCTTCATGCGCCTATTTGGGCTCCTTAGATGCATGTAGACGATCAGGCGGTCACCGCCGATGCATCTATCAGGGGATCCGATGAGGGCACCGCTGCTTGCATCGCTGACGCGTTGGAGCAGGCGCTACTTTTGCCTGAGGACATGGGGGAGTTGCGCAGGATGATGGATCATAACGTCTTTATGACCCTCAAAAAGGAGTTGGCTATGGTAAGATTCAAATTGGCCGATCCTCGGCACTTATGCTTTTCTTTAAACCCCCCCCCTTTTTTTTTTTTTTTGTAGTGTGCCTTTCGCTAACAATGTTTATATGTAGGCTGTCCAGTCTGCCCATAGGGCAGAGGAGATCGCTGCCAGCTCTTACAGAGCGTTGAGGGACGAAGTGGTTAAGCTGGACCACACTAAGAAAATACTAGAGCTTAAAGATAAAAGGCTTCAAGAGGTGTCCACCAGCTTGAGCAAGGCGACCAGTGAGAAAGCAGGTCTGGAGGCCGAATTAAGGAGCACTGAGAGGCAGGTCGAGGATCAGAGGTTGTTGCTTAAGCGCGCCAATGAGGATCTTGCCTCGGCCAGGACGCTGGCAGAAGGTCTTGCAAAGGATCTTACAGCGTCCGAGGAGGCTAAGGAGGAAGCTCTCAAGGCCAAAGAAGAAGCGCTTATTAAAGCACATGCAGCCGAGGCAATGGTTGACGAGGCTGAGCAGAGCGGCTACGATATGGGCGTGGCAGAAACCACAGAAACATTCAAAGCCCAGGTGCCGGGGGTATGTAGGGATTACTGCCTCCAGGTGTGGAAGGAAGCTCTTTCTCAGGCCGGAGTGGATGCTTCCTCTCCCCTCTGGAAGGTGGAGAATGCTTACATTCCTCCAGCAATCCGCGTGGCTGCCTCTAGCTCAGCCAAGGATGATTCCCCCCCTTCCTCAACTGGGGTGCAAGTAGAGGAAAGTGTGGCCGATGATGCTGCCCCAACTGCCCAAGCTAAAGATGCGTCGCCTCCTCCTGTCCCTAAAGAGCTGCCCATCAATCCCAAAGTTAGCGGGACTATGGAGCTAGTCCTAGCGACTTTGCCCATAGAGCCAAAGGAAAAGGTTGATGGGTCCTCGGCATTAGTGGTGCCTCCTGCTGATCCAAAAGACCAGACCCAGCCTAAGCCATGATCACTCGTGCCTTTGCCGCTACATGTTCCTTTTCTATTTCTAGTATTTGTCCTTGTATTTTTATTTATTTATTTTTATTTTATTTTATTATTATTTTTTTTTATCATCTTTTCTTTGTAACTTGACAAATTTGGCTATGAGTGTATTGATAAACCTTCTGTTCAATGAAAAGAATTCTCGCTTTAAACTGATATTTTGTGTCATATTTGGTGTTGAGATCTTATCTCATTGTTACCCTTGTGATGTGACAATGCAACAACTTGTATCAATAGTATGTACTTATAGTTTTCGGCCCTTATTCAAGGAAATTTGTGCCATCCATATGCGTGCAAATGTTTTAAGTAATAACTGCCAACTTTTGCTGCTAAAACCTACTTAACAACCATTTTCATGACAACATATTAAAAGGGAACATATTGACGTATTTCATACCTGGACTAACTGTCCCTCAAGTTTTGTGCTTAATTTTTAACAACAGATACAGGCTCGTTCACTTACTAACTTCAACGTTGCCTTTGCATGAAGGAAAAAGATTCGAGATAACCTTTCTTTGCTTTAAACTAAGACGGGGGACCTGTTGATTTATCGGGACCTTAATTAAATTTGGAATAAGGTACAGGATCCGAGGACCCGATATAACCTTACCCTTTTTTATTTTAAATTAAGATAGAGGATCTGATGATCCGGCGTAACCTTAATTGAATTAGAGCTAAGGTAGAGGATCCAAGGACCCGGCGTAACCTTACCTTTTTTATTTTAAATTAAGATAGAGGATCTGATGATCCGGCGTAACCTTAATTTAACTAGAGCCAAGGTAGAGGATCCGAGGACCCGGCGTAACCTTACCTTTTTTATTTTAAATTAAGATAGAGGACCTGATGATCCGGCGTAACCTTAATTGAATTAGAGCTAAGGTAGAGGATCCGAGGACCCGGCGTAACCTTACCTTTTTTATTTTAAATTAAGATAGAGGACCTGATGATCCGGCGTAACCTTAATTGAATTAGAGCTAAGGTAGAGGATCCGAGGACCCGGCGTAACCTTACCTTTTTTATTTTAAATTAAGATAGAGGACCTGATGATCCGGCGTAACCTTAATTGAATTAGAGCTAAGGTAGAGGATCCGAGGACCCGGCGTAACCTTACCTTTTTTATTTTAAATTAAGATAGAGGATCTGATGATCCGGCGTAACCTTAATTTAACTAGAGCCAAGGTAGAGGATCCGAGGACCCGGCGTAACCTTACCTTTTTTATTTTAAATTAAGATAGAGGACCTGATGATCCGGCGTAACCTTAATTGAATTAGAGCTAAGGTAGAGGATCCGAGGACCCGGCGTAACCTTACCTTTTTTATTTTAAATTAAGATAGAGGACCTGATGATCCGGCGTAACCTTAATTGAATTAGAGCTAAGGTAGAGGATCCGAGGACCCGGCGTAACCTTACCTTTTTTATTTTAAATTAAGATAGAGGACCTGATGATCCGGCGTAACCTTAATTGAATTAGAGCTAAGGTAGAGGATCTGAGGACCCGGCGTAACCTTACCTTTTTTATTTTAAATTAAGATAGAGGATCTGATGATCCGGCGTAACCTTAATTTAACTAGAGCTAAGGTAGAGGATCCGAGGACCCGGCGTAACCTTAGCTTTTTTATTTTAAATTAAGATAGAGGATCTGATGATCCGGCGTAACCTTAATTTAACTAGAGCTAAGGTAGAGGATCCGAGGACCCGGCGTAACCTTAGCTTTTTTATTTTAAATTAAGATAGAGGATCTGATGATCCGGCGTAACCTTAATTTAACTAGAGCTAAGGTAGAGGATCTGAGGACCCGGCGTAACCTTAGCTTTTTTATTTTAAATTAAGATAGAGGATCCTTAATTTTTTAAAATTAAGATAGAGGATCTGATGATCCGGCGTAACCTTAATTTAACTAGAGCTAAGGTAGAGGATCTGAGGACCCGGCGTAACCTTAGCTTTTTTATTTTAAATTAAGATAGAGGACCTGATGATCCGGCGTAACCTTAATTGAATTAGAGCTAAGGTAGAGGATCCGAGGATCCGGCGTAACCTTACCTTTTTTATTTTAAATTAAGATAGAGGATCTGATGATCCGGCGTAACCTTAATTTAACTAGAGCTAAGGTAGAGGATCCGAGGACCCGGCGTAACCTTAGGCACAACAGAATAGTACAAAAACGACATGTATAAAATGACAGCAACACTTTTCATTAATAATAATATCGTTTCAAGTTACTTACATTCCAAGGATGGGGTACAACTTTTTCATCCAAATCTGCCAGGTAGTAAGCTCCTATTCCAGCTATTGTCGTGATGCGATATGGTCCTTCCCAATTAGGTCTGAGCTTTCCCCAGGCTGGATTTTTGGTATTACCCACCACTTTTCTCAACACTAAGTCTCCAAGAGCAAACGGTCTCGGGTTCACGTTCAAATCATACCCCTGCTTCAGCTTTTGTTGATAATGAGCCAGATGGATCATCGCAGCTTCTCTTCTTTCTTGAACCAAATCCAGATCTTTTTCTAGTAGCTTATCATTGCTCTCCGGGGTGAAGGAACTTGTCCTTATCGTTGGGAATCCAATTTCCGAAGGTATAACAGCCTCGGCGCCATAAGTCATCGAGAATGGCGTCTCTCCTGTTGATTGGCGAGGTGTGGTCCGATACGTCCACAGGACATGAGGCAATTCCTCCACCCATCTTCCTTTGGCATCCTCCAGTCTCTTCTTTAGCCCATTTACTATAACTTTGTTGACAGCCTCGGCCTGCCCGTTCCCTTGCGGATAAGCCGGTGTGGAGTACCTGTTGGCTATGCCGAGGTCACAACAATATCGCCTAAACATCTTGCTATCAAATTGCAAACCATTATCTGAGATGAGGGTGCGAGGGACGCCAAATCGGGTAACAATGTTCTTCCACACGAATTTCTTTACATCGACATCCCTGATATTTGCCAGAGGCTCAGCTTCCACCCACTTAGTAAAATAGTCTGTGGCCACAATCAAATACCTTCTGTTCCCAGGCGCCTTTGGGAAAGGACCCACGATGTCCAGACCCCATTGCGCAAAAGGCCAGGGGCTCGTGAGGGGGTTGAGAACGCCCCCAGGTTGGTGAATGTTTGGGGCGAACCTTTGGCACTGATCGCATTTCCTCACATAAGCTTGAGCTTCTCGTTGCATGTTGGGCCACCGATACCCTTGCGTGAGGGCTCTGTGAGCCAAAGACCTTCCCCCCGTGTGACTCCCACAAATCCCTTCGTGTAGTTCTTCCAGAAGCAGCTCAGTCGCCTCTAGATGTATGCATAGCAGGTATGGGCCAGAGAAGGACCGTTTATAAAGCTTATTGTCCTCTGCCAGCCAAAATCGAGAGGCTTTCCTACGTATTTTATCTGCTTCGACCCTTTCTTCGGGCAGAACATCATCTTTGAGGAAGGACATAATGGGGTCCATCCAGCTAGGCCCCACTCTAATCTGGTGCACACAAATAACACTGCCCATCATTTTCGAGGGTTTAGGTAAGTCTTCAACCAGGACAATTCGAGGTAATCCCTGTGCTGATGACATGGCAAGAGTTGCTAAGGAATCGGCATGCGTGTTGCCGCTTCTAAGGACATGGGACAAAGTAAAGGATTCAAACTTGCGTTGTGTGGTTTTGATTTGATTCAAGTAATCCTGCATCCTCGGATCTCTAGCCTCTACCTTTCCATCTACTTGACCCACAACTAGCTGAGAGTCTGAGAACATTTGCACAATCTTTCCCCCCAACTTGTGGACCATATCCATTCCTTTCAGCAAGGCTTCATACTCGGCCTCATTATTAGTAGCCGAAAATCCCAGTCTTAAGGACTTTTCCAGTGTGAGACCTTCTGGGGTCGTAATTACCACCCCCACTCCGGATCCTCTTTGATTAGCAGCCCCATCAACATACACAGTCCACACCGCAAGACCTTTACATGCAACCATGCCAACTGATTTTTCATCAATGTCCTTGTTGATCACACTATCTTCTATTATGGGTTCAGCAAATTCCACAACGAGATCAGCCAACACCTGACCCTTTATTGCTGTGCGGGGCATGTACTTAATATCAAAAGAGCCCAAGATGGTTCCCCATTTTGCAATCCTGCTGGTATAATCCGCACTCCGGAGTATAGCCCTTAGTGGAAGCTGGGTCAAAATAACCACCGTATGGGACTGGAAGTAATGGGGGAGCTTACGTGTGCCATGCACCACGGCGAGGATTGCCTTCTCTAATGGCGGATAACGTACCTCGGCTTCATGCAGAGACTTGCTCACATAGTAAACTGGCTTTTGTATGTCCCCGTCAACCCTTACTAGCACCAGACTAACGGCGTGGGTTGCCACCGCGATATATGCGAATAGAACCTCGTCGGCCTCGGGCCGAGACATGATAGGAGGGTGGGCAAGATATTCTTTAAGCTGCTGAAAAGCAACAGCACACTCTTCTGTCCATTCAAACCCCTTCCATTTGTTTAACAGTTGGAAGAACGGTCTACACCGATCAGCAGATCTTGAGATAAATCGGTTGAGAGCAGCCGTCATTCCAGTTAACCTCTGCACTTCCTTCGGATTCCGAGGCTGCTGTAAGTTGTTGATGGCCTTGACCTGAGCGGGGTTGACCTCAATTCCTCTATGCGTCACCATGTAACCCAAAAATTTGCCTGACCCTACACCAAAGGAACATTTGGATGCGTTGAGGCGTAACTTGTGCTTCCTCAGCGTTTGAAAGGTGTCGTCGAGGTCGGGTATGTGAGCCGAGATAGTCTTACTTTTAACTACCATGTCATCTACGTACACCTCAATCGTTTTTCCCAGTTGCGGTTCGAACATTCGCGTCATCATTCTTTGATAGGTAGCCCCAGCATTCTTCAAGCCGAAGGGCATCACCTTATAGTGGTAGTTCCCTATGGGTGTGACAAAGGCTGTCTTTTCCTGGTCTTCTGGAGCTAAGGGTATTTGATGATAACCTTGGAAAGCATCCAGAAAGCTCATCCGAGGATGCCCTACAGTGGCATCCACCAACTGATCTATGCGGGGCATTGGGAATGAATCTTTTGGGCAAGCCTTATTCAAGTCTGTAAAGTCCACGCATACCCTCCATTTTCCATTCTTCTTTTTTACCACTACCGTATGGGCTAACCACTCCGGATAAAACACTTCCTTAATGGCCCCTGCTTTCTTGAGTTTTGCCACCTCTTCTTTAACGGCCTCGGCGTGCTCTCTGGATGAACGCCGAGGTGGTTGCCTCCGTGGCACAGCGGCCGGGTTAACATTGAGGTGGTGACAAATAAACTCCGGATTGACTCCTGGTGCTTCGTAGGCATCCCATGCAAACACATTGATGTTTCGCTTCAAAAATGTGACCAGATCTTCTTTCTCTTGTGGGGGTAATTGACTTCCTACTTGGAAGAATCTCTCTGCATCATCTGCGATAACCACTTTCTCCAAATTTTCACAGCCCGGTCCTTCAATCTCGGCTTCATTTGGCTCGGCCGAGGATACTAACTGCTATAAATCCCTTTCGGCCGGGGTTTGAGACTCCTGTCTCGTCTGATGTGTAATGGCCGCCGTTATACATTGCCTCGCCATAGACTGGCTGCCTAGTATTTCCTCAACCCTATCCTCATACGGGAATTTCAGCTTGACGTGCAAAGTTGATGACACAGCACCTAAGGCATGCAACCATGGTCTTGCCATTATGGCTGTGTAAGGGGAATAGGCATCTACTACGACGAAATCCACGTCCACTACCACTGGTCCTGACTGTACAGGTAACCTAATTAGCCCCTTTGGAATAACAGCCTTCCCTTCAAAGCTTATTAATGGGGAGTCATAAGCAGTGAGATCTTCAGGCCTCAAATTGAGCCCCTTGAACAAATCTGGGTACATGATGTCAGCCCCACTACCCTGGTCAACCATCACTCTTTTCACATCATAACCTCCTATTCTTAAAGTGATGACCAATGCATCATCATGCGGTTGGATAGTGCCCACTTTATCCTCCTCTGAAAATCCCAACACAGGCGAGAGGTTCCTCTTGAGCCTCTTCGGCTCGGCGTAGGTGTCGTCGGCAGAGGGACATAGTACTGACATTATTCTGGTAGGACATGACCCTGTTCGACCTGGCGCTGCGAATATGACATTGATCGTGCCCAGTGGTGGCCTCACATTGTTGCTTCCCTGGTTCACGGAACCTGATTGGGTGCCTGGTTCATTGGGTCGATTCATAAATTGCCTTAACCTCCCCTCCTTGACCAACTGATCCAAGTAATTCCACAGGTTCCTGCAATTCTCTGTGGTGTGGCCCTTATCTTGGTGATAATTGCAATAGAGGTTCTGGTTACGTTTGGTAGGGTCTCCTATCATCCTGCTGGGCTATCTAAAGTATGGCTCTCGGCAAATTTTCTCCAACACTTGTTGTACTGGCTCACGAAATACGGCGTTCACTGTCTGGGGTGGGGCCGATCTAGTCTGGCTAGTGAAATCTCTTCGCGGCCATTTGCTGTTATACCTCTCTGCCTTGTAATCTCTACTCTCCTGAGGGATAGTTTTCATCTTCCCTTTACATTGCTGCTGATCCTCCTCAACCCTCTTATATTCATCGATACGATCCATGAGCCGACGAACTGTTTTCACTGGCTTCTTGGTCAAGGACTTCCTTAAATCATGTTCAACTGGAAGGCCGACCTTAAAGGTGTTGACTGCCACTTCATCAAAATCGCCATCGATCTCGTTAAACGCTTCCCAGTACCTGTCCGAGTAGGTTTTCAGCGTCTCGCCCTCTCTCATGGCCATGGACAGTAACGAGTCTAAAGGCCGAGGTACCCTGCTGCATGTAACAAAACGAGACCCAAACGCCATTGTAAGTTCCATATAGGAATTGATGGAGTCCGCTTTTAAGCCGTTGAACCATCTCATCGCGACAGGCCCTAAACTTGAGGGGAAAACTTTACACATCAAGGTTTCATTCTGTGAATAGACCGCCATGCGTTGATTAAAATGGCTCACGTGCTCCATGGGTCCGTTTTGCCATTATAGATGGTGAAGTTTGGCTGCGTGAACCGACGGGGGAGTCTTCCCCTCTCAATACGTCGTGTGAAGGGTGATTTGGAAAGTTGGAGCAGCGCTTTCCCCATGGCATGGCTGCCCGAGCCCCTGGGAAGGGATTTTTTGCTCACCATATCATGGGGACTCCCTTCTTGGTAAGAAAACGTCTCACTAGGAGGAGTTGCCGACCTCTGCTTGTAACTACTGCTCTGGGAATCTTCTGACGAAGGGTCAGATATGGAAGGCGTACGTTTACGTTTGACCCGACGTAATTTCCTTTTCAGATGATCAATTTCCCTCTGCATGGCCCTAGTATTTGCCTCATTAGGGCCCCTGCTCCTATCTTGAGGATTACCGGCGGTCCGCACCGAGTGCACACTGCCTTCTCGATCTTCTATATGCTCTGTCTGTTGATATGGATCCCCGTGCTGGGATCCGAGAGATTCAGCATGGTCTGGATTCAAGCCCGCCATCATGCTATCTGCACCAAAAACTCAAGGATTCCCACAGACGGCACCAATTGTAAGGGCACGGATCGAGCTTGATATTGGATTCAGTCTCTGAGCCCTAAACAATGAATTTATAGAGAGCAGGATTTTAATCCTTGGATTTGGGTGATAAATAACATCCAGGTTTGGCTTGATCATAGAACCTATGCATATACTTGTCAGTCATGGATGAAATATTACTTTGTATATTATTGCCGAGGACAAATGCTTGAATTTCCTTACAAGTTCTTCCTCTTTCTCTCTCTCTTTTCCAATTTCTATCTCCCTCACCCCCTTCTACGTCTTCTTCCTTCACCTTTTATAGGCCTCTCTCCTTTTCCCTTTCTTCCACGTGTAATCCTGACCTTCTTCTCCTTTGGATACTTGTCCCATCATCCCTTTTTACTCAGGTCTCTGATGATGAAGATATAGTTCAAACCCAACGTTCAGGTGTCACTTCTTCATTAATGCGGACAGAGAAGCAGGTGTAGAGCTTTAAATGCGGTGGTAGCAGCTTTTTTCTGGATGTTCCCCTATCCCTCCCCTTTAATCTTTATCTTTATCTCTTTAGTTCCAGCACCACATGCTTCTGTTAGGGGAGCTGTTGGACTGTTAAATCAATTACGTCATCCTCGGCAACACTTGCCGAGGACTATGCTGTCCTCGGACGTTGTATTCCTTGGTATTTTGATCATGCACGACACCCCTTCTTATCACGTGTCTTTGCAGATTTGGACGGATTGCGTCCTCGGACCATTTCTAGATGTGAAGTCGGGCCTCTTTCATTGTGAGAGTTTGTGGGCCGGCCCATTGCGTATAATTCGGGCCCAATGGTACTACACATACTAATAGATTAATTAATAAAATATAAAAATATTTATTTAAAATATTTATGTTTAATAAAAATAGTTAACTATAAAAATAGAAAATATCAATTTTGAAAATTTTATTGGCAATTTTAATAATACAAATTGACATAATAAACAACTATAGTATTGGACCATCGGTAAGAGATTATAGTTCCATTAAATTGGAGTACTTAAAATTGGACAACTTCTATTTGACATAATAAACAACTATAGTATCGGACTATCGAGAGATTACAGTTCCATTTAATTAATTTGGAGTACTTCTATACAAGTATAATTTAAAAAAAAAAAAAAAAAACGTTAATACATGTATTGTACATTTTTTGTTGTTGAGAATCACATGTATTGTTTTTTTTATTTTTAAGAAATAATTACAATATGTTACTAATCTCGTATCTTAAACTCTTTCTCCTTAAACCCCAAGTAATTTACGCATGGGGATGTGCCAATTCACGTGGATTGTAATTTTAAATATACACACCATAGAATATATTTTTTTGGGAGCTCTTGAGTTTTGTAAAACAAAAGGTTTTTTTCCTTTTCTATTTCTTTTATTTATTTTGACCCATTCGGGACTAATGATCAAAGGGAAAACTCAACTTTTCAACTAATATATATGTAAAATAATTTTTTTCTAGAATGAATTGAAATAAAATAATTCATTTCTCTTAAAATTTTTGGAGTTAATAGAAAATTGTAACAAGTTATATGCTAATAAGTAATCAAGTTTTTTTTTTATAATAATTCTATAGTTATAATAATAAGGGGATTTGAAATTTAGTTCTCTTCATGAAAGAGGACAGACAATGCCACTAAAATACAACAAATAAAGAAAGTGATTATTCAATTTTCTTTTTCTTTTTTTTTGGTAAAAAGGTTAATCATTCAACAACTAAACAACAGCAACAACTACATCAAAGCCAGGATAAGCATGTCCAAGGCCATAGTGGTCCGAAAGAAACGAGTTCAAAAGCACTAAGGGGGGGGGGGGGGAGGGGAGTTGTAATGCAAAATATTTGATTCCTGACAAGTTCCTATTCTAGCAAGAGCATCAGCACAACAGTTTTCTTTCCTAAAACAATGCACCACCTTGACTTGTGGAATTTGGGAGAGAATGAGCCTACAATCAGCCACAAGGGAGGCATTAGAAGCTTTAGACAAGTTGTCATTGTTAATCAAATCAACAACTACATTAGCATCTAACTCAACTATTAGTGCATAAATCCTTAAATCTAAACACATGCTTAATCCATCTCTAATCGCCCAGAGTTCAACTAATAGGCTAGTAGTGATTCCAATGTTTCTTAAGAAGGCTTTAATCCGTGCCCCAGTATAAGAGCAAAGAATACCTCCTCCACCTGCATTACCAAGATTTCCAATCAAAGAGCCACCTGTATTAAGCTTGAACCAAGCCTGACTAGGCCTATCCCAACAGACTAACCCGCAATAGACACGTTTGACACACCAATTTATTTGTGTCAATCCGAAATGACTCACTTAACACAACTCATTTAACTAGTATAACAAATAAATATTTATTTTATTTTAGGTTTGTCAAATACCTTTTATATCCAACATATATTTTAAATTTAAAAAGAAAAGTGAGTAATTACAAAATTTTACAAGAGATATAATTGAAAATTGAAATTTTACAAATCCTAGATCTTTAAACCTTACAAACCCTAAATCTCTAAACATTCTTATAAATATCTAATTTTATTTTATTTTTTTATTTTAACTGTACTACTCACTCTACTATCTGATAGACTCACGCCCAATTCTCAAACTCAAAGCCTCAAACCGGTTATTGTTCTCTCTCTCTCTCTCTCATGTGTTTAGTGAGCTTTAGAATTAAAGAAAACCACTTGGTGTTTCAAAATTCTGCTGTAATTTTTTCTCCATAATGTTTTTCTTCTATAAACTTTGAACCCATGTGTCGTTATTAATATATGAGACATATTATTTGTTGATTAAGGCCACGGTTGTAGCTTTCGTCTTGTGCTGTGTTTTTTTTTTTTTTTTTTTTTGTGTTTGTATTAGTGTTGGACACAATCTGCATATCTTGCAAGTGGGTTTATTGAGAAAATTTATAAACTAGATCTGTTGGGTATTGCTTTTAAAACTGTTGAGGCATGATCATATTTTATAACTACTAATACTTTTATATATTTTTTTGGCATAAAACTTGCACAAATGAAATTGGATGAGCTTGTGGAAGATGTTATGAATTTGGACATCAACAAAGAATCCATGGATGATGATCGTAGTCATAGTCAGGATTAGTCTACTGTTTTTTCCAATTCTTTCAATATTGATACTTAACATTTAGCGAGTTCTAAGGATATTATATTTTTGTTGAACAATGTTATTTCATTTTTGGTTATTTTGAATTTTGGGTTGAAGTGTATGCACTTCTTTTAGAGTGTAAAGAACTTATTTCTAGATGAATATTATATTTTTGTTGAACTATATTATTTTGATTGTGGGTTAAAGACTTGAAGTGTATGCACTACTTTTGAGATGTAAAAAATATTATTTCTAGATGGATGTTATATTTAATATTATGTAGGTTGAAATAGGTCGTGTTCCATTTGTGTCAACCCAACACAACTCATTTATTAAGTGTATCAAATAGGTTGAGTCAGGTCAACTCGCCTTATTAACAAGTTGAGTTAGGGTTGAAAAATCATGACACGATTATTAAATGGATTAGATTAAGGTTGAGCCATTTAGTTGAATACTACTACCTCGACAGGACACGAACCCAACACACTAACCCAAATTGACACCCCTATTATAGCAGGTGATATATTGAACAAGTTTAAAGACTTCCACTTGATTCCAAGAAAAGAGAACAAAGTTGAAAGAATAAAGGGCAATACAACAATAGATCATATCACATCTCTGAAAATTGAGGTTAATTAGTTTGTGTTCAAATGAAAATTTCACCACAACCAACTCTACGCAATCCACCACAAGTCTTGAAACACTTGGATAAGTGTAAAGTGTAAAGGGTAAGCTCGAAAATTAAACCAAACAAAAAAAAAAATTGCAAAAATTCGCACATGGAGATTGAGATTAGAAAAACAGAGAGTAGGAGAAAAAAAAAAAAGCGTACCAATGGCAAGGCGATTGCAGGACAAAAACACCGGCACCAGAGAGAAGGTTGTCACAGCAATTCAAGATTCTAGTTCCACAGTCCATCGTCTTCCTCTCTCTGATCCTGGCTTTTTCTTTCCCACCCAACTAAGCTAATTCACCTTTGTAATTTTTGTGTGCCTCCCACGTGATTTAAACGTTAGTTTTTTAACACCAAACTAATAGATGTATTAATTTGGTAGGTGTGAATAGTTTAAGGAGTAAATGTTATGGACATATTTGATGTAATTAGCTAATCATTTGATAAAACACACTTTACTTGTAATTTGATAGATCTAAAATGGTTTAAGACTTTAAGAAACATGTTGTTCAAGTAAAGTGTTAAAACCATGCAAATCAGTCTAAGAAACAAGTGAAGAAGTATTGTTCAATAAAGCTTGACAAATATCTCGACAGATATCTCGACAAAAGCCTATTTATCGAGATTTAATATTGAAGCTCGAGATAAGCTCAACACAAGCTGTATCTGTCAAGAATTATGAAATTAGAATTTCCATATCTGATTACACGCATATCCTTGATGTTGGAAAATTTAGAACTCGGTTGATAGAATTAACAAGTTTTAAACCCAAGTTTTTAATTAGATTTATTATGATTAAACCTTGTTAAAACAAACAAACGTCAATATCATGCACAACAGAATAGTAAATAAGACAAGATATGATGACTCAAGAAAACCAATGTAACAAACTAGTTTCACAGTAAAAAACCTGGGGGGGAAACCTTCCCGAAAAGTAATCCACTATAATAAAGAGAAGTTTCAGATTTAGTACAAAACATTTATCCCTAAACTCTACAATCTCCGTAGATGAACTTACAACAGAAATCTTCTTCCGCTTCAGAACCTTTAAACTTTTCAATATATGAACGCCGCCCTTTTGCACGAATCCCAATACGTAACTAGAAATCTCTCACATTTTTCACATGTGACTTAATTGGGAAAAGAAAAAAAAAATCAGTGATTCTTTCTTATAACAAGTGGTATATTTCTATTTTATATTTAAAAAGGTGAAATCTTGGATTGAAACTTGGCATTGCATTTTTTTTTCTTCTTTTTTGAAGAAAAGAAGCAATGATATTTGTATAATGCAGCGTGCATCTTAAACACTTTTATAAGTACTCTCATTCACGTTCCTTTTTTGGTTTCTATTATTCTAGTTCTAAAAGTCTTCTAGATGCACTGGACAAGACCTTTAGAATGTCGCCTAGCTAGCTGGATTTCAAACAATGATCCAATTATGCAAGAAATTTATTTCGTCAAAAGAATTGATTGTAACAAATTCTGTCAGAATGGGAACCACATCCTGCCCTACTTGAGATAGAGAAAGAGAGAGAGAAAGTCTATTTAGATAATAGTTTCCAAGGAAAAAATGAAGCACCATCTTTCAAAAAACTGAGGCACTTTCTATGAAGAACAAAAACATTCTAACCATCATCATCATCATGAGGCAGAAAAAAGACAGCTTGATTATCATGATGCGTGAACAGTGGCATGATTTTCTATGCTAGGGATGAGAATAAAATGTTAGGCACTATTGAGTGCTAAGTATGGTCGGAAAGGGATATATACTTTACGGCTTGTAAGTCCGTGTCGGATCAATCCAAAAAAGAAAAAGATTGGTTACCAATTAATCACTGGTTTTACATACATACAAATTGTAAATCCCTCGTGCAAATTTCCATTTGTTTGGCCTCCAGATTTTGAGTAAACTTTTAAAGTAGAACTGTTTTTCCTTTTCTCATTTGCCATGCACCCAATAACCAGTTTTTTGCTAGTATGTTACAATCCCGAGTTAAGGTTCAGTACTAGCACTCTATGTGTGGTGTCTAGTGTTTTTGGTTCAAATTCACCTCATTTTTCTCCTCATTATGATCATCCAGATTTTTTGCAAGTATATATCTGTTTTAGATTATCACAAGTAAATTCTTGTGTTTTGTCAATTTATCTACCTTTACAATAACGAGGGCTACCAATTATTTTTAGACTTGAATAAATATTGTAATCTCTGCAATCAAACAAGGTTGTCATCTCTTCTTTAATTAGTTCCAACAAGTACGTGACTAACTCCAGCAACTTGAAGAAGGTGTTGTTGGCTGCAATGTTCTTCACGTCACCAACAAAGAAGTTCAAGAAGTACTTGGTTACAAAACTCTAAGGCGCAAAAGGCGCAGTAACTTCTTACAGAGAGAATTAGGCACTTAGTCACCTTTTCATATGTTCTCTATGTACATACCCACTATGACGGCTTTTAAAATAAGCTTTATTTATGTCTAGGATAGTGAAAAAAGAAATTCTAAACAATTATTTTAACATAGGCCGAAAATCAAATCTAGAAATTCTGATTTCGTAGATCTCGATAGATTCAGCTTTTGTCAAACTTCCTTCATTAAGTCTCGATTAAATTTTCTATCAAAGTATCTGTTGAGCTTTAATGAACAATTTTTATGAACAACTTTTCTTTAATTGTTTCTTGGTCCAATATTCATGGCTTTAATATTTGGCTTAAACAACATGTTTTTTTAAGTACTAAACTCATTCTAAATCTATCCAATTACAAACCAAATTCATTTTAAGAATTATTTTAAGGCCCGTCTCTAGGTGGTTGCACTTGTTGTCACACGCATATTGTGACCGGAGACAGAAATTGCTGTAATTCATCTTTCTTTTTATAGAAGCTACTGAGTCTTTGCGCCAGTTGTTTGTGACCAAGGAGCTTCTTGATCTTCATATTGATGAACTGAAGAACTTTGCAGCCAACATCTGCTTCAAGTTCGTGTGTTAGTCACGTATTGGGATCCATGCATCATTGTTTAGTCACGTACTAGGATTCGTGCATTGAACGGAGAGATTGCCGCTACAATACAAGTCCAATTGGGTATTGGAATAAGGGTTAAACTGTAAATTGGTATTAGGTACTGGGATTCCTTTTACTTATAACTACTTGTGATTGATAATAGTGGATTCTTAGGAATGGTGACCTTAAATTCACTCGACAGGGTTTTGCCTCAGAGGTTTTCCCCATTTGTAAATAAATCACTGTGTCAATTTTATTTTCCGCTGCATTTAGTTTAATTGGCGATTTGTTTAACTTAATTAATTAATTTGGATAATTAATTAATTAATTTGCTAAAAGGGTCAATACATTCTTGACCTATCAATAAATTGGCTACTATAAAAGTTCAGGGGATCTTTTGGCCAGTGGTTGAAATTAAGTTTAGAGGGTGTATAAGCATTTTTCCCTAAAAAACTAAACGAATATATTAGTTTTTAACAAATAAAATGGTATATTATAGCAGGTGATATATTGAACAAGTTTAAAGACGTCCACTTGATTCCAAGAAAAGAGAAAGAAGTTGAAAGAAAAGCCCATCTGTCATTGTAAATCCTAAAAGGCGATACAACAATAGATCATATCACATCTATGATAATTGAGGTTAATTAGTTTGTGTTCAATTCTCACTTCTCTTTTTAACTTTTAAGATGATCAAATTATATGTAATGTTGGGATGGCAACAGGACAAGATGGGTTGGGGTTGGATTAGGGTGTCCCATTCCCATGTTGTTCTCTCTCCGAGACAATACACACAAACACAAAACTCTTGTGGAGTGAGAATTAGGCAGATCAGGGGCAAGGTGGATTGGAGATATTTTTTATTTTCTAATAAGGTGGCTTTGAAATTAATGAATTAGAGATGATAGAAAAAAAATGAGGGACAATTGAGAGAGAGAGAGAGAGAGAGAGAGAGAGAGAGAGTGGGGTTTAGGGATGGCACTAGAATATGTATAAAAAAAATAAAAACTAAAACTATAAATAGGATCAGTGGCGAAGTCAGTCTAAGGAGGACAAGATTAAAAGTCAATATTAAAAACGACATTAATCTAATTTTTTTTAGAATATCTAAAAAAATATTAATTGATAACAATAACAAAATGATTATACAACTGTGAACAAGTATGTATATGTTTCATATCATTAAAATAAAAATAAAAAACAAAAACACCCATTTCAAAATTACTAACAATCAAAGTAAGAGATTTATTTAAATATACAAAATTTAGACATCAAATTTGATTTGTTAAAATAAATTGAGAAATCAAATTAGTCTATCTGTGTTAAGATGTGTTAAGAATATACATGCAAAGTTTATATATATATATATATATATATATATATTATCCAAAGTATTTAAAATTTGAGTTTATAATAAAAAACCGAAGTTTAAAACATTGAAAAAGTCAAGATATAAAATAGAAATTAAATAAATAATAAAAAAAAAGGTAGTGTTGATACATCATCTTATAAGACTAATTTAGTAAAATTTGTAATATTAGTAGCATCAGTCATCAAGAAAAATGATATGAATAGTGGGGAAGAAAAAAATAAAGCAAAACAAATCGCTAGTGAAATTTAAACATGGGACAAGAATAGTGAAGTAGGTGTAAAAGTCATGCTTTGCTACCAGAGGGAAGTCTTTTTCCTCTTTTTTATTTTTTATTAATTTTTTTTTTTTTATGTTGGTGTCAAGCTTTGTTTTTCTGGAGTGTGAGTCTTTTTTTTTTTGTTTTTTCATCATGTTAGGTAGGCAACTTAAGAAGAGAAGTAACTAAAAAAATTTTAGGATATCTCACAACAAAAAAATAAGAGCTTGGCTCTACCCCTGAATAGGATATCTCACTACAAAAAAATAAGAGATCTATAAAAGAGATTATAATACACATACACACACAAACATTTGAGTTGGGCAAGTATAAAACTCGATCCCATCCCTCGTCACCTCCTTAAGATGGTAAAAATCTGTCATAGGTAGAGCAGAATTGAGTGAGCAAAACTCGTTTTTGTCTTGTCACTTCAAAGCAAAATAATCTACATGGGACAAAGCAGGATGGGATGGTTCATGAAGGACAAGGTACCTACCATCCTTAGAGCATCTCCAATGGCCTCTTCAAATTTTTGTACTGTTTGGAGAGTAAACAGATCATTTTACTTTTTACCTACCTACTTTTTCAAATACATTTTTTAACACACTCTCTATCATTTTCTCTATCTCATTTAAATATTATTTCTTCATTCTTTCTTTAATATTTCTTTTTCAATCTTTTTTCATTCATTTAATTTAAATGAGAAGTACTACATTCTTAACATTCCACAATATTTTTACAATAAATCATATGTGGTAAGTTATTACTGATTTTAATTTGAACATATCATTTAAATATATTTTTTTCATCAGTATTAGTTAGTAACAACCAACTACTTAAGATTTACTGTGAAAATATTGTAGTAACATTTCTCAATTTTAATTTATTATTCTTTATTTTATTTTTCCCTTATCTTTTTTTTTTTTTTTCATCCACACGTTTCTTTTCTCTTCTTTTTTTTTTTTTCTTTTTTTTCTCCTCCACACCTTTCCTTTATCTCTATCTTCACGTCTGGAGCTCTCTTCACTTTTATTTTTTTCTCTTCTTCTCTAGCACTTCCTTTGGAGCTCTCTTCAATTTTCTTTTCTTTTTTCTTTTCTTCTCTAGCACCTCGTCTACTCCAGAGCATTGAAGAAGCTCTCTCTCTTTCTTTCTCTCCCTCACATCGTCGATGGATGACAAAGGCTAGAGGACAACATTTTTTCCCCTCCCTCCACCGCAAGTCCTCCTCCCCACCAAGGCTCAGTTGGTCAGTTTTGCTCTTTTTTTTTTCTAATTTGATTAGTTTTAAAATTGTGATTTGAGTTTGTATTTTGATTGAGAGCTCCATCAAATTTGTCCTTTGCCTTTGTTTTCTGATGAGAAGCAAATAGAAAGTTTTTTTCTAAAGAGAAGCAAGAGAGAGACAGAGTGCAAAAGAAAGAGAAATGGAAGAAAGAGAAGAAAAAAAAGTCTTTTTTTATTCAACCGGGTATTATTTCAATGGAGTATATTATTTAGAGGAGCTACAGTAATTGCTACAGTGCTCTCCATGTCTGAAGAGCTACTGTAGCAAATCTAAAAAAAAAAAATTGGAGATGGGAAGGCTATAGGAGGTGTATTTTTGTGTGTTTGCTCTCCAAATTAGACTTTAGAGAGCTTATTGGAGATGCTCTTAATCATACCTTCCACTCCCTCCTTACAAATTGTTTCATATTTATTGGATAATGGACTAAAATAGGTTTATTTAATTGTTTAAAACATATTAATAGATTAATTAATAAAATATAAAAATATATATTTAAAATATTTATGTTTAATAAAAATAGTTAACTATAAAAATAGAAAATATCACATTTGAAAATTTTATTGGTATTTTTTTTTTTTTTTGAGAATCTTTTATTGGCAATTTTAATAATACAAATTGACTTAATAAACAACTATAGTATTGGACCATCGGTAAGAGATTATAGTTCCATTAAATTGGAGTACTTCTTTTCAAAAAATTGGACAACTTCTATTTGACATAATAAACAACTATAGTGTTGGACTATATCGATAAGAGATTACGGTTCCATCTAATTTGGAGTACTTCTATACAAGTATAATTAATAAAATAAAAATGTTAATACATGTATTGTACATTTTTTGTTGTTGAGAATCACATGTATTATTTTTTATTTTAAGAAATAATTACAATATGCTACTAATCATATATCTCAAACTCTTTCTCCCCATACCCCAAGTAATTTACGCATGGGGAGGTGCCAATTCACATGGATTGTAATTTTAAATATACACACCATAGAATAAATTTTTTTGGGAGCTCTTGAGTTTTGTAAAACAAAAGGTTTTTTTCCTTTTTCATTTCTTTTATTTATTTTGACCCATTTGGGACTAATGATCAAAGGGAAAAATCAACTTTTCAACTAATATATATGTAAAATACTTTTGCCTCTAGAATGAATTGAAATAAAATAATTCATTTCTCTTAAAATTTTTGGAGTTAATAGAAAATTGTAACAAGTTATATGCTAATAATTAATTAATCAAGTTGTTTTTTATAATAATTCTATAGTTATAATAATAAGGGGATTTGAAATTTAGTTCTCTTCATGAAAGAGGACAGACAATGCCACTAAAATACAACAAATAAAGAAAGTGATTATTCAATTTTCTTTTTCTTTTTTTTGGTAAAAAGGAAACTCAATCAACAACTAAACAACAGCAGCAACTACATCAAAGTCAGGATAAGCATGTCCAAGGCCATAGTGGTCCAAAAGAAACGAGTTCAAAAGCACCGAGGGGGGGGGGGGCGGAGTTACAATGCAAAATATCTGATTCCTGACAAGTTCCTATTCTAGCAAGAGCATCAGCACAACAGTTTTCTTTCCTAAAACAGTGCACCACCTTGACCTGTGGAATTTGGGAGAGAATGAGCTTGCAATCAGCCACAAGTGAGGCATTAGAAGCGTTAGACAAGCTGTCATTGTTAATCAAATCAACAACTACTTTAGCATCTAACTCTACTATTAGTGCATAAATCCTTAAATCTAAACACATGCTTAATGCATCTCTAATCGCCCAGAGTTCAGCTAATAGGCTAGTAGTGATCCCAATGTTTCTTCAGAAGGCTTTAATCCGTGCCCCGGTATCAGAGCAAAGAATACCTCCTCCACCTACATTACCAGGATTTCCAATCGAAGAGCCACCTGTAATAAGCTTGAACCAACCCTGAGTAAGCCTATCCCAACGGATTAACCCACAATAGACATGTTTGACATACCAATTTATTTGTGTCAACCCGAAATGACTTACTTAACACAACTCATTTAACTAGTATAACAAATAAATATTTATTTTATTTTAGGTTTGTCAAATACCTTTTATATCCAACATATATTTTAAATTTAAAAAGAAAAGTGAGTAATTACAAAAACTTACAAGGGATATAATTGGAAATTGAAACTTTACGAATCCTAGATCTTTAAACCTTACAAACCCTAAATCTCTAAACCTTCTAATAAATATCTAATTTTTTTTTTTTTTTAGTTGTACTACTCACTCTACCATCTGATAGACTTATGCCCAATTCTCAAACTCAAAGCCTCAAACCGGTCATTGTTCTCTCTCTCTCTCTCTCTCTCTCTCTCTCTCTCTCTCTCTCTCTCTCTCTCTCTCTCTCTCTCTCTCTCTCTCTCTCATGTGTTTAGTGACTTTTAGAATTAAAAAAATCCACTTGATTTCAAAATTTTGCTGTAATTTTTTCTCCATAATGTTTTTGTTCTATAAACTTTGAACCCATGTGTCGTTATTAATATATGAGATGTATTATTTGTTGATTAAGGCCACGGTTGTAGCTTTCGTCTTGTGCCGTGTCTTTTTTTTTTTTTTTTTTTGTGTTCATATTAGTGTCAAACACTGTCTACATATCTTGCAAGTGGGTTTATTGAGATAATTTATAAACTAGATCTGATGGGTATTGCTTTTAAAACTGTTGAGGCATGATCATATTTTGTAACTACTAATACTTTTATATATTTTTTTGGCATAGAACTTGCACAAATGAAATTGGATGAGCTTGTGGAAGATGTTATGAATTTGGACATCAACAAAAAGTCCATGGATGATGATCGTAGTCATAGTCAGAATTAGTCTACTGTTTGTTTTAATTCTTTCAATATTGATACTTAGCATCTAGCGAGTTCTAAGGATATTATATTTTTGTTGAACTATGTTATTTCATTTTTGGTTATTTTGAATTTTGGGTTGAAGTGTATGCACTCCTTTTAGAGTGTAAAGAACTTATTTCTAGATGAATGTAATATTTTTGTTGAATTATATTATTTTGAATGTAGGTTGAAGACTTGAAGTGTATGCACTGCTTTTGAGATATAAAAAATATTATTTCTAGATGGATATTATATTTAATATTATATAGGTTGAAATAGGTTGTGTTACATTTGTGTCAACCCAACACGACTCATTTATTAAATGTATCAAATAGGTTGGGTCAAGTCAACTCGTCATATTAACAAGTTGGGTTAGGGTTGAAGAATCATGACATGATTATTAAATGAGTTGGGTTAGGGTTGAGTCATTTAGTTGAATACCGCTACCTCGACGGGACATGAACCCAACACGCTAACCCGAATTGATACCCTTATTATAGCATGTGATATATTGAACAAGTTTAAAGACTTCCACTTGATTCCAAGAAAAGAGAATGAAGTTGAAAGAATAAAGGGCAATACAACAATAGATCATATTACATCTATGAAAATTGAGGTTAATTAGTTTGTGTTCAAATGAAAATTTCACCACAACCAACTCTACACAATCCACCACAAGTCTTGAAACACTTGGATAAGTGTAAAGTGTAAAGGCTAAGCTCGAAAATTAAACCAAACCAAAAAAAAAAAATTGCTAAAATTCGCACATGGAGATTGAGATTAGAAAAACAGAGAGTAGGAAAAAAAAAAGTGTACCAATGGCTAGGCGATTGCAGGACAAAAACACCAGCACCGGAGAGAAGGTTGTCAGAGCAATTCAAGATTCTAGTTCCACAGTCCATCGTCTTCCTCTCTCTGAACTTGGCTTTTTCTTTCCCACCCAACTAAGCTAATTCACCTTTGTAATTTTTGTGTGCTTCCCACGTGATTTAAACGTTAGTTTTTTAACACCAAACTAACAGATGTATTAATTTGGTAGGTGTGAATAGTTTAAGGAGTAAATGTTAGGGGCATATTTGATGTAATTAGCTAATCATTTGACAAAACACATTTTATTGTAATTTGGTAGATCTAGGATGGTTTAAGACTTCAAGAAATATGTTGTTCAAGTAAAGTGTTAAAATCATGCAAATCTGTCCAAGAAACAAGTGAAAAAGTGTTGTTCATTAAAGCTCGACAAATATTTCGACAAATATCTCAACAAAAGCCTATTTATCGAGATTTAATATTGAAGCTCGACACCAGCTGTATCTGTCCAGAATTATGAAATCAAAATTTTCATATCTGATTACACGCATATCCTTGATGTTGGGAAATTTAAACCCCGATTGATAGAATTAACAAGTTTTAAACCCAAGTTTTTAATTAAATTTATTATGATTAAACCTTGTTAAAACAAACAAACGTCAAAATCATGCACAACAGAATAGTAAATAAGACAAGATATGATGATCCAGAAAAACCAATGTAATAAACTTGTTTCACAGTAAAAAACCTGGGGGGGGAAACCTTCTCGAAAAGTAATCTACTATAATAAAGAGAAGTTTTAGATCTAGTAAAAAACATTTATCTCTAAACTCTACAATCCCCGTAGATGAACTTACAATAGAAATCTTCTACCGCTTCAGAACCTTTGAACTCTTCAATATATGAACGCCGCCCTTTTACACGAATCCTAATACGTAACTAGAAATCTCTCACATTTTTCACATGTGCCTTAATTGGGAAAAGAAAAAAAAAAAAAAACAGTGATTCTTTCTTATAACAAGTGGTATATTTCTATTTTATATTTAAAAAGGTGAAATCTTGGATTGAAACTTGGCATTGCATTTTTTTTCTTCTTTTTTGAAGAAAAGAAGCAATGATATTTGTATAATGCAGCGTGCATCTTAAACACTTTTATAATTACTCTCATTCACGTTCCTTTTTTGGTTTCTATTATTCTAGTTCTAAAAGTCTTCTAGATGCACTAGCTGGATTTCAAACAATGATCCAAATATGCAAGAAATTTATTCTGTCAAAAGAATTGATTGTAAAAATTCTGTCAGAATGGGAACCACATCCTGCCCTACTTGAGATAGAGAAAGAGAGAGAGAAAGTCTATTTAGATCATAGTTTCCAAGAAAGAAATGAAAGCACAATCTTTCAAAAAACTGAGGCGCTTTCTATGAAGAACAAAAACATTCTAACCATCATCATCATCATGAGGCAGAAAAAAGACAGCTTGATTAATTATCATGATGCGTGAACAGTGGCATGATTTTCTATGCTAGGTAGGATGAGAATAAAATGTTAGGCACTATTGAATGCTAAGTATGGTCGGAAAGGGATATATACTTTACGGCTTGTAAGTCCGTGTCGGATCAATCCAAAAAAGAAAAAGAGTGGTTACCAATTAATCACTGGTTTTACATACATACAAATTGTAAATCCCTCGTGCAAATTTCCATTTGTTTGGCTGCCAGATTTTGAGTAAACTTTTAAAGTAGAACTGTTTTTCCTTTTCTCATTTGCCATGCACCCAATAACCAGTTTTTTGCTAGTATGTTACAATCCCGAGTTAAGGTTCAGTACTAGCACTTTATGCGTGGTGTCTAGTGTTTTTGGTTCAAATTCACCTCATTTTTCTCCTCATTATGATCATCCAGATTTTTTGCAAGTATACATCTGTTTTAGATTATCACAAGTAAATTCTTGTGTTTTGTCAATTTATCTGCCTTTAAAATAACGAGGGCTACCAATTATTTTTAGACTTGAATAAATATGGTAATCTCTGCAATCAAACAAGGTTGTCATCTCTTCTTTAATTAGTTCCAACAAGTACATGACTAACTCCAGCAATTTGAAGAAGATGTTGTTGGCTGCAAAGTTCTTCACATCATCAATAATGAAGTTCAAGAAGTACTTGGTTACAAAACTTTAAGGCGCAAAAGACGCAGTAACTTTTTACAGAGAGAATAAGGCACTTGGTCACCTTTTCATATGTTCTCTATGTACATACCCACTATAACAGCCATTAAAATAAGTTTTATTTATGTCTAAGGGTGTGAGAAAAGAAACCCTAAACAAATATTTCAGCATAGGCCGAAAATCAAATCTGGAAATTCTGATTTCGTAGATCTCGATAGATTCAGCTTCTATTGAGTTTTCTTCATTAAGTCTCGATAGATTTTCTTTCAAAGTATCTGTCGAGCTTTAATGAACAATTTTTATGAACAGCTTTTCTTCACTTGTTTCTTGATCCAATATTAATGGCTTTAATACTTGGCTTGAACAACATGTTTTTTTAAGTACTAAACTCATCCTAGATCTATCCAATTACAAGCAAAGTGCATTTTAAGAATTATTTTAAGGCCCGTCTCTAGGTGGTTGCACTTGTTGTTACACGCATATTGTGACCAGAGACAGAAATTGCTCTAATTCATCTTTCTCTTTGGAGAAGCTACTGCGTCTTTGCGCCAATTGTCTATGACCAAGGAGCTTCTTGATCTTCATATTGATGAACTGAAGAACTTTGCAGCCAACATCTTTTTCAAGTTGATGTGTTAGTCACGTATTGGGATCTGTGCATCATTGTTTAGTCACGAACAAGGATTCGTGCATTGAACGGAGAGATTGCCGCTACAATACAAGTCCAATTGGGAATTGAGGTAAGAGTTCAACTGTAGATTAGTATTAGGTGCTAAGATTCATTTTACTTATAACTACTTGTGATTGATAACAATGGATTCTCAGGAGTGGTGATCTTAAATTCACTCAGTGGGGTTTTGCTTCGGAGGTTTTCCCCATTTGTAAATAAATCACCGTGTCAATTTTATTTTCTGCTGCATTTAGTTTAATTGGTGATTTTTCTGTGCTACCACACTATTGCATGTTAAATTGACTTAATTAATTTGCCAAAAGGGTCAATACATTCTTGACCTATCAATAAATTGGTCACTATAACAGTTCAAGGGGTCTTTTGGCCAGTGGTTGAAAATTTAGAGGGTGTATGAGCATTTTTCCCTAAAAAACTAAACGAATGTATTAGATTTCAACAAATAAAATGGCATATTATAGCAGGTGATATATTCAACAAGTTTAAAGACTTCTACTTGATTCCAAGAAAAGAGAAAGAAGTTGAAAGAAAAGCCCATCTGTCATTGTAAATCCTAAAGGGCGATACAACAATAGATCATATCACATCTACGATAATTGAGGTTAATTAGTTTGTGTTCAATTCTCACTTCTCTTTTTAACTTTTAAGATGATCACATTATATGTATTGTTGGGATGGCAATAGGACAAGATGGGTTGGGGCTGGATTAGGGTGTCCCATTCCCATGTTGTTCTCTCTTCGAGACAATACACACACACAAAACTCTTGTGGAGTGAGAATTAGGCAGGTCAGGGGCAAGGTGGATTGGAGATATTTTTTATTATCTAATAAGGTGGCTTTGAAATTAATGAATTAGAGATGATAGAAAACAAAATTGAGGGACAATAGAGAGAGAGAGAGAGAGAGAGAGAGAGAGAGAGAGAGAGAGAGAGAGGGGTTTAGGGATGGCACTAGAATGTGTATATAAAAAATAAAACTATAAATAGGATCAGTGGCAAAGTCTGGATTTCAATCTAAGGAGAACAAGATTAAAAGTCAATATTAAAACGACATTAATCTAGTGTTTTTTAGAATATCTAAAAAAATATTAATTGATAACAATAACAAAATGATTATACAATTGTCAACAAGTGTGTGTATGTTTCATATCATTAAAATAAAAATAAAAAACAAAAACACCCATTTCAAAATTACTAACAATCAAAGTAAGAGATTTATTTAAATATACAAAATTTAGACATCAAATTTGATTTGTTAAAATAAATTGAGAAATCAAATTAGTCTAGCTGTGTTAAGATGTGTTAAGAATATACATGCAAAGTTTATATATATACATATATATTATCCAAAGTATTTAAAATTTGAGTATATAATAAAAAACCAGAGTTTAAAACATTGAAAAAGTCAAGATATAGAATAGAAATTAAATAAATAATAAAAAAAGGTAGTGGCGATCCATCATCTTAGAAGCCTAATTTAGTAAAATTTGTAATATTAGTAGCATCAGTCATCAAGAAAAATGATATGAATAGTGGGGAAGAAAAAAATAAAGCAAAACAAATCACTGGTGAAATTTAAACGTGGGACAAGAATAGTGAAGTAGGTGTAAAAGCCATGCTTTGCTACCAGAGGGAAGTCTTTTTCCTCTTTTTTTTTTTTAAATTTTTTTTTTATGTTGGTGTCAAGCTTTGTTTTTCTGGAGTGTAAGTCTTTTGATTTGTTTTTTCATCATGTTACGTAGGCAACTTAAGAAGAGAAGTAACTAAAAATTTTTTAGGATATCTCACTACAAAAAGATAAGAGCTTGGCTCTGCCCCTGAATAGGATATCTCACTACAAAAAAATAAGAGATCTATAAAAGAGATTATAATACACACACACACACACACACAAACATTTGAGTTGGACAAGATAAGTAAAACTCGATTCCGTCCCTCGTCACCTCCTTAAGATGGTAAAAATCTATCATAGGTAGAGCGTAATTGAGTGAGCAAAATTAGTTTTTGTCTTGTCACTTCAAAGCAAAATAATCTACATGGTACAAAGCAGGATGGGATGATTCATGAATGACAAGGTACCTACCATCCTTAGAACATCTCCAACAGCCTCTTCAAATTTTTATACTGTTTGGAGAGTAAACAGTTCATTTTACCTTTTGTCTACCTACTTTTTCAAATACACTTTCCAACAGACTCTCTATCATATTCTCTATCTAATTTAAATATTATTTCTTTATTATTTTTTTAATATTTCTTTTTCAATCTTCTTTCATTCATTTAATTTAAATGAGAAGTACTACGTTCTTAACATTTTACAATATTTTTACAATAAATCATATGTGGTAAGTTATTACTGATTTTAATTTGAACACATCACTTAAATTTTTTTTTTTCATCAGTATTAGTTAGTTGCCAACTACTTAAAATTTATTGTGAAAATATTGTAGTAGCATTTCTCAATTTTAATTTCTTATTCTCTATTTTAGTTTTCCCTTATTTCTTTTTTTTTTTTTTTTCATCCACACGTTTCTTTTCTCTCTTTTTTTTCCCTCTTTTTTTTCTCCTCCACACCTTTCCCTTACCTCTATCTTCACGTCTAGAGCTCTCTTCACTTTTATTTTTTTCTCTTCTTCTCTAGCACTTCCTTTGGAGCTCTCTTCAATTTTCTTTTTTCTTTTCTTCTCTAGCACTTCATCTACTCTAGAGCATTGAAGAAGCTCTCTCTCTCTCTTTCTTTCTCTCTCTCACATTGTCGATGGATGACGAAGGCTAGAGGACAACATTTTTTCCCCTCCCACCACCGCAGGTCCTCCTCCCCACCAAGGCTCAGATGGGTCAGCTTTGCTCTTTTTTTTTTTTCTTTTTTTTTCTAATTTGATTAGTTTTAAAATTGTGATTTGAGTTTGTATTTTGATTGAGAGCTCTGTCAAATTTGTGCTTTACCGTTGTTTTCTGATGAGAAGAAAATAGAAAGTTTTTTTCTAAAGAGAAGCAAGAGAGAGAGGGAGTGCAAAAGAAAGAGAAATGGAAGAAAGAGAAAAAAACAAAGTCTTTTTTTATTCAACCGGGTATTATTTCAATGGAGTATATTGTTTAGAGGAGCTACAATAATTGCTACAATGCTCTCCATGTCTAAAGAGCTACTGTAACAAATCTAAAAAAAAAAAATTAGAGATGGAAAGGCTGTTGAAGGTGTATTTTTGTGTGTTTGCTCTCCAAATTAAGCTTGAGAGAGCTTATTGGGGATGCTCTTAATCATACGTTCCATTCCCTCCTTACAAATTGTTTCATATTTTTTGGATAATGGACTAAAATAGGTTTATTTAATTATTTAAAACACATTAATAGATTAATTAATAAAATATAAAAATATTTATTTAAAATATTTATGTTTAATAAAAATAGTTAACTATAAAAATAGAAAATATCACATTTGAAAATTTATTGGCAGTTTTAATAATACAAATTGACATAATAAACAACTATAGTATTGGACCATCGGTAAGAGATTATAGTTCCATTAAATTGGAGCACTTCTTTTCAAAAAATTGAACAAATTCTATTTGACATAATAAACAACTATAGTATTGGACCATCGATAAGAGATTACGGTTCCATTTAATTTGGAGTACTTCTATACAAGTATAATTAAAAAAAAAAAAAAAAAAACATTAATACATGTATTGTACATTTTTTGTTGTTGAGAATCACATGTATTGTTTTTTATTTTAAGAAATAATTACAATATGCTACTAATCCTGTATTTCGAACTCTTTCTCCCTAAACCACAAATAATTTACGCATGGAGAGGTGCCAATTCACGTGGATTGTAATTTTAAATATACACACCATAGAATATATTTTTTTGGGAGCTCTTGAGCTTTGTAAAACAAAAGGTTTTTTTCCTTTTTTCATTTCTTTTATTTATTTTGACCCGTTTGGGACTAATGATAAAAGGGAAAACTCAACTTTTCAACTAATAAATATGTAAAATACTTTTGCCTCTAGAATGAATTGAAATAAAATAATTTATTTCTCTTAAAATTTTTGGAGTTAATAGAAAATTGTAACAAGTTATATGCTAATAATTAATTAATCAAGTTGTTTTTTATAATAATTCTATAGTTATAATAATAAGGGGATTTGAAATTTAGTTCTGTTCATGAAAGAGGACAGACAATGCCACTAAAATACAACAAATAAAGAAATTGATTATTCAATTTTCTTTTTCTTTTTTTTGGTAAAAAGGAAACTCATTCAACAACTAAAACAACAGCAGCAACTACATCAAAGTCAGGACACGCGTGACCAAGGCCATAGTGGTCCGAAAGAAACGAGTTCAAAAGCACCCGCGGGGGGGGGGGGGGGGAGTTACAATACAAAATATCTGATTCCTGAAAAGCTCCTATTCTAGCAAGAGCATCAGCACAACAGTTTTCTTTCCTAAAACAGTGCACCACCTTGACCTGTGGAATTTGAGAGAGAATGAGCCTGCAATCAGCCACAAGGGAGGCATTAGAAGAGCCGTCCAAATAATCCTGTCCTCCTCAGAAGCAACACAGGCATGGGGCATAGCTCGAATTTCTTTGACAATATCATTTAGCAAAATGAAGAATATTTTCTTACAATCCTAACCCAATTCCACACTATATCCTTAATTTTGGATTCTTCTTCCCCTCTAGAAAAGGGACCGAGGATTATCAATCTCAAAGGCCCTTTAGAAGTCCAAAATTCAAGCCAAAATTTGATGTTGCTACCACTAGCACTCCACCGAGTGCCTTTGTCGAAGATATCCATACCCTTTTTCATTGCTTTCCATGTCCGAGAGGTGGGCAAGGCTTTCTCATTATCGGATGACATTCTCCTTCGTGTTAAATATTTTTTCTTTAATACTTGAGATCACAAAGCATCTTTTTCTGTATGGAATCTCTAATTAAGTTTAGCAAGGTATGCTATATTTCTCCCTTTGGTTGTTGAAGCCTAAGACCTCCCTCATCTTTAGGCCGAGTCATGACCTTGTTCCATCCCACCCAGTGGATTTTCTCTTGGATTCACTAGTGCCCCACAGAAAGTTTATGTTCAGTCTATCTAAACCATCTGAAATTCTAGAGGGGAGAGAGTTGATTTGCATAACATAAGAAGGAATGGCGCTCGTGGATGCTTGAATAAGAATTCTAAAACAAGCAAAGGAAAGTAAATTTGCTTTCTACCTAGCAAGTTTTTGTTTAATTCTATCAATGATGAAATTAATGTTTTGATTAGAGGGTCCAATGTGTCTCACTGGAAAACCCAGATATGTGCCTAAATTAGCAGTGGATTGAAATCCCAAAATATCACAAAATTCCATTCTTCGATCTCTTTCTATATTTGGAGAGAAGTAGATTTTGGACTTGATAGGGTTCACTTTATGCCCGGTTTCATACAAAATTCATCTACAGCATCTCTTACACTTCTACAATTAGTGGTATCTGCCCCTACAAAAGGGAGGAGATCATTCGCGAAGAAGAGATGGATGATAGCAGGCCCACCGTTTGAAGCTTTGATTGGCTTCCACTCCCCATTAGCGCATTTCTCATCAATAATTTTGCCCAACACTTCCATACAAAGAATGACTAAGTAGGGAGATAACAGGTCGCTTTACCAAAAATTCCCTTAAAGGAAGGAAAGGTTCCAACACTACACCATTAAAGAGGATAGACGTTGAAGTGGAAGAAACACAACTCATTATCATCCGAATTAAATCTGGGGGTAAATTTGCACGATAAAGCACTTCCCTGATAAATGACCACTCCAATCTATCATAGGCTTTTTCAAGGTCTTTTTTGATAATCATCTGGCCAATCCCTCTCCTCCTACTAGCCAAGTGAATAATTTCTTAGGTTATTCGATTTTCTTTTTCATTTAATAAGAAGAAAGGACACTAGCTTTTTTATTTTTAGAATGTTAGAAAATTTAGACCCCGGTTGATAGAATTAACAAGTTTTAAACCCAAGTTGTTAATTAGATTTATTATGAATAAAACTTATTAAAACAAACAAACAAACACCAATATCATGTCACAAATAATGTAGCAGAAAAATAAATAAGACAAGATATGATGACCCAAAAAAACCAACGAAACAAACTAGTTTCACAATAAAAAACCTGAGAGAAAACCTTCTTGAAAAGCAATCCACTATAATAAAGAGAAGTTTCAAATCTAGTAAAAAACTTTTGTTCCTAAACTCTACAATCCCTGTAGATTAACTTATAGCAGAAACCTTCTACCGTTTCAGAACCTCCGAACTCTTCAATATATGAACGACACCCTTTTGATGCACGGATCTCAATACTTGATTAACTCCTTTCCACGAATCCCAGTACATGACTCACTCACCAATTTAAAAAAGAAAAATGTTGTCTGCAAAGCTTTTCACTTCATCAACAATGAAGATCAAGAAGTATTTGGTTACAAAACTCTAAGGCACAAAGACGCAGTAGCTTCTTTCAAAGAGAATAAGGCTTCAGTCACCTTTTGTATATGTTTTCCTTGTATTCTGTTATGTGATGGCCTTTAAAATAAGCCTTATATATGTCTAGGGTTGTGAGAAAAGAAACCCTACACATACATGTCAGCATGGGCCGAAAATCAGATCTGGCAATCTGAATTTCCGTAACCTCGATAGATACCTCGATCGATAGTATCTGTCAAGTCTCATTAAATCTCAATAGATAGCTATCTGTCGAGCAGCTGTCGAGCTATCTGTCTAGCTTTGGTGAGTAGTTTTTCTTCACTTGTTTCTTAATCCAGTCTTCATGGCTTTAATACTAGACTTGAACAACATATTTGTTGAAGTATTAAACACATCCTAGATCTACCCAATTACAAGTAAAGTGTATTTTGTCAAAAAACTAGCCAATTACATAAAATGTTGACATGTGTTCTTAACATCCAATCACATATGTCCTAACATAGAAGAAAATATGGACATGGTAATGGACCCAGGTTCGGTGAGAAAATACAATCATGCTCCTTTTTACTCTCTCTCTCTCTCTCTCTCTCTCTCTCTCTCTCTCTCTCTCTCTCTCTCTCTCTCTATATATATATATATATATATATATATATATAAGGTGCAACTTTCGTCTATGCTATACTATCCAATAACCTTATATTAGATGTATATTTCCACCATTGGATTACCTTGTCTTCTTATCTTTTATGCTTTTTGTTGAGGGCCAAATTTTCACAAAAAAGCCCAATCCATGAAAAGTAAGGAAAGACCATGGGTCATAACAAAAGAAGGCCCAATTCATGAAGTTAATAAGGACCATGAAGGCCCAAAATCCCAAAAAGAAGAAAAAATAAAGAAATAATAATAATAAAAAAGAAAAAAAGAAGAGGATCTTGGACAAGGATCCCGGCCAGAAGACATGCAGCAAGGATTTCGGTCAGATTAGAGGACATGCAGCAAGGATCTCGGTCAAGCCAAAGGATATGCAGCAAAAAAAATCAACGTCAAGGCTCTATGTATGTTAAGATTTCCAGCAAAAAACAAGCCATTAAAAATCCAGCAAAAAACCAGGAATTATCTTTGTAACCTATGGTCCAAGCCCGTGGGATCCCGAGTGGATAGTAAGGGATGAATGGCTTTGTCGGCAATGGAGTAATTTATAGTGAAAGGAGGATCCCGAATCTTTCTCTTGGTTCATATATTTGCTTAGAATGCATGAACCAATGGAAAGCTCAGTTCTCCCATGTGCATGACACCTCCCCACATTTTTCCTCTCAACTGTCAATTTCAACCAAAGTTGGCATCCATTGTATTGAGCAACTCAACCCTCTTTTGACTTTCCAAGAAGGAATCTTCAATTTGTAACTAAAGACAAATGCCCCTTTTAAGTTATAATTGACCAAGTAAGCTAAACCTCTGCCCAATGCAACTTTTCAGGTCACAAAAGACAGAGTTTTACCTAGCAAACTTAGGGTGTCCTCTCCCGGGGTACCAGACAAGGTCTGCTATAAAAGAAACACATTCGCATAGCAGAAGGGGGGGATTCGAATGGGAGAAAAATGGGTATTCAAGGGAAAATTTCAGAGGTTAGAAACACATATTCTTAGAGCTTAAAAAGCACAGCAAGGGAGAGAAAGAAATAAAAGAGAGAAAGCCAAGGAGTAGGGAATTTGTCCCATATCCTTGAGATTATTTGAAATATCACTTAGCCTCAAAAGAAATATAAGCCAAAAACATGCACACATCAGATGTCATTCTCTCCCACAAAAATCCTCCTCACCTAACTATCTTGGAAGGCAATGCCCAAGCAAAGCCACTTGGACTTGAGTTCCAAATCCCATAAGTCTTATGCAAAAACATTAAGTCTGTGAGAATTGAGGTCAGGATCCTCGTGGCTGAATCATTCTCATGAAATTTTATTTATATATATGTATATGTATTAAAATGCGTATCCTAATCTAAGAAACTAACAATTATTTGAAAATATATGTGTCTTGTATAGTGTATTTTTATGCAGGACCTATAGAAATAAAGGGAAAGGAAAAAAACTCCATTGCATAATGAGCATGGAGAAAAAATCATATAGATCAGAGAATGAGTATTCTAGGATTACAGGCTTTATACGTCACGGATACCACGACCAATATGTCCAGGGTACCACGTTAGTACGCCCAGGGTACTAAGTGAAGGAACTCTTTTAAATGTTTATACAATAAAAGATAAGCCTCAAATACTCTATTTCAACCTCCTTCATTGTGAATACTTATTTTACTTATTTCGTAAGATTAAATGGTCATTTTATGACACTAAAACACTTATAATGGTATTTTATTGCTCAAGAGGAATCACACTTTTGCCTTAAGGAGATTTATCTGACTTGCGCACAACTTGGTTCGTAATCAGCCTTCATTTAGCTGCGGTGAACCAAGTCCAATCCACCAAACAACAAGTAAAAGGGCTCGGGATCCTCGTTCCTACTTGGGCCTGGGTACCATCCAAAAAAGGACCCTCACACTTACAAAACATCAAGATGATCAATCAATTAAAAACCATTTCATCTATTAAATTTTAATTTTTTTTTTAACTTTAAAATTATATGCAAGTAATGAGTTTATTAATCAAATAATAGAAAACTTTTGATCAACACAAAGCTTAGCACGCACATTGTGAGGGTCGCTTTTTGACAGTATCCAGGCCTAAGCTTAAGCAAGAACCCCGGGCCCTCTTGTTGTAGTTTGAAGGGACTAGGTTTAGTTTCCTACAGCTAAATGGGCTGTTTACAAACCAAGTGGTGCGTAGGGAAGGTTCCTACAATACGTATACACTAACAAGCAAAAATATATGTACTGAACAACAAGAAAAATAGCAAAGGAAGGCAATGTAATAAAGAAACACACAAAAGTAATTGCTAGGGATCCTTAATTCAATAAGAAATACTCCATTAATTTTCTTAATTATGATTACAATGTACTTACTAAGACGTGATTACAAGGTCCAAATAAACTCAAAAATTACAGACTTAGATGTCTATCTAATCCTCTAAGAGTTGCAAAGTTTGAATACCTTTAAATCCAAGTATATACTATAATGGCTGTTTCTGGGATACCAAGAGATATTTCCCTATTTCCTGTTAGTTTTGACAGAGTTTTCTCAATGATTTTCTTATGATTTCACTATTACTCAATAATATCTTTCGTTGTTGCTGCTTCCTCCTTTTATAACATCACCTCAGGGCTATGGGGTACCACTGGTTCTCTCTCTTTGCTTTCCTAGGTAACAAAGCCTGTAGCATGCCAGTAGCCTTGGTGGCCGACCTTGTTTCTCATAGTTCTCTTCTTTTGGTACCTTTTCTCCAAAAGCCCCTTACTGACCTTCCATTCTAAGGGGTCTTCTAGGGAGCTGACCTTCAATTTTTCTTCCTCCAAGGCTTCTCTATCTTCCTGTTTCCAAACTTAGCCTTTTGGCCTCCCCTCCTTTTTATCATTTTTTTCTAGTGAGCCGAATCCTTTCCTGCCAAGTTGAAGGTTTTCCCAGCTACTTCCCTTTATGGTCCTTCTTTCTAGGTTCCCCGAGATACCGGCCTTTTGCTCATGAGTTGTTGCTTTCCAAGTCCTCTGGTTCTGCGCTGCATCACTGAGTACTTGAGAATGACACATCTGTCTTTCATTTCTTATGCCTTTTGGTTCCCCTTTTTGAGCTGTCTTAATCCCTCTTTGGTTTATGTTGCATGTCCTAAGGATCCTAGGCCCTTGGCAGTCTCCGAGATCCCGGCCCAGCTCTTTCTACTAGACTCTTTTTGGTCCTCTGATATTGGCAAGTTGAGCCCTTTTCTTTCTTCCCTTTGTTTCTTGGATTCTAAAACCTGCCCTTTCATGGTTCTTGGGCCTCAAATCTATTGGGTCTTCCATCTTTTTATTTTGTGAGCTCAACCACTTTTTTTAATTTTACTTTCCATGGACTGGCTCAATGTGCTATTTCTTTGGGCCTTCTGTCATGATTTTTTAAACCTCAACATACATTAAGAACATAGAGTACATGTAATCTAACATCAAGATTTTCAAATTATTAATATGATAAAAAATACACTACAAATCGAGATTAATAATTATCTCATCACTGTAAGTCTACTTTATAACACCCCACATAATTATTTGAGGTGCAAAACTCTTGCTAAAAGATTATAAAGAACCCCTTAAATTGGTCTACTTCAGTCGTGTGCAATTGCAATATCGGCTACTTGATTATTTATGAAGGGCCCCTTAATTTGGTCAAACGATATTTAAGCCCAGTTTCTTTCAAATTTTGATTAAATTATAAAAGATGATACGCAGATGCTCTAGGTACAAAGAAATTTTGAACTATAAAGCATAAAACCTTTGCAGACCCACTGACAAGACTCCCCAGTCCCAGGTCCATACCAAAGATCCATACCTTAGTAAGTTACATTCCAAACACAAACAGAGCTCTCTAACTCACAAAGATTCATTCACGCTCAGCCCCAGAAAATTATCTGAGTTGGTAATTAAAAACCTGTAGACGTCAGTTTTTGTCATATTTCATTTCTGAAAAGATCAGTACTTAATATAACAGCACAACAAGGGTTTATGAAGGGGTAGGTATCTTTTCTGAGTACCTATATTCACAATGATCATAAACCATGACTGCCTACTAACCGCTATGCCATTTACACGTGGGAGAATGGAAAGTACAGAGGAGAAAATGCTGAAGCCCATGATGATTACAGTTAAAGCCTTCCAATCACATTTGCAGTCAAAATGTCGGTAATTGATGTATCCTTCACTGCGTCTTGGCTATTGTCTTCTTTAATCCCTTGACTATCTTCGCGAACCACATCATGTTCATGACAGTTAGCACCAATGGCACCACAGATACTAAAAATAACCCAAAGGACCGCAACTGCTTAACCTGTTTGGTGAGAGAACAATAACATGAATACATAATGATTCTGCATATTGGCCAGGTACCATTCAGTCAAGCAAATGGATACCAAGAAATGGAAATATCTGGATATCTAGTTTTTATGTGACAGATCCATGCAAACATTCTTTATCTACCAACTACTGTCACTAAATATTGTGTCTATCAGTGATGGAGTTCCATGCTATTAACCCATTTTATGATATGTAATTTTCGGCATGAACATGTTTGGTTGATGGTATTACGAAAGTCTTCAAAAGTCAGGACCTAAAATCAAACCAAATAGTACTGCGGTCCCAAAGAATAATTCCTTTCATCCATCATCTTGGTGAAAAATGAATCACTAGTTATGATGCACAAAGTGGATACTGCAACCCAGTCATTTCTGACTTGTGAATTAAAACAAGAAGCAACAAAATTTGGCAAATTAAACTTCTTATATGTTAGTGTGTTGGTGCAAAGGTAGGTTCGTTCCACCGAAAGCAACAGGTCGAGGCTTCAAGTCCAGGAATCAGCCCCTCCATTAAATAGGGGGTAAGACTACCCACCATGACCTCTCCCAGAACCCGCAAAAGTGGGAGCTTTGTGCATTGGGTGCAACCTTTTTTATATGTTAGTTTTAGATAAAACATAAGGTGTGCTTGCCAGATTTACAACAGATACAATATTCACCAGGTGAACATATACAGGTATTGTTATTACTTATTACCTGATCATAGTGCAAGTAGAAATGATAAAAGAGATACATGAACAGGATTATTCTGGCAACCTGCAAAGAATGTGAAATGTTAAACGACCATGAACAAGGATAGGAAGTAATGCCAAGCTCAGGGGAGATTTGTAAGTGTCTTTTGTTGGCAAAATTATAAAAGCAAGGAACAAAAGCTATATGAAAAAAATAAAATTTCTACGTACCAGCCAAGCAAAGAACATAACGACCCCATTTATGACATATGCTCTAGACCTCTTCTTTCCAATTACATCGAGATACCTTCACAAACCAAACTGATATGCATCAAAATCAGAAAAGAAATCAATACCTTTATAAAAGTAAGCCAATAAATAAAAGATTACCATCTCAGATTGACCCCAGGGGTGGTCGTCTCAGAGATAAGAACCATGTAGGTGTATAGCTGCCCCTCCCCAGTTAACATTGCATATGCTACCGCTGCTATTGAAAGAAGATGATGAATCACCTGAAATATTAATATTATAACTATGTGCTGGACAAGATCCACGTTAAAACTTAAAAGAAGTTCAAACTAGATTAATTCTTCTCCTCCTCACCCATGACACAATTTGTTTTCACAACTTATTAATGAATTTCACATGGGTCCACCATTAATGCTACTTTATTGTCTACCATTGACAAATGACAACTTGCCACTTTAGTAGTTATGAAAAAATTTGTAAAAAAGTTGCGCTGTAAAAAAATAACACCAAAATATAAAACATTTCACCTCTCTCTCTCTCTCTCTCTCTCTCTCTCTCTCTCTCTCTCTTTATATATATATATATATATATATGTGTGTGTGTGTGTGTCTTTATGTTAGGATTTAGTGTTGGCAAGTTCAATGTGACAAATCATGTGTCAAAACGGATTTTAAGTACATGTTATAAAGCTACGTAAAATTATATCAAAGAACTGATTGAAGAGAGGAAGGTTCAGAACAGAAAAATCAGAATTTGCATGAGAGATCATTAAAGTCAAACAAAAAAGTCAAGAGACGCCTGCACAATCCTTGCTAGAGCAAGATTATGAAAATTTGATTCCAAGTTCTACTTAAAGTCTGACTTACCCTAACCTTTTGCTTACCAATATATATTCCTTGAGGTACTTATCAAATATATATTCCTTGAGGCATGATTTTCAACCTAAGAACACAGCAGTACAAAAAAACATCTAGAGTGTTTTTCTGTCTGCACCTAAACAGAAAAACCAATCCTTGTGTTTATTAAACTTCTAGCTTAAATATATTTTCCTCTCGATTTTCCTTGAAAGTTGAAACCAAAGAGTTTGTTCCTTGACAGTGAGTCCACTGTTGTTGCCTTCCGAAGAGTTCTTTGGAGTACCAAAGTACTGGGTGGTTGCGGATGAGTTTTATCATAGAGGAAGTTCTATAGAAGGATTCAAGAGTTTTGGGGCCACCATGCTTGGAGGCAAACAATTAGTTTGCTGAGCTTGCATGGAGAGTCTATGCTATGAAGGTTTTGTATGTACAAACTGTAGTAACTTGTAACCAATTCTTCTATAGTGAATTTCCCATGCTGTATATACATATACCCACTATAATCATGATGTTAATGAATATATAGCACCTGATACATCTCTTTGTTAATGTTGCCTCCACTTACTTTTCTATTAGATTAATATTTTGAAAATCCTACCAATAAATTCTTATTGTTTTTAAAACGTACGCCAAATTTAATTTTAATTAGATGTTATTGATTTTACCCAATCAGCCAATCCATAAACTCATTTTTTGTGTATACTTTCAAATATAAAAAACATAGAATTAAAAATTTTATAGATAAAATAGTTATTGATCTTTGATTATCTTGATATGTTACAAGCATAGAAAGAAAAAGGAAATAATGAAATTCGATGGTAAATTTGTTATAAAAAAAAAATTAAAATTAACCTCATCTAATAGAAAGTTATTAAGTACCATAACATTGACAAAAATTACACTTGTAACTTTTTTTTGTATGTATATGAGTTATATTACACACATAGATACGCAGCTTGATTCTATTTATTCAAAATTGAATATACTTACATACTCAAATCCACCTAGAGCAGGATAAAACCATAAGATCATCCCAAGGTCAGCCAGGAAGTAACCAACCGAAACCTGTTAATATATCAAAATATGAAACATAGTTTTTACCAGATAAAACACAGCAGGAGGTGAAACAGGCAACAACGTTGAAACGGCCCAAACTTATGACATAAGGTAAAAAACAATATTTCATCAAGACAGCTTTAATGCAAAAGAAGGTAAGATAGCATGTATAAGTAAGATGAATTCATTTCCCCTTGCATGTGTTTCATAAGTTTATAGAGAGGAAAAGGAAGTTAGAAGAATCTATAACACAAGGTCTTTTGAATTGACTTACTCAATACCCATAAGGTATTCATGTTCATTCAAGGCCTCTATTCCAGGTTCAAGTTTCTTCAAAATTGGGGAATAAAGCTACTTACCAACTACCTCTCTCAGTCCCTACTGTAGCTGGAGCCTTGTGCACCAGATATGACCTTTTTATAAAATAGATTTGCAATTCATTTCTTTTATCTTTATTTTCTCTACATCTCTACTCAGATCATTGACTATAGTTTTTCCATAAGAACTAAGAAAGAAAAAAAAAATAGTGGCATGTTCGATTTGTCAATAGGCAGTATAAGGATCTCATAATAAAACTCTATCCACGCCCAGTATTAGAAAGAATGACTTGGTTTCATGTAGATATTATAGCTCCTCACACCTTTCTAGCTCTCAAAAGAAAATCTGGCATTTGTTGACTAACAAAAGTAATATTAGATATCTAAGGGAATTGTACCTACAGGCCAACATGGACTAAGATATCGTATATATTGGCACCCACAAAAGTTTCCCTTATTTTATTTCTTCTCAATGTAAAATGGCTGGCCAGAATTCAAGCTGGCTCACATTTATGCTATGAAATACTAATACAATATCGATGTGTACTCTGTATTTCATTGATGGGTAAACACTACTTACACGCCTTATAGGATTGAACTCATGACCTCACCCTCAACCCCTTGTTTATGGGATAAGGAGATGCCATTGGGTCCAAAGACTCTTATAAAAAACACACAAACATAATAATCATAAACATCAACAGCAGTAATGGCAATAGCAAATCAAATAACTTTAGGCATACTCACCCCCAAGGCAAATGTGGACAGTCGAGAACATCGAAGTATAATAAGGCCAGCAAATTGGTCAGAATAGAGATCTGACCAGAACACAAAGTATAATGATATAGTTGCGATATAAATGGCATGAAGAGTAGATATGGCCCTGCATAAACAGTTAACATATATAAAAAACTTTGCAACTAAGAAGGGGAAAAAGGATCAGACTAAATGAGGAAATATTCAACACCTGTTATTCCACTCAACACGCTGCATTTTTGAAAGGCTGGCATAGCTCTTAAAGTAAATAGAACTGATTGTCCGGGTAAGATTATAGACCTGAAAAGGAGGAAACGCTTAAAAGAGGAAAACAAGGAAGAAAAACAGAATTAGGGGAAAAAGTTAACAAGGTATGTATAGAACATATGAGAAGCAACCATTTTAAATGGACTGATGTGGCACAATTAATTTTAGCAATGATGAGAAATACCACTTTGGAAGCAAAAATTCCACCAATGATGGAAGTGTAAGGTATAAATGAATCTGCAAGTACATAATCATTTAGCAGCTGCCCAGCATGGTTTTGGTACAATGTGATTCCCATAGTTGCCTGTTCAGAAACCAGCATTACAGGATACTCTTTAGCAAAGACCTAGACGCTCCTTCTATTGCGTAATGCTCTTCTTCTCTTTGTTCTCTGCTTTTGCCTCTTTGGTGAATATATAATGCGGAAGACTAACAAAAGGAAATTTAGCTATTAGAAAATTATTAGGTAAATAATCTAATAAAAATATAAGATAAATTAGATTAATGACAAGAAAACACATATTCTTACACCATATACACTGATATAACCCCGTAGATAAAAAAAGACATGTTATGATTCAAGAAAAAAAAACTCAAACAAAAGATAAATATCCAATTTTGGTCTAGTACCATTATAATAGCCATCATCACATGGGGAGGTAGGCACACATGCCCCAGGGCAGGGAGGGATTTAAAAGGAACAGAAATGCTAAAGCAGATACATCACAGACACACATCATATGTGTATTAAGCAACAAAAGTAACAATCTAGCATCTGCTTTGATGCTTCTCAAAGACTTTACTTATCCTTAAAAGGACAAAAATATCAAACACAATTATTGCAATAAAAAAAAATAAAAATAAAAAACGGATTAGTACTACACCCATCATGGCAGGGCAATACATGGAAAACTACCTGTTTAAATCTTAAACGTTAATTTAAAATAACTAAATAAAATAAAAGCCTGTCTTTTCTATACAACATAAACCTGCCTACTAAGGAACTTTCTTCAAAAAGGTATGGAAAAGTTGAACAATGCACTCATTGTGACATAAAATTCACCAAAAAAGAAAAGAAAAGAATATTAGATCAATATGTTTCAAGCAACACATTAAGTTTTACTGTATAGTCTCAAAGAAAGTTAGCATGATCCCTAGTTTCAAAAGTTTCTAATAAATTCAACTAAACTTATACTACCTAGTTTCAAAACTTTAGTGATTGAAATCTATAAAAATAACTCAAATTGCAAGCTAATGCACTGTGGAGAAGCAAGTGATCATATCCCAGTGGCACAAGCAACAACATATTACAGAGAAAACCATGATTTTGTTTACTTTCTTAAAATCTAAATTGGCCATAACCAGTTCTTATCAAAAAGCAACAAGACCAAAACTTTAACTCCAACTATCACAAAACAACGTCAAATGAATCCCAAGAAAGACAGTAAAATTAGTTTGTTTATGTTTTTTTTGAAACATCTAAGACTTTCTCAAATATAAATAAATAGAACACAACAAACTCATGTCTCAAAGCGCAAAAAAAGATTAAAGCATAAAAACATATGGGAATTAAAAGCTGGGTCAAAAAAAAAGATTTTGTTTTTTGGGTTTACCTGAATATTGGAAGAAAAGGAAGTTGCTGCAAAATTATGGGTATTGGTTTTCAGATAAGGGGGGAGAGAGAGAGAGAGAGAGAGAGAGATTAAATAGAATACAGACAGACAGAAAGGGTACGAATGAGAATTGAGACTTTGGTCCCAAGCAGAGCAAAGTGGGGCACCCAATCTCCGATTCTTATACGCGTTTGTTTTTGGGTTACGTTACTTATGCTGTCTACATCTGAACTGCCCAGAACCTATATAAACTGTCACTATAAAACAAACTCAAAAATAAGGATATGGTTGGTTTAACCTGAACTTACTCCTCTTCTCAAAACCTGAACTTACTCTTAAAAGTACTTTATTACCCATCAATCGGCATTTTTCGAAGGGTAAAGAATAAAATTTGCTTCCCTCAAATAAAATAAAATAAAAATACAATTTGCTAAAATATCGCATCTTATCTTCTTTTTTTTTTTTTTTTAGCAATGCTGATGTAATAAGTAGTTATCGATAATTGAAAAAGTATTATCAGTAATGGGCTGATGGGCTCAAATAAAAACAAGTAAAAATTTGTCAAAGTTTGTAAAATAGTGTATGATTGTAATATTCCTCTAAAAAAAATTATATTTTGCTAATATTATTAAAATGTTCTTAATAATTAACTAATTATTAAACTACTAGAAACTTTAATATATGTAATCGGTAAGTTTTACTATAAATACAAAATTATTATAGATAATCGAAAAAATAAAAATAAATGTTGAATTGTTGAAACTCTTGGTAATAGAATTTTAGTTAGGAGTAAAAGAGTTTTACATTTTGGGAATACCAAGTATTTTAACACACACGATAGCAGCAAAAAGGGCTTAAAGAAAGAGACAATAATATATATCCAAAAGGACCTAACTCTTGGATATGTAACACATATTATAAACCTCTTTTAACTCACACTTGTTTTTCGATGTAGAATTAACTCACTGTTTTTTCTTTTAAAAATACTAAGTATTTTAACACAAAAAAATGACTGGTCTACTAAAAAAAAAAAAAAAAGAGTTACATTTTCTTAATTGATGACCTTAAGACAAAGTTCCTTACTTTTGATTTTAATTCTTCTTCCTTTGTGTCCAAAAGTTGTGATGCTAAAGCAAAACTAAAGCAGTAGGAAAGCTATGAGGTTTCCCAATTAATAAAGCTAATCAATCGCTTCTTTTTTTATTATATACAGTACATAAAAGATGCTTTTACTACCAGTCCCCCGTTGGAAATTGGAATTGATTCTTCTCACTGCACAAGGTAGCTTCTTGCTAACGTGCGATGCAACAGAAAGTTTCTTGCTCATGGGTTATCTCGAAGAGGGCAGCTTACGTCCAATGCCCTAGTGCATTGGACGCGTTGATATTGTAAAACATACTTCATTTTAGAAGATCCGGGCCATAGGGAGAGGAACAAACTCCCCCATCGCACCGAGGGAATTAACCCCCGGAGCGCCCCCTTAATTTGAATTTATTGATTGGGAAAGCTGGTTCCGTAGCATTTAAAAGAAAATAGTATCCTGAAATAAGGAGGAATGAGGATGTGGAAAAAAAGAGACGGTCTTAGACCTTATATTAGCTGTTTAAATAAAGCAGCGGTTGTCCTCGGATTCACTGATGAAAGGCTTTAGATGGGATGGACAGAAGAGTTTGAACGGGCGAGTGACTTTAGGGTTCTACTGTACAACACAATTAAATAATATAAATCACACAATAAAATAATATATTCAATGCAATAAACATCATACCTGCCACTACCATCACAAACCACCACAGCCACGCCCATCTACAACAACCACCGCTACATCCACGAGAACCACCACACAGCCATAGCCACTGCAAGCACCACCCACAACTGCAAACCCAACCACCACAATCCCTACAAATTGCAATCCACTAAATCCAAAACACACCACCCTAAACCACCTCACCGCCACTCACAACCTCTACAAAATCGAAACCCCCAACACCCAAAACCACCATCACCGGCACCCACAACACCTGCAAATCGAAACCCCCACCAAGATGATATATAGCAATAGCAATGAACAAGTTAATGTTTCTAGCTTTGATGCACGGACGCAGCCCGACGTGGCAATGCACGAGCAACGCTGCTGCTCAAGCATCGGTGCCGTTTCTCAATTTCTTCTTTTTTTTCGGATTCATGCCAACTCGGCTCTGATTCGCCCCGACTCGGCTTTGACTTGCGCCAATTAACGCCGAATCAGGCCAATTCGGCCAGAATCAGGTCGTATTGGCCAAATCAGAAAGTATCGGCCGACGGCTGAAACTGACCAAAACGGCCAAAATCGGCCTTGAATCATACATTGCACCAGCAAAAACCTGAAACCAAAGCATTTGCTATCCAAAAACTGAAACCTAAGCCTTACTGTTGAGTTGAAACCCACGAGAGGTAGCCATATTCAACATACAGGGTTTGCTACTCTGTTTTTTTTTTTTTTTTTTTTTTTATGGGAATTGCTACTATGAGTTTTAATATAAACTTTGATTACCCAAAATACCCTTTGCTTTGTATTCTATTGGACCCCCTAGTTGCACCCAAAGTCATGTGGCTGTTTTGGTCATTTTATTTGATATTGTTGATACCTGGCATGATTAGATGAAAGCGCAGGACTTTTTTTTTTTTTTTGTGTTTCTTCCCTTTTTCTTTCTTTGTTATTTCTTTGTTTTGTAAATCTAATATGTTTTTAAAAAATATTTTAATAGTAAAAATATATAGAAAATATAAATAAAAATATTTTTAATAATTTTTTAATCGCCGCACCCGCACCCTACTTTTTCAAAAATTGCAGAGTCCCACACCCACACCCACACCCGAATTCGGAAATGCACCCATGCTACATAGGTTTCTAGAGCCATTTGTTTCATCTTTTCATTGTATATATAATGAATAGAGAAATCCCAGTTGGCAGATTAATTGAAAGAAGAAACGGGGGCAGTTACGGAGTTACCTTTGGTCCTTTTGTAAAGTGGGTCGCCGCTTAATGTTGAATCCGAGAACGAATTGAGTCTTCTTGGACTTGGAGTTAGCGATGGTGTGAAGAAGGTGTTTGGAGAAGAAAGGAGTTTGGAGAAGAGAGGAGTTTGGACAAGAGAGGAATTGGGTCCTACAAATGGTATACATTGCGGTTTTTTAGCATCAAAAACAAAACAAGCCCATTACCCAGTCTTCTAATTGCAAAAAATTTTACAATAGTGCTACAGCACACTTCTACTTCTACATTTAGACTTTACTATTCATGGATTGTAAAACTAAATATCATTATTTTACTTTCTCAAAAAAAAATATATCATTATTTTATTTTGACTCTCTCTCCTATTTGTCTTGTAGTCACTTCATTTTCATTATTTTGTAGGCTCCAGTTAGTTCAACTAGTAAAATTTCTTACGGTTGAAGAAGAGATCTCATATTCAATCTCCATTTACACCAAAAATTAATTGGTGTCTTAGTCTGATGATAAAGAGTATCATTAAAAGCAGACGACATAGGTTGAAACTCTCTAAAAAAAAAATTCATTTCATTAGTTTAATTATTTTTTTATGAAGAGGAAGAGAGAGAAAGAGTTGGTGAAAATAAAACTCTAATGAATATATGATATCATTAAGAAATGAGATATTGAGTGTGTTATAAAATGATATGGTATAATAGATAAAAGAGTTTTTGAAATTGTAAAATGAGATTTTTTGTAGATACAAAATGCTAATAGCGCTATAATAAGCTGCCATTTATGACAAGTTATTGTAGCTAGAAGCTAAAAGTTTTTACATTTAGCAACTTTGATGTAGTGGAGTTTTTAGAGTTTTTTATGCTAAAATAGAATTTTTAGAAATTTTAAGAGCTTTGATGTGAATGCTAAGGTGACTTTTTATTCAACAAACTATATAATAATAATAATAATAATAATAATAATAATAATAATTGTTATGAGCTTTATAACTCAACTAGTTGACATCCTTTTCTTTAAAAAAAATAGAGTTGACAACACTTGATATTTCGGTCCAATTTGGTCAATTTAAGTCCAAGTTAGTTTACTCGGTCCATTAGGTCAATTTTAGTCCATTTGGTCTACTTCGGTCTATTCGGTCCACTTCAATGATGTTTTAGGAGAAAAGAATTGTACAGACAAATGAATTACTTTTCTTTTTTAGAAACAAAAATGAGCCATATATTCAACTTTTTTTTTTAGAGTTTCACAACCTATGACTTTGCTCTTAATGATATCTCTTTATCATCATATTAAAACACCAATCGGTTTTTGGTATGGGCGGGAATTGAATCCCATTACTTTTATTCAATTATCAAAACCTTTACTACTTGAGCTAACTGGAACCCACAAAAAAAAAGAAAAAAGTCACTTTAGATGTTGGTAGGTTTTGAATAAAATTACATTTTTCTTATATTATTAAAGTTTTTTTTTTCTTCTTCTAAAATAAAAAGTCTTTTTTTTTTCCTTTGGCTATGTGGATTTACTTATATTTGCTTCTTATTTAAGTTATTCAAGACATATAGAGGACAAACTGTTGTAAGGAGTACTAGAAACAAAATCTAATGACACATTTACAAAATATGTCGCCTTATATAATAATTGAATGCAAAACGCATAATGTTTTTTAAAAAAATTATAACAGTTTCAAGTAATAAGTTTAGATAACTTAATTTAGAAAATATAGTAAATTATTGTATTAACTATACTTTGTTAAAAATTAATCACATTATTTTAAGTGGAGTTTGGAACTAACACTTAGGGCTTATCCACTAATTTTATTTTTCACCTAACAAAACAACAAATCATCAAATTTGTTGACGCATCATGCACTTGTAAGTTATTATTCTTCTACCTTCGAATTTGCAAATGATTAAATAGTTAAATGCGGGATAATTCATTATTATTTTACAATTGGATGCGAGCTATTTTCCTGTTATTTCTTGTCCAAGGTTGTCCTTGCTAAACCTTAATTTATATAAGGGAGTTAAAGTTGTAAACTTGACACCGACCCAAAGATTACCGAGGACTATTGTTGCACTTTTAAACCCATAAGAGAAATAAAGTCCAAAATCCTAGAACTAAATATGGGCAGTGAACTGTAATTAATATCCAATGATAAAGTGAAAAGTAGAATAGTATAGCTCCAGCAAGAATATGTAAACAAAATGATGAATGTCAACAAAATGATGAGTGCTAACTACCCATGACAAAGCAAAAGGAAAATATAAATGTTTCTTAATACATACCACTTTAATCATTTATGATATATATACATTCAATCTCTGTGCTCGTATAAAGTTCCATTTTGATATATATATATATATATATATATATATATATATATATATATATATAAATGGAACTTTATATCAGTTATTTGTTCTAGTGACCAAAATGTAACTTATATAGACCGGAAGGAGCCTTGGATTCCTCTGAAGATTGCTGAAAATACGAAAAGTAAAATGCTTTTATTGAGGTGAAAACCTTTTCCACCGAAAGTAATAGTACTTCTGGAATCTTGTGCTGGGTACTGTTCATGAATAGTAATTGTTACTGTTCATGAATAGTGTCTTGTCTCCTTGCTTTTTCGGGGTATTGTTCATCTATAGTGACTAGTGTTGTGGATGAATAGTAGCTTGTTTGAAATCCTGTTGAGTGCAGGTACTATTCATGACAGTGACTTGCGCTGTTCTTGAATAGTAACCAGACTGAAATCTTATCCTAAGTAGTGATTGATGCTAGTCAGAACAACTTAATCGCTATCCAAATTGTAGCCATCATATGTATCTTAGGAATCCTGGAATGGGTCAAAAGGACATCAATTGATTGAGGCTTCTGAAAAGGCAAGAGAAACATTTTCTTCTGACTCTAGCTGCTCTGACCAGAGAAGCAACTGTTGGGCAAGATCTTTTAATTCTTTGTTAGATTTTCCAGCTACCTGGATGGAGTCTAGGCTAGATTGAGATCTTGTTCTGTGAGCAATAGGTCTCTGAATTGGAGGGGAAAAGTCCTTATGGAGTTGATTAATGACCTAATCAATCTTAAGGCTGTCCCACCCTTTTATTGCTAACTTAGTCTGTGGAAGGGGCATCAGATGGATACCAATCATAGGGATCCCAAGGGGAATCATAGTTGTACTCATGCTCATGATAGATGACATACTAGTTGCAAAGGCCACAGTATATTAAGGATTCATAATCAGGATCTGTTCCATGAGTAATGAACCTTCTGGGGTTGCAGTTACTAACCCTCTAGAGATTGATGGAGGTGGAATATGGTCTGGTGGTGAATACTGGAATTCTACCTGTGTTTCCTATGAAATGATATTCACTCCATAGTTCACTTGTAATATTCAGAATTTCATTATTGAAATAGCTTCTCCAATTATCCATGAGAGTACAAGGATCTCTACAAGATAAATGAGAATCTCCTTCATACTAAGGGCCTTGGTGGGAGTACCCATTAGTGAGTACTAAGTGGTGTGTAGGCTGTACTGTCATCCAATTATCTCTTTCCCACCGTGGGATGGTGCTCCAGCATCTTAAAGAGACAAATGGACTCTTAATCTTTGTAACAACCTATTGAATGATCTGGGGGAACTGGCTGATCTGATTATAGTCAGTTAATTTGATAAGTCTGATAAGACCATATTCAAACATCTGAGAAAGCCAGCTTGGATCCCTATCCGTCTAGTTTGAACCATCTTCATAATTGATTAGGAGACTAGGGAATGGATGCTTTTGTTCATATACTCTGAGACTGCTTCCAAAGTAGTCTTCCTATCTAGCCTAAATAGAGATGACTTGATCAAAAATGTCATCTGTGTTATCTAAGTTTGTTGGATCAAGATAGGTGGTGGTGACTAGTATCTTGAAATGTTCAAACCATTGGTCAAATGATTTGGACATGGCCTTGCAACCTAAAATATCAGTTTGTATTTCAGGGAGAAAGTTGGCAACAGCACTTCTAAGTCTAACCATACCATCGGCTAAGTCTAACCGTTCCATCGACTAACTGGTGGACAAAGTCTAAGTCTAGATTCTGAATTAGGTCTTGGATCAGTAGAGGATAATTCTCATTCTCTTGAGTCCAATTGGTAGGGAATGTGACCTCAGACCATTTCAGGAAACCTAGGACCTAAATCTTGGATCTAGGATCAGGGGTTTGGATGAGAGTGGTTTCTCCCATCTTTTTCTTATCAAGTGCTTGAACATTCATGTTCATCCTGATGCACTTATGGTAGAGAATTCCAACATCTTGTGGAATCTAAGGAATCTCTAGGAGGGATGATCTAAAGCTAGTAGAAGAGTAACTTCTAATCAACCTATTCATTGTTCTGGATTAAAAGCTTAATTAAACAATCATAACCTAATCACTTTTATCCTCAAACTTCTAGATCTAACCTTATATCTAAAACAGGGTGTTCTAACAAGACAATCGCCTTCTTACGTGCAAACTTCAACCTCCTATTGCCACAGTCCTTCGCAAATGCCACAACGCCTAAACGCCTCACTCCAGCTAAACGGCTAACAAGCAACCACTCAAGACACCAGGACTTATTGGATTAACGAACAGCACAGATCTGATCTTACGTGTCTCAACAGTACACATCTGCAACAAAAATTGGGACTAAACACAGAAATAAGAAGAAGCAGATAACTAGGATGCAAAAGTAAACTTGGGCAAATAATCACAAAATAATAAAAAGATAGGTTAAGAAGGAGGTTCAGCCTACCAACGATAGAAACTGAAGAAGATGATAAAATAGTAACATATGAAAAAGTAAATGAATAGGAATGGAAGAGTTATCATAAAATAGATGTAAAACAAAATATAGGGAATGGGAGATATATCCATGAAAATAATCAAAATAATGATAATGCTCAAAAATACTTGGATAACTATGGCGGTATAACCTGCCAACTTGATTGAAAACAAAATGTAACTTACTTACAATAGTAAGTAAGTTATACCAGTTTAGAGATAATTGAAGGTCTCTAAACTGGTTTTCTAGTTGTCCTATCTCCTTTTCATCTTCAGAGGACGTTCTGCTAGAACTATTAGAGGCTGTATGGATATCTAAAACCTTAAGCTAGGGTTTTTGGTTAGGAGAAAAGGTGATTGGTTCCTTTTTCCTAAGTTCCTTAATCTTCTGGGCAACAATCTCTAAGGTTGTCTTATCTATAGGTTTGTTATCTAAGATACGAAGTTGGGGATTCTTAGATGAAGTGGTAACTGGTGAAAGGGTGACTGGTTCCTTCTTCACTAGTTCTTCAAGCTTTTGGGTGACTATTTCTAAGGTTGTTTTATCCTTAGACCTAAGGCTGCTTTGCCTAGTTGTGGGCAACTTGACTAAAGGCTTTTCTAGGATTTGAATAGGCTTGCTAGAGTTTCCCAGTTGGAGGATAACCTTGTTCTTAATCCTATCTTCTATCCTCTATATATATATGGTAATTTGTCTTGAAAGCCTTTTTCCAAGACCACAAAGACCTATAGATCTGATCGGTGGGAACTTTAGGGATATTCTAATCTCCTATGTCTAGATTTAGATCTGATAACTCTAATGCCTCGAATTGACAATTCCAGCATCTTATGGAATCTCAGGGAGGGATAATGGTTGAGAACACCTAAAACTGGTAGAAGAGTAACTTCTAAACAACCTATTCATTATTCTGGATTAAAAGCTTAGATCAACAATTACAACTTAATCACCTTTATCCTCAGACTTCTGGATCTAACCTTATATCTGAAACAGGGTATACCAACGAGACAATTAGCCTTCTCTGATGCACACTCAGACCACTTTCTTTCAAAATGGAAGCACACCCTGCTACACAGCAAGACAAGACTCAGTTGTTGATCAAGACGATGACAACCAAGAGCAATCCCTCCATCACCATCTGGGACTGATATGGAACAACCATTTCAGCAAGCACCCCAGTATCCTCCCATAGATCACCAACTCATGGTACTTAGGAAAAAATTCACCCCTGACATGGATGCTTTAGGCAAGGAATTTGACTCTGAAGAAAACAGACTCAAAAGAGAAGCCTATAAATCCAACCACACCAGAGAGCAAAAGATTGAAGTATTGAATGGATGGAAAACATTCATGAAAGAGATATCCAGCAATGTCACTTTCTTTGAATACTTCGAAAGCCATTTTGAATGGCACAAAAAGTCTTGTGTCATTACCAAAGCTTGGACCAAAGAAACTAAGGAAGTTGTCTGGTCTAGTCATCCACCCCTAGAAGCCATAACCTAAAACTCTATAATAGTGATGTAGTAGTCTCTCCTTTCAAGGTACCCACAGTTGAGGAAAAACCAGTAAAGAAAGTGATAAAGCAAAACAACTACATCAACCAGTGTTTAGACGTTATAGGAAAACAGCTTGATAGGATAGAAGATACAATCAAAAACAAGATTATCCTCCAACCAGGAAACCCTAGCAAACCTATTCCAACCCTAGAGAAGCCTCTAGTCAAGCTACCCACAACCAGGCATACAAGCCTTAGACCTAAGGATAAAACAGCCTTAGAAATAGTCACCTAAAAGCTAGAAGAACTAGTGAAGAAGGAACCAGCCACCCCTTCACCAGTTTCAACTAGTATGAATCCCCACCTAAATGTCTCAGAAACAACCTCTAAAAGCCCGACAGCCTTAGAAATTGTTACCCAAAAACTTGAGGAACTAGAGAAGCAGAAACCAGCCATCCCTTCGCCTAGAAAAACTTCCCAGCTCAAAGTCTTAGAGATCCATACAGCCTCTAGTAGTTCTAATCAAGCCTCCCAAGAGTCTAACAAGGAAATAGAACAACTAGAAAGCCAGTTTCAAGATTTAGAGGTAAAAAGACTTTACCATCCCAAAGTGAATCTGACTAGCTTAACCAAGAATTGGTATCTGAAACCAACACCTCCTAACCTCCAATTTGAGGAAAGAAATGTTGGCAACCAGTTCTCAGCGCCCTCTGGTAAACTCTATAACTGGAACATAGATGGTTTATCAGAACAAGAAATCCTAAACAAGATCCAACATATGACCATGGTAGCCAATAACTATCTGGACGAAGGCCATCCCCACCCAGAGGTCATAGAGCTCATAGCCTTAGGATTTACAGGAAAACTTCTGCAATGGTGGAACAATTGCCTAACAGAAGCATCTAAAGAAGACATCAAGCATGCAATCCAAAATGATGAGGAAGGAACCCCCATCTTTGATAATATTGAAAGAGGAATTCCTGATGGAGTCAATACCCTGATCTATATGATCATGAAACATTTCGTAGGAAAACCTAGCATCATCACATCTAAGATTTACGAGCAGTTAAGTAACCTTAGATGTAAAACCTTAGGTGACTACCGATGGTATGAAGATGTCTTTACTACCCGAGTCATGCACAGAAGCGATTGTAACTCTCTATTTTGGAAGGAGAAGTTTATCAATGGTTTACCCACACTCTTTGGCCAGAAAGTCAAAGAAAACCTTAGCAACCCCTTAGGTGTCATAGATTACGATAACCTAATCTATGGAAATATCTCTAGCACCATCCGAAGCGAAGGAATGAAAATGTGCAGAGATCTGAAAATCCAAAGCCAAGTCAACAAAAACAAAGCCAAGTAAGAAGTAGAGAACTTCTGTACATAGTATGGCTTACCCTCAGTAAATCCTTCCAAAGGAAATCTAAGTATAGAGGAAAGGAATCCTCTGAGAAATTCCATATGAAGAAAACAACCTCCAAAGCTTATAGAAAACAGAAGTACGGCACTGATGATTTCTATAAGAAAGGAAAATCCAAAAGAAAACCCATTCCACAGGCAGCAGGTAAATGCTTCAATTGTGGAAAAAGCGGTCATTTCAAAAAAGAGTGTAGAGCTAAGGCAAAATCCCTTATTAACACCCTTGTTAATGACCAACCCAGCAAGAATGAGATCTTTAAGTTATTAGAACTTGACTACTCAGATAGTGAGTCATCTAGCAATTCTAGTGACCAAGAAATCCAACAACTATACCAATCATCCTCTGAACCCTCTAGAGATTTCTTTAGCACCTCTAGTGGCCTGGATGCACCCGCACCATGCAAAGATAGTTGTTGTAGGAACAAGACTATCAGTATCCTTAGTAAGTAAGAAGAGCTTCTTCTAGACCTTATAGAGGCAATAGATGACCCAGTCATCAAAGATCAGAAGCTTAGTCAATTCCATGCAACCTTAGTTAAGGAAATCAGTAAACCTGAACTAAGAATGCAACAGCCTAAGGTGGACTTAGAAAAGATCTACAATAGTTTTACCAACTCAAAGAAGGAAGTTACAGTCAACGACCTTCAAAAGGAAGCCAAGGAATCCAAATCAGAGATTAGAGCCCTTAAACAAGAACTAACCATTATCAGGGTTGATCACAATCTCCTTAACCAAAGAGTCCAGCAATTAGAAAATACTTCACATCAAGGCAATGATGAAGGTCCCTCATTTCAGAACCCTTCTGATGAAGAAGTTGACGAAACTGTTAACCCTACAGCAGATATGGTCCAAGAACCATCCAGTGAGAAGTTCTTAGATACCATCAGTAAGATTAACTTCCAGAAATGGCATTCCAAAGTTAGGATTGTCATCAGCAAAGAGTTTGAATTTGAGGTAATTGCTTTGATAGACTCAGGAGCTGATCTCAACTACATTCAAGAAGGACTCATTCCCTCCAAGTACTTCAGGAAGACTAAGAAGAGATTGACATCCGCAAGTGGCAGAAAGATGCAGATTGAATTCAAAATCCCAAATGGCCATGTTTGTTAGGACAACATATACTTCAAAACCCCGTTTGTCCTCTTCAAAAATATGACAGATAATGTCATCTTACGTAACCCTTTTATGTGTCTGTTGTATCCCTTCATCACAGATAATGAAGGTATCACTACACATCTCTTTGGTCAACCTGTTAAGTTTAAGTTCCTTAGGAGCCCAGAACCCTGTGAGGTAAGCGCCCTCCAGAAAGTTTCTGTCTTCAAGTACCTTAATACTATCAGCAACAAAGTCTTTCCAACCATTGGTACCAATCAAGCCCAGCAACTTGATCCATCTATACCAACCATTTCATCTGATGTTATTCAAGCCGAGAACCTTGAATCCTTCACATCTATTATTCCATCAAATGATCAAGCTGAGAACCTTGATTCATTCTTGACCATCTCCTCAGTTGATGATCCCTTTGGCCCCAGCCAGTCCCAAATATTATCTTGCACATATCATAAAAATATTTGCTTCTCACCATCCATTATTTCTAACAACAAGAGGTTTATGAGCATTCATTTTAGAACCTTAACTTGTCCAAACATCTCTTGGTAGGATAAGGAGCAAATAATATTTAGTACCACTAGTAAATGGAAAATGACTTCTTCAGCAGAGAAGAGGAATAAAGGAAAAACACAAGCAAGGGGCTCTTCTCAAGACAAAAGACTCCCAACGGAACAGTCTTTTATAATGCATGAAGGCGCATCCTCAAAGAGAAACCAAAGAGGATCAACATCCCTTCAGGAATTTGTCCCAACAGAGGTGACATATTCTAGTGGTAATATGGCTATTATTTTGCAGGAAGTTTTATCCAGGAAATACCAATTCAAAAATGGAGCTTATACAGATTTACCATCCTCCATTAAATTTATCCTTAATAACCTTCAAATGGCCTTCACCTTAAACAACAGCAAACTTTTCCAAAGAACCCTCAAAGCCCTAGAAATTCACCTTGTAAACCTTGAGGCAGGAAAAGAAACCATCACTAGTCAACTCTCTGGCAAAGAGGATATCCATTCCATAAATAAAAAGACTATTATGGGCACTGATTATGCTAGACTCAATCTTAAGACTCAGGCTACCTTAAGAAGTGCTATTGCCAACTTGCTTCCTGAGATACCTTAAGAAGTGCAAGTTGGCAATATTAAAATGGAACTTGATACGAGATTCTCTTTAATATTTTTCACAATGTGACTTTTGTTAATTACTTGATTAGCTTAAAGGAAGATAGTAGATATTTAGAATAAATAAATGAAAATTTTTAAGTTGCACTTTTTGTGAGGAAGATATGTTGTTGGGTTATGAATTGAACCTACAATTAATTAATTTAATTACTTAAGTTGATTAATTAAGTTAAATTACATGTAAATCGTGAAGGCACTAACAAATTACCAAATAAACTAATATGTAGTAGAAATTTAAAAACATATTGATTTGTTGACAAATGGAGAAAACCTCTTGCAAGGCAAAAATCCTACGGAGTGAATTTCAGGTCACCCCTCCCAAGAATCCACTAATTAAGAACAAGCGGTTAGAAGTATAATAAATTTTACCATTATCCTAGACTATCCCAAAACACCAACCTACAATTGAATATTTACTCCAATCCCCAATTGCACTTAATCTTGTAGAAGACTTCTTCCTTTGCACAGATCTCAGTATTTGACTAATTAATTTCAAGCAACTGATTGATTGTTGTTGACTGCAAAATTCTTTACTTCAAAGCACATTGAAGATTTGGAAGCACTTAATTACAAAATCCTAAGACAAACGCAGTAACTTCTCACAGAGTATATGAGTTCTCTAATTGAATCTCTATGTCTTTGATGACTCTGAAATAAGCCTTTTATATGATCTAGGATTGTAGAGAGAGAAACCCTAATCATCCAAGTCATCATGAGCTGAAATTTAGATTTGAGAATTTTGAAATTATGAGTCTCAACAGATCGAGCTTATGTCGAGCTTCTTCATTAAACTTCAATAAATGTTAGTGTTGAGACTAGTGTTGAAAATTAATGAAACTGCTTTTCTTCACTTGTTGCTAGACAAATCTTCATGACTTTAATTATACCACTCAGAGTGCAGACTTCACATACTTCTTGATACATTAAACTCAACTTACAAGTAAAATATATTCTATCAAAGGATAAGCCAATACATAGAAAATATGACCCTAACATATGTAAAATGAAGGTCCATCCATCAAATGACTAGGTGCCCATTTGAAGGATTGCCACAGATGTCCCGTCTACAAAGCGTAAATTAGCTTACTAAATGGATATAAAGAACACCAAATGTCGCTTCAGTTACTTTGAAGAAGAAATGAACCTTCATTTGTTCTAGAGAGTTGTTGCAAGAGCAGCTTGCAAAGTTCAGCGTAAAATGGGGTTTAAAATAGGTGTAAGTCCAATAGATTTAATAGCTCAGTTGATCAGCTTCCTAATAGAACCCTTTGTAATTGTTAAAATGGAGTGGGGAAGTGAAGAATTCATTTTAGAGCAATGTTAAGGGCAATTTTTTTTACAACTAAAATGAACAGTAAGTTTAGGGATTTAACAAATCTTTCAGGTGGATTTTCCCAATTGTAGCTATCCTATTCCTCAGCTGCTCCAATCCACTTCATTGTAGTTTAAACACACCTGGTCCTAAGTCTTCCCCACTCCATTGTATCCCAATATTTACTCTAGCTATCATCGTCCCTATATTCAATCACAATATGCTAAGTTTTTATCCAATCATGGATTTGGTATTAAGTATATCTGTGATATTTAATGATCCTTTCACATGTGAGAGTGATTTTACATATCACAGTTACACAAAATAATAATTTCCAATGAAAAAAGCTTGTGCAAGTCCACCAAAGCAAGACCTAATCACAAACCGGGCACGTTTATGCCCTATGTACTTGGCAACAAGCTTGGGGTCACCTTCAATGTTCCACAGATGAATTTCTTGATTTAGAAGACTAACCAGTAAGAACCTATTATCCCTCGATAATGAAAACGATGTTATTGTTTGATCCTCTTCAATATGTCTTTCCACTTTTGCTTCCCTGTCAAGTAATAGTTTGGGATCTTCTTTATACATACTTGTAATCTGCTTCCCATCACTCATTATTTCCAAATCAGATATCCTTAAGAGTTCTTTGCCCTTTCCAACACTCCAGCTCTCTCCCATCTAGGTGCCACATGCAAATACTCTTGTCCTTGAAACCAGAGAATATCCATTTGCCATCGGGAGACCATCCACAAGACACCAGGCCAACACCAGCTTTCTCATAAATATGAAGGCACTCACCAGAAGAAACATCTCAGCGCCTGACAGCTTCCTCCACTCCACAGGTAAGGAGCTCATTGCAATCGGGACTCTGAAACGGAGCAGACAGATTTCTGATGACCACATAATCTATGCTTCATAGACACGCCACGATTCACATCAACCTACAAACAAAAATAATGTATGAGAAAACTTAGACCACCCCTTTGCAAATATTTCCAAATGCTAATACTTCAGATCTCCTATAAGAGTAAAAAGTGTCGAGTCCAAGAAACAAAGCTCTAGTGCTTTTGGGTTCTTTTCCCTTTATTTAGGAAAGGAGATTACAAATTTTCAGATTCTTTTGATGCACAGAGATATAAATAATGATACCAGATTCTAAATACTTAAAAAGTAAGACCTTATCTTTCTGACAATAACGAAATGGTAATTTTCTCCTACTAATGGATAGATTTTAGAATGGTAGAATCTTAATCCAAGCCTTCATGATGCAACACAAAATTCTCAATGGGGTTAACAGCACAGGAAACAAAAACAACAAAAATGGATAGAGCTTGGGAGTTAGCACCAAGATGGGAGGGATAAAACCTAAGAATTGGCATATCAACACTTAGGGTTGCTCGGAGTCAATATCAAGCAGTACATAGCAAGGTTTTGAATTCCGTTCTGGTGACTGTTCCAGTATTTTGATTTAGGTGTGCACCGGTACATGTTTCAGGATTATGCACCAGAGAGTTTTTTTTTTTTGATAAGTATTATGCACCAGAGAGATAATATATATATATATATATATATTGTAATAATAATAATAACAAAGTTATTTTTTATTAAAAGAGAGATAATAATACGGTTATTACTTATTATACTATTGTTAAACTAAAATTTTCAAATTGATTATCAAATAAAATTTTTAAAAGAATTTTTCTAATGAATTGATGAAATGGCATTTTTGCAAATAAGAAAGAATATAATGACATTTATAAACGGGGAGCACCTTCCCAGAAGCTTCCCATTTACTCCTCTCACGTAAGCATCACCTAAATCATCTCTTTTACCCATTTTTTTATACAACTTTTTCATTTCTCTCTCACCATTCCTCCTCCCAATCCTACTCTTTATCTTCTTTTCCCAGATCTGTAACTCCCTTGTTTGACTTCTCGTCCTTTTTCATTTGTTTTTGTATTTTTAACATACCCCATATGACATTCTTGATTCAATTATTTCATCATTTTTTTTTTTTTTTTTGCTTTTCACTTGTCCTTTTCTAATTCAGTTCGTTTTCTCCATCTGTAAACCCACCATGAGATCCCAAAAAAAACCCACTCAGTGACTCAAAGCAAAGTAGCAGAATCCAGAAAATTCATTATTCATTTCACTCTGGAACCAACATTTCACCTGGTATGACAAAATTCAGGCCAGAATGCCGGTACAATCCGGCATTTAGGACAAAACAGAATAAAAGGGGGTTACCTGCACAGGGACGGAAAATTCCACCCATTCTGGCCAGAACGGAACAGTTTTTAAAACCATGGTACAAAGAGAGAGAACTTAGATGTCATCATCTTGGGTTGCCTAGAGGCAACACCAAGCATATAAAGAAGGATAGAAATCTTGAACAAGCGTGTGTGTGTGTGTGTATATATATATATATATATATATAATATAAACGGCTATCCCGTCCAGGAGGTACAGGTTCCACCCTATCTGAACAAGATGAGCTACTAACAGAAGTATAAATGTTAAGCCATAATTTAGTTGGTAGCTCAATTGGTTTAGTATTTCAGCACTTTTAGTCCAATGCAATTGTTCCCTGCTTAATTGTAAAATATATATCAAATGATTGCAGCTCCAGAAAAGGTTAAAACCATGACTTCAAAGTCAAACTCTTGATTTTTGGGACCAAACCTCATTTTTAAGTGCAAAAAGGAGAAAATTGCAACAGAGACAAAGCAATACTGTTACATATGACCAAACAACGCCAATATCAGAATGTCACCACACCATACCAAGGATTGATGTGATATTTAATCCAGAAACATGGAGCAAACAGCAATTAGGAACTCTGACATGTAAGTGCGGAAGAGATGCAAATCACCATCAATGAGAAAAAAGAAGAGAGATACTCTTCATAACTACAATCACAAAGCTATAATCCATGACAGTGGTGCACTTCTCAGTGCTGATAAATAACTAAATATGGAGGGGAGGGGCAAACAACAATAATGAACTCTGACGTGACTGCAGGAGAGAGATGCAAGCCATCATAGATAGGAAAAAAGAAGGGAGACATTCTTCATAACTAAAATAAGAAAGCTATAATTCAAAATAGTGTAGCACTTGTCCATGTTGGTAAATGCCTCCCCAGCAGGATTTTTTAATAACTTGATAAGTCTTAATGCGAGGTGATTCTCTCTCACCGCTACTCTTCATTCAGGCTTTGAAGGTGTTGAGTAAAATGTTGAAGAGAACCAAGGCAAGGAAATCCTCTCTCACTGCTACTCTTTATTCTGGTTTTGGAGGTGTTGAGTAGAATGTTGAAGGGAACTGAAGCAGGGAGTTTAATCTCTGGATTTAGAGTTAGGAATGGAGAAAACAGCCTTTTGGTTTCCCATTTACTATTTGCTGATGACACAATTTTGTTTTGTGATGCTACCATGAAACAACTTCTTCACATTAGGATGATGCTAACATGATTCGAAGATGTAATAGGCCTAAAAATGAACCTCAGTAAGAGTGAAATTGAAACAGTAGGAGAGGTTGGAGACATTGATGAAGGTTGAAGACGCTGATGTTTTGGAGAACATTTTTGTTGTATGATTGGCTGCTTGCCCTTGAATTATTCAAGTATGCATTTTGGATCACCTTTTACAGCAAGAGTGGCGCGGAACACCATTTTAGAGGAAATGAAACATAGACTATCGAGTTGGAAACATTGTATTTGTCAAAAGGGGGAATACGCTTTCCAGTTTACCAACTTATTACCTTTATATTTTATAAGTTTTGTCTAAGGGCCCCAATGGGAGATTCAAACTAGTAAACTCCACTTAATAAGGCTTTGTCCCCAGTTGATGTGCTGCGCATTTGGGTTTGATAAGTAAATTTTCACCATCCTTTCTCTTGGGGCAAACATATTGGAGACACTGCAAAGGAATTTCTTACGGAGCTGCCTGGGTGACGAGTTCAAACTCAATCTTAGGGATTGGAAATGAGTATGTCCTTTTGCCTATAATGGGAGTTTGGGGGTGTGCAAGCTAAGCTCTGTTTGGAAAACGGCTATGGTGATACCAAGATCTATTAGTAAAGCTGCTATGGTGATTTTGATAGGCAGATACTCATTTGTGGAGACTGATTGTCAAGTCAATGAGGGAATTGAGAAGCACATAGAGTTGTACCTTACAAAGGAGTATTAGTATGGGTTTGGGGTCATGTGCAGTTTGTGTTAAGGAATGGAAGTCAAATGAGGTTTCCGCATGACAAATGGTGTGGAAATCAATCCTTGAAAGAGAAGTACCCAGAGCTATATGTAATTGTAGTTGATAAGGATGCTTCAGTCAACTCTCACTTAGAGGGCACACTCATATTATTATCAAGATTATCCATCATGTTAATGATTGGAAGTCAGGTGAGGTTTTTGCAAGACTAGTGGTGTGGAAATTAATCCTTGAAAGAGAAGTACCTAGAGCTATTTGTAATTGTAGTTGATAAGGATGCTTCAGACTCTCATTTAGAGGGCAGACTCATGAAATATCAAGATTATCCATGATGTTAATGATTGGAACTCAGGTGAGATTTTTGCACGACAAGTGGTGTGGAAATCAATCCTTAAAAGAGAAGTACCTGGAGCTAAATGTAATTATAGTTGATAAGGATGCTTCAGTCAGCTCTCACTTAGAGGGCACATTCATGAAACATCAATATTATCCATGATGTTAATGATTGGTAATCAGAGTCAGTAGATTTGCTATTTTGTATTACAACCTCCCAAGTGAAGCAGGCCCTGATTGAGTGTGAAGGAGGTTAAATGAAAATGTTGGGTTTGATGTTCACCTATATTATGAGGCATGGAGATGCTCCAGTTATGTGAAGTTCCCTTGAAAATGCATTTGATGTGGTAAGGCTACAAAAAGAGTTCTTTGTGTGGACAACCAACATGGGACACAATTTGAATATGTGATCATAGTCGTCAAAATACGAGTAGAATTGTGCATTGATTTATCAATATTTTGTGTACCGTGTATCTTAAGACACATGAACATTCAATAAAATTTATAAAGAATTATAGCTATACACATATAAACTTGAAACACAATCAATTATTGACATATTTTATCATCATTTATGAGATAAGATTTAAGAAATATAAATAGGCAAATGAAAACGTATTTGCAACTTCTGTGATTTAGTAAATTATTATATAATTTCAAGTAATAAGAAATAGATAATTAACAATTCACATTTAAATGGATTATACTCAAAAGTCAGAACATTTATCTAAAAGTAACTATAACAACAACAACAACAACAAACCTTAGTCCCAAAGTTGTCCCAAAACTTTGGGGTCTGCTATGGATTCTCCACAGACTAATCAAGGTCAACTACATGTATTTTTCTTCGCCACTCTATCCTATCCAACATTATACCCTCTATCATCTCTTTAATTAACATAACATCTTATTTAGTACTACCAACGGACTATCTAAACGCAACTATACAGCAAAAAGATAATTCATTCAATATAAATTAAAGATCACAAACTAAAATACACAGTCTAACTCAAAGTATCCAAAAAATCTCCAAATATGCAGGAAAAAAAAATCAAGATAATATATATAAAAGAGTTTCAATCTCAAGTAGGACTACCTTTTTCATTAAAAAGTAGAAGAAAATTACTAAGTGGTTTTTTTTTTTTTTTTTTTTTTTTTTTTTTTATCTTCTATTGTTTTTCCCATCTATAATCTTTTTTTTTTCAGCTACTCTTAGGCATGCGCATAAAGCACTTAGAAATTAGTAGAAAATTACTAAGTGGTTTATGCGCATGCCTAGGAGTAGCTGAAAATAAAAAGATTATAGATGGAAAAAACAATAGAAGATAAAAACAAAAAGGAGGAGAGGGGGCAGAGCGTGGTCTCTTGTATGGCTATTCTTTTTGGCAGGAAAAAAAATGAATGAAAGAAACAAAAGATCAAAAGGATTTTTTTTTTTTTTTTTTAAGTTGAATAATCAAAACCTCAGGTACCATATAAGACATTACAACTCACCAATTCGAAACAATTCACAACGTAAAATTTATGAGCATCTTTGATACATCCAAATGATTCAGAACCTTTTTTTTTTTTTTTTTTGATAAGTAATATAACTTCATTGAATAAAGAAAAGAATACACGAAACCAAAGCACATAGGAAGTGTAATAAGGAACCAGAAAAAACAGCAAAAACTATAAAGCAGTGAAAGTACAACTATCTAACAAATCTGTCCAAGAAAATACACCCAAATGATTCAGAACTTTATTTGATATATATCTTACAATACTCGATACGATTCATCGGATACTAACAACCACACATGCAATAATCTCATGAAGAAAGGAATTACTCTAATACTTTGGCATTGCAAGTGTAGGGAAACAGTGAGACGGTGGACCATTTGTTGTTGCATTGTGATGGCACAAATGGTCAAAGTGTTTGGAGTTCATTGGATAATGCCTAACAGAATTGTCTATCTATTATATGGATAGAGGAATCGGTTAATTGGTTCAGGAAACACTCATCCTTTGTTTGGAAACTAGCCCATTAATGTATGTTGTGGCAGAGAGAGGGATCATTGTACATTTGAAGATCTGGAACCTTGGTTGTTCGACTAAAGTTGTCTTTCACAAGATCATGTTTGAATAGCCCCCATTCCCTAGGTTTTAGTAACAATCTTTCTATTGTAATTTTCATTGATTTGTGCTTGAAAATTTTATTCTTTGTAATTCTTTAGGACTACATCATGTATACACTTGTGTAAATGAGGTAGTGCCTCTTTAAAAATAAAATTTATTACTTATCAGAGGAGAGAGAGAGAGAGATCACAATACAGTCAAATCTAAACCCATTAAAAGTATCAATCTTACCTCCCATATGATAACTGAACGATCATTTGATGATGAAGCCAAGTATTATGGGAAAACTGCAAGAACCAGACTTCATCGCTGTGGTCTCGTAATATCTACTCAAATAGAAATAAAAAGAAAGATTCAAGATGGAGATCCAATGACACGTAGATACCAAATTCACAATAGCAGCTTTAACAAAAGCAAATGCATAGCCCCCTCAAGGTAAACAAATTCTCCAGAAAAGAAACAAAACAGAGAAATTGGAAAAGATCATGAAATATTATCAATAAGTACAAATGTGGAAATAACCCAAAAACAAGGGTCACAGAAGTTGTAGGTTTAACCCAAACCAAAACCTTCATTCCCTCCCTTTAGGGACCTCACTACTATAAGAGACATAAATTTCTCATGCATAAAGAAACTTTTCTCTCTTTCTTTTTTTATTATTTTTTTTATGAGGGTTTATAAAGGGCGGAAAATAGATATGAATCGACATCTTGAAGCATTTGTAGCTAACAACTAAGTGCGCTTACCACAATCAAGTAAAGGGTATCTCTTAAGGTATTATAAACCCTCTAATTTGCTTTCTTAACTATAAGTAAGGTAAATGCGTGTTCCAAGTGAAACAGAATGTCATCAAATTGAGGTAAGCTGAACACCTAATCAAGAGATCCTCAATTTCGTGCATAGCACAGTGTTTTTGAATCCTTATTCATTCACTTTTAGCTGCCTTTAATGGCCTTCTAAAGACAAATTAGTACTGCATAATGCCACTTTTTCTGACATTGCTGGATAAGTGTCCTATACTGATCATTCTATTTACCTAGTAAAGTTGTAGAATAACTCTGAATCATTCTTTTTTTTTTTTTTAATTAGGACACGTGATAACTTTAGGAATCTTAAGCTTATCAGGTGTCTTGTAAAGTAATAGTTAATAATAATAATAATAAGTGGAGAGAGATTTCTCTTAGGGTTCATGGAAGACTATGAAGGTAAAAGTCACAGGAATTCCTGAAACCACATAGCTGAACTTACATTTTGATTTGGGATGCTTCAGTGCAGGCCTTACAGTCAATAGACATTCTAGGATTATGAGAAGAGAGTTGCACATTTAGGATTGAAGAACAAGTGCTGCTTGTGGATTAAGTAAAAAACATAGTAGTATAGAGTTAAAAGAAGAGGATGAAAGGACGTAAAAGTTAAAGAATCTAGACCATGTATTCAAGAATGCATGGAAATTACAGCGCTCAATTTGGTGGGAAGCCTAGGTTCTCCTGCATCAATTTGGTATCAGAGCTCAATTCAATCTATCAAAATTTCAGCAACCCAAAATCTGTTCGTTCTTTCAACCACTGTCAATCCAACATCACTGTGAACCTTTCAAGCCAAACAGGAAACATCCAGCCACTTTGATCAACTCTACAGCCTAACCAGCAGTACAACCCACGATCATTAACACTCCAAGCATGTCTCACAAGATCTTTGCAAATTACCACCAATCAAGCCATATCTGCTCAGAAACAAAGAACCCAAATTGCACCACAACCCCAGCCCGTCAGATCAAGAGAAAGAGAGTTTGAAAGTCAACAAGCAGCTGCCAATGTCGCTGTTGGAGCAACACCGCCAAGATCCGCCATCACAGATCTCTCCATGCCGCTTCACGAAGCTCGGAGTTCTGCCACCAGCCACTGAGATCTAACTTGCAAGTTTTGATCTCCACCTTTGACCACCGCCACTAGCCATTGCCAATGAGTTCGTGCTGCCTCTGCTTTGAGGAACCCAGCAAAGCTTTCGTGCCTGCTCTCTCTGAAGTTTCTTCTTTCTTAGTTTACTCTGAACTTCTTTCTTTAGTTTCGGTGTTTTAATGTTTGACGTCTGTTTGGTAGATTTTAGTTTTATATTGAAGTTCTTTCTTTATTGTATTTCCAAAAAAAAAAAACAATAAGTCAAAAGGCGAAAAGTTCCAACAGACACTAGAGTTCACTTACAAGCCACACTCAACAAGCCCCACATAATGATCAGTATAGAGCACCAGCCAAAGCCCAGATTACCAAGCCCATGTTCATTTCAGATTGTTGAAAGTTTGTTCCAGTGAATCATGGCAGTCTCAGAAGCACCAATATTTGATGGACGCCCAGATCCATGGAACTTTATTAATTGACTAGATGAGATGGATCAATTTTTTGATCAAATATGTGTGCCAGATGCTAATAAGGTTAGGTTTGCCAAGTTCAAATTGAAAAGTAGAGCTAGAGACTTTTGGCGTAGTATCGAGAATCATTGCAAAGGAAGGAGCAAGCCTGCCATAACTGATTGGAATGAAATGAAGCAAATACTTAGAGAGATAATGTTCCCCAATGCTATCAAGAGAATTATCAACCTCAATCCTCTCAAGGGAATTTTCTACACCGCAGAAATTGTATTTGTCAAGAAAACACCTCATCCTTCCGTCATGAACTCACCGCCATAGCTCAAGACTTAAGAAAAATAATAAAGGTTTTGCTAGACTCTTCTACTCAAAAAAAGGATGCTCAAGTTCCACCAAAGACTAATGTTGAAATAGAGGTACAAGTGCCAATAGATTATGTTTCAACATTCATGCAGCAAGAAGAACCTATTATAGAGTCCACACAAGAAGAGAAATTTCAACAAGTGAGCGAAGATTTAGAGGGTGCACTTGATGTGGAGGTTGACATATGAAAGTGCTACTAAGCCCTTCATGATCCATGAGGTTGATGAACATCTACAGGTTGATGTAGTCCAAAAGATTGATACTATGGTTCACTATAAAATTGTGCCTGTTCAACACATTGATTTTGTGTTTCCAGAGGAGTTCTATGGTGTCGTGGAATTGAAGGTTATTCTACTCTCAGTGCTTCCTAGGGTGATTTCTGATCTGAAGGAAGTATTAAGCATCAAAGTCTTAATTCTTCATCACTACAAAACTTGAGGTCAAGTTTTCTTAAACCTAGGGAGTATAATGCAGGAGCATAACCAAAAGCTATTTCAATATTTTATTTTAGATTTTTAGTAGATAATTTCAGGTTGTAAAGTAGTTATTTGTTTAGTTTGGATTGGTATTTGAGTTTGATTAGGACTAGTTCATCATTATCCTTTGTTTAGGATTATCAGATTAGTATTTGAAATTTTTTAGGAGAGTTTATCCTTATCTTTGTGATTCTTGGAAGCTGCATATAAAACTCAAGATGATTTCGTTTGTAAGGACATACTATGATTATTATTATTCAAATTATTTGCAGAAATTGCATTGTGTTTGTTTGGTGGTGAATCCAAACACCTTAGGTGGGAAGCCTAACATCTACAGTGGGACTAATCTAAGTGGGAAGCCTAGGTTGTCCTACATCAAAATCTCTTCATTTGAGTCTCAAATTCCTTACTAGACACAAGAGTATCTAAAGGATTGGAGTCATTGGACATTCCACCATCCTCATATCTTGTAAGGAAACCAACTTCCAAGAACATGTTCCTGATCCTAGCTGGCCCTTCGGAACAGACATGAATATGTTTGGAAGCTAACATATTCATGATCCTAGCCTTGATTGGATCATGGGCCTCCCCTAAACCTTTCATCCTGAAACTTCATTCGTGAGGCTGCTGCAATACTTCTGATCAGCCACAAAAGAAAAATAAATTCATCTCCTTTAAGTCAGCCTCAAGCAATAACATCAACCTTTGATAACCAATAACCTTTTGATAGGTAATTGATAACCAATAACTTGCAGTTAATTGATTGTACACTGGGTAAACGACTTGTGATGTTACATATAATGAGAAAAGTACACTTCTCGTGACATAAGAGAACAATAATGACCCAACACATACATTACATACTACTAAGACTGGTTGCTACTAACAAGTACATCACAACCACAAAGAAAAGTTTCAAGTGCATCAGGATACTGTCAACCAAGAACAAAAGGTAAACATGAATACTATTTATGAAGCTTACACCCTCGAACAGAAAAGATTTTCTCTAACCTGTAAAGTTTGAGAAGGAATCTGATCTCTTCCACACTGATGATCAGTATACAATGACATTTCCTTGCCCAAAGAGTTGTGAAAAGGGCAAGCATCTCGTTGCAAAAGAAGTGTTTGTTCGACTAAGTGTTCCAACCTTCTTTCAGGTATCATAACGGTTGGGGGAAGCAGTTTCTGCAATTCCTCCAGTAGCTTTGACCTAGATTTTGCCCTCACAATTTCTTGACTGTGAGACCCAACTAGAACAAACTGTGAAGGGGCAACTACACGGGAAGAAAGTTCACGAACTCTAGTACCATTAATGCATAGAGGAGTTATCTCAGTCCTCAATGTATTCAAGGCATCCATGACCTTTTCTGCATTTAAAAGTTCAAGAAACTTCTGCTCCAAAATAAGAAAAGAGGCTGAATTAACAATGCTTTCATCTAGTAGTCCAATTTTTTTTAATGTGGCAACACTTCCATCCCAATTGCCATCAAGTACTTGCTGCATAAACAGATTTACCACAGAGGAGTGTAAGGGTATTCCAGACTCTTCCTCTAGACGTTCACCACTCTTCTTATAACCAAGAGAATATAATGCTTTGGCTATTATACGGACAAACTCAACTCTTTTAATAACTCCTTTTGAACCAACAACCTCTTCGTCCCCTTCAGATGACAGGGGTCGACCCATCAAGTCGCTTGAAGAGCCAGATACGGGCTCTATAAGAGATGAACCGTTAGAAAGACCTCTCAATTCTTCAGTGGACAATTTCATGTGTTTCCTGGCTGGTTCTTCATCCTCTACACCTCCCATGAAATGTGCACCTCAGCCCATATACTATTACCACAGAAAAACAATAAGGAGAGATAACTTGAAAGCTGCCTCCAATAAATCACAAGAAATAACTCCCTGCATAAAAAAGTCAAAGGATTGGTCATAAATTCCTAAAATTGAATGTAACAAATAAAACAGGCAATCGCAAAGACCCTCATCACTATCAACAAATGCAAAACAATAACTTGGCTATTTTCACCGAGTACAATATTGACAATAAATTTCTAAATGTAAAGAGAAAATTAGAATACTTGGGCAAAATTATTCATCTATGTTGGTGATGTTTCTAAAGTTCGGTATAAATGTACCACAGTTATACGTTGGTTGCACACATTGCTTGCTATCATTTCAGTGACAACAAATTACATCACACATATCATATATTTTTTCCCCAGGTTGACAGAAATAATGACTTATATTATAAATTCTTAAAAAAAACATATAAAAGAATACAGATATAGCAGAAGTTCAAACCTTTGATGGCATATGTTATACTACCCAAGTTCAGCATGATACTATAGTACACTCATTGAAGCATTATCCATCCAATGTTTTTCTCCTTGTGATCTAGATAAGGATTATTAAATCCCAGATCTAAAGCACAACATTTTTTTGAAAAATATGAAGGAAAATTTTCTTTGAACTGATAAACATGAAAAGGAAACACGAATTTAGATCTTTCACAATCAAAAAGTGTATTAATAGTTGCGGTATTAAGATCTTTACCAATGCCCAATAAGCAAGTGCCACCATTTCACCAACTAATATAAGCACAAGGGCAGCCACCCTGTCTCTTGAATATTGCTATATTTACAACATCGCTTTCTGCAAGTTTTTTTTTTTTTTTTTTGCATAAAGTAATTCATTCACCATTGTTATTTCTATAATTAATAACTTTGAGACATACTACAACTTAATGACACCTATGCGATCTTATTTTTTAACAATTCCACTCAATTATAGCATCCAAGCACACAATAAATTCTATATAACTTAAAGAGCTTACCACTTTTAATTAGTTTCCAAAGAATATACATTTTTATCGCTATACTGAAAAATTATAAAAATCAAGATTGTCATACATGCATAACCATATATCATTCATACCATATCAAAACATTCAAAGGTGGATGTTTCATAACTAGGTTTTCTTGAATAAACACCGTTCTATAGCAATAATCCTTGCAATTTTCAGTTTCCCCAAGGAAAAGATAACGGAAGGAAGCCTATATCTCCAGCAAAGGTTTACTTTCCATATGAGAAGTCTGATCCAATTACATAAATTACATATAAAAGTCAACAAATCTTCTATAAAACCAATTTAAGCCCAAAGTGATAACCAAAGACTTTAAATTTTATTTTATAATTTAATAGTTTTTTTTTTTGATAAGTATAATTTGATAGTTACAATAGGGGAGGGTGGATTTGCACCTTGGACATCTCTGCTGGAAACAACAGGAGGTGCAAGCCAAGCCACAAGGCTCTTGGCAAAATGATAACCTAAAGACCGTATATGATTAATGATACATCATCATACACACTAAATTACAATGGCCTTACACATTACAAACTTAAAGAATTCAACTTTGTCAGATCAGTTCAATCATTTCAAGGGCAAGAAACTCAAATTCTCATCTGATTCGATAAAAACTGAGCAATTCAACAGCCAATTATGATTCAAGGAAAAAAAAACCCAAACAAAAGATAAATATCCAATTTTGGTCTAGTACCATTATCACAGCCATCATCACATGGGAAGGTAGGCACACATGCCCCAGGGCAGGGAGGGATTTAAAAGGAACAGAAATGCTAAAGCAGATACATCACAGACACACATCATATGTGTATTAAGCATAAAAAGTAACAATCTAGCATCTGCTTTGGTGCTTCTCAAAGACTTTACTTATCCTTAAAAGTACAAGTATATCAAACACAATTATCGCAATAAATAAACAAAAAAACTGATTAGTACTACACCCATCATGACAGGGCAATACATGGAAAACCACCTGTTTAAATCTTAAACATTAATTTAAAATAAATAAATAAAATAAAGCCTGTGTCTTCTATACAACATAAACCTGCCTACTAAAGAATTTTCTTCAAAAAGGTATGGAAAAGTTGAACAATGCACTCATTGTGACATAGAATTCACCAAAAAGAAAAGAAAAGAATATTAGATCAATTTGTTTCAAGCAACACATTAAGTTTTACTGTAAAGTTTCAAAGAAAGTTAGCATGATCCCTAGTTTCAAAAGTTTCTAATAAATTCAACTAAACTTACTACCTAGTTTCAAAAATTTAGTGATTGAAATCTATAAAAATAACTCAAATTGCAAGCTAATGCACTATGGAGAAGCAAGTGATCATATCCCAGTGGCACAAGCAACAACACGTTACAGAGAAAACCATGATTTGTTTACTTTCTTAAAATCTAAATTGACCATAACCAGTTCTTATCAAAAAGCATCAAGACCAAAACAAAAGCGCAAAAAAAAAAAAAACAGTTGCTATCAGAGTGTGATTATAAAAAGCAATTATGATGCTATAAATATATATTATATTTTCCAAAAAACCCAGATCATTGATTCATGTATTTCCTCCAATTTTCTCGAGAAACAAACGGAAAACATACACAGAAAGAGAACACACAGCAGGAAGAAGAGGCAGAGATGGGAAGAATGGAAATGGAGAAAATGAATGCAGAGATTTACCTAGTGAGGAGAGAGAAATGAAGGAACGAGGGACATTTGGCAGAGAAAGAGAAAGAGAGAGAAAGAGAAGGCTTTGAGATAACTCTGAGAGATGTGAGCAGCACAACTCTGTGCGGAGAGACTTCGTTTATTTATACTACTTCTAAACTCACCAACCCCTTTGCTGTTGTTCTCTTCGGTTCTACTTCTTTTTTCTTTTTTCTTTTTTCTTTTTTTTTTTTGCTATTATTATCTCTTGTCTTTTTTTTTTTTTAATAAGAACAAAGTTTCTCTAAAACAACTGTGTGAATTTTAAAAATTTAATCGTTGAATTTTATATTTATGATATTTTTAACATGCTTATCAAATTTTATTCAAATCGAATACTATTTATCATTTGATCGATTAATTTATTTGTTGTATATAACTTTAGATTACAAAAACTTGATATTATAACATTCATTTGATGACGTAGCAATTGAACTTTTATTTTTTTGAAATTTTGTAAGAATTAATGATGTAACAAGAACATGCAATCTAACAGTTAAATTTTTAAAATTTATACTTAATATAAATATATACAATGAATTTGTAAAATTTCTCTCCAAACAAGTTTGAAGAGAGACGGTACTCTTTTATAAAAAAGTATCTTTTATTTCTCTTTTCAGTTCCTTTTTATTTTTTTTATTTATAAATAGAATAGAAAATATATTTATAGCATCATAATTGCTTTTTTGGGTTACGTATGAGAATTGAGCCTTGGTCCAAGGAAAGCAAAGTGGGGCACAATCTGCGATTCTTATACGCGTTTGTTTTTGGGTTACATTACGTATGTTGTCTACAACTGAACCGTCCAGAATCTATATAAACTGTCCCCAAGACTATAAAACCAACTGAAAAATAAGCTTATGATTGGTTTAATCCGAACTCACATTTAGAATTACTTTTTTACCCATAAAGTGGCTTTTTTCCAAAGATAAAGAATACAATTTGCTTCCCTCAAATAAGAAAAAAAAAATACAATTTGCTAAAATATAGTGTCTTATCCTTTTTTTTTTTTAGAGCAATGCTGATTTAATAAGTAGTTATTGATAATTGAAAAAATATTATCAGTAATGGGCTCAAATAAAAACAAGTAAAAATTTGTCATAGCAAAAATTTGTAGAATAGTGTGTGATTGTAGAAATCCCAGTTGACAGATTATTTGAAAGAAGAAACCGGGCAAGTTACAGGGTTACCTTTGGTCCTTTAGTAAAAGTGGGTCACCACTTAATGTTGAATCTAAGAACGAATTGAGTGATTTGAGTCTTCTTGGACTTGCAGTTGGCAATGGTGTGAAGAAGGTGTTTGGAGAAAGAGAGGAGTTTGGAGAGGAGAGGAATTGGGTATTGCAAATGGTATACGTTGCGGTTTTTTAGCATCAAAAACAAAAAAGCCCATTATCCGGTTTTCTAATTACAAAAACTTTTTAAATAGTGATACAACACGCTTCTACTTCTACAATTAGACTTTACTATTCACGGATTGTAAAACTAAATATAATTATTTTATTTTGACTCTATATCCTATTTGTCTTGTACTCACTTCATTTTCATTATTTTGTAGATTTTATTTAGTTCAACTGGTAAAGTCTCTAATGATTAAATTAGAGATCTTAGATTCAATTTTCGCCTATACCAAAAATTAATTGGTGTCATAGCCTGATAATAAAGAGTATCATTAAAAACGGAAGACTTTGTTAAAGATAATCACATTATTTTTAGTAGAGTTTAGAACTAACACTTAAGGCTTATTCACAAATTTCATGTTTCACCTAACAAAACAACAAATTATCAAATTTGTTGACGCATCATGCACTTGTAAGTTATTATTCTTCTACCTTCGAATTTGCAAATGTTTAAATAGTTAAGTGCGGGATAATTCATTATTATTTTACAATTGGATGCGAGCTATTTTACTGTTATTTGACTTATTTCTTGCCCAAGGTTGACCTTGCTAAATCCGGATTTATTTATGGGAGTTAAAGTTGTAAACTTGACACCGATCCAAAGATTACAGAGGACTATTGTTGCACTTTTAAACCCACAAGAGAAATCAAGTCCAAAATCCTAGAACTAAATATGGACAGTGAAGTGTAATTAATATCCAATGATAAAGTGAAAAGTACAATAGTATAGGTCCAGCAAGAATATGTAAACAAAATGATGAATGTCAACAAAACGATGAGTGCTAACTGCCCATGACAAAACAAAAGGAAAATATAAATGTTTCTTAATACATATCACTACATTCATTTATGATATATATACATTCAATCTCTGTGCTCGTATCAAGTTCCATTTTGACACGAGATCCTCTTTAATATATTTCACAATGTGACTTTTGTTTTTTGAGAGAGAGTGAGTTTCAACCTATGGCATCCGCTCCTGATAATAACTCTTTATTATCAGACCAAGACACAGGTCAGTTTTTAGTATAAGCGGGGATTGAACCCCAGATCTCTTATACAACCATCAGAGACTTTACCAACTGAGCTAACTGGAACCCACACAATGTGACTTTTGTTGATTAGCTTAAAGGAAGATAGTAGATATTTGGGTTGCATTTGTTTTAGTATAAAATATTTTTCGGGTGTAAAATAATTTTAGGTGAAAATATTTTCGGGAAAGGAAAATATATTCTAGTGTTTAGTTGCATTTTAAAAATTATATTAAAAATAATTTTAAGTGTTTGGTAACATTTTGAAAATGCAAATTTTCTAATAGTTTCTCACATTTTCTCAGTTATTTTATCAACTTTCAAACAAATTTTATAATAAAAAATTATAACATATAAACTTTTAAAAGAAACAAAAATCATATTAAAACCATCAATCCTCTTAAAATCGATCAAACTAGAGAGAGGAAAGAAGAAAGAGGGAGTGATTAAGTCGGTCAAACCAGAGAGAGGGAGGAAGAAAGATGGAGAGATTGAGGGAAAGAGGGAGGTAGATCAAGAAACTTGGTTCAAATCGGGTCAAGGGGGGGTTGATCTAGAGGCGGTGATGACGATCTTTGGTGGTGACGACGAGATCGGTCATGGGTGGGTCGATCTACAGGGCGGCGTCAATGAGATCGAGAAAGCTGGAGGAGACAAGCTACAGGGCGGCGGTGATGAGAACAAGATGATCAAATCGGGGTGGGTTTAGCTGGGTTCATCGGGGACAGATCGACGGCTGGGTTCATCAGGAAAATGCAGCGCTCGAAGATGGGTTTGAGCACGACGGACGAGCTGAGGCGGCGCGATCAAGAGAAGAAAAGCCAAGGAAGACAAGGAATAGTGTTGACCGGCGCTTGGAGGGGAATGAACGGCGCAATCTGACCGGCGATGGGTTTGTGTGGATCAACCTTACCGCTGCTCTCTCTCTCTCTCTCTCTCTCTCTTTCTCTATTTTCAGTCTGTAAAATGAGATTTGAAGGTAAAATAAAAACTAAAATGGTTTTCCAGGTGAGGAGGCTTATTTTTTAGTCAACGCGTAAAATAATTTTAGCAAAAAACCCCTTTTAGTCCCAACATTTTCACGCGATTCCCACTTTGGCCCCTAACTTTTTTTTCCACCGATTTTAGTTCCTATCCTGGAAAACGCCTCTCGTTTTAGTCCCTGACGTTACATCAGAGACGGAACTTGCTGAGCTGGCAAACGGAAAAAATTGAAAATATTAAAATAATACTTACCTTGTCCACATGGCATTCCACGTCAGCCACTAAATTAAAGAAATTAATTTATTAATTTTAACTGAAAAAAATAAAAACCAAACCCAAGAACTGCAAATTTAAATCTCAGCAAGAACAAGATCAACAAAAAACAAACCCAGCAAATTTAAAACTCAAAAAATTAAATTCAAACCAGATTCAAACCCCCATACCACAAGTAAATTAAATTCAAACCCGCTGCTCTCTTCAGTGCTCTCTTGCAACACACTCTCGACAAATCCTTGAACGATTTGAGAGCCACTTCTTGCAGACCCACTTTTCTAGATCAACATTCAACAAACTTCAATCCAAGCTTCAATTGCTCAGCGAGATCGTCCTCAAGTTAAAGCTCCAGATCCCTTTGCCGCATACGCTCTTCGCCCCAACTACGATGCCAGAAAGTACATTGTGGATCCAAGCTTCGGTGTTGATGCCTGCTCATGGGTAGTCATGGCTCGCCGTGGGTGAGGTGGTCATGGGTCGCCGAGGTGGTCGTGGCTCGTCGTGGGTGAGGTGGTCGTGGCTCGTCGTGGGTCTCCATGGGTGGGGTGGTTGTGGCTCGCCATGGGTGAGGTGGTCATGGCTCGTCGTGGGTCGCCGTGGGTGGGTGGTCTTGGCTCGCTATGGGTCGGTTGGATTTGATGGGTTGGCTGGGTTGGATTCGATGGTGGCGGCTGGGTTGGCTTCGATGGTTGCTGGGTTGGTTTGGCTGGTGGGTTTGTGGCTCGACAGAACTGAAGGGTATGAATCTTGAGTTTGGTTGCTGGGTTTGGTCTGTGAAGACACGAAGAGCAAGTTGAATATTAAGAAAAGAAAATTTTAAATTAATTAGATTTAAGGTTTTTCTTAAAATTTAAATTTCTGGGTGTGGTTGTGGTTGTTTTAGGTTCAAATTTCTAGGTTTGTTGTTCTTGGTGTTCTTGTTGCTGTTCTTGAATTTAATTTTTTTGTTTTTATTTATGTTTTTAATTTTTTATTAAGTTAAAATTAATAAATTAATTTTTTTTTTTAATTTAGAGGCTGACGTGGAAAGCCACGTGGCCACAGTAAGTATTGTTTTAATATTTTCAATTTTTCCTGTTTGCCAGCTCAGCAAGTTTCGTCTCTGATGTAACGTCAGGGACTAAAACGAGAGGCGTTTTCCAGGATAGGGACTAAAATCGGTGGAAAAAAAAGTTAGGAACTAAAGTGGGAATCGCGTGAAAATGTAGAGATTAAAAGGGGTTTTTCGCCAATAATTTTTATTGACCCAATTGTCTATGCGTACCAAACACGGCGCCTGGTGTAAAATAATTTTCTAAAATGTTTTTTAGCCAAAACAAACGCAACCTTAGAGTAAATAAATGAAAATTTGTAAGTTGCACTTTTTGTGAGGAAGATTTGTTGTTGGGTTATGAATTGACCTCACAGTTAATTAATTCAATTACTCAGGTCAATTAATTAAGTTAAATTACATGAAAATCATGAAGGTACTAACAAATTATCAAATAAACTAATATGTAGTGAAAATTTAAAGACATGGTGATTTGTTGACAAATGTGGAAAACCTGTCGCAAGGCAAAAATCCTACCGGGTGAATCTCAAGTCATCCTTCCCAAGAATCCACTAATCAAGAACAAGCGGTTACAAGTATAAAAAATCTTACCACTACCCTGGATTATCCCAAAATACCAACCTACAATTAAATCTTTACTCCAATCCCCAATTGCACTTAATCTTGTAGAAGACTTCTTCCTTTGAACGGATCTCAGTACATGACTAATTAATTCTAAGCAACTAATTGATTGTTCTTGACTACAAAGTTTTTCACTTCAAAGCACATTGAAGATCTAGAAGCACTTGATTACAAAACCCTAAGACGCACAAATGCAGTAACTTCTCACAAAGTGTATGAGTTCTCTAATTGAATCTCTGTGTCTTTAATGACTTTAAAATAAGCCTTTTATATGGTCTAGTGTTGTAGAGAGAGAAACCCTAAGCATCCAAGTCATCATGGGCCGAAATTTAGATTTGAGAATTTTGAAATCGTAAGTCTCGATAGATTGAGCTTGTGTCGAGCTTCTTCATTAAACTTCAATAGATGCTAGTGTTGAGACTAGTGTTGAAAATTAATGAAATTGCTTTTCTTCACTTGTTCTTGGACAAATCTTCATGAGTTTAATAATACCACTCAAAATGTAGACTTCACATACTTCTTGATACATTAAAGCCCCGTCCGTTTGGAGTGAAAATAGGAGGGATGAAAAATAAAGGGAGGAAAATAGAGTGGAAAATAGCATTTTTCACTGTTCGTTTAGAGAAAAAAAAAAATAGGAAGGATGGAAAACCCGGAAGGAAAATTTTCCTTCCAGGCCCACAAATATTTTCCTCCCAAATTGGGAGGAAAACTTTGGGGAGAAAACCCCCTCTCTTTCTCTTGTTTTTTTTTTTTTTTTTTCCCAACGTTCAGGACCTAAATTGTTTTTTTCAACGTTCAAGACCTAAACGTTCTTTTTTTTTCGACTAACGTTCTCTCTTCTTCTTTTTTTAAGTGACTTAATCTAATTTTTCATCTAATTTTTACATTATAATAATAAAAATAATAATATAATATATATATATATATGATGTGATAAATTTTATATTATGTAATGAGTACAAATAAATTTATTTCTTATATATTATGTAACAAGGGTATAATAGTCAATTTATATAAATTACATTTTCCATCCTTCCATTTTTCTCTCTAATCGAACGAAAAAGTTTTTCACTCTCCCACTTTTCCACCCCTTCAACCGAACACACAAGAGGGAAAACTAAAATATTTTCTATCCTCCCACTTTTCCACCCTCCCACAATTTTCTATCGTCTCACTTTTCAACTCCTCCAACCGAACAGACCCTAAACTCAACTTACAAGTAAAATATATTTTATCAAAGGATAAGCCAATACATAAAAATATGACCCTAAGAGCAACCACATCAGCTTGTGGAAAATTTTGCAAAATAGAAAAGTTACACTTTTTTACACATTTTGGTCAAAAAAACACCCACGTCAGTGGGTGTAAAATTGTGTATTTATGCACAATTGCTACAGTAACCGTGCATATAAGCACGATTATTGTAGCATGTGTATTTAATATTTTTTCTCTCTCCTACCTCTGACTCTCATCTCAACTCTCTCTTTCTCATTTTATCACAACTCTCTCTCTCTCATCTCAACTCTACTCACAGCTCTCTCTTTCTCTCATCTTAACTCTGCTCAGCCTCTCCGATCCAATGAGACTCATATAGACTTATAGATAAAGCTTCAAGGCCTTGAGGTTCTCAAGATTCACACTTCGTCGGATTCGCAGGATTCTCGGCGGATTCACACTTCGTCGAAAATCATGGTTCTTATGATCCAGCGAGTTCTAGCCAGAGCTCTGTTCCCTTCTTGCCGTTCAGATCTATGGCTTTTGGGTTTTGATCGGATCTACGGCTTTTGGGTTTTGATCCATTTTTTATTATTTGTTTGATTATTTGTTTTGGGATTTCATATGGCTGGGTTGAATGGGTTGGTGATGGTGGTTGTGTGGTTGTGTTGGGTCTGTGAGAGAGATGATAGTGTTAAATAAATGAATATTTTGTTTGAATAAATGTGTATAATAGACAAACTGATGTGGATGTTTTGTAAAAATGAGAGTATAAAATAGAAAAAGTAGGTTTTAGACGTGTAAAATGGAAAAAATTTTGCATCAACTAATGCAATTGCTTTCATATATATATGTAAAATGAAGGTCCATCCATCAAATGACTTAAGGTGCCCATTTGAAGGATTGCCACAGATGTCCTGTCTACAAAGCGTAAATTAGCGTACTAAATGGATATAAAGAACACCAAATGTCCCTTCAGTTACTTTGAAGAAGAAATGAACCTTCATTTGTTCTAGGGAGTTGTTGTTGCAAGAGCAGCTTGCAAAGTTCAGCGTAAAATGGCGTTTAAAATAGGTGTAAGTCCAATAGATATAATAGCTCAGTTGATCAGCTTCCTAATAGAACCCATTGTAATTGTTAAAATGGAGTGGGGAAGTAATGAATTCATTTTAGAGCAACGTTAAAGGGCAATTTTTTTTACAACTAAAATGAACAGTAAGTATAGGGATGTAACAAATCTTTCAGGTGGATTTTCCCAATTGTAGCTATCCTATTCCTCAGCTGCTCCGATCCACCTCATTGTAGGTTAAACACACCTGTTCCTAAGTCTTCCCCACTCCATTGTATCCCTATATTTACTCTAGCTATCATCGTCCCTATATTCAATCACAACATGCTAAGTTTTTATCCAATCATGGACTTGGTACTAAGTATATCTGTGATATTTAAGGATCCTTTCACATGTGAGAGTGATTTTACATATCACAGTTACACAAAATAAAATTTTCCAATGATAAATGTGTCAACATTTTATATGTAATATTCTTATGTAGTCATGTAGAAGCATACTATTTTAAGGTAGTGAATAATATTTTTGAAGCCCAGGCCGGTTGGCCGAGTGGTTGGGCACTTGGTCTCAAAGTGCTTGTCCCAAGCAAGGTTTTGAAACCCAGACTATTAATTGAACCGTAAAAAGAAGAGGTTCAAGATTTTTGAGGTCGAACCGAAGTTGAATCGGGGTCGAACTGCGATAATGTCATAATTAATTTAATAATTAATTAAAGCCTAAATATATATATTAAATTTATAAAACTAGCAAAATTGACTAATATATCTATATATGTGAGGGGAATTTAATGATTTTCAAGCATATATTTAATAATTAAATAAGAAAGTTAATAAAATAAAATAATAGCCATGAAAATATTAAAATTTTGATTAATTTTTGCAGTAAATTTGAATATCTTTGAAAGATTTTAATTATAATTTTTTTTATTCCTTGTAAGAGATAGATAATTTAATTAAGTAGAATAAAATTGTGCTAAGTTGTTTTTATAAAAAAAAAAAAAATTGCTAAGGGGTTGGACTGCACGGTTCTTGACCGGTTTGTGCGGTCCAACCCCGGTTTTAGGGGTTCACGAAATTAACTAAAAATACGAATCTTTATACTTAAAAAATCGGTTTTCATCTCGGTTCTCAGTTTTCACAGTCCAACCTCCCGGTCCAGTCCGGTTCTGAAAACAGTGGTCCCAGGCTTGAATGAGTATACTCCCCAGTTCGAATCTAGGTACCTACACTTTGAAAAAACTTCATGGGCCAGCGATTTACCCCATTAGGGTACACCTGTCGTGAACGGTAATTAGTCTCTTGTTGAAAGTTTTGAGAATATACTGTGGGAAACCAAAAAAAAAAATAGTATTTTTAATTTAATTTTTTTTATTGTTATAAAAACAATTATTTTTTTTACTATTATTTTTTTATTTTTGACTTTCTCTTTCGTTGTAAATTTATCCAAAGGATTTTTAGTTTCTAATAAAACAAACTTTTACTTTAGTGGTACTATTCCCCACTTGAACTCTCTCCATTCATGATTAATTGCAAACCCAATCTAAACTTACATCAAATCACAATATTCAATATTTTTATCACAATATTCAATATTAATACGGAAAATTTTGTTGGAAATCGATGGGATCCAATCCACTGCCCCGGCCCCCCTCTCACACCCAAAAAAAGGTGATTGTATTTTTCTTCCTCAAATATAATCCTTGTTCCATTATGGTGCGTCAATTTTTTATTTTTTAAAATGTAACAATTTAATCCCTCTGTCAATTTTTTCTTGTGCGTGATTAGCAAAATATTGAGATACACAATATATAGGTTGAACCCCCCCCACCACACACACACACACACACACACACACATTTTGTGTGTGTGGAAACCGACTAACCCTACATTTTAGGGACCAAAAGTGCAAGTAAGAAATAGATGGAAAGTGATAAATAATTAACGAAAGCAGGCATAAAGCCCGTTTGGATAAACTGTTTAAAAATGTGCATTTGGAAATATAATATTGAAAATTACAATAAAACATTTGATATAACTTGTGTATAATATTAGTCTAAAATTGTTGTTTCGGTGCAAATTACCAAAAAGGACTTATGGACTTAATTCTAATGTTGATGTTTTTCTATCATATTCGCAGTGGCTCATGAAAATAATATTCACTTTGCCTCTAGCCTTTCCTTAAAAAAATGATAAATTAAAATAATAATAAAAAGCTAATATCAAAAGCAAAAACGAAATTAAATTAACCCCAATTACTTTCCCTTCCCCCAAAGCTAATATCAACCTCAAATAAAGAAAGTGAAAAAGAGATAGTGGATAGATAGAAACAGAGATTTCCCTCACAAGGGCATGCAAGCTTGTTCTTGCAAACATGGACAGAGAGCAAGTAGACATGCGAGTTGTTCCTGCAAGTGGTGCCTTTTTATTTCCATTTTTGATAGTGATACGACTGAGCTCATTCTTATTGTGACATCATTCTCCACCGCTGCTGCAACTTCTGCCTGAGGCCCTGAGTAGTGCTGTCCTTGGGAAAACTGGCCCTATGAAGTTATTTGCTAGCTGATGATTTTGTCATTTAGCAAATTCTTGAGGGTGTTTTAGGTATTCAAAACTTAAAAAGTATTGTGTGATATGCATTAAGTGTTGCTTTCAAAATGTTGGCTGGTAATCTAGTTTCAAAACATGATATTTGGCATTTGAAAGAATGCAATATCTAGTAAAATCGCAATGTCAAACACATGCATATTAGTGTGTGTTTGGGAGGGGCTGAAATGCCCACGTCTGCGTTTCAGCCCCTCCCACGTTTTTTTTTTTTTTTTTTGTTTTCACTTAAGTGGAACGCGCGTTGGTCACTGTTCATTGGCCATGAACAGTGATTTTAGGCCAATGAACAGTAATTTTAAACGTGAACAGTATTTTTTACACCTTAAAAAATTATTTTGCTACAGTATTTTTCAGTTTTCAGTTTCAGCTGCATCCAAACGGACCCTTAGTGTTTTTATCAAAAAACCACGTTAAGGAGTATAGAACAGCCTATCCAAATGAGCTCATAATAACTAAATTGTTACATTATAAAAATTTGAAGACCAAATCTAATGTTTTAAGTGGACAATCTAAATAGACTTCTTTTATTCTACATATAAGTTAACAAACTCCAAATATTAGAGGAACCAACAATACGTTTAAACCTTTGTGGAAATTTATTGGGGAATTGAAGATTACGGATATTGGTGATAATATCCTATTGTTCGAGTTTATGGACATTCTTGACCTCGAACGAGTTTTGGAGTATGAGCCGTGGAAATATGATAAGCACATGGTGGTTTTCCACCGTGCCATTGATATTAAATCTGTGCCTTTCTGGGAATTTTGTAGGGCAACCTTTTGGGTTCAGATTCATAATGTCCAGAAAAGGAGTCTCACTCAAGCTACAGGTGAATCTATTGGGAACTCCATTGGATTGCTTATTCAAGTTGCAGATCTGGAGGATGATGGTGCTGGTGGTGAATATTTGAGAGCTAGAATTTCCATTGATATCACCAAACCATTACCTCAATGTCGGAAGCTTTGGGCTGAAGGGAAATAGGTTGGATGTGTGGGGCTTAGGTATGAACACCTCCCCTATTTTTGTTACTGGTGTGGTTAGGTTACGCACGAGGAGAGAGACTATGAACTGTGGTTGCAGGGGAAAGGAAAGTTGAAAAAAGAGGACCAACAGTTTGGCAAATGGCTTAGACTTGAGCCAATCAGATTTTCCAGAAAAACAATCACAATTGTTTCAGGAGGCTCTCACAACCAAGCACCATGGTGGAGGAAACCTGGTAGTCGATCTGCTCCTTCCCAAGTCTAAGGTGCAACTCCATCGACACCTATTGCTGTAGTAAAGACAGGTTTGAGTTCAGTTTCTAGTTGAGGAAGTCACGGAGGACATCAGCGTTGCTGAGATGGTTCACAAGGATAAAAGGGTTTAATCGGATATAACTAACAGTAATACTCATGTTGAGGCATCTGACATTGTGACTAAGAATATTAAGGGTTTAAGGTTGGAGGGTGATAGTACTTCTGATTCTACGCCAATTTGCATGTTGTTGCACACCAAACAAAAGTCGATTAAGAAGCCCTTTAAGCCACCATCTGTTTCAGCCAACAAATCTCCCTCAAGAGATAGTACTAATCAGCCAACACCTTTGCCTACCACAAAGCCAAAGAAGACATGGAAGAAAATAGCACGTGAGGCTAGTAAACAGGTTAAGGTGAGCATGTTAACTGTGGTTGGGATCACAAGTCTGAGGGTGGAGCTATTACATAGCCCCATGCTCGATTTTTGTTTTCCCTTCTTAAGCATCTTAGTATAGATTTTTCCTTTTATTTCATTCTATCTATAATAGATGTGTATAGGGATTCGGCAACCCGTGATAAGCTCATCTTCCCTTCAGCTATCACGAGGATCTTACGTCACTTTTTTGTTCCCTTTCCCATGTCTGACCACTTCTCTTACATGGGTGCTATAGATGCCGCTACAGTTAAACGGAGTGAAGCACAGTTTCGATCGAGGCGGTCTGAGTCAGCAGCTCCTCCCACTCCTTCAACTCGATCCACATCCGCTCCCTCTTCTTCTACAAGCAGTATGACTCTCAAGGACATCATGGTGCAGCTTCCGCGCATGGATACTCGCCTCGACACTCTCAGTGATGAATTGTGTCAAGTGAAAACCCGTGTTGGTCGTATTGCACTACACCAGGCAATCATGGGTGGCTTCGTTACTTCTCCTCCACCTTCTCCAAAGGCTTTTGAAGATGAGGACGATGATGCTAATGTTGATGCCTATGCTGATGATGAGGATGATGCTAGCTTTTCTAGTGCTGACAAGATGTCTACTTGACGCTCTTACCCTTTGTCACTCATGACAAAAAGGGGAAGTAGTTTTGGTTATGAGATTAGTCATAGTTAGGAGAGAGTTAGTATAGGAGATTTTTGTTAAGGGGAGTGTTGATATTTAGGGCTGTAGTGAGAATACTTGTATCTTTTTCTTTTCTTTCTACTTTAGATACAATATCTTCTTGTGACCATTTTTTATATACATTGTACTTACATTCTTCATATGTTGATGTATGTTTTTCACCTACCCTTACATGTGTTGTTTTTTTTCTCTCTTTATGCACATGATTCTTATCTTGAATGCAATCTATTATTTCTGTGTCACACTAAGATGCCTTGATGAATTTTGTTTAAAGTGTTTCAGAAATACAGGTTGTCAAAGTCTACTTGCCATGAACTCTCTTCTTACAAATTTTTTCAAGAGTTTGTATTAGGATAAATTTTATTGTATTCAACAAGTGAATATGAGTTGAGTGCTTTATGACTTCTCTCACATATTCATTTATTTGTTGTGATTTTATCACGGATTGCCAAAGGGGGAGATTGTTAGGACATATGTGTTTCACATATTAGGAACATATGTCACTCTTTTATGTAATTAGCTAATCTTTTGACAAAACGCACTTTATTTGTATTTAGGTAAATCTATGATGTGATTAATGTTTCAAAAAACCTTGTTTCAAGACCAAGTGTTAAAGCCATGCAAGTCTGTGCAAGATTCAAGTGTGAAAAGTGTTGTTCATTAAAACTCGACAACTAGCATCTATCAAGCCTTGAAGAGCTGTTCTGGCCCGTGGCTCGACAGCAACTCGACAGATAAGATATCTATCAATGTTTATGAAACTCAGTATTTCCGAACTATTTTTCATCTAATCCGTGAGTATGTGTTTAGGCTTTCTTTTCTCATAACCCTAAACATATATAAAGATTATTTTAAGGGTAGTAACAAGTTACACAGCAGAAAGCACAATTGCACAAAAGCATAATTCATCAAGTGTGATCGAAAACCAAGTTTGCCCTAGTTCTTGAGAAGCTACTGTGTTTGTACACCATAGGGTTTTGTGACCAAGTAACTTCGCGATCTTCATGTGTTGAAGAACAGAAGAACTTTACAGCCAACCTCCTTCGCTGGTTGGTGATTGAAGTCGCGTACTGGGATCTACGTAATTGGTTAGTCAAGTACTGAGAGTCGTACATTCAAAGAAGAGATTTTCACTACAGAATAAGTCCAATTGGATATTGGGGTAAGGGCTCAACTGTAGGTTGGTATAAGGTACTGGGATTCCTTTATCTGTAACCACTTGTTTTGATAATAGTGGATTCTCAGGAGTGGTGACCTTAAAATCACCTAGTGGAGTTTTTGCCGCGTTGGTTTTCCCCATTCGTAAACAAATCACTATGTCAATTTATTTTCCGCTGCACTTTAGTTTATTGGTGATTTGTTTGTGCTACCACGAATTCTTGTACGTTAATTTGGTTAATTAATAAACTTGGCTAATTAATCAATTAATTTATCACAAGAGGTCAATACATTTTTGGCCTATCACACATGAAAATATTTTCTAAAATAATTTTCTTAATGCAGCCAAACACTTGAAAATATTTTATTTTCTCAAAAATATTTTCACCTGAAAATATTTTACACTAAAACAAATGCAGCCTAGAATAGTAAATTGATCACTATCTTGTGTCTGCACAACGACGCAAAAAGGTGGGCATGAACAAAAAAACTAGAGAGAAAATTGATCACTATCTTATGTCTCGTGTCTGCTATTGTATTGTTTATGAGAAATGCTTTGAAAGCTAAATTGTTTGTAAAAATTGCTATGCCTTGGACTGGGCCCTTTTTGCTGATGTAAACACTAGGCATGGTGCAACCAACCGCAAAGGTTACTGCTGCTATGAGTGCAACCACAAGCAAATGCGGATATTCTCCTCTCTTGAATTGATCAATGATGTCATCGTCTTTGGGGTTTGTAATTTGTTGATCAGGATTTGTGGGTTGTGAGTTTTATTGATCTAGGTTTGTGGAGGATTGGTGCACTGATCTGTGGCAGATTTGTGGGTTTGTGGGTTGTGATTCCAAATGGTAGGTTTAAGAGAATAGTTGGATTTGGAGGATGGTGGAGATCGGTGAGTTTCCAAGTTGGATATGATTTTGTGTTTCGATGGATTGGTGGGTTTCCAACTTGGAGATTGGTGTTGATTTTGTGAACAAAGAAGATGTAGATCTTTTGATTTTAGTGGGTATATGTTGGGTTCAAAATTCTGGATATGTAGATCTGTTTTTGGGTCTGATTATTGGTGTATGTTGATTTCTGGGTTTTGAATTTTGGTGGGTGTATGTTGATTTCTAGTTTTGATTGGTGTATGTTGATTACTGTTTTATCTAAGTTTTGAATTTTGATTTGTTTGGTTATAAAGAAAGTACTGGAAAAGCAAAGAAAAGAAAAAACAAATAAGAATTAATTTACTAAAAACATTAAGAACATGAACAATAAGAACACAAAGAACATAAACTGGCCTTAATCTTCCAAAAAAAAATAATGAAAAGAAAAGAAAATTTTATTTTAATTATTTATTTATTATTTAAATAATTAAATAATTACTAAACTTTTATTTTATTTCAAAATAATTAAAGAAAAGGAAAAAGAATGACGTGGTTTTTTTATATATTAAAATGTTGATGTGGCGTTATTTAAATGCTAAATTAAAATTTTTTTTACTATTATTTTAATGGTCACGTAAGCATTCTAAGTGTCAACAATGCATCCCATTAGCCACGTATGATATTTCCATTAGAGAAATGACGAAAAGGACCAAAACAAAACAAGTTTTTCAAACTAAGGACTAAAAGAGGTAAAAATAAAAAGTGAGAACCAAAGTGGGAATAGAATGAAAATATAGGGACAAAAATAGTTTTCTGCCCTTTTCTTATTGTGTGCTCTTGGTTTGCAAAGTTTGTTGAAGAAAGCTGAGGTGAATGGTGATATCATGGGGGTTTCTATTTGTTGCAATGGTCGGCGGGTATCCCATTTGTTCTTTACTAATGACAATGTATTATTTTGCTCGGCCAAGGAAGAAGAGTATCAGAAAATCATTGACTTATTGTTGGTTTATGAAAAAAGTTGGGTAAAAAAATTAGCAGGGACAAAACCAGTATCTTTTTCACTTCTAATACTCAACCACACCTCCAACTTTGTATCCAACATCTTCTAGGTGTTCCATCCATTCGTTAGTATGAGAAATACCTGGAGTTGCCAACACTAGTATGTCGTACTAAGAAGCAAAGTTTTATCTACCTCAAAGAAAGGATATCGAAGAAATTGCAAGGGTGGAAAGAGAAACTCCTTTCTCAAGCAGGTAGGGAAGTCCTATTCAAGTCGATTATCCAAGTCATTCTGACGTACACTATAAGTGGCTTTAACCTTCCTAAGGGTTTGGTGAAGGAATTGGAAGTCTTGATTTGGAAGTTTTGGTGGGGTTACAATGGGGATAATAGGAAGGTTCATTGGGTTCGTTAGAAGAAGTTGTGTGAAGCGAAAGAAATTAGGGGTATAGGTTTCAAGGAGATTGAAAAATTCAATGATTCTCTTCTAGCTAAACAAGTGTGGCGCATGATTAATAACCTAGACTACTTGTGCCATTTAAAGCAAGATTTTTTCCGAACTATTCAATTTTGGATGCTAAAGAATCCACCATTGGATCATATGCATGGAAGAGTATTTTGAGTGCTAGAGATGTTATCCGCAAAGGTATGGTGTAGAGAATCGGGAATGGGCAGTCAGTTCAAGTTAAAGAAGATAAGTGGCTACCGGTTAGAGCTAGTAGGACTACTGCCTTCCTTCTGTTTCTCATGAAACTAAGGTGAGTACCCTCATCAATTCTGAGCTGGGCATATGGAAATCAGATATGGTGGAGCGTCTGCATCTATCACATGATGATGAAGCTTCGGTAATCCTTGGTATCTCACTGAGCAACAGACTTCCTCCTGATCGTGGTATCTGGGGCTTGACTCCATCTGGTATGTTTTCATCTAGCAGTGCTTATAAGATGCTAGTGGCTGGTAATGGTACTAACATTGCAGATAGTTCCAATCTAATGTCTCAAGAATTGTTTGCTGGTTTTTTGCAGGTCAAGGAGGATTTTAGAAAGGAGATATTTGTCATGGCGGCTTGGTGCCTTTGGAGTCAACACAATGCTCTCAAATTTGACCACCCTATGCAGCCTATAGCCAGCATCTGTTCTAGGGTGGGGAATCTGCTCCAAGAATTTGCCTGCTCAAGATAACAAGACACCAGCTCCTGTCTCTGCTTCAATTCCCCAGTAGCAGCCTCCTGCTCCAAATATCTTTAAAGCTAACTTTGACGCGGCGGTGTTCGAGTCTACTAACTCAGCAGGCATCGGGGTAATCATTCGAGATTGTGGTGGCAATGCTATTGGAGCTCTGACTATGCCAGTCCCGCTCTCTTCATCTGTGGCTGAGTTGGAAGCTCTGGCTTGTCGAAGGATTGTTCAGTTTGCCATAGAAATCAGACCCAGGAAGGTGATCTTTGAGGGTGATTCTGCTGAGGTTATTCAAGCCATTTCCCAAGGGAATCTGATTTCTCTGTTAATGAGAATATTTTGGAAGATATACGGCCCCAAGCTGCAGGTTTAGGGTTTTCTAATTTTTGTCATGTGAATCGTAAATGCCACATTGTTGCAGACGCACTAGCCAAAAAGGCAAAGAATTGTATGGGTTTAGAAGTCTTGTTAGAAGACTTATCCGAGGACATTGCACCGCTGCTTTTATTTGATGTTCATTAATTCTTGTTGGAATAAATTCCCAGGCGCTGTCTGATTTCTCAAAAAAAAAAAAAAAAAAAAAAAAAAAAAACCAATACAATTTATTAGACTATTGGCACCGAAATCATGAACTCCCCAAAGAAAATGACAGGCACGCATTTTCGCAGCATTTCTATTTTATTTTATATGATTTCACAAGCCACATAGCTATAACAAGTACTCCTATGAGATCCTATCCAGAAAAAAGCATTCCTAATGAGCAGTGTAGGTTTCCTGTCCTTATATTATTACAATAAAGAACAGAACCAAGGCTCTGTAAGAAAATGATCTATGAGAATTAAAATTTAGTAAACTCTTATGGGTTACAAGAATAATACAATTTACATAAAACTTCATTTTCTCCTAACCTTGTGATTAGCTCCCGCCTTCTCCTTTGGAGAAGATGAGGATGACGAAGATGATGACAAACCTGAACGACTCTCAGCAATGTCCTTGTAAAATGCCTTCTGCACATCCTCTTTGAGTTCCATGAAACGCATCTTCTTCATTTTCTGCTCTTCAGCAGTCCCTTTCTCAAGGAAGAAAGCATCAGGCATATCATCGTCCTCCAAGAACTTGTCTAGCCTTTCTGAGCAATGGGGAAAGTAGCGTCGACCCGTCTCCACTGCCATTTACATCAACTCAATTAGTAAGCTCAAAGAGAACGATCATGTTATGAAAACATGGGGTAACTATTACAAATTGCATTTGATTGGTAAAAATTATTATGGCGCAGAAGGTCCAACTGTCCAAGTACGTAGGACGAAGAGTACTTTTTGGGTCTCACATGTTCATGGATTTATAATAGACTTAGGTGTCTTGGACCATAATATCTTTAACACTCTTGGACCTATAATATGTATAAGTAAACGTAGAATTAGGAGACTACGATTACTTTTCTTGTCCCATCAGGACAAGGGTCTATAATAAACTTGGACTTCTTGGATCCTAATATCTTTAACATGATTTTTTGAAGACTCTTTTAACTGTGAGCTTTTTAGAACTGGACTCCATTACTTCACCCTGTTAGTTTGACAGCTAGAGTGCTAACTCGCATATTGTATTTCCTTCCTGGACGATTATGGAAAGTTTCTCATATTTTCTTTCTTTTCATTTTCCTATTTAGATGACACGTTTGATCCCCAAAAAGAGGTTTAGAATATACAACTATAAATCAGAAACAAAGCGGCAACCTCAACTGATGAACCTGTGAGCCCGTGATTATAATAGACTTGGACTTCTTGAATCCTAATATCTTTAACATAATTGTTTAAAGACTCTTTTAACTGTGAGCTTTTTAGAACTTGACTCCATTACTTCACCCTGTTAGTTTGACAGCTGCAGTGCTAACTCGCATATTGTATTTCCATCCTAGACGATAATGGAAAGTTTCTAATATTTTCTCTTTTCTTCTTCTTTTTTCCTATTTAGATGATATATTTGATCCCCAAGAAGACATTTAGAATTTACAACTATAAATCAGAAACAAAACGAGGCAACTTCAATTGAACCTGTGATTATAGATGTCCCTGTTTTCATTTTGAATAATGTTTTCTCAGCAACTATGCTTTCACATTCAAAACCATAAACCATAGTGTTAAAGATATATAATCAGTTCACATCATTTTATGTTTGGTCCAAGAGGCCCAATTATGTAATAAGTTCATATACATCTAACCCTAAATCATAGAGTCTTTATATATACCCTACAGATTCATCATACAACACACTTCATTATATATCAAAATGTACTTGCTAGGGCTTTATAGTGAGACACAGACAATCAAACGTCAGAACACCTAAATTTTCCTTTGTGTTCTTTCTCTTTCTCACTGCTTCTGATCACTACTATTCTTTCTAGATTTTTCTGTTTCTCCTTTAATTTTAACTCATAGAATCACTCGACCAAAAAGAAAAAAAGAACAATAAACCATAGAATCAAAAAAGCTTACCCTTTAATTTAAAGGGAAGGAATGGGCAGAAAATAAATATTTCAGATATATAAGAGAAAAATGACAACTAAATTTATATAAATTACAGCTATTTATCATCTAGCAAGGGAAAAAAAAGTAGATTTCTATAGCCTTAATGAGGACTTACCTCAAAAGTATTTGCTACATTTTTGTATTTTTCTAGCAACAAAGCTAGTTAACCTTTTTATTTTTATTAATTCAATAATTTGGAAATGAGGAATTTAAACCCTAGATGTCTCGGTTGAAAATGCTAGAAGATGCCAACCAGTTGAATTATAAAATCATCGGCCACTTTCTAGAATTCTAAGACAACCATGAATTTGAATCTTTTGGGTGTATGGTCTGATATATCCCCTTTTTTTTGTTAAAAATTGGTTCATTAGAAATTTTAGACTTTTTACATGTTAGACTTATAGAGAAACTCATATAACAATTTTCTTTATTTTTTCAACTCGGGACTTACAACATTTCTTTTCAAAACCTCTCCCTTATTTATAGATGAAGAAATAGAGGATCTTCATTTGCTCTTTGAATATAAAACATGCAACACTCTTTTTTAATCTTTCCTCTTTTTTTTTCAATATAGAGTTTGCGTATTCTTTAATTAGTTATTTTTAATTATTTTGTAATGTCATTTCGGTCCAACCAACAGTTGATCCTCGCTCTGACTTTAAAACCTCAAAACTCTTCTAATTTTCTGTTGTTTTAACATTTGATTTTGAAAACATTGGGAATAACAAGTCAATTACTTATGCAGTCTGCATAAAATTGAAAATACCTGTTTTAAGGAGAACCTGCAGTCTTGATTGGAGTCTTTTGGCTCGTACAGAGGGTGTTTCATTCAAATCAACCTCCCTTAAGTTCCCACTGGAGCCTTTTGTAGCTGAAAGGCCTGTGTATGGTGAGGTTAAATTTGCATCTGCAATCTCCATAGCTACCCTGGCTTCAGCAGGAAACAACAGCCGTGCAAATGCCACTGCAAAATATAAAAAAAAATTTAGCACTTTATTATAAGGTAGGAACTAGAGATTCAAAAAATTCATTTATTCTGGAAAATATTATCATAAATAATAGGGAGGGCTTGAGTAATATTCAATTAGTAAATTGTTGGAATATTCACATGTGAAATGTGTTTAGTAATAAAAAAAGTCTCACATTGGATAGTATCAATATAAAGAGGCTATTCTTTACTATTGATAATATTGATTTTGATTTTTTTTTTTTAAACAATAATATTGCTTTTGATTTCTCAAGAGTCTTGTGTTTCAATGATACTATCATTTTTAAAAGAACCAAGGTTTCAACCTCCCCTCCTTAGTTGTAAATGAAGAAAACAAAACCTTTAATTCATTAATTCCTTCTAGAATTCAATGTTTTTCTTATTTCAATACCTTAAAGAGTATGTCCTTTGTTTCTCCCCAAGAAACTTAGGGATCATTTGGTAACATTATTCTAGTAAGTTGTTTGTATTTTTTGAAAATATGTGTGGGTAAAAAAATGTGTGTAAATACGTGTAATGTTATTTAAAAATTGAAAATATATATTTAAACACATGTACCAAACGGGCCCTTAGCATTTGGATTCAAAAAAACATACAGTAAAAGATAGATTGGTGTATGAACAAGTTGAAGGATTTGTTCCGTTGTTTGGGATTCTCTTGTTGGAAGTTGGTGTGCCTATACACACTAAAACTCACACACCACTCATGGAAAAGATTCACACTCTCAAAGGAAGTTAGAATGGACAAGGAAGAGGAATAGAACTCTTTTTTATTCTTATTTCTCTTTTCGCTCTTGGCTTCAAATGGACGGATGCATGGAGTATATATACTCCACAAGCAACCATAACTTCCATTGTACTTCGTACATAACATCAACAAACCCCTACAAGCATTCACTCCATAAATTTCCCACAATTCTACTTCACGTATGTTTAAATCCAACTAACTCATCTCATAAATATAACTGCATTTAAAAAATCACGTAGTCCACCATTTCATATGCCCCAATCCCAAGTGCCAAGGCCAAGAGAAATTTTAAAGCAAGCCTTTAATCATTTAGCTACATCAATATGAATGTTTAACAAGAACATACTGGCGCCTTAGCTATCAAATTATTTTGATGGCCTCTTATTAAGCAACTACAATTTTTCAAGTGAATGTCAATCATTTTCAAGGAGTTGTCTTATGCTTAATGTAATATTTTTCATGCTTGGCACACTATAAACATAAAAGATAAAACAGTGACTCCATTCTTCAAATGAATAAAAGTTTTACCTTTTCATTTCACCGAAATTTTGGATGAGTTAGCGAGAGTAACATTGACTATCACTGATTCATCAAACTCCAAAAACATCTTTTTATTCTCATACATGTGATTGCTAGGGCCAGTATCAAGATAGCACACGTGCTTCTCTTATTTGTCTTTTCTTTTGTATGACCACAAAAAAATCAACTCCACATCTTCATTTTTATCTTCAACAAAATTGGTTTTTTCCTCAATATTGTTTATGGCATTTCAACATTCGGAAGCGTAATTGTTAGAAGTATTGGTTAAATGATTAAATTTATCATATCCCAATAGCTTAAGCTTTTGAGACAATCGGTAATTTAATATGGTATCAGAGCATGAGATCCTGAGTTCGATCATTGTTTCCTCCACTCTACCTCCCATTTAAATTCCCACGTGTTGGGCCTCACCTATTAAAAGGTAGTTTCGACCCACACGTAAGGGAGAGTGTTAGAAGTATTGGTTAAATGATTAAATTTACCATATCCTAATAGCTTAAACTTTTGAGACAATCGGTAATTTAATAGTAATGGCCAATATTTGACAAGTATAATATTTAACATTAGCTGTGTCATACCTTATTCTATATGATTTTAAGAAACTCCTCTTCTGCACTCTCTTGCTATTTGTCAATTTGGAATTTTCTCTTCATCACTATAAGAGCTACACCATTCCTTCCTCCATATTCTCTTCCACAACCACCTCTATGTCGTTAGCCTCTTTCGCTTTTCTCATATCCTCCTTTTCTCATTCAAGATGGACTTAGACCGAAGGATTTCCTACAAAATCTCTTACTTTTTCTTGTTGTGCCTTTTTTTCATGGGCTTGTAAAGATCACATGAGCTAGTTAATGGCCATTGGCTCCAAGTATTTATATTCAATTTCCACAACTATATAGTCAAACTTTGAAGCTAAGGACTAGGGGATTTCCTCAACCACATGGGCATCACTCAAGTTATCACCTTAACTTTTTAATTGATTCACAATGGCCATCACCTTAAAAATAATCCAAAACTTATTCGAATTCTTTCATGTGTAAGGCTTCAAACTAGTCTCTCAACGTTCGAAGGCAAACTTTCTTCATCTTATCAACTCCTTTAAGAGAATTTTGAAGAATATCTCGGTGATCTCACACTTGCTTCGATGAAGTTGCGTTACCAACTTCTTTCTCGAACATTGATTCTTCTAAACCTTTATAGATCAATGTAAGAGCTTGTTTATTTTTCTTCGAGCCTTTTGCTCGACTTACTTTTGATTTAGAGTCAAACATACTTTATCTTATCACTCCACATGACCTTTCTCTAGTATTTCCCGTGTGTCTTAGAATTTGAGCAACGCCTTGATTCATGTTAGAGATATATTAGCCCATTAGTATAGGCTCAAACCAAACCTAATTCTACTTTGTGTGCAAGCCAAGTTTCCTACATGTACTAGAAATCTATTAGTTTAGGGTTTGGTCTATTATATATACATATGTTATGATTCATTGTAACACAAGATTTGTTTAACACTCTAATATATTATTGATATAGCCCGTTAGGGTTTTCTCTGTGGACGTAGGCCGTAAAGTTGAACCACGTAACCCTAGTGTTCTTGTGTTCCTATTTTATGCTTCCGCTTCCATATCTATACCAGCATATTTAACATAATGTATCAATGCTAATATTTAACATGGTATCAAAGCCACCTTCCTATAACCATGGTTTTCTGTTCTTAGGATGTATTTAAGAGCAATCTTTGTATTCCTCGATATTTTTTCACTGCGTTCATCTTCTTTGGTTTTCCAATACTGCCTTCAAAACTCTGCAGTATAGTCATGCCACCATTACAAGTCACATCAACACTGCTAGACCATTACCTTCCTCAAACCACCGTCACAGAGCCAAACTTCATTTAAGGGATCTTCTCAACCTTATTAAATCTCAAGGTTTCATCAAGCTTCCATCTTGAGTTTGAAAGGGGGTGTTAGAGAAATATTAACCCATTAACATAGGCCCAATCCTAATTCTACTTTGTGTGCAAGCCAAGTCTCTTACTTGTACTAGAAGTCTATTAGTTTAAGGTTTAGTCTACTATATATACACATGTTATGATTTATTGTAACATAAAATTTGTACTACATTCTAATATATAATTAATGTAGCCCTTTAGGGTTTCCTCCGTAGATGTAGGCCGTTAGGCTAAACCACATAACCCTCACGTGTTATTGTGTTCTATACTTTATGCTTCCGCTTCTACATCCATACTAGCATATTCAACATGGTGTATCAATGCTAATATTTAAAAATTCAAACACTTCATTTGCTAAAATTTTCTTCGTTAAACAAGGAAATTCAATTGACACTGTCACGTTGTCAATCTCATTCTCATCATAAACCCATTGGCTTTGATTCTATATTGTTGAAATTTGGTGAGCCTACACACACTTAAAACTCACATTTCACTCACAATGGAAGAGACTCATTCTCAAAGGAAGATATAACCGAAAGGGAAGGGGAAGAGAACTCTTTTTGTATTCTTATTTATCCTCCTCACTCTTGGTTTCAAATGGATGGATGCATATGGTATATATAGTCCATAAGTAACCATACCTTTGTCCTTATTACATAACATTAATGAATTCTCACATGCATTCACTCCATAAACTTCTCACGTTTGCTTCATGTATGTTTAACTCCCATACTAACTCATCCTATAAATAAAGTGCATCTAAAAAACCAAGGACATTTATCTAACTTCGCTATGGACATAAGATGTCTACTCCAACCATGACGATTTTGGTGAAGTTGAGTACTTCACTCCATATAAAAGTATCCATTAAAGAGAGTATGTGCACCAAATGTTTAATGCAAAACGTATATGCTCTTTCAGACATAAAAGGTAGGTTGTTGGCCAATGGAAAATTTAGTACTTCATCATGAATGGAAACATTCACAAAGACTCCTATTAGTGGCATGCTACATTGGACACAATGTTTTGACAAATGGATATGGTTGCTCCATGAACATACACTGTATAAATTATGACATATAGGAAAAGACAAAAAAAAAAAAAATTAGGGTAGGGAAATAAAATACTTAAATGAGTTGTTGAGGTTAATTAGGAGTATATGGGATACATCTATATTATTAAAATGACAAACTTTAGCTATAAAATTAGTTGTAGCCTAAAGTTACAACCTTACTCAATAGAATAAATATTACTACATATTTTGAAAATCTAACCGTTGAATTATATGCTCTTTACGCCTTTAATACACATATCAAATTTTGTGTCAATTGAATATTATTTACTATATAATCTATAAGCTTATATTTTATGCATAATTTTAAACTACAAAAACTTATAATTTAAAAAATTTATTGATAACATAGCTATTGACCTTTAATTTTCTAGAAATTTTGCAAGCATGGAGGATATAAGAAAAAGATATAATCCAATAGTAGATTTGCCAAAATTGACCTCCAATAAAAAGATATTGAGTAAGATTGTAGCCTTAAGCTACAACAGAAATTGTAGCTAAATTTTGTCCTTAATAAAACTTATTTTAGAAAAGGAGATAAGTAACATAGTTAGTGCGTACGCTCCTCAAATAGGTTAGAAGAATTCACTTAGCACAAGTTTTGGAAGGACATGGATAAATTGATATAACGGCTACCAATGAGAAAATGATTTTAGAGTCATGTAAAATTGATATAACATAGTTATTGGATGATACTTGAATGATAATGTTGGAAAGGAGAGTGGGGGATATGAAGGAGCTCATGTAGAGCGGTATGGATGAATGAGCTAGGAGATGTTATTTTAGACTCGCAACTACGTATGATATGATTTTGACAAACAATTGGTTCAAGAAGTGCGATTCACACTTAATTACCTTCTAAAAATTAGGCCAAATGTTAGTCATATATGTTTCATCTTTACTCGAAAAGTTTATAGCAGATGTTATAAATATCTTAAGATGATATCATGAGAGAGAGAGAGCATAACCATTATTCAACATAGCTTGGTGATGCTAGCTATTTGTATTAGAAGATGAGAAAGAAAAACAAGAGACTCGAATTGTGCAAAATCTATTAAAGACGAGCTCTAAGAATTTAGTTAATAAAGAAGAGATTAAAGAGAGACAAAAAAAGAAAATTATTACCAAAATATTATATAAAAATATCAAAAGAATATTGATATTTATTTTAAATTATCTTAATCATTTTATTACAATTTTTGGTCTTAAAAGATGTACATAAGCCATGTATGTGTGACACAATGTTAGCATTACATTTTTTATAACGTGCTTTTTCCATGTTACTTGCTAAAAGTAATTACTAAAAAATTTACCATGTGAAAATTGCTGAAGTTTCAAGAAATTCAAAATATTACTTCCTTTGGAACTCTATTACCCAAAATTTTATGAAAATTAAAACAAGTTTCACTTTTTATTTTAAATCATTCAAATAAATTATAATCTATTATAAATTTTGGGTTTTGATAAAAATTTGGCCTTACACGATGTGTTTCACCATGTAACTTAAATTATTATTTTTATTTTATTTGCACTCTATTCTGCTTTTCGATTTCAATAATATAATAGGAATATTTTATTTTATTTAAATATGATTTTAAACCATGATCCCACAGACATAGTGCTAGCATGTGTGTCTATATATATATATATATATATATATATATATACTAAATTTGTTCACTTATACACTGAACAAATTATTTATTTGGAAAAAAAATTATGTTTATTTAGTCTTTTTTTTTTTTAAATAAGGTTTACATATGCAAGTTAATAAGAGATTTTTTTCAGCAATAAATTTGAAAAAGGATAAATAGCTTTTCTTCTTCTTTTAATGCTAAGTAAGAGAACAAGCTACTTATCTAGGAAAGAGTCCACTGTAAGATTTTATTTAAAAACATATGGAAAAGGAACTATCATATTGCATTAATTATTCCTAAATAAAATCTCAATCAATTATTCTGATCAAAATTAAGCAAGTAGATAACTGAGAGAAGTGAGAGAAGTAACGAATTGTCACCTCTATTTTCATAGTAGTGAAGCCTCATGTTCAAATCATCCGCTATCACGTGTGATGAGATTGCCATGTCTACAGACATTGATACAGATACTGAACCTCTTTGCCGCATTTCTCTCTCAAGGACATCTATGCATAACTTGTCTTTGTTGGATTCTTGCCCCTGATTTGTCTTCTCATTGTAATCCTTCGGCCTAGTTAACCTCCTACATATTGCAACAGGAGTTTGTCCATCCCATGTAGTTTCTGATGCAGAGGCTCCCTTGTTCAGTAATACCACTAGGATTGATGGCTCCTTACGCCTTGCAGCCACATGAAGTATGGTATGTCCTCGACCATTTCTACAGTTGAGATCAGCCGAGCCTAAGTTGAGCACCTCCTTAACAATCTTAGGATCACAGTATGCAGCAGCATAGTGAAGGGCATAAGCTTGATCTAAAGTGATTTGAGATTCACTCAGTAGCATGTTCACTAATTCAACATCATCAGAGTCCAATGCCTTGAGGATTCTCTGAATTCTCTTTTCATGTAAGGGGTCCATTACTACTTCTGGCAGAATAGGTTCGGCCTCCTGCTGAGATTTGAGACGGAGTGCTATGATTTCTTTTGAAACTTCATAAGGAAGTTCTTTTTCAAGAGATACATTGTCAAGATCTGATTTTTCTACTCTATGGACACAGTGAGAGAGGAGCTGGCTCAGTTGGCAGTGGAAGGCAACCACGAGAATTGGAATAACATCTTCCACAAGAGCCTTATCAACAAAGTTGAGGAGACGGCGCTGCATGCATGCGCACATTGAGTACTAAGTCAGAATTAAGTTGAGGAGATGGCAGTATGCCTTTTAAATGAACTGCTAAGTCACTTTACTTGCTAAAATTCCTGTCAATTTTACCATAAACGATTTCCAAACTGACATGATAATAAACGCAATTAATATCACTTTATCCACATACTACATAAAAATGTAAATTACTTTTATGTGATTAGTGACATATTAGTTTGTAAGGTTTATATAATAAAATTTGTAATATGCATCACTCAAGTCACTAATGGTCATTTGGGTTTCATGAAATAAATCAATACTTCTCACATCGGTGACTTTGGTGGTGACTCATGTTATGAAACCCAAAGTTATACCATTTGACTTTGATATGACTAACAAGTGCTCCAAAAATTTGTTTTCATTCATATCCAATTGAAACCATTTAGTAAAACAAGTTTTTAAGACAAGCTCACATTCTTGAGACAAGAACAAATGATTAGCATAATATCATGAACAAGACAGATTAACGGAAGTATGTCTGACTCACCTGAACAACCAGAACGAGCTCTTTCATCTGAAAAGTGGCAGAAGCATACATCAATTCCACAGCATAATTAATAGCAGGGTAGCATGCATCATGTGCACAATTATCATCAACACAAGTTGATACTTCTGGTGGCGATGGCTTAAGCTTCCCGGTATACAAATAAGACAAGAAGACATTAAATGCTTCATATCCAACTCTACCATAAGGCACCAAATCAGACATGGAATACCTTGGCTTGCCTTCCTTCACCTCACCACCATTTCCCTTCTTGAAAAGCTGGTGAAAAAATTGACTCCTTGCAGCCAATATTGACCGATGGACACCCACAGGAATGTCCTCAACAACAATCTCTGCATCGCTATAGTCATACTCGGAATCAATCAATAACTTCTCAAGATTGGTGCTGAGCTTGTTTAGACTCAAATTTTCAAGATTGGAGCAGCCAGTGGCAGCTGCAGATAAATTTTGACTACTAGACCCATTTGATAGATAAGATGACGAAGCAAAAGTCAAGGACGATGACATTTCATTCCCATTATCCATGGCTTAAAATCTAGGGGATCCTACTTGGGCCTAACAAGGCTTAAGGGAATCATCAGCTAATCCTCATATAGTAACTCCAAAATTCTACAAATGAATAATACAACTAATTAAGATGACCCAATTGAGGAAAAAGTCAAAAAACTTTGAAATCCTAAAACCATGCTTAAAACAGCTAAAAAAACCAGAAAAAAAATAAATAAATGAAAATCCAGAGCTTGAACTTAATTTCTAAGCAATACCCATTTGCTGAAACTCACCAATCCTTTTTTTTTTTTCATGAAACAAACATAACCATCCGTAGATTTAAGTAATTATTATTCCAAAAACAAAGACACCCATGATTGATTCATAAATCTAATCATGGTTAACAAGCTAGAACCAAACATCAACTACAAATACCTTTAAAAAAGAAGTTCAAAGAGACTTATAAATCAACACTAGAACACAAAGACAGCCCTTGACTTGGCCTCAATAAATACAAAAATGAAGAAGATGAAGAAGAAGTAGTAGCATAAGATGAAAAATCTGCAGCAAAGTTGAGTAAAAAGATCTTATATAAACACATATAAAGACCTTGAAGTTGACCCAGCAGGAAAAGTAGCTATAGCTTCAGATGCAGTGAACAGTTAATCGAATTTGATGGAGTGGGAACTGGAGGCGGCCAAGTTGTTGGAGAGTATTTATGGGCTCTGATGTCTGAAATAGAATTTTGCAGAATATAGACAGAGACACAGACACAGAGAGAGAGAGAGAGCGGAGAGATCAGAGATAGATTTTGAGGAAGTGTTTCGGAAGCTTACTGGGGGAGATTAAACTGGAAAGCACAGTGACCAAAGAATAAGGTTGACCAACAAGTACGAGTAAAGGACGTGGAAACAACATGAAAATAAAAATTAAAAGAAAGAAAGTTAAAAAAAGGAAAAAGAAAATATGTATATTATTCTGCTTGCCTTAAACTTTAACTCTAAACAAGGAGAAAAAAAAAACAAAAAAAACAAAAAAAAAGGTTATTCCATGGAAAGTGGTGTCATTATTGTGTTGTGGATAGGAATTAAGGACTTAACTTGTTTGTGGGTTTTTGGTATCTACTGCCAATCTGGCCATAGTTGAGCAGTTTTTTTAGTACGTACATGTTTATTTTCTTTCTTTCTCGCTTTTTCGTTGGAAGGGGGCCCTAGCTACTTAATTTATTCGGACAAATATGGTTCTAATTTATCTGTATCTGCTTCAGCTTGGTTGATTAACAGCATTTACAATGAAAAATGTCATTCCATCCTATTTTATTATTTTAAAAAAATATTTTATCAATTATATCATATTATTTTATAATACATCTAACATTTTAATTTTTATTTTTCTATTTTATTTATTAAAATAATATATATTATTTACTAAAATAATATAATATATTCTAATATAACTCTCTTTCTTTCTTTTCCTCCATCCTAAATATAGGATGGCATTATAGCACAATTGTAAAAAAATTTACAATTGTAAGATTTTACAAGTCTAACTGCTAAACTTTTTTTATGCGTTTACGCTAAATTTTTCCTCTATATATATCATTTACAATGGCTAATGAGAATGCTCTAAAGGCTTCCCTTTTTATTTTTCTTTTTTCTTTTTCTTTTTCTTTTTGGCCTTGTTCGGCTATACCATTTTTTTTCTTTTTAACTAGATAGTTAAGTTGACTGAAATGTTTGTGTTGGACTGATATCTCATATATATGTTATATGTCACAAGTACCTTTCGAGGTTCCCATACTATGAAGCGACACACTCCTTCCACACATATGTAAGGGATAACTTTGTCTTTGACAGGAGAAAATACACCTTCTATCCAGTGTATATTTCTTCCCTAATATATTGAGCCGAATCTTACACAAAAGTCCACTCTCGTGTGAAAGAAGGAATACATGCACCAGGTGCATGATATATCTTCTCTTTTGAAAGAGCTTCTAATAAAAAAATGGAAGTATGGACCTTATGATACCATAAAAGAAGTTTTTCACCCCAAAATATGAGTAAATTACACTTATGCCCATCTACGTTTAAAAAAGCTTTCATTTTGGTCTCTTAATTTAAAAAATTTTCATTTTTGTCCAGGTCCATATAATCATTCCATTTTTACCCATTATATCAATAGTTATGTGTCACCGACGCTTCAATGACAGAGTTTTGTAAAACTACCTTGTTTTGGATCATTCCTAGTCCATGTTAGCAATATAGGGAAAAAAATTTCATATCTACAAACGGTGATTATATCTTCTTGTTTTTTACTTATCAATAAATTTGTAAATTTTTGTTGTAAAAAAATTTGTATCTCTAGTATTTTTCTTGATTAAATATCCAAATATAAAAATACAACATAAAGGTAGCAATTAAGGGCATTAAGTATATGATAAAAAGTAATATAAAAGGCCTTAAGTAGCCTTAAGTACAGTGGACCAACGAAGCTTATATTGAGAACATTTTTTTTTTTTTTGACAATATATATGCACAGGCAGCACAGCCTGACAGCCATATAAAATCATATCAGTTTCAACGGGTAAAATATATGATAATTTTTTTTTTTTTAATGATAAAATCTGGATTACATAGAGCAAACTCGAGGTATCAAGCCAAGCCCAACTCAATGCTAGAGATATGAAAAACCCATACATGTTTATGTAGTTCGTCACTTGGATGTAAACAGGTACAAATTCTAATTTTCTACATATTGGATGTAAACAGGTTCAAATTCTTTTTGAAAAAGAAAAAAAACATTGTGAATTACATTACAATATTACATGGAAGCTAATGTGAGTTATATCCTGCTTCTTCTTTTTTCTTTTTTTCTTTTTTTTTGAGGTAAGTTATATCCTGCTGGGTTTACTTGGAAAGTTACGCTATACATGTAAAATGTAATTTTGTTATAATAAGAGCATTTTAATTGGTTTGCGCAAAAGAAAATGCATTTTGCACCACTTAAACCACACTTTATTTATTTTTCACCGTTACTTTAACAATAAACGATACATTCTGTTATCAAAAAAAAAAAACCATACATTCAATTCTTTATTTTACAACTCATCTCATTAAAATAATATAAAATAAATTTTTCATAAGCAAAACACAATTCGGTCAAGTGGGGAGAGAAAGGCAAGTGAATAAAATATGCAAGAGTACATTTGAATTTTCTTTTTTTAGAAAGGAGCATTTTAGCTGTTGCAATATCTATTATTTCCTAGAGGAATGCATAATCTGATGGGTCTGTTTTGATTTTTTTTTTTACTATAGGATAATGCAAAAATGGGATAGGATTTAAAAATATGATGTTTTCTTTATAATGATTATTTTTTTAATTATAAATTTAGGTCATGAATGGATTCAAATGGATTTATCTAGCAGATTCAAATCCCTTTTTTGATAGCAAATTTTTTTTTTACAGAATATGTTGAATTGAACTTTAACCCATGGTCAGGCATCCTTTAACTACTTTTCTTTTAATAAAAAATATTTAGAGTTCAATCTTCCCTACACCAAGTTATCAAATTAAAAAACAATAAAAAAAAAACTTTAATCCACGTTTGATACAATGTTATAATATGGAAAAGAATTTATATTAATTCGCTAGTGAAATTATATTGAATCATTAACTAGGCTGGTTAACATTTTCATTGCTGTAAATTCACGAAATGATATTGTACATTGAGAAAGAAATTTTTATAAATATTATAGAATTTTTATTTATAGAATCAGTTTCATAATGATTGTTCGTTATCATCAGCTCTAAGTAAGGGCGTGAATGGGTCAAGTTAAGAGAATTTTTCAATCCAATTCACAATAAAAATAAATAAAAATAAAAAAAACCAATTCACGTAAATCGAGTTGGATCAACAAATTTTGTACATTTAAAAAAAATAAAAATAAAAATAAAAGCATTAAAGCAATTGATTTATAAGATTACCAACACAAATAACAATAATTAAACCTGAGCATAGCACCAAATCATATATAAATTATTTGACTAGCGTATCAAACCAAGACAAATAACTGCAGATATAGTACATCAAACTAACACAAACAATCAAACCAAGTAAGATTAATTTTTTATTCAAGAAAATGGGTAAAAGAGTAAATAATAAAACCATATTATATATTTTTAAATATATATTAAAAATGAGTGAATCAAGTGGAGTTGGGTGGATTTATGAGTCTATTGACTCGCATTGAACCAACTTGCTTAAAATAAATTGAAAAAAAAAAAAAAAAAAACAACCAACCAGTAGCTAAAAACGGACTAAATAAAATTGGGTCGATTTTGGCGTATTGTCAAGTTGGCTGCACATCCGCCAAGACAGCATTCAATTTTGGACTCTAAATGAGGACTATTCACAGGTCGGGCCGGGTCAGTTTTCGACCCAACCCGGACTCGACCCATCGGCGGCGGGTGGAGGGCAGAGTAACCTGAAACTGACCGTCGAAAAAATCGGTCGGTTCGGTTTCGGGTGATGGTGAACGTCGGTTGGGTTGGATCGGTTGCCGAAATTAAAAAAGGAGTCAAAATTTGGAAAAAAAAAAAAAGAATCGTTGCCTAAATCTGGAATTTTCAACGAAAACTGGAAAAACCTGCCAGAAACTTCAAAAAAATTGCCGAAAACTGGAAAAATATCGGCGAAACCTGGAAAAAATCTCCGGAAACTGGAAAACATTGTTGGACTTGGATTTTTTTTTTTTTTCTGAAATCTGCTCTTTTTTGGCTAGAAATTGTTGAAATTTGGCTGGATCTGGCTAAATCCCACTAGATCTAGCCGAATCTAACTTGTTTTTGTAGGATTTGGCACGATATTTTTATAGCTTCGGTCGGGTTCGGGTTGCTCGGGTTTTGGAGATGCAAACCCACCACTCAACCCGCCTTTGTTGGTTTCTGAGAACGGTAACCCATCGTCGACCGACTAGACGTTCAGTTCGGGCCAAAATCGAGTCGGTGTCTGGCAATTTGGCCGGGTTGTCGGGCGGCGAGCTGGTCTGGACAGCCCTACTCTAAATCTTAAATACACAAAATGTTTTATTAGTTGAAACTTATAACTAAGTGCAAGTAGTGTGGAACAATTGAGGGTTCGTTTATTTGTTTAAACAATTATTTTCAATTTTAAAATAAAATTATACGTATTTTTATGCACTTTTTTACAATATTTACTTCCATAAAAACAAACCCGTTGTCCTGCTAAACCGGCATTGAAAATCATTCAACCATATCACTAGACCTTACAAAATGTTGTAACTTCACCACGTGTCTCCATCTGAGGCGTACACGTGCGTTTTTTCTTTTCTATATTACAAAACTTCCACCGCTACCTGCGGCATGAGAGTCAACGAACTCCACCACCCTGGAAACAAGTTCCCCAACCGGAACGGCCGCCGTCGTATCAACCACCAACCTCGGAACATCCCCAAAATCGTACTCCGTACTCCCACCATACCCTTCCAACAGCCTCTCCATATCACCCCACGTCGCAGGCTTGTGCCAGCTCGCCGTCTCTCCATCTCCGCCGCCGCCGCCGCCGCCTCGCAACTCGACCCTCCTCCTCCACTCGCCTTCATCTTTCGGCCTGCACTCCACGACCAACAGGCGGGCCCCAGCCGACGACGCCACGTGGACAAGCCGGTCCAGGTGGGCCCTGCGAGACAGCGGAGAGTCGATGATGACGCTGAGGCCGAGGCGGACCTGCGTGGAGGCTATCCCGAAAACGACGTCGTAGGAGAGGTCGTTGAGGAGCTTCGAAGCGGAAGAGGCTGGCAGAGCCTGTTGAAGTGTTGAAGTGGAATCGCGAACGTCGTCTTTGTCAAGCAAAGGGAGTTTGAGAGCTGTGGCTATGGATTCGGCTAAGGTCGTCTTCCCTGTTCCTGGGTGCCCTTTCATTGCTATCATTATCACCTGCTTCTCTTTTTTCGCCATCTTCTTCTTGATTTTGATTGCCACTTTGCCACAATAAAAAATTTATAAAGGGAGATGATAGAGATGAACCTATTAATAAGCAACAAGTCAACAATGGATAACATTAGTTTAATTTTATTTTTTTTTTATTTTTATAACCAACTTATGCTGATAATGAAGTTGACAGCATGGATATATATATATATATATATATATATATATATATATATATACCTGGCACATCCATATCTATATGTAATAAGGTCGTGGTGCCACATCATGTTAATCACACTCTAATAAAATCACTATTACCTATTTACTTATTCTTTTTATTTTTTTAGAAAATAAAAAAACACACCTAATACAATAATCAAAATCCAAAACTCAAACAAGTGCTTCTGGTAAATTTAGTACTGTAATATGGTTTTGAAATCCGAACCCGACGTAGTTAACCGTGAATAGCTCTTTTTAGCCTTTAGAACCCCTCTATGCAAGAAAAGCATGAACCCGTGTGAACCGCAGTTGAACCGCACTGTTCTTAAAACCATGAACGGTTCTCATGGATCCTTTTTTTCCAGCAAATACTGGTTGAAATTAAAATTTTGGCCGGTATGCACTTTGAACTTTTTTCAAATTTAAGGTCCGTTTGAATACAGCTTATTTTGCTGAAAACTGAAAACAATAAAAAAAATCATAAAAAAGTTACTGGTCACAAAATTTTTACTATGCACTGTACATGAATAATAAACAGTGCAAGAGGCGCTCAGCTGAAGAAAACAAGTGTTCAAGCCAAGAGTTCATTTGACCCCTGACTTGTCAATTTATATATATATATATATATATATATATATAAATTTTTTTAACTTATGTATTGACCTCTTTAAAATAAAATTTTGAACACTCTGACCCTAAATTTTATTTAAATCCAACTAAAATAAATTTGAATATAATCATTTTAATGCTATTTTCATAATATTTTCACAATAAATGTTATATGGCAAGTTATAACTGGTTTTTATTTGGATTTATAATTAATATCTCCTTTTACCTATCATTAACAACTTGCCGCCTAGATTTTGTTATAAAATTTTTATAAAAATAGTGTATTGAATATTATTAAAAAAAAAAGTTTCATTTTTGCTCCTTTGTTAAAAATATATATGTATATTCTTTGCTAACTTACTTTACTTTACATTTGTGATTCTTTCTCATTCTCTTTATCTCTCTCTCTCTCCTGCATTTTCTTAGTTTTTCTCTTTATTTAATCAAATTGTTTGATAAATATTTTATAAATTTTCAAGTCCAAGAAGTTTTTTAGTACTTGCCCAAATTCCAAGAGAGCGATCACATGTATGATTAAAAAGTCATACATGATTCTAAAAAAAAGCCATACACTTCAAAAGCAAAAACTCATATTAGTTAGGCGTAAATGCACTTTTAGTCCCTATATTTTGACGTTTTTCCATTTTAGTCCCTACATTTTTATTTTACCACTTTTAGTCCCTAAACTAATTTACGCGGGACATTTAAGTCCTTGAAGCATCATTCCGTCAGCCAACTAACGGAAAAACTAACGGATCAATAAAATAATAATAAAATTTCTAACCTTCTTTTAAAAAAAAAAAAGAAAAAAAAATTAATTTTGTTTCTCTTTTTTGGAAGAACGTTAATCATGTTGTTGCCTAGAAATTCAAAAACTCAAATTTTTTTTTCTCTTTTCTTGTATTTCCTTAGCAACGAAAGTTACGAAACCCATAAAATCAATCGCACCCGATTGGAAACCCAGAACTTAAAAAAAAAAACGTTACTTTTTTTTTTCCTCTCCTTCCTTTTTGCTCTTCTTCCTTTCTCCTCTGTCTCTTTCCTCTTCCCTTTTCTTCTCTGAGTTCTCCATCTCAGAACACTTTCTCTAATGGAACCTTAGCCACGGCGAAGCCCATAACTTGGTCACCGACATCAACAACACCCACCACGCAAGGTTTTCCCGATTCCCACCGCGAGATTGACCTTGACCCCATCAGTGCTCACCCCTTCTCTCCCAGATCGGAACCCACACTTCTCACTCTCTATGCTTTCGAAACCAAATCCCGCAACAGAAAGCCGATTCTCATCCAAATCCCTGACCTCTCAGCCCTCGCTTTACCACACTCCTCGCCGCACCACCGCTGCCGCGCGTCGCTAACAATCGTCCTTCTGTTGGTATTTTGTCGCTGCCTTTAGAGCTGCAGATTGCCGTTACAAGCAGATCTCGCAATTAGGAGATGTAGTTTTCTTTTTTCTATCTCAAACCCATCGCACCCGATCTCAGCCTCTTTGATTATGGTTTGGTTTGGGAGTGGATGAGTTGGGTGCTTTGCTGGGTTTCTATTTTTTCAATAGTTTGGCTTGGGAGTGGTTTCGTTGATGTGTGGCAGTGGATGATTTGATTCGTGGTGGTGCTTTGCTGCTTGCTGAGTTTCTATTTTTTTTCTTGGGTTTGATCTTCATGTTCTTTGATTCGGTGGTGGTGATTTGGGGTTTTTTTTTTTTTTTTGCAGTGGGTTTTTTTTTTTTAAAATTTATTTGCCAAGAAAATTAATGGGTTTGAAGGCTAAGGTTTGCTTTACTGGTGATATGGGTTTGGGGTTTGGTTAGGATCTGGGTTTGATGTTTGTTTTTTGTTGGAGATTGATTATAGGGAGGAACACTAGGGAAGAACACAAAGAACATGAATATGTTCTTCTGGAAAAAAATAATGAAAAGAAAATATGTTCTTTAAAATTTTTGTTTGATAGAATTTTTTTTTTTGTTTTTTTTAATTAAAATGGAGTAATTTTTTTTTTAATTTTGGTATTTAAAAAATGCAAAAATAAATTTTTTAATAATATTTTAATACTCACATCAGCCACATCAACTTTTACTGTTAGTTGGCTGACGGAATAGTGCTTCAAGGACTTAAATGTCCTGCGTAAATTGGTTTAGGGACTAAAAGTGGTAAAAATAAAATGTAGGGACTAAAATGAAAAAACGTCAAAATATAAGGACTAAAAGTGCATTTACGCATATTAGTTACTATTTTTTTTCTTTGTTTCACATTACTCCTAGCTAGTTCTACTCTTAGGTGTGTTAGTATTCTTCTTTATCATATATTTTTATTTAATTGACAATACACACACACATATATATATAATGAGTTATTATTAATTTGACAAAAATTTATGATTAATTATTTAATTATATTTATTGTCTTATTGATCTTTAAACTATTAATAACTGTTTTATCTTATTGTACAATATAGTTGTGTTATATACTGAATTGTATTTAGAATACTATTTTAAATTATTGTATATAATATGAAAGTTGTATGTACAGAAAAAAAAATCATTTTATTTTTTATTTACTCTCATGACAAATTTCTTACTCTATCATTATTAAACTCGTAAAAAAAAATCCTAAAGTCGCCACTGAGCCGCAGCGGCACTACCCAAAACACATAGAATCAAAAGATTTGTGAGGGAAAAAGAAAACAAACTGAGAAGAAGATTACAAAGTAGGGGCGTGTGCGAAGTTGAAGCAGCAAGCTAGCAACCCAGCACAGATCGCCAGTCACGGATTCACGACCTTCATCTTCGTCTTCATCTTCGTCTTCTTCTTCTATTTCTTCTTCTTACTTCTTTTTCTCCTTCTCTTTCTTCTTTCCGTGGACTGTTGTGGTTTCCGTTTCTCACCTTCTCTCTGTTTGTGTTTGTGTTGATTCTTTGAATTCTTTTTTATTTTTCCATAGCGTCTTCACGTGACTTGCATTGGAAAAGAAAAAAACTTTTGATTTTTGAATTTAAGATGGCAAAATGTTTCAGCCATTACATTTTTGCAGCTGAGCCCATGATGTAACTATTGAAAGATTGATAGGTAACAAATAAAATATTATAAGTACTTTTAATTAATATTTACAAATTTTTTTAAACAAGAAAATTTATTGTTATAGAATATTTCACAATTTTTTTGCTACCATTATAATGTAGCAAAATTTGAATGATAGAGAAAAAATAGTAAGTCAACAAATACAATTAAGTATATAATAATTCTTAAATAATTATTTTAATTTAAAATTACTAAGTGTCCTATATTATTACAATATTACTATCAGGAGTTTAACTAATCAACATATAAATAAATATTATATCTATGTATGCTTAGGATATAATATTTCTTATTTTTGTCCCATGAAAGTAATGATATGAAAAAATAGATTTGAAAGATAGATTTTTATATTTTTGGGTCATTTAATTTATTTTTTCTATTTATACTAATTTAATATATTTATTTATATTTATATAATTATTAAATTAATTATGACGTCATCACTGTTCGACCTCGGTTTAACCTCAGTTCGATCTTAAAAATCTTGAATCTCTTCCTTTTAAGGTTCAATAAACGGTCCGGGTCTGAAAACTATTAATAATAGTAACAAACTAAGGGGGTGTTTGGTACTATTGTTTAAACAACCGATTTCAGTGTTTAAACAACATTACACGTATTTTTACACATTTTTTAACTCACATGTATTTTCACAAAAGAACAACAACATTACTAGAAATCTCTTATTAAACAAGCTCTAATATTTTGTTACTTTTTGATACTATGTGTTTTAATTTGTTAGTCCCTACAGCATATAGGTTTTAAATTGAAAATTTCCCATTTTTGTATTTATGTTGTAAAGTTCAATGGACTGTCCAAATTAGTGTTTGAATTATTAATATATTAATAGGTAAATTAATCTCAAATTAGGGTACATGGGCTCCAGTTAACTTAAATGGTAAAGTATTTGTCAATTGATATATTGATTTGATGATAAAGAGACAGTTATTAGAAGTGGACACTTCTAAAATTTTATTATTTTACTTTCACATTATAAATGCCCCATAAATTAGGATAAATAATTAGTAATATTACAATTACTTTTTAATTTTTACTTAATAAAGTTCTCTTAGTATGTAATGGTATACGAAGAAAATAACATAATCAAAGCAAAGGGGTATGCTCCAATTGTACATACAAGCTCGTTTAGTATTTAAGGGAGTGCTTTTGGTCCTAACAAGTTCATTTAGACCAAAATAAATACATTAAGCTTTTCAAGTAAGTCCTTTTGGTTCTTGAAATTTCAAATTAATGCTGTTAGTGCTTGACCATATCTCATGGCATATGAAACAATTTAATTGTTGTGCCTTTTTTCCTGACCATATCTCATGGCTCATGGACGCTTTATACTTTTTATAATTATCCCTCAATTTCATTACTTTTGACTAACTACAATATACTGAACTCTTTTATAATCAAGCGGTTTCTCTCTTTCTTCGCTTTCCACACATTTTGATGGCAGTTCTTCCTCGCCAAATTCATATTCTGTAAATTTATTTACCTACAATTATTTTTGCTGACTTCTTTTATTTAATATTTGAAAAATAAAAATTAAGAATCACTTCGATACACGAGACATAATATTCTAATAGGTAAATAAATAAATAAATATATATATATATATATATATATGTAGGGGTTTGAGGACAGCACCACCACTAGGCCACGCCTAACGATTGTATAGACCCAGTGGGCAGACAAGAGAGTGTCGGCCTGGCCGAAGGGAGAGGGTCAGGGGGGAGTCCCTCGTAGCAGGCAGTCATGGGAGGTACTGAAAGGAATAGAAGGGGAGGCTATTGAGGAAACACCCATCACCTCCACAATTTTTTTTTAGAAACAAACTAACTATTAAATACACACACTTAATCACCTTCATATTAAATGCATTGCATTAACCAAGACAGTCACAATTATGGAGGAAGTGACACCTAAATAGTGCTCGAATAGCCTAAAGCTCACCTGGCACTTCCCCCAAAGAAGGGACAGGACAAGTATCTGGGGGAAATCTACCACCCTCAAGTTGGAGGGCCAAGATGAAAGGCAAGCTACTATAAAAAGATGGGAAGTCTCGTTGAATAAGGATGGGCAAGGAGAATTAGGGAGAAATTACTCAGATTTGTTTTGTTTAAAGGAACGTCAATGCTTCCTCAATAGACCGAGGAAACATTAATGCACACTTCTGATTTTTTTTCATTCAATTCTCTTCATCTTTTGTCTGAGCTATCTTCCCCAACTTCACCTCATAGGTCATAAGTTAGGGAACCCCAGTGGTGGTCCACTATACCCATCTCTAAACAATTAATTGTAGTGGACTTGTTCCCAAAGTCCAGGCCCCCAATTTTGGGCCTTTGCATCAACTTTCACCCACAATATATTCTCTCCATCTTTTGTCTGGGCTATCTTCCCTAACTTCACCCCATAAGTCATAAGTAAAGGAACCCCAGTGGTGGTCCACTATACCTATCTCTAAACAATTAATTGTAGTGGGCTTGTTCCCAAAGTCCAAGCCCCCCAATTTTGGGCCTTTGCATCAACTTCCACCCAACACCATATATATATATATATATATATATATATATAAATATATATATGTATGTATATATATATATGTATATATGTATGGTTTTCTTTTTTTAATTTTATATAAGAAAACAAAAACCTCATGGGAGAACATGTTGCCATGTGGCATTTTGTTAGAGTAATTTTTCAATTAAGGTTCTACCTCACCTTCTTTACATATTTTAAATCATAATAAAATTCTATTAGTATGATATTACCATATTCACAAAATGTTTAACCTTCGACTATCATACTTTAATAACATAAATGTGACATCATAAATTTTCTATGATATTTTCTTAAGACAAATAAACATTAACATGATATTAAAAAATATTTATGTCAACTCTAACTCCATATAAAAAAAAAAAAATATCATTCTCACAAATAAAATTTGTAACAAAAATTATAATTAAATAAATATTCAACTTTTTACACCATGTAATAACTAATTTCTATTTTCCTCTATAATCTAAATTATTCATCCCTTTAATTTTGTATTACATTACATTACATCATTTTTTTTTAGAGAGTTTCAACCTATGACATCTGCTCATGATAATAACTCTTTATCATTAAACTAAGACACCAATCAGTTTTTGGTGTAGACAGAGATTGAATCTCAGGTCTCTTATTACTTTAAAATATTTTGAATATTCTATATAACCTTCTCACTTTGCTCATTACTAGTAAGTAAAAAAAAAAAAGAAATAAATCGAAATAATTAATTTGCTCTTATACGTGTCTTATGGAAATGTTACTATTATTTTAGGAGATTTGACTCAATTCACGCTTTATATTATTTTTATCATTGTGTATTTACTAGAAGCCACATATAACTCATGGCAATATACCTGACATTCTATTTATAAATTGAAAGGATAAAACGGAATTTAAAAAGAGTAGAGCAAAACATCTGTATTGTATACCTTGCTATCTTGGCATATTTTTAACACCTTTTTGATTTTAATGATTTCCATCACAAGGGAAGGAAGGTGAGAGATTTGGCCTAGAGATGTTTGCTTCATATATATGGTGTAATGTCTCCACCTAATTGAACTACCCCTTATCCCTAACATTTTTCATACAAACATCTCAGTCCCTATCAAACTCACTGTTTTGACTAATTGTCACCACTATCCAGACCCATTTTCACGCTGCCGCTTAAGGGAGTCTCCCCTAGGACCATGTGACTGCGTGGCCAAACCATCCCCATTTAATCTGGAACCCTGTGGTGCAAATTTCATGCCAGCTGAATTAAGTGGCGGCCGAACATTGTGACTTGATGGAGCACCCAAATTTGTTGGTCCCTTTGATGCAGGTACCTTAGTATTGTGATGATGGCAAGGAAACCTCTTGGGTGTGCCTTGAGGCATAAGTGATCTTAGGAACCCATTTGGATTCTGTACCATGTCTTTCTTCTTCCCTGGGGAATACTTGTCGATCTCAGTAGCATTTACCATTGAAGTCAGTGAATCCACAGATTCTAATGGCAATGACACTCCAGATAGCCCGTCGTAAGATAAAATACAGGCTAGAGCTTGCATTGAGGCCGCAAGAACAGGAGGAAGATCAGTCCTTGGATGCGTTACCTAAAAAAAAAACAAAGGGTAAATCAATTGATCACAAAAGATTACAGGACTCAAGAAACTCATCTGCATTAGTTAAAGGGCAACGTATAATTCACTAACACCCAGAAGAACAAACAATGGTAGTACTTACTTTGAATAAGATTGCTGCTAATAATCGCTCTCTCAAGCAGTAAATTTGAGCAATGTCAAGTGCTGTAGACCCAAAAAAGAGCCACCGATCAACAATGACTGTCACTGAATTATCAGGAGACGACATGATCTTTTCTTCTTGTCGTCCAACTGATTTCTTATCAATATCCATTCCATCTTCATCACTTTCATCTCCATCACTGTCATCATCGTCATCTTCCTCATCTTCATAGTCATTATTTGCTGGAGCAACAGCAATCTCTGTTGCAAGCAATAATAATGGGAGTGGCCCAACCACAGTACTGTTCCTTATGATCATACCTCCATCTCCCCGAGTTACCTCATCATACATAATCAAAGGGCAATGATTATTTTTGCTGAATGACAACTTAAAATTAGTGGAATGGGGGTGCAAACGAACTTTATCACCACCCGAAGTCTCTACAAATCGTTTTGCATTTTTATGAGGTGGACGCAATCTTCCCACCATAGGATACAAACCAGCCACAAGGACTGCATGGAGTACACCTGGGTCACGCGCATTCAAGCTACAACGGGAAACATCATCAGGAATAAGCCCATTCCGAATTAGTTCATTTTGGAGCTGCTTACGCATACCAGACAACATACTCATAGTGCTTTTAGAGATAAAGTATTCAGAACAGAACCGTTCCTCTTGGCCCCTTTGCTTTGCATTATTCCAGCACTCAAATGCTGCTATTACTGCTAGTTGATCACTAGTCCCACCATACAATGATGCAAGCTCAGATTTAGCAGCATCAGCTCTCTTCTTATCTATCAGTAACATGGGAAGAGTAAATGGATCTCTATAGTCAGAGGCACATGCCAGAGTCAATGCTGGGTCAAGGCAATTCATCATTATAGCAAAGAAAAGCATCTTGCTCGTCAATGGATGCACAGGTAGAGAACCAAGCTTTTCCCCAAGTTCAGTAAGCTTTTCACCAACTGACAAAGCCCCAATATCTTGAAGAACTAAAATTGCATTTCGTATGGCCTCGAAAACTGGAGGATCTAATGTCTTGTTCAAGAAACCTTCTATCTTGCAATTTGGATCGAGCAGTTTCACCTGTATATGAGAAACAAAATTAACAAAATGAAACATCACAGATATTACACTAATCAAAACTAGCACTGCTTCATTTCCAAAAGTTCAACATTTGAGAAAGCAGAGGAAAAGGCATTTCTTATATTCATCAATAGAAATTCACCATCTTCCATCAAAGAAAGAGAGAAATTTATAACCACAGGGGAAACTCATCCTCATATTAAAGTTCCTAGTATCTGAGGCACCAGCCTGCTTATAACAATATTATCTCAAACAGTTCAAGTATGGGAATTGTAAACAATGCTTTGCCTGGTACATTGATATATTGGGCGTAGACCTAGGTCACTACCCAGGTCATAATTCACCTTGCAATACTAACTGGGTTACTGTAGCATGTCAGTGGTATGTGTATATATCTTAAAATGATAATTATACCGAGAATGGATGAACATTGATGAGTAGAACAGTAACATTGATGAGTAGAACAGTAGGGAAACAAACCACAAATGGTGTATGTATTTTTTCCTAATTGGTTTTAATCCAAAAACTGCCTGTCTGCACTGATATGATAAAACATACATAGGAAATGAACTGCAAATGAGGTTTACACAATCTGGATCACAGTTACAAGGATTATCACACAACTATCAACCATAACAACTATGGCCCATAAACAGGAAGTTATTAGAAGGAGAATAGAGTACCTGCAGACATAGTTCCTCAATTGGGATTCTCTTAATTTCAGGGAGTTGAAATTCTGGCAAAGAATCTGCTCGGAGCTTTGAATAGAGATGATAACAAATTCCGGGCTGACAGCGGCCAGCACGTCCTTCTCTTTGCTTTGCACTTGCTTTTGAGACCCAAGAAGATTGAAGGGTCGATACATTATTATATGGATCATAACTTTTCTCCTTCATACGACCACTGTCTATAACATACACAACATCATCAATGGTAATAGCAGTTTCAGCAATATTGGTTGCAAGAACAATTTTCCGGCAACCAGGAGGTGGACGTTTAAAAACTTTCTTTTGCTCCATAGATGGAATCATAGAATGGAGACATAATACCATAAACTTGGAAGTATCTTTGAAAAATGCAGATGCATTCAGTTTCTCCCGGGTTTTATTTATATCCTCCCATCCTGGTAGGAAAACAAGGATTGCTCCTTCTTGTGAATCAGTACATATTCTCCGTATTAACTGCTCTATAAGAACAACATCAATAAGTTCAGGATTCATTTTGCCTAGATACTTATCAAGCATTTGTTGTTCTTCAATGGAGTTGGAAATGGAACTTTCCATGTGTTTTTTTATTATTTCAGCAGCTTCCTGTTGGTTTTCTCGTTCAGCCAACTCCAATGCAGTAGATCCATCCTTGGCCTGTAAATGACAATCTGCCCCGAAAGATAGGAGCATGCAAACATCAGCCACTCTACCCTTTCCAGCAAATACCATCAATGGTGATAGCCCAGTCAAAGAATGCTGGTAATTGAACACCTTTTGTGTACCCTCAGAAGAAACCAGCTCCAAGAGTGGATCAAACTCATCACTTGACCAAGCCAGATTCAGGGCTTCATCTAAAGCAAGCTTTTCTTCCTCTGTCAACTCTGGGTCCTCACCAGGGACAATGGCTAAAGTATTATCAGGATTATTATTTTCCACTGATTTCAGGAGCAAAAGTACATCCTCCAAATAAAAAATGTTAACCTGCAAAAGGGGAGGAAAATGCTAAGTATTACAACTAAAATCAACACAAGATACATTGAAAACTAACAATCTCAGAGAGAGTCTTTACAGGATAAGTGAACCCAGGGACACGGATGATTGGGCAGCCACCAAAATATTGCGAAAATCGTTCAGCATCAATAGTAGCACTCATAAGTATCTGTTGGTTTTCATACAATAAGACAATCCCTCATAAAATCAGAGGTCCCAAACAGGAAAGATTTTAAAATGTAAAATAAAATAGGAAGCAACTATATAACATTCAATGCAAAGAAATACAATTAGAACTAACCAAACGCAGATGAGGACAGGAAGGAAGAAAGTCTCTGCAAATAAAAAAATAAAAATAAAAAAGAGTTACCAGAGAAATTAATTAAAAATCAAAAGAAAATTACCATCTAATAAATATGAAAACAAAGCTGAAACCTATGCCTACCAACTGTATTCTTTTGTCCATTATGTATTCGGTTTGAAAAGAATAAAAATCTCCCATACCACACCCAAAAAATAAAAAAATAAAATCCTAGATGAATGCAGTGATGCAGCAAGCTTCTCAATGGCACTTCCAACCCCACAGAATTAGAGTGATGGGTTCAAATCCCATGGGGAACATGAGTCACATACCAATCAAAGAAGAATAAAATTGAAAAAAGAAAATGAATGCAAAAACACAGAACTACTTTTACTCATTGGATAATTGACTCAGTATCAGATATTGATGTCTTAATGCCACATTTCATGAAGCAACCTTTTCACATTTTAAAAGTTAACTAACCAAAAAAATGCATTTTTAAATTTTCAATTCATGTTACAAGCCACACATCCATGTTTACTTGTAGCAAGTTTCTCCTAAGTATGGAGTACCTGAGAATTGCCAACATAAAATCAGAGTAGCGATCCCTTTCATGAATTTCATCCTGCAAGGTAAAACCAAGGTCATTGAAAACATTACATAACCATTCGAATTCGGATATGTTAAGAGAATTAGGCATTAGTGAGGAGCAATCTTGTATTTTACACTTTAATTAATGATAGATATATATACACAAAGCCACCACTCTCCGTTGATAGTCTATTATTCTCTTCTTCTTTTTTTCTTTGATAGGTTAGAAAAAGTATATTCAAGAAAACTGCTAAATGCAAATAAGTATCAGCATATCAAAAGTACAAAAGAGAAGGAACAGCATGAAAACAAAAACAAAAACGGCAATAATTACAAAGAAAGAGAGCTAAGGAATAGGGGAAGAGAGTCACTAGATGGGAGTCCCCAAGCCCTAGCCCAATTAAAAAGGGAACTAGAAAAGAGGGCAAGCAATTGGTCCTCGGATCTATCCAAATCCTCAAACGTCCTCCGGTTACATTCCCTCCAAATACACCACATCAAACATAGCGGAACTAAGTTCCATATGCAAGATGTATTCTTCCCTAGCCAATTCCACCAACTAAAAAGAAAGTCTGACACCATACAAGAGAGAACCCATGAAATCCTAAAACTCCTAAAGACAAAGCACCACAGCCGATAAGCCTTTCCACAATGTAACAACAAATGATCCACTGTCTCACCACAATAATGACACATAATGCACCAGTCAACGAAGTCAAAGCCCTAAGCCGCAAGTTATCCCCCGTGAGGATCCTACCCTATGCATCTATCCAAGTTATCTCCCATGAGGATTTTATTATTCTCCCATGTCTCTCTCTTCCAATTACCACTTACGAGCATCCTAGGGAACATAAATATAAGAAAACTTGAAAGCCATCAATAAAAAAAAAAACCTTGAGGATTACATTTTTAGCATATTGCCCACAACTACTACATTAAGCTAGCATCGAAATATCCCAAAATATTAAATGAATGATCATTGTTGGGTTCTTGGGTCTATGAGAGTTGAAACTTAACATCTTGGAGGGTCTCTTCGTAAGCATCTGATATAAGATATTGGAACATCACCTTAGAATAAAAGCTTGAACCAATGGATTAATTTCCACCAATATAAATAAATTATATATATATATGGGTATGGATACAGGTATGGATACGATACGAGTACAAGTACAAGAATACAGCATTTCTTGAAAAATCTAGGGTACACGTATGTCTTGGATACGTGTTTTAATTACTTATTAATAATTTTTTTATATATATTGTTAAGCATATATCAATGTAAGAGCAATAATGGATAATAACATGAATCCATGGCCACTTAAATGATATTTAGAATACAAACCAAGATCCAAAGAGTAAATAAAAGATAAAATGAATATATTTTTCATGTGTGATGTAACTGTATCTTTGCTAAAAAAATTTTCATATCAATATATTTTTCATTACTTATCAAAAAAAAAAAAAAAGGAGAAATGCAAAATAAGGAAGTAGGTAGAACTCAACGAACCATTCACTTGAGGAGAGAAACTGGAAACATATATTCATACTAAACTGCATGAGCTCCACTTGAAAAATATCTTGTAACTGCATAACATTTATTGCTTTTGGTCTTTCAAAATACCTTGGAACTTTACAACATTTATTGTTTTGGTCTTCCTCAAGGATTCTAGTAAAGAGAAATTTCCCCAAAACAAAACATTTTTTGGCAATACCACATGGACATCATCAAAGCAATATGGCTTGTAATATGGCGCAGTTGTGCCTTATATGGACAATATGGTATGAAAGAAATATGTGGCCTTTCATGAATGTGGTGCGTGGAGTGTTCTCAAAACAGGCTGAAGAGTTTCTTTTTGAGATCATTGCCTGTTGTGGGCTCATTGCTGCATCTTTATCAATTTTTTGGATTCTTAATCTTTCTCCTTGTAGATATATGGAGGCCTTTTAGCACACTGCATCTGTTTATTCAAGTTACAATGAGTTATGCTGCAGAGTCTTTTGAGGTGTTGGCATGCTAGAAGGGGAGCTTTACTAGACAGAGTATTCCTACTGTCTAGAATGCAGTACCCTTATACTTTATGTGGACCATTTGGAGGAAGCATAGTCATAGAGTGTTTGAAGGCTCCTAGAGGACTAGGATGAAGTTGAAGACGATCCTTTACGCGCTTCAAAGCACAATCCTTTATGTGCTTTGAAGACAATCTTTTACAGATTATACTACAATGATATTTCCTCAATGTTTGGTAAAACAACCCCTTTTAACTTAATAGTTATTCTTTTTTTTTTATAGGTAATAAGAATAATATTAATCAAGATGAAAAAATGAAGAAAGCAAATGCAAGGTGTTCATGATGGGGAACACAAGAAAAGGCAACAAACAACAAGAAGGAAAAAAAAACTTAAGGTGCAACACTCAAGATGCACTTCTCCACTTCATCCATTTTGCTCTTATCCTAAAATTCACATCCTCTTCAATCTCACCATCCTTATGAATTATTAAATCAAGATTTATAATCCCTTCATCTTTATTTCTACTTTTACAAACTTACACTAAATGTATTCTATTTTGAGAGAAACTACCTTTTTTTTTTTTGAGAGAAACTACTAGTTAACCAAGGATACATACCACGATAATGTGAGTAATGCCAGAAATCTCTCGCTTTGCAGCTTTAGCTCCGCCTTCTGTTTTCGACCTACCAGCCCCTTCAGAAATTAGCACCCTCAATAAAATCCCATTTGTGCAGAACACAATTGACGAGTTCCTCCCACCTTTGCTTTCTAATCGTATCTAGCATGGAGACAAAGATACAGTTAGTAACTGTAATAGCTCAATGTATAAAGATTAAAAAAATAAACAAAGGATATAAGAAATCAAACTAAATAATGCTGGTCTCAGATGTAAGAGGTGGAAAAAATAGCAATAAAGTATTAAATTTCAGATATCTGTTGTGCAAACCCAGGATACGTAATTTGTACCAACATAAAGTACATTTACGCCTCCATGTAAACATTCTATTGCTACTGCTTAAGTAAGCTACATGCCAAATTACATACGGAAAAATCAAGATATCATATTTTAAAATTTATTCCTAAGAAAGAAACAGTAACTTGCCATTATGCAAAATCCACAGCAGCAGAATCCCATGTCCCAACCTAATTATTTTGTTTTGAATGTCTTTGGATGGACCATCAAATTTGTGTAATTTCAGAGATTCATTCTACTCTTAATCTTGCAAGGTAACTTATGGGTATCTAGCTGGTAAACTCTAGTTGTCCCCTTTCTACTCTTTGTAAATTCCATATTAATACAATTGATCTTATGTGACCCAAAAACCTAAAAATAAAAAATAAAGTTCCTTTGCTGGTATCAATAGCATGCAGCTCAGAAAAGAAAACTATATATTAAAAAATATTCATTATGCAAATTTCCGCAAAATTGTTTTAAAAATGGTTGTGTTGAAGTGTATACAGAAGATAGAGGGCATCTTAGTACATTAAGAGAAGTTGTGAACATTACCTTGTATCCAACATCATCACCAACATTCCCTCCTCTTTCATAACAGATTCTCTCAGCAACTAAATACAAAAATGACCAAGAGTTTCAAAATCATGTTCACCGTAAGCTGAGAAATTAAAAATTATATAACAACTATGGGAACTAAGCACTTTGGAGGCCATAGCAAAGAGTGCACACCTGATGTCGCTGAGATACGTCGAGGTTGAGTACACACAATTTTACAGGCCTCACCCTTACCCCACATATTATCTAGAAGATATTGAGGGACCTGAATCATGTTTGATGAGAATATTAGTAAAAGTAACACCAAGAAAATTGAAAATTTAAATATTTTTGAATCTTAATATATAAAGATATATATATATATTTGCAGTGAAAAGCCAGCATCATGAACTCTTACAATTTTGTTGAATGTGTGCTCAGTAACAGAACATCATAATGCAGATCAGGTTTTGTAAGGATCTTTTTTTTCCCCCTCGATAGAACAAAAGGGCAAAAAAAGAGGGGGGGAGGGGGGCGCATAACAGTAATACATGAAAGGTATACAAGAGAAACACCTAGAAACAAAGTCAAGCATCTAAAATTTAAGAAATCAATAAACTCCAATAAATTTGAAAAATAATGATAATTTATCTCTTCTTTATATAATATATGCCTGCTATACGTTAGCCTCTGTTGTCCACTACTCAAATAAAGATCTATTAAAAAAACTTAGCCTATAGGTCAGTGATGGTAGGCTAAGATCATGCTACTTGTTAGGCTTGGATTTTTTTTTTTTTGGATAGGTAAGACAATTTTATTAACAAAAAACTACTTCATAAAAGAAGAACGAAGCAGCCAAAAAACATATGTACAGAAAAAAATATATACAAAAACAAAAACAAAGGGAATTATGTACAACAAGATAGAGAGTCTAAAAACGATGGAATGGAATCATCCCTAGAATTGAATCCCCAGGCATGAGAAAAACAAACAAAAGCCCTACAAACAATGCTAACAGCTGGTCCCCTTTTAGGCTTGGATTTTGAAAATTAAAAAAAAAACAATGTGAAATAATTACATCATAATTTACATACATAAAACTATATGAATCAAATCCTGGTAACATGCCCTCTTGTTTGGAACATCAAATCGCTTTGAACAAGTATAAATATATGTTCACTTTACAAGCAAAAAAAGGTGAGTACATTTTGTATCTCCAGGCTATTAAAAAATGCACTTCTAACACCCATATACCCTCCAAATTGCTCTTCTCCATTTCAACCAAGTTGCTCTAATTTCATGAGTCATGTTTTCAAAAATCTCAACTTCCATTTTTTTTTTATATATAAATAGAATATTTGTTGAAAAAGAAAAACACTGTGTATAGGGAGTATACCCATGGTTTTAAAAATCGATACGGTGAAAGAACCGAAAAAGGGACTGAATACCGGTTTTTTGGTCGAACTGGTCGAACCGGTGTCGTCAGAAATAATTTAATTAATAATTATAAAAATAAGAGAAATGATATGCCCACAACATTTTCATAACATTTTTACAAAAAATCCTAAGTGGTAGATTGTTACTGGTTGTTATTGTTGGGACAAAAAAGTAATCTTAGTGTTAGGTTCAAATTTGAACTAATAATAACTAATCATTTATGATTTGTTGTAAAAATGTTGTAAACGTAGCACCTCTCAGCGAGTTGCATATGAAATATTTGGAGATGCCATTGGGATCTTCTTTTAAGGCAGCTGCGATTTGAAATCCTATTTTGGAGAAAATGGAGAAGAAGCTATCTGGGTGGAAGCGGCTCTATTTATCTAAGGGTACTCATGCTACTAAAGAGTACTCTCTCAAGTCTCCTTATGTACTTCCTATCCATTTTTACTATTCCTAAAGCTGTGGCAGTTAGATTAGAAAATATTCAGAGGAATTTCCAATGGGAGTCTTCTGAGGGGAGTTTCAAGTATCCGTTGGTGGCCTGGGATAAAGTGTGTTCAGCCGTTGCGAGGGGCGGTTTAAAGATAAGAAGTGTGGTGTCATTTAATCAAGCCCTGTTAGGGAAATGGCTGTGGAGATTTGGTCATGAAGTTACCCATCTCTGGCGGAGAGTTATATCCACAAAATATAGTGAGGAGCAAGGGGGGTGGTGCACTAAAGTCTGCAGGATATCTCATGGGTGTGGTCTCTGGAGAAGTATTAATGAAGGGTGGGAGAGCTTTTCTAAGCATCTGTCCTTTGCAATGGGTGAAGGAACCTGTATCCGCTTTTGGCATGATAGGTGGATTGGTGAGAATATTCTAAAAGATCGCTATCCTGAGCTCTACGTGTGTTCAGCGAACAAGGATGCTTGCATCTCAGAGGTTTTGTGGGCTCCAGAAAGGGGTACTGTTAGAGTGCGGAATTTAAGGTTTTACAGAGAGTTTGAAGATTGGGAGTTGTCTGCATCTTATTCTCTTCTTCAGATTATCCAGCTTCGTATTCCTTGGGGTGATATGAGAGATACAGTTTGCTAGCGGCTAAAAGGAGATGGTAAGTTTGACACCTGGTCTTACTATCATGCAATTCGGGGTGCCTCGAATTCTTTGTTTCCTTGGAAGGGTGTTTGGAAACCAAAGATTCTTAAGTGCGTGGCGTTCTTTCTGTGGACTGTTGCACATGGTCAGATTCTCACTTAGGATAATCCAATGCTTAAGGGTCGCCCTTTGGCTAATTGATGTTGTATGTGTTGCTGTGATGGAGAATCGGTAGACCACCTTCTTCTTCATTGTCCTGTTGCTCTCTCATGCTTCAGGTTTTTGGCATTCATTAGGTTATGCCAGGTTGGTTTGCGGGTTTGTTATCTAGTTGGCATCAATGGCTTAGGAAGCATAATTCGGATATTTGGAATTTGGTTTCAGGGTGCTTAATGTGGATTGTGTGGTTAGAGCGGAATCGTCGATCTTTTGAAGATAAAGAAAAGACGTTAGAGGAGTTAACGATTTTATGTCAACGCAGTCATTCGAAGCGGTCTTATTGTTGGGGTTTTACTGAATGTTTTTCTCTCTCCGAGTTTATGTCTTCCCTTAGCTTAGTTTTCTAATTCCTCATTTGTTGTTGTTTTGTGTGTTCTATTTTCTCTTGTTGTTCATCATCATGAACATTTTGTACTTCACATTTAACTTTTTCCCTCTTTAATATAAGTTTTCTAATTACTTATAAAAAAAAACATAGCATCTCTCAATAAATAATTGTGTGGCGTGCAAGTTTTAAGCAAACTAAATTAAGAAATAAAAAACAAAACCCCAAAAAGTTCACAACCACATGTTCACTTCACAAGTACCCACGTGAATGAGCTTTCAAATCTCACATTTATTAAGTTTTATCTCCTCTCTCATCATTCAAAGTTTCAGACATCACAATCTTTTCAAATCTCACATTTCTCTCTTGAAAGTTGAAACACCTAGAGTCAGGCTAGTTCAAAATTTCAAACCTCATATTTTTCCGATTTTTACAGTCTCATTGTTGCCATCAACAACTAGCAAGGAATCTCATCTACTGCAAAAACAATACTCTTCTCCTCTAATCTTTGTTCTCAAAATCAACTCCTCTTCTTCTTTGTCTTCTTCTTTATTTATTTATTCATTTATTTTCTCTTCCCCAAGGCTTAGCTTCATAACATTGGTAAATATGATGTTTTTGAGTCACTATGGGTGTCTTCGGCTTCACCACTTCATACTTGAGAGAGCATTTTCAAAATCAAAATCTCTTCTTAAATCTAAAACAAGATCTCTCTTTTTAATTTTTATTTTTTATTTTTGGGTTAAAAAACACAACAACTGAAGTATTCATGAAGAAGTGCTAAAACCGGTTTAACTGCATCGGTTTCCAGTTGTGCCAGTTTAACTGGCGGTTTGCACTATTTGCCCGGTTTTTTCTTCATTTTCAGTTTTAACTAATAACCAGACCGGATTAAGGTCCAATTCTCGGTTGAACTGGCTCGGTCCGGTTTTTAAAACCTTGAGTATACCAGAGACCAGCAAAGAGATAGTAAACGTTATTCTTGGACATGAATTTTCACATGATACACATTCTTACTTATCAAAAAAAAACGTTCTTCACATTCTTTTACTAATCTTATTAAAATGAATTTTCACATTAGAACAATGGAGTAAATAACCGTCTCCCCAGCCTTTTGCACATACAGCACCAATCTAGCACAATAATATTGCTGTTTTTTAATTACGATACCGCATATACCTATTTTAAACTAAAATCAAAGCTCATTTCCATAGTTATACACCATTAACCTTTACTTTTGATTTTGTTTACTAAAAAATATATTATTCGCAAGCAACACATAGACAAACATGATGAGGTATGGTATCTTGAAATAAGCAATGTAGATGTCACATCATGATATCTATATTCATTTAACAAGGAAAAAAAACTATATTAGGGATATTTTGGAAAATTAAGGGCCTGTTTGGTTTAGGGATGTTTTGACTGATATGATCCAAAACTCATAACTGAGTCATCAAAACACATGGGACCCACACAAAATTTTTTCTTTGGCTTAGTTTTCACCCCTTGTTTCCATCACTCAATTTTCTGATTTTTGAGTTATGAGCTATGAAAACTGAAAACACATTTTAAGTGTTTTCAGTTTCCATAACTCAGTTTTCAATGGCATTTTTGTAATTAAATCTAAGTTTGAGCTGCAATGTTTGACTTTGGGGTTTTTTTTTTTTTTTTGAAACAAAGCAACGTAGAACTAAGTTAAGGTGCCAAATAAGGGTGTTTGAGAAATTAAGGTATTTTAAGTAATGAGTGATAAGTGATGAGTGATGAGAATTGAGTAATGAAAATTGAGTGATGGTAAATTTTAAACCAAACAGGCCCTAACTATTTTGGATCGCTTGGTTTCAAAGTTTGCGTTGTTTGGTTGAGTTATGAGTCTAGTTTATTCATCTTTTTTTTTTTTTTTTTGATAAGTTCTAGTTTATTCATCTTTTTGATGCCTAGTGGGGGTATGAGTCTTATTTAGTTATTAAAAGTCTTTCCTTTTCTAACTAAGAGTTTTTAACTTTTCCATATTAAGTCAGTACTTTAACTACTATATAAGCAAGGCTTGTGGTATTACAATAAGAATGAGAACTTGATTAGCGAAATTTTTTGCACTTCTAATGGTGCAACTCCATCAAAGTTCTTCTAGGTAAAACTCCTAGAACACATTGGTTAGACCCCCAAGGTTCCTTTTTTCTTTAAGATATGTAAAAAAATTTCATTGAAACAAAAAAGAATGGGGTTTTACCAACACAGGATGCATACAAGAATAGAACCTACAACACAGTTTCAAAATGTTAACTTCTAAAATTTAACTTATCTAAAAGTTCATGAAAACTCAATGGCTGAGGTCATAGCCTACTTATGCTCACTCAAAGAGAATCCTTAGGAATAGATGCTTTGAATTCTCTATTGTTGTATCCGTTTCCTCAAACATACATCCATTCCTCTCTCTTCCAATACACCACATCAAACATTGAGAAATAACTTTTCAACTTTAAAATCCTTCACACCTTCCTTAATGTCCTTTCCAATACACCAACAATTCAATCACCATTCGTGGCATCACCCAATTAATTCCAACCAAACAGAAGACCATACTTGATACTCCATAGTTCCTGTGCTATTGGGAAATGTAGCAACAAATGATCTATCAATCCCCCCAAGGTTTCCTAATCCTATCTCTTTCTTTCTTAATTGGATTTTTTTTTTTTTAAATCATTGGGATAGGTTCTTCCTGTTCTAAATATGGGAATAGAAAGTAGTTTACGAATTCAAATCAGACTGGTAATGACCAAGTTTTGAACAACTGGAAATAAGAGGCAAGTTGCCGGATTCTCTTCACAGCATGCATCTTGGAGTTTGGAGGGCTGGGGTTAGGGCTTAATGGTGAATTACGGTTGGTAAAAGCTAGGAGATTTAGGGCTCCTAAGAAGTCTAAGGAAGAGGTATAATTTGGAGAAACAAAGCAGAAAATTTTAGGTTTGGGCTGCTGTTTCATGGCTGTGAACGATAACCCAGGAATAGGGTATGGACTTCTAAGGAAATAGGGAGGTTTGTTGACATGAAAAGTGGGTGATTTGGGGTTTCTATTTAAAGGATCTTAGGGTTTAAAGGGAAATAAAGTTGCTGTACATTGAAGAGAAAATAATTCATGCATCATACCTAGTTTCCTACAAATAAAACCTCGGTGGACTGTAGCATGCAAATCTCAAAAGCAAAAATCCTGCAAAATTTTCATAAAATTGGCCTTTATTGAATAGATCAATATAAATAGCCAACTAAACCTAATCCTAGCAGGACTTGTGTGGCGAGCTACACCACACTCTGTTATGCAGACCATATGGGGATAGAGGAATCGCCAGACTTCTGAGATCGAAGAGCAATCTATGCAAGATATAAAGAATGGTTTTTGGAATCTTTTTTTGAATATTGTACTTCAATTGGTTGGGGTGTCTTGTAGTTTCTATCATTGATTTTTTTGGACCTCATAGTGTCCATATGTAATTCTTTTAAGTACACTTGCATTTGGGCGATCCTTCATTCTAATAAAATATTCTCTTATTAAAAAAAATAGCTTACAAACATATGAAAATCCATAATACCACCCATGGGCCACAGGTACATTATATCTAGAAACATGGAAAGTTACAAAAACAATACCCATGACTCTATAAATTAGATATAACAACCAAGTATGGTGAAGCTAGAGGAGGTTGGTGCACTAGAATTGTAAGAGGTACTCATGAGTGTGGGATGTGGAAGAGCATTAGAGGAGCAGAGAAGTTCTTTGGACAGATTGTGTATAATGTGGGGGATGTAACTGAATTAGTTTCTAGCATGATCCTTGGAGTGGGCATACCCCTCTAAAGGAACTTTTTCCTCTTTTATTTGCTTGTTCTCTGTCTAAAGAAGCCTGGATTTCTGACATGATTGTATCCACTTCAAAAGGAGGAAGTAGGAGCTGGAATTTACAATTCCGTTGAGCTTCTCAGGATTGGGAGCTGGATACTGCATGCTCTTTCATTGATTTCTGTATTCCTCTATGCCGAGGGGTGAGGGGGTTGATAATTTGACTTGGAAGTTGACTAAGATGATGTGCGCTCTTACTATAAGTTGTTGTCTGGCCTCTCATCAATGTATTTCCTTGGGAGTGTATTTGGCGTGCAAAGGTGCCTAAACGTGTGTCCTTTTTATGGACAATAGTTAGGGATAGGATACTCCCCTTTGATAATCTAGTAAAGAGAGGTCAGTCCTTGGTTAATAGGTGTTGTTTATGTTGTTGCGATGGGAATCTATGGATCATCTTCTACACCATTGCAAGTTTTCTCATGCATTATGGAGTGCAGTCTTTGAGGTATTCGGGATTCAGTGGGCAATGCTGAAGATAGTTAGCTCTCTCCTCTTTGCTTGGAGAAATTTGTTTGGAAAGCACCTGTCAACTCTATGGAATATGGTCTTGACATGTTTAATGTGGTTGGTTTGGAAGTAATGTAATACATGCAGCTTTGAAGATGATGAGAGACCCTTAGACCTCTTAAGAGCTCTTCTCTTCAGTACTTTGTTTCAGTGGGCGCGTGTTTGGGGTTTTACGAATTGTATTTCAATTTCTGAATTCTTATACTCTGTTAGCTTAAGTTTTTGATCTTCTTGTATTTTTTTTTTCTTCATCAAAATGTTCACCATCGTGAACATGATGTTCAGCATTTTTGAATAAAAGTTTTGTTACCTATAAAAATTTAAAAAAAAAAAAATACTCTATAAATTAGAATAAAACTAAACCAGAAAAATTTCTGATGCAGAGAAACAAAAATTACTCAGCAGTAGCTAATTTAGCCTACAGATCAAAACTAGACAAGATTCTCGAAGAATTTCAATTCTTAATTTTGATCTTTTGTGAATTCGTTGCTGCCCTAGTCATTATAGGATTTTGTTCTTCAGTAAAGCTACTTCAGTTTTCCAAAGCAATTAAAAGGTGCACCCACTTTAAATTTTGCCAACTGTTGGATTGTAATCTTCTTTCTATTCATAAAACAAAAGACAAAAATGAGCATTCAAGTACAACGATCAAATGCTTCACACATCATGTGTAATTACATAAGTACAAAACTCAAAGGTGCATTGGGTAATTACATAAACCATATAATCAAAAAGGGCTAAATTAAAGGCTAAGTTTCAAACAAGTTATGTTAATTATACCACAAAGAAGAAAAGGAAGAATTTGTAACCTGCGTGGTCTTTCCACACCCAGTCTCACCAGATATGAGAACTACCTGCTTTCAGAAAAGTGACAATCAGTAAGCATTCAGTCATCAGTCTGAAGACTAATAATCCAAACCACAGCTCAATATAGTAGGACAAACACAATTTCTAGTAACCAATACCTTACCCAAATAGATTGGGATGAGGATATATCTAACTCATATGAGGAATATCAGCAATAAAGTCATGCACAATGCAATCTGCAAGCCAGTTACCAAGCAGATAAATTTTTAAGAGATGTAAATTATTAAAATAACCTGGTGAGATTCAATCGTTGATGTAATGACATCCCTAAAGGATGCAATTGGAAGCCTCGACCTGCCTTCAGTTACCTGCATGCACAAAATCCAGGAGACCTTTCACTGTGAGACTCCCCATTACAAGAATTATAACCATAAAATTACAGAGAGCATCTAACCAACAATATCCATAAAATTTCAACTGAGTTCATAATGTCAGAAACACCTGTTTCAAATTTGAGTTCCTCTCAATTTTGGAAGCAAGTGACTCCACTTTCTTCACAATTTCTGCCTTGCTCATTAAAGGCTTGAGGAAAATATCAACTTTACTCCGTCGCATTTTATCAACTCTTTCAGTTTTCTTCCCAACCTTTTCCTTGTCCACCTCTTCATCATCAGGTGGGTATTGAGTAAACAACTCATGTAAAACCACTTTTGCCCCTTCCGAAAATGTCAAATGAGTTAGATTGTTCGGCCCCTTCCTGGCGGCAACCTGCTTTTTAGGTTTAAAAACAGATACACGACGCTGGCTCCCATGCCTACACAAAGTACAGGTTCAAAAGAAAGCATATCAAAACAAAAGAACTCAAGCTAAATCCAAATATAGGAAGAATGCATTCTTTATAAGAAATACAAAGCTACCAAAGAGCCTTGTAGCTCAGCACCTCCTAATATTTCCAATGGAGAGTTCAAGGTTCAAATCCCTCCTCCCCCACATTGTAACTATTGAAAAAAAGTGCAAAGCTGGATATCCAGCAGCAGGTAAGATTCTTTTAACTTTGAATGTTGCATTCATCATGGTAAAATAAAGTATAAACAGATTTAAGAGCCTTACCCTTTACTCTTGGACGTCATACCCATTTTCCTGCATAATTCATGCACTGCCGCACGTTCATCGCTTGACAGGTTATCTTCAAACTTGTAAACTGCATGCAACATCCAAAAGTCCACAAAATAATATAAAAATACTTGGTAAAAAATTTTCTAAAATAAGAGATAAAATGATCAAAAATTTGCAATAGGATCAACAGCAGATGCAGGAAGTATAAATGAATTTCTAAAAAACAATGCCTAGAAGAAAACAACATTCTCAATTCTTTTCTTTTTCTCTAGCAAGTATATTCCAGTCATATCCATTCACTAAGATAGACTACTAGTCTTCATATTCAGTTTGGAGGGGATAGAAGTTTTTGAGTTTTTCATGCCTTCTTTTTCTTTCAATTTCAGAACAAAAGGCCAAATTAAAAACACTCATTTCTAAAAAATCCACATAGCTTTATGAAGTAACAAAAACATCTTGAAGAAAAACACCATAATAACCAACCAAAACTCACACCCACCATCAAATACACTCAACCCAGAACCAATCAATACCCACACAATATTCATTTGCTATAAAAGCAAAACCCATCTCAAATTTCAAACTTTTATATACTTCCCAAAATAAAGCTCTTTGGCATGACCATGATTCATGACACCAAAAACAAAAAAAGTCTAGACAAAAGTAAACGGCCAAAAAACAGTCTTTATTGACGAGCATTTAGAATATCATTATGAACAGACATAAACACTTGAATAAGAAACATCAAAAGCCCAGACCCAACATCAAACTGAGAACCAAAATACATTAAAAAAAGCAAAAGCAATACCCACATAACAGTGACCAAATTACATTGAGAAGAAATTTGAATACCTTCCGCCTTGGATTCAAAGAACTTCTGAAGTTGTTGGGTAATGTGAATCGTTGTGGATTCAGCAATGTTAAGCTTTGAAACGTCCACGTTATCGCGCTTCCACAGTCTCTTCTTCTTGTTCTTGGCCATCTTAACAAAGCTACAAAAAAAAACCTCTTCTCTGGTGACCCTTTTGGGTGGCCAAAACAGTAGACCCCCCAGAGAAAGAAGAGAATGCAAGAAGAGAAGGCAAGAGTTGATGACAGAAACGTGACAACTCTTTGGGTTTTGTTTTCAGAGGCTTCTTTTCTTTCTTTTCTACTACTTCTTCATATTCTTTTACCCTTTTTTTTTTCTTTTGTTTTGGTTTTTTGGGGGTTTCTTCTGCTTCGCATACGTGTTGGGTTTTTTGCCCTAAGTATATGCTTTTGATACTTTGCTCATTGTATTGGCAACGGCTTCGGTGATTCGGTCTTTCGGGGAACCGGTCTCCTCCATCCTTTTATATTTAGATTTTTAAATTTTACCCAAAAAAGAAAAAAACATTTATTTCAGACTCAATTCTTGTTGCACACAACATTTATCAAAAATAAATAAATATATAATTATTGTTGCATGCAACTGTATACACACATCATGATTTTCACTCAATTGTTGCACACAATCGCACATACACTTTGGATTGAAGTTGCGACCTATGCAAAGTGTGTGTATGATTATGTGCAAAAACCAAGTGTGCAATAGTATTTAGGAACAAAATTGGAAACTAACACCAAGTTTCAAACAATTTTGTTAGTGAGGAACGTGTCTAAACTATTTAGGAAATTAACATCTCGAGTCTGAAATGCTCGATTTTACTTTGAACTCAAGCCACAAAGTCTCGAGTTTTATGATTTTTTTCACGTGGAAGTTAGAGTCTTTAAGACTCGAGTTCCATAATGAAATAGACAAAGAAGAACAACACAGCAAGGATGGCAGAGATCAAAGAACAAAAAAGAAGCAAATGCAGACGCAGATGAACAAAGAATAAGCAAATGGGGATCAACAAAGAAGAAGATAAGGCAACTAAAAAACAACAAACCCAAACCCTTAATAGAAACAACGAACCCAGAGAGATCAAAAACAAAGAACCTACACCCTCGGCTCCACCCATGAACCCAGATCTCCCTAACCACCCATCGATTTGGATTGAATCCAGGCAACAACGAGTGGCTCGGACTGAACTAGGGCAGCGAAAGCTCCAATCGAATGATTTGTTGCAGAGCTTTTCTTCTTCCTTGGCCATTTAGGGTTTTCCTCTATCTCTTTTTTCTTTAAATGTGCAGAGTAGGAACTCAAGTGTTTCATACTTAAGTTCCACGGATAGAAATCGTGCCAATAAGACTTAAGTTTAAAGAGCAATATCGAGTCTCCCAGACTCGAGATATTAGTTTCCTAAATAGTTTGAAAATGTTGCTAACTAATGAGATTGTTTGGAACTTGGAGTTATTTTCCCATTTTTTCCTAGTATTTAGCCGTTTATATTGTTTTTGGAATTCATTCAGTGTTCTAGGTAGCTTAACCATAGAGATTATTGTACTTAAATAAGAGATTTAAAGTTTGAATGCTGCAATTAATACTCCTTTCTTGTCGTCTTCACCAATCTCCTCATTTATTATTTCTACTTAATAAAAGCTCTCCCTATCATGTGCTAGCATCTCCTCCTCCCCAAATCAAAATCTAAGAACCTTAAATCCCCAACAACTCTTCCCCTCCTCCCTAAATCAAAATCTATCTAAACCCTAAATCCCCAACAACTTTTCCCCTCTCACTCAACCAGTAGCTATTCTTGTCTCTCATTGTTCAATTGCTCCTCTCCCTAAATCTTGCAAAACATGTAACCCTAAATCCTTAAAACAAAATCATCAACTACACCACCATTACTACACCATTGCGACCCTATTGCTCCATCGCTATGATGAAATCCCTAAGTCCCAAAATCAAATTTTGTACAAAGTATTAGAGGAATTTTTATATATTATTGTCTTGTTTCTTGATATCTATTCTAAATCTCCTACAAATGCTACACATATGGCTCAGCAAATAACTAAATTCACCCACATATCCTGTAATGTCTCATGGAACTTCTCAATCTTGTTCAACAACCATGTTAAATGTTGTTAGTGGTCCTTCTAGCTCATATTTAAACAATGTGAGGTAGTTGGCTTCAATTGCTAGTTTTAATGATCATTTCCTAGTAAGCAAGTGACAAAGCTTTCAACGAAATCATTGAACTTTGCTTCTCTTATTCTCTTATGTAAAAATCAAAATTCAATGGTTAATGGTGTAAACAAGATGAAAAGTTGCATGTTCACAATATTTTCACAACAAATCCTAGGTAACAAGTTGTTGTGGGTTTTTAATTTGAGTCCACCACTTAAATTACTTTCTTACCTATTAGTAACAGGTTGTAACAACTTGCAACCTAAGATTTGTTGTAGAAATATTATAGATGTAGTATTTCTCAAATGTGATAGTTTATTTTGGAGATCTAGAAAGAGAGAGAGAGATAGCTATACCTATACACACATGAGAGAGATGGAAAAAAAGTTTTTGTTTTAAGTGTTTTTATCTTTAAATTGTGTGTCATCTAAGCAAAAATCATGTGCAAGTCACGTGATATAAATTTTCGTCCAACTTAACAAGAAAACTATCATTGGGGGTGTAAAGTATAACAAATGTCATAGTTTAGAGTGCAAAATATGCATTCAAATAGTTTGAAATATAAAGTGTAATATAGTGTATAGTTTAGGTTATTTGCAGTGGTAAAGTATAGGGGGCCATTTGATACATGTGTTTAAACACATGTTTTCGATTTTTAAACAACACGACACGTATTTTCATACATTTTTTTATTCGTACGTATTTTCAAAAAATATAAATAACATTATTAAAACAGCGTTACCAAATGCCCCTTATGATTTCCCCAATTAAAGCTCAGCCCATGTCATTGAAAGTTGGGTTGGGCTGGCCAAAACTTTGACTAGCCTAAAGATTGACTAAGACAAGCCCATGTCAAGTTGGGCTGGGTTTGCAAAAAGTTGGACTAACTGAGCCAGCTTGCCACAAAGTCCGGATTTGCCTAGGCATAAAAGCCCCCACTACAGCTACCAGGACACACACAAATCCATTTCTTGCTCTCTCTCTCTCTATCTCTCTCTCTCTCTCTCTTCCCCCATAAGCCACCATTGTGAGTTGGTTTCCTCCACGCAAAGGGAAACTCAGTGAGTTCTTTCTACCCAGAAAGGTACCAAACACTTTTCCTCCGATTCAAGGGGTACGAATACCTTTAAGAAACCTGTTTCCCGATTGTGGATTCACCTTTCTATCTGCATATTTCACAAATTTCTGCTCAATCTGGTGCTTGCCCACCTCTATTTTTACTGTTAATGTGCCGACAAAAATAAGAAAAAGAAAGTCTTTGTGTGCTTTGCTCCTTTGGTTTCTCAATCTGTTTTCCTGTGTTGGGTTCATTTGCTTTTGATACAAATCGGCTCCCAAAGCTAAATCGCTTTCTGGGTATTGAGGATTTTGCTTTCTTACTACATAATCGCCTCTAATTTGGGCCAATTCTGTACTGATTCTGTATGTTCCTGGATTTTGTTACTCATTTCTTGCTGCATCTTTTGTTTTGTGATTTTGGTTTAGTGCTTAAATTTATTGTAGTTGCCTATGAACATATCTTTCTCACTCATATCTGTGTCAGATTTCTTGTTCTTGTTGGTTTTGATTGCCAGTTATGGTAGATTTGCCATTTTATTAATGTTTCTGGTGTGGGTTTTAATTAAGTATTGCTAAGAAGTATGCAGATTTTAATTTTATTTAATTTCTTTCCCTTTGTTGATTAATATTTGCTTCTATGGAGGACATAATGGGGTAACATTTGGCTCATGATTTTTTCTTCAAGATCATGTAATTAACGCAATGTGTTTGCATAAACTACTTCAGCTTCATGTGTAAAGAAGTTAGTTCTTTTTTAGATTGTGGATCATCCGCTTAATTGGCTGTTGAATTGCTCGGTTTTTATCTAATTAGATGAGAATTTGAGTTTCTTGCCCTTGAAATGATTGAACTGATCTGACAAAGTTGCATTCTTTAAGTTTGTAATGTGTAAGGCCATTGTAATTTAGTTTGTATGATGATGTATCATTAATCATGTACGGTCTTTGTGTTATCATTTAGCCAAGAGCCTCGTGGCTTGACTTGCACCTCCTGTTGTTTCCAACAGAAGTCCAAGGTGCAAATCCACCCTCCCCTATTGTAACTATCGAATTATAAAATAAAATTTAAAGTCTTTGGTTATCACTTGGGCTTAAATTGGTTTTATAGAAGATTTGTTGACTTTTATATGTCTCTTATGTAATTGGATCAGACTTCTCATATGGAGAGTAAACCTTTGCTGGAGATATAGGCTCCCTTCCGTTATCTTTTCCTTGGGGAAACTGAAAATTGCAAGGATTATTGCTATAGAACGGCGTTTATTCAAGAAAAACTAGTTATGAAACATCCGCCTTTGAATGTATTGATATGGTATGAATGATATATGGTTATGCATGTATGACCATCTTGATTTTTATAATTTTTCAGTATAGCAATAAAAATGTATATTCTTTGGAAAATAATGAAAAGTGGTAAGCTCTTTAAGTTATATAGAATTTATTGTGTACTTGGATGCTATAATTGAGTGGAATTGTTAGAAAATAAGATCGCATAGGTGTCATTAAGTTGTAGTATGTCTCCAAGTTATTAATTATAGAAATAACAATGGTGAATGAATTACTCTATGCAAAAAAAAAAAAAAAAAAAAAAAATCTTGCAAAAAGCGCTGTTGTACATATAGCAATATTCAAGGGACAGGGTGGCTGCCCTTATGCTTATATTAGTTGGTGAAATGGTGGCACTTGCTTATTGGGCATTGGGAAAGATCTTAATAGCGCAACTATTAATACACTTTTTGATTGTGAAAGATCTAAATTCGTGTTTCCTTTTTATGTTTATTAGTTCAAAGAAAATTTTCCTTCATATTTTTTCAAAAAAATGTTGTGCTTTAGATTTGGGATTTAATAATCCTTATCTAGATCACAAGGAGAAAAACATTGGATGGATAATGCTTCAATGAGTGTAATATAGTATCATGCTGAACTTGGGTAGTATAACATATGCCATCAAAGGTTTGAACTTCTGCTATATCTGTATTCTTTTATATGCTTTCTTTTTTTTAGAATTTATAATATAAGTCATTATTTCTGTCAACTTGGGGAAAAAATATATGATATGTGTGATTTAATTTGTTGTCACTGGAATGATAGCAAGCAATGTGTGCAACCAACATAGAACTGTGGTACATTTATACCGAACTTTAGAAATCACCAACATAGATGAATAATTTTGCCCAAGTATTCTAATTTTCTCTTTACATTAAGAAATTTATTGTCAATATTGTACTCGATGGAACTAGGCAAGTTATTGTTTTGCATTTGTTGATAGTGATGCGGGTCTTTGCGATTGCCTGTTTTTTATTTGTTACATTCAATTTTAGGAATTTATGACCAATCGTTTGACTTTTTTATGCAGGGAGTTATTTCTTGTGATTTATTGGAGGCAGCTTTCAAGTTATCTCTCCTTATTGTTTTTCTGTGGTAATAATATATGGGCTGAGGTGCACATTTCATGGGAGGTGTAGAGGATGAAGAACCAGCCACGAAACGCGTGAAATTGTCCACTGAAGAATTGAGAGGTCTTTCTAACGGTTCATCTCTTATAGAGCCCGTATCTGGCTCTTCAAGTGACTTGATGGCTCGACCCCTGTCATCTGAAGGGGATGAAGAGGTTGTTGGTTCAAAAGGAGTTATTAAAAGAGTTGAGTTTGTCCGTATAATAGCCAAAGCATTATATTCTCTTGGTTATAAGAAGAGTGGTGAACGTCTAGAGGAAGAGTCTGGAATACCCTTACACTCCTCTGTGGTAAATCTGTTTATGCAGCAAGTACTTGATGGCAATTGGGATGAAAGTGTTGCCACATTAAAAAAAATAGGACTACTAGATGAAAGCATTGTTAAATCAGCCTCTTTTCTTATTTTGGAGCAGAAGTTTCTTGAACTTTTAAATGCAGAAAAGGTCATGGATGCCTTGAACACATTGAGGACTGAGATAACTCCTCTATGCATTAATGTTACTAGAGTTCGTGAACTTTCTTCCCGTGTAGTTGCCCCTTCACAGTTTGTTCTAGTTGGGTCTCACAGTCAAGACATTGTGAGGGCAAAATCTAGGTCAAAGCTACTAGAGGAATTGCAGAAACTGCTTCCCCCAACTGTTATGATACCTGAAAGAAGGTTGGAACACTTAGTTGAACAGGCACTTCTTTTGCAACGAGATGCTTGCCCTTTTCACAACTCTTTGGATAAGGAAATGTCATTGTATACTGATCATCAGTGTGGAAGAGATCAGATTCCTTCTCAAACTTTACAGGTTAGAGAAAATCTTTTCTGTTCGAGGGTGTAAGCTTCATAAATAGTTTTTATTCATGTTCACCTTTTGTTCTTGGTTGACAGTATCCTGATGCACTTGAAACTTTTCTTTGTGGTTGTGATGTACTTGTTAGTAGCAACCAGTCTTAGTAGTATGTAATGTATGTGTTGGGTCATTATTGTTCTCTTATGTCATGAGAAGTATACTTTTCTCATTATATGTAACATCACAAGTTGTTTGCCGAGTGTACAATCAATTACTGCAAGTTATTGGTTATCAATTGACTATTTATTTTGTGAGGTTTTTCGAAGGTTGATGTTATTGCTTGAGGCTGACGTAAAGGAGATGAATTTATTTTTCTTTTGTGGCTGATCAGAAGTATTGCAGCAGCCTCATGAATGAAGTTTCAGGATGAAAGGTTTAGGGGAGGCCCATGATTAAATCAGGGCTAGGATCATGAATATGTTAGCTTCCAAACATATTCATGTCTGTTCCGAAGGGCCAGCTAGGAACATGTTCTTGGAAATTGGTTTCCTTACAAGATATGAGGATGGTGGAATGTCCAATGACTCCAATCCTTTAGATGCTCGTGTCTAGCAAGGAATTTGAGACCCAAATGAAGAGATTTTGATGCAGGACAACCTAGGCTTCCCACTTAGATTAGTCTCACTGTAGACCTTAGGCCTCGCACCTAAGGTGTTTGGATTCACCACCAAACAAACACAATACAATTTCTGCAAATAATTTGAATAATAATAATCATAGTTTGTCCATACCAAAGAAATCATTTGGAGCTTTATATGGAGCTTCCAAAAATCACAAAGATAAGGATAAACTTTTCTAAACAAATCCTAAACAATTTCAAATACTAATATGATAATCCTAAAACAATTTCAAATACTAATTCGATAATCCTAAACAAAGGATAATGATGAACTAATCCTAACCAAACTCAAACACCAATCCAAACTAAACAAATAACTACATTACTATCTGAAATTATCCATTGAAAATCTAAAATGAAATATTGAAATAGCTTTTGGTTATGCTTCTGCATCATACTCCCCAGGTTTAAGAAAACTTGACCTTGAGTTTTGTAGTGATGAAGAAAAAAAACTTTGATGCTTAATACTTCCTTCAGATTAGAAATCACCCTAGGAAGCACTGAGAGTAGAATAACTTTCAATTCCATGACACCATAGAACTCCTTTGGAAACACAAAATCAATGTGTTGAACAGGCACAATATTATCTTGAACCATGGTATGAACCTTTTGGACTTCATCAACCTGTAGACGTTCATCAACATCATGGATCATGAAGGGCTTAGTAGCACTTTCATCAGAATCAACCTCCACATCAAGTGCACCCTCTAAATCTTCGCTCGCTTGTTGAAATTTCTCTTCTTGTGTAGACTCTATAATAGGTTCTTCTTGCTGCATGAATGTTGAAACATAATCTATTGGCACTTGTACCTCTATTTCAACATTAGTCTTTGGTGGAACTTGAGTATCCTTTTTTTGAGTAGAAGAGTCTAGCAAAACCTTTATTATTTTTCTTAAGTCTTGAGCTATGGCTGTGAGTTCTTGATGGAAGGATGAGGTGTTTTCTTGACGAATACTATTTCTGTGGTGGGGAACGTATTTCTCTCTAAGTATTTGCTTCATTTCATTCCAATTAGTTATGGCAGGCTTGCTCCTTCCTTTGCGATGATTCTCGATACTACGCCAAAAGTCTCTAGCTCTACTTTTCAATTTCAACCTGGCAAACCTAACCTTATTAGCATCTGGCAGGCATATTTGATCAAGGAATTGATCCATCTCATCTTGCCAATTAATGAAGTTCCATGGATCTGGACATCCATCAAATATTGGTGCTTCTGAGACTACCATGATTCACTGGAATAGACTTTCAATAATCTGAAATGAACATGGGCTTGGTAATCTGGTCTTTGGCTGGTGCTTTGTACTGATCATTATGTGGGGCTTGTTGAGCATGGCTTGTAAGTGAACTCTAGTGTCTACTGGAACTTTTCGGCCTTTTGACTTCTTTTTTTTTGAAATACAATAAAGAAAGAACTACAATATAAAACTAAAATCTACCAAATAGACGTCAAACATTAAAACACTGATACTAAAGAAAGAAGTTCAGAGTAAACTAAGAAAGAAGAAACTTCAGAGAGAGCAGTCACGAAAGCTTTGCTGGGTTCCTCAAAGCAGAGGCAGCATGAACTCATTGGCAATGGCTAGTGGCGGTGCTCGAAGGTGGAGATCAAAACTTGCAAGTTAGATCTTTGGCTAGTGGCGGAACTCCGAGCTTTGTGAAGTGGCTTGGAGAGATCGGTGATGGCGGATCTTGGTGGCATTGCTCCAACAGTGACATCGGCGGCTGCTTGTTTACTTTCAAACTCTCTTTCTCTTGATCTGACGGGCTGGGGTTGTGGTGCAATTTGGGTTCTTTGTTTCTGAGCAGATATGGCTTGATTGGTGGTAATTTGCAAAGATATTGTGAGACATGCTTGTAGTGTTGGGTTGTACTGTTGGTTAGGTTGTAGAGTTGATCAAAGTGGCTGTATGTTTCCTGTTTGGCTTGAAAGGAGTTCACAGTGATGTTGGATTGACAGTGGTTGAAAGAATGAACTGATTGTGGGTTGCTGAAATTTTGATAGATCAAATAGAGCTCTGATACCAAATTGATGCAGGACAACCTAGGCTTCCCACCAAATTTAGCATTGAAATTTTCATGTATTCTTGAATACATGGTCTAGATTCTTTAACTTTTACGGTCTTTCATCCTCTTCTTTTAACTCTATACTACTATGTTTTCTACTTAATCCACAAGCAGCACTTGTTCTTCAATCCTAAACGTGCAACCCTCCTTTCATAATCCTAGAGTGTCTATTGACCGTAATGCTTGCACTGAAGCATCCCAAATCAAAATGTAGGTTCAGCTATGTGGTTTTAGGAATTCCTGTGACTTTTACCTTCATACTCTTCCAAGAACTCTATCAGTAATCTCTCTCCACTTACTATTATTATTAGCTATTTCTTTACAAGACACCTGATAAACTTAAGATTCCTAAAGTTATCGTGTGTCCTAATTAAAAAAAATAAGAATGATTCATAGTTATTCTACAACTTTACTAGGTAAATAGAATGATCAATATAGGACACTTATTTTTTTTTGATAGGTAATTAGAAAACTATTATTAATGAGAAAAAAAGGAAAAGTACAAGTTGTTCGTGATGATGAACAACAAGAAAAAATCTAACCAACAACACAACAAAAAGAGAAATCAGGAAACTAAGCTAAGGGACAACATAAACTCAGAGGGAGAAGAACAATCAGTAAAATCTTAACAACGAGACCACTCCAAAAGACTATGTTGGCATAAAACCTTTAACTCATCCAACATCTTCTTAATATCCTCAAAGGAACGACGATTTCGTTCCAATTACACGATCCACATTAAGCACCCTAGAACCAAATTCCAAATGTTCGAATTATCTTTTCCAAGCCATTGATGCCAACAAGGTAACAAACCGGCCACCGAACCTGGCATAACCCAATGATACCAAAAGGTTAAAGCATAAAAGTCCATAGGGAATGAGTAACAGGACAAAGAAGAAGAAGGTGGTCTACCGACTCCCTATCACAACACATACAACACCAAGTAGCTAACGGGTGACCCCTAAACATTAGATTATCCAAAGTGAGGATCTGATCATGTGCAGCTGTCCACAAAAAGAATGCCACTCGCCTAGGAACCTTTGGTTTCCAAACACCTTTTCAAGGAAACAAAGAATTCGAAGCACTCCAAATCGCATTGTAATAAGACCGGATGTCAAACTTACCATCCCTTTTTAGTCGCCAGCCAAGAGTATCACTCTTATCAACCTGAGGAATATGAGTTTGGATAAGCAAGAGTAGAGAATAAGATGCAGCTAGCTCCCAATTTTCAAAAGCTCTAAAAACCTTAAATCCCATACTCTAACAGTACTCCCTTCTAGAAATACAAGCATCCTTGACCGCTGAACACACATAGAGCTCAGGATAGAGTTCTTTTAGACTATAATCACGAATCCATCTATCATGTCAAAAGCGGATACGAGTGCCTTCACCCACTACAAAAGACAGAAGCTTAGAGAAGCTCTTGTACCCTCCATTAATGCTTCTCCATAGTCCACACCCATGAGTCCTGCACACTTTAGCACACCACCCCCCTTGACGCTCACCATATTTTATGAAGATAACTTCATGACCATATCTCCACAACCATTTCCCTAATTAAGCTTGGTTAAGAGACACCGCACTTCTTATCCCCAAACTACCCATCTCGATAGGTAAACACACCTTTCCCAAACCACCAAAGGATATTTGAAACTCCCCTCAGAAGACCCCCAAAGAAAGTTCCTTTGAATACTTTCCAATCTAGTAGCCATAGATTTAGGAATAGTAAAAAGAGATAAAAAGTATGTTGGGAGGCTTGAGAGAGTACTCTTTAGTAAAATGAGCCTACCACCCATAGATAAATAAAGACGCTTCTAGCAATGTCAGAAAAAGTGGCATTAAGCGGTACTAATTTGTCTTTATAAGGCCATTAAAGGCAGCTAAAAGCGAATGAATAAAGATTCAAAAACACTGTGCTATGCACGAAATTGAGGATCTCTTGATTAGGTGTTCAGCTTACATCAATTTGATGACATTCTGTTTCACTTGGAACACATACATTTACCTTATAGTTAAGAAAGCAAATTAGAGGGTTTATAATACCTTAAGAGATACCCTTTACTTGATTGTGGTAAGCACACTTAGTTGTTGGCTACAAATGCTTCAAGATGTCGATTTATATCTATTTTCCGCCCTTTATAAACCCTCATAAAAAAAAAAAGAGAGAGAAAAGTTTCTTTATGCATGAGAAATTTATGTCTCTTATAGTAGTGAGGTCCCTAAAGGGAGGGAATGAAGGTTTTGGTTTGGGTTAAACCTACAACTTCTGTGACCCTTGTTTTTGGGTTATTTCCACATTTGTACTTATTGATAATATTTCATGATCTTTTCCAATTTCTCTGTTTTGTTTCTTTTCTGGTGAATTTGTTAACCTTGAGTGGACTATGCATTTGCTTTAGTATTGTGAATTTGGTATCTACATGTCATTGGATCCCCATCTTGAATCTTTCTTTTTATTTCTATTTGGGCAGATATTACGAGACCACAGCGATGAAGTCTGGTTCTTGCAGTTTTCACATAATGGGAAATACTTGGCTTCATCTTCAAATGATCGTTCAGTTATCATATGGGAGGTAAGATCAATACTTTTAATGGGTTTAGATTTGACTGTATTGTGATCTCTCTCTCTCTCTCTCTCTCTCTCTCTCTCCTCTGATAAGTAATAAATTTTATTTCTAAAGAGGCACTACCTCATTTACACAAATGTATACATGATGTAGTCCTAAAGAATTACAAAGAATAAAATTTACAAGCACAAATCAATGAAAGTTAACATGATCTTGTGAAAGACAACTTTAGTCGAACAACCAAGGTTCCAGATCTTCAAATGTACAATGATCCCTCTCTCTGCCACAACATGCATTAATGGGCTAGTTTCCAAACAAAGGATGAGCGTTTCCTAAACCAATTAACCAATTCCTCTATCCATATAATAGATAAACAATTCTGTTAGGCATTATCCAATGAACTCCAAACACTTAGACCATTTGTGCCATCACAATGCAACAACAAATGGTCCACCGTCTCACTGTTTCCCTACACTTGCAACGCCAATCTATTAGAGTAATTCCTTTCTTCATGAGATTATTGCATGCATGGTTTTTAGTATCTGATGAATCGTATTGAGTATTGTAAGATATATATCAAATGTTTGCAAAAAGTTCTGAATCATTTGGGTGTATTTTCTTTGACAGATTTGTTAGATAGTTGTACTTTCACTGCTTATAGTTTTTGCTGTTTTTTCTGGTTCCATAGTACACTTCCTATGTGCTTTGGTTTCGTGTATTCTTTTCTTTATTCAATGAAGTTATGTTACTTATAAAAAAAAAAAGGTTCTGAATCATTTGGATGTATCAAAGATGCTCATAAATTTTACATCGTGAATTGTTTCGAATCAGTGAGTTGTAATGTCTTATATGGTACCTGAGGTTTTGCTTATTCAACTTAAAAAAAAAAAAAAGAATCCTTTTGATCTTTTGTTTTTTTCATTCATTTTTTTTTTCCTTCCAAAAAGAATAGCCATCCAAGAGACCATGCTCTGCACCCTCTCCTCCTTTTTGTTTAAATCTTCTATTGTTTTTTCCATCTATAATCTTTTTTTTTTTCAGCTACTCCTAGGCATGCGCATAAACCACTTAGTAACTAATTACTAAGTAGTTTATGCGCATTAGTTACTAAGTGGTTTATGCGCATGCCTAGGAGTAGCTGAAAAAAAAAAAGATTATAGATGGGAAAAACAATAGAAGATAAAAAAAAACCACTTAGTAATTTTCTTCTACTATTTAATGAAAAAGGTAGTCCTACTTGAGATTGAAACTCTTTTATATATATTATCTTGATTTTTTTTTCCTGCATATTTGGAGATTTTTGCATACTTTGAGTTAGACAGTGTATTTTAGTTTGTGATCTTTAATTTATATTGAATGAATTATCTTTTTAATGTATAGTTGTGTTTAGATAGTCCGTTGGTTGTACTAAATAAGATGTTGTGTTAATTAAAGAGATGATAGAGAGTATAATGTTGGATAGGATAGAATGGCGAAGAAAAATACATATAGTCGACCTTGATTAGTTTGTGGAGAATCCGTAGCAGACCCCAAAGTTTTGGGACAACTTTGGGACTAAGGTTTGTTGTTGTTATAGTTACTTTTAGATAGTCCATTTAAATGTTTTGACTTTTGAGTATAATCCATTTAAATGTGAACTCGTCACCCAGGCAGCTCCGTAAGAAATTCCTTTGCAATGTCTCCAATATTTTCGCTCCAAGAGAAAGGATGGTGAAAACTTACTTATCAAATCCAAATGGGGGGCACATCAACTGGGGACCAAGCCTTATTAAGTGGAGGTTACTAGTTTGAATCTCCCATTGGGGCCTTAGACAAAACTTATAAAATATAAAGGTAATAAGTTGGTAAACTGGAAAGCGTATTCCCCTTTTGGCAAATACAATGTTTCCAACTCGATAGTCTATGTTTCATTTCCTCTAAAATGGTGTTCCGCGCCACTCTTGCTCTAAAAGGTGATCTCAAATGCAGACTTGAATAATTCAAGGGCAAGCCGCCAATCATACAACAAAAATGTTCTCCAAAACATCAGCGTCTTCAACCTTCATCAGTGTCTCCAACCTCTGCTAGTGGTTCAATTTCACTCTTACTGAGGTTCATTTTTAGGCCTGTCACATCTTCGAATCATGTTAACATCATCCTAATGTGAAGAAGTTGTTTCATGGTAGCATCACAAAACAAAATTGTGTCATCAACAAATAGTACATGGGAAACCAAAAGGCTGTTTTCTCCATTCCTAACTCTAAATCCAGAGATTAAACTCCCTGCTTCAGTTCCCTTCAACATTCTACTCAACACCTCCAAAACCAGAATAAAGAGTAGCAGTGAGAGAGGATTACCTTGCCTTCGTTCTCTTCAACATTTTACTCAACACCTTCAAAACCTGAATGAAGAGTAGCGGTGAGAGAGAATCACCTCGCATTAAGACTTATCAAGTTATTTAAAAATCCTGCTGGGGAGCCATTTACCAACATGGACAAGTGCTACACCATTATGAATTATAGATTTCTTATTTTAGTTATGAAGAATGTCTCCCTTCTTTTTTCCTATCTATGATGGTTTGCATCTCTCTCCTGCAGTCACATGTCAGAGTTCATTATTGTTGTTTGCCCCTCCCCTCCATATTTATTTATTTATCAGTACTGAGAAGTGCACCACTGTCATGAATTATAGCTTTGTGATCGTAGTTATGAAGAGTATCTCTCTTCTTTTTTCTCATTGATGATGATTTGCATCTCTTCCGCACTTACATGTCAGATTTCCTAATTGCTGTTTGCTCTGTTTTTCTGGATTAAATATCACATCAATTCTTGGTATGGTGTGGTGACATTCTGATATTGGCATTGTTTGGTCAGATGTAACAGTATTGATTTGTCTCTGTTGTAATTTTCTCTTTTTTGCACTTAAAAATGAGGTTTGGTCCCAAAAATCGAGAGTTTGACTTTGAAGTCATGGTTTTAACCTTTTCTGGAGATGCAATGATTTGATAAATATTATACAATTAAGCAGGGAACAATTTCATTGGACTAAAAGTGCTGAAATACTAAACCAATTGAGCTACCAACTAAATTATGGCTTAACATATTATACTTATGTTAGTAGCTCATCTTGTTCAGATAGGGTGGAACGTGTGCCTCCTGGACGGGATAGCCGTTTATATTATAAAATGTGTGTGTATATATATATATATATATATATATATATATCTTTGTGCTCATCTTGTCTTAATATATTAGGTTGGTTCCATAAAGGGCTGATTTTTTGCATATGGTTGGTTTGGTCTTTAGGGCTGACAGGTTGCAGTTTTGGGGTGTATTATGGTATTTAGAGATTGTAGCTGCAGCCAGGTTGAAAAGGTATGATATAAGAGGCCAATAGGGGTTATATCTTGAAATAATTAGGTTGCAGAAAATTTTAGCAACAGGGAAATTAGGTGTTTTAGGGTTTGTTTCTATGATTAATTGGTGGTAAAAAGGCTAGAAAACGCCAATGTGATTTAGGGTTTTGTTAGGATTAATAAAAAAATATTTGAGGGGGTGTGATGGGTTGAAAAACAGGTTGTAGCTTGAATCTGTTCAGGAGTATGTGAGGGGTGCATGTGAAAGGTATTGAAGTGGTATGCAGTGTGGATACCAAATATGCCTGTTGACTGGTTGGTCCTGATTGATTTTGTTGGACCTGAATGATCTTAATGCAGTTGACATTGATGGATGTTGACTGTTGAGAACATTGACTCTGATAATGCTAAGAATTTTTAGGATTTCAATCTTTTTTGTAAGTAATGAAAATTTTATTGAAACCAGAAAACAGCCACCCAAGAGTAAATGATGTGTACAAATGGGGACAATACAATCATGCACACAGATTACAATGATCAATCAAATTGAAAAAAATCAAACATAAAAAGTACCAACCCACAACAGACATCCAATCCAACAAGGTTAGCTTAATGTCTGTTAAATGTTGTTCCAAATCCTCAAAAATTTGGGCATTCCACTCCTGCACCAAATCAAACTGTGAGAAACAGCTTTCCAAATAATTCCATTTCTATGATGACCAAACTGCCCTTGCCAAGAAGCAAATAACTCGATGACTGTCTTTGGCATAACCCCGTACACTCCAAACAAAGCCAAACACCACAGGCCACAACTCCATAGCAATAGGACAATGAAGTAATAAATTAATGAATTGGTTACAGGCTATTCATTTTCCTTAGTTGGTTATGAAGCTATTTCCTTTCCTTATTTTATGAAATTTGGGTTGTAGAGGCTTGATCATGGATTAATAGAAAATTTTGGTTGGAATTTCCTTCCAATGTCAAGATTTCTATCCTTCTTTGTATGCTTGGTGTTGCCTCTAGGCAACCCAATATGCTGACATCTAAGTTCTCTCTCTTTGTACCATGGTTTTAAAAACTGTTCCGTTCCGGCCAGAATGGCTGGAATTTTCCGTCCCAGTGCAGGTAACCCCCTTATTCTGTTTCGTCCTAAATGCTAGATTGTACTGGCGTTCTGGCCGGAATTTTTTCATTCCAGGTGAAATGTTTGGTTCCAGAGTGAAATGAATAATGAGTTTTCTAGATTCTTCTACTTTGCTTTGAGTCACTGAGTGGGTTTTTTTGGGATCCCATGGTGGGTTTACAGATGGAGAAAACGAACTGAATTAGAAAAGGACAAGTGAAAAGCAAAAAAAAAAAAAAAAAGTGATGAAATAATTGAAACGAGAATGTCATATGGGATATGTTAAAAATACAAAAACAAATGAAAAAGGACGAGAAGTCAAACAAGGGAGTTACAGATCTGGAAAAAGAAGATAAAGAATAGGATTGGGAGGAGGAATGGTGAGAGAGAAATGAAAAGGTTGTATAAAAAAATGGGTAAAAGAGATGAATTAGGTGATGCTTACGTGAGAGGAGTAAATGGGAAGCTTCTAGGAAGGTGCTCCCCGTTTATAAATGTCATTATATTCTTTCTTATTTGAAAAAATGCCATTTCATCAATTCATTAGAAAAATTCTTTTAAAAAATTTATTTGATAATCAATTTGAAAATTTTAGTTTAACAATAATATAATAAGTAATAGCCTTATTATTATCTCTCTTTTAATAAAAAATAACTTTGTTATTATTATTATTATTACAATATATATATATATCTGGTGCATAATCCTGAAACAGTGTACTGGTACACACCTGAACCGAAATATTCTGTTCCAGAAGCCAATCCGGAGCAGTCACCAGAACGGAATTCAAAACCTTGCTATGTGCTGCTTGATAGTGACTCTAAGCAACCCTAAGTGTTGATATGCCGATTCCTAGGATTTATCCCTCCCATCTTGGTGCTAACTCCTAAGCTCTATCCATTTTTGTCGATTTTGTTTCCTGTGCTGTAAATCCCTTTGAGAATTTTGTGTTGCATCGTGAAGGCTTGGATTAAGATCCTATCATTCTAAAATCTATCCATTAGTAGGAGAAAATTACCATTTTGTTATTGTCAAAAAGATAGGGTTTTACTTTTTAAGTATGTAGAATCTGGTATCATTATTTATATCTCTATGCATCAAAAGAATCTGAAAATTTGTAATCTCCTTTCCTAAAAAAAGGGAAAAGTACCTAAAAGCACTAGAGCTCTGTTTCTTGGACTTGACACTTTTTACTCTTGTAGAAGCTCTGAAGTTTTAGCCTTTGGAAATATTTGCACAGGGGTGGTCTAAGTTTTCTCATACATTATTATACATTATTTTTGTTTGTAGGTTGATGTGAATCGTGGTGTGTCTATGAAGCATAGATTATGTGGTCATCAGAAATCTGTCTGCTCTGTTTCATGGAGTCCCGATTGCAATGAGCTCCTTACCTGTGGAGTGGAGGAAGCTGTCAGGCGCTGGGATGTTTCTTCTGGGGAGTGTCTTCATATTTATGAGAAAGCTGGTGTTGGCCTGGTGTCTTGTGGATGGTCTCCAGATGGCAAATGGATATTTTCTGGTGTCAATGACAAGAGTATTTGCATGTGGCACCTAGATGGGAGAGAGCTGGAGAGTTGGAAAGGGCAAAAAACTCTAAGGATATCTGATTTGGAAATAACGAGTGATGGGAAGCAGATTATAAGTATGTATAAAGATGATGCCATACTATTACTTGACAGGGAAGCAAAAGTCGAAAGACATATTGAAGAGGATCAAACAATAACATCGTTTTCATTATCGAGGGATAATAGGTTCTTACTGGTTAGTCTTCTAAATCAAGAAATTCATCTGTGGAACATTGAAGGTGACCCCAAGCTTGTTGCCAAGTATATAGGTCATAAACGTGCCCGGTTTGTGATTAGGTCTTGCTTTGGTGGACTTGCACAAGCTTTTATTGCCAGTGGTAGTGAGGACTCACAGGTATGGTTTTCATTTTATCCTTTTGGGTTCTTTGGAGGAAGAATTTTCTTTGTTTACAAGGAAAAATTCTGCTCCATGTTCATTGGGTGTAACTGTTTCTATTTTCATTAAAATGAGGATATTATGCATAGTTATGCGTGTGCTTGCAAATGTTATATATAATTCAGTACATCGTGATCCCTGAACCGTATATATAGTAGGTCTTATCAGGACCCCTGAATTATTTGGACCTTTGAGGGGAGTCTTTGATATACATTGTAAGTTCAGGACAGATTTTACACCGTGTAACTAATTTCATATTGTCATGCAGAGAATCAAGGTTACTTTCAAACTTCAAAAGTATATGTAACTCTTGATTTATAGGATTGGGAGAAAAGATATATAAAAATTCCTGTGATTGCCATTTGAATCTGCTGGTACAATTTTCCTTTTACCAAGCATGAAACAGTGAACTTCCATTGTGATTGCAGGTTTATATTTGGCACAGAGGCTCAGGTGAGCTGATAGAGACATTGCCAGGTCATTCTGGAGCTGTTAATTGTGTGAGCTGGAATCCTGTGAATCCCCACATGTTGGCATCAGCCAGTGATGACCGTACGATTCGGATATGGGGTCTAAATGAACTAAATATGAAGCGCAGGGATGCTCATAGCAATGGCATCCACTATTGCAATGGGAGAACCTGAAAAACAGGCTGAAAGCATCATTGTTTGTTATTTCTTTCCCTGACCATTGGTTATGTGTAAATACTTTATCATCGTTGCAGTCAGACATTCAAGTCAAACTAGCATGTGAATTGTGCAACAAGTTTCTGATAATAAATCAACCATTTCAATTTTTAGCATTTAAATAATTTGATTACTTGGTTATGATAAAGGGAATATGGAGCCAACTTATAACGAATAGGATGATGCTTTAATTATTATACAATAGCTTTAAATATTATACAATAATAACTAGTTGCAAACCCACGCGATGCGTGAGAATAAATAATTATTTTATAATTGTAATATAATGTATAATTTATTTCTCTAAAATTTGTTAAAAATAATTTTTTCTCCTAAAAAACTAAACAATTTCTATTCGGTTCAACTAGATCTACTTTGGTCTTATTCGATCCAATTTTGGTCTTCTTTGGTCCATTTTGGACTAATTGGGCTTTAATTGATTTTTTTTTTATAGGTTGCATTTTAATGTCTAGCTCAAAAATTCTTTTTTCCCCCCTTAATTTTTGGGTCGGAAAGTATGAAATATTATTATATTTGGGCTAAACTCTCTAGTTTTGAGTAAAACAATACCAATAAAGTAGACATTAGATATCAGAAATATGAGCCCTAAAAATGCAATAAAAATAAGAGTAAGACTTGGGTACAATACTTATGTGTTGTTTCTTAGATTTCTTTTTTAAGATTCTGTTACGTACAACTTAATGTACTATACATAAGTTTTGTCCTAAAGATGATAAATATTCAAAAGTTCTAATCTGTCCTATTTGGTCCATTTTGTTCTCATCAATTCAATTTGGTTCTATTTGGTCTATTTTGGTCCTATTTGGTAAATTTCTTTCACATTGGTCCTATTTTGTCCCCTTCAGTCTTATTCGGTCTATTCTATGTACTTCGGTCCTATTCTATCAACATTGGTCATATTTGGTTTACTTCAGTCCTATTTGTTCCTATGCGGTCCATTATGTCCACTTTGGTACCAATCTTTCTATTCGTTTTTATTCGGTCCTCTTAAGTCCTTTTCGGTCCACATTGATACACTTTGTCCTTTTTTTTCGTATTCAGTTTACTTTGGTCCTATTTAGTCCATTTCGGTTCACCTTATTCCTGTTCGATCCTATTATGTCCATTTGGTCCACTTTGTTCTATTTGGTGCATTTGTATCCACTTCAGTTCATTCGGACCACTTCAGTCTGTTTTGGTCTACTTTGGTCCATTTTTGTGCACTTAAATATATGGAAAATACATGTTTGGGTTGAAGGCACCAACTCTAAATCCAAATTTATTTTTTAAAAAATATAAATGTTAAACTCGTAGTATCTAAAATCTTAAACTTAGTATTTATTGTTATTGCACTTTTGTTGAGCTACATTAACATAGCATTTTTGGCTACTTTGATCCAATTAAATTTTTAAGTGAAAGTCTTTCTAAACATGAAGACTATAAATATACAAATCTAATCTTTAGGGCAATTACTCATTTGTTTTAAAGTCATTATTTTTAAATGAATTGCATGAAGTTGATTATACCTTTAAGCATATATATATAATTTTCTTTGAATAAATTGTTCAAATTTTATGATAATCAAATTTTTATTCTATAATTATATGATAAGTTTTGGTTGTCATACTAAATATGTATATTTTATTCTCAAAATTTTGTTGTAGATACAAAAAGTAATTTCCATTACTTTATTTTTACAAATATATAATTTTATCATTTTTTATGTTTTTGATTGATTTTTTTTTTTCATCTTCTAACTATTGTTATAATACATTATATATTCCTAGTTTCTTTTGGTACAATTAAAATTTTTAGGTTTCAGAATTATTATTCAAATTCTCATTCTCTTAAGGAGATCATTATGATAACCAAAATTTATCATATAATTACAATTGATATTACTCAAATAACTGACCGTACTCTCAACCCAAACTTGTATTTTCTCATTCTTAAGTAGGTACACTAAATTGGAATGAAGTGATCAGAAATAGATCAAATGGACTGAATAGACCTAAGTGGACTGAAGTAGACTGTATTGACCGAATTGGACAGAATGGACCAAATTGGAATTGATCAAATTAGATCGAATGGATACAAATAAACGGAAGTGAACCAAATTGGCCGAATTGGATCAAATGGACCTAATTGAATTGAAGTGGACTGAAATAAATTGAATACTAATTTGTAATTAGCATAGCCGTAATTGTGTTTTGATATAAATTCAAATTCTTACTTCCAAAATAATCTAGTATTAAATAAAAAAAATAAAATTGAAACTGAGAGAGAGAGAGAGAGAGAGAGAGAGAGAGAGAGAGAGAGAGAGAGAGAGAGAGAGAGAGAGAGAGAGAGAGAGAGAGTACTTGTAATGGGGAACTAAAAAAATACAACACCAAAGCATATGAACACAAAATTGAGTTTTAAAAGTCACAATGATTCATCAATATAAAATAGAGTTGCAAGAAAGAATAAAAAAAATGAGAGAGAGAGAGAGAGAGAGAGAGAGAGAGAGAGAGAGAGAGAGAGAGAGAGAGAGAGAGAATAACCACTTTTTAAATAGAGAATGTGAGAGAGAATTGTAAGAAATTTATAGAAAATAACATGAGAAGAAAAAAGGAAAAATAAAAAATATAGTAATCAACACCAAATCATCCAAGTCATGTTATATTATGTAATAAAAATACATTATATTCTTATATACTATTTTTATAATGCAATAGTATAACATCTATGAAATCAAAGAGGAGAAAAAATATAACAACTTAAAAACATAACTTAATCATATCAACCCAAAGTAGAGTTCCAAATAATGCAAAAAATCATCAATTAAAGTAGATATGCAATAAAAATAAAATATTACACCCAAAAAAAAAAAATGACAAAGAGAAAGAGAGAGAAAATAACCTTTTGTGTGTGGAAAAATATGTATAGAATGTGAGAGAGAATTGTAAATTTATAGCAAGAGGAGGGGACAAGAAAAGCCAAAAAAAAAAAAAAAAACAATAAAGAGATAGAGGAAAAGTGATATTAAGGAATATACTATATAGTAGTGGGAAGATGAAAAAGTAAAAGAGAGGGAAAAATTGGAGAAAGTATAATAATAAGTTGAGAAATTAATAAGAAAAAAAGTTAAAAATAAGAGAGAGAATGTTGGAAATGGGTGGATGATGTGGATTCTACTGTGGCTCAATAAGAGCGTAGAATAATAAATGTTACGCTTCAACTTTTAGATATATATATATATATATATATAGATATACAGATTAGTCGAAAACCCATGCGATGAGTGGATATAGATAGTTGTTTTGCAATTGTAGTATAATGCATAATTTTCTTTCTAAAATTTGTTGAAGATGATTTGTTCTCCCTAAAAATTAAACAATTTTTAAAATTATTTCATATTTCCATTTTTACCAATATATCATTCTATTATTTTGAGTGTGTTTGTTTGATATTATTCATTTATTAGATGGTTCATATTCTTTGAAATTATCTTATAATGCGTTATGTTTTTTTTTTGGTACAACTAAACTTTTTAAGTTTCAAATAAATTATTCAAATTTCTTATTCTCTCAAAGGAGATTATTATGGTAAAAAAAAAATCATAACAAAATTTCACTTAATATTACTTAAGTAATTGATTGGCACTTTTTTTTTTTGAAACCAATTGATAGACACATTCAAATGCATAGCTAAGATTTTTTATTTATTTATTTTAAATAAATTCAAGTTCTCACTTCCAAAATAAGTAAGTATTAACTTGAACAAAAATCAAATCAAAGCTGTTAGAGGGAGAGAGGTTACTTGTGCTCGGAAACTATATATATATATATAAAGAAAGAACAAAACTAATACGTATTAACCCAAAATAGATTCTAAAAAAACACAATTGTGAGAGACCGGATCTTAAGAAAGATGGTATTGACACTTTTCTTTTGGGGTTTTGTGGAATTGCCACTTATTTTATATGAAAAAAAAGAAAACTATGAAAATACAAGATTACATATTGAATAAAATCGGATCTTGTAAATTGAAATACATATACAATTTGGTAGAGTAAAGTATTACATCACTTTGGTCCTGAATACAATCTAAGTAAAAAGATACAAAACTTTGATCCTAATACAATCTACCAAAAAATTGATAAAGCATTATTCTACAAACCATAACCTAAGGTTAGAGAACTAGGTTACAAAATGGGAAGATGTTAAACACCCATTCTGCCTAGACAAAGTCCAATATTCTAGACTCTAAATGATCAACTAAGTACCCATTAAATATATTAATGAGATGATTTTGAATGCAACATGTGTTTGAATAATAGATCTAAGATTAAGTTAGGAAATAGACTTTATGAAACCATACTTTTTTTAAAACAAGAGGTTTTGGAAAAAAAATTTTAGATCTGTTTTTTAGATTGAAAGGAAAATAATAGATTAAAGAAAATATCTCAGATCTATTTTGTTAGTAAAAAAATTGGTTTGAGAGAAAAATTCCAGATCTTTTTTTATTTTTTATTTTTATTTTTTTTATGAGAAAGAAAACTGTAGATTTATAGAGAAAACTCCAAATATGTTTTTTTTTTTTAATTTTATTTATTATTATTATTTTTAGAAAGAAAATAGTAGGTTGTATAGAAAAATTCCAGATTTGTATTTTATTTACAGAAAGCAAAAGATTTGTAAAAAAAAAAAAAAAAGAAGATCCAGATTTGCTTTTATTTAGAAAGAAAACAGTATAGGTTGTAGAGAAAAATTCCAAATATGTATTTTATTAGGAAGAAAATAGTAGAGTTGTAGAGAAAACTCTAGATATGTTTTTTTTTTATTAGAAAGAAAATAATATTGTATAGAAAAATTCCAAATCTGTGTTTTATTATTAATAAACCACAAGAGATTTTTGGAGAAAACTCTAGATTTGTTTTTCATGAATAGAAAACAAGAGATTTATATAAAGAGTTATAGATTCATAGAGGAAACTTCAAAAAACTATCTTAGATCTATTTAATGCATGAATCATGTGATTATCATATGAACATATTAATCATGAAAATATAAAAGAATGACATGAATAAACATTATAAACTTGAATAAGCATGCAAAACAAACATGTGAACCATCATAATATAAAAAGAAAGGAACTCATAAACTAACTACTTACTTGCATGAATGATCAAACAAAAGGGGGAATTACTTTAGAAGTCAGAGAGAAAGAATTTCTCTAAGATCTAAAGAATTAGCACTTAACAAAAAATAAAATCTTAAAGTAAAACTTTCAAAGTTTCTTTAACGTTAAGGGGAAGAGGGGTGCTGAATTTTGGGTTTTCTTCTCTATTTATAGAGGTGTATTTGCTTAAAAAATAAACTAGGGTTGCTTTGGAAGTCAGCAAACACGAGTTGGGTCAAGTTTTATCTCGAAAAAATCAAATTTGATAAGTTTTGACTTGAACAAAACGTATTTGTGCCCATTTTGCAATTTATGCCAATCGGCACTGTTGAATACAAGTGGCGATCAGCATTGTTAAAGTGTCGATTGGCACTTTCAGCAGTTTCATCCAACTTTCGTTTTTTTACACGTTTTGAACTCTTTTTTGGGCGTATTTTTGAATTGGATGTTGTACTTAGACGTATTCTGAATTGTATTCCCGATAAAATTCACCTTAACTTGATAATTAAATCTTTAAATAATTATTTTAGAGATAATGACCCTAAAAACTTAATTATTAGTCTAATTTTAATATTATCAAATTATTTCTTTTATTCCCATGCAACCAATCTTATTTTAGCAAAATAAACCACCAAGCAGAGACATTTATTCAATTAATTTTAATTGTTAACCAATTAAAATTAATTTCAATTAATCGCATGTGATTAGTTCCACCCAAATGAACGCAAGTAGATCGTTAAAACTTGATCTTATGATATCTTTTGATCCAACCATCTGATTTGGAAATTGAACATATCGTCGTGATCGTTAGAATCTCAAGATTATTTTTATGATATATGATGAACGACTTAATGAATGAAACGTAATCATGATTTTTGGGTGCTTAGAATGATTATTTGGTTATCTCCAAAGGTTAAATTATGGATACGAAATTGAGTGTCTACAACAATGTTTCATCAACTTAAAATAGAGATGCAAGAAAGAAAGCGAGACTAATCAATTTTTTTAGGAGAGAATGTGAGAGAGAATAACAAATTTATAGAAAATAAGATGAGAAGAAGGATTAAGAATAAAATATATAATAATAAACACCAAATTATGTAAGTCATGTTATGTTATAGAATATTCTTATATTATTATATATTATCTTTGTAATGCAATAGGATAACATCAATGAAATCAAGAAAATAAAAAGATAACAATATAAAAATACAATACTAAATCACATCAACCCAAAGTAGAGTGTTAAATAATACAAAAAACTCACCAACCAAAAGTAGAGATGCAAGAAAGATAAAAATCCACCAAAATATGAAAAAAAAAATTTGAGAGAAAAAGAGAAATAGCCTTTTGTTTGTGGGAAAATATGCATAGAATGAAAGTGAGAATTACAAATTTATAGTAAAATGATGGGAATAAGAAAAGCCAAAAATAAAGGAAGATAATGGATAGAGGAAGAGCGATATTAAGGTAGATAGTAGTGAAGAGACAAAATGGTAAAAAAGAGGAGGAAACATTGTAAAATATGTAATAATGAGTTAGGAAATTAATTAGAATAAAAGAGTTAAGAATAAGAGAGGGGTTGGAAATAGGTGGATGATGTGACCACTGACGTGACTCAACAAAAGTATGGCAACAATAAATGCTTCATTTCAATTTTTAGATATATAGATATAGATAATGCCCTATTACCAAAATTTAAGCTTTTTTTAATTTGTTGATTTGAAATTATTAAGGGCAAAATGTTATTTTAAATTCATTATCACCCCAGTAATTCCATTTAGATAAGGCTTAAATCTAATGTCTTAAATTCAGCAAGCATGTACTTTAGACTAGCAGGTATTCAACCAATCCATATGCAAACTAATAATATTGCGATGGTTTTGTGATCTATTTGGATAGAGGATTAATTTCTCCAAATCTGAGGTTTTCTGCAGTCCTTTGCTCTTAGAGTTTAATTTCCCCCAAGCCCCTAATCTCTATTAGGGTTCTTCAATTTGGGAAAACTAGCTAGAATTATGTACCAATTAATCGAAAATTATATGTAAATCAAAGAAAAAATGTTAATAATGTAACTGAAATTGAAGAATAAGATATAGATAGTTAAAATGAAAGAACAAGAATTACTTGAACTTATGTACAAAAATCACTGAGTGTAAAATCAAGTTTTTTTTTTTCATTTTTTTTATTGAAATAAAAAATATAATTGATTATCAAAATAATTTAAAATAATTCATGTAAATATTTTTTAAAATTTTGAAACTTTTGGTAATTAATTTTAAGCCATGGTAGTATACCAAATGTGGCAGCTCCATCACCAAACGTTGACGCCACCAAGTCTTAGGCATAGCAGAATAAGCTCATCTGCAAGAAAGTTAGGCTCAACTCACCCAACAGTAATGAGGCCTAAACTAGAGGTTGTCCTTTGATATTAGGACACGTGTCTAGGGCATAAAAAAGCCCTACAATATAGAGCATGATGAAGAAAAGCTATATATGATCTTAAATTATGGAGGAATCTTTTTGGATTATGTTGTGATCTTGGATTTGGGAGACTTAAAACTTGAACACATTACCCTTGAGTCTAATTATATTATTATATTAACCACTCGGCTTGCTTTTGTCAAGTGGAATTTCACCACTTCACCAACCATATGACGCAAGATTTGAAGTATGACGCAAGATTTGAAGTCAGGAATACTTGCTTTAATTAGGGTTGTCAATTCGGGTTAGCGTGCGAAGTTCGTGTAGTATCGAGGTAAGAGAATTTGACTAAATGATTCAACTCTAATTCGACCCATTTAATAATTGTGTCATGATCCTTCAACCCTAACTCGACTTGTTAATAAAGCAGGTTGACCTGATCTAACCCATTTTGACATGCTTAATAAACTAGTCGTGTTGGGTTGATTCGAATATAACACAATCCATTTCAACCTGTATAACAGTAATTATAACATCCATCTAGAAATAAATTTTTTTTACATCCCAAAAGTAGTGCATACACTTTAAGTCTTCAACTCATATTCAACATAATATAGTTCAACAAAAATATAAAATTCATTTAGAAATAAGTTCTTTATATTCTAAAAGAAATACATGCACTTCAAAGAGAGAGAGAGAGAGAGAGAGAGAGAGAGAGAGAGAGAGAGAGAGAGAGAGAGAGAGAGAGAGAGAGAGAGAGAGAGAGAGAGAGAGCAACAACTGGTTTGAGAGTTGACACTTTGAATTTGAGAATTGAGCATGAGAAGAGTAGCACGGCTGGAAAAAAAATTTGTAGGATTTAGAGATTTAGGGTTTGTTAAGTTTCAATTTCCAATTATATTCATTGTAAATTTTTGTAATTACTTATTTTTCTTTTTAAATTTAAAATATATGTTAGATATAAAAGGTATTCGGTAAATCTAAAATAAAATAAATATTTATTTGTTATACGAGTTAAACATGTTGTTTTAAGTGGGTAATTTTGGGTTGACGTAATAAATTAGCTTGTCAAACGTGTCGATTGTGGGTTACATGGGTTGACCTGCTTATGACACGTTTCTTATCGTGTCGCTTTAGGATCGACCATTTATGACCTTGACCCATTTATAACCCAAACCCATTAAGGCCCAACTCTAACCCGAAAAAACTCGTGTTAGGTTCATGTCGTGTTCTCGGGTTGGGTCGAACATTGACACCCCTAGCTTTAATAGCATAATATTATCGATCGTCTTAAAAGTTTAAGCTATTAAGAATGATAAATTGTACCACTTAAATATTACTCAAATAACCAAAGAAAGCCAATTTAATTTGAGGTTATCGGATTCTAAATTAATTTTTTTCTGCCTACGTAATAACTCACAGAATGGTTTCCTTGTTGAGAATAGGTAAAGCATCAGATGAAGCATCAGATGGATCCATGAGAACTTCTTTTCTTGAACTAGATGTAGTACTAAGCGTGGAGATACATAAAGATACATAAAGCAGATACAATACACCATTCTGCCCAAAAAATAAATACAATACAATACAATACACCTTAATTTTGTACAGAGTTAATCCAGGCAATAAGAGCCTTATTACAAGACTAGGCCACGACTAATATATATGGCAGCAGGCTCTACTGCATTTTCTTGACACATATTTCGTTCTGAGAGAGGTTGATTCGTTCAAGCTTTGAAACGATCTTGAGCAGAAGATATGTAACTTGCAGCCTTCATATCGATGCTTTCATCGCCAGGCACAGCAGAGATGTTATCATATGAAGTTATTAAGTCATGGTTGTTATCTTGTACTATAAATGATACCTTCTGTTGTGGCTGAGCAAACACACAGTTGTCCTGCTGGACCAGAAACTTTATTGAAGAAGTTGTATATTGAACAGTTGAGGAAGGCTTGGCTGTTCGATACAATGACATCAACTTTCCCTTAACGTACCCTCTGAGCTTACGGTTTGCCTCCATCTTAACCTGCAGTTTGATCACTAGTTCTAATTGTGAGTATTTTTCAGTACAAGGTCAGGGGTTTATATATACCAGTTGTAAGGGTGCTTTTTTGTGTTGCAATTTGTACTTGGTAGATAGGTATGAAAATTATGAATGGGTTGTGGTCCCTCAGCTAAATTTGCAAGCATATAATCTTCTTTAAGATTATTTCCAGCTTAGAAATATGCCAATTTTATTATTTTAAAATCATTAAAAGACAAAAAAACAGCATATAACCCTTTTCTTGGTGGATAAAAGGCTTATTATATTAGACTGAACAGAAATGGAAATAAGTCTGTTACAGATATTGGCGGCCTTATTTATGGCCAGCAGATTCATGGGTGATCAAAAGTTACAAAACATCACCACCGCACACTCTTGGTGCGATGGTCAAAAGTTACACAAATACACTTAGATTAGGCTAGAGTAGAAATTCTATCTTGTATTAAAAAAAAAAAAAAATTACAAAACATCATATAATCGACACATACATTGGCATTTTCTTTATTACATCACTTGTTGTCTACAAAGACTGTTTGGTTGCCCTGCACCTTACACTCGATGGAATCAGACTTCGGAAGATTAAGGTAATGCTTCCAAACTTTCAGTGAGACTGCACAGTAAAATCATATCATATCATGCAGAATAATTTGATTCCTTCTCAGTTCTCACCAGTTTGCCTTATTTAGTCAAGATGACATAGATAAGAATGGTGACTTTTTCAACACATTGTGCGCTTACTGATCATTCTTGTCAGGTTACAGGAAATGCCGACTAAGAGATATAGGCGAGAAGATCCAAATTGCTCACATTCGCATTTGGTTATGCCAGTATACACATAATTATAAAGGCATGTAATTAATTGTACATATAATAAATACTTTAATTCATTGAGTGACCTTCACATTATGGGTTCAGCCATTCAGGGCCATTTGAGCTTGGGAAAGCTTTAAAGTTGTTCCACTCATATAAGCTCTGAGGTTTTGGAATCTTGTCCTCTCATTTGTATTTGATAAGCATATAACTAAATTGCCAATGACGTTTTATTTATCTATTTATTTTTAATTCGATAGTTACAACTAGGGGAGGGAGATTTGAACTCCAGATGTCTTAAAAACACTAAGAAATGCCAACTAATTGAGCTACAAGGCCCTTGGTAATTGCCAATAATAAAACCCCCCTCAAGGATGAAAATTGAAACTTTTGTTTGGGGAGCCAAGTTTTGATACTAATATATTAGTCAAACAAACACCACACGCATTCACAAACGCGTGTTAATTTGCATATTTTTGTTCAAAGGACTCTTTAGTACTCTGAACAAAGAGTCTACCTCCACGGAGAGGGGAGAGAGATAAAATCCACGGAGAGAGATAAAATCCACAATACTAACTATCGGAAGAGCATTTAATGCGCTGAGTTAATTTGTATCCAACAATCATGAATCCCTTCAACGCTGTGACCATTTTAAGTAGCACTAAATGGTCACCCTCCAGTTAAGGAAAAGGGCATTAATGAGATCAATGGTCATGAGCTACACCTATATGAAGGCAGCCAATCCCATTTGCAAGGTATGTTAGAAATATTGAAATTACATCTGCATTCTACTCAACTTATTCTAATTCTAAAAAGTTTTTTGACTTAATCATTAGAGACACCTAGGCTGGTACTATACTGGTACTAGGCTGGTACATTTTTTTTTGCAGACCTTTGGAAGTTTGAAGACCTCCCAATGCTCAATGGTTGGAAGAGTAGCCCACTAAAGATTTTTTCATCATCAGGTATCCTGTCAGTCCTATAAGAACTATCAAATTACTCTATTCTAGGAGTATTTTCCTTTATTAAGAGAAAATTTTCTTCTAAATGTCTTCTCTTCTCCTAGGAGAACCCTTCTTCTCATATGGGAGGACCCTTAGGTCAAGGCCACTAAACCTTAATTGTACAATCATTATAGAAGCATTCAAATCCAATTTTCTTTGGGAAGAAGAAATAGTAATTTCTTCTTTGACAATGAATACAAAGAAAATCACAAAAAAAAAAAAACTAAGTGAAATTTCCTTCCATATCAAGAAAATCCAAATAAGTAATCAAGTCCAAATAGAAATTTGATTTACTTTTCAACAGTATGGTCAAGAGAGCTATTTAGTTTTGCACTGACTTATAGTGTACTGAATGTATGGCTTCTAACTCATTATGCCATTGGCTTGCAAATTGCTCAGACTATCATGCTACTTAGGATGGGATTAGCCCAGATGCAGAAGGCTTGGCTGATGTAGTTCGAGATTTCGTGCTTGAATCTTCACTTTCTTGATATGGTTGGCTTGCTGGGGTTGCTTACATTCTGGTTTACCTTGGCCTCACGAAAGGGAGGTCGGGGTTTCATGTCACAAAAGTAAATATATGAGTAGGAATGGGAGTTGCATGTGAGAACAGATATGGAAAGAGAGTTAGCTACATCCTTAGTAGATTTTATCTTCTAGTCATCTGAAATGTCCTTAGAGTGCTTATGAAGTTGGAATCATACATAAGAACTTAGATCAAACACTAGAAGGCTATTGATTTTTACACTTCTAGTTTGGGAGAACTTATTTTTATTGTTTAATTGAGTTTAAAATAAGAAGATGAAAAAATACCCAACTGTGGCTAAAGAAAAGGTTAAAGCCTTAAAAGTTGTACATTAATCAAATAGCTGTTTAAATCAGATATGGCAAAGTAATAAGACTGGATGAGCAGTTTCTGAGATGAAGAAGGATATTACATGGCATGAAGTGTGTTATTTAAGACTGTAATTCCCAGGATTTTAAACAAGCATTCATTATATGTCTACTACCACAACAACGTTCTTAAAAAATTTATTTGAAGGCATTCCTAGATCAAATTGTAACATTGCAAAGAAAAAAACTTCTGTAAATAAAACTTTAAACAAAATGGTTTATGGCTTGAAAGTAAAATGGCATAACCATTAGACAGAGAGAGATAGAGGGAATGGGAGAGGGTTTAAAACTTGTTAAAGAGGGTTCATATCTGCAGTCAAATATTCAAATATATATCCACAATTAAGTTTCCTCCAACCAAGTCACTCAAATAACAGCTCTGATAACTCTGGAAAAAGGGCTTGACAACTCAAAACAAAATAACATCATAATCTTAAGGTGATTTACATATACAAACCCTCATTAAATTCTCAGGCAACACTGAAAGAACTAGCAGTGCTCTCCACAAACCTTCTTGCTCCCTTAAACCACCGTTTGTCTCCAGCTTGTGCCTTGCAAATGTAAAGCTTACCACCTTTAACAGTTGCTGTAATTAGTTGGTGCTTGCCACCTTCATCCCCATCAGCAGTCCTTGTCAACACTGACAAGAAGTAGTATGGAGTTCCATTAATCACTGGAGTTGAAACCTCCAATACGTTTGCTGTGGCTACAGCATCAATATCAAAACCACCCTGACCAATCCAGGTTCACATTTTATTAGATTACATATATGTTACAACCCTGGAGTTAGAAGGCTTTAAAGGCTAAAACCTTACTAGCTCGGGGAAGATCTGTAAAAATAACTTTAAGAAAAACTTAAACAGTGATTATTAAAAGGATGCAAAAATGGCCATGCTATAGTTGTGATTATGATCACTCATTAGTTTAAAAAACATGTAATATTCTTTGTCATGTTAGTACCTCAGAAGAAGTTTTGCCAAAGAAGGCTTGTTTCCCAAGCAAAAAGTCCACCTACAAACAGCCAGATCAAAGCTTATTTGTTAGATAACATCTTCTGCCAACGTCTTGAAAAGATTCATACATATGTTATTTGTGTGATGTTACCTTAAGCATTTGGATGAACTTATTTTCATCAGTTTATTATGTAAAAGTATACATTGTATGTTCCTCTTTAAGATGATAAAAAGCTCAACCAAACGTACCTTAGTAGAAGCTTACATTTCAAGAAATAAGGAGAAAACCTATTCTAGAGGAAATGCCCAAAACAAAAAATTCCGATGCCTCTTTATCGAAAACTGAAATTAAAAACGGGTCAAAGAAATATATATACCTTGGAGAGGAACTCCTCAGGGGAACCATAATCTGTGATGGATTTCTTATCAGTTGAGTTGATTATGACACTAACATTGCTGTTGGGATCGAAGTTGTCCTCATATCTTAGAACCTGTCCTGGGAATTCCCTCTCTTTGCTTGGGTTCCACTTTGCGGGGATGGATAACCTGAATCCTTCTCCATTGTATGGCAAGAAATCTGTGTTGGTCTTTGGCTTGCCAAATACATTGGCTGCAAATAACCACAAAATTAATATGTAGAACACAGTTTGATATCTAGATGAATGCATTTTCATACTTATAAACTGGAATTTTACTATGTATCAGGGTCCTGTTACATAGATAGCTACTGTGACAGATCATGGGGCATGCATTTCTGTGGAATTTGATATGGCCTTATTGTCATAATTTGGTAGATTCAAATCAAATTATATGCTCTCAGTAAACTAAACTAGGCTTCTCTTAACCGATTTCACTTCCTTAGTAAGCTTTGACTAGGTTCTAACTAAAGGAATTGTCTCTGAAAAAATATCTAACTTGTCAACTTGTTAGAGCCACGAATAATGTTTAGATTAAGTGTAGCAAACAGTAATTTGAACACCAATTTGGATGTCATTCCCTAATTGAAATTAGTATACTTAGTCTTCAACAACCTTTGACTGCATAGATTCAATCCCCAAAGTGAAGCAACTCGTTATTAAACACGAATTATGGTAATTGATGGAAAGAAAAGCCTTATATTATGTCAGGAAGACCTGTTAACATATTTACATTGTTAATTGTGGTGTTAATCCTCACAAATCTTAGAACCTAAATCCCAACATGATTGTACTTTAAATCAACGTCAAAATATTGATTTTTCATGGCATGGCTAAGGTCGGTTTAAAATAGCAAGATCAGCAAACTTATCAAATAATAATAAACAGAAAAAAAAAAAAAAAAAAATCTGACTCTAAAGTTAAACAAAATAATCTCATACAGAACATTTTCATGTGCTGACCCAATTGGCCAATTCATAAGCCAATGAAATCTATCTTATAACAAACAAACAATCACACACACACACACACACACACACACACACATTAAATAGAAAGCTTAGTAAATGCTTTGTTTATGCTTTTTGGTTAACAAAGTGGTCGACTGTGAGTATTGAACAATCACTTTTATTACATGCTGCACATGTCAGAAAGCATAGATTGAAGAAAGCAAAGTACCAGCTTCACCGTAGGCTGCATCTGCGGGTGAAACCTTGGAGCCAATGGCTGCAGCACCAATGAGCACTTGGAGAGCCAACCGGCGAGAGACAGCACTCATATCATCTTCATGAACTGACTGCTTCTGTGCCTTGCAGACTACCTGAGTGGGCTTCATGTTTGGCACTTGGCGCTGTGATGATGAGGCTCTAGTGGGAGTGGTGAGTGCATGGTGGTGCAAGAAACATGCAGTGGAGGCCATTTTTTTTTTTTAACTCACTTCCACTTAATCTTACAAAACTCCTGAATTAAAAGTAAGGTATTTTAGAGGTTTGTGGTATGGAGAGTGAGATAGGTAGGAAATGGCATTTTGATGTCAATTTTGTGATATGTGAAGGAAAATGGTTGGGTTTGGATATTGGATGTGAGAAGTGGATATTGGGAAGATTAGATTTTTGATGTGGGATAAGGTTTTGGAAGCTTTGATTGGTGCCAAGTGGCTCCATGTTACTCTCATTTCAAGTGCCATGTCAGCTCTTTATGGATGTACATAATTATAGACCTTTTGTCATTGCACTACAAGCACATCAGCACATGTTACACTTCTGTGGCAGCAGCTACTAAACTGCTCGTTTTGGCTGTTGATGATGGAGAGGGATTTCTCAGTTATGAAGAATGGAAAGTCACTATGAATCTGAAAATGCCTCATTATCAAAACTTAGGGTCTGTTTAGATACCACTTATTGCTAAAAATTGAAAATTGAAAACTAAAAATACTGTAGCAAAATAATTTTTAAATGTGTAAATAGTGACGTTAGACTTAGTTTTAATGAAAAGTTTATTGAAAAAAGAGGTTTGTGGGTCCCGTGAACAATACACGGAACCCACTGTATGAAACGCAAACGCACAACGCCAAATAAAAATGCTATCCAAATTTACGCTTAGTTCATTGGATGTCTCTCTCTCTCACACACACATGTATATATTTGGACCAGTGTAATAATTATTTCAATGTACTCTTTTTAAAAAATCTATTTTAAAGGATTTCATAATTTAGTTGTTGAAATTACCGAATAAAATTTGCCATCCAATAATGATTTCATTTGTTCCAATTTTGTGGTATTTTACAGAAATTTCAACTTTTCATGGGAATATCAATCAATCAATATTATTTTCTAAAGCTTATCACTCTTCAAATTTATTCCTATTGCTATTCATGTTGATGTTATTTTTGAATATCTAGGAGAGGACTATTTGTAGGGAATATACATGAAATTCTTAGACCCATGTGATGCAAAATAGAGAGAAAAAAAAAGTGCTAAAAAAAACAATCGCACAAAACAATATTTACGTGGTTCGGCAATTTGCTTATGTCCACGAAATTGCAGTCAAGGAAAAGGATACCGTACCGGCTGGTATGTGCATCGGTACTGAAACTCCATCGTTTCGTATTGATTTAAATATTGGCCAATTTCGGGTGTTTCGGCCGGTATTGGCTGGTATAGAAAAAAAAAAACATTTTTTTTTTAGTTTTGTAATTTTTGAATTTTTGTAAGGGCATAATGGTAACTTATTTGTATTAATTTTTTTTTTTTTAAGAAAACTTATTTGTATTAACTTATTTGTATCATTTGTTTTTTTAAGTATGCAATGAACAATTAAGTTTTCTGTTTATATATATATATATATATATATAGATATTCTTTTAGTTGATGCTAAAGTCTAAAACCATGAATAATTTATTATGAATTGAGTTAATTTTCTTAGCAAAATTTTATTTTTACTATATATATATATTTATAAATATAAAAAATAGTGGTATACCCAAAACGGTACACTGGTATTGATCGGTATTAAAATATATTGTTCCACCGATCAAACCAATATAAGCTCCGGTATGAGATTGAGTTCCTTGGTTGCAGTGCTTTCACTATTTAGAAGGAATAAAAAAAATACAATATACGATAGTACCGTTTTCTCTCTCAAAACAACACCAAACTCTAATATCTAAAACAACAGTTTTTCTATTTTGCACATAAGATTCACAGTGGGCTACAAGTGAGCCAAAGTGGACTAAATCTTAGAAAAAATCCCATTAAAAACCATAGGACTTTTATATTGGGTCGTGTGGGTCTTAATTTAGATTAAACATAACTAGGCTTTACAAAATCCAATACTATTTAATAGTCACTTTGGGGACATCTGGGTGGTGGATTCAATGAATTTGAATCGATGAAGAACACATTTTAAATTTCATCCATCATAGTATTGGTCCGTGGCTTAGCTTCATTTTGTAAGCCTTAAAGTGCACCAATAACTTCTAGTCATTCTTTAGGCTGGTATCCAGTTCACAATGGGCTAGTCTCTCAAGCAAAAAAGGAGCGTCTCTATCCCATTGTTTTTGACATGTGTCCACCGTTTACAAAGGACACCAACATATTACAAGCATGGTAGGACCACCGTACACCTCCAAACTATTGGTATCTCAATAGTTTAACTAACACTCAAACCTATCAGTAATGAGAGCTATATCGGGTTTGTCCTACCATAACTCCTTGCTTGAATATATTTATGATGATATTTGTGTTTTTTGAATGGGGTGAGGCAGATTTCAATTAGTTGTGTTAAGAGAGGAGGGAATATGGCTGCGCATTCTTTAGATAGGTATGCAAAAAATATTGATGATGTAATTTATTGGATAGAGGATTCACCACCGCCGGTGGTGGAGGCTTTGTACCAAGATTCTTTACATGTTAATGAATGAATGAATGCCTTCTTTTCAAAAAAAAAAAAAAAAAAAAAAAAACACTCTAACCTAACAGGTATGCTTGCTATTAGAGCATGAACACACATACTCAATAGGGCCGGCCCTAGACATTTTGAGGTTTTAGACGAGAATTAAAATGGGCTTTTCTCTAACTCCACTTAAATGACCTACAAAATAGGGTACTTTCCTAGTAATTTATATCTTTAAAACAAACTTATCCAATTAAAAAAAAAAAGGAAATTATGACACTAGAATTAAAAAAAAAAAGTATATTAGAGTAATTACTATAATAGATAAATTATATAGATTAATGAATATATTGTTTTAATTATATATAAAAAAAAGTGTTTTAAAATATTCAAAATAAGTGGTTAGATTTTTTTTTTAAGAGAACAAATTTGGTTATTTAGCAAATAAAACTACCTTCCTGGAACCTTCCTTTCAAATCATTTTTCCCATTCCCAAGCATTCCCAAGCCCCTACCATGGTTTTTAGACTCGGGCTGTTCAAAGAACTGGTAAAGGAAGAGATTCAAGGTTTTTAAGGTCGATGATGTCATAATTACTTTAATAATTAATTAAAGCCTAAATATAGATATTAAATTCATAAAACTAGCAAAATTGACTAATATATCTATATATGTGAGGGAAATTTAATGATTTTCAAGTATATATTTAATAATTAAATAAGAAAGTTAATAAAATAAAATAATAACCATGAAAATATTAAAATTTATGATTAATTTTTGTAGTAAAGTTGAATATCTTTGAAGGATTTTAATTATATATATATTTTTTATATTCCTTGTAAGAGATGGATAATTTAATTAAGTAGAATAATTTGTGTTAAGTTGTTTTTATATATAAAAAAATTGCATTAAGATTACTTCAAGTATTTTTTTTTTGTTATTATTGAGCATCAACTTGCAAGCTTAGCTGAGTGGTTAGGCTTTTGCTCTAACTCTGACTGTGCCAAGGTTCTAAACTTGGTAAGCGCATTTTTTTATTTTTTCTTATTTAACAAGCATGCTTGAACTGGGGTTGGACCACATAGTTTAAGGGGTTCACGAAATTAACAATAAATCTGGTTCTCAATACTTAAAAAACCGGTAGTACGGTTCCTAATTAACCCGGTCGAACCGCCAAGTTCGGTCCGGGTCTGAGAACCTTGGCTCCTACCTTGTGGCTACCTCTGCTCCTCAACTTTCCCATTGCATTTATTCTCTCACATATTTATTTATTACATCTTTACAGTTTAGTAAGTTTACAATGCTTTTTTTTTTCTCAGTTCTTTAGACTCTCAACTTTGTCTTCGTCTTCGTCTTCGTCTTCTTTCTTCTCAATTCTTCTTTCTTTAGAGGTTAAGAATGATATTTTTAGGATAATTGATTTTGTTTAGACCAAAGGATTTTTTGGGTACCAATATTTACAAGTATGTTTTAGATTTTTTGTTTTTTGATCACAAAGATGTATCAAATTTTTTAGAGTTTCATTTGAAACTATTTTTTTATTTTATTTTATTTTACTACCCCTTCTTTTTAAAAAATTTTGGGTCCCCTTTCACTTGAGGGCCTTAGGCAATGACTTAATTGGCCTAGTAGAAGAATCAACCTGATACCCAACAATCTAGAAACCTCCAATGGTAGCCTAAGAAGGAGAGAGTGAGAGTCTTATCAATTGCCATGAAAGGCATGGGCTTGATAGTAGAACTAAAATATATGTTCGTGTTTATATTAAAAAAAAAATCTCTCCAGTTTGCTTAATATACAAAATGTTAGCCACCCATGTTATCAGCACATTTAGCAGGATTGGCCGAGCCTAATAAGTAATAACATAAGTTTGACACCAAGTGAGACTTTGTAAAGTGAATGGATCTACGTGAAGTCACTAGGATGTACCTGGCTTGTGTTGGTTGAATATAATGGGAACCCTATCCAAACAAGGGTGGGTAGCCATCAGCCCATCACCAACATATTCTGTACAGTGATTGGGGCCATATGGAGTCGATCAAGCTCAGGCAGGCTAGGCCCAATTTATAACACACACTAAAAATATTCCCAAGTTTCCCAACTGGATTAGATTAGCCTCAACCAATGTTCCATGAGTCAAAAGAAAAGCAGTGTCACTCATTCTCATTGATCATTGCCTAAAAATTGATTGACCCATTTTGATTAAATTTTTTGACAGCTGACTTGACTGCTACCAAAGTCCAATTATAGAGCTGTCGTTCTTTTAATTACCTTTTTCCACTAATTTTAGGTACAAGCTCATACAAAATAGCAGAAAGTAACAACCAACAGGGCTCCAAAAACCTCTCTACTTTTTGGTTCCCCGGAAAGTAAAAAGTAAAAACTCTCAAAAGGCACCCAACCCAAAGCAAATACCAATACCAGAAGTAAACAAATTCATGAGTGGTTTGCCACTTGTACTGTATTTGTGGACCAATCATATTTAACATATAACTTTCACTTTTGAGATTTCCATGCTACACAAAATCCACACCGCCTAGTAAACCCCCATATACCCATTACTGACTCTCTGTTTGCTTGCTTTATCTTTTTGCTCTGTTCTGCTCTCCTTGGAAGACCCATCTGGTTTGTGCTTTCACCATCTTCTTCTTTCATTTTCCTTTTTTTTTTTTTTTTTGCTTTCTGGGTCTTTTATTTTATGTAAATTCATAGGTTCAGTGTACAGAAATTAGATGCTTTGTTTTGTACCAGTGGGGTCATGGATTGATTGATTGATTAGGTTTTTTTTTTTTGAGGTGTGTTGGTTGTATCACTGTAGATTCTAGTTTGTCTGTGAATATCAGTATTTGCGTCATTGAAATTTAAGATTGATTCTTGTTATCCTGGGGTTCAGTTAAGGACTATGTTGAAGTTTCTTTTTTGGGTCTTCTTTGATGTTTCAGTTTGATTTATAATTTTGTAGGCTTAATATGTTATTTATTTTTTGTTTATTAGTTCAATATTAATGCTTTTGCGTGTTTTATGGTATTTAAATTTTTTTTCTTTTTTAAAATAGTCGAGTATTTTACTAAGCTCTACTCGTTGTCTTGCGGTTCTTTGACTTACACTTTCCCAAGATTTGTTTATTGGATATGAAATGTCAAATGTGACTGCTGTGGTACAACAGAGTGGTTTTGAAATTTGAACTATGAGAATTTGACTGGCCTTGCAATGCTGAAGTGGTTTTGGCAAATTTTTGGAAATCCTCTTGTTAGCATTGTTCAGTTTACTTCTCACTTATGGTTTTGAATCCTTTGTTTTAGTATTCCGATAGTGCTGGTAATAAGATTTTTGTGAGGAGTTGTACACAAAACCCATGTTCTCATCAGAGGGGGAAAAACATCTATGAGGGTGAAGTTTTAACTTCTGTTCAAGCTGTGATTGTTTATGAATATGTGGTGTGGATGCTAGTGTGCTTTCTTGGGTTAGCTCTTGCTCCAGAATGGTTATTGTTGTAGTCAATTTGATTTCCAAATTGGTGAATTCTCAGAGTTAGTGTTTAGATGGTAATTCCGTTAGCATTGTATAAATGGCCAGGGATCATATCTCAACTTAATCTGTCCCCTGACACAGTGACACCCCCCCCCCCCCCCCCCCACACCCCTGCATATGCGTGCATGGGGGTGGGTGATATGTAAAGGATTAGGCCTCCAACTGACAAAGACAAAAAGTCATTTGATTTCAATCTTCTTTGTTTTACATTAATATGAATTATATGCCATCACTCTATGGCTCTTGTAGGTTTTCTTCTTCTCTTGTCTTGGTGGTTAGGTTATGAATTTTTTTTTCCTTTGTATTTCTATCCTACTTTCTGGTGTTGTTCAATTAGTAATTAATAAATTAGTGTGAATGCTGTATTTAAAGAGGTTCTGACTTTCAATGATAGAAATCTTGTTATGCACACTTCCTAACTTGCTAGATGTATTTCCTTCAAATTCTGCAGATGTCTTCATCTAGTTAACTTTAAATAGGACCTGGTTAACTATGAGTAACTTCTATGAGATATTTTCCTATGATGCTTATTCTGTGCTTGCATTGGTATAACAAGTTTCAGTGACAAAGGCCCTTGTAGCTTCTTGATTTTCTTGGTAACTTGGTTATTTGTATATCCATGTGTCATCATGTTCTTTATAAATGGGTAGATTGGAGGATTTTACAAAATAGGAGTCTTTATTTATGGCTGTTGAATGGATGAATTTATTCAAACCTGAATAAAGGACAAAGGTACTACCAAAGAACAAGTAGCCAGGCTGTGACAGCAAAGAGCAGGTATTATCCAGAAACTAGAACCATTCTGTATATAGCTCAGATGACTACAACAAATTTTGAAAGATCTCAAATTAATTTGTAAAAATTGTCAAAGTAATTAGGGACAGCAATAGGGCGGGGCAAGGTTGGATCATGGGTGCCCCATCCCTCCCTGTCCCTTATGTGGAGCGGGGTTTTCCTTATTGGGGGAGCAGGGATTGTTGGGGCAGGGCGGGGTGGAGGCCATTTTGCCATCTCTAATGAGGTTATTTCGGCGCTAATGAGATAGAGATGGGAGAGAAAAGGGAGGAACATCGATGAAAGTGTTGAGAAATAATTTAAATACACACACACACACACTTAGGATGAGACGGGGCTGGGAAAACTTGCGCAGGGTGAAACATTTTTTCTATCCCTAAAAGTAGTCCCCAGTTGATATTTTTTGAGCTTGAACTGATATTTTCATACAGTTGGGAGTGAAAGTGCCTGAATTGTGGACATATTGCTTGAACAAAACCTCCTCCACTTCTGCAAACCCCACCATGATCTCTTGCGTTTCTTTTTTTTTTTTTCGACATATGGTATATATGGGCTGACCAAGCTTATTTCAACAAATCTGATGAAATTAAGGCTCCATATCCCAGGTTTCAACCTGACTGATTACTAAACCCAGCTGTAGATTTCTTCCATACTCTGTTAGAGAGACCAATCATATAATACGTGCTCTCTACTCTGCAATACTTTTCTGCAAAAAACACAGTTCACTTTCAATTTTTTTTTTTTGATAAGTAATAAAGCTTTATTGAAATCAAAAAGAGAGAGACACCCAAGGACACAGGGAGTATACGGGGGGGGGGGGGGAACGAATCAAAAACGAACGTTACAAATATCAAGCAAATCCAAAATGGAAGAAAAAGGGTGGTTTCTCCACACGGAGAACCAGTCCAATAAGGTTCTGAAAAATAGAAGCTTGAGATCAGGCATGAAACGCTCAATGTCTTCAAAACACCTACTATTTCTCTCTTTCCAAATACACCACATCAAACAATGAGGAACAACCATCCAAATATCTCCATTACGATGGCGACCAAATCGACCTAGCCAGTAAGCAAATAGCCCAACAATAGGCATTGACATAACCCAACAACACCAAATAAACCAAAAACCATATCCCACAACTCCAAAGCAACTGGGCAATGAAGGAATAGATGGTCAACAGTTTCACTATTACGCTTGCACATATAACACCAATCCAAAATGCAAACCTTTGCTTTCCTTAAATTTTCTACCGTTACACATATCCCCAAGGTAGCAGTCCATATAAAGAAAGCCATCCTAGAGGGAATCTTCTGTTTCCAAATGCTTTTTCAAGGGAAAAATTGCTCACTATGGCCAACTGGAAGATGGTAGTACACATTGACCGTGAACCCCTTACTCTTACCAGGCAGCCAACCCCTTACGCACTGACTGTGAACCCCAGCCAACATCTCCACAGTTTCACGACCTGTTTCCTATCATAAGCTGTCAACAACGCTTTTCTTTGGAATAACTTTACAGAGCCACAAAAACCTTAGGGTGGTATCGCTGATAACATTGTAAGCATAGTCCTCTTGAGCAATAGTGACCTCTGTTAGCTTTAACTGAATTTCCTCCTTTTCAATAGTGATCTCTGTTAGCTTTAATTAAATTTTTTCCATTTTAATCGATGTTGCTGCATACCATCTTCATGATCCAGCAACTAATGCAGTTGATACCACAAGGTGACTAGCTTCGTGTATTACAACTTCCTTTATTTTAAAAGGAGGGAACAACTGGTTCATTTCTTGGTATGAATGTAAGATACTATTTTTTTTTTGGCTCTTCATATACTTCCCTAGTATTAGGGTTGTATAAGCTCTTGCAAGAGCTTTGAGCCCAGAAATCGTCCTCCGTCCCTGAGATCGCATGTGTCTCATTAGAGCAGCATTATTCCAACCTTCTAGTCTTTGAAAGCCTCATTCTTATTTTTATGCAAGTAAAGACCAATTAATCATACCACCAGATACTTTTTCATCTTCACAAGATAGAGGTTTGCTCATTTGTTAATGGTATGGCAGCTGAAGAGATAAGTGATTACATACCTGTTTCTAGTTTCTACTTGGTTTAGTAATAGTCATTTTGTTGTGTCAATGTAATTCTTCAATTACTACACTAGTTGTTTTAGTGAAGAGCAAAGACCCAATTGGTGTAGAAAGAACCTATTGATAATATATGTAGCAACCTCTACAAGAATAGTAAAATGCATTTGCAGGGTGTGCTAGAATGCATATCACCAGACACATTGACTCAGAGGATGAAGATGTCAGACGTCAGAATATAGCTGAAAACCATGTCTGAAACTCCTGGTCGATTGTGAGCCCAACTCATTAAATCTGATATCTGTAAAGGCCTGTGTGGGGGTATAGAGACCATTAATAATTGAAGTTGTAGATTGTCAATCCAGGTGTCTGCCCCAATACTAAAGAGTTAAGTTTTTTATGATGTGCATAGCAACTCTGTATATATTAAAACTTCGTTTCAAATGGCTCCACTAAGGAAGCAACCATTGTCAATTTAAGAGCAGATTAATGCTGTATAATTTAGATGTTTTGATTACTTGGCGTGTTTTGATTATTTGTAGATTGGGAAAATGAATGAGGGTAGGAGCTCTTAATTGGTTTGACTGTTTCTTGTACTGTTGTTTTTGAGCAAAGTTCAACTTTTCTTAATATTTTCAAAGATATGCCAAATAAACCAGGACAAGATGATGAATATTCAGTCTCATTCAAACATAAGGCTTGCTGATAGTCTAAATAAAAGGTACCTGACCAATATTGGCATTTTACAGACATTATAAGACTGGTTAGATATTTTTGTAGTTTGGGTGCTTCGTTGATTTTTGGTGGTGGTTATTAATGTTAAGCAAGCTAGGGCTTTATTTACCATGTCAGATCTTATAAAAATAATTTTTTGAGTCCCTATAGCTTTTTAATTTATTTGAATCAGTTATTAAAAAACTATACTTGTGATTCGGGTGGTTTTTTTTTTTTTTTTTGAGAAGAATTTTGGGTAGATATTTAGTTTGTTTAATTATAAGTTTTAAGCATTGCCTCTTTAGGAATTTAAAGCCTTCCATCTTTGTGGCAGAGTTTTGAATATCCTAAATCAAGGAGATTTTTAATAATACCAGTCACCTCTGCAATGACAGTTACCTTGTTTTTTCTTTTGTATTTTTGTTATTATTGGTATGTTACAAATGTACTTAATGTGTTTTGAATTCACAATCTTACACCCTCCCCATTATTTTGGGGGAGGAAGTGCCCTTTGAGCTAGCGCTTGTTAGTGCTTAGTAGATGGTTACAACACTCGTACAAGAGCTAAATATAAGGGGTTTGTTTTTTCTTTTCTATTTTTGTTATTATTGGTAAGTTACAAATGTACTTAATGTGTTTTGAATTCACAATTTTACACCCTCCCCATTATTTTGGGGGAGGAAGTGCCATTTGAGCTAGCGCTTGTTAGTACTTAGTAGATGGTTACAACACTCATACAAGAGCTAAATATAAGGGGTTGTGAATACTATAGGTTATGCACGGTGTATATGGCTTGGTCAATCAATTTGTCAATACTTTTGGGTTTATAAAGGCTTAAGATATAGTGATATACCTACTATCGCACACCTTTAGCGTGATGATCATTCTACAAGTATAAGTTCTCGTAAGGGGGAGGTGGGGAGGGGGGAAGGGTCAGCGTTTAAGTTTCCAAGAGGAAGTTTTACACACATATACACTAAGATTAGACCAGAGTAGATTTATATCTTAGATCCAAAAAGAAAAAAAAGAGTGATATATAAAACAATGACTAATTGGGTATTGTGTGAAGAAAGTATTGACATAGTTGTCAATATCATATGATATGTATCGCGTATCGTAAGATACGTATCGTATCTTGTGTAAAAAGTTCTGTATCGTATCGGCGTATTGTAAGTGCTCATGAATTGTACGATACATAATGCATATCGTATGAATCATATCGTATCGTAAAAGCATATAGTGTGTATGTCACATAGCCAAATGCTTTAAAATTAGATTTTTTGTCAAAATTTGTATTTTTATTTGAATCTAACAATTTGTTAGATTTGTTTTTTAACACAAAATCATTAGGTTACTTAATTATCCTAATAAAGTAACATATTTATAATTTTTTTTCCTCTTTTTCATACAAAATTTGGACTACGCAGTACACACTTACACTTCACTTTGATATTTACACATTTATTTTCTATACTATGAATAAAATATTAATTGACAATATAATTATTTTTTATTTTTGTCATTATTGTTATAAGTCCAAGAAACTAGAATGCCAAGAAGAATGTTTTTAAAAAAAAAAAAAAAAAATAATTATCAAAATAAAAAGAACAAGAAAAGATAGTAAATGTTAATGATGATGAAGAAAATTGTAATAAAAAAAGAAGTTTACAAAATGATAAACATGATGATAACATTAACTTAGATGAGGTTGATTAGGCAATATGATGAAAATAAAATATTATTTTTGGGTCATTTGTAATATATTATCACTTTTGAATTTAAGCAATTTGAATGTGTATGTTATAAACACAATCTAGTTTGATTTATTTAGTTAGCTTGTTAAATATTACTACATAAGTGATGAATAAATTAATCATTAGTTGAATATATTTAAAATTTATAATGAATATACCATTTATATATGTGTGTCTATAATTTTTAATAAATTTTATTAAGTGTTTGTGTATCTTATGATACATGATACTAAAAATCAAAAATCGATTCACGATACGATTCACGTTTTGACAATTACGAGAATGGATTATATGAATATTATGGATCATGACACTGAAGGATCTAGTATTGGAGCATAGGATTGGTATTTTTGAAATTTGTTGTTGTATCAACAAGATTGCTATCTCAGATGGCTATAAACTGTTTAGTTCTGGTCTGGGTATCAAATTCCTACTTTTCCATATTGAGGGATCTAGTATTGAGTCTAAAATTTGTCCTAATTTAAAATAAGATACTTACATGCAGATTAAATTCTATGATTGCAGAGAGTCCATAGATTCTTGTACTAGCTATTTAACATGAGAATCAGGTTAAAGATTTGTCATGTGCCTCATTACTGAAGAGGCAAAAAAATACCCATTTGGCCTGTCAGTGCCTTCATTTAAATCAGTACTAATTTTATTATGTTCTCATGTATCAATGTTGTAAACCACAACCAAATCTTTAACATATGCCTCATGTGCATTTGTATGTCTGAAACATTCCAAGTGGATTTGAGCTTACAGAGAAATCAAGTTCATTTCTTGACAATAATCTTTGTTGATTCTTGAAGCATAGGAACAATGCCTGAGAAATCAACAGCTGACAATCTTTTGGACAACATTGTGGAAACACTTGCTGATAATGTTTCAAAGCATAAATCTGTGTCTTTTTTTGGGGAAGAGAAATCAAACCAAGTCACTAATCAGTTGAATAGGCTGTTTGGACGCCAGAAACCTGTCCACAATCTTTTGGGGGGAGGAAAATGTAGGATCATTCTGTTTCTATTCCTGTAATCTCTATAATTTTCATTGTCACTAAATTTTCTTTTTCTGAATGGTGTAGCTGCTGATGTGTTGTTATGGAGGAACAAGAAGATCTCAGCTAGTGTTTTAACTGCTGCAACAGCTATATGGGTGCTATTTGAATGGCTCAATTACCATTTTCTAACTCTTATATTCTTTGCTCTGGTTCTTGGTATGCTTGCTCAGTTTATTTGGACAAATGCTTCAGGCTTATTAAACAGGTGATCTTAAATTAAAATGCTTGCTTCTGTGCTTTTCAGTCGGTGAGTTCATGTAAAGTGTAGCTGAGTTTTAGTTTTTGATGACATGTTACACTTAGTGGCAGGTCACAGTCTAAAGTCCCTCGTCTTGTTCTGCCTAAAGACATATTTGTCGAAATTGCCGTTCAAATAGGTTCAGAGGTTAATCAAGCTCTGGGTTTTCTTCAGGATGTTGCATGTGGAGGAAACGTTAAGCAATTTCTTTTGGTATGTTTGAACTAACGATCAATCAGAAAAAGTAGAAATTATTTGGACCCTGATTCCCCTTGAGTATTTCAAAATTACAGTGGTCTTGGTCTGTGAAAATGATAATCTGGATACTAACCAGGACAGTAGATATTATTATGGCCCTTGTTTCTGCAAGTACTTGATCAAGGTTATGTTGCTAATTCAATGGTGGAAGAAGACAAGTCAAGTTTGATTGTCTGCTTTATTGCTTCTATGAAATTTCATCCATATGAATTGATCTTATATTGTTTAATTATTTGTATGTGTGTGTGCATATTCTTTTATTTACCCTTGACAATCCTAAATTTATTTTATCATCCTAGCAGACTGATGATGCTGGTGAATATGATTATTTGAACATGTATTTGAAAACATTGAATTCAATAATAATTTTTGCTTAATATAAAAAATGACTTAAAAGTTTGTGACAAATCTGAAGAATACAAAGAACTAGCCGCAGTTGATTCCATAGTATTAGGAGACAAGATTTGTGATTGAATTTTTTAACCCGACAACTTGGCCTGTTATACATATATATTTTTGGTTTGGAAGATGGCATTAACTGCCAAGAAATCCTCACAGGTTGTAGCAAGCTTGTGGGCTGCTGCTGTGGTAGGGAGCTGGTGCAATTTTTTGACTGTTTTTTATGTTGGTGAGTGATCCTTTATTATTTTTATTTTATGTCGCATGATCTTCTAGTAAGTTTATAATGCTATTGAATGCTGTACTTCTAATGCATAGTTTAGTATTTTATTTGCTGCTTGTAACATTCTCAATATTTTGGATCTAGGATCAAAAAGAGGAAAAAAAGAAAGAAAGATAGTTTAACAAATTGAAGTAAATACAATAGCTTTATGGAAGTATGCTAATCTTTCTCTTCAGAATTTTGGAAAATCTTTGTGCAAAATGTTATTACATAAAACACAATTTGTCCGTCTCTCCTTGTCCAATTTGGCCCGACACTAATTAGAATTCCATTATTGCAAGTAGCAGCATAGGTTAAGAATTAATTCAATACAGTTCTCCAATGGATTTGGAAAAATAAATTAGCCTTAAGTTTCTGGGTTTTTGATTAAAAATGGAAAATAAAATGGCACTAACCACTAATGTTGGGCCTGTGGGCAGTAACTAACATCTAATAAGAATATATTTGTCATTTAATTGGAATAATTGGGTTTTGAATATGGTCTTTGATGAAAAAGCATATGTATTTCTGATGTGAAGTTATGAACCACGGAATAACAATGCTCTTTATTAGTGGAAGTAAAGTAGATGTGATGAATGACTCGTGTGTACTGACTGGTTCACAAGAGGATTTTATTCATTTGTCTGAAATTGAAGCCAGCAATGATTGTTGTTTGTTTAAGCTTATAAGCTGTATAACTTTTTAAAGTCTTCATTTTTACTACACACTTACTGTTTTTTTACCCAGATTATTTTTAAGCCAAATGAGCAATTGAATTTTATGCTATCCCAAACAGACACAATTGAATGTTATAGGATGGATGAGACTTATATCTGATATATCTACCTATTCCTCAAAAGTGGCATTTCAAAAATGAAACTGGGCTCTACTTTCCTGCATGTTAAAGGTATAGAATGGGAGATCAATAAGGACCAATAAGTAAATTACTACATGATCATTCGATGTACTTTCAGCCAAAAAGATTTGAGGCAAACTATTTTCTTTCCATTTGGCAAAATGTATAGTTTATAATTGAAGATTACTCCCCCCCTATTTGTGTCAAAAGCATATAGGAACTTGAAAATCATTTGGATGATCCTTATTTCTATATTCTTAGTGTTGCTTGGTTGCTTGTATATACGTGAACTAAACTTAATGCAGCAGGTGTTTTATGCAACAGTTCATCATTGATAATCTTTTAATTTATATAGGTTTTGTCGCTGCCCACACATTGCCAGTCTTATACGAGAGGTACGAAGATGAAGTTGACAGCTTTGTATATGCAGTCCTGGAACAGATTCAGCATAACTATCGGAAGGTGGATGCTGGTTTCCTGAGCAAGATTCCTAAGGGAAAGCTCAAGGGGAAGAAATCTGAGTAGAATAATGTAGTAAAATACTAAAATAACTAAGATCTTAAGAAGTTCCTTTGTCCATCTCATCTATTAATGATGACTGAATTTCATATTTAAGGTTATTGAAGTGGAGAATGTCTATAATCAGACTGCAAAAAACAGAAGTTATATTTTAAGGAATGGTCTTTGTTTACCAATACCAGTTCACTTTAATCTTTTGCTTTTTTGGGCATGTAATTGGAAAAAAAAAATGTATGAACAAAATGAGGCACTCTTATTCGTAGTAATTGTGCAAGAAAGTCCATAAGAATTGATATCTGAAATCCACATGATCAAGAAATCAAAGAAAGTGGAAGGGTAAACTATCACAAAGGCTAGTCCAATCGTATAACACAAAAAGTCAAAGTTTAGTTGCAAAACTCATGCTCCACCAACCTCAAAATTCCTACTATGATCCTGCCAGATGGTCTCCATAACATAAGGCACGGTATTGAGCATAATCCATCATACACCATAGAGAACACAAGAGACCACAACTCTCCAGCGGCTGGGCAATGCAAAAGATGATCAACCTAGATTTCTTACACATTCACTTATTATTACAATAATGTCTGATGAAATTATTATAATTTGCCACAAGCTGCTGTCAACCCAAAGAATCCAACCTTTGTAGGAACCCTGGCTCTCCAAATGTTTCAGTAGGAAAATAACTGTTATCGAAACCCTCAAAAGCATCATAGAAAGAACGAACCTTTGCCCAAGGCTTCTGTCATAAACTTCCAACCCATTACCTTGTTCCAGTGGCACAAAAAAAAAAAAAAAAAAAAAATAATAATAATAAGCCTCACTTTTTTCTTTTTCTTTTTCTTATATATATATATTTATATATAAAAGAAACCTGCATTTGATCTTTAAAGTGATTGCAGCTAAGCATATATGAAAATGTATGAAGAGTTTTTGACGGACTCAAAACAGAAAATCTGTAGTCTCAGACAGAGATCGGACTACAAAAGACCTGGATTTGCTTGTACATGATATTGTCTTAGTTTGACATTATTGAAATAGCATTGATTAGCTATGGTGCCCTTTGCTTACTAAGAAAATGACGGGTGTTATAAAGTTGCAGTTATTCCTTTGTGTCTCCTTTAGTAGCAAAACAAACAGTGTATCAGCCACTGATCTTTTTTTTTTTTTTTTAATAGAAGTCACTGATCTTGATTTAAGGCAAAAAGTAAAAGACGCATGGCATGCAACAACACATGAAAATGTGAAAGTAACCACTCAATTTAGGTGCAATTTTCTACTACATCCAGGGCTGAAGGGCAGTAACTCAAAAGCAAATGCATTGATTCCTCAAACCTTCTTTTAGGCAAAAATAAGTCAGGAAAATATCCTGGAAAGTTGTCACAAGAATTCCACAGGCTAACAGCCTTTTTGTTCAAAAGATAATCTAATTCCAAGAACACAAGAAGACATCAATTCTTTTTACGTTTGGCAGCTTGCTTTCCCTGGCCCTTCTTGGGTGGTCCCTTTCCACGACGCTTCAACATTTCAAGCTTGGATAAGCGCCTGGGCAAAGCACAATGTGTGTATATGTCAGACATTTTAAATTTACATGAATCAGTTCCACATGATCATTTAAAGCTACAAACCATTCCTATCGTACTAATCATCAACCTTCAGAAAAATATTTGGGAGAAAATCTTCTTAAAGAAATTGCTTCACCAGAATATTTTTCATACAGGTAGAGAAACACAAGCAATTTCATTATATAGTTACTTCCTGAAAAATTGGGGGGTGGGGGAGGGGAGGAGTGGGAGGAAATGATGATATGCTAAAAAGATCAATGTATTGCATGGATATTTTAAGAAATTCAGTAGGGGATGTGACTCTAATGGAAGTTCAAGATAGAGCACACCCTTTTAGTTGGTATAGTTTAAGGAGCCTATAGTCTCAAATGGCATCTCCTCCTGTTATTAGAACGTGATGAAGGGTGAAGTTAGGGTGACCAGTTGAATATATGTATAACTTGCCAGTAGAAATAAATTAATACAAAAAGCTGTAGAGCAAACATTGGCAATGGAATAGACCCTCCAAATACACTTCTAATATCAAGCTAACATATGGTAGAACAACTCCAAGAGAGATGGACATTTTCAAATCTGAGGTAAGCTGATTTCAAACTTTCTAGTTAGAGAATCAATAGTAGATTGCAGAGAACTGTCAAAGATTAAACATAGGAGAAAAGGCCTAACTAGAAGAATAGTGCTAGAACATGATTCAGTAGTTAATGTAGAAAATTAACCAGAAACTGACCAGTTTCTCGCTTGTTAAATGTATGAACATTGAAATCCATGCTACTGTGTACAATAGCCCTATTTGATCAACAGAACATTGGGAAAGTATATTTAGTATTAATCATAGTGGCATGCCCATTGAGTTGCTCAACTACCATGCTCTTAAGGTGTTGCTTGTCCGCACAAAACAGGCAACCATAACAGACACTTTAATGATTGGCAAAATCCTCACAAATAAAAGATGCAAAACTGCTTGCAGACCCCTTTTTCTTTTTTTGATAATTCCGTAGTTGGGGTGAGGGGATTTAAACCCTATATGTCTCGGAACCATTAATAGATGCTAACCAGTTGAGCTACAAAGGCTCTTGCCCATATAGATCCCTTTTTCTTTTATAATAGGCAAATAATAATTTTAAGATGAAGAGGAAGCTCATGATTTTCCTTTCCTTGACATTTGTAATAAGTTCCATGAAGAAGAGATTAAGTGAGAAACCCAAGCAAATATTTGATGGGCACCAGAGAGAGAGAGAGAGAGAGAGAGAGAGAGAGAGAGAGATTACTCTTGTTCTCGACGAGCCATGATTAGAGGATCATCTTTCATGATGTCATGTGGATACCATTCAGCAACCTTTTCACCAATGAGCTTCTTGCGTAACAGCTTGTGGGGCGATCTCTGGCCTGTTGGGTTAAGTATGTGCCCAAATATCCTTGCCCTTGCTTCGGTCACTCCTCTAGTGACTGCCGTAGCCAGAATATTCTTTAGGTTGCCAGTAGCCATCCTCACTTCACCTTGCTGAGTCAAAAAGAAAAGATTTGGTCAAACTTTGAGGACTTGATGGCACTCTGAGACAATGCTTTGAGAGCATAAAAATGCGGAGTTAATCTCTAAAATTCACAAATTTCAAATAAAGATGTAACATATGTGTTAAAAAGGAAGCTTATGGGTATGAGCATAAATTGCTTAGCCCATTAGGAGTGAATGCCCTGGATAACCCAGCAACTAGTTATGGTGGGTGGAATTAGTTGCCCGTAGATTTTATTCGCCAGAGGTGATTCCAAACTCCAAAGGGCTCTACTTTGAAAAGGATCTCTATGTTATAAAGTAAAAAATAATAATAATTAATTTAAAAAAACAACAACAACAATCTTGGATAAGGGCACTTTATGTTGGTTTTGCAGAAATACATTTCAACTGCCATCCCAGATTCCACTCAAGATTCAAAAATCTTAGTTGTGGATTTAGGGGCTTATAACTACAAACCCAGGTAGCTGACCCGATCAGCTCTAACCCCAATTACTTGGAGCTAAGGTTTCTCAAATCCATTAGCCTACAAGGCAACCATGGGTTATGTCAATGTGGTATGACTCAACGGGCGCCTCCTCCTCTTATAACTTCCAGGTGGATGGTGAGCTCTTAGGTTAATCCCACGTGTGTGAAACTTACTAATAGGGGGGGAAAATGATAGCCCTGGGATATTTATGGCCACAATAACATGCTAGCAACAGTCAAGCAAGATCATTTTTTTCGATAATGCCTCATTGGAAAAAGATGAAATCATACCAAGAACCAAAGCACACAGCAGTTAGCAATACAATAAAGGTATAAAGCATGAAAAGTACAACTATCAAGTAAATCAGACAAAGAATTCAAAGTAAATACACGGAAGCATTTATCCACACGAACAAGGCTTGAAAGAAAGAAAGCTTTAAATCACGAATTAATCTCTCACTTCCTTCAAAGGTAAACACATTCCTCTCCTGCCAGATGCCCCACATGAGGCAGTGACAGAACAGACAAAGGAGGATCATGATTGTTTATGCAAACTCAATCCTGAGTTTAGCGTACTTTATTAGTCTACAATTCAACCTTCGGGCTTCCAAAACCACCACAATTACACACTAGCAAACATCCAAAACGAGATCATGATTGTTCACACAAACTCAATCCCAACTTTAGCATAATTTTAACACATCTTCGCACTATTATTACAAACACACCTACCATTACATCAAACAAAATACTGAACACAAATTCCACCACCAAATATTGCACTGTGCATGATAACACAACACCAACAACAACATGAAAGCATGCATTAGGCGTGTTAGCGAGCAGCGAGCAGCGAGCAGTGATGCTCCCGCATTGAGACCTTGAATTTACAACCCACTTCCCGATTTGGACATTTTATCAAACAGTTTGTCTGCACGACCATACAACACTCTTAAAAGTTAAGACATAAGAAGACCAACGTTTAGTTTACCGAACCTACTAATTCTTATTTGGATTGAGCATTTCATCAAACAGTTACAGGTGTGTGTGTGAATTTCTGCCCCATCCTCCTCTCTCTCTCTCTCTCTCTCTCTGATATGCAAAGTAAATATTCATAGATACCCACAACCCAACGATATATGCATACATAAAAATCTATGACAAGGGTCAGACGTAGTGTGTTTGTCGTTATGATGGATTTACCTATCGTTTTGAGAGTTACCAGAAAATTCTTTTTTTGGAGGAAACGAATTGCGAGGAGCTTCAAGAAGAAGAAGAAGAGGGCTGAGCGGCGTGGGGAGCTTCGAGGTCGCCGTTGTCGTCGTCGTCAAGGGATTCACCGGCGGCAGAATGGCGTTCGGGAGAGAGACGTTGTGAGTTTGTGTAAAGGAAGGAAGTCTGGAAATGGGACTAATAAAATAAAATTAAAAAAAAAACAAATAATTAATTAAAGTTGCTGTTTGAATGAATTTTTATTTTAGCGTAATAAGTTAAGAACTTCCTTCAGTTAACCAAAAAAAAAAAATAATAATAATAATTTCTTTTTTTTGGGCTAAAAATATTGTAGTTTTTTTTATTTGACTAATATATTCAATTTTCAAAATATCATGCACAAATTATCTATTTTATACTATATTTTATTAAAATATTATATTTTTAAATATATATATATATATATATTTTCAGACAAAATCACCGTTATTCACTTTATTCTTTTACTTCTGCGATACATAAAGAAAGTCTAAAAATTTAAATGAAAAATGAAGTGTATTAGTGTAAATTTATATTGTTATTGTAGAAATTATGTATTTTTATAGAACTTTACATGGCTTGATATGGGAGAATTTCGGGTTTAGTTTGCTAAAATGTGGCAATTTTTCTATTATACATGCAATGATGCAAGCGCTCTTAATAAGGCTTCAAATAACCTCTTCCTAACTCAAATTCACACGTATCACAATTTGTTTATGTGTAAACTTGTAATTGGTGCATAAGTTGACATAACATGTTCAAGTACTTGTGATGAACTTGAGTGTTGAAATCCAATCATAAGTTGACATAGTGTGCGGTATGGGTTTGGTGTATTGTGAAATCCAATCACAATAACAATCAATAGAATCATGTATAATTAAATATACATTAAGATGCATCGAGGCATTAGACTAGGAGCATTCACCATAATAAATATTATGGATTTAAAATAAAAATGACCTTGGCTTCTTTTATAGCCAATGAAGGGACTCTGATAACGATATGATTATCACCAATGGGATGAAAAGAGAGATATAGGCAACTCCAAGCATAGAGAGACAAAGGCAACTGCTAGCATTATACCCAAGTGCTTGAAACCTGGATAACAATTAATATGAAACGTAAAAACATAACATATGTATAAACTTAAAACAAATATAAAAATTAACTCACCATTATATATGAAATAATACATTACATATGAAATGAAGTGGCCTAAATGAAGGAAATCTCTAGTCAAATTAATCAATGATTCTTGAATTTGGGTTAAGGAAGACTTTGTCATATATAATGTCGACGAATACTGATTGAATTGATGTGATTATTACCATAATGAAACCATATGAAATTTAATGAGTTGGACATAAAAATTACGTTTTTTTACGTTTCATTCTATCTTTCTCCCAAATTTTGAAGGCGAAATAAATTTTATGAGCAATAAAATCAATAATTAACATATTTGTTAGACTTAAATGATCTTCCACGCATAGAATTGCACGAGCCATTTTCCATAAGATCTAAAAAGATTCATTTCCATCATAATGATAGACATAATAACCTTAATTTTTCAAGTTCTGCTAATGTCTTGGAAGAATTGCATAGTCCGTTAAGTTTAAGTTGTCTCCTATAAATTGAAAGCTTGGGTTTGTATTGGCACAAATATTTGACGGACTCTTTCACTTATGAAGTGAAAAATTTATAATAAATAAAATGGGAATGAATCCAATATTATTTATTGATTGAAATAATATTCAAATTATGTATTTTTTTTTTTTTTTATATATAAAGGTTGCATAAATCTGAATGGAATATAAACAGGGGCCTCAACTATCTCAATAAACAAAGGCCCTATCTTGTGAGTGAATAGTTTTTTTCTTTTTATAAAGTCCCATTCTAATTTTAAAAAAGTGCCATAATTTTTTAACTTAAAAATGATAAAATACTACTTTTCGTTAATTGAATTAGCCATATTATCAATTGAAAATAACAAATTAATAATTTTTTATAACAAAAACTTGATTAGTAATTTTATATCTCAAGAAGAGAAAGGCATTTAAATACTTTATAGCGATGCAAAATTATTAATTAAATATAAAGAAAAATTAATGTCATTGACTTAGGTATATATCAAATTATACTAAGTCTCTCCAAGTAAAGATTTACCACTTAAAACTAATAGTTGACAACAACAACAATAATAATAACAATAACAATAATAATAACAATGACAATAACAAAAATCTTCATACACTATATTTTTTGGTATTTAAAATTTAAAATTTAAGATAAATTTATATGAAAAGAAAATGATGCGCCCAAAACAACTCGTGAATAACTCCCACTTTAACCACTTCACACGTATGTCCCACTACAAAATTATAAACTTAAACTTCCCACTAACCACTACATAAATTCAAGTCTCCCTCAACAAAGCACAATAACCTACGTCTACATAAATACAAACGCCTCAATTATAATAATCTACATTCTCTGCCAGCTTCCTTACCCGCTTTAAGTCTCTTTTCTCAATTTTAAATTCAAATTCTATGTTCCAATTTCCAACCCCCAAGCAAGCATATTGGCCAAGGGGAGCCATGGCTCCCCCTCGCCTCAATAATTTTCAAAAAAATGTGTTTTTTTTTTCAAGAAAGTTAAAAGCTTTAAGAGTTTACCCTTCAACAAAAAGGATTTGATCGACCTAAAAAACACTAGTCTTTTAGGGAATTATATATTATACCAGATGTGACTCTAAGCAATATTACACCTCCCAATAACTAGTTAATAAATTTATATTTTGAAAATGCCACCGTTGGATTACATGTTCTATATATTCTAAACATGCATGCCAATTTTCATACCAATCAAATTTTATTTATCATTCGATCCATAAACTCATTTTTTATGCATTATTTTAAACTACAAAAACTTGAATTTATATAGTTGATATAGATGACATTACTATTAATCTTTGATTATCTTGAAATTTTGCGAGCATGGAGAATATACAAAAATAATGTAATCCAACGGTCGATTTATCAAAATTCACATACAATTAAAAAATATTGATTGGTGTAACATTATTTAGAGTTACACCATGTGTAACTTGAACCCAACTTATATATATATATATATATAGTATCTCGTAAAAATAACGTTGTACAAATTTTACAAACGCCTACTCAAATTCATTATTTTTTATGAAAATAATACATGACAATTGTTTAGTGGTTCTAATACAAATTTTTTTAAGGAATATAATATAATTATTTCTAAGGTATGTGGCAAAAGAAAATACATTTTCAAATCCAAAGTTGAATAACTATTTAGAATGAGTGATAAAATATTATCCAAGGAGTTTTAGGCTTTGCCAGCTTAATTTCAACAATTCAATTTTCGAATTATTTGTTCAATATGCTTAGTTTTCATAATTTTCTTGACTACTCAAATATTTATTTTCTTCAATTTATTGTTCTAATATTTAGTTTGTTGATCTTTGAGACAAGAAAGGACACAAAATTTTTTTTTTTTTTGAGAAGCAAGAAAGGACACAAATTAAGTAGCATAAGATGTCATTAAAAATAAATAAACATTTGAATTGGTCTTAAGTTTCTTAAGCAGCTAGTGCCTTGAGCAATTTTCTTGTGCCTTCAACATAAATATTCAATAGTATTTTTTACACTCAAAATACATATAAAGTGCATTTTGGAATAAGTTTGTCAAAACCTAAAAATAAATGACCCTAACAAAACATATTTCAATTTAAGAATTATTTAGTCATTTGAATGTAGTTATATCTAACAAAATAAAAAAATTCACTAATATTCTCAAGCAAAATAACAAATGTATGCATAATTTTTTTTTTTTTTTTGTAAGTAAGTCTTTTGAGAGACTGATCCAATGATAGTTTCTTAAACTGTTTATTTTTTTGGTGTTTTAAATCGCATAATTATGTGTGAACATGCATGTGTGTTTTGAGTTTCATACTATTTCATTTTTGTCCCAGAAGTCTACTCCCTCTAGAATAGATTTCTGGTTCCATCCCTCGTTACACAAAGACAATCTTCTCCTCCCTATTTAAAAGTTAAAACAACAAACAAGCTTCTCCTCCAACAAGAGGTTTTAGATAATTGGGACTCCATATTTATGGCATTTGCAGCCTACAAAGCTGGCTCTAATGGAATCCCTTTTGCTCATCCCAATTGTTTAGGGTTTTCCTAATTACTTTCTTTCTTTCTTAAATAAATTATTACTTAAAAAACTTTAAAAATGTCAACCTTTTTGCAACAGAAATCTACTTTGTCTATCTTATCAATCTCATACCAATGGACCTAGCTCTAGTGTCTTTGTCGGCTTCATCAACAACTCAGTAGCTGACGGCACTACAGAGAAGAAGTAAAATTGAACCACTTCCATTGTCATGCAAATCCACAACACCATTGTTTCCGCTACCAAAGGTATGATCAATTTGATTGAATTACATGCTTAATAGTTATGTCGCAGAAGACAATGAAAAAAAATTACAAAACCCATTCCAAATAATGGGTCTGTACTGTATAGTGATTCGAGCTTGAGATATGAATGTAGAAAATTTTATACGTTAAAAACTTTCTTTCCTGGAAGGATCTTATTGGTGTTCAATAGACCCCAAAGTAGGGCTTAGAGAGATTACTGATCAATCAAAAAGAAATTATCCTTCCTTGTGATTAATGATCCATCCTTATGTTTGATAAAATAAAAACATTGTATTATCAAAAGTTACTCTAAGATATTTATACACAAGTAAATATAAAGTAGGAAAAAGTAGAGAACGTAGTGTGAGACAAAATTTGGGTTTGGACTTGGGAGCATTTTGTTATTGAGGTGTTGGGTTCATTTGATAAATTCATCTCTTATATAATGTTTTCCTATATTGGTCTAATTGTAGTCTATATATTGGTTCCTGGGATGTAGTGCCATCCACTTGAAGAGATTAATATTCTCTTAGGTTGGGAGGATGAAAAAGTGAAAAATAGAAAATGTTGAAATGATAGAAATTTTTTTAGCTTTCAACCGTAAGGTTCCGTTCGGTTGGAGGAGTGGAAAAGTGGGAGGATGAAAAATTGTACGAGGATGGAAAGTGGGAGGATGAAAAATATTTAGTTTTCTCTCTTATGTGTTCGGTTGGAGGGGTGGAAAATTGGGAAGGTGAAAAACTCTTTTGTTCTGTGGGAGAGAAAAATGAAAGGATGAAAAATATAATTTATATAAATTGACTATTATACCCCTGTTACATAATATATAAGAAATAGATTTATTTGTACTCTTTAAATAATATAAAATTTATCACATCATATATATAAAATTTTATTATTATAATGTAAAAATTAGATTAGGTCACGTTGAAAAAAGTTAGAAAGAGGAGAATGTTCAGGTAACTTGTAAAAAAAAAAAAAAACCTTGAGGTTCAGGTAACGTTGAAAAAAAAATGCTGAAGATCAGGTAACGTTGAAAAAAAAAAACGTTGAAGTTCAGGTAACGTTGAAAAAAAAAAAAAAAAAAAGAGAGAAGAGAACATTGAAAAAAAAATAGGTGGGAAAAGGGTATTTTTGTAAAAGTGCTATCATAACACTTTTTTCTCTAGATTTTCCTTCTGGTTTGAAAGGAAAAAAAAATGTGGGCCCGGAAAGAAGACTTTTCCCCGGTTTTCTCTCCTTATTTTCCTTTCTAAACGAACAGTGGAAAACAGTATTTTCTACCCTATTTTCCTTCCACTATTTTCCACCCAAATGGACAGACCCTAAGTGTTTAGTAAGAGGAATGGAAAAGTGAAGGTTGTCCACGGGTCGATTCGGATCGGGTTTGAGTCTGACCCGAAACCGACCCAATTAAGTCGGGTGAACGGAAAATGGACCTGTGGCCGACCGAAATTCGGGTCGAGCCCGATGGCACGGGTTATCCATTGAGCGGGTTGGATCTGATCGGGTGATTTCGGGTCTCAAACACAATATAGATTTTAGAACCCAGAACAAAAGAAATCAAAATACAAAGACAAGATAGAAGAACAAACCAACGAGATAGATGAACAAACCATTTTGTGGGTTGATTTCGGATTCCAAACCAAAAACCCAAACTAAAACGAAATAAAAACCAGAACAATCTTTTCAAAAAAAAAAAAAATCCTAAAACAAAGAAATCAAAAGCTATACCAAAAACCCAGATCTATGACTAAAAGTCTAAAACGAAATCAAAACCCATAAGAATCTTAAAAAAAAAATAGAACAAAGAAATCAAAATCCAAACCAAAAACCCATATCTATGAGACTAAAACGAAAAATAGAGAGAAGATTAGTACAACATCAGTACAATTTTTAACTAACCAACCATCAGATCCATCACAACATCAGTACAATTTTTTTTTTTTAAAGAAATTTTTTTTAACTAACCCACCATCAAGCTGCACTGATCAGAGTCTCAAGAAGATACTTCAAGTAGGTCAGAGGAGGCTTATGGAGTTTGAGACACGGTGAGAGGTGAGTGCAACGAAAACTTTGAATAAGCGACAGCGCAGTAGGGCCAACTAGACGTCGGCAAGGAGGCTAGGATTTGGAGCGGCGATGAGGCTTACCTTGGTGACGGCGGTAGCAAGGATGCTAGGGTTAGGGATTTAAGAGAGATATTAGAGAAAGGGAGAGTGAGAGATTAGAGAAAGTGAGAATATTTTGGGACGGAACCTGTGTATTTTTCCTTTTAAAATTCTAGGTCGGACGGGTCGGTTTACATGGATTAGAAGTCAATGGACCCAGAACCGACCCGTAAAACCAAATTTTAGTAACTAAATGACCCGTATCCGACCCGTTTGTACAATCGGATCCGCCAGTTGGGCTTTGAGTTGGGTTGGGTTGGGCCTAACGGGTTGATGGACAGCCCTATGAAATAATATAATATCTTTATACGTTTCCTTTGTTTGGTTCAGAGCAAAAATGAGAGGATTGAAAAGTTAATTTATATAAATTTACCATTATACCTATTACATACAATGTAAAGTATTTATAATTATATAAAGGAAAAATAATATTAGCTAATAGCTAAATTTGTAATGATAGACTATTAAAAAAGTGAACAAATCATTTTTTTTTTTCATTCTCTATTCATTTTATATATAATTAACTAAATTAGTTAAAATAGTACCTTACGTAGGTGACCATTTTTTTTCTTTCTTTCTTTCTTTCTTTCTCTACCTATTTTTTTTTTTTTTTTTTTTGGGTACCATAATGGGAGGAATTGTCAATAGAGATGGGGCTAGGTTAGGGCATGTAGAAGCATAATTTATAACATACAATAACTACAACTTTTACATAAAACCTAAGTTCTACAAGAACACCAGGTTAGTAGGTAAAAGAATAGAGAAATTTTTCAAAAGAAACTTTTATTAATCACAACTTCCTATAACCATTTCCTCAGGGATGGAGGGAGACTTGGATAAGGGGAGGTAATGGCCCCCTTAATTTTTTTTTTTAAAATTAATATATACATAGGTACCAATTTTAGCATTTTTGTTCAATAAAATTACATTTTGCCTCTCTTAACAATATCATTGATTCTTTAAGAGTACTACTATACCTACAAACTTTTCTACAAACTGTTGAGGTAGTAAATTCTTATTGGTTTTGCATTTGAACCCATCACTTACATCATATTTTTACTTACTAATAATCTCTCACCACATTAAAAATTTGTAAAAAAGTTTGTAACTCTAGCATTTTCCTCATTTTAAAGGCTAGATCTAAAATCTAAAACAAAATAAATAAGTCCAAAAAATTACTCAACAACAAAAATTACTAATAGTAGAGATAAAAACAATTAAGTCCAATCAACCAATTTTACCAAAAACAAACAACCTGGCCCTTTAAAAAATTTTAAACAAAATAATTTTGTTCATACCTAGACGCACACATAAAAAACACAAATAAATAAATAAATAAAATACCATTTGCTGTTAAGCAATAGCCAACAAAGCCACCTCTCCTAACCTCAAGTATTGGCTCTGTCCTTGCATCTCCTTCTAAATAGTTTTACAGGGGAAAACCAGATCACTGCTCATCTGGTCCGCCACCTTAATGGGCCACGGTGGCACCAGATATGGCCTTGGAGTCCTTCCCTCCCCCTTTGACAGCATTTAATGCGATAGAACGCATGAGGTCAAATCTTGAAATAGCTGGGGTTTCAACGGTTAGTTCAAATTCAAATACGGACCCCACTTTGAAATTCCCTCCTACCACTGACTTTGAGCAACTAATTTAGGAGATTGATCAAGACATTTCCCGCTTTAACCCTATCAAGGCCTTTCCTGCGGACAAAATAGGGCCCCCCAAAGCCTTGAACACAGGCCCAACATCAGTTACCTTTTTGTCCCAACCCAACAAACCCATGCCCCTCCAAGACATATCAAACTTGAAGCAAGCTACCCACATCCTCAAGCCCAAGGAGAAAAGAAATGGACCCGTATTCAAAGGCCCACAAAGCTACTTGATCATCAGGTGATGGATGTAACCTTAGGCAAACGACCCTCTCCCTCACTAAACGAAGATCTCACCCCTTCTAAATGCAGAGCCCCTCACGGTGCAAATAAAAATGAAATCCCCTCTCCAACGGTAGCGGCTGTCCACCAGCCCCGTCGATACCAATGAGTTGGCTTTGCTGGAACGTGCGTGGGCTTGGGAATTGGCATACCGTTCGAGAGCTCAAATCACTAGTTTGAGCACAAGATCCCACTGCCCTTTTCTTGGCCAAGACTTGGGTAGATGAAGGTAGACTGAAAAGGTTTTGCGGTGAACTTTTGTTTGATTGCTTTTGGATGGTCCCTAAAGTTAATAAAACGGGTTGCTTAGCATTGTTTTGGAAAAAATCAGTGCACATCGATGTGATCTCTTCCTCCCCTAACCATATTGACGCCATTGTTGGTAGTAAACCAGAAGTCCAGTGGTATTTTACAGGTATTTATGGCTTTGTAGAAGCAAAAAGGAAACCCAAAACATGGTCTTTGATCAGGTCTTTCCATCATGGCTTTTCCTCCCTTGGATGTGTGCAGGGGATTTCAACAAAATTCTCTGGTCCCATGAAAAATTGGGCCCTGGGCCTAGGTAGGAGGTGTATATGAAGGCCTCTCGTGATATCTTAGACAAATATGGTCTCAAGGATCTGGGTTTTGTGGAAGATCAATATACTTGGAAAGTTAAAAGACTGGGGGGATTGGTTTTAGAGAGGCTTGACAGGGCAGTGGCCAATAACCAATGGTTCTCACTCATTCCAAGCACTACAGCCCAACATCTCCAAACCCACTCTTCAGACCACAAGCCAATCATCATCATTCCAGAAGGGATAATCTTGAAGCAAAACAGACCTTTCAAGTTTGAGAAAATGTGGCTGCGTGATGAGGGGTGCAGTGAGACGATGAAATCCACTTGGGGTCAGTCCTTTCCTGATGCTTCAATGCCACTGGTAGCAGATAAACTTAAAACTTGTAGGGATAACTGCTAACATGGAGTCGTCAATCGTTTAGTAGTATCAAAAAGTCGATTAATATAAAAACAAAGAGATTAAATAGAGCTGAAATAGAAGTAGAAAAAGGAAATGGAGATGCTAATGTGATCCAGGCATTGCAAGAAGAGATCAATGTCCTGCTGGACAAAGAAAGTCAAATGTGGCATCAGCGCTCTAGAGGTCTCTTTTTGAAGTGTGAAGACCGCAACACAAGCTACTTCCACAACAAAGCATCCCATAGGTTCCGAAGGAATAGGATCTCTGCTTTAAGGAACGAATCAAATGTGTATTGCTCTAAAGAGTCCCAGCTTAAGGAGATTGCCTTCCAATACTACCAATCCCTGTTCTCCATATCCCACCCCATAGACTTTGATGAAGTGTTGGAAGCAGTCCAACCCTCAGTCATAGAGGAGATGAATGAACAACTTCTCAAGTCTTATTCTCAGGATGAAGTAGAGACAATCCTCATTTAAATGGAACCCATCATGGCACCAGGCCCTGACGGTATGCCTCCCCTATATTGCCAATCTATTTGGTCTCTAATTGGTGATGACGTTTGCCTTGCAGTCCTAGATTGTATAAATAATTGAAAAATACGAAAAGAGACTAACCATACCAACATTACCTTGATCCCGAAAGTTAAATCTCCTGAAAACATTTTTGACTTCAGGCCCATTAGCCCGTGCAACGTAGTTTATAAACTAGTGTCCAAAGTGCTAGCTAACAGACTTAAGGTTGTACTGCTTGTAGTAGAATCTGTGAACCAGAGCGCATTCCAAGCAAGGAGAGTCATCACAGATAACATCCTCATGGCCTTTGAAACCCTCCATCACATGAAGCATCTCCAGTCTAGAAAGTCGGGTTTCATGGCCTTGAAACTAGACATGAGTAAGGCCTACGATCGAATTAAATGGCCCTACCTAGAGAAGTTTATGAGAAGAATAGGGTTTGATGAAAGGTGGGTGGCATTAATGATGGAATGCATTACTTTGGTGAGCTACTCCATTCTAATAAACGGAGACCCTATTCATGTAATCCACCCCTCGAGAGGCATCAAACAAGGGGATCCACTCTCCCCCTATTTGTTCTTCCTCTACACAAAATGTCTTCACATCCTACTGCATCGAGTGGATGAACCTAGCCATATCTGAGGGGTCTCCATTTGCAAGAAAGGCCCTAGACTCACACATCTGTTTTTCATTGATGATGGCTTGGTTTTTTGCCAAGCCTCCATGTCAGAATGCCAGAAAGTCTAGTTTCTTCTCTCGTGCTACGAGAAAGCCTTGGGGTAGCTTTTGAATATGCACAAAACAAGCCTTTTCTTTAGTAAGTCTAACCCCCCCTCGAGATATCCTTAATCAGATTAAATCCTCCGTCGGAGTCCAAATGGTGAAACAATGTGAGAATACCTTGGATTACTTGCCCTAATCGGAAAAAATAATAGAGCAGGTTTAATGTACATCAAGGAAAGAGTTTAGGCCAAACTTCAAGGTTGGAAAGAGCAGCTCCTCTCTCAAGCAGACCGAGAAGTTCTTTTCATAGCAGTCATCCAAGCCACCCAACCTATGCCATGAGCTATTTCAAGCTCCTAATCACTCTTTGCAATGGGATAGAATCCTTGATTAAGAAATTCTAGTGGGGTCAGCGAGGAGAGCAGAGAAAAATCCACTGGTCCAAATGGAGCACCCTTTGTAAGCCGAAGAGCTTGGGAGGTATGGGCTTTCATGAATTACAAAACTTCAACCATGTGATTTTGGCAAAACAAGTTTGGTGCTTACTAACCAATGAGGACTCCCTATTCCATAATTTCTTCAAAGCTAAGTTTTTCCTGAAGGGCAGCATTCTAGAGGTGAAAGAAGGTTATGGATCTTTCGTATGTTATGGATTTTTCCTAAAAGGCAGAGAGGTGGTCCAAAAAGGCATGTTATGGAGAGTTGGCAATACCTCCTCAATTCAGATTTACCAAGATAACTGACTACCAGATCCTAGTCTCAAGAAAGTACGGTCTCCACCAACTTTCTTTGGCAGCATTGCAAAGGTGTCATCCTTGATTGATGTAGGGAGCCAATGCTGGATTCAAGAGGTAATTGATACTAATTTCCTTCTCTATGAAGCCTCTATAACCAAGTCAATCCCCCTTAGTTTTGGTGAATGGGAGGATCTGATAATCTGGCATCTCCACTCTGAAGGTGACTACTCTGTTAAGTCAAGGTATCAGCTTTTGTTGGACCAGGATTTGAATGATTAGCTTGGGACCTTAGACCACTCCAATACAAAGAGGTTGTGGAAAGGCATTTGGAGTTTGAGGGTCCCAAATAGAGTCAAGATCCTAATATGGAGAGTGGGGTTAGATTTGTTTCCCTTGAAATCAAATTTCAGAAAAAGGAAAATTCCAATTGATGACACTTGCCAAAATTGTGGTTTGGAACTAGAAGCCACTCTCCATGCAATTTGGTCTTGCCCTTCCCTAATGCCTATATGGGATGCCCATTTTGGTTGGTTGGTCAGAGAATCTGGGAATGTCTCAAACTTCTTAGAAGTCCTGCAACTATGTTCAGAAAAGAGTGACCTTTCGAACTTGCTTTCCATGACTGTATCTTAGATATAAACCAGGTGTAACAAAGCCAGAGTGGGTGAAGTAGTATTCCTTTTGAGTATGATCAACCACATGGCTTCGACAGGCCTTCGAGAGTTTCATCAGTCATTCCTCAACCCCCCACAATTCACCAAATGGGTGCCCCCTCCAGTGAATTGGGTGAAAATCAATTTTGATGGAGCAACTTTTAGTGGCACCAACTATGCAAATCTAGGAGCTATATTCTGAAATGACAAAGGTCTAGTTATGACTGCATTCACACAAACCATTCCACTACCTACCTCAGTAGAAATGGTGGAAGTGTTGGCAGCTCGGGGTGACCTTTGCTTTGCAAAGGAACTTGGTTTTGACAAGATTATAGTGGAAGGCGATTCAGAGGTTATCATCAAGGTCATAAACAGTGGTGGTTACCCTTATTCCAGCTTCGGTCACATTATCAGAGATATCAAGCTATTGTCTTCAGCTGTTAGGATCGTGGTCTTTAGTCATACCCGTAGACAATGCAATAGAGTAGCCCATGGTTTGGCTAGAATGGCTTGTAATTTTGATCCCTTCCAAACCTGGATGGAGGATGTTCCTCCAGGTGTTGAGGAAGTATATTGTTCTGAATTAGTTCAATGATATTCCGCTCCCCCTCTTTTTGTGAGGGGAGTTTCTCAAAAAATAAAAAATAAAAAAATAGTTTGTATAGGAAGAGAATTTCTCATACTCCTTTAAGGAAAAAAAAGTTTTTTTTTAAATAAAAAAAAAATCCTACTTCAACTAGAGAAAGGAAAAATACTTATATAAAAATAGAAAAACAACTTAAAAAGCTTTATTCAGCTAGGAAAAATGAAAGAACATAATCTAAAATCGTAATTTAAATTGAAAAAGGAATTAAAATCCTATTATAACTAGGAAAGGGGAAACAATGTATATTATTAAAAATTTCTCCCCAATCAACCAATCTGTATTAGATCCTTAGTCTTCTAATGGAATAAAATGAAACTTAGATTGGTGGAATGACATTTTTACTTTTAGTCTTAAATTTATGCTGGTTGTAAAATAAGGCGTTTATAGATAACAATATCTTTGTGTTCATTACTTGAGCTTGAAACCAAATGTTTAACGCCATTAGGCACAACACAAATACACAAATACAATTCAATATAAAATAAATAAAAACATATAGAGTTTATGTTTAAATAATTTGTCACCAATAATGTTTGAAATGTATTTCAAATTGGTATAGAATAAAGTGGCCATGGGGCATATTTAAAATAGGGATTCTCTTTCGATTATCTCTCTTGCTTCAAATAATATGTTCTCAAAAAAATCTTTAAGAGTAAAAATTTGGGAAAAGTAATTAGACTATTAGGTAAAGTACAATTTACACTATAAGTTTGGTAAATTGTCATTTAGTCTGCCAACTTTGACAATATTGTTATTCTAATCCTTTTATCTATTGCCATTTGACAATTGCCATTAACCATAATAAAACGGCATCATTTCATATTATAAAAATTATTTTTAAAAAAAGTTAATAGTGTTTTAAAACCAAAATAGACAAAAGGACAAAAATGACAGTGTTGTCAAAGTTAATAGACTAAAAATAACAAAATTTAAATTTAGGGGAGTAAAATAACAATTCGCCAAACTTATACGGTGAAAATTGTATTTTTATCAAATTATTATTACCTTTTCAATTGGAAAATTAATTAGGAAGGAGAAGACTTGTCCCAGAGTGACAAAGTTACAAGGAACTTGGAACCCATTAATAACTGAGATGCCATTAAAGACCCATGCTAATCTCCTTGAGTGGAGGGAAAGAAGTATAAAAGGGAAATGATTCCCTTATAGAAGGGGGATCAGAGAAAAAGAAGAGAAAAAACCTCTTTGTAACCAAAAACTTAAATGTTTGTATAAGTCTGAGAAATATATACAAGAATATACCATCCTCGGATTTGACCGAAGAGTGTTTTTCTTTTCCACTTGTTATTCTTGTTCATTCCAAGATTAAACTAACCCATAGTGATATTTACTAGACTCACTAAACATTCAATATTGGACTCACTCTCTAACAAATTCATTGTTGTGGGCCTGTTATGTCATTGTCCAAACCTATTGGGTTGTGAACCAATTCACGTCCTTACACATATGTTTAGAAAATTTAAATAATATGGTTAGATATGTAAAAGAACTATTTAAACATTCCTAAATTTTTTTTAAAAAGTTTAAAAAGTACTTTTTTCTCTCTATCTCTCTCTCACACTTAAGTTTAGGTAACTTATTTTAATTCAATGATAACCCCTACTCCATATACCTTAAGGCACTTCCATTTCTCCTTATTCCTTTTGAAATTAAACATAAATAAAAGCATCTCTTTTTTTGTTTACTCTTAATTTTTTTTTTTAAAAAAACCTCTTTCTCTTTTTTCTCTCAAAGAAAGGAGTAGTCCTTTCCTACAAGATAATTCTTTTTGTGTTTTTTTTAATCATTTTATTTCTCATATGATTTTGATTGTTCGATATGATTTTTAGTTGCTTCTTTCTCTTTTATTTTTCTAGAAACTTTTGACACTAAACCTAAAAAAAAGAAAATGCCTTATTCACGAGTGTGGTGAGTTTAGTATTAAATAATTATTTATTGTTATCTTTAATGTTCGTATACTACACAATACTTTTTTATTTTATTATGAAACAATATTTATTCATGTGGCACCATTACAATATTTATTCATGTTCATAATCAAGAGAGACAAAGAGACACAATTTTGTTGTCATTTGGATTGCTATGATCATCGTTTCCTAAGAGACGAGTTTTAAAGCACCAATTGTGAGGAACAAAATTTGTCTTAGGGAGATTGTGTAAAAATAAGGCTTGACCAAAATTTGCATCATTCAATCTTATACATCCAATCTGTTAGTAATTCTATTCATTTTACAAGTTTCTATTTGTTGTATTGTTTTCAATTTTGTTATTGTTTTTATTTATAGCATAAATTTGTCTTTTTTATGATTAGACTTGTTTGTGTTCGTGTTTACATAATCACAAAAACAAATTAGTTTTCTGTAATATTTCCAACACAAACATCACCAAAAGTTGTTATTTTTTATTTTATTTTTGTTATAAGCTTGTTTATAACAATAAAATTCTAACAAAAAAAATAACAATAATAATAACAACAAATAAATTCATGCATAATTAAATTAGGAGTAATCACCATAATAAATAAGGAATTATGGATTTAAAATAAAAATAAAAATGACCTTGGCTTCTTTGCTAGGGTTTCTAATAACCATTTCATTCGCACCAACCGGATAACGGAAGAGATATAGGCAACTCCAAGTATTATTATACCCAAGTGTTTAAAACCCTGATAATAGTTAAAATGAGAGTAACATAACATATGTATAAACTTAAAACAAATAGAAAAACTTACTCGTCATTTATATGTAATAAAGTGGCAAAAATAAAGGAAATCCTTAGTCAAAGTCACCAACGATTCTCGAATTTGATTTAGGGAAGCCTCTGCTATACATAATGCAAACAAATATTGATCGAACTGATGTGATTATTATCAAAATGAATCCATGTGAAAATTAATAAGTTGGATATAGGAAGTACTTTTTTATGTCTCATTCTATCTTCCTCCCAAATTCGATGATGACATAGTTGACAAGAGCAATAAAATCAATAATTAGTGTATTTGTTAGTCTTATGGAATCTCCATGTATGGTATTGCACGGGCCAATGCAAGTAATAAGTATGGTTTATTTCATAAGGTCTTAATAACTTTTCTTCAAGATTATGGAATATGTATTGTTGTAATCATATTGATTCAAATTTAGAACAATACCTATCACTCCTCAAGTATGTGGTGTGTAACGCTTATTTGCGGTATCTCGGTACTTATTATTACGCTCATTAGGGGAATTTCATTTACAATTGACACACGGTTAGTATATATGATATTTGATTTTAGTAAATTGTGTACTGCTATAACCACATTTAATGCACCAGATAAGATGGAGGATCTTTTGTGGTATTTTTCACTAAGGATGTGAAAATTTGTAAGTGATTATAATAAATAAAATGGGAACAAATAAAATATTATTAATTTATTGAAATAATATTCAAATTGTGTTATATATATATAAAGTTGTACAAATCTGAATGGAATATAAACAAGGTCTCTCAATAAACAAATGCCAATCTAGAGAGTGAATAGTTTTTTTTTTTAATTAAAAAAATAGATAAATAATAAAGATTCATTCCAATTTTTTTTAATGCCCTACCATAATAATTGTTTTAGTAAAAAAAAAAATTCAATTAAAATTGATAAAATGCTACTTTAGATGTATAGAATTATCCTTATTATCAATTCAAAATGACATGTTAGCAATTTTTTATGACAAAAACTTGATTAATAATTTTGTATCTCAAGAGGAGCAAAGCATTTAAATACTTTATAAAATGCAAATTTACTAATCAAATACACAAAAAAACATTTTAAAATTTTGCCTTTGGTATCAAATTATTTTGAGTTGGTTTTACAAACAAAGATATATTACATAAAAGTTACCACCAATAACAACATCGACAACAATAACAAAAACAATAACAATAACAACAATAATAACAATAACATAATGTCCATACACTATTTTCCGATATTTCATTTTTCAAATTTAAGGTAAGAGTATATAAAAAACTTTATACACCTAAAACTACTCTGAATAGTTCCCATTTTAATCACTTCACACATATCTCCTACATAATTATAAACTATTAAACTTCCCACTAACCACTACATAAATTCAAATCTCCCACAATAGGTTATTCCGACAAAACACAATACAAACCCCACAATCAAACAACCTACGTTTCTCTACCACAGTTCTTCCTCTATTTCAATTTCAAATATTTTAAGATCACAGCCTATTTCACACACTTTATTACAACTCTCTTATGTGGTTAATTGTGAATGGTGGAGAAAGCACAGTCCTTGATGGTGTGGTTTAGTGTGCAAAGGAGGTGTGGTGATGGAGAAAGAGCAAAGGATAGGAGTGGCCTCGACGAGGAAGCAAAAAAAATGAAAAAAAATTAACTCTATTACTTAGTACTGTTGTATGAGAGAGAGTGAGAGAGGAAGATAAGTAAGTTTAGTAATGAGGATGGAGAGGAGTTAAGATAAATTAAAAACATATGAAATGAGAAAAAAGTTAAGGAAAAAGAAAGAGAAAAATAAATCAGTTTCATGTTTTCATATATTTTGCATTATAGTAATAACAATCTTCGGTAACTTCAATTTAAATTACAAAATTCAGTTGCAAAGGAGTGTTTTGATTATGGTAGTTTATTAGTCATGTCTTTCAGTTTTTAACATTGCAACGTCTATTGGATAATTGAGGATATTATTAGGGATTAAAATACTAATGTTTATATTTATTAAAGTTTTTGTTTAAGCAATATTTCCATTTAGTAATTGCATGTTTCATATATTCTTTTAGAAACAAACACACACACACACACACACAAGGAATAGGGAAAAGAGTTCTAATACGAAGGCACTTCACAAACTCTATTCAAAATCCATAGTAACTTTTAATTGTAAGTTACAACTTGAGTTTAGGAATGTTTTAGATTGAAATTATAATCTAAAATCAAAGAAAAAAAAAACAAAGAAAAGAATTGTTTAAAAAAAATTTCTTATATTCAATAGGCTTTCCGGTGCAATGCACAGGTTAGAGACTATTTTTTTTTTTAATAAAAAGTATAAATTAGTTAAAATAGTACCTTACATAGGTGACCACTTTTTTTTTTTTTTTTTCTTTCTCTACAATCTACCTGTCCAATTTTTGTTGGCACCATAATGGGAGGAGTAGCAATTGGAGATAAGGCTAGGTTTGGGCTCAACTTGGTTTTGATTTGAACTTGATTTGGCTTGGGTGTACAGTGTGTAATTTTTAATATTAAAATAACACCTCATATATATGTGTCTATATATATATATATATATATATATATATATATATTGTAAGGACACAAATCAAGCCTAGACCCAAGTACGTGACAAGGCCGGCCCAAATAGCCTAAACAATAGAATTTGTAGAGAGTGGGCTTGAAACCTAGACTTCTTGAGACGGTAGGTTTCAAACACCACCGCTTTGTAGAGAGTGGGCTTGAAACCCAAATAGCCTAAACACCACCGCTTTCTACCGTCTCAAGAAGTCTAGGTTTCAAGCGGTGGTGTTTGGGCTAAGTCTACATTTGGCGTGCCACGAGCTAGTGGAGTAACTTTGGCTTTCCTCGGACATGGGCCGAGGAGTCTCTATCCTTGCTTCCCTTCTGCTATTTAGGAGAAAAGTCTTCTTCTTGGAAAAAACCCGAAAAATCCCTTACCAATGGCCTCCCCTTCTCTATTTATACTCCCTATTTCTTGTTCCTATTCATGGAGCCATAAATGCAGACCACTTTCCCATCCATTGTCTTCTTGGAAACTTTACACTGTGGCCATAAGGCTAATCACCGTCCCCTCAGGGGTCACATCCCCATTAATGCGGCCAGGCGGGTAGGTATGGAGCCATAAATGCAGTGGTAGCAGCTTTATACAGAGCACTTCCCACTTGTCCCCCTTCTCAGCGACCCGTTGAAGTGTAACATGGCTTGTTGAGCTTCAAGAGTTCCTCCCTAGGCGTCATGTTGCACCTTTTGGTCCTTGTTTCCGTTGTCCGAGGATGCCCTCTCCTCGGACTCTCCCTAATTGGCCAATGACCTGACTGGTGGGCCGCTGGGCCCTTTAAGTTAGGTGATCTCATCCCCGCCTCGCAGCCCTTTGGAGGAATCAACGTCCTCGGACCAAGCCCAAGGCCCATGTAGGTGTTTTGACATTTCTGCCCCCCACACACACACACACACACATATATATATATATATATATATATATGTAGGGATGCAAGTTGGATCCTGAGCCCAAAAGGTAATAGGACTAAAGCCCAACGAGCCCAACACAATGAATTTGTAGATAGCGGGTTGGAAACTAGGCTTTAATAAGTTAGAGAACAACTATAGTAGATCCAAAAGACAAGAAAAATCAAGATAAACAGATTTTAGGTGAAATAACTCTTCCTCGGCAAAGTCCGAGGAGAATATCTCATGTATATATCTCTTTTATACTTGGTTACAATTTCAGTTCTTGTTGCTACAATGTTTTTTCTACAGAATTCCAGATGAACCTCCCCTTCTCCTAGAGGATCTGTTACATTATATAGCCTCTTTCCTCTCATCTTGGCCCTCCGTTAATTGATCATTTAGGCCACTACTCAAGTGCTTATCTCATCAGACGCCTACCCAAATCTTTTGTGAGTTGCAGCAACCAAGATAGCACTGTTCAGGGGTTTTCTCCACATAAATGCGGCTAGGGGGTTTGGTGGGGTGCATTAAATGTGGTTGTAGACACTCGATTTTGCACCCATGATTTAATCAAGGAGAATAATTTGGATGACCATCCATGTACCTCAAAAATCGTAATTGCATCACATGCATCAAACTGTTCTTGCATTACATACATCAATTTGTCTTTGCATTACATGCATCATGTCATTCATTACATTTCATCAAATTGATCTTGAGATTCTAACAGTCACAACGGTGTGTCCGGTTTCTAAATCGAACCATTGGATCAGAAAAAATCGCATGATCAAGTTTGCAAGGTCCATATGCATTGTGTCTAGAAAGAGTCGACTACACATGATTAATTTAAATTAATTCTGATTGGTCAAACAATTAAAATCAATTAAATAATTTTGTGATTGGTTGATAATTAGTATTTAAGATAGGGATGCATGCATAGGAATAAAAGGGATGATTGGATAATAATAAAATTGTGGATAATCTGAAATTTATCAAGATCTATTTTAAGGGATTTATCCACAAGATAATTGTTCAAGATAATTGTTCTTAAAAAACCTGAATTATCCAGAAAAGAGATAAAAAAAATCATAGACGAATGATGAAAACACGTATAGATACAGGGATCGGCCAATAAACCCTAGAAAAAGAGTCCAAATGGCATCCGAACATGAAAATGCGTTTGGCCTCTAATAGTCAATTCGGCACTTTTGACTTGGTTGGGCTTTGGCCCAATGGCCTTCAGGTGATGATAACACACACCATTTTCAACCTTTTTGCAAAAGGATGCGTCCAGATTCAAACCCTAATCATTCGTACCTATTTTTTAAAGTCCTTTAACCTCAATAAATAGAGGTTGAACCTCATAATTCAGCACCTTTTTTGTTACGCTCTAAAAGTTATACGTTTTAAGCTTTTAAATCACCCATATTTCTGATCCCTTCTCTGAGTGTGGCTGTTTAAATTAGGGTTTTTAGGTTTCAAAGAGAATTGAACAAATTTCTTTGAACCCCAAAACATCATTTCAAGAACAAAGTGTGCTCATGCAAGAGGTTATTCTCTAACCCTTTATTCTAATATTTTTCTAATCATGATGATGCATGCTCTCTTGTTTTTAAACATTCATATTCTGGCTTGTTAATGTAGATTGTGAAAAAATGATCTTTTTTATTTATTTTTTATTATTACTATAATCTGTTTCTTAGTTTTAAAAATTTGCATGCAATTAATTGTTTTTCTTCAAAACAAAACAAATCTACATCTTTCTTGGATGTAGATCTGAATTTTCTTCAAAAACAAAACGGATCTACATCTTTCTTAGATGTAGATCTGAGCTTTTCTTTAAATGAAAACGGATTTTGTATCTTCTTTAGATACAGAGATGACTTTTTAATGCATATATATTTTTGAAATAAAGAAGGAGATCATACATTGTTGTTTGTTTGGTTTGACTCATGAAGCATGAAACTATTTTGTGAATGAGATTCTCTTCCCATAAAAATGTTTTCTTTTCAAATATAAATACAGATCTGAATTTTTTAAAACCAATCAAAAGACTTTGTTTTTATTAAGTAAAAATAGATCTGAATTTTCTCTTCAAAAATCTTTTCTGCATACAAAAATAGATCTGATTTTTTTTATGCCAAACTCAATTTCTTCTAATCATAAAAACATATTTGAATTTTTTTTAATAAAAAAATGTTTATTTCACATGTTTTTATGCATAAATGTTTTTATGCAATTACTTTATTTCACTTGTTCAGCATATCGTACATAACATGCATAAAATGGTACATTGGTCATAAGAGTCTAGAAGACCAGACTTTGTCTGGGAGGAATGAGTGCCTAACACCTTCCCATTCCGTAACCTAGCCTCTGGATTTAGATTTTTGATTAAGTAGATCTAGCTTTATCTTTTGTTTTTGGTTTTGGTAGATTGTAACTAGAACCCGAAGCCATGTAAAGTTCAAATTTTTTAAACTTGTACTTTTTATTTATTCAATCAATGAATGGAACATTCATTCATGTAAATTTGTATTTAGTTTTTCTTATTTTTTGTACATAAAAAATAAGTGGGGACTCCATACCATTTACCCAAGAAGAGAGATGCCCTAAAAGGTACCTGAATCTCTTTTTTGAGGGACACATCTCTCACCGTGGTGGCAGCTACCGTCCCTCCAGTCACATCAGGGCTAATCCCCTATATGAAGTTCTTCCTCTACAGTGTGACCTCCTCTGGTGATGTGCCATTGATGTGGTCATGGCTCGCCTCTCTGGCCTTACTGTCCGAGGGTATGATCTCCTTGGAACTGCACCGAACTTCTTGGCCTCGAGTATGACATGTGGCATTACTACCTTATTTAATTTCCATATCCCATAATATATATTACAAAACTATTAAAAAAAACCTCTAAATTAAAAGGTCATTGCAAGTCCTTGCCATTAAAATTTTCTCCTATTTTTATTATACTTGAACTTATAAATTCACATGCTTTAGATTATCACACAAAATTATTTTTCTTTTATTTTTTTATGATCATGTGATAAACATATGTGTTAGGGACATATTTTATGTGATTAACTAATCCTTTGACAAAATGCACTTTACTTATAATTAGGTAGATCCAGGATGGGTTTAAGACTTCAAGAAACATGTTGTTCAAGTCAAGTGTTAAAGTTATGAAGATCTGACCAAAAAACAAGTAAAGAAGAGCTGTTTACTAAAGCTCGACAGAAGTCTCGACAGAATCCTTTCTATCGAGCTTTCTTTCTTCAGCCTTGATAGAATCTTGACAAATTTTCGATCTATTGAGATTTCTGGGTTTCTTCTCGATAGCTTCTCGATCCATCGAGCCAAATTTTTGTGCATTCTATTTGATCGATAGATTCTCGACAGATTATCATCCATTGAGGTGATTTTTGTCGCCGATAGATCCTCACAGCACCTCACAGATTCATTTCTGTCAAGATTTAGTGCTCGAGAAATTTCGATAGCTAACTCGACCCATCAAGCTGCAATTTCTATTTAAAAGATAGGTGTGATTTTAGATCTCATTTCTCACTTGTCTCTTGATAGAAATCTCTCTCTCTCTCTCTCTCTCTCTCTCTCTCTCTCTCTCTCTCTCTCTCTCTCCAAACCTCTCTCCCTCACTCAAATCCTTCAGCCCACTCAAGATTCGTCCTAGTTCAAGCCTTATTCTTGTAGTATGACCTCTAAATCCTCTCTTCTTCATGCATTTCATGCATTAGACCTAAGTTTTGGGGTTTTTGAAAAATTTTCGACTTTTTGAGATTTTTGTGAAATTTTTCGGTTGGGTTGTGTTGATTTATTGTTATATGCTCATGCATTGCATCCTCATTGCAGTATAACAATGTTTCATACATTTTAGATGTGTGTGATTGGTTATTGTTGTGAGTGCTGATAGGGTTGGATTGGGTTTTACCCATGATGCTTTTAAATTCGCACATCACATGTTCATGCGTTTTTCATGCATACGTTCTTTCTTTTTTCCTTCTATTCTTAGTATGTGTTATGTTTCCTAATTCTCTCTCTCTCTCTCTCTCTCTCTCTCTCTCTCTCTATCGGATAGACTACGTTATGGCACCCAAATAGCGCAAATCTACTCCAGCTCGGAACCTTCATCAAGGCTCCAGGTCATTTTCTTCTTCTGATCTTCCCATACCTTTTCATATTCGATTCCGTGATGAGAAGGCCTAGACAGAATTCTTTGAGAACTTCCAGAAATGTGGCATTCATCCGGAATGCCAAGTTATTCTATTGGATTTTGCCGACACTTCGCTACCCAAAGTCTTTTGGACTCAGGGATGGGAATCTCTTTGTGAGAAACCCTTGCAGTGTCTATTGTGATTATACAGGAGTTTTACTCTAACATACACGACATCGATACCTCTGTGTCTCAGTTTGTTACTACATTCCGAGGTACATGTATCATAGTTACTCCGAATCTTATATTTGAGGTACTACATGTTCCTAGGGTAGCGCATCTTGACTACCCTGGCTGTGATCATCTACGGACTGTGTCCAGAGACGAGCTTCTCTCTCACTTTTGTAAGACTTCTTCCATATAGGATGGTAAACTAAACACTCCATGCTTGGGTTTTGCAAAAGGCCTGAGATTCCTTAACTTGGTGATGACATTCACTCTCACACCATTGTCTCACTATAACTCCATCACTGAGCCTCGTGCTTGTTTTCTTCTTTCACTGATGAAGGATATTTCTATAGACTTTCCTTTTCACTCCATCACATCTATTTTAGATGTGTACTTGAATACTGCTACTCATGATAAACTCATCATTCCTTCGGCTATCACGTGAATCCTTCAACACTTTCACTTTTCCATTCCTCTCTATCCTCTTTTCACCACCATGGGTGCCATCAGCGTTGGTTTTGTCCGGTAGAGTGAGGCCCAGCTTCTACCATAGTAGCCGCGAGTGGAGACGACCGATCCTACAACTTCTACTATTCCACCTCCTTCCTCAGCTCCTTCTACCTCCGCGGTTGGTGGTGTGACCCTCAAGGCCATCATGGCGCAACTTCAACAGATGGAGGCTGACTTTGGTGGTCGTCCTAACTATCTCACAGATGAGATGTGTCAAATGAACACCCAAGTTGGTTGCATTGCCCGCAGACAAGCTCGCATGGCTGGCTTTGCTCCTTCTCCCTTTCCTTCTTTAGAGGCCTCGCTTGATGAGGATGATAAGGATGATGAGGATGATGCTAGCTCTTCCGGTGATGACGAGATGACAACCTCTCAGTGACTTGTCCTTTGTCATTCGTGACAAAAAGGGGGAGTGGTTTTGGTTTAAGAGTAGTCTTGTACTTGGTGGAAGAATTAGTATAGGACATTTTTGTTAGGTGGAGTATGTATAGTTTTGAGGGATGTAGTGAGGTTTATATGTACTTTTCTTTATTTTTAGTTACATTAGCCTCTTGTACACCGGTCTTGTAACCACTTTTATTATACATACATTGTACTTTATTTTTTTATATATGATGATGATGTATATTGATTTTATTCACCTATCTCTACATGTGTTGTTTCTTTTCTATTTTTTACACATGTTTCTTTATATAAACAATCTTAATTTCTGTTTCACACATGATGCCTTGATGAGTTTTGTTTTAATATTTTAGAAAGACAGGTTGTAAAAGTCTATCTTGCGATGAACTCTCTTCTTGCAAAGTTTTTCAAGAGTTTATGTTAGGGTTAGATTTATTTTGTAATACAACAAGTGGTTATGAGTTTAGTGATTTAAGACTTCTCTCATGACTATTTGTTTTGTTGTGGTTTTGACACGGATTGCCAAAGGGAGAGATTGTTTGGGACATATTTTATGTAATTGGCTAATCTTTTGGCAAAATACACTTTACTTGTAATTGGGTAGATCTAAGATGGGTTTAAGACTTCAAGAAACATGTTGTTCAAGTCAAGTATTAAAGCTATGAAGATCTCGACAGAAGTCTTGACAAAATCCTTTCTATTGAGATTTAATGTTAAAGCTCAATACAAGCTGTTTCTATCGAGATTTACAAAATCAGAATTTCTAGATCTCATTTGTGGCCCATGCTGAAATATTTGTATAGTATTTCTTTTCTCACTATCCTAGACATATATAAAGTTTATTTTACATTTTACTTGTAATTGGGTAGATTTAAGATGAGTTTAAGACTTCAAGAAACATGTTGTTCAAGTCAAGTATTAAAGCTATGAAGATCTCGACAGAAGTCTTGACAAAATCCTTTCTATCGAGATTTAATGTTAAAGCTCAATACAAACTGTTTCTATCGAGATTTACAAAATCAGAATTTCTAGATCTCATTTGTGGCCCATGCTGAAATATTTGTATATTATTTATTTTCTCACTATCCTAGACATATATAAAGTCTATTTTAAAGGCTGTCACACAAGAGAACACAAGCATAGAGTGCCCTAGTTCATTGTTCTCTTTGTAGAAGCTACTACGTCTTTACGCCAAGGGTTTTGTGACCAAGGAACTTCCGGATCTTCATTGTTGATGAATTGAAGAACTTTGTAACCAACAATCCTCTACAAATTGGTGAGTTAGTCATGTACTGGGATTTGTGCATCATTGGTTAGTCACGTACAGAGATTCGTGCATTGAACGAAAAGATTGCTACTACAATACAAGTCCAATTGGGTATTGGGGTAAGGGTTCAACTGTAGGTTAGTATTTCAAGATAAGCTAAAAGGTTTGGTAAAATTCTTTTTACTTGTAACCGCTTGTGACTAATAATAGTGAATTCTTGGAAGTGGTAACCTTAAATTCACCCGGTGGGGTTTGGCCTCGATGGTTTTCGCATCGATGGTTTTCCCCATTCGTAAACAAATCATCTGTGTCAAATTTATTTTTCATTGCATTTAAATAATCTAGTGATTTGTTTGTGTTGCTACGCTTTTGCATGTAATTTGATCTAAGTAATTAATTGGGGTAATTAATTAATTTGCAAGGGGTCAATTCATTTTAACCCAACAATATGTAAATTAAGACGAAGCTGATAAATATTAGCAGGAAAAGGAACATTACAAAATCACAATTAAAAAATTAACATTGGGGAGAGTTTTTAACTGAACAGCTAGCTCAATGTAAGATTTGCCAGAAGCGGTCCAATTGATCCCTTGGGGTAAGGATTGGGTCTAATACACACAAGCACTGGACTCATTGGGATGTTGACACGTGACAAATGTTTGAGACATATGTAAACATCTCAACAAGTCTAAACAGGTTCCATTCCCTTAAATATCTTACCAAGTAACAAAGTTGGAGAATGACTTTCCGTTCTCTTGTCATGTGAGGAACTCTTCTTTAGTAGTTGTAATTGATAGTGCCATTCATATATAACTAACTAGCGTAGCTCTCACTGGTGAATCCTGATAAGATGAATTTGGCAAGTACCTTCCCGTAGACAATGGTCTCTCCACAAAAGATAACTAGTAATATGACCCATCTGCATCCAAGGCCGGCCCTACCCTTAGGCAAATTAGGCAATTGCCCAAGGCCTCAAATGGGAGGGAGGCCCCAAAATTTTCGAAAATAAGGGATACTAAGGGCAAAAGAAAAAAAAAATTAGTTCAGATGAATTAGAAATATTCGGTCCATACTTTTAACTAAAAAATAAAAATTTTGGTAGATCTAGTTAACCATGAGTTCTAAACAAAATTATTACCCAAAAATAATATTATTATCCTTTAGACAAACCAAAAATCAAAGAGATAAATTACAAATCTGGTTTAAGAGATTAACCACAAAATAATCACAAATCAATACAAATAAAATACCTCAAATCCCTAAAATTTCTTTTCCTCTGCTTCTTTCTCTCAGCTCTCCGCCTCTCTCATTCTTTCTCTAATTCTCTTCGCTGTTGCTGGCTCTCTAGCTCAGTGGCTTAACTAATCAAGCTTGAAGCTTCCTCTGATCATATCTGATGATTCTTATCTGAAAACTCTAATCTCTGAACTGCTGTGCCGACTGCTTTTTTTTTTTTTTTTTTTTTTTTTTTTGGTGCTGCCATTGTTGATGGGTTTTGATTGATTCTGCATCTGCAGGTTTAGAGTTTTGGGCATCACAGTATCACCGTAGTAGGTATAAAGAATAAAGGCTTGGGTGCTTGCTTTCTCTTGATATTTTTTTGTTATCCATATTTTGGGCCTATTTTGTGTTTTGTTTATATTGAGTTAGTTATGGCAGGCTGCCTGGCTCATGCCTGGACGCTTAACATTTGGTTTGGGCCTTTATTTATTTATTTATTTTTTTAAGCCTGCGTTTTTTGGCTGGCTCATCATTGTATCAGGTTTTTTTTTTTTTTTTGAGCCTGCGTGTTTTGTTTATATTTTGTTTATTTGTGTTTTTTTTTTTTTTTTACTTAGTGGTTATATATTGAATAAGCTTTTATTTATGCAGGTTGAGATTGCTAAAAACCTGTTATTGTTCGGTGAAACTACAACAATATTTTTATACAAATTAGATTCTATTTCTCATTTGCTCTACATTTGAAAGTAATTTTTTATTTTAGTCTTTATAAATATATTGTTTGATTAGAAATGTCTACTAGAAAATATGCATCTGGATATGAAAAACTTAAAAAAAAAAAAATTAATTAAGTCTCAAAAAGGATCACTGGATAATTTGTTATTAGTAATAAAAAAAATATAACACAAAATTTAGATGAAAATATCACAAATGAGCAAGAAAAAAAGATTAAGTGGATTAGTTATATTATCGATTGAAAAAGAGATATTAGAAGAACTTGAATACAAAAATTTAATTAGTCAATTTGCATATCAAAATGCAAGAAAAATAGATTTTAAATGGAATATATTATAATATAAAAATACTAAATAAACATTAATTTAATTAATATATAAGTATAAAAAATGCTTCATTTTTAGTTCTCGCCTAAGGCCTCAAAATGTTTAGGACCAGCCCTGTCCACATGCATTCTGCCACAGATAAATCGCCCAAAAACAAAAATAATTAAGGAGAGCGGGAAGAGAGAAAGAGAAGATTCCGAGTCCATTGTTCTTATTCTGTTGGTGGAGATACATGTGTGGTTTAAGGTCATTTGATGCAATCCAGATAAGGGCACTCGCTTTCGATTCATATACGTTCCTTGTTGTTCTTCTTGATTTTTATCTGCTTCTGCTACAACAAACGTGAGAATTTGATTGGTTCTGCATTACCACCCGTTATCTTCTCCAAGGAATAGCATTAATTGGTCAATGTCGTGGAGTGCATTTAAACAGATTAAAAATAATAATAATAAACAAATATATATACTTATGTGATGAGAAAAATAATTTTTATGGTACAAATTAAAGTGAATATCCATATGTCACATTTTAAGTTTTCATTCTCATCTTATTTTAGTCTAATTTTCTAAATATGCTAGATGTCAAATCATTATATGTCAAAATTTTCTCCAACCACCAAAATATTTACTAGATTATTCAAGCTTTTTAGCAATTATACATATCCCTTCCAATTTTAATTTACTTTCGTTTGGATATTTGACTTTCAAATACCGCAAATACTCTTTATTAGTCTCTATTCACCAATTTAATGCTTTCTTTCCTTAACTTTCTCTGGTTACCATCAAAACTAACCGGTGAGTGAGAGAATAATTATTGGGTACTTTTAAAGTATCATAAATGTGTATTTTTTCTTCTCACATAACTGTGGATTTCACTAATTAAATTTATAGTGAGATTCACAATTCATATGAGAGGGGGGGAGTACGCATTTATCGTACTTCCGGAGTATTCAATAATTTTTCGTGAGTATGAGGGAAAAAACACACACACACACAAAGAAACCAATATATATATATATATATATATATATATGAGATGAGTTTAAGTTACACCTGGTGTAACTCTAAAGAATTATACGTTTTTTAAGCTATGGGATTTAAGTACATCCAATGGTCAAAAAATGACTCTCATTAATGCTAACATTTTTACAATTATCTCATTAATTATCTCTTATTTCTCTAAGCCCAACAAAAGAAAAGGCTAACTCTCTCTGTTTGTCTTCGTCTGACTCTCTACATTGCTCCTCCATCATTGTTCCAGGATGCCACCAAAAAAAAAAAAAAAACCAATCGCATTAACATGTTATGAGTCCTCTATTTCTATTGTGAGTACAAATTGCTCCTCCACCATTTTTCCAGGCAAAAAAAAAAAAACAACCGAGGTCACTATTGGTTGCTGCCAGAAAAAAAAAAAAAAAAAAAAAAAAAAAAAAAAAAAAAAAAAACCAAGTCAAGATGTGTGTGAGTACTCTGTTTCATGGGTCACCATTATTTTAGCTCATAGCAGTTGCAGGTTGGTTCTCTTTCTTTCTCTCTCAAGGTCAATTGTTTTTCCTTTTTTTGTTTATTTATTTTAATGTAATTCTTTATTTGTGTTTTGCTTTATTGATTCATTTGTTTGCTAAGAAAGTAGAATCCTTTCTTTTTGTGAGTACTCTGTTTGGTATCAAAAGAAATCAAGCCGAACTGTTTCTATTAATTTGTTTGGTACTCTGTTTCTATTTTTCCTTTCTTTTCTATTGATTTATTTGTTTGCTTAGAAAGTACAATCCTAGAAATTGGTTGTTTTGGGTTTTATGCTTTTTAGCTGGTTTGGTATCAAAAGAAATTAGCTTGAAAGATTCAATTATACTTGGTAAAGTGATTTTTTTAGGCTCAGGTTTAGTTTTTATGGGTCTCAAATAATCAAGAAAACTGTCATAATCTATTTTATTAATGATTATCTAAACAATGTCATACTGTAAAAAAGCATAGACAACCCAATCATTACTAAATTGCTGAAAAACAATTGAAAACCAAAAGAACTAGACAACCACCAAACTTTACAATTACAAAGAGCACTAACGAGTTTTTTTTGGTTCCCTAGAAACAGCAGGAACATTTTTTTTAAAAAATATTTTAAGTTTGAAACTTTTGTTTTTTCATATTATTTGAGACCCATAAAAACTAAATCTAAGCCAAATAAAATCACTTTACTAAGTACAATTGAATCTTTCAAGCTGATTTCTTTTGATACCAAACCAGCTAAAAAACATAAAACCCAAAACAACCAATTTCTGAGATTATACTTTCTGAGCAAACAAATAAATCAACAGAAAAGAAAGGAAAAATAGAAATAGAATACCAAACAGATTAATAGAAACAGTTCGGCTTGATTTCTTTTGATATTAAATAGAGTACTCACAAAAAGAAAGGATTCTACTTTCTTAGCAAACAAATGAATCGATAAAGCAAAAACCAAATAAGGAATTACATTAAAATAAGTAAACAAAAAAAAAAAAAACAGTTGACCTTGAGAGAGAAAGAAAGAGAACCAACCTGCAATTGCTATGAGCTAAAATAATGGTGACCCAAGAAACAGAGTACTCACACACATCTCGGCTTGGTTTTTTTTTTTTTTTTTTGGGTCTGGCATCAACCAGTGGTGACCTTGGTTTTTTTTTTTTTTGGAACAATGGTGGGGAAGCAATTTGTACTCACAATAGAAACAGAGCACTCACAACACGTTAATGCAATTGGGTTTTTTTTTTTTTTTTGGTGGCAACTTGCAACAATGGTGGAGGAGCAATGTAGAGAGTCAGACGAAGACAAACGGAGAGAGAGAGAGAGAGAGAGAGAGAGAGAGAGAGAGAGAGAGAGAGACAAACGGAGAGAGAGTCAGACTTTTCTTTTGTTGGGTTTAGAGAAATAAGGGATAATTAATGAGATAGTTGTAAAAATGTTAGCATTAATAAGGGTATTTTTTTTACCATTGGATGTACTTAAATCCAATGGCTTAAAAAAGGTGCAACTCTTTAGAGTTACACTAGGTGTAACTCTAAAGATTTACCCACCTGTGATTTGCCTCAAATTTAACTTACCCATCCATGGTTCATTCTGTATATGCTCTGTAACTCACCTCTAAGAAACTATCGGTGTATTCCAGAGTCTTCCCGAGTCTATTTCTTACACACCAACGTCATCTATCAAAGGTGAAAGCTGAACAAAAGAGAGTTTCTTACTAGGGATAAGTGTGTGTTTTGCTGAGGCGACTCTGGCAAGGCGATCAACTTTCTCGTTCTCTTGACTAGGGACTTGGACGAACATGGCCTGCAGCTCACCTACTCATTTCTGCACCCGCTCCAAATACTTCTTCTTTTTTTCTCCTTTGCATTCGAAGTCACCTTTCACCTGACTGGTGATGGCCCGAGAGTGGCAATATATGACCAAACTTGTTGCTCCTGTGACTTTCACGAGATCTAGCCCCGCCACTAAGGCTTCATACTCTGCTTCGATGTTGGTTGTTAGGAAGTTGAGACGAACCATGCATTCGATCTTGTCTCCTTCTGGGGAATGGAACACTACACCAGCTTTGCTATCCTACCTGTTAGACGATCCATCTATGTGGACGCTCCACTGAGGATATTCTTCTGCCCCCTGGCCTTCCATGTTGGTGAACTCTGCAATGAAGTCGGCGATTATTTGTCCCTTTATGGCAGTTTGTGGGCGGTATTGTATGTCAAATTCACTCAATTCTATTACCCATAGCGTCATCCGTCCGGCGGCTTTGGGATTACTCATTGCCCACCATAGAGGCTTGTCAATCAGGACGACCACAATGTGGGCCTAGAAGTATGACTTAAGCTTATGGGCTGCGGTAACTAAAGCGAAGGCGAGCTATTCCATCAGTGGGTATCTTTCCTCCGCGCCTCGGGGTGCTCGGCTAGTGTAGTATATGGGCTTCTACACCCTATCTTCTTCCCTAACTAAAGCCGTGCTGACAACAGCCGGGGATACAGCCAAGTAGAGGAATAGTTCTTCCCCCGGTTTGGAGGTACTTAGCAACGACGGTGAAAAGAGATAGGCCTTCAAATCCTCAAATTCTTGTTGACACTCGAGCATCCACCCAAAAGACTTCTTTAGCATGTGGAAGAAAGGTAGGCACTTGTCCGTTGCCCTTGATACGAACCTATTCAAAGCAGCTACCTTGCCATTAAGGCTTTGTACTTCTTTCACATTCCTTGGTGGTGACATCTCCATTATGGCTCTGATCTTGTCAGGGTTGACTTCGATACCTCTTTGAGACACCATGAACCCCAAGAACTTTCCAGCCGTCACCCCGAATGCACACTTGCTCAGATTAAGCTTCATGTTATAAAAGTAGAGGGTGTCGAAGGTCTCCTTGAGATCGTTCAAATGGTCATCCTTCCTTTTGCTTTTTACCAGCATGTCGTCAATGTAGACTTGGACATTTCTTCTAATATGATGTGCAAACATCTTGTTCATGAGCCTCTAATATGTTATGCTAGCATTCTTGAGGCCGAATGGCATTACTTTGTAGTAGAAGAGGCATTGGCTGGTGACGAATGAAGTCTTCTCCTGATCAACTTCGTCGAATTTGATCTGGTTGTAGCCAGAGAAAGCATCCATGAAGTTCAATAACTGGTGTCTGACCATAGAGTCTACAAGGACGTTAACTTGCGGGAAGGGGCAGCTATCCTTAGGGCATGCCTTATTCAAGTCCGTAAAGTCTACACACATCATCCACTTCCTATTAGCCTTTTTGACCATTACCATGTTGGCCCGCCAGTCGGGGTAGTATACTTCTCTAATGAAGTCGGCATCTTGCAACTTGCGGACTTCTTCTGCTATAGTTTGGTCTCGTTCTGGGGCGAACACTCACTTCTTCTGATGGATAGGAAGAAAAGTGGGCGGTGTATTCAACTTGTGCATTATAACTGAAGGGTAAATCTCGGGCATGTCTTCATGGCTCCAAGCAATGACATCTTGGTTTTCTTAGAAATGTAGTGAGAGCCTGACAAACTGGCGGACTGGCGAGAGTGTCGATCCTAGTCGTTCGCTCAGGCCTCGCACTATCGAAGAGTATCTCTTCCAATCCCTCGACGAGCTCTGTAACCGTCCACTGTTCTTCTATGTTCATGATCTGTAAATGGTTGCCCATTCTAGCATCGCTATGTAGCACTCACAAGCTGCCACTTGGTTCCTATGTACCTCTCCTACTCCATACTTAGTGAGAAATTTGATCATCAAATGGTAGGTCGAAGTCACAGCCTTCCACGAGTTGAGAGAAGGTTGACCTAAGATGGCATTGTAGGCAGATGAGCAGTCGACAACAAGGAAAGTAACATCCTTAGTAATCTGCTATGGATAATCACCAACTGTTACGGGCAATGTAACTGCACTAAGGGGGTATACTCTTGTCCCTCCGAACCCAACGAGCAGAGCGTTGGTCGAGACTAGCCGTTCTCACTCAAGCCTCATCTGTTGGAACGCCAGGTAGTAGAGGATGTCAGCAGAGCTTCCATTGTTAACTAGGACCTGGTGTATGTCGTAGTCCCCTACCCATATGCTAAAAACAAGTGCATCGTTGTGCGGGTGATGGAGACATCAAGCATCTTCTTCCAAGAATCCAATTATTGGGTTATCAAAACGCGCCATTTTTAGGACGATGCCCTTCAATTGGACGTTTAGAACCATCCTGAGGTAAGTCTTACGTGCTTTTTTAGATGAGCCAGAAGCTATAGTGCCTCCTACAATCATTCTTATGTCTCCTAGGGGTGGCCTAGGACGCTCGTTCTCCTTTCGAGAAACTTGTTCTTATGGTGGGTCAGTTCTTTCCTTCTTAACGAATCTCTGCAACTTTCCTTGACTGATAAGAGCTTCTATTTGTTGCTTCAAGTCGTAGTAGTCAGACGTATCATGACCGTGATCATGGTGAAAACAACAGTACTTATCTCTAGATCTCTTACTGGGGTTGCCTTTTAGCTTACTAGGAACTGTCAAGGCTCCTTCATCCTTGATCTGCATCAAGACTTGGTTGATTGGGGCATTTAGCAAGGTGAAGCTTGCGAACCTCCCAGTAAGGGGTTTGGAGAATCTATCCTCCTGTCAATCTCCAGTCCTTGTTGTCTTCCGTCCCCTGTCATGCCGTGCTTCCTCTTGTCTTTCCCTCTTCTTAGGCTTCTCTTCCCTGGCCAGTAGCGTGTCTTCCGCATTCATGTACTTAATAGCCCTATAGAGTACGTCCAACATAGTCTTTGGGTTGTTTTTGTATAGAGAAAACAGGAACTTGCCCTTTTGTAACCCATTGGTGAATGCAGCCACAAGTATCTTGTTGTTAGCTTCATCAATCGAGAGGGCCTTCTTATTAAAGCGAGTTATGTAAGACCTCAGCGTCTCATCCTCCCATTTTTTTATGTTCATCAGGCATGCAGTGGACTTCTTATACATATACCTCTCAATAAAGTGGGAGGTAAACTGTGCACTCAATTCTTTGAAGAAGCAGATAAAGTTTGGCGTCAGCCTATATATTATATCCTTGCTAGACCTTTCAGCGTAGTTTGAAAGGCTCGGCACATGATCTAGTCCACCACGCCTTGCAAGTGCATCAAGGTTTTAAAAGACTCTAGGTGATCTAAGGGATCCTTAGATCCACTGTAGGCATCTACTTGTGGCATGCGGAATTTCAGCGAAAGGGGGAATGAAGTGATGGATGCAGTGAATAGTGAATCCGTTCGATGGACCAATTCATCGAGGTCGCTAGACACCCATCCTCTAATGGCGTTCATCATGAAGTCCATCTGTTCCTTCATCATCTGCTTCTCCATGACCATGTATGGTGAAGCCGTCTCTGCGGCGAATGGACAACTTATGTCTTATCGCTCTGGTCTGCTTAGGGCGTTGCTACCTTCCAGCCCTTCTTGGTCCCTTATCTTAGCGCTGATGCCTTCTTGGTCCTCCTCCTAAGTGTTAAGCCCTGCATTCTTTTGGCGTAGTTGTTCCTCTAGGTCGTGGTTTTGCTTGGTGAAGCGTTCCATGGCTGTGGCGAGAATCTAAACCTGTCTTTCGAACGAGTGGTACATGGTTCGTCTCATTGGTTGTTGTTGGTGGTAGCCATCGAATAAGTGAGTACCATGCAACTCTTCATTCTAGAAGTGGTAGTATGGCTTTTACTACAGCATTCCCACTGATGGTGCCAATTGATGATGACAAAAATCATCAATAAGTCGCAAAGTGCTCATGTGCTGTAGACAAAAACCTGCGCAACACAAAAAGAAGAAGACCCTACAAAGAGTACCAATATGGTACCGATCAAATACCCTCCGAATGTCAAATTAGAGAACTTTCACAAATACCTTGGTTTGTGAGGGTTTGGGGGTTTTTATAGTAGCATAGAGCTGACATTCATTTCTTGGTAGAGGGGGTCTTTCCTTGTAGGGAAAATCCTTATTTATACGCGTATATTGTGGGATCATTTCTATGTGGGGATCCTCTTGATTAGGGTTAACCATAGGGCACAAGATGTTTCCTTATATACACATATATGGAAGCCAAGCAAGGCCATTTTGGACCCGTCATAGGCTTCCTTCTCCCCGTCAGCTTCCTTCCGTCTACCTTTTATCTCGTCTAGGCGTTCCCGTCGTCTCACATAGATTTCGTCAAGCGTGGAATCGTCGGCCTATGATGTAATTGTTTTCATCTCTTATGAGTGAACAAGTGGAGCTAACGGGTTCATTGGGACCGTCGGCTTCATCTTATGTAGACAAGTTTACCCTCTTCCATAATTACCCTTATCAACTACAAAGAAGTCCAATTGAGTCAATGTTGTCGTCATGATCAATTTGACAGACTTACATGTTTTATAGTATTTTTGTAGAAGAAAAGAAAAGAAATTTTCAAAACTCATTTCAGTTAATGGGTCTATCTTAAGATATGAAAATAGGAAATTTTTTTCGTCAAATACTTTCTGTCATAGTTTAAAGAACCCTTTGTAATTAAAAAACAAAAACAAAAACAAAAGAAGAAACTTATTGGTGTCCAATAGACCTCAAAGTAGGGCTTAGCTAGAAAGATTATTGATCGTTCCTTGTGATTAATGATACATACTTATCTTTGATAAAAAAATTTAAAAAAAAAAAAAAAACATTGTAGTATCACAAGTTACTCTAAGAAACACATAAAGTAGGAAAATGTAGAGAATGTGGTGTGAGACAAATAATTTGGGTTTGGAGCAATTGCCAATTGGACAACCAACTAATGAATAATATGATGTTTCATTTTGTTATTGAGGTATTGGGTTCATTTGATAAATTCCTTTTGTATGTCATGTCTTTCTCTATTGGTCTAATTGTACCCTATATATTGGATGTTGAGATGTAGTGTCATCCACATAAGAAAGGCTCCATTTGGTTGAGAAAATGAAGAAGTGAAAAAATGAAATATGTTAGAAGGATAGAAAATTTTTTAGTTTTTCACCTTAAGTGTTTGGCAAGAGGAATGGAAAAGTAGAATAATATAATATCTTTATAAGTTTCCTTTGTCATCTACATGAGAACGACTCTACATGGTTGAGAAGGTGAAGAAGTGAAAAAAATAAAATGAAAGATGTTAGAAGGGTAGAAAGTTTTTTATTTTTTCACCATAAGTGTTTGGTAAGAGGAATGGAAAAGTGGAATAATATAATATCTTTATAAGTTTCTGTTGTTTCGTTGAGAGAAAGAATGAAAGTATTGAAACAGTAATTTATAGAAATTTACCATTATACCTATTACATAAAATGCAAATTATATATTATTATATAAAGAAAAAAATATTAGTATTAACTAAATTTGTAAAGATGTACTATTAAAAAAGTGAACACATCACATTTATTGTATCATTTTCTTTCATTCTCTATTTATCTATATGTACTATAAAACCAAAGCCTTTAACGCTTTTTTTGACTTTCTTAGAGCTTGCCATATACGATTTAGAACTCTCACGTTTTTCCACATCAGCAGATACTCACTTTAACAAATACTCACTTCCCCCTCCCCCCCCCCCCCCCCCCCCCCCCCCAAAAAAAAAAAAAAAAGACCCCCAATTCTTCTTCCAAAAACTAGAACTAAAACCCCATAAAATAAAAAATCTCTTTCTTCTCATATCTCAACAATTCCGATCTCCTTCCCCAAAAATCAAAACCCTAAACTCCATCTCCTTTTCCCAACACTCATCTCATCTCCTTCCCCCAAAACTCATCTCCTTCAAACTCTCTCTACCTCTCCGTCGTTTCCCCCATGGAAAACACAAACATCAATCTGAATCACATCATAATCCTCTTTGTAATTTGTTTTTTCAAAAAAAAAAAAAAAACCTTACGTTAAACTAACAAGTACAATATTATGAAACATAATATATATAAGTTCATTTATATTTCTCAACTTCTATTTGATATTTTTCTAATCCTCTCTACAATTTGTTTTTCAAAAAAAAAGAAAGAAGAAGAAGAGAAGAAAGCAGAGTCCCTGATGGTGTGGTATAGTGTGCAAAGAAGGAGGTGTGGTGGTGGAGAAAAGAGCAAAGAATAGCAGCGGCCTTGACAAGGAAGCAAAAAATAAATAAAATTAACTCTATTACGTACTACTACCATGTGAGAGAGAGTGAGAAAGAAAGATATGTGAGTTTAGTAATGAGGATGGGAAGGAGTTAAGATAAATTAAAAACATGTGGGATGTGAAAAAAGTTTAGGAAAAAGAAAAGAAAAATAAATCAGTGTTATGTTTTCATATATTTTGCATTATAGTAAATAACAATCGGTAACTTCAATTTAAATTACAAAATCCAATTGCTAAGGAGTGTTTTGATTATGGTTGTTTATTGGTCATGTCTTTGAGTTTTTAACATTGCAAAGTCTATTGGATAATTGAGGATATTATTAGGGATTAGAATACTAATGTTTATATTTATTGAAGTTTTTGTTTAATCAATATTTTCATTTAGTAATTGCATGTTTCTGATATTTTTTTTAGAAACAAACACACACACACAGGGAATAAGGAAGCGGGTTTTAACACAAAAACACACTACAAACTCTACACAAAAGCCATAGTAACTTTTAATTGCAAGTTACAAATTGAGTTTAGGAATGTTTTAGATTGAAATTTTAATCTAAAATCAAAGAAAAAGAAACAAAGAAAAGAATTTAAAAAAAAAAAAAGTTCTTATACTCAATAGAAAGCGACTAGTTTTTTATATATAAAAAGTACTTGCCTAAATTAATTAAAATAGCACCTTACATAGGTGACCACTCTTTTTTTTCTTTCTCTACATGTCCAAATTTTTATTTGAGCTTGATTTGGCTTGGGTGTATAGTGTGTTATTTTTTAATATTAAAATGACACTTTATCAATGATAGACCTACCTTGGGGCTTGATAGGGGGAGGGGGGTGGGGGAAGGCATGGCCCCCTCAGTTTTTGAAAAAATATTTAGTAGTATATAAATTTACACAAAATTTTAGATCTTCACCCTTAGGGTATGTTTGTTTGGAGCTGAAATAGGATAGATGGAAAACTTTGAAGAAAAAATGAGAAGCAAAACTTTTTTGAGTGTGTTTGGCTGGATGGAGAGGAAGGAAAATAAATTGTGGGCCCAGATGTTTTCTTCCCGGGATCACCAAAAAATTTTTGCCCCAAAATAAAGAGAAAACTGAACGTAGAAAATGGAGCTGCTTAATGAACAAAAATGCCCATGTTCAGTTCCCATCCTTTTTTTTTTTTTTTTTTTTTTGTGCAGGGCACGTTTCCTCTTTTTTTTTTTTTTTTTTTTTTTTGCTTTTCTTTCCTAGACATTGCTTTTTTTTTTTTTATCTTTTTTTTCATTTTTTGTTTCTTGGGTTGGGGATGGCATGTTGCCTCTTTTTTTCTTTTTTCTTTTTTTTTTCTTTTCTTTCTTGGGTGTTACCTTTTTTTTTTTTTTTTTTTTTTTTTTTTTTTTTTTTTTTTTTTTTTGGGCTGTGGGTGTGGTAGTTGTCTTGTTTTTCTTCTTCTTTTTTTTTTAATTAGACATAAATTTTTTTAGACATGATTTTTATTTTTTTTATAAATTGGGTGATTGCATTTTTTTTTTTTTTTTTGTTATTTGTCACTTTTTTGTTTCAATTGGACATCATTTTTTAATAAGGGTATATGAGTAAATTTATATAAACTTATTTTTTCCATCTCTCAACTTTTTCACTCCCAACCAAACAAAAAGGAGAGAAATTAAAATCTATTCTATCCTTCCACCATTTTTTATTCTCCCACTTTTCCACCCCTCTAACCAAACTGACGTTTAATATTTATTCTTGGCCCCCCTCCCACAAAAGTTTTACACATTGACAAATGAAAACCAAAAAAAAAAAAAATTATTTAACCATTCCTTTTTCCCAGTTGTTTCACGAACACCAAGATAAACCTCTAGGTAGTCCAAAACATCAGCAAAAAATTCACAAACCTAGATAATAACGAAAACCTTTAGACAAACCCTAATTGCCAACAAACAAATAACATATCTGGTCTATAACAACAGCAAAAAATACTAATAAAACAATTACAAATCACAAATTCCTAACCAAATAAAATTACAAATGCTCTAGCCTTCTTCCTTGGGTCCATTGGTGACTCCACAATCGACTGAGGTATGGTTTCTTAATCACTTTCTTCTAGGGACGGAGCCAGAACATGAATTTAGGGGGGGCAATTTTGCTGTTAGTTGCATGCAGTGGCTCTAGCTTTCAACTCAGTTGCTTAACAGCTAATGAGGGGTTTTTTTTTTGTGGGTTTTTTTTTTTGTTTTTTATATGTGCATCCAGGTATGGATAAAATTATTTTGTTTAAAATTTTTTAAAGGGTCAGGTTGTTTGTTTTAGGTAAAATTGGATGATTGAGTTTAATTGTTTATAGCTTTACTATTAGTAATTTTTGTTGTTGAATAATTTTTTTGGGCTTGTTTATTTTGCTTTAGATTTTAGATCTGGCCTTTAAAAGGTGGAAAATTCTAGAATTACAAACTTTTTTTTACAAATTATTAATGTGGTAAGTGATTATTAGTAAGTAAAAATGTGATGTAAGTGATGGGCTAGATGTAAACCAATAAAAGTTTATTACTACAACAATTTGTAAAAATGTTATAGAAAATTTTATGGCTAGAGTAGTACTCCTAAAAGAATCAATGTTAATATTAAAGGGGGCAAAGTGTGATTTTATAGAACAACATTACTAAAATTGGTGACTAAGTATATATTAATTTTAAAAAAAAATTAGGAGGGGCCATTGCCCCCCCAGTCCAAGTCTCCCTCTGTCCTTGCTCTCTTCTCTAATTTGATCCTCTCTCTCTCTCTCTCTCTCTCTCTCTCTCATTTTGCCATTATTGTGTCTTATTTGCTTTAATGAGCTCTCTAAACTTCTCTCTATTTTATTATTGTAGTATTTTTTTTTAAGTTGTTGTGGGCTTTGTGATGTTTAGACTTGTCTTTATCCATATATGTGATAAGCACTTAAAAAGGAAAATAAAATGATGCAAAAAAAGTTTATTTGTGGCTGTTGCTAACTGATGGAAAACGATTCCCAAAAAAAAAAAAAAACTGATGAAAAAAATTTATTATTGTGGGGCCCTTAGGCCCAAATTTATTTGTGGATGTTGTGACTAACCACTGGGCATGACGTCCGAGGAAAACCGAGGATGAAATTGTCCTCGGCAGCTTGTTGCCGAGGACAATATTCCAAAAAAAAAAAATAACTGATGAAAAAAATTTATTATTATATTATTTATCTGAACATTGGAATGGAATTACCATCATCACCAGATATTTGAGTAAGGGGGAATAATGGGACAAGTAAAAGGAAACACCTTGCCCTTATCATTTTTTCTTTTTTCTTTTTTTTTGAAAGAAACAATAGACTTGCCCCTTATCATTTGATTGATTGAGAGCTGTCATCATTATCATTAGATTTTTGGATATGTAACTTTTGAAATATCTCTCCTCTTATGCTATTAATTAGCCAATATTTTAGTGGATATAATGATTTAGTAGTTTATATGGGTTTAAACTTTGAACTGTAGTTATTGATATATAGCATTATAAAAGGTTGGGTATAGAATAATAGGAAAAGAATAAAGCTAAATTTTTATGTATTTATATTGGTAAATAGTTATGATGTCACCATTTTGACTAAAAACCCAAGCATTACTCATTTTCGATTCTTTGTCCAATCCAGTTTTTAAAACTATAAATAAATTCCTATAGATACTATGACTTTAATTTGATTTGTGGATTATGAGAAGGAATAGATTTTTTCAAAAAATAAATTGAAAAATCAATAATGATATTGTCACCTTGCCTCCTCTAGCGTTGATACCTCGGTTTCTAAAAATCCTCAAACAAAAGACTTTGGCCAAAAATTTGCAAACAAAAGACTTCCCTCAAGTTCAAATCGTAGTTCCCTCTCTCTCTCTCTCTCTCTCTCTCTCTCTCTCTATATATATATATATATAATCTATTAAAAAAAACCTCTAAATTAAAGGGTCATTGCAGCTCCCTGACATTAAAATTTTCTCCTATTTTTATTATACTTGAACTTATAAATTCACATTCTTTTGATTAATTATCAAACAAAATTATATTTCTTTTTTTTATGATTATGTGATAAACATATCTAAATTAAGATGAAGCTGATAAATATTAGCAGGAAAAGGAACATTACTACTAATAAATCACAATTAAAAAAATAATTTTGGAATGACACCGTAAAATGCTCAAAGAGACGGGGTTTTAAATTTGAGGAGAGTTTTGTAACCAAACAGCTAGCTCGATGAAAGATTTGCTAGAAGCGGTCCAATCCCTTGGGAGTAGGATTTAGTCCAATACACAGAAGTATTGGACTCATTGGGATGTTAACACGTGACAAATGTTTGACACATATATAAACATCTCAACAAGGTCTAAACAGGTTCCATTCCCTTAAATATCTTATCACGTAACAACTTGGAATGACTCTCCGTTCTCTTGTCATGTGAGGAACTCTTCTTTAGTAGCTGTAATTGATAGTGCCATTCATATATAACTAGCTAGCGCAGCTCTCACTGATGAATCCTGATAAGATAAATTTGGCAAGTAACTTCCCATAGACAATAGTCTTTCCAGAAAAAGAAACTAGTAATATGACCCATCTGCATGCATTCTGCCACAGATAAATCCCCCAAAAATAAAAATAATTAAGGAGAGAGGGAAGAATGAAAGAGAAGATTCCGAGTCCATTGTTCTTATGCTGTTGGTGGAGATACATGTGTGGTTTATGGTCATTTGATGCAATCCAGATAAGGGAACTCGCTTTCGATTCATATATGTTCCTTGTTCTTCTTCTTGATTTTTATTTGCTTCTGCTACAACAAACGTGAGAATTTGATTGGTTCTGCATTACCACCCGTTATCTTCTCCAAGGAATAGCATTAATTGGTCAATGTCGAGGAGTCCATTTAAACAGATTAAAAATAATAATAATAAACAAATATATATACTTATGTGATGAGAAAAATAATTTTCATAGTATAAATTAAAGTGAATATCCATATGTCACATTTTAAGTTTTCATTCTCATCTTATTAGTCTAATTTTCTAAATATGTTAGATGTCAAATCATTATATGTCCAAAATTTCCCCAACCACCCAAATATTTACTAGATTATTCAAGCTTTTTAGCAATTATACATATCCCTTCCAATTTTAATTTTCTTTCGTTTGGATATTTGACTCTCAAATACCACAAATACTCTTTTTTAGTCTCTATTCACCAATTTAATGCTTTCTTTTCTTAACTGTCCCTGGTTACCATCAAAACTAACCTGTGAGTGAGGGGGTAATTATTGGATACTTCCGGAGTACTATAAATGCGTATTCCCTCCTCTTACATAATTGTGGGTCTCACTAATTAAATTTATGGTGAGATTCACAATTCATGTGAGAGAAGGAGTACACATTTATGGTACTCCCGGAGTATTCAATAATTTTCCGTGAGTATGAGGGAAAAAACACACACACACACACAAAGAAACCAATATATATATATATATATATATGAGATGGGTTCAAGTTACATCTGGTGTAACTCTAAAGAATTACACATTTTTTAAGCTATTGGATTTAAGTACATACAATGGTTAAAAAAAAAAAAAAAGCTCTCATTAATGCTAACATTTTTACAATTATCTCATTAATTATCTCTTATTTCTCTAAGCCCAACAAAAGAAAAGTTTGACTCTCTTTCCGTTTCTCTCTCTCTCTCTCTCTCTCTCTCTCTCTCTCTCTCTCTCTCTCTCTCTCTCTCTCTCTCTCCGTTTGTCTCCATCTCACTCTCTACATTGCTCCTCCATTATTGTTCTAGGATGCCACCAAAAAAAAAAAAACCAATCGCATTAACGTGTTGTGAGTGCTCTATTTCTATTGTGAGTACAAATCGCTCCTCCACCATTTTTCTAGGAAAAAAAAACAAAAAAAACAAAAAAAACAAAAAAAAAAACAACAACAACAACAACAACAACCAAGGTCACCATTGGTTGCTGCCATAAAGAAAAAAAAATAAAATAAAATAAAACAAAACCAAGCCGAGATGTGTGTGAGTACTCTGTTTCTTGGGTCACCATTATTTTAGCTCATAGCAATTGCAGGTTGTTTCTCTTTCTTTCTCTCTCAAGGTCAACTGTTTTTCCTTTTTTTGTTTATTTATTTTAATGTAATTCTTTATTTTTGTTTTGCTTTATCGATTCATTTGTTTGCTAAGAAAGTAGAATCCTTTCTTTTTGTGAGTACTTTGTTTGGTATCAAAAGAAATCAAGCCGACCTATTTCAATTTATCTGTTTGGTACTCTGTTTCTATTTTTCCTTTCTTTTCTGTTGATTTATTTGTTTGCTTAGAAAGTAGAATCCTAGAAATTGGTTGTTTTGGGCTTTATGCTTTTTAGCTGGTTTGGTATCAAAAGAAATTAGCTTGAAAGATTCAATTGTACTTGGTAAAGTGATTTTATTAGGCTCAGGTTTAGCTTTTATGGGTCTCAAATAATATGAAAAAACAAAAGTTTCAAACTTAAAATTTTTTTTTTTTTAAATGTTCCTGCTGTTTCTCGGGAACCAAAAAAAAAACTCGTTAGTGCTCTTTGTGATTGTAAAGTTTGGTGGTTGTCTAATTCTTTTGTTTTTCTGCAATTTAGTAATAATTGGGTTGTCTATGTTTTTTACAGTATGACATTGTTTAGATAATCATTAATAAAATAGATTATGACAGTTTTTTGAATAAGCAATGGAATAACTTTGCAAAACACAAGTTGTAACAGAATTATTGAAAGTGTAGATTAATAGCTATGGTTTGAATTGATAGGAAACAAAAAAAAAATTTATAATCTCTATTCATGTGTTTGAGAAAGCCTGAAAAATAGGGATTCCAACAAATTTTTCAGGTTGGAAAACCCATGGTGTTCTTTTCAAAATAACAATGGAAAAATGTAGAAATAAGTTGAACTTCTTTTTTTCCTTTTAGATTACAAATTAGCAATACAATCAACGTTCCATTAGAGCTCTTTCCCTCTCTTAATGCTTGTGAAGTCACTTCTATGCCAACCTTACTATGGTTATATGCACAATTTTAACGATGATTACCAGTTAATAATACTCAAGTAAGTTGTTGGAAGTATGAACCTATTAGAATTTAGATAAAACTAATTTTTTATTTTTCCTTTGAGCTATTGGTTGGGCAGGATATGTGATGTTGTGTCTCTAATTAGCTTATTTTATACTTTATAGGAATTGGATTCAAGAGTGTATTTTTGGTTATCTTTGATTGAATCTTCTCCTTTTGCATGTAGATAATTAAGGAAAATGGTGCTCAGCTTTCCTTCAACTCCCAAAAAATTGTTGATGACTGTGGCATGCTTCGTCTCTGGTACTGCTCTTTTTGCTGCTGGTGTGCATCTCTCTTAAGTCAAAATTGCTCCTCAACAAGCTTGAATTGAAGCTCGAAATTATTTCGTCAAAGAAAGAAGAAGTATGGGAAATGAAGAGTTCAACTCACTGCTACTTGTCTAATTCATATGGCTAAAGAGAATCACAAAATGATCATTCCTTGGTGGAATTTGTATATATATATATTGAGTCCAAGTAGCTGAAGGAACTATGTTTAAGGACCCATGTCGTTAATCATGATAAAATAGTTTTATTTTGTTTTTTGTTTTGTTTTTTTTAAAGACCTATGTTGGAATACTGTTTTTGCTTCAATTTAATGTCATTAACAATGTATTTGTATGGACCTATGTTGGAATACAGTTATTTAAGGACATATGCCTCATTTTTTTTTTTTTTCAGATTTTCTACTGCTCACCTCTTGTTTTGAAGGGGTACTTGTAGCTTTGTGTTTGCTTTTTTAATAACAGTTTCTTGAAGATGATCTATCTTTGTTTGTGGTTCTAAATAACAGGTAGTATAGCTGCTTTAAGTTACCACATTAGTGGTTTTGCACTGTTTACAGCACTTTACTGCACTGTTCTGTTTACTGCACTGCACTGCACATTACTGCCTCTGAATCCTCTTATGTTAGGAAATGCTACTTGAAGTTACAATTTAATATATGCTAATTTAATATATGCTTGTTATAGAAGTTACTGGTACATACATGTGCATTTAAAAAGCTGAAACTTCTTCTTGTTTATTGTCTTTATTGTTATCTTTACCCTTATCATGCATTTGAATGATTTTAAGGATCATATATCTACTTCCTTCTTTATTCTTTTTTTTTTTTTTTTTGTTCCAGTTCACTAGAGCCATTCTAGAAAACTCAAAAGATAAGACCAATGTTCATCTAATTTTTGCACACTTGCATATGATTTATGGAGTTCCCTTCCCTCCAAATATGATATGTAAGTCTTGCCAAGCCAGCTTCAACAACACAATAAAAGCCAGACCCTTCCAGGCCTTCAATGTCCAATTGAGCTCAGCTTCCCAATCTGTTATTTGCCTATCACTGGAGCAGTCTGCAGTAGCATCTGAATCATTCTAGGGAACACGCATTCTTAAAAATTTAAGAAAAAATTAAAAGATAAAAAAGGTGTCTTTTGCTTTCCATAGATAAAAACCTTGCAAAACAGCAACAATATTACAGCCCCTTGAATCAATCTGTCTTTAGTGGAGAACCTATTTTTAACAGTTAACAAGGCACTCTTTCAAGTATAAGAAGTGAACCTTTGATTATATTTCAAGTAGTTGAATAGTTTCAAACTCCTAATTTGAGGCTTTGCAAGTAACTGAATCTTCCTAATTTGAACAAAAAGGCCTAAGCATTTTCTTTTGTATATCAACCAAAGCTTCAGTACTAGCAGGTTGGTAATGCCTATCGCCAGCAAAATCTCTTGAGGCACTAGGATTCAAGTAGCTAGCTAAATCATATATTATTCTTTGACCATATTTTTGCATAAGAGGTCCATCTAGGTGCCAATTAACATCCAATTGGGGGGGGGGGGGGAAGTTGACTTCCCACTGCCAATTTGATGCTTTAGATATTGCCTTGCCACCTCTTTAATCTAGAAGAAAAATAAAACTTCACACATCAATACAAAACTTCTTCATATTCTCTATGTGGTCTCAAAAGTGATGGCTTATTTGGATTTGAGGGGAGGTCATGAGACCTTGTGCTTCCCTTTAGTTTTTATTTTATTTTATTTTAAGTTGCATTAATTAGCTTTAGCATTTTTGGACAACTTGTATATAATACGAAGAAATAAAGCATGTTTTGATAGTGAGTCTACAAAGATTTGGCTTGTTCAGCTTTAATGATTTACTACAAACGTGTGCTATACATGAACCATAACATGGAACAATAAGGCCGCATGGTTGCACATTCATTTTAGTCTATGTAATATTGTGTATGAATTAGACAAGTAGCAATGAGCTGAACTCTTCATTTCCCATACTTCTTTCTCAATCTTTCTTTGACAAAATAATTCCAAACTTCACTTCAAGCTTGTTGGGGGGCAATTTCGACATAAGAGAGATGCACACCAACTACAAAAAAAGCAGCACCAAAGACGAAGCATGCCACAGTCATCAACAATTTCTTGGGAGTTAAAGGAAAGCTGAGCACCATTTTCCTTAATTATCTACATGCAAAAGGAGAAGATTCAATCAAAGATAACCAAAAATTCACTCTTGAATCCAATTCCTATAAAGTATAAAATAAGCTAATTAGAGCCACAACATCACATATCCTGCCCAACCAATAGCATAAAGGAAAAATAAAATATCAGTTTTATCTAAATTCTAATAGGTTCATACTTCCAACAGCTTACTTGAGTATTATTAATTGGTAATCATCGTTAAAATTATGCATATAACCATAGTAAGGTTGGCATAGAAGTGACTTCACAAGCATTAAGAGAGGGAGAGAGCTCTAATGGAACGTTGATTGTATTGCTAATTCGTAATCTAAAAGAAAAAAAAAGAGGTTCAACTTATTTCTACATCTTTGCATTGTTATTTTAAAAAGAACACCATGGGTTTTCCAACCTGAGAAATTTGTTGGAATCCCTATCTTACAATCAAGAAATTTTCAGGCTTTCTCAAACACATGAATAGAGATTATAAATTTATTTTTGTTTCGTATCAATTCAAACCATAACTATTAATCTACACTTTCAAGAATTTTGTTACAACTTGTGTTTTGCAAAGGTATTCCATTGCTTATTCAAGAAACTGTCATAATCTATTTTATTAATGATTATCTAAACAATGTCATACTATAAAAAAACTTAGACAACCCAATCATTACTAAATTGCAAAAAAACAATTGAAAACCAAAAGAACTAGACAACCACCAAACTTTACAATCACAAAGAGCACTAACGAGTTTTTTTTGGTTCCCCAGAAACAGCGGGAATATTTTTTTAAAAAAATATTTTAAGTTTGAAACTTTTGTTTTTTCATATTATTTGAGACCCATAAAAACTAAAACTAAGCCTAATAAAATCACTTTACTAAGTACAATTAAATCTTTCAAGCTGATTTGTTTTGATACCAAACCAGCTAAAAAACATAAAACCCAAAACAACCAATTTCTAAGATTATACTTTCTGAGCAAACAAATAAATCAACAGAAGAGAAAGGAAAAATAGAAACAGACCAAACAGATTAATAGAAACAGTTCGGCTTGATTTCTTTTGATATTAAACAGAGTACTCACAAAAAGAAAGGATTCTACTTTCTTAGCAAACAAATGAATCGATAAAGCAAAACCCCAAATAAAGAATTACATTAAAATAAATAAACAAAAAATAATAGTCGAGCTTGAGAGAGAAAGAAAGAGAACCAACCTGCAATTGCTATGAGCTAAAATAATGGTGACCCAAGAAATAGAGTACTCACACACATCTCGGCTTGGTTTTTTTTTTTTTTTTTTTTTTTTTCTGGCAGCAACCAGTGGTGACCTTGGTTTTTTTTTTTTGGAACAATGGTGGGGGAGCGATTTGTACTCACAATAGAAACAAAGCACTCACAACACGTTAATGCGATTGGTTTTTTTTTTTTTTTTTTCTAGTGGCAACCTGCAACAATGGTGGAGAAGCAATGTAGAGAGTCAGACAAAGACAATCGAAGAGAGAGAGAGACAAACAGAGAGAGAGTCAGACTTTTCTTTTGTTGGGTTTAGAGAAATAAGGGATAATTAATGAGATAGTTGTAAAAACGTTAGCATTAATGAGGGTGTTTTTTTTACCATTGGATGTACTTAAATCCAATGGCTTAAAAAAGGTGTAACTCTTTAGAGTTACACTAGGGGTAACTCTAAAGATTTACCCACCTGTAATTTGCCTCAAATGTAACTTACCCACCCATGGTTCATTCTGTATATGCTCTGTAACTCACCTCTAAGAAACTATCGGTGTATTCCAGAGTCTTCCCGAGTTTATTTCTTGCACACCGACGTCATCTATCAAAGGTGAAAGCTGAACAAAAGAGAGTACCTTACTAGGGATAAGCATGTGTTTCGTTGAGGTGGCTCTAGCAAGGCAATTAGCTTTCTCGTTCTCTTTACTATGGACTTGGACGAACATGGCATGCGGCTCACCTACTCATTTCTGCACCCGCTCCAAATACTTCTTCATTTTTCCCCTTTATATTTGAAGTCACTGTTCACCAGACTGGTGACGACCCGAGAGTCACAATATACAACCACACTTGTTGCTCCCGCGGCTTTCGCGAGATCTAGCCCCGCCACTAAGGCTTCATACTCTGCTTCGATGTTGGTCGTTAGGAAGTCGAGACGAACCATGCATTCGATCTCGTCTCCTTCTAGGGAATGGAACACTACACCGGCTCTGCCAGCCTGCTTGTTAGACGATCCATCTATGTGGACGCTCCACTAAGGATGTTCTTCTGCCCCCTAGCCTTCCATGTTAGTGAACTCTGCAACGAAGTCGGCTATTATTTGTCCCTTTATGGCAGTTTGTGGGCGATATTGTATGTCAAATTCACTCAAATATATCGTCTATAGCGTCATCCGTCTAGCGGCTTCGGGATTACTCATTGCTCACTATAGAGGCTTGTCAGTCAGGACGACCATAATGTGGGCCTGGAAGTATGGCTTGAGCTTGTGGGCCGCGGTAACTAAAGTGAAGGCGAGCTATTCCATCAGTGGGTATCTTCCCTCCGCGCCTCAAGGTGCTCGGCTAGTGTAGTATACGGGCTTCTACACCCTGTCTTCTTCCCTAACTAAGGCCGTGCTGACGACAACCAGGGATACAACCAAGTAGAGGAATAGCTTTTCTCCTGGTTTGGAGGGACTTAGCAACGATGGTGAAGAGAGATAGGCCTTCAGATCCTCAAATGCTTGTTGACATTCAAGAGTCCACTCAAAAGACTTCTTTAGAGTGTGGAAGAAAGGTAGGCACTTGTCTGTTGCCCTTGATACGAACCTATTCAAAGCGGCTACCTTGCCATTGAGGCTTTATACTTCTTTCACGTTCCTTGGTGGTGACATCTCCATTATGGCTTGGATCTTGTCTGGGTTGACTTTAATACCTCTTTGAGACACCATGAACCCCAAGAACTTTCCAGCCGTCACCCCGAATGCACACTTGCTCAGATTAAGCTTCATGTTATAAAAGCGGAGGGTGTCAAAGGTCTCCCTAAGATCATTCAAATGGTCTTCCTCCCTTTTGATTTTTACCAGAATGTCGTCAATGTAGACTTGGACATTTCTTCCAATTTGATGTGCAAACATCTTGTTCATAAGCCCCTGACATGTTGCGCCAGCATTCTTGAGGCCGAACAACATTACTTTGTAGTAGAAGAGGCATTGGCTGGTGACGAATGAAGTCTTCTCCTGATCAACTTCGTCGAATTTGATCTGGTTGTAGCCAAAGAAAGCGTCCATGAAGTTCAATAACTGGTGTCTGACCGTAAAGTCTACTAGGACGTTAACTTGCGGGAAGGGGCAGCTATCCTTGGGGCATGCCTTATTCAGGTCCGTAAAGTCTACACACATCATCCACTTCATGTTAGCCTTTTTTACCATCACCATGTTGGCCAGCCAGTCGGGGTAGTATACTTCTCTAATGAAGTCGGCATCTTGCAACTTGCGCACTTCTTCTTCTATAGCTTGGTCTCGTTCCAGGGCGAACACTCACTTCTTTTGACGGATAGGGAGAAAAGCGAGTGACGTATTCAACTTGTGCACTATGATTAAAGAGTCGAACTCGAGCATGTCTTCATGGCTCCAAGCAATGATATCTTGGTTTTCTTAGAAATGTAGTGAGAGCCTAACAAATTGGCGAACTGCCGAGAGTGTCAATCCTAGTCGTTCGCTCAGGCCTCGTGCTATCAGAGAGTATCTCTTCCAATCCCTTGATGAGCTCTGCAACCGTCCGCTGTTCTTCTATGTTTATGGTCTGTAAATAGTCATCCATTTCTAGCATTGCTATGTAGCACTCACAGGCTGCCACTTGGTTCCTATGTACCTCTCCTACTTCGTACTTAGTGGGGAATTTGATCATCAAATGGTAGGTCGAAGTCACAGCCTTCCACGAGTTAAGAGTAGGTTGACCTAGGATGGCATTGTAGGCAGATGAACAGTCGACAACAAGGAAAGTAACATCCTTAGTAATCTACTATGGGTAATGACCAACCGTTACAAGCAATGTGGCTGCACCGAGGGGGTATACTTTTGTCCCTCCGAACCCAACGAGCAGGGCGTTGGTCAAGACTAGCTGTTCTCTCTTAAGCCTCATCTGTTAGAATGCCAAGTAGTAGAGGATGTCAGCAAAGCTTCCGTTATCAACTAGGACCTGGTGTATGTCGTAGTCCCCTACCCATATGCTAACAACAAGTGCATAGTCGTGCGAGTGGTGGAGACATCGAGCATCTTCTTCCAAGAATCCAATTATTGGGTTGTCGAAACGCGCCATTTTTAGGACGATGCCCTTCAATTGGACATTCACAACCATCCTGAGGTAAGCCTTACGTGCTTTTTTAGATGAGCCAGAAGCTGTAGTGCCTCTCACAATCATTCTTATGTCTCCTAGGGGTGGCTTAGGACGCTCGTTCTCCTTTCAAGAAACTTGTTCTTATAGTGGGTCAGTTCTTTCCTTGCTGACGAATCTCTGCAACTTTCCTTGACTGATAAGAGCTTTTATTTGTTGATTCCAGTCATAGTAGTCAGACGTATCATAACTATGATCATGGTGAAAACGGTAGTACTTATCTCTAGATCTCTTACTGGGGTCGCCTTTTAGCTTACTAGGAACTGTTAAGGCTCCTTCGTCCTTGATCTGCATCAGGACTTAGTTGATTGGGGCATTTAGTGAGGTGAAGCTTGCGAACCTCCCAGTAGGGGGTTTGGATCATCTATCCTCCCGTCAGTCTCCAGTCCTTGTTGTCTTCTGTCTCCTGTCATGCCATGCTTCTTCTTGTCTTTCCCTCTTCTTAGGCTTCTCTTCCCGAGCCAGCAGCGTGTCTTCCGCGTTCATGTACTTAGTAACCCTGTAGAGTACATCCAACATAGTCTTTAGGTTGTTTTTGTATAGAGAAAGTAGAAACTTGCCCTTCTGTAACCCATTGGTGAATGCAGCCACAAGTATCTTGTTGTCAACTTCATCAATCGAGAGGGCCACCTTATTAAAGCGGGTTATGTAAGACCTCAGCGTCTCATCCTCCCGTTATTTGATGTTCATCAGGCATGCAGTGGACTTCTTATACTTATGCCCCTCAATAAAGTGGGAGGTAAACTGTGCACTCAACTCTTTGAAGATGCTGATAGAGTTTAGCGTCAGCCTATTAAATTATATTCTTGCGGGATCTTTCAGAGTAGTTTGAAAGGCTCGGCACATGATCTAGTCCACCACGCCTTGCAAGTGCATCAAGGTTTTAAAAGACTCCAGGTGATCTAAGGGATCCTTAGATCCGCCGTAGGCATCTATTTGTGGCATGCGGAACTTCGGCGGAAGGGGGAATGAAGTGATGGATGCAGTGAATGGTGAATCCGTTTGATGGACCCATTCGTCGAGGTCGCTAGACACCCTTCCTCTGAGGGTGTTCATCATGAAGTCCATCTGTTCCTTCATCATCTGCTTCTCCGCGACCATGTATGGTGAAGTTGTCTCTACGACGAATAGACAACTTATGTCTTGTCACTCTGGTCTGCTTGGGGTGTTGCTACCTTCCAGCCCTTCTTGATCCCTTCTCTCAGTGCTGATGCCTTCTTGGTCCTCCTCGTGAGTGTTAAGCCCTGCATTCTTTTGGCGCAATTGTTCCTCTAGGTCGTGGTTTTGCTTGGTGAAGCGTTCCACGGCCGTGGTGAGAATCTAAACCTGTCTTTCAAACAAGTGGTACATGGTTCGTCTCATTGGTTGTTGTTGGTGGTAGCCATAGAATGAGTGAGTACCATACAACTCTTCATTCTGGAAGTGGTAGTATGGCTTTTACTATAGCATTCCCACAGATGGCGCCAACTGATGATGACAAAAATCATCAATAAGTCGCACAGTGCTCACGAGCTCTAGACAAAAACCTGCGCAACACAAAAAGAAGAAGACCCTACAAAGAGTACTAGTGTAGTACCGACCAAATACCTTCCGAATGTCAAGTTAGAGAACTTTCACAAATACCTTAGTTTGTGAGGGTTTGGGAGTTTTTATAGTAGCATAGAGCTGCCATTCATTTCTTGGCAGAGAGCGTCTTTCCTTGTAGGGAAAATCCTCATTCATATGTGTATATTATGGGATCCTTTCCATGTAGGGATCCTCTTGATTAGGGTTAACTATAGGGCACAAGATGTTTCCTTATATACACATTCGTGGAGGCCAAGCAAGGCCATGTTGGACCCGTCATAGGCTTCCTTCTCCCCGTTAGCTTCCTTCCGTCGGCCTCTTATCTCGTCTAGGCGTTCCCATCGTCTCACATAGATTTCATCAAGCATGGAGTCGTCGACCTATGATGTCATTGTTTTCATCTCTTATGAATGAACAAGCGGAGCTAACGGGTTCATTGGGACCGTCGGCTTCATCTTATGTAGACAAGTTTACCCTCTTCCATAATTACCCTTATCAACTACAAAGAAATCCAATTGAGTCAATGTTGCGGTCATGATCAATTTGACAGAATTACATGTTTTATAGTATTGTTGTAGAAGAAAAGAAAAGAAAATTTTCAAAACTCATTTCAGTTAATGGGTCTATCTTAAGATATGAAAATAGGAAATTTTTTTCATCAAATACTTTCTTTCATAGTTTAAAGAACCCTTTGTAATTAAAAAACAAAAACAAAAACAAAAGAAGAAACTTATTGGTGTCCAATAGACCTCAAAGTAGGGCTTAGCTAGAAAGATTATTGATCGTTCCTTGTGATTAATGATACATACTTATCTTTGATAAAAAAATTTAAAAAAAAAAAAAAAAAACATTGTAGTATCACAAGTTACTCTAAGAAACACATAAAGTAGGAAAATGCAGAGAATGTGGTGTGAGACAAATAATTTGGGTTTGGAGCAATTGCCAATTGGACAACCAACTAATGAATAATATGATGTTTCATTTTGTTATTGAGGTATTGGGTTCATTTGATAAATTCCTTTTGTATGTCATGTTTTCCTCTATTGGTCTAATTGTACCCTATATATTGGTTGTTGAGATGTAGTGTCATCCACATAAGAAAGGCTCCATTTGGTTGAGAGGATGAAAAAGTGAAAAAATGAAATATGTTAGAAGGATAGAAATTTTTTTAGTTTTCCACCATAAGTGTTTGGCAAAAGGAATGGAAAAGTAGAATAATATAATATCTTTATAAGTTTCCTTTGTCATCTACATGAGAAATACTCTACTTGGTTGAAAGGGTGAAGAAGTGAAAAAAATAAAATGAAAGATGTTAGAAGGATAGAAAGTTTTTTAGTTTTTCACCATTAGTGTTTGGTAGGAGGAATGAAAAAGTGGAATAATATAATATCTTTATAAGTTTCCGTTGTTTCGTTGAGAGAAAGAATGAAAGTATTGAAACAGTAATTTATAGAAATTTACCATTATACCTATTACATAGAATGCAAATTATATATTATTATATAAAGAAAAAAAAATATTAGTATTAACTAAATTTGTAAAGATGTACTATTAAAAAAGTGAACACATCACATTTATTGTATCATTTTCTTTCATTCTCTATTTATCTATATGTACTATAAAACCAAAGCCTTTAACGCTTTTTTTGACTTTCTTAGAGCTTGCCACATACAATTTAGAATTCTCACATTTTTCCACATCAGCAGATATTTAAAAAATTGATTTTTTTTTTTTTTACTTCCCTATAAAATTTTGAGCTCTTGCATTTTTCTACAATAGTAAATATTTAAAAAATAAACAAATACTCACTTTCCCCCTCCCCCTCCCCCCCTCCCCCCCAAAAAAACCCCCCAATTCTTCTTCCAAAACTAGAACTAAAACCCCATAAAATAAAGAATCTCTTTCTTCTCATATCTCAACACTTCTGATCTCCTTCCCCAAAAATCAAAACTCTCTCCTTCCCCCCGAAATTAAAACCCTAAACTCCATCTCCTTTTCCCAAAACTCATCTCATCTCCTTTCCCCAAAACTCATCTCCTTCAAACTCTTTCTACCTCTCCGTCGTTTCTCCCATGGAAAACACAAACATCAATCTGAATCACATCATAATCTTCTTTGTAATTTGTTTTTTCAAACAAATAAATATAAAAAACCCTTACGTTAAACTAACAAGTACAATAATATGATACATAATATATATAAGTTCATTTACATTTCTCAACTTCTATTTGAAATTTTTCTAATCCTCTCTACAATTTGTTTTTCAAAAAAAAAGAAAGAAGAAGAAGAAGAGAAGAAAGCAGAGTCCCTGATGGTGTGGTTTAGTGTGCAAAGAAGGAGGTGTGGTGGTAGAGAAAAGAGCAAAGAATAGAAGCGGCCTTGACAAGGAAGGAAAAAATAGATAAAATTAACTCTATTACGTACTACTACCATGTGAGAGAGAGTGAGAAAGAAAGATATGTAAGTTTAGTAATGAGGATGGGAAGGAATTAAGATAAATTAAAAACATGTGGGATGTGAAAAAAGTTAAGGAAAAAGAAAAGAAAAATAAATCAGTGTTATGTTTTCATATATTTTGCATTATAGTAAAAAACAATCGGTAACTTCAATTTAAATTACAAAATCCAATTGCTAAGGAGTGTTTTGATTATGGTGGTTTATTGGTCATGTCTTTGAGTTTTTAACATTGCAAAGTCTATTGGATAATTTAGGATATTCTTAAGGATTAGAATACTAATGTTTATATTTATTGAAGTTTTTGTTTAATCAATATTTTCATTTAGTAATTGCATGTTTCTGATATTTTTTTAGAAACAAATACACACACACAAGGAATAAGGAAGCGGGTTTTAACACAAAAGCACACTACAAACTCTACACAAAAGTCATAGTAACTTTTAAGTGCAAGTTACAAATTGAGGTTAGGAATGTTTTAGATTGAAATTTTAATCTAAAATCAAAGAAAAAGAAACAAAGAAAAGAATTTTAAAAAAAAAATTCTTATACTCAATAGAAAGCGACTAGTTTTTTATATATAAAAAGTACTTGCCTAAATTAATTAAAATAGCACCTTAAGGTCATTTGATGCAGTCCAGATAAGGGCACTCGCTTTCGATTCATCTATGATCCTTGTTCTTTTTTTCTATCTGCTTCTGCTGCAACAAACGTGAGAATTTGATTGGTTCTACATTACCACCCGTTATCTTCTCCAAGAAATAGCATTAATTGGTTAATGTCGTGAAGTCCATTTAAAAAGATTAAAATAAAATAAAATAAACAAATGCATAAACTTATGTGATGAGAAAAATAATTTTTATAGTATAAATTAAAGTGAATATCCATGTGTCACATTTTAAGTTTTCATTCTCATCTTATTTTAGTCTAATATATGCCAGATGTCAAATCATTATATGTCAAAATTTTCCCCAAACACCCAAATATCTACTAGATTATTCAAGCTTTTTAGCAATTATATACTCAGAAACTAGGTTTCGACATATCCCTTCCAATTTTAATTTTCTTTCGTTTGGATATTTGACTTTCAGATACTGCAAATACTCCTTATTAGTCTCTATACACCAATTTAATGCTTTCTTTTCCTAACTTAATTTCCCTGGTTACCATCAAAACTAACTAGTGGGTATGAGGGAAAAAATACACATACACACAAAAAGTTAAGGACATTGGTTTAGGATTTTTTAAAAAAAATATGTGAGAGAAGAAAAAAGTAACTAACTTTTTTAAAGAGTTTTTATATTTATCATAAAAATGGTATTAAAACTTTTCTAAAATAATCTATTAACAAATACTCTAAGAACATTTATTAACCGGACCCAATATATATATATACCTACCTTGGTAGTCATCCTTAAGCCAATCTCTTCACTACATCTAAATTGAACCTTAAATGTACATTGTTTTTTTTTTTTGATAAATACAATACAATTTTAACTCATAGTGTTTGCTCCATGATGATTATTCTTCATCATTAAACCAAAATATCAATTGATTTTTAGTATAAGTAAGGATTAAACCTCAAATCTTATCTTGTTTGATAAAAAAAAAACTTTACTATTTGAGATATTTGAAACCCACTAACTTATTTATTTATTTATTTTATATTTTGATTGTTACAAAAGGAGAGAAGAAATTTGAACTTTTGATGTCATAGAGATACTATAATGTGTCAATCAATTGAATTACAATGCTGTTGGTGGAACTCACGAACCTTAAATATACATAGTCTTGCACATTGTTAATTTATTCATTCATATTTGGACATCTTATATTATATGAATATGCTATACAATTTCAAAGTAATTATGTATTATTTTGGGAGTAATATCATATTTCCTTATATGATAGTGAGTTTCATTATTCAATGGACACTCGTGATTCAACTGTACTTATCTAGAGATATTTCGACTTATGCAACATTCTCATGACTAACTAGAAGTAGATGAGGATGACAACAAGGCATCCTATTCCTAACATGAAAAGGCGTGATTTACAGAATTGAAGTGTGTGATATCTTCGCTCCACCAACTCGCGTGATTTCTAATTATGGGCACAAATCTGAAGATTCTTACCTTTTATTAGTTACATTAATCTTCATTATGCCATGACTCCAGTAAATGGAGAGAATTGAGGAAGATGGGGTTAGAAAACCACTCCTATGTAAACACTAGACTACACACTCATTTCGAGGTATGAGAGAAAATTCTCAGAAATGTTATTGTTTTCAACGTCTTTGAGTTCTATGAGTTTCAACTTAAGTATCAGAAGAAGTTTAAGCTGACATCATACTATTATCCCTTGATTGAGTAATTCTCTTTTGCAAATTTTCCAAAATTTGTGTTTGGATAAGTAGCCCACAAAAATCTTTGGCATCATCAAAATTCATAATGTAACTTGCTATTTATAAAAGAGGTTGTGGACGACTAAATTCCTCGGTTTGAAATAAATCAAACAAGTAAAATAGTTTCACAAATGCGAATTTGTATTGATGAATGTGTGGTACAATTCTCAGTAATTACAAAAAAAATGATCCTCTGATTCGATTTCCTTGAAAGATTTGTTAATTAGAATTGTGGTGATGTGATTTTGATTTGAATACAAGATATCCTTTTATTTGGCTGAAGGATGGATTGAAAACCTTTGAAATGGAATTACAATGAATCTCTGGCTATGAGCTTATTAGAAATTCTTTGTTTTTCACGTTCTCCGTGTTCTTCATGCGTTCTTCTTCTTTGAAGGTTTGTGGTAGAAGTTCTTCGGAACTTTAGAGACTTGAATCCGTAGAGCTTTACTGATTTTTGGTTTGTGAGGTTTCTGGAGACTTTTGAACTTGATTCCAGTGAAATTTGAGATCTAGGAATATGATATGGATGATTCCTCTTCGAATGTTCTTCGTATTTGAAGGTTTGCGGTGGAAGTTTTTCAGGGCTTTGGAGGCTTGAATCCATAGAGTTTCGCTGATTTGTAGTTCGTTGAGGTTTTTGAAGGCTTTTGAGCTTGATTTCAGTGACCTTTGAGATCTAGACAAGTAGTTTGAATGATTCTGTTTCGAATGTTCTTCGTATTTGAGGTTGAAATTTTGAAGTTCCTAGAGGCTTCAGGGCTTGACTCCAGCAGAATTTCAATACTTCTGAATCTTCTTTGATGCTGCTTGTGCTCTAGATAGCTTGTTATTTGAGTTTCTAGAAGCTTTTGAGCTTGATTCCAATGACCTTGAGATCTAGAAAGATGATTTGGATGATTTGGATGATTTCTCTTCGAATATTCTTCGTATTCGAAGTTGAAATTCTTGAAATTCCTGGAGGTTTCAGGGCTTGATTCTAGCAGAGCTTTTACATTTCTAAACTCAAGATCTCTTCTCGGTTCTTCCCCAGATGTCTTAGTGTGTTTAAATGCCTTAGGAAGGCTTCTATTTTTTGGAGTTTGGGGGTAGGTGCGCAATACGTGGCAGAATCTGATTGGTGACACATGTCACAGCTTGTTTGGTCTGCTTGGATCATCGCTTACACGCGCCAGATTGCTTTGGTCGTTGCTTACACACGCCAACTCACTTGCATCATCGCTTACACGCGCCTACGTGTGATTAGCATTTTGCATGCTTTTCATCTTTTTACCTTAATGAAATTTGGCAAATTTTTAGTAGCAGTACATGATACTTTGTAATTAGCTATACTTTGTGGATTTGGTGGCATAATGTGTCAGCTTATGATAAGCCAGGAATTTTCCCTCTCTACAGAGGTAAAACGACGTATTATGCTTATAAAAATATTGAATTTTATTTTGACTAAAATGCAAAATTGACCTTCTAACTTTATTTAAATTTCATTTCAATTCTCTAACTTTACTTTTATTCATTTCAGTCCTCTAAGTTTTAAATTTATTCAATTAAGACCTTTCCGTTAACTTTTGTTAAAATTTTTTGAAAAAAAAATCTGAAAAATATTTTTCAATCATTAATTGAATTTTTTTAATTTAAAAAATTTGAAGAAAAATTTATAAAATTGAAAAATTAACCACAACATATAACAAAAGTTAATAAAAGAGTCTTAATTAAATAAACTTGAAAGTTAAAAGACTAAAATTAAATTTAAAAAAACTTAGAGGTGAATTTTGCCCTTTACCTTTTTTTTTTTTTTTTTTAATACTATTTCTCCTTTTTCACTGCTCATTCCAATTTCAAGAACAGTTCTCTTTTCAGTCCGTAATATTAAAGACATTGATTACTTTTAAACGATTTCGCCTTTTTATTGTTCAGTCACATTTCAAGAACAGTAGTCCCCCAGGGGTACTACAAATACCATTTAACTGAAAATCTTTAAAACTAGATAAACTTGGCTACAGTATACTGGACAAAGCTTTGCCCAATTATCACAAGATACTTTTTTCATGTCCTTGTTTTACATTTTCTATGCTATTTTTACTCCCCACAAATATTATATGACAAACTAAATTTATATAGTTTGAAGGATCAAAGCTTATAACCCAGTTGGGTCGATCGAGTGGTTGGCACTCGGTCTTAAAGTAACAGCCTTGAATTTGACTAGGAGCTCCCTAGTTCAAATATTAGTCTCTAATTGAAAGTTTTGAAAGAATATTATGGAAAACCAAAAAAAAAATAGGTCAAAAAGTTGTCAAAAAGATTGCCAAAAAAGATTAAAAAAATTACCAAAAAATTGTCAAAAGCTACTCCAAAACTTGAAAAACCGACACAATATATATTGTTAAGGGGCACCTTACAGTGCCCGTTGACACAACCTTATTATCATTATCATTATAATGAAAAATATAAATATGATTGACTAGAGGGTTCATGTTATTAATTATATATAAAAAAAATGTGATAGTTCAAGTATTAGTCTCTAGTTGAAAGTTTTGAAAGAATATTATGGAAAACAAAAAAAAAAAGGTCAAAAAGTTGTCAGAAAGATTGACAAAAAAGATAAATAAAAAATTACCAAAAAATTGTCGAAAGCTACCCCAAAACTTGAAAAACCGACACAATATTTGTTGTTAAGGGGCATCTTACAGTGCCCGTTGACACAACCTTATTATCATTATCATTATAATAAAAAATGTAAATATGATTGACTAGAGGGTTCATGTTATTAATTATATATAGAAAATGTCATAGTTCAAGTATTAGTTTCTAGTTGAAAGTTTTGAAAGGATATTATGGAAAAAAAAAAAAAAGGTCAAAAAGTTGTCAAAAAGATTGCCAAAAAAGATTTACAAAATTACCAAAAAATTGTCAAAAGCTATCCCAAAACTTGAAAAACCGACACAATATATATTGTTAAGGGGCACCTTATAGTGCCCGTTGACACAACATTATTATCATTATCATTGTGATGAAAAATGTAAATATGATTGACTAGAGGGTTCATGTTATTAATTATATATAAAAAAAAAAAAAAAAATGTGATAGTTCAAGTGTTAGTCTCTAGTTAAAAGTTTTAAAAGAATATTATGGAAAACCAAAAAAAAAAGGTCAAAAAGTTGTCAAAAAGATTACCAAAAAAGATTAAAAAAAAAAATTTACCCTAAAATTGTCAAAAACTACCCCAAAACTTGAAAAACCGACACAATATATACTGTTAAAGGGCACCTTACAATGCCCGTTGACACAACCTTATTATCATTATTATTATGATGAAAAAAGTAAATATGATTGACTAGAGGGTTCATGTTATTACTTATATATAAAAAATGTGATAGCGATGAATGGGCATGGCTACTTCTATTTCTTGTCGAATTCATGAATGGGCATTTAGCCATCCCATCCACACATGCGCTTTTATCATTGTCACACCCATTTCAAAGTTATAAAAAGTAGTAAAACCCAGCGAATATCATCATCATCTTTTAAAAAATTACTACCATTCACAATGGCAAAAGCTGCATGGAGTATAGACTACTCCATAAATATAAGTGAGGAAAAGAGAAGAAAAAGGGGGGTCGAGTTCATTGAAATCCCGTGCTACCGTCCACCACGTGAAACACACCAAAAGCAACAGGGCGTAGAGGGTTTGATAAGGAGGGTTTGGGTTAAAAGCGTCTAGGTTAGTGTATTGTCCTCTTGCCAACACCTCAATCGTCCACCACTCCCGCATGGTAGGGGTGGGGGACACAGTGATGAAGTTATACTTATCATGCACACTCCCTCACTCGCCCTCTGGTGGTTCTACATGTCACGACCATCTTGTCATTTGGGTCCAAATATCCTTCGCATTTATTGCTGCAGATAAGAAACCACGTGGGCAAGTGCATTCCTTCTCTGCCCTATAGTCCTTTCCAGTTTCCAGTTCCATTAAACTAACCTCTAGCTAGTTCATGAATGTGGTTAAATCATATATATTTATATAAGTATCTAAAAAATAGGTCTGGTTAAAGCACACGTTAACTATCTATTTTAAGAAAATTTTTATAAAAAATTAAAAAGTTGACAACAAATTTACTAATTTTTATTAATGTATGCTCTAAAAACACACACTAATAAATTTCTTTAAAAATATGGTAAAATATAGTTAATATTAATGAGCTAGTTAGGTTTGGGCTAAGATCAATCAGATCCAATACTATTATAAATAGACCAACCTAATTTGTTGAGTAAAGTTTAGTGTCCAAGTTGAGTTTTGGGACTAAATAGGTTGAAAAGTCTTAGACTTGGTTTGCACTATTTCAAACCTCATGGTGTTAAATGTATTTTACTCTTAGAAATATGTTATTTAAAAGGTTTGAATGATATAGATTTTTTTTTTTCTGATAATTTGACAGTTGAGATTTGAAAATTTTGAATTTTAGATGTTTTCGCCAGAAACGCCAAAAGATACAAACTAATTAAGTTATAACAAGACTCTTGATAAATTACAAAATATAAATTAAGAGGATCTTTGTTTGATTAAATGTATTTCATCATCATTTCCTTGAGAAATAATTAATGATCATATTTTAGTGAACAAGTCTTAGTTACCTAATAATCTTCCTCAATTACATGATGAAACCTAGTGTGCGTTCGATTCCGTGCACGGTTTTTTAGTTGATTTGGATGTTACTGTTCACGTACCACCAAACTCATGTTTTTACAGATTTTTAAATAAATTTAGATCCCACAATACTATTTATACCTTTAAAAATTATTTTGTTACAGTATTTTTAGCAATAAATTTTTAGTTTTCAGCAAATAAACGATATCTAAACACATCCTTAATATTGGGTAACTCATACTATTTTCAGATTCATACAAAATAGGCCATTTTCCCCTTTAGTTGATTCACTTATGATAATTAAGTCGACAAAAATACAAAATTAGCTTTTAGAAAAAACTGTCCTCGTGTTCTTTTTAAGAAACAGTAGCATTTGTGGAGGATTTTAAAATTTGGCAAGATTCCGTGGAACTGCTTATTTTGAAAACAGTTTATTTTACTGAAATTAAAAAATTTTTGTTTAAATTTTGTCACAGTATTTTCAACAAAAAAAAATTTAGTTTTTAGCAAATAATCGATATCTAAACACATCCTTAATATTAGGTGACTCATACTATTTTTAGATTCATACAAAATAGGCCATTTTCTCCTTTAGTTGATTCACTTATGAAAATTAAGTTGACAAAAATACAAAATTAGCTTTTAGAAATGTTTTTTCTCGTGTTCATTTTAAGAAACAGTAGCATTTGTGGAGGATATTAAAATTTTGGCAAGATTATGTGGGACTGCTTATTTTGAGAATAGTTTATTTTGTTAAAATTAAAAAAAATTTATTAAAAATATTATAAATAAAGATAAAAATTAATTAAAATAATATAGTAAAATTTATAAATAGTAAAAATAGTATAATAAAATTTATAAATAATATTAAAAATAAACTAAATAGTAATATAATTTAGCTTAACCGACGCATAATTCAAGTAAAAATCTCCCCAATTCTCTCGCATGCTAAAATAAAATAAAGGAAACATAGAGAGAGAGAGAAATATAACAATGCGCAGAACCAATACGCAGAACCAATTATTGACTAGCCAATCACGTCCCCAATACGCAGAACCCATCACTATCACAATCCTGAATCCTCACGCGCTACAATGCCAGAAAGATTTTTTTTTAAATTAACGTAGAAGTATAGAACACATCAGAACAGCCAAAAAAAAAAAAAAAAATTATATTATGCAGTGCTCATAGTTGTAAGAAAAACATAATCTAATTAAAATTATAAAATCGTATTTTTAAAACACAATTATCTTCTCAAAAAAAAAAACAATTATATGATATTTTTGACATAATCAATACGATATTAACGGTAGTATGTACGACGTATGTATTACGCCCAAATATCAATTCTTACAAAAGGGCATATGAGTAAAATCACACTAACCCAATCAATCTCGCTTCTTCTTCTTACGTCTATAAGCAAATTACTATAAAACGCCATTTGACACACTCAAAGCCAACGGCTCCTAATGTAAATGGAGCAACTACCATACACTGACGATGACACCACCACCACCACCACCACCACCACTACTTCTACTACTACCACCACCACCACCACCACCGCCACCACTATCACCACAAGCACCGCCTCTCCTCAAAGCGAACGCAGCGGTACACGACACCCCGTGTACCGCGGCGTTCGGAAGCGAAGGTGGGGCAAATGGGTGTCCGAAATCAGAGAGCCCCGCAAGAAATCACGCATTTGGCTCGGTTCTTTCCCAATCCCAGAAATGGCAGCCAAGGCATACGACGTCGCCGCCTACTGCTTGAAAGGTCGAAAGGCGCAGCTCAATTTCCCCGACGAGGTCGAGCACTTGCCTAGGCCGTCCACGTGTACGGCCAGAGATATTCAGGCGGCGGCAGCGAAAGCGGCACACATGATGGCCGCGGAGATAACTAAGAAGAAGAACATTAAGAACAAGAAGAGCCACGTCGTGTCTTCGGACGCCGATGATTTCTGGGCCGAGATTGAATTGCCGGAGCTCATGATTTCTGGGTCGTGTGGGTGGTCGTTTACCGGTGATGGTGCCACGTGGCCTGATGGAGACGTTGCACAACCATTCATGGCGTGCCTCTGATCAATCTTGTTGGCGCTAATGTACTGTTGGTAGGGTTCGTATATTTATGTGTGTGTGTGTCTTTTTTTTTTGTTTTTTATCTTCTTCTTTGTTATTGCTTTTGTTTGTTATTTCTACTTTTGGATATATATATATATGTACGTACTTATATGTTAGAAAAGGATTAATTATCACAAGTGCCCTTATTAATTTTGAGCATTCTAGTGCACGAATTTGAGCTCGCTTTGATGGGTTTAAACTTTAAAGCTGTTGAGATTTGTGTTCCATCCCTCTTCTCTCAAAATCGGTAGTATATGTTTTACAAATAAACTGTAGAGATTGTTTTATAAAGGAATTAGGTGGTCAAATATGTATAATTAATATTTATATCAATAAATTCCATAGTTAACAATAAGATGATAGGGGGTGGTTGATAAAACTATGTACAAGTGAAAGTGGACCAATCAAAATTCACTGCGCAAAAATAAGTTGGAAAAGAAATAATAATAAAAAGTTGTGGAATTTAAACTTCTTTTTCACTGTTATGATTAATTAGCTACACAAAAATATAGTAAAAATAGTAGTTTTAGAACTACAAATTATTTTAAAATGTTTTTTTAATTTTGTCACAACTTTAACAGGATAGAGTGTAAATGGTTAACCATTACTTACACACCTTAAATCTAATATTTTTTTTCACCAATTACACTAACACGTCAAAGTTGTGACAAAATGTTATGAAAAATTTTGTAATTCTAAACTTTTCCCCAGTAAAAAACGCTTTGACAGAGAGAGACAAAGAAAGAGAGAGAGAGAGAGAGAGAGAGAGTTGTTGCAGTCCGTGCGTGTAAAGCCAAAGTGCAATCGTTGTACAACCACCAAACGCATTTACCAGTTAAGTTAATACATCATTATCGTTTATTTTTTTTCCCCTGGTAAGCAATTTTATCTTCCTTGTCATGACGTACTCATGATAAACGTTTTTACATACTCTATTAGTTGACTAAGATAGGTATATCTGAAGGAAAACCTATATATATTCTTGAGTCTAATTGAGATCACCTTCATAAAGTCAATACTTAATTACATTAACGTGTTGTGATGCCTTTGATGGTACATTTGAACATAGAAGATTATGATATGACATCTTATAATTTGTGTATAAAATTATTGGCTAATTAATAACGTGTGTGCGCGTGTGTATATATATATATATATATATAGAGAGAGAGAGAGAGAGAGAGAGAGAAAGAAAAGGATTTGTTACAACTTACAACTTTCACGGACTTGACCTTTTCTTTAGTGTTTAACTATCATTTGTAGCAAAGGTAGGATTACTACCAGCCATGTAATTTTCTCGTAAGAACATATGCATACGTCCGAAGTCACGAACGTTATAGAAAGCAAATTTGGGCAATACATTTTCAAGGAAGATCCAGACAGGGCTTCCGTCATATGTTCTTCTTCTTCTTCTTCTTCTTCTTCTTCTTCTTCTTCTTCTTTTTTTCCTTTTAAAAGATGAGATAAAAAAGAAAGAGGTTTAGGGCCCGTTTGGATTGAAGGGAAAAAGAGTGAGAGTAGAGTAAAATTGGTTGAAAATATGTCAATTTTGGGGCATTTTTACTCTACTCTAAATCCAAACAAACCTTTAGTTTTAAGAGAGAAATTATGCAATAATGTGGTATCAATTCCATCCTCTCAGATAATATTGGATTTTACAATGAAAATTTGTTGTGGGATCCTCCATGTGAGATGAAAAGGTTTATGGTTTTTTATTCAGAGTGTCAATAATTTTCTAACTCTGGAAAATCTAAAATAATGTCATTTTTGTTATCATGAATTAGTGGTGAAATTTTTTCTTTTCCCTTATTCATCCGAATTAAGGAAAATAGTAAAGAGAATCGATTTCGAGTTGTCTTACGAAGCCTCAAAAATCATGAAATTTTAAATAAAAAAATCAGTCTCCAACCTTATAGACATCGAACTAGTTGCTTCGGGTTGGTTTGCTTCAAATCTTGATCCCAAATGTAGTATGTCAAGATATCTTTACAATGGTATGGTATAAGATTCTACTAGAAAGACAATTTGTTTTGAGTTGTTCAAAGTGAATTCGATTACTATGAAACTCTTGTCAAACTTGATGGATAATCAACTTCATGGCTATAGAATTAACTTGACTGACACTTGACTCAATTTATAGCATATCACGAGTCGTCATGATGATGTATGATTTGAGGGTGAAAAGGATTTTTTTTTTTTTTTTTTTTAAATCGCTATTCAAAATGCTCAAAACACTCTATACCACCATGAAATATCTGAGAATTTGAAGGTTGAACCCAGCTAGTGCTATTCCCAGTCTTGACCTTGAGAAGGTATGTGAGACCCACCATAGAATCACATGACAAATTGAGGAGCACACCAACGTCAGTGAATAATTAGTTAATTTTATATAATCATAATTTATGAATAATTTTTTTTCAAGAAATTAATTTAGTTTATATAAAATATACATAGTAAAAGAAAAGGAGAGAGTGAGGGCACATGATAATTTTTTTATATAAGTCAATAGCTATAATGGAGAATGAGATATTTGAATCTTGAATATGTTTATTAAAAATATTAAAAAGTGCTTATTGAATTACAAAACTCTTGACATTATAAATTGTTTCTTGGTCTACCTAAGTTTTCTTTTCTAAACCTAAATTGGTCATTTTTGTTATTGGTCCCTCTCATTTAATGAGAATGCAATTCTTGTGGACCATATATAGAACCCTAATTTTAAGAACTAGATTTTTTTTTTTTTAATACGTATGAGCTGGATTTTAATAACTCATGTAATAATTGATACATTTACCTAATATTAATTGGAAAACTAACAATTTGGTTCTTAAAAAAAAAAAAAAAAAAAAAAAAAAAAAAAAAAAAAAAAAAGCCATTTGCTTAAAAAGTCTTTTTCCCCCTAGAAAAATGGTCGGGCAGAACCACAAAAAAAAAAATTCTTTTTTTTTTCTAGGAAAAAAAAAAGAAGAAATTCAAATATATGTATTTTATTTGAATAATGGAGAGTGAGAATGCTTTATTTAATATAAAATTGACCAATAACCAAAAATTGGTCTTGTGAAATTATCATCCATTTAAATTTCTTAACATCATTTAAATAGACATAGAGACATTTATTTATACCATAAAAAAAATTAATATTGGATGTCATGCGTAAAGTTTGAAAATTATACCAAGGTTTACAATTACGTGAAAGTATTTAGACAAAGAAAAGTGGTTATTGGTTAACACAGGAAGTCGTAAAACACCTCCTTAATATTAAAAATAATCCATATAAACTACATAAAATTAAATAAATATCACGTGTTTCATTCGTCACATCTAACTAAAAACTAAAAATAAAAAGAATTGAAAGATTTAAAAATGGGATGGGAGCTTATCCCATTCTCTTGTACGGTATTGAATAGCTAAAACAAAATTTACTTCCTCTTCATCTTATGAGAATTTGATTGTTCAAGCAAAACCACCACTTTAACAAATCTATCTTTCATTTATTTTTCAATTTTAGTGTCTTAAGAGTAATAAAGCAATTGAATGAGAGTGAATCGAATAAAGTTTGAGTTTTCAGTTGCAAAGAACCTTCTCGATGAAAAGGAGGTGGTTACATATAGTGCCAAGAGATTATCTCTCACGGTGGACTAATCGCAATCCAGAGAAGAAATACAGGAAAAAGGCAAAAAAATATGGATAGAAGAACTGGATCTTGAAAAGTTGACCTATGTAATTGCAACTTTTCTTAAAGGATTTCTTAATATTCTATTACAAGGTTTAATAAATTAATATAGTCATTGCAATCACAACTGTTAATGCAAGTAGAGCAGGTTATCTAAGGATGAGAATGGAACGGGATGAGTTTGGATGATTAGTGTTTTATTAATTTTTGTCCCATCATCTCTTTGAATGAAAATTAAGGATGACAATAGGACAGGACGGGTCTGGATCATAGACGTTTCGTTTCTATCCCATCACTTCTTTGAATGGTGATAATCTACGTGAAATGGAGCAAAATCTGCACAGGGCCAGGAGGAGTACGAACGAAAGGATTGAAAAACATTTTTGTCATCCTAAAGTTAATCATACTGTCATGTAAAAAGTTACATCACTAATTAAATCAGCTGGACAAACAGAGGCCCGCAAGAACATGATCTATCACTCAAATGAGGATACACTCGCTTGATTGGACCATGAGGTCGAGTAGTAATGTTGTATATAAGAAAACCAAAGGGTCATCACTGTCGTGATTGTGATTTGTGAAGGTTATAGCTGCACTTACCATTATATAGTTCATCAAACTTTTTTCTTATTCTCCTCCATTGGAGCATTCAAGCCACGAAAATGACCACGCGTTTCCAGCTAGGATATTATAATTCAACCGACAAAGAAGCATAAAAAAAATGGTTTGACAAGACGCGCTGCTCTCAACCAAGAAAAATGAGCCAGCTAGCATTCAATCTCCGATCTCCAGTTATCTTAGGCACTTTTTTTTTTTTTTTTGTTAAATAATGTTTGGTATTGTGATATAATAATTATTTTTATGATTTAGATTTTCGCTAGTTTTGTTATGTTTTTATTATAAAAAATAATTATTTTTCTTTTTCAAAAAAAAATCATTTCTAATAAAATTATTCATTAAAATAAGAGAAAATTATTCTTCTTTAAAAATGGTTGTAATAACTATTTTTTAGTAGGAGTAATAATTTTTAAAATTAATATATTTTTAAATAAACAAAATTACATATACACATAACAATTATATAAATAAATAAATAAAACTCATCTTTCTCTCACATTTAAAAAATATTATTTTAAGGAAACATAATTATCTGAGTACGAAAATTCCTAAAATAAATCTTATATTTTATTCTAATATTACAAATCACAACCAAATTTATGAATAGGTTTAGTTATGGATAAAGTTTAGCTACAAAATTGGTTGTAACTTTAGGCTACAATTTTACTCAATATCTTTTCATTGAAGGTAAATTTTGACAAATCCACCAGTTGATTATATCTTCTTCTTATATCCTTTATGTTTGCAAAATTTCTAAAAAATTAAAGATTAATAGCTATATCATTAATAGAGTGTTTAAATTGTAAGTTTTTGTAATATAATAAAAGCTTATAGATCAAATAGTAAATAATATTTGATTGACACAAAATTTGACATGCGTATCAAGAGCATAAAAAACAGGCAATTCGATGGTCGGATTTTCAAAATATGAAGTAATTTTTATTTTATTGAGTAAAGTTAAACTACAACCAATTTTGTAGCTAAATTTTGTCCTTTAGTTAATATAATACATTTTAAGTAATAAAAATTATGGTAAATTCCAGAAACCTCCCCTAAGGTTTGGACTAATACTAATAAAGTCCACAACATTTAAAAAGTGACCATTTTGGTTCTTATTGCCAAACGGTTTGTAACACCATTAACTTCTTTTTTTTTTCGTTCATTCTTCTGATTCTTTCCTCTCTCCAGAATCACCTCTCTCTCTCTCTCTCTCTCTCTCTCTCTGAGTCCATAACCTCTAACCAAACCGAGCAACCCAACCACCCAACCCTACCCGACCCACCACCACTTCAAATTAACCAACCTCCACTCAAATTCGGCAACGATCATCCTCCTTTGCTCAGCTCCGGTGACAATTTATCTCAGATCTACTTAGATTGGATGATTTTGGCTCAGATCCAAAGATATTTTCAAAAACCCACTTAAATCAGACGATGTTTAAGCCTAGACCGGTAATGTTTCACTCTCCTCTGTTCATATTCGACGGCATCTGGCGGCGTTTCAATCTCCTCTGCTCAAATCCGACGCCGTGGTAGTGTGTTTGCAATTTCTCTTCTCTCTTCCTCTTTGCGGTGGCACTGTGGTTGTGGGTTTTGTAGTGGATCGGTTTTGCTTTGGATTGGTGATAGAGAATTTGGTTTTTTGTGGGTGTGTTGAATTTTTTTGGGTTTTGGTTTGTGTTTTTGGTTCTGGATTTGTTTTGGGGTGGTCGGTATTGCTGATGGGTTTGTGGGTTTTGTTGGTGGTTGGTGGTTCAGGGTTTGTGGGTTTTGTTGATGGCTTTGCTGGTGGTCGATGGTTGGTGGTCACTAGCTTTTTGTGGGTTTTGCTGGGTCGGGTCACTGGCTTTGTGGGTTCTGTTCTTCAATTGTTTCTTCTTCTCTGAATTAGAGAAAGGGAAGAGAGAAGACTCAAGAGAGGGGTGAGAGTGAGGATAGAGGGAATATAACGGTGTTACAAACCATTTAGCAATAAGGACCAAAATGGTCACTTTTTAAATGTGGACTTTATTGGTATTAGTCCAAAACCTCAAGGAAGGTTTTTGAAATTTATCTTAAAAATTATTATTTATGTCGTAATCTTCATTCAGTGTACCAAACGTGCCTTAAGTTAAAGGGCAAGTTTTTATTACTTCTCATTTACGTGTATTATTGATATTATTTTATCTATACTGTTTATAAGAGGATTCCCCTCTTTGGGCTGGACTTTTATGTGGTTCAAAAATACCTCTAAATCTTATGTTTAACAGGGAAAAAACTTAAAGAAAATCGCTAAAAATCTATCTTCAAAACAAACTTGTTCAAAAAAAAATTTTAAAAAAATGGAGAATTAAGACACTAGACCCTAAAAAAAAAAAGGCTCATCGCATGCGCAAAGGACGTGTGATGAGGCTTGTTATTTATAAGAGTGTTGTTAACGGGTATTTTTAAGGTAATTGTTAATAAATTATTTTTGAAAATTTTTTACACAACTTTCATGGGAAATATAATTAAAAAAAAAAACTGTTAAATTTTTTTTTTCTTTTCCTATAAAAAGTTTCTAAAAATATTTCATAAACCAATCTCCTTAATTAGATTAGAGCATCCGTTAATTTTTCCCTATTTATAATTAATAACATGTTATTTGTGTACTTGTATGCTATAAGCAATGTTAATCACACAATTTTTTTATAACACTTTTTACAATCTATTAAAGTGACAAATAATATTGAAATAGCATCATCTCACATCGCATTACAAAATATAAACATCATCTCACATAGATTTTCAGAACAAGCAGGTAAAAAATTGTTTAAAAAAATTAGAAACAAAATTTATGCTGATTAGGCTATCTATAAAAGGGTTCTCTTTTTCTTTTTCCTGTCTTTCTTATATGCTGATATGATTAGGTTTTTAAAAAAAAAATGGGGTGATTAGGCGGGTGTGAAAATTCTCCACCTAATAAACCCAAATTAAACACATATTTTTAATTTTTTTGCCTATCCCCAATCAACTAATTCACCTCTCACTCTTTCATTTTCAATTTTACAAGTATTTACTTTATTTCTTCACCTCTTAGCTCTGTGTCTTCACTCTTCAGCTCTCCACCATGTAATCACAATTACATGGGTCGACTCATGTCCCACACCTTTGTAAGTGGAGAAATGCTAGGGACACACACTTTTGCATAATTTTGGCCACAACTCGCCACATGATGAGTTGTGATTGGTTAGAATGCATCCCCACATGGTCCACTAATACACTCTAACCAATCACAACTCGCTATGTGACGAGTTGTGACACAAAGTTATGCAAAAGTGTGTGTCCCTAACATTTATCTTATAAGTGCGCATGCCATGGGTGGGCAAAATATTAAATCGACCCTCAATTAGAAATTGGTAGTAACATTTAAATTTTTGTATGCTTGGAAGCACCTATCATGCATTCCAAATCATCCTAAAATCTAAGAATGTGTTTGGTTCAAATGGAAAATATTTTTTGGTACCCAAAAATATTTTCAAGCAAAATTATTTTCAAGTGTTTGGTTGCATTATAGAAAATACTTCAAAAAAATTTTCAAGTGTTTGATTGCATTTCTGAAAATGTTATGAAAATCCTATTTTGATTATTTTCTAGTACCTCTTCACATTTCTCATCTACCAAGCTCATATATAATTAATAGTGTAGGGTGGTGATTGAGTGGCAGACAATGAGTGGGGTGGGTGGGTAGTAGAGATTCTGTTAATAAGTTTTAGGTGAGGCAGAATGATTTATGGCAAATAAAAGCGTAAACTAATTTCTATTATAAGTGTCTTTATTTTACGATCAGCCGAAAAAAAATTCTCAATTAACCTTTCATTGCTCCTAACATTTGTACATAAATGCATAAAATAATTTCCGTCAAATCCAACATGACCTAATTAAGTTGTCACTGTAGGTGCTACTGAAGGATATGAAACAGAGTATAAATAGGAGAGATCATAAAATGTTGTTGGAAGCTGAGGGTATTTATATTGAGACTGACTCCAAGATTTGTTGTGATGCTCTTATTAATCCAAGTCAAACTTCCTCTTGGAGAATTAGGTCCAAAGTTATGGAGATGCAGATCCTGCAATATGCTCTTTCTAATGTTTTTGTCTCTTGGGTCCCTAGATTAGCCAATATGGCAGCCCATTCTCTAGCAAAGTGGTCTCTGTCATTTAATTTTTTTGGTTCCTTTGATATTGGCTGTTGTCCCCCTTGTTTTGCCTCTGTTGTGTGGGATGAAGTTGGTAGCTATTTGTATTTTTTTGCTCTTCTTTGTTAATAAAGATTTTTAACTCATCAAAAATAATAATAAATAAATAAAATGTATTAAAAACCACCCTACAAACTATCATTTGTGTCTGGCTTATTGCAAAGAATAATGTATTAAAAAAAAAATCCCCCTACAAATGATAGTTTTAAAATACCTTATGTATTTTAAATTTTTAGTGTAAAATACATTTTAGTTCCTCTAACTTCCATGTTGTTATACATCTGGTCCCTCAAGATTTAATATAAACAATTAATATCCTTATATATATGTATAATAATACATATTTCATTTATGAGGTAAGACTTCCATCAGATACAACACAAGAGGATCTGGTTCAAGAAGTTAGGCCTTTCCTCTGTCCATATACAGAATCATTGGTCCGAGTATTGGTTTTCTACCAATTTTGACAATATTAGCTCAGTCAAGTTCCATCTGGTCACTGGTCAGTACACGTGGAGAACCAGATCCCTGTATATCCTTATCGATTCCTCCATAAAAAAAAACATTTAACAGCACATGCAAAACCAAAATGTTACTATTGAGTATTGACTATTGAGCACAAATGAAGGGCAATTTTAGTACGGTGCAAATGCAAATATAATGAGTCGTGGCTTTCGTGAGAATTACTGAACCATATAATTCTCGTGTTCTCGATTTTTTTATTTTATGATTTCTCTTTTGCATTCATTCTAACATATATAACATGGTATAACATATTGCGTTGTTAATATATTTAACAAGAACCATATGTCTTAATATTTTGATAAACATATAATGAGCATATGGAGTTCAAGTAAAATAGTGGTGATGCATGGCTCATGAACAAGAAAGCTCCAATGCAATTGAAATCTCAAATTAAGAGAAATATCAAACTAAAAATGACGCATCAGAATAAGAAACATTACTAACTTCTAACACTCAAATACCAAAAATATGGGATTATCGTGCTTCTTCTTCTTTTTTCGAACTTCCAAACAAAAAAACTATGGACATTTTCAATACTGTCCGATTATAAAAACATGTTTGTGGTTTTGTGCAAGGTCATTGTTTTGACAGAGATGGAATCAAACGTGTGTAAAATAATTAGATACTGTCAGAGCAGTGGGGTTTTGGCAGGATTGGAAGGAGACAAGGAAAAAGATAAACAAGTGGAAATTGGATGGGAACAATTAAATTATTTTGATTGGTATACAAGTAGTACTGTTATTTCAAGTAATCATACCACAGCAATCGATGGGTAATTCTTAGGTATTGCCAGAATATAGAGAATGATATTTCATTTTTTCACATTCATGGTGAGGTTTGTTCATTAAATTCATGATGGGATCCATAATAAATGTGAGAGGAGGAAACATAATTTTTTCGTATTCTGAGAATACCTAAAAATTTTCCGAGATCAATAAACAAAATATTACAACACCTGAGTGAGTTTTAACAAAAATAAAAACCAAATACCAAAAAAAATGCATAATTTTTGTCACAACTATTCATATACTTGACTGTGATTGAGAAAGAAAAAATATTGGATCTATAGAAAGTTAGAAACAAATTGTCACAATATGCCTCGCAAGAGGATTGTGGCAAAAATTGTGAATTTGTTTGCCATAGACCTCGAATTTTAAAGAAAGATGTGAATGATTGAGTCAGTGTCACCCATTCATCAGGATGGCGTATGGTTCCTTTGTCCCACTTGATGTTCCTGTAGCCATCAGTCTTCAATTTTTTTCTGTATCATTGAGAGGCTCGTCTAGTCCTTTACCCTTGTGGGCCTTGTGTAGCCATGGGTCAATCTCTTTGTTTGGACTTTGGAACCCAAAAAGGATTCTCTCAATCAGTGTTAACAGTAAAATTTTTAATGTGTTCTGTCATTATGGCATAGATCGTACCACTTCTAAAAAAACAAAAAAAGGTACAAACTCTAATTTTAATATGTGGCTCTACCAACCAAATGTACTTTTTTTTCTTTTTCCAATTATTACAGAATCTTCTTTTAGTTAACTCATGTCATCTTATCAAAAAAAAAAAAAAACTCATGTCATGTTAAATAGTAATTTCAAAATATTTTTATTTTTTTTTCTACATTAAATGTGATAAGGTAAAATAAGATAATGTTTACATTAAGGGTCCGTTTAGATTGAGCTGAAAACTAAAAACTGAAAAACACTATAGCAAAATAATTTTTTAATGTGTAAATAGTATTATGGAACTTATTTTTAATAAAAAAGTTGTTAAAAAGTAAAATTTGTGGGGCCATGAACAATGCACGGTGTGCACTGTTCACAGAAAAAGTCAAATTTGTAGGTCAAAAAATAATAAAAAAGTAAAAAAAAAATCTGAAACGCACAACGTGCGTTTGGGAAGCGCAAAACGCGCTTCCCAAACGCCCTCTAAATCTTATAGTTCCGCCACATCACATGCTAATGCATTTTTTTTTTCTTTCTTTTTTACATTTTTTTTGTCATTTTTAGTTAGTACATAATCATACAAGATAACAATTTTGTCATATGTCAACAATTTACGTATTGTATCCTAAACATTAAAGATAGCATATAAGAAACCTATCCCAAGACAAGTATCATGATGCTATGTGGTTTTTTTAAAATAATATTATATTTATTATTTCACTAATTTCATCCTAACACATTAATTAAATAATAAAATGTGAGAAAGTCAATTTTTTTTTTTTTAAAAGAAAAGAGAGAGTCAGTTTGATGTCTCTATTTATAGATAAAGGAAACAAAATTACTAGACTTTACCTACAGTTTTGACAGAGTAGATTATAGATAGCCTATCTTAGCAATGTTGGGCTTAGGTTGTCCGTAAGTTAACTTGGCCACAAAAAGATAGAACATGTGGGGCCCCATTGTCCATGGGCTTAAGGGTCGGCATGTCCAGCCCCAAATTCTGGTTTGCTAGGGCTAAGTCTAGCCAACCAATGGTACAAAGTTTTTGTATGCCGGTTGCCTTTCTAGGTGGACATTTTTTAGCCATAGCTTGTGACCGACACTAGGCAAAGTAGGGCCCGTTTAGTACACGTGTGTAAACAATAATTTTTAGTTTTTTTGAAAATATGTATTGATAAAAATATGTGTAAAAATAGGTATAATATTGTTTAAAAACTGAAATCATGTGTTTAAACACATGTTCCAAACATGCCTTAGGTGTGTAAAGTGTGCTTCACATTTGAACCTTCACTTATTAGTAAAACACCAATCTCTACTTCATAGTCAATATTGGTCTCAAACTTGAACTATGATTGCTTATGAAGAATAAAGTATCCATACTCACCCACATAACACTCTAGGTGTTGACATAATCTCTATTAACTAGCACGTTATAACCATGTGTTGGTCCTAGTTTTCATAAGAATATTTGAGAATTAAATTATTCTTATTAGGGAGTGATCCCACTCCCAATCACACAAGTGAAATATGTTAAGGGTGCTCTGCAACTCTTACACTTCAATCATAAGAGTAGCAAATTTTCACTGACAATTGAATTATTGAACCCTTGAACATCAAAAAATAAATATTCTTATACCAAAGTGATAGTTTAAATTAAAAAATGTATATTAAAAAAATGATTGTGCATTTCATATGGCCACCACAAAATTCTTTTTTCCCATTGAAGTTAATTCCCATAGTCTTTAATCCCCAGTTATCTTTAATTCCTCATATGTGACTCATGACTGTACATATTTAAGTCTTATTCCGCTCAATGTATTTTTTAACTCTCCATCTTATCAATGCTTTGAGATAATCTATATGAATGATTCAATTGCTTAAAAATAGTTTTTTTTTTTTTTCTCTTATAAGTCTGTATTATCCATTATAATAATGATTATCTACTCTACCAATGTACTTTGCTTTCATAATAAATCAACACATGTGAATTGGGTTTTCCCAAAATGGATTTCGTGTAACAAATTTTTTATCCAGTTTGCTTCCTCACAAGCTGAAATTAAAGCTATGACTTCAACATCTATAATAGAGTTAGCAACAATTGTTTGGATTCTTGATAGGCTCAAAGTTGGTCTTCTAATGGTTTGTCAATCAGTTTCTATGTTTTCATTTATTTCTTCTACAAATTTCTAAAACTCGTTACATATTTGAACAATTAATCCTAAATATTAGACTTGTGATCAAACAAGATGTTTTATTAATATCTGTTTTAATTTAAAAAGTTAATGAATTAATCATGTGATATGTGATGTATACATTTCAATTAATCCTTGATAGGATTGAGTTGTGAGCTTCATTGATGGAAAAATATACCATGTTGCGGGTATATGTATCATCTCCCTTATAGTTGGTGGGTCCCACTCAGCTGAAGGAGATGATACATATACCCGTAACAGTAACAGGGTATACTTCCTCTTCATTGACCATTGTAAGAAGGATAAAATTTAGATACAGTACTTTAGGTTTTATTCTTTAGATTCTCCTCTTAAGATTCAGTCATGTGGCTACTTAGATAAAACAATACATTTTGATTCATGAGAAAAAATTCACATGGTAAAATCTTAAAAGGAGAATCTAATAAACAGCACTTACACACAATACATAAGTTTTGCTATGGTAGGAAGAGCCAAAATAAAAAATGGTGTTAAACTAGTTGACACTTGATAAGTGATGTACAAGAGTTGAGTATGGGCTGGGCTAGTTTACAAAATATCTTGACGCAACCAAATTAGATTGGGGCTTGCAAATAAAATCTCATTCAAATATCATTGGTGGGCTTTGGAGCACTTTGGGCTTGGTGAGCAGCCCACTTGACTCTCACTCATCCCAGCTACAAAGGCCTCAATCAAATTGTAAGTGGTTGTATCTCCTGACTTCAATACAACAAAATTAGAATTTTTTTCCAAAACAGGAAAAAAAAAAAAATTGTGCAAGTTATTTCGTGTTCCGGCCCATCAATATATATTCTACAAAAATCAATCCTATGCCCCCATAAGAAATTTTGGTTCCCCGTTTGGCGCTAAAAAATAACATCTAAATATTGTACTTAAGTTTTACTCTTGTAGGAAAAGCCAAAATAAAAAATGGTGTTAAACTAGTTGATACTTGATAAGTGATGTACAAGAGTCGAGTATGGGCTGAGCTAGTTTACAAAGTATCTTAACGCAACCAAATTAGATTGGGGCTTGCAAATAAAATCTCATTCAATAATCACTGGTTGGCTTTAGAACGCTTTGGGCTTGGTGAGCAGCCCACTTGACTCTCACTCAACCCATCTACAAAGGCCTCAATCAAATTGAAAGTGGTTGTATCTCCAGACTTCAATACAACAAAATTAATATTTTTTTCAAAACAGAAAAAAAAAAAAAAAAAAAAAAGTTGTGCAAGTTATTTCGTGTTCCGGCCCATCAATATATTCTACAAAAATCAATCCTATGCCCCATCCATGAGGAATTTTGGGCCCTCGTTCGGCCCTTCTTGACTCCCACATACTAATCCTACGTCATACTACACTTCTGCTTATCTAATCCTAGTTTTTAAAGGACGGCAACTTTTTTTTTTTTGCCACAGCTTTCATGTCGGTACGTTGAGAGCTTATTTGGAATTTGCTTATTTTTTTGAAATTGAAAATTTTTTATTGAAAATATTGTAAATTAAGATAAATTTTAGTTGAAATAGTACAGTGAGACTTATAAATTGTAATAAAAATAAGCTGAACAGTAATATAAATTGGCAAAATACAAGCTAGCCAAACAAACACTAAATTATTACATAATTATCTTTTTTTTTTTTTTTTTTTTGAGAAGACTATCATTTTTATATAGATATTATTTTTCTTCACTATCCTCAATCTGTCACTTGAAAATTTTAAAGCACCAACCCATAGGAAAAAATCATGCGTCTTTGGGTTTTATTTGGGGGAGGGAAGGGTAGAAGGATAAAATCAGTTGGTGGGATATAAAATATATTTTGTTCACCAAACAAATGTGGTAGAGATGAAGAGTAGTTTAATATTAAATATTTATTATTAAAAATAGAAAAATGTAAAAGTGGGGTCTTTTCATACTTTTATTTCTCAATGATATTTTATTTCCTCTTTTCTTCCTAATCTAGAAGGGGGAAAAATGGTTAGTTTGGTTGGAAAACTTCATCCACATTTATTTTCTTTCCAATTAAATCATGAAAAATCACATTTTCCTCTTCATTCTCTTTCTCCAATTTTTCATCACATTCATTTTCACCCCAACCAAATATAGTATAAAATTAAGTTAAGAGAAATATAGCTCATCCGACACCCCCTTATATTTCTAATAGAAACGTCCAAACTTCAAATATCTTATCAACAATTAAATTAATTTTTATATAAAAACAAAAAACCAACTCAAAGCTACGGCTTACCTTCCATAAACACAAATCAAGATTTGGTAGCATGTACAATTGTTCTCTTTTCTCTCATAATTTTAAAAAAATTAACTTTTTTTCTTTTAAATTTATGAGCTAAGATTAAAAATTACTTTTTTAATTCTCGCACAATTTGTTTCAATAAAAAATCTTACGAAAATATAGTTTTCTACGTTTATCCATATAATATTTAATAGCATCAAAAAAATGAAATAGTTTATTTGTTTTACAAGTTGACTATATGGAATACCTTATATGATTAAAAGTTTTTATTTTATTTTATTTTAAATCTCACTTATTTAAAGTTGTTGCTACTAGGGGTGTGCAATCAACCTGTCAACCCTTCAAAACTGACCCAATTCAACCCATCGGGTTGGGTTGAGTTGGTTTTTAGGCCTTGGTGGGTTGGGTTGGGTTACAAAAAAGTTTTTGATAGCAGGTTGGGTTGGGTTGGGTTGGGTTTGGGTCATAAATTTTCAAACCCGTCAAACTCAACCCGACCCACCCATATATTTAATATATATATATTTTTTTTAAATATATTATATAATTAATAAATTTTTTAAAATAACCAACTTTTCCTATCCTCTATATTCATATAAACTCTAATAAATTATTATTGTATTGATATTAATTTTTGATTTTTTTAATATATTTATATTTATATTTTTTTCTACTCAATTTAATAATAATAATAATAAAAAACGTTTGTCTAACCCATGGGTTTAACTCGACTCATATATGGGTCGGGTTGGACTTATGTGATGGGTTGGGTTGGGTTGAGTTGGGTCAAGAGGATTCTTTGACCCAACCCAAAAAAAAAAATATTACAAAAACAATTTTTTGAACATGACTAATTTCCTAAAAAAAAAACATAAACATGAAGCAGCCATCTTAACCATTAAAAAAAAAAAGAAAAAACCCTCAAAATCCATTCTATACAAAACGTCAAAACCCTTCCTCCGTAGACTTCTTATTACTCTCCCCCACTTCCAAAAATTCTCTACTTTTCCCTCTTTTCAATTCAAAAATCTTCTCTACAAACCACCAAAAACCCTAATATCAATAACCAGAAAACACTCAAAACTTCTGAAATCCGAAAATTCAAATTTCGATTATTATGGAGTGGAACCTGGAAACCCTACAGTTCCTCTCCCACTGCTTCCTCGATACACTCTCCCCAGCTCCCGAGCCCCGCCGCCGCGCCGAGTCCTCGCTCTCCAAAGCCGCCGAAACTCCCAACTACGGCCTCGCCGTCCTCCGCCTCGTCTCCGAACCCTCCGTCGACGAGCAGATCCGCCAAGCCGCCTCCGTCAACTTCAAAAACCACCTCCGCGCCCGATGGGCCCCGGCCTCTCCCGACGAATCCAGCCCCCTCATCCCCGACTCCGAAAAGGCCGAAATCAAAGCCCTAATCGTCCGCCTCATGCTCTCCTCCACTCCCAAAATCCAATCCCAGCTCAGCGAAGCCCTAGCTCTCATTGGCAAGCACGATTTCCCCAAATCCTGGCCGACATTGCTCCCTGAGCTCATCGTCGAGCTCCAGAAGGCGTCGCAGGCCTCCGATTACGCCTCTATTAACGGTATTCTCGGCACTGCTAACTCCATCTTTAAGAAATTTCGTTATCTGTATAAAACCAATGATCTCTTGCTGGATTTGAAATACTGTTTGGATAATTTCGCGGCGCCTTTGTTAGAAATCTTTCTCAAAACCGCGGCTTTAATTGATTCCGCCGCCGCGGTCAGTTCCGCCGCAGTGATTAAGCCGCTTTTCGAGTCTCAGAAGTTGTGTTGTAGGATTTTTTATTCGCTGAATTTTCAAGAATTGCCCGAGTTTTTCGAGGACCATATGAAAGAGTGGATGACTGAGTTTAGGAAATATCTAATTACTAATTATCCTGTGCTAGAGAATAGTGGGGCTGATGGGCTAGCCATTGTCGATGAGCTTAGGGCCGCTGTGTGTGAGAATATTAATCTTTATATGGAAAAGAATGAGGAGGAGTTTCAGGTGTACTTGAATGATTTTGCGCTCGCGGTTTGGAGTTTATTGGGGACTGTGACTCAATCTTCAAGTCGTGATCAATTGGCCGTGACTGCGATTAAGTTTTTGACCACGGTGAGCATGAGTGTGCACCATGCTTTGTTTGCGGGTGAGGGAGTGATACCGCAGATTTGTCAGAGTATTGTGGTACCGAATGTGAGGTTGAGGGAGGAGGACGAGGAACTCTTTGAAATGAATTATGTTGAGTTCATTCGGAGGGATATTGAGGGTAGTGATCTTGATACTAGGAGGAGAATTGCGTGTGAGCTTCTTAAAGGGATTGCGACCAATTATAAGCAACAGGTCACTGAGATAATTTCTGCACAGATTCAGCATTTATTAACTTCGTTTGCTGCAAACCCTGTTGCAAATTGGAAGGATAAGGACTGTGCCATATACTTAGTTGTCTCCCTTGCTACTAAGAAGGCTGGGGGTAGTTTGGTGTCGACAGATCTTGTTGATGTTCAGATTTTTTTTGCTTCAGTTATTGTGCCGGAGTTGAAGGGTCCGGATGTGAATGGGTTTCCAATGCTTAAGGCAGGTGCACTGAAATTCTTTACAATGTTCAGGAATCAAATATCAAAGGATGTTACAGTTCAAATTTTCCGAGATTTGATTCGGTTTCTTGTTGCAGAATCGAATGTAGTTCATTCTTATGCTGCAAGTTGTATTGAGAAACTGTTGCTGGTCAAGGATGAGGGGGGACGATCTAGGTATACTGCAAACGACATTGCTCCATTTTTTGTTGAGCTGATGACCAACCTATTTAATGCCTTCAAATTTCCAGAGTCTGAGGAGAATCAATATATAATGAAGTGTATCATGCGGGTTCTTGGGGTAGCAGAAATATCCTCTGAGGTTGCTGGAACTTGCATTTCTGGACTGACCTCTATTCTCATGGAAGTTTGCAAAAACCCAAAGAATCCAATTTTCAATCACTATCTGTTTGAGTCTGTGGCCATTCTTGTCAAGCGGACATGTGAGAGGGACCCCTCTCTTATATCAGCTTTTGAAGCAGGCCTCTTCCCTTCCCTCCAGCTGATATTAGCGAATGATGTAACTGAATTCTTTCCTTATGCATTTCAACTGCTGGCTCAGCTCGTTGAATTGAATAGACCACCCATTCCTCCAAGCTACATGCAGATTTTTGAGATTCTCCTATCTCCTGAGTCATGGAAAAAAGCTTCAAACGTCCCAGCACTTGTGCGTCTGCTTCAGGCCTTCCTTCAGAAGGCCCCCCATGAGCTTAAGCAAGAGGGGAGGCTTATCAAGGTGCTTGAAATATTCAACACACTGATCTCATCGACTAGTACAGCTGAGCAGGGCTTCTATGTGCTCAACACTGTTATTGAAAGTCTTGAATACGATGTAATTGAACCCAACATTCGTAATATTTGGGCTATCCTTTTTGGACAGCTCCAAAAATGGCGAGCAGTAAAGTTTTTGAAGTCTTTTTTGATACTTATGTCACTCTTTGTAGTCAAACATGGTTCTATGAAGCTTGTAGATTCAATGAATTCTGTTCAGGCCAACATATTTTCCGTGATTGTGAAGCAGTTTTGGATACCTAATCTTAAGCTGATCACTGGAACCATTGAGCTTAAGTTGACTGCAGTTGCTTCAACCAGGCTTATATCCTTTATAGGTGAATCTCCAGCGCTTTTGGATGCTGCAAATGTTGAACTGTGGGGAAAAATGCTGGATAGCATTGTTACTCTCATTTCACAGCCAGAGCAGGATAGGGTTGAGGAGGAACAAGAAATGCCAGATATTGCAGAAAATGTGGGTTATACTGCTACCTTTGTCCGTCTTTACAATGCTGGGAAGAAAGAGGAGGATCCTTTGAAAGATATAAAGGATCCAAAGGAGGTTTTGGTAGTATCATTGGCTCGGCTTTCCTCCCGAACTCCTGGGAGATACCCCCAGATCATCAATCAATATCTTGATCCTGCAAATCAAGCAGCATTACTTCAGCTTTGCAACACTTATAATTGCCAAATAGTTTGAGTAAGTACTTATTTGAAGCTCACCTTTATTATTTTACTATTGTGTTGCAACCGTCATTAGTACATGAAAATGTTTGTTTTGATTACTATTAGGAAAACTTGATATTAAAAAATATATATATATATATATATGTAAAACACAATGGGGCTTATGCTGAGTCAGTTGTAGACTGCGAGATCTGTTCTGATACAGGAAAGTTTTTGTTCTTGTTTCATGTTGCCTGATAGTTACATGCAACCATTATGTATATTGTTATTACACAGACTATGCATAGTGTTATGATATAATCAGCATGATCCTCTTATTTATTGCATTGGTTTTCTTCTCCATCCCACTTAAAGTCTGAGTTTTGTGAAAAAATATTTTGAGATCCTCTCTTTTCCATTGTGTACTCCCTGCCCTCCTGTTTCTTTCCCAGTAAATGACTAAAAATACTTTATTAGAAAGGATAGATATTAAGAGAGAAATTAAATGGAAGGAGCGTAATCGGAGGACTCCACTCAGATTGGTTGGGGAAGCACTCCTCTCAGATTTGGAACTTAGTTCCGTTGGGTATCCTTTGGTGTGTTTGGAAGGAGCGTAATCGGAGGACTTTTGATGATATGGAAAGCACCGGTGATCAGCTGCTAGCTTAAATAGTACAAATGAAAATTTCTCTAGAGAACATGAATCTTCATCAGATATTTAACATCAAATTGAGAGATTGACAAGTAGAAAATGAACTAATTTTCTAGAGACATAATAACTTTGTATCGAATCCATGAATCAGGTGTGAACTGAATCCCTGTATTATGATTCTAGTGATGTCCCAAAGGCTAGCTTTCATCTCTTTGGCTGTTGTTTGTATTGTAAGCATAAATTAAGAAAATGAAGTAAATTGGACTTTTAAACTGTATGGTAGAATGAATAAGTTGTCTAGTTAACATTAATGCTTACAAAAAGTGAAACCCTTAGCTTTTTTTTTTTACTGTTACAAATTTGAGCTTCAAATTCTTTTGGTTTAACTTAAACATGGGGCAAGGGAATTGTTGTAATTTAGCGTATATATACTAACTGCACTACTCTGTTTATCCATTCTTTTTTGATAAGTATGTTTACCCATTCTTCATTCTATTGATAATTGTAGAGAATAGGAAATAATAATCAAGAAGTTGTCTCATTTCCTTAACGATATGAGAAATAGACGTTTTAGGTTTACTCCCTTACATGTTCATACTTTAGATGAAGGTCTTATGACTTGAGAATTGTGGCAACTTTGGACTTTGACTTTACATGTCACTCAAAATAAATACTAAGATATGCTCCCTGGGGATTGTGGATCAGTTACATATGGTGGTAATTGCATGATGAACATAAGTCTTGCTTTTTCTAAAGAGATGGAGAGTTTATGGTAACATACTGTTTTGTTTTGTAGTCCTACTGGGATTTGAAGTAAAGTGCAAAATTATCAAATATAATCCCAGTTGTATATTTTATAGTGAAATTTAGTCTTTACTGATATTCTTAATGAAGCTCTCCTAACATTTTTTGGACAGATGCATGCATACAAATGTGTGTAAATGTTAATGTATAAATGTGTGCGTGTTCAATATGTTTCCATATTTTGTCCATCCTCCCCCAAATAAAAATTCTTGACTTCTTTGTTGTTATTGAGCTGGCAACTTTGTTGGCACCCATAACATGAGAATCCTCTTTTGTACACTGAATTGGTACTTGTATCTGTATTTATTTGTTAGGCTTGTTGCTTCTGTTATTTATTTACTCGTGCGCTGAACTCTCAAGCTGGTCTTATGCTGGCTTGGTAGAGAATTAGGTTGAAGTGTTCTTCAATCTTTATTTACTAGTGTCACCCGCTCTATGGTTGTCCTCTCTACTATATATTTCGTGCTTTATCTTTTTGGCCAAGAGGATCATCTTATAATCCCATTTTGCTACCTTACAGGATCTTATCAGCAATGGAGCGGGGTTAATTTTGGTCAATGTTTCAATGAGTCATCTTCAGCATGCTTGGATTGCGTGGGTGCGTTTCAGCTGTATTTTTTTTTTTTTTTTTAAACCAGCTCTTATTGCAATGTTCATGATCAATATGCAACGTGAACAGTAACTTTTTTATTATCTATACTACTATCTAAGAGCCTTCGCCTGTTTGGATTCCTCATTTTTTAGTTCAAAAATGCCTCTACAGTCATATTATTAAGTAGAAACAAAACTAAAGGACAATTCGGAAAAAATGCAACTCTGACTCTTACTAAAACATTGCCTAAAACATAAGATCATTCTCCTATTAATTTTTAAATTGATTTATTCACTTATAAATTAGATTTTTAAAATAAAATTTTATATATAAAATAACTAAATACAGTTTTGTTTTTTTTACAAAATAGGACTACTAAAAAAAAAAGCCTCATCGATTATTTTTTTTTATTGTTTTTAATTTTTAGTAAAATAAATAGTATTTAAGCGCACTCTTAGTACCCTAGGTGAGCAAATGGTACATTACTGTTGCAGTCAACTGGTCTCAACACAATTGATTGTACAATCTCACAAGATCTTATGCCATAGTGAGATGTGGAATTTTTGTGTCAACTGTTTTCTTCGTCAGATTACCATGCACAGCAAGCAGAGATGGTCGTTTCACAATGTGGTTCCCTAGGTTATGGGGTTTTTTTTTTTTTTTTTTATTAAAAAAATCTAAAAATGGGCCTCCTTCTTCCTGATGTTTTCATGGTGTCATGTTAGCCTACGTTTGTCAACAAATTGTTGAGTATATTGCGATCAACCAAGTTATATTGGTCTATAAACTATTTAAACTTTCTTTAATTTTTTGTTCTTCTTTCTACTGAACTTTCTTGAATTTGTTGCTTCAAAGCTGATGCTGACTTATAATGATTAGGCATAGCACTTGATATTAACTAGTTGAATTTTCCGCACGATACGCGGTACAATTTATTATTAATTTTCTTTAATATTTTGATAAGTTTTGTCAAAAATCTTCTAACTCAACTGTTTGACACCTTAATTTCTGATAGAAATATTCAGGATTTAGATGCCCAATTTCAACTATCAATGTATAAAAAAGATATTTCAATAAATTTCATTGAAAAAAATTATAATTTTTAATTATTTTATATATAGACAAAATAAAAATACACTAAGAGTAGTATAGTGATTTGATCATACTATATATGTATGTTTACAAATTGAAAATTGCATGATATAGTAGCTAATATAGATAAGAATGTTTTATGCTTACTAAAAAATGCATATGTCTTTCAATTTTTTTTTTTTTTTAACATTCTTGATGGTGTATTACTAAAAAAAAATTTCCCTTTTTGTTGGACATGATTTCAATTGTTGCAAAAACAGCTAAATTTGAGTAAAAATGCCATATTTCAAATCAATTGTTTCTCACATTAAAAAAAAAAAAAAAAATCATTGTTTCTCATATAAATCTTAAAAAAAAGATATTAAAATTTCATTATGCTTAAAATAATTAATATAACAAAATAACCATATTTATTATATTAGTAATCTTTCTAATTACATAGAATACATATTACATACTACAGTGTTAGCTCCACACAAACACATACACACGCACACACATAAGGGTGTTAGGAAATTTAAAGGATTAAGATTAATTTTAATGAATTCACAAATATTTAATTTTTGTTTATAGTTTTGTGACAATTGTTGTCAAAACAATTAAACATAGGTAAGAATGTTATATTTTAAATTTATTATTATTATTATTCTAGCTAAAAATTATTTTCTATATAGAGTTTATAAAAATAATCATATAAATTCATTTAATATAAATAATTAATGCAAAACAATAGATAATTAATATATGGATTTACTCTATTGGCTAATTCAACGAGCAAATATTTTCATATAAATGCAAATTTTATTGAAGTAGACAACTAAATAAAAAGATCTTCAAGGAATGTGCTACATGGCACAACACATTAGAATGCTATATCAATAAAAATGTATACATAAAATATAAACAAAATATATAAGACAAATATTATATTTTGGAAATTGACATAACTTTCAAAAATGGAACTAAAGATATTGTGAGAGAAATTATGAAAGTTTAATTTTTAAGTCCAAAGAAAATAAAGATTTACATTAGATAAATGCGAAGACAAATAATCATATTACCTAATTCGTTGAATCATATTACATTGTGCATTGAAGTTAGCTTATGCAAAAAATTGAAAAGTTTTCTTAATTCATACTTTTCCAATAAGTTTTTAGATCCATTCATATCTATCCAAAGCATTTAAAGTTACAAATGTATACAAATTCTTTGAATTATATTAATACATTGAAATAAATGTATCTGACATAAATACTAAATTTGGATGAGGTGAAAGCCCAAATGAAAAAAATGTCATAAAATGCGACACTTGGCAGAACCTCATACTCTAACGAATGAAGTTTCTGTTTTTATATATGTATTGATGATTAGTAAATTGCCCATGCGATGCACAGATAATTTTGTGATATTTTATGTAAGACGATTTTAAATAATGTTGTACAAATATTTTAAAGAAAAAGTAAACTAAAGTAGAATAATGAAACATATACATTTTTTGATATTAAAAATTAGTTTAATAGATTCATTGCATATTTGAAGCCTTCTTAAGATGATATTAAAAAAAAAAATCATGAAACAAAATATAAATGCAAAAGAGTAACGGAACCATAAAAATCAACTAATTTGTGTTGTATTTACATATTTCACCATGAAATAAAAGTATGCCCAACTCTCTAATCGTCATTCACTCATCAATAGTGCGACATTAAGACATGGTGTGGACATGTGTGTATGCATGTATCTTATAGATGATTTAAAATTAAACCATGGTAAAATTTGGTTTTACATTGCGTACCAAATATTCTCTCTACTTATATATCCAAAACAAAAACTATCCAACCAAATTACATAAACCTAAATCATATTTAATCCCCTAATTAAAAAAAAAAAAAAGTCACCCGTGGGGGTTATGGCGTCTTGATGGTGGTGGGATGCTACTATAATGGAGGTAGTGACCCCTCAAATTCCTCTCTCCCTTTTACATTTTTTGATAAGATATAGTGAAATAGTGCATTTTATTTAACAATCCTTAATATTTTTGCATCTCTCTATCTCTTTTCAAAGTTTTATCTGGTTAGTTATTACTATTAGTCTTTACTTATTTTATTTTATTTTTGCTTTTTTAACATACTAAAACAGTGGATATGCTAAAAGACATGAACAACTAAAACTTTATCATAACAAACTAACACAAGCATTACAACAAACACTACACAAACAGGGGGAATTTTCCAACTAGCATAGGGAGGGGAAATAATATAATAAGCTAGCAGGTGGAGGAAAGAAAATTTGAAACTGGCATCTCGAGTGTTTGAAGGTCGAGTTCGGTGACAAATTCGAGCTCCAAAGACTCGAGTTCTGGTTCCAAGCTGGACCAGTACGTCCACGTGGAACTCGAGTTTCTCAAACTCGAGTTCCATAGAAGAATCTGCAGAAGCAGAACAGAGACCTAGAGAAGCAGAGGAAGAGTGGAGAAGTGTGGAACCAGATGAGAAAGAAAGTACTGCCCAGATCAAGAAACATGATCATAAATCAGAAAAACGTTGAAAGAAGGCGATCGAAAGAGATCTGGTAGAAAAAAAAAGTTGATCAGAGTGAGAGTGTGAAGTAAGGGAGCGGATTGGCGAGGCCCAAAACAGTGGCATTTTCGGGGAGGTCGAAGTCGGAGATTAGCGTTTCGACGACTCCAGCGTCGGAGACGGACTCTATTTTGTGGTCGTGGACGGAACCTACAAGGAAGTGTTGGGCCGATGGGTCGTAGGTTAGGCCTTCTGGGTAGAGGTTTGGGGACCGGAAGGTGATGACGTGGGGCTTTCTGGCGTGGGTTTGATTAGGGTTTGATTGGATTTAATCAGAGCCATCTTTGGGAGTTATGTTCTGTGATGGGGGAAGAAGAAGAAGACTGACAAACAGTCTGGGCTGAAAGAAAATGGTGGAACTCGATTTGAGTTCCATGCTGGTGGAACTCGATTTTTAAAAACTCCACGTGCAGGCCACATCAGACACCACCGCTTGCAACTTGAGTCTTGCTTTGTTTCTCTTTCTAAAACTTGAGATGCTAGTTTGCTCAATAATTTTGCAACTAGACATCTAACTAAATTATTAAAAAAATAAAGTTAAAAGCAAAAAAAATTCCTACACAAACAACTAAAAACCAACCTCATCTTTCTCCTTTTATGGCCTGCATCAAACGACCCTTACTCTCCATTTGTTGTCGTTGTCGTTGTTGTTGCCATTGAGCCTACACGAATAACATCCAAAACACCATTGTTGCTGCCACCACAATAGAGATAAATGACCAAAATGCCCCTTTGGTGTCATCATAATTTCGGAAAGAGGAAACCAATGCAAAAACCTTACCACGTAAGACCTCAAGCCCAACCTCAATCCACCTCGCCACCTCATCGAGTCTTTTCTCTTGGGAATTAGATGGTGGAGCTGGTTGTGGGTCTGAAGTAGTGGAATTGAACGGTAAGGATGACAACGATGAAGATGATGAAAATGGAAATGGTGGTAGTGATGAACAACTAATGATGAAGATGAAGATGATGATGAAGGTGATAATAGGTGTTGTTGATGTTGTTCAGAAATGGGGAGATTTTCATGGTTGATTGGTGGGAAGATGGAGCAATCATCGTGGGTGGGAGAGTCTCTGATCACCACCATGGACTGATCTTTCAATTGGATTTTTTTCAAGGATTGGATTTGTTCAAATTCTTTTGGATCATCACGAACCAAAACTTGATCATCATCCACCATTTTTTTTTCCCTCTTTTCAATTCTCTTCCTCCCAACTATCAAGGAGGTGGTGGGAGTAGGAAAGTGTGTTTCCAAATGTCAAACATAAGACACTTTCGAACATATAAGCACACGCAAAAATTCATTATTTTTGTCATAATACTAGCATCACTTTCACCTTGAATTATTGGACCCGACTGAAATTCATAATCGGCTTCTAATTTTGTTTTGGTTAAATTGAATGTTCTAAGATTTAAATTTAGTTAATTCAGGCTTTCCATTGAATTTATTAAAAAAAATTCCTTTCAAAAACATATTTCTACATGAAAAAATCTATAAAATTAATAAAAATATTTTATAGATTTTTTATCTAAGAATTTAAAAAAAAATTCTAATTAGTTAATTGCATACTTAATAACAATCTTTTTTAACAAAATTAGACAAAATGTCTGAATTAAATAATTTTGAAATGATAGGGTCCATCGTGAATGTGAAAGAAATGAACATAATTTCTCCGTACTCTGAAAACATCAAAGAAAAACAATTATAATACTAGCTAGTTTGATCCCATTTTGTTAGGGAAAAAAAATTGTTTTAATTTCATTTTGGAAGTGGAAGAGTTTGTATTATCTCTTTTTAGAAGAGATAGAAAGAAAGAAAGAGTGTGCTTTTGGAGTCACTATTCACATCCATTGTGCTATCTTCCTTCCAATAATTGCTACGCCACCACCTTTCCTTACTCTATCAACCACCAAAGCATTTAACAACCCATTTTCTAACAAAATCTTTGTACACCTCTATTGTCCAACCGGGTTTCCATTAGGAAAACCATTTTGTGGGGGAATTATGCCTTATGATGGAGTGAAGCTCTTAAATTGGAGGAATTATTCAATCATTTTAGAGGAACATCTCAATAATGTCCAGTATATAATGCCATGTATTTAAATTAATAAAGCAACGTCCTAATCAATAAATAAATAAACCCTTCAAATGAGACCATCACCACCTTCCTTGGTGTCGACAAGTTCTCTGCACCACCACCCAAAAAAAAAAGACAACAACAATGTTAAACAACCATTCACCACGCCCATTTTCGGATTTATAGGAGCATAGTGGTGGCCCGATTCATCAAATGCGTATATTTTTTTAGCTTTAGATTTTCCATTGTCCTCACTAAATTCATACTAGAACAATGAGAGCGAGAATGGTGTCTAATGACTCAAATCTAATTAGTTGCTTCCCACGTTGAATTGTCGAAGGTGGTGGTGATAGTATCGTTGTGAAAGTTTTAATTATTTTATTTTATTTATTTCGATAGTGTAATTATAATTGTGAATATGATCTAACTAAATTAATTTGTACAAATAACATTATATTATTAGGTAGAAGGATCACTTGATATTGTTGAGATGGTCCTCCAAGAAGACTAATAATATCTCCTTGAATTATATGTGAGTTCCTTAGCTCATAACGATCATTGTGCTTGGTGGGACTGCTCTACTATAGCGTTGAAACATTGCGAGCTTCCTTCATAAAACTCAGCCACCTTATTTATTTATTTATTTTTAGTTGGAAAAAAACTTATTTTAGTCCCTACATTTTTACGCGATTCCTACTTTGGTCCCTAACTTTTTTTTTCCCACTGATTTTAGTCCCTATTCTGAAAAACGCATCTCGTTTTTGTCCTTGACGTTACATCAAAGACGAAAATTGCACAACTGGCAAACGGCATGCACTATTGGCACACTAAAAGCTGATGTGGCTATTAAAATAATAATAAAAAATGTTATTTGGCATTAAAAAATGTCACGTCTGACGTCAGCATTTAAATTAAAAAATTAAATTATTAATTTTAACTAAATAAAAAAAATTAAAAACATAATTAAAAACTAAAAATCATATGAATTGAGATGTAAGCGTGTCTTGAACAAGAATAACAAGAACACAAACCCAGAAATTAAAAAAAAAAAAAAAAAACCAACAAACAATAATTCAATACCGAATTCTCCAGCAAATCACTAATCCACATGATTTTCACAAAGTCCATAATTGAATAACTAATCAACCAAACAATACCGAATTCTCTAGCAAATCACTAATCCACATGATTTTCACAAAGTCCATAATTGAATAACTAATCAACCAAACAACACCGAATTCTCCAGCAAATCAAACCCAATAAACAATCCAATCTCCAAGAAACCCATAAACCTATATTTTCTTAGGAAACAAACAAAAAATAAACCAAAAAAATTTAGCTCAAATACAAATTTATAAATCCCGAAGCCCCCATTTTCTCAAACCCAACAAAATAATCAAAGACCCATTACAGGGCACACCCAAAATCTGGGTTTGTTTTCACTCACTCTATCTCTAGCAGTTGCGAGAGAGAGAAATTTTGGTGGATTTTTTTATTTTTTATTTATTTTTTGTTCTGGGTTCGATCGGAGGAGGGATGGCGATGGTGAAGAATGATTAGGAAGCGAGTGGTACTAAGTCAAAGTTGTAGTCTGCGTGGAAGACTTTGGCAGCAGTGGCGATGAATGGCGATAATGCTCCTCCTCCTTCTCCTGTAATGATTGGTGCCTCGCTTGATTCTTGGCTAGCTCTTTTCGATGTGACCACAGTGGCGGCGGCGGGAGGAGTAGCCTCAAAGCCTTAAGGTTGAGGTTGGAGAGCGAGCCAATGGCGTTGCGATAGACGGTCGGAGAGTTTCAAGAGAGAAGTCATGATTTTTTTGCTTCAGCTTCATCGTTGCTAGGTGGGTTGATATGGAGGGAGATCTTGTGTTTTGCTTTATGGCTTTTGGATTGGATTTGGGTTCTTGGCCTCTTGTTGTTGCTGCTGTTGGGATGACATTTTTGAGAGAGAGAGAGAGAGAGAGAGAGAGAGAGAGAGAGAGAGAGAGAGAGAGAGAGAGAGAGAGAGAGAGAGAGAGAGAGAGAGAGAGAGAGAGAGAGAGAGGTGTTGTTGGTGTTGTTACATTTGAGATCTGGGTGTTGGTTTTTTGAGTGAGTTTGAGTGAAGGAAAAAAAGTGTGTGTATGTGGGTGTTTTTTCTTTCTTTGTTCTTAGATCTGGAACTGTGTTCTTGTTATTTTTGATCTCAGGGTTTTTTTTTTTTTTTTTTTAATTTCTGGGTTTGTGTTCTTGGATGTGGGATTTTTTTTTTAAATAACTATAAAAATCAAACTATATTATTAGTTAGCTAAGGTTTGAAATAACAAATCAAGTCCTTTGGACTCGATTTTGGAATGCTAAATCGAGTGTAATGAACTCGATTTCAACATCATTCGTAGCTGATGTGGACACCTGGTCCTCGTCAGCATAGAACTCGAGTCCTATGGACTCGAGTTCTGTCAAATAGAAATCAAAACCCAAAAATCCAAAAATCAAAACGCCGAAGAAGAAGTCCAGAGATCAAAACCCAGGCAAAATCCAGAGATCAAAACGCCGAAGCAAAACCCAGAGATCAAAAAGCAGAGATCAACAACCAGAGATAAACAACGAAGAAGAAAGAAGCAACGATGCAAAATCCAGCAACCTAGGCGCCGATTCAGGCGATGGAAATCGGATCGGACGTGTGGTTTCTCGCCACCGCTCCAGTGGAGGAGAAGAACACATACCCAGCAACCCAGGCGCCGATTCCGACCAAACCCAGACAGCGAAAACTTCAAGCGATGGAAATTGGATCATGATTTTTCGCCGCCGCTCTAGTGCAGGAGAAGAACACTGGGTGGAGAGTGAAGAGTGGGTTTGATTTTTTTTGGATTTAATTAGTTCATGGGTTATTGGGGCTTGGAAGTGGAGAGTGGGACGACATAAGTAAAAAAGGGAAAGGAAGAACAACGCTCAGTTGCTGAATCAAAACTTAAATTTCTGAAACAAAACGAAATCGAACTCAAGTCCTGTGGACTCAAGTTCTATGCCGACGTGGCCAACTCGTCCACATCAGCTACAAACGACGTTGAACTCGAGTTTAGTACACTCGATTTAGCATTCCAAAATTGAGTCCAAAAGACTCAATTTGTTAGATACCAAATTTGTTTCAAACCTTGGCTAACTAATGATATAGTTTGGTTTTTAAGTTATTTAAAAAAAAACATCCTTGAATGTGGGTTTGTGTTCTTGTTGTTTTTGTTCAAGACATACTTAGATCTTAATTCATATGATCTTTAGTTTTTAATTCTGTTTTTAATATTTTTTATTTAGTTAAAATTAATATTAATTAATTTTTTTAATTTAAATGCTGACGTGACATTTTTAATGCCAAATAACATTTATTATTATTATTTTAATGGCCACGTTAGCTTTTAATGTACCAACAATGCATGCCGTTTGCTAGCTATACAATTTTCGTCTCTGATGTAATGTCGGGAACAAAAACGAGACGCGTTTTTCAAGATAGGGACTAAAATCGGTGGGAAAAAAAGTTAGGAATTAAAGTAAAAATTGCATAAAAATATAGGAACGAAAATGAGTTTTGAGTTTTTCGCTTTTCTAGTTTCATAATCATCCCTCCTGCATCAAGTCCATAGGACCCAACATGACTAGTCCCTCCTTACTTGTCTGTGATTCGAGCACATTACCATGTCCCAGCTTCTTTAGGTCACTGTTTGCTTTAATCATTGGGCCTACCTCAAATGTTGCTTTATTAGGTCCATATATTACCATTGTTTCTCAAGTGACCCACTAATTAAAAAAAAAATATAAACGGCATGCCGTTTAGTGTGGGGAAAAGAAAGCAACAAATACTCTTTCTTCCAACACAAAGGAAGAATGGTGGTGAGGAGTGAGATTGAGATTGAGATTGAGATTGAGGTTGAGAGTGGTTTAGAATTGGAGTTTGTGAGAGTACGGAAGATGGAGGCGTAGTTTCGTTGGCGAATTTGGACGCGTGGATTGGACGCCACCTTGTTGGGTTGCTGATCCCTGGTTCGCAGCATGTGAGGTCTCAACCGTGTTTGTTTTACTGAATCCGAGGGGTTGTGCCGGTTCATCTCTCACCACGGCAGCGCGGTAAGCACTGATTAAGTGTTTGAATTCTGTTAAACTTTGTTATAGTATTTATGTATTGATTATATTTTGGTGTTAATGCCGGAGTTATATCAGTGATGGTTTAATAATAATAGCAGCACATAATTATGTGGTTGTTCAATCAATTTGTAAATTTCACTGTCCTTTACGGTGGTAAGCTTCTAGTCCTAGAGTGATTGGTTTTCTTGAAATGGCATGATGGGTTTGAATTATTGAGCTGAGAGCTGGGTTATAAAATAAGTACACGTGGAGTACACCCATAATTACACCCTATAAAGGTTTTGATAATTTGATAGTTGGGGAGCGGGGATTTGAACTGTGGACGTTTTCGTTGGAAACACTAGAAAGTGCTAGTTGAGTTACAAGGTTGTTGTTGGCGCCACAATTCAACTTTAAAGTTACAATGATCATTAAAATCTAGTAAGTTTGAAGAAGAAAATAACCTTGATGCGTCATCCATTCAAACAAGATTCTAAAAAACTGCAATTTCAAATCTAAAAAGGTCCTTTCACCACTCAAAGCTTCTAGCATTCATTTCCCGCCAAATGCACACATCAAGCAATGAGGGATCACATTCCAGATGTGTGGGGTGGATTAGGACTGACCTTTTTTTAAAAAAAATTTGGTGGTGTGGGCATGGGAGGAAACCTTGCCGCTTTTACTTCAAAGTAGTTGTTTTCATGGTAAATTTTTAACCAATCTCATGCTCAGTTTCATGGACAGGAGAATTGTCTAATACGGCTTTCTTTTGAATGTGCTGCTAGTAGGAGCTTCTTTACTATTTTATTTTTTGTAGGTTATTTATAGCTGCTGACAGCAATGATATCTCCACAGCTATACAGGTCATCAATAAGGCAAGGCCATGGACTACATTGATGGCCGTTGGCTGGGAATACGGTACAAACATGTTGACAAAGTACTTGGCAGAAGATGGAGAGAATACACTGCTTACAGCAGCCACGTGCATAGACAATCCATTTGACTTAGAGGAGGCTACAAGGTCCTCTCCTTATCACATGGCCATTGATCAGAAGCTCACTGGTGGACTGATAGATATTCTAAGATCTAATAAGGTTGGCGATTGCTTTCAATCTTCTGTCTATTTTGGTCCAAATGCTTTATGCCCCTCCATTCTAGCATTGTTTTAATGTTGAACAAACATAATCATTGATGTGGTATGCTTTGAATTGTGTTGGCTGCTATTTAAGTATAATAACTTATTTTTAATTTTTTAATTGGGAATAACTTATTTTTAACGTCTACATAGCTTCTAGGAACTATTTCAAGGCAAAGCAAAAGGGTTTGATGTGAAGAAGGCTTTATTGGCAAAGTTTGTTTGTGATTTTGAAAAAGCAATATCTATGGTATCTTATGGTTATGAGGTACTAGAATACTTTTATTCAGAGTCTAGCACAAGAGACGTCGTTGGGAATGTGAAGATTCCTGTTCTCTTTATACAGGTTAAACTTATCTAACTTAAATGCCATCATGCTTTAATTTTTGTTCAGGATTAGATTAGTCATGTCCTGCATCTGTTAACTGTTTATAAATCTTCCTGTAGATACTCTGTTTATTTCAACAATTCTTGGCCTTTTTTGTTTAAAAAATCAGTTAAAAGAGATGGTTTACCAAAACTTATTTTGGAGCCGTGCTAAAATTTCCCTAGTTTCACTTTAAAAAGAAAGAGAGAAGAAAGAAAAAAAAGGGAGTAAATATTTATTCCAAGAAAATTTTGTAAGCTGTTCTCTGTTGGAAACAACAGAGCAATGAACTACTGTTATTCAACTCTGTCAGTAATCAAAGTTGCAAAGTTCTTAAGTTTTGACTAAGTGAAATACTTCATTCTTTCATTAAATATTCATAATATTGTTTATAGTACAAACCCACACCCCAACACCCTGTCAGCATGAGAAAAGGTCTAATTAGATGTAAATCCATCAATTTATCAGAATGATGATGGGACGGTAGCACTATTCTCTATCCCACGTGGGTTGATAGCAGAAAATCCGTTTCCAAGCCTGCTCTTGTGTTCTTGTGTGCCCTCTACTGTTGTTGCAAGGGCACATCTGTCATATCCTGGTGCCAGCAACTTACGATTGAGGTAATAGCCCTTTTTAGTGTTCCTCTTATCTTTACTGACCAATTGAAGTCCTTGCATATCAGGATTTTGTTTGATTGGACTCGGGCTTGGGGGTTTACGCATTGTACTTCAATTTTTTATTTTCATTCTTCTGTTAGACTTTCTAATTGATTTGCTTGTATTTGTTTTTCAGTACTTTGTGTTCATCATCGTGAACACAGAGTACTTTTTTCTCCTTTAATAAAATCTTCATTACTTATCCAAAAGAAAATTTATAACTTCCCTTTGAAATATCGGTTGCTTAAACTTACTTTATTGCTTTATAATCTATATATAACTTTTAAGAAACATGTTGAGGTTAAGCAATAATAAGCATATAATATATTCTGGATTCTTTGCAATATTTTGTTGTAGTCCAGGTTAAGTGTTTGATATGGGTTGATCATTGAGTTTAATATACTTTTCATGTCTTAACTTTGAGCTTCATGAAATTCTCACTTTTGATTTTTTTTTTTGCATTAACTGAACCTTGCGAATCTTTATGTAATTTTTTTTTTTTTTGTGCTAAGACCAAGTCTTGTAAAGGGAAGTTCTCACTTAATGGGATTCTATGCTGAGGCCAAGTCTTACGTAGGCACCCCATTACCTACACCATCATGTTGCTCCATGAATTGCTGGCTTTTTAATGGTGACAAAAGTAAAAACCATGCTCTGAAATCGTACTCCCCCGTTTCAATGTTCAATCTACATATTGTAGAGTTATGACCATCATGTAATGTTCCAGATAGTCAAACCTGATTCTTATTTGGTACTCTCATATTGCCTTCATACTATTTTCAGGCCAAAGCATGTATGTATTCAATGCATCTTGGTGATGCCTTTGGGATCAGGGGCCTCTATAGGTAAGGGTTAGTATATTTTTTATGAAGAACGTACTGTTATGTTTCTAATGAGCTCTAGCTCAATGGTATGTCATTTCCTTATAAGGGCAATGTGAAGAGTGAAGCCATGGGTTCAAGACCCATTGGATGCATGTGTAATTACTAATAAAGAGAAAAGAACAAAGTTAAGTTTTTCCTTTCAATTTTCAACCCTAATTGAATTCACTCCATATGATTTATCAAGAACAAGCTTTTAAGGTTAAATTTACAGCTATTTCCAACTTATCAATCTTGACAAATGTGGGGCATCTTCTCTAGTGTCTGATACTCTTAATATGTTTCTCTGGCTGTGTTGAAGATGTGGTTGATAATGGCAATGACAGTGGTTATTGTTATTATTATTTATTTGTTTATACTAAAACCCCCTGCTGAAAAACTTGGTGGAATTTAACCCTGCATTATTGCAAATGATATTCTGATGTGGGGACGTGCAATGGCTGACAGCAGTGGAGCTGGGACTTCTGAAGGGCCGCCATCCTCTCCTAAAAGATGTGGAACCCTTCAAAAGGCTTAGCTCTTGTGGAAAGCAGATCATCTGATAAGAATGATGAGGTTGATAAGCTCTCGGATCTTACTCAGCCAAATGCTTTGAATGGATTCTCTGTGGATCCTATAAAGGGTGTGCTTGAAGATAGCGACACTGTTGCTAGTTTATGCTTAAGTTCTAGAAGAGATTCCCAAGAAAATTTGGAAGCTGAAGATGCAGGCCTGCAAGAAATGGAAAATGGTGCGCTGCAGCAGATTAGCTCTGTTGATTCAGAATTGGTTAAAGAGGAGGAAGTCAGCTCGGTAGATGGTGAAAGAGGTCAAGGGCTACAGACCGCACAAGTGGTTATGAATATGCTTGATATAACCATGCCTGGTAAACATAAGAAAAAAAAACAGAAGGTAAGGCTTACAATTCTCATTTCTATGAAATTTTTGCCATGATGTCACTTCTACAATCATATTAATATTTAATATTGTTATTAATCGCCTCTTTCGACTCATACTTTTTATACTTCCTGTGTACTAGGTTTGCGCTCCTTTTTATTGCACTTTTTTTTAATGAAATTACTTATAAAAAAAAATATTGCCATTAATAATTTCTGTGTTCTATGCACCTGCAGTGAACATAGAAATTTTGTAATTTGGCTAAGTTGAGGTTGATATTCGATTATTTGTATTATGTGTGTGTGAAGACAAAGTTAGTTAAAATGTATGATTTTTGTATGTCATTTTATGTTGGTCATATATGTGGATTTATAACTTGCGTTAACTTCTTCTTCTTTTTTTTTTTTTTTTTTGAGGTGAAGTGAGGTGATATAACTTGCGTTAACTAATTATTAATCTATGTTGTAAGCTGGATTAACAAGATTTTGGTTGTGTTTTACATTGTTGTTGTCAATGGTTTTTATTTTTCCTTTTAAGATAATTGCTTGCTGCAAATGCTAATTAGTATTCTTTCCATTTTCATGTTTTCTGGGGATTTGATTCACGTTAATGTTTATAAGTAGACTGTAAGGCCTTTTGCAGCTAGAGAGGAACATCTGATTTCTTTTGATATTTGACTTTTCATCTGGCCTCTGATGATTCTTAGACTCACATTATCTATCTTGGGAGGGAGAATAAGAACTTTTTTAGGAGTCACATCAATTAAAATTATGTAGAAAATTAATTGTTTTCTGAGACATTTCTACCTGCTACTTGATACTATGCATTTTTTTTTAATAAAAAAAAAGGAGGATTTCTACTGGGTCCTTGGTGACTGGTGGTACTTGGTGGGGAATGCTAATTTCTAACGTGTAATTACTGTCACTTCATTGCTTGCCATAATTGTGTATATTTATTGACATTTATTTTATAATAATGTCCAGGTCTTGACTGCTGTGGATCAAAGAGAGACACTTGTGAAAGCTTTGCAAGATGCTTTTCCAGAAGATGTTCGTGAAAAGGTTACAACTGCTGTAACTGGAATTTTGCATACCCAAGGATTGAAGGTCAAGATCCAAGAAAAAGTTGGAATATGAGGTGGAGAAGGTTTAAACACTGGCCATGTTTCTTCAGACCAGATAAAAAGGGCTGATGACCTCACAGATAGCTTGAATGACGCTCAAAAATTATTTCACCACAGCTGGAGGTGGTCTCAAATGAAAATCAATAAAAAAATTGCTTGATTGTTGCGAAAATTGTTTTATTTGTAGTTTTAGTTTCTTGCCTTTTTTATAACTTTATTTAGCCTAAAATGCAAAATTGAATTTCTAAGGCTCTATTTGGTTCATTTATTTTATCACTCTTCATTTAATTTTCGTCACTCATTATTCATAACTCATCACTTAGGCCCTGTTTGGATAAAAAAAGTTGCTCACTCAATTTTCATCATTCATCACTCTTCACTTATCACTTATCACTCATCACTCATCACTTAAAAATATTATACCCGTTTGGCACCATCACTCAGTTTCCATCACTCATATTTTTCACACTATTTATGGGTCCTATAGCTGTCAATCAATGCAGCTTTTTCCTTTTTTTTTTTTTTTTTTTTCTTTTCTTCTGGGTTCGGTCTAGCTTAACGTTAGTTTTTTTTTTTTTTCTTTTCTTTTCTGGGTTTAGGTGATCTGGTACTTGAAAAAAAAAAAAAAAAAGTGAAGACCGAACCCAGAAGAAAAAAAAAAAAAAGAAAAAGAAAAGAAAACTAATGTTAACGTTGAACCCCAAAAAAAAAAAAAAAAAAAAAACTAACGTTAACGTTGAACCCAGAAAAAAAAAAAAAAAAACCTGAAGACCGAACCCAGAAAAAAAAAATAATAATAAAAAAAAAAAAAAAAAAAAAAGTCAACGGTCAAAAGTTGCGGCTGTGGGTCTCCCAATATGTGTTTAATTACAAAAATGCTATTGAGTTATGAGTTATGGAAACTGAAAACACATTTTTGTGTTTTCAGTTTCCATAACTCAAAAATCAAAAAATTAAGTGATGGAAATTGTGCTATGGAAATTGAGTTATTTCCACCCAAACAAAGTTTCAACCATGGGTCCCACCATTTTTGAGTTATGAGTTATGAAAATTGAGTTATGAGTTATGGAAATTGGCAATCCAAACACCCCTTTATCATTTATCACTTAAAAAACCTAAAACTCACCTCTATGCTCGTTTGGCAGCAATTAACTCAATTTAAATCTCAAATTTAACTCAACTTTATGTCACTGTCTGGGTTTCACATAGGACTGCTATACTCTACAATGGTCAAGTAAATACCCGCGTGTAATACCTCTTTCCACTACACACCCCTCTCACAAAAAATCTCATAAGCTTTTTTCTCCGTTCTCCCTAACTCCTCTGTTGTCTGCACCTCTTAAACCCCAAAGCCAAAATGCATCATCCTTCTTCCTCATCCTTGAACCCAAGCACCGCTACACCTTGAAGATCACCATCAACACCTCACCATCAACCCGAGCTTCGTTCGCCGCAACGCCTCTGCCCCTAAAACTAAGCCCAGACAACCACTATCACACAATGAGAACTCTCTTGGGCTGAAGGTGCTGATCGGTGTTGTGCAAACAGCGCTTTGGGTCTCACCGGAAACAAAAATCGGTGAACAGAGCTATGTGGGTCTCGAGCTGAAGGTGCTGATCAGCGCTGTATGGACGGCACTTCTGGGTTTTCATTATTTTTTTCTTTGGGTTTTGATTTTAGTTTGTGTTTTGAATTTTGGGGCTGTTTAATAAAAAAATTGTAATGTGAGTTTGTTAGATTGTAATGGAGGGGGGAGCGTTTGGGTCTCATCGAAAAATGGAATTGGTGAACGAAGCTTTGTTGGAGCTGGGCATGGAGCTGATTGGTGGAGTCGAGTGATAACTCAAAGCTGAAAAAACTTAGTTTTGTTAATTGAGTGAACAAAAAAATAAAAAAGGCCAAACAATGTTGCTACATGTGGGGCCCACGGATTTTGGATGATGAGTTAACAAAACTCAGTTTTGCAAAATCCAAACAAGGCCTAAGTTTCACATTTTGTTATTTCAATCCTTTAAGTTTTCGTTTTATCATTTTAATTCACTAAGTTTCAAATATAGTCAATTCATTAATCCGTTATGCATTTGTTAAGTGTTGTTGTTTATATAATAGGATTCTCTGTTTGAGTTTCATCATTTTGTGTACTAAATTATTATCACACAAATTCTTAAACTCTAAAAAATAGCCCTATTTTTTAGTTGAATAATTTTACATTAAAAAATGATGTAGCTGCCTCCAAAGCCCTTCAGATTGCATTAGAGATTGGTATTAGAGAAGCTGTTCTCGAGGGAGACTCGCGAGTTTTAATGTCAAGGTTGATCAATGACAAAGATGTTCTATCATACAGTGGGTTGCTTATTGAAGATGTGCGACGTTGCTTATTTTTTTTGCTCATTTTTTTTAATCAATTACGTTACTTTCAAGTTAAGAGAAAAGGTAATAAGGTTGTTTACAGTCGTGCTAGGTATGTTATGCATATCTCATACTTTATGGTGTGAATAGATAATATTCTACCACAATTTCTTAATGTTATCCAAGTTGATTTAGCTGGATTTTCTTAATAAAAGTTCACAATCTTTCCTCTAAAAAAAAAAAAACTCTAACCCACAAAAATGTCCTAAAAATTATGACAGTCCCTATCTCACTTTAAAACATTATTTCACTAAATCCAAAATAAAAAATAACTATATTTTTTTAGTTAAATAATTTTAAATTTAAAAACACAAACCTGTTAAAAAAGTAATTTACTATATTTTTTAAAAAGTTCCTAAGTTTTAAACTTTCAAACTTTTATTAAGTACAAAAATATCCTAAAAATTAAGACAATACCTCTATTTCACTTTTAAACATTATTTCACTAAACCCAAAATAAAAAAATAAAAGAAAATCTCATTTGCAAGTACAAAGTTCGTGTGAATTGTGATGAGTCTAGTCTAGTCTATATATATATAAAACCGAAATTTCTGAAATTCCCACAATTTTTCACGTTAGCACAACATTTATATAAAATTGTTATTTTATTTAAATAAAATTATTTTTATTTAATCTAAACTTAATAAGGAATAAAACTCTATTTTTTTAACAAGTTCAACTTAAACTGACACTCATCATCAGGGATGGACCCACGCTAGGGCAGGGGGGCCACCCCCCCCCCCCCCCAAAAAAAGCAAGTGTATATATGTGATGAAAAAATACAAAATATATTAAAGTAGGAGAAGAACTCTTGAATTCATCCTTTTAACAGAATATGTTGTAAAATGATGAGTTAGATAGCATCTAAAATGAAGTGACTTTTTAAAGAGATAATTAAGAAAAAAAAAATACAAACCGGATATAAATATATATTTAAGAGCTCCTCTCAAACAGGATGAAAAAAAAGATTTGCCCTTAAATATATATATATATATATATATATATTTGGATCTTCTCTGAAATAGCGTCGAGTTCTATTTTGATAAATATGTTGAAATGTTTAAGAAGTACTTACTTTATATGTTATATTTTATTGACATTTCATTTAAAAAAAAAATGTTTTAAGCTTTGCCCTCCCAGATTTGAATCCTAGTTCTGTCCTTACTCATCATTTTTTTAAACAAAATTATTTTTTTAGTCCAAAATTAATGAGGAGTAAAATTCTATCTCTTTGACAAGTCCAACTTAAACTCAAACTCAAACGTTGATAATTTTTCTTTAATATTTTTTGGCCTTTCAGAAATTTTAATATCTAAATCTTTGAATTATTTTTTTGCAGTATTAAAAATTGTCTGACAAATTTTTTATAAACTATTGCACATTCAAGTAATGACTTCTTCATCAATTAACATAAATTGAAATTATACAAGACCAAATCATGCAATGGTGTAGTTTGTTAATCAATATAAGATTTTATAAAATTATATATATATATATATATATTCATAATTTAAAAAAAACTAATAAACGTTAATTAAAAAAAAAAAAGAAATTAAGTGGAACGACGCCGGGTCTCCCACTTGAGAAAACAAAAGAGGGGGAAAGAGAGAGAGAGAGACTGAGAGACCGAGAGGGAGAAAGGGTCGGCGGCGGCTCAACTCCGCCGCTTCAGGAGGCAGCTCCGGCCAAGTACAGCTTTGGGTAAGTTCTTCTTTTTGGCTTTTGGGTTTGAGTTGCGTTATTTTGAATATAGTTAGTAATTGGGTTTTGTGTTTGATTTTGCTGTGTATTTTTTTTTTTTTTTTTGTTGCTGAAGCTAAAAACCAGAGAAGTCAGAGAGAGTAAGCAAGGAGAGGTGAATGGCTTTTATCCGGCAATGTCAATACTCTCTTTCTAGCCGTTGCTTCTCTTTCTCCGGTGTCTGTAGCAATAGCAGTAGCCTTCCAAAAGCCAAAGCCACCGCCACCAGCTACTTCAATTCAAATTCAAATTCAATCCCAACTCTCCTCAAAGCTTGCAAGACCTCCCTCCACCTCCACCAACTTCATGCCCACATCATCCGTAAAGGCCTCGAGCAAGACCACTTTCTCATCACCCTTTTCATCTCTCTCTCCCTCTCCACTCTTTCCTATTCCACTTCCGTCTTCAACCGCGTTCGAAGACCCAGTACGTTCCTCTGGAACTCTCTCATTAGAGTTTATTCTCAAAACTCTCATTTCATCCACATTGTTTCACTTTTCATTCGCATGAAGAGAGAGGATGGTGTGCCTGACAGCTACACCTACCCGTCAATTATTAAAGCGTGTTCCACCCAATGTGAGGTTAGCCTAGGGAGTGCCCTTCATGGGTCGGCATTGAGGTGCGGGGTTGAAGGGGATCTTTTTGTTAAGACTAGTTTGATTGACTTCTATGGAAAATGTAAACATATTTTTACTGCTCGTAAGCTGTTCGATGATATGTCTGACAGAAATGTGGTTTCGTGGACGGCTATGGTTGTTGGGTATATAACTGTTGGGGATTTAGAAGAGGCAAAGAGGTTGTTCAATGAAATGCCGCAAAGGAATGTGGCATCCTGGAATGCTATCATTTGTGGCCTCGTGAAACTGGGTGACTTGAAGGGGGCGAGGAGGATGTTTGATGAAATGCCCGAGAGGAATGTGGTTTCATATACTACCATGATTGATGGGTATGCAAAGGCAGGTGATATGGCGTCTGCGAGGTATCTGTTTGAGCAGGTGCCTCAAAAGGATATTTTTGTGTGGTCCGCATTGATATCGGGTTATGCTCAAAGTGGTCAGCCTAACGAAGCGGTGAAAGTTTTCCTTGAAATGGATTCAAGGGATGTAAAGCCTGATGAGTTTGTTATGGTGAGCTTGATGTCTGCTTGTTCTCAAATTGGTAATTTGGAATTGGCTAAATGGGTTGATTCTTATGTGAGCCGGAGCACAATGGATATTCAACAACCTCACGTAGCTGCGGCTCTTGTTGACATGAATGCCAAGTGTGGAAACATGGAGCGAGCAACGAAGTTGTTTGAAGAGATGCCCAAAAGGGACCTAATCTTGTATTGTTCCATGATACAAGGGTTGTCGTATCATGGGCATGGGAGCAAAGCTGTTAACCTTTTCAATAAGATGCTAAATGAAGGGCTGGTTCCAGATGAGGTGGCCTTCACTGTCATCTTGTCAGCATGTAGTCATGCCGGATTTGTTGAAGAGGGTTGGCACTATTTTGAAAGGATGAGATATGAGTACTCTTTAGTTCCTTCTCCTGATCACTATGCTTGTATGGTTGATCTTCTTAGCAGGGTAGGAAGATTGAAAGCAGCTTATGAGCTTCTAAACTCAATGCCTGTGGAGCCACATGCTGGTGCTTGGGGTGCACTTCTTGGGGCCTGTAAGCTGCATTGCAATATTGAATTAGGGGAGGTTATTGCTGCTCGCCTTCTGGAGCTTGAGCCACATAATGCTGGTAATTATGTGTCTTTGTCCAACATCTATGCAGCAGCAGATCGGTGGTCAGATGTTTCACTTGTGAGGGAGAAGATGAAGGAAAGAGGAGTTAGGAAAATAACTGGTCATAGTTGCATTAATTCATGAGAATGAGTTTCATCATATGACTGATTCACAATTCATCAATACCATGATTTTGAGGCTGCCACATCGGTGAGTGCTGATCCTATTGGAGGCATCTTTTAGAAATTATAAAAATCTTTTATATACATATTTTTTAAAGAAATGATGACATGCCACACCAATGTAGCTTAAAAGAAGGGTAGTGATAGTAAATGTTACGTTTCAATTTTTGTATATACATATACATACACACATACACACATACATACATATATTGTTTGATGTTATTTTTTGTTAATTCCTTTGTTGACATGTCATCTTTTACTACTTCTACTAATCTTGTTATTATTTTTGTATTCCTTTACATTCTTTTGTTGTCATAAATTGAATTAACAAACTTTTTTACTCAAAACATTAGTCTTCTTTGTGCATGTATGCATATGTATTTTTGATGCCTTTCCCATTCCAAAAGAGATAAATACAAGTTTTAGTTCTACCAAAATATAAAAAATCTGTACTTCTAGCCTTTTAGGATGTGTGTGAGAATTATAGTTACCTGTACATGCCGCGCCATCAACATAATCCTCGAAATCCTTGGTAAAAAGACTCTGACTAATTCGATAATTAGCATTCACAGCATAAAAATCAGAGACAGCCGTCAATATGTAGCTCTGCCACTTCTCCCACTATGGAGTTCAAATCAAGAACTCTTATCACATCATCTGCCATTGACTGTATATTACAACTAAGGGAAGGCTGAGCAAGAGAAGAATGATGAAAGAGAACTGTAAAACGTTGCAAATTGTCATAAAAGCATTTACTTTGCCGAATTTAGGTTTAGGGGTAATAGAACAAAACATCTCCTGATTAGTATGACACTAAGACCACCCAAGTCATTTTACGCTGATCCTCGAATCCTAAATCTCTAATTCAATTCTAATTTGAACATATTTGGTGAAGATAATTTCCCAATCAAACGCGTTCAGATAGGTTCTGATTTTGCTAAATTGGAATTAGCAAATTCCTAAACAGTTAGAACTTGATAGGCGAATCTGTGTTAGCAAGGGCGTAAGTAGAGAGCTTCGCACCTCAAATTGCTCTTTGGCCCAAAAAGACAAAAAAATCTGCATGCATTTACTCATATCTTAAAAATTCCCATTTAATCACACCATTGATGGTCTCTGTCTTCTCTTCTGCTTATAGTCATAGATTCCAATGGCTTTGCAGACCAGTGAAGGAGCCTTGTCTTCTTCTTCTACTCCCTATTGGAAATATGAGCTCTAGAGGTGAAGATACCTGCCATTCTTTTACAAACCATTTATATCAGGCTTTGTCTGACATTCAAAGATGATGCTGAGCTTGAAAGGGGAGAAGAAATTTCACCTGGACTTCTTGGAGCCATTGAATTGTCAAGGTCTTTAGTTGTCATATTCTCTGAAAACTATGCAAATTCCACTTGGTGCTTGGATGAACTTGTCGAGTGTCTTAAGAAAGACCAGAAGGCTCTACCTGTCTTTTACAAAGTGGACCCATCAGAGGTATGTAAACAGTCGGGGAAGTATGGGTTAGCACTTGCTGAGCACGGAAGAAACTTCAAGGAAAAGGTTCGGAAGTGGAGGGCAGCTCTAGTTGAAGTTGCGAATTTGCTTGGATTGACTTACAAAGATGGGTATGTATTACTTCTGATTTTAGGATTATGATTAATTATTATTATTATTATTATATGATAAATCAGATCAATTCGTTGAACAACATAAACGCAGTTACACCCAGATTCTTAGGAAAAAGGGAGCCTCAGAAACAAACAGCAAATTGTTCAAATGAGAAAGCTATACAATAGGCTCATACTAAACTATCAAAGCCGAAGCCAAGTAGAAATTCTCTTTCCAGACCAAATACAAAATCCTACAACCCAGGCTAGCTACAACAGGGAACTAGGTTCTTTAAAGTTAAGTTCAAGTATTAGAAGTGGGTTAATTCATCAAAAAGAAACAAAAAACAAAAGTATCAGACGTTGGTTAGCAAATAGTTTTTTTCCTCAACCAACCAAAGTGTTCACGTGACTACTTGCTAAAAGCTTAAACTCATTTCTTAGGCCCCCACCCCCCCCCCCCCCCCCCCAAAAAAAAAAAAAAATAGTGATAGCTCTCAAATCTAAGGCTTAAATGCCATTTACTTTAATTAATAATATGTTAGTTGCAAGTTGTAACACACACAACTAGGAAAGTTGAATTTAGTTTATCTTTATATTTTTGTTTCTAGCTAGTTTGACTCATAATGTTTCTTTTTCTCTGTGATTGGCAGCCAGTCTGAATCTGAATATGTCCAAACAATTACTAAAGAGATATTGAAAGTTAAATTAAAATGCATGCACTTATTTGTTCCTGAATGTGAAGTTGTAATAGATTCCCATCATAGTTGGGGCCTCACATTGTATTTCCTTGTCTGATTTCCTTATTTCTGTGAGATCTGCAATTTGATTTGTTTGTATTCTTTCTTTGCCATGTGTTTACAATCATAAACACATTGCATTTTTGCTATCAATAAAACTTTTATTACCTATCAAAAAAGAAGTTGATTTCCGTGTAAAGAATGTAGAATTGCTTTTAGATCCCAGGCAAAATAATGTTCAAATGGTAGGGATTTATGGTGTTGGGGGAGTAGGGAAGACTACAACTGCAAAAGCTGTTTATAACAATATTGTTGATTATTTTGATGTGAGCATCTTTCTAGAGAATGTCAGTGAAAACTGAAATGTTAAGGACAAATGATGGCATAATCCAACTACAAAATAAACTTCTCTCTTAGTCCTTAAGGGATAGATGTTCTAACGTGGATAGCGTACCTGAAGGAATCACTATGATAAAGGATAAACTTTGTCGTTACAAGCTTCTTTTAGTTCTTGATGCTGTGGATAGATGGAAAGAGATTGAAAATTTTCTTGGAGATCGTGATTGGTTTGCTGCAGGAAGTAGAATCATTATAACAACAAGAGCCAAACAAGTGTTGAACACTTGAAAACCCTGGTGTGTACAAGGTTGAGGAACTTGATCAGCATAAAGCTCTAGAACTCTTAAGTTGGCATGCCTTCCGAAGAAGGGAGCCTGAGGCAGATTATTTGCAACTTTCAAAGCAGATTATATATTTTGCAAATGGCCTTCCATTAGCTCTAGAAGTATTAGGTTCTTATTTGCGTGGAAGAACTACTTTTGACTGGCAATGTGAATTACAGCATTATGAAGTAGTTCCAACCAAAGGAATTCATGAAATACTCAAAAAAAGTTTTGAATGATTGGAACGAAATGAGCAGAATGTTTTCCTTGACATTGCATGCTATGTTGTCCCGAATATTCTTGATGTTCTTAATGAAAATATGGTATAATTCTTTTGCTTTTTATTTTTATTTTCCATTGGCATCGATGGTAAATTTTATTTTTCATTGGTTTTTTTTTTTTTTTTTTTTTTTCTTTTTAATATTGAAGAAACTGTAGTTTATCAATATTCTATTTGTTTAAAATTTCAAAAATCATTATATAGCGAAATCTATTGTGCAATGTGGTTCACTAAATGACTTTTCCAAATAGGGGACAGAAAATTCGAGGCCTAATGTTGTGCTGGCCTGTGCCTGAACCAAGAATGGTGCAATTGGAGGAAAAAACTTTCAAAAAGATGAAAAACCTCAAATTTCTTATAGTTCGCAATGTACAAATTCTTAGAGGTCTTGAATATCTCCCCAGTGGGTTAAGGTTACTAGATTGGCCTGATTATTCTTTTCCTCTGTTATCCACTTTTTGTATTCAACTACTTGTTGAACTCAACATGCCATATAGTTGCGTTGCATTGGAGGAGCCATTCAGGCAGGTATGATTATTAGTATTTTTGAATTACGATTTCATTAAATTTTATTTTTAATTTTAAGATAAATTTTGACTTTTTTCCTTATGCAGGGGATCCCATTAGAAAATTTGAAATATATTGAGTGTGGATCCTGTTAATCCATTATGGAATTTCCTGCCTTGTGCACCCCAAACTTAGAGGTATTGGATCTTTCTAAGTTTAAAAATTTTGTTGTGGTTGATGAATTGGTTGGATCTCTTGATAAGCTTGAAATCTGGATCCTCGAAGGTTGTGAAAAACTTCAAACACTTCCAAGAAGCCTTATACTAAGATCTCTTTAATATTTTGATCTCCGTGATTGCTTAATGCTCGAGAGGTTTCCTAGTATTTTGCCATGAATGGAAAGTTTACAAACACTATTAATGTCAAGGACTGGTTTTAAAGGGTTGCCTTCATCAATTGGGTTTCTCACTAGGCTTGAGAAGTTAGACCTAAGTTATTGTCAAAGCCTTATGGATCTTCCCGATAGCATCTATTAATTGCAACATCTTAGTGTTTTAGAGATTTCCCACTGTACCAAATTGAGGATTGGTAGAAGTCTGACATGCCATTCTTTTGGTAGCTTGTCTGAATATGGGTTTCTAAAGTTGGAATATCTGAATCTCAAAAACTGTGAAAATCTAACTGAGTTTGATCTTTTAATGATGCCTGATTACTTCCCCGAATTGAAATATCTATATCTAGATGGAACCAATATTCGTATGATCCCTGAAAGCATTAGTAGATTAGCTAGATTAAGAGACTTGGAATAAAAAATTGCATGCAACTTCGTAAAATTCCAAGGCTTCCGCAATCCATAAGAGCAGTGTGTGCAATGAACTGTAAATCCCTGAATTCACAGTCACTAAGCTGCTTATTAAGCCAGGTCTCTCTCTCTCTCTCTTAAATTTGTAAAGAAAAATTTTCGTTACCTAAATCAAATTCATTAAGATGCTAAATTGCAGTTTCTTCCTTTTGCTAATTATAAGCTGGCTCAAGAAATTCTAGGGATTTCACCGGTAAAGTTTTTCAAGGCGCAAGAAGCGACATATCAGTTGATCCACAGTCATCAAACCGATTATCACATCAGTTTGTTCTCTCTTCCCTACTCTTTGATGAGTTTGCATCTGAAGCTAAACGCTCTATATCTGAAGATGAGGACATTGATTGTAAATTTATTCTACCTAGAATTGATATTCCAAAGTGGTTCTACCATCAAAGTGTTGGACATTTCATATCATTTTGGGTTGGTCCAAGATTTCCAAAATTTGCTTTCTGTATTGCTTTGGGACCAGAGGCACAGAGAGGTGGATTTGTTTGTCAAGTTTACCTTAAAATCAATGGCTGCAAACAAGCATCAATGTTTTTTCTCGCAAAGAAGTTTGTGATCATCTATGGCTATTTTCAAATTCTCATTGGAAATTGCAAAACCAATTGAATGACTCAAATCCATCTAAACAGAATCATGTTGAGGTTGTGTGTAATTTAGATTCTCCTGATGGAGGTGAAAGTCTTCCTACATTCATAAAAGGGTGTGGGGTCCATGTAAAATTCCCTTGTCATCCTCAAACCTTTGATTTCTTCAAATGCCAATAATGAAAATGTTGATGATGACTTAAGACAGGAACAATGTTGTGCGGTGTGGAACATCTTAAATGTTTCAGAGAGAGAAAATATGCCACCTGATGAACTAGAAATGCAACACCACCACTCCACCAACTTAGGTTTGGGCTGGCCAGAGGGATCTGACTCAACAGTCAGTAGTGGGTTTGATTTGGGTTTATCTTCAATGACCTATTCGTTTTCAACCGCTGACTCCGACTTCAATCAATTGAAGAAAATGATAATTTTATTGAAATTTGAAGAAATATGCTTCCATTTAAAATTAGCTTGAAAGTATTTTCTTCGTCGTTTCTATACGATTTTCTTGTATTGTTTAATGCAAGGTACATCTCTTTCTTTAGTTGCATTGCTTCATTTGCAATTTTGCATATTTTAGCGCTTTCACTTTCCTTATCCCTTTTCTCTTTAATTAGTTGCACACACTTCTTGATTGAATTAAGTTTTTGTTCTTATCCATTATTCCATTGATAGAGGTATTATTTAATTTTGGCATAATATGTAAAATAGAATTTTGGTCTAAAGGAGTTGGCTCCGATTTTTTTGAAAAGTACAAACTTGGGCTCCAAGTATGTTTGGAGCCTTAGACTTCAATTTCCAATAGGAAGAAGACATGTGTTTTGTTTTGGATGGGATTGTGGAAATTGCATCAGCTTGCCCAATGCTTATGGATGTGAATCCAAGCACCATTGTGTTAGATGATGTTGAGTGTTGTGCTGCTTTTTGCTTGAAGTTGGGGAGTTGAGTGAGTGAGTAATTAGTATTATGCTAGTATACTTGATATTAATATGTGTTTATCCTAATTATAAATGTTTTCTTGTTATTAACACATGTTTCTTTTCTTGTCTACCAAGGATAGTTTTGAAGTAAAGGTAGCTAGTGGATCAATCTTGAGAACACAATGGTTTTGTCATGCAGTTTCCTTGAAGATACAGGGTAATTACTTCAAGATGGACTTAAAATGTGTTGGCCTCGGGAGGCTGTGATGTAGTGTTGGGTACATGTTAATATTATGGTCCTTTCCAGATTCTTCAGAGGATTGGCCAGGTGGCCTGCTAGCTTGCCTTACCTGATGATTGCCCAATTCACATAGTTTTCCGTATTTCCTACTTGAAGCTAAAACTGGGTGATAAAGTGATTCCTATTCCTACCTTACCTCTTGTTGATGCTGAGGGTTGTTTAACCCTGATCCTATTGCTATTCTTCAGACTAGGTCCAAACAATTGAGAACTAGGACCATCACTGAGGTCCTTGTTCAATGGCATGGTCAGTCTGTAGATGCTGCCAGTTGGGAATTAGTGTATGCACTTCAACACCAATTTCCCCACCTTGTGGGCAAGGTCCTTTGATGGGGTGGGGAGAAGCTAATTGAAGAGTTTTGGTAGTTTTGGGTGCAGAGTTTTGGTAATGTAACTGATTCGTGGATTGTGCAGTTAAGTTGGACAGCAGTTAGCAGCAGTTAAATGTACAGCAGTACAGGTGCAGAAGGGAAGGTGCAATGTGCAGCAGTGTAAATGTACAGCATGTAAGGTGCAGCAGTGAAGCAGTGTAAGGTGCAGCAGTGAAGTGAAATTGAATTTTGACCTTGGGGACAAAGTCTCTCTAAGGGAATGATAGGAGTTATGGTTATAGCTGTCACTGTCAGTTGGAAGTTGGTTAGTTAGTGATGAGCTGGCTTGTGTTTTAGTTAGTTAACTATAACTGTAGATAAGAAGAATCAATTAGTTAGGCTTAGCATCATAACTGTAACTTAATTGTGAGTAGTATAAGAAAAAATTATGTATTCACTGCAATGATTCTCAAAAAAAAAAAAAAAAAAAAATGTATTCACTGTAATGATTCATTTAGAAAGTTAAGCAAATACACTTCCTTATTCAGTCATTCTCTCTTTACTCTTCTCTCTCTCTAGGAGTCTAGTTCACTACTCTTTCTCTACTTTTCTTAGTTTCTATCAGAACATGGTAGGCAAAATGGCATGTCCGTGCTTTCCAGCAAATGGCTGCTGGCATCATATCTAGTAGAGGAGTGAATGTGACTAGGCGATGAAGGAGATGTGGAGTCAATGACGAAGGACTGTCTAATCTATGACAGGATGAGATTGTTTAGTTACACAAATAAGGTGAGATGACTTTGGTTTCAATGAGTTGGATTCTGAGTTGGCTTTTGATTTTCTGTTCAGAATTTTTTTAACTGATATGTTAAATTTTATTGGACCAACCCTTATACATTGCAAGAATTTCATATTCACCAATTGCAGTTAATATGCTCCCATAAACATACAACTGAAGGTTCAAATTAAATTAAATAAGCAATCTTAATGGTACAACAATCTTTATATTAAAGAAAATAGTTTTTTTTTTTTTAATACAAGATAGAATTCTACTTTAGCCTAATCTAAGTGTATATGTGTGTGAAGCTCCCTTTTGGAAACTTGAACCCCGACCCTTACTTCCCATACTCTACAAGCATTTATACTTGTGGAGTGATCATTGCACCAAGGGTATGTGGTGGTATATTAAAGAAAATAGTTGAGTTGGTAAATATTTTGAACTCATAAATAACATCACTTTGTAATCCAATGTTTCTTTAGATTTCATTTTCAGTAATTTTATTGTGTTTTGCATGGATTAGCGATTAGTATATGTATGTATATTTATATACATATACATCCATTCCATGTACATATTTGTTAAACTATTCCATGTACTGCATAGGTTAGTAACTAGTTGTTTTAGAGAAACTGAGAACTCAAATATGAATCCCCCACAAAGATAGATAACTAAAGAAATATAGTGAAGGGGAAAACATTCTATTTCTTCTTCAGTGCTAGGCCTGGAAAACTTCTTCTTCCATCTTGTCAGTGGTGCGGTCATTGCTAACTCAACTTCCAGAGCTTTGAACCTGGCCTCGAATTCACGACATTGCTCCTCCAGCAGCATGTGCAGGCCCGGAATTCGTTTGTTCGGCTTGAAGTTCAGCAGAGGATTTAGGATCAGCCACATTAGCACCGAAAGACTGAAAAGGAAAAGAAAGAGGTCAGTCCAATCCATGAATAGATATCCATTTATATAGTTAGGAACTCGGATCGAAGAAGTGTACCTTAATATTCAATTTTGTTCTAAACATTGGCAAAAATTGTTTATGTGATTGAATCAATTCTGACCACAATGCATTTTATGAACTTTCCCACTACTAATTCATATACGTGGTCATTTATAACCAAATTCTTGAAAAACCCCATTCTTCTTTCTTGAAATTCTAAACCCATTACAATATATATATATATATATATATATATATATACACGTGGTCAAAGGAAGTGTCTTAGAGCTATCAATATTCTTTTTGTAATATCTGTTTTTAGCTTTCAAACTTTGTCAGCTAGCTTTAAAGTCACTCCCTCCTCAACAATTCCACCATATAAATATATATATATATATATCAATTTTATCCTAACAAGTAGTTAGGATAAAATTTAAGGAGTACCGGAAGGTTAATCAAAATTATATCCCTTAACGTTAACCACTGAGGAATTTCACCTAACCTCACTCACACTACATGAAAATTTATTAGCTTTTTTTTTTTTTTTTTGAGAAAAGAAAAAAATATATTTATTAGCTAACTTAAATAAATGCCACTATGTTTCTTGGTCTTGAAAAAGAGCATAGCTTCTAAACCTCAAGTCCTCCACTATCACTACCATGCCTTGCACAATAGCTTCATGGGTATCTTCCTTCTATCAAGAGAGCTAAAGCCCTTATGGTTTAAGAATGTTTAAGTAACTAAAACTTTTTGTAGAAACAGTAAAATATGAAGCTAACGATATAATAAAAATGATATTATAGTTTCGCATATTATAATTTGAGTGTTAACCTAAATTACATAAAATTGCACATCATTTCATTCATAATTTTGCACCCCTAACTCAAATCTTAACTCTACCATTATATTTTAGTGTTGTTGTATTTCAATGTTATCATTGAATATATATATATATATATATTCAAGTATCATCATAATTACTTAATTAATAATAAATAAAGACTAGTCTTTTTGCTGAATTGAAAAGTCATTAAATCACAGGGGGAAAAAACAAAGCAATATACCTTTTTTTTTTCTTTTGTTTTATTTCTAGGGATTTATTAATGTATACTTTTAAAGTATACAGTAGTAAACCATTTTAGAAAATTTTTTATGAGAAATTGAAAAAACTGTAAAAAAAAGTTAGTAACTTTTCAATTTTTTATAAAAGGTTTCTTAAAATAGGAAATACATTAACCGGACCCGTATTTCTATTGGTTAAAGGGTAGGAAGAAATAGAATAAAATTATTATTATTTTTTTGGTAAACATAGGATAAAATTATTGATTTATATAAAATATAATATTTTCCTTAAATGGGAACATTGATATCCACTTTTTCAGAAGGGAATTCACATTCCCACAAAAGTATAGAAAAACAGATGTCCATTGGCATGCAAATTTCTTTTTTGTAATTTGTAACCAAACATATAGAAATGCTTGGAGCATTTTAACGTTGTCAAAAATTCTAAAAGAATATCCAACACCAAACACTAGCGTACATTCCTTGTAGGCATTATTGGATCAAGGTCAGGCTGAGCAACAAACTACATCAGCGGGTAACATATTTTCAATTACAAGGATTAGCTAATCAGTTCTTTATCAAGAGCACCACAAATAATACTGTGCAAATAAACACGGATAGTGGGTGTGTGGATTTCAAATTTTGAAAAACAGAGAGGGGACACCATAGAAGGAGGAGGAAAAAAGGGAAAAAAGAAAGAAAACTAGAGAGAACAGAGAAAAAATAGGGAGACTCCATTTTTCGCTTGATTTCACAACTAAGATGTACCTGTCGTTTTTCATCTCCTAAAATCATTTTCACTACATCTATTTGCATTCTAATTTTCAAAAAACACAAAAAGAACATTGAGAGAGATCAAAATTTCTTGGGAGAAATCTAGTCCTGAGGGGGGACAAAGTTTCTGCTATTACCCAACATCCAATTCCTGCTATTAGCCAAGCTTGCACTGTACACAGCTGGTTCAGTACCTCTCTGTCAACCATTGCCGGTGGAGCATCGCGTGGTGGGAGGACCATCATTTGTAGAACGCCTTTGTCGTCGTCATTCATCTCAGTGGAGTCATCATTAATTTGTCTAAGGAACTACTGGGTATGTTTTCGACCTTACCACTCTATCCTTGTGTGCTTTTGTCTTTGAAGTTTGGATGCCTTGTTCTTTTTGGTCTGAATGCTAAAAATTGAAACTTGGGCTGTCTTGTTTTTAAAGAACTAAACTTGGCTGTAATAAAAGAAAGTTAGAAGTGAAAAGTGGGGTTAAATCATATCAGCACATGACTTCTTAAAAGGTGGACCCATGCATTGAAAGCTTGTGATGAAGACAGTTTTATTTTTTGCACCGTAGCTAATCTCTACAAGTTACCTAGACCCATGTTGTTTCCAACAACCTGTGTGTTTTCAGTTTCCACGAACAAAAGATAAAAATATACTTTATCTTTTTTTTACTTCAAATCAAAACCAAGTCTATGTTTTCGGTTTCCACAAGCAAAAATAAAAATATACTAGTTTCCTTAAAATGAAATCTTCTCATATTGCTCAGATCATGACTTGGAAGGGTTTAAGCCTACACATTTTTTTTTTTTTTTATAGTAATTGTTATATCAATTCCTTGACATGCTTGCTGCTTTGTTAATAATTTCTTAGTAACCGCTTTGTTTTGTTAATAACTTGCTGCTTCTTTTTATTATTGTTATCTTATCTTATGATGTAGCTTTAAGCCACCATTCTATAAAATCAACTACTTGTTTGATTTGGTGTAATATATTCCATTAATAATATTGTGTCCATTGAACGATTAATTAAACATAAATTGTCCTTACTTATTTAGTAGAGACCGGTAGACATATCAGGCGTGCGTGGGTGCCTCATACCTTCCCACGGTGTAATTTGACCCCCGAACTTGTCCTTGGTGAATAAACTATTTTCTTTATCCATTGAGTTAATCAAATAAAAAAGAAAGGGTTTTTATTTCTTGTTTTGTTTTCCCTTAAAAAAGAGAATAAAATAAGTGACGACTCTTCAACTTTTTTAAGAATTATGATTTTTTCTAAATAAAAAATACTCCCAAAATCAAACCTTTCTTTTCTTAAAAACCCATCCCGAGAGGCGTCACGTGACCATGTCCACAATAAAAAATAGTGGATGATGTGAATCCCATTCCCACGTGTAAGAGAAATGTCTAATAAAATCTTAAGTGTCCCGACCATATTAGATTTAAAAAATAAAAAATAAAAATTGTGTGGGACGCGAGTGTAGCCACGTCCAGCGATGTCCGGCATGGGTGCGGCTACCATATAGCCACACCTGTGCTTCTCAAGTAAAAATTTTACACATTCAATCGCAGTTAATGTTTAGTTGATACTTACTAGACCAAATCTGGAATGGCACAGATTGGAGTCTAACTAAAACCAACCAGCTCATTTGTTATAAAGCAGCAACACATACAGAACTATTAAAAAATCCAATTTCAACATCAAGATGTCAAATTGAGATATGGCAGCTCAGGTACACAACAGACAAACAATTATAGTAGTCGGAACAGAAGCTTTTGTAAGTAACAAGTGAAAACTCAATAGTATCTACGAAAACAAATTCAATACTTTCATATAGCTCCATTATTTCAAATATGCCGTCTTCAGCAATGCTTAAGCATGATAAAAGCAACGTAAAGGCCTACATGTACTACAAACAACGTTATGGCTGTTTGCAGTGCTTTTCCTTTTGTTCGCAGTGTATCATTTTTTTTTTATTGATGCTTAAATGAGCAAGATGATTATGCAATTTTCGTGTATTAGAGTAAAATGAAGCTAAAAAGCAATAGACCAGTGCATTGTCATCAAGGTTCTAACACTGCACTTTCTAAAGTTTGGTGAAGCTCAATATCAATTGTAGGTTTATATTTGTTGCCTTTGTTTGCTTCATTAACTGAAACAAAAATGGCAATAACAATCAATAACTCAAACAAAACCCGCAAACCCAAAAAAAAAAAGAAAAAAGGAAAAAAAAAATCCAACGCTGAAAAAGCAAAATTAAAAATATCTCGAGAATATAATAAGTAATACAGTACTCGAACTCAGGAGTTAACTCAGAAAATCCTGCCCTAATAGCATGTTATATAATAACGATGGTCGCTTTTCCCATCTTTGAGGTCGTTGAATCAGATTTTTGTAGACCGTCGGATCGATCGAAAATAAATCCGAAGGTGGGGGCTTTGATAGAGGCCAGAGGCGCAAATTGTGGAATCGACAGAAGCCACCAAACTTGGAGACCTCTTTTCTGAACACATCGAAGAGTCCATACCCGCCCGAGCGAAGAAAGTTCCTTGTAACGAGGGGCTCCCAGAGCCGGTCGTCCTGAGCCGCCGTGCGCCACAGCTTGTTCACACACGCCGCTCGTCCTAACGTAACCATATCCACGCGCTTCAACACGCTGTGAAGCACATCGCCGTTCAAATCGACAAACCTGGTTTCACGTTCACTTCCCTCTTCTTCTTCTTCTTGTTCCTCGACTACAATCGAGTCCTGTTCTTCATTCTGAACTAGCCCACGACCACACGAATCCATCTTCTGGACTGATTCAAATTGAGAGCACGGAGAAAGAAAGAAAAAGAAGGTAAAGGAAATAGGGATTAGTGTTCCTTGCTCTCAAAATTAGCCCATAGCAAAATAAACCGTAGGTATAAGAAAGTATATGTAGTTTACCAAAAAAAAATATGTAGTTTCCGAATCATACTAGGAGACGACCTTTGGCACAACTAGGTCCAATGCTTCCTCCACACGCTCTCCCCGGCTCCCGAGCTCCGCCGCCTCGCCGAGTCCTCACTCTCCAAAGCCGCCGACACTCCCAACTACGGCCTCGCCGTCCTCCGCCTAGTCTCCGAGCCCCTCTGTCGACGAGCAGATCCGCCAAGCCGCCTCCGTCAACTTCGAAATCCACCTCCGCGCCCGATGGGCCCCAGCCTCTCCCGACGGATCCAACCCCCTCATCCCCGACTCCGAAAAGGCCGAAATCAAAGCCTTAATCTTCCGCGTCATGCTCTCCTCCACTCCCAAAATCCAATCCCGGCTCAGCGAAGCCCTAGCTCTCATCGGCAAGCACGATATCCCCAAATCTTGGCCCACATTGCTCCCGGGGCTCATCGTCGAGCTCCAGAAGGCGTCGCAGGCCTCCGATTACGCCTCCATTAGCGGTATTCTTGGTACAAATTTCGTTATCAGTATAAAAGAATTGATCTTTTGCTTGATTTGAAATATTGTTTGGATAATTTTGCTACGCCTTTGTTACAAATCTTTCTTCAAACCGCGGCTTTAATTGATTCTGCCTTTACGGTCAGTCCTGCGGCGGTGATTAAGCCGCTTTTCGAGTCTCAGAAATTGTGTTGTAGGATTTTTTCTCAGAAATTGTGTTGTAGGATTTTTTATTCCCTGAATTTTCAAGAATTGCCCGAGTACCATATGAGAGAGTGGATGACTGAGTTTAGGAAATACCTAATTACTGATTATCCTGCTTGAGAATAGTTGGGCTGATGGGCTAGCCATCCTTGATGAGCTCAGGGCCGCAGTGTGTGAAATTGTTACTCTTTACGTAAGGAGGAGTTTCATGTGTACTCGAATGATTTTTCGCTTGCGGTTTGGAGTTTATTGGGGACTGTGACTCAGTCTTTGAGTCGTGATCAATTGGCCGTGAATGCAATTAAGGTTTTGACCACGGTGAGCACGAGTGTGCACCATGCTTTATTTGCGGGTGAGGGAGTGATACTGCAGATTTGTCAGAGAATTGTGGTACCGAATGTGATGTTGAGGGAGGAGGCCGAAGAACTCTTTGAAATGAATTATGTTGAGTTCATTCGGAGGGATATGGAGGGTAGTGATCTTGATACTAGGAGGAGAATTGCGTGTGAGATTCTTAAAGGGATTGCAATCAATTATAAGCGACAGGATAGTCTGTGCACAAACTGAACTGTAAAATTCTTTGATATTTCATTCCAAGAATGAAGTATATTTGATTCTGCAACAAGGGACCGATCCAAATCTCGGAAATCTGACTGTAACTTCTTTTGATATATGATTCCTGAACATTGTAAAAATTTTCAGTGCACCAGCTTTCAGAAACCCATTCACATCCTGACTTGTCAACTCCAGCAGAATAACTGAAGCAAAAAACCTCTGAACATCAATAAGATTTCAGTGCACTAGCTTTAAGCATCGGAAACCCATTCACATCCTGACTTGTCAACTCCGGCAGAATAACTGAAGCAAAAAACCTCTGAACATCAATAAGATCTGTCGGTGTTTAAAGCTAGTGCACTGAAATTTTTTACAATGTTCAGGAATCAAATATCAAAAGAAGTTACATTCAGATTTTCCGAGATTTGGATCAGTCCCTTGTTGCAGAATCAAATATATTTCATTCTTGGAATGAAATATCAAAGAATTTTACAGTTCAGATTTTCCAAGTTTTGGTTCGGTTCCTTGTTGCGGAATCAAATGTAGTTCATTCTTACGCTGCGAGTTGTATTGAGAAACTGTTGCTGGTGAAGTATGATTGGGGAAGAGCTCGGTATACTGCAAACAACATTGCTCCATTTTTTGTTGAGCTGCTGACCAACCTATTCAATGCATTCAAATTTCCAAAGTTTGAGGAGAATCAATATATAATGAAGTGTATCATGGGGGTTCTTGGGGTAGCAGAAATATCTTCTGAGGTTGCTGGAACCTGCATTTCTTGACTGACCTCTATTCTCATGGAAGTTTGCAAAAACCCAAAGAATCTAATTTTTAATCACTGTCTGTTTGAGTCTGTGGCCATTCTTGTCAAGCGGACGTGTGAGAGGGACCCCTCTTGTATATCAGCTTTTGAAGCAGGCCTCTTCCCTTCCCTCCAGCTGATATTGGCCAATGATGTAATTGAATTCTTTCCTTATGCGTTTCAGCTGCAGGCCCAGCTTGTTGAATTGAATAAACCACCGATTCCTCCAGGCTACATGCAGATTTTTGACATTCTCCTATCACCTGAGTCATGGAAAAAAGCTTCAAATATCCCAGCACTTGTGCGTCTGCTTCAGGCTTTCCTTCTGAAGGCACCCCATGAGCTTAAGCAAGAGGGGAGGCTTATCAAGGTGTTAGAGATATTCGAAGAACTTATATCATCCCCTAGTACAGCTGAGCAGGGCTTCTCTGTGCTCAGCATTGTTATTGAGAATCTTGAATATGATGCCATTGAAACCTACATTCCTACTATCTGGGCTATCCTTTTTGTACAGCAAGAAAAATTTCAAGCAGAAAAGTTTGTGAAGTCTTTTTTGATACTTTTGACACTCTTTGTAGTCAAACATGGTTCTATGAAGCTTTCAGATTCAATGAATTCTGTTCAGGCCAACATATTTTCCCTTGTTGTGAAGCAGCATTGGATACCTAATCTTAAGGTGATCACTGGATCCATTGAGCTTAAGCTGGTTGCAGTTGCTTCAACCAGGCTTATACAATTTTTAGGTAAATCTCTAGCTATTTTGGATCCTGCAAATGTTGAACTGTGGGGAAAAATGCTGGATAGCATTGTTACTCTCCTTTCATGGCCAGAGCAGGATAGGGTTGAGGAGAGACAAGAAATGCCAGATATTGCAGAAAATGTGGGTTATACTGCTGCCTTTGTCCGTCTTTACAATGCTGGGAAGAAAGAGGAGGATCCTCTTAAAGATATAAAGGATCCGAAGGAGGTTTTGGTAGCATCATTGGCTGGGCTTTCCTCCCAAACTCCTGGGAGATTCCCCCCGATCATCAATCAATATCTTGATCCACCAAATCAAGCAGCATTACTTCAGCTTTGCAACACTTATAATTGCCAAATAGTTTGAGTAAGTTGGACTTTTAAACTGTATGGTAGAATGAATAAGTTCCCTAATCAACATTAATGCTTATAAAAAAAGAAACTCTTAGCTTTTTTATTTTAAGAGTTACAAATTTCAGCTTCAAATTCTTTTGGTTTAACTTAAACATGGACCAAGGGAATTGTTGTAATTTAGCCACCCTGTTTAAGTGTTTATATACTTACTAACTCAATTATTCTGTTTACCCGTTCTTTTTCATTCTTTCTTTTTTGATAAGTATGTTTACCCATTCTTCATTCTATTGATAATGGTAGAGAAGAGGAAATAATAATTGAGAATTTGTCTCATTTCCTTAATGATATGAAAAATAGACATTTTAGGTTTACTCCCTTACATGTTTATACCTTAGATGAAGATCATATGACTTGAGAATTGTGGCAACTTTGGCCTTTGATTTTACCTGTCACTCTAATTAAATTCTAAGATATGCTCCCTTAGGATTGTGGATCAGTTACATATGGTGGTAATTGCATAATGAACATAAGTCTTGCTTTTTCTAAAGAGATGGAGAGTTTATGGTAACGTACTGTTTTGTGCTTAAATGGGGTTGTGATTAGTTAAATATGCCCATGGCTGGTTTGGTGGGAAAAAATTTGGAGGGGGGGGGGGGGGGGGGGTTGTTTTGTTTTGAAGTCCTACTGGGATTTGAAGTAAAGTGCAAAATTTTCAAATATAATCCCAGTTAGTATATTTTCTAGTGAAATTTATTCTTTACTGATGTTCTTAATGAAGCTTCTCTAACATTTTTAGGACAGAAACACAAATGTATGTACATATTAATGTATAAATATGTGTGTTCAATATGTTTCCATATATTGTCCAGCCTCCCCCAAATAAAAATTCTTGACTTCACCCCTAGATTGTAAAGAAATTAGTTTTGCCTCTTTAAGGTATAGATTGTAAATATGGAAATGAGGATAGTACATTATTTTGTTTGTAGGAGCTATATCTTCTTTTTTGTTATTGAGCTGGCAACGTTGTTGGCACCAATAACATGAGAATTCTCTTTTGTATACTGAATTGTTACTTGTATCTGCATATATTTGTTAGGCTTGTTGCTTCTGTTATTTATGTACTCAGTGCACTGAACTCTCAAGCTAGTCTTATGCTGGCTTGGTAGAGAATTAGGTCAAACTGTTCTTTAATCTTTATTTATTAGTGTCACCCGTTCTATGATTTTCCTCTCTACTATATATTTCGTGCTTTATCTTTTTGGCCAAGAGGATCATCTTATCATCTGATTTTGCTACTTTACAGGATCTTATCAGCAATGGAGTGGGGTTATTTTTGGTCAACGTTTCAATGAGTCATCTTCAGCATGCTTGGTGAGCAAATGGTTTGCCATTGCAGTCAACTGGTCTACATGGTAGCAACACCATTTGATTGTACAATCTCACAAGATCTTCTGCCATTGTGAGATGTGAAATTTTTGTGTGAACTGTTTTCTTCGTCAGATTACCATGCACAGCAAGCAGATGGTAGTTCCACAATGTGGTTCCCTAAATTTTGGGTCTTTTTTTTTTTTAAAAAAAAAAAAAAAAATTTTAAAAGGGGCCTCCATCTTCCTAATGTTTTCATGGTGTCATGTTTAGCCTACATTTGTCAACAAATTTTAGACTATATTGCGATCAACCAAGTTATATTGGCTTCATAATACATGTATGCGATAGTGTCAAGATTCTTGGGTTTGTCAGCATGGTGCTTGTTTTATCATCACCAGTAGTCATTCTGTTGCTCCCTACACTAATGCGGAGCTGGATGATAAATACTCCCCCTAGAATAGCTGAGCTTGTTTGCATTATTGGCCTCTACACTGCTACAATGATACTTGTTATGTTATGGGGCAGAAGAATTCGTGGGTATGAGGATTCACTTCAGCAATATGGGCTGGATTTGACATCATTGCAAAAGGTATTTATTCGAGCTCAAAACAGTCTGGAAAAGTAGATGTAGGTTCATTGGCTTGTTAAGTGAACATGTTATTTTGAGTAAGGTCTATTTGGTACACGTTTATATTTGTTTTTGTGCCAAAAACAACTGTTCTTAGCTGTCTAAGTGTTCTGGACAGACCTAGTTTGGTGATAGGGATTTAGCATCATACAGATCTAGGATACTCAACTGACTGGAGAGAGAGTGTATTATTATTTATCAACCTCAAATTTCTTATGTCTCCTGATTTTACACTGCTCCATTTGATTAGGAAAATTCTCTTTATCTCCATCTTTCTCTCTCACACGCACACATAAGCATGCAATCATTTTGTGATTTGAATTCTGCCTTCATTCTTTTTTATTATGGACGATTCAATCAGATGTAAATGCACTCGCCTTTCAATATCCTGTGAAAGTTTATGGTCTTTGAGTTGAGTGTACACTATGGTGTTGCATATCTTGTACAGAATGGTTATTATTGAGCACCTTGCTTGCAGATACAAATTTTTTTGAAGGGCTTGATTGGAGGAGTCATGCTTGTCTTATCAATACATTCTGTAAATGTATTAATTGGTTGTGTCTCTCTCTTGGCCTCCTACTCAATCTCATTTGGATGCCATGACACGTTTCAAAGAATATGGGCTGATGCTTATGCTGGCTGGTCAAGGAATTGTAACGGCAACTGGTGTTGCATTCATGGAAGAAATTGCTTTTTAGGTCATGGTTGCCTAAAGAAATTGCATTGGATCTTGGACATCATCAAGGAATTATAATCTTGGGGATTGCATTTGCCTTATTCCAGAGGTAAATTCTTGACTTGCTGAATGACATCCTTACTTGGCTGCTTGAGCATTTTGCGTTTTCTTTCTTTTCTTTGCCTGTGTGTGTGTGTGTTTCTTTTGCTACAATCACATGTAATTCAATTATTGGTATGCAGAATCTTAAGATTCTTATCTAGATATTGACTTAATGCTTGTCCCCAGGAACTTTCTTTGTTTACTTTCTTCATATTTCCTATATCTGGATATCGTTGAAATACTTTTGAAGAGTTTTTGCTGCTATTTTTCCCTAACAGGCATGAGATTGGATTTTTTCTGTTTTGGAGAGCTATGGTTCTCCCTCTGCCAACCATATGTAGTCAAAATTTAATAGTCCTTTCTTTTCCTGTGAGTACATTTATTCTTGTAGATATGTTTGTTGGTAACCAACTCATGTAATGTTGTGGCTGAATCATAATTAAGAGATTGTTCTCCCCTGGTTGTATAATTTGATGTGTCAAAAATTGTATTGTGTTTGTGTTATTGCAGTCTATGACTTCCCTTGAACTGCCTTAGTTACCATGGTCTTTATCTTGCAGGGTCATGCCTATTGATTGCGCTGTAGGAGAATGTGACATGTTTTGGGGAATTATGAACAACATATGTTCAGCTTGGCCATCAGAAAATTGGTGTGTATCATCTGGCTAATATATATAAATATTATAAAAATTGTTGCATAAAAATTTTCTGCTTAATTGAATCAACTTTAGCTTATAAATCTTGTACTTTTGTTTTTTTTTTTTATTGATAATAGTCTTCTTCCTATTTTAATGTATGCAGTTCAAATGCCACATTGGCATTGAAGATTTCATTGACCTGTCTCTAAGAGGGTTACAGGGGTCTCTGTTGTTTTCTATTTACATTATTTTGGATGTAAGGAAAAGGAAGATGAGAAAACAAAAGCAGGTGAGGAAGAGCCAATTCGTTTGTTTGGTAATGAAAATGGAAGAAATAATTCCATTTCGGCCCACAATTTCACATTGGTCCTATTTGGAGGGAGCTCAAAGGAAAAGAAGCTGGTAATTATGATCAAATGTTTTTTATATTGAGAAATTACTATATTACCTTAAAGTGAATAATTTATTACCACACTTTTTTCTCTTTCCTCTAAGATTCTAGCTCTCATTCTCATATCTACATTCTTATTGATTAAAGGCATAAAGTAAAAATATATATTTTCCTTTTTATTTTCTTTTTTGCAAATCAAACAAAGGCAAGATATATCTTATTTTCTTTTCCTTTTTTTCCCCTCCCTACACCAAAACACACCTACAGAAAAACTTTTGTTGTTTCCTTTACCTTCCCCTTCACTACTCTTTTTCCTCCTCAAGTGCAAACAAACATAGTATTAGTCGAGTAGTTAAGTGGTTTATAGTTTCACTCATAGTCTTTGCCACCTTGGATGAAATTTCTTGGAATCAAAATTCACTAGCATTATGGTTAATAGAGGGGAATAACAACACACGCTTCTTCCATACTTTGGCTGATTCTCACAAACGTATCATTGTATCAATCATATGAGAGGCCTGGAGGCTGATGATATAATTTATGAGGATGAATTTGCAGTTTGTGAGCAGGTGGTGCAATTTTATAAGAAACTATATCAGGGGACCTAATGCGGATGGGTCAGAGTTTGCTAGTATTGATGAGAATGAGAGGCAATTCCTTGAGGGAAAATTTGCAAAGTACTAGGTCATATAGGTGTTGAAGGAGATGAAGGGTTACAAAGATCAGGTCTGAATGGGTTTACTAGGGCATTTTTTCAAAAAGTGTTGAAGGGTGGTTGAAGCAAATGTTATGGCTTTTTTTTTGGCAGATTTTCATAGGCATTGTGAATTTGAAAATCTCTCAATGGCTCCTTCCTTGCATTAATTCCCCAAAAAGAATAACGCCATTAATTTTAGGAATTTTTGGCCCATTAGCCTTGTGAGAATTGTGTAGAAGTTTGCAGCAAAGGTGTTGGCTAATAGAATGCAATTCATATTAACTCATCTTTAGGTTACGTAATGCTCTTGTTGGAGGCAGAAAGATATTGTATTTAGTTCATATTGCTAGTGAGTGTCTGGCTAGGAGTGATTTGTAAGATTGATATTGAGAAAGCCTGCAATCATATGAATTGGACTCATTGATTTATCTATTAGATGGGATAGGATTTGTGGAGAGGTGGAGGAGGTGGATGCTTTGCTTGTGTTTCTAGTGTCTGCTTCTCAATTCTGGTCAATGTTCCCATGTTGGCTTTTTGTAGCAATTCTCGGGGGTTAAGGCAAGTGGATTCTTTATTACCACCACTTCTATTTATTTTGGCCATTCTTAGTAGAGGTGTCAAATGCTGTAAATGCTATAATTTAACATCAAATTTTAAAAAAACACCCTCCATCAAAGGTGCTAGATGTTATTAATTTTGACATCTAGCTATAGTGGGTTGCTATCTCTAGCAGCCCATTGTAGCAAGATCTTAAAAAAAAAAAAATCGTTTGTTTAATGAAACATTGTAGCAACAATGGATGTAATTATTGATTTAAATGAATACAGTATAAAAAAAGAATATTTAAATGAAGTGGTAAAATAATAGATTAGCCACCAATGGCAGTGCAGGAGATGGACCTCTTGGAAAGCTTGGAGAATGGCCTTGCGATTAGCCACCAATGGTTGTGTTAGTCTAGTAGTGCAAGTGGTAGAATATAAAAGGTTAACAACTTCAGTAGAGTCCACATTGATTAACAATTTGTGAACATTGAGAATTTTAGCCATATAAAGGCCATCCCTTAAAGCCCAGAGCTTGGCAGAAGGAACTGAAGTAGAGCCCATTGATCTTGAGAAGGAACCTTGGCTGGTGAGGCTAAGTAATTTGTTTGAGCTAATTAGTTGAACAATTTTCTCTAAATGATTAAATCAAAATTTAGTACAGTGGCTAAGAAAGGGATCCGGATCCTCTCCATTTCAATATGAAATGGAGAGTGTCCAGTTAATGGCTGAGATTGATTTAACATCAATCTATGGCCTAAAATTGGCCACGTCATTTAAAATACACTTAGCAGAGCAATGTGACATAACTAACGTTAGTGTTCAACGTTTCTTCTCTCTATGGGTTCTCACTTTCTCTGTCTCTCTTATCACAAATCCATGGCTCCTTTAACTTTTACCCACACGACCATTGAACCCACATCACTACAACGATGATGCTCCAACAACCTCTCCACCCCAGTCGTGAATCAATGGTTTTTTCGTCACCCACCTCTGTTTCTAATTGCTAACCAATAAAAAATATTAGATCTGGTAAAGAATTTTTTATATGAGATTTATGTTTTTTTTTTCTTGCATGTTTTCTTTGCCCAGTTCATCCCCTTTCTTTAATTGAATTTTTCCCCCTTCCTTGCTATATATCTCTAGTAACCGTAGATTGAAGACTGTAATTGGTGTATGGGTCTCTTTCATCTCGATTTGTCTCTATTTTGTCTTATTTTAATTTTCTTTTGTTTGCTGAGACCTTTGAGGACTTATTTTGTTTCAATTTTGATCCGACTGGACTTTCTCATTGACGGTGAAAAGCTTGACCAGATGGTTTATGTTTGCCGCTTGTTTTTCTGCGTGTTCTGTAATGGTTTATTTTGGTTAATACATATCATTTGATCATTTAAGAGGGAAAAAGAGAGAGACCATGTATTTGTACGTTAATTCTTTTAGTGGACGATTTTTTCCAACATCAAACTATATTGAAACATTAGACTATATTGAAAGATTAAGCTAGAGTATGTTAGAGTACAATTTCCAAGTCTTACCACTACCAGGATTAATTTGGATTTCAGCAGTATGTTAAGCACGAGATGATTGAAGAGCAATGTGCTGGGTTGAGTGGTGAACTTTGTCACCTTGTGATTTTAGTTTTAAGTTTGAACAAATTGAAACAGGATTATGCTTCATAGCTTAATAATAATTTTGAACAGTGAAGTTTGTCACAGTGCATCAGGGGTAAATTACATAAGCTATGAAATAAAATCAATGACTATCTGTTTGATTAAATATCAAATTTTTTGCTTACAAACTCATTCAAATTTTACACTAGTACAAAGGAAATTTTGAATTCAAGAATCTTCATTGAAAGTGTACTTGGGCAATGATCCAAAAATGAGCAAAAGTTTATTAAAATGAACATTTTGATCACAAGACCATGAACCCATGATAACAAGAGTTCTATTGAAACCATAACAACATGATTGTTGACAATAAACAACTTTTAGCTCTATAATACATGATTCTCATAGAAAATTGGGCAAGAAAAAGAAGAAGAAAGTCTTGCATCCTTGAAGATCTACTTTTTGAGAAGATTTTGCAGATTCGGACAATTTCTGATGGCTTGACTCCCCAACAATTATACCAAAATGATGCCCTACAGAAAGGAGAAATAAGAAAGAAGGCTTGTTAGATACAAAAAATATCAATATGCCTCACAGCATAAGTAGGTCTCAGCACTGAACAATTTTCAAGTCCTAGCAAAGTTCTTTAACAGTTTTCAAGACTTCTTTCACTCAGGTATCAAGAGGCCTTTAAAAATGGACAATCCTAATCTCAAGATCACAGCTAGCTGACTCAAAACCTTGTCTCCAACAGGGATTGGCAACTCATCATCAAGCTGGAAAAGGAAATTCAAATGGAGTGGTTTTGCATATGAAGCAAAGGACTTTCAGGGTAGATTTAATCTTCAGTGGGGTAGCGAGTAGTGTTTCAGCATCTTACCTAGTAGCAGTTCAGGATGCAATCGTGGAGGCTTCAATAAAAGCTACAGACTTTGGTTTCAGACAAATTTTACAACAAGATGGATTCGATCAATGCCAAGAGAAGACTTAAATAATATATCAATTCTTGTAAACACAAAACCAAACTGCCAGAAGAGAGTTTAAGATTACCTCATTTAAGCCTTTTTTATTTTACAAGTGATACGTTCTTTATTCTTTAAAAAAAAAGAGGAAATCTATATACAAGCAGCATAAATAATTACATTCTAAAAATAAAAATTCATATTACAAACGAAGTCCATGTAAACAAATAGGAATTGGTTATCCCAGTAACACTACTTCTATGCTTGCCAAAGAGACCTTTCAATGAAGTTTATTATCCATTGAACCCCACAAACGACCAAAACTCTTTAACAATCAATCAATGAATTAGAAAGCGATAACCATGAAAGCTCATTTCAAATTGCAATTATCATCCTGATGGCTACCAAACTTACATTAAGCATTCAAATCAGTCATGTTTTCCCCAAGATAGTCTGCATAGATTTTATATTCTGAAACTTCAAAGTTTAACAAAATTTTATATACAGTTTATTAACATTATTATTTTATATACAATTTTATAAATATATAACTTAAATGAAAAAAAGATTTTATGATTTTTTCAATCAATTGATATCAGAACTTACTCTTAGTTAATGCCAAAGCCTAGAGACCCATAAACCCCAAATTTCAAATTCAAGCAAAATCATCAAGCTTTACACTCAACAAGAAAACAGAGTCATCAAACTGATCAAAACTGAAATAAAGTGAGATCTGAGGGTAAAAAGAGAGACAAACCGAGATGAGAGAAGCTCATATACATCTACTACAGTTACCACTGATCTATAGCAAGGAAAAAAATTCAATCAAAGTAAGGGATAATCTTTAGTGCTATAAATGAAACATAAGGATGCTCTTTGACAAAGAAAACAAGAAAAGAAAGAACAAAACTATATATCAAATATCAAATTTTGAACTACTCAGATTTTTATTTTTTGGGTGGGGTTTAGAAAGCTGATATCAAAACTTCCTTACTAGATATTCGGGATGATTCCGGTCATAAGATCTGTCAATGGCGGTGATGTGTGTGCAAGGAGAAGTCGGCCATGGCTGGGCTTTCTTCTTTTGACTCTGGGCTCTCTCACTCATCTCATTCTCAACAAAGCCCAGCCATGGCTGAAAAACCATTGATTCATGACTGGGGTGGAGAGGTTGTCGCAGCATTATCGTTGTAGTGACGTGGGTTCAGTGGTCGTGTGGGTAAAAGTTAAAGGAGCCATGGATCTGTGATAAGAGAGACAGAGAAAGTGAGAACCCATAGAGAGAAGAAACGTTGAAAACTAACGTTAGTAATGACTGATTGCTCTGTTAAGTGTATTTTAAATGGCATGGCTGATTTTAGGCCATAGATTGATTTTAAATCAATCTCAGCCCTTAACTGGACACTTTCCATTTCATATTGAGATGGAGAGGATCCAAATCCGAAAGAAAGGGGGAATGCAGTAGATAAGACAACTAGACAAGATATTGCATTTAATTCCCATGAGCAATTTGGTGCAAGAGTTGAATAATTATTTGATTTTTGAACCACCTAGACGTGACCATTTGGAAAACCTCAGATATGGAGAAGGCTTCACCATTGTATGATGGGTGATGCATCTTGTTGAGTTGTAATACTTTAATGGCCCATGAGGCCAGCTTTGGTAAAGCTTGTATGTCCATCAACCAGATACCAATTGCCTTAACGCGAAATTGGATCTTTGTGAACCCTAGTTTGTGACCCCAATGTTAAAATTACTTGGGAAATATTTATTTTCATTTACATCCTCTAATTTTTAGGAGACACTTTGTTTAACTTTCTTTTTTGGATAGATATTATAAAATAGTAACCTATGACATTCGTTCTATGATGATTACTCTTTATCATTAGACTAAAACACCTCAATTGATTTTTAATATAGACAGGGTTCGAACTCTAGATTCCTTGTTTAACGACAAGAAACTTTACTTTTTTTTTTTTTTTTTTTGAAAAAAAAACAACTTTACTAGTTGAGTTAACTGGAACTTACTTTGCATAACTTGTTAATTAGATTTTGTTTGCCCGTTAGACCAAGGAATTTTACTGAGATTTTAAATTCCGTTCCAATGCTTAATTTGGTGCACTTACTGCCATGTTCCATTTCAGTCTAAATTCTATTGTTTCGGACGAATTATGGTTTTGTTTTGGTCTCTTAATTCCAGACTATTCTAGAAAATGTTAGATTTTTTAAAATGCCGAAGCCCAAATTCATTACTTGACTCATTTTATTCCCATATAATATATAAAATCTTGTATTAGTTAATTAGATATAATGAAATATAAATTTATATATATATATATATATATATATTCAGTGCATGATCCAAAAACGATGCGCACCGGTGCACATCGGTATCAAAATGTTGAGTTCCAATTGTTAATTGAAACGGCCTTTCAAGACCTTGAGTTGGACTCCACTAAAACAATGCAGCTGTAGTATGGATAAACAGAACTAATTTCTTTCATGTCTTAACACAATGTGGATGTTTGTTTTCCATTACTTCATTGCAAATAAAACAAGATTTCGACAACGCATCTTCCATCAATGTGGTAGGGAATCCTAAACAGTAACCAAACCTCTAGTAAGAAGGAGCAAAAAAAGGGGGAACCAATAGTTGTATTAAACTAATTCATAGCATGTGTCAAAATATGATTGGTTTAAAAAATTAAATCAAATTTGACTGGCAAAATAACTAAACAATTAGATTGAATTAAAAATATTTTAAACACATATCATGCCAAGATTAACCATAATTAGTAACCAAACCACCTAAGTGATAAATTATATTATGCACTTGTTATATGTAGCAAATATATCATTGTACACAAACTCCAAAGGCATGTGGAATCCACATGTTGTGAGACTGCAATTACATAACATGTAGCTGCATAAGATATCTCCCCCAACTTAGGAAAATTTTATTTTGTATAATAGTGATTTGTAATATGTAATATCCCTCTCACATGAGTCCACTCTCATATGAAAAAGGTTGCATATCATGGTTACACATAATATGGTAACTAATTGTTAGGAGATTGGTGTAAGTCTTGAGTGCTCAAGGAGATGAAATGAATTCTGTTTTAAAGGATTATTAATTTCAATCTCTTGAAACTATTGGATCTTTAGGTGGGATTTAGGTCAGACCATGACTCAATTTATATTAGGAAGTACATGAAGCTCCCTTATCTTTTAGGTTTAAGTAGTAATTTTTCAAAAGATAAATGTTTAATTGGGTTTGTATGATTGCTACAATTGATCACTCTTGCATTATTCCCTTCCAGCTTGTGATGATTATGAAATTTTTTATGAAATATTATGTAAAACATATGTACAATTTCGTAGTTTCTTAATTACAATATATTAGGTTCTCTAATTTAATTCAAATACATAGTTAGATTGAATTAATTGTATTTGAAAAAAAATATTGTTGATTATGTTTCATTAGTCAATTCAACTATAACAAAAATAAGTCTAGTGAAAAAGTTGTCACAATTCAGTTGGCTGGACTCGAACATGGGGGCCTCTTGGGTGTGAGGAGAGCTAAGTTTAATGGATAGTTAAATCAATTGTAGTCTATGTCATTTTAATAGGTCACGCCAGTTGAATTTATAACTGCAAACATGAAGATTGTGATTGAACATATTTTCCAGGCCTTGAATGAAACATGTGATCTTTGTTTTCTCTCTTCTTCATTCATTTCTTGTTTCCCTCTTCTCTCTATTGTTGGCCTCCCCTCCTCTCTCCTAGAGCTCACTTACTCCACCACTCCTCATCGCATGACTCAACCCGATTCCTTTCACACCATCTTCACCTACCCTAACCCCTCTAGATTTCCAATAATAGTGGTTTTGAGTTAAAAAATTATTATTTCATAGGTAATGAAACAAGGATATTTGTTTTCTCTGAAGGGAAATTTATAATTTCATGTAATATATGTCAAATCTTTAGTCCTTACTGAATTTGGTAGTTCTAGCTCAACTGAAACTTTTTATGCATGCATAACTTAACAAAAAAAATTAACAAGACTGTTTACTTCATATTTCTACCTGTTCATAACACTGTTGATAGTTAGTTCCTTTTTAACCACTTAGATATTCATGTCCATCCTATAGGTTGATTCCTTGTTAGGCCGTTATGAGCTTGCTACAAATAGCACTGCAAAGGCATGGAGAAATTGCAATGCGGAGAAATGGGAAAAATGTAAATTCCTTTGTAATCTTGGAAATAGGGAGTAATGGGAAAAATTAGGTGAAACAATTTAGAATTTTTGGGTTAGGTATTGATTTTATTATTATTATTATTATTATTATTATTATTATTATTATTATCAATTTCCTTTTGTTGAGCCCGATGTTATATGTGGGCCAATTGCCCAATAAATCTTTTCCTTGGCAATGCTGCTCGGAGGCCCACAATGTTGCTAATAAGGGTCCTTTTCATTTGGTAAACCCATTTAGTTGTCTTTGTTGTGCACTAGAGTTGGGCCTGCTGGCTTTGGTCGGGTAAATTTATTAGATATAAGAGAATTAGTTTAGGAAATATTTTATTGAAAAAAACATCAATGTTTTTTTTTTCTCAGTTTTTTATATTTATCTTAAAAATTGTATTAAAACTTTCATAAAATAGTCAATTAACAAATATCTTAAAAACACACATTAACATGACCCACTTTATAATATGTTAGCAGGTGTTTGATTGGACTCTTTAAGGAAGAGTTGAGCGAGTCTCATTGCATTGAGTAGTAAAAACAAAAAAATAAGTACTTTTTAATTGAATGTTGTGATTCTCCAAAAATATTTGATTAATTACAAACAAAAATTCATGAGCAACCATTTTATTTGATTAATTACAAATAAAAATCTCATTGCATTAGCAACCATTTTTTTTCCAACATATATATTGAATACACTACATAGATATCCTGACTTATATTTATGAGGCCATATATTATGGCCAAACCTGTACCAAGAATTGGTTCAGATAGGAATGGGACACCTTTGGCAGTTAAGCATAGCAGGAAATGCTATTCGGACGGTAGTGGATCAAGGTATGCAACTACAAGCCCTTCATGATAAAGTGCCAAGGTCTTGAACAAGATGCAGCATTAAGAGCCATATCTCTTCGAGTCGGGTCAGGTCGGGTCGGGTCATCAACTGGATTAACTCCACAAAGCACAAAGCCCAACAGTGAAGCACATCCTCGTCCAAATCGACAAACCTGGTTTCATTTTCAGGTGATTCTAGGCAATTAGCCACGATTTTGGAACAATATAGTTAGTAGGCACCAGAACCGAACTATATACCAAACTAACATCTCGACTCTTAGAGAGTCGATTTTCCCTAAATAAATCGAGCATCAAACGGTCGATTTACTTGGTTGGGTCATATCCGATGTGGAGATTTTCCGTGTGGGCTCCAGCTGGAAATCGACTCTTAGAGAGTCGGTTTGAAAATCGACTCTCAGAGAGTCGATTTTTAAGCTGTACTCCATGTACCCCACGTGCTTAGGGCAGCTGCTCTTTAGCCTCTCATTTTATGTTTTCTGGGCAGAGCCGTTTCCTACACCAAATTATATTGTCTGGAGGCAGCAGCTCTCTTCCTCACTCACTCTCTCTCTCTCTCTCACTCTCATACAAAATTTCAAATCAAACTCATCCTCTATTTACACATCCTCATGTCAGGTAAGATTTTTATAGCTTACACCCTCTCTACTTGTTAGGTTTCTTTTTTTGCTGAATAGTTGTTAGTTATATATATATATGTAATGTTAGGGTTTTTTAATGGGTAGTTGTTAGTTACATATATGTAATGTTAGATTTTTTTTGTGGGTATGTATTATAAGTTTTTTTGTTTGGTTTGTTATTTTTCTTTATATTTTTGATAGCATGATTGAAGATTTATGTGTTTTGTTTTTTTTTTTTTTATTGGAGTATGATGAATGGTTTTTTTTATTGTTTAGAAACAAATGATAATGGTTGAGTATATATGCAAATGTGGGGTTTGTATATGCATATGATGTAACTAGTGTATATATTTGGTAGGGTTTTTGTTTATTTATAAAAAGTAAAAAATATTTAAGATATATTTGTATTGTTAGCCTTTTTTCATGGCTATTTTTGTTGTTATTTGGTTTAATATTTTGCATTATTTTTTTGTTAGAATGATATGAAATTTCGTAGTGGGGGTAAGTTGGGTCCTTAGTTTTTTTATTTGTTTGAGAATGAAATGATAATGATTGAGTGTGTTTGTATGTGATATGGTGTGAGTATATGCAAATGTAGGGTGTGTTTGATATAAGAAGTTGTAATTTTTGTACTTTGAGTGCATAAAAAGTTTTGTAATTGTCTTAAAATATGTCATTAACATATTACCTTGACTATAATAGGTTCACAATCTCTGAAGAATATTGACATAAATGCATACTACGGTGGACCTCTTTTTAATCCTGAACAGATTGACGGATTCCCATTTCAAGGGCCGAGTATCGAATGTTATTACATGATTATATGTCGTAAGTTGAATACATTGAATGATTTGAAGATGAAAATCATGGAAGAACTGAGTTTGAGCCCTACTTGTTATGACATAAATATTATTTATCGTTGCCCACAAGAAATCCTTCATGAACGGATAAATTACAAGTATATGGCGATCAAAGAAGATAAACATGTAAATGTCATGTTTAATAGGATCCATAAAATGCCCCAAGTAAATGCTGCTGAGTTGTACGTAAGTTCCAAGCGGCTCGCAGAAGTTGATGTCGAGGAGTTGCAACAAACAACTACATCTTTGTAACTTACAGCCTTAGATGATGGATGCACTACAATGGGAGGTTACACACTCTCATCTCAAGATTATGCTGCCAATGCCTCTGAAACACTCCAACCTCATTTTGTGAATAATGATGAAAATCTTGATGATATGGATGAGTACGAAGAGAGGATTGAGCGAGGCGACTTTGAGAAGGATGTGGATGATCATGATCATGAAGTTGCCCCCAATTTTGAAGAAGAAAATATGGAGTACCATGATGAAGGTGATGCAGACGAGGATATTGGAGTCCAGCATGTTACAAATACAACTACTGCCTACACACCTCCTGCCGAGTCATTCTACGTAAATACTTGGGAAAATATGGTTGATCCTTCACGTTTTCAGATTCCATTTGTTTCTACTTGGGAAGATGGGATGCATTTTAGTAAAGGGTTGACTTTTTCAAATAAAGAGGCGGTGAAACGTGCATTGATAATATACGCAGCAAAGGATAATAGGAATTTTATAATCCGGAGGTCGACCAAAACTAAATTATGCGCCGCATGAATTGACACCAATTGCGAGTGGTATGTTGGGGCATTCATGAAGGCTAAACTTAATGGTTTGTGGATGGTCACGTCCTATGTGGGTCCACACAGTTGTATGCCCTTTGGCCTGCGAAGAGACGGTAAAATGATGGATTCTAATTTTGTTGCATCAGAAATTGTGGGAAAATTACGACAAAAGCACACTGCTCATATTAATGAGCTTTGGGAGATCATACATACTAAGTATAATCATGACCTTTCTTACTATAAGATATAAGACGCAAAACAAAAGGCAATTGCTAAGATATATGGGGATTGGGAGGAGTCTTACCAAAGGTTGCGAAAGTTGTTGTTGGCATTCTTGGATCAGGATTCGGGTACCCAGTACAACTATTGGACCATACCTAGGCCCATAGATGGTACTACGTTACTGCGCTATGTATTTTGGTCATTCGCTCCATGCATTGCTGCATTCAGATATTGCAGGCCAGTGATCAGTATTGATTGGACTCATTTGTATGGTAAATATCAAGGGGTGTTGATGATTGCAATGGCAACCGATGCTAACCAAAAGGTTTTGCCTCTCGCCTTTGCTGTTGTAGACAAGGAGTCAGGGCCTAGTTGGAGGTGGTTTTTAGAGTGTCTCAGGACTTCGATAGAGCATGTGATACCAAAGGAGGGCATTTGCATTATTTCTGACCGACATAAAGGTATTAAATGCGCCATTGCAGAGTGGCCTAGAGGTGAGGACGGCACAGAACAAGTATCTCATTGATATTGCCTTCGACACGTCGCTAGTAACTTCAACACACACTTTGATGACCCGACTCTAAAGGCATTGGCTTTGAAAGCTGGATATGCAACGAGTGAAGCTAAATTTGAGTCCATAATGCAAACCATTAAGGATGTTGAGATTAATGCACTGAGGAGCGTAGACCCTGATGATCCTCATCTTGAACGCTATATGCCATACACATATTTAATGAGTGAGGATGAGGAGAAATGGACCCAGTCACATGATGGTGGAAGACGTTACGGGGCAATGACAACCAATATCTCTGAGTGTTTTAATGGGGTACTTAAAGGTGCTCGCGGTTTGCCCATTGCTGCAATGGTTGAGTTCACTTGGTCCAAACTTGTTGCATATTTCTACGATCGACATAAAAATATTACTTCTGATCTCTCTCGAGGTAAAGTGTGGAGTGATTATGCAATGGAGATCTATACCAAAAATGTCGATAAAACTTCAGGACACAGTCTGAGGGAATTTAATCATGAAACTGGTGTATATCAAGTGGTTACCCCGTATAACGATCATAGAGGTGGAGGGGGAAACCACAGTCATGAAGTGCGCGTATTGGATAGAACATGCGGCTGTGGAAAGTGGCAAAACCTTAAGATCCCTTGTTCACATGCAATTAAAGTTTTGCAGCAATTGCGTCTTGAAGCGACCAGCTATATTGACCCATGTTACAGTTTGGACAACGCCATTCACACATATTCACATCAATTTGTGGTGCCAAAGTCAGAGTCTGAATGGAGGGACGTTCGCGGACCACGGTGGGTGCCTGACCCAAGTCTGTTGCGAGCCAAAGGTCGTCCTGTGAAGTCAAGAATAAGGAATGAAATGGATGGGGTACGGCGAAAACGGGGAAGCCAGAACCCAGATTCGGACTTGAGGGAGACTCAACCGAGGCAACGATGCGGAGTGTGTCATGCAGAGGGGCATAATTGCAGAAGATGTCCCAATTCCCGTGGGGCTTCGATGAGCGGTTCCCGTGGGGCTTCGACAGGCTGTAGTGCTACAAACTAGGCAAGTGCTTTTGTTGTTTTCATATAATATGCTCAGAATTTCATTTGGTTTTCGTTCTTCGCATTTAGGAACTAACAACCGTATTTCCAATGTTTTTCAGGTGAGCGGATGCTCGATGTTGGCACAGCATTGTACGTGGGAGTTGTGGTTATCTTCGGTTGATGGAGTGCTAGGCGAACGTGTTGTATAAGTATTGACAAGTGTTAGGTGATTATGTGGACTATGTTGTATCGAGTGAGTTGTTATTTTCTTTATTCTTGAATGTTGTTGTAATTGAACTAGTAGCTATCCATGTACTCGTTACATTAGTTGCGTTGTGCAGCTTTTGCCTATTATGCTAGCTCTGCTAGTACTTTTAGACGTGGTTCAATTTGTATGGTTTTGACCTAAGAGGGCAACTGTACTGCCAATGAACAGTTACTGTGTCAATGTAGTGGCTGATGTAGTGGCTAATGTACTGTCTTAATGTAGTGGTTGGTTTACAGCAGGGGGGAATGGAAAACTCTCTAATTTACTGCTGCAGAGGTAAGGAGCCCAAAAAAAAAAAATCCCAGTGGAAATTGAGTCTCTAAGTCTCGATTTCCATTGGATGGCATTACCGTAAATATCAGTCCAAACAAATCGAGCTTTAAACACTCGATTTATGTACGGTGCCTAGAAAATCCCAGTGGAAATCGAGACTCTAAATCTCGATTTCCTTTGAATGGCATTAGCGTAAATATTTAGTCCTATACAAATCGAGCTTTAAAAACTCGATTTATGTAGCAGTTATTAACGAAAATGCCCCTGCAATGGAAATCGAGTTTCAGGTAGTCGATTTTCACTGGTAATTCTTCCAGTGGCACTTGGCCGTAATTATTTCTGAACTCTCGGCCTGGCGTACTCGCCAGTACGAAACTCGAGTCCCTCTGTATAAAGTCGACTGTCTTATAGTCGACTTACCAGTGGAAATCGACTTTCTAAAACTCGATTTCCATGGGATGGCATTCTCGTAAATAGTAGTGCTACATAAATCGAGCTTTAAAGACTCGATTTATTTATTTTTAACGAAAATCGAGTTTCAGAAAGTCGATTTCCACTGGTAATTCTTGGCCGTAATTATTTACAAATCGACATTTTAAAACTCGATTTCTATAGGATGGCATTATCGTAAATATTAGGGCTACATAAATCGAGCTTTAAAGACTTGATTTATGTAGCTATTTTTAACGAAAATGCCACTGCAATGGAAATCAAGTTTCAGAAAGTCGATTTCCACTGGTAATTCTTCCAGTGGCAATTGGCCGTAATTATTTCTGAACTCTCGGCATTATTTCTGAACTCTCAGCCTGGCGTACTCGCCAGTACTAAACTCGAGTACTTAATTATAAAATCGACTGTCTAATAGTCGACTTACGCTGGGATTTTTTTTTTTTCAATTGTCAGAACTGTATTTGAAAATAACAAAAATTTGAAATTTAACTTGTACCTATCTATCTTAAACTTTCAATGTATAATGTGAAACATTTGGAATTAAATAGTTTACGCGTCACGGCATCTTCATAATGAGGCTGACCATAATTACACACCGTAACAATTAATTGAACACCAGATCATACATTATTATTATTATTTACATTTTATTTTAGGTTTGAAATTTATTTCGTAAACCGAACTTCTTATCATAAAATCTTTGCAAAATATGTGATGGATATACCATTTGTCACACTAACTCCAACTCATATATATTTGAAATTTTAATTTAGTTTTCAATAATTGTTACAAATCGAGTGTGAGGGATTCGAATCTTGAACCTACTCATAAAAAGATCAAACAACACTTCTTTCCTACGCTTTAAACTCTTGACAATAGATAAACGATTCGGGTGGGGTGGTTCAAAATCTTTCGTTTCACATTGTAATTATTTTTCAGCAACATTGCAGCAAAATCCCTCTTATTGAGAACTAATTTAGGAATTTGGCAATTTTGTCCTTTTTTCCTTAGTACTAAACATTCTGTAAATGCTTTTTTCTCCCTTAAGAAAATTGACTTGATCGTTTGCCATGTCATAACTAACTTGTTAACAATGAAGCAAAATGAGAATTGAGATATACGGTCCAGAACCATTTACCATAAAATTAACCAAAAGTTGGCCACCCTTGATAATCGAAAACCATATAATGTTTGTCATTTAACATAATATTAGCTAAACTAAAAGCAGGACACCGCTCATCAGACATAACACTAACTAATTATAAATATATGAAAAAGTGAACTTTAAAGACTGATTTTGGTTGAGTACAGGTTTGTGGAAATACATTAACAGATTTGAGCTTTTGCATGTTTGTCAGATGCCATTGCAACCACCTCCAAGTGCGTGAGTCATGGCTTCAATTTCGTCGTTGTCCTCCAACTTCAGCTGCACATTCAAATCAATATCTTATAATTAGAATGATCAATTTTAACATACTGAAGTAACCTTAATTAAAAACAATAGTAAGTCGGTGTGAGATAGTTAACAATAGTGTAGACATACATAATCAAATAACACACATCTGCATGACATAATGTGAGTTAACAGGGTTTGTAGCAATAGATATGTTACTTAATATGCTTTATAGGTCACAGAATTAGTAATTTATTCAAAATGAATCATTTCTTAATGTCTATGTCAAACACATAGAAAGAGATATAAAGCCATTTACAGTATGGTCATTACGAAAGTGCAAAACAAAGCAAAAACAAATTTCTTTAAAAAATATGAAACAAACTTACTCTAGCTGGTGTGTGGCTCCCGAGAATGTGTTGGCCGTCATGGACGAATTGGGAGGAGGAAACCTCATCCCATAACTATGAGTTTTCAATTGGTATGTCATCCCACAAGTACTCTTGTCCAAAAAAAAAAAAAGGCTCAATTAAAAACCAAAAAGACAATTTATTTTCTACACTATGGAATTTTTGAAGCTCCTATGGAATCTTTACAGTGTGGAACAGTATGAAAAGGCATAAACAGAGCATAAAAACTGTTCTATTAAACAAAAAAGGCATAAATACTATGGGATAGTGTTGAAGCCACCTTTTCAGCCGAAATGGTTGCATTTGTAGGATAGCTTCTTTATAATCTTGGTTGTCCAAGAAGGAAACCTGGAGACATGCAGCAGAAAAGTTAATTCTAATTGGAAAGCTACATAAACAAAATGACTTAATAATTAAAATGTTTTCCACAGGGAGAATGATAACCATCCTAAAGTGGTCTTACATAAGTTAATCTTTTGAAGTAACAGTCATTGATTTCAAATTTACAGTTTATTTGTTTTACCATGGAGAGGCGGAGAAGTAAACACCAAAGCAATAAAATGACTAAAATATATTTATTGTTAATAAAGACAAGCATAAAACCTTGCATTAAAGTAGTCAAAATAAACTGTAAATATGCATTCATGGATTGCTCACAGCCTTGCTTTGAGAGTTAGAATAAAGACTCTCACAGCATTTTACAAAGACTTTGGAATTCTGGTTCCAGGGAAATGAGCAGCTGCATGAATTTCTAACCTCAACAGATTTGATGAAGGGCAATGGAGCTCGCCGTCCATGTGCATCTTCCCTTGGAGGGTCCAGTTCACATATTTTCTATCTGTAGTTCAAGTAGAAAGATTATGTAAGAAAACTATAAGCCTAAAAGCCTCAAATAATTAGAAGAAGCTCCTATAACTCCTTGTTTTGGTTGCTTCATAAGAATGACATCTAGAAGCACATTACATAATACAACCGGAATCCCTTGTTCTATTTGCAGACTCAACTGGTTATAATACAAGTTTGCAGTTATGAGAATGCATGTGAGTGGCACCTTAGATATACAAATCCAATGTGTGATAAGAATTTTATATCATAGATCAACAAAGGCGATAGCTTACACGACAAAAACTATGATCATTTGCCTTTGCATATCGAGATTCTTGTCTTAAAACTACCATATTGTCATGGGAACTACCACTGCATAAGAAGCACATTACATAAAACGTTAGAATTCAATCTCACAGAATGTTTGAAAATTAGAATACCACTACATGCCTCAACTACCTGCACGTCACAGGAAACCCATCAAAATCAATTCTTATCGAGCGGCCATCATCACTTAAAGGACGAATATGCTGCATGGTTTGTAGTAATTAGTTTCCATCCATGAACTGCAGACAGAAAACTACAAATGAATGTAATACATGAAAATAGATGCCTAAAGGATGCTGATTAGTTAATTACAGAACAGCAGACCTCAAATTTTATGCTGGTTGTGCTGCTCCATTTGGTACTTGCTGGCTCATTCAGATCTAATCCAACTGCTACTCGAGACAAATTCACACCTCCGCTCCCTGAACGGGACAAGTTGTCCATGGGGACACCATGGACCCCGATCTCAGGTGCAATGGAATGGTGATAATTAAAAGAAATTAGAAATCTGAAAAAGTATGCTGCAAATTTCCACTCAAACTAATATCTTTGTTTTAAATTTATTCATTGGTTTTTCTAAATGTAGGTCAAAGTGGTTCGGAAAGTCCCCATAAAGCTCAATTCCAATTTGCAATATGCTTTTCCATCTTTCTGACCAACAAATAATAGTAATGAAGCAGAAGTATACCTGAATAACAAAGGACTGTTGAGCAAGCCATTCTGGTCTCGGCCTCCTATAAGCTATTAAGACATTTGAATCATAAAGCCCCTTGTCTAATGATACATCAAGCTTCTCACTTCCACCAAATAAGTTCGGATGTTTGATGTAAAGACTGCAAGAAACAAGCTGAACCCTTTATTTCGACAATGCCATAGTTCTCCATATGGTTGCTGAGAGAGCTAAGTAAGAGAACTTAAATTCCTAATTTCAAATTTCACATTGTTTTGATTACCAGAAAAACATAAACAGAAAACCAGCAAAACGAAGCGAAATTTTGATTTGAACAAAGTTGAGTGAAGCTTTTTGTTCCCTTGCGCCAAACAGTGAGGAACAAAAAGTTTCAACTTTTATATATCTTCTCCATTTATCATCTGTTTTAAAATTTAATGAACCCATATAAATCCAAAAAATATGAAAGCACCATCTAGAGAATTTTGTCCGAAAATAACAAAAATCAGAACTTTACCTTCCAATTACCAGAGAAAGAGGACTGCCAGTGCTCCTGTTAGAAGGAGTTAGAGAGAGAGAGAGAGAGAGAGAAATCAATTACTGGGTAAGGAAAACATAGATAAACAAAGCATGAATTGAGCAAGAACCTGAAAGGAGTAAGAATCAAAGAAGCACATAGCGCCCAACAGTGAGGTCAACATTTACATCAATCTTGGCTGTCACACACACACACCCCACAAAATCTCCATGAGCACATTACTCATCAAAAACACTGGTTTAGAAATCAACTACAACCATATATTAACTGAGAACAAATACCCACAAATCACGGACCAACATGTCATGTATTGATTTTATATAAAAATAACAAAGGAATGATACAAATGTAGTGAAATTAAGATATAATACTCACATAAAAAAAAACTTCTGGGACAGCTGAAACAGCCCATTCGCATCCAGAGCTGGAGACTGTATTACCCTTCTTCCGGGCGGCCAATCCAGATGACGACCAATTTGAGTATCTAATACACATTCAAAAATAGGCAGTCAGTTAATGTATCAGCAGAATAGACTGAAAGAAACTTTTTAAATTCCAAGATAACTGAGCTTCAAAGAAGCTGCAAAGATAATTTAAGAAACCTGTGAGCATATGACAGGACAAGAACATCTTCTCTCCAGCAGGATCTCAGGCTCTCCAGGAGAGTAAAACTTTGTTTCAAAGTCAAGTCATGAGAATTTCTTTGACCAGAATTTATATTCTGAATAGGGACAAGACTGGTGGTCGTAAGTGCAGAATTTAAATCCCCTGCTATTTCCTGAAATCTGAGGTAATTGTAGTTATATAAGCAGCCCGCACCATAAAATAATACTTAGCCATAATAAAGTTACAGTGAGTACCTCAAAGAGTAATAAGCCCCAACACTCCATTGCTTCATGAACTCAACATATATAGCTTCTGCTCGAAATTTAGCAACAGCAGATCTGGATGGACAGTAGCCTTGCATGACAATTTGATGTTATAACTACAATGAACAACAAATGCTCTTATATGCATAATACATGTAACATTACAGTCTTAAACGATCACCTGACAAATGTCTTAATCGATTGCATAATATTATTGTCAACTTCTTACAATATGAAGGGCACAATTAAAAGAAAGAATAGGAAGAACCCACCGGAGAGAGAGAGAGAGCTGATCAGTATCCACTAGATGAGCCAAGAAATCTAGGCTTGACTTGCAATTTTTCAAGAATTCTGGAGGACTTCGTGGAGAATCACACCTGGTTTTCCCTTTTGGAGTGCAGAGAGAACCTCTTTTAGAATGGAATTGGCGAAGAAGTCAAACACATGCAAACCAGAGTTTTCTGAAGAGCCCAACAAGCATTACAACAGTCAATAGCATTCATAACCAATAAGTCATAAATCCATACACACAGAAAGAACCAGTTAGTTAACATGCCATAAGATGACACTTTTTTTTCATATAAAATCTATTATACAGAGATTGCAACGGTGTGGAGATTGTCCTCTCAAAGAGGTTAGTGGATTTATTATCCACTAAAGATGGCTTTTGGAAAATAAGATGGTTTTTATTATTAAAAAAAAAATCTTTATTTTGTAAATTTAAGACCAATGACTGCACTAGACTCGATGAATGCGGAGGGCAATACCTGCAGAAACAATTTCTAGTAAGAATTTACAGTCTTTCTCAACACATTGTTCAATTTGCTGATAATCATTCTTGAGTTCATCTATTGATGACCCTGCAACAACTGCTGCTGACGCCCCATGCCGAATAATTTTCTGTATCAATGGAGCCACAATAGTTGTACGAAAAATTTCTTCTGCGCTTGTAGTGTTATCAATAGCAGCATAAGCACGTAAACAATTGTAAATTGCATTTGCATCCCGATGCTGAAGCCCATCTGTGAAACAATGTCCGAAGCTTGCATCTAATAATAGGCTAGCACTCTGAATCCTCTTCTCCATGTTTTCAATGAAAGGCAGGTTCTGTACTGGCATAATATAGAAACGAGATGAGCACAGAATGTACGAGTTCCTACTGTGCACAAAATATATTATATATGATACTAAGTACTTTTCTTATCAATAAAATTCTTATTACCTATGAAAACAATTAAAAAAAAAAAAAGAGCATGAAGTAATCCATTCATTCCATAAATGTTATTACTTATCAAAATATAATAATTCTAACTTCATAAATGGAAGACAGAAACTTTCCGCAGAGTATCTCCCAATGGGATAATATCAGAAATACAGTTAAAGAAATAATGCAGCCATACCTGACTAATAAGGAACTTCAAAATACCAGCCTTCTCAAGCTCAACCAAAGCCATATGAGTCAAGCTTGGCATTGCACGGTGAAATGGCAACGATGCTTCAGGCAAGGCTTTGCCTTCACGCTGTACTAATAATTGAGGATTAGAAGATACATACATAGGGATTTACAATGGATGATTATTTTTCTGAATGCTACGGCAAACCATGGTAAGGTGCATGTGGCAAGGTGTGCACTAAAAGCATGGCAGCCGTTGAGAACTTAAAGAAACGTGTGCCTTCTTCTTCTTATTTTGAAGTAAAGTTGCTTACAAACATAAATATCATATGAGTAGCATTTGAACAATAAGAAAAAAGAACACAAAACTTTATAATAGATCTTAAATTAATTGTAAAAAAGTTGACTATAAGCTGCTTACTAAATTTAAGCAGCCCATCTTAGGTTCAACAGAAATTATTGAGGAAGGGGATATAGGATTACTAAATTAATACAGTTCGAATAAAGAACAAAGAGGGTCTTATTTAGACTCATAACACTCTATGAATTTCACAATTATCACCTGAAGGGTCCATATTCCCTTGGGACCTCGGAAATCTGGTATACCACAAGAAGTTGATATTCCTACACCTGTAAACACCACTAGATGCTTACTCTGCAAGTAGAAACAAAAAAATGTAACAGCATTGATTAAAAGAAAATCTCAAAAGAATTTAGCTAACAGCAATTAGATGAGTGAGATGCTGCAAGTTCAAACCTTTTTTACCATCGCGGCAAGTCGTTCAATCTGCAGAAAAATGCTAAGGTCAGCAAAAATAGTAAACACATAAAAATTCCTAATAATTTAAATTTATTAAACACAGGAAGAAAATTTTTACAGAGACCAACAGCACATAAGTGAAGAAGTTTGCAATAATATTAATTGAATAAGCAGCTAGAATGTATACTATCTTCCACAGGGTATGAATAGTGATTTTGGTTTAGATGAACCAATAAAATTTAAAAAGGCTAATTCAAAACTACAATTGAGTGGAAAAGGGCTTTTCACCAGAATGAATATAATTCACAATAGATAGTTCAACAGTGTATCAGAAAGAAATCTGAGCAAGGAAGAACAAACCAACATTTTGAGTGTCTATTGTCATTTTTTGGATGCCAAAAGATGACAATAAGGAGGAAAAAAATATAAAAATCCTAAGCTTACAAATATATCTGGCAGCTGAAAGTACAGCTGAAAGTACAGCTTCAGTGTGACCTGCAGTGAGAAATACAGATTTCAGAAAACCAATCAAATGATACAAAACTACATGCGAACAAAGACATTACATATAACGAGTAAAACTAAGAAAAGGGTTAAGCATACAAATTGAATTCATTAGCTGAATTTAGCTCAGTTTCGAACCCAGGATTAACAGCAGACAACAAAGGAGAGGGGGGGGGGGTTGATAAAGCACAGAAAAGTGTCTTTGTTGATAAAGCACAGAAATGAATATAAGTTTTCAACTTAAAATTCTGTTCAGGTTGATAAAGCACAGAAATGAATATAAGTTTTCAAGTTATCAGAAAAGCTCCATGATTACAACCACAGAAACAAATAGCTCCATCATGCGAAAAAGAGATTAAAAGCGATGGAGAGGTGACTTTTTACTCATAAGGAGAGGCCATGCAAAGCAGAAAAGTTAGCAATAAACGTTCCAAATATGCACGTACAGGCACATGCACACACAAAACCCAAAAAGGAAGACAATGAATGAAAATTAGACAGCACACCTATTCCAGCAGAATGGTGCAGGGCTGTGGCCCCTAACTCAGTAGGTATAGCAGGATCGTTCCCAAAACTCGAGAAGGTATTTGGTAGTATCAGTATGTCCTTCCCGAGCAGCATGAATAAGAGGAGTCTCACCTGTACATAAATTACAAAAATCAATGGATTAGCCAAAAGATGATGGAGATGACGGAGACATATTCAATACCCTATTCCTAAAAGAATTTTTTCTACGTTGCCAACATTGAAACACTGAATGTACCATATTCGACATCACCCACCCATTTCACCCCAAAAGCTGCAAGCACAAATGACCATCAATCCCTTCCTATTGGACAATACAATAGGAAATCAACTAATTTCTCTTCCTTTCTTTCCCACTAGTTTCTTACCAACCAAACAGAAACCAATACAATAAGAATAGATTTAGAGGTAATTACCTTTTTTGAACCTTACGCCGTCTCGTATAATGAGGAGGAGGTCTTGCATGTTCTTCGTCAGATGCCTCGGGCCCAGCTTTGTGTCCATGTTTGTGCCCCCCTGTCCCACAAGGAGGTGCCTTTGATATGCGTTTCGGCCGACCTTCTAGCTCTGCAGGTAACCCAACAGCCTGCTCAGGCTGAACATGGGGTGGGTCGATGCCCAAAGAAGCGCCAGTGGACATACTATGGGAGGGTGGCTGCGTGTGCATGTCAGGAGGGGTTGGATCAAGACCTAGGTCAAAGGATGGAATGGATGACAGCTCAGTAACTGACCTTGGAGTGGGTGGATGGATGTCAAACCTAGGACATGGCTGTGGGGTGGGTGAAGAAGGGCCAGTGGACGTACTGTGGGAGGGTGGCTGCATGTGCATCTCAGGAGGGGTTAGATCAAGACCCAGGTCAAAGGATGGAATTGGTGACAGCTCAGGAAATGACTGTGCGGTGGATGGACGGATGTCAGACCCAGGACATGGATGCAGGGTGGATGAAGGGGTGATGGGTGTAGGGGATGGATGTGGGGTGGGTGAAGGGATGGTGGTGGGGCTAGGGGATGGATGTGGGATGGGTGACGGGATGGTGGGGCTAGGGGATGGATGTGGGATGGGTGACGGGATGGTGGGGCTATGGGATGGATGTGGGATGGGTGACGGGATGGTGGGGCTAGGGGATGGATGTGGGATGGGTGCGTGGGGATCAGGGGTAGGGACAACTCTCGGGGTAGGAACAGGCGGACGAGAGCCACGTCCGGCAGGCGCTCTGCTCGTGCTTGGCCTCTCAGAAGTGCTTGGGCTTTGAGTAGATGCTGCTGCTGGAGTAGCTGCCTCCTCATTCGGGCCCTCAGGAATAGGAGGTTGTACACGGCCAATCTCCTGCACTGCCGTCAGCACACCAGTAATTAAATTGTGGTCCTCCGTGCCCACTGGGTGACGCCTTAACAAACGAGCGTATCCTTCAATCTGGACATGAAAAAACCAGGTACATTAGTAATGCAATAGAAAATCAACCATGCTAATTGAAACTTGAAACGAACATAAATTTAAAGTTACCATTAGAATCAATCTAGCACCAAGGACATTGATGAACCTCCGAGTTATCATTTTGTACCAATCGAAGTACTCGTGTTCTGGAGGCATATGACCAAGCACCGCTTCACAACGCCGTTGAAGGCGATTACCCCACTCCATAATATGCGTAGCATGTTTCCGCATCCAATCAACGCCAACCTTCCCTCGCAAGTCAATGCCATGAAGCACTATATCGGTGTCAACATTACGGGGAACTTCTTGGATCATCCCGAATTGACGAACGACACGATCCGGTGTGTGTTTCTCTACTAGATGGAAACATACAAGCGGCACCGTTGCCGTCCATATAGCCCTTCCTGCAACGCACCACGGCGGAAGGTCCTCCAAATCAGCTTCATACGGCTGCCACACCACCTATAACAACCAAAAAACAAGTACGCACCACATTAGCCAACAATGTTTATATTTTGAAGTTCACCAAACCTAGATCTTGTTCCTAAACATGTTAAACAAGGCATTTTCATACCTGGCCTGGCAACATGGAAGCTATTTGCTCGCGATACCTGTCCAGGAAGATGTGGGCGGGCCTGTTTTTCTTGTTTGGGACCCACAACCACCTACAATCAAGATCAAGGGATCATTAACTTTGTGCAACTTTCCCACTTAGAAAATAATATAATTAAAACTATAATGTAAAGTTTACTATGGATGGTCAACTATTTCTAATCTTAGCCTATCCACCAGCTTTTCAACTAATCATTACAAACATACTTTCTTATGCTGCATTTAGAATATGTTTTCTAATAAGATAGTTAATCTAGTAAAATGAAGCTTCGTTAACTAAGCAACTTTTATATACTTATAAAATAATAAAAAACTATAAGTAACAAATATATTAACCTAGTACCTTTCAAATTAACTTAAATAATTCCTAGTAGCTTTGAAAATAAATAAATAAATATTTGTTACGTGTATGAGGTACAGACTTACTTCAGGGACAGTAGACCACGCACTAGAGGACCATAAGCACCAACTGGCGGGCCACGTTCAACCGTCGGGCACAGATATGGGAACCTGGCCCATGCCCAATACTACACCAACAGCAAGCATCCACCAATCTGATTAGCTTTCTTATCGCTTGCCCTGCATAACTCCCGGTACAACCATGCAAGGCAAGCACTTCCCCAACTGTACCTTCGTGGGTTGCGAAGGTCTTCCAACTGCTGCACCCACATTAGATGCACCCTATCGCCAGATTTGTCCATGAAGATCGTGTCCCCTAGTAGCGCTAGGATGTAGCATCGTGCATACTTATGCACCTGATCCTCTTCAGCATTAGGCGGCAATGGATTGGCAACAGCTTCCAAAAGCCGTTGGATGAGAATCCTCTAGCCATGAAGTTGCTTTCTCTGATCATTTGCAGGTCGGAAGCCAAGGAATTCCTCGCACACATTATCCCAATCTTTTTGCGTGCTCCCTGTAATAGCCTCGCCATCAACAGGAAGCCCGAGAAGGACCTCCACATCTTGCAATGTAATGGTGACCTCACCATGTGGCATGTGGAAGGTGTGAGTCTCTTGCCGCCACCGCTCCACTAAGGCCGTTATCAGGCCGTGGTCAATCTCTCTCCCCGGGGTCCTAAGGAGTCCCTCCAGACCAAGTGCCTTAATGATGTCAAGGACTCGATCGTCCACCATTGGCTCTCGATCGGAGAACTCTTCACTACGGGCACGACATTTAAGGGACCCTGGATCCTGCACAGAACAAAACCATGGATTAATACAAACTAGGGAAGTGCGTGTACATTGTATGAATTAAATGTGTGTACATTCGTTATAAGTGTAGTGTTGTGTTTTACTTGCCCATTCCAAATAGCTTCTGACCGATGGTTGAGCTGCAACGTCAACACCGACGGGTCAATGGGGCCAGGCTGCGCATGGTCAATCTGTCCAGCATTTGCAGCAGCCATACTACACAATAAATGACAAGCAATTAGCCCGTAATACAACGAATCAGCAAAAAACTAGCATTTTCATAATGATTATGTGCTCTACACACAGTAAATGAAAAATGCATTTTGGCAACGCAACTAATGCACAGGGTAACCCTAACCAGAATTGACAAGACTTCTAACCTATCTTTTCTTTCGATTTCCTCTTCAGGGTTTTCCTAAGGTTGGGATGCATAGAAAGGCATACAGGCAGCACATATGATTTGAGCAAAAAGGGGAGAAGGAAGAAGTAAAACATAATATAGAATAAAAAGGTGCATGTAAGTATTTAGTTGATTAAGTACACCTAGCCAAATTATAGAATAAAAACCATATTACTCAAAGATAAAAATTCTGTTTTGCAGGAATTGATGTTGATGGCCAGCAGAGGGTAGCAGTATATGAAGGGTCAATAAGCTATGTTTTGTGCAAGCCTAAATCTTGAGTCCCATGTATTTTTCCAAATTCAGCAACTGTAATTATGGATTCATGTTCTAGTTGCTCCAAAAATTTACTCTTTTTTTAGCATAGAGGTATCTATTGTCAATCTTTGCTTTAATACCTGTTACTGCCTAAAAATAAAACAATGAAAATCTGAAAGGGTCATTTTGAGTTTTTGCAAGTTTTAGAAACAAAATTGAATTTTAATAACTTGAACCAAAATTGTATTTATATAGGTTATAATTTGGAACCCTACTTTATTATATAATCAAATAATCCTAATAGTTTCTTTATTAGATCTAATTTTGTCTGATGCTAGGGATACTTCAGTTTTGTTTTTGGTACACCACAGTATAGTCACTGTTAACCTCAAAATATTTTTGGTTTTTAACAAACTCTCAAATTGATGGGGATGAAAACAAGAAGCATGGTTGAATTTATCATTTACTGATTTACACCACAAATCACGACTATTGAGCCACAAAGTGTGGTGAACTACTTCTTATTAGTAATTGTTCAGTTTGACTCAAAATTGACTCTACACCTCTCAAAATACTAAAATATGACTCCCCTTTTCATTACTAGAGGCTAAGACATGCTCAGTTTTTTGGACTTTCAAAGTGATGGAGATTACAACTTTTTCTAGCTGAATGATGGAGATGCAAATTTCAAAATTGGAGATGGCAAGGAGAAGTTACAATTTTCTATAGTTAACTAGCTAGATTCATTGAGAGGAATTCTCTGGTTATTAAGCCAATGCCTTAGGATCCTCCATTTATAAATAGAGGTGAATTTCGAGCTCACAAATTCAATCCTGTCTGGGTGCATGAGTTGTGTTTACCTATCAAAAAAGAGAATTCCTTTACAAATTCAATTCCTTTGTGTCTAGTTGTTCCTATTAGAAAGCCAACAAAGAATCCCCATATATAAAATTTTTGGTGGCATCAACATAGCTTATTTTTTTAATAATAAGGTTACTCTTGGAGGTTGAAGCTCATAGTAAGGGGGTTGAAGTCTTTGTTTCTCATCTCCTTTTCAGTTGGATGAGGGCCATAGGGGGTTCAGTTCGTTTGGGGTTCAGTTCGTTCTAGGCTTTTGTTTTGTTCATTTCATTTGCATATCTATTTTATTAAAATTATGAGGATATCATGCCAGCAAAATAGACCAAGAATTTTCAAAATATGCCTCCCAAAACTTTTAACTGCTACGACTAACCATTAAGACATTAGATTACCTTTTATTTGCAAATTTATAATTTCCTTGAACAACCATTAAGACATTAAGACATTTCGAACAAAACACCACAAACCCACATGAACAAATCACACGAAAATCATACCTGAGAGAACTGGAGAGGCGCGATGACGAAGGCGGAGACGCTGGCGAAGGCGTGAGACTAAGGCGGAGACTCAGGCGCGATGACGAAGGCGGAGATGACGGCGCGATGACGAAGGCGGAGACGACGGCGCGATGATGAAGGCGGAGACGACGACGCGATGACGAAGCCGCGAGACGAAGGCGTGAGACCAAGGTTGTGAGAGAGGTGTGAGAGGGAGAGTGAGGAGGGTGAGTGACAGAGAGAGAGGCGGGATGTCTGTGCGAGAGTGAGGAGGTTAGACTTTGAGCTAATTTGAAAAAAGCCCTATTGGAAATCGAGTCTCACATACTCGGTTTCCAGGTGGCTAATTGCTGGTACAGGTCAGACTCAAATCGAGTCTTTAAGAGTCGATATATAAATCGACTCTTAAAGAGTCGATTTCCAGGTGGACCAAACTGCCACATCATACCAGAATAGATCAACGAAACCGAGTCTTTAAGACTCGATTTCTTAAGCAAAATCGACTCTCTAAGAGTCGAGATGTTAGTATTCTATATACTTCCGTTCTGATGCCTACTAACTATATTGTTAGTAAATTATGGCCAATTGCCCATTTCCTCCTCATTTTCACTTCCCTCTTCTTCTTCTTCGTGTTCTTTGTTCCTCGACTACAATCGAGTCCTGTTCTTCATTCTCAACTAGCCCACGACCACACGAATCCATCTACTGGACTGATTCAAATTGAGAGCACTGAGAAAGAAAGAAAAAGAAGGTAAAGGAAATAGGGATTAGTGTTCCTTTGGTCTCAAAATTAGCCCATAACAAAATAAACCGTAGGGATAAGAAAGTATATGTAGTTCACCAAAAAAAATATGTAGTTTCCGAATTATACTAGGAGACGACCTTTGGCACAACTAGGTCCAATGCTTCCTCCACACACTCTCCCCGGCTCCCGAGCTCCGCCGCCTCGCCGAGTCCTCACTCTCCAAAGCCGCCGACACTCCCAACTACGGCCTCGCCGTCCTCCGCCTAGTCTCCGAGCCCTCTGTCGACGAGCAGATCCGCCAAGCCGCCTCCGTCAACTTCGAAATCCACCTCCGCGCCAGATGGGCCCCAGCCTCTCCCGACGGATCCAACCCCCTCATCCCCGACTCCGAAAAGGCCGAAATCAAAGCCTTAATCTTCCGCGTCATGCTCTCCTCCACTCCCAAAATCCAATCCCGGCTCAGCGAAGCCCTAGCTCTCATCGGCAAGCACGATATCCCCAAATCTTGGCCCACATTGCTCCCGGGGCTCATCGTCGAGCTCCAGAAGGCGTCGCAGGCCTCCGATTACGCCTCCATTAACGGTATTCTTGGTACTGCAAACTCTTTCTTTAAGAAATTTCGGCGGATATGGAGGGTAGTGATCTTGATACTAGGAGGAGAATTGCGTGTGAGATTCTGTGCACAGACTATCTCAGTGACCTGTTGCAATCAATTATAAGCAACAGGTCACTGAGATAGTCTGTGCACAGATTCAGCATTTGTTAACTTCGTTTGCTGCAAACCCAGTTGCAAATTGGAAGGATGAGGACTGTGTCATATTCTTAGTTGTCTCCCTTGCTACTCAGTCATCCACTCTTTCATCAGAAACCCATTCACATCCTGACTCGTCAACTCCGGCAGAATATTTTTCTGCCGGAATTGACGAGTCAGGATGTGAATGGGTTTCCGATGCTTAAAGCTGGTGTACTGAAATTTTTTACGATGTTCAGGAATCAAATATCAAAAGAAGTTACAGTTCAGATTTTCTGAGATTTGGACCGGTTCCTTGTTGCAGAATCAAATATAGTTCATTCTTGGAATGAAATATCAAAGAATTTTACAGTTCAGATTTTCCAAGTTTTGGTTCGGTTCCTTGTTGCAGAATCAAATGTATTTCATTCTTACGCTGCGAACTGTATTGAGAAACTGTTGCTGGTGGAGGATGATTGGGGAAGAGCTAGGTATACTGCAAACAGCATTGCTCCATTTTTTGTTGAGCATCTGACCAACCTATTCAATGCATTCAAATTTCCAAAGTCCGAGGAGAATCAATATATAATGAAGTGTATCATGGGGTAGCAGAAATATCTTCTGAGGTTGCTGGAACCTGCATTTCTGGACTGACCTCTATTCTCATGGAAGTTTGCAAAAAGCCAAAGAATCCAATTTTTAATCACTATCTGTTTGAGTCTGTGGCCATTCTTGTCAAGCGGACGTGTGAGAGGGACCCCTCTTGTATATCAGCTTTTGAAGCAGGCCTCTTCCCTTCCCTCCAGCTGATATTGGCCAATGATGTAACTGAAATTTTTTCCTTACGCGTTTCAGCTGCAGGCCCAGCTCGTTGAATTGAATAAACCACCGATTCCTCCAGGCTACATGCAGATTTTTGACATTCTCCTTTCACCTGAGTCATGGAAAAAAGCTTCAAATATCCCAGCACTTGTGCGTCTACTCCAGGCCTTCCTTCCGAAGGCACCCCATGAGCTTAAGCAAGAGGGGAGGCTTATCAAGGTGCTAGGGATATTCGAAGAACTTATATCATCCCCTAGTACAGCTGAGCAGGGCTTCTATGTGGTCAGCACTGTTATTAAGAATCTTGAATATGATGCCATTGAAACCTACATTCCTACTATTTGGGCTATCTTTTTTGTACAGCAAGAAAAATTTCAAGCAGAAAAGTTTGTGAAGTCTTTTTTGATACTTTTGTCACTCTTTGTAGTCAAACATGGTTCTATGAAGCTTTCAGATTCAATGAATTCTGCTCCGGCCAACATATTTTCCCTGGTTGTGAAGCAGCTTTGGATGCTTAATCTTAAGCTGATCACTGGATCCATTGAGCTTAAGCTGGTTGCAGAAACCAGGCTTATACAATTTTTAGGTAAATCTCCAGCTGTTTTGGATCCTGCAATGTTGAACTGTGGGGAAAAATGCTGGATAGCATTGTTACTCACCTTTCATGGCCAGAGCAGGATAGGGTTGAGGAGAGACAAGAAATGCCAGATATTGCAGAAAATATGGGTTATACTGCTACCTTTGTCTGTCTTTACAATGCTGGGAAGAAAGAGGAGGATCCTCTGAAAGATATAAAGGATCCATAGGAGGTTTTGGTAGCATCATTGGCTGGGCTTTCCTCCCAAACTCCTGGGAGATTCTCCCAGATCATCAATCAATATCTTGATTTAGCAAATCAAGCAGCATTACTTCAGCTTTGCAACACTTATAATTGCCAAATAGTTTAGTAAGTTGGACTTTTAAACTGTATGGTAGAATGAATAAGTTGCCTAATCAACATTAATGCTTATAAAAAAAAGAAACTCTTAGCTTTTTTATTTTAAGAGTTACAAATTTCAGCTTCAAATTCTTTTGGTTTAACTTAAACATGGACCAAGGGAATTGTTGTAATTTTGCCACCCTGTTTAAGTGTTTATATACTTACTGACTGAATTATTCTGTTTACTCATTCTTTTTCGTTCTTTCTTTTTTGTTAAGTATGTTTACCCATTCGTCATTCTATTGATAATAGTAGAGAATAGGAAATAATAATCGAGAAGTTGTCTCATTTCCTTAATGATATGAAAAATAGACATTTTAGGTTTACTCCCTTGCATGTATATACCTTAGATGAAGATCATATGACTTGAGAATTGTGGCAACTTTGGCCTTTGATTTTACCTGTCACTCTAATTAAATAATAAGATATGCTCCCTTAGGATTGTGGATCAGTTACACATGGTGGTAATTGCATGATGAACATAAGTCTTGCTTTTTCTAAAGAGATGGAGAGTTTATGGTAACATACTGTTTTGTGCTTAAATGGGGTTGTGATTAGTTAAATATGCCCATGGCTGGTTTGGTGGGAAAAATTTATGGTTGTGGGGGGGGGGGGGTGGTTGGGGGGTTTGTTTTCTTTTGAAGTCCTACTGGGATTTGAAGTAAAGTGCAAAATTTTCAAATATAATCCCAGTTAGTATATTTTCTAGTGAAATTTATTCTTTACTGATGTTCTTAATGAAGCTTCTCTAACATTTTTAGGACAGACGTACAAATGTATGTACATATTAATGTATAAATGTGTGTTCAATATGTTTCCATATATTGTCCAGCCTCCCCCAAATAAAAATTCTTGACTTCACCCCTAGATTGTAAAGAAATTAGTTTTGCCTCTTTAAGGTATAGATTGTAAATATGGAAATGAGGATAGTACATTATTTTGTTTGTAGGAGCTATATCTTCTTTTTTGTTATTGAGCTGGCAACGTTGTTGGCACCCATAACATGAGAATCCTCTTTTGTACACTGAATTGTTACTTGTATCTGCATATATTTGTTAGGCTTGTTGCTTCTGCTATTTATGTACTCAGTGCACTGAACTCTCAAACTAGTCTTATGCTGGCTTGGTAGAGAATTAGGTCGAAATGTTCTTCAATCTTTATTTATTAGTGTCACCCGTTCTATGGTTTTCCTCTCTACTATATATTTCGTGCTTTATCTTTTTGGCCAAGCGGATCATCTTATCATACGATTTTGCTACCTTACAGGATCTTATCAGCAATGGAGTGGGGTTATTTTTGGTCAATGTTTCAATGAGTCATTTTCAGCATGCTTGGTGAGCAAATGGTTTTCCGTTGCAGTCAACTGGTCTACATGGTAGCAACACCATTTGATTGTACAATCTCACAAGATCTAATGCCATAGTGAGATGTGGAATTTTTGTGTGAACTGTTTTCTTCGTCAGATTACCATGCACAGCAAGCAGATGGTAGTTCCACAATGTGGTTCCCAAAAAAATTTTAAAAAGGGCCTCCATCTTCCTAATGTTTTCATGGTGTCATGTTTAGCCTACATTTGTCAATAAATTGTATACTATATTGCGATCAACCAAGTTATATTGGCTTCATAATACATGTATGCGATAGTAATCATTTTTGTTTCAATTTTCAACGAGCTATCCAATGGAACTATCGGCATCTTTTGTGATTGTTGAGGTACAAATTTTTGGGCCCTAATTTCATTAGCCCACTCCCTAAAAATATCCATACAAGCCCATAAACCATTTTGAGGCCACATAAATATTTTCCACATACTACCCAAATACTATTTATATTATCGTCTAACTTAGGCTCCCACAAATATTTCTTATATAAGTTCTATAAATTATTTTGGGTCTTTTCACAAATATTATCCATTATATCTCACATATTATCTAACTTGGGTTTTCACAAAAATACTCATCACTTTACTATCAAAATTGGGCCACAAAATTACCCTTCTTCTACAAAAAAGCCCAAAATCATTTAACTTGCAGGCAAAAACCCAAAAAGCCCAACAAAACTCTCTTGTAAAGCCCGTTGCTACACAGCACTTTTAAAGCCCATTGCTATACAGCAATCTTAAAATATATCAATAAAAATGTTGTAATTTTTTTTCATACGGCTTCTTATTTTTCTTTTAAGTAAAATAAACGTCGACTCCACTATAAACAATAAAACCTCTACTATTGAGAGACACCAACACAACTCCATTTATTCATGTGAGTTTGGCCCAAACCTTGATCCAAGAGGCCTAGGGCATGTTCCCTCAAAAAGTATATAAAATAATTTTTATTATTTATTTTATTTTATTTACTTATATTAAATTAATTAAAATAATTGAACACATAAAACTTTATCACCTCAATTTAAAAAGTTGGAAATACCACTTTGATTAACAGTTGATTTACCAAAATTTTCAACAATAAAAAATACCGAATTTTTTGTATTATTTATTCAAAATTATTTGAATCATCTACCGATATTTTTGGTTTTATAAAAATCTGCTCTTAGGCAAGTTGTTTCTACCACATAAATTTTTTTAAAAAACAAAATCTATTTATTATCTATTAAGTTTCCATGATATTAATGAAAGTTAATTTTAACTTACATATTTTCTCAATTTTAAATTATATATAGTTTTTATTTTTTAACTAACCCATGCATATTATGTATAATATAATATGTTATAATTTGGTTCATGATCTCAGGATTCTCGAGCATTCCCATGTGGGCATTCGGAGTCCCACTACACCACTCTGGGGAAATATGGATTGCTTTTTTAAAATGTCGACTTAGGAAGTGTCTATTTTTTTTTTTTTCAAGTGTGATAATTATATTTTTAACCCCAATTTAATACCCTTTGACCAACTAAAATATAACTTCTTCCAATAAAGAGCTTATGCTATGGGTTAACTCAACTTACCACTTTATTTGTTTCGATGGAAAACCTTATATAAAGATAGTTTTCTGTATTTTTCAATATTTTATAGCATCAGAAAAAATAAGTTAAAGGAAAACTATCTTTCGTCAAAAAAAAAAAAATATGGCTTATTTTTAGAGATTATTTTCCACTAATTTTTTTTGGAAAACAACTCTATCTCACAACAAGTTAAATAAGGAAAGTTTGGAGATTATTTTTCAATTCATTTAAAGTTGTTACCAAACATAGGAAAATGAGATAGTTTTATAAAAAATACTTTTTGAAAAATGACTCATTTTTTAGAAAACATTATCGCCTAAATAAGCATAATTTTCATGTAGCATAAACATAACAAACACAAATTTCCATCCCTTTTGACAAAGTATAATTTACCATATTTATTTGGTGGAATCAAAATGCTACAGAACACACAAAAAGGTGACAAGTATTCTACCAAATATTAGTGACAAAACCTAACAAAAATTGAACTCAAACTTGTTATCCCAACTAGGGGCATAGCCAAAATTTTTTACTGGGGGGGGGGGGGGGGGGGAAGTTACATATTCGTATGTTCATCATAATTCATAAATATGTTGTATACAGGATGATCAAGTTTAAAATATAACAATATTTCTAAACTCAAACATGTGTACAAACTTTGTCTAATTTGCTATAAACATGTATCAATTTTTTTTAAATATAATAAACTTGGCATCTCCTATAAAAGGTATGCTAAACATTGATCCTTCATTAAATAATTTTTTTTTTTGGTTAACAAGATAATGCATTAAACAACTAAAGAGCCTCAAAACCAGAGGCAACAAACCAATCAAATAAGGTTCCAGCAGAATCTAAACTCAACAAAAAAACAATATCAGGTGGGGGATTCCAAAAAATTGTAAAATTCTGGTCCATGAGCGCTCCCCTGTGAGCTAGTGCATCAGCGCACTTATTTGCCTCCCTGTAGCAATGTTGGATTCGCACCACAGGAATCTCCTTAAGCCCTTCTCTACAATCAGCAACTAGCACATCAATGCCATTAAATTTCTCCATATCCTTCTTCAAAAGATCAACTACCAACTATGCATCAAGCTCAAACACAACCGCTGGAAGTTTAGGGGAGATACATAGACGAATTTCGTCTCTTAAAGCCCACAACTCTGCTGCAACACTAGTGGCACAACCTATTGATCTCACATAGCCTTTCACCCACTCTCCATCCTGATTACGAATCAAGCTACCCCCTCTAGCTAGGATAGGAATGCCCATGGATGATCCATCCAAATTCACCTTGACCCAATTAAGAGAAGAAGGCAACCACCTTACTTGGATCTTTGCTTTAGTCTGCTTGTGCTTTTCAGTGATGCCTAAGTTAATGCTTCAGCCTTTAAATCTTTATGAATGGTTGTCTTTCCAAAGATAGTGCTATTCCGGTGCAACCAAAGCACCCAGGCCGTTGTGGGAAACAAAATAGCCCAATCCAAATCAGCAACGTCACACCGTTGCATCGACCTACAGTTTAGTCTCAACCAATCCAAAATGTGGGTGCCATAAAAAATAGAAGCAGAGATTGGGGGAGAGAAGGAATTCTAGAAACTTTTTGCCTTCTAGTAGTCCCTAAGAGCATGGATGATAGTCTTAGGGACTGCATTACACATGAGGCAGATCGGGGAGATATTCATACCTCTTTCAGCAATGAGAGCACGCACAGGTATGCTTAGATGACAACATTGCCAAAGGAAGCACTTAATTCTTGAAAGGCTTGGAATTTTCCATACCCACGCTCCACTAAAAGGCTGAATCACTGACTTGCTTTCCTTAGCACTTGCTATACGATATGCATCTTTAAGACGAAACTATCCTCTAGGAGAAGAGCTCTCCAAGAAAGTCTATCTTCCCTTAGCTTGGAATAGGGAATTGGAGTGGCTTTTATTTTCATAAGGATATCTTTGGGCATAGGGAAGCAGATCCCCTCCCAATTCCAGCCGAGAAAGCTAGAAATATCCCTCAACCTGACCTTATCTTCTCCTTTATTAAGCGGACCAAATATGTGGCTTCTGAGAGTGCCCTTTTCCAGCCATTTATCAAACCAAAAAAAATAGGCCACTATCTTTCCCAATAACCCACTTCGTACCTTTGTTGACAATGTCTTCACCTTTCTTAATGCCAACCTAGGTGGATGAGCAGGAGGTGGGTTTGAGAAGGTCAATAGGTCTACTCCTCTGCACACGGTACTTATGAGATAACACTCGAACCCATCATGCTGATTTTTCAATTTTGAACCTCCAATTCAGCTTAGCCAACAAGGCTGTATTCTTTGATTTGGCTGCTTGAATACCTAATCCGCCCGCCTCCTTGTCCCTCGTGATTTTCTCCCATCCAATAAGGTGAATCTTTTTCTTCCTATTCGATGAGCCCCACATAAAGTTTCTGTTCAATCTGTCCATACCTTCAAGGATTTTAGAAGGGAGAGCAACACTGCATCGTGTAGTTGGGAATAGTGGATGTCACTGCTTGGGTCAATACAACTCTGCCTATAAAGGATAATAAATTAGCCTTCCAACTAGCCAGCTTGCTATGAACACGATCAATAATAAACCCAAAATCTTGCGAAATTCCCTTATGTTTAATAGGAATGCCCAAATATTTCCCAAGGAATGGAGTAGATCGGAAACCCAACATCTCACAGAATTCTTCCCTTGCGTCTTGATCCACATTAGGCAAAAAATAGGCCCATGACTTCTCATCACTAATTTTCTGCCCCAATAGAGCACAAAAGGAATCAAGAACATCTCTTATTGCAATGCAATTTTTCCGATTTGCCTTGACAAAAAGCATAAGGGTGTCTGCAAAAAATAAGTGCGAAAAGGCGGGACCCCCCTAGGAAGACCTAACCGGATTCCAAAGCTTCTCATGACACTTATTTTCAATAAGCGCTCCCAATACCTCCATGCAAAGAATGAAAAGATATGGCGAAAGAGGGTCTCCTTGACGAATTCCTTGAGAATGATTGAAAGGCTCTAATGCACCCCCATTGAACAAAATAGAGATGGAGGAAAAGGATACACAGCTTATAATTAGAGCTATCAAATTGGTGGGCATCTGAAAAAGCTTAAGTGTGTCTCCAATAAAACTCTATTCTAATCGGTTATAAGCCTTCTCTAGGTCCAACATAATAGCCATCACCCCCCCCCCTCTACCTTTCTTTTTGGCCATAGTGTGAATAATTTCTTGAACAATGATTGCATTGTCTAGTCCGTTCCTCCCTGGAACGAAAGCTAATTGATAGGGAGAGATAAAATTAGACAGAAAAGGCCTGATGCGGCCAACAATAATCTTCGTCACCACCTTATACACCTTGTTACACAAGCTGATTGGATGGTAATTATTCAAAGTTTCCGGGTTCTTGCACTTAGGAATAAGCGTGATGAGGGTCTTGTTTAGGTATTCTGGCATTTTCCCAGCAGCAAAAATAGTTTTAACCTCATTTTTCACAGATTCCCCAACAACCAACCAAAACCATTGAAAAAACCCCGCGTGAAGACCATCTAGATCGGGTGCTTTGAATGGTTTCAGCCCCTATATACCAGCTTTGATCTCCTCATCAGTAACAACAACGTCAATAGAAGTCGCTTCTTCCTCATTTAGATAAGAGTGCCAGAATGAGGGATTCCAATCGGCTAGTGAGCCCGGACAAAGGTCTAAAGTAAAGAGCTCCATAAATCCCTTCCTAATGAATTCTGCAATCTCTCTATCTCCATGCAGCCAATTCCCTACTCTATCCTTCATACATAAAACATGGTTTCTTCTTCTTCGAACCAGTGAGCCCGGACAAAGGTCTAAAGTAAAGAGCTCCATAAATCCCTTCCTAATGAATTCTGCAATCTCTCTATCTCCATGCAGCCAATTCCCTACTCTATCCTTCATACATAAAACATGGTTTCTTCTTCTTCGAACCAGCGCTAATGTATGGTAAAAAGCAGTGTTACGATCACCCTCGACAAGCCAAAGGATTCTAGCCGTCATTGCCCAAAACTCTTCCTCTAGCTTTGTCACTTCTGCATGCTCTATCCGCAACTTCCTTTCTAATTCCACCAAGAATTCATTAGGTCGGTAGGATAGGTTTTCTTGGATTCCTTTAAGCCTTGCAAAAATTCTCCTTTTCCTATGAAATAAATTCCCAAATTCAGTCTTATTCCATGCATTAGCCTTTACAAAAAAGGAAGATTGAGCATGCATCAGAGTAGGTTGGCTGGACCAGGCATCTCTAACCACTCCCCGAAAGGAAGGGTGGGAGAGCCACATAGGTTGAAATCTAAAAGGCTTTGGATCGGAAATTGGACAGTCTGATTATTATCCATACACAACTTGATAGGGTAATGGTCCGATTCAGTCATTTCTAGACAGAAAACTGCTGCTTCAAGATAAAGAGAGTGCCATAAGGCATTGACAAAAACCCTATCTATTCTCTCTTGAACTAGCCTAGACAGCGGCCTACGATTAGACCAGGTGTATCTAGGCCCAGAAAATCCAATATCAATCATATTGCAATTATCCAGGCATTCTTGGAACTGCAGAGCTTTGCCTAAGTTAACTAGTCTCCCACCAAACTTATCATCCCCTATTAGAATTTCATTAAAATCTCTTGCAATAACCCAAGGCATGGAGTGTAATTCAGCTACAGAATTGAGGTTTTCCCAAAGGAGGCATCGCTTTGCAAATCTGGGACTGCCATAAATAGCTGATAACAGCCAGAGGGGCTTGCTTGAGGAGGATACTGTTGCATGAATCTCTTGTTTAGTTGAAGATAACTCAATCACGTCCACCTGACTCGAGTCCTAAAGTAACCACAGGCCACCTGAAAGACTAATCGAGTTAGCAATAATCGCCCCATCCATAAGGAGCCTATCAACAATCCTTCTAGCTCTATCACCACACACTTTGGTTTTGATGATAATCATGATTGCAGAAGAGTGAACACGAACCATATCTTTAATATTATTACAAAAATTTGGGCTTAGAGCACCCCGACAATTCCAAATTAACATATTCATAATTAATACAATTTAAGGGAAATTAAACAGCAACTTAATTGGAAGGATTGAGAAGCCCACCTCCCTGTTCAACCTGCATCTTTGTCTCTGAATGAGACCCATCTTCTGCCTAAGGGTAATCCTCTTCTTAAATCCCTGTTTGCTTTAACCGAAGTGAAGGATCAATCCTCTTGAGCTCAAGCTTGGTTATGCTCTGAACCTCCTTCTCCATAGCTAGACCTGAGCAGCAATCCTCCCATGGAGAGTAGTTAGAAATCTCCTTCAATGGCTTCCTTTCAATCCCTTGACAATGGACCACCTAACCCATTCCTTTGCCTCTTTCCATATTCGGATCCAGGTCTAAGGCCATCTTCGAACCTTCAAAGCAGGTGCCTTCCCTTTGATCTTCAGCATCAGTCAAGACCAGATTCTCCATTGGCGCTGAGATTATTTTCTCGGAGCTCCCAACACAAAAACCCTAACTCCATTGAGTCCATTCCTATTTTTGACATGTCAGCTGGGTTAGAACCAAACTTGATGGATGAGCTTAACCTAAATGGGTTCGAATTGACAACTCTTTACTCTGAGGAAGCTTTTTTCCCCATAGCTTTTAGACCATTAGTTACTGCCTGGCTCTTTTTATGTTGTCCACGCTTGGGATTCTTTTCTTTCTAAATTTTTGGCTTGAAAGTGGACTAGTCACGGCTCAAGGAGATGTTAGTGCAATCTGCATGCAACTTGTTTGCTTTAGTCATATCACTGTGGTATTGAGTTTCCTTGTTTGCCCCCAGGTCTGACCGCATCGTTTCTTTCATTGGGCTTAAAAGGCTAGTGGGCTGGCTTGGGCTTGAAAGGGAATTGCCTAATTGGGTTAAAGGTTTCTCTTCTTTACTTAGATTTTTCTTAGGCTTCCTGTTTCGTGTAACTAAGACCCAGGGCCCGAAATCATCACAGTCAACTTTCACATGATCCTCTCCCACCCCGTGACTTCCTGCTGCATCAGTTTCTACCACTGTTTTCTCCGCTTGCTCCGGCGGCTTCGTTCTATATGGGCATCCCTTAGTTTTTGGCCAACACGTCCACATGAGAAACAAAGCGCATTAATGCCTTCATACTGAACAGTTTGTTGAAGACCGCCTATCTTGACGAGCCTGATGATTGGCTTATCAAAGGTAACCTGGACACAAAGTCTCGCAAGGCGTCCTCTCGCCTCCGTAGCTATTTGGGTATCAATATGAATTCTATATGGAAATTCATTCATTATGAATTCTATATGGAAATTCTTAGCAATTTCCTTGTTAAATCTTAAAAAAAAGAAAAGAATAAATCTTATGTATATGGCAGCCTAAATTCTCTTCTAAAAACAAATTAATGTTAGCACAATTTCACGTAACTACCTACCAAAAAAAAAAAAAAAAGAACTCATCAAGCAACTAGATCCAATGGTAAAAGATATAATCAGCTAGAGAAAAAATGACATGATGAAAAACAAAAGATTAAAAATAAGTTCAAATAGTGCACTATGTGCACTACACTTTAACAATTGAATACACTATATCAAAAAAACAATTGAATACACAAATAATACAAGAGATAGGTTCAAGTTACACCTGGTGTAACTCTTTAGAGTTACACCTTTTTTAGGCCATTGGATTTAAGTAAATCCAATGGTTAAAAAACAACCATCATTAATGCTAACATTTTTACAACTATCTCATTAATTATCCCTAATTTCTCTCAACCCAACAAAAGAAAAGTCTCCGTTTGTCTCTCTCTCTCTCCGTTTGTCTCCGTCTAACTCTTTACGTTGCTCCTCCACCATTGTTACAGGTGCCGCCAGAAAAAAAAAAAAAAAAAAAAAAAAAAAAAAAAAAAAAAAAAAAAAACCAATTGCATTAACGTGTTCTAAGTGCTCTGTTTCTATTGTGAGTACAAATCGTTCCTCCCCATTGTTCCAGAAAAAACAAACCAAGGTCACCATTGGTTGCTGCTAGAAAAAAAAAAAAAAAAAAAACCCAAGCCGAACTCTGGGTGTGTGTGAGTTCTCTGTTTCTTGGGTCACCAAGTTGCCGCCAAGAAAAAAAAAAAAAAAAACCCAATCGCATTAACGTGTTGTGAGTGCTCTATTTCTATTGTGAGTACAAATCACATTAAAGTTTCCATTGTTCCATCTCCACCATTGCTCCTCCACCATTGTGAGTACTCTGTTTTTATTTTTCCTTTCTTTTTTGCTGTGAGTGCTCTGTTTTTTTTTTTTTTTTTTTTGCTTTTCTAGAACACAGTAAATGGTTCACAAAGAATCATGTGTTAGAACTCAAAATACATATTCAATATAAAACCATTGTATGTGTAGGAAATTTAGAGAAACTTATACTGTGACTTACAAGTATTTGCTCCCCATCATGGGTGGGCTATCAAGAAAGCTGTAGCAGCAAGGATGTATGTATGTCCTTCCTACAAGGGCACAGATATTGCAATAGCTCAATGACGATGGTGAGTTCATGAAATAATTGGTACAACTGTAAAATTGCTTAGTTGAAAATCTCAGTAATGTACATTAAAAAAATGCATGTCTATTCAAATGCTTTTAGTATTTGAATGAAATTTATGAATTGTTTTTAAAAATTCATACCAATCTTACTTATTTGACCTTTTTGATTGTTTCAAAACCTTTGGGGCTGGTGGGTGTCATCTTACATTGTTAAGGAGAGAGTAAGGATGTGGGCTTATTAAATCAAACCAAATTGTATTTATATCCTTGATACTGCTTTTGATAATTGAGGTTTGTCTAAGCAACAAAAGAAAAAGTAAGGGGATGGGGGCAGCTGGCATGGACAAAGCTTGTGTGGTTTAAATTATTGTTTTTTGCCTTTTAAATTTATGGTATCAATAATGGTGTATTGATTTTCACTATGTTACTTTCAAGGCCGTCAGCAAGGATTCAAATGCAAAGTTACATTACTGCATCAGCTCATGTAATCCTGTACATTGACAAACTCTTCCTTTCAAGAGAATTGGGAGTAGATTGGTAAACACAATTTGTGAGATGACAGATTTATTTGACATAATCAATTTCTATCTATTCGAATAAGGTCGAAATTATGAATTTCTATCAAATTTCACTAAGTTATTGTATATCATGATAAACAAAAGACATCACTGAAGCTAGACATGAACATATTAATTCTTTTTTCTTTTGCAAGAAAGAGACATGAACTTATATTTTTTTTGCTGAATAGACATGAACTTATATAGGTGGCCGATAATGATAGAATAATGGACAAACAGCATTTTTCCAACCAATTAATGATTTTGATGATGCAACTACTCTGGAGCAATTTAATAAAAAAAACTATTCGGTAGAAATATCTTGTTTTCATGTTCCAAATCTGTAATTAGACTGATGGAATATATATATTTTTTATTTAAAAAATCTCATGGTTTCAAAGTTGAAATTGAATTTGAGTGTTTGGTTATGATTATGTACATTTTTATATCTTTGTCATATTTACAACTTCAAGTCAATTTGAGTGTTTAATTATGATTATGTACATTTTTATATCTTTGTCATTTTAAACATTTTTATTTAAAAAAAAAAAAAAAAAACAGAGCGCTCACAACTGAAAAGAAAGGAAAAACAGAAACACAGTACTCACGAATAAAAACAGTTCAGCTTGGTTTATCTCTATCTCTGCCAGCAACATATAGAGGTGGAAGTGGAGGAGGATATAGAGAGAGAGAAACGCAGGTTTAGAAAATAGAGAGAGACTAACGGAGAGGCAAACGTGAGACCAAACGTAGGGAGAGAGAGAGAGAGTCAGACGTGTATTTCTTTTTGGGTCTAGAGATGGGATAATTAATGAGATATTATTAAAAGTATTAAAATTATTAAGGTTGTTTTTTAACTGTTGGATCAACTTAGATCTAACGGTTTAAAAAAGGTGTAACTCTAAAGAGTTACACCAGGTGTAACTTGAACTTATCTCTTTATAAATATATAAGAGTGCATTGTGTTATGAGATAGGTTCAAGTTACACCTGGTGTAACTCTTTAGAGTTACACCTTTTTTAAACCGTTAGATCTAAGTTGATCCAACAGTTAAAAAACAACCTTAATAATTTTAATACTTTTAATAATATCTCATTAATTATCCCATCTCTAGACCCAAAAAGAAATACACGTCTGACTCTCTCTCTCTCTCCCTACGTTTGGTCTCACGTTTGCCTCTCCGTTAGTCTCTCTCTATTTTCTAAACCTGCGTTTCTCTCTCTCTATATCCTCCTCCACTTCCACCTCTATATGTTGCTGGCAGAGATAGAGATAAACCAAGCTGAACTGTTTTTATTCGTGAGTACTGTGTTTCTGTTTTTCCTTTCTTTTCAGTTGTGAGCGCTCTGTTTTTTTTTTTTTTTTTAAATAAAAATGTTTAAAATGACAAAGATATAAAAATGTACATAATCATAATTAAACACTCAAATTGACTTGAAGTTGTAAATATGACAAAGATATAAAAATGTACATAATCATAACCAAACACTCAAATTCAATTTCAACTTTGAAACCATGAGATTTTTTAAATAAAAAATATATATATTCCATCAGTCTAATTACAGATTTGGAACATGAAAACAAGATATTTCTACCGAATAGTTTTTTTTATTAAATTGCTCCAGAGTAGTTGCATCATCAAAATCATTAATTGGTTGGAAAAATGCTGTTTGTCCATTATTCTATCATTATCGGCCACCTATATAAGTTCATGTCTATTCAGCAAAAAAAATATAAGTTCATGTCTCTTTCTTGCAAAAGAAAAAAGAATTAATATGTTCATGTCTAGCTTCAGTGATGTCTTTTGTTTATCATGATATACAATAACTTAGTGAAATTTGATAGAAATTCATAATTTCGACCTTATTCGAATAGATAGAAATTGATTATGTCAAATAAATCTGTCATCTCACAAATTGTGTTTACCAATCTACTCCCAATTCTCTTGAAAGGAAGAGTTTGTCAATGTACAGGATTACATGAGCTGATGCAGTAATGTAACTTTGCATTTGAATCCTTGCTGACGGCCTTGAAAGTAACATAGTGAAAATCAATACACCATTATTGATACCATAAATTTAAAAGGCAAAAAACAATAATTTAAACCACACAAGCTTTGTCCATGCCAGCTGCCCCCATCCCCTTACTTTTTCTTTTGTTGCTTAGACAAACCTCAATTATCAAAAGCAGTATCAAGGATATAAATACAATTTGGTTTGATTTAATAAGCCCACATCCTTACTCTCTCCTTAACAATGTAAGATGACACCCACCAGCCCCAAAGGTTTTGAAACAATCAAAAAGGTCAAATAAGTAAGATTGGTATGAATTTTTAAAAACAATTCATAAATTTCATTCAAATACTAAAAGCATTTGAATAGACATGCATTTTTTTAATGTACATTACTGAGATTTTCAACTAAGCAATTTTACAGTTGTACCAATTATTTCATGAACTCACCATCGTCATTGAGCTATTGCAATATCTGTGCCCTTGTAGGAAGGACATACATACATCCCTACTGCTACAGCTTTCTTGATAGCCCACCCATGATGGGGAGCAAATACTTGTAAGTCACAGTGTAAGTTTCTCTAAATTTCCTACACATACAATGGTTTTATATTGAATATGTATTTTGAGTTCTAACACATGATTCTTTGTGAACCATTTACTGTGTTCCAGAAAAGCAAAAAAAAAAAAAAAAAACAGAGCACTCACAGCAAAAAAGAAAGGAAAAATAAAAACAGAGTACTCACAATGGTGGAGGAGCAATGGTGGAGATGGAACAATGGAAACTTTAATGTGATTTGTACTCACAATAGAAACAGAGCACTCACAACACGTTAATGCGATTGGGTTTTTTTTTTTTTTTTTTTTTTCTTGGCGGCAACTTGGTGACCCAAGAAACAGAGAACTCACACACACCCAGAGTTTGGCTTGGGGTTTTTTTTTTTTTTTCCTAGCAGCAACCAATGGTGACCTTGGTTTGTTTTTTCTGGAACAATGGGGAGGAACGATTTGTACTCACAATAGAAACAGAGCACTTAGAACACGTTAATGCAATTGGTTTTTTTTTTTTTTTTTTTTTTTTTTTTTTTTTTTTCTGGCGGCACCTGTAACAATGGTGGAGGAGCAACGTAAAGAGTTAGACGGAGACAAACGGAGAGAGAGAGAGACAAACAGAGACTTTTCTTTTGTTGGGTTGAGAGAAATTAGGGATAATTAATGAGATAGTTGTAAAAATGTTAGCATTAATGATGGTTGTTTTTTAACCATTGGATTTACTTAAATCCAATGGCCTAAAAAAGGTGTAACTCTAAAGAGTTACACCAGGTGTAACTTGAACCTATCTCATTTATAAAATATAAAAAGAAATGACACAAGCCGGCTAAGCATTTATTATAGGTTTTGGTAAAAGACTATGTTTTATTTCGGTGGGGCTCTAGTAGAGGAAATATCGATGGGATGTGGAGTTGACTGACTGTACACTACAAGATTTCAAATGAAAGAAAATAAAAACCAACCATGGACTTGGGCTTAAATTTTTTGAGGGGCCAATCATTACAGTTTTAGAAGCCTAATTTATTTTTTACCTCAAACCAATATATCATTACAAATGTTTTCAATAATTTTGAGGGGCCATAGCTCCCCCAGGCACCTCTGCCCCTGATCCCAACCAAACTCAAACTAAAAAAAAATAAGGTATGGGTAATAGATATGGTAAAATTTTGACTTGTATGTACCAAATTTTTTTCTGAGTTGGTCGAACTTGTACTCTACCTGACCTAATGTGGCCCATTAACCAAGTCTTTATTATAAAATTTTAAACTCAATTTTTTATTAATTCATTTTCAATATGTATGTTTGTACACTAAAGTCATATTAAATTTTCTATGTTATATATAAAATATTAATGACATTATTCACTAAAGTTATATCGAATCTACTACAATTAAATTTACTTTTTTTTTTCTTTATCAAACATGTTTATTCTTAAAACAGTATATATTATATGAGTTTGGTGCATGTGGCACTGCTCATTAAGAAAATTAGTACAACAAGTTTAGATCCACAGAAATTTGTGCAAATGTTGTGTTTCGTTCAATGGAAAATATTTTCTAGAAAATAAATTATTTTCAAGTGTTTAGTCGCATTCATAAAAATACTCTAGAAAGTATTTTCAAGTGTTTGGTTATAGAAAATATATTTTTAAGCTTAACTTCCACGTCCGAGTTGGATGACAGAGAGTTCACCAACTCTAGCCACATATTCCAAGATTTCAATCAAGATAGTAGGACAATTTTCCTTTAAATATTCAAAACCATTTGTCTGCATCATAGCTGGGGGTAAAAAAAAAAAAGACTTAGTTGCAACTAACATTAGCAAAAAAATTCAGACAATCAAAAACACTTAGAAACACACTTGAATCTTGAGAATTCATTTTTTTTAAAGGAATGAGAAATCATATACATCTTGAGAACACTCATTCTCATGTAAATTTCAGTGTTAGAAATTTCAATCTGTGCAACCCTGAATTTTTTTTTGGGAGAAAGGGGTTTCTTTGAATATATAGTTTAGTATAACGAATGCACGTTTATAACAAAAAAGTTTACCCAAAAAAAAAAAAAAAGAGTTTAGTGCTAAAAACATAATGACACAAAAAAGGTATTGTTAGCATGAACATGAGATAACATAATAATATATATCATCTAGGATGACAACTGCAAGGTAAGTCATCTGCTTTCAAAACTAGAACTTCTCATTTGGGTGCATGATAACTAACAATCTATACAGTACTTAATACACTTAATCAACCTAGATGGCTAGCTAATGTACATCAGAAACTTACAACTTGGCCATTTCAAATAAGTTTTTCATTTTGTCATGAATAAAGCCTATTAGGGAAGAACAAAAGAACAAACTTGCCAAACTATTGGATTGCCCATATCTTGATCAAAACAATTTGGGATCTATGACATTGACTCCACATCACCAAATGAAATTAAAATTCAAGCTTCATTAGGGAGAGAACATGGCAGCTCATTCATATCTAATATAGAGAACAAGAGTAGCTACTACAAATTTCCAATAAATCCGATGGTATCAAAAACAAATTCAAAGAAAGAGAACAATTTTTCATCCTCTAAATTTGGGAATAATTAAAGCCCAAACTTTTACTAAATGAAATGCATAAATTCACTAAAAAGAAAATCCTATCCACCAATGAAAACATTAATGAAAAATAAAAAAAGGTACTAGCTGTGTAGTGAGCATCACCAGTAACAATGACAAATTCAAAGAGATACAGAATAGTTTCAATATCCTAATGAGTTTTTTCAACTCCATGTTTCATAAAAGCTGGGAATATATATCAAAAATATAAATATCTTGTTCAAGATATCAAATATACAACATATTTTAGGTTCTAGTATTCCTATCTATCTCCTTTCCACACTAAAATGTTCCTTTGCTTTTCTTTTCTTCTTTTTTTTAAATAAAATTGTGATAAGTGAAAAACCCATTTGTAGTTGTAAAAAAGAAGAAGAAGAAAATGAAAAAGAAGATGTGAAAATGTACTGAAAAGAAACAGATAGGAAAGAAAAATTACCCTTTTGGGTGGTTCGACGTCGAAATCGACGAGTTAGAAAATGGCCTGGGTTCTCCAAACCGTCGATGATGCTAGAAAAAGAGTAAAGGTGATTTTCAGAGGATATAAAGGCCGGTTTCGTTGGACCGATGATGCTTGGTAGTGACTGTGAGAACTCACGCCATAGGTGGGGGAAGATCACTTTGGCAGTGAGAAAATGGAAGAGGCAATTGTGGATGGAAGAGAGTTTGGGTATGAAAGAGAGAGTAATGTTTGATTTCTAGAATTAGATTTGAAATGGATGAAGGAGAGAGTGAGAGAGTACGTGGCAGGGGTTCAAAAACTATTTGGGTTTCATTTTGGGAATTAAATTTGAAAGAGGAAGGAGGAGAGACAGAGAATAATAGTTGGCGGGATTTGAAAATTTTTCAAGGGTAAGATTGTCTTTTTATTTGGGTTGGTGGAGTAAACTGAGGTTGCTTTTTTGGACAGATGTCAATCATTTATTGGGTATGAAGCACCAAATTTGAGGCTAAGTTGGTATTACGGAAACATGTTATACTTTCTTTGGGTTTACCTAAGCCAATACAAATTTGCCTGCCACGATGCAAACAAAGAAGGTAGTAGATGGTGTGAGTAGTAAAATGGTAACAGAACAAAAACAATGTCCGTTAAATATTTTGGTTCTAGTTGTGGTTCAGCCGTTACAATTCCCAATGTGCAGTCAAGTATACAGCGCAATAATAACATTGATGTATATGCCACATATTGCAATGGCATGACACCCCAAGCAAGATCACATACAAGTATATGCTACCTAGTTTCCCTAATGCACATATAGACAAGGTATAAGGACAAGCAAAATGGATTTTTCTTTGGGTTTATAATTCAATGTAACAAGTGGGGGAGGGGGATTTGAACCCTAGTTCTCCTCATAAAGGGGACCAAGCAATGGCATTGAGCCTCAAGGCCCTTGGCAAGCAAAATTGATAAATGCAATTAAGGGCAAGAAGGAATAAGTGCACACACCACATAAACACACACAAAAGCAAGATCACATGCAAGCATATGCTACCATTGTTTTCTAGTACACATACAGATATGGTTTAAGCATAAACAGTATAAACAATCATAATTAAGGGCCAAGTAGAACACGTACGCACACAGTTGCATTGGACAAATAAAAAACATCCTAAGAAGGCCAAAATGGCCAAATACCATGTTTTTAAAAACTTTTTAGCCACAAAACACTATTTCGGAAATATATGGTGATCTACCACTTTTTCCAGTACTCGAGCTCCCCAAACTCGAGTACCGTAGCTTATAAGTTCCACCGTGGCATGTTGACATGGCATTTAGGAATAAAAAAATGCCACTTAGTACTCGAGCTTGCGGAACTCGAGTACTGTGGTTTGGTACCCGAGCCCACCAAGCTCGGGTATAAACCTGGGCTGCCAAAGTTGTCACGGCAATTAGTACTCAAGTTTCATGGACTCGGGTACTGATAACACAGTACCCGAGTCCATGAAGCTCGAGTATTAGTCATTTCCATAATTACTCGCGGTTCATGTACTCGAGTACTGTGTTATCAGCACCCGAGTCCATGAAACTCGAGTATAGTCTGTACGTGGTTAAAAATCATGCATTATTTTTATCTTTACATCGGTTTGATTTTTTACATCCGTTTGAAATTACTAATAACTAATATGAACATATTATTAATATAAAACTGCGCCTTCTTGGTTTTCCCATCATGTGCCAAAGGCGATCATATAAAACCACTAAAGAAATTTACAATATGCTTTCAGGTCTAGCACTGACAGATATAGAGGTTCCAAAGAGATGAAAGAAAAGAATTTGGCAACAAAACTCAGAACCAGCACCAAGTATTTTAAGAGCTTAAAATAAAATTGTCTGATAATGGCAAGAGAAGCATTTTTGGATGCTCGGTACCGAACACCCTTTGTGGTGCGTAGGCACTAAGGTTTGAACCACACCAGCACCCCTCCCCCTATTCACTTAGGAAAAAAATAAAAATTAAAAAATAAAAAACTTGGCAAGAGCGATAAGAAAAGGCAGAAAAGGCTGTTGAAGCTAAATCATCTTTATATAAACAAAATAAGCCTAGTAATGGATGCATATATTAAGAGCCACACAATACAACATTAACCATCCTGACAATTTTATCAGTAAGTTTATGTTACAGATCTTAGCACATGAATTCATGATTCACACAAGTATTAGGAAGCATCCTTTAACAATAATTCAAAACTATGAAAAAGGAAACTAAAATTAAAATATACAAAATAGATTGTTAGACCACAATTTTAACAGCAAACATTTTTGCCAAGCCTCCTTAAAACCTTGTCATGAGCAGCCAATAGCACAACTAAAGCAGCTTCACTTGCTGTGCCCTGTATCACTCCACCACCTTGTCCTACAATAAAATTTGCAACATAACTTTGTAAACTTCAGACACTGGAAAACAATCCAATCCCAAAATATCATAACCCTTGTATTCCCAAGCTTAAGGTTTAAATTTAACTTCCAAAAACAGTCCAAATTCAATCTAAAATAGAGTTATGGACCTTAATCCAACTCATTACAATATCAGAACTCATTACAATATATATAATAAAGGACATATTTCAGCTGACAGTTTACAAGCTTTCAATCGCTCACTCAATGCATTAAGCAGGAAAAAGTTAGCTTTGCAGCATCCCAACAACAAACAATCTCATTGTCCCAGCTCAAGTCATCAGATAACAAACAAAAGAAAATCTTTGGGCGGGTGACAAGCCAAGTTCACCTCAGCCAAAATGATGCCCCAATAGTCACACAGTACAATTAACACATTAAGTTAAAAAAAGAAAAATAAAAACACTATATAAACTTACCTCACAGGCCAACTCGTTCCAACATGCTACCTCACAAAGCCCAAAATCTCCATGGATTAGTCATCATACAGCCATAAAAAAGGTCAAAATAAAGGGTAGTTTACACGACTACTACACGTTACATAATACCAATTAGCAAGTCCACTTATTTGCAAGTGATGTTTTCTTCTTCTTCATGTTCTTCTTTACATGACTTTGGACAGTCAAAAGTCCCACAGCACTGCACATGGGGATGAAGAGCTATACTTAAAAGTCTTAAATCCTTCAAGTAAAAAAGGATTTTTTATGGCATGATAATTGGCACCATGCTGGAACCCTGTTAATGAAATATGGCTTTAGGGTGATACATGATACAAGTACAACAAGCAACTTGATCTAAGGCCAAGGTGAATTCTGTATTGATAAACAAAACATGGGTTTGGAAGCCTACAAGATCTGACTAGCTTTAGTCACCATACAACAACCAACTTTCTTTGGCAAAGTGGTCTATCACTAGGTGCGGTTCAATCTTTCTTTGCCAAACTTGTTGACAATCTAAAACAAACTAACAACGAAGGATAGACTAGCTCCATTAATGCTGTTTTGGTTATTTAGTCTGGGCTAGCCTTAATTGTTCCTGTTGTTATGTTGGCCTATGGAAACTTTGTTGTGTACAGTTTGGTTTTGTAAATGAAGTTCACTAATTCATTATAAAAATAAAAAATAGAAGGTTCAGTGATATATATATATATATATATATATATGAAAGTATTCTTGCAAGCTTTCCTTCTAGAAGAGTGTCAGCCAGGATAATATTGAAAAAATGCGGGGACTTCATTATTCATAGGTTCGTACATTTTCAAACAGCATTAAACATATCTAATCAACCCCATAAAATTGTATTTTCCTTATTTTGGAGGGAAAATATTTCTCAAAACATGGAAATAGCCATGCAATTGGGTAATATGCCAATTATCCACTATAAATAGAATTTGGATTAGATCTGGTTCCTTTAGAAAATATAATTAGAAAAACTAAGTGGTATCCAAAGGTAGAACTTCCACAAATCTTTCAATTCTCCAATTATAATAATCACTAGACCATGACCAAAAAATAAGTGACCATTTGAGTTATGCCATCAAAAAAGTAGTGTTACAAGTATACAAGAGTAGTGTTAGGACTTCGAACTAAACTATGCGAAGCGAGGTACATTTATAACAGAACAGTCTTTCTAAACTTACCAAAGTGTCCCAGTACGATGTCTCTTTTGTAATATGCCGAACAGTGATGGGACGATACCACACCATATACTCGTCATTGTAGCTCATTACTCCATGAAAGGGTGGTGCTTCAGCAATTGTGGCATGTGCAGCCCATCTAGCAATATGAGTGGCATGTTCTTCAACCCAGTTCTTTTCATGCTTGCCCTGGAGTGTTATCTTGTGAAGTTCAATTGAAGTATCGACATTATCCGGTACGCCTTGCTTCATCCCAAACTGTCGGAGAACACGTTCGGGGTGATGGCCTTCAACCACCCAAAAATGTATGAGTGGCATGATAGACCTCCATATGTGTTGCCTTGCCGTACAATATGCAGGCAAGGAACCCAAGTAATCTCTATATGGCTCCCAGACAATCTACAATGATCCAACAGATGCAAGCAACGAAATTAACAATATAATTAGAAAAAAAATGTGTAACGAATGTGAACAATACATGCCAAAGCGGTAAAATGGTGTAAGGCACGATACCTGATTTGGCCTTAGCGAAGCTAGTGACACACGATAGGCGCGTAGGATGTGCATTGGATGGTCAGTTGTTATCTTAGCCCCTTTCCATCTACCAGACAACACAGACATAACCTTTATATTAGTTACTTACATCATTTCCATGCGAACAAAGTGAATGCGAAAATGTAAAACGATAACTATCTAAGATCCAACATACCTGATAGCAAGTGGACCTGAGGGCAGTGCCTGGTGTGGATGCCTCATCACAGGACATATGTGTGGAAACCTCACCCACGCCCACAACTGCACTAACAGCAGTGCACCGCCAATTTGCTTCGCTGTCTTCTCTAATGCATTACAGAGGTGTCTATATAGCCAACTTAGTGCTGCACTACCCCAACTATAATTCTTTTCGTTGCTGATTGGATTGAAAAATTGTAGATACATGATTGAGAGCCGTTCGCCAGACTTATCCATAAACAATATACTACTTAACATTTGGAGTATGTAAAACCGAGCATACTGCTGGACACGCTCCTCAGTGGCGTCAGCAGGGAGAGGGTCGCTAAACTGTTCCTCAAGCCATTTGGCTTTTATCCTCGGCCCTTCCAACACTGCAGTGTTCTTTTTTGTACCGACTGGTCTTTCGGGTGGACGGATGGTACCTAGCAATTCGGTGCACAAGTTACGCCAATGGTCCATATGGGTAAATCCCACCACCGGCAAGCCATGGACAGGTACCCCCATTATGACCTCTATGTCTTGTAACGTGATAGTCATCTCACCGTGAGGCAAGTGGAATGAGTGCGTCTCTGGCCGCCATCTCTCCACTAAGGCCGTGATCAGTGCATGGTCAAGGTCCATATATGGGACCCGAAGTAGCCCATCTAACCCCGCATCTGTGATATAAGTGGCAATCCGTGGATCTAACTCACCTTCAAACAGACCTTTATCTCGATGACGACAAGTCAGTACACCTGGCACTTCCTGCAAACAGAGCAGCTTAGTATTATTAATTACACGTAATAATTACACTTCAAACATAAATGCCCAAAATCTTTCTACTACATATATTGACTACAATTTTCAACACTAGTGCATACCTCACCTGCCAAAGGAGCATCCCAAAACAAACTTGAACGATGCAAAGGTTGCCTCGTCAAGACAGTCCCTATAGAGGGTCCCGCTCGATGTGGGTCCATATCTGGCATAAATTAAAGGTGATTGGCCCATTAGCATATTCATCAAATACCTATAAGCACTCAGTTTAATACATATACACATATATATATACACACACACAAAGAAAGGAGATACATTTTATGGCCTCATCCCTTGGTCAATCCATGGTGGCTGGTTGTGGGTCCATATCTAGCTGGTTTTTCTTGTTTAGTGATGATGCATCTTGAAAATTTTTTAATGTAGTTTGTGTTGAATCTTTTGATGTCTCATATAATTATGTAGATAGTGTTGGCATGGATTAAGAAGGTTGCGTGGAAAAATCAACTTCCGAAAAAGCAAATTGCTATCACCAATGGCACAATTTTGACATATGGATCATATGGCCTTGGAGTAAGTCCTTTCTCTTGTCTGTTAATTTTTAGATTTCTACTGAACATGTTATATACTGGTGCTCTGTGGTGCTTATGCTATTAAATTATGTAATATGACAATTATGGAAATCATATGATCTGAAGCTGTCTAGGTCAGAACTTCAAGAAACTTTTGGCTTTTCTTCTTCAAATATAGTTAAGAATAATATAACACTACAAGACACTTTGGTGTTTGGATATAATAAACAGTGCAATGGGAATTAAAATTTAATATGGGTAACATTCAAGACACTTCTAGTACCTATCCAAAAAAAAGAGACACTTCTAGGTCATGTTCAGAGTGTTGCCGGGATGAGCTTGTTTTGTAATCTTTAATTTTCAGAGGCAGAGTATTTAGTAGTACCTTAGGAAGGATGGGTTAAAAATACAGTAAGAGTATAAACCCCAATTCAGTCCATAATTGTAAATGTGGGAACTTTGTAGTAATATTTTGCAAGTTGATAGAGCACCTTTTTATTTATTTATTTAAAGTGTAGCCACCACAGCTGATTTTTTTTTTGTCATTTCTCATTTTTACTTCCTATAAACTGATATAGCTATATATGTCTTTAAATATATTTGGGTTCATGGTTCAGACCACATATACCCACATGCGTATACCCACAAATACCCAGATACAAATACCCACAAATACCCACATACGTATACCCACAAATACCCACATACGTATACCCACATACAAATACCCACATACGTATACCCACAAATACCCACATACGTATACCCACAAACACCCACATACAAATACCAGAAAATACCCAATGCTCAAACAAATATTGAGACTTGAGACATACCTTGTGAAGATGCGGCCCGAGAGTGAGAGGAGAGAGCGTGAAGGAGACAGAAAATGAGAGCTTGGAGACCGAAAATGATAGCGACACTGAGAACGAGAGCGTGAGAGGGACACTGAGAACGAGAGCGTGAGAGGGAGACTGAGACGGAGACTGAGAACGTGAGAGGGAGACTGAGTTAGAGTTAGAGTTAAGAGTTATTGGGTAATTTTTAAATTCGAAACAGTACTCGAGTTCCACCGACTCGAGTACTAGGGAAATTTAAACAACTGGTACTCGAGCTTCATGGACTCGGGTACTGTGTTATCTGTACTCGAGCCCATGAAGCTCGAGTACCAATTGGAGTGAAGCGTGCCCAACCCAGGTTGGTACCCGAGCTTGGTGGACTCGGGTACCAAACCACAGTACTCGAGTGTAGAAAACTTGAGTACTAAATTGCATTTTTTTTATTCCTAAAATGCCATGTTAGCATGCCACGGTGGAACTTATAAGCTACAGTACTCGAGTTTTCGGAGCTCGAGTATTGGAAAAGTGGTAGATCCCCTAATATTTCCGAAACAGTGTTTTGTGGCTAAAAAGTTTTAAAAAACATGGTATTTGGCCATTTTGGCCTCCTAAGAAAGAATAAACAGTACAGGTTGTTGGGAAATGATTGAATCAAATTATAGTCTTGAGGGGGGGGGGGGGGGTAGTTTAAACTTGGCAATGCCATGCATACAATAAACAAAAATATGCCATACTACATGATACATCAATCAGCTTGAACCATACAGTCATCTCACTTGAAAGATGAGAAGCTAAACACACACCATGTTTTTATCAATGGGGCAGCACACGTCGGTAGAAAGGGAAGCATCAACAACCATTTTTTTTTTTCCAAAATATATATTGAATACACTACATGGATATCCTGACTTATATTTATGAGGCAATATATTATGGCCAAACCTGTACCAAGAATTGGTTCAGATAGGAATGGGCTTATTGGTTTACATAAGAGTGCACGTAGAATACCAAAAGGAGTGATTTAGGTTCTAGCAAGTTTCGACAACACCATTGTGAATGTTAAAGATGTATCAGGTAGGGTAATTTCTTAGTCCTCCATTGGTGCTTATGGATTCAAGACTACAAAAGAGGGACTATGGGACACCTTTGGCACTAAAACATTGCCAGAAATGCTATGTATCCTATGTATATATTACCTTCAACCGCAAGTACGGATTATATTCAAAGCAACAAAAAGAATCATAATATATATATATATATATATATATATATATATATATTTTATAGAAAATTCTGTTGTTATTGTAGTAAACAAAAAATCAACAGTTTGCTTGGTTCCTATTCTAGCGAGAGCATCGACTAGGTGTTGGGTTTCCTCATAGTAGGGAGTCACCTTAACTTGAGGAATTAGGGAAATCAGGAGCCTCGTCCTCAATCTTTAGAATATCAAACCTCACATTTGGTGGTGATTTTACTTAAAGATGTGGGCTACCTTTGGTGGTGGTTTTAACTTAAAGATGCATGCTATGTATTCCTGGTGCCTAATTGAAAGTGTTCTATTATTCATACAGGTTAACAGTGTGATCGATGCTAGACATAGGAAACTAAAAAGTAGCAATACTAAGGGGAAACACATAGCAAAAATACCTCATTTCAGTAGCATGTGAAGAGAATTGTATTGAATACAAAAAGTAAAACCCATGTTTTACATCCAGTTACACTCGGACAAATGAATGTTCAAGAAGTGTGCATCATGTAAGAGAAAGACCAAGTTTTACAAAGTCAAAAATGCAAACAAGTTAATCGTTGTGGCATATACCACTTGGATGATAGGGAAATACATAAACCATTTCACTAATTAAAAGATAAATCATAACATCCATAGACGATAAATCTGTACTGGAATACCAAGCAAGCAACAAGGAGGTAAAAGGTGCAAACAGAAGTTGGTGCGCAACTCCGTGCCAAGGCAGGGAGGGGCATAGGTAAGACAACAAGCTGAGAACAGACACATATTGTCCATGATTATAAACTATTATCAAAATACCAAAGGAAAGAAAGCTATAAACTAAACATATTTGAAAAAAGATGAGGTCTAAGGTAAGACATGATTTACATGATGAGAAATCATACTATCTTAGCCCCTAGAGATATGATGAATAGTGAATACCAACCTGACATGATCCTTTCAGCACAAACATGAAGCAAGATCTTGCATCAATTTGCATCCTATAACTAACACGAAGGTCAGTTTGCAAGGAGAGCCTACCTACTCCCCTTCTTCCCATTATAATCAAGACCTTTTTTTTTTTTTTTTTTTTTTTTTTTTGTCTTTGGTAAGTCAAAATCAAAAGGGATTGTCAGAGCTTAGAAGCAACTACATAGATGTGTGTATGAATGATGTGCCTGCATGCTCTTGCTCATGTGTATATGTGAGTATTGAGGATTAGGTACATTTACCTAGAACTTAAATTGGAGAAATTGACAGATGACAGGATTCACTGTGATGCCAGTAAAAATTCTGGCTCGATGACAATCAAGGTGGTGCTTAAGCAGAAAGCATTTAGCATAGAAATAGATTTCATCCATTGTGAAGAGCATCAAAAAGAGATTATAGCATAATAAACCAGATGAGAGAGAGAGAGAGAGAGAGAGAGAGAGTGGATCGAAGACAAAAGAAATCATGAATTAGAGAGCTTAGGATTATGAAGACATTCACCTAAAGTAGATTGAAGCACACAGTATCTACATAACAACTCAATAAAAGCACAAAAAATTTTATTCTATCACAAGTCACAACAACATAGAAACCAAAAGTTACATCCTCCCCCATAACATTATCACAACACCGCTTGTAATCAGATCCTAACCCCAAACAAGAGGTGTGGTGCCTGCTCAAGTGTCACCTATGTAAACAACATACAAAGCACTGCTACAATGGATGCATCAGGATGTAAACCCACTAACCAAAAAACACTCATTGTTGTCCTAGGATCCACTAGAGAGTAGGGACAATGAGATATTAAGATAACAACGCATATGTAGAGAAGCATTTCATCATTAATGAAAACCAGAATACCATTAACAGCTTGTTTGGGAGCAGGAAAGGAATCTAATACAATGGTTTGAAAGTAATCTTCAAGGAATATTCCATACATTCCCTTATTTATGGAATTTCGTGCAAACGAACAATTAGGAGAGAGAGCTCATTCCATCCCTCCTAAGCATTCTTTCCAAAAGTGAGTAGAACACTCATTCCTTTAATGAAATGGTGGTATGGTATTCACTCTATCCCTATTTTGAGAAAAGACAAATAAAAGAAGAATGATATAATAGTAAAATTATATATTTCTCTCCTTTCTATTCCTTTTTTTGTAAACTCCCAAGCACACTAGAGAAAATAAACCATATTCCTTTCAATTCCACTAAATTTTTTTATGATCTGCTCAATCCATTCCATTCTAGTTTTTTAATAAACTGGCAAACGTAATATAAAACGCTTATACTGCTATCAAATCTTGACAAGAAAGATCCATTCAAGATTCGCTAATGCCATTGTGACATCAAGCTCAATTTGACAAAAAGGAACATTTGATAAGAATTTTGCTTAAATATAACACAGAAATGAACAATGCAGCCCCATAAAAGAGTGATGTAGTAACACAAAGGAAAAAGGTTCTTTTCTTTTTGTAAGGAGCATCAACTAGATTATCAAAAATATAAGAGCTCCAAAAGCATAACCTTCCCCTAATCCACAATAAAATTTCCCTCTATACAACCTTCCACTAACCAGCTCAAATGATACTCATATGGCACAAACAAATGGAAAGATGCCTTGTTAGCACCCTGGGGGTCTGATTTCCACTCGGGTTCCCAGAACCTAGTAACCAAACTATTAAAAATTTGGACAGTGATTATTGGTATGTTTCCTCTCTCTCTCTTTCTCCCTCTAATACTTGTACACAATCCAATATGGTGAAAATAACAAGGCGAGGCAACAGGACTCTTGGAATCCAAAACAGTATGAGCAAAAAACTAAAATCCAAAATAGTATGAGCAAAAACTTAGCTTACCTTATGAGCAACAGAGTGTATTGATAGAATTTCAAAACATTGCTAATCCAATTTGCAATTAATTCAAAAGTTTGGAAAGCTCTTTGTGAATTGAAAACTATGAAAATTATGACTCATTTCATTAATAGTAAGATGCCTCGTAAACAAACAATTGTGAAGCACATTTTCAAGCGTGGGATAGTGCATCACAAACACCATCAAACTTATTGGGTTGTAACATACTTAGAAAGAAATTGAATCCCAAAAAAAGTGAAAACCCCAAAATAATGGGGTACTCTCTTTCGTTAGTTTCCAGCACAATATCAAGTGTTATAAATTGTGCTAGATATTGGGCCCAGGCCAACCCAATCAAGGAGCTATTATGAGGGATTAGGAAAACCACATCATTAAAAAACATGGCAACTTCACTTCAAGAAGAATTTACTATGGAAACTACTTAACTAACTGAGATACACATCCTAATAGTCTCCGAAGTACCTGCATTTACACTCACACAAAGATTATACCACATACAGCCACTGCCCCCAAGATACCTGACATTAAGTCTAGTACATAAAACCAGATCTTCAGCTTGAGATTAATGCACAAAACATTATGGACAAAATAATGTAAAAAGGAGAGAATTAAATTAAGGCTTAAATTAGTCTAACCTCTCAAATAACTGAAAAAAAAATGGCAGTAACAATCAATAACCCAAACAAAACTCGCAATCCCAAAAGAAAGAAAAAAAAAAAAAAAAAGAAGAAAGGGAAATCCGACGCTGAAAAAACAAAATTAAAAACATTTATGGGATAATAATAAGTAATACAGTGCTCGAACTCAGGAGTTAGCTCAAGAAATCCTGCCCTGATAGCATGTTATATAATAACGATGGTCGCCTTTCCCATCTTTGAGGTCGTTGAATCAGGATTTTGAAGACCGTCGGATCGATCGAAAAAAGATCCGAAGGTGGGGGCTTGGCCAAAATAGGAATTTAACCATAACTTTTCAACTATATAGTTAGTTGTTAAGGTTCACAAACTATATTTAATAGTAGCATCTCGAGTCTAAGAGACTCGATTTTGGGGGAAAAATCGAGTTTTAAAGTCTCGATTTTCATGGTCTAATCACGTCCGATGTGGCGGTTTTTACACGTGGAAATCGAGTCTCTTATACTTGATTTATATCTTTATTTTCTTTTTGGCCTTCTTCTTTTCCTACTTCGTTTCATTTCTTCTGTGCATTTCTCTGTGTCTTTCTCCTTATTGCCTCTCCATCTGCCTGATCTGCATAAGCCCAGCCACCACAAGCCCATCACCGCCGACCCAGGCCGCGAGACCCAGGCAGCGCGGCCCAAGCGCACGCGACCCAGGCGCGCGCTGCCCAGGCGAGCGCGGCCGAGGCGCGTGCTGCCCAGGTGTGCACTGCACAGGTGCGCGCGGCCCAGGCGCTGGCGACCCAGGTCGCGCGACCCACCCAGGCGCTCGTGACCCAGGCCGCGCGACCCACCTAAGACGCGCAACCCGGCGAGGTGAGGTGAGGTGAGGTGAGGTGAGCTCTGATCTGATCTGGGAATGTGTTTTTCTGGGAGAGACTTGAGACTTGATCTATGTTTAGAACTCCAGACGTTTTAAAAATTTTGTTTTTCAAATATAAATCGAGTAGCTAAGACTCGATTTCCAAATGGACGCCACGTGGGCAAAATGCCACATCAACTATGGAAATCGAGTCTTAGACACTCGATTTTGGCCCTCAAAATCGAGTCTCTTAGACTCGAGATGCTAGTATTAAATATAGTTTGTGAACCTTAACAACTAACTATATAGTTGAAAAGTTATGGTTAAATTCCTATTTTGGCCACGACCTTTGGCACAACTAGCTCTAATGCTTCCTCCACACGCTCTTCTCGGCTCCCGAGCTCTGCCGCCTCGCCGAGTCCTCACTCTCCAAAGTCGCCGACACTCCCAACTACGGCCTCGCCGTCCTCCGCCTAGTCTCCGAGCCCCTCTGTCGACGAACAGATCCGCCAAGCCGCCTCCGTCAACTTCGAAATCCACCTCCGCGCCCGATGGGCCCTAGACTCTCACGACGAATCCAACCCCCTCATCCCCGACTCTGAAAAGGCCGAAATCAAAGCCCTAATCTTCTGCCTCATGCTCTCCTCCACTCCCAAAATCCAATCCCGGCTCAGCGAAGCCCTAGCTCTCATCGACAAGCACGATTTCCCCAAATCTTGGCCCACATTGCTCCCGGGGCTCATCGTCGAGCTCCAGAAGGCATCGCAGGATAATCAGTAATTAGGTATTTCCTAAACTCAGAAATTGTGTTGTAGGATTTTCTATTCCCTGAATTTTCAAGAATTGCCCAAGTTTTTCAGGTACCATATGAAAGAGTGGATGACTGAATTTAGGAAATACCTACTTACTGATTATCGTGCTTGAGAGTGGTCCATCCATTGCTCCCGGTGAAGAGTGAGATTGAGAATGGTTTGGAATGGGAGTTTGTGTGAGTACGGAGGATGGAGGAGTGGTTTTGTTGGCGAATTTGGACTTTGAGAAAGAGCATGGATTGGACACCACCATATTGCTGATCCTTGGTTTGCAGCTTGGACAAGAATTTGAGGTCTCGACTGTGGTTGTTGTCCTGAATCCGAGGGGTTGTGCCGATTAACCTCTCACCACGACGGCACGGTAAGTACTGATTAAGTGTTTGAATTTTGTTCAACTTTGGTATAGTATTTATGTATTTATTATATGTTGGTGTTAATTCCTGAGTTATATCAGTGATGGTTTAATAATAAGTGTTTGAATTTTGTTCAACTTTGGTATAGTATTTATGTATTTATTATATGTTGGTGTTAATTCCTAAGTTATATCAGTGATGGTTTAATAATAATAGCACATAATTATGTGGTTGTTCAATCAATTTGTAAATTGCACTCCTATAAAAAAAAAAAAAAAAAAAATTTGTAAATTGTACTGTTCTTTATGGTGGTAAGCTTCTAGAGTGATTGGTTATCTTGAAATGGCATGATGGGTTTGAATTATTGAGCTGAGAGTTGGGTTATAAAACAAGTACAGGTGGAGTATACCCATAATTGCACCCTATAAAGGTTTGATAATTTGATAGTTGGGGGAGTGGGGATTTAAACCGTGGATGTTTTCGTTGGAAACACTAAAAAGTGCTGGTTGAGTTACAAGGCTGTTGGCGCCACAATTCAACTCTAAAGTTACAATGATCATTAAAATCTAGTAAGTTTGAAAGAAGAAAATAACCCTGACGTGTCATCCATTCAAACAAGATTCTAAAAAACTGCAATTTCAAATCTAAAAAGGTCCTTTCACACCCCTCAAAGCTATTACCATTCCTTTCCTGCTAAATGCACCAATCTCTCTCTCTCTCTCTCTCTATCTCTCTCTCTCTCTCGATTCTATTAAACTATATTTGTATTTGCTTTGACATGTGTTAGAATGCTTGGAAGAGTACTTTTGTTTTGTGGGTATTCATTTTCCGTTACAAATTCATAACTTCATTCACTGTCAAACTTACTTTTACAATTATGCCATTCGGGTGTTTGCAAAGAAGAAAGATCACACAACAATGGATATATTGATTTCGGATCTTGGGAAGGAGGGTCGGGTAATGGACACTCATACTTTTAGTGTTGTAGCTAACATATTGGTTAAACTAGGGAGAGAAGATGAGGCATTGGGTATTTTCAAGAACTTGGACAAGTACAAGTGCCCCCAAGATGTAGTTACCGTTACTGCAATTGTTAGCTCTTTGTGTGCAAAAGGGCATGCTAGGAGAGCGGAGGGGGTTGTGTGGCATCACAAGGATAAGATTTTTGGAATGGAGCCTTGCATTTACAAGAGACTTCTTTATGGTTGGTCTGAGCAGGAGAATGTGAAGGAAGCACGAAGGATTATCAATGAGATGAAGTCGGTTGGGTTTATGCTAGATTTATTTTGCTATAACACATTCCTTAGATGCCTTTGTGAGAGGAATCTTAAACTTAATCCTTCTGGTCTTGTTCCTGAGGCCTTGAATGTGATGATGGAAATGAGGTCTTATAAGATTTCCCCAACCTCAATTAGTTATAATATTTGCTTTCTTGTCTTGGAAGGACAAGAAAAGTGAAGGAGTCTTGTCAAATTCTTGAGATAATGAAGAAGTCGGGTTGTTCTCCGGATTGGACTACCTATTATCTTGTTGCAAGGGTATTGTATTTGACTAGGAGACATGGTAAAGGTAATCAGATAGTGGATGAGATGATTGGGACGGGGTTGATACCAGATCGTTAGTTTTACTATGATTTGATTGGTATTCTATGTGGAGTTGAAAGGGTGAATCATGCTCTTGAGCTCTTTGAGAAGATGAAGAGTAGTTCATTGGGTGGTTATGGGCCAATTTATGATGTGCTCCTACCAAAAGTTTGTAGTGTAGGGGACTTTGAGAAGGGGAGAGAGCTTTGGAATGAAGCCATGAGATTGGGTGTTGCTCTTCGTTGCTCAAGTGATGTGTTAGTTGCTTCAATCACTAAGGTTTTTAAGCCAACAAGGAAATTGGAAACAACCAGCCTTGCGGACTGCTCCACAGCCAAGAACAGGGAACAAGTGGCAAATAATATTGAAAAAGCAAAGAAGGAAAAGAATTGTATGAATAAAAAGAATGATAAGAAGAAAAATAACACTTCCACTTCAATTTGATTAGTTTATATCTCCTTCTACAAAGCTGTCATGACCCACGAGGCATTCTTTTTCTGTGAGCACATTTATAGATATGTTTGTTGGCAATTAACTAATGTAATGTTCTGGCTGAATCATAATTTATGGATTGTTCTCCCCTACTTGTATAATTTGATGTGTCAAAAGTTGTATTGTCTTTGTGTTATTGCAGTCTACGACTTCCCTTGAACTGCCTTAGTTACGATGGTCATTTATCTTGCAGGGTCATGCCTATTGATCCGCGCCTTAGAGGAGAATGCGACATGTTTTGTGGAATGATGGACAACTTACGTTCAGCTTGACCATCAGAAAATTGGTATGCATCATCTGGCTAATATATTTAAATATTATAAAATTTGTTGCTTAATTGAATTAACTTTAGCAAATAAATCTTGTACTTTTTTTTATATTGATAATAGTCTTGTTCCTTTTTTAACATATGCAGTTCAAATGCCACATTGGCGTTGAAGATTTCATTGACCTCTATCTCTAAGAAGGTTAGAGGGGTCTCTGTAGTTTTCTATTTACATTTTTTTGGATGTAAGGAAAAGAAAGATGAGAAAGCAAAAGCAGGTGAGGAAGAGCTGATTCCTTTGTTTGGTGTTTGAATGAAAATGGAAGAGGTAATTCCATTTTGGCCCTCAATTTCACGTAGGACCTATTTGGAGGGAGCCTAAAGGAAAAGAAGCTGGAACTTATCATCAAATGCTTTTTATATTGAGAAATTACTATTAGCTTTACGTGAATTGTTTATTACCACACTTTTTTCTCTCCTTCCGCTAAGATTCTGGCTCTCATTCTCATATCTACTCTTACTGTTTTAAGGGCATAAAGTAAAAATCTATATTTTCCTTTTTGTTTTTAGCAAATCAAACAAAGGCAAGATATTTATTATTTTCCTTTTTTCCCCTCCCTACACCAAAACACACCTACAGAAAAACTTTTGTTGTTTCCTTTACCTCCCCCTTCATCACACTTTTCCTCTCTTTTTCCTCCTCAAGTGCAAGCAAACATAGCAATAGTTGAGTTAGTTAAGTGGTTTATTGTTTCACTCATAGTCTTAGCCACCTTAGATGAAATTTCTTGGCATCAGAATTCACTAGCATTATGGTTAGTAGATGGGAATTGCAACACACGTTTCTTCATAGATTGACTGATTCTCGCAGACGTATCATTGTTTAACCATTCGAGAGGCCTAGAGATGGATGATATAATTTATGAGGATGAATCTGCAGTTCGTGAGCAAGTGGTGCAATTTTATAAGAAACTATATCGGGGACCTAATGCGGATGGGTTAGAGTTTGCAAGTATTGATGAGAATGAGAGGCAATTCCTTGAGGGGAAATTTGCAAAGGAGGAGGTCATATAGGTGTTGAAGGAGATGAAGAGTTACAAAGATCTAGGTCTGGATGGGTTCACTAGGGCATTTTTTCAAAAAGTGTTGGAGGGTGGTTGAAAAATGCAATGGCATTTTGTGTGTGTGTGTGTGTGTGTGCAGATTTTCATAGGCATTGTGAATTTTGAAAATCTCTCAATGCCTCCTTCCTTGCATTGATTCCCTAAAAAAGAATAACGCCATTAATTTTAGGAAATTTTGGCCCATTAGCCTTGGGAGAAGTGTGTATAAGTTTGTAGCAAAGGTGTTGGCTAATAGAATGTAATTCATATTAACTTATATTTAGGTCACATAATTCTTTGGTTGGAGGTTGAAAGACATTGGATTCAATTCTTATTGCTAGTGAGTGTTTGGATGGTAAAGAGTTGTATCCTAGGAGTGATTTGTAAGTTAGATATTGAGAAAGCCTGCAATCATATGAATTTGGACTCATTGATTTATCTATTAGATGGGATAGGATTTGTGGAGAGGCGGAGGAGGTGGATGCTTTGCTTGTGTTTCTAGGGTTTGCTTCTCAGTTTTGGTCAATGTTCCTATGTTGGCTTTTTGTAGCAATTCTCGGGGGTTAAGGCAAGTGGATTCTTTACCACCACTTCTATTTATTTTGGTCATTCTTAGCAAATGTGTCAAATGCTATAAATGTTATAATTTAACATCAAATTTTAAAAAAGCACCCTCCATCAAAGGTGCTAGATGTTATAAATTTTGACATCTAGCTACAGTGGGCTAGTGAAAATAACGAAATACTATGTTTTAGCAAAATTTGTGGCAAACTAGCACTGTTTCGAAAATATTTAGCAATCTACTACTTTTTTAGTACTTGAGTTTCACAAAATCGAGTTCTAAATCGTACTCGAGTTCCTAGGTGAGTTGCTAATGTGGCACTGCTGACCAGGAATTTGAAAATTTAAAAAAGTAACATGGTACTTGATATTATGGAAATCGAGTACTTTTTTATTGTACTCGAGGTTACCAAAGTCGAGTACCTTGTTTTTCTTTCTCTCTCTCTTTTTTTTTAATTTTTTTTTTCGTACAAAACTTCTACTTATTTATTGTCAACTGCTTGTGATCGTTGTGTCCACCAAATGGCCGAATGGCCTTTCCTTTTATTTCTTCACCTTTTTCTTCTTTTTTGTCCTTCCACACTCTTCACATCAAGTGACAATAAATGCAAGCCAACTTGTCTTGACTTTTGTACATAAAGATGACTTCAATTCTTCTCATTGGAAAGCTTCTCCACCAAGTTCAATTTGCTTTGCCGACTTTTTGCCAATTTTTCAACAAGCTCATTTAATGAGCTAAAGACAAAGTGTGTGCTGGACTATAGTGCAATGCACCTAACATAAGCAGTTGAAGATGAAATAAGTAAAAGTTTTGTATGAAACAAAAAAATAATAATAATAATAAAAAAGGTACTCAACTTTGTTAAGCTCGAGTACTATAAAGAACTACTCGATTTTCGCAATATCGAGTACCACATTAACTTTTTTAATTTCACAAATTCCAGGTCAGAAGTGCCACGCTAGTGACTCATCTAGGAACTCAAGTTCACTGAACTCGTTTACTATTTAGAACTTGATTTTGTGAAACTTGAGTACTAAAAAAGTGATATATTGTTAAATATTTTCGAAATAATGCTAATTTGTCAAAAATTTTGCTAAAACGTGGTATTTGGCTATTTTTGTCACAGTGCCCATTGTAGCAAGATGTTAAAAAAATTGTTTGTTTAATGAAACGTTGTAGAAACAATGGATGTAATTATTGATTTAAATGAATACAGAATTAAAAAAAATATATATATTTAAATGAAGTGGTAAAATAATAGAACCTTTGATGTTGAGTTTATTGTAAAGTAAGTTGTTAAAATGAATAAAATAACTTTTTAAGATTCTAAATGCTATATTTTATAACATTCTTAATGAGAATGCTCTAAAGGTGCTGAGTTAGATGCTAAAGGAAATTGAGGGAAGATGTTTTATTCGTGGTTTTTGAGCAGGGCCTAATGTGTTTGATGGTTTGAGTATCTCACAGTGACCCACAAACTAGGCCCCACTATGTTAGGGTTTGATATGCCTACGAGAATTAGCCAATCTATGAAAGAAACGTACTTTTCTATCCCCTCTTTTAATTATAAAGCTTGTGAAATCTAGCGCCAAGAAATTTTCTCTAGGGTGACTAACACTAAGTGTCTATTTTGTATGATTAATTTTGCCAACTTATTTTTACTACTATTTATGGGTCCCACTGTATTTTTTAGTACTATTCGTGGGTCCTACTGTACTATTTTAGATAACTTTTACTTTTATCTACAATACTTTCAACAAAAAGTTTTCAATTTCAGTAAAATAAGCAAATCTCAAACAGACCCTAAGTTTGGTTCCTCTTTGTTAATTATTAAACATTTGATGATTTGATATTTCGGGGAGGGGGATTTGACTCATGGATGTTTCTATTGGAAACGTTAGGAAATGCCATAAACACTATTTGATTCCTAGATCTGGTTACTTAATGCACAAGCATCATTTAAGTAATAAAAAATTGAATAAGGTGAGAATAGGTTTAATCTAACTTGTCATTTAACTATTGTACTGCAATGCTAAACATGCAAAGCTGTGGACAAGAGCATATAAAACTAGGTATCAAAGGTAAAGTAAGATGCACCACTAATCTAGGCGAATAATTTTGTTTAAGTATTATAAACCAATCCATTGGATTTGACGATATGTTATGTTATAGTATCAAAACTCACAGATCCACTCAAGCTACAATTCAGATGCTGATCCCTTGTTCAGCCACACTTTATTAATTGAATTTATTGAGCTCATTTTGCAGTCCCATACTCGGTCACTATGTGCTTCAGCTTAGATTTAGATATGACAACCTTTTGTTGAGAATTGCCAACAGTAATGAAATTGTATTCTCATCGACATCTGGAGAAGAAGCATACTTAATTACCTTGTCAAGTAAGATTCGAGCGGAAAATAAATAGTAGAGGTGCTATCAATTATGCCAAAAGCCCCATTGCTTCATTGTGAATGGTATAAGAGAAATGTTAGCTAATGGACGTCCTTTATCTTGTTAGTTTTTTATAACCAGTAGTTTGAAGGGCAAGCAGCATTTAATCATTAATAGTACTACCTCGATGGAAAACGGGTGTTAGTTATAGAAGAGATAAAGCCTCCATAATGACATGTTTGGGTGGAGGGGGGAATGAGGGGGAGTGGAGGGAGTAAAGTAATGTTGGCTAAAAATAAGCTAATTTATGCTAAATCTACTTTACTGTACTCTACTCGACTCCCCCTCCCTCCCCCTCAATCCAATCGGACCATAACAGTTAAAGGAGGTGCTACATAATAAACAGAAGGTTCTGGTTGTGAACAACCTGATTTTTGCCAGTGTCAGCAACTTTGTTGGCCTCTCTGTAGCAGTGCAAGAGATGGACCTCTTGGAAAGCTTGGAGAATGGCCATGCAATTAGCCACCAATGGTTGTGTTAGTCTAGTAGTGCAAGTGGTAGAATATAAAAGGCTATCAACTTCAATAGAGTCCACATTGATTAATAATTTGTGAACGTTGAGAATTTTAGCCATATAAAGGCCATCCCTTAAAGCCCAGAGCTTGGCAGAAGGAACTGAAGTAGAGCCCATTTATCTTGAGAAGGTACCTTGGTTGGTGAGGCTAAGTAATTTATTCGAGCTAATTAGGTTATAAGTTGAACAATTTTCTCTAAATGATTAAATCAAAATTTAGTACAGTGGCTAAGAAAGGGGGAATGCAATAGATAAGACAAGATATTGCATGTAATTCCCTTGAGCAATTTGGTGCAAGAGTTGAATAATTATTGGATTTTTGAAACACCTAGACGTGACCATTTGGAAAACCTCAGATATGGAGAAGGCTTCACCGATGTATGATGGGTGATGCATCTTGTTGAGTTGTAATACTCTAATGGCCCATTAGGCCAGCTTTGGTAAAGCTTGTATGTCCATCAACCAGATACCAATTACGTTAATGCGAAATTGGATCTTTGTGAACCTTAGTTTGTGACCCCAATGTTAAAATTACTTGGGAAATATTTATTTTCATTTACATCCTTCAATTTTTAGGAGACACTTTAACTTTCTTTTTTGGATAGATATTATAAAATAATAACCTATGACATTCGTTTTTAATAATTACTCTTTATTATTAGGCCAAGACATTTCAATTAGTTTTTGGTGTAGACATGTTTCAAACTCTAGATCCCTTATTCAATGGCAAGAAACTTTACTATTTTGTTTTTTTTTTTTTTTTTTGAGAAAAAGAAACTTTACTATTTTTTCTTATTGAGAAAAAGAAACTTTACTAGTTGAGTTAACTAGAACTCACTTACTGTCATGTTCCATTTCAGTCTAAATTCTATTGTTTCGGACGAATTATGGTTGTTTCGGTCTCTCAATTCCAGACTATTCTAGAAAATTTCAGATTTTTTAAAACGCTGAAACCCAAATTCATTACTTGACTTGTTTTATTCCCATATCATGTATAAAATCTTGTATTATTTAATTAGATATAATAAAATATAAAGTTATATATATATATATATATATTCAGTGCATTATCCAAAAATGATGTGCACTGGTGCACATCGGTATCGGAATGTTCAGTTCCAATTGTCAATTCAAACGGCCTTTCAAGACCTTGAGTTGGACTCCGCTAAAACAATGCAGCTATACTATGGATAAAACAAAACAAATTTCTTTCACGTCTTAACACAAAGTGGATGTATGTTTTCCATTACTTCATTGCAAATAAAACAAGAGTTCGACAATGCATCTTCCAACAATGTGGTAGGGAATCCTAAACAGTAACCAAACCTCTCATAAGAAGAAGCAAAAAATGGGAGAACTAATAGTTGTATTAAACTAATTCACAACATGTGTCAAAATATGATTGGTTTAAAAAATTAAATCAAATTTGACTGGTAAAATAACTAAACAATTAGATTGAATTAAAAAAATCTTAAACACATATTGTAAGGACACAAGTCGCGCTGGACTAAAGTTGAACTTTCGGAACCAGCCCAATGAGTCCAAAACAATGAATTTATAGAGAGTGGGCTTCTAATCTAGGTTTATAGACGGTAGATAACACGAAAGATAAATTAAATCACAGAACGCATGCATCCTCCTCGTACATGGGTGAAAACTGTATCATATATTGATGCCGAGGACTATCTTTGACCTTTGCTTACAATTTCTCTCTTGTGTGTGTGTGCGTTTTCCCCCCCACCATTCTTTCTTCCTCTTTGGCCTTTTATAGACCTGCATCTTTCCCCTCCTCTCTTCCACGTGTAGACCAGATGCTCTTTTTTAAGTACTTGTCCCATTATCCCTTCCTGCCAAAGTCTTTGGCTGTAAGTGCAAGGTTGGACTCCAATGCTCAGGCGTCACTTCCCCATTAATGCGGCCAGAGAAGTAGGTATAGAACCTTCAATGCGGTGGTAGCAGCTTTATCCTTGATATTTGTCTTTCACTCCTTTTTATTTCCTATTCTTGTTTTCTTAGTCTTTGCGTCCAAGGTCTTCAACACGGATGCTCTTGAACTGCCAGATCACTCGTCTCGTCCTCAGTAGCATGTGGCCGAGGACGTGGCCATCCTCGACCATCATGTTCCGTGGTTGTCTGCTCATGCATGGCACTTTTCTTTTGTCATGTTACTTCATAGGCTGGACTTATCATGTCCTCGTACCATCCATGCTATTGGGTTGGGCTTTCTACCTCGCGAGAACCTTTGGGCCGGCCCAGTACATATCTTGGGCCCGTTGGCACTACACATATCATGCCAAGATTAGCCATAATTAGTAACCAAACCACCTAAGTGATAAATTATTTTATGCACTTGTTTTATGTAGCAAATATATCATTGTACACAAACCCCAAAGGCATGTGGAATCCATATGTTGTGAGACTGCAATTGCATAACACGTAGGTGCATAAGATATCTCCCCCCACTTAGGAAGATTTTATTTTGTATAATTGTGATTTGTAATATGTAATGTCCCTCTCACATGATTCCACTCTCGTATGAAAAAGGTTGCATATCGTGGTTACACATAATATGGTAAGTAATTGTTAGGAGATTGGTGTGAGTAAGTCTTGAGTGCTCAAGGAGATGAAATGAGTTTTGTTTTAAAGGATTCTTAATTTCAATCTCTTGAAATTATTGGATCTTTAGGTGGGATTTACGTCAGACCATGACTCAATTTATATTAGGAAGTACATGAAGCTCCCTTATCGTTTAGGTTTAAGTAGTAATTTTTCAGAAGATAAATGTTTAATTGGGTTTGTATGATTGCTACAATTGGTCACTCTTGCATTTATTGTCCTTCTAGCTTGTGTTGATTTTTATGAAATATTATGTAAAACATATGTACAATTTTGTAGTTTCTTAATTACAATATATTAGGTTCTCTAATTTAATTCAAATACATAGTTAGATTGAATTAATTGTCTTTGAAAAAAATATTGTTGGTTATGTTTCATTAGTCAATTCAACTATAACAAGAATAAGTCTAGTGAAAAGCTTGTCACAATTTGGTTGGCTGGACTCGAATATAGGGGTCTCTTGGGTGTGAGGAGAGCTGAGTTTAATGGATAGTTAAATTAGTTGTAGTCTATGTCATCTTAATAGGTCACACCAGTTGAATTTATAACTGCAAACACGAAGATTGTGATTGAACATATTTTCCAGGCCTTGAATGAAACATGTGATCTTTGTTTTCTCTCTTCTTCATTCATTTTTTGTTTCCCTCTCCTCTCTATTGCTAGCCTCCCCTCCTCTCTCCTAGAGCTCACTCACTCCACTACTCCTCATCGTATGACTCAACCTAATTCCTTTCACACCATCTTCACCTACCCTAACCCCTCTAGATTTCCAATAATTATGGTTTTGAGTTGAAAAATTATTATTTCGTAGGTAATGAAACAAAGATATTTGTTTTTTCTGAAGGAAAATTTAAAATTTCTTGTAATATATGTCAAATCTTTAGTCCTTACTAAATTTGGTAGTTCTAGCTCAACTGAAACTTTTTATGGATGCATAACTTAACAAAAAAATTAACAAAATTGTTTACTTTATATCTCTACCCGTTCATAACATTGTTGACAATTAGTTCCTTTTTAACCACGTAGATATTCATCTCCATCCTATAGGTTGATTCCTTATTAGGCCGTTATGAGCCTGCTACAAATAGCACTGCAGAGGCATGGAGAAATTGCAATGCGGAGAAATGGGAAAAATGTAAATTCCTTTGTAATCTTGGAATGGGGAGTAATGGGAAAAATTAGGTGAAACAATTTAGAATTTTTGGGTTAGGTATTGACTTTATTATTATTATTATTATTATTATTATTATTATTATTATTATCAATTTCCTTTTGTTGAGCCCGATGTTGTATGTGGGCCAATTGCCCAATAAAGCTTTTTCTTGGCAGTTCTGCTCTGAGGCCCACAATGTTGCTAATAAGGGCCCTTTTCATTTGGTAAACCCATTTAGTTGTCTTTGTTGTGCACTAGTGCTGGGCCTGCTGGCTTTGGTCGGGTAATTTTATTAGAGATAAGAGAATTAGTTTAGGAAATATTTTATTAAAAAAAAAAATCAATGCTTTTTTTTTTTTTCACAGTTTTTTATATTTATCATCAAAGTTGTATTAAAACTTTCATAAAATATTCAATTAACAAATACCTTAAAGATACACATTAACATGACCCACTTTATAATATGTTAGTGGATGTTTGATTGGACTTCTTAAAGAAGAATTGAGTGAGTCTCATTGCACTGAGTAGTAAAAACAAATAAATAAGTACTTTTTAATTGAACGTTGTGATTCTCCAAAAACATTTGATTAATTACAAATAAAAATTCATGAACAACCATTTTTATTTGATTAATTACAAATAAAAATCTCATTGCATCAGCAACCATTTTTTTTTCCAACATATATATTGAATACACTACATAGATATCCTGACTTATATTTATGAGGTCATAAATTATAACCTGTACCAAGAATTGGTTCAGATAGGAATGGGACACCTTTGGCACTAAAGCATAGCAGGAAATGCTATTCGGACGGTAGTGGATCAAGGTATGCAACTAAAAGCCCTTCATGATAAAGTGCCAAGGTCTTGAACAAGATGCAGCATTAAGAGCCATATCTCTTCGAGTCGGGTCGGGTCGGGTCGGGTCGTCAACTGGATTAACTCCACAAAGCACAAAGCCCAGCAGTGAAGCACATCCTCGTCCAAATCGACAAACCTGGTTTCACTTTCACTTCCCTCTTCTTCTTCGTGTTCTTGTTCCTCGACTACAATCGAGTCCTGTTCTTCATTCTCAACTAGCCCACGACCACACGAATCCATCTACTGGACTGATTCAAATTGAGAGCACTGAGAAAGAAAGAAAAAGAAGGTAAAGGAAATAGGGATTAGTGTTCCTTTGGTCTCAAAATTAGCCCATAACAAAATAGACCGTAGGGATAAGAAAGTATATGTAGCTTCGGAAATTTACCAAAAAAAAAAAAAGAATATGTAGTTTCCGAATTATACTAGGAGACGACCTTTGGCACAACTAGGAGTCTAGGCCTGTACACGACATCGATTATATTTAGGGTTTAAATTGAAACGACATCGTTTTAAGTTTTTTTTTTTAGTCTGATACCTAAACGACGAGCAGATCCGCCAAGCCGCCTCCGTCAACTTCAAAAACCACCTCCGCGCCCGATGCGCCCCAGCCTCTCCCGACGAATCCAACCCCCTCATCTCCGCCATCGTTCATTGAATCTGAAAGCTTCATAGAACCATGGCAGTCAAACATGGTTCTATACTTCTATGAAGCTTTCAGATTCAATGAATTCTGTTCAGGCCAACATATTTTCCCTGGTTGTGAAGCAGCATTGGATACCTAATCTTAAGCTGATCGCTGGATCCATTGAGCTTAAGCTGGTTGCAGTTGCTTCAACCAGGCTTATACAATTTTTAGGTAAATCTCCAGCTATTTTGTGGGGAAAAGTGCTGGATAGCATTGTTACTTTCCTTTCATGGCCAGAGCAGGATAGGGTTGAGGAGAGACAAGAAATGCCAGATATTGCAGAAAATGTGGGTTATACTGCTACCTTTGTCTGTCTTTACAATGCTGGGAAGACAGAGGAGGATCCTCTGAAAGATATAAAGGATCCAAAGGAGGTTTTGGTAGCATCATTGGCTGGGCTTTCCTCCCAAACTCCTGGGAGATTCCCCCAGATCATCAATCAATATCTTGATTTAGCAAATCAAGCAGCATTACTTCAGCTTTGCAACACTTACAATTGCCAAATAGTTTAGTAAGTTGGACTTTTAAACTGTATGGTAGAATGAATAAGTTGCCTAATCAACATTAATGCTTATAAAAAAAAGAAACTCTTAGCTTTTTTATTTTAAGAGTTACAAATTTCAGCTTCAAATTCTTTTGGTTTAACTTAAACATGGACCAAGGGAATTGTTGTAATTTAGCCACCCTGTTTAAGTGTTTATATACTTACTAGCTCAATTATTCTGTTTGCTCATTCTTTTTCATTCTTTCTTTTTTGATAAGTATGTTTACCCATTCGTCATTCTATTGATAATGGTAGAGAATAGGAAATAATAATTGAGAAGTTGTCTCATTTCCTTAATGATATAAAAAATAGACATTTTAGGTTTACTCCCTTACATGTTTATACCTTAGATGAAGATCATATGACTTGAGAATTGTGGCAACTTTGGCCTTTGATTTTACCTGTCACTCTAATTAAATACTAAGATATGCTCCCTTAGGATTGTGGATCAGTTACATATGGTGGTAATTGCATGATGGACATAAGTCTTGCTTTTTCTAAAGAGATGGAGAGTTTATGGTAACATACTGTTTTGTGCTTAAATGGGGTTGTGATTAGTTAAATATGCCCATGGCTTGTTTGGTGGGGCAAAATTGTTGTTGGGGGGGGTTTCTTTTGAAGTCCTGAAGTGCAAAATTTTCAAATATAATCCCAGTTAGTATATTTTCTAGTGAAATTTATTCTTTTCTGATGTTCTTAATGAAGCTTCTCTAACATTTTTAGGACAGACGTACAAATGTATGTACGTATTAATGTATAAATGTGTGTTCAATATGTTTCCATATATTGTCCAGCCTCCCCCAAATAAAAATTCTTGACTTCACCCCTAGATTGTAAAGAAATTAGTTTTGCCTATTTAAGGTATAGATTGTAAATATGGAAATGAGGATAGTACATTATTTTGTTTGTAGGAGCTATATCTTCTTTTTTGTTATTGAGCTGGCAATGTTGTTGGCTCCCATAACATGAGAGTCCTCTTTTGTACACTGAATTGTTACTTGTGTCTGCATATATTTGTTAGGCTTGTTGCTTCTGTTATTTATGTACTCAGTGCACTGAACTCTCAAACTAGTCTTATGCTGGCTTGGTAGAGAATTAGGTCGAAATGTTCTTCAATCTTTATTTATTAGTGTCACCCGTTCTATGGTTTTCCTCTCTACTATATGTTTCGTGCTTTATCTTTTTGACCAAAAGGATCATCTTATCATACGATTTTGCTACTTTACAGGATCTTATCAGCAATGGAGTGGGGTTATTTTTGGTAAATGTTTCAATCAGTCATCTTCAGCATGCTTGGTGAGCAAATGGTTTACCGTTGCAATCAATGGTAATCTGACGAAGAAAACAGTTCACACAAAAATTCCACATCTCACTATGGCATAAGATCTTGTGAGATTGTACAATCAACTGGTCTACATGGTAGCAACACCATTTGATTGTACAATCTCACAAGATCTTATGCCATAGTGAGATGTGGAATTTTTGTGTGAACTGTTTTCTTTGTCAGATTTCCATGCACAGCAAGCAGATGGTAGTTCCACAATGTGGTTCCCTAGGTTTTGGGTTTTTTTTTATTTATTTTTTATTTTTTTATTTTTTTATTTTTAAAAAGGGCCTCCATCTTCCTAATGTTTTCATGGTGTCATGTTTAGCCTACATTTGTCAAAAAATTGTAGACTATATTGCGATCAACCAAGTTATATTGGCTTCATAATACAGCATGCGATAGTGTCAGGACTCTTGGGTTTGTCAGCATGGTGCTTGTTTTATGGTCACCGGTAGTCATTCTGTTGCTCCCTACACTAATGCGGAGCTGGATGATAAATACTCCCCCTAGAATAGCTGAGCTTGTTTGCATTATTGGCCTCTACACTGCTACAATGATACTTGTTATGTTATGGGGCAGAAGAATTCATGGGTATGAGGATGCACTTCAGCATTACGGGCTGGATTTGACATCATCGCAAAAGGTATTTATTCAAGCTCAAAACAGTTTGGAAAAGTAGATGTAGGTTCATTGGCTTGTTAAGTAAACATGTTATATTGAGTAAATTCTATTTGGTACACGTTTATATTTGTTTTTGTGCCAAAAAACAACTGTTCTTAGCTGTCTAAGTGGTTCTGGACAGACCTAGTTTGGTGATAGGGATTTAGCATCATTCAGATCTAGGATACTCAACTGACTGGAGAGAGAGTGTATTATCATTTATGAACCTCAAAATTCTTATGTCTCCTGATTTTACACTGCTCCATTTGATTAGGAAAATTCTCTTTATCTCCATCTTTCTCTCTCACACACACATAAGCATGCAATCATTTTGTGATTTGAATTCTGCCTTCATTCTTTTTTATTATGGACGATTCAATCAGATGTAAATGCACTCGCCTTTCAATATCCTGTGAAAGTTTATGGTCTTTGAGTTGAGTGTACACTGTGGTGTTGCATATCTTGTACAGAATGGTTATTATTGAGCACCTTGCTTGCAGATTCAAATTTTTTGAAGGGCTTGATTGGAGGAGTCATACTTGTCTTATCAATACATTCTGTAAATGTATTAATTCGTTGTGTCTCTCTCTTGGTCTCCTACTCAATCTGATTTGGATGCCATGACACGTTTCAAAGAATATGGGCTGATGCTTATGCTGGCTGGTCAAGGAATTGTAATGGCAACTGGTGTTGCATTCATGGAAGAAATTGTTTTTTAGGTCATGGTTGCCTAAAGAAATTGCAGTGGATCTTGGACATCATCAAGGAATTATAATCTTGGGGCTTGCATTTGCCTTATTCCAGAGGTACATTCTTGACTTGCTGAATGACATCCTTACTTGGCTGCTTAAGCATTTTGCGTTTTCTTTCTTTTCTTTGCCTGTGTGTGTGTGTGTTTCTTTTGCTACAATCACATGTAATTCAATTATTGGTATGCAGAATCTTAAGATTCTTATCTAGATATTGACTTAATGCTTGTCCCCTGGAACTTTCTTTGTTTACTTTCTTCATATTTCCTATATCTGGATATCATTGAAATACTTTTGAAGAGTTTTTGCTTCTATTTTTCCCTAACAGGCATGAGATTGGATTTTTTCTGTTTTGGAGAGCTATGGTTCTCCCTCTGCGGACCATATGTGGTCAAAACTTAATAGTCCATTCTTTTTCTGAGTACATTTATTCTTGTAGTTATGTTTGTTGGTAACCAATTTATGTAATGTTATGGCTGAATCATAATTAAGAGATTGTTCTCCCCTGGGTGTATAATTTGATGTGTCAAAAATTGTATTGTGTTTGTGTTATTGCAGTCTATGACTTCCCTTGAACTGCCTTAGTTACCATGGTCTTTATCTTGCAGGGTCATGCCTATTGATTGCCTTGTAGGAGAATGTGACATGTTTTGGGGAATTATGAACAACATATGTTCGGCTTGGCCATCAGAAAATTGGTGTGTATCATCTGGCTAATATATTTAACTATTATAAAAATTGTTGCATAAAAATTTGCTGCTTAATTGAATCAACTTTAGCTTATAAACCTTGTACTTTTTTTTTTAATTTTATTGATAATAGTCTTCTTCCTATTTTAATGTATGCAGTTCAAATGCCACATTGGCATTGAAGATTTCATTGACCTCTATCTCTAAGAGGGTTACAGGGGTCTCTGTTGTTTTCTATTTACATTATTTTGGGTGTAAGGAAAAGGAAGATGAGAAAACAAAAGCAGGTGAGGAAGAGCCAATTCCTTTGTTTGGTAATGAAAATGGAAGAAGTAATTCCATTTCGGCCACAATTTCACATTGGTCCTATTTGGAGGGAGCTCAAAGGAAAAAAAGCTGGTAATTATCATCAAATGTTTTTTATATTGAGAAATTACTATGTTACCTTAAAGTGAATAATTTATTACCACACTTTTTTCTCTTTCCTCTAAGATTCTAGCTCTCATTCTCATATCTACAATTCAAATGTTGATCCCTTGTTCAGCCACACTTTATTAGTTGGATTTACTAAGCTCATTTTGCAGTCCCATACTCGGTTACTATGTGCTTCAGCTTAGATTCAGATATGACAACCTTTTGCTGAGAATTGCCAACAGTAATGTGATTGTATTCTCATCGACATCTGGAGAAGAAGCATACTTAATTACCTTGGCAAGTAAGATCCGAGCGAAAAATAAATAATAGAGGTGCTATCAATTATGCCAAAAGCCCCATTGCTTCATTGTGAATGGCATAAGAGAAATGTTATCTAATGGACGTCCTTTATCTTGTTAGTTTTTTATAACCAGCAGTTTGAAGGGCAAGCAACATTTAATCATTAATAGTACTACCTCGATGGAAAGCGAGTGTTAGTTATAGAAGAGATAAAGCTTCCATTATGGCATGTTTGGATGGAGGAGGGAATGAGGGGGAGTGGGGGGGAGTAAAGTAGTGTTGGCTAAAAATAAGCTAATTTATACTAAATCTACTCTACTCCCCCTCCCTCCCCCTCAATCCAATCGAACCATAACAGTTAAAGGAGGTGCTACATAATGAACAGAAGGTTCTGGTTGTGAACAACCTGATTTTTGCCAGTGTCAGCAACTTTGTTGGCCTCTCTGTAACAGTGCAGGAGATGGACCTCTTGGAAAGCTTGGAGAATGGCCATGCAATTAGCCACCAATGGTTGTGTTAGTCGAGTAGTGCAAGTGGTAGAATATAAAAGGTTAACAACTTCAGTAGAATCCACATTGATTAATAATTTGTGAACATTGAGAATTTTAGCCATATAAAGGCCATCCCTTAAAGCCCAGAGCTTGGCAGAAGGAACTGAAGTAGAGCCTATTTATCTTGAGAAGGAACCTTGGTTGGTGAGGCTAAGTAATTTATTTGAGCTAATTAGGTTATAAGTTGAACAATTTTCTCTAAATGATTAAATCAAAATTTAGTACAGTGGCTAAGAAAGGGGGAATGCAGTAGATAAGACAAGATATTGCATTTAATTCCCTTGAGCAATTTGGTGCAAGAGTTGAATAATTATTTGATTTTTGAAACAACTAGACGTGACTATTTGGAAAACCTCAGATATGGAGAAGGCTTCACCGATCTATGATGGGTGATGCATCTTGTTGAGTTGTAAAACTCTAATGGCCCATGAGGCCAGCTTTGGTAAAGCTTGTATGTCCATCAACCAGATACCAATTACCATAATGCAAAATTGGATCTTTGTAAACCCTAGTTTGTGACCCCAATGTTAAAATTACTTGGGAAATATTTATTTTCATTTACATCCTTCAATTTTTAGAAGATACTTTGTTTAACTTTCTTTTTTGGATAGATATTGTAAAATAGTAACCTATGACATCCGTTTTTAATAATTACTCTTTATCATTAGGTCAAGACACTTCAATTGGTTTTTGGTGTAGACAAGGTTTAAACTTTAGATCCCTTATTCAATGACAAGAAACTTTACTTTTTTTTTTTTTTAAAGAAAAAAAAAACTTTACTAGTTGAGCTAACTGGAACTCACTTACTGCTTTAAATTCTATTGTTTCGAACGAATTATGGTTGTTTCAGTCTCTCAATTCCGGACTATTCTAGAAAATTTCAGATTTTTTAAAATGCTGAAACCCAAATTCATTACTTGACTCATTTTATTCCCATATCATGAATAAAATCTTGTATTAGTTAATTAGATATAATGAAATATAAAGATATATATATATATATATATATATATGTTCAGTGCATTATCCAAAAATGATGTGCACTGGTGCACATCGGTATCGGAATGTTCAAGTTCTAGTTGTCAATTCAAACGGCCTTTCAAGACCTTGAGTTGGACTCCGCTAAAACAATGCAGCTATAGTATGGATAAAACAAAACTAATTTCTTTCACGTCTTAACACAAAGTGGATGTCTGTTTTCCGTTACTTCATTGCAAATAAAACAAGAGTCTGACAATGCATCTTCCAACAATGTGGTAAGGAATCCTAAACAGTAACCAAACCTCTCATAAGAAGAAGCAAAAAAAAGGGAGAACCAATAGTTGTATTAAACTAATTCACAACATGTGTCAAAATATGATTGGTTTAAAAAATTAAATCAAATTTGATTGGCAAAATAACTAAACAATTAGATTGAATTAAAAAATATTAAACACATATCAGGCCAAGATTAGCCATAATTAGTAACCAAACTACCTAAGTGATAAATTATTTTATGCACTTGTTATATGTAGCAAATATATCATTGTACACAAACCCCAAAGGCATGTGGAATCCATATGTTGTGAGACTGCAACTACATAACACGTAGGTGCATAAGATATCTCCCCCCACTTAGGAAAATTTTATTTTGTATAATTGTGATTTGTAATATGTAATATCCCTCTCACATGAGTCCACTCTCATATGAAAAAGGTTGCATATTGTGGTTACACATAATATGGTAACTAATTGTTAGGAGATTGGTGTGAGTAAGTCTTAAGTGCTCAAGGAGATGAAATGAGTTCTGTTTTAAAGGATTATTAATTTCAATCTCTTGAAACTATTGGATCTTTAGGTGGGATTTAGGTCAGACCATGACTCAATTTATATTAGGAAGTATATGAAGCTCCCTTATCATTTAGGTTTAAGTAGTAATTTTTCAGAAGATAAATGTTTAATTGGGTTTGTATGATTACTACAATTGGTCACTCTTGCATTTATTGCCCTTCTAGCTTGTGTTGATTATGAAATTTTTTATGAAATATTATGTAAAACATGTGTACAATTTCGTAGTTTCTTAATTACAATATATTAGGTTCTCTAATTTAATTCAAATACATTGTTAGATTGAATTAATTGTCTTTGAAAAAAATATTGTTGATTATTTTTCATTAGTCAATTCAACTATAACAAGAATAAGTCTAGTGAAAAGCTAGTCACAATTCGATTGGCTGGACTCGAACACAGGGGCCTTTTGGGTGTGAGGGGAGCTGAGTTTAATGGATAGTTAAATCAGTTGTAGTCTATGTGATCTTAATAGGTCACACCAATTGAATTTATAAGTGCAAACATGACGATTGTGATTGAACATATTTTCCAGGCCTTGAATGAAACATATGATCTTTGTTCTCTCTTCTTCATTCATTTTTTGTTTCCCTCTCCTCTCTATTGCTAGCCTCCCCTCCTCTCTCCTAAAGCTCACTCACTCCACCACTCCTCATCGTATGACTCAACCCGATTCATTTCACACCATCTTCACCTACCCTAACGCCTCTAGATTCCCAATAATTATGGTTTTGAGTTGAAAAATTATTATTTCGTAGGTAATGAAACAAAGATATTTGTTTTCTCTAAAGGAAAATTTATAATTTCTTGTAATATATGTCAAATCTTTAGTCCTTACTAAATTTGGTAGTTCTAGCTCAACTGAAACTTATTATGCATGCATAACTTAACAAAAAAATTAACAAGACTGTTTACTTTATATCTCTACCTGTTCATAATATTGTTGACAGTTAGTTCCTTTTTAACCACTTAGATTTTCATGTCCATCCTATAGGTTGATTCTTTGTTAGGCCGTTATGAGCCTGCTACAAATAGCATTGCAGAGGCATGGAGAAATTGCAATGCGGAGAAATGGGAAAAATGTAAATTCGTTTGTAATCTTGGAATGGGAAGTAATGGGAAAAATTAGGTGAAACAATTTAGAATTTTTGGGTTAGGTATTAACTATATTATTATTATTATTATTATTATTATTATTATCAATTTCCTTTTGTTGAGCCCGATGTTGTATGTGGGCCAATTGCCCAATAAATCTTTTCCTTGGCAGTTCTGCTCTGAGGCCCACAATGTTGCTAATAAGGGCCCTTTTCATTTGGTAAACCCATTTAGTTGTCTTTGTTGTGCACTAGTGCTGGGCCTGCTGGCTTTGGTCGGGTAATTTTATTAGAGATAAGAGAATTAGTTTTGGAAATATTTTATTGAAAAAAAAAATCAATGCTTTTATTTTTTTTTTACAGTTTTTTATATTTATCATAAAAGTTGTATTAAAACTTTCATAAAATATTCAATTAACAAATTTTTTAAAGACACACGTTAACATGATCCACTTTATAATATGTTAGCGGGTGTTTGATTGGACTCTTTAAGGAAGAATCGAGTGAGTCTCATTACATTGAGTAGTAAAAACAAATAAATAAGTACTTTTTAATTGAATGTTGTGATTCTCCAAAAATATTTGATTAATTACAAATAAAAATTCATGAGCAACCATTTTTATTTGATTAATTACAAATAAAAATCTCATTGCATCAGCAACCATTTTTTTTTTTCCAACATATATATTGAATACACTACATAGATATCCTGACTTATATTTATGAGGCCATATATTATGCCCAAACCTGTACCAAGAATTGGTTCAGATAGGAATGGGACACCTTTGGCACTAAAGCATAGCAGGAAATGCTATTCGGACGGTAGCGGATCAAGGTATGCAACTACAAGCCCTTCATGATAAAGTGCCAAGGTCTTGAACAAGAAGCACCATTAAGAGAATATAAGAGCCATACCTCTTTGAGTCGAGTCGGGTCGGATCGTAAACCGGATCATGCACAACTAACTCCACAAAGCACAAAGCCCAACAGTGAAGCACATCCTCGTCCAAATCGACAAACCTGGTTTCACTTTCACTTCCCTCTTCTTCTTCTTCGTGTTCTTGTTCCTCGACTACAATCGAGTCCTGTTCTTCATTCTCAACTAGCCCACGACCACGCGAATCCATCTACTGGACTGATTCAAATTGAGAGCACTGAGAAAGAAAGAAAAAGAAGGTAAAGGAAATAGGGATTAGCGTTCCTTTGTCTCAAAATTAGCCCATAGCAAAATAAACCGTAGGGATAAGAAAGTATACGTAGTTTCGGAAATTTACCAAAAAAAAAAAAAGAATAGGTAGTTTCCGAATTATACTAGGAGAAGACCTTTGGCACAACTAGGAGTCTAGGCCTGTACACGACATCGTTTATATTTAGGGTTTGAATTGAAACGACATCGTTTTAAGTTTTTTTTTTTTAATCTGATACCTAAACGACGAGCAGATCCGGCCAGCCGCCTCCGTCAACTTCGAAAACCACCTCCGCGCCCGATGGCCCCAGCCTCTCCCGACGACATCGTTCACTGAATCTGACAGCTTGAATTTTTCTTGCTAAAAAGGGTAGTCCAAATAGTAAGAATGTAGGTTTCAATGGCATCATATTCAAGATTCTCAATAAACAGTGCTGAGCACATAGAAGCCCTGTTCAGCACTGTAAATCTTGAATATGATGCCTTTGAAACCTACATTCCGGGCTACCTTTTTTGCACAGCAAGAAAAATTCAAGCTGTCAGTTCAATGAACGATGTCAAACATGGCAGTCCCTCTTTGTAGTCAAACATGGCAGTCAAAAATGGTTCTATGAAGCTTTCAGATTCAATGAATTCTGTTCAGGCCAACATATTTTCCCTGGTTGTGAAGCAGCATTGGATACCTAATCTTAAGCTGATCACTGGATCCATTGAGCTAAAGCTGGTTGCAGTTGCTTCAAGCTTATACAATTTTTAGGTAAATCTCCAGCTATTTTGGATCCTGCAAATGTTGAACTGTGGGGAAAAATGCTGGATAGCATTGTTACTTTCCTTTCATGGCCAGAGCAGGATAGGGTTGAGGAGAGACAAGAAACGCCAGATATTGCAGAAAATGTGGGTTATACTGCTACCTTTGTCTGTCTTTACAATGCTGGGAAGAAAGAGGAGGATCCTCTGAAAGATATAAAGGATCCAAAGGAGGTTTTGGTAGCATCATTGGCTGGGCTTGCCTCCCAAACTCCTGGGAGATTCCCCCAGATCATCAATCAAAATCTTGATCCAGCAAATCAAGCAGCATTTCTTCAGCTTTGCAACACTTATAATTGCCAAATAATTTGAGTAAGTTGGACTTTGTAAACAGTATGGTAGAATGAATAAGTTGCCTAATCAACATTAATGCTTATAAAAAAAGAAGCTCTTAGCTTTTTTATTTTAAGAGTTACAAATTTCAGCTTCAAATTCTTTTGGTTTAACTTGAACATGGACCAAGGGAATTGTTGTAATTTAGCCACCCTGTTTAAATGTTTATATACTTACTAACTCAATTATTCTGTTTACCCGTTCTTTTTCATTCTTTCTTTTTTGATAAGTATGTTTACCCATTCTTCATTCTATTGATAATGGTAGAGAATAGGAAATAATAATCTAGAAGTTGTCTCATTTCCTTAATGATATGAAAAATAGACATTTTAGGTTTACTCCCTTACTTGTTTATACCTTAGATGAAGATCATATGACTTGAGAATTGTGGCAACTTTGGCCTTTGATTTTACCTGTCACTCTAATTAAATTCTAAGATATGCTCCCTTAGGATTGTGGATCAGTTACATATGGTGGTAATTGCATGATGAACATAAGTCTTGCTTTTTCTAAAGAGATGGAGAGTTTATGGTAACATACTGTTTTGTTTTGAAGTCCTACTGGGATTTGAAGTAAAGTGCAAAATTATCAAATATAATCCCAGTTGTATATTTTATAGTGAAATTTATTCTTTACTGATGTTCTTAATGAAGCTTCTCTAACATTTTTAGGACAGACACACAAATGTTTGTACATATTAATGTATAAATATGTGTGTGTTCAATATGTTTCCATATATTGTCCAGCCTCCCCCAAATAAAAATTCTTGACTTTACCCCTAGATTGTAAAGAAATTAGTTTTGCCTCTTTAAGGTATAGATTGTAAATATGGAAATGAGGATAGTACATTATATGTTTGTAGGAGCTATGTCTTCTTTTTTGTTTTTGAGCTGGCAACGTTGTTGGCACCCGTATCATGAGAATCCTCTTTTGTATACTGAATTGTTACTTGTATCTGCATATATTTGTTAGGCTTGTTGCTTCTGTTATTTATGTCCTCAGTGCACTGAACTCTCAAGCTAGTCTTATGCTGGCTTGGTAGAGAATTAGGTCAAAATGTTCTTCAATCTTTATTTATTAGTGTCACCCGTTCTATGGTTTTCCTCTCTACTATATATTTCGTGCTTTATCTTTTTGGCCAAGAGGATCATCTTATCATCCGATTTTGCTACTTTACAGGATCTTATCAGCAATGGAGTGGGGTTATTTTTGGTCAATGTTTCAATGAGTCATCTTGAGCATGCTTGGAGAGCAAATGGTTTGCCATTGCAGTCAACTGGTCTACATGGTAGCAACACCATTTGATTGTACAATCTCACAAAATCTTATGCCATTGTGAGATGTGAAATTTTTGTGTGAACTGTTTTCTTCGTCAGATTACCATGCACAGCAAGCAGATGGTAGTTCCACAATGTGGTTCCCTAGGTTTTGGGTTTTTTTTTTTTTTTTTTATAATTTTAAAAAGGGCCTCCATCTTCCTAATGTTTTCATGGTGTCATGTTTAGCCTACATTTGTCAACAAATTTTAGACTATATTGCGATCAACCAAGTTATATTGGCTTCATAATACATGTATGTGATAGTGTCAGGATTCTTGTGTTTGTCAGCATGGTGCTTGTTTTATGGTCACTGGTAGTCATTCTGTTGCTCCCTACACTATGGCAGAGCTGGATGATAAATACTCCCCCTAGAATAGCTGAGCTTGTTTGCATTATTGGCCTCTACACTGCTACAATGATACCTGTTATGTTATGGGTCAGAAGAATTCATGGGTATGAGGACGCACTTCAGCAATACGGGCTGGATTTGACATCATCGCAAAAGGTATTTATTCGAGCTCAAAACAGTCTGGAAAAGTAGATGTAGGTTCATTGGCTTGTTAAGTGAACATGTTATATTGAGTAAGGTCTATTTGGTACACGTTTACATTTGTTTTTGTGCCAAAAACAACTGTTCTTGGCATTCTAAGTGGTTCTGGACAGACCTAGTTTGGTGATAGGGATTTAGCATCATACAGATCTAGGATACTCAACTGACTGGAGAGAGAGTGTATTATTATTTATCAACCTCAAATTTCTTATGTCTCCTGATTTTACACTGCTCCATTTGATTAGGAAAATTCTCTTTATCTCCATCTTTCTCTCTCTCACACACATAAGCATGCAATCATTTTGTGATTTGAATTCTGCCTTCATTCTTTTTTATTATGGATGATTCAATCAGATGTAAATGCACTCGCCTTTCAATATCCTGTGAAAGTTTATGGTCTTTGAGTTGAGTGTACACTATGGTGTTGCATATCTTGTACAGAATGTGTTATTATTGAGCACCTTGCTTGCAGATACAAATTTTTTTGAAGGGCTTGATTGGAGGAGTCATGCTTGTCTTATCAATACATTCTGTAAATGTATTAATTGGTTGTGTCTCTCTCTTGGCCTCTTACTCAATCTCATTTGGATGCCATGACACGTTTCAAAGAATATGGGCTGATGCTTATGCTGGCTGGTCAAGGAATTGTAACGGCAACTGGTGTTGCATTCATGGAAGAAATTGCTTTTTAGGTCATGGTTGCCTAAAGAAATTGCAGTGGATCTTGGACATCATCAAGGAATTATAATCTTGGGGCTTGCATTTGCCTTATTCCAGAGGTAAATTCTTGACTTGCTGAATGACATCCTTACTTGGCTGCTTAAGCATTTTGCGTTTTCTTTCTTTTCTTTGCCTGTGTGTGTGTGTGTGTGTTTCTTTTGCTACAATCACATGTAATTCAATTATTGGTATGCAGAATCTTAAGATTCTTATCTAGATATTGACTTAATGCTTGTTCCCAGGAACTTTCTTTGTTTACTTTCTTCATATTTCCTATATCTGGATATCGGTGAAATACTTTTGAAGAGTTTTTGCTTCTATTTTTCCCTAACAGGCATGAGATTGGATTTTTTCTGTTTTGGAGAGCTATGGTTCTCCCTCTGCCGACCATATGTGGTCAAAATATAATAGTCCTTTCTTTTCCTGTGAGTACATTTATTCTTGTAGATATGTTTGTTGGTAACCAACTTATGTAATGTTATGGCTGAATCATAATTAAGAGATTGTTCTCCCCTGGTTGTATAATTTGATGTGTCAAAATTTGTATTGTGTTTGTGTTATTGCAGTCTATGACTTCCCTTGAACTGCCCTATTTACCATGGTCTTTATCTTGCAGGGTCATACCTATTGATTGCGCTGTAGGAGAATGTGGCATGTTTTGGGGAATTATGAACAATATATGTTCAGCTTGGCCATCAGAAAATTGGTGTGTATCATCTGGCTAATATATTTAAATATTATAAAAATTGTTGCATAATAATTTGCTGCTTAATTGAATCAACTTTAGCTTATAAATCTTGTACCTTTTTTTTTTTTTTTTTAATTTTATTGATAATAGTCTTCTTCCTATTTTAATGTATGCAGTTCAAATGCCACATTGGCATTGAAGATTTCATTGACTTGTCTCTAAGAGGGTTACAGGGGACTCTGTTGTTTTCTATTTACATTATTTTGGATGTAAGGAAAAGGAAGATGAGAAAACAAAAGCAGGTGAGGAAGAGCCAATTCCTTTGTTTGGTAATGAAAATGGAAGAAATAATTCCATTTTGGCCCACAATTTCACATTGGTCCTATTTGGAGGGAGCTCAAAGGAAAAGAAGCTGGTAATTATGATCAAATGTTTTTTATATTGAGAAATTACTATATTACCTTAAAGTGAATAATTTATTACCACACTTTTTTCTCTTTCCTCTAAGATTCTAGCTCTCATTCTCACATCTACATTCTTATTGATTAAGGGCATAAAGTAAAAATATATATTTTCCTTTTATTTTCTTTTTTGCAAATCAAACAAAGGCAAGATATATATTATTTTCTTTTCCTTTTTTTCCCCTCCCTACACCAAAACACACCTACATAAAAACTTTTGTTGTTTCCTTTACCTTCCCCTTCACTACTCTTTTTCCTCCTCAAGTGCAAACAAACATAGTATTAGTCGAGTAGTTAAGTGGTTTATTGTTTCACTCATAGTCTTAGCCACCTTGGATGAAATTTCTTGGAATCAAAATTCACTAGCATTATGGTTAATAGATGGAAATAGCAACACACGCTTCTTCCATAGTTTGACTGATTTTCACAGACGTATCATTGTATCAATCATATGAGAGGCCTGGAGGTGAATGATATAATTTATGAGGATGAATTTGCAGTTTGTGAGCAGGTGGTGCAATTTTATAAGAAACTATATTAGGGGACCTAATGCGGACGGGTCAGAGTTTGCTAGTATTGATGAGAATGAGAGGCAATTCCTTGAGGGAAAATTTGCAAAGTACTAGGTCATATAGGTGTTGAAGGAGATGAAGGGTTACAAAGATCCAAGTCTGGATGGGTTTACTAGGCATTTTTTCAAAAAGTGTTGAAGGGTGGTTGAAGCAAATGTTTTTTTTTTTTTGGTTGTTGCAGATTTTCATATGCATTGTAAATTTGAAAATCTCTCACTGCCTCCTTCCTTGCATTAATTCCCCAAAAAGAATAACGCCATAAATTTTAGGAATTTTTGGCCCATTAGCCTTGTGAGATCTGTGTATAAGTTTGCAGCAAAGGTGTTGGCTAATAGAATGCAATTCATATTAACTCATCTTTAGGTCAGGTAATGCTTTTGTTGGAGGCAGAAAGATGTTGAATTTAGTTCATATTGCTAGTGAGTATCTGGCTAGGATTTGTAAGATAGATATTGAGAAAGGCTGCAATCATATGAATTTGGACTCATTGATTTATCTATTAGATGGGATAGGATTTGTGGAGAGGTGGAGGAGGTGGATGCTTTGCTTGTGTTTCTAGTATCTGCTGCTCAGTTCTGGTCAATGTTCCCATGTTGGCTTTTTGTAGCAATTCTCGGGGGTTAAGGCAAGTGAATTATTTACCACGACTTCTATTTATTTTGGCCATTCTTAGCAAAGGTGTTAAATGCTATAATTTAACATCAAATTTTAAAAAAGCACCCTCCATCAAAGGTGCTAAATGTTATTAATTTTGACATTTAGCTATATTGGGTTGCTATCTCTGGCAGCCCATTGTAGCAAGATGTTAAAAAAAAAAAAAATTGCTTGTTTAATGAAACATTGTACCAACAATGGATGTAATTATTGATTTAAATGAAGAATAAAAAAAGAATATTTAATTGAAGTGGTAAAATAATAGAACCTTTAATGTTGGGTGTATTGTAAAGTGAGTTGTTAAAATGAATAAAGTAACTTTTTGAGATGTTAATATTGATGGTTTAGGAAACCAGGGGGAGAGGTTTTATTCGTGGTTTTTGAGAAGGGCCTAATGTGTTTGATGGTTTTAGTATCTCATAGTGACCCACAAACTAGGCGTCTAGGCCCCATTATGTCAGGGTTTGATATGCCTGCAAGAATTAGTCAATCTATGAAAGAAACGTGTTTTGCTATCCTCTCTTTTAATTATAAAGCTTGTGAAATTTGACACCAAGAAATTTTCTAACACAAAGTGTTTGTTTAGTATGATTAATTTTGCCAACTTATTTTACTATTAATGGGCCTCACTATATTTTTTGGTACTATTTATAGGCTCACTGTACTATTTAAGCTAACTTTTACTTTCATCTATAGTACTTTCAGCAAATAGTTTTCAATTTTAGCAAAATAAGCGGATTCCAAACAGACCTCAAGTTTGGTTCCTCTTTGTTGATAATTAAAAATTTGATGATTTGATATCTGGGGGAGGGGGATTTGAATCATGGATGTTTCTATTGGAAACATTAGGAAATGCCATAAACACTGTTTGATTCCTAAATTTGATTACTTAATGCACAAGCATCATTTAAGTAATAAGAAATGAATAAGGTAAGAATAGGTTCAATCTAACTTGTCATTTAACTGTTGTACTGCAATGCTAAACATGCAAAGCTGTGGACGAGAGCATATCAAACTGGGTATCAAAGGTAAAGTAAGATGTACCACTAATTTGGGCAAAAAATTTTGTTTAAGTATTATAAACAAATCCATTGGATCTAACGATATATTATGTTGTATTATCAAAACTCACAGATCCACTCAAGCTACAATTCGGATGCTGATCCCTTGTTCAGCCACACTTTATTAATTGGATTTGTTGAGCCCATTTTGCAATCTCATACTCAGTTACTATGTGCTCAGCTTAGATTTAGATATGACAAACTTTTGCTGAGAATTGCCAACAGTAATGTGATTGTATTCTCATCAACATCTGGAGAAGATGCATACTTAATTACCTTGTCAAGTAAGATCCGAGCAGAAAATAAACAATAGAGGTGTCATCAATTATGCCAAAAGCCCCTGTGCTTCATTGTGAATGGTATAAGAGAAATGTTATCTAATGGACGTCCTTTATCTTGTTAGTTTTTTATAATCAGCAGTTTGAAGGGCTAGCAGCATTTAATCATTAATAGTACTACCTTGATGGAAAATGTGTGTCAGTTATAGAAGAGATAGAGCCTCCGTAATGGCCTGTTTGGATGGTAGGGGAGTGGAGGGGAGTAAAGTAGTGTTGGCTAAAAATGAGCCAATTTTGTGCTAAATCTACTCTACTTTACTCTACTCCTCCTTAATCCAAACGAACCATAAATGTTAAAGGAGGTGTTACATAATAAACAAAAGGTTCTGATTATGAACAACCCGATTTTTGCCAGTGTCAGCAGCTTTGTTGGCCTCTTTGTAGCAGTGCAGGAGATGGACCTCTTGGAAAGCTTGGAGAATGGCCCTGCAATTAGCCACCAATGGCTGTGTTAGTCTAGTAGTGCAAGTGGTAGAAAATAAAAGGTTAACAACTTCAGTAGAGTCCACATTGATTAACAATTTGTGAACACTGAGAATTTTAGCCATATAAAGGCCATCCCTTAAAGCCCAGAGCTTGGCAGAAGGAATTGAAGTAGAGCCCATTGATCTTGAGAAGGAACCTTGGCTGGTGAGGCTAAGTAATTTATTTGAGCTAATTAGGTTATAAGTTGAACAATTTTCTCTAAATGATTAAATCAAAATTTAGTACAATGGCTAAGAAAGGGGGAATGCAGTAGATAAGGCAAGATATTGCATTTAATTCCCTTGAGCAATTTGGTGCAAGAGTTGAATAATTATTTGATTTTTGAACCACCTAGACGTGACCATTTGGAAAACCTCAGATATGGAGAAGGCTTCACCGTTGTATGATGGGTGATGCATCTTGTTGAGTTGTAATACTCTAATGGCCCATGAGGCAAGCTTTGGTAAAGCTTGTATGTCCATCAACCAGATACCAATTGCCTTAATGCGAAATTGAATCTTTGTGAACTCTAGTTTGTGCCCCCAATGTTAAAATTACTTGGGAAGTATTTATTTTCATTTACATCCTCTAATTTTTAGGAGACACTTTGTTTAACTTTCTTTTTTGGATAGATATTATAAAATAGTAACCTATGACATTTGTTCTATGGTGATTACTCTTTATCATTAGACAAAGACACTTCAATTGATTTTTAGTATAGACAAGGTTTGAACTCTAGATCCCTTGTTTAACAACAAGAAACTTTACTATTTTTTTTTTTGAGAAAAAAAAAAAATTTACTAGTTGAGCTAACTTGAACTCACTTTGCATAATTTGTCAATTAGATTTTGTTTGCCAGTTGGACCAAGGAATTTTATCGAGATTTTAAATTCCGTTCCAATGCTTAATTTGGTGCACTTACTGCCATGTTCCATTTCGGTCTAAATTCTATTGTTTCGGACGAATTATGGTTTTGTTTTGGTCTCTCAATTCCGGACTATTCTAGAAAATGTTAGATTTTTTAAAATGCTGAACCCCAAATTCATTGCTTGACTCATTTTTTTCCCATATCATATATAAAATCTTGTATTAGTTAATTAGATATAATGAAATATAAAGTTATATATATATATATATATATATATATTCAGTGCATGATCCAAAAACGATGTGCACTAGTGCACATCGGTATCGGAATGTTCAGTTCCAATAGTCAATTCAAACGACCGTTCAAGACCTTAAGTTGGACTCCACTAAACCACTGCAGCTATAGTATGGATAAACATAACTAATTTCTTTCATGTCTTAACACAAAGTGGATGTCTGTTTTCCATTACTTCATTGCAAATAAAACAAGAGTTCGATAGTGCATCTTCCATTAATGTGGTAGGGAATCCTAAATAGTAACCAAACCTCTAGTAAGAAGGAGCAAAAAAAGGGGGAACCAATAGTTGTATTAAACTAATTCACAACCTGTGTCAAAATATGATTGGTTTAAAAAATTAAATCAAATTTTACTGGCAAAATAACTAAACAATTAGATTGAATTAAAAAAAATTTAAACACATATCATGCCTAGATTAACCATAATTAGTAACCAAACCACCTAAGTGATCAATTATCTTATGCACTTGTTATATGTAGCAAAAATATCATTGTACACAAACCCCAAAGGCATGTGGAATCCACATGTTGTGAGACTGCATGCATAACACGTAGGTGCATAATATATCTCCCCCCCACTTAGGAAAAATTTATTTTGTATGATTATGATTTGTAATATGTAATATCCCTCTCACATGAGTCAACTCTCATATGAAAAAGGTTGCATATCATGGTTACACATAATATGATAACTAATTGTTAGGAGATTGGTGTGAGTAAGTCTTGAGTGCTCAAGGAGATGAAATGAGTTTTGTTTTAAAGGATTATTAATTTCAATCTCTTGAAACTATTGGATCTTTAGGTGGGATTTAGGTCAGACCATGACTCAATTTATATTAGGAAGTATATGAAGCTCCCTTATCGTTTATGTTTAAGCAATAATTTTTTAGAAGGTAAATGTTTAACTGGGTTTGTATGATTGCTACAATTGGTCATTCTCGTGTTTATTGCCCTTCCAGCTTGTGTTGATTATGAAATTTTTTATGAAATATCATGTAAAACATATGTACAATTTTGTAGTTTCTTAATTACAATATATTAGGTTCTCTAATTAAATTCAAATACATAGTTAGATTGAATTAATTGTCTTTGGAAAAAATATTGTTGATTATGTTTCATTAGTCAATTCAACTATAACAAGAATAAGTCTAGTGAAAAGCTTGTCACAATTCGGTTGGCTGGACTCGAACACAGGGGCCTCTTGGGTGTGAGGAGAGTTGAGTTTAATGGATAGTTAAATCAGTTGTAGTCTATGTCATCTTAACAAGCCACACCAGTTGAATCTATAACTGCAAATACGAAGATCGTGATTGAACATATTTTCCAGGCCTCAGAATGAAACATGTGATCTTTGTTTTCTCTCTTCTTCATTCATTTTTTGTTTCCCTCTCCTCTCTATTGCTAGCCTCCCCTCCTCTCTCCCAGAGCTCACTCACTCCACCACTCCTCATCGTATGACTCAACCCGATTCCTTTCACACCATCTTCACATACCCTAACCCCTCTAGATTTCCAATAATTATGGTTTTGAGATGAAAATTTATTATTTTGTAGGTAATGAAACAATGCTATTTGTTTTCTTTGAAGGAAAATTTTTAATTTCATGTAATAGATGTCAAATCTTTAGTCCTTACTAAATTTGGTAGTTCTAGCTCAACTGGCACTTTTTATGCATGCATAACTTAACAAAAAAATTAACAAGACTGTTTACTTCCTATCTCTACCCGTTCATAACATTGTTGACAGTTAGTTCATTTTTGACCACTTAGATATTCATGCCCATCCTATAGGTTGATTCCTTGTTAGGCCGTTATGAGCCTTCTACAAATAGCACTGCAGACGCATGGAGAAATTGCAATGTGGAGAAATGGGAAAAATGTAAATTCCTTTGTAATCTTGGAATGGGGAGTAATGGGAAAAATAAGGTGAAACAATTTAGAATTTTTGGGTTGGGTATTGATTTATTATTATTGTTATTATCAATTTCCTTTTGTTGAGCCGGATGTTATATGTGGGCCAATTGCCCAATAAATCTCTTCCTTGACAGTTCTGCTCGAGACCCACAATGTAGCTAATAAGGGTCCTTTTCATTTGGTAAACCCATTTAGTTGTCTTTGTTGTGCACTAGTGCTGGGCTTGCTGGCTCTGGTCGGGTAATTTTATTAGACATAAAGAGAACCAGTTTCGAAAATATTTTATTAAAAAAAAAATCATTGTTTTTTTTTTTTTTAATGGTTTTTTATATTTCTCATAAAAGTTGTATTAAAACTTTCATAAAATAGTCAATTAACAAATTCCCTAAAAGCACTCATTAACAGGACCCATTTTATAATATGTTAGCAGGTGTTTGATTGGACTCCTTAAGGAGAAATCGAGTGAGTCTCATTGTATTGAGTAGTAAAAACAAATAAATAAGTACCTCTTTAATGGAATGTTGTGATTCTCCAAAAAAATTTGATTAATTACAAATAAAAATCAACCTTAATTAATGTACTTCAACACTCATTAACTGAATCTTTATTATGGTTTAAAATTATGCATTAAAAATTGGTGTAAGGGTAACTTTTTTAAGAAAACTTTAAATTAATTATGGGAGCTTTGGTAATAGGTTTCACTTAAAAATAAATTATCTAACAGTTTTAATACACTTATAATAAGTCAAGTATATTGTATAATTTGTAATTTTTTTTTTTTTTTTGAGAATGTATAATTTGTAATGTTTAAATTAATATTTATGACATTTTTTTAATGACATGAACACATTTGGAAATATCAAACTTTTATTATATTACATATATATGATAAGGGAGGAAGCCAAGTTAAGAGTTAAGACCACAAATGGGCTCCCCCCATCCACCAAATAATTTGTTTACTAAATAATTTATATATTGTCATTTTACTTTCTAAAGATTAAATTAGTTGAATTTTTTTATATAAAAAAAGGTTAATTAGCTTATAACTTATGGTCTTTCCGTAAATAAGTTTTTTTTAAACATAAAGTACTTTAACAAAATTGTTTTCTATGTATTTTGTGTTTTGGTGACTAAAATTCTTTAGTAAACAAAGAGAACAAAAAAAATTCTTAATTGGTAGAAGATTAAGGGCAAACGAAAAAAAGTAAAAAAGAGACTAAGGGTCTTCAAGCAAATTTGCTCTTTTATTTTTATTCTAAATTAGTTTCTTAATCTTACATGTGTATGTATGGGTGTTTGCCTGCATGTTTTCTTCTTTTTTTCCCCCTTCAAATTTTTGATGTGATGGTAGTATATTTGTATTATACTTTCGTTTTTATTCTTCATAGTTTCTGTGGCGAGCAAAAAGTGTAACTGACAAATGTTAGCGTGTTGCTTTCTACTTACACAATATATTTTTAGAGGTGGGATGTGAGATCATCCTCTAAGTACCCATTTTATGATAATTAGTGGTAATCAAATCAGTTTATAAGATAATACAAATGTATTAGATTAAAAAGAATGCTTTGAAATGGATAAGTGTTTATCCTTGGGTTCAATTTAGTCTGAGGATGCTATTACCATTGTATTATCTCCCTGTTCTAAAGATTTTTTTTTTTTTTCCTTTGATCCAGGTGCTTCTTGGCTTTATATAGTTAGCCAAAATGCATCTAGGCACTACACTTGGAGAGTTAGGATCCCACTCTTTTGATACTTGTCCTATCAAGGCCTTACTAATAGGTTTTACAGCAAAGTATGAGCTGTGTGGGCACTATTCATAGTCATTTCTTCATTAATGCGGTTAGCTAAGTGATTGCAGTACATTTAATGCAGAGGGGATGGATGGTTGCTTTATCTTAGGGGTGGCAATTTGTGTTTGTGTGTCGGATTCGCGTTGTGTCAACTCATGAGTGTCTGATTGTATAGGTCAACACTAACCCGATATGTTCATTAAATAGGTCAAGATTCCTCAACCCTATCACGACCCATTTATTAAATGGGCCAGTCGTGTTGACTTGTTTATCAGATTTTATCAAAATGAAAAAAAAATTATGAAAAAACAAACAAATAAATATTTTAATATAAAATTCAGAATGAACAAGTAACTATATTATAAATAATCATTCAAAACTAAAGTATATCTCAATATTACAAATAATCAATCACAATATGTCCAAAAAAAATAAATAAATCACAACAACTAATAAGTTTATATGCCTAAAGTTTGAAGGGTATATTGGTAAAATGTAATTTGATTGAACAAATTAGACGAGTCAAACGGGTTCTATGTGTTGAACACTAACCCAACACGTTTATCAAACAGTTTAGTCGTGTCAAGCCGAATATAACACAAAATCATTAAGTTTCAACCCATAACTTGCTAATTTTGTATCATGTCGTGTCAAGTTCGTGGGTCGTGTCCAATTTTGTCACCCTTACTTTATCTTTTCTTTTTCTTCCCTTTCTTGTTCAGTGCAAGGTTATTCTTTCCTCCCTCGGGCTATGCCATGCTCCCTTCACCCTTGATTCTTAACCCTTCGAGGTAAAGTAGGAGTCCTCAAGGCCCTTATTAACTGTAATATTTCAAACTTTTTATAAGTTAAATAAGCTCTTTCTAAGGATGGTTCACGAAGTTCACCTCCTCAAAAATGCCACTACCTATTTTATTAACTACTTTGAATCCTCATCCCCCACAGTTTCTTTTTGAATGGTTCCAAATGGCTTAGTAAGGATTAAAAGATCAATAATCTACCAACTTGTTTATAGATTACTTATTTTACTAACAGTTACTCTTTGTATTTCCACTATAATTACAAGACGGGTATTTTCAATAATAAATATTGTCATAACTAGGTATTGCAACAAAAAAAGAAAATTATTTTTTACATCAAAAGGGAAATTACTAAATTCTACATAAGTCATACATTACATTCAGGATTTAAAGGAATATTGAATTTTATTTTTTTATTAAAAAATTATTCATAAATAATTACATTGTGTTTTTCTTTTGTTTAATTAAATGAATATTGATTTTATTTTTCATAGTATATTTAGACTTGAATCCTAGTATATTTTTTATTCTTAAATTAAAAAAAATATATTCATAGTTCATAATCCCCCAAATTAAAATCCTCGCTTCGTCCTTGTATATGCAATTTGCACGTTCTTTCACGATGATGATTGTTGCGACTTAAATAAAGCTCACAAGTGCAGGATTGTCGCGAAATAATAACTTGGTAAGTCTGAGGTCGAATCCACAAGGAAAATGAAATTGATTAGCAAACCACAAGAGAGAATAAAACTAAAATAATAATGTTTAATTGAAAAGATTTTTGATAGTTTAGTAAAGGTAATTTACATTGAGAGAAAATAACAATATATTAAGGCGCTAAGGTTTAGGAATCCACACACAACACATCTATTGGTAGTCTTAAGAATATTTATTTTATAACTCAACTAAAATTCATACGAAGAATGATCTTAGTCGGATGATTTAAAAATAAGAACTCAAAAATTAATTGTCTAAGGTAGTTTCATGAAATTGATTGTTTTTAGGCAAAGCAAAACTAGTGAATTAGTTCACAGAGAATACTAAGCATTTAACGTGCCCGGAGTATACGATAAATCGAAAGATTACACAGAACTAAAAACTTTTCTAAATTAGTAAAACAATAAAAAAAACATAAAAATATAAGCATTAAAACCATTAAATAATTGTTAAGAACATACCAATAAACGGTTGGATTTCACCCTTTGCCTTAGCAAGGCTTCTAGCAAGCTGTAACACAAATAAAACTCTAAAAACTGTAAAAAAAACTTTAAGAAAATCTAAATTACGTTCTACAGCAGCTCTCTCTTAAATTTTGTCATAAAGAGTCTTTAAATAGGTTGAGGAATCTTATTATAAGTTGAATTCGCGTTTGGAGAAATTCCTAGGTTTTAAGGCTTCAATTAACCTACGTTTTTGGCCCATTTAATTTCAGAATTCGGACTTTTGGTAAACTACAAAGTTGTAACCCTTTAAGTTAGCTTTCCAGCCCAACTTGAATCATCTCAATTGGACATCTGAACCGAAAGTTATGCTCCAAATACTAACTAGTGCGCAGGCTGAAATCCTAATCCGAATTGGACTTGGATTTGGTGCAAATTTCCTTTGATTCCTTGCTCCAATTGGACTTAAATTTAATTGGGTTGACCTTCTTTGACTTTATCATGGCCATTGTAAAAGTAAAGTCTATTAGCTTTTTTCTTTGCACAAATTCACTTATTTAATTTTATGAAAGACAATTTCCTGCATTAAAATTCAATGAAGTACAAAATTGATTATTCAGAATTATTCCAAAACCAACTATAAAATACATAATTTAACTCAAAATAAGTATGATAATACTTTCTAATACTGATATAAATATGCAAAATTAAGCTATTATCAATGATCATGAATGCTCTATTTAGTGAAATTTTCATATTCATAGTCTTTTCATATTTTGTGCTTTGTATATTACGTGATTCTCTATCCTTTGTGTGTGTGTGTGTGCTTATTTCTTAAAAAAAAGAAAAAAATTTGTGCGTTGTGGAACTTAGTAAATACACATAATGTATTGAGGATCAATACACTTATCAAAAAAAAATGTATTGAGGATCAATACATTTTTTCAAGAGAAATTTCATTTAAAATACAAAATAAATTACCGATTAGTTCAATTAGTAAAGTATTTCATCACCAAATAAGAAATCTGTCTATCCAAAAATTACTTTAAAAAATATGTGCTCTTTTATAGTGAAAAATATAATATATGTTATAAATGATTTTTCCTATCGTATTTATACAAATCTATTTGATTTACTTATTACCTTTCTAGTTATTTATTGTCTTTAATTCTACCGCTATTATCAATATCAATTTTTTAAATTTCATATATATTTCTCTACAAGTACATTAAAATTATTAAGATGCTTTATTAGGTAAAAATCTATTATCAAAACTTGCAAGTTTGTAGACACCTTATTTTGCAATTTGCAACTAACCTTATTCATGAGCAAACTAATCATTTCATATTACATTAAGAATAGAACTGTAATTTTGATCATATGATTTTCAACTGCAATGTACTTGTTCTTAGATTGTACTTAGAATTAAAGTCATTTAATGTTTTAGTTGTTTTTCAAAAGATTTACATTCAAATATATCAATAAAAATGCTGCAATTTTTTTCATATGATTTCTTCTTTTTCTTTTAACTTAAATAAACGATAACTCCATTATAAACGGTAGAACCTCTACTCTTGATAGACACCAACACAACTCCACTCGTTAATGCAAGTTTGGCCCAAACGTTGAGCCAACGACCAGGGCCACAATCTCTCCCAAAGTATGTAAAATAATTTTTATTATTTATTTATTTTATTTTATTTACTTATAATAATTTAATTAAAATAATTAACCACGTAAAACTTTATCACCTAACTTTAAAAAGTTTGAAATAGCACTTTGATTAAAAGTTGATTTACCAAAATTTTCAACAATAAAAAATACTGAATTTTTTTATTATTTATTCAAAATTATTTTAATCATCTACCAGTGTGGGCATTTGGTGTCCCACTACACCACTTTGGGGAAATATGGATTGCCTTTTTAAAATGTCGACTTAGGAAGTCTCTATATTTTTTTTAGTGATAATTATATTTATAACCCCAATTTAATACCTGTTGACCAACTAAAGTATAACTTTTTCCCATCAAGATGGCTTTTTATGTTTTCCAATATTTGGTAGTATTAGAAAAAATGCGTTAGAAGAAAATTATTTTTGGTCAATAAAAAAATATGGCTTATTTTTAAAGATTGTTTTCAACTAATTATTTTTGGAAAACAACTCTATCTCACAACAATCTAAATAAGGGTAGTTTGGAGATTATTTTTCAATTCATTTAACGTTGCTACTGAATATAGGAAAATGAGATAGTTTATAGAAAATACTTTTTGAAAAATGACTAATATTTTAGAAAACATTATCTTCAAAACAAGCATAATTTTCATGTAGCATAAACATAACAAACACAAATTTCCATCCCTTTTGACAAAGTATAATTTACCATATTTATCTTGTGGAACCAAAATGCTACGGAACACACAAAAAGGTGACAAGTATTCTACCAAATATTGGTGACAAAACCTAACAAAAATTGAACTCAAACCTGTTATCCCAACCAGAGGCGTAGCTAGGATTTTTTACTCTGGGGGGGGGGGGGGGAGTTACATATTCGTATGTTCGTCATAATTCATAAACATGTTGTATACAAGATGATCAAATTTAAAATATAACAAAATTTCTAAACTCAAATGTGTGTACAAAATTTGTCTAATTTGCTATAAACATGTATCAATTTTTTTTTAAAAATAAAATAAACTTGGCATCTCCTATAAAAGGTATGCTCAACATTGATCCTTCATTAAATAAAATTCATTCATTATGAATTCTATGTGGAAATTCTTAGCAATTTCTTTTTTGAGTCTTAAAAAGAAAAAAAAAGAATAAATCTTATGTCTATGGCAGCCTAAATTCTTTTCTAAAAACAAACTAATGTTAGCACAAATTATCAAGAAACTATCTATCAAAAAAAAAAAAAAAAAAAACTTATCAAGCAACTAGTTCCAATAGTAAAAGATATAATCAGCTAGAGAAAAAATGGCATGATAAAAAATAAGATCAAAAATAAGTTTGAACACACAAATAACACAATGCATTTTTGTATATTTATAAAATATAAAAAAAAATGACACAAACAAGCTAGGCATTTATTATAGGCTTTGGTAAAAGGCTATGTTTTATTTGCGTGGGGCTCTACTAGAGAAATTAATGGTGGGATGTAGGGTTGACTAACTGTACACTACAAGATTTCAAAGGAAGGAAAATAAAAACCAATCGTGGACTTGGGTTTAAATTTTTATTGAGGGGCCAATCATTACAATTTTAGAAACCCAATTTATTTTTACCTCAAACCAATATATCATTACAAAGGTTTTCAATAATTTTGGGGGGACCTATAGGTGCCTCCGCCCTTGATCCCAATTAAACGCAAACGAAAATAATAAGGTATGGGTAATAGATAAGGTAACCTGGCTTTGTTTTGATAAAATTTTGACTTGTACGTACCAAATTTTTCTCTAACTCAATTAGGTCGAACTTGTACTCTACCTGACCCATCATGGCCCATTAACCAAGTCTTTATTATAAAATTTTAAACTCAATTTTTTATTAATTCATTTTCAATATGTATGTTTGTACACTAAAATTATATTAAATTTTCTATGTTATATATTAAAATATTAATGACATTATTCATTAAAGTTATATCAAATCTATTACAATTAAATTTACTTTTTTTTATCAAACATGTTTATTCTTAAAATGTTATATATTATATGAGTTTGGATTAGCTTTTTAACTTACTTGTTTATGTACAATTTTTTAAAGGTCTCGACCTTTATAAGTGCCAAATTTTAGATTTTCAACAAAAAGCTAATCCAAAATAGAATTGTAAAGTTTTAGACACCTTAACATAATATGTTTAACCTAATATTAAGCCAAGTTGATAAACAAGTTTGTTAATTGAACCTAGGTTAAACCAATATGTGTAAAACAGATATAATGCAGAAAATATAAAAAACACAAAGATTTGATGACTCAGCAAAACCAAACCGGTAAAAAACCTGGGGAGGATTTAACTTAGCTATCCTCAAGAATTAAAATTTGTATAATAGAACTTAGACCACTAATATCCTAGTGCTACATTGAGTAGAAAACTGACTACAACAACCACGTGACAGCTCCGAGTCCACAGACTACTTTTTTCTCTTGATCCACAGCAACCACAAGTTCTCCTACTTGTAACTTTGAGACTCCACTCAAAGATTTCAGATCTTCGTTAAGTTCTTAATGCAGCAAATGAAGTGATGCAGCAAATGAAGTGATCACCAAACTCTTAACATCAATCTTGATCTTGATAACCCTAAGTGTGTATGAAGGTAAATACCTCTAGATCTCACAAAAAATTCAAACACACAGCACATCAAAAGCCTCTAAAATGTAGCTAGGGTTTTTCTTTTTATATGAGAAGTAAAATATAAAACCCTACACATCAAAGACCTTGGGCTGAGTTGAAAATTCTACAGAAAAAACAATCTGCACGATTCTTGATCGATCGAATATAATTTTCGATTAATCGAGCCTTGCAGAATTTGCCCACTAATTTCTGCAATTATTCGATTCCAACTTTACAATAAAAACATACTCTGAGCAAGTCTAAACCTAGACTCTATGTTTTAATTATAGTTTGCCAACACAATACAAATTGAAGTTCTAATACATTAGTCCCTAAGGTCTTAGAACCTAACAACCTCCCCCTTTGGCAATCCGTGACAAAACACATCACAAACATGAAATGCTTAAAGTTACAAAACAGCCCATTTAAAATTAAAATGCCTTAAACACAATTCAACCTAACTACTATCTATCAGTTGCCATGTAGACAGTAGCCACGACTAAATTAACTTGTATATTTCTGAAATATTTCAACAAACACATAAACGCAAGTGTGAAAAATACAAGTAAACCAAAATAAATTCTTGATTTCACAGAACATAAAATAAAATATATATACCTTAAATAACCTCATAATATAAATCAATAACTAATGTAGCATATGTGAAACAAGAAACAATAAAAGAAACAAAGAATCAAGCATAAAACATAGTGTCTCCCCCTAACATATACTACTCAAAAAAAAAAAAAAAATATAACATGAGCCAAAAAGGAAAATACATCATGAAGCTCCTAGATACAATCAAAAAAAAAAAAAAAAATTCTCCCTTATCTCCATGCAAAAAAGACTCCCCCAATCTCCATGCATATGTACTCCCCCCTTTTTGTAATGAATTGCCAAAGGGCAATTAGGACTCATCATCAAAAGGAGGTAGAGAAAATCGTCTAGCACCAGCCAAATCAGCACGCAAAGCCTGAAGTTCAGTGAGCACATCTAACAAAATCTATCCATGCGCCGCTTGAATGGTCATGACAGTATCCAACATACTCTAAATGAATGAATCACTGGAAGAAGAAGGTGGAGGATCAACAACGACAGTGGGATCAACAAACTTCTCAGCAGAATGATAGCCTGAAGAAGGAGGCTGAGATGCATCACCTGTGGAAGACTCGACTCTAGGGTGTTTAGAGCTAGCTTTCATCTGAGCCGCTCTTTACTTAAGGAATGTGGCACTTATGGGAGCAATAATATGGAAATGCTCGGATGTAGGAAAATCCTCTAAACCTAAGTCTAACAAAATCCTATGAATGAAAATAGAAAAGAAAAGACCATGAGATTTAGCACAACTCCTATGTACCTTAACTAAAGACTGAATGAAAAAAGTAGGGAAACTCATAAGAGCATCGGTGACAAAAGGGATAGTGTGTAAGTGAGAGATAAGCCAAATGGAATGACAAAAAATCCGGAAGAACAGATAATTAAGCTCAGTAAGCTCATAAGAGGTGATTCGAGGATCAATAACCCATCTAATGGTAGTACTGGTGAGTAATGACATGATATCATCAAGAGGAGGGGTCTTAGTGGAAGGATACATAGGTTGCCGTACCAAAGGTACACCAAGAGCCGATGCCATTACCTCGGGTTTAATAACATACTCTTCACCCCTTATCCAACTCCTCACAATTTGAGTGTTGGAATCATCGGAGTAGACTGAGAGGTTCGAATAAAACTCTCTAATCAAGGCAGTCGGAGGGGGATGCTCTACATCTAAAAGAGGTAACTAACCCCGACTCTCAAAGTTCCTCCTAATCTCCCCATTAAGCTCATCTAAAATCACCTTACGCTCAACCCAAACTGACCTATAGATGTTAAGCTTCTCGTAGGTTTCTTGGTTTTTCTCTGTTCTAAAACTATCACTCTAAAAAACAGGGGTATAGGTGGTGGTGGTTATCTTGTTTGCTCCAGTTTTCCTAACCATGATGCTAAAAGAGTAGACAAAAAGGAAAACAAAAACAAAAAAGAAACACAAGGGCAGACTACATTAGAGAAGGTTAGAGCACAAAAATCTCATTAAATAACAATCTATATGATGCATGTGATAAATGCACATATGATACATGCTCTAATGTATTGACATTGTTCAATTTTACTTCAGAAACCACCAATTGACTTGAACATAGAGTTTTATTCCAAAAACCCCAAATTTTGAAAAACTCAATTTCAAAAATTAAACCCAATTGATCAATTAACCATTATCCTGTTAGGAATCATCATATAATGATATAATTAATCAATAATACAAGTCAATTTCATCAATTTTAGCCCAATTGAACAAAATCCTCAATTTCACAAAGTTTCAAGCCCTAGAAATTTCAATTGATCTCAAATCACCAAATTAATCAAATTAATGCATGGGAAACATGTTTACAACATCTAAGAACAAAAACCCACTGATCAATATTGATTAAAAACAACCCTAAAATAAAAAATCCCAAAAAATGCATGGTTCGAAATTTAAAAAAAAAAAAAAAATGCATGAGAATGCATGAAAAATGTGATTTTATTGAAAAAAAAAAAGGGTAAAAAAGACTTACATATGCTTGAAGACAAGAAACCCTTGAGAAATTTGAGGAAGAAAACAACAAAAATGGCTTATATTGGATTAGTCGAGGAGGAATGGTAAGAACGTGTTTGAAAAGTTTGAAAAAGTATGAAGAACACATGAGAAAAGACTTCTTAAAACACCTTTTGATTGAATTTCGATTGGTCGAAAATAAGCTTCTATTGATCGAAAAACAAATTCGATCGATCGAGCATCAATCGAGCACCGATCGAGCCAAGCAGATTCAAACCAAAATTTTTATCGCATTTTCGATCGGTTGAGCAACTGCTTTGATTAAAACACAATATTTCATGAATGAAATGCATGAGAATGAGATAAAAAAATTTTCAAAAATACTTGAATTGAACCCAGATCTTCCAAAAAATATTTCACACAACATGTCCCCAAAACTCAAAACATTAATCACACTTTGCATTAACATCAAGGAGCATATAATCTTGGATGACCAAAACACATTCACACACAATATCAAGTATTAAGTTTAGCAAGGAATAACTTGTGTAGTGTGTGCAACTAGCAAAAACATAAGATACATGTGAGGTAATAAATAGATAGTAATCAATCACATTTTCTACAGAATTTAGAACATAAGTTTGAAAGTGACTATCACCTAAAGAGTTACATCATATAACTTTCACATCTCCTAAAAAACAAGCTTGCAATTATGGAAGTGTCTTGTAATGCCTCATAATGTACACACTAATTTTATTTCATTTGAATTTATTAAGGTCCAATAATGTACACACCAATTTCATTTTATTTGAATTTATTATATCCGAGGCTACACCTTATATTCTTTTTGTGCATGTGCTACACTTTCTCGAGCACAAAATCTTACGATATGCACTAAAGTGTTTATGATTGGCTAGTAAACAGTGGTGAGATAGTTATTTATGCCATTCTCTTAGGATTTTTAGTCCTTACAATCAAAAGCATATGACTTCAAAATCAAGATCATGTGATAAAAAATTATAAACAATTCCCACATAACATGCACTTTATAGCTAAAACTAGCAAAGTGCAATAAAATTAAACTCATCTAGGCTAAACAAGGTACACCAGCATGTTATGTAAAAATACTATGGTCAACTTTGATTACAAAATCTAAGATATATAATGCAAAACACATTTTTCCTTTTTATTTTTATTTTTTTTTTTATATTTGTGAAAAACAAAAAATAACCTATCATGAAATGCATAAATGTAATGCAATACAATTCCTAAAAACAAATAAGAAAACAAATCAACAACGGAAAAAGTCACAAGGAATTTTTGAGATGAAGCACAAGGACTAAGAGTGCTAAAGGTGACTAGGGACGCAGAATCACACCAATCACTTGACGAAATGTCTTGAACTTACTTTTATCAAGAAGTTTGGTAAAGATGTCAGCATTCTAATGTTCAGTAAGGATATATTTAAGAGTCACAATTTTTCTTTCAACTAGATCCCTAATAAAGTAATACCTAATCTCTATGTGCTTAGTCCTTGAATGTTAAACAGGATTCTTATAAATGTCGATAGCACTAGAATTATTACAATAGAGAACCATGGTGTCTTGTGATATCCCATAATCACCTAAAAGCTTTTTCATCCAAAGAAGCTGTGAACAACAACTTCCAACAGCAATATATTATGCTTCTGCAATTGACAGAGAGATAGAATTTTTCTTTTTACTCATCCAAGCAACAAGATTGACCCTTACATAAAAACACTCACCAGTAGTACTTTTTCTATCATCGGCATTGCTAGCCCAATCTGCATCTGATTATCCAGCAAGAGATATATTCAACTCTTCACTATAAAACAATCCATAATCACAAGTTCTACTAACATATTTTATGATTCTTTTAACGACATTTAAATGTGAGACCTTAGGATTAAATTGAAACCTAGAACACACACCAACACTAAAAGAAATATCTGGTCGACTAGCAGTTAAGTACAAAAGACAACCAATCATGCTTCTATACAGTGTAACATCAACAGACTCACTTGAAAGATCATTGGTTAGCTTTGCATTTGCAGCCATCGGTGTTCTAGCATGTGTAGCATTTTCAAATCCAAATCTCTTGACAAGATTTCTAGCATACTTTGCTTGGTTAATGTAAATTCCAGAATCCGTTTGCTTCACCAGCAATCCTAAGAAATATTTTAGTTCACCAACCATACTCATTTCAAACATCTTCTTCATTTCATCATACATTAAGCACCAAAAATAATATCGATAAATTTGAGCTACTACAAAATAATTCTTATCCTTTCGTAGTTGCACCAAAAATAATATCGCCAACATAAATTTGAGCTACTACAAAATAATTTAAATGACTGGCTATGGCCAAGAGTATCCTAATGGATTCCAATCTTGCTACAGGTGCAAAAGTCTCATCAAAATCAATCCCTTCCACTTGTGTGTATCCTTGAACAACAAGTCTTGATTTGTTTCTAACAACTGTACCAGGTTCATCTGACTTGTTCTTAAAGATCCATTTGGTTCCTATCACATTCACTCCCTTTGGTCTAAGAACTAACTCCCACAGATCATTTCAAAACGAATTGATGAAGTTCTTCATGCATAGAATTTATCCAATTAGCATTTTGAAGTGCTTCATATACTTTCTTCAGTTCGAATTGGGATAGATACAATGAGTAAGTAATTACATTTAAGGCTTTAGACCTTAACCTCATGTTATCATTCAGACTACCTAATATTTTTGTGACAGAGTGATTTAGTTTTACTCTAGAAGATAAACCTTTAACCAAAGATGTGGAGGTACCTTTTATTCAGATGAAGAACTAGCCTCATTTAGTTCTTGTTGGATTTCACGAACAGGTGTGGATGGTTCTGAAACTGATGGTTCTACTACAGCATCATTTATCAATTGTAGTTCTTTATCACTATGCTTCCCAACATAATCCTCAGGAAAAGAATCATCAACCTCCATAGTCTTGTCTTGAACCAGAGAAGTGTTTTGTGAATGAGATTCTAAAGATATTTCATCATTAATCACAACATTTGAAGATTCCATGACTGTATTAGTTCTCAAATTGTACACTCTATATGCTCTATTGTTGGAAGAATATCCCAAAAAATATCCTTTGTCGCTCTTTGCATCAAACTTTTCTAGATTTTCCCTATCATGCAAAACATAGCAGTCACTACCAAAGATTCTGAAATATTTGACAACAGGTTTCTTTCCTCTTCAGAGTTCATATGGAGTTTTCTTGGAATCAGGTCTGAGATACACTCGATTGAGAGTATGGCATGCAATGTTAAATGCTTCTCCCTAAAGAAACTTGGGCAACTTCTTCTTGTTTAACATCACACGAGCCATCTCTTGAATAACCCTATTCTTCCGTTCTACTATTCCATTTTGTTGTGGTGTCTTGGGTAAAGAGAACTCTTGATGAGTGCTTTGATCATTGCAAAAGGTAGCCAGTTTAGTGTTTTCAAATTCTCTCCCATGATCACTTCTAATTCTGCCTATCACAGTACTCTTTTCAACTTGCAATTTTTTGCACAAATGTATCATCTTTTCAGGAGCCTCAACCTTATCTCTCAAAAGCACAACGCAAATATATCTAGTAAAATCATCCACAACAACTAAAATATACTTCTTTTCACCTAAACTCTAAACTCTGACAGGAAGTATAAATGCTTTATATTTTTCCTTCTTTTGAATTATTACACTAGCAGTAGACTACTAGAATTAATTATTGGACTATAAACTTAGAGATTTACTTACTATTCAATTTTTATCTTTGAGTATTTTCCTTATTATCTTGTTTATATCGAAAGAAAATATATTTAAAAAAAAACGCTAGAAAGTGTGTAGATTTCTTTTTATAGGGAAAAATATGGATCATTCAGGATTGATTTGACGCGTCAAAGATTGAATTAAGTGTCATAGGAATAGAAACTTATTTAGTCCAATAAAGTTCTGAACTATAACCGACTTAATGCATATCCGATAAGATCAAACCTGAACCTATTAATCCGACCTGTTTGCCAATTCTTGCCACGTCTACTAAGAAAGCCAAGTGACAAGTGGTAGATTTTAAATTATTTATTTATTTATTTAGATTTTTAAAAGAACCAGCAACAAACTGTAAAATAACATACATTTTAATGATTTTATCTAATTGTAACTAATATTTTCTGCTAGCCCCCTTGTAACTTAGTTAACTAGTATTTTTGATGTTTTTAACGCCCAATGTTTGAATCTTCCTTCTCCTAACTATTAATTTACTAAAAAAAATTAAAATTTTCCTATAGCATTTTTTTTTTATAACACACAAACGTACAACTTCACATCAATTTTAAAACTGCCAACGACAGTTAGAGTCGCGGAGTCGTTGATATGGCCGTGCACACCAAGCAACTTAGGCGACGTGGGGCAAAGCCCACACACAGGGTTTTTATGAGCACTAAGCCATGCCTAGTACACCTACCTTGGTAGAGTGATAAGTAATGATAATGAATTAATGATTAGTAAATGATTTGTGGTTTACAGACGAATGTGATCTGCTTTGCTAACATCATGCATATGACATGCACGCGTTAGCTAGGTTTCGACTATTAATCAATACCCAAATTGTTTAACATCAAACTCCCTTTGCACGCACAAATAATAGCCTTGCTATTAATAACGAAACCTGTTAATTTCTTATTATCATTTTTATATCGACGAATCTTTTTTCTTAGAGGCAGTACGTAAACGTTTTTGTTTTTATTGGGGAGCTCTTATTGTGTAAAGAGCCATTGACACAATGATCCTGGCTTTTTTGTTAAGTCCAAAAACAGGCCTCAAATTAAAAAGTTACCAAGGGAAATTGAATTATTATATGCCAACTCTCTCCCTGTAGGATTCCATCTTAATTGACAGATTTTGTATTTCATAGACAAACTTTTGAATTACACGTACTAATGTGTAACTCTATGCATATACATAGATAATAGTTTCTCATTATATATATACATGGATATAATAAAAAATAATTTTAATTATACGATTCAAACTATACATTTTTTTAGAAGGGGTTCAAATTATACATGGTATTACCTTATACTTTTTTTAAATCATATATTTCTAAAATATGTAATAGTTTCTCATTATATATATATATATATATATATATATATGATTTAAAATTTAATTAGATTTATATTCTTCGATTTTTGCGCCCAATAATTTATTTAGTACAAAAATTAAAAAATTAAATGAACATGTGACGCATAATTGGACTCCAATTGAAATCCAATTTAGAATTTAATTGAATTTGGACTCGTTGATTTTTACACTCAATATTTCACTTGACACAAAAATTCAATATAGCGCAAAATTGAGAATCCAATTGAAATCTAATTAGATTTTATGTAAGTTGTGGCTATTAATATATGTATAGATTATTATTATTAGCTAAGTTGGTAGCCTTTAGCATTACATTGCAATGAATGAATGATAAATTAAAGTGCTATGTAAATGGGCCCTAAGTAGAAATCGTGTTGAGATGATAATATATTTTTTTTGGCCATTTTGTTTACGGCAACATGGTCTAAATTAAAGCAGCTTTATTTATTATCATATTCATTCATACATGAGCACTTATGACATCCTAGTACCAACGTGTTACTTGTATATATGTATGGTAAAATAAGATGAAAGTAACTTAAACCACAACATTGTTTTGGGATCTATATATAAATGTTAGAAGTATTGGTTAAATTACCGATTGTCCCAAAAACTTAAACTATTGGTACTAGAATTAAATTATGTTACAACCTCACCAAATGTTTGTGAAAATTTTGCTAGACTGCCCAACTGACATCCACCAAAACATTGTTTAATATGTGTTTGAGTGTTAATAATATAAGTTCAATAATAATAAATACATATCTTTAAAATAAGTGTATGATCGATGCTTCATTGCCAGCAAACTCTCTCCAATCCACAGGATCCTTAATGAGATAATCATGAATGTCATTAATGTATTATGTAATGCCTTTTAGGACCCCACCATGGTTCAAGCTCACCCAAATCTTGTCCCCACCAAAAAAAAATTTTCATAACCTGTTTCAGGCACTAATATGATTGTCGACAGGTCCTTCAATGCCCAATTAGAAGTGAACTATATTTTTTAAGTTTGTTTAGTGGTAACTTGACCTAATTTGACTAATCCTTTGCCATTCATATTGCTTTGAGCTATATTCTAAAACCTGAAATACTTGGGGTTAAGTTTGTATAAGAAACCAGAAATTGCATGCGTGGGTGGTGGGGTACAAAGAACATAAATCTCAAAAGTAATCCTGGAAGGAAGAAAAATTTTAAAAAAATAATTGACCATATTTATTAATTTAATTCATTTAATTAGTAAATAAGAAAAGAATATAAATACGAATTATGTTAAATCAATCATAGTTGGTAAAAACACGTAACATAGACATATGTACGAAACAATAAAAATAAAACTCATGTCTGCTGTTTAGTTTGCAACTAAAAGGGAAGGAATGCGATATTTTAGAATGGAGAGTTTCATTGCGATAGTTACGGAATCAATAGCATAATAAATAAATATTATAAATTATTTTCTTGTTTTGTGGTTAATTTTTTTTTTTTTTTTGAAAAGATTGTGTTTAAAAGTTGACTAGTTAGTTTGCAAAAATTTGTATAACAAAATACTATAAAAGTAAACTTAAACTCATTGCTAGTATGCATGAGTCTAGAATGCAATTATACATCTAAATGAATAATCAAGAATAATTTAGATTTGGTACATTTTCAAGAAAGAAAGTTACCTAGTTTGTGGAGGACAACCTTTTCCAAAAAACTTACCTTAATAATAATGTATACCCTTTTTGTTTCCACATATATGTATTGTTTTGGTTTGTGCTTGATTAGCAAATTAAGTAATCTCTGAGGTTATGATAAGGACCCCACGAATTTTAGTGATAGTTGGAGATGACTTGAAGTCTTTTAATTTTTTTGCTTCACAGTAGTGTAAAGGTGACATGAGTTGTTATGTCCACAGTGATAAAAAGAATATAAAGGTGGAAAGACAGAGAAGAAATGGAGGTCTAATTAAAACATCAAAAAGATTCTCAGCTTAACAAGTGGATCGGACGGCATAGAAAGCGTCCAAACTGGTCCAAAGTAAGTCAACATCTGTACGGAAAAGAGTTATCCATAGTCCCACTCAGCCCGCCCTTAAACAGTTTTTAAAATATTTTATTATTTTACCCAAAAAAAAAGTAATGACTAAAAATTTTATAAATTTTATTAGGGTTATTCTTATAAATTGATGTGTCAATTTTATATATAAAACGATAAATTTATTTCCTATGTTATTGATTTAACTTTAATCTAATTTATTGCCATATCAATTGTTAAGCAATTTATAAAAGAACTTATAGTTGTTTTCAGTATTGTTTGTTGTGTATGTTTGAAGTTATTTTATATATAAATATATACACACATGAACATGATATGCAAAAAGCATGCGTTTTATTAGGTTCAGAGATTTTATAAAAAAATTTAGAATTTTGATATAAAAAGTGATATTAAAAAGGCATATAGAAATACGTACGGTATGGATGTATTATAGAATTCATCGAAAAATTCAAAATTGGAACAATACTTATATATTTAGATTATTTCTTATATTATATTCTATTTATTAATATATTTATATTATCTTAATATAATTTCATAATTTATTATAAAAAATAATTAATCTATGATATTAATTAATGAAAAAAATAAGTATATGTTTCTCTAATTTTTTTTTCCATACTTTTTAGGAAAGTGAAGAGCACAAATTAATGTTAATTAGTTTCTCATCTTATTATAATTTTAAAAAGTTTTATTTTCGTTTAATTTAAAATATTATATTTATATTTTTTTTTTTACTTCAACAAATATATTTGACATCAAGATATAATCGTCCCATTATTAAAAAAAATGATCATAATAGATCAAATAAAAATTCAAAAATATAAATAAAACTAACATATTGGTGTTTTATATTAATGGTAAAACATATAATTAATAATATTAATTTTGACAATTTGTTGTCAATGATAATGATATAACTAGGCATAATAACAACTACAGTGCTAATTAATATTAATAAGAATGTTAAATTTCAATCAAGTTGGAGTACATTTATAAAGTTGAAAGAAACTCAACCTGCATGTAACTCAAACTACATATACCTCGGTGGAATGAAGGCTTGACTCCAAAAATCAAAGTTTCTAAAACCCAAATGTGTATTTGACACTTGGGTCAAAACCCTAGCCGCCAATCGATAGCAAGGAGGTGTAATTCCTGGCGGCTCTTTGCTTGGCACGTCAAGTACCGATTTTAATAGCCTTTTCTCCTTACTTTCCATCTTTCTATAGTAGTTCGTTGAAAACTTAAAACACTTGTCCAAGATGAGGGGCCAATTCGTGTAGCACCATTAATTAGTCAAGTTTAGTTAGGGTTAGCTACTGGCTAGCTAGTAGCCACATGCATGTATTCATTAAATTAGGTGGGAGGTCATTTAACACATGTTATATAACTATGAGAATATAATCATAATAATGTTTAACATGCGTTAATTGAACAAACTAAAACTAGAATTAAGCAAGTCTACATGCATGTATAAGAACTAACTCAATTGTAAAACCCCTAATTTCTCATTAGTGAATTGTGATGCATTTTCTTGAGTTCTCTCTCTCTCTCTCTCTCTAATTCTCTCTCTCTCTCTCTCTCTCTCTCTCTCTCTCGTTTCTTCAATATTCTCGTATGGCCTAATTCCCCTCCTAAGACCTCTCACACAATACCTTACCTGCCACATTCATCCTCTCCCTTCATAACAAAACCCTTGTTTAGTTCCATCGCCAATCATATATTTCTAACATCTGAACAGTACTCAACATCTAAACCCCACCTTGATCCTTATAATAGAACAATATGGACAAAAAATGAATGCATGTTGATTATATATATATATATATATATAAAGAAATTTTCACCCATGTAACCCAACCAAACCCACACTATTGAAACTGTATGTGTGATTTTATTTTATTTTATTTTAAGTTTGTTAGTTTCATAATTATTTATTAAATAATGTGCTCAAATAGTTGAATGGAAATTCAATATTTTTATTAGGCAGAACAAGATGACTCTAACTTGACTATCCAATCCAACCCAACCTAAACCCTAATAAGATTTATTATGAGAGTCTTAAGTTAAACAAACATACATGCATATCATGCAAGTGCAGAAAATTAAATAACATACGATATGATGACTTAGGAAACCTTATGAAACAACTTGTTCTAAAGGAAAAACTTGGGGGGACTTGGCCTACTCAATTCTAAAGTAAGAAATTCACTATAAGCTGGAGATTTACAATTAAGAAAAACAATTTGCAGTAAATTTAACTTCAGTTATCAAATTGAGCTTTGAATCCCACAATCTTCCTTTATAATGAACTATTGCAACATGAACCTCCAATCTACACTCTTCAAAATCTCATTGAAGATTTAGATCTCTAGTATACTTGATAGCTGAAGGTTAGGAACTTGGTTCCACCGATTCAATGAGTATGTGTGTGATCTTCAATAGAGGCTTGAAAGAGAAGAAGATATAGAACCTCTTAGATCTCAAAAAAGCAGCTCCCAAGTCTTAGAAAACCTGTAGTAGGGTTTCATTTAAATACTAAGTGCAATTGTACTTAAACCTTAATCACTTATAGGGCTTAATGTGTTGAAAATTCTAGAATTGACTTTCAATCGGTCGAAATTGTTAAATTCTAAGTCCTTGAATCTACAATTTCATGTTCTTTTATACTAACTTAGCAGCATCTTAAGCATTGTTTAATTATACCTATAGACATTATAATCTATATCTAAACAAGTTAATGTGTGCGTGTTTGCCAACAAACCCACATATATATAGAACCAACCAAATAGAATGGAGTTGGTTTTACAGCTACCATGGGTTGAATTTGGGCCAATCAAGAAAGTTATATTAATTGAATTTTAAAAAATACCTTAAATCTGAAACAACCCAATCATGCACACAATGCTGTTATGGTAAATGCATTTACTTCTATATAAAACAATTTCAATATGCCTTATCTCTTTTACTTGTTTTTTTTTCTTTATTCCAGTAACAAACTGTGGCAAGACTTATTTGGTAACATGCAGAATCAAATGAAGCTAGGAAAAGGACTCACTCTCAATTTCGACGATTTTTTTTTCACATATTTTAACATGAATTCGGAATTCCTACCACGATCGATGCTGATTTCTTAATGTCTCTCCTGGTACAAGGATAAAATAAACTAATCCTAATGGTTATTCTTTAAGCATATTTTAATAGGGGTTGCCTACATCAAATGTACCAAGACCTAAGTGGGCATAAAGAAAAATTAAAAATTATAAAGACCAAACCTCGAAAGTATAGGTGGGTTGCCTCATAATGTGTAAGGTTTAGGGCAGCCAAGGAACACAAACAAATTAAATTGGTTATCACATTGAGCATGCATTCGAAATCCACCAATCATGTATTTTCTCCAATATATTATGTCAAGGAAGGAGGGCACATATTGTAGAGGATGTCAATTCCCAGCTCTCTCTAGTCTCTATCTTTCTTAATCACACATATATTCAGCTTTAACATGACCGAAAGTGAAAATTAATTTTGCAATAGCCCAAAGTAATAAGAGAAATTTAGATGATTCTGCCAAGATACCAATTCTTTATCCCTTTTTTTTTCAAGGAATAGAATCAAAATAAAACACTTGTGCCAAGATAATAAGAGAAGCCTCTCATTAGCTTTTCTCATCAAATGATTTAATATCAATTTTTTTGTCAATTTTTCCGGATCTAATCTCTAATCTAAAGGGAATCTACAGAGATCAAATGGATAAAGATTATACGATAAGGTTAATTCAACTTTCTTTATAGTTTTTTTTTTTGGAGGGATTATGAATTATGACATACTATATTATGCGGTCCAAATAAACAAGATTAGCTTAATTAAATAATTAAAAAAAAAACTTTTTTCCTACGTATGAAAACAACATTATAAAATACATCTTACAGGCTAAAAATGCCATTCTTATGCATGAAACCATAATTTCTCTTGTGAAGTTTCTTAGTTAGGTTTTTGAGAAAGTTAAATACAGGAGTTGTGGCGAGTAATGATTAGCTGCATATCATTTTCACATCAGCTTACCACTTTTTTTTTTTTTTCACTATTCAATGCCACTTATGCCTTGTAGATAATTGTGTTGTTTTATGTGGTCTGCCAATGGCCACCAATTGACATGCAAATCCTATGTGAATCATGTGATGGTCTAATATCGGGCTCAATCCCCCACTCTCACCCAGAAATAAGAACAACAACAACAAGAATGACACTCTTTGCGAGTGCCTAGATGCATAACATTCTTTAAGGGGTGTTTGGTTCACCTTAATGTGCCTTTGATTTAATTCATATGTTCTTAAGGTCATATTAAGGTGTTTGCCATAAGTAGCGTAAGATCACCTCTGTTCAAGAAAGTAATATGATTAAGGTGATATGATATATTTTAAAATCTTAATTTACGATAATGTTAGAAAAATAAATTTAAATGAACCAAACACCTTAATGTGACATTAAGGTAATATGCATCATATCAAGAGCACATTATAACGAACCAAACGCCCAATCGTTATCATATACAAATATTAAGCGTATAGCATATTCAAAAAGTCTGCTTTGGTGCAAGCTTCTCCCTTTGCGAGTTCATCGAGCCGGTACTCTATTCCCCTCACAATATATACGAAAAGGACGGATGTACGGCCCATTCGAGCTAAAAAGTTCCTACAATTATCAATCAAATAAAGGAAAAATATCCTTAATACCGCACCCATTTTTACCTTCTCCCACCCATTTGAGAAAGTTAGCACCTTACTTGTTTAGCTAAAAGGATCTGATTCCCACTCCTCTCCTCACGCAGCAACTTGTAAAATTTAATGGGGTAAGTTTCTAGTGCTCTCTCTCTGTCTACGAGAAGAGAGTGTTATTACTTATTAGTCAAAAGAGTTGCTTAAAATTGAAAAGATGCAAAGAATCAAATCCTGCTATTTAGCTTAGGTCAAGTCGGTTCTAAAACTGTATCTCTTTTTCCACCAAATGAGAGGGACAAAATGAAGTTCTTAAATTTATCAAAGATGCATATTGATAATTTACTCGATCATTATATTGATTTTGTCTCGTAGATGCTTTCACTTTAAAAGATTAAGTTCTCTTGGGGGAAAAGAAAAATGACCCCTACATATTTTATTAGTCAAATCACACCAAATATATAATAGTCAATCAATTAGGGCCATATAAAAGTGTTGATCAAGTTAGGTTTAAAACTTCACGTGAGAAAAAGGGTGAGTATGTAATAATTTGCTAATGAAGGGTTGATTATTCAGTCGATGTTAAGTGATTCGTTTCCTTGCCTATGATTAGTGAAACATAGAGGCATAATAGAGGGGTATTTGGTGCTTTAATTAATAATAATTAAGAATATGATTTGGATCCCACTCCACCACTAAGCTTTTCTTAATAATAATTTTTTATAAAAAAAAAAATTCTTGTCCATGCTCTTATATACAATAGAATAACATTTCGTGCTTGGCCATTGGTTGCTTTGAAAGGAACGGTCCTCAATAAACTTCAAAATTGCATTAAAGAAATAAAATCAAATTTTAATGGTGATTCCTCATCTCCCTCTCTTCTTTTGGTCAAAGAAAATAAATATTAATCTCACGCGTGCTTGGGCATTGGCATATAAATGCACAAGTGTAAGCAATTAAGGTCCTCTAATGACTATAAAATTTCCCTTTCATCACCTAAGCACGATATGATAGATCCCTTTTTTTCACCCAAATCTTAGACTTCCAACTTGTCATTGGTTAATCCTCAAAATCCTGTTGCAAATAAACCTTCTGAGAGTTTAGATACACAATCTTCAGAACCGTTTTAGAATATTTTAGACTTGTTAGTGTAATTCCATGATCAAGTTCTTAAAATTTTACTTGTCCATTTTAAAATTAACGGGTCGGATTGTGTCACATAATAATAATTTAAATTGAACCAAAATGACGATGGTTATGTTTGTCTAAATGTTGATGATGTGACAAAATCTAACCCAAACACCTTAAAATAAACAAATAAGGTTGTAGAAACTTCATGTTGAAATTACCATAAGAACTCTAGAAGATGCTAATGAGCTATGAGTCTATGACTCAATTTTTATATTATTTTCCAAATGTCTTTATAACATAAGATTGTGAGTGGGAGAAAGAAACCCAAAAGGAAACACACAATTATTTATAGTGGAGATTTTATTCCCCTTTTTTCCCCCTTGTTTTATTTTATTAAGAAATAAAGGTATTTAGGTTTCTTTGAGTACCTAACTATTTTCTTAGGTATATGCAATACTCGTGTCTCTCACACACTAAATCTTCATAGGGAGGAATTCCTTGGGGTGGCATCAAGATGCTAACTAGAGGTTTTGAATCTATAATCTCATAAATTTTATAAGGTTTTAGGAAACCACTAAATCAACTCCTTGGGATTTTCTACTCTCTTTCTTTAGGTCACTCATATATTGTGAAAATAAAGAATTGTGTGTAATTTCTTATATATTATTACATTATAATATATAATAATGTAATAATATATAAGCACAATTCTCTATTTTCTTTGGGTAATCCATGTTGGCAGCCCATTTGTGGGGTTGGAAAACCCTAAATCTAATTAGGGTTTATGGAGGCATTTAGCCTTTTTTTTCACAATAAACTTGCACACATGGATTTCCCAAGTCTTAGGGGAAACTTAATAATTTTCCTCTCTCTCTCTCTCTCTCTCTCTCTCTCTCTCTCTCTCTCTCTCTCTCTCTCTCTCTCTCTCTCTCTCTCTCTCTCTCTCTCTCTCACACACACACACACACACACACAGGATCCAACTCAAAAATCCAAGTTTTTTGCTTGAGGCTAAATACAAGTGTTTGATAATAACATAATTCTCATCTACTCATACAAAAGTTGTTATGGTCATGGTGATTGTTGGAACATACGGAAACAATTGTAGCAAGTTTGTGATTCATGTTCTTTTTAATTGTGTTTCATTTTTTATTTACAAAATGATTGATGTAAAATCCTATAGACACCTAATTTTGCAACCGTCATTTAACCTAAAACCAAGCTTAATTTCACAACATAAGTGCAAAATTGTCATTTTGATTATTAGATAAACAAGAGCTTAAAAAAAATTATGTCTTGACTATCAAAATGACACATTGAATGTGAAAATGTGACCACCAAATCTTAAAATCAAGCCACCTCAAGTTTAAAAGAATAACACACATTCTTGAAACCTAGAGTTAACCACATGCAATTATACGAATAACACTCATTTTTGAAACCTAGAGCTAACCACATGCGATTATGGATGATTAATAATGGTGTACTCTTTAAAGAATTAATTATAATAATTTCATGTTAATATCTCATTGGTCCAAGCTTAATACAAAAATGTACATAATGCATTGGATGATCCTAATAAATAATTAGGTTTTTTAATAATTGATTGATTATCTTGAAAAATAAAATGGTATATTAAAATTTAAAATTATCTCTTAGCATCATATGAACTTGTAACTGCCCCAAAACTTATCAAAAATCAAGAAAAAGAAGGAAATCTAAAATCATAGGAGAATTAAAGTGCCAATCGAACACTCATGAGTTGGTAAACGATTTGTGCCTCTAACTCAAATTTTCAGTTTTTTCCTCAAGTTTTTTCTTAAAAAATTATATGCACTCTTATCTTATCAACTTAGCGGATAAAAAAGACTGAAATGAAAAAGGCTGAAAGTTAGAGGATCAGTTTTGAATTTTTGTCCCATTGAAACAAGCAAGTAGGTATGAACTGAGATAGCTTTGGAAATGAGCATTTGAATCAAAGTTGGTAGCTAGTAGTTTTGAATCCAAGACCTCATTGAACCTTAGGAACTGCTTGACCAACCCCTTGAAATTAATTTTTGCAGAATTTGGATGTTTGCAAACTGACTTAGCAAATAATGTGTTGATTAAACCATATTGTCAACAAAAATACCTATCTAACAATGGAATTTTCCATTTTAAATGTCAAAATATCACTTGCAATTCAAAGGCCTACCTAGATGGATCTTTAACTAGAGTTTATATGGTTCCTCACATTATTGATAAAAAAAAAAAATGGACATTTAACTAGAGTTAAATGTCAAAATATCACTTACAATTCAAAGGCCTACCCAATGTACCCAACCTAACACATTTTTGTCAATTTTGTCCAAAAACTTGGTAAAGATTAGGCTTTATAATAGAGGACAACATATTTTGACTGTAATTCAAAGACTTACCCAAATGGACCTTTAGCTAGAGTTTACATGGCTTTTCACATTATTGATAAAATAAAAAATTAATAATAAGAAAGCTTGTGAGAGGGGAGTGAATTGTGAAAAAATTTGGTGCATGTGGCACTACTCATTAAGAAAACTAGTACAACAAGTTTAGATCCACAAAAATTTGTGCAATTGTTGTGTTTGGTTCAACGAAAAATATTTTCGGACCATAAAATATTTTCAAATGAAAATATTTTCTACAAAACAACTTATTTTCAAATGTTTAGTTGTGTTCATAAAAATACTCTAAAAATTATTTTTAAGTGTTTGTTTGTAGAAAATATATTTTCTATTAGTTTCTCATATTTTTCTCAGTTCTCAAGCATATTTAATTTTAAAAAAATCATAATTAGAGACCAGCGATGGCAGGCATGTTAGTGGTAGATTGTGGTTGAGTAGTAAACAACCGAAAAACAATTTCCGATCGACTAATAGTATTTTCCATTAACCTAAACACCAATAAATACAAAAAAAATATTTTTCAAAAATCAATTTACGTCCAATCAAACGCAAAGGAATATTTCATAACTGCGTAAAAAACAAGTATTTTAATAGTTTGATAATAAATTGATATCATGGTACGAGCAAATGAGAACCCATAAAGAGTGGGTCCGGCTTCTGTCCAGTGGCCAGTGCCACTGGACCCGTTGGATGCATTACACGTGTCCAGTTTTGAACACGTGTCGCTAATCCAACGGGTCCAGTGGCTACTGGCCACTGGACAGAAGAGTAAAACTAGTAAGCTGGGGACACGTAGGTATGACAAGGACGAAACCACGAGGTGAGTCAGTCTCAATGAAGTGTGTATATTATGACGTGTACAGTACGATCACCTACCAGATTTTTTTTAATAGTTAAAATTTTTTTTTTTCGAAAGCTGGACCACAACAGATCGGTATCCCACGCCCTTCCAAAGAAAGTATATCGCACTCTCCAAAGCACACACAAAGTGCTAATAAAATCTTGACAACACGTTTAAAGAAATGCATAGAGTATAAAATGTATAATATGGAGTATTTTGAAAATATAAAAATAAATTCACTCAATAAGTTTTCTATTTTAAAAAATGATTCATGATTAGTTTAAGAGATTTTATTCTATCAATAATTGTTATCAAACATTTTTTTTGGTTTGTTCATTTTGAAAGTTTAAGTTCAACATTGTCTTGTCTAAGTACAAGAATATTGAAAGTGTATTATTATAATTCAAAATGTGTGGTTGAATTTATAGGATTTAACAAAACATTTATTCTAACAAGGAGAATTCTTTGTGACATTGATAGGCACTCTTTTACAATGATCCTTGTTCTTTTATTGGCCCTGCAAAAGACAAATTAGGTTCATGAGCAACTAAACCTCATAAATTGCAAGTATCTTAAAATAATATAGGAATCAAATCAAGGGTGAACCTTGAATTTCAAGCTAGGGTGAGCCAAAGTATAAGAAGAAAAAAAATTTCCAAATAGGTATTCATATAGTACTAACAAACTATCAACCAAGATCAATATATAAAATCAGTATTTCTTAATATATTAAGATGAAATCATTTACCAACCAAAAAAAACAAAATAATATTGTTTCTTAAGAGCATCAACTGTTGCCAAAAAAAAAAAATCACAAACCAAAACTTACTTTTTTTACTTTAATATAGCATTTGAAATGTCCCGTATAGTAGTGTTTTTGGTATTTAGTGTTCTAAATACTAAATATTTACCATTTAGAACACCTAATACTAGTACTCTAATATTGAGCTGACTGAGATTTTTTATTTTTATTTTATAATTATATTTTTGTTAAGTTTTTGAGCTGGGTAGTTGCTTGTTCAGCTAGGCTAATTAAAAGAAAGGAAGTCTAAGTTTTTGGAAGGCACAACTCTATAAATAATATATATATATATATATATATATATTAAAAAAATTCATTTTTTTTCCTTGGTCTAGGGGGGCCCAAATTTTTTTTCCATTTTTTTCTTTGGGCTAGGGGGCCCGGGCCCCCTTGTAGGTCCGTCCCTAAATCAAATAGGTGATAATTTCAGTTAATAAATGTATATTTGCCTAAAACTTTTAATTTTTTTTTTTTTTGTCTCAGCTATTTTTTTAAAATTAACAAAATTAATTTTTTGCTTTTTTATATTTAAGATAAGCTAGTTTTTAGCCTTTTGTTATACATTTTACATAAAAATTATAAAAAGTTATATCTTTTAATAAGCATTATGCACATAAGTTTCTGAAAACTACAAGGTTTTCAAATGCTCACTTAGACTTTTATAATATGTTACATATGTTGTTGGTTTTAAAATTAAAGGATCAAATTAGTTTAGTTCTCTAGTTTTTTGACAAAGTTCTTTGATTAATTTAAGAAGTCTCATTTTTAATGCCCAACTTGCTTATCACTTATTTTAAGCATTTAACTTGAATATTTGTCTTCTAAAACATTTTAATTTTTTTTAAATTTTTTTTATAATTTAATAATTACAAAAATGAGGCAGGAGGGATTCAAACTATGACCCCTCTAATAAAATGGGAGTAGGCTTTGAGCCACAAGGTTCAAGGCTGTCAACGATATTTTAGAAGCTAATATTATTCAAAACGTTTATTGCATTCATTGAAATAAACAAATTTCACTCAAGTAATAAAATTCTAATGGAATTAATTTTCTAAATAAGACGTATAATTTGGTGAATTCTTTTCATTTTTTTTTAATGATAACATAATATTAACTTAAAATTAGTATTGATGAAGTATGAGTTGAAACCCAATTGGATGCTTTATCCTTTAATGATATGGTGCCATTTATAATAATAATAATAATAATAATAATAATAATAATAATAATAATAATAATAATAATAATAATAATTGTAAGAGCACAAATCGAGCTGGACCAGAGTTAGACTTTTTGACCAGACTAATAAGCCTTAAACAATAAATTTATAGAGAGTGGACTCCTGATCTAGGTTGTTTAGACGGTAGATAACACAAAAGTCGGATTAAATCATATATCTCATGTACTAATCTCATACAAAGATGTAATATTGAGTTGTGTATATTGATACAGAGGACAATTCTCAGGGCTTTTTTACAAGTTCTTTCTCGCTCCCCGCTTTTTCTTTCTTCTTCCCTTTCCTTTTATAGGCCTTTTTCTGTTTCTTCTTTCCTTCACGTGTAGTCCAGGTGTTCCCTTTTTGGATACTTGTCCCATCATTCCCTCTTACTCCCATCTCTGGTGGTGATGGTAGGATTGAACTCTAACGCTCAGGAGTCACTTCACCATTAATGCGGCCAGAGAGATAGGTAAAATGCCTTCAATACGGTGGTAACAGCTTTTTATTGGATATTTGTCTATCAAATTCCCTTAACTATTGTCCTCGTTCTTTCAGTTATTGCATCCACGGTCCCTAGTACGGGAGTCTCTGAACCTCCAGGCCACTAATATTGTCCTCGGCAGCAATCTGCCGAGGACAATATCATCCTCGGACGTCATGTCTAGTGGTGCTTCCCTCATGTGTGGCAACTTCCTTTGTCACACGGCCTCGCAGGATGGAATTATTATGTCCTCGGATCATTCCGCGTTGTTGAGTTGGACTTTCTTCTTTATGGGGGCCTTTGGGCTGGCTCAATACGTGATTTGGGCCCACGGACACTACAATAATAATAATAATAATAAGGTAGTGGTATGATGGTATCCCAATCTTTGACCATACAATTCCACTTTCGTCAATGAGACACCCCAAAAACCACATGGACTATTATTGTGGTGAATTGAACTTAAGACTTCCGAGTTTATTTCACACCCTAGACCAATGTGCCCATTATCTTTGTATCTCTCAGGGTTAATGACAAGAGACACTCAATTCTAAATTTTCTAAACAGAAAGAGAATTGTTTAAGACTTATTATTATTATTATTCATGCTTTTTTTTTTAGCTAAACGATAGACATTATTATTCATACTTAATACTCATATCTTTGTACCAAAAACATTGCAGCTTAATTAATTAATACTTTTTGGTGTTTTTAATGAAAATATTTAATGTTCAAATCTTTCCATCCCTAAACATTCACATCATTGCATGAAAAATAAAATCATTCTTAACCTCACATGTAAGCTAGGTTTGGATCCAGCTTATAATTTGTGCGTCCACGTTTTGCTGATTTTTTTTTTTTTTTTTTTTGTTCTGCTGGGGGGACAACAGAGTAGGCGCGCACTATGCGCGTGCTGTACACGCACTGTTCACGTCCTTTTTTAACAATTTTTATTAAAAATAGGTCCCACAGTACTATTTACACATTTAAAATTTATTTTACTACAGTGTTTTTAATTTTCAGTTTTTAATTTTCAGTAATAAACTCTATTTAAACGGATCTGTAGGGAAAATGAACTACTGCCAACAGGTTTGTACTTTTAAATGGCAAATTGCATAAACATTAGTAAAAACAAAAACAATAAATTCAAATGACCCCACCAATTGGATATTTGAAGCGAGTGAGTTGCACATACCCTCCAAAGCGCGGGCCAGAAATGAACGTAAGTACTATCAAACTAATACTACATTCTTGAATACAAATGGGTCCCAAAGAGATAAACAAGGGCAATGCACGTAATTACACATTCCTAACAAGGTCAAAAAGTACCATAATAAAAACACACACAAATTTTAAGAAAAGAGAAATAAAAAACAAACAAAAACAAAAAACAAACAAGAAATAGTCTGCCGGGTTTACACGAGCCAATACAAAGCTGCCTGCCACGATGCAGACAAAGAAAGGAGTAGATGGGGTGTGAGTGGTAAAATGGTAACGGAACGGAAACAGCGTCCGTTAAATAATTCTGACTGTGGATCGGCCGTTGCAGTTCCCAATGCGCCGTCAAGTATACGGCGCAACATTGATGTGATGTGTTGTGGGATGATGTTATAATTAGAGGCGTAATGAATGCCGGGCGTCGTTGTCACTTATCACACGGCTGCCGTTTGCTTTCCACACCATTTGGAAAAACGCTTATCCCTTTATCCTATTAGCTTCTACCGCATGTACGGATTATATTCAAAGCAGCAAAAGAATCCAAAAATGAAAAAGAAAGGAGAAGAAGATATTTTTATCGAACATTTTGACTAAAATCAATAATAATTTAATATATAAAAATAGGTTCGGTTAATGTATGTTCTTATAGTATATACTAATAAATTTTTTTTAAAAAAATTATATCGAGAATTGAAAAAATTATCAAAATTTTTTCAAATCCTAATAAAACTTTTTCAAAAAATGGTATACTATTGTAGTAAAATCCATATAAAATTTAGGGTAAAATGTAAAATTGATTCTCTAAATTTCTTCAAATTTCATTTCAGTCATCTAACTTTACTTTTACTCATTTCAGTCGTTTAACTTTTAAGTTTATTCAATTATGGCTTTTTCATAAAATTTTGTTATATGTTGTGATTAATTTTTCAATTTTATAATTTTTCTTCAAAAATTTTAAACTAAAAAAATTCAATTAATGATTGAAAAATAATTTCCAATTTTTTTTTTCAAAATTTTTTAACAAAAGTTAACGGAAAGGTTTTAATTGAATAAATCTAAAATTTAGAGGACTGAAATGAACGAAAGTAAAGTTAGAGAACTAAAATAAAATCTGAAAAAAAGTTATAGGATCAGGTTTGCATTTTAATCTAAAATTTATTATAAAAATGTTGTGAATATATCACTTTCTCGAGAGAAATAAATTTTTAAACAATACATATTATGCAGTTATTTCTTGTTTTTATTTGACAAGCATAAAAGAAATGTTAAAATTAACAAAGTAATTAAGAGACTTGCTTAAGAGAGAATTAAGAAATTAATGGGTGATTATTATTTTGAATAGTTGCTAGAGTGAGGAGATATTTCAACTAATTTTTAGGGTTTTGAGAGACTTGGTATAAAGGGGAGGTGAAAGGTCACTTAAAATATCTCTTCTTCTTTTTTAATCTAAAAAATATCTCTTTTAATCTCTTAGTTATTTTGTTAATTTTGGCATTTCCTTTGCATAGATTTGTATGTATTTTTTATAAAATAAATTGACATTCTAAACTATAACAAAACTATTTCAAAGTTTTTTTTTTCCCTATATTATGAGGTAAAATATGCTTTTTTTTTTTAATAAAATTTTTATAATCAATAACTTGAGTTTATATAACACTTTCTTTTACCTTAAAATTGGCAAATACTGAAGTCAGGTTGCTACTATTGAAAAAAGGACAACAGTGATTTTTCTATTAATTGAAAATTCACTATTGAAAATGAATGTTTTAGAAAATAAATGTCTTAATTTATCACATAGGTATGATAACAGATATTTTTTCTATTATCCTTTTAAATTTTTTTTTGAGAATCGATTATTATCTTTTTACATAGTTCCTTCTTATCGAATGTACATGTTTCGATTTTTCATTGATCATCATTGAAACTCATATGCTGTCATTATAATTGTTTCCACCATTCATAGTGCAATCCCATCGATCAAAAGAAGAAAAGACTCCATTTATGCCACAAAAAGCTGGTTTTTGTTCTATCATGTAAAACAATCATGTTACTAGTAAAATTATGTAAAATTATCATTTGTTGTTTGATAGTTTTTTTTCCCTTATAACTAGAGGTATATGTTGTTTGATAATATATATTTTAATTATAATAGGAAATGATTTGAATATTGGATGTCTCAGTTATGAATATCAAAAATATCAATCAGATGAATAATAAAGCTCTTGACGTTTGATACTTTATTTGATTTAGAAGTGTTATTATTATTATTATTATTATTATTATTACTATTAGTAAGTCACCTGTGTGACATATAGATAATGTTGTAATGTTTTATATAAGATGCTTTTGGAGAATGCTGTATATGTATTATAGCATAATTGTTATATACCTTTATTAGTAATGAGTTCATCATAAAAAATGACAATTATAATTTTCACACACATTTATTATAATTATTCAATTGATATAATGAGAAAAAAAACTTTGAAGGAATATTATAGAATAAAAATTGATACAAAATGTCTCTTTTTCTTTCTTCTTAATTCTAAAACAAAATACACATCTTAAACACCCACAGTCAATCACATCATTTACAAAATCTACAAATTCACAACGTCCGGCCTTAACACTAAAATCGTATTTGCCGTTGTCACTCAATATGAAATGCAAACCCTCCTTCCTTGGTTGTAGCCAACTCATATGGGTTATGATTAGATGAAACAACAATGTTAGAGCTAGGTAGGTGTTGTTGAAAGATTGAAGGTAAATGGTATAGTTTTTTGTCTGCATGTATTTGGCATGGGATGGTATGAAGGGCTATGAGTAGGTTTATATAAAGAGGTAGAAGTGCGAGAGGTAAAAATGATGAATTAAAATGTAAAGAGTTTTGTGTATGTGTGAGAGATTAAAAATCTTGAAACATTGAACCAAAAGGTACAAAAAATATTTATTTTTTAATTATAAAAGTCTTGAAATATTAAACTAAACGAAACAAAAAGTTATTATTTAATTTATTCTTATCTGTAACACTTGAGAATATTTAATTTTTTTTACATAAAACGTACCACTTAACAAAACTTTATACTTTCTCATATACCGTCTCTATTTATATCTATATATATATATATATATTGATTATTATTATTGTTTGCTCTATATAACAAGTGTTACTCTGATTTGTAGTTGTATAATAACTAATAAGTAGTAACTTTTCATAATGACATCATTCTTCTAAAATAATAACAAACTATATTATGCACTTTGGATTAAAGAAAGAACATTACTAGTCGTAAAGTAGTACTAAAGTAGTAACCCCAAATAAACTAGATGTCATCACTACTTATAAACTCTACAGAATGTATGTATGTATAATGTATGTAACTCTGTACAGTTGACTGTCCTGTACCAGTAAAACCTGTTGAAAGAAAAGAAAACATATTTGATGGATGACAATTTGGTGGGCCAAGCAGGAGTGTTTATCCCGCATCACTGGAGAAAAAAAAAAGTAATAGGACGGGTATGTATGGCATCATAGGCCAGAGGACTAGACAGACTTTTTGTTTTAAAGAGGGAGAGAGAGGGAGAGAGTGGACACTGAAATAGAGTACAACAGTAGAGGCTAATACAGAAGTGTAGAAGAAGAGACTAGAGAGAGAGAAAAACAAACAAGTAGAAAGAGACTTGAGAGACAAAGAAACCAGCAGAGAGAGAGAGAGAGGGAGAGAGAGAGAAAGAAAGAGAAAGAGAGAGTGTATTAATATATTGACTCTCTCTCTCTCTCTCAGTCACACAGACAGAAAAAAAAAAAAAAAAAGAAGCAAATTTGGGGATTTGGTAACGTTGATTCATTTCATTCGTTCAGGGTCTCCCTTGTTAGAAGAACAAAACCAAACCAAACCCAACAAGAAGAAGAAGAAACAAAAACGACAGCAGTAAGCAACACCACCACACAAGGCTTGAGGAGTGAGAGAGACAGAGACACAAGAGAGAGATTCACAAAGGAAGAGAAAAAAAAAGCAAAGTGGTTTTTGGGGACCAAACAAAGACAAAAGCAGAAGAGCCGGTTTTGTAACCGAAGCAGAAGAGAGTGTGTGGCAGTCGTTACAAAACAACAGCAGCAACAATAACAATAACAGCCTCAACAGCAACTAATCATTATGATTACTCGTTGCATAACCGTCCTGTCTGCCTAGGCCTGCCTTTACTCGCTTTCTGTGTTTTCTTGCTTGTAAATGGGGTAGTCTTATATTTCATCATCATCATCATCTTCTTCTTCTTCTACTGCTACAGATACTAAAGGATTGACCTTTGAGCTTTGCTTTCGTTTACTGGGTTTTATTTTCTATTTCTTCTTCACTGTTTACCTTTGTACGACGTTGTTTGTTTGTGGGGTCTTCAATGGCACATCTGGAAGGGAGTTCTAGGAGTTCGTCAATTTCTCAAGGGGAAACGGGTAAGGAAGCTTTCTGGGTTTGCCGAGAAATTTGGAAAAAGAGAGTAGAAATGAAAGCATTCTCTGTTTGGTTGCCGAGAAAACGCAGGAAAATAATTTGAAAGTGAAAGTTTTGTTATTTTCTTTATAGTAAAACCCTCTTTTCCGTTCTGGGTTTTGAAGGAAAAAAAAAGTGAATAACTTCTACCAGCTGAGCTAAATATTAGTCTTTAAGCTTTGTAGAGTGAAGGTTTTGAATTCTCAGCTCACAACAATAAATTGATGTTAGAAGTTGTAGCTCACTTCATTCGCCTGTGTTTTCTTGCAACCAAGCGAAGCAGAAACTTTCTCAGCTACTAAATAAAGCTAAAGCTTAAGATCCACTATATTTCTATTTTTTTCTGAATTTATTTTTGAAAATTTTATTGGAATTTTGCAGGTTGTGTAAATGATGATCTGTACACGGAGCTGTGGAAGCTATGTGCAGGGCCTCTGGTGGATGTACCAAAGCCTGGGGAGAGAGTGTTTTACTTCCCTCAGGGTCACATGGAACAAGTACAGTACAACCACTCTCTTAGTTTTCACTGTTTTTGTTTTCCTTGTTTCCAAAAACAGATCAAAATCTGCTTTTTCTCTTTTGCTTTCGCATGTTTTCAATGTTTGTTTTTTGGTTGCTTTATTGGGTTTTGTAGTTGGAAGCATCAACAAATCAGGGGCTGAATCAGCAAATCCCTCTGTTTAATCTTCCTCCCAAGATCCTTTGTCGTGTTGTTCACATTCGATTACTGGTATTCTGTTTTTGTTCTTGATTTTCTAGATATCTGTTTTTGTTTTTTCTGCTTTCTATAACTTGGATTTATTAAAATTGTTGGTCAATTTATTTGTAGGCTGAACAAGAATCAGATGAGGTTTATGCACAGATCACTTTGCAACCGGAAGCAGATGTGAGATTTTATTTCTTTATTGTCTTAATTATTTTTCTTTTTCTTTTTTTGGCTCTGCTTGGCTGCTGAGAAAATGGGGAACAAAGAAAGGTAGTTGGACTTGAGAATATAGATTTTTTTTTTTTTTGGTTCCCCTAGTTTATGAAAGAATGATATCAGATAACTTGTTTTGGAGGAAAAAATTATTGTAAGAAAAAAAATCTAATTTGTCTAGTTGTTAAACACCCTTAATCAGAGAAAGACAATGACAATTTTCTAATTCATTTAATCTTATACTCCACGATTTCTCTGCAATCAATAGTTGCCTAAAAAAGAATTAGCCAACTCTAGAAATAAGGTCTTTAAGTAGAATGAATTTATATTTGGTTACGGTGAATTGCAGCAAAATGAGCCTTCAAGTCCTGATATATGCCCACCTGAGCCTCCAAGGCAAACAGTGCACTCGTTTTGTAAAATTTTAACTGCTTCAGATACAAGCACTCATGGAGGGTTCTCGGTTCTTCGAAAGCATGCCACTGAATGCCTGCCTTCATTGGTAATAACTCTTATTTTGATAATCTGTTGTTGAATATACATGTTCTAGTGGCTGATAGAAAGCTTTTCACATGCACTGCTTGCTGTTTATATTTTGGTAGGACATGACCCAAGTAACACCAACTCAGGAATTAGTTGCCAAGGATCTTCATGGGTCTGAGTGGAAGTTTAAGCATATATTTAGAGGTATCACATTTGTGCAATTTAAATTTACTTTGTGAATCAATGCTTTCTTAGCTGTTCAATTTCTGGTAGAAGCCTTAGTTTATTTCATTTGGAGCAAACTAGTCCAAAGCACAAGTAGAATTAGATATGTTACTAGGGAATGACTCTGTAGCCTTGTTCTATTGTTAAAACGATGTTTCTCATTTCAACTGAATGATTAGGCCAACCACGGAGGCATTTGCTTACAACGGGATGGAGTAACTTTGTCACATCCAAGAGATTGGTTGCGGGAGATGCCTTTGTGTTTTTGAGGTACCTAAACTACATGTATTATACGTGCCTTTTGTTTAGAGTCAGGTGCATGCATCTTGTGGTAGCTTAATCTTTTTGGTTCTCAATAACCTGTTGTATAGGGGTGATAATGGGGATTTGCGAGTAGGTGTACGGCGTCTGGCTCGCCAGCAGAGTCCCATGCCTTCATCGGTGATATCCAGCCAGAGCATGCATCTTGGAGTGCTTGCTACTGCTTCTCATGCTGTTATGACCCAAACCCTTTTTGTAGTTTTTTACAAGCCAAGGTTTGTGCTTGTATATTTTGTAAACTTGGATGTGTGTATCAGTTGATTAATCTTTTTATTTAGCTTCGATTTCTTTTGCTACATGATTTTTTTCAGGACTAGCCAGTTCATTATTGGTGTAAACAAATATCTAGAGGCTGTTAACAATGCGTTTTCAGTTGGCATGCGCTTTAAGATGAGGTTTGAGGGAGAAGACTCTCCGGAAAGAAGGTAACAAATAAAATATGTTTTTGGGGCGTTGGGTCCTCCCTCTGTTTAATCTTAATAGTTAATTCCTATGTAATTTGTTTGGTCAGGTTCACAGGCACTATAGTTGGGGTTGGAGATATATCTAAAGAGTGGTCAGATTCTAAATGGCGGTCATTGAAGGTTGAAAATAGTTCTTATTTATGCATTTATATTTTGACATATTTATTATCTTCTTTTTTATACTTGTTTGTCACAATTACTTCCCATTTTAGATTCACTGGGATGAACCTGCGACAATACCAAGGCCAGAGAGGGTTTCCCCTTGGGAGGTAGAGCCTTTTGCTTCTTCTGCATCCTTAAACCTTACTCAACCAGTGGTAAAGAGCAAGAGGCCCCGACCTGTTGATATTCCATCTTCTGGTATGAGAAACTACTTTGTTGAGTTTGTTCATTGAAATAGGTGACTCTGAGTATTTGATATTTATGTGCAACTATTGGAATGTAGAAATCACCACCAATTCTGCAGCATCAGCATTTTGGTTTCATGGATCAACTCACTCCCATGAGTTAACCCAATTAGGTAGTGCTGCTGAAGTCCAAAGCCGTGAAACCTGTGGCGTCAGGCCTTCTAGCCAGAAAGAAATCAATACTAATGGCTCATGCATCCGAACAGAAGGCATATGGCCCTCGTCTCCACATGTGAATGTCTCACTAGATCTTTTCTCGGATTCAGCAGAGGAAAACAAAACTGTAACAGCACAGTCAACTATCCCTGATTATCTCTCTCCAGGTTCATCTATGCTAAATAATGGTGCCATAAATGACCATGTGGAAAAGCGGACAAAATCTAAGACTTTTCTTGGTTGCCGGCTATTTGGAATTGATTTGACAAAAAACTCCCAAACCACTGCTCCTCCAGAGAGGGAATCAGCAATGATGATGTCCAGTAGTGCCAAAGGATCTAGTTCAACTGCTATACCAGAAGCTGATAGGGTGCATAATCTGGATGCTTCAAAGTCCTCAAACGAACAGAAGCAACTTATACCAGATGTGTCACTGAAGGAGACACAGAGCAAGCAGGGCTCCACTCTTTCCATGAGAACTCGTACCAAGGTATAATTTATTGTTATTGCTGGTTCAATTTGGATTGTGCTGCTACTTCTAGTATTGATGCTGATGACAATGAATATTGTTGATGTTGAGAAGGTGCAAATGCAAGGGGTTGCTGTTGGCCGTGCTGTTGACTTGACTGTGTTGAAGGGGTACAATGATCTTATAGATGAGCTGGAGAAAATGTTTGAGATTAAAGGGGAACTTCGTACACGGAACAAATGGGCTGTTGTTTTTACTGATGACGAAAACGACAAGATGCTTGTGGGCGATGATCCATGGCCGTAAGTAACTCAAAATTGGTCTACTACAGTATTCTATTTCCGATTCAATAGACACTGTCTTGTAAATACTGTTTTCTTTCTGATTGCAGGGAGTTTGTTAAGATGGTTAGGAAAATCTACATTTGTTCAAGTGAGGAAGTGAAAAAGATGAGTACGAGATGCAAGCTTAATGCTTTGTCATTTGAAGGTGAAGGAACTGTTGTGAGTTCGGCCTCAGAGCATGGGGCCAGAACTTAAATAGTTCAGTCTCCGTTTTACTTTATGGTTATATTTGTTTTACTTTATTTGCTTGCGTTGGGGTGGGTTGCTGGTGGTTTGGTTTGCTCATATTTTTGGAGCTTTCACAAGGACAGTCAAAAAGTATGCTCAATGGATTGGGATTTGATGTAAGGGGTGGTAGATTCTTATGTTGAACTAGAGGAACTTAAAGCAAGGGAAATGGAATCTGTGTATACCTTATTTATGGTTGGTTGGTATAAACATTATTCTGCCTGTAAGAATACCTATGTATTTGCATTTTGATTTCAGTTTTACTCTGGTTTCTTGTGTGTGAATATTCTTTTCTTGTGCTCCTTGTTTAATTTATTCTATTTTATATTTTTGCTGACTTCCTTGGTTTATAATTTTCCTCCTCACAAAGGACTCTATGTATGTTCTACACATTTTCAAGGACATAAAATGTCCATGCGGTTAATCTTGCCTGTTGAAGGCTCTCTAAACAAAACTCTTTAAGTTGTTTTGGCTCCTTAAAAAGTTGGCAGATTGTCAAGGGATGTGCTATTGGATGGGTGAGCCATGGAGTCGAGGGTTGTGCTATTGATGATGTGCATAGTTTTAGAGCGCATGCATTTTGTACTTATTTTTTATTTTTATAATGGAGTTAAAACAACACTTGGTTCCCTTCCAAAGCCTCTGTTAACGATTTGGTTGGTGAGAGGGCCCTAGGCCAATTATTCTGGCAACTTAAGCAATTCTTGTACTTTGAAGAATTAGGTAAAAAGGTTCATTCTCTCTTTCCTGGAAATGAAGAATAATACTGTTGCTGTATTCACATTTTAGTAGTAATTTAGGCCAAGCAGAAGGGTGATCATATAAACAGGAAAGATACAAAGTTTATCATAATTTGAACAACTAGAAACTTGTATCCATGGGCAATCCTAATCAAAATTCATCATCAATGATGTAAATTACGATCATTTATAACGTACAAATATGTTCACAATCCCTCTCAGACATAACTTCAAATCACATTATATCTAAAAAAATCTTTTAATATAAACAATCCGAAATCTAAATGCATCCAAAGCTATTTTCATATTTTAAAACAATAAACAAGCTTCTAACTCATACATGTCGGCATATTCTAATTTCACAATCTACCAAGCTAGCTATTTGAAGAAATCTACTTTATGTTCTTTTAAAAATCTCATCTTTTTAATATAGAAGCATCACTTGTAGGGCAAAAATGATTAAACCCTTTACAATATTGTTCGTATATAAGGCTCTAATTCTAACCATACGACTATTGATTGAATAAAAAACGTATTATCAATTTGCAAATCATCAGATTCTTTTTTCACAAATGCTTTAATCATCAAAATCATGTTTTCCTATAATAATTTATCACATATATTAATATAATGCTTAGCTACGTTTTTTAAAATAGTGTTTTCAATTCAAAACGTTTGCTTTTTAAATTATTTCCTTCTCAAAATGCACATTCATGACTCGGATGTACACTAAAATCAAATACTCAATAAAAAAATTGAGGCAATTGCTACTGTAGAGAGACAGAGAGATTGATTTCTCTTTTGGTTTCAATAGTTTGTCCAAAATGTGGAGGCAACTAGGCAAGGATTGTTTTTCTTAAGGTTACTACTAATTCTCAGGCAACTAGTTGTCAAAATTGGAGAGAAAAAAAAGAAAGAAAAAAAAAAAAAGACTTTGAAAAGTTGTAAAATCCAATTGACAACGACATAGAAGATATGGGGTCACTACTGTCTGTCACCTGAAAGTTGCATCTTCCAACTCATTCATTGAGTTAAAGAAGGAAAAAAATGTATTGCTTTTGCCGGTCAAAAGAGACAGCAGAGTAGTGGATTTTAGTGGGCAGTTCCGAAACGAAAGAGACGGGAAATAGTGTGAAAATAATATAAATGTCTTGAAAAAGCATGTGCAATGCATAAAGAGAATGAGGAAAAAACTGAGAAAGAATAAAAATAAAGTAAAATTGTCACTGTTTTATCGGAAACTCTAATGTGAATCTGTTGAGCATAACGGAAACTAACACTTTTTTTTTTTTTTAGAATTAATAATTATAAGGTGTTAACACCTATATTCTGTAACTCAAGCCATTTTCTTTTTAGAATCCAAAGACTTTATTCAATTCAGTTACAAGGCTCTTAGCAATAGATGCTAACACTTATTTACCATGCATATAACTAAATAATAGTGGGTTTTTGTAAAAGTACTACTCATTTTATAATATTCTTTTTTTTTTTTTTTGTAAAACTTTACCCTCAACGTTATGGTTGTCTTTTCGTTTCGTGTGTGATCAGTCTTTTCTATTTTTTTTTTTTTTTAATTTCTATTTTGCATAAACTCTTTGCTATTTTGTTATGCAGGCAACAAATAGGTGTTGAAGCTTCTGCTACCATAACAAACTGGTAAAAGAGCTTTTGTAGTGAGAATGACTTATGCACACAAGCAAAAGGATGATACCAGGCATAAAAAATGTGCTTTCCACGAGTACCTCCCAGTATTTTAAAGAATTTTTATGTGCTTAATCTCAAAATTCATATGATTTTCATTATATAAATTTTCAGAGAAGGAACAAAATATATTGAAGTAAGTCCTTTTTACCCGTTTTGGTTTGAGTTATGAGTTATGACAACAAATAAGAAAGAAAATATGATACATATTATATATAAAAGTGATGTTTTAGTCTTTAGTTATATTATTTTACTCCTTACACATGAGATACCGCTAATAAACCAATAATGCGGTAAATAGAACTTGATAATAATTGAGACTTTTGAATTTATTGTATGTCCTTCAAACATATTGAGCCCCGGTATCTCCTAATGGAGTATATATGAAATACATAGAAGTTTCTCTTTAGATTCGTGCTTTGGTATATTCTGTGTTGTACCCGTTCATTCTTTTCTTTTCTTTTCTTTTTTTGTTGATGGGAACCCGTTCATTCATTTTGTCTATTGTTAATGATGTCCTGTGAAGTGCGTAGGAGGTATAGTTGCCTCTCCACTAGGATTGTAATTTGAAAATGTGTATATATATATATATATATATATATTTTGGAGATAGTTTTAACCTATTGCTCCTGATAATAGCCTTTTATTATCAGATCAAAACACTAATCAATTTTTGGTGTAGGCGGGGATTGATTCCTAGATCTCTTATTCAACCACAAAAGGCTTTACCAATTGAACTAACTAGAACCTACATAATTTAAAAATATTTAAAACACACGTAAAAGAGCATTTTTTATTTAGGGGTTCAGTACAAACTTTAATGAGTGTATAAGTATACAGTAAGAGTTAATCGCATACTCTCTTTTCACTTTCTTTTTTGTTTGGGATAGGAAAAAGCAGTTTTTATTTCATACTATAAATGTAGATTACACCTTATCAAAAAAGTCTAACTTAGTAAGCTTATTGCTTTACAATCAAATGTGGGGTTTTTTCAATCCAACCTCTGGTGCCTCATGAATCTGGGCACATGTATACTGAGATCTGTAATGTGTTAATACTTAATAGTCACCTTTAACAATAATTTCCTGTACTCCAATGTCTTTGGCAAAGATTATATATGACCTTCCCATGCTACAAGTGCTTTTGCTTCTTCACTATTCACACCCTTGCTAGTTCTCTCGCTCAAAGCTGCTACAACATTTCTTTGCATGTCCTTCAGCAGCACCCCAATTCCAACAGAAATATTGTTTCCTTTAAACAATGTCAAAATTTACAATGAACGTATCAGTGGGTGCTGGTGTTCTCTAGCACTGATGACTTCTTTTCTGTGGCTTTCTTGATTCTGCAGAAATTCAAAAGCCTATTCTGTTGCTCGAGATGCTAGAATTGGAGCTTCTTTCTTAGCTTCTCCAAGACAAACTTCATTCATGTGACACCAGATCATCCATGCCCTTATAAATTAAAGCTCTACCTCTTGATCCTTTTGTTTGTCTATATATAGTATCCAGTTCATGAGTTCTTAAAATCCAGCCCAGTGGCTATGGTGGAATTTTACTGTGAGCTACACTATTGGCTAAGCATACCTCTATATCAAAAGGGCAACTCTACATTATTGCATGGATATTCATGTTAGTTTCAACCCCTTTGTTGCATACTTCACACATATAACTTGGTATGTTTTGTTTGCCAAACAGTTTGGTCTTAGTATGCCATGGCAAGCATGCCAATCAAACGTTTTAAACTTGTTTGGCATTCCCAAATACCAAATTTTCCTCCAGAAACACCTTGCCCTAGCTAGAGCTTGAACTTTCACCAAAACTATTTCTCCATCTTTATTTCATTTGCATGTAGTTCACACTTCACATTGCTCACTGTGGATGCTGATGTTATCAAAATCACGATCCAAGTCATAGGATTGTGTGTCCTTTTAATATGTGGTTTGGTCTTAGCATGCCATGGCAAGCATGCCAATCAAACATTTTAAACTTGTTTGGCATTCCCAAATACCAAATTTTCCTCCAAAAACACATTGCCCTTGAGTTTGAACTTTCACCAAAGGTATTTCTCCACCTTTATTTCATTTGCGCATGCAGTTCACACTTCACACTGCTCACTGTGGATGCTGATGTTATCAAAATCACGATCCAAGTCATGGGATTGTGTGTCCTTTTAATATGTGAACTTTTTTGTGCGGGTGTAATTATTACTTTAAGAATAGTAGTTTTATAATCAATGGTCCATGTTTTTTCATTCAAGATCTAGGTTCCACCGATCATTTTTAACGATTCATATATTTTTTTTTAACAAAAATAAGTATAAAAAGCACAGCAAAGCTTTTCCTTTGTGCTTTAAAAAAAAAAAAAAAAAGCTTGAGGAGCGCTTCATCAAATGAACTTCACTTCAACCAAGCAAAGTGCCCAGAGTTGGACATAAGACTTTGAACTTTGAGTTTTAAGAGCAATAAGTCGTGCTTTTAACAACATTAGCACAAGAGTGCATTGTGAATTCTAATTAACTCAATTGATAAAATTTTTTTTGTTGAATAAGAGACTCGAGTTTGTTGAAATTCTTTTGTATCTAGCCCAGGGAATAAAAAAGTGATGATGTACATTTGTGCTCAAAATTAGTAACACAATAAGTTTAAGGACTTCGACTGATATTTTCCCATCTACTTTTTAATCAAAGTTTCCGTTGGTCTCTTTGGTTCTTGATCTTTCTGAGGTCAATTTTGCCCAAGTGAGGTATTATCAAAGCTTATTTGATGTACTTTTCCAGCAACACCTTCATTGATCCAATCTGACATCATTTGATTGGAGATTTTCTTGATCTTGTGATATCTCATTGGATTACAGACCCACTTTAGTCAAAATCAAATTAAAGTTTTAGATTTACATAATCATACATTCTACATTTTGCTTCAGTCGGGTGGTTGGAATCTTGGTTATACATGGTAAAGAAAAAGTCAAACTTGATTTAAAGTTAATGTTTTGCTGTGAAACTTAGGACTTTTCTTAGGATGCTGTCAAATGGGCACCAAATTGAAGCAAGCAAATATCAGAGACAATCCTTTTAAATTTGATTCCCTCATCCCAGACACCATTTTGAAGAAAATTGTGATTTTCAATTTTTATTAATATTTTTTAGAAATAGAATAAAATAAGGGAATTAGAGTATCCACAATCATTCTTGAGAAATAAAGGACCATGGGCATACATTTGAAAACATGGGGTGTAAAGGAAGAGAAGGTATCTTTTGTATTTAGTGTATGTAGATGTGGGTCCTATATGTGCGTGGGACATATAGGCTATGAGAGGCTTATTGCATACACCTAAAACACGAGATATTTTGTCATGGAACTCTTTTCTTGCCAGCCCAGACCAATCTTGAAGGTAGTAGGCCGAACTTGGGCTAAGATAAGACAACCTGAAAATGGACTGTGTGGAACTTGGACCAACTGCAAAAATTCAGATTACGCTTCAGTAGCTCAGCTCACCTTGGGCCCAGAGAGGTCCACTTGAGTTTTTTAGGTAGACAAAATTAAAGGCTTCCGGTTTCATCATTCATGGGCATTGAGCACTCCATAATAAATACTGGTAATATCACTTTCTTTGATGGCTTTGGCTTATTTCATTGCTTTAATTATTGTGCTCTCCACTAATTTGGAACTGCAATGATAAAGTAAAAATTCTAATTGTGTTGGAATTTTTGCTTATATAAGACAAAGCAAACTAAATGAACCTTGGTTTTGCTGATTATTGGATTAGGATATAACTGAATAATGTATGGGCCATGCCGCCATGATACTACTGGTTCCTCTATTATCCTTTAACAACTACAAAATGTTCCTCATCACATTATATTCCACTTGTTCCTGTGTCAAACAAGAGGTGCAAGGCTTTCTTTTTTTATTTTAATTTTTTTTTTCCTTTCTCTTTTCTTTGTGCTCTCTCTTTGCAGGGCCAACCTATTAAGAAAATTCACCACTTCTACCGACAGAATATAAAGATTAAAACGAGAAAGACAAAGTCTAGAAGTTATAAGAGAGACACCTCACTCAGAAACAACTGGAGCACATTATGAATTCATCAAAGCAAATAGGTACACAACAAGGCCATTCATAAGGTAGGCCATTTAAAGTTAAATGAAAGATAACGTAAGCCAAATGAGGGAAAAGGGGAAAAAAATAAATAATGCAGTTTGCCTTTATTATTATTTGCAACGAGGGGTGGCAATTTTGCCCTACCTTGACCCGCCCTTTCCCGTTTCGCTTCACATGAGTTTTTTCTGGCTCGCAAAGGTGGTGAGGCGGGGATGGGGAGAGATTTCAGCTCCACACCACTAGGTGGAGCGGGGATGGGTTTAGACTTATTAGACCTAACCCGCCCCACCTCGCATTAATAAGGGTTAAATTGTAAAATTTTCATACCTTAAAACTCTACTATTTAAACAAACATATTATCAGCTTATTTTATTATACCCAATAAGGCTTTTTGCGTCTTTTTTTTCTCTAACAAAGTTGGAAATAAGGTACTAATTTTAACACTATGGTTTACTCAATAAATACCATGGTTTACACAAGTGAGTGAAGTCCTACACTGAATAAAGATGAGAAGAATGAGTAGTTAATAAATAACATAATTGAGTACATACCCATTGGGCTTGTAGGCCTTTTAGGTTAAAATGTGTCTCTATATATAATATTAATTACTCAAGGAAGCTCCCTAAGGTGTTTATCTTCCTAACAAGTGGAGCGGGGACAATATATTGCCTAACAAAGGAGTATATTGCCAATGGTGCTAGACAATGATGAGGTGTGAGGTTCCCTTGACTCCTGACTCAAGGAAACTCCCCAAGGTGTTTATCTTCCTAATAAATGGTTTACTCAATACATATCGTGGTACCTTACTATTAAAACAAACATATTATCAGCTTATTTTATTCTACCCAATAAGGCTTTTTGCCTCTCTTTTTTCTCTAGCAAAGTTGGAAATAAGGTACCAATTTTAACACCGTGGTTTACACAAATGAGTGAAGTCCCACATTAAATAAAAATGAAAAGAATGAATAGTTAATATAACATAATTGAGTACATACCCATTGGACTTATAGGCCTTTTAAGTTAAAGTGTGTCTCTATATGTTATATTAATTACTTAAGGAAGCTCCCTAAGGTGTTTATCTTTCTAACAAGTGGAGTGGGGACAACATATTGCCTAACAAAGGAGTATTATTGCCAATGGTGCTAAACAATGATGAGGTGTGAGGTTCCCCTGACTCAAGGAAGCTCCCCCAGGTGTTTATCTTCCTAACAAGTGGTTTATTCAATAAATACCGTGGTACCCTACTATTTAAACAAACATGTTATCAGCTTATTTTATTTTACCCAATAAGGTTTTTTGTCTCTTTTTTTCTCTACCAAAGTTGGAAATAAGGTACCAATTTTAACACCGTGATTTACACAAGTGAGTGAAGTCTCATACTGAATAAAGATGAGAAGAATGAGTTGTTAATATAACATAATTGAATACATAACCATTGGGCTTGTAGGCTTTTTAGGTTAAAGTGTTTCTCTATATGTTATATTAATTACTCAATGAAGCTCTCCAAGGTATTTATCTTCGTAACAAGTGGAGCGGGGACAATATAGTGCCTAACAAAGGAGTGTTATTGCCAATGGTGTTAGACAATGATGAGGTGTGAGGTTCCCGTGGAGAATGAAAAACATGTGGGGTTGACACGTAGAAACCCATGGATAATGAACTAATGAAGTGAAGGGAAAGATCCATTAAGCAAGGAAGAGTGAGTAGGACTTGTTCATAGCCCATGTAGGGGTCTTGAAGTCCACAAGGAGGTAGAGACTCACACGTGAGGAGATTGTTGGGTTACATGTGTGAGTGAAGTCTTACATTAAATAAAGATAAGAAGAATGAGTAGTTAATATAACATAATTAACCACATACCCATTGGGCTTAGACATTTTGAGTTAAAATGTGTCTCTATATATTATATTAATTATTCAAAAAAGCTCCCTAAGATGTTTATTTCCCCAACACACTCTTACAAAGACAATGGTTATCTAAAGTCATGGAATTTTCAAAGTTTGACATGCATTCATTTGGATTATTATTATTATTTAGATATAAATAAATGGCTTATTTATTTATTCATTGAAAATTGGTAATGTGAGGATAAAAGGTCAAAGGTGTATTTTTGGGCCATGGGCTTCATCTGAGGACACATATCTGTCCAATGACAAATTTATGGTAATAAGAATGTCAAGTTTAAAGGCCCATGAGTAGATTATTGTGTAGTAGGTTTGTAGAAGTAGTCCGAGAAGGGGTATGTCCTCGGCTCGATGAAGCGAAGATCAGATGGTACGCCATGTTGACTAGAATGATATTTTGGAAGGTCTTATAGATGAAGATATGTTTCACAAGGGAACGCAGAGGAAGAACAGATAGGAAATATTTTGAAGAAAGTTGCTACCATTGCATTGAATACTCTGTACCTAAGTTTCTGGCCGCATTAATAAGGAAGTGATATCTGAACAGTAATGGTCAGCCTCTATTACCTAAAAACCACAGGAAGGTGCTGATGGGACAAGTATTCAAGGAAGCTACCTAAAGCTACACGTGGAGAGCAAGAATGAGAAAAAAGAGGATGTATAAGAAGGGGAGAGGTCCCAGAGAAGGGGGGGGGGGAATCAGAAAAATCAATAGTTGTAATCTGTACTTAAGAAAAGTGAAATATAAGATCTAGTATTCTCAGCTTGAGTCCGAGAACGATTTCCATTATATAAACTACTCCATGTGTATGATGTGGTAATCAAGCCCGTCATCGTTGTTATTTAGAATCGCTAGAACCTAGGTTTGAAGCCCACTCTCTACAAATTCATTGTATTGGGCTTTTTGGGCCTATCCCGATCTTAATCTTGGGTTTGGGTGCAAATTGCGACCTTATAGGTAAAAATAAAATACATTTGTACATGAAAAAAGTGAAGCTTTAGAAAAATGGTAGATAAACAATAAGCTAATAAGTTGGCAGAAAAATTTTATAATAGTACTTTTGTCAATTTTTAATAATATTTATATAAAATTCCTTAGATTGTTTTTTAATATATATTTACCTTCATCCTGAGAAGAATTTCCAATATCACTGTTTCCAGTGATTCTAACTTGCTTAAAATCAATTGTTCTAAAGGATATATGTGTGCATTTATATATTTTTTTGTTAGAAACATAATCGCTTAAGAGTTTCAAATCATTTATAGGCTCATGTATTAGTGATGGATAAAATGTCATATCCTGCCTTTCCAATTCCACTTCACTTCGCTTTGAAGTGGTGATTGGTTGGGGACTAGTTTTGTTTATCTTGTGCTCGCCCTCTAATTCCGCTTCAAATGTAGTTTGCCCTAAGCAGTTTTTCCCTACCCTAAAGAGGGGTAGGGCGGAGATGGAGCATTCATGATTTGACCACGCTCCATCTAGTTGCTATTCTCCTCCAATAAAAGCAACCAAAGCCGCAAAACCTAAGTCCAAACATAAGCTCCGGCTATTTTTCATGTTGGATCTTGTAATGGAAAATTATGAAGTTACTACAAATTATATTACAAAAACCTTACAAACTAATATGTGGCAAGAATATAATTGATGTCATTTCAACAACATAATAAATTAATGTTTTCATTTATTTTTTTTGTGTTTAGATCAGTTTGTAAAACTTATGACAACACTCTTCTTGTAATAACTCAATTAAAGACCTTTAGGGTGCAAGCCACGCTCTGCCATGTTTCACTATAAGCCATTGTTTACTAGACAATATCATCATATGCTTCAAGCGGCTTAAGAATAGGAGTAGGTGGATATAGAGGGTGAACTAATTACTTTTTTTTTTTGGGTTTTTTTAAGCCACTTGGATTAAAAGATACTACCATGTCAATCCTAGTCACGGAACCAATACACATTAAGGAATTAGTTATGCCACCTAATGACATAAGATCCTACTCGTAGTCCTATGATCATCAATAGCATGTTAGTGATAGAAGATCTTGCCCTCAACAAGGAGAAAGTATCTTACGTGCTGGGCATATAAGATATATGTCAGATTCTCATGTGGACCCGGCTCAAATAAGATTTTCTTCTCAACAAGACATTAGTGTATCGCGTCACTCATTACCTCAATAGTATTACACTAGAATAGGTGCAATAAGATTTTCTTCTTAACAAGACATTAGTGTATCGCGTTACTCATCACCTCAATAGTATTACACTAGAATAGGTGCAATATCAACAAACCCATGCAGGCTCATTGACAAGCCCAAATCAATTGTAGGTCTATATACCTATAAAACAAACTAATTATCCCTAAGTTTGTGTGTGTGTGTCTATATATAGTAAGTTAGTTTAGCTTTTAACATTGGATTTTTTTTTAGTATATAAACCATACATTATTATTACTTTTTTATAGGGAAAATAAACCCTATATTTATGTTCATTGTAAACATAGAGCTTAATAAAAAGATATAGTTGTCAAAGACTTTTCGCTATAAATGAAAGTTGTCAAAGTGAACCATGCATATTAATTTATTACTTTCGCTCTGTACTTTCCCTTTTTTCTCATTACAATCTCTTAATCACTGAACGACTTTAACAACGAGCTTAACATAGTGAATTATTGATGCATCCCTAAAGCTGTAATATGCTACTGTTATTCGATTTGATACCATAGGCCGCCTGCATCAATTACTTTCATATCTGCTAATTCCATATTTGTACTCTTCGAATTTAATTTACTGAATAATTGATTTGTGAAAATGAAGTGAAGTTAACAATTATTAGAGCATTCACATCAGTGAATGCATAATGGTGCATAAATGTGTAAAATGATAAAAAATTATTAATTTTACACATTTTGATCAAAAAATTGCAAAAAACTGCCCACATCAGTGGGTGTATACTTTTCTAAAATCATGAATATTATTCACGTTGCTACAGTACCTGTGTAAATTTACACGGGCACTGTAGCTTGTTTATACAATAAAAAATTAATTTCCATTCGCTCGTTTTTTTCTCTCTCTTCTCCCTGCCCAACAACCTCTTCAACATCCAGACAAATCAACAGAGACGCTTAAAAAAAAAAAAAAAAAAAAACCCACAGAGATACACACACCCACACGGACAAACAACAAAGATACACTTAAAAAAAAAAAAAAAAGTGATACACAGACAGATTGGAGTCGCGGGATCGTGGATCGGGCTGCGGGGATGGTGGATCGGAGCCGCGGGGAGTGGATCTGGGCCGCGGGGAGTGGATCTGGGCCGCGGGGAGTGGATCGGCGCCGCGGGAATGATGGATCGGGCCGCGGATCGCGAATCGGAGCCGCGGGGAGTGGATCGGAACCGCGAGGATGGTGATCGGAGCCGCGGGGAGTGGATCGGAGCCGCGGGGATGGTGGATCGGCGCCGCGGGGGAGTGGATCGGAGCCGCGGGGATGGTGGATCGGCGCCGCGGGGAGTGGATCGGCGCCGCGGGGATGGTGGATCGGCGCCGCGGGGAGTGGATCGGCGCCGCGGGAATGATGGATCGGGGCCGCGGATCGCGAATCGGAGCCGCGGGGAGTGGATCGGAACCGCGAGGATGGTGATCGGAGCCGCGGGGAGTGGATCGGAGCCGCGGGGATGGTGGATCGGCGCCGCGGGGAGTGGATCGGCGCCGCGGGGAGTGGATCGGAGAGGGAGAGTTGATCTGAGATGGTTATCGGAGAGGGAAAGTTGATGGAGAGGGTGGATCGGAGAGGGATAGCCGATCTGAGATGGTGATCGGAGCGGGAAAGATGATAGAGAGGGTGGATCGGAGAGTTGATGGAGAGGGATGGAGAGGGAGAGTTGATGGAGAGGGAGAGTTGATGGGTGTGGAGAGACAGAGAGAGCAACAAATCAGAAATGAAAAGAGAGAGAGAGCGCGCGCGTGTTATAGGGGTGGTTGGGGAAAAATAATAAAAAATGAGAAGAAATTGATTATTTAATTAAAAGATGTGTAAAATAAATAAACTGATGTGGGTGTATTGTAAAAGTGAGAGTGTAAAATAGAAAAAGTAGGTTTTTTTGTGTAAAATAGATAAAAAATTTACACATACTGATGCAATTGCTCTTATAGTGACCACCTATCTTTTCTTCTTACTGTGCTAAGGATCTTTATATGATTGCTGTGTCGGAGAAAGAAAGCACTACAAAGTTCAAACATACTTTTTACCGCTTGTAGTACGATATTTACTATACTTTGTTATTTACAAGTCAACGGGTTACTATACTATATATATAATTTAGAAAAAGGTCATTGTTTAATATCACAAACAAATGAGTATGCACATAAAACGAAAAATGCACAATACCGAAAAAAGAAAAGAAAAGAAAAATGCTAACTCAAAAGATAGAATGAGAAAGTTTTCAGTCTTCACCTTAAAATTTTCATTCCGACTTGAAATTCTTGTAGCAAAAAAAATCTTATTGCCTGTATAAGATCCTATAAAATAATATATTTATAAAAGCATTAACATAAACTTTTATAGATTTTTTTTTACCATAATGATTGTGTTACAATTCTAATATACACTATGAATGATTGTCTATCAATTTTAATTAATAAATCTATAATTTTCCTTCTCAAAAAAAAAATCTACAATTTTTGTTTCATCAGGTACAATATGTTACATTAAAATTGTAACAAAAATTTTGTTCAAATTATCACATATCTTCTCTTAAAAAAAAAGCGAAAAGATAAACTGGTTTATTGAAACAATAATGCTAATACTAAACATTTTTATAAACAATTTGCATAACTGTACTCTGTAGCAAACATTGAGTAGTGTAGAAAAAATAATGGGTTTATATAACGGTGGCAAACAATCAATCATAATATCTACCACGTAAGACAATTGTTGTTGTGAGAAAGATCGTGTAAAATTGTATGCTACTAGCATTATTATTAGGGTTGTGTTAAACAACCGCTATTTGACCTTAATAACAACCTTTTGTCATTTTTTTTTGTCAAGCCTTATGTCATTCATTTGTGGCTTTATAGGTTATGGAGCTAACTTTATAAAAAGATAAAAATATTAAAATAGGCTGTAGACCAGTTTTATGTTTTTTTTTTTCTTTTATTTATTTAATTTTTTAGGGTTTTACTAATGTAATTAATTATTTTGACAATTTTTCGGATAAATTACATTTTTCTATCTTAAACTATAAACCAGATTATACTTTACATCTTAAACTATTACACTTTGCACCCCAATATTAGTTTTACTATTAAGATAGATAAAGATTATAGCACATAATTTACACATGATTTTTGCTTAGGTGACGCACTTTTTAAAGACGAAAAAACCCCCTTCACAAACAATTAAAAACAAAAGCTTATTTCATTTTTATTTTTATTTGGGTTGAAGATTCCACACACCCTACAATGGATGGAAGCTTTGTATTTTGACTTGCTTCTTCATGAAAGTTGCAGTTTTACTCAAAAAGGAACAGCGGTAAAAAGCTGCAATTATAGAGTGACTTTTTGTTACCTGGGTATGACCGTATGAGTATCTGTATGATTTTATCAAACCGATTTGAGTCTGCACATGGTATATGATGTAGTCTCCACCATTTTGTATATGATGCGGTCACCATTTTGAAGTTACTATGTCAAAAAATATTTGCTTTCCGTCAATGACGCGTGAGGGAGAGAGAGCTGGAAAAACAAAAGGAAAAGTTTTTGTTTTAATTGACTGTGAAGATGGGTGTTTTTGTCTTTTAATTTTGTAACATCTAAGAATAAATAACGTGTAAGTCATGTGATATTACTTTCAATCTAATTTAACATGAAACTAATGTTGGAGTGTAAAGTATAATAAGTATGATAGTTTAATGTGTAAAATGTGCATTCGAATAGTTTAGAGTATAAAGCGTAATCTAGTATATAGTTTAAGATGATAAAGTGTCATTTCTCCCAAAATTTTCAATTCTTTATAAAAAAAATTTTAAAATAAATGGTTAATACACGCCTAAGGGCATACATCAACCATACTTTTTTTTTATATTAAAATAAAACCCACGTTAGTCTAACTTTATGCGGACGGTCCGTGTTAACATTTCTGTATAATAATAATAATAATAATAATAATTAATTATTATTATTATTATTATTATTATTGAAATGACCCATGCTTTCAATTTTAAGGTTTTGACTTTTGTCATTTAGGTGAAAGACGTCTTAGCTGGATCGGGGACACCACACGTTTTACAGGTATCCTTCCCTGTGATCATCATTGTTTGCACATTTTGCCCTGTTCAGTTCACATCAAAAGTCGGACCAACTTGGATGGGCATGGATCAAACGAGTAGGTAGGGCTTGTGTCCAGCGGCCAATGCTATTGGACACATTGCGCTGTAGATATGTGTCTGTATCTAAAGGGGTCCAATGGCCAGTGGCCACTGGACAAAAAGCAGACCCTAAACAGGTGACAAGACAAAGATATGGACATTGTCCATACTCAAATACTATAGTCTATTATTTTCCACACAATATATATATATATATATATATATATTTATACTATAGTCTGTTCAGATGAAAAATGTTTTTATGGAAATCATCAATATATTGCAATTTTTCAGCTTTTAGTGTTAAATCGTTTATGTATTTGGTCTGTCCTCTTAAATAAATTGGTTTATATATAATTCCAAAAGATATCACAGGCATAACACTCTCCATATAGGAAAGAGTTCACTCATAGTTTTAGGGATTTAGTTGATCTTCATAGGTCACAGCTCGTCTATTTCAGGTAAAATTGTCCATCCATAATTACAACTTAACCAAAGATAGATGTACACGAATTTATCTTTATCAAACAATAAGCCTGTTAATTAGCAGGTTCTTATTATTAGGTACATGTTTTAAAGGATAATTTTTTTTTTATATCTCTAATTGATACTTCCTAGCTCTAACAAACATTGTTTAATTAGTCTAGAGCCATAAATTTTGCTTACAATTACGGAGGTGGCGAGTTGTAAATGATACACGATAATTGATGTTAATAATAAATATAAATAAAAATAAATGAATACCTGATAATTATATTTATAAAATTTATTATGAAAAAACTTTTGTTTATAGCATTGCTTAATACACTTTCCTCCACTAAAAGATTTCAGATGACTTTTTGTATAGTTTTACAAGGAAGTGTTTAAAACTTCGACGTAAAGGTTTGGGTGCAAAAGATTCTGACTTGCTTATAAGGGCAATCGATGGGGATGAAGTAAAGTCCAAAAAGTCTAACTCTGAAAAGGAACTCACTACTCAGTCACTCCCCATTTCATGTTGGCATCCTATGCAAACAAAAGATAAACACAACAAAAATCATATATCAATATTACCATTCTGGTCCAACCATTTATCAAGTCTTCACATCACAATGGTGCAATTATTTACCTTCTGCAACTTTTCTCCTTTATTTGGCAGGAAAACCAGGAACAATGAATTGAACATGCAGGTAATATAGATTTTACTACACAAATTAGTTTTTAAATTAAAAAATATATATTTATTATAAAATAATTATATTATTGATGTAGTAAAATTGATAATATTTTAACATATTTCTATTTGTAAATTCTAAATTGTTTTTTTTTTTAATTTATTCCTAACATTAGGATATTAGATATTGCTGCTTTAGTGCTTTCACTAGTCTTGTTATTTGTTGATTTCAATTATTCTAACTTTATAAACCATTATGACTTATGAAGAATCATTAAAAACATTGTTATTATATAATTAAAATAATATTTTAATACATAAATCCCATAAAATAATGTTTATAATTATTCATTTAACATGTCACTTCCATCTCCCCTTCTCTTGTCTTCTTTTCTTCAATTTCCTCCCATCAAAACATAAGATTACAAGTTTCCTTAAAACAATTGCATTTAAGCTATTCATTTAATTTAAGTAAGACTTTTGGTGGGTTTATGGAGGCTGTAGAAAAAACTAGGCAATAGGATTGTTTAGTTGTCGTCATTATTTATTCAAAAGATTATAATAATTTTTTCAATGAATTTAGTAATATATCTTCTTTTTAAAGTAGATTGATACTAATGATATAAAATTGAGTTTTTGTTTGGATATTGCTTATTACTAAAAATTGAAAATACTGTAGCAAAATAATTTTTAAATGTGTGAATAATATTGTGAGACCCAATTTTAAAAAAAAATTTGCTGAAATTTATACTTGCGGGTCCCTATATAATGCACGGGACCCACACAAAAACGTCATACACAATTTTTTTTTCTTTTTCAATGCAATCCACACGGAGGCTGATTATTTGTATTTTTTTTTTTAACGATCAATGAATGAATTGTTATGATTGATGCATTATAATAATGTTGTCAATAATAGATTCATATAAGAGTGATGATATTTTAATAATAACTTATACCAAAAAGTTTAATTTCACTAACCTTTTTGTGCTAACAATCAAAGCCCTTAGTCATTTATTTTTTTAGTTAGGAAGAGCTAACTCTATTTTACCCCACACCAGGGCCCTACGAAAGCTCGAAGAATAAGCACATGTTTTTTTACGAAAAGATTAAGCTGAAATTCCTATTTTGACGGCCATATATGAGAGATCATGACTCTTTTAACAGTTGCTTATCAAGAAAGGCATTGATTGATCACTAATCACTATACACTGATGACTAGAACGGGTCAGGCCAGCCTTTTCTTTGAAGACTTTCCTCCCTCCTCTTCATTATTATTGTCTTATTGTCCTCCATAATATACTAGAGAAAAAAACACACCACACCAAAAAGCATAGAGAGAAAAGAGAGAGAGAGAGAGAGAGAGAGAGTCATGGGAAGTGAGGTAGAGCCAGAGCCATGTTCCACACCAAAGCTACCATTATTCTCAATACAAACCATGCAGTCACCAGATCCTTCAGGTATGCTAACCCCACCACTCCACACTTTAGCCTCAGTTCCTTTTCGCTGGGAAGATGAACCAGGTAAGCCTAGGCCTTGCACCACTCTCACCGAATTCACTAGCCTTGAGTTAGCTCCAAAGTGCTTGGAACTACCCCCAAGGCTGTTGTTGGATACTAAATTGCCTTCACCCAACACTGTCATGGAGGGTCCTTATCTGGGCAGGTCCAAGTTTCAGTCTTCTTCATTTAGAATCATTGGTGGAGAGTGCTATGGGTCTTTTAGCCATGAAAGAGGTCAGCTTGGGGCAATGGTTCTTAGCAAGAGAGGGATCAAGGAGAAAACTTGGTTTGGTTCATGGGGTAGGAGGATTTTCAAAGGTAAAAGAGAGGTTGGACTTGGAGGGAGTAGTCATGTCTTCCCATCTTCTGTGGATAAAGAGGGTGATAGTTGTAATGTGGGAGAAAGCAACTGTAAAAATGGCAAGATCAAAAAAATTCGAAAGGTTCGAAGCTTATCTAGTCTCTCCACCAACGCCAAGTCTCATCACTTCTGGGTTAGTTTTTCTCTTAAATCTTTTTGTTTTATTTTATTTTTCCTTAATACAATTTTATATTGGAGTATATGAAATCTTTGAGTAATGCTATGTGATTTCTTCATTTTTTTTTTCTTTATTCATAACTCTGCTTGACCCAGCTTATCAATTCTGTTACGTATTACATTTATTTATGTGATTTTGATGGATACAGTAAACATTTAAGTCCTAATGATATTTAGAAGTCGGTCTGATTGTACCTTGTTAATGGGATTGAAAATTATTGGCTTCCAAGACATAGTAGTTGTTGACTAAATTGCCTCCTGGGGGTGGCTAGTTGGACTAAAAGCCTAAGCCACTACTACTAGATTGTCCCAAATCCTACTAATAAGGTAAGTAGCTCGTTGAATACAACTGTAAAAGCTCTCTGCTTTTGCAGGGCTGTCGTTTATGGAGAAAACGATGAATGTGGTCGGCTCGACTTTTAAGCAATCTTGGAGTGCAGGCCATGGCAGTGGTCAAATTAAGCTTTTTTTATTAAATTTTTTTTAAATGGATGATGAAATAAAGTTGATATTGAAGAATTACTTAATTTTGTTTTTTTGAGTCTGACCATGAATACATTATTGTAGATGGTACACAAATCATAAACGTGCGTTTGTTAATGTAGGCAAAAATATATGATGGCCTGAAGCAGGTGGTTCCGTGGAGTAGTAGAAAAGTGAAGAAGGACATCCACGTGGTTTAAACTTGACTCTTGATCAGACAACGTAAGGCTAGGATGTCTAAATCCAATGAAATTATGCTTCTCTTCGCTCTGCAAGTTTTTTATTTATTTAGCATTTATAATCTACGGAAAGATATTTGTGGATTGGGCTCCTAGCAAACTAAATTATGTGGCAGATCAATTATGTGTCGTCAAGCTATGACCACCTTGCCAATAATGCTACTGGCGTAGGTGCAAATTATGTAGGTCTAGACTCTTATTTTTGTACAAAAAACCATGAAGAAAAGACTGAAAAGTAGACGAAAGAGGAGAGCTCTGAAAGTACTGTAGTCTTTATCGTCTGACTGTAAGTTCTTACTTTGGTGAGTTTCGTTGTTTGAGTTTCACCTAGTTCTATTATAAAAATGAGGTTGTATTAATGGTGTTCGCTGAAAAAAGTGACGCTTTTACTATATGCTGCTGTATGATTTTATTGCATAAGCCGATTTTAGTTTCAGAGTAATTGCAAGTTGCAACTCGTACATACAAACTAGAACTAATTTCCAATCAACAAGCCAAAGCTTGCCAGGAACCACTGCAAAAGATTCAAAAAAAAAAAAAAAAAAAAGCAACCACTGCAAACTAGAGATAATTTGCAATCAACAAAGCCAAAACATGCCAAGAGCTTTGTGGCTACATAGCACCGGCCAATTTTTCCCATATGGTTACATAAGCCACTTGTTCTAACAAGGGGAAAATAAGCCATGATTCAACTCAACAAGGTCTGCTGTCTCCCAATTCAAAGTTAGTTGCTACTAGAACTTTTGGCAAACAAACTAGTCTTAACATTTTTCTCTTCAAAATACATTGGGTGAAAAAGGATTCCAGGAACCATATAAGCATCTCCTTGAATCAATTATACTTTAAAGCAATGTTAGACACATGGCATAAATTCATTTATGGAAACAAAATTTATACCCAAGTAAACTACTGAATTTCCAAGTTGATTATAACGATGCATCAATGAGGGTTCAAATAAACCTTAACTCTTTAAAATAAACATGACAAACCTTCATATGCCAACACAAAATATGAAGATTTTTGAAATGCATAATCATTTACATCTCCACAAAACTCATGGAAGTGCAAATTATTACATTGTTGGTGAATATAAAAATGAGTTTAAAGGAGGCAGGATAATTGAAATTCCGTCACCAATAAACCCCATCACCCTCATTTCTTTCCAGTCATACCTGCAACCACCTGTAATGATGCAAAACATTAGTACAGATAAGAGGGAGTGACAAGAATATTGGTTGATGTTAAAGTTCCAGTTGCAACGTCATTTTTGCATCTCACACCTAGAGCAGCAGTCACAAACGGATCCCACTGTCTTTTAAGTTGATTTAACCCATCTAGGAATGAAGTCTTTAGCAAATCCATTGAATCGACTTCTTTCCCCCTTTTTCTTCTTATGTTTTTTGATAAGTTAAAAAGAATAACATGCAACTCAAATGACAATCACAATGAGGCTGGATTTTGCATCAATGAACAGTTGATCTATCAACTCCGACCCATCATGGAGTGTAACTGGTAAAACTTGTCTCTCTCTCGTTCTCTATCTCATCTTTTCCACCTTCTCTCTTTCTTTCTTTGGATATTCAAGACAGTATAGGAGCAAACACCCAAAATTAAGTAGAGGGTTATGTCGATGGAAAGAAGGTAGTTGACAAAACCAATGTTTAGCGTGCAAGGGTTATCTATAAAGGGCCATAGGCAAGTTGTGCTTATCCTTTCAATAGAAGGTTCCCTGAAGCAGCCAAACTATGAGCTGTTTCTAAGTGGGGCATGTTGCCGGTGAATAATGCTAAGGACATTCTTTTAACATCAAATCTTCCTAACTACTAGACTTTAAATTTTTAAATACCCTATCATCAAATGACTCAACAAAAAAAGAGCTTAAGTATGAAAATGATTACCAAAAACAAGCTAAAAAAGATAAAAGATACAGGTACAGGCATAAAGGAAACATATTGCAAAGTCAAATACTCACATCATTTAAAGCAGGCTGGGGAACTTGTTTGGCCGCTTCATAGGAGTCAAGAATGGGCCTTACAACAGCTGGAAGGAAGATTCCTAAAATTTTAACAAGATGCCAGTAAGTTAAAGATAACCTTTTCCCCAAGAGAAAAAACCTAAAACCCAACAATTATTGGCTGTAAAAAAACCCATTCAATGCATGATCCATAAATCATTAAAATAATTGACTTCTCTAGCAAATGAAAAAGCAACATTGTCTTTGCATGAGAGCATCTTCTCCTTACAGTAAGGATGACTGTATTGGTCAGTGGCCCTTTCAGTCATTGTAAATTTTTATTTTACAACAAAAATTCACTTTGAGAATTAAGTTCAATTTAAGGATATCAGTGTCAATAGAAATTATACCTAGAATTCCTTGAAGTCAACACAAAGCTGTGGAAAGATGGATAAAACCTAAGACTTGACACCTAAGGTTGCCCCGGAGGCTAATCCAAGCCATTGGAAGAAAATTCCAATAAAAATTTCTATTAATTAAGCAAAGCATACCAATACTTAAGTTTGGGGCATTTAAATAGGGTTATTAAGTTACATCAATAAAGGAAAGGAAACAACTTCATAAGTAAGAAAAGGCTATATCTTCATAACCAGGTAAAGAATGGTAATAACTCATTACCGATGAAAATAAAAACAAATTAAATTCAAATCTAAAAATAATTTAAGATCTAATTTATCAGTCAGATCCAATGGAATTAATCAGTATAAGTTGGGTCCAATGAGTAGCAGGCCTCCATTGTCCAACCATGTGATTGGGGGCCTGCATCTACTACCCACACCAGGTGATTGTACCAATAGGCGATCTTTCAATTGAGAAGATCCATCAACCTAAGAGACTAAGAGAAAGGTCAACCTATTTTATTTAGTTATTCAGTTAAACCATGATTTGTTATTGTATTTGAAGAAACCCTCCACTTCAATTGGTATTTTTTTCAAGAAAAGCAAAGATGAGATACTGAAGTTTGGGGCATTTAGATATGTATTTTGGTATAGCTACTCAAGGCCAAATAACATTATACATTGTTATCAAAATGATGGCCAAGACCCACATGTCACATAAACAAGCAGTTGCTAAAGTAACCCTACAAGTTCTCTTGTTTTTTTTGATAGGTAATAGATATCTTCATTAAAAAAAGTACGTCATGTTCATGATGATGAACAAAATGTACTAGAAACAAAAACAAACAAATCAAACAGAGATAGTATGCACAAAATCAAAAATGGAAATACACTGTGTAAAACCCCAAGTACGAGACCACCCAAACACATATATGGAACCCCCATTTTAGATTCCTTTTCCCAACATGCTCAAACAACAAGCTCAAGATATGGAATTTGCAGCCTCAGGTAGGTGTAACCCATTGTTACCATTCAAGTCCACCAAAAGAACTGTCAACTCTTCCATGGATCCATCCAAGTGTATATGATTTTCTTCTTCATATTTCTTCCTTATTGTACAAGCTGTGTATCATGGTCCACCACTATTATGATGCAAAACCAAATCTAACTTATCTTCTTGTCATTAAGAACTCGATACTGCCTGCCATCTCTTCTAGGAATTCCACAATGTGTCACACAGACACAGTGATTCCCTGCATAACATACTATAAAATACCCTAATTTGCTTTTTTTTTTTTTTTGGTATAACATAGGAAAGCTTTCTAAAGAAGAGCCTTTTGGACTCGCCTTTAACCACTAAAACCAATAGGCAACTGATCCCATCACCAGTTTCCAGATAATCCAGGGTCATTCACCCCTGACGGGCTAAGCCGTTTCCTAATTTGCAGTTATATCAGACAAATAATTTCTCATACAATAATCCAAAATTTTCAAATCCTACAATTGAACATGGTTTGGCAGTTCATCCAAGCTCATAAGACTTGGGATTATAAGTTTTTATTCAAACCCTCGTTATCTAAACACAAATCCTAACCAAGATGTTTTGGGTGTTCTGATTTCAGCCAAAAACATAATAATTCCTCGGTTAGCAATGAAAATTTCCCATTTAACTCATACTTTGTTTGAGCATATTGCTCCTAAAACCCACGAAAGAAAAATCCCAAAACCATGACCTAACCATTACCCATTGCACAAAAAATCTCATTTTCAATCATATTAGTAAAATCAAAAACTCACCAAAACCTGAATCAAACCTGGAAGAACCCTAAATTTGTGGAAAATAGCAAGGCACCGTAAAAAAAAATCACCAAACCCTAAATTGAATACAATTTTGACAAAGTTTTGGACATAGGAGCATCAAGTGGAATATTGGAGAGTAAAAACAAGAAAATTACCATTAACACCAACTAGTAAGCAACAAGCTGCAATCACTGGCTCATGCGCTACGAACCTCCTCAACGATTCCATTATCGTCATCTCTCTCTCTCTCTCTCACTCTCACTTCTCGTTTCTCTTCGAAGCTCCTTTTGTCTGCGTCGAAATGGATCTGCTTCATTTCAATTCTGCAAGAAAAATGACACGGTTTTTATGATTCGGGTCGGGCTTTATTCACCCAGCCCAATAGCAGGCTTCACGGCCCAACTCGCACCCAAACCTCTTATGTATTATATATACTAGCCCATATAATAGCCTAAAAGAACGCGCTCATGCGCTTAATTAGAGACACTTTTATTTTTTGGATAAAATTTAATAATTTATATCAATTATAATTTTAATATTTAGTATAAATGTATGACACTTATCGCATCTCAAGGTGCGGGTTTCTAAAATATATATATATATATATAAAACTTTTTAACATGGGTTTAAAAAAAACTTTTTAACGTTGGTTTTTTAAAAAAAAAAGGAATATTTTCTGCCAATTAAAAAAAGAAAAAAAAAAAAAGTTTAAGTGTAGTGGGTTAGTGGGAGAGTAATTATATTTTGTAGGCAATGTTTTAGTGGGAGTTAAAGATATATTTTTATTTTATTGTCCTTTAAGTCTTTACTTAAACTTAAGGAAATAAGGGTATTTTAGACAAAAAATCTAGTCCAAATAAGGAAAACACCTTAAATAGTAATATAGATATACTAGCCTCATCACATGCTTCGAGGCATTTTTTTTAGTGGTCTTATTTTGTAGAAAAAAAAAAACTATGTTTTTATTTTATTTTGTATATATAATTTTTATTTTGAAAATCTAATTTATAAGAGGATAAAATAATTTGAAAATTAACAAAAAAGTAGTTTATTTTTAAGCAATGTTTTAGTGAGAGTTAAAGTTTCATTTTTACCAGATTGTCCTTTAATTTTATCTCTACTTAAACATAGGTGTATAAGGACATTTTTAAACTAAAAATGAGGAATCTAAACAGGGAAAACCCCTTAAAATAATAGTATATATATATATAAAATGTAAATTTAAATTTTTTTTACTCCTTTATTAATTTTCAAATGCTATGTTACTATATTTATTGAGTGTTTTCTTTGTTTTGTGAAAAGGTATTGGATTTCTCTTGTTCCCTAACTTTTCAAATTGTTTTGTTATATTAGGTAAAAGCTTGCTAAAAAATGAAAAATTCTTCATTTGAAAAAATAAAATAAAATAAAATAAATTCCACAGCACCATTAAAGGCCATTTTTATCTCTAGCTCTTTACAAACGGTGGCTAAACGTAATGCGTTTCAGGGTATTAACAATTTTACTAGAGGAAAATAATTTCTAGTTAAAATGGACATGTTTTATGGTTGAAATTAAATATTAGAAATATAGATGCTTATCAATTTCCATGTCATTTGATTTTTTTTTTTTTTTAAGTTTAATAGTTACTATAAACACACAATTTTTCAAGTTTGAAAATCAAAATATTGAAAGTGCTTCACAAATGTAATTTGTATTGGTTGAATTATAAGTATTTGTTTTTAATCCTTTTAGTCTTTTACCAAAGAGTAATCTCCTTATTATATTTTCTTGTAATCTTGACTAGTTGACTCAAGCATGAAATGTCAAAGAATGTCTTTAAAACTAATGACTTTGAGCTTGTTAGAAATTTGTTGTTCTTCAAGTTCTTTGAAAATTCTTCGAATTTGAATGCTCTTGGGTTGAAGTTCTTCATGGCTTTTAGAGGATTGATCCATTGAACTTCAATGATTTAGGGTTTTTTGAAGTTTATTGAAAGATTTAGGGCTTTTTAAAGTTTACGAAGACTTTTTAGCTTGATTCTAATAGAATTTCAAATCTTGGAAGAAGAATTCAAACTTTAATGACTTCGAAGAAGGATTCAAACATCTATGATTTAGGGTTGACTTTTGAGCTTGATTCCAATAGAATTTCAAGCCTTAGAAGGATTCAAATGAATTTCCTCGAGGAACAATTTTCCCTACATAGTTCCCACTTTGAATTAATCTTTTTGAAGATAAGTAGTAATTTAATGACACATAAATTTAGAATTTGTCACTAAATTTTGACATGACATATTGTAATTGGCTTAATTAATTTTTTTACCTCCTACAGTGACAATTTATATAAAATCTTAACCATAAAATGAATTCTTAATGTTGATATTCTCTGTACTCTCTCATCTTCATCTTACCAACAAAGGATATTTAGGATAAATGAAGCAACATAAAATCTCCCCATGATCTCATCGTTGTTCCTAAGGCAATCTTCACTAATTTCCCGTGGACAAAGTTTAGCTCCAAACAAGTTTAAAATTATCTTTTCCAACCAATTATGTAAAAATTTATAAGGCTATTCATGTGTATTATTTAAACGAGTCACATGACTCATTAAAAAATGTCATATGACTAAGCTTACATAAGACTGATCTCTTCAGTGGCTGCATAGTGGGGTGGAAAAAAATAATTCTAAACCGGTTTGGAGCAACAGCCAGCTTCCCTTGATAACAAAGTTTATCCCATTCGAATGGCATGTAGACACAAAGGAAGCCCAAAGTTTCACTAGAGATTCCAAGCATCAATGAAACCTCTAGCTCACAATTCATTGCAACTAGGTATTCTCTTTTAAACCACCTGCCTTACCATCAGGGGCGGAACTATAGCCAAGGGTGGGGGGCCATGGCCCTACTAATTTTTTTTTTTTTAAATCCTTTATTTTACCTATAATTATTAAATATTTTTAAAACATAGCCTATAAAAATAAGGGTTGGTCCCCTAAGTAAAAATTTCTACATATAAGACACCACACACCATCAAATTTGAAACAACATGAGATTCCAAACGCAAAGCCTTGTCTGAGATCTTTTTGTTAGTCCAAAAAAAAAAAATCAACAGTAACATCAACAATACCAAATGCGCAAGAGAAACTGTTAACTAAAGTTGCTAATAAACTAAACAGAATACACAGATTATCTAAGAAAATCTTTGATGAGATGTCTGTCTTAGAACATTTTCCCTTCAACATATACACGTATCTCATCACACTTTTACACACAAGGTACAAGGTTAAGGAACAACAGAGAATTTACATTAGACAATCTAAGAATCTAGGAAGGCATAAAGCAGCTACTTGCCCTAGTAAATCAATCTTTGGAATTAAGAACCGGGTTTTGATCGGAACTCTGAACACTAGAAAGTAGGTAACATCCAACCTACAGTCCATCCCAGGAGCAAACCAGCACCAACAAGACTCAACCCCAATGCAAAAGCAACAGCATACTTAGAGATATCATGTCTTGGTCGGCCTCGCTTTACTCTTTTCCCCTTGGTACCCTTTTGCCATCTCTTCCGCTGTTTCTGACCTCTGTTAAACATCCGCGGAAGGACCACAGGGAAGAGAGTGGGAATTGACCGATCATCTTTCTTAATCTGGATATAAAGGGTTTCTAGCTGCAGCATTTGGAACCACTGCTTATAAGCAAAAAGTTGTGATGCTTGTCTAAAGAAGAGCTTAATAATATGCTCCTTCTCAGCACAAGCCTGCTTCGCTGCCATCTCAGCTTCCCTTGCACGTGTTTGGGAATGGCGGAGTGCTTCCATCAGCTGAGCTTTGCCAGAATCACCTTCAGAAACTTGTGGCGTCTCTTTGATATCCTTGTGACTTGTACTATAACTGCTTTTTAAATTCCAAGCCCCAAAAACAATCTAAGCTAATGTATTTAATATATATAAGTCTAGCTAACAAAAATAAGATAACACAGGTACTAATATCCGTATAGTCAGATGAAACAACCAGATGTCATCCCAACGAAAAATGATGGTAATCTAAACTATTACCTGAATGAGTTGTCAGAACCATATTTTAAATAAGCTTCCTCAGCAGAAGCCTCCTGTTTTCCATGTGTTAAATCAGGACAGCCCTGTGCTTGAGTCCCATTGGATATACTACCAGTTTGGGCCTTCCAATCTAATGATGCCAATGCTTCATCACGGTCAAAGCACCCAATATGAGCATATGGGTGTCTCCTAAGATACCATTTCTGAGGTGGAGGAAGATCACAATTCTCAATATGGTTAAGTGACTTCTTAACAACCAAGGAAGCCAATTCGTCTTTATCTGTTGCTCGCCACCACGGCACATTCTTATGACCCCCAATCCATGGAGATTCTGGATCTAGACAAAATTCATTGGCTTGTTTGGAAACTGGACAACCAACAGGATTCAGATCCATAAATTCATATTTTCCCCCCATGTCCATTATTTCAAGCTGTTCATCAGCATTCTTACTATACAAAGCCTTTACCTCTTGCTTTCTGACTTCAGGAGCTTTATTTGTATAAACAGCAGATATGTCATATTGTGCATCGAGAGGAGACTCATGGGTCTTGTGATCATCATCAGGAATAATGTCTCCTTTTTGCAGGGGCACCTCAGTTCTCTCTGTTGTTGAATTCACAGTGCCAGCTATTAAGGTTTCCACTTCAGCCTCCAATGCATTTAACTGTTCATGCGTTAAACCCTTTTGATATCCATAGCTGGGCTGTAATTGGAGCCACCATCTTGTGTCAGGGGGTAGATTGGAAAATGAAGGATTCCTGTTAAGAGGCACAAAACCTAAAACAGGATGATCTGGCCAATCTCCTGTATTAGTAGGTCCACCATCAACCTGTTTGGATGTAGAAGATGATGATTGGCAGCAAGCTAACTTGGGAGCTCTTTTGGCATCTTCTTGGACAAAGCACCGGTTAGCTGCTCGCTGCCATACTGCTCTTGCTTCTGCTGCTGCCATCACTCTCCTAGTCTTTGACACATTTTACTGTAAAAATAGAAACTGTTAAGATATGATAAGCAACAGTTCAAATAGGCTATATAGGAAAGGGGGAAAAATGAAAAAGAAAGTACACAAGATGAGATTCTAAACCTAAATGAAAAGGAGAGATTTTAGCACATGGGAAAATCCTTTAGCTTGTAAGTTATGACTACTGTCAGACAACACCAGAATAAATTGTTCTTTAAATGCCTTTGAACCATTATCATTTCAAAATACTTGATGAGTAGAGAATGCAATGTATTAATTTTCCACCCCTTTCAACAAATTCTGGACCTCTCAGAGGACATAAGTCACTATGATAACAGGGCGAAATTGCAAAAAATAGGAGAACCCATAAAATTTTTAATCACCTTCAAAGACATGAGTTTCTCCATTTTCCTATGTTTCTATTCCCTACTGATCTAGTACTCAAGAAAGATTTTGGAAAAAAATATTTCTTTATGTTGACTGCATAAGCAAGACTAAAATTAACAAAGAGATTATGTAAAGCCTAGTAATATCCAATTTTTCAGAATTTAGTTATCTGAATAGCATATTTACCATATAATAGTAATGATCCCCACTATTCTTTTTAGGTATTGTGGGTGTTAAGAGCTCTTAGAGCACCTAACTATTCCTGCAGGTGTGTGTACTCCCTCCATCCCACACACTAGGCAAGAACAGGAAGGAATCCCTTGGGGGTGCTGGCTAGGAATTTTGAATCTAGGACCTCATGGATTTCATGGGGCCTCGGGAACCACTAGACCAACCCTTTGGAGTTAATGAACTAAACTATGATCCTAATATTATATATGATATTGAACATAACTGTAATAACCATGGTTTATACCTAGTAACTTCTTCAGATTAATCAGATGGCATCCTTCATCAAGGAACTAGTCAACCCTTACAAAAGGGATACCTTTTAATTGAGAGAAAAATAAGACACCAGAGTTTTATCACCCATCAGATATAGAGAAAAAGATTTTATTTTCCTTGGAAAAAGGCATCCTGTTCACATAACCGTCTTGTCAAAAGGAAACCCCAATGCAATAATTAAATAACAGGATAACCAAACAATACTCATTTTTCGTGGACCTTGCAATGAAAGCAAATGACTTTTTAATGATCATTTATATTGGTTAAATCTAAAACAATATTTCTATAAGTAAGGAGCTCTTCTTTTGTCTTCTGAAAGAAAAAGCATGAAACATTCTTCTTAAGGAACCACAAAACCCCAAGTAAAATGACGCACAGAGTTCACATACATTGTTAAATGATGAACAAGGTTATATAAGACTACAAAATATAAAAATTCATCCAAAACAAAAGTTTAATCACACCCCACATCACCACTTCAACTTTCCAAGCATAACCACCAGATAAACTCAAAATCAAAAAGACTAAAAACTGAAATAAAAAGCAAAACACATACACACACACAAACAAACTTGCCCAAGTTCATCAAAATCCTTGTGTTTAAGAAAGAACCCAATTCCTGCAACAAATATTACTGCTACCTACAAACAATCAAACAGTGAAGTGAAAGATAACACAAGAAAAGAACCTAATTAAATAAAATTAAACAACCCCATAAAAGGTAAATTAAACAACCCCATAAAAGGTAAACAAAACATGTAAAAACAGAAGAGAATAAGAATAACATAGTGGAGAGAGAGAGAGAGAGAGAGAGAGAGAACAAACCAAGTGAAGAGAGACTGATAAAGTTTGATGGAGATAGATGAAGTGGGTTGGGTTGGGATCTGGATTGAATATTAAGGTATAGGCTTCCTGTTTGGGGGAGATCCAGAAAAGAAGAGAGAATCTAGGACCAAGGTAGAAGATGACACATGTCACAGAGACACAGAAGGTCCCATGATTGTTTGTTTGGTTTTTTTTTTTTTTTTTTTCTTCTTCTTCTTATTTTGCTTTTCAGTTATCGTTTCATTCTCTCCTGTCGGTTTTCATTGCCAACTAGACTTTCCTCTTTTATGTGTGTTAGAAATATACGGCGTCGTTTCTGTCATCAGCGTTACTTGTTGGACTGCGTTTGGCAATTAAAGGTTGTGCGTTAAGAGAGTTGCTTGGTTTGGACTTGTGGCAAGAAAATGGAAATGTGATAATCTGTGCAAATCAAGTCATGGTTTTGCAAAAGAATGTTTTCGTACAAGTCATGCAAAGGGAAGTTTTTAGGGCAATAGTTAACAATCTATTTTAAGAAAGTTTTGACACCACGTTTATAGGAAACGAAAAAAATTGTCAAAATATTAATTTTTTTTTCTTTTTCTCATAAAATCTTTTTTTAAATGGATTGTTAATTAATGCCCACATCTATTAGTATTTCCTTTTATAAAATATTCAATTTTGTAAAATAGTAGTATTTTAAGTCTTATCAGACTGTGAATTTCAGTTAACTCAACTAGTAAAGTTTTTTATGGTTGAATAAGAAATTTGGAATTCAATTCCCACCTACACTAAAAACTGATTAGTGTCTCAATCTAATGGTAAAAAGTTATTATCAAGAACGGACGCTATAAATTAAAACTCTCTCCCAAAAAAAAAAGAAAAAAAAAAGAAAAAGAAAGGTAAATTAAAAAAATTGGATTCAGATTTTCTCTTAACAATTTTATCATATGATCATGAGAAGATTTTGCGTTCAATTAATCTAAATTTTTTATGTGGTACCACATTATTATCCAAAACCATAGATATCCAATATTCAGTGTGTGCCCATGGTATAATGGCTCACAACATCAGATCCAGATTTTGAGGTTTGTGGGCTAACCATCATAATAACTGATAAAGCAACCGAACCCCACGTAGTAGATTCTAATTCAAGGCTATAAAAGTAAAACTAAGGAATTTCATGTTGCTGTTAGGTGAATCACAAAGAAAGCCACGTTAGTAGTAGCAAATGGTAATTATATCTAGGATGAGATCTGATGAGACTTACTTTGTTGACATTTGCTTACATTACATGTGGTCTCTTTCGACTTTACGTGTAGATTTGATTTGCCAGCGGCACTCAATCAAACAAACAAACAAACAAAGACAATGGCACTGCACCTCCAACCCAATGAAAAAACTGCACTTTAATCCTTGAGGTACAGATCCTCTTCCATGTTTTTATCATGAACTACGTCTACACCAATTCCCTTCATTTCAAGTGCAACTTTTTTTTTTAATTTTTTTTTTTTTTTTATGCCCACAGAATCTCTCTCTCTCTCCGTTGTGTCAAAGTCAAGCTGTCAATTAATAAGACGGCCCGGGGTTCCAAGCCCATCAATCTTTACATAGCCTAAAATTTTATTAAAAAAAGAAAAGAAAGTAATATGAGTTGGCATGGAGTTTCATGCCTTCACTGCGGGGATGAGTTTGGTCCTGATATTTGGTTCTGGCTTTTCTGGGGCATACTCAGCTCAGCCCAATAAAAGCCCAATATTTTTTATTTTTTAATTTTAAATGCGGAAGAAAAAAGATCTGAACCGTGGGGAGGACTGGATGAGGACTCTCCCACGACCTAAAATAATAGGGAATTAAAATACCCATGAAGATTGGGGGCAATAATGTTATCAACTAAAATACTTTTTCTTTTTCTTTTTTTTTCTTAAAGGAAAGCTCAAAAATTCATTAAATAGAAAAAGACATTGCATTGTGATGAAAAGCTTGTTCCAAGAAATAAAGATTCACTTCCATCCAAACAGAAAAATCAACAATACTAACAGCATGTTTAGCTAAAAGATGGCTTGGTTTGTTCCCCAGCCTACGCACATGTGAAAACGTAACATTCCGAACACCATGACAGGAAGAAGATAACATTTCGAACATCATGACAGGAAGCCTGAATCCCATAAATAATAGGTCCAACAGAAGCTAAAGGAGGAGAAATGATTACCACGAGCGCAATAGACTTTAAGAGAGTCACCTTCCAAAATAAACTTTTGGAACCCCACATCCTTTGCAAACTGTAGGCCATCCTCAAAAGATTTTGCCTCCACCTCCAAAGGATCCAAAGGAATAGCCTCAAAAGATTTTGGTTGTATTGTGACTAGTGTTCTGAAGGTAAAAGGAATAGAAGAGGGGTGGGGGGTGGAGGGGATTGAGTGTATATATATCTTAGAACACAAGAAAAGATAAGAGAAATCTAAATTTTATTTTGCCAAGTACAATGACCAATAAATAGCAAGTGGTAATAAACCAGAAAATAAAGAAATAATCATCAGAAGCTGTGTTTGAGAGAATTACATATGTTTATTTACCCAACAAATTAAAGAATCCAACAGATTTGGACCATATAAAGTCAATTTTGTATGTTTCTTCAAACGTATACATGCAAAATTACATAGCTGGAAGATATATTTATACAAAAATTGGAACTCTCTATTGTCCTTCATAGCTTAAACGGCAGAATAAGAAGAGCAGTGAACATTATTTACTCAGCACAAAAATCTTCGCTTAACCCAGGTATCCTGATTGGAATCTTTCCTTCAGAAATTTTTTGTCAATATTTATTCCTTTCAATTAGGGCATATAACAGGAAAGAGGTTTTTTGTTGGCTCTGGAAGGGGCTACATGAATTACTACAGTGCCCTTCATTTACACTATTTTACCCAGGCAAAAACTGTTGGATGAGAGTCATGGAAGGGTTTTACCAAAAAGGAGATGAGTTTTCCACTTCCTAATGGAGTCTGAAGGAACTACACAAAAGGCTCGGTGCATCTGAGGCTCTCACACTGAGTTTTTTCAAAAATGAAGTTTATGGAAAGATGTATGCATTGCTGACCATGTAAAGATATGTGAATTAAGGACCAGCACGAGCAGCATGGAAATTGCACTCACCTTCGCCTTCCCCTACTAACCATTTTATATGGAATTAAAAAATTTACAGTATCATTGGGCAAATATAGTTCCCATGAGCAGAGACATCTTGGGCTTAGAATTCCTTGTGTCCCATGTTGCTACTATTTGAGATCTACCAGCTTTACAGTGCCATCTCCACCACAAGTAAGAAAACCATGTGAAAAAACTTGTATATCCGTAACAGCAGCCTGTTACATAAGAATATGTTTTTGCTTTAGCACAGGGATACATCTAAAAGAAATTTCTTCCCACAACCAAACCAAACTCTATGTTAAGTTAACAAACTTAGATATTAATTCTAAAGTTTAAAATGATTGCAAGAGCAAAAGGGTACCCGAACAACTCCGCCATAGCCTCGAGAGCTTGGTTGCAGAAAGGTGTGTCTTTCATGCAATTTCGACCAGTGATATACTAACTTAGCTCTTTTGGCATCCCAAAGTTTGACATCTCCATCTTTGCTTCCAGTTAAGAACAAACTAGTATTTGGGATGGTAGATATTTTGGTGATACTCCCTTCAGACCATTTGATTAAAAAAAATTAGATTTAAAGCATCATGAACTTGTTATCACATAAAAGAGAAATGAATGTACCTAAGTGAGCCTTTGGTATATACCAAAGCATCCCATTTCGATTCTGGTCCCCTGTTCGCATGTCAATACTTGAAGATGTAATGCTTTGTTCACCATTATCAAGGTGCCTGTGTCTTTTAGTCCTACCAGTAGCAATGTACCGGAAGTCATGGAGTCCAACATCACCATCTTTACCTCCAGTCAAAATAAGAGGAGAAACAGAACCACTTCCTATGTCATTATCAAACACGGAAAGGGACCGTGCACCACCTTCACAAGAGAAGGGAATTGTTAGTACTATAGCAGGCAAGAGAAAATTTACCAATTTAATGTAACGTAAAATAATCACATCTGAAAGACAATAAATATGGAAAGACCATCTAAAAAAAGATTGGGGGGGGGGGGGGGGGGTGATTTTAATGTACCAGTTCTGATACATGTCATGGTATATGATTTTAACTTTAAACTTTCACTAACGATTCTGTCAAAACCTGGATCATCTTTTATATATATAGGATAGAAAGAATTTTTATTGTAGTAAACTGAAAAAGAACAAAAGAAAAAAGAAGAATATGAGAGACAGAGCAAGTAAATTAACAGATTCCTTGTCTAATTTCCTGATTCGGTAACATCAAATTTCACCTTACATTGTTCATAATTGCCAGCATTAATCGTCTGTACTGACAAAATGAGACAATTTTATTGTGTCAACATTTTTTTTAATGATTATGTCACCACCAAGAAATCACCTTATTGTCAGGATAAGACAACTAAACAACCTTAATGTCAATGCCTGCTTCTCCTTGTGCGATTATAATCGCATAATGAATTTGTACATTTTTTTTTTTTTTCCTACTTTGAATGTTTCTATCTATTTCACTAAAATCCATAGACTTGGGTAGACAAAAATAGTAATGCAACCAAATGTAGATTCAAACGTAAATGAAAACCTTCATGACAAATAATGGAAGCTCGAGAGGTGGAAGGTGGAGCCAATGTATCCCATATAACCACATTAACACCATTGGAGCTATTTCCAGCTGCAGCAATGATTGATCCGCTTGAAGAGATAAAAGTGACATCCCTGCAAATGTTAATAATAGATTTAGTACAATTTGAAAACACAAGAAGGCGCTTGGCATGTCATTGAACCTGGCCAGCTAGAAACAATATAACTGGTTTGGATTGTTTTTAGTTTACATTCCCATTTGGAAAAAAAAAAAAAAAGTTTTAAATTTCTTTCAAAAGATCATCCCCTCCAAAAATGAATTTTTAGATTTTAGTGTTTTCACATGCAGATTTCTATCAAAAACTAGTTTTAAACTTGGCATTTTTATGTATATATTCCCACCAAAATTGGTTCTAACCCAAGTCTAGAGAAACTTGGATATAAAGTAAAACTAGTTCAATTGGTACAAGTTGTATTAAAATAATACCAGTTCTGTGGTTTGCCTAACACCCCCGAAAGAAACACACATTTCTTACAAAACATGAATTCTTGCAAATAAGAGTGACTTGAATTGCCTCATGAAACTAACAGAGATAGAATACATACGATGCATGGGCATTGAAGCAAAGAGATGATTCTGTAGGACGAATGTTACTCCTCCCTCCTACCTCCAGCTGCCATATGCATATGGTTCCATCTAAGGCAGCAGTAGCAAATCTGTGTCCACAGTCGTCAAACTGTAAAGCTGATATTGAAGCAAGTGCATATGGTGGAGGGACATTTGCAGCAGGCAGCACCCCGTAAGTTGCAGTAGCTTTATCTTTACCAAACTGCACTTATTACAATATACATTAGCCTTATCATTATGCCTAAAAAGCGACAATGAGACATGGACAATTCAAAGAATTCATTTAAGAGCATGATTCAAACATTTGTCCATTCATTGTATGTGTACTCCACACTTCTACAGCTTTGCCTGCAGCTTGTTGGAGGTGTTTTGTAGTTGTAGGAATATAGAAACCACTCAGAATGGCCTAGTGGTTTGCTTGATATAACAAGTAAGCTTCAACGTGAAAAAATTATTTCCCATGGAATCTAGTGCCTTATGTCTGTCTGCTGAACAGACAAATGATTAATGCAAGAAGCTCAAAGACTAAATATGCAGACTGAGACAACTGTGCTACGATCCACTCAAAAATCCCCTTGCTATGACCAATAGAACTATCTATTCAAGCTCAATCAAGGAAGAGATAATTCTATCCTAGAAAGACAATATGTTGGATTATTTTTTAGAATGAAAACCTTGACAGGATTCACATTTTTCTGATAAGTAGAAAATATTAAATGGATTCCCCTTTGCTCCACAAAGTATACAAGAATATTCCAGGGACATGAATTAAAGCAAACTAATGCAAAATTCCCAGATAAAACAGTGCAAATGTTACAATGTGTATCAAAGTTTCTTACCTCCCATAAGTAAATGTGTGTATTACTAGAACCAACCAAGAACAAAGGCCTAGAGGGATGACTTGAGAGAGCCCTTGTGCATACATTCTCCACAGTAGCTGGTCGATCAACAAACTCCTCAAAGTCCTGTTGAATCTCCCAACCTAAGCCAGAGGCACCAATACCAGCATAACCTGGAATCCCAAATGCTCCACCACCTGTCAAGTCCCTGCCGGGTTTTGACAAAGAGCCTGTACCAACAGTTGCTCCACCCAACCCAAGGTGTACCCCTTTCTTGCTTCCCAAACCAACGCCAGGAGATACACAGGTTGGAACTGGGGTCGATTCACAGCCAGCCCACCCATTCTTTGGCCAATCAGCTTCTGACCAGATATAGTCTGACTGACCACTGAAAGACATCCCATCTTCCCAATTAAAAAATAGTATGCCCTGATTCAGGTAGAATTTGACAATTAGTACTTTTTTAGCATATCATTCTGTGCTAAGTATCCAAGGTACACGTAAAGGCTAAAATATAATCAAGGAACACAAAGGTAGCAACAAAACACTTATTTTCTGTAGAGATTTACTGCAGCTAAAAGCAAAATAAATAAACACTGCCCTAGACTCCTGCTTTTGATGGACTAGGTAATTTTTATAACTACATTGAATAAAAAACACAATTTCCTAAAATAGAAAAAGAATTCAGAGTTCTGACCACTATAATTCACTCTTAAGAACAATATTTAGAAGTTCTTTGTCCCTTGAAAGTTGAAACTTCAATGATGCACAATAATAGAGCAGGTTAGTAGTAAACTAAAATAACAGAACCAAGATTCTAAGGTGCCAGCAGGATGCTTTGCATTAGTGCATCATTGCCATTTTAAGGGAGAAAGAACTTCTAAATATCGTCCTTAGAGTGGCCAGAATTCTTTTTCAAAAGAGTCTACCAGGATGCAGCTAGTAAATAATTTTTTTTTTTTTGGAGGGTGGGGGGGGGAGGGGGGGAGTGAATAAAGGAAAAAGATTAACAATTTATGAGAGGCACGCAGGTTATCAAAAAGGCTAACATTTTATCAACCAGCTTGATCACTCATCCAAGCAGTAACATTTTATCATGTAAAATTGGAAAAACCAGTTTGATCACTCATCCAAGCAGTACATGAAATATTCTTTTTTCAAAGAGTTGTTGCATTTTACAAAGATAAAGACAAGAAAAGGAAATAGATTGTGAATAAATTTACTTTCTAGCTCAAAAAAGTTCACACAACTCCTGCAATCAAATATGATAATTTTCCCAAAGATGCAGGGTTTTAACTTCTTTTTTATTGTAAACATACATTGGTCAATTGGAAACTTTAGGATCCAAAAACATATGAATCTTTAAAGTTCTCCTCTACCTTTTGTCAGACATGCCAGCCCACCTAGGAAGCATAGGTACGACACAGTGACACAAGCAATTTTTGAAAAATTATAACATGAAATGGCCAGTATGACACCGTTATGACACGGGTACAACATGAATACGACATGGGTATGGCACCCTAAATGAAGCGTCCGTGCTTCCTAGCAGCCCACATCCATATATAGTGGTCCATGTCAACAGGAGTAACATAGCATTTGGATGTTCATGTGGAATGCAATACGTATAATAGACACAACTACACTGTTCGAGACAGTTTAACAAAATTAAATATATAACCTCTGGCTGGAAGCAAAAGATCATAGACACAAAGTGGAGCAATTCAGAAAGAAAAATATCATTTTTCACCAGATGCCCACCAATTTTTTTTGGATAAGTACGCCAGATGCCTACCAAATTGAATGCTTCAGAATGCAAGCTAGAGTTTGAGTACAGAGACTAACCTTACGATTGCTAGCAACTGCAGCTTGCCCTTCATCAATAGAGTTGATACACAATGCCTGCTCAAGAAATAAGGTTTAGTCACTATAGAATGCACTAGGAGAGCTATGAAATTGTTGATTTTCAGAACCTACATGCCATCTCTGGATATTTCAATACATTCAATACCAAGATCTTTTATTATCACAATCAATATATACTGTGAAAAAAAGACAAATTTAAAAACAAATAATAAAACAAAAAAGGAAAGTACTATTACCTCCAAAAGCTCCCCATTTCTCTTATAGATTTCTCTAGGGTTTTGGAAAGTTGTAACCTCCTTTTTAAGCGTTGTATCTTTCTGCCAGGAACTTAGAAAAGTAGGGCCATTACGAAATAGCCCTCTAGCTGGTGATCCAGCTTCACTGCTGGTAGAACTACTGCTAATCATACCATCATAAGTGTCAGATTCCTCTGTTTCATTTACTCCCAAACCCATACATCTATCACTCCATGCTTTAGAGGGTTTATAATCAAAACAATGTGACAAATTTATATTATCTTGTGCAAAGCCTTCAAATAATATCTCAGAATCAACACAGATATCCCATAGTATTTCAGAAATTGAAGACTCATCTTTGTTTTTCATGATATCAACACTTACAGTACCCTCATAGGGGACTCTGGGGTGAGGCTGGCTAGATCCTTTTAACCATATAAGAGTCATTACCGGCAATCCATTCTCTACTTTATACCATAGAAATGATGCAACCTGTTTTACATGATAAGAAGAAAGATTTGTGAGTGTAGTCTTCAGTAACTCTGCCAAGCTCGAGGAGACCAGCCTGATATTTTCTGTTGTACTGCCAGTCAATTTATTTTCAACTTTATCGAACACCAAATCCAGCTTCTGTTTCATGAATCTCGCCATGTGTTGCCACAAACAAGCACCTATAATTTTCCATCTTTCATCTTCTGGAATTGAATGCATTGCATCTACAGCTTGTTTATCTGGCAGACTATTTAAAGCCTGAAGGCCATTTGCCTTCTCATCTATTAATAGATTCTGAGCCCCCAACTCTGCAATCTCGGGAAGTAGTTTCTTCAAATTCATTATATCAGCTTCATTTGGCATGTGCCCATTAGTATACATGATCAAGAGGGGTTGCACCATCAGAATGAGCACTCTTGAGTTTTTCTGAAGCCAAGCAGATGCAACATGTACCATATACTCAAATAAATCAAGGAAAATAAGGGGTTTCTTGATGAGGTCTTGGGTGACACAGTTGGAAATCATTCTCAAACTAGCTCTTAAACTCCACAACGACAATATAAGCCCTTGAAAGAAGTACCCCCAAGCATCTAAACACTTAGACCTACTTTCAGCAGACAAATCATTCTCAATATAACCCGACTTTGGTTGAGAGCAACTTATACTGCAGGCAGTCATCAACCGTGAAAATAAGAGGGAAATTTCTTGGGTAGCCTTCAAAAGTGGCTTGTGCAGAAGAGGATATTGGAGGAAACTGTCAACTGTATGGCTCTCATCTTGTGACTGATATTGAGAATTATAACCATGCAATATATCATATCCAATAAACAAGAACCCGTGATTGCACAGTGAGACTAACATCTGTTAAAGGAATTAAGAAAAAATAAATCAGTCAATGGAAAGTATATGCCAGATATGTTTATAAATAAATAAAAAATCATAATCCATAGACAACATACCATGCCAATTATATGAGCAGGAACCAAGGAACACCTCTGCTCTAATTGTGCAAGCCCTATATATAACTTATGCTGGAAGTTCTGAAGTAGTTTATCATGTTGATGAATGTTATACTCCTTGGAGCATGTACTAGCTCCAGCAGATCCTATAATGGTGTCTGGCCAACTTGGATGCTCTCTCATCAATTTTGAGAAGTATGGAAGTGCCAAATCTAATTTATCAAGGGACTCCAGCTGGAAAGCTACATCACATGAAAGCCAGTTAGACGAATCACGTGGAGAAGGCTTTAGAATCCTGTGTGGAATTTCAAAATTTCCAGCATCATTACTCTCTTCATCTGTATTCCCAAGTACACTCTGGGAAGAAGAAAGGCACTCCAAAGCCTCAAGCTACAACAAATATGAGAAATATTGGTTACATTTCTGTATCAGAAACATGATAACATACACATAGACAGGGTCTAAGGTTGGATTAGTCACAAACAAAATAAAACTCAACAGATAAAAATACCTTACAAACTATAAGAAATTTTCTAAGAATTTCAATTTCAATCTTTGGAGTATAGTTTTGGGGTATATAGCAAGTTAGATATGTCAAACTTTGGTCAGCTTCCAGCAGGCTTTTTAGTTTCTTAACCAACATCTTAACTCCAAAAGCCCTTCTAGACAGACTATGGTTGTTTGAAGGATCCATTTGTGAGGATAGGATGCCATTCTCACAAATTCTATTCTATAAAAGAAGTATGACTTTCAACCACTATGGATTGCTTCATCCAAGCATCACATCTTGAGTACCACATGACACATGCATGATTATGTCAAATATGGTAATTGCTAGATGTCCATATAAAGGACGAATAGGAATAGCATGAGTGGGTAACTACAAAAGAACTTTTAGTATCTTGACCTTCCATTGACAGATTGATGCAGTGTGGAAGATTGATTTGTTTTTACTTCGCAAATTCATCTATTCAAGAGCCCAAGTGTGAAGTCCAATTGAAATAAAATTTGTGTAGTTTGAAAGGGCCAGGAAAGAGTCTTTAAGTTTAAAACAACTTTTAATTTGGGTATGTATTTTATTTTTGGTATGTATTTTATTTTTTATCAGTGAAGAAAAACTTTTATTGATGAGAAAAAAACACGGTCCAAGTACACAGGTAGTATGCTACAGAGTACTCAAACGAGAAAAGAAGAGAAGAAAAAATTAATAGAGATACATGCTATTAGAAAGGATATCAAATCTGGACCACACTCATGAAAATGAAAGAAGGTCTGGTTCCAAGTGGATGAAGTGCCAACCAACTGTGACTTAATCTGATCCATCAAACGTTCTTTACCTAAATTTGGGTTTTTATTTTATTAGTTATGGTCAAATGAAATCAGGAGCAAAATTGTAATTCCTGCAATGCCCAAAAATCAAGAGTATTTTGGTAGTTTAATTGAGTCTAGAATTTCAAAGAGGTCCTAAGTATCTTAGGTTTTATTTTCTTTGAGTCCAAGTTAATCCCTTATTAGGTTTTTAGTTTACTAGTCAAACTAGGAATCCTCATACATTTGTGCTCAATGTTGAGTATTGAGGCCTAGCCTTATTGTTCTTTTTTCTTCTTCACTCTCTTGTGGCACTGTTCGTAGAGCCCATGAACACCCTAAATTCCTCTCTTTTCCTTCTTCCTTACAATTCCAAAGTCAAGCCCTTCCTCTCACATATCAAAACCCTAATACCTTACATTCTCTCTCTTACAAATAGCCATAAAAAACTCATTAAAATTTAACCAATTTTGAATCTTAACCCTTTCTTCTAAAACTGTAGATCCACAAATCCTCATAGACCTTACCCACCACCAGCACACATAGACAAATCCCCCAATTTATCCTATGTCAGTCTCATAAATGTAGGTTGAAAGTCATGCAGCAAAAGTGGAAGATTTCATGAATAGGTTTAAATAAATAAAGGTAATAAATCTGAACATAAACAAAATATTCAAGAAAACATAACTGAAACACTATGTACCATTCCACACATATAAGCCCATATTGCAATTACATGAACTGTAAATTGAACTTACGGGAAGCCCACATCTTTTTAAGGCAGTGACGGTCATCAAAGTTGCCCACCTAACCAGAACTGCAGTATTTTTCTCCCCTACAGCATTTCTCATGCTATTTCTGGTGGCTAGTGCTAGGCAATAAAGACCGATATTTGGGTCCAAAAAGGCAACATGTTTAGACAAAAGTGCAGACTTTTCAGTCTCAGGATTGATCTCGAAACCAAGCATGATACAAAATGACTGCAAGTAATTCCCCAGTTCCCACTGCAGATCAAGAACAGGTTCTAGTAAGTTATGACATCATCAAAACCAGGAAGATCTATACATGCAGCTGATTACTAGAATGGCCTTTTTAAAAAAATGATATATACAAATCCCTCGAACCTCCAGCAGGCTTGATAGCCAGTAGTCGCCTTTCTCGATTGCCGATGGAAGCAAAAACTTTGTTATTAGATGATGCTGTAATGGTCCACCATGCCCCTCAACAAGCCGACAAATTACTAGTGCAAGTTGCTCATCCCCAAGGTTCTTTACACAAACACTAAGAGCAGAATAAGTATCACCTCCAAGCAAAAAGAAAGCAACGGCCAGCTCTAGCTGATGTCTCCCCATTAAAACATAAGCATTCTTCAAAGCAGCAGCCTTATTTTTCTCCTCCTGTAGCAGTAATTAATGCAAACAAAAATTAGTGAAATTACAAGCTCATTTTTTATCTAAATTGTCATACAATGACACTGACAGAGGAAAAAGAAAGAGATGGGTAATTAACATCTTCCACAGAAGCTGATCAAAAAGTGCCTTGTTTGTAATTGTTTTCTCTAGATTTCAACAAATAAATCAATTGGTTAACACTATACCTGAAAATTACGTGCAAGAAAACCCACCAAGGGCTTATCCTTCTCGTCCTTGCTGATTTTAAAAAGGCCAGCCAGCACTTGGAGTCTATTCAATGCTATATATAATAATGCACAATCCTTAGGATCTTTCTTCTTCAGATATTGTACTCTCGCTAGTTTCTCTATCTACAGTGAAAAAACCTGTATTAAATTTATGTCAAAGCGTAAAGATACAGACTAGAACTCTGCTTGTTTTAAAAAAGAGCAAAAAATAAATAATTTTATTTGAAAGAGGAATTAGTTAGTCAGTTGAGGATGGAGAAAATGAATACATGCGGCCAACCATTACTAATTTGTTGAGGATCCATAGTCAACCCCAAAAAATTTGGGATTAAAGCTTTTTGTTGTTGAAAGAGAATTAGCTCAATTACACAACGTGTATATTGAAGTACTCCTAAAGAATTAGGATCTCAGATTCAGTGGATCCAAAAACAAACAAGAACTCTGCTCACTACATTGTCTACAGAAATATGTGATGCTACTAATGTAAATAAAGACTGGTGGCCAAAAAAGGGCCGTGGAGGGGGAGGCTAAGCACTGCATGTTTGACAGTCAGAGACAATAAATATAAAGATGCCACAGATTACATCCATAATAGTAAGAGTTAAAAACTGCCTTGTAGACACCTACACTTATAGCTTATGTGAATCAATGTCTTTCCCTTCCGTCACTGGCTTGGCCACCAGCACATAAACACTAAGAAAACAGAACAGACAGAACTGGAAATCGTCAGCCAGGATAAAGAGCATATTCTTGTCCATTCAGTTATCCTGCAAATGCTACAGGAAATCCCGGCATTGGTTAATACAACGCTAATTCACATACTGCTAAGAAGCCAAACTATAGTCTACCAGAGGGATGTGAGAATCATCTAACATCATCTGACAAGGCATACATTAATCGTAATATCCAACTTACTCTAATTCAACAAGCAGAGTCATTCTCAATACTCTCCAATTATAAACCATAGAAAGGTTCTACTTCAATGTCGGAGGAACAACAAAAAAGATGGGTTATGTTACTCAGGTAAAAAGGATAGTCCTTTTCTGTTGCTGTTCAAAGATTAAGCCATTTTCCTAAAATAGTGCATGGAAAAAGAAAAATAATAATAAAAGCTGGAGACATTACCCGTGAACGCAATTGTGTTGTATTAGTAAACCAAAATCCAACTCCCATTGCCCGCATTTCTTGCCAAGATGGTTCATTAGCTAGAACAGCACCAAATAAATTTTCCTGACAATCAGAGTGGTAAGCCCATACAATCATCCCAGAGTCAACAACCAACTCTCCCACGGATGCTGTTCTACCTAATTTTTGGAAAAAATATAATTGCTGAAACCTCACTGCCACCCAAAACCTGAAGGGAAAAAAAAGTACAAGTCCATAAATAAAATCCAAATATGATGCTCGCTAAAAAAGGGAGGGGGGGGGGGTGTGCAGACAAATATGGAAAATAATGTCAGCAATTAGCCACACATTCTACAATAACAACAACAACCAAATTATATAGTCCCAAATTTTTGGGGGCAGATATGGATCCTTAACAAATTAGTCAAGGTTGACCACATGTATTATTTTAACTCCAAATGTGGTCTCTGCTTAGTGTCATATATTTTATTCACAGCCAGTCCCAAGCCCAGAAAAGGGAGGAGGGTTACAAAAGGTTAATAGCCAACATAAAATTTAGTCACTCTATAATGAAGGACTCCACTACAAAATTAACCACGTGTTTTACATGCAAAAAATCAAATGAAGAAATATAATTCCACACTCCACTACAAAATTAACCACGCATTCTACATGCAAAATTAACCATTTTGATTTGTGCCCTGTAAAATCCACAAAAGTTAACAAATGCCACTGCACCAACATCCAAATTAGAGTGGCAATGTCATGATTTAAGAGGGTACACCTCATGTTAAAGCAACAAAAAATCAGAAAAACTCACTTGTGATCTAAGACTTCTTTTACTTTTCTCTTTTTTTCTTTTTTTGTGGGGATTTTTTTTTTGGGGGGGGGGTTGAATTTCCTTTTAGCCTTTCATGGCCTTTTTTTTTCTTCATATAAGTAAATAATCCATGACCATTTAATAAATGGTTTTTACATTATCTAAAAAATTGTCATTATACCATTATAGACCTAAATAGAAAAGATCCATTTGAAACATAATTTTTTTTGGCAAGTAGATCTTGCAAAAGTACATAAAAAAAAAAACATGTGAACACATGGGAAACTATGTAATTCATCAGATTCAGAAGTACCTTCGCCCTGGTTCATCAAGACTTTCATAGGTAGAAGCATGTGGGTCACTAACTTCACCAAGAAGATCTACAATTGCAAGAATTTGCATCTTCTCCTTGTTGTTTATAGCTGCTAACTCATACAAGTTCTCAAGAGGCTTAACAAAGCCACTGACTTCAGATTTTGTGGAAGAGGAAGTGAATATATTATTGTAAGCAATAGACTCAGAATTGAATGCAAATTGGTTCGTGCTGCTGTGAAACTGTGACGATGTTGTGATCAAATCTCCACTCCATTGAAATCCTTTATCAGTTGAATTTCTCAAAAAAACTCCTTCAAAATAATTTGATAAAAGGATCTGTGGGATAGTGACGCTAGACTTTGCAGAGATAGTTTCCATCTTAGAACCATAATTAGAGGTAAGAGATTCAACAAGATGCCTCACAGCCATGTATGCACGTTTCCAATTACCTAAACACATTAGAGATAACATGCTTCAATTGATACATTGAAAGGAATGCATTCTAATTTAAGAATCCTAATCTAAAGAAGCAAAATTTGGTGTACAAATGCCAAACTACTTTTACATGGGAACCAGTAATTAGCACAAGAGAATGAAGAACAGAATATGAAGAACGCATAAACACAAATGCATGATGCATGCATTCACAAACTCCTTATTTATAATTTCAAGGCAAAATTTTCCAACTTTTACAACTTTAGCAGACTGCCATGTATCGAGCAAGAGAGGATTGATTAATTGCCATATCTAACATAACTTTATCATTCATTGTAATTTTAGAACACTTGTGTAACCTTCAGCTAGAATACTTCCTGTGTACTTGTTGATTTCTTTGAATCATATTATTACCTATTAAAAAAAATTAATTGCCATGTCTAACATAATTAAGGGCTGTCCATTTGCATCAGCAAGGATGTGACCACAGAGAAATTTTACGGGAGTAAAATATTGGGAATGACGAGAGCCGATCAGAATAAGTTCTTTCAGGACAGAGCATTAATGTGAAGGATTCACAAACCCACATGTGTAATCCTTCATTCTTGTTGCAAGAAAAATAAAAATTTAGTATGCTTAGGTTTTGGTCTCCATCAAAATATATATTACTCTACATACTACACAAGAAATAGAATTAGTTTAATAAAATGAACACATTAATTTAAACCAATTGAATGGCTTTTTTTTTAATGGGATCATGATATTTATGCTAACATACAAGAAAGGCTGTCCAAAGACTGACAGAAACTAATTTTTGCTTGAAACAGAGTATACAGACGTAAGAAGGCGGGGTGACATTGAAAGATACAATGTCTACTGCGACAAAAATTGCACAACTATTTTCACAACTATTGAGATGGCAGGTTGTGATTGGCATACAATAAGAGTGGTGGGTCATGTGAAAGTGATGATGCACCAATCGCTACTTGCCAATTCAGCAAGTAGTAAATTTTTTGTGTTTCTAGCATTACTTTTAAAAGATAACTTGATAAACAATATATCAGTCACTAAGTTCTCCCATCACAAAGGATCAGATAAGAACTACAGAAAGTACTTAGGATAATTGGAAAAAAGGCAAAGAAATAGTTAAAATATGTTAACAAAATGACAGGCAAAGTTCCCAAGTGCAGCCAACAGGTCAATTAATTTATCAATTATTCTTTCCTTTGCAATTATCACCAACAAAAATTACCAGCACTTAAAATAAGAAATGTTCTATGCACCAGTAAAATATGACCAAGGTGAATAACAGCAAAACAAGGAAGATGCAAGAAGTATAGTTTCTGACTTTTTAATCTTTACACCTAAGATGAAAAATTATAACAATTATTTTATATCTCAGTCAAACTTCTAAATTCTGAGGCTTAAAAAGGTAATGGCACTTAAATCAGAGTTTCAACCAAGTAATTCCACTTCATAATACCTGAATATATATTCATGAAGAGTGCTTCGGGGTGATAGCTAGGCACAGATCCACCAAGCCTCTCCACTGCTTCTAGCATGCTCCATAAACCAAGCTTGGAACCTGAACCAAGTATCAATGGAACCTTTTCTACAAACAAATTGCTGGACATGTAATCATTCTTACTAATCTTTACAGGCAGCCCAGATTTGCATTCTCCACTACCATTTTCAATTGACAATTCCTTGAACTTACCAATGTCATAATCAGTGAAAACTGCAGAAAGAATGCCCTCATCTGTTCTACCATCACAACTGAGGCAATTTTCCTTGTTATAATTCAGATGGAGCTCAACCTGATGTTTTTTATGCTCAAGGAACAACCACTGACTAAATACACAGAAGTAAGTATCGTGAATAATCACAGCTGCAGCCCTGGGTCCCCAAAGGAAGTCATGAATGGGAGGGATAGTATGAGAAAATGCAATGCAAACCCATATGTCCATTTTCAAAGCTTTTCCAGAGTTCAACAAAGTCTGACCACCACAACGCCTCTGAGCATATACTTTCAACTCATTCTGCATGCAAACTCCAAGTAACGACTGACCATTTCCTAATGTTAACCAATTTAAAGCAACTATATCTTTGTCAAGGAATAATGTATCTTCTAACATAAAAGTTCCTGCTCCTGTAAGGTGAACAGTGTGCCATATATGAAGGGTGCTGACAGAATTTGGATGACATTCCGTAGAGACGGTTGCAATCTTCTGACCACAACCAGTCAAGCATATAGCACTAATGGGGCCTTGATGTGCAACAAACATACCCACAAGCTGCCATGGTACATGAAGGGTGGTTGAGGCTCTAGCAAGGTTACTTCTCCACAGTTTTAAAGAACCATTAGAGCAGCCTGTGGCCATAATATATGCAGGATAACTGCAAGAAGGATCATTAGTTGAAGTCACCTTTTGTTGTTCAGAAGTAAGACTACCTAGACAGACCACAGCAAAACTTGTAACCTGATCATGGGAGTGAGGATCTGGTAAATATGATGAGCTAGGATTCACAGCAAGACAATATCTTTTACCAGCAAAAACACTTTCAAATTTCCACATGCTGCCTTCTGCAGCATCTCTAGTGCCAAAATTACATTCACAGCAGCTTGCAGATAAATCAAAAGAATGGAGAGTAATTTCCCATGACAGAGCCCAAAAACCTTTCATCCATATCCCCAAAATCATAAATTTATTATGCTTGAAGGTTTTATTGCAAGTTGAAGACAAAGAATTTGAATCGATATTTGTGGGGCCATCCTCATATGGACCATGACCAGTGAAAGGAACGGTGAATAAGTAGTGACATTCTATATTTTCTTCTTCATTGTGGCAAATTCTAACTATAAAGCAATCAATTCCAGCAATGTGTCCCATAAGAAGAACCAGTTCGTTGTCCAATACTGAAGGTGCCCATGTCAAGCATGTATATTTGGAATATGAATCTTTAGTTACAAGTTCCCCATAAAGTTTCCATGTTGGAATCAATGTTGGACGACCCAATATGCAGTTGGAAATGGTGGAAAGTGACCAAAAAAGAAGTAATCCATTAGAATCCAAAGAAACAGCCAATTCAACTTCACAGCTATAAGAATATACAGCAACTTGTATGATTTTTCCAGCATGACCTCCTAAATTTAGAATTCCAGTAGCAGAACATGATAAATAGTTCTCTGTATGGGATTTATTTAGAGATGTATTCTCCATTTTATTTAATGTTTGAGTATTTAACAGTAACCAAACTAAAGAATCACAAGGTAATAAATAAATCAAAGAGCAGATCATTGGTGGACCAGACAAGCGATTCCTTGACATGAAAACTTTATTAAGAAGTAAACTGTCTTTAACATTTGAAAAACTACTTCTACGAAGTTCTCCCACTTCAAATCCCTGTAGTTCTTGTCTCTTCCATAATGTAACTCGAGGGAATCTCATCGGGAAGACGTCATCAAGACAGTGAATAGCCCAAAAATATACCAACATTCCTGGACCAAACCCAACTAACCACTCGCATCTGCCTGCCTCATCATGCTCAGATCCTTCTGCAGAGAAAAATTGATTAACACCATCACCAGATTTTAAAAGACCACCAATTTCTGTGGCCCACAACACAGATACATCCACGCCCAAAGTTCCTTTTAAGGCCTGGTCTATCTCTATTACAGCAACTACACAAAAAGACCGCTTCATGGCTCTATGATCATTGGTCTCCTTGCCAATTTTTCTGACCCTTCCATTATCAGTCTCACACCATAACCTCACTGTTCCATCTAAGCAGCATGTTAGCAGTATGTGTCTTGATGGATGCTTTACATCTCTGTTCAAAAGTCTTCCTGTTGATGGCCTCCATTGAATCAATGAAACAGGCAAAGGATGATATAACTCAGTTTTTGCATAATCATTTTTTCCTTTCATGTGACATACTAACACACATTTGCTGGCCACATCAACCCTCGTTTCTTCAGTCTGCAGTTCACTAGGATAAGCTGCAGTTGCCAAAGGTCCCTCAATTGACCATGTTGCAGAAACTAGAGTTTGAGGACACTCCGCTTTAAGCTTCCAAGCAATTTCCCATGACTTGCCACTGTTTCTCCACAAAACCACCTCAATTCCACCAGCAACTATCCCGTCTCCAGAGCCTGTCCATTGGATCGCCTCCACCTTTGTAGATTGCACAAGTACTGCATTCTGGCTCCAACAAAAAGAACCTGAATATATAAGTGACAAATTTCGCATTTTAAGATATCCAAATCAAAAGGAAAAAGAAAAAAAATAGATCCAACTCTCATATGAAACCAAGGTGCCATAAAACTCAACATTTATGAGAGTAAATTTAAAAACAAGCTTTTCTTTCTTTATTTTAAAATATTGTTATACATACCTAATACATACCCTTTAAATTAAATCTAAGGTGCAACATTAATTATTGTTGTTGTCAAATGTTAAGTACCAATAGAATAACTAAGAACCTATAGTAAGTTAGTAGCTAACGAGAAGTGCTACTTCCCATATATTCACAACAAATCTTAGGTGGTAAGATCGTATTAGTTCTAATTTGAACTCACTACTGAAATTACTTTTTTGCACACTAGTATTAGCCATTGTCAACCTGCCACTTATGATTTGTTGCGAAACTTAAACATCAAAGTCACACTGCTGAAAGAGATCCTTATGTCTCAGCAAATTCATACAAATTAAACACAGTAAACATAGATTCACACAAATCTGTGCTTCAACAAATCCTAGATGATAAGTTGTTATCAATTCTAATTTGAACCCACCATTGAACTTACTTTTTTACGCACCAGTACTGGCCAAGTAGCCATTAACAACCTGCCACTTATGATTTGTTGTAAACATAATGTTTCTCGTAACTTAAACATCAAAGTCACACTGCTGAAAGAGATCCTAATGACTCAGCAAATTCAAACATATTAAACACAATAAACGTAGATTCACACAAATCTGTGCTTCAACAAATCCTAGGTGGTAAGTTATTATTAGCTCTAATTTGAACCCACCACTGAACTTACTTTTTTATTACAGTACTAGCCATTAACATCCTGCCACTTAGGATTTGTTGTGAACATAGCATTTCTCGTAACTTCAACACCAAAGTCACACTGCTGAAAGAGATCCTAATGTCTCAGCAAATTCAGTCGTATTAAACACAGTAAACCATAGATTCACACAAATCTGTGCTTCACACTAACCTAAACACAGTAATTCAATATTTCAGGGAAAATGAAATTCTCTAGAAATGCAATTCACCAATAATGTAGGTCAGTTGTTTTCAAAAGGTACCTTTGGAGGTGGCGGAGTCATGTTGGAAGAGGCGGATACAGTTGTCGACGGCGGCGGCGAGGTCGCCAATGGAGGGAGAGACAGGGGACCAGGAGACGGCGGCGACGGCGGAGGAGGAGAGCTGGAGGAGCTGGCGGAAGATGGGGCCGATTAGGGTTTCGTCAGGGGAAGGGAAATGGGAGATCACGAGTACAGAGGAGGCCGCGTAGGCAACCCAGGAGTAGCCCGACATGTTAGGGAGGACGTCTATGGTGGATCCGGGTGGGGAGGATCGGGTCGGGGCGGGTGGTATTGGGTCCGATGGAAGGAGAGCGAGTGGGAGGTGGTCGGTGGGATCCATGCCCGGAATTGGGTCTGCCTTTGGGTCGGGGTCGGGCATTATCAGATCAGTGGAGATAAAAGAGACACAACAGAGTGAAAGAGAGACCGTTATAAGACGAAGAAGAAGAAGAAGAAGAAGAATGGTTTATAAGTACGGGCTACGTCGTCGTTTTTTGCCTTCCCGTGTTTAAAAACCATATTTCCCTACCTTTGGACTAATGGTTGAGAAATTACTGCTTCTGTAATAACGTTGGTTTGAGAAATACTTTTAAAAACTCTTTATAAGAAAATAAGAAAATTAATTGATTTTTTTAACAATTTTTTTTTTTAATTTTTATATTTCTCTTAAAATGCTATTAAATTTTTTCTAAAATGTTAGGTTAACAAATCTTCTAAGGACACTTATTGACATATCCTTAATTGTTTTTTTTTTTTTAAAGAGTTTTACAACCTATAACGTCCACTCTTGATGATATCCGTCTTAAAATGTTCTAAGTCTGATGATAAAGAGCTATTATCAGATCGAGACACCAATCAGTTTTTGGTGTAGACGGGAACTAAACCCCAAATCTCTTAACTAACTGGAATCCACACTAAATCCTTAATTTTTATTACAGACATTGTCACATATTTCACTTGGGATAAGTTTATCTTTTCTTTTTTTTCTTGTTTTTGAGAAACCGGGATAAGGTTATCTATACTATTATGTAAGTGACTTCTCCGATTTAGAATAGAGGTCCAAAGTACCTCTACAATCTACGTTTAAGTTAGGACAAAACTTGGTAAAATTGTTTATGTAGCTCCCATATAAAACACTATTTACAAAATATGACTACACTCACCACACTAACGTTGGTTTTCAAACTTTGTTTCTTCCTAATTCTCCTAATTCTCTCAATACTATGTCAATATTTTTTCCACCATTATCGTCATGTTTCTAGTTGCTCTTACTCAACAATATGTGTATTTGCTCTTTTCTATTTTAGGTTTTTTATATAAAAAAAAAATCAACAATCTTCTAATACTTTTTAATTACAGCCATAGTAGCCTTTCTATTGATAAGATTTTTGCAATTGGTTTCTGTTGAATTTGGTACGTTACTTTGCATTTTCTTCATTATTTCTAAAAGCTTACATATTATGTTTGCTTTTCTTTACTGCAAGGAGGGAACCTATAGCAAATTGCGTTTGCGTTTATTGTTGAGTTGCCCTTCAGTGTTTGCTTTCATGTATTTGGTTTATCATTTTCATATCATTGTCTTTTTTTTTGTTTTTTCATTTTTGTTTATCTTCTTTTCTTTTTTTTTTTTTTTTTTTAAATCAGTTTGATGAGTGTTTAATATTCTCTCTAATTGTTTCACTTTTCTATATATACACATACTATTATTTAAAACACTTCCTCTATTTGGAATGGACATTTCATTGGGTCCAAAATATCCCTACACCTTACGTTTTTTTTTTTTTTTTTTGTGAAATAATTACAACATGCTGCTAACTCGCAGCTCGAACCCTTTACTCCTTAGACCCCCCAAGCACTTTGTACATGGGAATGTATCAATTCAGCTACAAGGCATTTGGCCCCTACACCCTACGTTTAAGTAGGCAAAACTTGGTAAAAATGTTTTTGGAACTCTCACGTAAAACATTATCTACAAAATGGGACCACACTTACCACACTGACATTGGTTTTCAAACTTAGTTTGTTTCTTCCTTATTTCTCTCAATTCCGTGTTAATTTTCTTTCCACCATTATCATTATTTTTTTTATTTGCTCCTACTCAACAGTATGTGTTTTTGCTCTATTCTATTTTGATTTTAAACAAAAAACAAATCAACAATCTTCTAATACTTTTGAATCACAGCCATGGCAACCTATCTATTGATGAGATTTTTGCAATTGATTTTTGTTGAATTTGGTACGTTACTCTGCCTTTTCTTCATTATTTCTAAAAGCTTACGTATTGTGTTTGCTTTTCTTTGCTGTAAGGAGGGATCCTATAGCAAGTTACATTTGCTCTCATTTTTGAGTTGTCCTTTAGTATTTTGTTTCTAGTATTTGGTTTATCCTTTCCATATCATTATCTTATCTTATCCTTTTTTTTAATTAGTTTGACTAATGTTTAATATTCTCTCTAATTGTTTCATTTTTCTATATTACTATTTAAAGAGCTTCCTTTGTTTGGAATTGACATTTCATTGTGTCTAAAATACCCCTATATCCTGTGGTTAATCATGGATAAAACTTTGTAAAAATGATTTTGTAACTCCTATGTAAAACACCATCTACAAAATAGGACCACACACACCACATTGACGTTGTTTTTCAAACTTAGGCTGTGTTTGTTTTGGCTAAAATGCATTTCAGGAAATTGTTTTCCTAAAATCGCCGTGTTTGGTACGTTTAGAAAATTGGGTCAACGGAAATTCTTTTCTACGTTGACCGTAAAATCTGCCTCTTCACACGGAAAATGATTTCAGTTCCTAATTTACCTTCAAATCACATTTCCAGACTGAAAACACAGAGAGAGAAAGAGAGAGAGAGAGCACGAAGAGAGAGAGAGAGGAGAGCACGAAGAGAGTGAGATCGAAGGAGATCGCCGAATCGGTCAAGATTGTCGTCCTCAAACCAAAGCTTGGCCGTCGAGCTCATGCCGGGCGAGATCGCGCCGTCGAGCTCGCGCCGAGCAAGATCAAGGCGCGTGATCACGCCGGGGAGATTGCATCGGGTGAGATCGAGGCGCGATCTCACGCCGTCGAGCTCACGTCGGGCGAGATCGAAGCGCATGATCTCGCTGGCAAGATCGAAGCGCATGATCTCCTCGGCGAGATCGGTGACCCACCGATTTCTCTCTTCCTCATCCCTATCTTACCTCGCTCTCTCAGTTTGACCAAATGGTTTGCCCATGGTATTGTTTTGATTTTTGTTTGTTTAAAAGTTGATGGACTGCAATTTTCTATGATAAAATTTGTTTGGAATGTGTGAAAATGGCTGAGAAAATGTGAGAAATCAGTGAAAAATTTACATTTTCAGAATGTTACCAAATACTTGAAAATATTTTCCAAAGTATTTTTTAAAATGCCACCAAACACCTAAAAATATTTTCCTTTCCAAAAATATTTTCGCCTGAAATTATTTTACATCCGGAAAATATTTTACACCCAACCAAACACAGCCTTAGTTTGTTTCTTTCCTAGTTCTCTCAATTCTGTGGTAATCTTCTTTCCACCATTATAATCATTTTTTCTATTTGCTCCTGCTCAACAGTATGTGCATTTGCACTTTTCTATTTTGGTTTTTTTTTTAATTTAAAAATAAATAAATTAACAATCTTCTAATACTTTTTAATCATAGCCACGACAGCCTGTCTATAGATGAGATTTTCTCAATTTTTTTTTTTCCTGTTGAATTTGGTACGTTACTCTGCCTTTTCTTCATTATTTCAAATGCGTATGTATTGCTTTTGCTTTTCTTTGCTGCAAGAAGAGAACATATAGCAAATTATGTTTGTTTTTATTTTTGAGTTGACCTTCATAATTTGCTATCCTATATTTGGTTTATTATTTCCATACCATATTCTTATCTTGTCTTATCTTTTTTTTTTTATTTAATGGTTTGATGAGTGTTTAATATTCTCTCTAATTGTTTCACTTTGGTGTGAATTCTTTTTCAAATAGTGGGAATCATATATATTTTTGTCTCTTTTTTTTTGTGATTAATGGGTTTGACTAATACCTACAACAAATTAAATTTGCTTTTATTTTTGAGTTGCCCTTCAGTTCTGTATTTGGTTTATCATTTCCACATCATTATCTTTTATATATATATATATATTTATATTGGTTGATTTGATGAGTGTTTAATATTCTCTGTAATTGTTTCACTTTGGTGCGAATTTTTTTTCAAAGAGTAGCAATGATATATATTTTTGTCTCTTTCTTTGTGGTTATTGGGTTTGACTAACTATTTTATAGTTTTTGAATGTGTTCTAAGTAGTGCTCTCTCTTCCTCCTATTCTTTTTCTTCTTATTTCTTTGTTTTTCTTATAATTAAGTTGTCCTTTTTTTAGGGTGACATATCAACAATTTTATTAGATTGCATAGCAGTCACATTGATGAATTCTGGTACGCTAAGTGGTAGTCAATCTATCAAGTGGTTAAGACCATTTGTTGTAAATATCCTACCTATATATGCCTATATTTATTAATTTGTGTAACACTATGTTTTCAATTAATTGAAACTGTAACACTATAATATTGTCCTTTGTTGTGCCTTTCACTGCAAAAGTTTTTAAATTAAATATATTTTTGTAATCAAAGGATTTATTAGTGATTTAGACTTTGTTTGGGAGCTGATGAAAGTTTCAGCTTATTTTAGTTTTTAGATTTTTTTTTGTATTATTCATGAATCCCATTGCATTTTTTGATATTATTCATGAATCTCATTGTACTATTCAACTAACTTTTAATTTTTGTTCTACACTTTCAACAAAATATTTTCAGTTTTAACTAAATAAACTGTTCTCAAATGGACCCTTAATAGGACTAACGTTGAGAGTATTTCTTAATATTTTTTTGTGGGGGGGGGGGGGGGGGCTTTTTGAACAATCCTAAAGTTTAGTTTTGGATGTGTACTAAGTGCCTATCTTCTAGGATTAAATATATCTATGTAACTACCATTTAAAAATAAAAAAATAGAAAAGTTGACAACATGAGTTTTTAGCATTTTAAAGTTTAGTTTTAATAGTGTAAGTGGCTACCATTAAATATAACTTCATAATTCCCATTAAAAAAAAAAAGAAAAGTTGACAACCTAGCTCCTTTAGCACATGGAATTTTTGTTATAGATGTGTACTAACTAGCTACCTTTTAGGACTAAGTGGCTACACTTTAGGATTTAAGAAGAACTTAATAACTCTCATTTTGCTTAAAAAAATGATAATTGTGAGACCCTTTCCTACATTTATGTTACTTCCCTACATTTTTTTTTTAGTGAATCCCACAAGGTGCTCTATGAGCAGCATATCCTTTTCTGTCATTAGAAAGTTCACAATCCAAAAGGAATAATTTATGTTCATTAAACTTTTTGCTTGGGTTCAAAAAAAAAAAAAATTAGATGCACCAAAAAAAAAAAAAATCGCTGCTTGATATTAAACGTAGAGAATACACTACAAGAAATATGTCCTCTTGCGGCAGTTTTTTTGTGGTGGGTACAAAAACCACCGCTATATGTCACATATTGTGGTGTTTTTTGGGACTGTTGTTGTACATAGGGTTGCAGCGTTTTTTGGAACCACCACAGTAGCTCTAGTATTTGCGGTGTCCTACAGCAGCGGGACATAAAACCGCAACAATATCTATGTTTTAGAGGTGTTAACTTAGATATAGCGGCGCTACAAAATCCCACCACAATAAATATATCATTTTGGGCAAATATTATAGCGGCGGTATAGAAAACCGCCGCAATATGTAAGTTATAGCGTTGCGATGACCACCACAATAGGTACTTCTTTTTAAGGTGCTTTTTCTTAGTTATAGTGGCGGGCTGGACCGCTGTAATAGACCTTTAAATTTACCCCAAAATTTCCCTCTGTTTTTTTCAGCTTCCCACTTATTAGGTTTTCACTTTTCACTTTTCCCATTTATCATTCTCACTCTTACTCTCTCTCAATCTGAAACTCTCACTCTCTCCAAACTCTCAATCCGAAATCGAATCCCAAATCCTTGAACTCTCCATCCTCGTCGGCAACGGCTTTTGCTTTGACGTCCCGTCCTGCTCCACCACCAACCACCGTTTATGTCCCCAAGCTCGACCGCATTGTCCTCAAAGACAAAACCACCCTCCGCCCGTACGTCAACATCTTCACCGTCCGCAAAACCACCATCACCACCCGCATCACCTAGCTCTGCGCCAAGAACATCATTTCGATCTGTAAGATTTTTTTTTTTAATTTTATTTTTGTTGATTGAACTGTACTAATTGTGCAAGGAATGTTCCATCTCCATCTCCATCTCCCAATCCAAAAGTACTCTCCCTCTCTCTCGGTTGCATCACACTCAAGGTTTGGGTTTTTTTTTTTTGGTTATGTGACTTTATGAATTTAGTTAATTCATTGGGTGTTTGAATTGGTATTAATTTATTGTGTTTAAATTACTGTGTTTTTGGTTAATTTATTTGGTTAATTTTCTGAGATTTATTTGGTTAATTTATTGTGTTTTTTTTTTTTGGTTGTTTGAATTGGTATTGAATTTTGAGGTCAATGAAAGTAGTGTTTGAAAAGCCAGCGTTCAGTTCAGCAAGGAGCCTAACAATCTCTACAACCTCAACTCCTACAAGCACTCTGGTCTCACTCTCTTTTTCTCTCTCCCTATTATTCTGTTTGGTTCCTGAGAAAGTTTTGCAAGTTATATGGTTCTGATTAGTGTTGGAATTAGTTTTGTTTTAAGTTGTTGTTGTTGTTGTTGTGTGTTTGTTTGGGTATTGAGGAAATGGATGGGGAACAGTGGATAAGTCCATAATACTTTGTTGATGTTGTGAATTAATTAGAAGTTGTTTTTTTCTTTTATAGAGAGTTAATTTGAAGTTAGTTTTCAAACTTGAAAAATCAATGACATTCATTATTTATTTTTTCCTACAGTTTTACACTAGAATAGGCAAGAGTAGAATTTTATCTTGTATAAAAAAAATAAAAAAAAAAGTCCTTGAAGTTAGTTTTCAAACTTGAAAATTCATCAATGACATACATTATTTATTTTGTTCTAATTGGAGTTTTACATGAAATTAAAAGTCTTTTCTATTTTGTATTTGCTTTTTTCTATTTTGGGTTTTTATATTAAAAAAAAAAATCAACAGTCTTGTAATACTTTTTAATTACAGCCATAGCAGCATATCTATTGATGAGATTTTTGCAATTGGTTTCTGTTGAATTTGGTACGTTACTTTGCATTTTTTTCATTTTTTCTAAAAGCTTACATATTGCGTTTGCTTTTCTTTACTGCAAGGAGAGAAGCTATAGCAAATTGGATTTTCTTTTATTTTTTAGTTGCCCTTCAGTATTTACTTTCCTGTATTTGGTTTATCATTTCCATATCATTATCTCTTTTTTTTTCATTTCTTTTTTTATCTTCTTTTTGTTTTTTTAATAGGTTTGATGAGTGTTTAATATTCTTTCTAATTGTTTCACTTTTCTATATATATATATATATATATATATATATATATACTACTAAAAGACTTCCTCTATTTGGAATGGGCATTTCATTGGGTCCAAAATATCCCTACACCCTACGTTTAAGTAGGCAAAACTTGGTAAAAATGTTTTTGTAAATCCCAAGTAAAATATTATCTACAAAATAGGACCACACTTACCACACTGATGTTGGTTTTCAAACTCAGTTTGTTTCTTCCTTAGTTCTCTCAATTCTGTGTTAATTTTCTTTCCACCATTATCATTATTATTTTTATTTTCTCCTACTCAACGATATGTGTTTTTGCTCTATTCTATTTTGATTTTAAACAAAAAACAAATCAACAATCTTCTAATACTTTTTAATCATAGCCATGGCAACCTATCTATTGATGAGATTTTTGCAATTGATTTTTGTTGAATTTGGTACGTTACTCTGCCTTTTCTTCATTATTTCTAAAAGCTTACGTATTGTGTTTGCTTTTCTTTGCTGCAAGGAGGGAATCTACAACAAGTTACGTTTGCTCTCATTTTTGAGTTGTCCTTTAGTATTTTCTTTCTAGTATTTGGTTTATCCTTTCCATATCATTATCTTATCTTATCTTATCCTTTTTTTTTTTTTCCAGTTTGATTAGTGTTTAATATTCTCTCTAATTGTTTCATTTTTCTATATTACTATTTAAAGAGCTTCCCTTTTTTGGAATTGACATTTCATTGTGTCTAAAATACCCCTATACCCTATGTTTAAGTATGGATAAAACTTTGTAAAAATGATTTTGTAACTCCTATGTAAAACACTATCTACAAAATAGGACCACACACAACACATTGACGTTGTTTTTCAAACTTAGTTTGTTTCTTTCCCAGTTCTCTCAATTCTGTGGTAATCTTCTTTCCACCATTATAATCATTTTTTCTATTTGCTCCTGCTCAACGGTTTGTGTATTTGCACTTTTCTATTTTGGTTTTTTTTTTAATTTAAAAATAAATAAATTAACAATCTTCTAATACTTTTTAATCATAGCCACGACAGCCTGTCTATAGATGAGATTTTCTCAAATTTTTTTTCCTGTTGAATTTGGTACGTTACTCTGCCTTTTCCTACTCAATGATATGTGTTTGCTCTATTCTATTTTGATTTTAAACAAAAAACAAATCAACATTCTTCTAATACTTTTTAATCACAGCCATGATAACCTATCTATTGATGAGATTTTTGCAATTGATTTTTGTTGAATTTGGTATGTTACTCTACCTTTTCTTCATTATTTCTAAAAGCTTACGTATTGTGTTTGCTTTTCTTTGCTGCAAGGAGGGAACCTACAACAAGTTATGTTTGCTTTCATTTTTGAGCTGTCCTTTAGTATTTTCTTTCTAGTCAAAGATAGACCTACCTTGGGACCAAGGGGGGCATGCCCCCAAACCTTTGAAAAAGAACCCTTTAGTATACAAAAATTCATCAAACCACCCTTTACCAAGCAGCCATCTTCAAAATTTTGTCTCTTCTACTTTATCTTCTTCTTTCTTCTTCTCTGTCCTTTTCTTTGTTTGTTCAATAGATTTGGTTTGGTCCACTTAATTTTCATTTATTGTTTTATTCGCTTAGCTCACGTGAGATTTGAAAAAAAAAACCTTTAGTAAACAAAAATTCATCAGACCACCCATTACTGAGCCACCTTCTTCAAAAAAATTGTTATTATTGGTCATATCATTTTTTTTTTTCGGATAACAAAGACATCATTTTTAAAGACTCTTAAAAGCCTTACAAATTATATAACAGTTCAAAAAAAAATTAACTTTATACCAAACTATTGTTATAAATAAACCCGAAATGGTATCTGATTGATACCCAAACACATTATTTTCTTAACCAAACCAAAATGATCATCATACAAAATTGACTCATTTTTTGTTTTTAATCTCAGTCGAGAGCTCTCTACCCTCTCTCATCTCTCATTCATTCTCCTAACTAAATGAGTGATATTAGGTATAATATAGATTTTACTACATAAGTCTTATAAATTGATGTGTCATCAATTACAAAAATTAATATAAATACTAATTTATTATTTGTTGAAATGACTCTAATTACATTAATTACCACATCAATTTGTAAACTATTTGTTAAAAATTTTCTAATAGTTTTAGCATTTTTTTAATTGCATATTAGCACGTTGATAGTTTGTTAGTGCCAAATGGATAGTAATTTGCATTTTTACTAAAAAAAAAAAAAAATTCATATTCTAGCCCTCCCTCAATCAAAATCCTGATTCCATCTCTATTTCTAGTATTTGGTTTATCATTTCCATATGATTATCTTATCTTTTTTTTTTTTTTTAAAATCAGTTTGATTAGTGTTTAATATTCTCTCTAATTATTTTATTTTTCTATACTACTATTTGAAGAACTTCCTTTGTATGGAATTGACATTTCATTGTGTCCAAAATACTCCTATACCCTACGTTTAAGCATGGATAAAACTTTGTAAAAATGATTTTGTAACTCCTAGTTCTCTCAATTCTGTGGTAATCTTCTTTCCACCATTATAATCATTTTTTCTATTTGCTCTTGCTCAACAGTATGCGTATTTGCACTTTTCTATTTTGGTTTTTTTTTTTTTACTTAGAAAAATAAATAAATCAACAATCTTCTAATACTTTTTAATCATAGCCACGATAGCCTGACGATTGATGAGATTTTCTCAATTTTTTTTTCCTATTGAATTTGGTACGTTACTCTGCCTTTTCTTCATTATTTTTAAATGTGTATGTATTGCTTTTGCTTTTCTTAACTGCAAGAAGGAAATATATAGCAAATTACGTTTGTTTTTATTTTTGAGTTGACCTTCAGTATTTGCTTTTCTATCTTTGGTTTATTATTTCCATATCATAATCTTATCTTATCTTTTCTTTTTTTCTTTTTTTTTATTTAATGGTTTGATGAGTGTTTAATATTCTCTCTAATTGTTTCACTTTGGTGCGAATTCTTTTTCAAATAGTGGGAATCATATATATTTTTGTTTCTTATTTTATTATTATTATTATTATTTTTTTGTGATTAATGGGTTTGACTATACCTACAACAAATTAGGTTTGCTTTTATTTTTGAGTTGCCCTTCAGTCCTGCATTTGGTTTATATTGGTTTATTCTTTCTATATCATTATCTTTTATATATATATATATATATATATATATTATTTGGTCAGTTTGATGAGTGTTTAATATTCTCTGTAATTGTTTCACTTTGGTGCGAATTCTTTTTCAAAGAGTAGCAATGATATATATTTTTGTCTTTTCTTTGTGGTTATTGGGTTTGACTAACTATTTTATAGTTTTTGAATGTGTTCTAAGTAGTGCTCTCTCTTCCTCCTATTTTTTTTCTTCTTGATTTCTTTGTTTTTCTTATATTTAAGCCTTACTGTTTACGTGGTCCTTTTTTTAGGGTGACATATCAACAATTTTGTCAGATTGCATAGTAGCCACATTAATGAATTCTGGTGTGTGAAGTGGTAGTCAATCTATCAAGTTGTTAAGACCATTTTTTGTAAATATCTACCTATATATGCCTATATTTATCAATTTGTGTAACACTACGTTTTCAATTTATTGAAACTGTTACACTATACTTTGTTGTGCCTTTCATTGCAAAAGTTTTTAAATAAAATATATTTTTTGTAATTAAAGGATTTATTAGTGATTTAGACTTTGTTTGGGAGCTGATGAAAGTTTTAGCTTATTTTAGTTTTTAGCTTTTTTAAAAAAATTTTGTATTATTCATGGGCCTCGTTGCACTTTTTGATATTATTCATGGGTCTCATTGTAATATTCAACTAGCTTTTAATCTTTTTTTTCTACACTTTCAGCAAAATATTCTCAGTTTCAAATAAACTATTTCCAAATGGACTCTTAATAGGGCTAATATTGAGAGTATTTCTTTAAAAAAATTTGGGGGGGGGGGGGGAGAGGGCTTTTTTAAGCATCCTAAAGTTTAGTTATGGATGTGTATTAAGTGCCTATCTTCTAGGATTAAATACTACAAAACTACCATTTAAAAATAAAAAAAATGGAAAAGTTGACAACATGAGTTTTTAGCATTTTAAAGTTTAGTTTAAAGGCCATAATGGGCAAATGCCCTTTTCGCACAAAAAAAAAAAAAAAGCATCATGCCTCATTTCCCAAACTAATTAGGGAAATACCCCTCTTTCGAAACTCGATTTTCTTAAAATCGAGTTAAGTCCTATAGTGACGTTTTAAAGAGCCTATAGCGGCGTTTTGGAACTTGAGCTCCCTGAACTCGAGTTATAGGTAAAAAAAAAAAAAAACATGCATGAAACTCGAGTTCATGAAGCTTGAGTTACAAAACGCCGCTATAGGCTCATTAAAACGTCACTATATGACTTAACTCGATTTTGAAAAAATCGAGTTTTAAAAAATGGGCATTTTCCTAATTAGTTTGGAAAATGAGGCATTTGTCCATTTTTTTTTTTTTTTTTTTGCGCAAAATGGGCATTTGCCTATTTCCGCCTTAGATTAAATTATGTACTAAGTGGCTACCATTAAATATAACTTCATAATTCCCTTTAAAAAAAATGTTGACAACCAGAGAGCCTTTAGCATATGAAATTTTTGTTATAGAAGTGTACTTACTGGCTACCTTTTAGGACTAAGTGGCTATACTTTATGATTTTAAAAGAACTTAATAACTCTCATTTTTTATAATAAAAAAAATGATAATTGTGAGACCCTTTCCTACATTTATGTTAGTTCCCTACATTTTTTTTAGTGAATCCCACAAGGTGCTCTATGAGCAGTATATCTTTTTTTGTCATTAGAAAGTTCACAATCCAAAAGGAATAATTTACGTTTATTAAACTTTTGGCTTGGGTTTAAAAAAAATAATAGATGCACCAAAAAAAAAAAAAAATCGTTGCTTGATATTAAACTTAGAGATTATGTGAACTTCTCAAACATTATTCTTGGTGTTTTAATAAATTAATACTATTTAATTTTTTATTCTTATTTTTTTACTTCAACTAAGTTTCAGTCCTATTTCCAGTATGAGTTCATAGATGTACGTCTAGATTACAAAAGAAATCTATAGCTTTGTGAAAATTAAATCTGAGGGTGTGAAAGGTATTCAAAATTATATGTTACACTCAAAATTTGCTACCAATCAATTTTAATCCAACCTAACTCTTAAATAAATGGCTATACAAATTAAATCAAACAAAAAACCATATGCATAACGGAAAGCACAACATAAATATAACCAAGAGCAAGGCACTTTACAAACCTTTACGTATTCAGGGTGTTTTAAAAAAACTTTATACAATAATTTTACTTAATTATTTATTAGTTATTGTTGTGGATTTTTTTTTTTTTTCAGTATTGTGTACATCAAACATCAAATGTACATCAAACATCTAAGGAGGTTTAGAAACCTTATTGTGTATTCCCATATTTTGGTTAGGTGATCTACAATAGTAAGGAGGTTTGGATACCTAATATCTAAACGTTCTATAGGTGATTTCCCTTATTGTCTATATCAAACATCAACAATTTGATTTGGTTATACACAATTTTTAGGAGGTTTGGATAAGTGATATCCAGACATTCCAAGAGATTTCCACTATATTGTATATCAAATATCCATGATTTGGTTAGGTGATGCACAATCCTAAGCAGTTTTGAATATCTAGAGCCCATTTGATAATGTTATTTTAGTAAGAGCATTACTAACAGGTGTGCCAAATGCCAAATATTTGGCATTTGGCAACCAAACACCAAAAAACATCTCTCATGAGATGTTCTATATGCCATAATATTTAGCACATATGAATAGTACCATTCCATCTTTGGAACTGTACGGACAAATATGCTAAAAAAAAGTTTTTTATTCCTTTTCTCTCTCTTTATTTATGACTTTCTTTCTTCTTTCTCTTTCTTTTTCTTCTTTCTTTCTACGCCTCTCACTTCATCTTCTCACTTCGCTTCCTTTTTTTCTTCTTCTTTCTTCTCTAGAACCTCCACCTCTCCTTTTTTCTTTCTTTTTTTTCCTCATTTTTTCTTTTTTCTGCCACTTTCTCTGCACCTTCTCTATCTCTTTTTTTTCCCCCATGTCACTTTCCCTCTTTGTCTTTTTTTTTTCTCCGCCTAGGCCGTTGCCATTGAGATCGACTGTCACCTTGGAGATCTCTTATTCTAATCTCCCTCTGTTTTTTTTTTTTCCTTCAATTGTGGATTCCATGTAATTGTGATTATGAGTGAGTTGGTTCTTTTTCAAGCTCTGTTCTCTCATTTCTCTCTGTATATTGGGTTGTATAAATGGAGTTGATTCATCTCTTCATTTTCTTTTTGGATAGTTTTGTGTTGATTTTGGGGATTTTTTTTAAAGTAGTTTTTGGTGGTGGTGGCGGTTGGTGGATTTTTGTTGGTGGTGGTAGGTTGTACCTGTGGGTGGTGGTGGCGGTTGTGCTTGGGTATGGTGGTGGTGGGCTGTGTTGTGTATGGTGGTGGGTTTGTTACTGGTTGTTTGTGTATGGAGTGAGTTTTTATTTTTTATTTTTTATATTGATGGTTTTTTAAATATTTTTATATATTATTTTTGTGGGGGCAGAAGTATCAAAGCTCGTATTTGGGCCTTGGGCCTGATCCGAGAGCATCAACTTGTCCAAGGATTGTAAGGCGGTGACATGGGCACTGAACTTAAAGGCCCATAGGCCCACTGTTGGGTTAGAGGCTATTTAGAATGATTCGAGGAGGGAGGCCTCCTCGGCCAACTGAAACGAGGATCATAAGGTACACCATGATGCTTAGGGAGGAACCCGTAAAACTCAACAAGCAAGGTTACACTCTAGAGGATGCAAAAAGGGAGAGTAAGTGGGAAGTGTCTCGCAGAAAGCTGCTGTCACCGCATTAAATACTTTACACCTACATTTCTGGCCGCATTAATGAAAAAGTGATGTTTGAAAGGATGGTGATAAGCTTTATAGCCCTTGGGGGAAGATTTCAAGAAGGTGGTGGATAGGAAAGGTATCTTCATTGATGACTCCATGAATGGAAGTACAAAGAGGAGGAATATAAATAGAGAGGGAGAGAACATTGTATAGGGGAGGAATTGGAATTTTTATTAAAAGAATAAGGGAATCCAATACAGAAGGCCCCCGGCTTACGTCCGAGGAGAGCTTGTGCTACATTGAGTTTTCTTCACCTGAGATTTGTGAACCAAGCCTATCGTCCTTGTTTTGCATCGTCCAAAGCGAACTAGGTTTCAAGCCCACCCTCTACAAATTTATTGTTTAGGCCTTTTAGGCCAGTCCCCGACACGCATTTGGGTGAAGGCTTGATTTGTGTCCTTACAATTGGCGCCGTCTATGGGAAACCTTGAGTTAAAGGATGTGAGGCATCATGGAAGGCTTAGGTTCACACCGTGCAGAATCCATGGGATCCCAGCATGAAGATTACCTCTCGCAGCTAGAGCGGGAAAGAGATCGAGAAGCTAGTGTACGTACAGAGCATACTCGTGGGAGGAATCACGCATGGGCTGGAAGCAGAACCTTCTGCGAAAAAAGTGTTAAAGCCATGCAGGAGGAGATTGACCATCTGAAGAAGAAGCTGCGTCGGGAGAAACGACGGTGTACTCCCTCTCCTTCAGATCCTTCTTCCGCAGATTCTTGCAGTAGCAGCGGCAGCCCCAGGTCAAGAACTCCTTCTAGTGAATCCTCCTCCTACCAGAACGACTATCCTCGTGACCTTAAGGGTAAGAAGACTTCTTCCAGAGGCTTGGCCAACGACGCTTTGAGCAAGGCGCTCCACCAAACCTCCAAATCGCTTTTCACCCATAGGATTGAGTCATTTCAATCAGAAAATGGCGGTGCACTCTAAGAACGAAACCTTGATGTGCAAAGTCTTCCCCTCTAGCTTGGGACCTGTCGCGATAAGATGGTTCAATGGCCTGAAAGCAGGCTCTGTTGATTCCTTCATAGAGCTCACCAGGGCATTTGGCTCACGTTTCATTACCTGCAGTAGGGTTCCTCGGCCTTTAGATTCATTGTTATCCATGGCCATGAGAGAGGGGGAGACTCTCAAGACGTACTCCGACAAGTATTAGGAGATGTTCAACGAGATCGATGGGGACTTCGACGATGTTGCCATAAGCATTTTCAAGGTCGGCCTTCTAAACTAGCACGATCTGAGGAAGTCTTTGACCAAAAGGCCTGTTAAAAGTGTACGTCGGCTTATGGATCGTATTGACGAGTACAAGCGGATTGAGGAAGACTAACTATAAGGAAAGGGGAAGGGGAAGGCGAAGGTTATCCCTTAGGAAATGAGGGATTTCAGGTCGGAAAAATACAACAACAGTAGGCCAAGGAGAGATTTCGTTGGGCAGTTTGGCCCGGCCTTTTCTCAGGTGGTTAGCACTGTGTTTCGTGAACCTGTGCAACAAGTGTTTGAGAAAATCCGTCACGAACCATATTTTAGGTGGCCTAGCAAGATGGTAGGGGATCCCACGAAGCGTAATTAGAACCTTTATTGCCAATATCATCAGGAGAGAGGTCATACAGCCGAGAATTGTAGGAATTTGTGGAACTATCTAGAGCAGTTGGTGAAGGAGGGAAAGTTGAAGCAATTGTTATATCGGCCTAACGGGCAGGGAGAGCATCCTGGTCTGGCAAACGAGGGTAACAATGCTTCAAGATCTCCTTTGGGGACCATTAATGTCATTCTCGTTGCTCTTGGGAGGACTGGTTCTTACCCTTCCAGGGTGATGTCTGTGGCCGAGCTCTTGCCGAGAACTCTAGCTCCGAACCAAAGAGGATTAAGAGTAACGTACCTCCAATTCTAGGCTTCTTGGACAAGGAAAAAGTGGGGACCATCCAACCACATGATGATGCCTTGGTCATCATACTGAGAATAGGAGGCCACTATGTGAAGAGGGTAATGGTTGATTAGGGAAGTGGTGCAGACATTATGTATCTTGATTTGTTTAAGGGGTTGAACTTGAAGCTAGAGGATCTTTTAACTTATGATTCGCCTCTAATAAGCTTTGAAGGGAAGGCCGTCATGCCCTAGGGGCAGATTAGGATGCCTGTGCAGTCAGGTCCAGCAGTGGTTGAAGTGGATTTCATCGTGGTTGACACCTACTCTCCCTATACGGCCATTATTGGGAGACCGTGGCTGCACGCTCTGGGTGCTGTCTCCTCGACTCTCCACGCCAAGGAGAAGTTCCCGTTTAGTAGTCAGGTGGAAGAAATTATCGGAAGTTAGTCTGTAGCAAGACAGTGCATAACGGCCGCAGTTTTGCGCAGGCCAGAGCCAGAGTCCTCAGTCTCGGTTGCATTTATCCTATAGCAATCAACATCTTCTACCGCAACTGGAGAGATAGTGGTAGAAGAGCCCACGTGTGAAGAGTTGGATAGAGTTCTTGTAGATAATGATCTTGAAAGGTTCTTCCAAGTAGGGGCTCAATTGCCACCTGAGGAAAGGGAGGAGTTAGTCGCGTTCTTGAGAGGAAATCTTAACGTGTTCGCATAGGATGCTTATGAGTAGGGATGGCAATTTTTCCTCGCCTCGCTTGACCCGCCCCTCCTCGCTTCGCTCCGTGCTGGTTTTCCCTGCCCCGCAAAGGTGATGGGGCGGGGATGGATTTACACTTTTTAAACCCGCCCCATACCCGCCCTGCCCCTTGTTAATAAGGGTTAAGTTGTAATTTTTTCATACTCTAAAACCCTACTATTTAAACAAAAGTATCATCATCTTATTTTATTCTACCTAACGTGGTTCTATCTCTTTTTTCTCTTTAGCAAAGTAGGAAGTAAGGTACCAATGTCATCATCTTATTAGGAGTTTGGATTATTTTATTGTGTCATACTATGAGATTTTTTTTGTGACATTGTCTTGTTAAACATTTAGATAATATTATTTAGTTTTTGCTAAAAATTAGTTTGATTTGATAGGATAAATTTATTTGTAATTTCAAGTATATTTTTAATATTGAAACATGTCATTTTCTTTGAAAAAATGGTAATAGTTGTATGAAAAATTAACAAGAAATAAAGCTTTACTGTGTAGGGTGGGGCTTCGCGGGTCTTCGTGGGGCCTTAAGGGGCGGGGATGGGGTAAGAAATTTTCCCCATCATGCGGGGCGGGGCGGGGATGGGACAAGAAAAATCTGTACGGGGCGGGGGCGAAGATCCCATCCTTCGGTCCCGCCCCGCCCCATTGCCATCCCTACTTATGAGGTTCCTGGGATTGACCCGAACTTCATCTATCACCACCTGAATGTCAGCCCGATTGCAATGCCGAAGATGCAGCCACTTCCGCGCTCTTCCAAGGAACATTTCGACGCTGTTAAAGAGGAGGTTATCAAACTCAAGAGAGCTAGGGCTATCAAGGAGGTATTCTATCCTAAATAGTTAGCACACACAGTGGTGGTGAAGAAAAAAAGTGGAAAATAGAGGGTATGTGTGAATTTTACGGACCTAAACAAGGCCTGCCCCAAAAACTCCTTCCCAATGCCTCGCATAAATCAGCTGGTGGACGCTACTGTCTGTCATCCTCAGATGAGTTTTCTAGATGCCTTTCAAGGGTACCATCAAATACCTCTAGTTTCGGAGGATTAGGAGAAGACAGCTTTTATCACTCCCACCGGCAACTACCATTACAAAGTAATGCCTTTTGGCTTGAAGAATGCTAGGGCTACCTATCAGAGGATGATGACGAGGATGTTCAAAACTCAGTTCGTAAAAATTGTCGAAGTGTATGTGGATGATATGATTGTAAAGAGTAAGGCTATATCTACGCATGTGGTTGACTTGAGCGACACTTTCCAAACGTTAAGAAAGCACAAGTTGCGTCTGAATGCCTCTAAGTGCTCTTTTGGTGTGGGGTTTGGTAAGTTTATGGGTTACGTGTTCACTCATAGAGGGATTGAGGCCAACCCCGCCCAAATCACAGTAATCTGTAGCTTGCAACCTCCTCGAAATCCAAAAGAGATCCAAAAGCTAACAGGGATGACGGTCGCTCTCAATAAGGTCATTTCTCGATCCGCGGACAGATCCCAACCCTTTTTCCAGCTGTTAAATAAGTGGAAGGGATTTGAATGGACTGAAGACTATTCCTTAGCCTTTCAGCAACTAAAGGAATATCTCTCTCGGTCACCCATTATGTTTCGCCTAGGCGTAGATGAAGCTTTGTTTGCGTTTATAGTCGTGGCTGTTCATGCTGTCAGTCTGGTACTTATACGGGATGACAACAGTATACAGAGACCAGTCTACTATGTGAGCAAGTCTCTGCATGCTACGCATTGGAAAAAGCAATTCTAGCTGTGGTGCATGCTACGCGCAGGCTTCCACACTACTCCCAATCTTATACAGTTGTTATGTTAACTCAACTCCCCCTTAAGTCCGTGTTGCAGAGTGCTGACTACTCCAGCAGAATCGTCAAATGGGAAACTATCTTGGGAGCCTTTGACATCAAGTACATGCCTCGTACCTCCGTGAAGGGGCAAGTTATTGCAGATCTAATGGCAGAGTTTGCTGAGCCTTCAATGGAAGAGAACCCTAAGGGGTGGGGCATGGATGGAAAATCAGTCGGCATGATCTCGTGCAAGGGATCCCCGATGTGGAAAGTATACGTGGACGGAGTAGCCAACCAGAAGGGGTCTGGTGTAGGGATAGTTTTGATATCCCCGGAGGGAATTATCTTGGAAAAGTCTTTGAGATTGGCGTTCTCGGCTACCAACAATGAAGTTGAGTACGAAGTTTTATTAGTGGGAATGGATATTGTTCAAAAAATGGGTGGAAAGGCTGTACAGATGTTCTCGGATTCATAACTGGTCGTCGGCCAAGTGGAAGGAAAGTTGAAGGCCAGGGAACCGAGGATGCAAGGGTATTTAGCCAGCGCCAAGTATTTGTAGTCCAAATTTAAATCTTTTATAGTGTCGCATGTCTCTAGGAGTGAGAATACCTATGCCGACTTATTGGCCATGTTTGCAACCTCCTCAACTCAGAGCCTACTCCGGGTCATCCTTGTTGAAGACTTATTTAAGCCCACTAGGATGAGAGTTGGTACCATCCAGACTCACCAGATCAGAATGGGTCCCAATTGGATGGATCCAATAGTGTCCTTCCTCAAAAACGATGTTTTACTAGAAGAAAAGTCTGAAACCGACAAGTTACGAACAAAGGCCCCACGGTTTTGGCTATCCGAGGATGAAAAGTTATATAAATGCTTTTTCTTTGGACCTTACCTACTGTGTATACATCTTAAAGCAATAGAGTTTCTCTTAGAAGAATTACATGAAGGAATATGTGGTAGTCACATGGGAGGAAGGTCATTAGCTCATAGAGCCCTTATCCAGGGATATTGGTGGGCCGAACATGCAGAGAGAGGCGTAAGACTATGCGAGAAAGTGCGATCAATGTCAAATATTTGCTCCCAACATTCATCAGCCTAGGGCTGTCCTTAATCCTTTAACTAGTCCTTGGCTGTTTGCTCAGTGGGGCTTGGATATTGTGGGACCCTTCCCCAAGGCAGCGGGGAATAAAAGATGGTTACTCGTCGGGACTGACTACTTCACCAAGTGGGTTGAAGCAGTGCCCTTCTCAAACATTAGAGACGTGGATGCAAAGAAGTTCGTTTGGAAGAACATCATTACCAGGTTTGGGATCCCACATACCCTCATCTCGGATAATGGCTTGTAGTTTGACAATAAGGCCTTCAGAAAGTACTGTGGGGACTTCGGCATCACAAACAAATATTCTACACAAACAGATATTCTACACCAACCTACCTACAAGGGAATGGCCAAGCCGAGGCGGTCAACAAAGTGATAGTTGATGGACTTAAGAAAAGGATGGATGATGTTAAAGATAGATGGGTGGAAGAAGTTCCGCATGTTCTGTGAACATATCGAACCACACCCCGGAGGTCCACGGGAGAAACACCATTTTCGATGGCTTATGGAGCTGAAGCTGTAATCCCATTGGAAATGGGGTTTCTGACAATGAGAACACATTCCTTCAACCCAGACAACAATGACGACTTACTTCAAAAGGGGCTGGACCTGGTTGAAGAAATGCGAGAAATTGCTATAGTTCGGCTAGCTTGCTGCTAGCAAAAGCTTAAGCAAGAGTATAACTCCCACGTGAAATCAAGGCCTCTTGCCCCTGGTGACCTAGTCTTAAGGAAGGTTATCGGTACCGCTAAGAACCCAATATGGGGTAAATTGGGACCTAACTGGGAAGGGCTCTACTGTGTGACTTTAGTAGCTGGTATAGGGTCGTATTATCTCGCCGACCAAAATGAAAAGGTCGTGCAACGTCCCTAGAATGTAAATTGTTGGGAAATTTAGACCCCGGTTGATAAAATTAACAAGTTTTAAATCCAAGTTGTTAATTAGATTTATTATGCATAAAACTTGTTAAAACAAACAAACATTAATATCATATCAAATATAAGTGCAGCGGGAAAGTAAATAAGACAAAAAAAGATGACCCATGAAAACCAATGAAACCAACCAGTTTCATAGTAAAAAACTTGGGGGGGAAACCTTCCCGAAAAGCAATTCACTATAGAAAAGAGAAGTTTCAGATCTAGTACAAAACTTTTGTCCTTAGACTCTACAATCCCCATAGATGAACTCACAGTGGAAACCTTCTACCGCTTCAAAATCTCTGAACTCTTCAATATATGAACGTCACCCTTTGATGCACGGATCCTAGTACGTGACTAACTCCTTTGCACGAATCTCAGTACGTGACTCACTCACCAATTTGAGGAAGAAGAATGTTGGTTCCAAAATTCTTCACTTCATCAACAATGAAGATCAAGAAGCACTTGGTTACAAAACCCTAAGGCACAAAGATGCAGTAGCTTCTTTCAGAGAGAATAAGACTTCAGTCACCTTTTGCATATGTTCTCCTTGTTTTCTCTCGTGTGACGGCCTCTAAAATAAGCCTTATATATGCCTAGGGTTGCGAGAAAAGAAACCCTACACAAATACAAAAACCTGACCCAAAAATCAGATTTGAAAATTCTGATTTTCGTAACCTCGATAGATACCTCGATCCATCGAGAAGCTGTCGAGCTTTATTAAACCTCGATAGATAGAGGTATCGAGCAACTGTCGAGCAGTTGTCCGCAAGTGTCCAGCTTTAGTGAACACTTTTTCTTCACTTGTTTCTTGGTCCAATCCTCATGGCTTTAATACTAGACTTGAACAATATGTTCTTTGAAGTATTAAACACATCCTAAATCTACCCAAATACAAGTAAAGTGCATTTTGTCAAAGGATTAGCCAACTACAAAAAATATGTCCTTAATAATCTCCCCCTTTGGCAATCTGTGACAAAACCACAACAAACAAATGAACATATGAGAGAAACCATAAATCACTCAACTCATACTCACTTGTTGAATACAATAAAATCTACCCTAATACAAACTCTTGAAAAACTTTACAAGAAGAGAGTTCATGGCATAAAAGACTTTGACAACCTGTATTTTTGAAACACTTTAAATAAAACTCATCAAGGCATCTTTGTGTGAAGTAGAAATAATAGATTGCATACAAATAAAGAAATATGTGTATAAAGATAGAAAATAAACAACACATGTACAGATAGGTGAAGAAAACATACATCATCATATATATACCACTTGATAAATACCATGTTATATGTAAAATGGTCACAAGACCTAGGTACATGAACAAAGAGGTAAACACTCCTCCTAACAAGATGAAACACAACTCCCCCTTACAAGGACATGTATTTCTCCCCCTAACTTGTAGAATCTTAAAGAAAGAAACCACAAATTCTCCAAATTCTCCCCTTTTTTGTCACGATTGACAGAGGGTACAGGAAGCTATAAAGTTTTACCTGAGAAACATAAAGATGATCAAGGATGATCAACGGGGCACAAAGAATCCATAAAAATGCATGAATGTAATGAAACAAGATGCTATGGATGACAAGATAAGAGAAACATGCAAAATAAAGAAAGATGAAATGCATGCAAGGATATCTCGATCGATCTAGAGGTGTCGAGAAGCTATCAAGACAACCTCGATGGATCGAGAAGGTGTCGAGGATCTATCGAGCAGACAGAAACTTCCTCGATCGATCCACCTAGCTATCGAGAGGTGTCGAGATTGCGATAAGATGCAACTGAAGATCTCGACAGATAAGCCAGGTATCGAGAGGTGTCGAGATGGTTTAAAAGCAGTTTTTCAAGAAGAGAAAAACACAGATGTGAATGCAATCAAGCATGCAATCTCAACCAATGATTCAAGAAACACATTAAGCTCTTAAAATCTCTTAAAATCATTTCTCAACAAAAACTGTTAAGCACATGGATCTCAAAACACACACACACACACACACTAAACAAGTCTAACTAATTTTTATTTTAAAAACCAGTTAAGATAGTTTAGTGAGCATACATCAACGCATGTAAACCTTGTGATGGCTAAATCACATTGTACCTGCACATGTATCAAGAATAGCAAAGAATATTGCGTGTTGTGTGTGAAAACATTACAAGATTGCATAAGTGTCTCAATGTTATGACGATTTGAGATATGAAAAAATCACTTTAACTCACACACAATCATAGCTGCTTGATGGAGACTATCACCTTCGAGGTACATCCTATAACTCCCATATCTCCTAGAAAACACGCTTACAATCATGTTTTTAAAGCATTTTGATCTTTTTGCTTTTTATTTCTTTGCATATTTTCTTTTATTGAGCATATCATATATGGACATATAAGAGAAAGAAAAGAAATACCCAATTATGTTAAGCATTTGACATTGCACTTTTGCTATGCCGAAACATACAGATGTCATTGACATTGCACTTTTGTTATGTCGAAGCATACATATGTCATATTATGATTGGCGGGAAATAGTGGTGAGATGGTTATTTATGCCTTACTCATCATAAATAAAGAGCTACAAAGCTCACTTGCTTAGTTGTGCATAAGAATGCTCATCTAAGCTACAAAAGATACAAAATTTAGAAAACTCTGTTTCAATGACCATTTTAAAGTTCACAAGAACCAATGTACACAAACACACTGTTTTGCTATTTTTGTAATTTTTTTTTTATTTATTTTGAAAACAAAACAAAATAAAAGTTAAACAACTAAACAAAAACAGATAAACAATCATGAAAGCATGAAAGAAAGATGCATATGCATGAAAGCAAGAAAAGAAATACACATGTATGAAAGCATGATTTTGAAAGTAAATACGAAATCAAGCAAAGAGAGTTCTACTACAAATAGAAAGAATTAAAGCAGAGGACAACAGAAAAGACAATGAAGTTTTAGGCTCCTTTCTCACCCACATAGCACGAGTCTTTGACAGTGAAGATGAAAATGTACGTGTCCTAGTATGACTACTAGAGGACACGGAAGAATTAGAATTCTCCCAAAATTAAGTTAAAAAGCTCAAGACTTTTAATAACTCACCAAGAAATTTCATGACAACGGGGGGTCAAGGATCACACTCAGGAAATTAATCCAATCAGAGTGTACCCGCTCTGATACCACTTGTTGAAAAATTTAGACCTCAGTTGATAGAATTAACAAGTTTTAAACCCAAGTTATTAATTAGATTTATTATGCATAAAACTTGTTAAAACAAACAAAAATCAATATCATGTCAAATATAAGTGCAGCGGAAAAGTAAATAAGACAAGATATGATGACCCAGAAAAATCAATGAAACCAACCAGTTTCACAGTAAAAAAACCTAGGGGAAACCTTCCCGAAAAGCAATTCACTATAAAAAAGAGAAGTTTCAGATCTAGTACAAAACCTTTGTCCCTAGACTCTACAATCCCCGTAGATGAACTCACAGCAGAAACCTTCTACCGCTTCAAAACCTTTGAACTCTTCAATATATGAACCCCACCCTTTGATGTACGGATCCCAGTACGTGACTAACTCCTTTGCACGAATCCCAGTATGTGACTCACTCACCAACTTGAGGAAGAAGAATGTTGGTTGCAAAGTTCTTCACTTCATTAACAATGAAAATCAAGAAGCACTTGGTTACAAAACCCTAAGGCATAAAGACGCAGTAGCTTCTTTTAGAGAGAATAAGGCTTCGGTCACCTTTTGCATATGTTCTCCTTATATTCTCTCGTGTGACGACCTCTAAAATAAGCCTTATATATGCCTAGGGTTGTGAGAAAAGAAACCCTATACAAATACAAAAGCCTGGCCCAAAAATCAGATCCTCGATCCATCAAAGCTGTCGAGTTTCATTAAACCTCAATAGATAGAAGTATTGAGCAGCTGTCGAGCAGCTGTCCGCAGGTGTCCACAGGTGTCCGCAAGTGTCCAGCTTTAGTGAACACTTTTTCTTCACTTGTTTCTTGGTCCAATCTTCATGGCTTTAATACTAGACTTGAACAACATGTTTTTTGAAGTATTAAACACATTCTAGATCTACCCAAATACAAGTAAAGTGTATTTTGTCAAAAGATTAGCCAACTACATAAAATATGTCCTTAACATAAATAACCTGCGAAAGTACTACCATTAATGGAAGGTGTTTATGCCATTTGTTCAGTTATCATTATGCTGTGTTGATTGTCAATTTTATGGTCTTCAATGTCAAATAGAAACTCAACATATTTTTTACTAAGTGTTAAATAGAACTTTAGCTACGCCGGGTCCTTGGACCATTTGCTTCGAGAAAATTAACACTTAACATATTTTTTACTAAGTGTTAAACAGAATCTTAGCTACGCCGGTCCTCGGACCATCTGCTTCGGAAAAATTAACATTCAACATATTTTTTACTAAGTGTTAAACAGAACCTTAGCTACGCCGGGTCCTTGGACCTTTTGCTTCGGGAAAATTAACACTCAACATACTTTTTCTAAGTGTTGAAGAGAACTTTAAACGGAACCCTAATTGTGCCTGGTTCTCGGACCATCCATTTTTGGGAAAATTAACATTTCAGCTTATTTCTATAAATGTTGAGTGGAACTAAATCTATTCTCATGATTAGGCATTACACAAGGTTCAGGTCTTTAGCTAAGATCTCTATCATCCTTATGTGTTTGATGGATCTCTGTGGCATGAAACTTAGCATAATTCTCACGTACATATCATTTATTAAAAGGGTAAGTTTATTGAGTGAGACTTGTCCCTTTAAGGATTCACATTGTTATTCAGCACACAGATGAAGCTAATCGCATCTATTCATATCTTAAATACCTTCGTGGCGTGTTTGCAAGAGATACTAACAATAAAAATCACATATGAAAAATACTTGCCAAGAAATTAAAAATGAAAATCCTTGTATTAATCATAATTTGATTACATGGGAAATGATGACAAAAAAAAGAGGGCTACAACGATATAGTCTTCGTAATTAAACAAAACTCAGAGGAGCTCTTAACAGCTTATGTCTTGGCCTTTGGTAGAGGATCCTCTTTGGGCTTCGCTTTGGCCAAACTGATTTTGTCTTCTACTCCCTTTGATTCATGCTTCGCGAACTCAGAGGCAACTTCCTTAAGGATCAAAGGAGCATTAGTAGGTTCTGCCTCTAGTAAAGCCATGGGCTACTTTCCCTTGTTCTCGTCCCCTAGGGGAGGATCATCTTGGCCAGCTTGTTTGCCTTGCTCCTTGTTAGTCTTCTCCTCTAGGGGAGTGTCTTGGCTTGAACCCATAGTGGCTTGAACCCATAGAGGCTTGAGGAGGAGCAAGAGTCACGAGAGAGGTGGAAAGGGCTGAGGGAGGTGGAGCATCAAATTCGCGGATATCGGGGGGATACCACACGTTTTCAGCCTTTCCCCATTCAGATGTGGCAGGAGCACCTGCCACATTAAGAGCCTCTGACCACACCTGCCTGCAGTACTCCCTACACAAATCAGCTAGCTCTTCAACCAAACGGGTCTCTGTCTCTTTGACCCCCCTGTTGAAAGAAGCAAGTGATGCAGCATCAGCGGCCTCCTTAATATTACGAGCCCTGTCTTCCACCTTTGCTAGCTCCTCCTTCAAGTAGGCAATATCCTATTGGGCAGTGGCAAGGTCCTCCTTATAGCCTCTGAGCTCCTTGCGCTGCACCTCCGCTTGAGCCTCGGCTGTTTTAAGTCCAGCCTCAGCGCTCTTCCTTAGATGCTCCTCGGCTGATAGCATTTTGGCAAGCTTCTCCTTCTCCGCCTCAGCTTGGGCAACAGCCTTTTCCATCTCAAGCCTAGTATTGAATTCGACGCTGTCTTTCTTCCGAGCATCTTCTACCCATTTTTTAGCCACGAAGACCTCCTGGATGACTTGTATGCATATGGAAAGCATGTGCATTATAACGAGAATCACAAAAAAAAAAAAAAAAAAAAAAAATACATATAGAAAGAGCATATCTACGAGCTTATGTAAATAATATAAATTGGATGGCACGTACCAAGCCTAGGTCCCTCTTAAGGGAAAGAAAGAGTTGTTGCTGCTGCATTTGTTCAAGGGCTTCCATGTCTTTAGGGACGAAAATGGGCTGTTCTAGGGCCTTAGCCAAATAAAGGAAGTGTCCTTTTTGGAACTCTCTTATGCTGGAATGGGTGGGAATGGGAGTTCCGTCCAACTCCAGCGTAGGAGACCAGTAGGACTGTGCGCGGCGCACCTTGGCCAGCCCATGACTCTCTTCGCTCTCCACGTAGGGGGTGCGTGTCCTGCCCTTGGCAACTTTTTGCTGCTGTTGTTGTTGTTGCTTCAGCTTCTTTTGTTGTGCTACCTCAGCTTCCTCTCTCTCTCTTTCTTCCTTTTCTTCTTAAGGTCAAGGGCCTGAACCTTGGGGTTGGTAGGAGGAGGAGGATGAGGGGGTAGTTGGGGAGGAGGCTGGGATCCAATGACACCCTTCTTCGCCACTTATGCACCTCGCATGTTCATGAGTGACCTTAGACTAGCCATGTCTTCCCCCTCGGTGCTACTGTCTACCTTCGAAATTATTAAACCCCTTATCCTAGAACCCTCGGTGGGTTCGTCTTCTGCGTCCTAGATATTAACGATGTCACCTCTTCAGGCTTCTTAGCTTCTTCGAGCCTGAATTGGTCTATTTCTTCCTCAAAAGATAAACGGGGAGATATGGACTCTTCTCGGGCAACGGGTACTACGGGTCGCACCGAAAGAGGGACTGCTCTAAGAGGAGGTACGTATAGAATAGCGGATGGATCATCTGGCAAGTCGTGTGAGGCGAGGAAGTCTGGCTTGAAAACATCTACTTGTCTGCGCCTCTTGTCACCTGCGACGATAGCGTTGTCGATCTCTTGGTAAGCGTTTGATAGAGGGTCGTACCCCAGTATAAGATGGGCAGCCCTTACTTGTAGGTCTTCGTTGATGAACACCTTGGATCTTAGGACTCTATTAAGGTCCGAGATGCTGACTTCCCCTAGACGAGGAGATACGTGCTGCTTGTCTGCAAAAGCGACATCCAAAAGGCCAGATATGGTTAGATTCAAACAAACCTTAAGCGACAAAGATATCAAATTACGGTGAATTCAAAGGGTAAATCTAAAGGAAGTGAAGCTTAGACCAGAAATCCTAAATCCTAGGCAGCCACACCTAGTTTGCCCTCTCTAATAAGGGAATGAGGACAGTCGTACCATCTCCCGGAGGCGATTAAGTAGTCGTCCTTCATGCCTTTATTAGATTTGGGGAGACAAAATATAAGCCTAACAACGCTAGACCGGGACTTGAGATAATACCCTAAGTTTTTCAACTGGTGGCAGTCATACAAGAAGGCGATATCGCGCCATGTGAGGTTTAGACCCATCTGCTTGTTTAGAGTGTCTACACAACCTAAGACCCTGAACATGTTGGGTGTACATTGGTCGGGGCACAACCTATGGTTGCGGAGGTATTCACTGGTGACATTTTTCATGGAAGTGTCATCCCACCCTCTAAGAAGGCGATTATGGGAATGACAACTTGCCCTTCCTTTCTAGAGTTAGCTACGGCTTCTGGGGGGCAATACTTCAAACCCACTTTTGGAGGAATGTGGTATTTGACTCGAAATCCTTCCATGTCGGAGTTAGTATCTACTAAACATTTGAATCTACCCATCTGGTCGAAATAGGAGTGGAGATTTAGAAAGAAAAGAGGTAGAAGTTAACTGCTGAGGACTGCAGCCTAGGAGAAAGGGTTTGATGGAATGAAAACTTACTGGAGAAAAAGTGTGCGACTTTTTGACAGCTTCTTGAAAGAAAATGAAGATGAACGCTTCCAGGATGTATTTGCTTTTTGGGAATAATGGCAGGTTTTGCAATTTCCTAAACGTTTTGAGTGATTGGGGGGCGGCAATTCGTGAGAGTTATCCCGCTCGAATTTTTGGGAAGAAAACCGAGCTGTTGGATTCACATCTCACTGTTGAACGTGGGCGACAGAGAGTTACTCAAAGCAATTAATGAGGGCGTTACGGGTTACAAAGCGTTAGAAGCCGTTTCAGAAGGTGCAAGTGGATTTCTCACGTGCAGCATTTGGGGAATTGCGTGGAAGCTTTGTTCATGAGTCAAAAATTCATTTTTCTCCTCGGATCGGAGCCAAATAAACTTTTGAGGGCTATTGTGGGGGCAGAAGTATCAAAACTCGTATTTGGGCCTTGGGCCTGATCCGAGAGCATCAACTTGTTCAAGGATTGTAGGGCAGTGACATGGGCACTGAACTTAAAGGCCCATAGGCCTACCGTTGGGTTGGAGGCTATTTAGAATGGTCTGATGAGGGAGGCCTCCTCGGCCAACTGAAACGAGGATCATTAGGTACACCATGATGCCTAGGGAGGAACCCGTAAAGCTTAACAGGCAAGGTTACACTCTAGAGGAATACAAAAAGGGAGAGCAAGTGAGAAGTGCCTCGCAGAAAGCTACTGCCACCACATTAAAGACTGCCACCACATTAAAGATTTCACACCTACGTCTCTGGCCGCATTAATGAAGAAGTGATGTTTGAGAGGATGGTTATCAGTCTTATAGCCCTTGGGGGAAGATTTCAAGAAGGTGGTGGATGGGAAAGGCATCTACATTGATGACTCCATGAATGGAAACACAAAGAGAAGGAATATAAATAGAGAGGGAGAGAACATTGTATAGGGGAGGAATTGGAACTTTTATTAAAAGAACAAGGGAATCCAATACAAAAGGCCCTCGGCTCACGTCCGAGGAGAGCTTGTGCTACATTGAGTTTTCTTTGCTTGAGATTCGTGAACCAAGCCCACCATCCTTGTCTTGCATCGTCCAAAGCGAACTAGGTTTCAAGCCCACCTTTTACAAATTTATTGTTTAGGCCTTTTGGGTCTGTCCCTGACACGCATTTGGGTGAAAGCTTGATTTGTGTCCTTACAATTTTAATGTATAGAATTGAAGAATAAAATATGTGATGAATGAGATATTATAAAATGATGTGGTAAAATAATAAAGTAGACTTTTGGTATGTCAAAATGACATTTTTTATAGAAAAACTGATGGTAATGCTCTAACTTTATATAAGTGTTGTGAAAATATGTGTGGATGAAAAAGTGTTGTGAAAATACGTGTTGTGTTGTTTAAATAACAGTTTTTGTAGTTTAAACAACATAACCAAATAGACCCCTAGTATCCAAACGTTTTAAAAGATTTCTAGCAATGCATACACAATACGAAGGAGCTTTGGATATGTCTAAACCATCTGGAAAATTGTGCCAACTCATTTAAAATTTACCTATAGTTAAATTTGGCTATGATTAAACAAAACTAGAGTTATCTATACTATTATTTAAAGGATTTTTCCTGTTTGGATTCCTCATTTTTTAGTTCAAAAATGCCCATATACCCCTATGTTTAAATAGAGATAAAACTAAAAGACAATATGGTAAAAATGCAACTCTAACTCCTACTAAAATATTGCCTAAAAAATAGAACCACATTCCTGTAAATTTTCAAATTACTTTATCTACTAATAAATTAGATTTTTAAAATAAAGATTATATATATAAAATAAAAAATACACATTTTTTTTCCTACAAAATAGGACCACTACAAAAAAAACTCATTGCATGCGCTTTGTACGTGTGATGAAGCTAGTAAGTTTTAAAATGAGTTGGCACAATCTTATCTATAGATTTGCACAACTTTAAATTAATGCCATGGACACTCTCTATTTTACTTAAAATTTAGAGGATTCAAATCCATCAAAATATCTCATCATTGAGAGTCTGAGACTAAACCCCAGCACCATGAACCAAAAAAACAAAAGGCTAAAAAATCACTGTTCATTTCACATTTTAGGAAATCATCACCCCAATACCCAAAATCTCACCCTTCAAATCATCTTCAACTCCTCACCTCAACCTAAAAGATTTCCAAATAATTAGTGTTTGATAATCGTATTCTTTAATATAAAAAATAAATAAATAAAAGAAAGAAGTATAGTATGCACTAGTGAAAATGAAATTTATTACTCATTCGTCGGGGGACCCTCACTTGTGAAGTTTTTACTCGTAGACAGAAAAGTTGGGAAACTATTGGATTAGCTTCTTCTCAAAAAAACAAAGCTTCTTGCGGAGGATAGTGGCACGTCTTTGATTGGTTGTCTTCTTCTATATTTTACTTCTCTCTCGTTATTTGGAATGGAAAACTGAGAACCATGGTATAATCTAGTTCCTTCCAAATTTGACACGTGCAAACTCTCTCTCTCTCTCTCAAACTACATGCATGTAACATTCCAATTTAGAAATCTGGGATAAGGCCACCAAATATAGTTAGGCATATAGGCGGCTTTCAGTCTCTTCAGCTAGTTTCTGACATATGGGAGTTAAAACTTTTGTTCTAGTACTTGTCTTTTTGTGTTCTGGTGCTGGTTTTCTGTTAAATGACAACATCAAACACAGCGAAATATGTAAATTATTGAATCATTCGATGTATGGTTTATCATGAGTTACATCATTTTAAAGATAAACATAAATTGTTTGAAAATGTGGTGATCTTGCTGATATTCTAATTGATACAAGGCTGAAGCATTTTTCTGTAAAAAGCAAGAGCACAAAACACGCAAAAATAAGCATAACACTGCCAATAAAATATCTCCAATAAAGTAATCAATGACAAGAATTTGATCCTACCATTACATAATGATACAAATTGACAACTTATTAGGTTATTTCCAAACTGAAAATATGTAGTTCTTCACAAAGTTTAACTCACTTGTCCTAAAGATTATTTGTTATTACAATAAATCAATTCACCTGCTTCTTAATATATATGGTTCACCTTTTACCTAAGGATATATACTTTTGTATTCACTAGCCTTCTATGTAAAATATATTTTATGTGGGTTTTATTCTTCTAATAGAAACCAGTCACACTCTGCTGGAAATTTGACAGGATCATAGGCCATTAACACAGCATCGTCTAACATAAAACTGCCTTCATCAACCACTGGGGCAGTAGTGGGATGGACAAGACGATCGAGGTGATTGACATTCCTAAGAAGTCCTAAAAGCTCGTCTCTTTGTGATTGTGACTCCAGAACTCGAGCACTTATAGATTCCAATTGCACCTTGAGTTCCTGAACCATCTTTTGCAAATGGAAAATAGCTCCAGCACTGCCATACACAGGGTCTCTGAGCCTTGCTGTTGCTTCATAGACTATGGCTTTAACAGCATCCTCCCTCCTTGTCTCATCCACCATCTATGACCAAAATGACAAATCCAATATCTTAGAATATAAAGTTCTTAATTAAGAAGATATTTTATGACAAAAGAAAATTGAGAGTTAAACTCAAGTGGGGCTTTTTCCATGCCACTGGATCACACTAAAATCAATGGAACAGTACATATCATGTATGTAATTGGACCGGACCTTTTAATAGGAAGTGTTAATAGAAATTCTCTATCTAACTTTTTGTATTCCATTTTCTATTCTATCAATTGTAGTACATCACAAACTGTGGAATCTGTACTAATGATAATCCAAAAAAGTGGGATAAAAGATTTTTATTCAAACTAGTGTATAAATGATAATCCAAAAATTATGAACTCTAACAGCAGTAAGGACTACATGCATGTGCCACACCATAGGTATCCCACCTGAATCATTTTGATGACATTGCTGGCACCAAATACTTTATGCACGCCAGCAAACTTCTCAGCCTCTTCAGCTGGAAAGTATGGCGCAAGCAAGCAATCACTCTCACATTTCCGGCGTAGCATCCTACAAGCAGCGCACGGTTGGTGAGCCCTGCCTTGTGCTACCATTGGGAAACCCATATTTTTTTTTTTCCTTTGAAATGCAAAGGGTTGAGGAGTGATAAGTTGTAATATAAGTATATATAACAGGAGGAGGAGAAGATACCAATAAGATGTTGATGGGGGAGTAACTAGTTTCTTTGGGGTGCTAAAATTTCAAAGTTAAGTGCAAGGAAGTTGGGGAGGCGGCCGCTTAGGACACGTCTACTTGATCACTATGTTGAAAAAAATGTGGCAATATCTCAGTCTCGGGACAATACTGGCAGTTCTGGCACAAAGCTAGGATTTTTCAAACACACGATTGGTATTGGAGACATAACTTAGTCTCTTTCCAATGAAGAAATTTCCTGTTCGGTGGTATCCAACTTTGTCTTAACTGGCTGTCGTACCTACAGAATTTGAAAAAAATATTGCTCAATTTGTCAGTTTGGACTTTGGAAGTGTTTTTCTTTGTTTTGCTTTAGAAGGTAGATAATTTTGTTTTTAGAAGGAAGAAGAATATTTTTCCCTAATGGGAAAATTCAGAATTCGCGATGATTCTATTGAGACACGTCATTAAGCTTATCACAATCCTTGAGATGAGCTCCAATTCATGCACATTTGTCAAACTTATCTTCTGCAAGTTTTGATTTTTCTCGCACTGTATATTTTTGTTACTTATGTAGAAAATCTTTAAATCATGATTAATTTCCATGACTTTGTCATTAGTTTCAATGCCCACGTGTTTTTGATCATTTCATGACCAGCCGTAACTAGATTTTGGACCGTGAGTGGAATGCAAGTCTCCACGAAAGTTCCTAAAAGATTTGAAATTGTTGGATTAGTCATAATTCATCAACAACTAAACAAGTCTTAAACGTTTAGAAGGAGTTAGTTATCTAATTGATTTGTTTTACCTATATATACGACTTTGGTTAAATCTGGCTGGTCCTTGGTGGATTTTGGATATATATTTTACAGCATAATATTAATTGATTAGTATATTTTATTTGCAACTTAATTTATTACGAAAATACAAGGAAAATATATCATATTCATCAATGTATTTAGGGTTCGAAACTGTAAAATAAAAGCAAAAGAAAAAAGGAAAAATAATATAGTAATTTTTTTTTCTCTACAAAATAAAAGAACATTATTATTATATTTGAAAAATGATAAAAACGTATTCTTTATGCAACAACTTGTTATTTTTCAACTTGTGTTTAAACAATTAATTGATTTACCAATTTACATGTTTAATTATCAGTTTAGTTTAGTTTGTTGGATTCTATGTATTTATAAACATTAATAATTGTTCAATTTCTATATATATATATATATATATATATATAGAGTTGAAAAGTATTATGTTTATAATATTTTTACAACATTTTCACAAAAAAATCATAAATAATAAGTTGTTACGGTTTTAATTTAAATTCATTATTGAAATTACTTTTGTGCCCACCAATAATAGTTAATGACAGTCATAATTTATAGTGAAAATATTGTTGACATAGCATTTTTCTATTAAGTTTGCTAATTCTGCTTTTGAGTTACGTATTCTTTTGATTATTTGCATAAAATTTTTATCTCTCTCAAAAACAAAAGAAAAAGAAATATAGTGTCTAATATTGTTTTGCTGATTTTTTTTTTTTTTTTGTTCTGCTGGGGGACATCGTCTTTTTTTAAAAATTTTTTATTAAAAATAGTATATACACACATATAATGACGTGCATATATCATTTATACACACATATAAGGACGTGCATATATCATTTATAGACGTAAGATTGACGAATCTATCCTACTTTCAAATTCTTTTCTTTCAACAATAAGTTTGGTCTTGTCAGGCTGGAAAAAAAAATTATAAAAAAAAAAAGTGATTGGTCGTGTCGGTCTCTAAAACTCTTCTAAAAAACATGTCGGTCTTTAAAAAAACAAAATTACACTTATTTTGAATTTTCTTACTCATAGATCTCAAAAAATTATATTATTAAGAAAATTTTTGCTTCAAATAGACAATCAGGCATACAATTCTTCAAACAAATTATCTTAGTCTAAAATGCTGAGGTTAAACAGTGGCCTCACGACCAAGGTAGATGAAAATAAATCATTCAAGGAGGATAATGATACGAAAAGCTACCGAAATTGTTTAATTTATTAAAAAAAAAAAAAAAAACAAAACAAAAAGTCTGAGCACCTTCAGATTCCAAGCATGAAGTTCGAGTTGTGAATTTGTTGTTAATAATAAGAGCTACACTAACAAATAGATTGCTGTTTGTATTAGAATGATGGTGTAATATTACACCATCATTCTATGTGACAAAAACTGATCTTCGATGTGACAAAAACTGGAGTCAGTGAGAGTAAAATGTGAGCAAAGGTTCTCTTATTCTTAGTCAATTCTTGAAACCAAATCCAGACCACCTTTCAGTTCCCTCCTTTACCCTATTTGGGTTGGGATCAAGAACTGCTTTTCTCTACTTTTTCAGAAGCGCAATTTAAGTTACTGCTAATTTTTTCTTCAAAAAATCAAAATAACACCAACAATATCCCTAATTACCGAATAAAAGCTTATCCCTTTCCCCATGTATATCTCCTCTGTTCTCTTGGTCATTCTGCCCTCCTCCACGGGTTCTTTGTTCCTGCTTTTGCTTTGTTTGTCATCGCTGCTCTTGATCTCGCTTGCCAGGTAACCATTCTCCGTTTGCTTTCTATTTAATTTGTGTTATAGATTCGGGCTTTTTGCATGGTGGGTTACATGATTGTTTGAAATCAAAATTTTAGAACTTATTTTGACTAAGTGTGCGTTTGGGTACACCCTGTGTCTGCGTTTTTGGCGTTTCACGCATTTTTTTTTTAGCCGTGATTTTTGACTTTTCTGTACACTAGTAGGTTCTGTGTACTGTTCACGAGATTCATAAACTTCACTTTTCAACAATTTTTCATTAAAAATAAGTCTGATGGCACTATTCACACATTTAAAAATTAATTTGCTATAATGTTTTCAGTTTTCAGCTCTATTCAAACGGACCCTAAGGAATTTGTTGCTATTGCTAATTTTGTTTCTTTAGGGGTTGTGGATTTATTTAGGTTTTTGGCTGCTTTTGAGACATGCCCATTTCGGGTTTTGGTTGGAATTATTGTTTTATATTTGTAGACATATAGATATTGTTGGCATCAGAACTCTATGTTTTTTTTTTTTTTTTTTGGGTGGGGTTAAGAATAAATGGATAAAGAAATTTTTTTATTATTTTGTTTCTCATTCAAGAATCAAGATTGGTTTCTCAAAAAAAAAAAAAAAAAAAAAAAAAAAAAAAAAAGAATCAAGATTGTGTTTGGAATTTACACAAAAAACAAAAAATTTTAAAATAGCTCATCCAAACACTTATTGTGTCTTTAAAATTAAAAAACACAATTTTTTTTTTCACATTTTTACCAAACGCTTATCTGTAATTTTTAGAGTCTGTTTGGTTAGAGAAGAGGAAAAGTTGGAGGATAGAAAATGGTGGGAGAGTGGAAAAGTGGAAGGATAGAAAAGATTTTATTTTCTCTCCTATTTGTTTGGTTGGGGGTGAAAAAGTGGAGGGATGGAAAAAATGGGTTTGAATAAATTTACTCATATGCCCTTATTAAAGAATGATACTCAATTAAAACAAAAAAGTGACAAATAACCACAAAAAAAAAATCATCCAAATTTATTAAAAAAAATAAAAATCTTGTCAAAATAAAATCACAACTAGTAAAAAAAAAAAAAAAAAATCACGCCCCCCGGCCTAGAAAATTAAAAGAAGAAAAAAAGAATAGGAAAAAAAGAAAAGAAAAGGCAACGTAGCCCAGGCTTGGAAAAATTAAAAAAAAAATAAAAAATAAAAAGAAGGCTGCCAAAAAAAAAAAAAAAAAACACAGGCAAAGCAACGATACTGAGAAGAGAAGAAAACAAAGGCAACTTGAATAAATGTGTGTATATGTATTGGACATTTTTGTCAATTAAGAAAAAATTTATCCTCAATCAGTTATCTCTCCATTTTGGAGAGAAAACATTTTGGTGGGCCAGGAGGGAAAATACTTGGGCTCCACCATTTATTTTCCTTCCTCTCCACCCAACCAAACACACTCTAAAAAAGTTTTCTCTTGTATTTTCTTTCTAAAGTTTCTCTTGTATTTTCTTTCTAAAGTTTTCTATCCTCCCTGTTTCACCTCCAAACAAACACAGCCTTAAAATTATGTTTACAAAACGCTGTTTTTCAAAACACATTTTTTAAAACAGATTATCCAAAGGGACTAGAATCTCAATAACATCAACTATCCATTAATAAATACCAAAATTCTGTAACATAGCAGCTCAAAAACAGAGGGCGCTAAAATCTTAAAGGGGGAAAGTAAGAACAAGGTTAAGATATTTTCACCAAGTATCTTTTTTTTTGGGGGGTGAGGGTGCCATAGCTTCAGAGATCTCTTAGTAACTAAGGATCTATTTAGATACTGTTTATTTACTGAAAACTAAAAATATTAAAAAGTTACTATTTACAAAATTTATATTGTTCACATACCTAAATCAACCGTTCATTGTCATGATCAGTACAAGAGGTTCTCAACTTAAATATATAAAAAAAACCACAGTAACTCAAAAGGTGAGCTTATCCAAACGCTCACTAACCCACAACACCTTATAAGTCAGGGGGCAGTTCTGCAATGCTACAATACATGCCCAAATTTAACTGCGTGCAAGCCGAACCCAACTGGTTCAACACCATTCCAAAGAAGGCTGATTTCTCCTCCCCATTGGAATGAAGCTTGGCTATAGCACTCTCAAAAGAGTTCGAGCCTTGCCATGCATCCCATGATCCCAATCATGTAGCACATCACACCCATCTACGCATCTATACCAGCAATCACGCAATGCTGCCGGCCATATCCTCCAATAACTTCACGGCCTTCTCGAAGAGCTTCACTGCCTCCTCATCTAAGTACCTACCTACCATTTCCAAAGTCAATTGGCAGGCAAAAACTTATAGAATATGATCATACATCACTTAGACATTTTTTTCAAACACATTGCAACTTAAAGCCTTAGACCAAGCGATTCAATCAAAGAAAAAAAAAAAAGAATAAAAACTCAGAGAGTTTAGGAGCAAAAAGATTTTTGAAGCCTGTCAGACAGCCGTGCAACCACCCCAACCAGCTGAAGCCCGTTGAGAACGATCCTCTACAGTTTGGTGCCTCTAACAGAGGCATCAATGCCGTTAATCACGCTCTGGTCGCACGGCCATGGTTCATCCACCAGGTTTGGGGTCCTGTCTCCTTAGTGAGCAAGGATACAGAGGTATGATCCTATAGAACAGATCCTGTTCAAGTAAGGTCGTGCCCTCTTAACTTAGTTTACTCCTAATAAACCAAAGTTCTTGTTATTATCTTGTCGATATGGGACAATGTTGTTTGGTTTGAATCAAACTACTTGTTCGTGGACAAAAATACCGCCATTTCTCCGGACCAATTAGGACAGATGTATCTGAGACCCGTGGTCTAAAGCGTCTGATCATATTTCCTTGTTAGTTAATAAAATCTTTCCTTTCCATCCCAATAAGAATAAAAACAAAAATCTTCTGATCCTATTGTAATCCCACCTGGATCGTCAAGAGACTATCTAGAGATATAAGAGGATCTCCGATAGATTAGCTAAATCTATATTTTAGAGAGTAAGCCCAAAAAACTAGCTCCAACCGATTCTCTATATGCAAAACTTTTCCAAATTTTTTTTGAAGCTGTTACAGTCGTTCTCTTGATCTAGAGAACACTGTAGCAACTCTAAATAAGTTTTTCTACTTAAAATATTCATACATCTCAATAAAAGAAAAAAAACAATTCTTTCTCTCTCATCTCACAGCTACAAACACAACGGCTACAAACACAAGAATTTTTCTCTCAAACATCTTTAAACTCAAGCATAATCAGATTATTAGAATACAAACTTAAAAACACAATTTTAAAATTAATCAAATCATAAAATAGAAGCAAAAAGAAAAAGAAAAAGAAAAAAAGAGATAGAAGACAGAAGTCATCTGACCCATCTGGACTGTGTTGGGGACAAAGATGAGTGACGGCACAATAAGCCATCTCTCTTGTTCTTTCTCTCTATACCTCTTTCCTTTCTTTTCTTACCGTAGAGACAGCTAGCGAATGTTCCGGAATCAAGTAAAAAGGAAAAAAGAAAAAGAGAGAGCTATAATGACAGTTGGATTAACTGGAATGTTCTCGAATGAGGGAGAAAAAGAAACTAAAAGAAAGGGGGATAGAGATAGGACACTGGACACGTGTGTCGAGGAAAAAAACAAGAAAAAAGAAAAAGAAAAAAAAGAAATGAAACGTATGGATGAAAATGAAATGAAAAAAATGAAAAATAATATAAAGAATAAAAAATCCTAATTGAGAAATGCTACCACAATATTTTCACAATAAATTTTAAGTAACAAATTATTATTAGTTAATATTGGTAAATAAAAAAATAATTTCAGTGATGGATTCAAATTAGAACTAGTAATAACTTTCCACATAAATTATGTTGTGAAAGTATTGCAAAAAATGTTATGGACGTAACACTTCTCATTGAAAAATATAGTTGTTAAAAAATGAATAAATAATGAAAGAATAAATAATATTTAAATGAGATAGAGAAATGATGAAAAATTTGTTAGAAGATGTATTTGAAAAAGTAAGTAGGTAAAAGTTAAATGTCACTGTTCACTGTCCAAGCATAACAAAATTATGGAGAAGCTGTTGGAAATGCCCTAACTACCTCCCGCTATGGCTAAGCAATTATGACATACCATTTCTTGATATTCCTATGACATACCATTTTAGTTGGTGCCCCTAACTTCATTATTATTAATTTTTTTTTTTTTTTAATATGCGAGTGTTTATAGGCATCTAAGTATTCTCCAACTATGTATAGTTTTTTGGCCTATATGCCTAGCATAAATAACTAGACTCATGATCTTATGAATCACTTAGGCTACGTTTGGTTGGAGTGAAAATAAAGAGAACGAAATATAGAGAAGAGAGAATAGGAGAGAGTTTGGGTAGAAAAGATGTTTGGTTGGAGTAATTTTTGGAGGAGATAAAATGGTGGAGCTTAGCTGTTTTCTTCCCAAACCCACCATTTTTTAGCCCTTAAATTGGAGAGAAAATGGAAAGGAGAAATGGTTGGATAAAAATGAGTTATCTACCCCCTTTTATTTTCTTTGCTACGTAAAAACTATTTTTTACCTTTTTCATTTATGGGTTCTTTGGTTGACAATGTTGAACCTTCTTTTTTTTTTCCTGGGTTCTTTGGTCTCACCCTGAATTTTTTTTTCTTTTTTTTAATCATTTTCTGGATTTTTTGCTTCTCACATTTAAATTCCTCTTTTTTCTTTTTCTTTTTCTTTTTTTTTTTTTCTCCGTATGCAGTTATGGTCCCTACTTTGAATCATTTAGAGTTGAACCATTTTTTCTTTTTATTTTACCTATATAAAATATTTATATAAAAAAAAGTTATGCAATAGGAGTATAAGAGTAAATTTATATAAATTCTATTTTCTATCACTCCACTTTTCTACTCTCCAACCAAATACAAATAAAGGAAATTAAAATCTCTTCTATCTCCCCGCTTTTCCATCCCCTCTCAATTTTTTATCTTCTCACTTTTCTATCATCCCAACCAAACAGACCATTAATGCTTGAAAATTATTAGATGCACCTTGCAATTGGGTTGGGTTAATCTAGTTGAGGTCAAAACAAGTCATCCTAAATGAGTTGCGAGCAAATTGAGTTGATTGGGTTATGGGTTGCCTTGTATTTTTTTCACATACAAAAATCAATAATAATAAATGAACAAGAAAAATGCTAAATGTCAAAAGTAAATAAAAAAAATAGTTAAAAATAAAAGTTAAATAATACATAGATCTTAAACATACAATTCAATATTCTCTACTGATATTATTATCATAAAAGTTAGGTGATTTATCATTAAGTGCCCGAAAAGGCAAAAACAACATAGTTTTGGTTTTTAAAAGATTTCTTACATTAAAAATAAATCCATAAAATTAAAAAGATATAATTTTTTTTTTAAAAAATAGAACAATTAGTGCCCATAACTTTGGTGGCATTCTTGGGCTACACACAGACATAACTTTAAGATATAGACTTTGTTCAATTTCGAAACAATGAAAAAGATGTTGATTTACTTGCAACAGATAAGACTGACAATGCAAGAATCTTATGAGTTTTATTGCAAAAATTTGGGGTTCATACCAATACTTTGAGCCTTTTATCACATCAAAGGACATAAAAATGTTGTTTCGGTCTAAGCTACTTAATGCTCTCAAAATTTATATTGTAAGCTCAGTTTCTCTAAATCTTGTTGCCCCGTGGTCAAACTAGAAAGAAAACTTTATGGTGGCTACGATTTGATTCAACATGGTCCTTACCAATGGAATGATTGACATCATGTTACATTTACATGGTTTAGCATTTGGAATGATTTGATAAATTTGTTTAGTCTTATTTTTTTTTCTTTAAAAAAAATTGTTTAAAAAAGGGGTTGGATTGCAGATTAGATGGGTTGGCCCAACTCAACCTAAAAGGAAAAAAGTTTGGTACGAGTCAACCCGTTTTTACTCCAGGTAAAAAATTATTAGAATTAGGGTGCGTTAATAGATTTGGGTCCAATTTTACCAGGACTACTATTATATGAACCCTTTAGGATTGATTGATGATTTTAGTTTCATACCCTTCCCTTGTCATTGACAAATAGTATTAGATAAGGGTAAAATTTAGGTTTCTTAGGTGTTGTTTTATAGGTTTCCCAATTAAATTCAACTATGTGGTTGTCCTCGAAAAATATATATCATTTTTTTGTGCCACATTAATCAATATAACCATATGATCAAATTTAATTAGAAAACATAAGGAATAACACTAGAGGACCAATAACTAAATTTTTTGAGGCAAATTGCTTTTTTCCTTCCTTAAGTATAGGGTAATTGTTATTTTCCCTTTCAATTTAAAAAGTGAGAATATCCTCCATTTAACTTTAACTTTTTGTAATAAGTACTTTGCCCACTCCGTTTGTATTTTCAATCAAATTAGTGGATTTGTGTTCAAACCCACACTAATGTAACTTTAGTACCTTCCACACGTTATTATGGTTAGTATTTTCAATCGCATTACCTGATTTGTATTCAAACTCAAATTAATAAAGCAAATAATCTGATCGAACTTATTAATAAAGCAATGCATTTTTGCTGTTACAAACTTTTCTTCTCAGTTCTCACACCTTGAGAATGCACTACAGTCTCTCAATAACATCTACCATTACTAAAAACCAAAATTCTTTAACATAGCAGCTCAAAAAGTGAGGGCACTATGGGGGGTGGGGGGAGAGGGGGGAGTTGGGATGCCATAGCTTCGGAGTTCTCTTATTATCTAATCCACAAAACCTCTATAGGTCAGGGGGCTGTTCTGCAATGCCACAATACATGCACAAATTTAACTGCATGCAAGCCAATCCCAAGATTCCCAACTGGTTCAACACCATTCCAAAGAAGGCCGATTCTTCTCCCCATTGGAATGAAGCTTAGCTATATCACTCTCAAAAGAGTTCGAGTCTTGCTGTGCATCCCAATCATGTAGAACATCACACCCACCTACGCTTCTATACCTTCAATCATGCAATGCTGCCAGTCACATCCTCCAATAACTTCACGGCCTTCTCCCAGAGCTTCAGTGCCTCCCCCAGCTCATTTATGGTTTCATAGATGGCTGAGATTTCAGTCGACCCACTGGAAATATCCTCAAATGAGGCACCAAGCACGGGTTTTGCCTATATTCTCAAGGAAGTAAAACATAGCCTAACCAAATTGGCAGAGACACAATCACCAATGCTGACATCAATAGCTGCAACCTCATTATTTTGCCCATTGGCAATCATTACCATGCTAGCAAGGACAGGGTGCTTAAGTGCAGACTCATAATCTCCCTTTGCCTCATAAATGAGAGCTTTTTTCACAGAGTTTAGGTGAGAGCTTTTTTCACAGAGTTTAGGTGAGAGCTTTTTTCACAGAGTTTAGGTGAGTTTTTAAAGAGAGCAGCAAAAAGATTTTTGAAGCCTGTCAGACAGCCGGGCGACCATCCCAACCAGCCGAAGCCAGTTGAGAACGATCCTCTACAGTTTGGTGCCTCCAACAGAGACATCAAGGCTGTTAATCACGCTCTGATCGCACGGCCATGGTTCATCCACCAGGTTTGGGTCCTGTCTCCTTAGTGAGCAAGGATACAGAGGTACGATCCTATAGAACAGATCCTGTTCAAGTAAGGTCGTGCTCTCTCAACTTAGTTTAGTACTAATAAACCAAAGTTCTGGTTTCTATCTTGTCGATATGGGGCAACGTTGTTTGGCTTGAATCAAACCACTTGTTCGTGGACAAAAATACCCCCCATTTCTCCGGGTCAATTAGGACAGATGTATCTGAGACTCGTGGTCAAAAGCGGCTGAATTTATTGAGTCCAAATCCTCAATCCTATTTTTCTTACTTTACTCTATATTTTACTAATAAAAGCATGTGACGTGTTCATCTAATTAATTAAATATTACTATTAATTAATAACAGTAGTATTAATAAGTCAATAATGATAGTATTTAATTAATTAGGTGAACACGTGACAAGTTTTTATTGGTAGAATATAGAGTGGAGTGAAAAAAGTAAAACAGAAAATGTGGATTCGAACATATTTACTTGTTAGTTAATAAAATCTTTCCTTTCCATCCCAATAAAAATAAAAACAAAAATCTTTTGATCCTATTACTGCAACAATAACAATGATAAGAAAAAAGGGATAAAAAAAGAAACTTTCAATCGCAACCATTGAATAAAAAAAAGTTAAAAAGAAGTTGAAAAAGTTAAAAAGTTAAAGTTAAAGTTAAAAAATGAAAGCAGTAAAAATTAATGTGAGTGAATGTAGTGTATTGCACTAGATCCAAATCCCCTCAAGAGACTATCTAGAGTTATAACTACCTCTTGCTATGGCTAAGCAATTATGACATACCATTTTTTTGATATTCCTATGACATACCATTTGGTTGGTGCCCCTAACTTCATTTTTATTAACTTTTTTTATTTATTTATTTAATATGTGAGTGTTTATAGAGCATTTAATTATTCTCCAACTATGTATAGTTTTTTGTCCCATATCCCTGGCATAAATGATTAGACTCACGATCTTATGAATCACTTAGGCTACGTTTAGTTGGAGTGAAAATAGGGAGAACGAAATATAAAGGAGAGAAAATAGGAGAGAGTTTGGGTAGAAAAGATGTTTGGTTGGAGTGATTTTTAGAGGAGATAAAATGGTGAGACTCAGCTGTTTTCTCCCCAAACCCACCATTTTTTATCCCCCAAATTGGAGAGAAAATGAGAAGGAGAATTGGTTGGATAAAAATGACTTATCTGCCCATTTCTTTTTCTTCGCTATGTTAACACTATTTTTTTCCCTTTTTCATTTATGGGTTCTTTGGTTGACAATGTCGAACCTTCTTTTCTTTCTTTTTCTTTTTCTTTTTCTTTTTCTTGGGTTCTTTGGTCTCACCTTGAATTATTTTTTCCTTTTTTTAATCATTTTCTGGATTTCTTGCTACTCACATTTAAACTTCTTTTTTTTTTCTTTTTCGTTTTCTTTTTTGGCTCTGTATGCAGTTATGGTCCTTACTTTGAATCATTTAGAGTTGAACCATTTTTTCTTTTTATTTTACCTTTATAAAATATTTATATAAAAAAAACGTTATATAAAAAAAAGTTATGTAATAGGAGCATAAAAGTAAATTTATACAAATTCTATTTTCTATCCCTCCACTTTTTTAACCTCCAACCAAACACAAATAAGGGAAATTAAAATCTCTTTTATCTTCCTACTTTTCCATCCTCTCTCAATTTTCTTTCCTCTCATTTTTCCATCGTCTCAACCAAACAGACCTTTAATGCTTGAAAATTATTAGATACACCTTGCAATTGGGTTGGGTTAATCTAGTCAAGGTCAAAACAAGTCATCCTAAATGAGTTGCGAGAAAATTGAGTTGATTGGGTTATGGGTTGCCTTGTATTTTTTTCACATGCAAAAATCAATAATAATAAATGAACAAGAAAAATGCTAAATGTCAAAAGTAAATAAAAAAATAGTTAAATAATACATAGATCTTAAACATACAATTCAATATTCTCTAATAATATTATTATCATAAAAGTTAGGTGATTTATCATTAAGTGCCCAAAAAGGCAAAAACAACATAGTTTTGGTTTTTAAAAGATTTCTTTCATTAAAAATAAATCCATAAAATTAAAAAGATATAATTTTTTTAATAAAAAAATAGAACAATTAGTGCCCATAACTTTGGTGGCATTCTCGAGCTACACACAGATTCCTTTGTCTCTCAGCCTTTAAGATATAGACTTTGTTCAATTTCGAAACATTGAAAAAGATGTTGATTTACTTGCAACAGATAAGATTGACAATGCAAGAATCTTTTGAGCTTATTGCAAAAATTTGAGGTCCAAACCAATGCTTTGAGCCTTTTATCACATCAAAGGACATAAAAATGTTGTTTCGGTCTAAGCTACTTAATGCTCTCAAAATTTTTATTGAAAGCTCAGTTTCTCTAAATCTTGTTGCCTTGTGGTCAAACTAGAAAGAAAACTTCATGGTGGCTACCATTCGATTCAACATGGTCCTTACCAATGGAATGATTGACGTCATGTTACATTTACATGCTTTAGCATTTGGAATGATTTGCTAAATTTGTTTATTCCGATTTTTTTCTTTAAAAAATTGTTTAAAAAAGGGGTTGGATTGTAGATTAGACGGGTTGGCCCAACTCAACCTAAAAGGAAAAAAAGGTTTGGTACGAGTCAACCCGTTTTTACTTCAGGTAAAAAATTATTGGAATTAGGTTGTGTTAATAGATTTGGGTCCAATTTTACTAGCACTACTATTAAATGAACCCTTTAGGGTTGATTGATGATTTTAGTTTCATACCCTTCCCTTGTAATTCACAAATAGTATTAGATAAGGGTAAAATTTAGGTTTCTTAGGTGTTGTTTTATAGGTTTTCCAATTAAATTCAACTATGTGGTTGTCCTTGAAAAAGAGAACATTTTTTTTTTGTGCCACATTAACCAATACAACCATATGATCAAATTTAATTAGAAAACTTAAGGAATAACACTTGAGGACCAATAACTAAATTTTGTGAGGCAAATTGCTTTTTTCCCTCCTTAAGTATAGAGTAGTTGGTATTTTCCCTTTCAATTTAAAAAGTGAGAATATCCCTCATTTAACTTTAACTTTTTGTAATAAGTACTTTGCCCACTCCGTTTGTATTTTCAATCAAATTAGTGGATTTGTGTTCAAACCCACACTAATGTAACTTTAGTACCTTCCACAAGTTATTATGGTTAGTATTTTCAATCGCATTAGCTGATTTGTATTCAAACTCACACTAAAGTAACTTTACCTTCCACAAGTTGCTATAGTTTTAAGAGGGGGGGGGGGGGGGGGGGGGGGGGGGGGAAGGGCATTGAAATCGTTGAATATTATTTATTTTTTTTGTGCAGAAATACTAACATATTTCATCAAACAGAAAGCAGTCATAATTGACTATGAGTACATTATTGATGTGTGTTGGAACTTGAAACATTGTCCATCTACATTGAAGGAACGCTAACATATTTAATAAGGTGATGAGCTACAAATTGTTAAATACTTAATGGTTGCAATACACGAGTAAATTAAAATCATATATATTTCATAATTAAATGTTTTCATACGGTTCATTTTAGTCTAAGGTTAAGTTTGGTAACTCAACTCAAAATGCATTTTTATTGATTTCTAGGTATGAAAATGAATTTTCCAATTTTTGTGCTTGTTTGGTAAACCTTGTTGGGACACAAATTGGCAGAGAGGGCTATCAGCAATGCTGACATCAATTGCTATATATGCTAGATTCATAATCTCCCTTTGCCTCAAGAATGAGAGCCATAAGACGTCAATTATCAATCAGTTGCTTCTTCAAGGGATGCTAGTGCACTATGTTCCCTATGGATTTCAAGAGTCTACTTACAGAAGCTCTCTTCCTCATCAAATTGCATTGCTTGAATATGGGCCTCAGCTAGGTACCTGACATTTCCAGGCAATGCGGTTGTGCTACTAAACAAAGGGAGGTGTGAACTCAAAACACCACTACTACACAAAGGGAGATGTGAACATAGTTTTAAAACCGGATTGGACCAACCAGTCCGACCGGTTCAACCGGGAACTAGGAGCTAGTCCGGTCCGGTTAAAACCCCAAAAACTGATCAAAAATCGGGGTTGAGCTGAAATTTTTTTTAAAAATGGTTCGATGCCCAGTTTAGTTTTTAAAATCATGGATGTGAACTCAAACCCCAATGAATCATAGCCCCAAAAAGAAAACTTTTAACTTTGCTTACACACATTCAAATGACAAGAACCCAAAAACTAACATTTTAAAAGAAGGCAAACAACCACATCTCACCCCATTAAAAGTCACAACAGAGCATGACGGTCAATATTTCTTTTCCTCCTCGAATAACATCAAAACAGTAAGAGCATTCGCAGTTGGTAGTGGTGGCGCCACCTTATGGCCAGGGTGGTCCTATGACCACCTTGACTTGAAAAAAAAAATTATATATTTAATAATTTAAAATTTTATATTTATTTACCTTTAAAAAAATTGTTGGGACCACCCTGAATTTTTTTTTATACCAATAAAATTAAATTTTGGTCCATAATTTAAGTAACTTAACAATATATTGGAGTCTTTTAAGCAAAAATGAAAAACTCAACAAAAAAAAAAAAATGAACCAAAATCTGAAAAAAAAAAAAATACATAAATATATATATATATATATATATATAATAAAACTACTACAGGCTGGGCAGTAGCTTGATTCCTTCGACTAAGCACACTGCCCAATACAACACAATTTTCAACTTTTTTTTTATTACAGTATTATTTTTTCTCACTAGACATATATTATTTATTTCTCATTTTTAATTATTTTTTCTTATTTATTCTTAATCACACATGTTTTCTGTCTCCTCGATTTTTGCACTTCATACTTTTAAATTTTATTATATTTTCATCTATACTTTTACATCTACGTTTTGCCTTCCTCTCTATTCGTAACTTCTGTGTCTTCTACCAGTACCAGTGTTGTAGTGCCTCTTCTCAAGTTTTGAATTTCAAATTTCTCAATACGATTTTTTTTTAGCTGTATAGGTATCTTTGTTCATTTCTTTTCTTTTCATTTTTTTTTTCTTTTGAAGTTTTTTGGTTTACAGAATGCAAATTTGTTTTGGTTTTATGAACAGATTTTTTTAAAGTACAAACTTCATGCCAGTCGAATCTTGAATTTCAGCCACTATTTACCGAAACACCCGAAATAGATCGAAATGACCCGAAATTTTTTTCGAAGTGGAATTGGGTGGATTACTATTCCAGTTTGTTTATCGGCACGGTATTTTCCGGCCATTATGGCCAGAACGGAATGGAATTAATAACATTGAATCAAAACTAATTACCTAAAGGCTAAAAAGAAATAAGATTGTGTAATTTATGCTTCATAAGGAATATCCTGAACAAAATTCCTGAAGTCGTTACTGGCAGCTGGCTTGTTATATGTCATATCTTGCCAAGATTTACCATTAATTTCAATACAAAAAAAAAGGTCAACAACTGGTCACAACTGGCATGGTAAAGCTAAAAAAATTTTCAATACTGCTACAATACCATCGCACAACAACTGGTCACAACTGGCATGGTACTGTAGCAGTATTGCAAATCCAAAAATTATTATTTTACTCTCTTCACTGTCTCATTTGCACGATCTATAGCAGTACTGTAGTACTTTTGCACTGTCTTGTATCCTCTCTCCATAGTTTCATTTTCTCTCTCTCTTTAGAATATATTATTTTATTATCTAGATATATTATTTTATTGAATAGATATATTATTTTAATGTATAGTATGGTAAAATAAAAATTGAGATGTTGAGTGTATTGTAAAATGATATTGTATAATTGATAAAGTAATTTTTTGAGATGGTAAAATAAAATAAGATAGAATTTCTAGCTGTGAATGCTCTAAACACGTTGTGTACATGCATTTTTGCATCAAATTAATAAAGCAAATAATCCACAAAACCTCTGTAGGTCAGGGGGCTGTTCTGCAATGCCACAATACATGCACAAATTTAACCGCATGCAAGCCAATCCCAAGATTCCCCACTGGTTCAACACCATTCCAAAGAAGGCCGATTCTTCTCCCCATTGGAATGAAGCTTAGCTATATCACTCTCAAAAAGACTCGAACACTTTTTTTTTTTTTTTCTCGAAAAAAAAAGAGTTCGAGTCTTGCTGTGCATCCCAATCATGTAGAACATCGCACCCACCTACGCTTCTATACCTTCAATCATGCAATGCTGCCAGTCATATCAATAACTTCACGGCCTTCTCCAAGAGCTTCAGTGCCTCCTCCAGCTCATTTATGGTTTCATAGATGGCTGAGATTTCAGTCGACCCACTGGAAATATCCTCAAACGAGGCACCAAGCACGGGTTTTGCGTATATCCTCAAGGAAGGAATATATAGCCTAATCAAATTGGCAGACACAATCACCAATGCTGACATCAATAGCTGCAACCTCATTATCTTGCCCATTGGCAATCATTGCCATGCTAGCAAGGACAGGGTGCTTAAGTGCAGACTCATAATCTTCCTTTGCCTCATAAATGAGAGCTTTTCTCAAACACGTTGTGTACATGCATTTTTGCATCAATTTGGTAAAAAGAAGAAAAACTCAGAGAGTTTAGGGATGATTGTGATTTTTGCAGAGAGCAGAAAAAAGATTTTTGCAGCCTGTCAGACAGCCGTGCGACCATCCCAACCAGCCGAAGGTAGTCGAGAACGATCCTCTACAGTTTGGTGCCTCTATCGGAGACATCAAGCCCGTTAATCACGCTCTGATCGCACGGCCATGATTCATCCACCAGGTTTGGGTCCTGTCTCCTTAGTGAGCAAGGATACAGAGGTACGATCCTATAGAACAGATCCTGTTCAAGTAAGGTCGTGCCCCCTTAACTTAGTCTAGTCCTAATAAACCAAAGTTTTGGTTAAAATCTTATCGATATGGGACAATGTTGTTTGGTTTGAATCAAACTACTTGTTCGTGGACAAAAATACCCCCATTTTCTTTCCTTTCCATCCCCCAAAAAAATATAAAAAAATCGTATGATCCCATTACTGCCACAATAACAATAAATAAATAAAATTTGGGATCAAATATGGGTCTTCAACTCTTCAAGAGACTACCGAGAGCCCGTTACGTGTACTATTTTTAAAATAGAATGACTAAATTATATGTTGATCGTCAACCTTGCAACACTCTTCCTCTTCATGGAATGGACATCAATTGTGAACAAAATATGTAACATGGAACACAGACATACCACCTACCGCTATGGCTGAGCGACTTCGAGGTCGTGAGTAATTGGATATTTGGATATGACATACCATTTTGGCTGGTGCCCTTAACTTCTATTTTATTAACTTTTTAATATATATATATATATGTGTGTGTGTGTGTGTGTGTGTGTGTGGGGGGGGGGGGGGTGTTCAGGGGCGGAGGGTGGGGAAAAATGGCCCCCAAAATTTTGAAATTTTCTTTTTATATATATCGTTATTTTAATGTATTCAAAATTTAGTCTACAAAAAATAACAATTAGTCCTCTCAGATATTTGAATTAGTTCAATGATGCTCTTAAAAAAATAATTGACCTAAGAGACATAATTTTATTTTTCGTAATTTTTTTTTTATTATAAAATGTACTTTTATATTTGTCAAATAATTGATAAAGTTTGACACTAAACATGTCTAGATATATCTTTTTTAACCCGTTATGTTGCAATTAACAAGTCATTGACTCATTAAAAAAATCTTGTCATTAAAACAACACATGAAATATTTCTTTAGTTGTCACATAATGATATAGTGCAAGATAACTTCAAATATATTTAGAGCATAACTTATTCCTCTAAATTTTGGATCATTCATGTTTTTGAAATTTTCATTAGTTCCATTGAAAGATTTTTTACTTACCTTAGTATAAAATTTGATAATTTGTATTGAAAATGAAACTTCTTAAGAATTTCACTATAAAAATGGTAAAAATGAATTTAGTTTATGAAAGATTGTCATCAAACATAATTTTGCTTGAAAACACTAAGCTCATTTTTTTGTTGTTTGTGCCGCAACTTAGCCCTCCCCCAAGCGAAAAAACCTGGCTTTGCCCTGGGTGTTCATAGAGCATCTAATCGAATCTAGTTAAGTGTAGTTTTTTTTTTTTTTTTTTTTTGGGATAAATTTCAACCCATGGCATCCTCTTTTGGTGATCGTGTTTTTTATCATCAAATCAAGATACCAATCGGTTTTTGGTGTAGGCAAGAATTGAATTCCAAATATCTTATTCAACCATCAGAGATATTACTGGTTGAACTACTTTTTTTGTATAGTTTTTTGTCTTATACACATCGGGTATATAATAACGTAAAGGGAAAATCACTTAAGTTAATCCCAAATTATTTCATAAAAGACTTAAGTTAATCACTTATGGGTCACTTAATGCTAGAAAATTATTAGATAGATCTCACAATTGGGTCTAGTTAACCAATTTTAGATCAAAATGGGTCATCCTAAACGAGTTGTAAGCAAATTGAGTTGATTGGGTTACGGGTTGACCCGTATTTTTTTCACATGCAAAAATAAATAATAATAAATGAACAAGAAAAACGCTAAATGTCAAAAATAAAAAGTTAAATAATAAATAGATTCTTAAGCTTACAAAATTGAATTTTCACTAATAATATGATCATCATAAAAGTAAGGTAATTTTTCGTTAAGTACCCAAAAAGGCCAAAACAAAATAGTTTTGATTTTTTTTTTTAAAGATTTCTTACATTAAAAAAACCACAAAATGAAAAATAGAAAATTAGGTGCCCATAACTTTGGTGGCACTCTCGAGCGACATACTCATTCCTTCGATTCTCATCCTCTAAGATATAAAATTTGTTCAAATTGGAAACAAAAAAAAAGATGTTGGTTTACTTGCAACAGATGAGATTGACAATGCAAAATTTTTTATGAGTTTTATTACAAAAATTTGAGTTTCAAACCAATGCTTTGAGTATTTTATCACATCAAAGGATGTAAAAATGTTGTTTCAGTCTAAGTTTACGATATTGAGTTTATATTGTAAGCTCAATTTCTATAAATCTTGTTGCCCCGTGGTCAAAGTAGAAAGAAAACTTTATGGTGGCTACTATTTGATTCAACGTAGTCATTACATATGGAATGATTAACATCATGTTACATTTACATGGTTTAGAATTTGGAATGATTTGCTAACTTTATTTAGTTTGATTTAAAAAAAAAATGTTTAAAAAAGGGGTTGGGTTGCAAGTTAAGTCAAGTCATCATATTCTTTTTTGGATCTTTTCACAGCTATGATATTATCTGCTGACTAAGGGATAAAAACTGCGACAACGTGGCATTGGGACTCGTAGGTAGGTAGCTTTGCCACTACTTTGGAGACAAGTCTTAGTCATCAAGAGGGATATCAAGAATATTGTTATTGGTACACGTGTCTCCAAGGTGACTCATTGTGCAATCAACCAAAAAGGGGTGTCCCTATAGCCTCCAACCCTGAAAAGTCACTATGTCCCTTTTTGGTGAATGCTTGAGTACCGTGTCATGTGTAAATCTCATTTCCTTCCCAAGGCTGTCAGGCCTTTAACATTGACCAAGACAAATTCTCTTAGCCAACACCTACTCTCCCTTTCCTCACAGCTGCTCCACATGTAGAGTCCAAATTTAACCACTTATGCATTCTCTCATGCCTTAATGGTGTTATGTACAATTAGTAATTTAATTATATTAGTTTATGCATTCAATAGTTGTTGTCTTAAAACCTATAACTAAATTTTGTAAGGCGAACTGCACTTTCCCCTCCTTAAGTATAAGGTAGTTATTATATCCCCCTTCAAGTTAAAAAGTGAGAATATCCTCCATTTAACTCTAACTTTTCCTAATAAGTATTTTGCCCACTCTGTTAGTATTTTCAATCACATTAGCGGATTTGTGTTCAAAGTTCAAACCCACCTAAAGTAACTTCAGTACCTTCCACACGTTGTTATAGTTAGGGGGGAACATTGAAATTGTTGAATACTCTTAATGGTTGCAAATCATAATCCATCATAATGTTATTTTATTTAAAAATAAAAAAATTATCAGCTCTTACCTTGCCACAATTGTATTTTTGCAAATTACAATCCATCAATTTTTGTAATTGTATTATTATTTTTATGTTTAAGTACTGTAAACATATTTTTTTATTACCTGGAAAATGAAAATAAGATGCCAAGGGAGGTTGGTGTCATATATATATATAGCGCCACTGTTCATCTTTTGTCTTTTTGTGTCGGCTGGTACTATTTTTGTCTTCTTGCGTCGGCTGGTACTATTTTTGTCTTCTTGCGTCGGCTGGTACTGTTTTTGTCTTCTTGCGTCGGCTGGTACTATTTTTGTTTTCTTGCGTCGACTGGTACTGTTCATGAATAGTAACTTGTCTGTAGTGATTGAATCTGGAGCTGTTTGGAGCTATTCTGAGTAGTGACTAGTGCTACTAGAATAGTCTAGGAACTATCCAAATTATGGCCCTTGTAGGGGTCTTGAGAATTCTAGAAGGGATCAAATAGTTGGTTACTGGTAGATGCTTCAGAAGAGGCAAGAGAAGTCTTTTCTTCTTCTTCTTCTTCTTCTTCTTCTTCTTCTTCTTCTTCTTCTAACTGTGAAGCCTGGAGGAGCAACTGTTTAGCAAGATCTTTTAATTCTCTGCTAGATTTTTCGGTGACTGAGATGGTTTCTAGGCTAGACTGAGACCTTGTCTTCTAGGTAATGGCTCTGTGGATTGGAGTAAGAAAATCCTTATTTATCTGACTGATTACTTGATCAAGTTTGAGGCTATCCCACTATTTTAATTAGAGTTCCCTGTTTAGCAGATTGTTGCTAATTGTGTAGGACCACATGTTGATCCAATGGATTTTATACCTGATGGTCATATGCAAGATTGATGGAAACTGGGAATTGTGATGGTTGACTTGGAGCCTTAAGCTGAAATACCTGAGAGCATTCTGGAGAGGTTTTGGAAAGATCTGAGGGATTGATCCAAACATTTCCCACCACTTAAGGAACCATGTCAGTAGTTGGCTATTGAAATTTTTGTTGAACATTAAGAACCATGAATGATCAAAGTTCTTATTTTGATAAAATAGAATCTTTTCAAAGGTGTCTATATAGTCATAATAATTATATTGAATTAATTTCAGTATCAGGTTAGTTTCAGTTTACAGTAGGGGTGTTTCGGTTCGATTTCGGTCTTTTTTTTTTTACCTGGCCAACCGAAATTGAAATTTTCGGTTTCCAAAATTGTCAACCGAAACCGACCGAAATAATTGAAACACCGTCGGTTTCGGTTAGTTTCGGATTTGGTCGGTTTTTCGGTCGGTGTTCGGTTTCAGTAACATCACAGAATCACGAGTCACAAATAGAAAAAAACAACTCTAACATAAGAAATAGCAATCACAGATTCACAAAAAATATTAAACAAAACCCAAAAAAAAAAATACCCTCCACCGATTCGTCTGGAGGCGGCAGCAGAGGCAAATCGATGCAGATCGAGGCCGGCGTGTGGAGGCAGAGCAGAGGCATGTGACTCAGAGAGAAGAGAGAGGTACGGCCATGGGAATCAGAGAAAGGAAAAAAAAAAAAAAAACGAGGAGAAGCTGAACTACTGAAGCGAGAAGGGTAGAGACTAGAGAGAGACAAAAAATTGGGGAAGGGGGTGCCCGGGGTAGCTCCAAGGTCCATGAGACTCAAAAAAAAAAAAAAAGTGTCGATGAACTCTTGAAGAGAGACAGAGAAGTTGGAAGAGAAGAGGGGGGCGGCTGAAGAATGAAAGAGAAGAGAATAGGGGATTAGGGGGGTATTTAGGCTTAAAGGTCCATGAGACTTAGAGAAAGAAAAAAAAAAAAAAAAGAAGAGAGTAGCGCTGTAGCGATGAACTGCTGAAGAGAGACAGAGATGTTAGAAGAGAAGAGGGGGGCGGCTAAAGAATGAAAGAGAAGGGAATAGGAGATTAGAAGGGTATTTATATTAGGGTTTAAAAAAAAAACATTGCAAAAATATCAGCCCACGCGAAGGCTCGACCCAAGGATCACTAAGCCAACACGCAGAGTCATTACCACTGAGCCACTCTTGACTTACATCTTAAAAGCTACATAAATATATACATATATATATTCGGTTCGGTTCGGTTAGTTTCGGTGTGAAAAAATCCAGCACCAACACCGAACCGAAATATTTCGGTTTTCTAAAATTCAAATCGAAACCGAACCGCACCGAAACCAAACTGAAAAATTGAACTCGGTTCGGTCGGTTTCAGTCAGTTTTTTCGGTTCATCGGTTTTTTGCACACCCCTAGTTTATAGAACCCCTATTCTCCTCAGAGATAGACTTGCATCCCAATATAGCTCATCCAGACCCCCACCCCTTAGGAAAGACTTGGACCTAGAACTCCAAGGAGTCAAGACTAGATCTCAAGTTAGTACACCATGCTACTTAGCCAAACAAGAGTCAGTTGCTGAGGAGGATGAAAATCACAATCAATCCTCTCCAACTCAGTTCGATTTTAAGCAGACTGAACTCTCAGTAGGTCACCAGCTCAATGCCATAAAAAAAGACTTCACCCAGATCATAAGTCTTTAGGTGATGATTTTGACTTTGAAACAAACAAAACCAAAAGAGATGCCTATAAGGCAAATCATACCAAGGAACAGAAGATAGAAGTGTACATCAAATGGCAAGAGCTCATGAAAGAGATATTAGCAAATTATTGGAATTAGGTTGTGTTAATAGATTTGGGTCCAATTTTACTAGCACTACTATTAAATGAACCCTTTAGGGTTGATTGATGATTTTAGTTTCATACCCTTCCCTTGTCATTCACAAATAGTATTAGATAAGGGTAAAATTTAGGTTTCTTAGGTGTTGTTTTATAGGTTTTCCAATTAAATTCAACTATGTGGTTGTCCTTGAAAAAGAGAACATTTTTTTTTGTGCCACATTAATCAATACAACCATATGATCAAATTTAATTAGAAAACTTAAGGAATAACACTTGAGGACCAATAACTAAATTTTGTGAGGCAAATTGCTTTTTTCCCTCCTTAAGTTTAGAGTAGTTGGTATTTTCCCTTTCAATTTAAAAAGTGAGAATATCCCTCATTTAACTTTAACTTTTTGTAATAAGTACTTTGCCCACTCCGTTTGTATTTTCAATCAAATTAGTGGATTTGTGTTCAAACCCACACTAATGTAACTTTAGTGCCTTCCACAAGTTATTATGGTTAGTATTTTCAATCGCATTAGCTGATTTGTATTCAAACTCACACTAAAGTAACTTTACCTTCCACAAGTTGCTATAGTTTTAAGGAAGGGGGGGGGGGGGGGAAGGGCATTGAAATCGTTGAATATTATTTATTTTTTTTATGCAGAAATACTAACATATTTCATCAAACAGAAAGTAGTCATAATTGACTATGAGTACATTATTGATGTGTGTTGGAACTTGAAACATTGTCCATCTACATTGAAGGAACGCTAACATATTTAATAAGGTTATGAGCTACAAATTGTTAAATACTTAATGGTTGCAATACACGAGTAAATTAAAATCATATATATTTCATAGTTAAATGTTTTCATACGGTTCATTTTAGTCTAAGGTTAAGTTTGGTAACTCAACTCAAAATGCATTTTTATAGATTTCTAGGTATGAAAATGAATTTTCCAATTTTTGTGCTTGTTTGGTAAATCTTGTTGGGACACAATTTGGCAGAGAGGGCTATCAGCAATGCCGACATCAATTGCTATATATGCTAGATTCATAATCTCCCTTTGCCTCAAGAATGAGAGCCATAAGACGTCAATTATCAATCAGTTGCTTCTTCAAGGGATGCTAGTGCACTATGTTCCCTATGGATTTCAAGAGTCTACTTACAGAAGCTCTCTTCCTCATCAAATTGCATTGCTTGAATATGGGCCTCAGCTGGGTACCTGACATTTCCAGGCAATGCGGTTGTGCTACTAAACAAAGGGAGGTGTGAACTCAAAACACCACTACTACACAAAGGGATGTGAACATAGTTTTAAAACCGGACTGGACCAGCCAGTCCGACCGGTTCAATCGGGAACTGGGAGCCAGTCCGGTTAGGTTAAAACCCCAAAAACCAATCAAAAACCGGGGTTGAGCCAGAAATTTTTTTTAAAAATGGTTCGATGCTCAGTTTAGTTTTTAAAATCATGGATGTGAACTCAAACCCCAATGAATCATAGCCCCAAAAAGAAAACTTTTAACTTTGCTTACACACATTCAAATGACAAGAACCCAAAAACTAACATTTTAAAAGAAGGCAAACAACCACATCTCACCCCATTAAAAGTCACAACAGAGCATGACAGTCAATATTTCTTTCCCTCCTCGAATGACATCAAAACAGTAAGAGCATTCGTAGTTGGTAGTGGTGGCGCCACCTTATGGCCAGGGTGGTCCTATGACTACCCTGACCTGAAAAAAAAAAATTATATATTTAATAATTTAAAATTTTATATTTATTTACCTTTAAAAAAATTGTTGGGACCGCCCTGAATTTTTTTTATGCCAATAAAATTAAATTTTGGTCCATAATTTAAGTAATTTAACAATATATTGGAGTCTTTCAAGCAAAAATGAAAAACTCAAAAAAAAAAAAAAAAAAGAACCAAAATCTGAAAAAAAAGAAATATATATATATATATATATATATATATAATAAAACTATTACAGGCTGGGCAATAGCTTGATTCCTTCGACTAAGCATACTGCCCAATACAACACAATTTTCAACCTTTTTTTTTATTATAGTATTATTTTTTCTCACTAGACATATATTATTTATTTCTCATTTTTAATTATTTTTTCTTATTTATTCTTAATCACACACGTTTTCTGTCTCCTCGATTTTTACACTTCATACTTTTAAATTTTATCATATTTTCATCTATACTTTTACATCTACATTTTACCTTCCTCTTTATTCGTAACTTCTGTGTCTTCTACCGGTACTAGTGTTGTAGTGTCTCTTCTCAAGTTTTGAGTTTCAAATTTCTCAATACGATTTTTTTTTTTTTAGCTATATAGGTACCTTTGTTCATTTCTTTTCTTTTCATTTTTTTTTTCTTTTGAAGTTTTTTGGTTTACAGAATGCAAATTTGTTTTGGTTTTATGAACAAATTTTTTTAAAGTACAAACTTCATGCCAGCCGAATCTTGAATTTCGACCGCTATTTACCGAAACACCAGAAATAGATCGGAATGACCCGAAATTTTTTTCGAAGTGGAATAGGGTGGGTTACTGTTCCGGTTTGTTTATCGGCACGGTATTTTCCAGCCATTATGGCTGGAACGGAATGGAATTAATAACATTGAATCAAAACTAATTACCTAAAGGCTAAAAAGAAATAAGATTGTGTAATTTATGCTTCATAAGGAATATCCTCAAACAAAATTCCTGAAACCGTTACTGGCAGCTGGCTTGGTATATGTCATATATTGCCAAGATTTACCATTAATTTCAATACAAAAAAAAAGGTCAACAACTGGTCACAACTGGCATGGTAAAGCTAAAAAAATTTTCAATACTGCTACAATACCATCGCACAACAACTGGTCACAGCTGGCATGGTACTGTAGCAGTATCGCAAATCCAAAAATTATTCTTTTACTCTCCCCACTGTCTCATTTGCATGATCTATAGCAATATTGTAGTACTTTTGCACTGTCTCATATCTTCTCTCCATAGTTTCATTTTCTCTCTCTCTTTAGAATATATTATTTTATTATCTAGATATATTATTTTATTGAGTAGATATATTATTTTAATGTGTAGTATGGTAAAATAAAAGTTGAGATGTTGAGTGTATTGTAAAATGATATTGTATAATTGATAAAGTAATTTTTTGAGATGGTAAAATAAAATAAGATAGAATTTCTAGCCGTGTACATGCATTTTTGCATCAAATTAATAAAGCAAATAATCCACAAAACCTCTGTAGGTCAGGGGGCTGTTCTGCAATGCCACAATACTTGCACAAATTTAACCGCATGCAAGCCAATCCCAAGATTCCCCACTGGTTCAACACCATTCCAAAGAAGGCCGATTCTTCTCCCCATTGGAATGAAGCTTAGCTATATCACTCTCAAAAAGACTCGAACACTTTTTTTTTTTTTTTCTCGAAAAAAAAAGAGTTCGAGTCTTGCTGTGCATCCTAATCATGTAGAACATCGCACCCACCTACGCTTCTATACCTTCAATCATGCAATGCTGCCAGTCATATCAATAACTTCACGGCCTTCTCCAAGAGCTTCAGTGCCTCCTCCAGCTCATTTATGGTTTCATAGATGGCTGAGATTTCAGTCGACCCACTAGAAATATCCTCAAACGAGGCACCAAGCACGGGTTTTGCGTATATCCTCAAGGAAGGAATATATAGCCTAATCAAATTGGCAGACACAATCACCAATGTTGACATCAATAGTTGCAACCTCATTATCTTGCCCATTGGCAATCATTGCCATGCTAGCAAGGACAGGGTGCCTAAGTGCAGACTCATAATCTCCCTTTGCCTCATAAATGAGAGCTTTTCTCAAACACGTTGTGTACATGCATTTTTGCATCAATTTGGTAAAAAGAAGAAAAACTCAGAGAGTTTAGGGACGATTGTGGTTTTTGCAGAGAGCAGAAAAAAGATTTTTGAAGCCTGTCAGACAGCCGTGCGACCATCCCTACCATGGAGCTATAGTGCGATTCTAAACATAGAATCGCACTATAGCTCAATGGTATAAAAAAAAAAAAAAATTTTATTTAGTTTATCTTCTCTCTCCTATCACTACCGATCAAAATTACGTTATCTTTCTCTTTCATTCTACTATCTCTTATTCCTGCTCTCTCTTCTTCAACGGCATGGAGGTGCCGGCATGGAGGCTCGATCAACTTTGGTGGTGCCGGCGTGGGTTTGTTCATGGGTTTCCGGCGTTTGGGTCAGATTTGGGTGGCGTTTGGGTCGGATTTGGGTTGGCGTTTGGCGTTTGGGTTGGCATTTGGCGTTTGGGTTCGCGTTTGGGGGAATTTGTCCGATCGATTTCCAGCGTTTGGGTCGGATTTGGGTTGGCATTTGGGGGAATTGTTCCGATGGGTTTGCTGGGTTTGATATTGGATTTTGATTGAATACTAGTGGAGCTGTGGTGGCTGTGGCGGAGATCGGTGGGTGGCGAGTCGGTGGAGCTATGGCGGCTGTGGCGAGATCGGTGTTAATGTTTTTTTTTTTTTTTTTTTTTTTTTTTTTTTTGGGTTTGCTGGTATATGTGATCGGCGTGATGGGTTTTTTTTTTTTTTTTTTTTTTTTTTTTCTTCCAGTTTCGCCAATCTGGGATCTATGTTGATATGGATGAATGATGATGGAGGAGGAGTCTGGGAGGTGAAAGTTAAAGTAACGGGATTCTGGAAGGAGGATACAATTGGGGAAAAAAAAAAGTAAAAAATATATTTTATTGAGAAAATATATTATTTTAATGAGTAGAATAGAAATATAGAATAGAAATATAGAAGATTGGATGATGGGTGAATTGAAAAATGGCATTGTATAATTGATAAAGGAGTTTTTTGATGGTAAAATAGGATAGAATTGAGAAAAATGGATGTGGATGCTCTAAATAAATAAAATTTGGGATCAAATATGGGTCTTCAAGAGACTACCGAGAACCCGTTACGTGTACTATTTTTAAAATAGAATGACTAAATTATATGTTGATCGTCAACCTTGCAACACTCTTCCTCTTCATGGAATGGACATCAATGGTGAACAAAATATGTAACATAGAACACAGACATACCACCTACCGCTATGGCTGAGCGACTTTGAGGTCGTGAGTAATTGGATATTTGGATATGACATACCATTTTGGCTGTTGCCCTTAACTTCTATTTTATTAACTTTTAAAATATATATATATATATATATATATATATATATATGTGTGTGTGTGTGTGTGTGTGTGTGTGTGTGTGTATGTGGGTGTTCAAGGCCGGAGGGTGGGGAAAAATGGCCCCCAAAATTTTGAAATTTTCTTTTTATATATATCGTTATTTTAATGTATTCAAAATTTAGTCTACAAAAAATAACAATTAGTCCTATCAAATATTTGAATTAGTTCAATGATGCTCTTAAAAAAATAACTGGCCGAAGAGACATAATTCTATTTTTCGTAATTTTATTTTTTATTATAAAATGTACTTTTATATTTGTCAAATAATTGATAAAGTTTGACACTCAACATGTTTAGATATATCTTTTTCAACCCATTATGTTGCAATTAACAAGTCATTGACTTATTAAAAAAAATATTGTCATTAAAACTACACATGAAATATTTCTTTAGTTGTCACATAATGATATAGTGCAAGATAACTTCAAATATATTTAGAGCATAACTTATTCCTCTAAATTTTGGATCATACATGTTTTTGAAATTTTCATTGGTTCCATTGAAAGATTTTTTACTTACCTTAGTATAAAATTTGATAATTTGTATTGAAAATGAAACTTCTTAAGAATTTCACTATAAAAATGGTAAAAATGAACTTAGTTTATGAAAGATTGTCATCAAACATAATTTTTCTTGAAAACACTAAGCTCATTTTTTTGTTGTTTGTGCCGCAACTTAGCCCTCCCCCAAGCCAAAAAACCTGGCTTTGCCCTGGGTGTTCATAGAGCATCTAATCGAATCTAGTTAAGTGTAGTTTTTTTTTTTTTTTTGGGGATAAATTTCAACCCATGGCATCCTCTTTTGGTTATTGTGCTTTTCATCATCAAATCAAGATACCAATCGGTTTTTGGTGTAGGCAAGAATTGAATTCCAAATATCTTATTCAACCATCAGAGATTTTACTGGTTGAACTACTTTTTTTGTATAGTTTTTTGTCTTATACACATCGGGTATATAATAACGTAAAGAAAAAATCACTTAAGTTAATCCCAAATTATTTCATAAAAGACTTAAGTTAATCACTTATGGGTCACTTAATGCTAGAAAATTATTAGATAGACCTCACAATTGGGTCTGGTTAACCAATTTTAGATCAAAATGGGTCATCCTAAACGAGTTGTAAGCAAATTGAGTTGATTGGGTTACGGGTGGACCTGTATTTTTTTCACATGCAAAAATAAATAATAATAAATGAAGAAAAACGCTAAATGTCAAAAATAAAAAGTTAAATAATAAATAGATTCTTAAGCTTACACAATTCAATTTTCACTAATAATATGATCATCATAAAAGTTAGGTAATTTTTCGTTAGGTACCCAAAAAGGCAAAAACAAAATAGTTTTGATTTTTTTTTTTAAAGATTTCTTACATTAAAAAAACCACAAAATGAAAAATAGAAAATTAGGTGCCCATAACTTTGGTGGCACTCTCGAGCGACATACTCATTCCTTCGATTCTCATCCTCTAAGATATAAAATTTTTTCAAATTGAAAACAATAAAAAAGATGTTGGTTTACTTGCAACAGATGAGACTGACAATGCAAAATTTTTTATGAGTTTTATTACAAAAATTTGAGTTTCAAACCAATGCTTTGAGTATTTTATCACATCAAAGGATGTAAAAATGTTGTTTTAGTCTAAGTTTACGATATTGAGTTTATATTGTAAGCTCAATTTCTATAAATCTTGTTGCCCCGTGGTCAAAGTAGAAAGAAAACTTTATGGTGGCTACTATTTGATTCAACGTAGTCATTACATATGGAATGATTAACATCATGTTACATTTACATGATTTAGAATTTGGAATGATTTGCTAACTTTATTTAGTTTGATTTAAAAAAAAAAATGTTTAAAAAAAGGGGTTGGGTTGCAGGTTAAGTCAAGTCATCATATTCTTTTTTGGATCTTCACAACTATGATATTATCTGCTGACTAAGGGATAAAAACTGCGACAACGTGACATTGGGATTCGTAGGTAGGTAGCTTTGCCACTACTTTGGAAACAAGTCTTGGTCATCAAGAGGGATATCAAGAATATTGTTATTGGTACACGTGTCTCCAAGGTGACTCATTGTGCAATCAACCAAAAAGGGGTGTCCCCATAGCCTCCAACCCTGAAAAGTTACTATGTCCCTTTTTGGTGAATGCTTGAGTACCGTGTCATGTGTAAATCTCATTTCCTTCCCAAGGCTGTCACGCCTTTAACATTGACCAAGACAAATTCTCTTAGCCAACACCTACTCTCCCTTTCCTCATAGCTGCTCCACATGTAGAGTCCAAATTTAACCACTTATGCATTCTCTCATGCCTTAATGGTGTTATGTACAATTAGTAATTTAATTATATTAGTTTATGTATTCAATAGTTGTTGTCTTAAAACCTATAACTAAATTTTGTAAGGCGAACTGCACTTTCCCCTCCTTAAGTATAAGGTAGCTATTATATCCCCCTTCAGGTTAAAAAGTGAGAATATCCTCCATTTAACTCTAACTTTTTGTAATAAGTATTTTGCCCACTCTGTTAGTATTTTCAATCACATTAGCGGATTTGTGTTCAAAGTTCAAACCCACACTAAAGTAACTTCAATACCTTCCACACGTTGTTATAGTTAGGGGGAACATTGAAATTGTTGAATACTTTTAATGGTTGCAAATCATAATCCATCATAATGTTATTTTATTTAAAAATAAAAAAATTATCAGCTCTTACCTTGCCACAATTGTATTTTGGCGAATTACAATCCATCAATTTTTGTAATTGTATTATTATTTTTATGTTTAAGTACTGTAAACATATTTTTTTATTACCTGGAAAATGAAAATAAGATGCCAAGGGAGGTTGGTGTCATATATATATAGCGGCACTGTTCATCTTTTGTCTTTTGTGTCGGCTGGTACTATTTTTGTCTTCTTGCGTCGGCTGGTACTGTTTTTGTCTTCTTGCGTCGGCTGATACTATTTTTGTTTTCTGGCGTCGACTGGTACTGTTCATGAATAGTAACTTCTCTGCTGGTACTTGTTTTGAATAGTGATTGAATCTGGAGCTGTTTGGAGTTATTCTGAGTAGTGACTAGTGCTACTAGAATAGTCTAGGAACTGTCCAAATTATGGCCCTTGTAGGGGTCTTGAGAATCCTAGAAGGGATCAAATAGTTGGTTACTGGTAGATGCTTCAGAAGAGGCAAGAGAAGTCTTTTCTTCTTCTTCTTCTTCTTCTTCTTCTTCTTCTTCTACTAACTGTGAAGCCTGGAGGAGCAACTGTTTAGCAAGATCTTTTAATTCTTTGCTAGATTTTTCGGTGACTAAGATGGTTTCTAGGCTAGACTGAGACCTTGTCTTCTAGGTAATGGCTCTGTGGATTGGAGTAAGAAAATCCTTATTTATCTTACTAATTACTTGATCAATTTTGAGGCTATCCCACTATTTTAGTGAGAGTTCCCTGTTTAGCAGATTGTTGCTAATTGTATAGGACCACATGTTGATCCAATGGATTTTATACCTAATGGTCATATGCAAGATTGATGGAAACTGGGAATTGTGATGGTTGACTTGGAGCCTTGAGCTGAAATACCTGAGAGCATTCTGGAGAGGCTCTGGAAAAATCTGAGGGATTGATCCAAACATTTCCCACCACTTAAGGAACCATGTTAGTAGTTGGCTATTGAGATTTTTGTTGAACATTAAGAACCATGAATGATCAAAGTTCTTATTTTGATAAAATAGAATCTTTTCAAAGGTGTCTATATAGTCATAATAATTATATTGAATTAATTTCAGTATCAGGTTATTTTCAGTTTACAGAGCCCCTATTCTCCTCAGAGATAGACTTGCATCCTAATGTAGCTCATCCAGACCCCTACCCCTTAGGAAAGACTTGGACCTAGAACTCCAAGGAGTCAAGACTAGATCTCAAGTTAGTACACCATGCTACTTAGCCAAACAAGAGTCAGTTGCTGAGGAGGATGAAAATCACAATCAATCCTCTCCAACTCAGTTAGATTTTGAGCAGACTGAACTCTCAGTAGGTCACCAGCTCAATGTCATGAAAAAAGACTTCACCCAGATCATAAGTCTTTAGGTGATGATTTTGACTTTAAAACAAACAAAACCAAAAGAGATGCCTGTAAGGCAAATCATACCAAGGAACAGAAGATAGAAGTGTACATCAAATGGCAAGAGCTCATGAAAGAGATATCAGCAAATGTCTACTTCTTTGAATATTTTGAGAACCATCTAGAGAGGCACAAAAAATCTTGTGTTATTACCAAGACTAATTGGACCAAAGAAAATAAAGAAGTATTCCGATCTAGTCACCCTCCCCTAGAAAATATAACCATCAAACTCCAAGTTTTTGAAGTAGTTGCTACTCCTTTTAAGAAACCTTCTAGTGAAGATAAACCAGTAAAAAGGGTTCTAGAGCAAAACAATTACACCAATCAATCTTTAGATGTCATAGGGAAACAACTAGACAGAATAGAGGAAAAGATAGAAGCCAAAGTCATTCCCCAATCAAGAAACCTTTTTAGGCCTATCCCATCTTTAGAAAAACCTTTAGTTAAGCTGCCAATAACCTGACAAACTAGTCTCAGGTTTAAGGACAAAACAACATTAGAAATTGTCAATCAGAAGTAAGAAGAACCAGTCAAGAAAGAACCAATTACTTCTTCGACTAGTAGAGATCCCAGATTAAACACCCTAGATATCCATACAACCTCTAACGGTTCCAACAACACCTCTTCAGATTCTGAAGAGGAGATAGAAAAATTGGAAAACCAGTTTCAAGATTTACAGGTAAAGAAACTTCACCATCGTAGGGTAACCCCAACCAGTCTTACCAAAAATTGGTATCCTAGACCAACACCCCCTAACCTTCAGTTTGAGGAAAAGAATGTTAGTAACCAGTTCTCAGTATCTTCTGATAAACTCTATGAATGGAATATAGATGGATTATCAGAACAAGAAATCATAAATAAAATTCAGCACATGACCATGGTAGCCAATAACTACCTCAATGAAAACTGCCCCCACAGCAAAGTAGTTGAACTTCTAGTCTTAGGTTTCATAGGAAAGCTTCTGTCATGGTGGAACCATTACCTAATAAAAGAATCAAAGGAAGAGATCAAAAATGCAGTCCATAAAGATGAGGACAGGCGTCCAATCTTTGATGAAACCATAGGTCGAGTTGTCCTAGATGGAGTAAACACCTTAATCTATACCATTACAAGGCACTTCATAGGGAACCCTAGTAGTGTCACAACTAGGATACATGACCAGTTAAGTAACCTTAGGTGTCCTACCCTTAGTGACTACAGGTGGTTTGAAGATGTCTTTACCACTAGAGTCATGCGCAGGAGCGATTGTAACCCTCCATTATGGAAGGAGAAATTTATCACTGGCTTACCAAGCCTTTTTGCTCATAAGATTAGAGAAATCCTCAGTAACACCTCAGGTGTTATAGGTTATGATGACCTGACCTATGGAGACATATTTAGTGTCAACCGCAAAGAAGGCCCGAAAATGTGCATAGATATAAAAATCTAGAACCAAACCAATAAGGACAAGAGAAAAGCTAAGTACGAAGTAGGAAACTTCTGTACTCATATATATATATATATATATATATATATAGACTAGCATGTAACCCATGCAAAATGCATGGATGTATTTAAAATTAAACACAATTTGTATTATATAAGTATAAATAATTAGTCAAATTATTAAAAAAAAATAGCATGTAACACATACATACGTACAGATACATCTAAAATTAAACACAATTTTTATCATAAAAATATAAATAATTAGTCAAATTATTTTTAAAAAACCGTAAATGTAATTAGTCGCATATTAAAATTCTTACTTAAATTTAATACTACTTATGATCATTTTTTTAACTTTTAATAAGATAGAACATGTGGTGATCTTTGTTGTGCAATGATTTTTATTGAGTAGATGTGATTGGTTTATTTAGACACATGGTATAAAATTAGATTCTAATTTCAAATTCTAATTGAACTTTCTCTAAGTCTTACCTACCAATCTATATATATATATATATATATGTGTGTGTGTGTGTGTGTGTGTGTAGGTAAAACTCAGAAAAAGTCCAATTAGATCCTTAATTGAATTCTCAATTTTGTGCCATGTGTCTCGCATAAATTTTTTTAATTTTTGTGCTAAGTGAATTATTGTATCACTTAAGTTTTCTTAATTTTGTTGCTAAATGCGAAAACTAAAGAGACTACAATAAGAATTTGGCTTGGGTACAATGCATCCAGCCATTAGGACGTCAACACGTGACTATTTTTATAGGGATGAAATGCACCGAATTTACTATTCAGTAAAAAAAAAAAAAAAAAAAAAAAGAGAGAGCGATCAAGAGATAGAGGGAGAGAGAAGGTCCATGAGAGAGAGAGATCTGAATTACACCATCGTCAGGCTGGCCTTTTGACAAAGCTCTGGTTAAGATGCAGAAACAATTGAAACTTTGGTGGTGAGAGCTTCTCACTGAGAAGGAGTATTCTCTTCACTGTAGAAACAAGTTTCACAAAAGCTATTATTGAGAGTGATTCTCTGCAGGTAGTTACAGCTCTTCGAAATCCTACAGAGAATTCATCCTTGCTGGGCCATGTCAATGCAGATGCTAAGTTGGCTGCAATGTCAAGCATGAAGCAAACCAAGTAGTACATATATTGGAGTGGAAGGCCTTAATATACAATTCTCAAAATGTTTGGTTGGAGGCAACCCCCTTGTCTATTGTAGACGTTGTTCAAAAGGATTTGAAGTAATTGGTTTTCAGTTTCATTTTTCAATGAAAGAAATTTCCAATTCTCAAAAAAAAAAAAAAAAAAAAAAAAAAAAAAAAAAAAAAAAAAAAGAGAAGAAGATAAGTCTAGTGTCCCTCAAAATTTTATATTTATATTATGGGGGCAAAGTTTGGGTCCAATGTTTGGGATTCTATTTGTTGATCCTGTGTGTTTTTACGTGTTTGAAGCCATATATGTCGCTGCAACAATGTCATTCTTGGATTCTAAATCGTCCTCTCATGGTGGAACCACAAAGTACAAAGCCTTCCACCAAATTAGCCATGATTGTCAATGCACGCAATCAATGTTTAGACTTCAATTTGATGGGAAAAAAAAAATCAAAATATAAATGTAGAATCTGAGTTGGATTTTTTTTTTCTTCCATTTTCTTATTTAATTTGATTCACTCGATGTTGTGTCTTTGAATGAATCTAGGATTAGTTGCAGCATTGAAGGTGTCTGGCATTATCTACTTCACCCAAGAAGGAGATGGTAACTTGAACTTGCCATAATTTTATTAAGGAAATATAAATTGCTATTTTCTTATTTAAAGTGATAATCTTCATTTCAAAAACTTTCAGGCCTAGCTACAACAACTGGAAATATTTATGGTCTTTATACCTGGACTCCATGGCTTCCATGTGCATGCTCTTGGGGACACAACAAACGGTTGCATGTGCCACTAGTATATTTCAATGAACATAGTGTTTGTATCTTTCTATCTAAAGCATTTTGGAGATAAGAGAAGTAAAGAGTCCCCACTTTGTTCCAATCAAATCATTTTGTCTTATTCTAACTATCTGCTTGCAGGGCCATAATTCAATCCTGATGGCAAGGTTAGCATAATTCAATTCTAATATGCCCCATATCGGTTTGCTAAATTATAATTGCAGAGCCACTCCTTTTAGCTTTCATAGGATGTTTCTGATTATTTTGTTTAGATATTTTCAAACTCTAGAGTGTGATAGATATAATTGTTTCAAACAAGAGATTTGCTTCTCTAACTTCTTGTACTTCTCTAGAAAGTGCATTTTTAGTGTGTTTGAATTAGGATTTTGTTAATTTGTTAAAAGTGCGTGTATATATATATATATAAAGTTGAAGTACAATTAAAATTCAAATTGAATAAAAAATAGTTTCTAATTGTAGTATAATTTTCTGTCATGTGTCTACTTTTTTTTTAAAAAAAATTTAGTGCCAAGTGATCCTCATTTACATGCTAGTTTTTTTTTTTTCCCAGGCAAAGAGATAACATTACATTACAAAATTTAGAGTATGTCTTTCTATCATATTAGCAAGTTTTCCTACTTTCAACTAATACAAAGTCTGAATCCCTCCAAAAAAAACAACTAGCATAGAGTATTGCTTTATATCTTCTAATAAAGTTTCAATCCACCAGGCCTGTGAGTCTTAGACCTCCAAAGGAGTTGGATTTCCTTACTATCAGTTAGGATCACCACTCTTTGGAGACCCAAATGAGCTGTGAAGAGAAGCGCCTCACAGATCGCAGTAAACTTTGTTTTCTTGGGATCTTGGGATGCTGTGAGAAAGGCTTTTCTTACGAGCTGGTTTCCTTCCTTTGATTTACCTATTAAGGCAGCACCTCTTCTTCCTCTAATCAACTTTCTGGAAATTTCAACTTGACATATAATTGCCAATCTTCTGGGTAAAGCCAGGCAGTAGTAAGATGCTGGATGTCGCCCTTTGTTGTTTGTTCCTGCCCTGTAAAATTGTCAATAAAAGCAGCATTGTACTTGTGAGTTAAAGCAGTTGAGGTTAGCATAACCTCATTTATATTGGGTAGTTTCCCTTCGAAGACGATGCCATTTTTGTGATTCTATAGACACCAAAGGGTGACAAATAAGGTAGGAATGCAGTTCTTGATTCGATGTTCCTTTAGGCTTCCTTGGATCCAGTTACATATCCAATCAGTTATGGTGTGGTAGGGAAGAGTGTCAATGCGAATGCTTATTTCACTGCCTAACCAAACAGCTCTAAAGAATGGGCATTTAAGAAACAAGTGGTCTAAAGTTTCCCTATCTTCTTGACATGCTAGTTAATATATAATAGAAAAGTGCTAATGCAATGCATGAGTAAACTAAAATCATAAATATATACCATAATTAAATTTTTTCAAACAACTCATTTTAGTCTAAGGTTAAGTTTGGTAACTCAACTCAAAATGCATTTTATAGATTTCTAGGTAAGAAAATGAATTTTGCTATTTTTGTGCTTGTTTGGTAAATTTTGTTGGGACACAGATTGGCAGAGAGACTATCAGCAATGCCGACATCAATTGCTATGCTAGATTCATAATCTCCCTTTGCCTAAAAAATGAGAGCCATAAGACGTCAATGATCAGTCATTTGCTTCTTAAATGGATGCTGGTGCAGTATGCTCCCTATGGATTTCAAGATTCTCCTTACAGAAGCTCTCTACCTCATCAAAATTGCATTTGCTTGACCATGGGCCTCAGCTAAGTACCTGCCATTTCCAGGCAATGCAGTTATTCTACTAAACAAAGGGAGGCGTGAACTCAAAAGTACACAATTATCTATATTACACTACTACAAAAAGGAAGGTGTGAACTCAAACCCCAATGAATCACAGCCCCAAAAGGAAAACTTTTAACTCTGCTTACACAAATTCAAATGACCCCATTAAAAGTCACAACAGAGCTTGACAGTCGTTATTTCTCTGCCTCCTAGAATAACATCAAAACACTACTTAGTAATTTTATCAAACACGTTGTGTACATGCATTTTTGCATAAAATTAGTAAAGAAAAAATCACCAAATTGCACCTTAACGCCTAAATCAAACAATTCAATCCAAATCAAAGAACATAAAATTCAAAAAAGTATGGACTCTCATAGATTAGGGATGATTGTGATCTGTGAAGAGCAGCAAAAAAGATTTTGAAGCCTGTCAGATAGCCGTGCGACCATCCCAACCGGCCGAAGCCAGTTGAGAACGATCCTCAACAGTTTGGTACCTCGAACCGAGGCATCAAGACCGTTAATCACGCTCTGATCGCACAGCCATGGTTCATCCACCAGGTTTGGGTCCTGTCTCCTTAGTGAGCAAGGATACAGAGGTATGATCCTATAAAACAGATCCTGATCAAGTAAGGTCGTGCCCTCTTAAGCAGCTTCGCTCTAAATAAACTAAAGTTCTACTGACTATCTGGTCGATATGGGACAGTCTTGTTTGGTTTTAATCAAACTACTTGCTCGTGGACAAAAATGTCCCTTTAAACCTTCCTACTTCAGTCGCCGCTGGCTGCACAATGACAAAAATACCCCAGCTCCTCAAACCAATTACAATTAGGACATATTGGGTCCGTCTGGATAGAATTTATTGCTGAAAATTGAAAATTGAAAATGCTGTAGCAAAATAATTTTTAAATGTATGAATAGTACTGCGGGACCCATTTTTAATAAAAAATTACTGAAAAAGTGTGTGAACAGTGCATGCACTGTCCCCTCGCAGCAAAAAAGGAAAAAAAAAAAAAAAAAGAAAGAAGCAGAAAACGCAAAAGCAAAACACAGCCTATAATAATCCGGATCCAAACGGGCAAATTATGTCTTGGGCCCGTGGTATGATCCTCCCATGGATTCATGCCCTTCATTAGTCATTGACAAATAGCATTTAAAAGGAGATAAAATTTAAGTACAGTTTCTTAAGTGTTGTATTGTATGTTTTCTAATTAAATTCAATTATGTAGCTATATATAAGAAAGTGTGGAGAGCTGGGCCCAGGTGGCCATGTCAGCCCACTTGACTAATGCCAAGCGTGAATCTCGAGGCCCATTAGGCAAACTAAGCTTGATTTGCACGTGAGGAGTTAGCCTTTGGCCTTGTCACTATGGGCCTAATCCCGAAATAGGGACTATGGCTGAGAGGACGGCACTTGTGAGGTTCCTAAATGGCCGGCTGAACATTGACCAATAAAATGGGTGATCGATGTGAGACGCAATCCTAGTAATATTGGTAGCTGAGGACTAATAGTGTCAGTGGGAAGCCACCACCAAACCCTATTCGGCATCTGGAATAAGTTCCAAGGGAATAGGAATGGCAACGGGTCGGGTTCAAGCCGGGTTTTTGCATACCCGAGCCCGACCCGCGGGGCAAAACCCGAGACCCGGGCCCGGCCCGATTATTAATCGGGTTTTTTCCGGGGCCCAAACCTGCCCCGCTAGGTCCCACGAGCCCCGCGGGCCCCGTTTATCTCTTGGGCCCAAATCTAGCCCAACCAAAAAAAAAAAATTTGAAGCCCATTACAATTTTTTTTCTAGATTCAAACCCATTCAGTCAAGTCCACAAGGTTACTAATATGATATATATATATATATATATATATATATATATATATAAAAGAGGGGGTTTAGTAATTTAATATAACCGAGTTTTTATACGGGCCGAGTTTCGGCTCAAGTTTCAGGTTTTTTTAAAAAACCCGAACCCGACCCAGATCCACTTCGGGTTTTTTTTTAAAAACCCATATCCGACTCTATTCTTTATCAGATCGGGTAAAATCCAGCCCATTAGGGCCGGGCCGGGTATCCACAGGTCGGATCTAAATTGCCATCCCTACAAGGGAATCCTCTAAATTCGTGAGGATCCCTTAGGATTCTTATGAACATAGGAATATGTGTATAAGTGGGAAGGCAATGATCACAACCCCACTAAGAAGAGGCTATAAGAAGGGAAGAAAGCAGAGGAATGGGGATTGGAAAAAATTGAGGGAAAAGAGCATACAGAGAGAAAAAACATGGGGAAACACTTGAGAACTTAGGAAAATTCAGGAAGAGAGTCTTGAATTAAAGCTTGGAGTGGACATACTAGGCAAAGTTTAGAGCCTCATTAGTAGGATCATATTAGAGCCCACGTAGAAATTAATTAGGGGCCTAAATACAAGCACGTAAAGGGTATTCAATGCCCATAGAAAGATCATTGTTTGTACTACATTAATCAATACAACCACATAATTGAATTTAATTGAGGAAATTAAGGTACAACATCTAAAAAATTATACATAATTTTTTTTGCTTGGAAAATTGGACTTTCCCTTTCTTAAATATATGACAATTGACAATTGCAATGCCCCCATTTTGGTTTAAAACATAGTAGTATCCCCCACTACCTCTTTGTAGTAAGTATTTTCCCCCTCCAATATTTTAGAAACATACATTGATTTGTATCCAAACCCACACTAAATTAACTTTAGTATTCTTCCCATTTTGTTATAGATGGGGGCAGGGGGAAGACGAAAATTGAAATCGTTGAATTCTTAATGGTTGCTGATTACAATATTTAACAAAGATAATGCATTTTTTTTTATTTGTGCTTGTTTGGTAAATTTTGTTGAGACACAAATAATGCATTTTTCTTAGAATGCACTCTTCTCTTCTTACTTACTAAAAAAATTCTAGGATTCATGTATCATTCTTATTAAGTGAGTCGGGTGTTGTGATCACACCTACAAATCCATCTTTTTTTCTTAGTAAAAAAAAGTTCTCCCCATTATAAGCTATAACAGAACTCCTTTTCCCATTATCCTCCCCATTTAAGCATAATTCACAAGCTCAAATGATTTTCTCCTCTTTGTTTTCTCTTCTCTCTTTTCCTTTTCAAGTCTCTCCGTCAAAACTAAACTCCTCATGCATCCTCCCATTCATCTTTGTCCACCTTGACCTTAAAAGGTCTTTCAGGTCGAGTTGAGGCGACAACACAAAGAGGAGCTAGTCAAGCTATAAAGGAAAGTTAAGGAGGTGTTGAAGTACTATGGTTATGCAAAGAGGAGGATTAGTACAAGAGAATATGGTGCTCATGATGATTACAAATCACGATGATTCGATCATCGTGAAAATGAAGGAACAGGAGGAATTTACTTATATGATCATTGAGGATAACTTGTCAATCAATCGTCTCCCAAAAAGGTAGCTCAAGGTCTCTTTTTAGAAATGCCTAGCTTTTTTATTAGGAAATTGCGAATTTTGTGGTGAATTTCAAATGTTTTTGATAGTTAGGTTTCTTTTTCTTTGTTTTGTGGCACTGATGCAAATTTACGATGAGCCAAATTTTTTTTTTTTTTTTTTTTTTTTGTGGTGTTTGGAGGTGGGTACGAAATTTCTTAAATTTTTTAAAAGAAATTGTAAAAAAATTGGTTGACATTAAAAAAAATAAATAAATTGGGGAACATGTAACTGGTAAATATCATTTTATTTGAAAAATTATTATGTAAAAAATTATCTTATTAAAAATGTTGTAATTTTCTTGTTACTGGAAATTGTAGAAATTGTTTGATTAGAACTTTGTGAAAGAACATTGCATTTTTATACATGACTTTTTATATGTATTTGGAATAGGGTTATATGCATGTAAAATTAAATATTTATTTTTTAAAAATGATATTTGGAACCTTCACCTTGTTATGAAAAAAAACTACCATCCGCTAGAATGTATTCCAACTACATTGCACTAGAATATGTTTATCAAAAAAACCATTGCACTAGAATACATTATGTGAGACGAGTTACTAAACAGTAAAACCTACTTAAAGGCTAAAACGCTTAGGCCGTAATGGGTGAAAACAATTCATTCAAGGAAATTGTTTAATTAAAAAAAAAAAAAACCAAAAGACCAACCGCCTTCAGATTACATGCATGGAGTTGGAGTAGTGAATTCTTGTTTAATAATAAAAGCAACACAAACAACTTAATGAATAGAATGTTTAATTATTTTGGGTCGACTCGTTTATGAACCAGACGCTTAAAAATTCGTATTATGTTCACGGGTCGTATTAAACATTGACACCCCTAAGTAATACTAGTAACCAGAGAAACAAAAACAGCCTGACAAATTGCAAATACAAAACTATATTCACTAGCATATGAGCATTTCATCCGGTAAACAAATTCAATATTTTATAAGAAAAAATTCCAGGAAATATAATAAATTAAAATTAAAAAGTGGAAATTAATTATTAAGGATCAAGAAAGCTCCAGCAATTGTAAGAACTTGATCTTCTACATGAGAAAAAAAAAAAAAAAAAAAAAACCCTGAAGTCAGTGAGAGGAAAAGGTCAGAAGAGGTTATCTTATTCTTAGTTAATTCTTGAAACCAAATCCAGACCACTTTTTAGTTCCCTCTTTCTTCCTAGTTGAGTTGGAATCAAGAAGATTTTCAAGTGATTTTCCCTTTCTGTTCCGAGTCCTTTTGGTGTCTTTCAAAAGCTCTGCTAGCCTCATTTTCTCATCTTCAGCATCTGGATTTGCTGTTCCAAGCTTTTGCTCTCTCACCTTGAGGATGTATTCCAGTATCTCAATAGCATCTTCCACCCTGTAACAAATACCAAAACTCTGTAACATAGGGCACTAAAATTATAAAGGGACAAATAAGAACAAGGTTCAGATATTATGTATCCACAATTCTATGAGTATCTTCTTTGAGCTGTATAGGTCAGTGGCAGTGGGCTGTTCTGCAATGTCACAATGCATGCACTAATTTTCAATGGTTAACATTCATACAAGATGAGATAGGCTACCAAAAGAAGGGGGAAAATATAAGTATATCAGTATGTCTCAAATGGTTAAATGATAATAATCCTGGAAAACATAACAGATTGCGGTTAGAGCTTAGAGTACAAGACAACAGAAGGCTCACTTAAAGGTTATGAAGACTTGCAGTGGTGTGATCAGGTGAGTACCACCCCCTAAGGGGTTTGAAGATTGTAAATGCCTTCAGAAATAATCAGGGTGTGCAAGATACTTATATATGCATATGCATGATGAGAACAATCACGGACCTGTCTAAAATAACAATATTACAACAGAGAGGAACGGGACAAAAAGGTGATCCAGCAGAAAAACTCAAGACATAGCAAACAAAAGGCTAAGAAAGTACGAAAGACAAGCTTGAAATGATCATGAAAGAATGCTCACCTTCCCATGGCATCATAAGCTGCTGCAAGATTGCTATAAACTCCAATTGTGTTCAAGTGAAATGAGCCACACTCCTGCTCTAGTATCTCCCTCGCTTCTTCAAACAACCTGATAGCCTCATCTATCTTGTACAACTGCACGCAAGCCAATCCCATCTGATTCAACACTATTCCAAAGAAGGCTGACTTCTTCTCCCCATTGGAATGAAGCTTAGCTATAGCACTCTCAAAAGAGTTCCGAGCCTTGCCATACATCCCAATCATGTAGAACAGCACACCCATCTGTGCTTCTATCCCTGCAATTGTGCTTTGCTGCCCAGGGGTATCCTCCAATAACTTCACTGCCTTTTCCAAGAGCTTCAGTGCCTCCTCCGGCTCATTTATGGCTTCATAGGTGGCTGAGATTTCAGTCAACCCACTGGCAATTTCCTCAGATGTGGTGCCGGGAACAGGTTTTGCATATATCCTCATGGCATTCTCACAGTATGATTTGGACTCTCTTAACTTGCCCGTCTTGTAGTAGAGGTCAGCAAGGTGAATAAAGACTGATGCTACAGAAGGGTGATTGTCACCCCTTGTGGATTTGAAGACTGTAAGTGCCTTCTGGTAGGAAAAAATAGCCTCATCAAATCGGCAGAGAGACAAGTAAACGTCACCAATGCTAACATCAATAGCTGCAACCTCATTATCTTGACCATTGGTAATCATTGACATGCTAGCCAGGACAAGATGCTCAAGTGCAGATTCATAATCTCCCTTTGCCTCACAAATGAGAGCCAGAAGACGTCGATCTGCTGCTTCTTCAAGGGATGCTGGTGCTGTATGCTGCCTATGAATTTCAAGAGCTTTCTTACAGAAGCTCTCTGCCTCATCAAATTGCATTGCTTGAACATGGGCCTCAGCTAAGTACCTGCCATTTCCGAAGTCAAATTGTTGGGCAAACTCAGTTATGCTATATTAGAAGGTTGAGCACCTTGTCTTAATTACTTTAGTTTTATACAAAAGAATATAAATTACAAGCAACCATATGCTCCACATTTTTTACATGTACCTTTGATAAAAACTTAGTCTTACACGATGTGCATTCTTCTAATTTTTTGTACTTTTAATATCTAATTTATTATTCAATCTTGATTATAATATTTAAATATTTTCTTTAATTTACTTATGATTTATAATTTTTTGATGAATTACATATGATTTAAATGGCTCTGCTATGCATAACATAATATCAATTAATATATTATTATATTCTACCTACTTCGACCACCACATTTGGACCAAAATGGATGTATTTTTAAGGCTCAGATTTTTCAAAATTAATCATTCTAGTTATGAATTATGATAAAACTTTGAGGTGATGCATGGTTGTGACTTGTGTGTGAAGAATGAGAGCTCAAGAAATAAGTTCTACCAAGGTAGTAGATAAAAAAAATCATTAATAAAACTAAGAATAATTTTTTAAATTAATTTATTTAGCAAAAAAAAAAGAAGTTATAATTTAATTTGGTTGGAGGTGGGAGATATGTTGGGCCCAACTGCCCAAATCTCAATGCAACGGCCAAGCGCACGTTAGCATCCCATAACATCACAAGCTAAAGTGAGCCGTTAGCTTACCTACAAGTCTCTGCAACTGTCGGATCCGATTCACCCAGAACCTCAACCTGGATCTTCAAACCCGACCCGTAACACGAAATGGACTTGTCCACCCGCCCCAGCATGGAATACGTGTCCCCAAGCTGCATGTACCCGGAGAACCTCGCAAGCGCAAGATCCGACCCGTTTTCAAGATCCGTAACCTCAATGGACCGCTCCAGAACCTGAACCGCCTCCTCAAACCGACCCAAACTACAGTAAATCGAGGCCACAATATGCAGACTCATCACCAGCTCAACCCCACGACCCGAACCCGAACAATTCTCGAACGCAATGGAGGCCCGGAGAGCATAGTCCAACGCCTTACTCGGGTTCTCACCCGAAGCCATAGCGTCACGGGCGAGCTTCAGCAGAAACGGACCCAAATCTGGGTTCTCGAGCGAGGAATCCGTAGTGGGTACCTTTTCCGGAGTCTTCTTTCCGGGCCGGGCTCGTGAATTGGAGGTAGACGGGCTTTTGTTGGAACCTCCATTTACCCGGGTCGGATCACCGGGTATGAAAACGGGTACGGGCGGTGTCTGGGGTGGTGTTTGCTGCACTGAGACTAAACCGGGCATCGTTTCAAACTCAATGAACCCACTAAGCCACAATTCCAATTCCTGAAGTTTTTATAGTTACAAACTTGGAAAAACTAAGAAATGGGTATGGATAAATGTGGTTTGAGATGTTAGGATTGAAAAAAAAGGAGGTTACTTTAGTTGTGATATGTGAGAGTGAAGAAAGGAACTTTGTTTATCTTTGTAGGTGAGTGAATGAGTGAGTGGGTGGGTATATTTTTTTTTTAATATTATAGTATATAGTCTAGAGGGAATTGATTAGTGGGGAAGGTGGTGGTGGTGGTGGAGTGGTGGTGGTGGTGGATAAGTGTTGCTTGGAAGAGACTCCTAATGATGAAGGAGTTTGGGTACTTTAATTTGATAACAAGCTTAAGAATGAAAAAAGGTAGGAAAAGAGAAACAAAATCCATGCCTTTGGACGGTTTGTGTCTGTGTCTGTTCAGTGTGAGTGTGCTGTACTTTGAGGCAGGAAGAAGCCTATTCTCATTCTCCTGCTCTTTTTCTCTGCGAGTAGGTAATTTACATTATTCTCCCGTACTGCGTGCTTGTTTAGCTTCAAATTTACACTAACAGGATTGTTTTGAAAAAAATCAAGACTTTACTTTTGAAAAGTTTGAGTTAAACTTTTTAAAAACTTGATGCGTCTTGTCTATCATTTAGCGGAAAAGTTAAGGATGCCTTAATAGTATTGGACTAAGGAATATCTATACTATTATTTAAAAGATTTTTTTTGTTTAGATTTCTCATCTTTTTTAGTTTAAAAATATTTTTACAGTCCTATATTTAAGTATAGACAAAACTAAAAGACAATCTGATAAAAATGTAATTTTAACTCCCATTGAAATATTGTCTAAAAAATAAGACTACCCTCCTATTAATTTTTAAATTAATTTATTTACTTATAAATTAGATTTTTAAAATAAAATTATATATATAAAAAATAATTAAATACAGTTTTTTTTCTAAAAAATAGGACAACTAAAAAAAACCTCATTGCACATGCAAAGCGCGTGTGATGAGGCTAGTTTTTTTAAAAAGTTTAAAGGAAAAGAAAATTTTTATTTTTTTGACAATTTGTTATATATCTCATACAAGTGGTATTTTAATTTTCTTAAAATAATCTATTAAAAAATTATCTAAGGGCACACATTAAGATGACATTATTATTAATTGAAAACTAGTTTATAATCATGCTTAGCGTGGGTTTGGCTATCAAACGCGACAGGCATTTGTGTTTTTTTTTGGGTCCTGTGCACTGTTCACGGGACCCGTAAGTATAGAAAAATGCAAATGTAACTTTAAAACTAGGTCCCACGGGCACTATTTATAATTTAAAAATTATTTTGCTACAGTATTTTCAGCAATAAATTTTTTATTTTCAACAATAAACGATATCCAAACAGATCCTTACACACAGAAACATTCAAAAGTAATACTAATGAGATGGTCTTAACTAGGTGAGTGAGGTGTTCATTTCAACTTTGGCACCGAGTATTGTTAATGAATTACTTGACACCAAAGTTAAGGAAATTACAATAGAAATTTGGCACAAAATTATACTGCAATTACAAGTTAATTTGGATTTTCATTGGATTTCAAGATAATATGTATGATATCGAAGCTCAAGTAAATTAAGACTCAATGTGTTTCAATACTAAATTATACCTAATATTTTATTTTTGTGTTAAAAAGAAAACCAATACAAAAAATATTGTCTTTGTTAAATTTTACTAAAACCATGAAACTTTCAAATGATTCAATTTAGGGTAAATTACACCCCCCTTCCCTTCTTTGAGGTTTGGAGAAATGACACTCACCCTCAACCTTAAAAGGAAAAAACACTCCCCTCCTTTGAGATTTGAAAAAAATAACACTCCCCCGCCCCCCCTTCTGTTAATATTAGTAACGGAATATTCCAATTTTTTAAAAGATTATCTTCACCAAAGTTTAACCATGGTTAGTGAAAAGAGCATTCACATAAAATAAAATACAATAAAAAATGAAAAGAGCATCTTATAAAATATGTTGCTTAAGTGGATTTTTTAGTCTCTTCTAGCACCTTTCCAACTGATTTTTTAAAGTTTGATGATCCTCTTAGATTTTTTAATCGCACCACTCTCCAACACTTTGGATCAAAAGTTATGAAATAAAACAATTTGTCGAAGCTTTCAAGCTTTTATTGTTTAAAAATGAGTTTGAAATTTTCAAAGTCACTTATCGATATAAAAAACTTTAAAACATGAATTGGATAGAATTTACATAGGTGCATGTGTGTGTGTGTGTGTTTATCAAAGTGTTGTTGTGTTGGTGTTTTTATTTCATTGCAATTTATTTTGTTAGACCACATTTTCATCACACGGGATATCTATTTATAGATTTATTAAACTAGTTTTAATTATTCAAAGTACAAGAGAAACTCTAGAAGTTCAAATCAATTATTTTTCTTCATGCAAGTTAGGTGAGATGTCAATGGCTATTGGCTTCTACTTTCCATCTCATTTTTACATTTACTTCTTTACTACCAAGTATTGTCTCTTTGGCTAAATTATTGACAAGTAGCATTCACTTATTGAATTGCAAATTACCTTTCAAGCATTATAGACACAAGGGAAATAGTTTGGGCTTTTTCCAAATACTAGAACTACTTCTCAAAAACAAAATTTTAGTTATATTATTTTCAAAATTTTGGTTTAGGACATTCAACGAATATAAAATCTTCGAAAAAAAAAATGTAGAAGAAATAAGATAATAGAGCATGAGTAAATATCCAAAGCATTGTGTAACAAACAAATCGAACATTTTCAAAAAAAATCCATTAACGGAAATGTCTTTGAACTTTGAAGTAAACCCATTAACAACAACAAAAATCGAGCTTTTTCAAAAAAATTACAGCTTTACAAATTGTTCTGTGAATATTATACCATTGTGCACATAGCAATCTATCTACACATAAATTCCAAAAATCTATGGCTCAGCTATGCTAAAATACAAGAAATTTTGAGGGCTTTGTCGACATTTACTAGGGATGGCAATTTAAATTCGACCCGCGGATACCCGGTCCGGCCCGACCCTAATGGGCCGCATTTTATCCGGTCCGATAAAGAATAGGGTCGGATATGGGTTTTAAAAAAAAAAAACCTGAAGCGGATCCGGGTCGGGTCCGGGTTTTCTAAAAAAATCCGAAACCCAGCCCGAATAAAAACCCGGTTATATTAAATGACTAAATCCCCCCTTATTTATTTATATATATATATATATATATATATATATCATATTAGTAACCTTGTGGACTTGACTGAATGGGTTTGAATCTAGAAAAAAAATTGTAATGGGCTTCAATTTTTTTTTTTTTTGGTTGGGCTAGATTTAGGCCCAAAAGATAAACGGGGCCCGGCGGGGCGGGTTAGGGCCCTGGAAAAAAAAACCCGATTAATAATCGGGCAGGGTCCAGGTCTCGAGTTTTGCCCCGCAGGTCGGGTCCGGGTATGTAAAAACTCGGCCTGAACTCGACCCGTTGCCATTCCTAATATTTACCTAGTTATTCAGCTTTTGTCATATTCACTGTGGAATCATTGTTGGGCCATGGGATGGAAGGTTGTAAGGTACCAGCTAAGGTGTATTTGTTACTGTGAATTCGTAAATAAAAGTCCTTAACATCAATCTAGGTTTTCAAAGAAACGGGAAAGGATGAGCGGGACAAGATGATTGCCGAAATTTGGGTTTTGTAAAACTTTTAAGAATAAGTTGAGGGCAATTTTGGAAATATGTTCTTAACTAAAGGGTAGGTAAGTACACAACATTTTTATCATCAATTTAACAGAGTTTAGTGAAATGAATGTCAAAGGGGGAAAATGTTTTTTCCTTTTAAGTTTGGGGGTGAGTGTCATGTTCCCAAACCTCAAGGGAGGGGAGTGTTATTTGCCCAAGTTTTTTATATTGATAAGTGACTTTGAAAATTTCAAACTCATATTTAAATAATAAAAGCTTGAAAGTTTCGACAAATTGTTTTATTTCATAAATTTTGGTCTTGGAGAGTGGTGCGATTAAAAAATTTAAGAGGATCATCAAACTTTAAAAAATCAGTTGGAAAGGTAATAGAAGAGACTAAAAAATCTATTTAAGCAACATATTTTTTAATATGCTCTTTTCATTTTTTATTTTATTTTATGTGAATGTTCTTTTCACTAACCATGGTTAAACTTTGGTGAAGAGAATCTTTTAAAAAATTGGAGTAATCTGCTATTAATATTAACAAAAGGGGGGAGTGTTGTTTTTTTTGAAATCTCAAGGAAGGGGAGTGGTTTTTCCTTTCAAGTTTGGGGATGAGTGTCATTTCTCCACACCTCAAGGAAAGAGAGTGTAATTTTCCTTTAATTTATTTCAATTAACTCTCTTAGAGCACTTGCAACAGTGGAGCTAAATAGCTATTTTAGCTCCACCAAAACACAAAAATCATTCTTACAGAAATGGAGCTAAAGGTATTTTTTTTAGCTTCATTGCTACAGTGGACATGTATAGATACATGTGCACTGTAGCTGAGAGCTAAAAAATAATAATAATTTTTTATTCCTAGCCCGATTAAAATATTATTTTTTTCCTTTTTCTTTTCTTTTTCTTTTCTTCTCATAACTCTCACGCCGCCGACCCACGCCGCCACAGACCCAACTCCAACCACGGCAACCCTCACCACCACCACCACCACATCTTCTCCCATCTCTCTCTTTCCTCTCTTCTTTGTCTCTATCTCTCTAGCAACCATCACATGAGAAAGAGGAGCTCAGCCACCCACCACCTCACTACCACACACACCCGAACAATCACAAAAAAAAAAAAAATCAGCAACCTCTACACGAACCTAGACGGACCGATCTACACAGACCACTGATGAGCAAACCCACCACCACCACCGATCTACACAAACCAAATCCATGGACCCAAACCACAGCACCTCTACAGACCCACCATGCTCAGCCACCGCCAATCTACACGGAGCAAGGTCACCTCCATGAACCCACCATGCTCAGCCATTGCTGATCTACATAGAGTAAGGTTTGAGAGAGCTAATATGAGAGAGGGAGAAAGAGAGAGCTGATGCTGCTGATCTGAGAGAGGGAGAAAGAGAGAGAGTTGAGCCGGTGACTGAAGAGAGAGAGAGAGATGATAAAGACTGAGGAAAGAGAATAAGATTTTTTTATATTTATTTGGAGAAAGAAAATAAAATATTAATTTTTTTCAGTATCCTCTGACTCACTGTTCACGATCAGTAAATTTTTTGGGTAGCAATTTGCGATTACAGTGGAATAGTTGGTGGCGGCAACAGTGACAGTGACAGTAGTGGCAGCGGTAGCGGTTGTAGGTAGTTGTGATTGTTATTTATTATAGTGGATATATTATTTTATTGTAGTAGATATATTATTTTATTATAGTAGATATATTATTTTGTTGTGATATTTATATTATTTTATTATGTTAAAAACTAAAATAAATCTACTGCTGCAGTATATTTTATAAAGTAATTAAATAAAATAAATAAAGTAACTTTTTATAAAATTAAAAAATTAAATTTTTAACTCACTGCTACGATACTCTTAACGAGTTTCTATTATAACTAAAAGTAAGATTCGAGCTTATTGAGGGGTTGTTGTACATGCCCAAGTGGCTCAACTTTTGTTGCAAAATTTTTGGGATACATACCGAAGTGGCACAGCTTTTGTTGCAAAATTTAGGGAAGGAAGGAAGGAAGGAAGGAAGGCGATTATTGCCAGGTGTTTTAGTTCCATTTATGCCAATGGGAGATTGGCTCAACTATGCTAGGCTGGTGGCCCGGCAAGAGTATCTTGTCCAATAAAGAAATAGCTCGAGCTAGATCAGTCTGACATGGTTGGAAAACAATGAAATTACACAAATTCCTCATATAGAAAGTCATTTAAATCCCAATCAATCATTGGGATTCATGGGAAGGATCGTTACTGCTATGGGACATTTCCATAAGAGTGAAGAAAACGCCATGTTTCAAATTTGAAAGTTCAAGCTTGGATAACAAAGTGAATTTCACCCACAACAAGCACAAAAAATGGACGGCTAATTGAAGAACATAAAAACAATTTTTGCCCTTAATCATATCCACTTGGTAGATTCTACGAAAATACTTAAGCATCAAAGAGTTACTTGTCGATCCAATTCTTGTGACTCACTGACTCTTTACGTGTTCTCCTTTCTCGTTGACTAGTGTTTATGGATGGCTTGGGGTCATTCCAATAATCAATTGTATCGTTAATCAGTATCTAAATTTGCTTGTTGACAACATCATGAAAATATGAATGATCTTAGCAGAAATCAGGCTTCTAGTTAATTTTTCCTCTAAATGCTTTATACATAGTATTTTTGAACCTTTATAAACAATGTAAAATTTAGGGACGAAACCAGGATTTTGATTTGAGAAAATGCTAGAATATGAATATATTTTTTTTAGTGAAAATGCAAATTACTATCCATTTGGCACTAACAAATTATCAACGTGCTAATATGCAATTAGAAAAATGCTAAAACTATTAGAAAATTTTTAACAAAAAGCTTACAAATTGATGTGGTAATTAATGTAATTAGTGTCATTTCAACAAATAATCAATTAGTATTTATATTAATTTTTGTACCACTGCGCACCCTTGGTGCGGTGGTCACTTCACAAGTATAAATACTTGTAGGGTATAGGGGGTAAGGGCTGGGATTCAAGTCTCTAGGAGGAAGCTTCACGTACATATACATTTAGATTAGGCTAGAGTAGAAATTCTATCTTGTATAAAAAAAAAAATGAAATTGATGACACATCAATTTATAAGACTTATGTAGTAAAATCCATATTATACCTAATATCACTCATTCAATTAGGAGAATGAATGAGAGTTGAGAGAGGGTAGAGAGCTCTCGAATAAGATTTAAAACAAAAAATGAGTCAATTTCGTACGACGATCGTTTTGGTTTGGTTGAGGGAATAATGTGTTTGAATATCAATCAAATACTATTTCGGGTTTATTTATAACAATTGTTTTGTATAATGTTAATTCTTTTTTGAACTATTATATAATTTGTAAGGCTTTTAAGAGTCTTTAAAAATGATATATCTTTGTTATCCAAAAAAAAAAAACGATATAACCAATAATAACAATTATTATATTTTTAACCAATTTTTATATTACAATAATATGTTCCTACTTAGACATGTATGTCTAAATATATTGAAAAAATTAGATGCAAAAAGGTAGGGGTTAAAAGCTTAACATGTGTCCTGAAGGTGGTGAAATCAAAACTGTAAAAGACAACGTGTGAAGGGTTATAGAAATTACTTTCATCATTGTTACTCTCAGGTGAGCTAAGCGGATAAAACAAGAAATGAAAATTAATTGGACCAAACCAGATGTGTTGAACAAACAAAGAAAAGAACAGAGAAGAAGGAAGAAGAAGACAAAGCAGAAGAGATAAAATTTTGAAGAAGGCAGCTCAGTAAGGGGTGGTCTGATGAATTTTTGCATATTAAAGGGTTTTTTTTTTCAAAGGGTGGGGGTGGGGGCCATGGCCCCCTTCGGTCCCAAGATAGGTCCGTCTCTGTAAAATTGCAAAGCGTATGAACTATGACAAGTGAAATGGCATGTACATGAATTAATCTTTCTTCTTGTTAAAAAAAAGGGGGAAAATTGAAACATTGAAACAAAGTACTTTAATTGATTACTTGGTAGTTCACAAACCTGTTTGCTGCCTTACATTCTAAGTTATTGGGCCTATTGGTGGAATTAGAAAAATGCTAAAACTATTAGAATTTTTTTAACAAAAAGTTTACAAATTGATGTGGTAATTAATATAATTAGTGTCATTTCAACAAATAATAAATTAGTATCACTCATTCAGGTAGGAGAATGAATGAGAGTTGAGAGAGGGTATACCTAATATCTCATTCAGGTAGGAGAATGAATGAGAGTTGAGAGAGGGTAGAGAGCTCTCGACTGAGATTAAAAACAAAAAATGAGTCAATTTTGTACGATGATTGTTTTGGTTTGGTTAAGGGAATAATGTGTTTGGATATCAATCAAATACCATTTCGGATTTATAAGGCTTTTAAGAGTCTTTAAAAATGATATATCTTTGTTATCCAAAAAACTGATATAACCAACAATAACAATTATTATTTTTTTAACCAATTTTTATATTATAATAATATGTTCCTTTTTAGATGTATATGTCTAGATATATTGAAAAAATTAGATGCAAAAAGGTAGCAGTTAAAGGCTTAACACGTGTCCTGAAGGTGGTGGAATCAAAACTATAAAAGATAACGTGTAAAAGGTTTTAGAAATTACTTTCATCATTTATCACTCTCACGTGAGCTAAGTGGATAAAACTAGAAATTAAAATTAAGTGGACCAAACCATATCTATTGAACAAACAAAGAAAAGGGCAGAGAAGAATAAAGAAGAAGACAAAGCAGAAGAGATAAAATTTTGAAGAAGGCAGCTTCATAAGGGGGTGGTTTGATGAATTTTTGTATACTAAAGGGTTTTTTTTTCAAAGGTTGGGGGTGGGGGCCATGGCACCCCTTAGTCCCAAGGTAGGTCCGTCTCTGTAAAATTGCAAAGTGTATGAACTATGACAAGTGGGATGGCATGTACATGAACTAATCTTTCTTCTTGTTAAAAAAAAAGGGGGAAAAATTGAAACATCGAAATAAAGTACTTTAATTGATTACTCGGTAGTTCACAAACCTGTCAGCTGCCTTACATTCTAAGTTATTGGGCCTATTGGTGGATTTCCCTTCTAGTTCAGATATTTGTTTCCAGTTCCCTGGGCTAGAAATGATGTTTCATAATGAGTAAAAAATAGTAAAAGAAGAGAAGCAATGCGCATCCAGGGAATCGAACCCTGGTCAGTACCGTGGGAGGGTACTATGATACCACTACACCAGATGCGCTTCTCGATGCCCCTCATCGTGCTTATTTACAAATAATGGTAATTTATTTCCAACCGTTTTGTCCATTTTGTGGTTGCACACTAGCGAGTTGGATTTGGTTGACGAAAATAGTCAAGCAAGCGACTGCGCATGCATGAACAATTAATATTTGAAATTTGAGCAATTCTTTATCAAAGTACAACCAAAACTTTGAAATTCGACCGTTAGTTTATGGTCGGATAGTGCTAAAAAGCACTTTTTAGCTGCATCTCACATTTTTTAGTGGGTCTTGTGTACTATTTACGAGACTTGTAAGTACTTTTTTTAGCAAAATAACTTCAAAATTGGGTCCCACTGTACTATTTATACATTTAGAAATTATTTTGCTATAATATTTTCAGCTTAACACACCTTAACGTAGTGGAATCAAAACTGTAAAAGACAACATGTGAAGGGTTATAGAAATTACTTTCATCATTTATTACTCTCACATGAGCTAAGCGGATAAGACAAGAAATGAAAATTAAGTGGACCAAACCAGATCGGTTGAACAAAGAAAGAAAAGGACAAAGAAGAAGAAAGAAGAAGGCAAAGCAGAATAGATAAAATTTTGAAGAAGGCAGCTCGGTAAGGGGTGGCCTGATGAATTTTTGAATACTAAAGAGTGTTTTTTTCAAAGGTTAGGAAGGGGGGGGGGGGGGGGGGCATGGCCCCCCTCGGTCCCAAGGTAGGTCTGTCTCTGTTAATTGAATTACAAATATTTTAACACAATGATACCTACTTGATTTAAAATTTTAGTGACTATTAAATTCACAAAATTAACAATTATGATCAAAATTGGATTTTGTCCAATAATTGTAGAGAGAAAATTTGAACAATAATTCTACTATTAAAGGAGAGCCAACTATGCTATTAAATTATAAATCTTTTGGCACAATGATATTTACTTGATTTCAAAGGTTTTTATTTATTTAATTTTTTTTTATAGAGGAAACCATCCTCAAACTTCATTGAATAGAAATAGAATCGAAATACAAATGATATCACTCAAGACATTTCGAGCATGTCTAGCTAAAGAATGAGCTACCAAATTGGCACTACGTTTGGCATAGTGAACTTGTGACCAAAACACACCCACACACATACTAAACAAGTCTAACCAATTTTATTTTTCAAAAACAAGTCAAGACAATTTAATGGGCATACACTAACACAAGTGTATCTTATGATGGCAAAATCACATTGTACCTGCACATGTATTAAAAGTGGCAAAGAATATTGCATGTGTATGTGAAAAATATCACAAGATTGCATAAGTGTCTACATGTTATGATAATTTGAGATATGAGTAAATCAATTTAACTCACATATGATCATAACTACTTGATGGAGACTATCACTTTCGAGGTACGTCCTATAACTCTCATATCTTCTAGAATACACGCTTGCAATCTTATTTTAAAGCATTTTGATTTTTTTTGCTTTAATTTTTCTTTACATTTTTTCTTTTAAGCATATCATGCATGGACATATAAAAGAGAGAAAAGAAATACCTAATTATATTAAGCTTTTGATATTGCACTTTCACTATGCTGAAGCATACCGATGTCATTCCATGATTATTGGGCAACAATGGTAAGATGATTATTTATGCATTTTTCTTAGAATTTTTTAGTCATTCTCATAAAAAAGAGTGATATAAGTGTTAAGTACAAGAGATAACTTAATTTTACTCATTACAAACAAGAGCCACAAAACTCACTTGCTTAGTTATGCATAGAGATGTTCATCTAAGTTTCAAGAAATACAAAATTTAGAAGACTTTGTTTCGTTGACCATTCAAGGTACAAAAGTACTAATGTACAAAAGTACTAATATACACAAACACATACTATTTTTGTATTTTTTTTTATTTTTTAAAATTTTTATTTTGAAAGCTGAACAAAATAAAAACTAAACAACTAAACAAAAACAGACAAACAACATGAAGGCATGAAAGATAAATGCAGATGTATGAAAGCATGATTCCAAAAGCAGATAAGAAATCAAGTAAAAAGAGTCCTACTTTAGATAGAAAAAATTTAAGCAGAGGACAATAGAAAAGACAATTAAGTCTTAGGCTCCTTTCTCACCTACACAGCACGAGTCTTTGGCCGTGAAGATGAAAAGGCACGTGACCTAGTATGTCTACTAAAGGACATAGAAGAATTAAGATTTTCTTGAAATTGAATTAAAAAACTCAAGACTTTTAATAACTCTTCAAACAAAGGTATAGGTCCTTGAGAGGAGATCTATGACCATTTGGATACTTGCTTTTGAGGATATAACTTAAATCAATTAGGATAAATGTGTCAAAAAACACCACAATGGTGACAGACATGAGCAATTTTAGAGCTACTTTGCTTCGGAGGTTTAACCTTAGAGGTTGACAGAGACCTCAACTTAAAATAATTTGGCATAATATGACCAACAATATGACAATGATGACAAATTGGGACAAATTCAGATTTTTCTTTCATCCTAGGAGGAGTTTTAGATAGAGGTTTAGAAATTCCAGTGTTAACATTAGAATTTTTACCTTTGTCTATCTAAGCAATATTAGCCTTCAACTCTTCATTATTCCTTTTAAATGGGGGAATATAATTTTTTTTTTTCCTTTTGAATTAGGCTCAACAACAAGTTTGGCACTAGTTATATTTTCAACTTCAATTTTAAATTCAACTAGTTACTCTTTCAAACTCTTAATTTTGTCCACCTGAGATGAAATTTGATTTTTTAAATTCTCATTCAAATTATTGACTTCGTCCAATTTTGCAATCAAACCATCTTTTTCAAGTTTGACATTTTTAAATTTAGTTTTTAATTTTGTAGAACATTCAAGAGATGTCATACAAAAATTATAAAGCTTGCAATAGGCATTTTGAATATCATTATCATCATTCAACACAAGATCATGCAAATCAAAACAATCAAGAGTTTCCATGACAACAGGGGTTAATAAATCACACAACAAAGATTAACTCTAATCAGAGTGTGTCTGCTCTTATACCACTTGATAGCCCAAAAATGTATTGACCCATTATGATAAATTGATTGATTAATTAGCCAATTTTATTAATTGATTAAATTAATATGCAATGTACGTGGCAACACAAATAAATCTCCAACTTAAAATAAAATGCAGCTGAAAATAAATTTGACAAAGTGATTTGTTTTGGAATGGGGAAAACCTCCAAGACAAAAACTCCATTGGATGATTTTGAGGTCACCACTCTCAAGAATTCATTATTATCACAACAAGTGGTTATAAGTAAATAAATCTCAGTACCTTATACCAACCTACAGTTGAACCCTTATCCCAATACCCAATTGAACTTATTTGGTGGTGACAATCTCTCCTTTTAATGCATGGCTTCTAGTATGTGACTAACCAATAGATGCGCGGATCCCAGTACTCGACTTGATCACCAACTCGGGAAGGATATTGGCTGCAAAGTTCATCAGTTCATCACACAATGAAGATCATAAAGTTGCTTGGTTACAAAACCCTACAGTGTACAAACACAACAACTTCTTCAAGATGAACTAAGGAAAACTAGGTTTCCGATCACAATTTGTATGAATAACTCTTTACTTCACACTTGTGCAACTATGCTCCTTGTGACGGCCCTTAAAATAACCCTTACATATGTTTAGGTTGCGAGAAAAGAAAGCCTAAACACAAACTCACAGATTTGAGTGAAATCAGAAATGAAAATTTGATATTCATAATTCTTGGTAGATACTCTATCTGTTGAGCAGCTATTGAGTTTTGGGTTTCAGCAGCTTTTTAAATCTCAATAGATACTAGCTGTTGAGTTTTAAAATTCAACACTTCATCACTTTATTCTTGGACAGACTTGCATGATTTTAACACTTGAACTTGAAACCTTATTTCTTGAAGTATTAAACGCATCCTAAATCTACCAAACTACAAGTAAAGTGCATTTTGTCAAAGGATTAGTCAATACATGATGACATATGTTCCTAACATGAAACACATATGTCCTAATTATTTTGTATAATGGCGCCAATCCCTGAAGTTACTTGGTCCATGAATATTGTTGCGCCGAATTTGAGCTTGAAGCAAGATAGTGGGGGTGGGCACCAGCTGGTCGGGTTAGCCATATTTGAATTTATGGAAAGCTGATTGTTGGCTCTCCAAAACTCCTCCATAAAGTCCCTAGCTCTCTTGTTCAATACCACAAGTCCTTGCAACTGTTCACTATGAATCACAATATTCCATTGGTGCCAAATGAACCATGCTTGAACTGGGAACAGTTCTAGCTCATCAGATGGAAGCCGATTTATTAACTCGTCCATTAACTGTAGCATGTCGGCTTGGCCTCCAGAGCTTTTTTGCAGACGTGTAGAACACCCAGCCCAAACATCGTGTGCCACTTCGCAAGTCTATAGTGCATGAATTTCGGTTTCAGGATGATTCTTGCAAACTTCACAATAATTATCCTGGTTGATTTGTTTCTGTGCTAGGTTTGCTCGGGTGAAAAGGATGTTACGACAAGCTTTCCAACCATATACTTTGACCTTATTTGGTATCTTTAACTTCCACAAAGTTTTCCACACGTTGCCTCTAAATACTCCATTAAAGATTTCTGCCCAATCCTCCTCTTTTGCCAGTTGCCTCACTACATTAGACCCTGATCTCATTGAGTACTCATCATTTTTGTTGTGAAGCCAGAACATGGAATCCGGGATATCTTCGGCTAAGGGGCACCTATAAAATTGCCTCAGCATCTTCCTGATTGAAGTTTTGCAGAATAAGGCCTCTATCCCACCACTGTAAATCTAAATCTATTAGCTCAGAGACCATTATCTCCTGATTGATATTCAGTGATGTATATAGGACTTTATTTGTAGGGTGGTTGGGGATCCAATTATCCTTGAGAATCCGGATAGAAGCTCCATTACCAACTCTCCAGCATGAACCCTTTTGTAGAATCAGTTTGGCTGCCACGATGCTTTTTCGTAAAAAGGAGCTATTAAGTGAGTCGGTGGCCTCCAATAAATGACATCTCAGAAAATACCAGGCCTTGAAGCATTGAAACAATAGGGACTCTTGGTCTTGCATCAATCTCTAGCCTTGTTTTGCTAACAAAGCTAGATTGAATTGTCTTAAATCCTTAAAGTCAATCCCACCCTCAGATTTTGGTATAGTTAGCTTATCCCAACTCAACCAATGAATCTTCCTCTCGTTCCTAACTTGGCTCCACCAAAACTGAGCACACATGGACTGAAGTTCTTCACACAACTTTATAGTTAGTTGAAACACTCCCATCGTATATAAAGGACTAAATTGTGCTACTGCTTTGATCAATATTTCCTTCCCCGCTCTTGATAATAATTTTTCTTTCCACCCCTAAATTTTTTTCCAAACTCTATCTTTAAGAAAAGAAAAGGTATGGTATTTCTGCCATCCAACCAATGTCGATTAGCCTAAGTAAGACTTCTTCACCCCCAATAGTGCCTTGATCATATCTCTATGCTGGGTCGAGGTATAGGACATGGCAAAATGGGTCAAAATTTTCTGACCCGACTTGAAAAGTACTTGACCCGAACCCAATTATTTACCTAAAGTAAAAACAGTTGACCCGTGACCCAACTTGATTTTTTTTGCGAGTCAACTCGATTTGACCTGGATAACCCGTGACCCGACTTGTTTAAAAAAATTTGCTAAACAAATATTTAAACTACGTCCTGATATTAAGTGCATAAAGTACAAAGCACCAAAACAAACCAATAGTCAATAAATTACAAGACAAGACAATAGCTTCAACCTTCACATGCAATTTGACTATTTGAGGGCTTCACAACCAATAAAGCTTCAGCTCCACTGCCTCCACAGACATGACATGAGAGAATGAGACAAGACTTAGACAACATAACACAACCATTAAAAAAAAAGAAAATAATCTAATTCAATTGACTAGCTTAGCTGTAGTCCAAAGCCAAATGCACAATTCACAAACATGAAAGAGTGAAACACTGAAACATGACAACCACATCCATAAGGGCTAAAGCGGCAAAGCTTCCTCAGTGAGTCAATTCCTCACTTCCTCTACTCTTGTCTCTTGCGCTGCGCCTTTGCCCTTATCTTCACACTTTTTCAATTTCAAGCTTACGCCTTTCTACCTCTACACTTTCAGCTTTTCTTCGCCTCTGCCCTCTACTATTTTCTCTCTGTGACTGTGCCTCTTCTCTCTCTCTCTCTTTTTATTTTATTTTTTTATTTTTTTATCTTCTCTTCTTAGTTCTTTCAATCCTTAAATCTTCAAACCAATCTTTCTCTTTCTCAGCATATATGCTCAGATGCTCCACACTCTACTACTCTACTTTCTCACTCATCTGTCTCTCGCCACCTACAGGCCACACAGCCTAGATCTCGCCACCTGCTGACCCATTTAAGAGGAGCACAACCACAAATCATCAACTATAATGAAGGTAAGTTAAATCCTTTTCATCATTCTCTTAAATCCCTAAATGTTTTTAGTTTTTGGATTGATTTTTTAATATCATGATTTAGCAATAGTAATATAGTATATTGCTCTGCTAACATTATATTTAATTGTTTGTGTGTTTGATTGTTGAAAAAATTGAAAATGTCATTGACTCATTGTCATTTGGATGAATATCTTATGTAGCTATGTTCACAGTTTCTTTAGTTGTTTTAAATAGACTAGGATTTTAATTATATATTTTACTTTGATAATTAGAGAACAACGGCTTCTCTGGCTATAAATTTGGAAAGTGATGATGATACTGTAATTATGGATACTTCTACTAATCATTCACCATCTTTAAGAGTTAATTCAAAATCAAAGGTTAAGAAACCAAAAAGAGTTTCAGGGAAAAAAAAAAAAAGGAAAAACAAAACACTTCTTCAATTTGGACTGAATTTGTGAAATTGCCTATTGATGAAGAAGGGTTAAGTAAGGCTATTTGTCAATGGTGTGGGAAATTTTTTTTGTTGGATAGTCATAATGGAACATCAAACTTGCATCGCCGATAATTCAAATGTTTAAAACGAAATGAAGTAAAAGAAGATGGTGAAGAAGAGGGTAGGATGTTACAAAACAAGATAATTAAAGAGAGCTCTTGGTGGAAAGAGAATTACAATCGGTTTCCAGAGCTCTCTTTAATGGCACGAGATCTCATGAGCATTCCAATAACCACTGTTGCTTTTGAATCAAATTTTAGCACTAGAAAAAAAATTCTTATTCCATATTGATCACGTATTTTACCTGAGAATGTGAAAACTACGTTGTATACTAAAAGTTGGCTATATGGATTTGAAGGTAATTTAATTTATTTATAGTCATAATTATATAATTTTAATTCTTTATTGATTTGCTTTCATTGTACCTTAAGTTATATTAAAATATTGTATTGTAGATGAAGATATTGACGAAATTGGCCAACTTGAGCTACAATTTGCATGTATGAATATTTGTAGTGCTGAATTTGGTACCAACGTTGAGTAGATTGAAATTGAGGTGTATTTCTTATAAAATATTTGCTTATTCTTCTTTACTTAATATGTTATGTTTATTTTTAAATCTTTTTTTGTTTAGTTTATCTTTCTAAGTCTAACTTTACTATTATTTTAAATGCAACAGGAACATGTGCACTTAAGAAAGTCGATAACGTGATATGGTCCATGACATGTATATTTTTTTCTTTTGTGGGAATATTATTATTAGTAATGTAAACTTATACTTTTTACAAGTTTGCTATCATGTGTGTGAATGTAGAAGCAAATTTTGGCTTACTAACAAACTCTGGCTTGCTATCATGTGTGTGAATGAATTGTACAACCATAAATCAAAATGAATGAATGGAGGATTTAGAGACTAAGCGCACGAATTGTGCTTTTGATGAGTTCACATTAGCACCATAGTGTCCTTTGGCTTTGGTGAGGAGCAAGGGAAATCCCAGTTCTTTAATATTAGTGTACAATGCATGTGCATGTTATATGTGTTGGTAAATTACTAAATTGGATGTATACATCAGTTGGTTGTACTCCATTATAGTTTGCCATTCTTTACTTGCCACCTTCATTTTCTCTTCCTACTTAAACAAATCGAAGATTATACTAAGATTAGCTTCTAGAAAGCTGGAACAAGAGTTGCACCAAATTTGGATATCAAGTGTTTAGTGGTAATTGGTAACAGTATTACCAGTGAGAATCTAATCACAATTGAGGAACTCATAAACGATTAACAGATTACATCTATTTAAAAAAAAAAAAAAACTTGTTTGAAAAATATGAGTCAACCCGACCCAACTCGTAATCCGATTAATCCGTTCAAGAATGACCTGTGACCCAATTGACTTGCGAACCCAATTGACCCAACCCGACCGAAATCTACCCAACCCGCCCGTTTCGCCACGTTAAGCCACAAAGTAACAATTGCGACCAAAATTGAACTTTGCCAATAATTGATGGGCCAAATTAGTAATTCACAATTTGACCAATTCAAAAAAAAAAAAAAAAACTATATATATTTGCAGCTTCCCGTCACTGATAAAAAAAAAAAAAAAAGCATTGGTCGGTTACATTTTGCAAATCAATTCTCACACAAAGATTCCACACTCTCTCTCTCTCTTCTCATCCTCTGACAAATTCGCAAGAAAGAAAAAGAAAAAGCCAAAAAAGCAAAAGCAAAAGAGCGCTAGTGATGGAGAAAGAGAACAACAACGAAAACAATAGCAGCAGCAGCAGCAACAACAACAACAACAACAACAGCACCTGGAGCATGTTAACGTGCGAGAAGCTGGACATGGTGGCGAACTGGGTGGGGTCCAACGTGGCCTCCGCCTTCTTCGCCTCCTTGGAACGCTGTTCCTGCATCAACCTCAGCACCACCGATCTCGACGACAACGACACCGCCGACGACGAGTCCCACGATCTTCCTCTCATCTTCTCCAACGACAGCCACAGCCACAACCTCAATCCTAAACCCAACCCCATCGTCGCTGCCGTTTCCAATTAGCTCTCACGCACTCTCTCTCTCTCTCTCTCTCTCTCTATATATATATAGGGGTTTGTTCATTGTTTTCTTTCTACTTCTTGTTTTTTCACAGAATTTCAATTCTGGGTTTCATTTCTTCTCTGTCAATATGGATTGTACTTATACGTACGCACGCTTTTATTATAGAAAGATTATAAAAAACATATGTGGGGTTTCGATTTGGTGCGATCTGTGTGATGATTGATTGATTGTTTGTGCTTGACTCTGTCGAATTGGATTGGGAATTTTGAGATCTTACGAATTGTGGGTTGACTCTCAATCTATGTGAGTTGGATTATTATGACTTGAATTCCTTTGTTTGATTGTGGATTTTTTATTCTTCTCCATTTGGGTTTGTGGATTTTGTGATGTTGGAATTTACTGTGGGCTTGAATTCTACTCCAGCTGCATAATTTTTTTTAGTTTAGTTCAGTATTTCTTGTAAGCTATTTTTATGTGAATGGTTTGTTCTTTTTTTTTTCTGTGTGTTGCTTAGAGGAATTAAAATCTGTTTGTTACTAATAAAATGCAATTTGCTTCTGATGCTGGGTTTAGAATCTATCGTTTTTCTCCTTTCTGTTGCTTCTTTTTGGGGGAAACTTGCAGTTCTATGACATTTGTGTTGGCCACCTATGTTTGGGTCCTAGTTATTCTACAAAGGTTGAGTCTTGCATTAGATATTTGGTTCTTTATGGGGAATGCGTGACTGAATAATACCTTTGACGTTTGATAATGTATTGTAATTGGCTTTCCCTTCTCCTCTTGGTTACCGTAGCGAGTGAACTTCTCCAATAGCATTTGTTCCCTGTCATTGTAACCCAGAGGGGTAGCACAATCAACCTTGGATCACGTCTTGTGAAGTTTAGGTCCTTAGGGACAAAACTTGCATGCAAATAAAGAATTCATGATTGGATATGTCCCATTTTTAGCTTTGTTTTCCATGGTTTAACATGCTCTGTGTTCCATGAATCCATAACGATAATGTAAATGAACTTATGAATGTATGCATGCATCTGCCATTTTGATGTTGATATATGGATCCATGGAATTATTGGAAGTCAATGATGACTTGCCAATTGAGCTAGGCACCTCCTTCCCTTATAAGCAATTGAGTTTTGTGTATTGTACTGCTTTTAACCTGTTCCGTGGATGACATGACTGCCAAATGAGCTAGGCACCTCCTTCCCCTTATAAATAATTGAGTTTTGTGTATTGTACTGCTTTTAACCTGGTGAAACCCTGAATCCATAACCATAACGTAAATGAACCTATGAATATATGCATACATCTGCCATTTTAATGTTGATAAATTGATCCATGGAATTATTGGAAGTCAATGATGACTTGCCAATTGAGCTAGGCACCTTCTTCCTTTATAAGTGCTAAGTGGAGGGTGAGGTCGTGGGTTTAAGGCTCATCGGCTGCGTGTGTTTTTTACCAATAATAAAAGATGGAAGTAGATGATGATTTACTTCTACTTATTCAATGTGGCTGGGCTAAAAAGCTTTTGACCTTGTTTTCCTCTTCAAATGGACAAACAGAGAAAGAAAGTTAAGAAACTAACAGGTCATGTACTCTTGTAGTTAGGTTGGTTTTGATTTTACCTCTTTTCTCTTGTCTGGCCCTTAAAGCAATGAAACTTCTGGTGTTGTTGCTTTTCCTGGCCATTACAAAAAGTAAAGTACATTTCCTTAGGTGTTGTACATTAGGTTACCCAATTAAATTCAAACATATAGCTCTATTGAATATAATTTTCCTTGAGGAAGATAACAATGTTTATATTGTATTGATCAATGGCCATGTGTTTGATTTTAATTGGGGAACCTAATGCACAACACCTAAGGTAATAAACCTAAGTTTTACCCTTTTTATTTATGTCTTGAGCTAAAGTGTTGAATCTTAAGAGTCATAAGACTCATTACAAGTAGAAATTTATATGTAATGTGGGCATTTTGCTCATGTGGCATTGAGCTCAAACATTGACATTTTTCATGGATAGAGCAGCCTATGTATGTTACTCTATAGACTTGAAATGATTATCACTGTCTTGATAAGTTTATCTGCGGTCTAACGTAGCCAGAATCTGTAGTGGCATTAAGAGGAAGAAAAGGTTCTCTGGAAGGGAGCTTTTCTCCTCGGTCCTGAGAGGAATTTGTTCACTTACATATTATATGGATATTTACATGGTGTTCTGCAGCATGATGGATTCTAGGTATACACAGAGGAATATGGAACTTACTTTCCATCTGTATTGGGGATGAAGAATATATGCTTTCTTTGGAGAATTGACAAAGAATATATCAGAATTGAAGCTTTTTTCTAGCATGATGTGGCTTGAGTGTATGTGATGTTTAGTCAATTTCTTAGGCCCTTCTCAGTTAACACTCACACACGGGGGATTTATTTCCCCTCTAAAAATGGTTTTCTATGCATGAACACAAACTGCTTAACCCGTTGAACATGAATACCCCGAAATTACTTGACAATAAGTTTTGGCAGGTGGCTTTATTTGTCCGCAGGTTTTACTACCTAAAGGCGAGTCTAAAGAGTTCTTCTTTAGAAAGGTTCCCTACGTTGTTATTAAAAAAATGTCTAGAGTTGGTTGGAAAAATAATGGTGGATACAAATGTGGATTGAAATCTTGACATTAAAATGGTAATTTGTTAGGCTTAGTGGCTTGTCATGGTGATGCTCGAGTTTTTCAAATTTAATCCAAGGTCTTAGCTGCAAGTGCAACATCTGACAAAATTATTAAAATGTTTTCATACTCTGCCTGTGTTCCTTGTAATGGCTATTGCTCCATCCTGCTCGTTACCTATAGCCCTGACATTGTAATGTCTGAAGAACTCAAGACAATCTGATAAAAAAGCATCGCATATGCCAATACCAGTAAAAAACAATGGGCTGCACAAGATTTTACCACTGCTTTTAAACTGAAACAAATGTATTTATGGGCCTTTGTTATACAACAGTCAACAGATGATTGCTTTAACAGTACTGTAACTACAAAAAAAGTGTCCTCTACAACTGAAAACAAGTAGAAAAAGGAAAATGAAAGCCCACATACATTTAAGTGACACAAGTAAACTCACTTTGCAGATAAAAATAAACCGGCAAAGTCTGAACGTCGCAGAGCTGTATGCTACGGCTTGCGACACATATTTTCCCGTTTACAACTAAAATATGATTGTGAAAGCAGAAACATCAACATCAACATCAATCTAGCTACGCAAATATCACTTATCTTTATGGTCTCTCCAGCAAATGAGCATCAAGATGCAGCGGCGGATGATGTACAGCCTTGCTCGCTTCTCTTTCAAAACCCCACTTGAACTTTGAACTTTGCATCGTCTCCTCAGCCGAAAAGCCTGCCATCCCATGCTCCTTAATAATATTCTCCCCCTCTCTCTCTCTCTCACTCACTCTCTCTCACAGTTGCTTTTTTACAAAAGAACTTATTATTATTATTATTAGAGAACATAAAAAAGAAAAGCAAACCTTAATAATCACTTGTGGGTCCCACTTTCATTGACTGGTCCTCGCTTTCTTTTTTTCTTAATACTATTTACAGTGAGAAATTTGTGGCAGGAGGTTACAGTAGTTACTTACTTTGTTTTGTCTTTGCATGAGTGCTGTTAGGTTTATACATTACTGCCGTAATTTGATTGAGGTTGGCGTTAGGAATGTTGTGGCATCCGTAGAAGCTCTGCTGAGGTCTTTAGAGCCAGGTTTCAGCTTTCATATGCTGCCTGTTGGCTACACTGTTTCAGCATTTGGGGAGGAGTCTATGGTCTATACTTAATTATTACGTAGCTACCTCTTTGCTATTATTATAGTATGCTGATGAGGTCATTAATCAGTGAAGAAGTCTTTTGGTGTCAATCTTCATCATCATTTTCTTTGGAAGTGCATGAAGATGGTGACTGGTGACGGCTGCCTTGTTGTGTAATGAGGATCTAATAAAAGGGTTGTCATTTTTTTAGCCTAATCGTTATCCATCCAATGCTAGTATTTATTCATTCTCTGTTTCAGCCGAGGCAGAAAAAATTATTTTATGAGACTATCTTATACGGCCACTTTTACATTTACAACATATGAGTTTCACAAGTGGTGAGTGTTATGTGATGAAGATAACACTTTATTGAATCGATAAATTATTTTATTTCATTCTCTTCTTTTGCATTAAGTAGAAAAAAATTATTTTATGAGATTGTATTATAGAATGCTTTCCACATGATATGTAAGTCCCACAAATGGTGTGAGACTCACCAAATCTGAGAAGAACCTTCCATGAGACAATCTTATAAAATACTTACTTTTTCAAAGCTATGGTTGTCCCATAAAAGTAGAATTTTAATTTCCTTTCAAGTTGATCTTATTGGATCCAAAGAAAAATAAAAATGTGGCAACTTGTGGGCTCATGGATTACTATTAGCTAGGTCTATTAGTGTTAGCTAATTTCATGTCAGATACTTTCTTAGTAATCTGCAAAATTTTCATGTATTGAACTTCATTTGAGTTGTAATTGCATTGATACAAGAGGATCAAGAGTTAAAGTTGGTTTTGCAACAACATGTATCTCACTCAAACAAAATCTCATTGTTATGAAAATTTCAAGCGAGTTTAATAGATTTCAAAAATTAGCTAGGTAAAATGTTTTGCTTGAAATTCGATCGAGTGAGGTGGCACTTAAGAAAAACTTGCTACCCTTTTTCTTCGTTATTCTCAAATCCAATTGCACCTCTTTAGTGTCTCATAAAGCCATGAAATCTCTCAACCTAATTCATAGTAGAGAGGAGATCAAATCCAACACTCCCATTTATCCTTGTGAGCCATGGATTGAGTGATTGGTGCTAGAAATCACAATGATTATCTCTAAACCTTACATACACCATGAATCCAAAAACTTGGTGAATGTGTGCTCGTAAAGTGTGATTAATACAATGTCACACCATCAATGAAAACAAAAATCATATGCATTAATTCCAATTCAGATACATCCAATATATTAGTGGTCAGTAATACTATAATGGTCTACATAATCCCAAACTCTTAACATGAGACACATAAGTATCTTGAAATTTAGGCCTTGTCTGAGAATCTACAAGACAGTACCATATAGCTCGAAGAGAAATGTCTGAGGTCTACTTCTTAATTAACGACCGTATCTTGTATGTAGTGATAATATGATATCAATGTATTTGGTAATTCAATGATATTTGGGATCCTTAGTATAGACAATAGCTGTCATACTACTACAATATATGGTCACAAGATTATCAGCATGTGTGACCACATGTAATTGATAAAAAAATTTCCTCAACCAAGTTGCCTCCTACATTACTATTGAGCATGTTATATTCTTTGCCTCCATAGTGGATAGATCAATCCATGGTTGCTCTGTACTAACCTAACAAATTGCTCCTTTACTGAGCAAAAATGCTTAGTTCAGTGTGAATTTATGCTTAGCTAGATCACTACTCTAATCAATACCACTATAACCAAATAAGCACAAATCTCCATTTTGATAACCAAGTGTGAAAGCTACTATTCCTTTGAGGTATCAGTGTATATTGTTTGATCAATTTTCAATGAGCAAGTTTGGGATTTGATAGAAAACTATTGGCATATCCAAAGATATAATATACATCGAGTCCGAGTTTAGTACACATCATAGCGCATATTAGACTACCCACAACACTAGAATATTTAACACCCATCTCTTACCCTTTTTTTTTTAACTTTAGTTTTGGGACACATTTCTTGGTTTAAGGTTTTGCCTTTATAAATATGAGTGTTAATGGGTTTGCAGTTATGCATTTTTGAGACGTTTTAAAATCTACTTAATGTAAGTCTATTGAGACAAACTAAGAATTTTCTTTGAAAGACCTCACAAATCTCCAAGAATATAATTTGCTTCACCTATATCCGTTGTCTCAAAAGGAAAGGACACTTACCAACTTAGTGCTGACAATAATGTCAGTGTCATTTTACTGTCAATGTTCTTCTTTGATCATTGTAAACCTATTAGCTAGAAATAATACCTCAATGGAATCCTAGATACCATTGCTCAAATGATTGTTTAAATAACCTATTAGAAATCATAGCTCAATGTAATCCTAGATACCGTTGCTCAAATAATTGTTTAAATAGATCGTTTAAACATCAAACTTTATGCTCCTGCCCTTTGGCCATGAAGGCACTCAATTGACCCATCTATATATATATAGCTCATCTAGTTTTACATTGGGAAATGCAATTTTGACATCCAATTGGATAATTCTAAAATCCAAATACACGGCAATGACAACAGTTAGGCGGATCAAGGAAAATCTCATTATTGGAAAGAGAGTTTCATTGTAGTCAATACATTCTGTCACAAGGGGTGCCTTATACCTCTCAATTGAACCCTCCACCTTAGTCTTACCTTTAAAACCATTTGTTTGCAATGGTTTTGTGTCCTTCAGAAGATCAACGAAATTCTAGACTGGATTAGTCTTCATTTCCCTATCTCTTCTTTCACTACTTTTATTCGCTCATTACTGAAGAGGGGATGTGATTAGGGGTGTTCATGAAATTGCTTGAACTGCACCAAACCGACCAAAATCGCCCGCAAAATGGAGTAATTGTATCGCACAACAAGTAGAGGTGAAAAAATGTGCAGTGCAGTGCAGTTTGCGGTTCAATGTTAAGAGCACCACACTTATATATGTGTGTCTTATTTTATATTAAATATATAGTATATATTTATAGTATATATGAAAACTGACCAAATCGCACTATGAACACCTTTAGATCTGATAGTCTCATATAGTAATGAGAAGGGATGTGATAACCTCATAATATACTTCAGCTTATCCAATAGCAGTGCCACATTCAACCTAGGGGCCGGGTTTGAACCCCTTGACGTGGAAAATATTTTTTATATATAATTTTTTAATATTTTTTTCACCTCCTTAAAATTAAAATTTGAACACCTTAAAGAAAGCTCAACAACAAATCTATTTAACACCAACTTTTATCTTATCTTCTTCAAACAGAAGAGTAATGCTATAATTAGAAAAAAGAAATTCACACATGTTGAATTTTTTACCTTTCACTAACAACTTGCTAGATTAGTAGGTGTCAAATTTTTTGTCAAAACTTTTTTGACTCTAGAATTTCTCTAAACAAGAAGAAAATCCCAACAACAAAAATTCTTAATTGAGTAATGCTATCTACAAAAGAAAAAAAAATCTTAATAAATTACAAAAACTAATAAATTATCAAAGTTGAGTTGAATAGTTATATAAAATATTTGTAAATGTAAAGAAAAAAACTAATCAATAATAAATTAGAGTATTCCTACCATGACTGCTATAGTGTAAATAGGTTTTTAAGCAATGGAATTTATAAAGAATGAGTTGTGCAATTGAATAGGAGATTAGTGGATGAATGATTACTTGGTAGTGTAAATTAAAATAGATGTGGTTGGAAGTATTGGTAATGAAACTATCATGCAATAATTTTAAAATATGAAACCTTGTAGAAGGTAATTGTAAGACTTCATGTAATTGTGTGCGTGTTTCTGTGTGTTTGAGTGTGCACGTGCGTGTGCATGTATTTCAGTGATATTGATATATTCAAGCTCTCTTTTTTATTAAATTTTGTATAATTCAAGTTTTTAATAACACTCTAAAAATATTTCTAGAGCTGCCACTTAATGTGACAAAACTATATATTATCATGTGTAACCTTGTTATCAATAGAGGAATCAAATCCACATTAAATAAAAAAAAAAAAATATATATATATATATATATATATATAGATGCCTTGGAATTTTCCTTTAGTGATACCACTATGATGTTTAATTTCCTTTAAGTTTTTGTTAAATTAAGAATTCCCTAAGTACACGTTACGCAACATTCATGAAGATAAACTCTCTATACATATATATAGGGACAAAATAAGTAAAATTTAGTATAACTCTTCTGCAGTAAGCTTTGCTGCACTTGTTCTATTCTTAAATTAAGCTCAAAACCCTACCAAATTGCTCTAACAAAAGGGCATAGCAATAAGAAATGTTCAAATGAATCGTTTCCTTTTAATTATCTTCTGCATTTGTAATAATAAGTTTGGCCTTGTCTATCACCTTTTCTTCATCAAGTTTTACCATATTCTTACCGTGTATGACACTTTTCACCTACTCTTTAAATTTTTATTAAGCTGATAATTTTAAGCATTCTAGTATAAGACAATCAAATGCTATTGCCGGTAAAGCTTTTGGGAAATTGCAAGGGCACATCCTGCAATTCAATCCAGAAGTTCATGTATTGCTTGGCAACATTTTGCTTACGTTGCACATCAATAATTATTTTAGTATATGCTGATGTTTTTGTCTCAGCCCTGTGAATTCTTTATTCCACCTTGATTTTGAATAATTGCGTCATCATGACCACTTTGTCATTTTGTTCTCTTTTACAATTTTTGTTATATTTATCATATCTTGTTTGAGATCCCCATTCTTTACCTATATACGTACATATGGATGTACAAGGAGGTAAGAATTAATCACCTTACTCCCCAACCAATGCTTTCAAGCATTAGACCTTTACCCCTATAGCGGTGGTTGGAAGCCACCATAATAGCTCAACCTGTTGTGGCAGTTTCTTAAAGTGCTACAATAGGGTGTCTATAGCTGTAGTTTAAAATACACCGGCTTTAAACTGCCGTAGCTCCAATAGGTTAACTTCTTGTGACAGTTTCTATAAGTACTATATTAGGTCTTTTATAGTGGCAATTTTTAAAACCGCTAGGAAAAAAAAAAAAAAAAAAAACGCAGCTATAGAACCAATTTTTTTTGTAGTGAGTGAGTGAGTGAGTGAGTGAGTGTGCGTGTGTGCACGCGCGATTGCGTGCCCAAAATTTTGACAGATGGGCCAACTGAGCTGTTGGGCTCACAATTTATTTAGTTCCATGGGTTTATGGATTTCCTACAATGAGTAATTCCTTTGGATAAATCGAAGCCCACCAATGCTGAATGCTAGAATTCCTCACTCAATCTCTCTCTTTACCCCTTTTTCTCTTTCCTTTATCTTATTTATAGTTTTTTTTTATAGTGGGTGAATAATGATTACTTTCTAATGCCACTCATGTGAGAGGGGCACGTTTTGATTATTCCTAATAGGGGTGGCCCCCACCTTGGGAATAGGAGCTTGGACGTTGGAACTAAAGTTAGACGCCGGATAATGCTCGGCATTAATATTTCCTAATGCACTACTGGTGTACCAAAGTTCAACCGAGCAATAGCAATACCAAGGTTCAACTATCTTATTGTCCATTGAAGTCCTGAACAATGGGTTGGCATCCTTGGGCCGTTCAATACTGGCCGCTAGGTATATTGGGCCCAAGCCCTGATACTGTTCACGGGCTGCTCAGGCTTGGGCCCAAGGGGAGATGGGCCTCTAGCTGTATCCCATAATATATATATATATATATATATATATATATATATTTGAAGTTATTTTTTATCAAGTCCCCTGAATTGGTTGTGGTTCTTTTGTTTGAAATTTCAGCACTTGCTGTTCTTTGTAGTTATACATCTTACTTGAAAGACTAAGGGAAAATTTTGCTTCTATTGATGTATTTGAAGTTATTTGGGAAATAAGAACTTATTATATTAAAAATTCTTCATTATTCTTTGCAGCTTTGTAATGTTACATAATTCTGTCATATATTTTTGTGTTTTTGGAAAACATATTCTTTTCATTTAATTTTTCTTAATTCTTTTTTTTTTCCTTTATGGTCTATCTCTATTGTAAAAAGGAATATTTATTCATATATTGCAATTGGAATTATATATATATATATATATATATATAAATAAAGATCTATCATCTATCTATTGTCTTACATAATGTCTCAAAGTCTATATTTTTTTTTATATATGCAGACTTTTCCTTTGGTTTTAGTACTCTTTTACAGTTGAGGACAGCTTAAGATGTGTTTCTCATTGAAGATTTTTTTAATATTTAATTTAACTTTAGATGGAACGGAGTTCGGTAAAGCTTAGGAATAGAGCCCATCCTGAGTATAGACAAGGAATTAAAGGCTTCCTTTGAGCATACGACAACGCGGGATACAAATTTTTGTCCGTGTAAAAAATGCAATAACTACTTTGCAAAGACTAGAGATGATGTAGAGGCTACTATCTTAGATAATGGAAATATGTTTTCGGAATATTCTTTTGTGATCTATGTTTGTGAACTAGTTTCAGTTCTAGCGCTTTTTTTCTTCATCTTCTAATTCTATTTTATCTTTTGTTCTCTGATTGCCACTTTTCCTTTACTTTTGGTTGTGTTTACTGCCAATATGATGAGAATCTGCCAAACTTAGTACAGTTTATGTTTTCATTTTCTTTTTTGGATAAGTTCAGCTTGTATTTTCATTTTCTTTTTTAGATCCGTACTCATCAAACTTGTTTGGCTTATTCAATGATGACTAACATATGACAATAACTTAGAAATCCTATCTATGTTCTCTATTCATTTAAAAATTGATGATTTTATTCTTTATCTTGTTATGTTGTTAAACTTAAGAATATAGAATTGGATTTGCGCAGAATTGTTTGGATTGAGGTGTTTCCCTCTTTAATGTCAGGTACATCCTTGAGAGTTGAGACCTTGAGGCATGCAAGAATGTGGACTTTTGATATATGTGGTTTTAGTACATTGAACAAGATTTGGACCGGTTACAGAATATATTTGTTTGGTATAAATATTTTGTAATATGTGGTTCTTGTGCATGATTATGATTTTTTTTTTAAATAAAAATAAAAAACTTATTTTGAGGGTTAGAAGCCTTAAATAACCTTATTTATCAAGGGTTGTACTTTTGAATCATTTAACCCTTGGTTATTTATAATTTTTTCAAGAGTCTGCAATCCTTAATAAAAGATAGAACACTTGTTTTGAGGGCCACGAAAGTCATCAAAATTTCATTTTCAACGGTGTAAGTTTCGAAGGTTATCAATGGTTGGTTAGATTCTTAAAATAATTTTTTTCAAGATTTTTTATACATTTTTTAAGGATTTTGCTTCCTTGATGGGCCCATGTTGGTTATCGATAACCATTTGTACTGCATCTTCCTCTTTTATGTTCAATTTTGCTTTAGCTGCTAAATTCCTTCATCAGTCAACAAAGGTTATGACTTCAAAACAGGCTACATGACCTAGAAAAGAAAAAGCCAACTTTGTTGTAGTGAAAGAATGCCCGAACGACACATGCTAAAGTTATTTAATATTTTTATATATTTTTCAAAATATAAAGTTAAAATTTGCACAATCATTAAAAAAAGCACACACGACAACTATAAATTTGGGCATGTATGTTAATAAATTATTGATAAGTGTATTTTCTTTTTCAAAAAATGTGCATTACAACTGATAATTGGGTATTTACTATTCCTTAAAATTCCCTAAGGACATGTGTTAAAGTATATTTAATGTTATAATAATTAAATAATATTTTTATACTTTTTTTTTCAAAATATAAAGTTTTTTTTTATACAAGATAAAACTTCTACTTTAGCCTAATCTAAGTGTATATGTGTGTGAAACTCCCTCTTGAAGAGTTGAACCTCGGTCCTTACCCCCTACATCCCACAAACATCTATACTTGTGAAGTGACCACCACATTAAGAATGTGCAATGGTTCAAAATATAAAGTTAAACTTGACGCAAACATTCAAAAAACACACAATCACAAGAAATTTGAGCGTGTATGTCAATGAATTATTGATAGTGTATTTTTTTAATAAAAAAATGTGCATTACATTTCATAATTAAGCATTTACTATTTCTTAACATGTGTCCTTAGGACACTCATATAGTTCTATTTGGCTCAAAGCTTTTAGCATTTTGTTTGACATTTTCCCAAGAAACTAACAAAACTAACTTTTTGAAAATTAAATAAGCTTACTCTAATATTTTATTTAAGTGATTTATAGAAGATATTGTTGACATAACCACATTTTTTTTTTTTACCATTAATTATAATAGAAATCAATGGTCTAAAACCATTGATTCAACTGGTAAAGTTTCTAATGGTTGTATAAGAAATTTGGGGTTCAATCCCCGTCTACACTAAAAACTGATGATTGGTGTTTTGGTCTGATGGTAAAGAGTTATTATCAGGAACAGATGCTATAGGTTGAAACTCTCTAAAAAAACCCATTGAATTTGATAATGCCCAAGATTATTAGTAAGTTTAAAAAAATATTAATAAAATTTTAGTAGGATTTTTTTATTTCATTTCGTTGTTATACTACCACAGATCGTCATCTTTAGTCTTTAGAGATAACCGACATTAGTTGGCATGGATTACATCATTAATTACTAGATTAGTCACACAAAATAAATTATAGTGAACAGCACCGCTAAAGCCTAGCTAATTTTTTTTTTTTTTCGAGATTTCGCTAAAACAATATTCTCTATTTGTTCCAAAATAAGAAATGTCTTTTTTCTTTTAAAGAGCATACTATTGGTGAAGAATGAGGCTCCTTTTTCTCTACCCTTATGCATGTATTTCCTCATTATTATACTATTCATAATTAGCGCCTACAGTAACAGTACTGTATTCAATCCTAATAAAATCTCAAAGAATTATGGTTCATTTGAAAAGTTCGAAGCACGTACGCCAAAAGATAACTAGGAAACCTAATATAATAAGAACTTTTTTTTTTTTGTGGGGAGGGGGGGGGGGGGGGGGGGGGGGGTGGTTGTTGTTGAGAAGAATACAATAAAAACATTTAATCAATTACTTTACTCTCATGCTAGGAGAGAAAGTAATAAACTTGTCCATTGTCTAGCTAGGCATTCTTTTAATATCTCAAATTTTGTTGTTTGGATAGAGAATGGTCCATCCATTTTTTATTCTGTATTTCAGGTTGATAAACAAGCATTTCTTCGTTATATAATCTTCAAGTTTTCTTCTTAAAAAAAATGTTAGTAAGACAAAATTCATGTTCATATAATTTCTTACACTTCTTAAATAAACTTTCATATTGGGTACATGTAGATTTATTAAATAGTGATTTCTGATTTGAATCAATAACAACAAAATTCAACTATATAGGCAATCAAAATACAAAAATGAATGTTTATCTCACATTGGTTGTGTGTGCTTAATGTTCACTATTTATAACCCTAGTCTACAACTATAAAAGTTAGGCCATTTTGTAGTTGTATTTTGGTTATATAATGTATTATAAACCTGATTTAAAATATTGATATTACTATTTTCGTATGTGTATCCTAATAAATATTAATATTTACTTAAAAAACAGTTGGACAAAAATGCCAGTTTGTATTGGGCCTCAAGTGTTCTAGTTCAACGTTTCTTATATATGGTAGTTATGCTGGAGTATTCCAACTTGTCGGTTTTTTGGAGTCAAAAGTCAATGGATCTTCAATAATTTACTCATTTAATTATACAAATAGGTGAGCAACTTCAATGCAAAGCATCCATGCATTATTAACGTATTGAAAAAGAATTACATGCATGCCACACAATGTGAGATTCGGACGATGTTGTTAGATAAACTTAAGCAATTTTAAAGTGGAAAAGAACAGATATATAAAGAAAGGTCTAAGCTATGGTTGGAATCTTATATTATTTAAGTGAATGGTAGGTTGCTTTGGAAAATAAAATAAATGCTAGTATTAGTTTAAAGGAGACTTATAAGTCCTTGACATGGACTTTGGAGGTTAAGTGATCTGACGTGAACTTCTTAATATTATTATAATATTTTCTTTTTCTTTTTTCTGTTTTAGGCATGTCTAGTGAGATTTAAGTAATTCTTAATTCATAATCTATGTATATAATAATAGAGGTAAAGTTGAGAGAAAATTTAATTAGATTTCAAACTAAAATTAAATTAGGGTCTAATTTTACACCATGTGTCTCTTCTAATTTAAATTTTTAAATTTTTGTGTCCATCTAATTTACATTTTTAAATTTTTGTGCCAAGTGAGTTAATTCAATGTAAAAATTAGATTTCAATTAGAGTTTAATTTTGTGTCATGTGTCCCATCTAATATAAGTTTTTAATTTTTGTGTCAAATGAGTTAATTTAGTATAAAAAAGAAGGAGTCAAATATAAATAAATCATAAAAAAATATATAATTTTTGAATGATTTTATATTTATGAGCTTTTTTTTGTATAAATAAAAACAATTAAAGTCTCTCTCTCTCTCTCTCTCTCTCTCTCTCAGACACACACACACACACACACACACAACACACACACACACATACACACACACATATATAAATAGCCAAAACTAAGAAAAAATCCAATTAACTCTAAATTGGAGTCTAATTTTGCGCCACATGTCTCATCTCGTTTTTAAATTTGTGTGTCAAGTGAATTATTAGGTGCAAAAATTAAAGAGTTTAAATTTAATTAGATTCTAAATTAAATTTTAATTGAAGTTCAATTTTGTGCATGTGTTTCATTTAATTTTTTAATTTTTGTGGCAAGTAAATTATAGAATGGAAAAATAGAAGAGTCTAAATCTAATTATATTCTAAATTGTTTATATATATATATATAATTATGATTATTTTTAAATGCATTCGTACACATGCACGTTGTTACACACTAGTTTTTATAATCCTAGAAGAGAAGAAGGGAACGAGCTAGATACAAAATTACAAACAACTTGAAATTTGTGATGAAAGAGTTATAATTAGAGATGGGAAGCCATGCATGCTCGTGTTTTAATAGGGCCAGAGTTCTGACACCACCACACGCTGGGCTGCAGCGTAATTTTGAAGTTACAACACATCATGGTCAGCATTGGACACAATCATCTGATTGCTCAAATTTGGTCCAGTATTTTTTTTTTTTTTTTTGGCTTTCCTAGTGAATATTTAGCTCAAAATGGCAATTTTATATGGCTTCTAGGCAACCCTTTTCAATCATTGTCTTATTGGGCTAATAATAATCTGATTTGGTGAGATTCTTTTGTGGTTGATTAGAGACTAACATAGCAATTCAATCCAGCCACGAGTTGAGAGAAGAAAAAACAGATCAGTTTCCACTCATGGTTCAAAAAACAATTGCTCATGATTCGAAGCAGTGTTTCTAGGAAGTTAGAAAAGGTCATATAAGGGTGGAAATGTATATGTTGCTAATGTTGGTTGGTGAGCAAGAATTAATTGAAAGATATTACCCTATGGATTGAAGCCTTTTGGGGTCAAGTAGTTGGAGCATTTATTCATAATAACTTCATTAAGCCAATCATTCAACTTATGTTCAGTTACTTTTGACATTATTTTGCAGCATTGCTGAACATCACATGCTAAATCACCTCATGATATTGTAATTAATATGTTGGACATAAACCACCTTCCTATCCCCACTAGTTACTAACTACATTAAAAAAAAAATGTTGGACTCAAGTATTTGTCGTAAGTGATAGTGATACTTTTAAGTAAATATTGGGGTTTTAGTGCATTAGCTAGCAATATGGTCCATGAAGAACGTTTATTGAATCATTTGAATGCTACACTTCCAATCCATATTGCAGTTTCCAATCTAAGCCAGAAGCAGCAAAAAATACTAATAATAAAGGGAAAAAAAAAAGAGAGGAGTAAAGCAAATCAATAAAAGACACGAATGTAGAAGAATATAATTGGGTAAACTCATATGGCAAGCATAATGACCAAACAAAAAGTTACAAAATGGTCAGCTGCTCAATCTAAAGGGGAATAGCCTTTAACGAAGAGGGTACTGAACAAAAATAAAAATTTAAGACAGCTATGGGAAATCTTGATGTATAGGTGGGGTTGAAATGTGAAGGCGTGCACCAACCTTGCTGATGATTGAGTAGAAGAGCATGTCTAATAAAAGCACAACAAACAAACCCATCCTTTCTTCACCTTTTGCCTATATGAGTGCCATGCATGTAAAGTAAAAAATTAAAAAAAATTAAGTTTTGTGTTGTCTTATAATCTCTGTCTTTTCAATGCTTTATGTAGCCCTTCATCTCTCCCTTTCGTACGCATACACACATGGAAACACAAACAGAAGTGGGCAGCTCATGCAAAGTAGAAATGTTAGGGAAAACAGAAGCATAATTGTAAGTTTGTAACTGGAAACATTGTCACCCTAATACGTCTCATTATCATTCAAGTGATCAGGGTTGGCAGTATAGCCAAATACTGAAAATCAAAAGTTGGAGCTCCCTTTTCGTTTGAAAGTTTTGTCAAGCAAATAGTTTCCATGTAAAAAAGATACAATATAATTAATGTCATTCAAATAATAAAAGCAAAAATAAAAGATTTAATGTAGTACATAATGATTAACAATATAAAGAAAATATAGAGAAGTCGCTGTTCTGTCATGGTGGGGTTTTGATATAGTGTTAAGAGGCAGGTGTGCTTATATTCTCAGTCAAATGACATAATCATTTCTTAGGGAAAATGTGACAGAAAGGAAAAAGAAAATACTATGTGTATGAGAGAAAGAGAGGAGAGAGAGAGGGATAAACCCTTCCCCACATTGGGGTCACATTGGATAATCACGCTCCAACACCTTATTATCACCAAACCATGTTAGAGGAATCATGAAAGCTGACAAACATGATACACCTATACAAATACCCCTTTCTTCTTCTACTCTGAATAAATAAAACAAAGACATTAATTAAGACTTTCCCTCTATTATAAAGCCCCACCTTCACCCCCATCTTGCTCTTCAATTAATCCAACTCTCTCTCTCTCCCTCTCTCTCTCTCTCTCTCACAGAAGATGGCCAACTTAACTACCTCACTTGTTGTGCTTGTGCTATGGTTAAGCTTAATATCTTATGCTTACAATGTGCATGCTACGCGTATGGCACGCTGGCCTAGAGGAAGCTCAACTAGGTTCTATGATTTCAAGGTTACTTACTAATTAATCCCTATATAAGCATTGGAATTTCATATTTTTTACCTCTTTTTTTCATTTATTTTTTTCCTCTGTATAGTCGAGCATGCATGCATGTCTATTAATGAAGTTTTTATTTAATGGCATATAGATACAAACTTTGAAAATTACAAAACTGTGCAACACCAAGGAATTAGTCACAGTCAACGGAATATTTCCAGGCCCTGTAATTTATGCTCAAGAAGATGATAGAATTATTGTCAAAATTACCAATGAGACACCATACAATACCACAATCCACTGGTACGTTAACCCTATTAATGTACTTACTTCTTTGATCAGTCATAAGATTACTTGTATTAAATATATATATATATATATATATTAACTTCACTAATAATTATTTATGTGTGTGCCTTTGTTATCGACCATTATTCTATTAAGGCATGGAGTCAGGCAGAGACTATCATGCTGGTTCGATGGGCCTTCGTACATCACACAGTGTCCAATTCAGGCTGGCCAGACTTTTACGTATGAGTTCACATTGGTGAATCAAAAGGGAACCTTTTTCTGGCATGCTCATGTTTCTTGGCTCCGGGCCACACTTTATGGTGCCTTTGTGGTGTACCCAAAGCCTGGGGTCCCTTACCCATTTAATTACCCATATCAAGAGCATATTCTACTTCTAGGTACGTATATACTAGTATATATAGTAATGATTATCACTTCTTGCTATACACTCATCGTACACATACTGCTACGTGAACTAAAATTGTATTTGCAAAACACAATTTCAAAAGAAATGTGTACAAAGTGTGCAAATTGCAATAGCGAAGGTGTGACAAGATTTTTCCTTTGTATATATGCTCCTTAGACTTCTATTATTTAAAATGAAAATTGCTTCTACTTATTATTTTGCATGTTGGATAATTTGGGAATATGGCAGGGGAGTATTATAACAAAGATGTGGTACAACTTGAACGCGCCACTATAGCAAGCGGTGGAAATCCTCCAGTAGCAGATGCTTATACAATTAATGGTCACCCAGGCCCCAACTACAATTGCTCCAACAATGGTAATAAAAATTTATTAGAGTAATTTATATTGGTTAATTATGAATAACTTGTGAAAACCCACTTCATCTAATCATTTGCTTTTGAAAACTGCTAGTAAAATAATTAAATTAGTTGTATTAGTCAATTGTTCCAATCAGATGCTTGAGATATTCCTGATTTACATATCTCAAAAAGTTAGCAATTTCATTGGTTAATTTCCATGTATAGAGATTCTGTATTATCTTATAAAGCAACCACAATAATCAATCAATCTTACGTTATCTAACACAATAATCAATCAATTGATTAATTTGGATTTTAGCCAATAAGTCTAACATATGAAAATTTTCACAAATAGTTGGGTTACATATTGTGATATGTATAACAATAATGTCATTAGCGTAATTATATAAAAGTAATATTATTCTAATCACAATTCATTATGTCAGTAATTATTAAAGTGTAATTATATAAAAATAATGTTATTCTAATCACAATTTAACATGTCAATAATTATTAAAAGAATTTGTGAAAATTTTGTGTTTATAACATTCCTATTGTGATAGCTAATTATCTACTAATCCTGTAATCATAATTTTTTTTCCCTTATGTAATGTGCTGATTATTTCAGATGTGTACAAGATCGATGTGGTTCCTGGGAAGACATATTTGTTAAGGCTGATTAACGCAGGCCTAAACTCTGAGAACTTTTTTGCCATTGCTAATCACAAATTAACCATCGTGGAAGCTGACGCTGAGTACACAAAGCCATTCACCACAGACCGTGTGATGCTTGGACCAGGCCAGACCATTAATGTCCTAGTCACTGCTAATCAGCCCATAGGAAAATACTCCATGGCCATGGGACCCTACAGTTCAGCCAAGGGTGCTGCTTTCCAAAATATATCAGCCATTGCCCACTTCCAATACTTAGGTGCTGTGACTAATAGCGTATCATTACCAGCCCAATTACCAAGTTTTAGTGACAATCTTGCTGTTAAGACAGTCATGGATGGACTAAAAAGCCTAAACACTGTTAATGTTCCAAAAGAGATTGATGCCAACCTTTTCATCACCATCGGATTGAATGTCCAAAAATGTCAGTCTAAGAAACCCAATCAAAATTGCCAAGGCCTTAATAATGGGGTTATGGCGGCATCTATGAACAACATTAGTTTCATAAAGCCACAAATTTCGCTTTTGGAAGCTTACTACAAAAAGATGAATGGTTCTTTCACTGAGGATTTTCCTGGGGTACCCCTTAAGTTCTATGACTTTGTCAATGGGGCCCCTAATAATATTCCTAATGACACACAGGCTTTGAATGGGACCAGGGTCAAGGTCCTTGAATATGGCACTAGGGTGCAACTCATCTTGCAGGACACTGGGACAGTCACCACTGAGAATCACCCAATTCATCTTCATGGCTATAGCTTCTATGTTGTGGGGTATGGCACTGGGAACTATAATCCACAAACTGCAAATTTCAACTTGGTTGACCCACCTTACATGAACACTATTGGAGTTCCTGCTGGTGGATGGGCTGCTATTCGGTTTCTCGCTGACAATCCAGGTATTTCTCTTTCGAGTAATGTTAAGGATATAACATTTTTCCATCTTTTGTTACAATTAGATTCAAATCACATTCACTTGGGGCCATTACTTGTATCGTTCTTATTATGCACTAATCACAGTTACGAAAAATTTTGGTTATTGATTCTGTAAGTAATTACTTCAATTTTTATTGCAGGGGTTTGGTTTATGCACTGTCACTTAGACATACATCAATCATGGGGATTAGGCACGTCTTTCATTGTGAAGAACGGGGAGGGGGTCCTGGAAACACTTCCTCACCCTCCGGCAGACCTGCCACGGTGCTAGGGTACTGTTGGATAGATGAGAACTCTAATTCTAATGGACTGTTGTGAATTGTGATAGTAATACCCATTATCCAAGCAGGGAATTTTTTTGGCCAAGTGTGTAATATGTGGGGTTGTTTCATTTCTTTTGGACCATGTAATTGTGATTGTAAAAATGCAAAGGGTTGGATGAATAAAACTGCAAGTTCTTTGTTGTTTGTTTGGGCGTTGTTCTATATATGTTAGGTAGTAACTAGCTGTCCATCACATAATAGGTAGTGAAGGCAACTCCCTCCTCGGTTCAGCGAACTAGTCCATCAAGATTCAAAAGGTTGTCTTTTTTACTTTTTTATGCCAGATAAGGTTATGGCAGTTGAGGAAACCCATTAAAACTATATATTGGGCTACCGACAACCTAACTTCAATTAGTGCTGATTAGTGTAATAATTACACACATTCACACGATCATTCGGCTGGATTATTTGGACTTTCCACAATGTTTATAAAATGGGGGCTATGTTGTTGGAAAGCGCCTCCATATGGCACTTTTACCTCAATATTGATTATAAAAATATTATGACTATAGAAAGATCTCCAAGAAATAAACAATAAAAATGAAGCAAACCCAAAATCAGAAAATAAATAAACACACACAAACTAAAGAACACCAATGATATACGTGATTCGGCTTTTGGCCTATATCCACGATGAAGAAGTTCCACTAATCAAATATAGATATATACAAGTTGGTGTATCAGTATTCTCACAATAACCCAATTCCCAATACACCCAATAGCTCTATCAAATATACAAAGAATAGAGAAAATTAACCTTGCACCCTATTCTAAACTAGAGAACTCTCACAAATATGCAACAACCGAACTCTCTATATCACTCTAAATTGCCACAAAACAGATATCCTAGTAAGTCGGCTAGGTAATGGTTTAAAAGCAATCCAATAACAAGAGTCCTAATAGGACTTGGTCACTTATTAGTGGACCAAAAACTAAGCCACACATAACAAATCTCCACCTTGGCTTGATTTTAGTCTAGCCACACAAATGAAACTTCTCTGCTGCCAAACCAAAGCCCCCCAAGGGCTATCACAAACTACTAAAACCCTTGGGAAGTGTGTCTTTGATAGTAAGATTCTTTGATTAGAATCTTCCCTCTTGTTGAAAAGGTTTCACTCTCTTGCTTCCTAAAAAATAAGAATTATAGATGCAAGGTGAGTTTGCTCTAAATAATTAAATCTTTGGCCACCCAACGTTGTATGGACCTGAGATTTTGGGTCACAATTTATTTATACGTGAGTTAAGACTCAATTCTACAGATTAGGCCCCAAACTTCCCTTAGTTCCTTTCGACTCCCAAGTGTTTCCCAGTGTTTCTCCTCTCTATTGCTCTCTCACTCCCCAAATTTTCCAACCCCTTCTCCTTTGCCTTCTTCCCCTTCTTATAGTCTTTTATTAGTGGGGTCATAATCATTATCTCCCACTTCACACATATTCCTAAGTTCACCAGAATCCTAAGGGATCCTCACGACTTAAAGGATTCCCTTGGAATTTGTTTCAAATATCGAATAGTGTTCGGAGGTGATTCCCCAATGACACTACCAGTCCTCGGCTACCGATCTTACTAGGTCCGTGTTTCACCCCAACTACCTTTGTTATCGATCAGCATCTACCCGACCACTTAAGAGTCTCTCAAGTTGTCTTCCCATCGACCACAGTCTTGATCTCGGGGTTGGGCCCCTCGTGCTAAGGCCCAAGGCTAACTCTCTCCTTGCGTACCTAGTTCAATATATCCGTTGGGCCTCGGGCTTTATGTTGGATTTTGATCAAGCAGGCAGACATGGTTGGCCGAGCCCAACTCACCCACAAAATCTATTATCAAGTCAAGTTACTAATTAGTTTCTTTTTGGTGTAGCTAGAATTTGAATTCAATACCCTTATTCAGAGAAAATAAACTTTACTAACCGAACTAACTAAAACCCCCTCTTAGATTTATGATAATCTTCTAAGATTAATCCAGAACTACCTCCCAACCCCATCCCACTATCATTTTATCATACAAAGCAGGACTTAGACTCGAGCTTGTTGGATTCATAGTCCACAGAGCTCAACAAACATAATTTCTTTTGATTCAACATGGGTTGCATAAAATGAGAATGAATATAACATTAGAACACTATATATTATCGGATTTATAATTTGGAGAGGATGATATATATATATATATTTTTTAGAATTTTGAAAGTAGGTCATTTATAAGGATCCTAATACACTCAAATTTATTTTTTTTTTTTTTTTTTTTTTGAGAGGATGGGTTGGGCAATAAGTAAATTGATTATATAGACAGATCATATGAAAGAGTAGAAACCCAATAATTTAATGGGTCCAGTTAATGGGTGCCCTTGGAGCATTTGTTATTGAAATATTTTAACAAAGTTTTGATATCATTTTTATGAAAAACATAAAAATTGGTAAAAAAAAAAAATCAGTTATATTTTTCCCCATAAAAAATTATAAATATGGTTCATAAACCAATGTCCTTAAGATATCTGCTAACTCTTTCCTAATTTAATAAGGGTTGTGCTAACGAGTGCTCTTAGGGCAATGATTAATAATCCATTTCAAAAAAATTTTAAATTCACTTTTATGGAAAATGGAAATAATTGTCAAAACATTAATGGCTTTTTTTTTTTTTTCTTTTAGCATTTCCCATCTAATAATTCTAGAATACCTCTCTCCAAAGCTTCTACCCTAACTCGTTGGGATTCTATAAAGCTTCTAATCTAACTCATTGGGATTCTATTAACAGTGAAAGATATTCAATTCAAAGCCTTACTCCATAACAGAAATAACTTGGTAACCACAAGGAAATAAATGCCTAGGTAACATTATGCTTAGACTTCATTTGGATGAATTTAATTTTCATTTCTAAAAAATGTACAATTTTTTTAAAAGTACCACATTAAAAAAAAAAAACTGGGAAACGACTTTTTTAAGTTATTGCTGTATTTTTATACAACAAACAAATAAACTGATGAAAAAAACTTGGCCAAAATGCAAAACACCCCCTAAGGTTTTAACTTTTAATGCTTTCGTATAATCCTTAACATTTTTATATCCACCAAAATGACCCTTGTAACTAACTTCTGTTAACTCTTATGAATGAAAGAATGTCGTAATAATGACATGACCACGTAAAGAAAACTTATTAACTAATTCACGTTACTAACCATGTGAATTTTCTATTCATAAAAGCTAATTGGAAGTCAGTCCCATGGATCAATTGGACAGATATAAAAACCTTAGCAAGTTATAAGGAAAAATTGAATCATAAAAGATGTTTTTGCAACTAAGCCAAACCTCATGTGGGTGTTTTTGCATTTAGGTTAAATAAATTCATCAAAACTTACCACTAGAATTACTAAAATTAATAAACATTAAAAATAATTATAAAAAATAAAAAATATATCGTGAGATGGTCTCATAAAACCTATGTCCCAATAACATGTGAGTCCCACGTTATACAAAAATTTTTCTTACTAGAAGACAAATAGAACAAACTAGCTTTAAAATTTTCCTTCCTGAAAAAAAAAAAGCTATAACCACTAATCTGTAGCATGCCCGAAAGTCAAGAGAAGTACAAAGAAGCTGGTGTTATTGACTAGGATCCTTTGAAAGGTGGCTACTGGTTAGCACCCCCCTATATATGGTTGGAACTTGGGAGTCAAATATTCTTCCATTTGATACATGAGGAGGGGACAGAAATACGAGATTGATTCTGCATAACTTTAAAAATAAATATAGTTCACGGACTCACAGTGGTTGTGCAATAGCAACAAGCCATGCATGGTATGATCTCCGCCACCACAAGGATAATCTTCTGGATAAAAGCACTGGCCTGGGGATTCGTTCAAATGTCCCAGACAAAAATTTAGTGGAATGTCAGACCCGTATTCATTTTGATACATGTACCCATGATCACGACAAAAATTTACTTGAATGTCAGACCCCTATTCATTTTGATACATGTGCCCAGATCATGATGAGGTATTACATGTTTCCGGTAGATGTTACCTTTTTCTCTCTCTTATAAGAGAGTAGACCTCATATATGTGCGAGGTCTACCCCTTGTGAGAGAGAAGTAACATACACTGAAAACATAGTGAAATTTTTTCAGGATCACACTTTAATCTCAAACCCAAGCGATAATTGATAAAAAAAAGTAATCCTATTATATATAGTGCAGCAGAAACCCATATTTAAAAATATTACTTCATCAAAAAAAACATTATAATACTATTAAAGCACAGGTAGTACTAGGATGATAGTACAATAAGCTTGTTTAACCAAAAACAAAAAAAAAAAAAAAGATAGTACAATAAGCTTGGGAAGTACAATAATTACAATAAACAAGGGAGTACAATACTAACCAGATTCCTGAAGAACTTGAAAGCACTATTATAAAGTAATGAACTAATAAGTTACACAGTTGTGATTTGATATTAAGGGTCCGTTTGGATAGAGTTTATTATGAAAACTAAAAACACTGTAGTAAAATAATTTTTAAATGTGTGAATAGTATTGCGAGACCCATTTTTAATAAAAAATTGTAAAAAAAGTACATGAACAGTGCGCGCACAGTGCATGAACAATGCGTGTACAGTAGCGTATAGTGTGCGCACAGTACGCGCACAGTATGCGTCTGCCCTTCTTGTCTCCCCGCAGCAGAACCGAAAAAAAAGAGAAAAAAAAAAAAAAGAAGCAAAACGCTTAAAACGCAAAACGTGAAAAATAAAAGCTGGATCCAAACGCTCTCTAAGAGTTATTGTATTGTTTCACATGATATTTGGTAGAAATTAAGAAACTCAAAATGCGCTTGAACTAATTGTTATGTTTACAATAACTCAAGTAGTGCACATGACTTTACTCACTATCATCACATGGTGTGAACTCGATGAGTCTACAACAAATACTCATTTTTTTAATTCAGCCAAAAAACAAGGTGATGAACTAATATTAAACAATGATTCTTTCAGCACCAGCAGAAACACAGTTTTCATTAAAAAATAAAAAAGCACAGTTTTCAATTGCGAATCTTCCCTTTATTCATATATAGCAATATAGAATTGTTAATTTGTCATTGGGCTTAGGGAAAGCCCTTGGAAATATTGTTCAAAGAAACAAGTGCAGCTAACAGCCCAACATATCATACTATTCATAGCATTGAAAGTAAATCCAACAACCCAGCTTTCCTCAGGTAGCAATGCTGGTACAACAACCCCTCAAAACATAGGCTTTCAGTGCATAGGTACTGAAACAATGATAAATAGGGCCAGTCATTTTCTTCCTATGAAAGCAGGTGACATGCATTTTTATCCCTTCCATTGAATAGCCTCTTGCTCAAATGAGTATTCCGCAAACACAGTTGGGAAAGATTGGACTTTCCTCAAGAATTTCCATATCATTTCCTTTTACAATGTTGGATTGGGATGCTCATTTAGGCAAGATGCTTTGCATGGAAAGGCTAGCGGACATCCACAACATTAAATCAAAGATTTTACATCAAAGAGGTACGTATAACTCTTTACCTGTTTCAGTACTAGTCACTCATTACTCGTATATTGTATTGCCTAATCTACACATGATTAAAAATTAGGAGGAAAAGTCACATCCATCCAAATAGGTCTCCTTCACGCAAGTTCCTTTCAAATGTTGAAATGGGATGTCATTTAGGCAAGGATGCTTTGCATTGAAGGCTAGTAGACATCTACAACATCAAAAAAAAAAAAGGCTTCACGTAAATAAGGTATGTACAACTCTTTCACTGTTTCAGTACTAGTCATGAATTATACTGCCTGATCTAGACATAACCAAAGAATTACAAGTCATACATCAACACAAATATATCTCCCATTCATTTTTAGAAAAAAAAAATTCAATTTATACAATGCACTAGAGAGGGATCATGAAAAGAATCTCTCTATAATCAATTTGATAAATGACTTCTTAATTGGCAACTTGTTTCAAATTGGAATCCAAAAATCAAAAGGCAGATATTATGGGTTGATAATCTCCGAAGTCCAGCACTTCTCTCCATTAACATTCAGTCCAGATGCGAATTTTACCCTTAAGTTGCTCTTCAAATTCAAGTAATCAACCTGCGGATAAGTGGATATCATAACATTAAGAATTGGAAACAACTAGATCATGAAATGCATACAAGACTAGAGAAGGTACAAAACCTGATCTGGATCTAGAACCAGCAGACAAAATGCCACAACTGGACCTGTGGAAGGATCTAAGAAATCTTGGTGTGGTTGCTCACTTAGACAGGGAAGACCTGGACTAGGCCCTGAATACTGCAGTCTTGATTTCAGAGAACTAGCAAACCAAGATATCTGTCTTTGCTGCATAAGGAATTAAAACGTATAAGGAAATGTAAGCATTGAAGATAGAGCTTGAATGATAAAGCATTTATAACATAGAGCATTAAGACTTAAGAGGTATGGTTTGGCCTGAAAAGTCCATATAAGAAAAATCTATATTAAAAATACAACTTTAAGCAAAAAGAGTACAAAGCAGTCAAATAGCACAAGCAAGAAAAAGGAAAAAAAAACAAAAAAACAAAAAATTAATTACAAAAGAGAAGAGAACTAATAAACAAAGAGAGAGAGAGAGAGAGAGAGAGAGAGAGAATCACTAGATGTGAGTCCCCAAACCGGATAACAATTGAACAAAAAATCACAAAATGAAGTGAGTAGTTGGTCTCCATCAACATCCTCAAACGTACATCTATAATGCTCCCTCCATTTACACCACATAAAGCACAACCATACTAAATTCCAAATGTTTAACAAGTCTTTCCCCATCCAAATTTTCCAACCAAAAAGACGATATAGTACTGTTCTTGGTAGGACCCAAGAAACCCCAAACCAAACTACAAGTTCATTTGTAAAACTAAAGGTTCCAGTTGGGTTACAAGACTCTTGGCCTTTTAATTTTATATTATGACAAAATACACACGTAAATTTGAAAATTATGCATAACTAAAGTTTGGAAAAACTTTAAAAGTAGTGAGGCATTGCAACTAAGCCAACAGTTTGATTGCTCACGTTTAAAGTTTGATGAACTGCTATTAACTTGGTGCAAACACCAAATATGCCATTGACCAGATTGATGTTGATTGATTCTAATGGACCTGATTGATCATAATTAATGCTGGTTGATGCTAAGCTTTTTAGAATCCAATTTTATTTTCGTATTATATGTAATTAGTTACGAGTCATCTCATTTTCTTACTTGGTTATGAACTTACTTCCCTTGCTTCCTTGATGTAACTTGGGAATCCTATTTATAGGCCTTAGAAGTCACTATTATAGATAACATGACCATTAATTAATAAATTTTGGTTGGGAATTCCTTCCAATGCTTCGTGCAAACTTCAAACAACCCTTAGTGCTAAAGCCAGGGCTTCTATTTTTGTCTCTCTAGTAAATCTTAGTTATAGACTCTTAGGTTTCTCTCTCATATTATATTTTCCCTGCAAATACAACATGGGTTTAGTCCTAAATTTTGATGTGGCACATTGTTAGCAGAGAACGCCCCAACAAGTATCTATATTGAATCCATTCATAATTAAGTGACTAAATTTTATGTTGGTTGTCAATCTACTGCAACCCTCTCCCTTTTCCCAGACTTGGGATCGGTTATGAACAAAATATATGACACCAAGCATAGACATAGACAAAGTTCTATTTTCCCTAGAAATATCTTTGAGAATTTTGTGCAACATCATGACCTCATGGTTTGGGAGGAATATTGCAATTTACCCAAAGGGAATCAAACGTCATAGTAGATTTAACTTCATGTTCTTAAAGCATGTATGGGCAAGTTTTGGGTAGCCAAAATTTGAGGTTAAGGTAGCATTTTAAACCAATGTTGGTAAATGCGTTGGCACACTTAAGCACAAAGGCTTCCTAGAGCCTAGGTGCAAAGTGCAAGCATGCATATGATTGAAGTGAAACTCACATTCTTAAAAAAAAAATGATAAATTTGAAAATAATTATTAATGGAAAATACAATAATCAAGTGATCAAAAAATCATATAAATTGAAATAAGAGAGTTTATATAATTCATATAACATATATATATAAGCCCCTCCTGCAATTTTACCACAAAAATTGCAAGCCAAGTCTTTTTTTTTTTTTGGATCAGCTAGATGAGTAATTCCATCAATACCCTTTCTTGAATATCTGATATTATGACTAATTGCCTACTTACTAATATTAGAGAATAACTAGTTAATAATGTATAAGTTCATAAGAATTAGTCTATAAGATCAATGGTGGACTGTGGAGTGATTGCAGTCCCAAAATGGGTCTTATAGAAGTGTATAGCAACACACATAACATTTAATTTTATCCACCAAATCAATGGTTTATATAAAAGGCGCTTTGAGCTTTTTGAAAAAGCACAAAAAAGAATGCCTTTTTGAATGTGCCTCACTTTAGAGGCGAAAAGCTAAGTTGCACCAACATAGACACTGGTACGGATACAACACAGGTACAAATAGGTGGGTACGGCAATTTTTGAAAAATAAGAGTACGATATGTTATCGGTACGGCAATCAAATAATTAATTAAAATTTATATTTAGGCATATTTTTAAATATTTTTAGACATAAATTATGTCAAGTTATGCTCAAGCCCATTTGACTATCCAATAAATTGTGTGCCAAAGCCCATTTGAATATTCAACTATTTATGAAAAAAAATAAACAAAAGCTAGAGGAGTGGCCGGATAAAGAATTAGAAAATTGATTAAATAAAGAACAAAGCCCAATAAAATTTTGAAAAGAGTGGCAGACAGTTGACACTTGACATCATGTATTTAGTCAAATTTTAAAAATAAAGAATAACCAAAAGCTAGAAGAGTGTACAGACAAACCATTAAAAAATTGATTAAACCCAATGAAATTTAAAAATGAGTGGTTGACAGCATGTATTTAGTGGTTGACAGAATGCAAGTTGTCAATCATCTTCAAAGAGACCAGAAGACTCTAAAGTTACAAAGGAAAAACAGAAAACTGCAGAAACAACAAATGAAAAAAACGAAAAGAAGGAGAAAAAGCAGAAACAGCAGGCGGAAAAAACACAGAGAGAGAGAAGGCGAGTGAGACTGAAAAGGAGAGTAAGAACAAATAGTGGTGCGATCTCAATGTCTAAGGTTGATGCTTCATCAATGGCTGAGCCTGTAAGTACCCAAAAAAAGAAAAAAAACTCTGAATCAACTGAACCTGCGAGAACCATGTCCACAGGAAAAAAAAAAAAAGACACCGCTCGGACAGCGGACTCCGGCAAGTCTTACCGGTATCGGTGTCCGACACATGTCAGACACCAGTACTTTGCCAAAAATGGCGTGTCGGTGCAACCTAGGCGAAAAGAGCTGGAGCTTTGGCACTTCACACTTTGTGCTCAAGCTCACTTTTACAAACTTTAATTTTAAACAAGTTACAATATTTCCCATAACTTTAGATGGACTTCTATTATTGTGATATTTTTGAGGGAAAAAAAACCCTTTCTTAAGGATGATGATGTGCCTAAATCAATTCCCTAATGAAATCACATGGTTTAAATTATCTAGATTGGGCACACACTGTGAAAAACTTTCTACATGAAACGAAAATTGAAATATTTGACAAGATCCTCCTAATACAGTGGATCCAACTTGAGGATTGAGTGAGTGAAAATTCAGTTGTTATGGAATGGTTGTGACATTGTTTGAAACCCCATATTTCTATGATAGTCAAATTTTGTGACTCTTCCAAGAAAATTTGGTACCCTATTGTTGAATCTTTTTCTGCATTAGAGTAATGTTTATTGGATTTACAAGATAGATGAGAGAATTTCTTCCACTAAGCGGTCCAGAAAATGGTTCTCTAAGTACAACAACTGTCACAACTTAAAGAAGTGCTAGTCACATCTATGTTATTATAGGAGTGTCAAATGGGTGGGTTTGGGTTGGGCATAATTGGGTTGGGTATATAACACCTATTTACCCATTAAAACTCATTTAACTAATTGTTTCTAACCCAAATCCAACCCAACCCAATTATGTTGGGTAAACCCCAACCCACCCGATTACCCAATTATTAAAATTACCAAAATGCCATTAAAGTGAAAACCCAACACTTTTTTGGATTCCCTTTTCCACTCTCTCTGTCTCCATTTTTGGGATTAAAAAATTCTACATAAGCACATCCACCTCAGCAATTATATTTAAAATCCAAATAAAAGAAATATTTTCTTTTCTTTTCTATTTTCTCTCACTTTCTTGGCAACCAAACAATGCAACAAATACAAAAAAAAATGTCATTTCAAGCTCAAAACTTTCTTGGAATTTCGAAAACATCTGTCCTTGAAACAAATAGAAATTCTTTTGAACCAAAAAAAGAGAAAAATGAACCCATCCTTATCAATTACTCCATTCTTAAATTACCCAAATTTAAAATAAAAAAAAATTCAAACCCAGTACAAATCCAAAAACTGTACTATTGCCGTTGTCTATGTTTGGTTGCCTTTTCCACTCCGACGCTGAAGCTCGACACGATCTCCAACCTCCACAATGACTCGATCAGCTCGGCATCGGCATTGGTGGAGGCGTTTCCAACGACGGCGCGGATCGAATTGGCATGCTCCTTGATGAATTGCCGCTTCTGCAAAGCGGTCTAGAGCTTGAAGAGGTTGTAGCGCCTCTGGATTCCATGAGTACTCCAATGGATTCCATGAGTTCTAGATGAGAGCTAAAGAGAGAAAGAGAGAGAGCACGCGAGAGAGAAAGAGAAAAGTGTTTGGAGGCTGAGAAAATGAAGGGAAATGAAAACTCTGAAACACCGAAACGTTTGAGGCTTTTTATTTTATTTTATTTTTTTATGGGAAGGGCTGGGTTGAATTTGGTGTATATTGTTTTTGGATTAAATGGGACTCAATGAGTTTTTAGTTAAAACCCAATAATCACTGGGTCTAATTGGGTTGATGCCCATTTAACCCAACTAATAATTTGGTGGGTTTAGGTTCAATTAGAGTGGGTGGATTTAGGTGGGCAAATAGGTTTGGGCTTATTTTGCCACCCCTAATGTTATACTTAAAAAAGACTAGGCAAGCTACAATTAAGACTCCTCATAACCGCTTATATAGCCAAATTCAACTTTGTACAACCCCAATGTGGGACTCAACCAAAGCCCATGCACTCATATTCAATTCAATACCAATCCAGATGTCCAAAGGGTATGGCTTCCAACATTCTACCTCTGATCATTTTGTCTTTGTATGCCACTCTTCTGCTGGCATGATTGTCTCAATTGTTCACATTGATGATGTCATCATTTATGAAAGTGACTCCATCAGTACTACTGATTTGAAATGATATTTTGGTAAGCTATTCTATACAAAAAATTGGGGTGCTCTTCACTATTTCCTTTCAAATAAAGTCGCTCGTTCTTTTTGGGGTATCTCTCTTCCTCTCTCTTACAAAAGTAATATGTACTTGATCTTTTTTCCCAAGCTGGGATTTAGGAGCTCATCCTATTGATACTCCTATGCACTATACTATTAATCTAGATGACAAACACACTGAACTGTTTGCGGATGTTGGTTGATATCGACACTTGATTGGGAAGCTGATTTAACTAATCGTCTCCTCTTGACATTACTTGTGCATTGGTGGTGTTGGTTACTACATGCATGCTTCTCATCAACCTTATCTTGAAACAGTTTGTCGTATCTTGCATTATTTGAAAGGAGCTCCTGTTATCTGTTATATGTTCCAGTGAAGGAATTTATGATTTTTATGCTACTGTTTGGTTTAGAATCTACGTGGTTCAAAGATTAGAAGCCAACTAGGCCAGTAGTTGTTTTGATGGGCTGGCTACCTCCTATTATACCTTTGTTGGCTGTAATCTTGTTACTTGGCACTGTGAAGAGCAAAACGCTGTTCCTCCCTCTAGTGTTGAAGCTTCAAATTTTTTTTATAAACCCTCTAGTGTTGAAGCTAAGTATGGAGTTACGGCTCATCTTACTTCTGAAATGTTATGGGTTTGTTCTTTCTTTCAAGATATTGGCGGTGGGGTTGCTATTTCTATGGAGATGTACCATGATATTAGGCCAATATCTTTATTGCCAACAATCTAGTTTTCCATGAGCACACCAAACATGTTGAAATTTACTATTATTTGATTTGAGATTTATTGACGAGGAAACAAATTGTCATCCCCACGTTTGCTCGTGCCTCCTTCCAACGATTGTCTTCCAGCTCGGTTATGTGGTTGTTTTATAATTGGTTTGTTATTCTTCTATTAGCTTAAGTGTTTTTTGATAGGTAATCAAAAATCTTAAATTAAAGAAAAAAAAAACATGACAAGTAAAAGATGTTCATGATGATGAACAACAAGAGAAAAAAGAACACACAACACAACAACAAGAGAGGGGTCAGGAAACTAAGCTAAGGGAAGACATAAACTCAGAGAGAGAAGAACACTCAGTAAAACCCCAACAACGAAACCACTCCAATAGACTACATTGGCATAAAATCTTTAACTCCTTCAACGTCTTCTCTTTATCTTCAAAAGATCGACAATTTTGCTCTAACTACACAATCCACATTAAGTACCCTGGAACCAAATTCCAAATTTCTGAATTATGCTTCCCGAACCACTGATGCCAACTAGATAACAAACCCGCCAACAATCTCGGCATAACCCAATGAATACCAAAAGCTTGAAGCATGAATGCCCATAGGGAATGAGTAACAGGACAATGAAGAAGAAGGTGGTCTACCAACTCCCCATCACAGCAACACATACAACACCAATTAGCCAAATGGTGACCCTTAAGTATTAAATTATCCAAAGTGAGAATCCGACCATGTGCAACTGTTCACAAAAAGAGCACCACGCGCTTAGGAATCTTTGGTTTCCAAACACCCTTCCAATGAAACAAAGAATTTGAGGCACCCTGAATCGCATGGTAGTAAGATCGGGTGTCAAACTTACCATCTCCTTTTAGCTGCCAGCAAAGAGTATTTCTCTTATCACCTCAAGGAATACAAGTTTGGATAAGCTGAAATAGAGAATAAGATGCAACCAACTCCCAATCTTCAAACGCTCTATAAAATCTTAAACTCCACACTCTAACAGCACCCCCTTTTAAAGCCCACAATACCTCAAAGATGCAAGTATCCTTGACCGATGAACACACATAGAGCTCAAGATAGCGAACTTTTAGAGTATTCTCAACAATCCGCCTATCATGCCAAAAGCGGATACAAGTTCCTTCAAACACTACAAAGGACAAATGCTTAGAAAAGCTCTCCCACCCTTCATTAATGCTTCTCCAAAGGCCACACCCATGAGACCTCCTGTAGACGTTAGTGCACCACCCCCCCTTGACCCTCACCATATTTTGTGGAGATAACTCTCCGCCAGAAATGGGTAACTTCATGACCAAATCTCCACAGCCATTTCCCTAATAGAGCTTGATTAAATGACACCACACTTCTTATCCCCAAACCGCCCCTCTCAACGGGTGAACACACCTTATCCCAAGCCACCAACAGATACTCGAAACTCCCCTCAGAAGACCCCCACAGAATATTCCTCTGAATACTTTCCAATTTAGCCGCCACAGCTTTAGGAATAGTAAAAAGAGATAAAAAGTACGTGGGGAGACTTGAGAGAGTACTCTTTAGTAGCATGAGTCTACCACTCTTAGATAAATAGAAACGCTTCCACCCAAATAGTTTCTTCTCCATTTTCTCCAAAATAGGATTCCAAATCACAACTGTCTTAAAAGAAGTTCCCAACGGCATCCCCAAATATTTCATAGGTAACCTGCTCACTCTACATTGAAGAATATTAGCCAAAGCATCTATATTATTCACCTCCTCAACGGGAACGATCTCACTTTTCCCGACAATGACCTTCAATCCCGTAAAAGCCTGAAAACAAGACAACACCAACCTTATGGACAGCAACTGTTCCCTAGAGGCATCACAAAATAAGAAAGTGTCATCAACAAATAACAGATGGGAAATACGCACACCAACAGCGTTCACAACTCCCAAATGTAATCCCCGAATAAGATTACACTTCTCTGTCTTTTTCAAGAGTCTACTCGTAACCTCCATTATCAAAAAAAACAATAGTGGGGATAGTGGATCCTCTTGTCTCAATCCATGCGAGCTTCCAAAAAAACCTTCAAGGAATCCATTTACCAGGACTGAAAAACGGACAGACGTAACACAAGCGTTAATCCACCCCCTCCATTTCAACCCAAAACCCATCTGGCCCAACAAATAAAATAAGGCCTCCCAATTCACATGGTCATAAGCTTTTTCAATATCAAGCTTGCAAACCACCCTCGGACTTCTGCTCTTCAACCTGCTACCCAGGCATTCATTTGCAATAAGCATTGAATCCAAAATCTGCCTTCTCCCAACAAACGCATTTTGAGTCTCAAATATGAGCTTATCCAAAACCACCCTCAACCTATTAGCCAACACCTCAGACAGCAGCTTGTACACACTACTCACCAAACTAATGGGACGAAAATTCTTGATGTTAACGGCATTACACTTCTTAGGAATTAAAGTGAGAAACGAAGCATTCATAGACCATTCAAACCCAGAGTGCCGATGAAAATAAACGAAAAAATCCATAACATCCTTTTCCACCACACTCCAACATTTGTGGAAAAAAGCCATGATGAAACCATCAGGACTAAGGGCTTTATCCCCCTTCATCTCCCTTAATACCTAGATGACTTCCTCCTTCAAGAACTCCTTCTCTAATGATAACCACTCACCCTCTTCAATACAAGCAAAATCTAACCCATCCATGGTGGGACGCCCCACCTCAGTTTCCTTAAAAAATCCTTGATAGAAAAGAACTAACTGAGAGCGAACATTAGACTCATCCTCATAAAGAACACCATCCACCTCAATCCTTTTAATTTGATTAGCATTTCTATGTGAGTTTGCTAATCTGTGAAAGAACTGAGTATTATTATCGCCCTCCTTCACATACAAGGCCTGAGACTTTTGCCTCTAGGAGATCTCCTCAAGGGAAGCCAACTGATCTATGTCTTCTTGTAACAATCAGATCACTCTAATTTAAATATATGCTATGGTGAAGGGACAAAAATTAAGCCCTAAACCCATTCTCTAACGTTTCCCCTCTTTCAATCTTCCCTCTCTTCATCTAATCCTAACTTCCAAAGTTTACAATTCATATAGAGACCTCTACAATGGTGAAGGTGGGATATTTTGCTAGACTTTCTGATGATGAAATGAAAGTTTGTGAATTTGGCCAGTGCTTATGGCGGAGAAGAATTTGCCGAGATGTGGCTAGGACAATCATGGGCTTATGGTGCTGGTTTTGTTTGTGACAATGTGGTTAAGGACAACTTGGTATTGCATTTGGAACTATGGTGGTGGTTGTGGTGTGTTTGAGTGGATGGAAGGTGAGGTGACAGTAGTTGATAGAGGTGTTGTAGGGTTCAAATCATTTAAACTTCTCAATTAGCTTATTAAAAAAACAGATTTAAAGCTCTTCATTTTTTTTCAGTCCCTTTCTTTCTAAAATGGGAAAATGATACTTTACTCAACTGTTATGTAGAGTTTAATCTGCCAACTTGGGGGTTAAAAAGTAAAACTTTATGTACCTTAGGCCAAGCATGCTAATATTTCTCCAGCCATTATAAAAAACTTGCAGATATCATGGACTCAGGGGGAAAAAGCCCTAATAGAACTCATTCTTCCTCAAATATCTATCCAAAACCATCCCAATCCACCACTCACTGCCACTATTCTTATAATTTCCACCCATCACCACCCAAGATCACGATAAACCCCATCATTTAAACACCAAACCTACCAGAAAAGCCCATAGCCCCCAAACCTTTATCCTTCTCCACCATCTTTATCAACACCAAAGCATAACAAGCAAAGCTTTTGTGTCAAACACCATTCTACAACCTCTAATAACTAAACAGACCCTCAATCACTATCCCCGCCAGTCACTTATATCATGAAGGTCAGACCCAGCCACCATCATCTCCACTTTTAGTTTTACGACCATGGCCTCTCAAGGACCATCACTAAAGGATGTGCAGTGTATGTAATCAGTTTACTGTTGGATAAAAATTAGAACTTGACATTGGATATTTGCAAATCAACTATTACTTTAGTAGCCTTTCTGCTCTCTCAAGATATAACAATACTGGTTATCTGTCCTGTCTTACATCAACAGTTTGCATAAAACGTTATGAAAATTGCAAATCTTTATATGCATCACAAAGAGAGGTGCTACGTTCACAACATTTTTACAACATTTTCACAACAAATCACAGGTGGTTAGTTATTATTGGTTCAAATATAAACTTAACACTAAGATTACTTTTTTACCCCAACAATAACAACCAGTAACAACCTGCCACTTAAAATTTGTTGTGAAAATATTGTAGACATATCATTTCTCGCATCACAAAACCAAGCTTTTATACAAGAATAATATAGTTAAAAAAGACATGCAAAGTTCCAGGTCATTGACATATGTCAGTATGAAATTTGTTAAGATCAAAATGTGGCTTCACTTATTATGAACCAAATGGCTTTTCCTTTTAAAAAGTTAGCAAGCCATTATTATTGGCATGTGCCATCAAATAAATACACTTACAGGAGCGATTTTCTAAACCTATAGATTTTTCTTGTAGCTAGGATGAATTCCATTTCTCTACACTATCAAGGAAATTTCAAAATGAGGCATTTACAATGAGCTTGAAATCACAAATAAGACCAAGTCTTACCTGAAGCTTCTTGGGATCTGTAGTTGATGCATCTATGATATCAATTTTCCCATTGATCCGGAATTGCTCCCAAGAGTCAGTAAAATACCAACATATCTATAAATCAAATTTCAAGTTTAGAATAGACCTAAGAACACAAAATTACCAAACTGGGAGACAAGCTTCGGCAATCAATGGTGGGAATGCAGTATAGTAGTACAGCTAAATTATAGGAAAATATATTTTTTGACATAATTTTTGGATTACACCTTAGAGAATAATTACCTCAGCAAATGGGCAATGCTTAAGATCCTCTATCTGCATAGTAAGCCAAAAAAAATAAAATTCAACAAGCAGATTCTCAATTAACACAAACCACAATACTCAACATAGCCCACTAAAAACGCCATGGAAAAGCATATGGGCAGTGAACAATAACTTCAATTAGCATAGTTTAAAGCCAAAATTCAAGCCCAACAGCTCAATCTTCAATAAAATACAAAACCCAGATCATAATTACATCTAAAACCAGGAAAAACAAAATCCCCATGTGAATTAAAACACAAATTTAAAGTCTTTTTAAAAAAAAAAGAATTTTAAGGGAAAATAAAAGGAACCTTGTGAGTTCGGGAATCAGTGTTGATTTGGATCTGGTCAGTGTTCTCTTGAAATCCTCTGAAAACCACAGTGCGGTTGGAAGGTCTCCCATTTGATCCAATCGTAGCCTGAAAACAACAACAACAACAACAACAACAACAACAATTACAAACGATGTTTTCAAAGAAAGAAAAAAACAGAGAAAAAGGAAAAGATGTGGGAAAAATGAAGTCACAAGTTGAAAATAAGTAGAGTGCTTGAGGTGGGAGTTGGAGTCCAATGCGCTGACAAGAAGCTGCTTCCATGGCCCCATTGTTACTGTTCCCATTGCCTATTCACATACATTCCACTGTCTTTTTTGCCTTTTGCAAAATATCTTTCATTTTAAACGCTGTTTCTAAGGACGCTTTTTGTCTTATGTTTGGGGACACGGTGCTCCAACTAGCGATTTAGCCGCCCGCCCCCCCCTTTTTGTGTTTTCACTGGATAATTCCATAGGAAAAAAAAAAAAGTTTTGCTCTTATGGAGCTTTCTTGCTCCAATTTACCGTGTGAAAATTAAAGAGATAATCGATGTGTATTTGTAGTTGTATTGTTTTTTTTTTTTTTTTTTTTTAATGGATGGTGCGAACTTGTTTAAATTATACCCAAGGATAATCTTATAATAATTTGTCACATAATGAGTTAGAAAAAGTAATTCTAAATATATTTGGAGCAAAAATTTGTTCATCCCTTAGTTACAATAAAAGGGAGGATTTGAACCATCTATGCATCTATTGGAAATAGAGGGAAGTGTTATTTGAGCTACAAAACTATTGACCATTTAGAGGTAAACCTTAGTTATTTATATATATATATATTAGGATTCCCTTCTTTCAACTAGAGTTTTATGTGGTTTAAAAATACCCTCATTAATTAAGGGTAATTTCATTGAGAAATAAGATCATAAATATCAAATAATAAATTTTATTTTAAATTCTCAATCGCACCAATGGAAGTTGCCACTGATCTTTCTAGAATATCAATTTGGCAATGAGACAACAACTTGCATTCTTAGGAAACCAACATTGACAGGGTAGCCCAAGAAACCATTTCAAACTTAGTCACACCTGCCAATAAACACCCCCAATTGAAAGATATTTACTTATGGCTCATTCTGTGACAATTTTAAAATTAAAAGGTTTTGTTTGATATAATTATAATTTTAGCCTTTAGGGCATAGGGTTCATTTAGAATCTGCTTATTTGCTAAAATTAAAAAATTTTTGTTAAAAGTACTATAATAAAGGTAAAAGTTAGCTGAAACAATACAATGAGACTTATGAATAGTATCAAAAAGTGTAGTGAAACCTATGAATAGTAACAAAAATAAGTTGAATAGTAGCAAAAATAAGTTGGCAAGAATAAATTTTGCCATACGGATACTTAATTTGAAATAAAGTCAGATTTTAGTGTGTTTTTATAAAATTATCCAAAAATTAAATAAACAATTTTTTTTTTCTTGATAGTTGTTGAGGTACGAATTTTTGGGCTCTAATTTCTTTAGCCCACTCACAAAATACCCACACAAGCCCAAGAATTATTTTGAAGCCCACATAAATATCTCTCACATATTACTTAAATATTCTTTATGTTATTGGGCTCCCACAAATATTTCCTACATATATAAGCCCCACAAATTTCTTTGGGCCCTCGCACAAATATTACCTACTATGTTCCACATATTACCCAATTTGGGTTTTCACAAAAAATGCCCATCACCTTGCTACCAACGTTGGGCCACAAAATTATACTTCTTCTACAAAAAGCCCAAAATCATTTAATTTGTGGGCAAGACGCAAAAAGCCCAACAAAACACTTTATTAAGTCCGTTGTTACACAGCACCTCTCTAAACCCGTTGCTACACGGCACCTTACTAAACCCGTTGCTACACGGCACCTTACTAAACCCGTTACTACACGGCACCTTTCTAATCTCGTTGCTACAAGGCACCTTACTAAGCTCATTACTACACGGCACCTCACTAAACCCCTTGTTACACGGTACTTTTTCTAAGCCCGTTGCTACACGGCACCTTACTAAGCCCATTGCGACACGACACCTTTCTAAGCCCGTTACTACACGGCACATTTTCTAAGCCCGTTGCTACACGGCACATTTTCTAAGTCCATTGCTACACGATACTTTACTAAACCCGTTGCTACACGGCCCGTTGCTATACGGCACCTTACTAAGCCCATTGCTATACGGCATCTCTAAGTCCGTTACTACACGGCTATCTTACAAAGTCTGTTGCTACACGGCAATATCTTTACAAAATCTCAAACTATTTTAACAAAACCCAAATACTAATTGGCAAAATTATTTTACAAAGTCCAAATACTACTTTGACAAAATTATTTTACAAAGCCCAAATACTAATTTGACACTATTTTACAAAGCCCAAATACTAATTTGGCAACCTATTTTACAAAACCCAAATACTAATTTGGCAACTATTTCCTAAAGCCCAATATTAATTTGGCAAACTATTTTATAAAGTCCAAATACTAATTTGGCAACTATTTCCTAAAATCCTAATATTAATTTGGCAAACTATTTTACAAAGCCCAAATACTAATTTGGCACTATATTAATTTACAAAACTCTTTTACAAAAGCCCAATGACATTTTGGAACTATTTCATAAAGCCCAATACAACTTTGGCACTATTCCATAAAGTCCAATAACATTTTGATAACTATTTCAAATATTCCCTAAAGCCCAAATATTATTTGGCAACTATTTCAACTATTTCCTAAAGCTCAAATATTATTTGACAACTATTTCCTAAAGCCCAATATTAATTTGGCAAACTATTTTACAAAGCTCAAATACTAATTTGACAACTATTTCATAAAGCCCAAGATCTTAGCAACTATTTCTAAAAGCTCAAATACTAATTTGGCAACTATTTTTTAAAAGCCCAAATATTATTTGGCAACTATTTCATGAAGCCCAAGATTATTTTGCCAACTATTTCTAAAAGCCCAAATACTATTTTTGACACATATTTACAAAACTTAAATATTATCTTAACAATTATTTCACATATACCAAATCCCTTACTCATGGAAAATATAAGTGTTCATCCTCCAAGAAAATATTCCTCTTGCAAAGTTTATAAAAGCCCATGAGTAGCATCCATGGCAAAATTTTTCATTTTGTAGGAATAATCAGGCCCAAATCAACTCAAACATAAGGCCCAGCTGGACCAGCCCAGCCCAAACTCAAGTCTCAGCAGCTAAAGCTCACGTGAGCTAATCAGCCAAAACTCAGCACAAGTCAACAGCTGGAGCCCACTGCTGTCAGGTTTCAGCTTGTTCCATCAGGTCAGGACAGGACACATGTCCATCAGGAGTTGGACCCTTCCTCCAGAAGCTGAAATATCATCATCACGGGACATAAAGCTGAAACAGACTTGACATAAGGCTGAAAAGACTTGTCAGGGAGCTGAACCACTTCAGTCAACCATCTCCTCTTCCTTCCTCCAACCCATTCGATCAAGCATCAAGGGCAGCCATGACCAGACCATTAAAGCTCCTGAGGTAAGCTGAAATCAACTCATTTTTCATGATAAAAATATACATTTTCTGGTTCATGGACCAAGCACATGAACCCCCTAATGGGGAAATTTAGAGAAATGTGATTTGGAGGGCACCTAAGGGATCCCAGCAAAGTTCCCAACAAAAGGCTCTAAGGTTGACACCTGGCTTGGGGTGATGCAACTTGCCTTTGGGAGCTCTGAAACTAGTAAGCAGCACAACCAAGGTCATTAGCTTAATGCATGCTCTAACCTTATCAGTCAAGACCAATCAGCATTAATGCTAAGTCAGAATCTCAACTGATATTACCCAAAAACAACAAGAGTCTTTCAAAATATTAAGCTTACCATTCTCAGCTAAAACTCTAAGAATGAATCCCTAAGGGTTTTCTGAATATTGGAGAAAATTTAGCAGAAGTTATTTGCCAATTACTTCTTAAATCTCAACTATAAATAGAACTCTTCATCTCACACTAAAGGGGGACAAGGATATACCAAGAAACACACTCACAGAGAAAAACTCTCACAAAAACCTTTCTATTTCAGCTTCTCAAAATCCCAGCAAAATTCTAAGTCACCAAACTCTTATTCTCAAGCATGGAAACTGAGTTCCCCTACTCCTAGCTTAAAAACACCTCTCATACTTTTAGATAAAAACATGCAGCTTCTCCCCAGTAGAAAGTTCCAGCAGCCCACTATACACTCTCACTTACTACCCATGAATGTCTCCATTTACTCATTATATATACTACACCCAAGAGCATGCTTTGGCACCATAATAATCTTATTGCACTAGCTGGGATCTCTCTCTCTCCCTTCATCTCATACTAAGTCTTCTCCATTGTTTGTTACCATGGAACCCATGACATTTACTTACTCATTTACTATTGATGGTTATGGTATAACTGTTACAATAGAATTTTTTCCTCATATTGACGTATTAGAAGATTCTTCTTCAGAATTAATGGATGATGAGCCCTAAAATATAGATGTTTCTCTCAATCTGTGAAAAACTTTACTGGTGAGTTATTTTTCCGCAGAACTATTTTTACGGCTGGGTTATTTTCTGTAGAAGCACTTTACCACCGGGTTATTTTTTGTAGAAACACTATACTGCTGGGCTATTTCTTACAGTAGACTTTTTAACCATGCTGACGTGTTTGCTATATGGATTGTTTAAGGGCCGTTCTTGTAAGCCTCAATCTAGGCCCAAGGCATAAAAATATGGTGGATTATTTGGATCTTCGCCGATAGCCTTTGGGCCGTGCATCGAGCCCATCGTTGAGTTTCGGTTTAGGCCCCCAATCTAGTATAAATCTCATTTGTCAGAAAGAAGACTTTTTTGCCCCCGACAATAGTTTTTTTTTTTTTTAAAGAGTTTCAACTTATGGCGTTCACTCTTGATAATAGCTCTTTATCATCAGACCAAGACTCTAATCGATTTTTGGTGTAAGTGGGGATTAAACTTCAAATCTCTTATTCAATCATTATAAATTTCACCAGTTGAGCTAGCTGGAACTCACTTTTTTCTTGATAGTTTAATCATTACCATTAATGCAGGACAGAATTTTAACATTTGGTTACACTAATAATAAGCTACAAAACTCTTTGTAAATAAACGATTAGTACAAAGTGTAAAGCTCATTTGTCCACATCCCATCTCCTTCAAAATTAAATTATTTCCTACATCTTGATGTCACTAACATTTAATTTGAAACAATGTCAAACTTTAGTGTTTTCTATGTAGCTGCACCATTAAATCTCTCCGTTCCAAACTCATAAGCCCACAACCCATCCATAAAATCTAAACTCTTTCCCTTGTCTGGATGTCAATGGGCAACACGTAAGGCCCAATGGACCTTACATCTACTCTCTTACTCAGTCACCACTTCTTCTAAGCACTGACTCATTCACTAACACAGGCAAACTACCTCCAAGGTTGTTTGCTTACTATTTAAAAATAAATTTTTCATAGTCAAGAAATTATAAGGCTGGTGCAATTGTGATTTGATCAACAATGATTCTCAAAAGCTTTTATTTTATAATTGTCGAGGTATCAAATTATTAATAGTGTCAATAATAGATTTAAATAAGAATCAATACTAATTTATTAATTCAACAATTATGAAAATTTGTGTGTTTATAGCATTACTATTTATTTCAAGCAAGAAAGTTCTTTTAAAATTGTAAATTATCCCATATCAAAATGGCTATGCTACATTCTTATGTTGCCTTTTTTGCCCCTTGTAATTAGAATTTCAAATTTGAACCATCTTAAAACCACAAACCCCTCAACTCAACTCTTTTTAGATCCACATTCTTCATTATATCTTAGTACATTAATATTTATGACCATTTAGTATGTGTGGAATCAGGTGCTCAAAATTTTATTAATAAAAATTAAATTCTATTTTTGGATGCTTGATCACTTGAATTATTTCTAGTTAGTAAAATATTCTAAGGTTGATTTTGTATTTAGTCTATATTATTTTTATGTTATAATTGAAAGTTTGATTATATAATTGTTTGGAATTATAAGAAATATTTATGGTTTTTTGTGCATACTATATTTTTTTTTTACAAAATACTTGATGATGATGCAAAAAAGTTAGTGGACTACTCATCCAAACAAGAGCTTAGTTTGGAAGACCTGCAAAAATAGATAACTCAATCAAAGGATACTGGTCAAGGCTGGCTGAACAATAGATGCAATTGTCTAAGCCCCCACTTGTTAAAAAAAAAATTATATATATAATATACCTATATATATATTTTATTACAAAAAAATTTAGTCCTGTTATTAGGTAATAAAATACATTAAAAATACCCTATTGTATCCTAAAATATAGAAGATTAAAGGGAAAAAAACAAAAATAGTCAAACTTCAGCTAACAAAATTAAATTTTAGGAGACAAATTCATCAACTCATTATTGAAATATGCTAAAATTAAATTAATACCAGAAAAATTGATTAATAATACAACATAATTGCCTTGAAATATGCTAAAATAGAGATTATAAGTTTCTAAAACAAAAGAAAAAACCTCTCATCTATCTGTCTTTCCATCTATATTCTTACCTTTCTTTTCTTCATCTTGAATCTTGATTCTTGATCTTTTTCTATAAGCCCAGTCATTCTTTGTTCAGCTGGCCCTGCATAACAAAGGTAATCCCTCTCTCCATCTCTATCTTTATGATATTTAAGATTGAAATTTTTGCTTCTTATTTAATTTAAATATTTTAAGATTGAAATGTCTTGCTTTTGCACATGCACAATCTGCTCACACTGTACAGTAACAATGCACACTACATACAGCATGATACTTGATAGAATGATGAGACCCAACCGTATATAATATTTTATAATCTAAAAAAATGTAAAACAATTTCATAGCTAGCCCCCACCCACATGGGCCACACTCACACCCATACCCACACCCAACGTATACCCACTAAAATATATATATATATATATATATATATATCTTTTTTTATGCAAATTTTTACTTTATCAATTATTTTTAATTATCACTCAAATTAATAATTTGATGTATATTATATCCACTTATTTGTATTATGGTGATACTAATATATTGAATCATGTGATAAATTAATTTTTATTTATGCAGATTTAGATTTTAAAGTATAAAGTGGTCACAACTTTAAAAAAATTGCAATAACCAAGTTCTATTATTCTATACTAGATCATAAGAAAGATTAAATAGATTAGTCATATTATCGATTGAAAAAGAAATGTTAGAGAAACTTAAATACAAAAAATTACTTAATAATTTTACATTTCAAAAAGTACGAAAAATATATTTTAAATAAAAAATTTTAATTAATATTTGAATATAAAAAAAGTCTCACTTAAAATTTTTGCCTAAAGTCCTTAAACATGTTTAGGTGGCCTTAACACTGGTACGGTTAAGAAAGAACTTGGCAAAATCCAATTTGCAGATGGAAATAGAGTTTTTTTTTTTTTTTTTTTTTCCCACATGCTTGGGTGGGGGTGTTGTCTTTATCATATCTTTCTCAATTTCCTCCATTTTTTAAAGACATGGCATAATGAGTGTCGCGACATTGATGAAATTCGATAATTTCGGGATCCTTTAGATCTTGGATGTGTCTTGACTGGACAAGCAAAAGTTTTGATAGATGAGTCTTGATTGGACGTTAAATACCCATCAACTGTAAACCCAGTGGGTAAAAAAAACATAACCAGAATTTTTTTTTTTTTTTTTTTGCTTACTTTCGGAATTGCAACCTAGTCATTGTTCATTTCTGAAAACGAAAAAAAAAAAAAAAACATTTTCCCTGGCAACAAAGTGACAAACAAAGTCTACTTAAATCTGATGGCATGAATGGGCCAGATTATGTGCAATTTGCACAGTGTCAGAACAAGTATAGGCCAATTCAAGAGAAGACCCAAGACGTACTTGTTATTGCCAATGATAAAATCATCATTCATCATCCATAACATTCATGACAAAACTACCACATCATACTGGTGGCAAAACTCTTTGCTTTTCTTTTCATATTGGGAAGACTCTTTAGATCTTCATAATTAACCATCACCAACCTTTCCTGTACACTGACAGTGCTTCGCTTACGGTATTGGTAGTCTACTATTCTGTGATGTTAACAGTATTTTTGGTTTTTTCAACTTCAAAGGTGACAAATCAAAGTCACATGTACACATTTCTTTCTTCTCTTTTTGTTTGGCATAAGCTATCATTGTAAACACACGTGCTCACCCACCAAATTTTGACTAGAAGTTTGGTCACGAGCTCATCTAACCACTAGCCATAATCGATGTCAAAACAATCCCAATTATGGTTATGTATGGCTCTTTGTCGTAATAAATGGAATTTGGCTTAATTTCAGTACTTTTTTAACTGGAAGTTTTATTTTGTTTTAAATAAATAATGATATATGATAGTGAATTTTAATCTCTATATTTTATTTAGTTAGTAGATGATGTAGTAGTTTCTCATTAAAATAAAAAGAGATTTCAGTTAAAATAGTACTGGCGATAAGTCAAATCCTAACAAATTAGTAATAATAGTTTTTCTTTCTGCCTTGTTTCTGCTCTTGTTGCCTTTTCTGACGATTGTGGTTCAAATCCCCACATTTTCCTTCTTTATTCTCTATTTATAAAAAGGAAAAATTAACAAATGTTCTTAGAGTATTGATTTATGAACTATTTTTAGAAACATTTTATAGAAATATAATAAAGTAATTAATTTTTTAGATAGCTTTATTATATTTTCCATAAATGTAGTGTCAAAATTTTACTAAAATGAGTTATTAACAATTACTCTAAGAACACTCATTAACATGATAAAAAATAAAATAAAGTAAAATAAAAATGTGAAAGAAATTTGGAGTTTGGAGTGAAGTTTGTAACTTGAAATGTTTATACATCATTTAGTTTACTCCATATCACTCGTACATAGTAAAAGAAAGGGAAAAAAAAAAAAAAATTGAAACTAGTTTGAAACTATTGTCCTCCAATCCACTGTGTGGTATTGAAGAGATCATTAAAGTGTAGTTTTAATTGCATTACTTTTTTAATGAGTCATGTGACTTGTTTAAATAACATACATGAATAGTCTTATAAATTGTCAAGTAATGGTTTGGAGGAGATATTTCCAACCTGGTTTGGAGGTGATTTTGTCTATAGAAGAAATAGTTGAGAGATAATATTATTAGAACAAAGTTTGGCTACAAACTTGATTATAGTCAATGATTACAACTCCTACTAAAAACATTAATATGACTATATTTTTTGAAAATTTAATTGTTAGATTGCATGTTATTTATTTTTTTAGCACACATGTCAAATTTTGTACCAATCGGATATTATTTATTGCACAATCTAGAAACTTATTTTTTTATGCATAATTTAAGACTACAAAAACTTAAAATTTAAACATTTGATTGATGACACAGTTATTAAGTTTTTATGTTTTGGAAATTTTGTAAATATGGAGGGTATAAAAAGAAAATGTAATTCAATGATGAATTTATTAAAATTCATATCTAATAAAAATATATTAACTGGAGCTGTAATCATTGGCTACAACTAAATGTTTAGCCAAATTTTGTCAATATTATTATAGTTTATAGAACCATTCAGACAATTAACAATGACCAAAATTTCTTCCCTCTTTTTTATCTCTTGTAGTTAACAAACTATTGGGCTCCTACATTTTATGATCAAGGGCAAATTTATGAACCTTTGCTTGGGACTAGACTATTGTATAAAAATGTAACTTTATATATATATATATGAGATGGGTTTAAGTTACACATGGTGTAACTCTACAAAAGTTACACATTTTTTAAATCATAGATTTCCAAAAGATCTAACGGTGAAAAAGAAAACAACATCATTCTTTACATCATTAAATGCCCACTTGATAAATAGCATCGTTATTACCTCTCTCCTTATTAAATATTTCTATGTCTCCTTTTTTTTTTCTCCACTTTCTATACTTTATCCTTTATTTTTTTCTTCCCTCAATAAAACCTCTATCGCTTTCCTCATCTTTTTTAGGAAGATATTCACCAAGAGCTGCAAATCGTTCATTCTTTACTCTGTATGCATTACTTTTCTTTTTCCCGGTTCATACACAGTGCAAGTTCATTATTTCTTTTGTCCATCTAAATTGATTTTTTTTTATTATTTAAATTTCTTCTATATGATTATGTCAAGTTCTCAACTTCTACCATTATTTTTGACTTTTATCACCACAAGTAATACAATGTTTTTGGTAATTAAAATTTAAAATTCAATCACCTACTGTGATGCTAAATGATCGAAGAGTGCAATAATTGAGGACATTTTTTGGCCTACAGAAGCAGAGATTATTAAATAGATCCATTTAAGGGCTTGTTTGAGAGGAGAGAATGGAATGGAATGGAATGGAATGGAAAGAAACGAAAAGAATAATTTTAGAATATTCTTCCTATCCCTTATTTGTGAGTTTTAATGGAGAGAATGGAAAGTTCATTCTCTTGTTTGGGAGTTTAAGTGGGAGGGAATGGAATGAGTAGGAGGAAACACTTATTTTACTTTATAATTGAGAGGGAACCTTCTAATTTTCATTTCCCTCATAATTGGGAGGAATGAGGGGGAATGAAATTAGATTTAATGAATTTTTTACTAAAATTTCCAAAATACCCTTATATACTCAACCCTTTATTTTAAAATAGAAATCTAATAGTAATATTTTCATAAAATAATTCCATTTCATTCCCTCTACGTTATTCCTAAACAAGATTACTTAATTGCATTTCATTCATTTATTTCAAAACATCCAATCAAGGTTACTTAATTCCATTCCATTTCATTCTTTTCCATTCCTTTCCCTTGCTTAAATACATTCCATTCTATTTTATTCTATTCCTTTCCATTCTCTTATGATCATTCAATTTTATTCTATTCTATTCCCTTATAAACTCCCAAATGAAGCCTAAGGATAAGCTAACCTAGGCATGCACAAAAGATGGCCGTTACACAATACGAACCTTTTTTTTTTTTTTTTTTCTTTTTGAGAAGAATGTGTTAAGAACTTAACTATATAAGATAAATGTTGTGTCTACGTTGCAAATCAATTAGGTAAGCATTATTTGCTCAAAAAAAAAAAAAAAAAAGAAAAAAGGTAAGCATTAGAAATTGGAGAGAGAAAAAGGAGACATATAGAAATATTTAATAAGGAGAGATATAATAAGGATGCTATTAATTAGGTAAAAATTTAATGATGTAAAGAATGACAATGTTTTCTTTTGACCATTAGATTGTTTGGAAATCTAAGGCTTAAAAAATGTGTAACTTTTGTAAAGTTACACCAGGTGTAACTTGAATCCATCTCTCTCTCTCTCTCTCTCTCTCTACACACACACACACACACACACATTTCTATAGCGGCATGGTTAGGAATTTATGATTTTAGTTCAGAAGTCAAGATTAAATTGGAAGGTTAAAATTTTTTATAAATATTAACCACTATATATAATCATAAAAAAAAAATAATATAAATGTAAATTGTAATTTGTTGTTTCAAGTGTAATGTTTGTATAATCATTAACACAAAATTCTATAATTTGTTGTTTCAGACTTTCCAAATTCTGAAATTTCAGGGTGTAAAATTCAAACATCTCAAATTTTATGGGTGTAATTTACAGTTTACCCTTTTAAATATAAATGTAAATGGTACTATCCTAATTTATGAGAAGTTGTTAGCCATATATGTTCAGTGTCAATAAGATTTTTCATGAGAATTTCACCCTTTTTTGTTTCTTGGAGGATTCTTAGTGGATTGTAGGGTTATTTTATAGCCATTGAAATTGGCTGCAGTCCAATAAGCATTTTTGCCGGATGTCAATATCTGCATGTGAAAGTAAGATAAGAGTCAAAAATAAGCAATTGTTGCCAAATCTTGTTCGACCATCTTGATTTTTCCTTTAAATCATCCATACGAGAATTTAAGGTTGAGAAGGTATGGGTAACTACCTCAGCTAGCTTCTGTTGGTTATCAAGGATTCTTGAAAGGGCTTGGTTTTGTGCTATAGCATTTTCTGCTTGCCAATTTAGAGCTGTTTCAGCTGAAGAAACTTGTCACCTAGTTCCATTTGGGTTGGTTCCAACAAGGTTTTTGCTTTTCCAAACATGCTTTGTGCTGGTTTGAGGATGTTCAAAACTTTCAAGAGGAGGAAAATCCTGTGAATAGGAAGATGAAGCATGGTCAAACATATAGCAAGGTAAGAGTTTTTGTGAATGGATTTGACTAGTAGGAAAATTTTGGCATCTCGGTATTTGAGGAAGAACTTTCTGGTAGTATGAGATTAATGGAGGTTTAAGATTTTGATCATGGGTTTCTTTACATGGAGGAAAATGAGGGATTTTTCGCTTTCTAGTTCTAGGATAAAGAACATAATAGTCAAATTTTCTAAAGGGTTCTCCAAGAAAGTCAACTTCTAAATCACCTGTTTCATATCTTTCTTTGAGGATTTGTTAGGTGGATTTTTTCTTTCTTCTTCTTAGATGATCTTTTTCAAAAACTTCTTCTTCTTTGCAATCAGCACAATCACAAATATCCCACCATATGTGTCCAGATGGTGATTTGCCTTCATTACAAGGCTTTCCATCTTCACGAAATGCATTGATATTATCACCAACATATGAGACTGGTTGAAGCATAGCAATTTGAGTTGGAAAGACTGTTACATCTTTCTTTTCTGGTGGAGCTACCAAGAATCTTGTCTCAACTTCGCCATTTTCTTTTCTGATAAAGAAAGGATTGTTCGATTGGACTGGTGTAGTCGCTTGATGAAACATTTCATATTTCGTAATCCATGACTTTGGGAAAAGAGAAGTCATCTGGTCTTTGGTGAGTTGTCTTGGGACAAATGTATACATTGATGTCATTTCTGGATCAACTTGGATCAACAAAGTATCATTAGATTGGGTCATGTCTGGAATTGCCATGTCAAAGGCATGATTTTGAAGCTTGTAAGCAAGTTGATAATGAAGTGTAGTAGCAAATGTGTCTTGTACTTGAGAGGCTCCTGTAATTTGGACTTGCACCTTGAGAGCATTACAAAGGTAAGGATTTTTGAGGGACATATTGAAGTTTGGAAACAGCATGACAAAACCTGTTCCCGCATTTAGAGTGGTCTGAATAGCTCCTATGACTGCATTTTGGTGTTCCAAAAATCTAGAGTCAAGTAGTGAGATTTTAGAAGCTACATGGAGTCCCTTTCTTCCGTGAAAAGTTAGTGCAAGCCTGATTGCACCAAAATGAAGGTATGTGTACCATTGTTTTTGCCATGGAATTACAAACTCTCTAAGAAGAGAAAGGGTGATGAAATTTTCATTTTCACTTGCTGGAATATTAAATTGGTCAAACTTGAAAGTTTGGACATATTCTTTTACAGTGGAAGGATAAGAAGGACCAATAATTTTTTTAATGATTTTTTTGAATAAAGGTTGGGGTTTTTTAAACACAGTATAAGGATTTATAATAGGGAAGTCAGTAATATGGATTTTACTATATTCTGATACATGAGATATTTCATATAGATAGTCTAATCTATTTGCAGTGGATGTACGAAGGAAAAGGTCAAAGATGGATTTAGTGGTATCAGTGACTACTGAAGATGAACTGGCCATGATAGTTTCTTCAACAAAGAACTATTTACCCAAAACCTAACTACACTAAAACGCCAATTCTAGGCTCAAATGTCCATGAGGTGACAAAGGGAAACTGGATTCTTTAAAACTTTTGGAAACAAACTCTTTAGTTTTCTACTTGATTATCAACTCCAGTATTCTGATGTGAATAATATAGAGGATCCACGTATTGTGGCAATTGTAAATCACTGAGCATACTAATCAGGACAATAATTAACAATTCCAAGAAACTGTTGTATCTACTTGGTACTTGTGAGCTTGTCTGAAAATTCACCCAAGGAGACAGCTATGTGAGGTTGCAAAGTATATTTTCCATTTGAAATGCTTACTCCCAAAAAATTTATAGAAGACTGTCCAATGACCATTTTCTTTTTTGAAAATATTATTCCTTGAGATTTCACTAGATTGTAGAATTCAATGAACAGCCTTCCATGGGATTCTTCATCTTTTGAGAACATGAGGATATCATCCACATAAATGTGATTAATACGGAATGATATCATCATCCACCGCTATATTATATTATCTTCGTATATTCTCCATGTTTGCAAAATTTGAAGATGATCAAAGATCAATGGTCGTGTCATTAATCAATTTTTTAGTTTAAAATAATGTATAAAAGATGAATTTATGGATCGAATTGTAAATTACATCCGATTGACATAAAAATTAGCATGCATATTAAGAATATATAGAACATGTAATTCAACGGTAGGATTCTCAAAATATGAATTTTATAACAAATATTGGATGATATAACATATTATATATATATATATATATGCTAAATATGAACTTCTATATTATAGTATCATATGACATATAGTGAAACACTTTTAATATTCTCTATTTATGAGTAACAGATATACACAATTTTTTACAAATTGCTGATGTGGTGAATAATTATTAGTAAATGAATAAGTAATATTAATGGTAGGTTTAGATAAAAATGAATTAAAAATTGACCATATCAACAGTTTGTATAAATGTTAGAAATAATTTGTAACGATTGCACTACTCTTATATTATATATGAATTTTACCAATGTATGTTCTAAATATTAGTAAACTATTTTATGCAACGTTTTTAATGGAATAAAGCAAAAATAACTATCCATCGTGTTTCTGACTTCCGAGATTTGGGACCTCTTTTGCTAAAAATAGTATGGCAATAAAAGTTTCTGACTTCTTGAAAGGGTAACTTGTCAGATGGTCCGAGATCATTCAGTACGTACAACTAAGGAAGCTGATCGCTGAGGCTTGCTTGCCCAATGAAAGGTAACAATGAAATTGCTAATAAATTTAAAGTGTTTACTGATCAAGAAAAGAAGGTACAAGTGAAAAAAGTACCAACTATCTTTTTCAATTCATTGCATAATGATTTTTTAACAAAATTTATTTATAATTTTATTAAATATTTTTTTATTAGATATGAATTTTGATAAATTTATCATTGACTTCAACTAAATGCTGAAATTTCAAATTTATGTAGTTTAAAAATTATACATGAAAAATAAGTTTATAAATCAAATAATAAATAACATTCGATTGACATGAAATTTGACATATATATATTAAAAATATAAAGAACATATTATCTAACTGTTAGACTTTCAAAATATCTAGTTGTAAGGTCCACATTTTCAAATTAGTCCAAAGTCCAAGCTACAATTATATATGGTTAAAGCCCACTATGAATCTTGGCCCAAAACAATGAAATTTGTAGAGAAGGAACCACACAACAGAGAAATATGCTGGCCCTGAGGATTCCTAGGTTCCAAGTTCCCTATAGTTCGTACTCCTCTTTTTTCTCTCTTTTTTGGCTGTTCTCTCCTTTTTCTCTATTCTTGCCGACCTCCTCCTTGCATCCCCCCTCCTCCTATTTATACCTCTGGTTCTTATCATCTCCGCCCTCCATCTCCTTTCCCTCCCCTCTTCCTTTGGTGACACTTGTAGTCCTCCTCGTAGAGAATAGCGGTGGTAAAATATCTAGAGATCCCCTTCACTGTTTAGGTCACTTCCTTATTAATGTTGAGGGTAAAGCTGCTGTTTCCTCATTTATTATGGTCAGGAAGTCCTGTCTTCAGCATTCAATGCTCCCAGATATTTGTGAGGGTTTACGCTGACTATTCACGGATCCTCGGATCCTCGGCCCCTAACCCGAGTGGGATTTTCTTTAAGTTGTTTAATGATCTTCGGGTCTGTCATTCTCGGGTCCTCAGGTCCTCACACTAGTCATGCTAATTTTTGGCTAAAATGCAAATTACACCTTCTAAATTTGACTAAAATTCATTTAAGCCCTCTAATTTTACTTTTGTTCAATTGACTCATCTAAATTTCAAATTTATTCAATTTAAGCATTTCATCCAATTTCGTTAAAAAAATACCATTAAAGAAATCATTTTATAGATTTTTTAAAAGAAATTGTACAAATTGTCTCAATTGAATAAATTTGAAACTTAGAGAACCCAATTGAACGAAGTAATATTGGAAAATTAAAATGAATTTTAATCAAACTTAAAGGGTGCAATTTGCATTTTAGTTTTAATTTTTTTTAGTAAGAGTTGTAACTATTGACTACAACTGAATTTGTAGTCAAATTTTGTCATTTATATATAAGACTATTTGTATGTAATATTTAAACAAGTTACGTGATTCATTAAAATGTAATGTGACTATAATTACACTTGAATGATATTTTCAATCGCTACATTATGGGTTGGAGGAAGACAACTTAAATCTAGTTTGGAGCCAAACTTTTTCCTAAATTACAACCATGAAAGGGATTTGTAGATTTATTGGGGGTTTTTTTTGGTGCTTTAGTTTTGTTAATTAACATGCGGGTGATAATTTTTTTCATTTTAGTGGTCACAAATAGGGGATATGGGGTAATTTCCTCGATATGAGGCATTAATATTTTGAGCCACTTGACTTTTTTTTTTTTGGATTGATATCTGTTGTTTTGGATAAGTAGGAACCCAATTGCGATTTTAACAACCACACACATATATCTGGCTCAATATTAAACTGATTAATTGAGTGTGAGATTTGCATGAAGCATATTTATCACATGCATGCATGAATGGCTATGAATACATATTGTGAGAATAAAAGTGTATCAATTAGTGTTGGAGCATTTTGCACCAACAATTAGCTTTGCATATATCGGTTTCATAGCGTACTGGATTTGTTTTTAAGCTAACTTGTAGATCTTTTCTCATTTACATGAGGTGTGTAATCTTGATAGAGGCCATGTTGAATGAAAAATTTAACCTTAAGGATTTTATGGTTGCTCCTATGAATCTGTGCATGATCATTGGTTTTTATGTTTAATTTGGCATGTTTAACTTAGTTTCGGGCTCAATGATTTTTTGAACAAATGGTTTAAGACGTGTTTTGCATGCTTTAGATTAGTTATGCAATGTCTTAGGGGATCGGGTTTAGATACACATTGTAAAAATTAGAGTTCTTTAATTTACTTCTTTTGCTAAGGGACACAGCCAGGATTTCTTGGGGAGGGAGAATGATAAAAACAAAAAAGGTCATTAAAGAAATAAAAAAATATACAAAATTTCAAAGCTGAATTAATAACAAAAAAATAAAGGTTAAAATACAAAAAAAAAACTCTGATCATTGGGTCAAAGTAATCATACTTGCCCCTTGATATTTTAATTTAAAATTATAATCTCTTGATCTTTGAAAAATACACAAATTAATCATTTTATCTAAAATTTTTTTTCTTCCTCTGTTACATTTTAATTAAAAAAATATATTTTATTAAAAATCATGTTAACTTCTAAGCAAAGGATTCTATATGTTTAAAGTTTTTTCTCAACGGAGAGAGACAGCAACAAAGTTTAGGAAGAAAATAATCGTCCACCAATAGGAGATTCTAATTTTAAATTAGAAGATTGGGTAAGTTTGATTTTGACCCCAAAGTTCAAGATATATATATATATATATATGTGTGTGTGTGTATATATATATATATAATATAATTATTATTCATTCTACTCACTCATTTCTGATCTATCGAAAAGGAACTTGATGGTTTTTAAATTACAAAAATAATCTATGATTGATTTTTTACTAAATGTTGCAGTTCCTTTCAATTTACAAAATCAAATAATCTGTTAGAAAATCATCTTTTACATTGTTGCATGCAAACCCTAGTTTTGACAATATTTATGATTGAAAATGCTTGTTTCATAATTGCAGTAAAAACTAGAAAAGTAAATAGAAGTGCGGCAATTAAAAAATGAAAATGGCATAACCACAAAGATTGAAAATTTTTATCTATTGTCATTATATATCCAATATTATTCTTACTAAAAGAAAAAAAAAAATTAGTGTTGTCAAGTAATTTTTTTTATATAAAAGAAAGGCCACAAACACTCAAACAAACAATCCTTTGGATGGAACCAAACTGACATGAAATCGCTCAAAACCCAAAATTTCAAACTTTTAATTTTCGGCCTCAGACACAAAACAAGTAAAGTACATTGCCAAGCACATATTGATCAAGTGACCAATAAAATTTAAAGGGCTACAAAAAATGCGGGCTATAGCCGCGTTTTAAAAACACAGCTATAGCTCCTAAAAACGCAACTATAACCCGCATGTTTTATAGTGTAGATTCTTTTGGATGAACCACTTTCAATTTGGAAAGATATATATATATATATATATATGTATTTTTTTTTTAATTTGGGGATTGGAAATATAATTTTTTTAGATCTAAAATTTCAAATATATATATATATATATATAATACTGATAATATATATTTTAAAATTTTGGCCCCCTTTCTCCCTACATTCCTTTGTCTCTGCTTTTGCTTTATGAAAATATGTTTTGAATTAATTTGTTCATACTCCTACCTATGTGATAAGTATGCAACCATGGATAGTGGCAGCTTGATGAATTTTTTCTAAGGTAGTTATTAAGAAATTTAAATTATACAAAATCTAATAAAAGTGAATTTCTAATATTGAAACAAAAACATGCAAATACAAAATTTTTAGAATATCTTTATATGAGTTTTTATATTTTGAAATTGTTGCATGATGGTCTTATTATCAATGCTTCAAACTACATCTCTTTCAAATTTTAGTTCAATAAAAAATTTTGGACTTTTTATTTTTGTTTGAAATGACCTAATTAATGTATTGTTAATGGGGGCAAAGTTTAATGTTATTGGGCCTAAAATTTTTTAAAATTGTCACAATTTTTTTTTAAGAGTAGACAATAAAAAAATTTTAAAATTTATATATAGTAATTATCTTTTTCCTGATTAGGGCGGTCCTCTGACAACGTTGCCTTCAATGTGGAGCTCCCCCCGGCCTTGGAAGATATGTACATTTCTTTAATTAATGAGCATGTATCTTGAAAGACTACACACACATATGTTTCTCTCATTTTATTTCTAAGTAATTAATGTTAGAGACACATAATTTGCCACAACTTTGTGCTATAACTCGCCATGTAGCGAGTTATGATTAATAAAAGTGTGATTGTATGCCATGTGGGAACACACGTTTACCAATCACAACTCGTCACGTGGTGAGCTATGACATATAGTTGTGACGAATTATGTGTCCTTAGTATTACTCTTTATTTTTCTATGCTTCTTTAATATTATGTTTCTTTTGAGATATTGGCTGGTACATAATTTATTGTTTTTTTAAATGCATGGTAATATGCAAATCAAATATAACTCGTTTGCACTCTAAAAAATGTATTTAAATCAAACAAAAAAAAGAGAAAGATTGTTTATCCGTAAAATAGAGAGAATGACATGGGATTAGGCGAAATGAACAAAAATGAACCAAATTATGACCATTTCGGCTTACCTCAAACTTGAAATATGAGAGAGAGATTGCTTACCTGTCTCGTGTTAGCCAAAAATACAAAAAAAAAAAAAAAAAAAGGAATCAAATCCCCTTCAATTCCTTTATTTATTTATTTTCTCTATCCCTCTTTCAATCTCTTGTTACCTTAGAGCCCTGGTAAGAATTAAGAAGAAAAGAAGCCAAAGACACCCAAAATACCCATTTAAGATTAATACCATAAAACTAAAAGACACAAATTAGCAAACAGTCAAAAATACACATGACCCTAAACCAAATACATAACTAAAAAACCACAAGTTTAACTACAAAAATACAATAATTTAAATAAGAGAGAGAGAGAGAGAGAGAGAGAGAGAGAGAGAGAGAGAGAGAGAGAGGGAGAGAGAGAGAGAGACCTAAAAGCGCTGGGAAAAAAAACGCTAGTGCAAGACGAGTTTTTTGTAGTGCGGCCTTGGAAGATATGTATGTTTCTTTAATTAATGAGCATGTATCCTGAAAGGCTACACACATATGTTTCTCTCATTTTATTTTTGAGTAATGCTAGGGATACATAATTTGCTACAATTTTGTGTCACAACTCGTCACGTGGTGAGTTATGATTGGTAAAAGTATAATGGGGGCCCATGTGGGGATACATATTTACCAATCACAACTCGCTATATGGCAAGTTGTGGCATATAGCTGTGGCAAATTATGTGTCCCTTGCATTACTCTTTATTTATCTATGCTTCTTTAATATTATGTTTTTTTTTGGAGATATTGGTTGGTACATAATTAATTGCATTTTTAAATGCATGGTTATATGCAAGTGATAGATCTAGGGCCGGCTGATGAACAATAGATACTATTGATGCAATCGCCTCTATTGTTAAACAGCCTAAGGGCCCTAAATAAAAGACTGCCCCCACTTGGAAAAAAGAATATATATCTATAATATTTATCTATATATTTTAATTACAAAAAAAAAAAATCCTTTTATTGGTTAATAAAATGCATTAAAAATCCTCTATTGTATCCTAAAATGTAGAAGATTAAAGGGAAAAAATAAAAATAGTCAAACTTCAGCTAACAAAATTAAATTTAGGAGACAAATTCATTAACTCATTCTTGAAATATGCTAAAATCATAATTAATACAAAAAAACTCATTAATAATACAACGTAATTGTCTTGAAATATGCTAAAATAGAGATTATAAATTTCTAAAACAAAAGAAAAAAATATCTCATCTCTCTATCTCTCTACCTTTCCATCTATATTCTTACCTTTCTTTTCTTCATCTTGATTCTTGATCTTTTTTTATAAGCTTAGTCATTCTTTGTTCAGCCACCCCTCTCCAACTCTTTCTTTCCGATATTTAAGATTGAAATGTTTGATTTTTATTCAATTTAAATATTTTAAGTTATATTTTTTAATCTACTTGATTGATAGGACAAGGACAACACGTTGGTCTTGCTCTTGCATTTGCACAATTTTGTCACAGTCCATAGCACTGCACACAGCTTAATACTCGAAAGAATAATAGGACTCAATTGTTGAGTATATAATATTATATAATTTTAAAAAGTGGTAAATAATTTCATAGCTAGGCCCCACCCACATGACTATACACTCACTAACCCACTCACATGCACCCAATGTATACCCACTTAGATTTATATATATATATATATATATATATATATTATGCAAGCCTTTACTTTATCAATTATTATATATTAATAATTTGATATATATCATACAACTCATTTGTATTATAGTTATACTAATTTATTGAATCATGTAATAAATTAATTTTTATGTGTGTAGATTTAGACTTTAAAGTATAAAGTGGTTACGGCTTTAAAAAAATTGTAATAACCAAGTTCTATTATTCTATACTATATCATAAGAAAGATTAAGTGGATTAGTCATATTATCAATTAAAAAATAAATGTTAGAGAAACTAAAAAACAAAAACTTAATTAGTAATTTTGCATTTCAAAAAGCAAGAAAAATAGATTTTAAATAAAAATTAAAAAATTTAATAAATATTATTCAATTAATATTTAAATATAAAAAAAAAAGCCACACTTAAAATTTTCACCTAAGGCACCCAAAGTTGTTGAGCCGGCCCTAGATAGAGCATTATTATATTTCAAAATTATTTTTGATAATTCCATAGTTAGAGAGGGGGATTGAAATTTTGAATGTCTCTCAAATTGGAAACACTAACTAAGAGGTGTCAATCAATTAAATTATAAATTTTTTGACATTTGTTTTTGCATGATTAGGGTTAGGACAACTTAACTAGCTATTTATCTTCTCCAATTATGGTCCGTGAGCATTAACTCTATATAAACAGTGTCGGTGAACACTAACATGACAGGTTAAACTTTTATATAAACAGGGTTCAAAGGTGGTTTTCGAACCTAAACTGTGTGGTGACTTCTACTGTCCACTCTAATTTTTGAGAATTGTGGCCTATTCCAGTCCATATGTATGATAGACTTACAATAGGCTGTTCTGATTCGTTCATAAGATTTCAAGTTCTAATGTGCATTTAGATATCGCTTATTTTGCTGAAAAATAAAAATTTATTACTGAAAATACTGTAATATAATATTTTTTATTGTTCAAATTTACTATTCATCCGCATTTTGCACCCGGCTGGTCCATGAACAGTGCCATGGACCAGCCAAAAAAACACTGCTCTAGGAAAACGTAAAGGCTAAACGCTACCCAAACGCAGCTCTAATAGAGATAATGACACACAGCACATGTTAATTAGAGAGGGACATATCCATCTGGGGTTTGGTGCACAAAAGTAATGGAAACAAATCAAATCCTTTTGGGAAATCATACTTCCAGAACCATCGAACCTGTGATGTAAGAAAAATCATCGGGTGTTGGTTATCATCCTTCAATATTTACAGCTATATAGTCTATATATACACTGATACACATATAGTTAGCAAGGGGCGGAACCACATAGCTCCTTAATTTGGGAGGGGGCTTTGGGAGGGGGAGGGGGAGGGAGGGGCGGTGCATGACTTAAAATTTCTTCTATAGTATATTGGGAAAAATGATATTGGCATATCCAAAAAATATAACCGGTCCCCCTATTTGTTCCTCAAAGTTTTACTAGTCCAACAATTTAAAGAAACTTGTCTTCAAATAAAATAATACTTGGCTCTTTCAATAGTCCAAACACTTGTAATTAATCCAATGGTCAAAATTACTCTCTCCAAATAGTATAGATATCAGCTCATTAATCATTTCAAAACACAACTTTACTTTTCCCTTTTCATTCTCACTGTCAAGGAACCTACAACTTATAAGTGCTTTTGCTTGTTTTCGTCTATATTGCTGCCAACTCATTGTTTATTTCTTATCAACTCATCTCATCATAAGATTCTCAACACAATCAAACAAAACCATCAAAGTTTGAATTGGTGTTTAGATTTTTAAGAATATGCTTTGTTTATTAAGGTTTCATTCATTTTTTTTCTATAGCTATATGGTAGTATCTATATTACACTTCTCTTCCAGCTAGTATATCATCAGTTTTTTTTAGGTTTATTTTTTTTGATTTAAAATTAGGTGCCAAATAATTCATTTAAAAAAAATTAAAAAATATAAGAAAATTTTAATATTATGAATAATGATGGATAGATAATGCTTAAAATAATAGTGGAATTTTTAATAGATTTATCTATATTACTATTTAAGGGACTGCCTCTGTTTGGATTGGATTTTTTTTTTGTTCCAAAATACCCTTACACTCTTAGGTTTAAGTAGAGACAAAACCAAATGATAGTTCAGTAAAAATACATGTCTAACTTGCACTAAAACATTGCGTACAAAATAGGAACACTTTTCCACTAACCTACTTCTTCAAATCAACTATACATTTACTGTTTTTTTTTAAATAGAAAAATAAATTAAATATCCCACGTTTGCTACTGTTTTTTTCCTTTAAAAAAAAGCACAAATTTTCTATTTTTTGCTATGACCACTAAAAAAAAGAAAGCCTCAGCTCATGTGCAAAACGCTTGTAACAAGACTAACGAATTATTATTATTATATTAACACTATAACTTGGCCCCCAAGCGAACATTCTTAGCTATGCCACTTGGCTCGTGACACGTCCACAACCTAGCCACAAAGTAAGAAAAATAAGATATGTAACAAGCCACTAAGAGCTGTGAAATGTGATATCACTATAAAGATGCATGTTTTATTCTAAATTATTATGACAATTATAGACATAAAACCATTGGTTCTTACATAACCTAATTAAGTTGGCTAGCTAGCAGGTAGGCACGTGAAATTTCTTCCAAGGTTCAAACTTTCTAAAGGTGAGAACTCAAAACAAACACACTCATCATGATGACACATGCAACTTTCTTAGTTTACTTTTCAGATCAATAGTGATTCAGCAAAGTTGTCTAAGTCAAGTTGGTTTTCCTCCATCTTCAAGAGGTCTAAATACTCCTCGTACAGCTTCGCTAGAGAGTTATCACCAGAAGGTAAATCAGACTGGCACTCAAAATCCGAGCCGTTGACAAGATCGTCATGATCATCTTCATTACCAACAAGAAAGCCAACCCCGACCCCATTTTCACCGTCTTTAAAATCACACCAAGGATTTACATTATTTACCATCTCCGAACCAACATACGCTCCTTTAATTCCTGGCCCTGATGACCCACTAAACACATTCCAATCACAACTTTCGTTTCGCGGTATTGAAAATGAAGTAACCCTAACGGGCTTTGGCTGGTGAACCTTAGGCTTCTCTGGCCCCACATTTGCCATGCTCTTGCTCTTGTTCTTCTGCTTATTCCTGTTGTTGCTCTTGTTGTTGCTCTTGTTGTTCTTCCTTCTCCTTAATTCTTTGAGTGGATCTGATAACTTCTTGTGAGTATTAGGGTCGGTTCCTTCGCTTATGAGTCTTTTACTCAGATGGGTGTTCCAATAGTTCTTTATCTCGTTATCAGTTCGACCAGGAAGCCTACCTGCGATGAGAGACCACCGGTTTCCAAGTAGTGCATGTAATCGGATAATTAGGTCATCCTCATCAGGAGTTATATTTCCTCTCTTTATATCTGGTCTAAGGTAGTTCATCCATCTTAGCCTGCAGCTCTTTCCACACCTAAGCAGCCCTTCATGCACACAAATAAATTTTTTTTTAAGTAGAAGAAATTTTGATTCCTCAAAAAAAAAAAAAAAAAAAAAGATACAAGAAAATTAAATAGTGAGACTTTTTTAGACAAAAAAAGAAGAAAAATTCATACTTTTAGCTTCGTGTGAAACATAATGATAATTTTTGAGAATGAAACTTTTGAGCAAAAAACAAATTAAGGTAATCTTCTAACCAAAAAAAGAAATAAAGAAAATGACAATAAACAGAGGACACTTAGCTTGCTAGCTAATAGATATCATTATTGGTGGAGAGAGAGAGGGCGAGAGAGAATCAAAATATGATGAAAGAACAAACGATACAACACTTCTTAAATTGAAAAAAAAAAAAAAAAAATTGGAATTCGGAATTGAAAAAACTTAGTTGTTTGTGTTTCAAGAAAGAAAATCAAAAACAGAAAAAAGAAGAAGAAAGATTAATATACTATGACCTGTTATCAATTTCACTCTAATGAAGTTTAAATAAGAGTTTGAAGCTCAATCAGAAAAAATAATAATAACAATTATAAGAGCACGATATTATTTTAATTATGAGCTTATTACCAGCCTTTTTAGGCATAGATCTCCAATGACCTTCACCATGAGCTTGAATGTACTTGGTAAGCAATGTGTCTTCTCTAGGAGTCCATGGACCTCTATGCAATCCAACCTTCGAACAACAAGGAGCCCTTCCCATCTCTCTACCTCTCTGTCTCTATTTTTCGTCTATTCCCTACGTGTCACTCTTTCTCTGCAGAGTATAGTTATAGATATGAGAGAGGAGATGGTCTGACAATTCAGAGCAGGGACAGGAAGCAAATAGTGACCGATGCTCTTGAAGCTTGAGAGCACACAAATTGCTACCCCTCGCTCCCCTTTTTAAACCCTTATGACTTGGAATTATTAGTGTTTTATTATTATTTTTAAACCCTTATGACTTGGAATTATTAGTGTTTTATTATTATTTTTAAGGAGAACCTTCTTTTACTTCTTCTTTTTTTAATTGTTATAACTTATAATAAAAGAAAGACTATTTAAATTTTAGACGTTATTGGAAACATCAAAAAATGTTAATTGATTAGGTACTAGACTCCTGATTTTGAAAACTAATTTTAAAACTTTTAAATTATTGTAAGCGACTGGCCATCGTCTCTGCAATCTTAATTATAATTAATATCATATAATTCTTTTTGTGTTGAGTTAATTAATTATATAATAATTCTAGTCAATTTTATAAAGTTTCTTATAATCATGGAATAAAAAATTTGGGGTGGTTCAAACTCACACATATATAAAAAACTATTTAATGCCTTAAACTTCTGGAGTAATAATCACAGCGTAAATACACCATTAAGTCATATTTATAAAAAGATTTACTCATTTAAAATAAAAATTGTATTTTTAATAGTATTTTTACACTTTAATTATTGTTTCAAAATCATCATTATAATCTGAACTTCATTCATTAAAATATTAAAAAAATCTCATCAAAACTACAATTAATTAAAAAGTATAACTTTGGAATCATGGGTGCTAAAAAATTTATCACATAAACATCAAGTACATAATATATTCATATTAAAAAAAAAAAGAGCAAACAAACAAAATAACAGTATTTTCGTCGTATAGCCAAATGTGATATTTACGTATGTGTTAGCTGTTTTATGATCTTTAAATGTTAATTTGTTGTTAAATCACGTATGTTCGGAATGCACCCAACGACCCTTCTTGCTATCTGCCCTTCTCCTGCATATGCTCCACATGCCACGCTACATAAATAGGTGATTCCTCATTTAAACAATGGGTCCCAGTTAGTTCCAAGGTTTAAAATCTCAACTGTTTATTTTCATCATGTCAGAGTCGTCCGATCATCAAATCGTAAGGTAAAATCCTGCACCTATCAGGTACTGGTACGATGTCCTTTGTGGTGTAAAAAAAAAATCAAAGGATAAAGTATTAAAATGACTCATTGCAACATGGGCGGCTTGAAGTATTTTGGAGTTAAAGGTAAAAATTGGTTATTTTATTTTAGATATAAAATTACGATTAATTAATATGAATTACGTAAATTTTTTTTTTTTTTTTTAGAAATTGTATAGACAGAAAAAATTTGACAAATTTTTTCATATTTGTTGATGTAGTAGATTGATAGATGTAAGTAAAAAAATGATATTAGTGATAGACTTAGATGAGAACTAATAAAAGTTTACTAGCTAAACTCTTATTATTGTTCTTATTTTTTTTAGAAGTGTAACATTCACAATATTTTTTACAACAAATCTTAGGTTTTAAGTTGCTTTTTGTTTTCTATTTGAAAATATCACTATAATTATTTTTTTTTCTATCAATAACAAGCTGTAACAACTTACTACTTAGCATTAGTCGTAAAAGTGTTGTGAAAAATATTGTGGAGATTGCATATTTCTCTATTTTTTATTTGTTTTTCATTTGGTAAAAAAAATATTATTTTATTTATTGATTTTAAATAACCCTACTAGTTAAAATTTGGGTTTTTTTTTTTTTTTTTACTTGGAGCTTTAGGTGACCACATTTCTTACTCCATCATTCAGTCGGCTCTGCATTGCAATGAGAAAGTCTAGACGTAAAAAAAAATTGTGGCCATGATGATGCGGTTGGTTTTTATTGCCCGTTTGGATAGAGCAGCTGGACGTCCACGTCCAGCTGCTCCACGTTTTTTTTTTTTTTTTTTTTTTTTTTTTTTTTTTTCGTTTCTAGCGCTGGGAGACAGCGCGCACTGTGCGTGCACTGTGCGCGTACTGTGCGCGCACTGTTTACGTCCTTTTTCAGCAATTTTTTATTAAAAATGGGTCCCGCAGTACTATTCACGCATTTAAAAATTATTTTGCTACAATGTTTTCAGTTTCAGTTTTCAGTTCAGCAAAAATAAGCTCTATTCAAACGGACCCTTAGTGGTAGATAATTAGTGATAGCAATGGTTAATTTTTAGTGGTAGATAATTAGTGATAGCAATGGTGAGCTTACGAGTATGTTTGGTTGTGAGGATAGAAAATGAAGAATGTAGAAAGAGTAGAAGAGATTTTAGTTTCCTTTATTTGTATTTGGTTGGAATGAAGGAAAAATAGAGGAATGGAATTTTTTTTTTGTTTAGTTGAAAAAAAAAATGAGAAGAATGAAAATAGAATTTGTATGAATTTATTATCATTAAATAAAAAAAAAGTAACACATTATACTCTGAAAAAAAAATACGTATGAATGAGCACTTCATTAAAAAAAAAGCATAAAAAATTAAACCAAAACTGTTTGCTAAAAAAAATAGAAAAACAAAACAAAAACAAAAATAAAAACCAACCAAAATTGATGAGAAAAGAAACATATGATCACCAAAAAAAAAAAAAAGAACAAAAAAAGAAAGAGAGAATGAAATGCTGATCACAAGAAAAAGAGAAAAAAAAAAAAAAAAAAAAAAAGCACAAGCCAAAGGCAAAATGTGAAGATGAATGTTGTTGTAACTGTTGGCTAGAGCTGTAAATGAACCAAGTCGTTCATAAATAGCTCGAACTTGTCTCGATAAAATACTCGTTCATGTTTGTTTATTAAATAAGCCAAGTTTAAGCTTTTGTTTTAGGCTTGTTTAATAAACGAGCCAAACTCAAGTAAAAAATATTGCTCATGAACAAACTCGTAAATACCAATGCTCGATACAAAAGTAACAAAACAAGTTGAGTCGAAGTTTATTTATGAGTTTGGTAATAAAATTGATATGAGCTTGACAAGTAAATTCATATCTTTTTAAGACTTTAATTAATTATAAGTTGAGACCATTCATCCAAACTAAATAGGCTAGATAATAAACTTGATAATATACTTGTTTCGATCTCAAGCTCAAAAGCATGATATTGAGCTCGAGTTTGAGCTTGATATTGAGCTCGAGCTTGCCTTGACTAATGAATCAAGCTAAGCCAAACCAAGCTAAGCTAAGTCAAGCCAAGCCAAGCCAAGCCAAGCTCAAGTTTTTATACTTTATAATGAGCACAAGCTTAAACATTATTTTTAGGCTCATATCAAGCTCAAGTCAAGCTTCAACATTCTACTTTTGCTATCGAGCCGAGTTTGAACATTCACTACTCGACAAAGTTCGACTCATTTACAACCTTAGTTGGCGCAATTTTGTCCAAAAGCACCAAGGAGTTCGCTCCTCATTGTCATTTCTATAATCTTCCTAATTTAGGGAGATTGTGTTTTGGTAGACCTGGAGAGAAATCACTCCGATCTCATAAATTTTTCCTCCCTTCTCACTTCCCAACTAAACACCCTTCTCAGGCATTTTCTTCTCATACTTTTCCATCATCTCTAAAATTATCCCAACAAAACATTTATTAGTAAAAACTAATAAAAATTTGTCAATTCAAAATTGCTTTTTTACACTTGGTAGAAAGGTTTTAGCCACAATTAACATCTATTAACTATAATTTATATAAAATTGAAAGCGATTGATTTGATGAGTTGACATCATAATATTTTATCCTTCATAAAATATGACATACAAACCTAAAAAAGGACTTAGCAAGGATCTAATTTCTAGAATACTTGGTGCAATTAATCACTCAATTTGGGGGACATGCTTGACTAAGAACAGGGTTCAAATCTTTACCCAAAAAAAGAAAAACAAAAAACATAGAGGATAGATTTGCTTCTTTAGCTTTGAAAATCAGTAGGCAAGGTAAGGTGCTACTAGCTAGCAGTGGCGGCCAGAGATCATATAGGTTTAGTAATTCATTAATCACGGGTAGCAACAGATACTCTACCGATCAGTGGACGGCAGCACGCAAAGGCAACTCTATCTGCTACGTCCAAATTTTGAGTTAATGATCTCCAAATGCCATTGAAACACCACAGTCCTATTCCTTTTGATTAATTAAAGGTATTGTGAAAATTTTGAGTATCTTTTGTTTTTATTAGGCTAAAATACAAAACTAACCCTTTAATTTTTTTCAGATATCATTTCAGTTTTTTAATTTTATTTTTGTTCATTTCAGTCCTTTAAATTTCAGATTTATTCAATTAAGGTCTTTCTGATAACTTTTGTTAAAATTTTTTGAAAAAAAAAAGTGAAAAATATTTTTCAATCATTGATTGAATTTTTTTTTAATTTAAAAAATTTGAAGAAAAATATAAAAAATTGAAAAATCAACCACAACATATAACAAAAAGTGATGGAAAAGCTTTAATTTAATAAATTTAAAAATTAGAGGACTGAAATGAATAAAAGTAAAGTTAGAGGACTGAAATGAAATCTAAAAAAACTTAGAGAATCAATTTGTATTTTTATCTTTTTATTATATGCATTTTGTTAGAAGAAGAGCTAACCGTTCTACCCACAATTTGGCCATTTGGGCTTATTTTTGTAATAGATCAAGGCTCATCTATAAGTTATTTCAAGGAAAATATTTATTTTATAAAATTGTCAGGTAAGACATTTCTTTCACAACATATATGGGTCTCATATGTAATTAAAAAGATATCTCTTGAATCCATTTTTTTTTTTTTAAGAAACAAACACACATACACACAAGAAGAGAGAAATGATTTTAACACAAAAGGACATCACAAATTACACTTAAAAGCCACGAAAACTTTTAATTATAAAATACCACCCACTAAGGGCACACATTAACTATCCATTTTGAGAAAGTTTTATAAAGAATTGAAAAAATTTTCAAAACAGTTAATTACTTTTTCATTTTTCCATAAAATTTTTTTTAAAATGGTTCATTAATGTGGACACACGTTAGTAAATCTTATACATATATATATATATATATGGGTCCGGTTAATGTATGTCTTAAAGATATACATTAAATAATCTATTTTTGAAATCTTTTTATTGGGAATTGAAAAAACTGTAAAAAATTTTTAATTCTCGATAAAACTTCTTCAAAAAATAGTATACTATTACGTGACATTAGAGTACACGTTAATTGCCTACCGCAGTTCTTTCAACAAGATCGGCATATCGTTCTCACTTCCTAGTATGGCGGAGTACATTCCAATCCCGTAGGAGCCAACTTGCTAGTTGCTACGACAACTCTTTCATTGCTCTTTAATTATTCTATAACAGTTTCCAGTTTCACTTTCACCTTCCTCGACTCCCAGCAAGTGCATTATTGAAGCTTGTGGGACACTTCATTAATTTTGGCCGTTGGATTCTAGCTAAGCTATTGAGTCTTGAATCACGTGGGAACGCCAAATCTAACAGTTTACTGTAGTAATTGTGAGCTATACATAAAATAAGGTAATACTATATCGGGACAAATTCTCTTTATATATTCTAGACTAGATTTAGCACTAGAATAGCAATTAATATGCCTATCTTTATGGCTCAATGACTTAAAAAATATATATTTATGCCCGATCACATGATTCACGTCACGTAGGTCTTTCAGATTGCGAATACATAGGGATGCCAATTCCCTAAAAGCATCTCCAACGGTCACGGTATCTCCATTTTTGGAAAAAAAAATACTATTGTTCATGCTCTAGTCAATTCTCTATCAACAAAACTTTTTCAAATAGAGAACACTGTAGCAACTCTACTCTATTATTTTATCTGAAACAATTGAACAGTGTTATTAATTTAGTATTATTAATTTATTATTCTTTCTCTCTCATCCAAACGTTTTTCCTCCTCTGGTCTTTGGTTTCTCTTCTCTCTTCAGAAAATATCAACGCCACGCCACGCCACGCCACGCCACGGCCACACCATTAGCTTCTTCCTCAAAATCTTTAGAAAACCACTTCCGGCAAGCTCTACCGGCCTCTTCAAACCCGAAACCCATCAGCACTTCCTTCCTCTCTCTCTTTCTCAGATCAACATGGAGACAACCCCATCAAATCGGCATGGTTGTTACGGCGTGGTTTTTGTGGAGAAGTGGTTGTTGCGGAGGCGAGATCGGCGCTGTCGTGGGTGGTGATGAGTTTCTAATCATCACTTCCTTCCTCTCTCTTTCTTCTCAGATCGGCTTGGTTGTTGCAGCGTGGTTTTTGTGGAGAAGTGGTTGCTGCGGTGGCGAGATCGGCGAGGTCGTGGGTGATGATGGGTTTCTAATCTGTTTTTGATGATGGGTTTTGGTCGTGGGTCGTTTTGGTCATTTTTTTGGTTGAATTAATTTGGGTATGGGTGGTGTTTGTGTTGTTGATGGTGGAGATTGCGTGGTAGTGGCTGATGGGTTGTGGCTTGTGGTAGTTGAGTTGCGATGATGGCTTTTTTTTTATTTTTTTTTTTTTGGTGGTGGTGGGTTAGATGAGTGTGGGTGTGGGTGTGGGTGTGGGAGTGGTTGGGTTTGTGACTTATGTGGTGGTAGTGGTGGGGGGGCCGTGTTGGTTGTGGGGGTAGGGTGATTGATGGTGGTGGTGGTGGATGTGGATTTGCGGTGTAGTGATAGTGGCGTGGTGGTGACAGCGGCAGTGATTGTGTGAGAGTGAATAAAGAAAGATTAAAAAATATTAAAAAAAGAATGAAGAAGTAATATTTAAATGAGATGGAGAAAATAATAGAGAATCTGTTGGAAGATGTATTTAAAAAGTGATAGGTAAAAGTTAAATGCTACTGTTGATTGTCCAAATAGTACAAAAATATGGAAAAACTGTTGGTGATGCCCTAACAAATTCAGCTTATTATACTTTATTATAGTGACGAAGTATATCAACACAAACAGATTTTAGTTACATGTTCTCAAAACATATATATCTTGGGGGTAATTATACTCCCCTCTTTTGAGATTTGAAAAAATGACAACTTCACCATAAACTTAAAGAGAAAAAACACTCATTTTTTTTTAGATTTGAAGAAATTAAGGGGTGTTTAGGGGCCGTTTGGTTTAAAATTTATTATCACTTAATTCTCATCTCTCATCACTTAAAATACCTCAATTCCCAAAAACCTCTGTTTGGCACCTTAACTCATACCAGTTTTCAACTTCAAAAGATGCGGCTGGGTTTCACCCAAAAAAAAATTAGAGAATTTGTCAAACATTGCGGCTGGGTTTCACCAAAAAAAAAAAATCTGTTTGTCAAATATTGTGGCTGGGATGTGGATTTAATAGACACAATCACACTCAATTAATTTTAATGTCCATATATAAATCCAACCAAATTGGGAATCTATCAAGATGTTATTAAGTGTGGTAGGATGTATTAAATTTTAAGTAAAATGCTGATGTGGTTGGATGGTGTAAAATGTGGGTTTTACACCCCATCTGTATAGAATTTAATCTCAATATTGATACTCCAAGGAAATAACATGCTTTAAAGGTAGTATATTAGGCCAAAACAGGCGTCGACCAAAAGAGAAGGATTCATTCTTTCATGCCAAATACTCTAATTCCTTATGTTTCATGTACCAGAAGTTTTTACGTTTATTCTATTTCATACTTGGTTGGACTTTCTACAAGGTCATGAATTGTTTGAATCCTTGCTGCATTGTTCTCCTCCTACTGTTAATCCGACCTTACAATAGGTAAATAGTTTTTATTTTATTAAAAGATAGAAAAAATTGGTAAATAGTTGAATGCATAAATATTTAAGCTTTCTAGATTTTAGTTTATTTTTTTAAAGACATGCTTTGCTTAGCTATTAAGATAAATATTTCATAATTTGTAATAATTTTTCTATTAATATACATTATATTTCATAGCTGGTAAACTAATCTACACACACACACACACACACACACACACACACAAGCCTCTAAGCATGCTTTTCTATTTTTTTGGCTAAAGGTTAAAAATTTGCATTCATTATAATTTAAATTTTTTTTTTTTTAATTTTCAAACAAATAAAAATGATAAACTTTAGAGATAAGCAGTAACTATAATTTCTTTTTAAACCTAAAGAGAAAAAAAAAATCCTAAATTTTAGGAATTTTCATTTTGAATTCAAAATGAAATTTGTTATTTAGCATTTATGACCCTTTTTGTAAATGAAGTTATTCTTCATTAATGAGGATATTTTTTAATCACATAAAAGTCTAGTTGAAAGAGGGAAATCCTCTTATATATAGTATAGAGCTCCCACATTAATTATTTAAATAAATAAACAAAAATTCTGATTAGAAATTAAAAAAAAAAAAAGCACTCTCCTTCTCCCTAAAAACAAAACCTGATCAAATGCAAACTCAGCCCAAGCCCCCCAAAACAAAACCCCTCGATCAAAAACTCTCTTTCCAATGCACTCTTATCTCTTTCTTCTTCTTTTATTTTTATGCTTTTATTTCAATTGTTGTTCCCAATACTTTTTCTCCTTTGCTCTCATTGAAGCCAACCCTCTCCATCTCTATCTTCCACTCTTTTTGTAGTTGTACTCTAGTTATGTGATGTATTATAAACTCGGTCTAAAACACTAGTATTACTATTTTCATGTGTGTTCTAAAAGTAATATTGTTTACTCAAAAAAAATTGCCATAAAATCTCTTCTCTTACTCTCAAACCTAGTCTTACCTCTTAACTCCAATTGCTTGACCTCCTCCAATCTGTTAACTTGGACAAAGCCAGAAATGATCCTAGTCCATGATGTGCATTGCCTTCATCTTTGCCACCCTTGACAAGCTGCCGATTTTATTTCTATATAATCTAGTCTCCAAGACGTCGTAGCTTCACCTCAAGGAAAGACATCTCCCCACTACAAAAAACACACTTTTTAGTTGCGTTTTTTTAAGCTGCATTTACAAAAATGCAGCTACAAGTCCGCTTTGAACCGCATTTAAGAAAAATGCAACTCCACCATTGGACATATAGCCGCATTTTGCCAAATGCGGCTATAGAACAGATCTGAAGCCGTGTTATGTAATGCTTATGTTGCGTTTTAGCTGGGTAAGGCTGAAGTCACGTTTTAAAAACTTGGCTATAGGTCCATCTGGGGATATATTTTCATTATATCCTAAAGCTATGTTTATTAAATGTGGCTTAAACATGTATAGAGTTGCGTTCTATTCAACGCGGCTTAAACATGTATGAAGCTGCGTTTATTAATCGCGACTTATACATGTATAAAGCTGCTTTTTATTCAACGTGGCTCAAACATGTCTAAAGCTACGTTTATTAAACGCGGCTGAAACATTTATAGAGCTACGTTTGATTAAACGCAGCTTAAACTTGTATAGAGCTGTGTTTAATAAAACGTAGCTCTAGGTTTATTATAAATAATTAAAAAAACCCCTCAATTCAACACAATTGAAAGAAAACCTAAACTGAAAAATACTCTTAGCTCACTCTCAACCTAGCTCTCGATCCCTAATCTCGCCACCGAGCTCTGTGCCATATAGCTCGACGCCGCCATGCTCTAACCCATTTCCCTTTCCATTCCTTCTCCATCCAACACTGTCCCACTTCAATATCGCCTTCTCCCCTCCTTCCCTCACTTCCACCCTCTTTGATTTCCTTTCCTCCCAAATCTCAAAATCCCCTTCCTCCCATCTGAATTTGGGTGATTGTATTGGTTTCCCCTTCTCTTCTTGGCTGGAGAAAGTGCTACAAGTTTCCCTTTCTCTCCAAATCTAAATGGTGTGTGTTCCTCACTCTCTCTTTTTCTCTGTCTGTGTGAGTTTGGATTTTGTATGTTAGGTATCAGATGGATTGTGGTGAGTAGGATTTTTGGTATTCCTTCTAAGATTCCCCATTTCGTTTGGTTTTGATAATTTTTTTTTTTTTGGATTTGAATTTTAGGGTTTCGGAAAAAGATTACTGGAGGAGCATCCATATTTTTGCTACGCTTTTTAGAATTTGTTGTAAGTATTCTATTCTATTCTTGACTTGTTTTCTTAATTCTTGTTTGTTTTAGGAATTTCTATTTGTAAATATGTTTTGGTAATATATTTGATTAAGTTTTTATTTTTACGGTTTCTGGTCAATGTGTTTTTTATTTTGTGATAAACTGTTAAATGTGTTGTTAATTTATATATATATATATATATATATATGGCTTTTTGTTTCTGTGAAAGCATAAAAATTTGTGTTTAGTGGAATTGTTTACGTTTTGTAATTTGTGTAATAATTCTATATGGGGTTTTGTAATCTCGTATTTTAAATCTTTGGTTTTTTTTCCTCTTCAAATTTTAGGTCTTGTTTGTTTCATTAAAGAATAGTTAGGTTATGTTTGGTAATTATTTTTGTTTTTTGTTTTCCAAAACTTGTTTTTAAGAATAAAATCAAAAAATAACTTTCTTATGTTTTTAAAGTAAAAAATATGTTTGTTTAGTTGAAAAGGAAAAAAACAATACAAAAGAAGTTCCCATTTCAGTATTTTTGGCATCCATTATAACATAAGCACAGAAGAAAAAATAAATAAATTACAGGTTGAAGTGTCCATTAAGGCCCCTTTGTTTTAGTTTAAACTAAAACAAAGGGGCCTTAATGGACACTTCAACCTTGTTCTTTTTTCTTTTCCTTAAGCTCCCTTCTCATTCAAGACTTCAAAGCTTCTCTTTTTCTTGTATAATACAAGTTGTCCCACAATAAACTCCAATTGCTAATTACCTTTATAATTATTTATGTTGTGATATTTACTTGTGAGTAGCATGGTTCATTAAGTAGTGAAACATATAAACTAAAACAATGGGGGCCTTAATAGACACTTCAACCTTGTTCTTTTTTTCGTTTCCTTAAGCTCCCTTCTAATTCAAGACTTCAAAACTTCTCTTTTTTTGGTATAATACAAGTTGTCCCACAATACACTCCAATTGCTAATTACCATTATAATTATTTATATTGTGATATTCAAGCATAAGTGGTGTGGTCAATCAAGTAGTGAAATTCCACACTGAATACTCATAAGAACAATGAATTGTTAATATGATATAATTGGACTCGTACCCATTAGATTACGCTCTTAAGTTAAGCAATGTTCCTATAAGTTATATTAACAAAATGTTCTCTCTCTAACCATTTCTAAATCTCCACTTGATATTCTTTGTGGTGCTTGACTCTTGACTTCTAGTCTAGAGAGAGACTAACAGGTGATTACCCAAAACTTCAAAACTTGAATACCCTTCATTTTCATGGAAAGGAAAAAGAACTTGGATTCCTCTCTCTCTCTCTCTCTCTCTGCTAACATGAAAAAGAATTGTCCCTTTGTATAAAGAAGAAATGAAGGTGTCAATGAAGTGGAGGTCTAGGTTCTCTAAGGGTCCATTTGGTTGGAAGGATGAAAAAGTGAGAGGATAGAAAATAGAGGGAGGATGGAAAAGTGGGAGGATAGAAAAGTTTTTAGTTTTCCTCATTTGTGTTTGGTTGAGAGGATGGAAAAGTGGAGGGATGGAAAACTTTTTGGTTTAGTTGAAAATAAAGTATGTATAAATTTACCATCATGTCCCTCTTAAATAAAACAAAAAGTAATATATTATACTTTTTTTTAAAATTGTGTATAGATGAAAGTGGACATTTCCAAAAATAACATAAAAGATCATCCAAAAGTGTTTTCTTAAAAAAATAATAAAATAAAAATTAAGGAAAAAAAAAAGAAGGAAAAGAAGAAGAACCCACACCTGACAAAACCCAAAAAAAAAAAAAAAAAAAACAAAAACAAAAACAAAAAACAAAAAGCCAACGTTACAAAAAAAAAAGGGAGTAGACCAACATTACAAAGAAAACTGGAAAAGTAAAAAAAAAAAAAAAAAAAGCAAGCCAACCTTAATTACGAAGGAAATTGAAAAAAAAAAAAAGAAAAGAAAAAAAGCCAATAACGTGAATTAGAGGTAGGGGCAGTTTTGTCCAAATATGTTTTTCACTTTTCACTCCAATTTGGAGAGATTGTATATTGGAGGGGGAGGAGAGAAAACTTGTGGGCTCCACTACTTTTCTCTCCCCCTTTTCCTTTCAACCAAACAGTGAAAAATGTAATTTTTTACCCTATTTTTTTTTTCTTTGTTTTTCATTCTGTTTTCACTCCAACCAAACATACCCTTAAGAGTCTAAGATGATAAAAATATGGAATGGACCACTCGTGCAATTGATACACAAGCGGGCCATAACAACTTAACCGGTATGCAAACTGACGCACTCTCACAAGTTCTAATAAGATTTGGAAGCCAGCCCACACAATGTCGACTTTTTCACCTGCATGTCCCATACCTGTCCCATACCCGTCCCATACCCCTGCTCTTTACCATGCTCTTCAGTTGGTATAGATTGCTTTGGTTGAGTGCTGGATAGATTTTTCATTCTTTTATATTTTTCTGAGTTTTTCTACTTCTACCCGAGTAAAGTTTTTTTTTTTTTTTTTCCCCGTAAATTTACTTTGATGTGAAAATTCTAACTCCCTCTATTATAGAACGTGTAGATGAACCATGATCTATTTCTTGGTCATCTAGGTGCTCAATAAAAGGCCTCTAAGACAAACTGGTGTTTCCTACCAAGGTCTTAAATATTGTCCTTGGAAAACCCATATTCTGGGAAGTCTCACTTGCTTTCTGCGAAACAATAACCAATAAATTACACTCTAAAAGTGATATTATCCTGCAGGTACTAATGCTTCTATAATTTTTTTTTTTTTTTAGAAACTAATGCTTTTATAAAATTGATGTTTCACACTCATTAGAGCATCTACAGTAGTGTAGGTAAAAATTTAGCAATTTGGCACTATAAAAAGTTACTTTATCTATTTTACCTACACACATGCTGTAACAGTGGATCTATTTTAGTTTTTAACACAATAAAATAATATAAGCATTACAATAAAATAAGATATCTACTACAATAAAATAATATATTTACTATACACAACCATCACAGCCACACACACAACTGGGCTAGGAATATTTTTTTTTTTTTTAGCTTTAAGCTATAGTGCACATCTAATAGATGTGCACTATAGCGAATGTGCATTGTAGCAATAAAACTAAAAAATATAGCTTTACCTGCACTACTGTATGGTTATTTTGTGTTTTTGTGGAGCTAAAATAGCTATATAGCTTTTTAGCTCCACTGCAACAAGTGCTCTTAGATATCCACGATCCATCTCTCCCTATTTCAAAATCTTTCATAGCTACATTTTTGTAGGACTTATCTATGTGAATACTTGACATTTTGAAATAATTCAATTCATTTTTATATAAGGTGAAAAAAAGGATTACATATCCATGGAATGCAATTTACAGCACGAAAGTTTTGTTGTTTCACTTCCTGCTAACTAATGGTTATGAATAGGGGGTAGTAGTCGCTAACTCATTCTATGCATGAGAACCTACCTATTTGTGAGGTTGACTAAAATAATTTTATTAAAAAATTTAAGAAAATACACCATTGCATGATTTTCTCTTATATGACTTCAATTTGTGTCACAATTTAATGAAGAAGTCTTTATTTGAATGTGCAATGGCTTACAAAAAATTTGTCAAACAGTTTTAGCTACAGCAAAAAAATAACTCAAAACTTCAAATATTAAAACTTCTGAAAGACAAAAAAAATAATAATAAATAAAGAATCAGATAATTCACTGGTTAGAAATTATTGAAACAAAGCAAAATATATATGACTAAACAATAGAAAAATATAAGAGAAAGATGAGTTACATTCAAAAAAATAATTTCAATTATTGTAAGCTTTTTTATCTTGTAAAAAACGGCTAAAGAGAGTTTGGTGGTTCATGCATGAAAATTACTTTTTAAAAAATACATGAAAAACCATAAAATAATTTTTTTTTTAAAATAAAGTAGAGGAGAAGAAAATAACATAAGAATAGCTCATATCTCTACTTGGCTTTAAAAAAAAAAATTTGGGGTTTGCTTTGCTTTGCTTTTATAGTATTCATGATTAATCTTGCAAATTTGGAGATAAATTATCAATGTTTGAGTTTGGTTTAAGTTAGATTTGTTAGAGAGATAGAGTTTCACTCCTTATTAAGTTTGAATAAAACAAAATAATTTTGTTTTAAAGAAAAAGATAATGACGAGTTTAAGTTTAGCTTGGACTTGTAAAATTGTGCTGATGTAAAAAATTGTGAGAGTTTCAGAGATTTCGATTTTATACATAGATATAGATTATAGTTGGGAATGGTGGGGAAGGAATAAAATATGTGCGTATGCAATTTCACTTTCTCTCTTACTCCTTCTAACATTTTTTTTTTTGATGAACCTCTTACTCCTTCTAACATAAGCACTGACAATCCTTTTAATTTGATAATTGGGAGCTATAAGTGATATAGTAAATGAAACAAAGTCATTTCAGATTGCATTAGTAATTTATATAGCAAACCAAAGATCTATTCAAATTGCAAATCAACTGCTCCTTGCAGAGTACTTATCAAGCATTATTCATGTATATTGGAGGAATTTCTGTAGGACTATATCTCCTTAAAAAGAATTTTATGTAACCCATATTTGAGTGTAGATGAAACTCATGTCTTAAGTTTCTTATTTCATGTCTTAAATTTTTTATTTGTGAAAGTTACATGTTAAATGATGTAACATATTATAGGTAACTCTCAAATGGTTAAACCTCTTTGGTTAATAAATACTATGAAGTTACAATTTAAGCTCCTTGATGGAAGGAGCTATATATGAAAATCTTCATCACAGCCTCTCCATCCAATCAACATCAAAACTCCTCTGTTTTTTGAGCTCCTCTGTCTTCTATTTCTTTGATCGCTTCTCTTTATCTTTTTCTTCTTCTTCTTTTCGTGAAAGCTAGTCTAGATACCTTTGTTTCTTTTGTGTGTACTATGTAGCACGTTTTTATTGTTTTTAAATGTATGAATAGTACTGCGGGACCTATTTTTAATAAAAAATTGTTAAAAACGTACATGAACAATGCACGCACAATGCGCGCACAGTACACACACAGTGCATGCATAGTGCGCACCTGCCACTTTGTCCCCCAGCAGAACCGAAAAAAAAAAAAAAAAAAAAAAGAAGCAAAACGTGAACGCAGCTTGAATAAGCTGGATCCAAACCGCACCTAACTTTGTTTGGTGTCTTTTTATTAGTGCGCTGTGTGCATACAACTATTTGACATGGTCCAATTGATTTGATGGCACTGTGGCGCATGTGAAGGAGCACACAGTTTGTATGGTCAATGGTATAAAGTTTCATATTAGGGACCTAGACAATCGACGTGTAACCCAAAACAGTGGTGTATGTATCGAAGGGGACCATGAGGGAGAAATGCACGACTTTTATGGTCATGTGTGCAAAATTTGAGAATTGGAGTATGTGTTTCGCCATAAAGTTGTTTTGTTCTAGTGTGAATGGTACAATATTGGTACCAATGGTCAAAGGAGAACGTAAGGGTCATCAAATAGCCCACGGCCCATAACCCTACCCAGAAACCCGATGGCCCACTGGGCTAATGGGCGGCCCGACCCGTTGTTATTAAGGCTCATGGGCAGCTCACTAGCCCAGTGGGTCAGGCCGTGGGCTAGTTTTTATGCCCATGGGTACCCGATGGGTTAGCCCAGTAGCCCAGCCCGTTGCCCAGCCCGTTGCCCAGCCCAATAACTTATAATTCATAACAAAAATATATAAGAAGTGTATGAAGGATCGATCTTGAGATATTATAGAGCAATTTCTTAAGCCTTCAACCACTAAGATACTTAAAGTAATTGTGCAAAACTTAGTTTATTAAATATATATTTTTCTAGTAGTCTAGCAAATTTGAATTAACCATTTGACATTTTTTTTTATTAAAGATAAAATAAAAAATATTTAAAGCCTTAATTAAAAAAAAAATTAAATAGGTTTCCATCAACAAAACAAAAAATTAAATAGATTTAAATGTAAAAAAATTTGTAATTAAGTATTAAATTCTTTAATTCTTTCCTTTAAAAAAATAGATTAATTATTCCCTTATAAAAAATTGATTCTTTCTTTATAAAAATAATAAAATAATATACTAATACAAGCTCATGGGTAGCCCATTAGGCCCAACCTGATAGCCCAGCTCGCTAAAGACAAAATGGGCATTGCCCATGGGCAGGGTCATGGGTTGAGGTTTACTCTTTCGGCCCAGCCCGACCCGGCCCGTTAATTAGTTAATAGCCCATTATGCCCAGCCCATTGTGCCCATGGGCCAAGTGAAAATGGGCCGGACCGGCCCGACCCGGCCAATTGATGACCTTTAGGAGAACGATAAGAGCCGATGCACACTGCACAAGCATTGATGTTACAAGTCGGTGGTATGAAAATGACCCTTTTATACTTCTTAGTCAAGCGAGACAAATTTTTTACCTTCAAGATACTAAATTGGGTGAACCTTGAAAAATTGTGCAATCCATCCAACATAGGGGAGTGTTTGATGTCCCAGAAGTCGGGGGTGGAGAATCCAATGATAACACAGAAGATAGTGACGCATTCCAACAAGAAGCGATTGTTGATGTTGTCTCTATCAATGTTGAGGACAATATTATTGACTATTGTATGGGTGATGTTGAAACTGAGGTTGTTCTTGAAGGAGGAACTTCAAGAGATGCTAATCAAAATGAAGAGCATGACATACCCGATGTTGATCTTGATATGAATTATGATATGTAGAGTTCATAACAATTGTTTTAAATGTTGTGTGCTTATCTTAAAGTTTTATGCTTGTCTAAGTAACAATTATTTTGTACTTATCTTGAACTTGGTATGGATATTGATATGGTTATTTGTTATGTTAAGCTAGTAGTAATTGTGTTCAAATTTTGCACTTGTGAATTGCTTGATATGGATAATAGTGTAGACTATAATATGTAAAGTTAGTAATAATTGTTATTAAGATGTTTTGTACTTATCTTGAACTTAATATGGATATTGATGTGGTCATTTATTGTGTTGAGTTAGTAGTAATTGTATTCAAATTTTGCACTTGTGAATTGTTTGACATGGATAATGGTGTAGACTTTGATGTCAAATTAGTAGCAATTGTACTTATCTTTCATGTCAATACATAGTTTCAAAAAATGCCCAAGAAGGCCAAATACACGCTTAACATATCGAGGTATGAGATGGCAAGATTGGATAAAATGAGGCAAAACCAAGAGAGAATTGATGCTTTGGGATTGAAGCACATCTCAACTTCTCTAAAGAATACTGCTCAGTACAATTGTGCAAAAGGGAAAAGAAGTAGAGCTAGTGTTGTGGTAAATGATGATTATGTACCACCTATTGGTGACGATGACAATGATGATGAGTCATCTAATTCTGTAATCTATAAGGTACAATAGATGTTCCATAGGGTACAATAGATAATAATTTTATTGTTCCATTACTTGTAATGACTTTGTTGTTCCATTATATGTATGTTTGTTAGTTATAGATGGCACTAGGACGACTTACACGCTCGCTACGTGAGGCATCTATCCCGGTGGTTCAATCTACGGTCCAATCTACGGAAACACCTCTTGAAGCAAATCCTCCCATCCAAAGTTCTTCTAGTGCGGAGGCGCAGACTATTGGTGCATTAATTAGCACGGCTGGTAATTACATAGAACATACTTAATTGCAATTGCACCCTATTTTTACTATTGAGATTATACTTCACTTAATTTAGCTATAATATACATGGAATGTATAATATCTTAACATTAATAATGTTTAATTAGGATCTGCTAGCAGAAATACCCGTGGAACAACACGTGGTATAGCAGTATGGGCACTTGTTGAAAAAAGTAGTAAGCTGCCAGTACGTATAGCTGCAGAATACGATGCTCCTGTTGGGAAGAATGCGTGCAAGCTTGTCAATCAAATTGGCTTACAAGTGCGAAGTAATTTGTCCAGTTACAACGTGAAAAATTGAAAAAATGTTGATATTGTTACTAGAGACGTGGTGCTTCAAAATATCGCGGTAAATTTATATTGATAACGTCTAATTCGTCTTTGTTATCACTAAGCATATTAAATTCATATAATAGTATTTTTTATAATACATATACACTGCATTTTACAAGATCAGTTTAAGCTACAAGGGGATTCTAACTTGGTAACGAAAACATTAAATACAAAATATGGAAGATTATTGAGTTCCAGCTCTCACAAATTGCATCAAACTTATAAAAAGCTCGTACAATCTCATGGTGCTGACTATGCAAGAAGCCACCCACCAAAGAATGCCAAACTTGAGCTGTGGACTGAACTCATTGATGAGAGATGGACCAATGAGGATTGGCTGGTAAATAATTTATGCATATATTATTATTATCCAATGTTTACCATATTATGTTGTAAACTGATTAGAATAATACTTAGATAAAGTAAATGTATACTGTTTTATTCATAATCTAACAAATATCTTGAATGTTGTTTATTAGAAAAAATAAAGAAAGAACTCTGAAAATAGGAATAAAATTTCAGGCAAACATAGATGTGGGACAAAGACACTTGCTGTTAGGGTAGATGAGGAGGTGCGTGTTTTTTCATTATTCTTAAACTTTAGTATATTATATGTTGTGATTAATTAAGTATATCTAACACTTAAATGTTAATTAATCAGACAAATAATAATGACGGTCAAGTTCCTAAATTGGCAAAAATCTTCAAAGATGTTCATTTCAATCCAAATACAAATTTGTGGACACACCATAAGGATGAAGCGACATATGTATGTGTATCATTTCATCCCTATCATTTCATTCCTATCATGTTTGTAAACCTATAACATATATATTATTAATGTTGTGATTGCTTGTTTCTTTCTCTTTTTCAAATGATAGGAAAATATTCTCAAAGTGCAAAAGGATCATTGTCAAGATCCTAATGCAATTCCTCTTACACAAGAGGAAATCTCAAACTTGGTTTTTAAAAAGAAGTCTGGTATTGTAAAAGGACTTGGTATGAGACCTTTCTCTTCTCTAGTAACCACGGCCTCATCTAATTCCTCGGTGGAGTATATTTAACGGTTAGAAAATGAGATTATTGAGCTTAAAGAGACAAGAGCTAGGGACAAAGAGGAGCGAGCTAAGCAAGAAGAGGTCCAAAAGTATATTCTTAACTTTTTAAGGAGGAATGTTTATGATGACGCTCTTACCTATGGGGGTGGTTCAACCTCAAGTTAAAACATTTTTTGGTTAGTATTTTCTTTTAGCAATTGACCCACATTACATGGTGTGACTACTCTTAATGCATTGTTAGAAATGTTTCTTATAACATAATTAATATTTTTACTTTACGATTTTAATGTAGTATTGTTTTTATATTTGTGCAGATTTCTTATTGATGGATTTTAGAAGATTTACTTTTGGCATGACTTGAAGACATATGAGGATATCTTCCTTTAGTTTTAATTATATTATGCTATACTTTTTGTATTGTTATAAAACATCTTGAATTATTATATATGTTGCAAACAATTATTGTATGGAAGAAGTTTGAATTAGATACTTGTTTTATTTTTTACTTGTGGAATGTATGGAGTTTTTTTATAAATGTGTTGTTGAAATAAATGTATTATTCAAAAGTGAGGTTTTAATAATGTAATAACAGGTTACAGGTTAATATCAAAGCCATGAAAAAAATAAAAACAGAAAATAAGTTTTAGTGACGAATTTTTTTGTCATAAATATAGTAATAAAAAATTGTTTTAGTAACGAAATATTTCGTCACTAAATTTAGCAAAATTTTTGTAAGAAATAGTTTTAGTGACGAAAATTTTCGTCGCTATATATGCCTAAATTTTCTTAAATATAGTTTTAGTGACGAACTTTTCCGTCACTATATGTACCCGAAAATACTTTTAGTGACGAAATTATTCGTCACTAAATATAATTTAATAAACTAAAGTGTTTTTAGTGACGAAATATTTTCGTCACTGAAATGTGTTTTTAGTGAGGAAAACATTTAGTGACGAAATGTTTTCGTCTCTAAAAGTTTTTTTTTTTTTAAATCAAATTGGACTTTTAGTGACGAAATTTTTCGTCACCAGGACTTTTAGTGACGGGGTTTCAGCGACGAAATGAGTTTCGTCACTAAAAGTCCGATTTCGTCACTAAAGGTTTTTAGTGACGAAAAATTGGACTTTTAGTGACGAAATTTTTCGTCATCAGGACTTTTAGTGACGGGGTTTCAGCGACGAAATGAGTTTCGTCACTAAAAGTCCGATTTCGTCACTAAAGGTTTTTAGTGACGAAAAATTGGACTTTTAGTGACGAAATTTTTCGTCACTGAAAATACATTTTGTTGTAGTGGGAAATTTGCTAAACATGAAAACAAGTGCTTTTGTTTGGCAATTTGCCAAACACTATGTATAACTTAAACCTATTTCATATATATATATATATATACATATAACTAAAACTTTTGAAATTCTTACAGTTTTTCATATCAGTACAATATTTAAATAAAATTATCATTTTATAAAAAATAATAATTTTTAAAATTATATTTTTATAACAAACTTAATAAGGAGTAAAACTCTGTCTCTTGAATAAGTCTAACTTAAACTCAAACTCAAATGTTGGTAATTCATCTACAAATTTGCAAAATTTCATTTAAGAATTAATTTATTTTCTTAAAATTTACAAACCAATTTCTTTTTAAAGGAGAAAACACCCAAATGTAAACACTCAATAATTCTCAAACTATTTTGTAGCCGCCTCTTTTTTTTTTGAAATCCTATGTTATTTTGTTTTTTCTTTCAAGGAGATTGCCTCTATGTCATAATAGCACCATAGGAACTTACAGAGAACATCTCATGGGCAGACACATAATCGAAGATGCTAAGAAGCCTAAGATGGTTACAATAGGTTTGGGTGATTGTAGTTCTCTTCACGTAAAGCAATAAGCTAATATAACAAACAGGTCTGCGGCAAACTCTCTCTTTTTTTTTTTTTTTTTTTTTTTTTTATAAGTTTAGACCCATTAAAATTTAAGAATTATTGCTTCATGGGTTTGAGCACCTTTTTTTTTTCTTTTTCTTATATTTTTCTTTTGAATAGTCATATATATTTTTGAATTGTTTCAATAACTTTTTCTTTTTTTTGACATTCTAGAAGATTTAACATCTGAATTTATGTAAGTTTTTGTAATATTTGAACATGTTTAGCAAATTTCAATAATTATACCATGCATTATTCTTTTGAAGGTAATCAATTTTTCTTTTATATATTTCTATTGTGTAATCATATACATTTTGTTTTGTTTCAAAAATTTATAGAAAGTAAATTTTACGATTCTTGAATTTTTTTTGTCCTTCAAAAGTTTTAACATTTGAATTATTCTTTTAATAGTAACACATCTTTTTCTTATATTTCTCTGTTGTGTAATCACCCCCCTACACACACACACACACACATATATATTATCTATAATTTGTAGACTTTGAATCTTTTTATTCTTTTCAATGGTTATTGCCATGGATTATTCTTTTGAATATAACTCATTTTTTTCTTATATTGGCTTATTTATCAAATTGTAACACATATTGAAGTCATACAAGAACAAATCATACAATGGTGTAGTTTCTTAATCAATTTAAGATTTTATTAAATTATTTTAGTTTATTTCATAAATATGTAAATTCTCGTGCATAGCACGGGTTAGTGATTAATTATTGTTATTGTACTAACAGAAACATGTGGGGGGAGGGGGGTTAAAAGAAGGAAAATAAATAAAAAACTCTAAAAGGTAGAGGGAATAAGTGGATGAGAATAAAATAAGGTTAAAAAACCCTTAGTAGGATATTTATTTAGAGTAAAGAAATATAAATGATTTTGATACAAAAAATTTAACTATTTAACCTCAAGAAATTAATGTTTACAGTCATAAACTTTTTTTCCTTATATTTGTTTATTATTTATTATGCCATTGCTATTTACCAATCAAAATTATTATCACATCAATTTACAAAATGTTATGTTATAAAATTTGTAGTATTTTTAGCATTTTGTAGAACATTTAGTTTAGTAGAGTATGATAGAAATAGGTTTAAAATTTGTAGTATTTTTAGCATTTTAACTCTGTGACCTTATGCATTAGTTTTAGTCAACTTTGGTAATGTTTGGATAGCGTTTTCAAACCAGTGTTTCATCGTTTCACGTTTTCTTCCTTCTTCTTTTTTTCCTTTCGGTTCTGCTGTGGGGGACAAAAGGTGCAGCGCGCACTATGCACACACTGTTCATATACTTTTTTAGCAATTTTTTATTAAAAAATGAGTCTCACAGTACTATTCACACATTTAAAAATTATTTTGCTACAGTATTTTCAGTTTTCAACAATAAGCTCTATCCAAACGGACCATTTATTTCTCTTGGTTTAGTTTCCACCTTTTCTTTTCATATGCATTTACGCATGCTGAGCCATTAACATAATTGGTATTTTTAGTATATTAGAGCATTTACAATAAAAAAAAATCTATAAAATTTATTTTTTAGCAACTCAAAACAATTATTTATATATTTTAACAACTCGCTTTATAATGCACTTAGCACAAAAGATTTTATATTTTTAGCCACTCATTTAAAACAAGTATAAATAACTTATTAAAATAATGATAAACAGCTACACAGAAACCATCACAACACAGCAGTAACATCCACCTCCACCATTGCCCCACCAGCACAACCACAAACCACATCAGCCACAACCCAACAACCTTCCTCTTCCACCACTTCTCAATTTGCAACCACCAACCACAGCAAAAAAGACCCACGAACCACGAACCAAATCATCCATGACCCTCGGCCAATTCAGCCACGACCCACGGTCAAAAAAAACCCATGAACCAAATCAGCCACAACCCACGGCCAAATCAGCCACGATCTACGGCCAAAAAAACCCACGAACCAATCAGAACCATTGAAGCACAATCACCCACGACCCACGGCCAAATTGACGGCGACACCATCAAGCACGTCCTCACCCACGAATCCCAGCGACTCGGCACCACAAGAGCCATGCATGGCAACCAGTGACCCGACACTAGGCGAAGGGCGAGGGGTCTAAGCGGAGGGAAGGCTAGGTGAAGGGGAGAGAGGGTTGGGCTGGGGAAGCGAAATTGATGGTGGCATCCTTGGTGGTTGCGTGAGAGAGGCTGTGAAAGAGAGAGAGAGGCTGAGCGTGAGATGAGAGAGAGGGTTAAAAGTGAGTCACGTGTGGGAGGGCTGAGTGTGTGTGATTAAAAAATTAATTGTTACAAATACCTCTCAGCTACAGTGGGTTGATGTCTCTAGCAGCCCACTGTAGCAATGAAGCAAAAAATTATACCAATCAGACAAATTAGCTCTCTTGTTGTATGGTGGGTTTTCAGTGTTTGGGTTGCTAAAATGATTATTGCAACATTAGAATAGTATTCTTACTTTCTCAAAACAAGAATAGTAGTCTTCTTATAATGGAATTTTTTTTATGAATTATATGTTTCATACTAATATGCGGTTGCTAAGACAAATCAAACAATGGAGAAAATTATAAATTTTATGACATTTAAACATTAAGGGATAGGACCACTGCTAGGTGAGAGATAGAGTGAATTTTTTTTTTGGGAAAATATTAGTACTATTTTTTAAAATCTCTTAAGTATTTTTCCTGTGCTTTAAATAGGTTAGCGACTAGTTAAGTATAAAGTGGTTTGAATATATTAACTCTTTTTTAAGAAAAAAAAATTTAGGTGCAAATTGTATTTTGCTCTCTCTCTTTTGATTTTTTTTTTTTACTAAATTGGTTCAAACTATACTCTATTTCTTTATGAGACTTACTTCATTGGAACTAGAATGGGGATAAGAATTGTCAATAATGTCATCATAACTAGACTGTTTTATCAAAAAGCTAGGTGGGAAAAATATGAAATGATAGTGGCATTTTTGACAAAGGCTTAGTACACCCAGACACATAATGTAAAGAAGCCGACGACACCAACGGTGCCACAGAAACCAATGGACCTAAATTGATGACATGGCCCTTGACAACCCCACTGATGGCACTTAACGGGCACCTCTATAAAGCCGACAGGAAACCCTTAAGGGGCAGACGGGGAGGGGTAACTGACAGGTCCACTGTGGCCAAGCTTGGTCCTCACACATACCTATACATGGAAATATCTTGCACGACATGCCAAGTAAAACCCAGTACTCACCCATATCTCCCTTACATTGAAAAGGACCCTGACATCTTGGAAACCTTACGCGCCTAGCCCTTTCCGCAAGGAAAGATCCCTACTTTGAAATGATTTCGATTCACCCCTCATCACTATATAAGCGCTAGACCTTCACTTTTCTCAGGTACGTAGAAAATCCCTAACTCTCTCACTATAGAGTTCCTAGAGATTTCTCATTCGCTAGCTTGACCTTCGGAGAGTTCTTGGCCAGTACCACACCGGTGCCTTCTGTTGGTCCATTTTGATTTCATTTCCTTAGGTACCCATTGGAGCGCTTTCATTTTCTCAGCACATCATCGATTGGCACCGTCTGTGGGGAAGACAACAATCATAAGACGAAAGAGTTGCATGGTACAGACACGTTCGATGGCTACTATCAACTAGGAAATGGGGAACCTATACAACGCCTTGGAAAGACAGGTGTAGACCCTAGCTGCAGTAGTAAAGTGACTCACCCAACGCAACCAGGAGCTAGAGCAACAGCTGAACCAAAGGATGAACAAAGACAATGCGACAAGCAGGATGTCGATGAACAAAATGGTAGTCACCTACCAACGGGGGACAGGCAGGAAAGGGAAGACCAAGAAGAAAGCAATGTCCCCAGCAGAAAGGACGGTCCGAAGGATACCAACCGTCCTTCTGAGATGGAGGTAAGCGCGATGCGCATGGCCTAGGATATGTAGATGATGAAGGAGAAAATGGATATGATGATGGAGAAAATGGATATGATGATGAAGGCCATAAGGGGAAGGGTGTTAACCAATGTGTACGAATTGGTCCACCATAGGAGGTCCTCGGCAGCCATATTGAGCATTACGTAACCTGTTTTAAAAAGAAGGCCATCTTGATTGAGGAAGTAGACGACAAGGTCCTTGTCACTGCCTTCACCTGGGTGTAATTTTGCACCCATGATTTAATCAAGGAAGATGACTGGTCGACAATAGCTCTCCTACCATTATTAGGATCGACAATAGTTCTCCTATACCTTGTAAGATCGATAATAGTTCTCCTACCTTCATAGGATCGACAATAGTTCTTATATACCTTGCAGGATTGACATTAGCTCTCCTACCTTCATGGGATCGTCTTTAGTTCTCCTAAAACTCATAGGATCGACAATAGTTCTCCTATACCTTGTAGGATTGACAATAACTCTTCTACCTTTATATGATTGACAATAGTTCTTCTATACCTTCATAGGATCGACAATAGCTCTCCCACCTTCTAGGGATTGACTTTAGTTCTCCTGAATCTCATAGGATTAACAATAGCTCTCCTGCTTTCAAAGGATCGACATTATTTCTCCTATACATCATAGGATCGACAATAGCTCTCCTACCTTTAAGAAATTGATCTTAGTTCTCCCAAAACTCATAGGATTGACAGTAGCTTTCCTATCTTCAAAAGATTGACTTTAGTTTTTCCTTCAAGTTTCAAGTTTCAAGTTTCAAATTCCAAATTCCATATTCCAAATCTCAAAGTTTCAAAGTCTCAAAATTTTGAATGTCAATTTCAAAACTTTCAAGTTTCAAAAATCAAATCTTTTTCAAAAATGAAACCTTTTTGAATTAAAGCTTTTCTTGATAAAGTTCAAATCAAGAAAGGGTAAATGAAGATCACACATCTCAAAAAGCAAAGGGACAACAAAACACTCATCAGTTAAGGACTAATTCCAAATTTTGACTTTTGCAGGCAACAACTTGGTTTCAAGGATGACAAGCCCTTGAATTATCTCAGTCAAGATCATAATCATTGGTCATAGGAACCTACGTATCCAAGATCAATATCCTGGTCCTAGACATTGCCTCAATCAAGATCAGATTCATTAGTCACAGGAATCTATGTATTCAAGATTAGATTCATTGGTCGCAGGATCCTACGTATCGAAGATCAATATCATGGTCGCAGACATTATCTCAGTCAAGATCACATGCATTGGTCACGAGAACCTACGCATCCAAGATCAATATCATGGTCGCAGACATCCCCTTTCATCAAGATTAAGCCAGTTGGTCGCAGACACTCCTTTCGTCAAGATTAAGCCAGTTGGTCGTAGACACTCCTTTCGTCAAGATCAAGTTTGTTGGTCTCATATGTAATTAAAATGATCTCTCTTGAAACCGTCTTCTTCTTCTTCTTTTTAAGAAACAAACACATATACATACAAGAAAGAGAGATAATGATTTTAACACAAAAGCACACCATAAATTATATTCAAAAGTCACAAAAACTTTTAATTATAAAATACCACCCACTAAAGGCACACATTAACCATCCATTTTAGAAAATTTTTTATAGAAAATTAAAAAAGTTGTCAAAACAGTTAATTAATTTTTTATTTTTTCATAAAAAATTTTCTAAAATAGATTATTAATGTGCCCTATACCTTAGTAAATCTCGTCATATATATATATATATATATATGACTCTTTTACTATTTTGCCGACCGCAGTTCTTTCAACAAGATCGGCATATCGTTCTCACTAGTCACTTCCTAGTATCGCGGAGTACATTCCAATCCCGCAGGAGCCAACTTGCTACGATAACTCTTTCATTGCTCTTTAATTATTCTATAAGGGTTTCCAATTTCACTTTCACCATCCTTGACTCCCTGCAAGTGCATTATTGAAGCTTGTGGGACTCTTCATTAATTTTGGCCGTTGGATTCTAGCTAAGCCATTGAGTCTTGAACCACGTGGGAACGACAAATCTAACAGTGTACTGTACTAACTGTGAGCTATACGTTAAACAAGGTAACACTATATCGGGACAAATTCTCTTTATATCTAGACTAGACTTTACACCAGAATAGCAATTAATATGCCCCTATCTTTATTGCTCATTGACGTAAAAAATATATATTTATGCACGATGACATGATTCACGTCACGTAGGTCTTTTAGATTGCGAATATATAGTGATGTCAATTCCCCAACAAATTCATCTTAAATGGATAATACTTTACTTTTGTGACGAAGTATGTCAAGTTGTCAACACAAACCGATTTTAGTTACATATTCTCAAAACAGAAATACCTTGAGGTAGTTATACTCTTCTCTTTTAAAGTTTGGAAGAATAACATTTTCACCCTAAACTTAAGGAGATAAAACACTCATCTTTTTTGAGATTTGAAGAAATTAACACTCTCCTTCCTTTTGTTTATATTAATAATAAAATAATAATTTTTTATAAAAATCTATTTATAAAAGTTTAACCATGGTTAGTAAAAAATTAAATGATTGACAAATTTAGATTTGAAGAAATTAATACTCCCTCCCTTTTGTTTATATTAGTAATGAAGTATTAATTTTTTATAAAAATTTATTTACAAAAGTTCAACCATGGTTAGTAAAAAATTAAATGATTGATAAATTTAGAATACAAATGCAAAATTTATCAAGCACCAAAACACTTTTTACAGCAAATATCTCCATAACCCATTGATAAAAGAAAAAATAATAATAAGCAAAATTTACACTTAAAATTTTAAATAATGAATTTTAATTATGAAATAGCATAAAATTTTGGAAACCTACCCTTAAGCAAAGAGCAGGTTAGTATATAACATTTTTAATATTAATTTAACAAAGTTTGGTCAATTGGATATCAAGGGAGGGAGGGGAGGAGAAATGCTTTTTCCCTTCAAGTTTGGGGTGGAGAATCATTTTCCAAAACCTCAAGAGAGGGTAGTGTAATTGTGGTGGACCTTTTTTGAAATCTTGGGCTGGACTTCCTCCAACTGTACTAAGGCCCAAGTATTCTAGGTAGAAGAGTCAGAACTGGTTCAATCATAACTCACTTTGGTTTGGCTTGTGCACAAACTATGCAATTTCCTCTTTGGCAGAAATTTCAGTCATATGCCCATGGCAGGCATTGTCGCTACAACAAAGCTAATGGCATGCAGAATGTAATAGTAAATAATAAAAGACATGCGTTTGTTGTTAAACAAAGCAGAATAAAGGATCTTTAAATAAAATGAAGAATACAATAATAGGAAACGTGTCGCGAGAGGAATGGCAGAAATAGAAAGGGAAATAATAATGGTGATTAATTCAAAGAAGAAAAAAAGGAGGTTAGTCAGCCATGTTAAATCATGTTACAGGATTAAGACCAATGAGAAAACTACTTCCTCAATGTGAATAACCTTTCAGGAAGATCTTATCGTAGAAATTATTCACTTTGAGGGAACAACCCTGAATCCTTTCTTTTCTTTAGTAGAGAATAGGCCCTTTAAGGGGAGAGAGGGGGTGAGCCTACTGGTGCATACCTGCCATACTTCACTCTCTGTTTTTTTTCTTGTTTTATTCTCTGATTCTCGTTTCTCTCTTCTTTCTTAGTGTTTTTTTTTTTGTGTATTGTCATGGTGGGATTCTCTCTTTTTGATTGTTACTGTTGTGATTGTGTTTCCTCCCTTACTGTGCACAGCAAAAGCCATATATATACTGTTTGTCGCGACTGGTTTTCACCCTTTTAGCCTTTAACTGTTTTTGTCTGGATTTGGGTATCCTTCGAACACTCATTCGTTTGTCAGTTGCCTAGCCACCACTACTTGCTTGTGCTGGTTGTGCCACTATCCATTACCAGACAAAGAAAACTATTTTGTTTGCTTGCTCACCGTGCCATTCTTATCCTCCATGGTGTGGGTATTCTCTCTTGCTATCCCTCATGGCATGCACTTAGTAGTTCTAGCTCCTCCTCCCTCTTTTGGGTGGTATGTCATTCCAGCAGGACATTTTCCCCAAAAGAGTTTAAGCGGGAACCCCAGAATAGGCTTTCCCCTTCTCTCCACTGCCAGACCATATCCCCTCTTACCTCTGACTCATGACTCACTACTCCTGTATTGGCTGGGTACAAGTTGGTAGTGCCTAGGCTTTGTGCGTGCTCCTCTTCCGTGTACATCAAAAGTTTGTCTATTGCTTATACGTCTGTCATGGTCTGGAGATTCATCTGTGCATTTTGCCGCCTATCCTTGACCTCTTATGGGGTGAACTGTCTTATGATTTTCCATTCTTTATTGGCTTGCACCTTTCAAGGGTTGGGCCTCGCTTGATTGCAGGTTCGCCCTTCTTGAGCCCATTCTTTGCTCCTTTTGTAGTCTTGTTGTCATTCTTGCCATATCACGTTGTCATTCTTATTGTGGTGTTATTTGACCCACGCCAGCTAGGCCTCTTTTGGGCTCGCTGTACGTTCTTCTCCCAATTGATTTTAATGTCTCACTATGATCATTGGATTCATACTTATGCTACTTTTGGACTTCTTAGGCCCATTACATTGCTCGTGAACTCCTTTGGCCCATTTCTTCCTTATTGTACATCCTCAACCCATTTTCCCTTCTTAGGCGTCCTTGGCCCATTTCCAACTCTACATTTTCATGGGGCTTTTACGAACTCCTTTTGGGTTTCTTTAGCCTAATTACTATATCCTTTATACTTGGGGTCCATGGGCTTCTCATAAACCCCTTAATTTCTTGTTTCATTACTTCGAGCCTACTGTAGTTCATTCTCACTTTTTCACATCACATAATGCCTATGAGATTACTGCTTCTTCCTTTGGGCTCCCATTTGGCCCATCTGCTTTCTCAAGGCCCATTTTTTCACCTTAACGGCCTAAAACTCATCATTCCTGCCATTCGGGCTTGATGAGTTTCTTTCTCTCAATCCATTAACTCTTTTCTTGCCCATTAGTTGGGCTTCTTTCTGCTGCTGGGCTTTCCCAAAATGAGCATCAACAGTAATTAATCCAAATATTTTTTTGTCTTTCAAGTGATAGCTAAGGGTCCGTTTTGTTGGATAGGCGGAAAAGTGAGAAGATATCAAATGAAAAAGAGATAGGAAAGTGGGACGATAGAAGAGATTTGGTTTTATCTCATATATGTTTAGCTGGGAGGATGGAAAAGTGAAGAGATGTAAAACATATTGTTTGGTTGAGAAGAAAAATAAGAGGATGAAAAATGAAGTTTGTATAAATTTATTCCTATGCCCATACTAAATAATATAAAAAATAATATATATATATATATATATATATATATATATATAAATTGTAAGTGTGGGGGGATTAACTTGAGCCTTGGTCCAGAGCCAAAGGCCTAGCAGATCATGTCTTAAAAGATAGGCCCGGCCAAAAGATATGGATAGGAGTGAAGAAGCCTGAGGAATAAAAGATAACTCCTCGAAATAGATCCTATGAAGATCCAAGTTATCTACCATTGCTAAGGCTCCTATCCGAGGTAGTAAGCAGGGTTTCCTTGCAATAGATGTGGAAGGGACCACGGGTAACCAAGTCCCTTTTGATCCGAGATGCCACCATCACTAAACTCGACTTGGGAAATGCCACGAAAGAATAAGGTCACAGAGTTAGTCACCTCCGCATTAATAAGATGTTTTCTACCTAATCTCTTCCACATTAAATGTTTGTAGACTAGCACGAATAGCTAAGACATCCCCAAAAGTCTTATTTCATGATGAAAGGATGGCAAAGCAGAGGGGTGATTGGGCAAGAATCCTCTGAATCCAGCTAGAAGCAGACCAGTTGAAGAGAGAAGAAAGGGAAATGTGTCTATAAAATGAGGGGGTTTCTAGAAAAACTTAAGAGAGAAGAAAGTAATAGCAAAATAGGACGAAGAGTTTTTTTTTTTAACTTTAAACCCAATCCCTTATACCTCGGGAAAGTAGTTTTTGTATCAATAAACTATTTCTTTTGTCTCTTGTCATTTTGTAACCGGTTGTTTAGATATCCTACTATGGAGTTTTTACCCTTAGATCTAATAAATTAATGGACAAAATTTAGCTATGAAATTGGTTGTAGCCTAAGGCTATAACCTTACTCAATAAAATAAATATTACTATATATTTTGAAAATCTATTTGTTGAATTGCATGTTCTTTACGCTCATAATACCCATGTCAAATTTTGTGTCAATGAAATATTATTTACTATATGATTTATAAGCTTATATTTTAAGAATAATTTTAAACTACAAAAATTTGCAATTTAAACAATTTATAGATGACATAGTTATTGATCCTTAATTTTCTAGAAATTTTGCAAGCATGGAGGATATAAGAAAAAGATGTAATCTAACGGTGGATTTGTCAAAATTCACCTCTAATAAAAAGATATTGAGTAATGTTGTGGTCTTGTTCTATAACCAACCAAGCCAAATCTTAGTGCTAGTTTTGACACCCACAGTAATCTTTAAATAAAAATATAACCAACCAAGCCAAATCTTAGTGCTAGTTTTGACACCCACAGTAGCCTTTAAATAAAAAAAATTTCAATATATATATATATATATATATATATGATATGGATTCAAATTACAGCTGGTGTGATCTTGAAAAGTTACACCTTTTTTAGACTGTAGATTTCTAAGAAATTTAATGGTTAGAAAATCACTATAATCAATGTAATCTCTAAAATTTTTAGCTTTGCATCTTAGCTAACCTAATTAATTTGAGAGAATATTATATTATATTATTTTCTACTTTCTTCCTCTCTCCTGAATAATTCATCCCTAATTTTGCACAAGTGCTTATTCTCAATGTTTTTGATTTGCAAGTTTTCTTTCTCATGGACAGATGAACTCATATTCTTATTTGGTATTACATGAAGTTTAGATAATCCTAAACTTTTTTTTTTATTGGATGGTGGCTCCTTAAACAGAGAGAGAGAGAGAGAGAGAGAGAGAGAGAGAGAGAGAGAGAGAGAGAGAGAGAGAGAGAGAGAGAGAGTTGGAACTCAAAAGGAGCCTACAACTACTAGAATAAAGTGGATCCACATCCTCTCCATTTCCCTTTGAAATGGTGAGTGTCCATTTGAGGGTCAAGATTTGTTTGAAAATCATCAAGGGTCAAAATACTGCCACCTCAATTAAAATGTAAACACACACTTAACTATGGTTAAAGACTTAAACTAGAGGGTTACAAAAGCTACTGAAAAACAAAAAACGCCTTTTAGGAGGGAAAAGTGAACCTGTCCGTGCATAAAACAGAGCCACATCTCTGTTAACTCAACCGGCCAAGCTACTGGAAAACAAAAAAAAACTTTTAGGAGGGAAAACTGAAAACCAAACGTGCACAAAACAGAGGTTCAAAGAACAACCACATCTCTGTAACCTCATCTCTATTTTTTGTAGATTGGTTCAAAGAAAAAATTCAAAGCACATCTTGTTTCTATCTTGCCAAAATAGAGGTATATCCATAAAACTTGTTTATGCTTATCTTATTTGATGTTTGATCATTTTTCTGCATTTATATTGTTGTCTTGGTGAGTTTATACTGTTGTTTTGGTGGCTGGATACAAGTTAGAGTCTATCTGAATTTTTATTTTTAATTTTTTGAGATAAACATTCAATCTTTATAATGGCTGGATGATTCTTGGAGTCCATCTCATTTTTCTGCATTTATATTGTTGTCTTGGTGAGTTTATATGGCTGTTTTGATGGCTGGATGCAACTTAGAGTCTATCTGAACTTTTATTTTTAATTTTTTGTGATAAAGATTGAATCTTTATAATGGCTGTATGATTCTTGGAGTCCATATAATTTTTCTGCATTTATATTGTTGTTTTGGTGAGTTTATATTGTTGTTTTGATGGCTGGATGCAAGTTAGAGTCTATATGAACTTTTATTTTTAATTTTTTGAGATAAAGATTGAATCTTTATAATGGTTGGATGATTCTTGGAGTCCATCTCATTTTTCTACGTTTATATTGTTGTCTTGGTGAGTTTATATTGTTGTTTTGATGGCTGGATGCTCTTTCATTTTTATGGTCAATTTTTTCTAGGGATAATGATGGGAATACATGTTCCTTCTAATGTGCCCATGGAATCTATCCCATTTAAAGGGATGGAGTTTGAAGCAGATGAGATTGCATATGATTTTTATATTGAATATGGCAGAAAAGCTGGTTTTAGTATTAGAAAAGAGTATGTAAATAAATGTAAAAAGACTGGAGTGGTTACTTCAAGGAGATTTGTGTACGCGAAGGAGGGAGTTCAAGGCAAAGACAAGAGAGATCAGAATATAAAGAATCCACGAGCAGAAACTAGATGTGGTTGTGAAGCACGTTTGGTTATTATACTTAATTGAGATAGTAAAAAATATGTGGTGAATGAATTTATTGCTGAACATAACCACTATCTCCATCTCGTATCAACTGTGCACATGATGCCATCACAACGGAAAGTGGCTGCAACTCATGATATTGAAATTGATTTGGTGCATGAATCGGGATTAAGATTAAAGCAATCTTATGAGCTTCTTAATAAGCAAGTTGGTGGATATGATAATCTTGGTTTTACCAAGCAAGATCATAAAATCTATTTACGCACTAAGCGACAGAGAGACATGGAGCATGGGGAAGCTGCTAGATTGGGAAGATATTTAAGTCATCAACTTAAGGAAAATCCTTCATATTATTTCGCTACTCAATTGGACTGTGAAGAGTTGATTACTAACATCTTTGGGCCGATGCAAGAATGATCATTAACTATAGCCACTTCAGTGATGTAATAATGTTTAATACAACGTATGGTACAAATAAAGATGCAAGGCCACTTGGAGTATTTTTGGGTCTCAATCACCATAGAGAAGTTGTATTTGGAGGTGTACTTTTATATGATGAAACAATTGAATCTTTTGTATGGTTATTTGAGACCTTCTTAGAAGCAACATCTGAAAAGAAACCAATCACTATTTTCACGGATCAAGATGCAACAATGTTAGCTGCAATAAAAGTAGTCATACCTAAGACATATCATGCAGTGTGTAGTTGGCATATGCGGCAAAATGCTGAGAAGCACTTGGGTCATTTACTTAAAATGAGTCTCAATTTAATAATGATTTCTTAGCATGTGTCTATGAGTATGGTGGTGAAGATGAGTTTCTTACAGCTTGGAATGAAATGCTGGATAATTACAATGTTTGTGAAAATAAATGGCTAATTGATCTATTTAAATTGAAGGAAAAATGGGCTCAAGCATATATTAAGAGAACTTTCACAGCAGGAATGAAGACAACCCAGCTTAGTGAGAGTTTCAATGCTGACTTGAAGGATTGCTTGCGTACTGATTCAATGTAGTATAGTTTTTCACTCATTTTGAAAGAGTTGTCAATCAAAAGCGGGATAAGAAATTAGAAGTAGAATACAACTCTAGACATAAATTTCCAAGATTGAAGCTCAAAAGCTCTCCTATGCTTAACCAAGTAGCAACAGTGTACAAACCTACGTTGTTTAATTTATTTAAGACAGAAGTTGAAGAGGTAATGACACTTTCCATCCTAGAATGTAATGTGAGTCAAACACATAGTTATGTGGTTGGAGTTTTCAATCAATATGGAAAATATGAAGTCACGTGGAATCCATTAGATGAGACTCTATCTTGTAGTTGCAGAAAGTTTGAGTCATTTGGTATTTTATGTAGGCATGGTTTGAAAGTTCTTGATTTATTGGATATTAAGTTGATTCCTAATAGATATATCATGAAGAGATGGAGAAGAGATGCAAAAGGTGGAAGCAGAAAAAATTGCACAACATAACATTAAGCCTGATACTCAATTGGAATATGTAGATCGGTATCGAGATTTATGTCCAAAATATATTCAATTGGTGAATGAGGCATGTGAAACTAAAGAAGGTTATAATATTCTAAGCTTAGCAATTGCAGATTTGGAAAAAAAAAACTTTGTGACCTTAAGAATCGCAAAGCTAATGTAGAAGAAGACATCATTAGGTCTTCCACCGATTTTGCAGATAAAGAAGATCAATTATGTGCTTTGAATACGATTGTACCAAAAGGGATAAAGAAAGGGGAGATTTATCATAATAAAAAGTGTAGGACGAAATCATGGATAGAAAAGATGTCGAAACCAAAGGAAAGCACATCAAAGAAGCAAACAAAGAAAAGAAAAGTGCAGGAGGTAATCTTCTAAATTATCCTTATTTTCACTATTCTATTTTATTTTTACACATTAATATAGTATACTATTATTGTTGCTAAACTAGTACAATTTTTACAGGAAATATATGCACATGACATCATGGCACAAAAGAAAACTAAGGATATCTCTTCTGGAAATATTACTAGCTTTACATAACTTTTAATGGTAAAGATATTTACAATTATATATTTTACTTTGGTATTAATAATAGTTTAGATGCATGATTTGATAATTTTAATGCTAAGCTTGTCATATGTGTAATGTGTAATTGGTTTTTTTGTAGTTGGCTTCTACAAGTTCTGCATCACATCAGGGAGGCTTATCAGCAAGTGTTGCATTACCATTACATTTAGAGAGTATATCAAGTGTTGTAGGCTCCAATGACAAAATTAATGGTGTAGGAGGTGTCTTGACTCAAGGAAGTGTTGCAAGTGGAGGTCATTTGACTCAAGAAAGTGTTACAAGTGGATGGGATGAGATGGTTCATAAAGTCAAGCCATTTTTCTAGTTTAGGATCATGTTTTATAATCTATGACACATGTTGAGATTAAGTAGTGCTCTTGTTTTGTAATTTTTCTAGTTTAGGACTGGAGTTTTGATGGTCCAAAGTTTAGGACTGAAGTTTTGTAATCTTCTTACTTTAAGATTGAAGTTATGATGATCCATAAATTTCCTTTTGTTATGGTGTTAATTTTTGCATATTTATTTGTTGCTGCAGAGATTTTTATGTTTTTCTGCATAATTATTGTTTCTACAGATTGTACATTCTGCATAATTACTGTTTGTAATTTCTGCATAATTACTGTTTGTAATTTCTGCATAATTACTGTTTGTGTTTCTGCATAGTTGTTTTCTACATAGTTGTTTTCTACATAGTTGTTTTCTGTAGAAGGTTTCAGACATATTAGTGATCTACTTAGGAGGTTTTGGATCAAGCTTCTTTTATTTTTGAGTGTAGTATATAGTCAACCTGCATATTCAGGACATTTAAAAGACCATTTGCTTAAACATTGTTTGAGTTTTTATGCTGTATGCATACAGCTGAGGAGTTAGTCTGCCTTCTTTCTTATGGTTCCCAATAATATCACAAACAAGTCTTTTAAGGTACTGATCAAACTGCTTTGATGTTGAGTTCACACAAGGCACAAACACTTCACAACAATGCAATAAATCGGTATACAAGTCATAGATTAATTAAAAAGACCATGTTCCATTGCTAAAGTCTTGGATTACAGAGAGAATTACACCAAAATTCAGGCCTTTTCCCATTAATATGTACCAATACAAATTCAGGCCAACACAAACATTCTGCCAAAACCTATCAACATACACCAAAATTATGGCCTTTTCCCACTAATACCTACCCACCTAAGGACCCATTTTCCCCCACCTATTTAGCCAACCAAAAGAAGCATCAAGTAGAGTAGCATCCCCCTTATCACTAGAAACAGCCCCAGGCAAATGAGCAACATCTTCTCTCTCTTCTTGTAGCCTTTGCTCTGTTGCCTCTTTAACCAAAATCATGAAAATCAACAACAAATAGTATTAGCAAAATCTGGTCACAGCCAATCCAACACTTGCATTAGCAAAATACTAAAATTCTTGAAACTAAAAAAGACCCACTAAAAAAAATAGCTATAAAATAACTTGTGCTGTCTAATCTTCCAAAACAAAAAAACATTTTCACCCTTGTGCTATCACATAAAAAACATAGTACAAAAGAAAAACCAATTGCACTCCACATATCAATTTAAAAACCAATTGCACTCCACCGCACCACCTAGTACTGTATTAATGTAGAAATTTAAAAACTTTACAAAGAAATTTTAAAACCTAGAAACTGAAAAGAAACCCAGAAACTGAAAAGAAATTTAAAAAATTTACAAAGAAATTTAAAAACCCAGAAACTTACCTAGAAATTTGGAAACTCGTAGTGTGAGGTGAGCGAGGAGCTGAGTTCGTGGGTGAGGGATTGAGCTTGAATCCAGTGTATGCCTCATGAGTCATGACCCACAAGCTTGAATCCATGAGAGCAAGGAGCTGAGTTCGTGGGTTAGGGATTTCAAAAGCCCACCTCCAAATCAAATCCAATCCAAAAGTTACCAATCTAAGCACAAAAAAAGCTCAACACACTTATAATTCAAAGTTTAAAAGACAATTATTAAAATAAAATAAAATAAAAACAAATCAAAGTTTTAGATTTCTCAGATTCTATTACAAGAGAGAGAGAGAGAGAGAGAGGGAGAGAGTGTGTGTGTTATATATCATCGAAGCAATTGTTGTTGTTGGGGAGAGAGTCTCTGTGATCGGGTGGAGGTTTAGGCATGAACACGGACTTATCCTTGTCGTTGATCAATGAAGGTCTGGAGGTGGACGGCGAGGATCGCTCGAGCTGCTTATCCAGTGCCTCGTTGATCCATTGCTTTCGATTGAGCTAGGGCCTGACTCCAACTCCAACCTCCGACCTTGAACCTCTGACCCTTCTCTCCCTATACATCTTTCCCCCCACCTTTCCTTTCTCTCCGATCAATCCCTCTCTCTCTATCTTTCACTGTCTTCTGCGCTCAAAACAGCATCGTTTCAATTGATATCTCATATACGAAAATAGGGAAACCCTAGGGTTTGTGAAAATTAGGGGATTTTGTATTTATAGAATCAGAGAGAGATAGAGAAAGAGAGAGAAAGTCGAACATTGGAGAAGAGAGTGAGAAAGAGAATTTGAAATATTCAGATGGGTTTGGTGAGAGAGCCTCTAGTTTAAGTGTTTAACCATAGTTAAGTGTGGTTTGGGTTAATTTATGACGTGACATGTTTTTTAGCGTTGATCTTTCTTCAAAATGATCTTGTCCGTAAAATGGACACTCTCCATTTCAAAGGGAAATGGAGAGGATCTGGATCCAAATAAAGTATACCCTTATGAGATCCATGCAATCTCCACATATTTCCTTCATTTACGGTGTGAACAAACCACGTCTTCCCTTGGTCTAAGCAAATATAAAATATTCAAGGCGGCTCCGAGGGAATGGAGAAACTTGGACAAAACTTTATATGTTTGATGTACTAAATATCAATTTGTGCCAAGATTTGACATCTTAAGCCAAGGATAACTCGGAAGCATTTCATACCTGCATGTTGCTTGATAGCTAGCTGTGTTGTTTTTTGTCTTTGAATATTGGAGAAAATGTTTTTTTGTTTTGTTTTTTGTTTTTTTTTTTTTTTTTTTTTTTTTTGGGTTTTGGAAATTCAAGTCTATCTGTCCAGAGAAAAAAAATCTGCAACTCAAAAACGTTGAGAATAGGCACTTGTGCAAGGTTAAGAACGAATTAATTAGGAGAGAGAAAGAAAGTAGAAAATAATATAATATATTATTCTCTCAAATTAATTAGGTTAGTTAATATGGAAAGCAATTAATTTTGAAGATGACATTGATTATACTGATTTTCTAACCATTAGTTTTCTTAAAAATCTACAGTTTAAAAAATGTGTAACTTTTGTAGAGTTACACCAAGTGTAACTTGAACCCATTGCTTCTCTTACTCTCAAAGCTAGTCTTACCTCTTAACTCCAATTGCCTGACCTCCTCCAATCCGTTAAGTTGGACAAAGCCAGAAATGATCCCAGTCCATGATGTGCGTTGCCTTCATCTCTGCCACCCTTGACAAGTTGCCGATTTTATTTCTATATAATCTGGCCTCTAAGATGTCGTAGCACAGTCACCTCAAGGAAAGATGTCTCCCCTCTACTCTCTTCCATGCGATTCAATTGGTATAGATTTATGGGTTTTATTAATATGTGCTCTTAAGACATACATTAATAAATTATTTTAGGAAACTTTTTATAGGAAAACGAAAAAGTTACCAATTTTTTTTTACAACTTTTTCAATTCCTCATAAAATGTTCTAAAAAATAGATGACTTAATGTGTACCCTTAGATTTATTTGGTTGAGTGTTGGATTGATTTTTCTGAGTTTATCTACTTCTACCTAAGTAAAGATGTTTTTTTTATGTGAAAATTCTACTTCCCTCTATTATAGAATGTGTAGATGAACCATGGTCTATTTCTTGGTCATCTAGGTGCTTGATAAAAGGCCAGAGAAACTGGTGTAACGTACAAAGGTCTTAAACATTGTCCTTGGAAAACCCATATTCTAGGAAGTCCCACTTGCTTTCTGCTAAACAATAACCAATAAATTACACTCTAAAAGTGATATTATCCTGCAGGTACTAATGCTTTTATATATGTATATATTGATGATGCCGAACTTCACCAGTGAGCTGCACGGTCCTAAACGGTGCGAAATAAAAGCCTGAAAGACGACAAGAGAAGACCTGGAAGGGAGCACCGGTGTGGTGCCGGCCAAAAACCCTCCGAAAGTCAAGTTAGGAACCTCGTTAATAACTCAAGAGCGCTAGAGTCCAACTGATTGTGCGTACCTTGGTTTATGAGAGTTCTCGCGTATTTATAGTTGTGTAGACCTATTGACCTTTTTCCTTGTAGGGGTACCCTATCCTATGGGGCCTAGGCGTGTGGGTTAAGCAAGAGCTACAGTACCCTAAATGGGCCGCGACCAGGCTTGTTTGGAAGGCCCTGGAGTCCCAACATCCGATGAACAGGACACATCCCAGATTATCAAATATTTTCCTCTTCAGCTGCCCCCCATTCCATGAATCCGTCACCATACATAACGGGTCCATGGAATAGGTTGCCCAACCCGTCGATCACCCGGGGTTCGTCACTATACGTGACGGACAAACGGGATACTTCGATCCGTCATGTCTTTATCGCGGGTGAACTGCCAGGTTGGAGCAGGCATAAATGCTCGAGGACACGTGGCGAACCTCGATTGACAGCTAACCAGAATCGAGGCGCCTCTTCGTGAGTCGCGCCGCTACCCCTATATATTCATCCCTTGCCGAGTCATTTTCGCATTTTGGAGAAATTTTTGCTGGTCAAAGCACATCCGTCATCCTTGCGATCATCGTCACGTAGCTCTACCGTCGAGTCCCCTCTTCAACTTTCTATCGTCATCTCTCTACTCGTAAGTATTCTTACTCCCTGCACCCCCACTTTTCTTTTTGCGTTAGTCCGTCGTCAGTGTAGATCTAGAGTCTTAGGTTTCCCTCTCCGTCATTTGTAGGTGTCAGATGTCTAGTGAAGCTTCCAGCGGTCAATCTTTTGTCCGTGAGGGAGCTGGATATGAGGATGTGAGCCCGTCAGGTCAAGGAGACCGGGGTTCCTCCGTCGAGGATAGAGAACCGTCGTCCAGCTCTCCTTCCTTCACGGAAGAGGAAGGGCAAGCAGAAAACGGGTAGGGAGAAGACCGGGGTTCATCGTGGTTGGCAAGGACGGTCTAAGGGAGTTCGTCCTGCTTCCAGAGTGGACGGTGAACCACTTCACTTCCACTATTAGTCTAGCACACTTCAACTCTCTTAGGGAGAAATACCAGATACCCAATACAATAGCTATCCGTCTACCCTTAAAGAATGAGAGGTGCTATTACGAAGGGTTAGAGGATGTCGGCGTGTACGAGCAAATGCTCAAAGCCGGCCTTCGCTTTCCTCTAAGCGCCCTGCACCGTCAACTTCTTCAGTATCTGGGCATGTCCGTCACCCAGATCTCCCCGAACGCCTGGAGGGTGTTCTTAAGCGTAGAAGTCTTGTACGGCGTCATGTCCAACGGAACAAGACGGTTAACGATGGAGGAGTTCTTCAATTGTTACCGTCCGGACGAAATTGCCAAGTCAAAGGGGATGTACAGCTTCGTGGCGAGGAGCCCGGTGCTTAGGTTAGTGTCTGAGACCCCGGACTCCAACCGGAACTGGAAGAGTAGGTACTTTTTCCTACAAGGAGACGGATGGATGGGTCGTCAAGACGATCCAAACTTTATGCCCGTCAATAGGACATGGGGCATAGTATCTCCGTCTGGTATGCGTCTTCTTTTGTGTCCGTCCTGTTTTAGATGTTTTGTTGGTTATTTATTCTAACCGTCTGCGTTTGCAGCGCGTAGCCGTCCAGACATCACCGTCGAGCAGTTCGGGTTCCTTGAGACCATTTTCCAGAAAACTCAACTATCAAAGAGGACTTGGGCCAAGCTCGTCACACTAAATACCATCCATTGGTACTGTGACGGCCCTGAACCTTCAGCAGCGGCCATAAAGTACGACGAAGGAATACGCAAGCGTAAGTTCGTCTCTTTTGAGCCTGAGATTTTTGGCCCGTCATATGTTCTCACCGTCCACTTTTTGTAGAAATGGACGACGCTAAGAGACGAGCCCTCATCAAGAGCAGGCTGCCAGCAAGAAAAAGCTTGAGGGCAATCTACCACCCAAGGCCCCCACTCCGTCGGCGAAAAAAGGGCCGGAGAAGGCTGACTGTCCAGCGAAGAGGCAGCGGCTGGTGACGGGTCTGCCGGCCACTCACAACCCAACGAAGCCTCCGTCAAAGCTGGGCCCGAGACGGGGTAAAGGTCTCATGACCAACCCCGACCCCGCCCCTGAGAAAGCTGCTCCCGTCCTGCTTAGGGAGGATTCGCAGTACGCCCTGTCCCAAGTGACCTCCATCATCAAAGAGGAGGACTACGAGGACCTTGGCAACCATGCGACGGAGGCAATGGGGGAGACGGCTCTGTTCAGCTTGACCCAGGTAACCCATCCGTCCACATGTCTGTTCAAACTTGTCGTCAAGCTTGCATGCTGATCTCCCGTTTGGACTTGATGCAGGCGGTGCTAATGGCGAAGGGGCTGATGGACCGTTGCCTAGCCTGTGAGAAGTCCTTGGAGCGTGTCCGTCACAAGGCCAGGGCCCTGGGGGAAGAGCTGGACGAGTTGAAGCTCTGGAGGCTCCGTCAGGAACAGAAGCTGAAAATGTCCGAGGAATCTCGTGAGGCGACGGAGAAAGAGGTGGAGGTCTTGAGGGAGGCGGTGAAGGCCCACGACGAGAATGTGAGGCGAGCAAGGGTTGAGGCCGTCCAGGAGTACCGAGTCTCCGAAGCATTGCTGACGGAGCTCGGCACTTCCTTTGCCGACGGATTTGACGACTGTCTCCGTCAAGTCAAGGCGTCGTACCCTGACCTCAATGTTGGCCACATCGACATCGATGCTGGAGGTCAGACCCCTGCTCGCACCGTCGAGTTCGAGGGAACCGCCGAACTTTTCGGCGAGGAGCCCGATGTAGGCGAAAATCCTCAAAGCAACCACGACGATGCCCGTCCCTCCGAGCTTGACGGTTCCGGAGTGCCAGCTGACGCCCCCCAAGTTGATTGAGTCTTGTATTTTTTGTGTATTTGGAGAAAAGATTGTAATTTCATGAACAATTGGCTATGTAATTTTTAGAACCGTCATGTGTATTGTTGAAACAATTTATCTAAGGCAATATTTGTTCGTCGCATGTTTTCCATGAGTGCTTTAGATGCTTTTCACTGTTTTGCGTGTGTATTGAATATCTGTCCGTCCACCGCATGTGCTGCGGGTATGATCCGTCCGCGTTACGGACGGGCGAATTTATCATTTTAGATTGCCTGTCAACTCTGTGCATTTTGGGTTTACTTCCATCCTCTGGACGGATCGCCCGCTTTGTAGCTTGTTAATTATTCCCGCATTTCAGAGGGTCCGTCCACTTTGTGGATATTGCAATTTAATCAATACTGCGGACGGCTCGTCCACTTTGTGGAATTGTAGATTATTTCCGTCTTTTAGACGGTCCGTCCACTTTGTGGACTGGATTGGATTATTCGTATCTTTTAGATAGACCGTCCACTTTGTGGACTGGATTATTTCCATTTTTAGATGATCCGTCCACTTCGTTGACTTAGTCGAGTATTCTCATCTTTTAGATGGTCCGTCCACTTTGTGGACTGGATTATGTCCATTTCTTAAATGGTCCGTCCACTTCGTGGACTTAGTTAAATGGTCCGTCCACTCCGTGGACTTAGTTAAATGGTCTGTCCACTTCGTGGACTTTGTTAAATGGTCCCATCTTTTAGATGGTCCCATCTTTTAGATGGTCCGTCCACTTTGCGGACTTAAGGATTATGTCCATTTCTTAGGTGGTCCGTCCACTTCGTGGACTTAGTCGATTATCCCCATTTCTTAAACGGCCCGTCCACTTCGTGGACTTAGTGGATTAGACCCGTTGATTACACGGTCCGTCCACTTCGTGGACTCTGCAGGTTATCTTTATTTCTTAAATGGTTCGTCCACTTTGTGGACTTAGTTGTTTAGACTCGTTCATTAAACGGTCCGTCCACTTTGTGGACTTTGTAGGTTATATCCATTCTTAAATGGTTCGTCCACCTTGTGGACTTAGTGGTTTAGACCCGTTCATTAAACGGTCCGTCCACTTTGTGGACTTTGTAGATTATTTCCATCTTTTTAGATGGTCCATCTACTTTGTGGACTTGGTTGATTAATCCCACCTTTTGGATGGTCCGTCCACTTTGTGGACTTGGTAGATTATTTCCATCTTTTTAGATGGTCCGTCCACTTTGTGGACCTGGTAGATTATTTCCATCTTTTAGATGGTCCGTCCACTTTGTGGACTTGGTAGATTACGCGTTTTGGATTTAAATGTCGTGCAAGTGTTAAGATGTTCCAAAACTCCTACTATTGCGACGGGTACGTAGAGCTTTGATCAAAAACATGAAGAGTAGCCTTTAGGCGATAAGGAAGTAGTACTATAAGGAACAAAAACTACAATTTTGACAAAAGATACAAGGTTGGTTATTGTTCTCTTGTACTGATAATACTTCTTTAGGTGCTCTACATTCCAGGGGTGGTTTAGCTTCTTCCCGTTTAGGGTCTCTAGGTAGTACGTTCCCTTCCTGTGCTACGCTGTGACCCTGTATGGTCCTTCCCAGTTTGGTCCAAGCTTCCCTTGGGTGGGATCCTTCGTAGCGTCGAGCACTTTCTTTAGGACAAGATCTCCGACCTGGAAGCTTCTATGACAAACTCTAGAATTGTAGTGCTTCGCCATTAGATCCTGGTACCGGGCTATCCTTTGTTCTGCAGCCGCTCTTACTTCGTCCACTAGATCAAGCTGTAGTCGCATGACTTCGTCGTTTTTGCGCTCGTCGTGGTTTCCGACTCTGTAGCTTGTGAGACCTACTTCAGCTAGTATGACAACCTCAACTCCATATGCCAAACGGAACGGCGTCTCTCCAGTCGGTGTTCTTACCGTTGTTCTGTACGCCCACAAGACACTCGATAGTTCGTCCGGCCATATACCCTTCGCCCCCTTAAGCCGAGTTTTGATGATTTTGAGCAAGGATCGGTTTGTAACTTCAATCTGTCCGTTGGCTTGGGGGTGTGCGGGTGACGAGTAGTGGTTCTTTATTCCCAGCTGGGAACAGAAATCCCTGAACGCCTCGTTGTCGAATTGCTTGCCATTATCCGACACCAGGCCTTGTGGTATGCCGTATCTGCAAATGACGTTTCTCCATACAAAGCTCCAGACGTTTTTCTCAGTGATGGTTGCCAAGGCCTCAGCCTCAACCCACTTAATGAAGTAGTCGATGCCGACCACTAGGAACTTTAGCTGCTTTGCCGCTATTGGGAAGGGGCCCATGATGTCGAGTCCCCATTGTGCGAACGGCCACGGGGCTGTTATGGGCATAAGCTCCTCTGTAGGTTGCCTGATGAGGTTGCTGAAGCGTTGGCACTTATCACAAGATCTGACGTACGTGTTGGCATCCTTCTGCATCGTTGGCCAGTAGTATCCCGCCCTAAGAAGCTTGTGCATTAAGGACCTTGATCCCGAGTGGTTTCCGCAGATTCCCTCGTGGACTTCCCTCATGACATAGTCCGCCTCTTCGGGGGCGAGGCATCTCAAATAGGGTCGAGAGAAACCCCTTTTGTACAGCACACCTTTCATCATGACGAACCGGGATGCCTTGACTCTTAATTTCCTCGCATCCTCCTTGCCGTCTGGTAATAGGCCGTCCTTCAAGTATGCAGCTATCGGAGTGATCCAACACTGCTAATCGTTTACCAGCTGCAGATTCGTACCGTCGACTATCGGTGACGTTTAGGCGAAGGATAATACTTGGTCGAGGACAATCATTGGCTCGGCGGAAGCTGCCTTGGCGAGCTGGTCCACTTCTTGGTTTTCTTCTCTTGGCACTTGAATTAACCTAACCTGGAGGTTGCTCATCCGACTCCTCACCTCAGTGAGGTACTTCTTCATTCTCTCATTCTTGCACTCGTAATTGCCATTAATCTAGCTCGTGACGACTTGGGAGTCGGAGTAGACATCCACTCTCTCCGCTCCAGCTGCAGCGGCGATGTCTAGCCCTGCTATTACGGCTTCGTATTCTGCTTCATTGTTCGTGGCGGAAAAGCATAAGCGGATCATGCACTTGATCTGATCCCCTTCTGGCATGTGGATCACCACACCGACTCCTCCTGCGTGCTTGTTGGAGGATCCGTCCGTTTGAACCCTCCACACGGGGAGCTCACTCGGCCCCTATTCCGTTGTGTCGGTGAATTCTGCAATAAAGTCCGCCAGGATTTGTCCCTTCACCGCATTTCGAGGTTGATACCGAATGTCGTACTCACTTAGCTCGATCGTCCAAAGTGCCATTCGTCCTGCGGCTTCCGGACTACTCATGGCTCTTCTTAGGGGCTGGTCGGAAGCACGTTTATTACGTGTGCTTGAAAGTACGGTTTTAGCTTTCGAGCCTCGGTCACTAGTGCGAGGGCCAATTTCTCCATCGGGGGGTATCTCTCTTCTGCCCCTCTGAGCGCTTTGCTTGTAAAGTAGACGGGCTACTGAATCCTGTCTTCTTCTCGAATAAGGGCTGCACTGACAGCTGCCGGAGAGACGGCAATGTATAATAACAGTTCTTCACCCTGCTTGGATGGGCTAAGTAGTGGAGGGGAGGAGAGGTACGTTTTCAGGTCTTCGAAAGCTTTCTGGCAGTCGTCCGTCCATTCAAACGATTTCTTCAGCGTGTGAAAGAATGGTAGGCACTTGTCCGTTGCTCTTGAAACAAACCTGTTCAAGGCCGCTATCTTGCCGTTTAAGCTTTGGACCTCCTTCAGCGTCTTCGGGGGGGCCAAGTCCACAATTGCCTTCACCTTTTCTGGGTTAACCTCGATGCCCCGTTGAGATACCACAAAACCCAAGAACTTCCCGGCCGTCACCCCGAAAGCACATTTGCTGGGGTTCAGCTTCATGTTGTAGGACCGAAGGGTGTTAAAAGTTTCTTGCAGGTCGTTCAGGTGGTTACATTCGCGAGCGCTCTTTACCAGCATGTCGTCCACGTAGACTTGCACATTCCTTCTGATCTGATGTGTGAACATCTTGTTCACTAATCTCTGGTACGTGGCCCCGGCGTTCTTGAGTCCGAAGGGCATCACTTTGTAGCAAAAGAGCCCTTGGTTGGTGACGAACGACATTTTCTCTTGGTCGTTTTCGTCCAGCTTGATCTGATTGTAGCCAGAGAAGGCGTCCATGAAACTTAGTAGTTCATGTCTTGCAGTCGAATCCACTAGCGTGTCAATACGCGGCAGAGGGTAACTATCCTTCGGGCAGGCCTTGTTTAGATCCGTGAAATCAACGCACATCTGCCACTGCCCATTCGCCTTCTTGACCATGACCACATTTGCAAGCCAGTCTGGGTAGTGTACCTCTCGTATAAAACCTGCTTCCTTCAACTTTCGGACTTCTTCGGCGATAGCCTGGTCTCTTTCTGGAGCAAATACTCGTTTCTTCTGTCGGATTGGAGGGAATGATGGCGATACACTCAGCTTGTGTACTATGACCTTCAGATCGATCCCCGGCATGTCCTCATGACTCCAGGCGAATACGTCCCGATTCTCCTTTAAGAAGGTGGTCAGGCTTCGCCGCGACGAGGGGCTGGACATTGTGCCGATCCTCTTGGTCCGTTCAGGCCTGGTGTCATCAAGTACTACTTCTTCCAGTTCTTCAACTGCTTCAGTCGTGACTCGTTGCCCCTCAACGTTTAGTGCCTGCAAATGATCGTCCATCTCTGTCATGGCGACATAGCATTCTCTTGCCGCAGCCTGATTCCCGCGGAGCTCTCCGACTCCATATTCGGTGGGGAATTTAACCATTAAGTGGTAAGTCGAAGTGGCGGCTTTCCACGCGTTGAGGGTAGGTCGCCCAAGGATCGCGTTGTAGGCGGATGAACAATCTACCACCAAGAAGACCACATCCTTGGTGATTTGCTGTGGGTAATCTCCCACCGTTACGGATAATGTGACTGTCCCAAGGGGATAGACCCGTGTCCCCCCGAATCCGATGAGGGGGTAATTAGTTGGGACGAGCTGATCTTTATCCATTCCCATCTGTTGGAACGTAGGGTAATACAGAATGTCCGCTGAACTTCCGTTATCAATGAGTACCCGATGTACGTTGTACTCCCCAGCTCGTATGCTAACCACGAGGGCATCGTCGTGTGGATGGTGAAGGCGTCGGGCATCCTCATCGGAAAAACCAAAGGTTGGTACTTTTACCCGTGGGAACTTCGGGGTCACGCCCGTCGTTTGCACGTTTTGCACCATCCGTAGGTAGGCTTTGCGAACCCTTTTGGACGGTCCGGGGGTACCCCCCACGATCATCCTTATGTCCCCAACGGGTGGTCTTGGGCGCTCGTTCCCTCGTGGGTGGGGCTGGCCCTGTGATGGATTCGTTCCTTCCTTACTGACAAACCTTTGTAGCTTCCCTTGCCTGATGAGCGCCTCAATCTGTTGCTTCAAGTCATAGCACTCGGATGTATCATGGCCGTGGTCACGATGGAAGCGACAGTACTTGCTTCTCGATCTTTTGTTGGGATCCCCCTTCAGCTTTCCGGGGTACATTAAGGCTTTCTCGTCTTTTATTTGCATTAATACCTGGTCGATCGGGGCCGTCAAAGGGGTGAAGCTGGCAAATCTCCCCATGGGAGGCTTCTGCCGTCTATCCTCCCTTCTTCCATCCGTCTTAGGCTTCTTCCGTCCTCCCTCTGACTGCGTTTCCTCCTGCCTCTCCCTTTTCTTTGGCTTATCGTCTCTCGCCATCAGCGCATCTTCTGCGTTCATGTACTTCGTCGCCCTGTAGAGTACTTCGGACATAGTTCTCGAGTCATTCTTATATAAAGAGAAAAGGAACTTGCCCTTCCGCAGCCCGTTGGTAAAGGCCGCCACTTGAATCTTATCGTCCGCTTCGTCTATCGAGAGAGCCTCTTTGTTGAACCGTGTTATGTAGGATCTCAGTGTCTGGTCTTCCCTCTGTCTGATGCTCATCAAGCATGCTGTGGACTTCTTATACCGGTGGCCCCCTATAAAGTGCGACATAAACTGAGCGCCTAACCCCTTAAAAGTACTAATTGAGTTAGGCGTTAGCCTGCTGTACCAAACCCTCGCGGATCCCTTCAACGTGGTGGGGAAAGCCCTACACATAATCTCGTCTGGCACTCCTTGTAGGTGCATTATGGTCTTGAAGGACTCCAAGTGGTCCAAGGGGTCCTTGGTTCCGTCGTAGCACTCCACCGGAGGCATTCGGAACTTTGGGGGTAGAGGGCACGAGGTGACGCGGGCCGTGAAGGGTGAATCAGTTCGCTAGACCAGGTCGTTGAGGTCGCTAGATACTCGTCCTTTGAGGGCGTTCATCATCACGGCCATTTGTTCACGCATCTCCTGCATTTCCGCGGCGACGTGGGGTGGTAAAACTTCAGAAGGGGTCGGCAGGTCAGCATCCCGCCTTTCCTGTCTGCTTGGTGTGTTACTTCCCTCTAGGGCCTCGTCATCCCTCCTTTCCACGCTGGTTCCTTCCTCTTCCCCCCCGGGGTGTCCATCCTTCCGACGTAGCTGTTCCTCCAATTCATAATTCCGTTTGGTCAAGCGTTCGACCACTGCTGCTAGTGTTTGGACTTATCTTTCCAACGCGGTCGGGCGAGGTTCGTCTCCTCAGTTGTTAGTTGTTGCCATCGACCTCGTGAATACCATGCAACCCTTTGTCTTAGGTGCAGGACAATGTTTGATCGTCCTAGCGGTTCCCACAGACGGCGCCAACTGATGATGCCGAACTTCACCAGTGAGCTGCACGGTCCTAAACGGTGCGAAATAAAAGCCTGAAAGACGACAAGAGAAGACCTGGAAGGGAGCACCGGTGTGGTGCCGGCCAAAAACCCTCCGAAGGTCAAGTTAGGAACCTCGTTAATAACTCAAGAGCGCTAGAGTCCAACTGATTGTGCGTACCTTGGTTTATGAGAGTTCTCGCGTATTTATAGTTGTGTAGACCTATTGACCTTTTTCCTTGTAGGGGTACCCTATCCTATGGGGCCTAGGCGTGTGGGTCAAGCAAGAGCTACAGTACCCTAAATGGGCCGCGACCAGGCTTGTTTGGAAGGCCCTGGAGTCCCAACATCCGATGAACAGGACACATCCCAGATTATCAAATATTTTCCTCTTCATATATATTATTATTATTATTTTTTTTTTTTGAGAAAGTAATGCTTTATAAAATTGATGCTTCACACTAATTAGATATCCCCGATCCATGTCTCCCTATTTCAAAATCTTTCATAGCTACTTTTTTGTAGGACTTATCCATGTGAATACTTGACATTTTGAAATAATTCAATTCATTTTTATATGAGGTGAAAAAAAAGGGATTACATATCCATGGAATGCAATTTACAGCTCGAAAGTTTTGTTGTTTCACTTCCTGCAGCTAACTAATGCTTATGAATATAGGGTATTATAGTTGAGAATGGTGGGGAAGGAATAAAATGTGTGCGTATGTAATTTCACTCTGTGTCTTACTCCTTCTAACATAAGCACCGACAGTCCTTATAATTTGATAATTGGGAGCTATAAATGATATAGTAAATGAAACAAAGTCATCTCAGATTGCAAGAGTAATTTATATAGCAAACCAAAGATCTCTTCAAAATGCAAATCAACTGCTCCTTGCAGAGTACTCATCAAGCATTAGTCACGTATATTGGAGGAATTTTTATAAGATTATCTCTTCTTAAAAAGAATTTTATGTAGCCCACATTTGAATAAAGATGAAACTCATATAGTTTCTTATTTCATGTCTTAAGTTTTCTATTTGTAAAAATTACATGTTAGATGTAACATCTTATAAATAACTCTCAAATAGTTAAACCTCTTTGGTTAATAAATACCAAGAAGTTACAATTTAAGCTCCTTGATTGAAGGAGCGATACGGAAATCTTCATCTCAGCCTCCCCATCCAATCAACATCAAAACTCCTCCTTTGTTTTGTTTGCTCTTCCGTCTTCTATTTCTTTGATCGCTTCTCTTTTATCTTTTCTTCTTCTTCTTGTCGTGAAAGTTAGACCAAATACCTCTGTTTCTTTTGTGTGTACTGTATAGTGTGTTTTTTTGCTTTCAACTTTGTTTGGTGTGCCATTTTGTTAGTACGCTGTGTGCATACAGCCATTTGACATGCCCAATTGATTTGATGGCACTGTGGCAATCTGCCAAACATGTAATCAAGTGGTTTTGTTTTTATAATTATTGTACTAACGATTCTCAAAAAAAATTATTGTACTAACAGAAACACGTGGAGGAGTTTAAAAGACGGAAAATAAATAAAAATAATAAAACTCTGAAAGGTAGAGGGAATAAGTAGATGAAAATAAATGAGGTTAAAAAACCCCGCAGTAGGATATTTATTTAGTAACCGTTTGGATGGTGTTCAAAGGTACTGCATTTGCATCTGCAGATTTTTTTTTATATTTTAGTGGGTTTTGTGTATTGTTTACGAGGCTCACAAATTTCATTTTTCAGTAAAATTTTCATTAAAAATGGGTCTTATAGTATTATTCACACATTTAAAAATTATTTTGCTACAGTGTTTTCACTTTTCAGCAAAATAAGCAGTATCCAAACACACATTTAAAGTAAAAAAATATAAATGATCTTGATACAAAAAATTTAATTATTTAACCTCAAGATATTAACGTTTTCAGTCATAATCTTTTTTTTCCTTATATTTGTTTATTATTTATTATGTTATTACTATTTATCAATCAAAATTATTATCACATCAATTTACAAAATGTTATATTATAAAATTTGTAGTATTTTTAGCATTTTGAAGAATATTTAGTTTAGTATAGTACCATATATATATAAAGATAATTTCTAAACATTACACTGGTATTGATTAATATCGAAATATATCGTTTCCTTATGCATTAGTTTTAGTCAACTTAATTTGTTTCTCTTAGTTTAGTTTCCACTTTTTTTTTTCATATGCATTTAGGCATACTGGGCTATATTAACATAATTGGTATTTTTAGTATAATAGAAGTTTCATCATTAAAATCCAAATTGCAACATCAGAATAGTATTCTTATTTTCTCAAAATAGGAATAGTAGTTTTCTTATAATGGAATTTTTTTTTAATGAATTATATGTTTCATACTAATATTCGGTTGCAAAGACAAATCAAACAATGAAGAAAATTACAAATATTATGACATTTAAACATTAAGGAATAGGACCATTACTAGGTGAGAGATAGAGTGAATTTTTTTTTGGAAAATATTAGTACTATTTTTTAAAAACTCTTTCCCATGCTTTACACAGGTTAGTGACTAGTTAAGTATAAAATGGTTTGAATATATTAGCTCTTTTTTTTAGAAAATACATTTAGGTGCAAATTGAATTTTTCTCTCTCTCTTTTGATTTTTTTTTTTTTTACTAAATTGGTTCACAGTATACTCTTTTTCTTTATGGGATTTACTTCATTGGAACTAGAATGGGGATAAGAATTGTCAATAATGTCACCATAGAAACTAGACTGTTCTATCAAAAAGCTAGGTAGGAAAAATATGAAATATGATGATATGCTAAGGAAAATGAAAATTTAGAGGTATCTACACTCAGTTCACTCATATAGATTTTAGATTGTGTAGCACTAGAATTTCACATTTGTTTGTACCCTCTGTGCTTTGATATATGTATAAAATTAAAATATTTTCTTAGAAATAGAATATAGTTGTAAAAACATAGTTTAATTTTTGACCCTTTTTTTTGCTTTCGCACGTAATTTTATTTATTATTTATTAATGGCTTTGGTACTGTTTATTGTAGCAACTAATAGAACAATCTCAATCGTAAGAGTTCTCAGTTCTATTTTTTATCAACATCATAAGGGTTTGGCTTCTCCCTTTTGTGTGTGTTTATCTATCAATAAAAATAAATAACATAACATGGCATAGTGTTCCATAATAATGGACTTTAGCATAAGCCTATTTTCTAGGATCTATTACAATTGCTCATCAAAAAAGGATCTGTTACAATTATTTAACTAAAAAGTCATGGAATTTTGATTATACTCAAGTTCAAAGTACTGAACAACATTATTATAGCTAAGTTTAGATCCTTTGAATGGTTTTTTAAATAATTTTTTTAAATTTTAAATTTTTATTATTCAATATTTGTTCAATGTTTCTATGTATACGCATGGGTTACAACCTAGAATATATAAAACCAAAGCATTTGACTTCTTTGTTAAGTAATATTTTTAATGTTGTTATATAAGTTTTTTGAAATTTCACATTTTTTCATGTAATTATTTGGTTAAAATGCAAAATTCATCCTCTATGTTTCATTAGAATTTATTTAAGTTATTTAACTTTGCTTTCGTTTGTTCAATTATCTAATTTTCAAGTTTATTCAATTAAAATCTCTTCATCAACTTTTGTTAAATGTTGTGGTTAATTGTCCAAAATTTTAAATATTTTTTTTTCAAAATTTTTAAATTAAAAAATCCAATTAATGATTGAAAAAAAAAATTTAGAATTTTTTTATAAAAAATTAATGAAAGTTAAAGGAAATGCCTTAATTGAATAAGCTTGAAATTTAAAGGACTGAAATGAATAAAAACAAAGTTAGAATATTGAAATGAGCGAAAACAAACTTAGAGGACTGAACTGAATTCTAAGGAAGCTTAATTATTTTAACATACATTTTATAATTGATTTTAAATTCTATATGGATTTTCTATAAAATATCCTATACTTATTCATTGGGAAAAATAAAAATATAAACTTCCCCCCTTTTATCTATGGTTAAGTTGAAAATTCCGCTTCTAAACTTATATTCTTAATCGTGATAATGTGGCATCAAATGAAAAGGAAGAAAAAAAAAAAAAAATGAAAAGAAACAAAAATGCTAAGAGTAATGCTAGATATACAAACTTTTTTACAAAATTTTTTTACAAACTGCTAATGTGGTAAGTGATTATTGGTAAATGAAAAAGTGATGTTGATGGTGAGTTTAGATGAAAACCAATAAGAAATTAACCACATCAACAGTTTGTAAAAATATTGTAAAATAATTTGTGACTCTAGCATTACTCAAATGCTGAAGGCACATACTATTTTTACAATTTTTTTTGTACAAATTGTTGATGTTGTAATAAGTAGTTATTGATAAGAAAAAATGTTATGTTAGTGACGGGCCGAGACGAGACCTAATAAAAATTTGTCACATCAACCATTTATAAAAATGTTATAAAATAATTTATGGGTGCAAGTCTAGACTTTGGAACATTACTTTAAAAAAAAAAAAACCACCGTAAGCAGTCATCAGAGATTCAGAATATGGCGACACGTAAAACATTTGTAATGCTGTTGGGCTCCTACCAAGATGGCTCTGTAGCCCAGAAGGAGATGTGATTGGGCTCTTCTAATTCTTTTTTTTTCCCCTAATAAATGCTTTATTTACTTTATTTGAAAAGAAATCCAAGTCCAGCACCAAAAGAGCAAAGAAAAACCCATTTGATTTTAATTCCAAGCCAGATAATAGAATCAAGCCCAGCTGCATTTTACCCCAGTAGGGCTTTCTCAATGAAACGTACTTGTAACGTGAAAAAACCCACTGTCAGCTTGTACAATATTTCATCTCCTAATTGTTATACATGTATTTTACCTTTTCTTTTTCTATTTTTAGTCCAAAATCATTGTTATTAGAAAACTAAGAAGAGATAAGATATAACTCTGATACCATATCAAATAATGGGAGACATGGTTTTGATACCTTGATAAAGTGTGAGGGAAAATATAAGGAAGAAAATAAAAGTGTGAGACCGATCGAGAGAGCATGGTTTGGCCATAAAGCTTTATATCAAATTTGGTCTTAATATCTCTAATATCTCACCTCAGACTCAAAGGTGAAAATTTGAAGTCAACTTAAGCCTGGAAAGAATGTGAAATATTGAAAGGAAATCTTGACCGAATTGGATGCGGATCGAGTGGACCATATATAATATGACCAAATTAAATGAAACACAAATGATAAGTTAGAATAAATATGTCGAATGCAGGTAATGATCAAGACTTGAGTGTTGAGCATAATGCATATCACGTTTATCGCGGTTGTTGATTGGAGGCGTAGTTTGGAAAACTATGCATGAAAATGATAGAGACACGTGACCAAAAGAAAGCTCTAATAAAAGTGACTAATCAGGGTTGTGGTCATAGAAATAGAGGAAGCTACCGATTAGTACGATCTATAATACTTAGCCAAGATGATTGAGGATGTGATGATGTGTGATATATGAAGTAGAGCTAAAAACTAGGCGCTGAAGAAAGCTGCATGAGCCCATTGATTATAGTTGAAATCACCAAAATTGTCATATCATAAAATATCATATTTGAGAAAGACACGTATGAGGTTGTCAAGATTCTGTTCACGACATTGAAGAAATCAAGATGAGCCTACACTTATAGTGGTTGACAACAATGGCGAGAAAGAGAACGTTGACATTGTCCATGATGAGGAATCTATTCAGATGAGCCTCAAAGTGATTAGTAGCGGTGGTTAGAGAAGGAACTTAGATTTAGTGATCTAAGATATGGATTAATGGAGAATAGACAAGCTTAACTTTGATACCATATTAGAAAAGATAAAACACAAGTTTGATAACATGTTGCAAAAGGAAAGACATATAGGCTTTATACCATAATAAAGTATATGAGAAAATATGAATAAGAGAATAAAAAAGATAGTGAGCAAGAAAGAAAAAGAGAGAATTAACGTGGTTAGATTTTAGAAACTTATATTTGCAATGAAAATCCCTTGATGGTAACATTTAATTTTTTTTTTTTATTAAGCTCTATATTTTAAAATGAAATCACTGGATGGTATTTATAGTAAGCTAAATCTTAAACTAACTACAAACTAGCCTAAGATAGCAACACTCGCACTACAAATAGGATTTGGATTATTTTACTTATATGTCGAGTAAGATTATGATTACTTTGCTTGCACTCTTAAGTATAATTATATACAATAAACCTAATATGAGTTTTATAATAGACTTCTGTTTTAATTAATACTAGGCCTTGAAATCTCTGACAGTCACTATTTTTTTTAAAGAAAATCCCAAAATGGCATATGGTCAGGCATAAGATAAAAATTAAAGTCCACATGCTACTGCAATATTTTTTCAAAACCTGAACCCAACTTTTGTTATGTAGGCTAAAATTTTGTGCTGGGTCTCACATATTAATCCCAAAGTTGGAGCTAGTCTGAGTTCGGGGACTCAATTCGAGCAAAAGGAGCTCATAGTTATAGCCTTATACCCCTATATGGAGTTATGGACTATGGAGGTAGGCTACCCACATTTCACAACGTTTAAATCGATCGTCCTCTGCCTAGACCTGTATGAGTTTTTGTTTTAATCATTCAATCATTGTTAGTATAATCTGGGGTTTTGAAGAATTGTTTCGGGGGTTTTCAGGTGTTGAAAATTACAAATCCATTTTTGAAATCTATATGTCTGATAAGATTGACAATTTGATGATCTACTGTAGTGAAAGCTAGGCTATTAAGAAGTAACATGTTCGAGGAATAATTATAGCTGAAATTAGAATATTAACGTTGATGAGTGAAAATATAAGTAAAATAGAATACGAAATGAAGAACTTAAAAATGGAAGTAGTGACTTTTACTAATGTAAAAAGACAAGAGAGTCACTTGAAATGATTTAGTTATGTGTAAAGAAAAATGATTAATGCACTAATAAGAAAGTGTGATTTGATTCAAATTAAGTGAATGAAAATAGGTAGAGAAATTAGTGGTGAAGTTAGGATTTCAATTTAGGGGAGACAAAATTTATATACACATGCAAATGTACTCATATATATATATATATATATAGAGAGAGAGAGAGAGAGAGAGAGAGAGAGTTGAGTTCAAGTTACACTTGGTGTAACTCACTTGAGATGATTAATGCACTAATAAGAAAGTGTGATTTGATTCAAATTGAGTGAACGAAAATAAGTAGAAAAATTAGTAGCAAAGTCAGAATTTCAATTTAGGGGAGATAAAATTTATATTATATGCATATATGCAAATGCACTCAAATATATATATATATATATATATATATAGAGAGAGAGAGAGAGAGAGAGAGAGAGAGAGAGAGAGAGAGAGAGAGAGAGAGAGAGAGGTTGGGTTTAAGTTACATCTGGTATAACTTTAAGTATATTTTCCATACTTGAAAAATTTGAAAGAAATCAAAGATTAATAACCATGTCATCAATCAATTGTTTAAATTCAAGTTTTTATAGTTTAAAATAATGCATAAAAATGAGTTTATCTGTTTATGGTTCAAATGATAAATAACATCTAATTAACATGAAAATTGACATAAATATTAAGAACATATAATTTAACGGTGAGATTTTCAAAGTGTGAATTCTATAACAAGTTATTGAGTAGTGTAACATTATTTAGAGTTACACCAGGTGTAACTTGAACCTAACTCTATATATATATATATAATATAATATAATATAATATAAAAAAAGAAAACACAAGACGAGTATATTCACTATATTTTGTTTATTTGTAAAGGTTTTTTTTTTTTTTTTTTTTTTGCATGAATAAGTTTTTATCTTTTTTTCTTTTTCAAAGATAAAATTTCACTTTTGAATGAAAGTATTTTTAATAGTTTGATAGATACTAAGTACAATTTATGTTATTATCCAAAAAATTTATTTCTTATTACACAATTCTTATATGATAAATGTGACAAAATTTTAAATTATGGTGTTTGTTTTATCATAATTGCTCTTTATCATCAACTAAAACAAAAATTTATTTTTGGTGTAGAAAAAGTTTGCACCTCAAATTGTTTATTTAACTACAAAAGACTTAGTAATTGAGATAATTGAAATTAAACTTATTACACAAATTCTTACGATGAATAATAAATTATTATATAAAGGATTTGAAGTCCTATTACCTCTTTTTAATCACTTTTGAAAGATAAAAATAATTTTTTTCCTTTTGTTAAAACTCTAACTTTATTATTATTTTTAATAGAAGATAAAAATTATACTCTAATCTAATCTAAGTGTATATGTATGTGAGTCTTTTTCCTAGAGATATGAACTCCAACTCTTATCTCTCACACTTCTCAAAAACTTATACTTGTAGATTGACCATGGCGCGCACCAAAAGTGTACGGTAGTAAAACTCTAACTTCATTATTTCTCTTTTCTTTTTCCCACCTCCACTTTCCTTTTATAAGTTTTGAACCTTAAAAGAAAAAGATTTTCTTTTGTCATTCGAATGAATTTTGACATTTAAGAGAGAGATAATGGTGCAGTAAATAAATATGATAAATTTACCAAAAATATGAGGAAAAAAAAGCAAATTGTAATTGCACAGGGGAGGTTGTAAAGTAAAACTATTAATATTTCGGCAAGCCAATGGAAAATTTCCGCCTTTTGACTCCCCTAACTCTGCCCGTGAGGAATACCCTTTTTTTTTTTTTAATGACAAGTTAACTAAAAAGTTGATGTAGGATATGATAAAGCGTTTGAGGAAGAACACATGCTCTGAGTCATACTAGATTATTTTGGATCCTTAACCAATTTTAAAATTTTGGGACTAAAATTGTATTGTTGTTATATTGATATTTTGGTTCTTTTATAAAATGCATTAAGGAAAAAATTAAGGGCAAGTTTGATACACTGAATGTAGATTACATTAAGAATAGTAAACCTTATTACTGAAAATAGAGGACATTGTGATGGGAATATGGAATAACTATTACTATTTATAAGTTTGGTTGTTACATATTAAAAACTTGTAAAAGATGATGTATAAGGAAATTTTATATTTTTTGAAATATATTAATTTTAAAACCTATTATATGTACTAAAGAATAACTATTATATAAATTTTAATGAGAAATAGCTATTCTTCAATTTAAGGAATAGTTATTCTAATGTAATAACTAATAGCGTACAAACATACCTTAAGAGATACAAGATCCATGAAAATTATAAAATACCTTGGGAGCAAATTAAATGCGTACTCATTCTTCTCACATAATAGTAAGTTCTATTAATTAAATTCATGGTAAAAACTACAATTTATATAAAAAGAAGGTAAGAATTTATTGTATTCTTGGATTATTGATCGTGTAATTACAAGATCCACATGATTTATTTGCAATTCTTTGTAGGATGGCATCTCTTTCATTATATAAACCATCTTGTAAGGAAGTCATAACAATTTTAAATGGTTTAAATTGTTCCGTTTCAAAATTTTTTATTTTAAAAATTATTCCTTAAATTGGTTCTTTTTATTTGTACCCGCATCAACTTTAAAAATATGTTTACTTTTTAAATGACCATTATAAGGAAGGGATATTTGAATCTTGACTATACTCATAAAGCAAACAAGTTAAGGTCACTGAGATATGAGGCTCTTATTATATATAACCAATGACTTAATAATAATCAAAGATTTACACCATATCGAGATTAGGTTCGGATTTGTTAACTATACTTCTAGTTTAAGATTTGAAGTATACCTGCCAAGAGTGTCCTGATATTTTCAATGATAACGTCCAAGATTCAAATTTTTTATATTCCAATATCACTAATGAATCATTTTAAAAAAAAAAAAAAAAAAAAAAAAAAAACTTTTGAAGTAAACCCGCTACCCTTCACCTTGTCAACTAGAATAACTTTCAATCGCCAAAAGAGACGCATTCTCTCTGACTTCATCAGAGTATTTAATGGCATACTTGTCTCTGTAAAAGTGCTTTTATTATTATTAGAGGTGCATAATTGTGAAAAGTTTATTCAGAATGACGTGAAAGAACACTTTCAAAATAAAGAAAATGACTCACAGTTACTTTATCTTATTGAAAATTATTACCAAAAAAAAAGAAAGCATGATCCATGCCATAATGGACGAACATTTTGTGCTACCTATATTTAAGTTTGTACAGCATTCCACTTTCTCTGTAGTGTAGTCCCATTTCCTACATGAAATGATCATCATTGATAAATTCCTACAGAAACAAATTAACATCGCCCTCAAACCATGTTTTGATCATGAATTTATTATGTCATCCGTGATAATTTAATACACAACTCACAACAGCACCATCCAGAAGGAATTGATGACTTCATTAGGTACACAACTTGTCACTATTATTCCATTATTATATAGTTTATCAAAACCAGAAATGAGTAATTGATTTCGAGATATATATATATATATATTTCTTGATGATAGAGCAGTTATATAGTCTAATCCTTTTTTTTTTTTTATACTTAGGATTTTAACTTGTAACTAAAACTACAACTTCATTCAATATCTTTTTATTAGATGCGAATTTTGACAAATTCATTATTAAATTACATTTTATTATCATATTTTCTATACTTGTAAAATTTTCAAAAGATCGATAGCTATGTTATAACTCAAATGTTTAAAATTTCAAATTTTATAGTTTAAAATCATGCATATAAAAAAAAAAAATGGTCTATAGATCGAATAGTAAATAACTTTCGATCGATACAAAATTTGACATGTATATTAAAGACATAACAAACATGTGATCTGACGATTAAATTTTCAAATATATAATAATGTTAATATTTTTTTTAGTAAAAGTCGTAGTCAATAACTACAACCAAGTTTATAATTATACCAAACTTAATGATAACGTTCACTTCATGATAATTATTTTTATTATTAAACTAAAATATTAATTAAGTTTAAGTATAAATATGATTCAAATCTCAAACATCTTATTCAACCGAAGCATAAAGATTTCAAAGATCATAATTAAGGTCCTTAGATCCTAAGGAGTGAATGAAAAAGGAAGGCCATGAGAAATTGCTACTGAGATACTGAGTCCTTGGCTTATTCGAAAGAATTCAAACCCGTAGGTGTCACCATCATAAAAAGGATCACCCAGCAAGCACAAAGATTTCTAATCCATCCTACCGCGCATTATCTGGGCTCCACTTACACCCTCTTTTGTCTCTTCTTGTCTGCTCTCCACTTTCTTTTTCCTCTCCTTCCATCACCTTTCATTTTTTTTTTCTTTTCTTTCTTTTAAAATTTTGAACTTGGAGACAAGACAAGGTTCTCTTATTCTCTCTCTCTCTCTTCTTTTTTCTTTTTTTCACTCTACCAACTTACAATTTTCACACTAAAGGAGGGAAAAAAATGTTTATAATTTTGAGCTTATTTATTTTCAAAAAAAGAAAAAAGTGTTTCCAACAATTAAAAAGACAAATTTGTGTGCGATTTTATTAAAAATATTTGTTTGACTTGCCGTTTTCTAGAAAATACTCATCTTGAAAATCGTGTGAAGGATTTGCATATCTAAGGATCTGTTTGGTGATATTATTTTAGTAACGATATTTAATTGTTGTGAAAATATGTGTGAAAGAAAAAGTGCTGTGAAAATACATATTGTGTTATTTAAATAATGAAAACTGTTGTTTAAATAATGTTACCAAACAAACGCTAACTCTTAAATTAATTGATAATATTTAAAAAGTTACTTTAAATATTAATTTCTTACTTTTCCAAACTTTTGAAATCGAGATGACGCACTTAAAATTTATTGATGAACTAGCAAAACCTTTAGGATTAAGATATGCAAATGTTTTTAGGATAACTTCACCGTGAAGTTTTAAACGAGCTATTCCAAAATAGACGGCATGAGTTTATGTTTAAATTTTGTTAAAAAATTATAATTCTTACTTTCTACTACAAGTTGATGAGTTGATAGGCATGAGACTTAAAATCATCCTATTCCATACAATTGACAAGTCATAAATTCCTGTATGATAGGAAAGAGCCTTTGGGATTAAAAAATTTAAGTGTGTTTTTTAGATAACTTCATCATGAAGTTTTTCTTAAAACTTCATCCCAAAGCAAACAAGTTACCTCCCAAACAAATGGCATGAGATTATGTTTACAATTTTGTTAAAAAAATTTTAAAAATCATCGTGAGTTTCAATTAACTTAATTGTGAAGTTTTTTTATCGTTAAATAAAATATTTAAAATTTACAAAAACTTATTGATGTCTTAACTAGATGATAAAGACAGTTATCATAAAATGGAAGTTATAGGTTAAAATCTTTTATATATTGAAAAATGGTATTAAAAATCATCCTATTCCATGATGGACTACTCATAAAATCCCTGTATGATTTGAAAGAGAATGGGACAAATGCAATTTCAGTAGGATTTCCAATAAACCCTAATTTAAGAGAGCTAAGAAGTAAGAAGTCACCGTTAAAGAGAATATTTTTGATTACTTTGCAAGCAATCCTTTAGGAAGTTCCTTTTTGAAAACATTGGGAAAGTTACTACTGCAGGACCCTTTGACAAATTACATAGGGTATGAGCGCATCAGCCAATCAAATGTGATCTTTATGATAACCCAAACAAAACCCCACCCCTACTCGTGAATGATCCTAAGATAAACACCAAAAGTGACCAAGAGAAAATCAAGAATGAAGACAATCCTCATTATCAGGTCAAAAAAGAGAAATCGCCCACAGTACACACTCATTATTCCACCAACAAATATTATTAAAGAAAAATAATAGTAAAGTTGAACAACTAAAAACAAAATCAGACAAAAATTCCCACACAGAATCACACCCGCAACAACACAAAATGTGTTGATATTTTATAGGTGTAGTCAAAACAAACACAACTTTCTTCAAAGTTTCATCATTCAAAAGTAAGCCACCACATAAAGCCAGCAAACAAACAATCTGAAACCTTCTTTCTTGCACTAAGATCAGCTGCAGAAGAAGGAGGTGAATACTCTCTCTCTGAAGTCATCCCTCGCTTTTCTTTCCCTTTTCAACTTCCGAATTCATGGATGGTACTGCTCAATGGCCAAAGGTGGGTGGATTTGTTGTATGTCCTTTTTCTTTTCCTATATAACAACGACTGTGAGCTATTTATTCAGGGTTTGGATTGTTTAATCAAGGCTAACATATATCATTTTCCAATTATTTCTGAAAAAAAAATTATGGGGTTTATTTCAATGATCTTTTCTCTATCAGACGATGTTCAAAGTCACTGCAAGTCCCTTTTTTTTCGTTAGATTAACTTTTGATTCTGTTATTTAAACATGAAAGCACCGCACTTTTTCTTTCTTCACTTTTTAGCTTATGTGATAACTGATAAAAGGGAACGGGAAAAAGGTATTATTTGTTATTATTATTGGTTCTTTAGGTTTTTTTGTTTCCTTTATGTTCTCTTTTAATATGATTTTCCAAGAGATAAGCTACTTTGTTTCGCTTGTCTAGTTGTTATCACTCTTTATGTACTAAATTTGATCCTTTTGTTTTGTCATTGAAATGCCATCTAGCTGTTTAGATCTATAATAGACTTATAGATTTGTTGTCTAATGACCCTTCTGATTTTTGAAATCGAAACACCTTAATTATTGGTATCCTACTGCTCTCTTTCTCTCTCAATATCTCTCTTTTAATGGGGGTCTCAGGGTCAAGGAGTAGAGCTAGTGAAGCCCTTAGAAGGAGTAGCTCCTAGCACAAGGCCTATGTTAGAGAGAAGAGCAAGGCCTCAAGAGCACTTGAATTGTCCAAGGTGTAACTCAACCAACACCAAGTTCTGTTACTACAACAACTACAGCCTCACTCAACCAAGATACTTCTGCAAGACTTGCAGAAGGTATTGGACTGAAGGTGGGTCTCTTAGAAACGTTCCTGTTGGAGGAGGTTCAAGAAAGAACAGGAAGTCTTCAACAACAGCAACAGCAACAGCAACTTCATCAAAGATTCCTGATCTTAATCCACCAAACCTTTCTCAATTTTCCTCTCAAAATCCTAAGGCCCATGAAGGCCAAGATCTTAATCTTGGTTTCCCAGCTTTCCAGAAGTATCATGATGTATCCCAATATGTTCAAGTGCCCAAAATTGAAGACAACAATAGCAATCACCAAAACTCTGGCTCTGCTTCCTCTACTCATCTTTCAGCTTTGGAGCTACTGAGGACTGGGATGGCTTCAAGGGGTTTGAATACTTTTATCCCACCATCTATGCCTGATTCAACTACACTTTACTCATCATCTGGGTTCCCTTTCCATGAATTCAAACCAACCCATGGGTTTTCAATTGATGGGCTTGGAAGTAGGTATGGAGCTCAAGAGAATGGAGGGAAGCTTTTGTTTCCTTTTGAAGAACTGAAGCAGATTTCAAGCACAAATCAACAGGTTGAACAGAATAAGGGACAAGGGGGTCCAAGTGGATATTGGAGTGCAATGTTAAATGGAGGAGGACCTTGGTAAATAAAAAATAGCAATGGAAGCAACAAAGCTTTTCTTTAGAGCTTCTCTTTCTTTATCGTTTTTACATGGTTGGTTACTCTTGTTTTATGGTTGATCCGAAACTAACATAGAATACATATTGTTCTTTCGCTTCATTTTAATTTCCTTTTGCTCTTTGAACCTCATCTCGGGTGGGGTTCAAAAGTGATAGAAGAAATAGTGAATATAAGGCTTGGTTTTTCCTTTCTAGCAGGCAACGTGGCTTGTATTCATATATTCTTCTATCAGAAGTTGGGCATGTGTTGTAGTTTTGCAGGGTTTGGTTCTAAGGACTTGGTCAGAATGTAACAAATATTTGCTCACTTTCCTAATTTGAGTAGAAGAAATGAGTGTCAGCCGTCAGGGTTCAAATTGAATGATATGCCCTTTTGCTCTTAAATTTCCAACTCTCTCTCTCTCCCTTTCTGTGCACTTCTTGGAACAGTTAACAAGTAAGGATTAAACATGGCACATTTTTTTTTACTGTCACTTCACAAGAATAAGTACTTATAAGGTATGGAGTTAAGAACTGAAATTCAAGTTTTTAGGAAAGAATTTTATATATATATACATTTAAATTAAGTTAATAAAATTTTAATTTTTTATCTAAAAAAACTATAAAAATAGGAAAAATATTTTCTTACCTTCATTTACATTTACTATTTCATGTTAATATTCATAATTAGTATAAATATATTCACATTTTTATAAATAAGTCTTGTGTCACATAAAATGACACAATAAATGCTATAATTTATTCATGTGATAAGTTGTGATTGATGGAAGAATGATGATAGGTCTATATAGAAACATTTCTCTACCAATCATAACTCGTCATATAAACGAATTGTTGCATTTATTTCGCCACTTTTTGCAAAAATGCGAGTTTAAGAGCATAGAAGCAAATTTAGTGTAGAAAGAAGGCATGACCCGTAACTTTGACTCTTGGAGAACCTGAATGACAGTAGTAGACCCACTTTAGGGGAGATTTGATGGAAGTAGAGAATTGCACAGCAAATAGTTGTTAAGAGTACCATCAAGAAATTGCCAGAAGAAGATAAGCATGTATATATATATATATATATATATATATATATATTACCCATTACAAAAAAAAAAAAACTCAGTTTACCTGCCCCAACCAAATGCTAACCTAAAAATTTTAATTTCATTAAAAAAAAATGGTAACCTAATATTATTGACATCCGCTAAATTTTAGAGGACGCCTAGGCCCAGCGAAACATCAACTCATTCCCATGAATGATGCCACCTGCTTTCGATAAAATAATACAAAAAGACTTGGACATGAAAAGCCCACCACGTTTTGGTCCTTTAGAGGGACCACCAAACATTCCCTTTGGGCAACCGTGTTGAAAATACTATTTGTCCACTAGGTCAATCCGTTCCCATGTAGTCTTCCCATAAATAATATTTTTATTTTTCACCTTTATCACTTTATTTCAATTTTTTCTATGGAAATCCTCTCTTTTCGCTTACAATAATTTGTGACGGTGGATTTGATTCTACGTTTTCACTGTTAGGATAATCTGGCAATATAATTGAGTTACACGGCCTCTCTTTTCAATTGATTGTGTTTGGATTTTTTTTTAATTAAAAAGTTCATTTATTTGATGAAAGTTGACCCAAAAAAAATTGTACGTAGAAAAAGTATTTAAAGCTTTACATAACCAAATTATATAATAAAAAAATGGAAAAAAAATTTATCTAAGTTGTTAGGTTTCATAAATGTTTTGGTAAACCCTAATACTATCAATAAAATTGTTAATAGTGTTAAGTTGTTAGGTTCATAAATGCGTTAAAGGCAATAAAATCTTGATTTATTCAAATGTAATGATTTGATGATCGCTCGTATCTTTTACATGATAAAGATTTTTGAAGTGACAGTTATTTTATTGAAAAGTAGACATTTGAATTTTTAAAACGGATCTTAAATTTATTTTGAAATTAGTGACATAATAATTTAAAGTTGGTATAATTTTTTTGACCACGAGAATTTTGGTTATGAGAAAAAGATATTATTGGAGTAAAATGACTACTTTTTGCTATCATAATTATACTAAAAAAAAGATTCCTGCTCAATTTTAACCCTACTTTATGCACTTGCATAAACCACTTGTTGCATGACTTTAGAGATAAGAAAAACATTTATACTAGAGTTAAATAGCTCTAACTTTGTTCCTTTCTTTCTTAATTAGCCTAAATTGAGAAATCATCTTTATGCATTATTTTAAAAATAAGAACCATTGTTTTTAGTCTTTGAGACCTTAAATTTTATGAAAAATAAACAAGAGGATGACATTGAACACGTCCTTAAAACTTGACATGAACAAGTTGCACAATCAAGTTAGGTTTTTTTTTTTTTTTTTTTTGGCGACCAGAAAAATGAGATTTCTTAAAAAAATAGATATCCTTAGTTAATAGTGTACATAACTACTGTTAAATATGTTATTTTAAATAGCAAATCGATCTTTTTTGGGCAGATGATAGCATATTCTTTGGTCACGCTAAATTGGAAGAATGCAAGACAATCAAGAGATTTTGCACGTTTATGAAGAAGAATCTGGCCAAAAAATAAACAAAGAGAAGACCATGTTTTTTTCTTTTTTTATCAAGAAGACAATGATTGCACTAAAGGATCATGTGAAGGCCACTTTAAATGCTCAAGTGACGACACAATATATTAAATACTTAGGTCTCCGTGCCATTGATTCTCGTATAAAGAAAAAAAAAATTTTAAAAAACAAGGAGGTCGAATTCGGATGAAATTGTATTTAGAGATTAACTCAATGACAAGCAAATCCTGGTGGGATAAAAAAGAAATAAGGAAAGAAGGATGCATTGGATGAAGTGGGAAAGTCTGTGAATCTAAGCTGTAAGCAGGGAAGAGATTTAGGGTCCGTTTAGTAATGTTGTTCTAGTAACGTTGTTTGTATTTTTTGAAAATACATGTAGGTGAAAAAGTATGTAAAAATATGTGTAATGTTGTTTAAAAACTGAAAACTGTTGCTTTAAATGTCATACCAAACGCCTTGAAGTCTGTATGTTGCAAAACAAGGGTGAAGCCTAATCAACAAGACTACAACAACCTACACACTCCTATTTCACATTTTAATTAAAAGCCAGATATTTTCGCAAGTGTTCCTTTATGGATGCAAAACCGAAACATTCATGGTAAAAATGAAGCACCTTTCACATTTCCACTGAAAGCACACAAGGGCTTTAGAGAGTTGAAAGCTCCAATAGAAAAGGATTGCACCAATTCTGGAAGGTGATGTGAAATTAATGCCAAAATGTCAAATAAGATCAAGCTCTTTGCATGTTGAGTATGCAAAATATATTTTACCTACGAAAGCAAGCCTTGCTAGAAGAAAGATACTTGAAGAGTCGACAAGCGAAATATGCAAGATTGAGGCAAAAACAACCATTTACGCATTATATTTATAGGAATGCAGCAAAGTGAAGGACACTTTGGAAAACAGGATTGTGCTGAGTTCAGAACATACCCCCAACAACAGCCACGTACGCTTTCTGTGATTGGCATGGGAAGAGTTGGAACACAAACCTATAATATTTATGGCTCAGACAGTGAGGACCCGTTTGGTAAGGTTGTTATAGTAATATTGTTTGTATATTTCGAAAATACGTGTAGGTAAAAAGTGTATAAGAATATATATAATATTGTTTAAACACTGAAAACTGTTACACAAAAGACTCTGCTAAACAGACTCAGACTTTCTCAAAGAACGTTGGCGTTCAATATGTGAACATGGAGGGCGACCTGATGTCAACTAAACCAGCATAGCCAGACATGTTCAAAATAGGACATATAATTGAAGAGGCAAGAGGTGACAAGTTTTTCAAAAGAAAACAAATAGCTAATGTGTGTGGCTAAGTCTGGAAATAAAGCTGCACATAGGCTAGCTAGATTTGCTGAACACTAGCTAGTTTGTGTCTGGATGGAACAGGCCCCATGTTTCTTGGAGCAACAAACCAATTTTTTTTAAAAAAAAATTAAATAGCAACAAATCAATGCTGACGCTTCACAAATTGATCGATGAAATCACTATTTTGTTTTTCTTTTTCTTTTTCCATAAAAAAGAAAGGATGAAAGTTGTGAATGAGGACATCAAATCATTATCCTGTCGGCACAATAATTTCAATTCCCATTACAAAAAGGAAGGCAAGAAAAGGCTAAATACAACAAGTTCATGATGAACTCCATATTAGCATCCCCTGGGACTCTGTTCAAGTTTTAGAGGCAGGTCTATGAACTCCGCATGGATTTTCTTACATTATACAGTATGTCCAGTTGAATTGTTGCTTTTAGGACTCCAGTGTTAGGGTACTTGATTCCCGATCTTATGATGGCTTTATCTAAATTCCTGATTTCACAAAGTCGAATTCCGTGAGAGATACTCTCACCGGAGTATTTTGGCATGCCTACATGGTACCCCTATAGTATATTCTTTCATTGCTTAGCTGATCGATTGGGTGTCAATGCAAGACATTTCCATGGAGAGCCGTGGTGCAATTTAAAGAGGCCCTGTGTCCCATGCACAGAGAATTGAAAATTGAAAGCATCAGTAATTTAAATGGTACACGAATTCAGACATAAAAAGGTACACCTTTAATGAGAAACACATTGTTATTACAAACAAGAACTGTCAAATTTCTTACCATATATTCTAATCTAGTATAACTTTTCATTTTTTAAGTTTTAGAGTGAATATAATTGCAATGTCAAAATATGCGATAAGCTGATAACAGCACCATGATAATCCAGATACATAAACTCTCTCTACTGTACAAAGATAACTCAATACAAATATTTTTTCTTTCAATCACCAAGAAGCTTGAAAAACAGTTTGCACAAAACATTATATATATTTGAAAATCCTCTCAGTTCTGACTACTATACAATCGCTGCTTTTTACCAGAACAAGTGAAGGATATGAGGCCCTTAAGCAGGTTGAATCAACACCTTCCTGATGCATACCCTACTCACTTATCTGCATTGATTCCAAAGATCCGGACCTTGTGCATATTAGGGAACTTGGCAATAACCAGCACAATCGCTGCAAGAGTATTGAGAAAGAGCATAGGATGCTGGTAGTCAGTCGTGTGTGAGGCTATCAAGTACCTGTCTCAACACAGAAAAGAGAATCAAAGTGAATCTAGTGCAGGTTTCAGTAACAAGATCCAAGTAATTAGCATGAGTATGTCCAAACCATGCATGTGTTTCAACTGTGAGGGCCTCCAAAACCAAAGACAACTAAAAATTGCAGATTAAAGCACAATGCTAGATAAAAACATGCCACAAGTATCTGTATCCTAATTAAACAGCCTTTTTTTTATTGGTAATTATATGTGAGTCTTAAACTTAAAAACTCACCCTCCATCTTGCCCTTACAAGGAGTGGAGGTGCCATCTGAGCTAGCGCTCATTGGCATCTATAATTAAACAGCCTTAAACAAAACATGGACTCCTACTATCAGCAAGAACAATTTTTGGACTCCATTGCAATCTAAACTCCAACAAGCACATTTTGTTTTTCATTTTTTCTTGCCTTGATGCGAAATAGGGAAAATATTTCAGAACAATGGTGTTAAGGTTCCACTTATCTTAATAGACATTTCATTTGTGAAACTGATGTCAGTGAGGTTTTCAATTAGCATCTTGCAGCGTGTGTACTCCGGACTCTATTGCATGACAATATAGGATTAAATTGGGCCAATGTTTCTGTACATAGGCTACTTTAGTTATTATTGAGTGAGGATTAATTGTTTTGGGTTAAAAGTTTTTGATTCAGCGTTTAATCAAGTTTTACTAAAACATGAGTAGTTTGGCAATTTCCAAATTTTCTGGAATATGCTGTAGTGGGCTTGTAGGGAGCTGCCGTCAGTATTGGAAACTTGTACATTCTCTGATGCATTGATGCTTTCACACCGCCCATGAGTCTTATTTTATGTTTTGAGTCATTTTTCTATTTGGTTTAGAAGATCTTAATTACTTTTTATTTATTATTAAAACTACTAGTCTTTCTAGGAAAAGATTATTTAGGAGTCCAGTAGAAGTAGTATTGGCAATAGCATATAAAGGAGTTTTTATGTATTCAATAAAAGATAGAAACAAAGAGACTGAATTTAGTAAAATTCCAGCAGGTTATTTTAAACTTTGAGGACATGGTTGCCTTCTCTTTCCTAGGTTTGATTGCCTATGGTTTATCTTTTTTTTTTTTTTTTTTTTATTGTTATATTCACTGTTTTGACACCAAACAACCATCAATTCATTCAAGATCCAAATATATGTGTGTGTGTGTATATATATATTTTATTTATTTATTATTATTACTTAACCCTACCTAAACCCTGTACATCAAAATCTATTCGAGAATTCTTCAAGATGTCATAAAAGATTGTAAAGAGTTTACATCAGAACTGGTATCAGAGCCCATTAAGGCTTCTGTCCTGCATCAACAATAAAAAATACTAGCATAAAAATGTTTTGGTGCTTGGGGCAATGGTAAACAGGCAAAAAAATACTCAAACAGGAAGGTCATTGTACAATTAGATAAATATAGCTAAAACTCCTGAACTTTCCTCAGAAATGATTTGCAACAAGAGGAAATTATAAATTTTAACTTATAAATGATAAATTGTTCTTCTAAATATCTCTTCTGTGTAGTCTGTACAGAGTACAATGTAGACATGGGATCACTTAAGAATATTGAAGACAGATGGATGGAAAATAAAAAACCAATGGTGTTAAAGAATAAATTCTATAAAGCATGCACAGGACACATAAATAATAATGAGTAGCCAGTCTAAGACATTTTTTATATTAGTAAGTTACACACATATTCTTCTTCTTCTCAAAAAAAAAAAGTTACACACATATTGGTAGGTCTTAAACCCACAACCTCACCCTCCACATTGCTCTTACAAAGGGAGGAGGTGTCATGGACGTCACCCTCCACACACACATGCAGAGAGAGTGAGAGAGAACTAAGACTTTCCTGATGAAGAACCAAAATAAACAGCAAACAAGCTGATGTCAACAGACTTGACAACAACAAGATCTTCATAAGCTTATAAAATTAACACCTCAGCATGCACATATTATGTACCAATTTAAAAAACTAATAGTTCACAAGCAGGTTGATGCAAATTATACAACAAAAACACCCTTTAGAAAAAGGTTGAGTGAAATATAAACTCAATTTACAAATTTGAACATATTGTGTAATACCATAGAAGTAAACTTACAGCACAACAGGAACAACAGTTAAGAACTTTCTGTTGCGTGTGAGCTGCTTTCCATTATCTATTTGCTCCCACCATGTCAGTGCGTTGTAGATCCCCTGATCGTCAGCAAATGGAGTTCCTTTTTTCCAGTGGAAAAAGTGATAAGTGACCTGGAGGGGACAGGAACATAATAAATTCATGCAATACAGGGAAGGGGAAGTGAAGCAACTTAACCTCACAGTGAAAGGCATAAACTCACAAAGCAGAAGAATAAAGCAATTAATTAAGCCTTTCAATTGTTTACCCAAATAATGGTTCTTAGGTTGGCCACTAGGCCTTGTCTCAAGTGAATTTAAATTAATAATAATTCAATTCACATACCCATTAAAAATTGAACCTGTGACCTCACCCTCCACCATTTGTAGGGGTGATTGGGGTAGAGCAAAAAAGGTGGTTCTTTTTGGGGTGGGGTGGGACCAATCATCCTTATAACAAAAATGCCATTGAACCACTAAAAGGAAAAAAACATTAAGCCAGTATAAAAAAAACATATACAAGTAGTTACATTCTGCTATTGTATATCAAAATCCAGTCGTTCATTTCACCAAATCCATCAGTCAAGCACTTATAAAAGAGAGAAATGTTTATTTTGATAGGTAAATGGCAGAAACGTTTCAAAGACCTCAAAGTATACAGGTTTAACTTGGTCAAGTTATCTATATGTATTGGTCTATTCACACCCCTTTCCAGTTACCTCCCAATGCATTGCAAAAAAAAAAAAAACAATAAAAAATTCCTAATAGGAGGCCAACTAGGGAACAGGAAAGATGTTCGCTAAGACAAGGTATAAGATGCTCGGCTTATGGTGAAGAATAAATACAAGACTAGAGTTTTTTTTTTTTTTTTTTTGGATAAGTGAATACAAGACTAGATAGGTGAACTTTAGTCATTGTTGTTTTCTATCTTTAGATTACCAATTCAAAGAATTTACCAAAGCTAAAATCATGAAAACAAAAGTCTCTTATTTGAAACTCCCCCCACATTTCCATAATTACCTCTCTTTTATCGATACAAAATGCCCATTAACTAAATTGGGCCAATTTAAATTTCCAGTCCAAAACATTGAACAATTTAGCATAAAAGAAAAAATTAAACTCAAATTGAGTCGAATGACAACACCTCGCAAAAATTTAAACATTTAACTGGGTCTAATACAACTGCCTGACTCAGTTAGGGACATATTCACATTTCTCCAATAGCAAAATGAGTGACACATAAGATTAAGCAGTTTAATGCATATTATCCCCTCCAATTGACTTATAAAAAAACTCAGATAACTTGAAAACACTACTCTCACTTTCTACCCATCCATACAATCCAAAATCCAACAAACACCCACTTCGCCACAGCCAATAAACAAGCAAATTCTACATTCAATTTCAAACAAGAAAAAATTTACAAACTTGGGTCTTTTCTCTTCACCCACAGCATACAAATAACCAAACCATGTTAAACCCTAAAACCCCTACTCAGCAATCAAGAAAATAACTGATGCAAAACCATCAAATTCACAAACAAACAAAATACATGCCCAAATAAAAACAATTCACAACATGGGTATTCTTTCTTTTACTCAAAAACCTCCAAAACCACGCAGCACAAACAAGATCACGAACTTTAACACCAAACCCACATGAAAAATAACAATTTTTAATCAAAACCCAGAAACAGAAACAGACAAAGAGAGAGTATACGAACGTACAGCGAAGTGGGCGAGATTCACAATGGTCCAGGCCATGCCAGGAGAGCAGCCAAAGATTGAAAGGACAAGAAGCCAAGCAAAGAAGAGGATAAGGATGTAAGTGGTCCAAACACCTGGGTATGTGAACCACTCTGTGTTCCTATTCAGATCCACCGGTGGCACAGCCTTCACATATAGATTCGCCATCATCAACTCTTTCCTCTGACTCAGAATATTCAGACAAGATTGGTTCTTTATGATTCTGGGTTTGACGGGTTCCAATTCAAAACCTCGATAAAATACACACAGAAAACAAAACCACAAGCAAATAACAGTCTTTGTTTTTTTATCTCTCTCTCGCTCTAACTTCTCGTGGGGCTGATTGAAAATGAAAAGTCGATTGCACAGATGACCAAAAAATCTAGAGGAGACGGCGTCGTCTTGGGATGTTTGGAGTTATTTTATTTTTCCTCTTTTTTGTTTTTTCCTCTTTTTATGTGGACTAAATTAGATAAATTAGATTTTTTTGGATTAAAAAATTTTAGTTTTTTTTTTTTTTTTTTTTTGGGGGGGATAAAGGAAATTAGTAATTGAGCACTGACTCTTCCCAATTGAGGAAAGGGAAAAACTTATCATGAAATGTTTCAGCTTGTGGATAATACTGCGTATATATATGGTTGGATTTATATTCAATTTTTAGCAATCACAAGGTGAAGGGGATCTTTTTTTATTTTTATGGTATGTTATTGAATTATATACATTCAGTTATTGTTAATTTATATCTATACTACCATTTAAGGAAAAGTTCTAGAATACTCTAGAAGTATCATAAATGTGTATTCCATCTTTCCACATAAACTTTGAGTCCTACCATAAATTTAATTAATAGAACTCACAGTTATGTGAAAGGAAGAAGTACGCATTTATGATATTTCGGGAGTACCCAATAATTACCCCCATTTAAGGGGCTATTACGGTTTGTGATGGACATTTTATCGGTCTAAAATACCCTTGCATCCAACGTGAGATGAGAAAAAACAATTTAGGACAGAGCAGTAAAAATACGTCTATTAACTCCCCTAAAAAATGTCCTTGCATCCAACGTGTAATAAGTAAAAATAATTAAGGACAGAGCAGTAAAAATACGTCTATTAACTCCCTTAAAAAATGTCCAATAAAACTATTGCACTCTCCCATCAGTTTACAAATTGAAATTTAAGGATATGTTTGGTAACTATTTTTTTCTCTTATTTTTTATTTCAAAAAATAATTTTCTATTTTTGAGACTAAAAAACTTATTTGGCAACCCAAAAATGGACAGAAAACAAAAATTGTTCTCAAAACTTAATTTGTGAAGAAAACTAAAACATGCAAAAAACTGTTTTTAGTTTCTAATTTCAAAAGTTAATAAAAATACGCATTTAATTTAATAAATCTTTTTCATCTAATGAATTAACATTAGAGTTCAAATCTTAGTAACAACATATTTTAGTATTTTCTATTTTTTTCTTCAAAAAACTATTTTTTTAATTTCAACTTACCAAACATGTTTTTAATTTTAAAAATACAAGAAAATTGTTTTTTCATTATATTCCCAAAAATAAGTTTTTGAAAATAGAAAACAAAAACTGTTACTAAACATAACCTAAAAATTCAGTCTTCCACTAATTCACAATTTCAAATTTCTTGTTATCGTCACGCAATGTTGTTCAACCTCTATCCTCATGCACACAAGAAGCCAATCTTCCATTCTTCCTACGTTACTCAAAGCATTAATGTCATTATCTAATGAGATAATTAAAAATAAAAACGCTCCTACCAATCAAAGGTCTCTTTTTATTCTTTCTTTTGAAAATAAACTAGAACGGTGGCTTTGTTTGGTTAATGGGCCATAATCGGACTACCTCCAAGATTTGATTGCTTCTATTGTGTTATCCCATCTAATTTGCAATATTTGCTATTGTCAATTGTAAGTGAAAACTTCACAAATTTCTCATTGTAGCTTTTGACAATATATATTTTTGATACCACTACATGATTGCTGTGAGATAATACTTTATATATGCTATGGTAGTGTGCAAGTTATGATGTCTTGATTTGCAGACATAACTAGAATTTAAATAATTTTTTTTTTGAGAATTTAGATGGTTAGTTTTAGTAAATTGAGATGAATGGAAAACTATAAAACTAAATCCAAAAAAAAAAAAAAAAAAAACCTCATTTGATTGCTGTGAGATAATACTCTAGATATTCTATGGTAGAGTGCAAGTTAATAATGATGTTGTGATTTGCATACATAACAAGAATTTAAATAATAATAATAATAATAATAATAATAACTTATTATTATTATTATTTTTGCCAAGGACCTTGTGACTGAATTGACACCTCCCCACACACAAAGTGCTTGGAGGTCTAGGGGAGAAAGCAGCATGTTGTAATTATCTTTAAAAAAAAATAATTATTTTTTTGAATTTAGATAGTTAACTTTAGTAAGTTGATATGAATGGAAAATTATAATACTAAACCACCCCCCCCCCCCTCCCCAAAAAAAAAAGCTCTTAAAATCAGGATTGCCCAAATTAGGCTAGTCTATATCTATATACTACTATTTAAGGGCTTCTCCTATTTGCACTCTTACTTTTTGATGCTCAAAATATACTCAAATTTTCATGTTTAGAAAGTTTAAATAATAGGGTTACACATACAAAATTACTAATTTTAGAACTCTTAAATTTTAAATATATTTAAAAAAGCTGTTTACTAACAAACGGTTTTTTCCATGGTTTTAAAAACCAGTACGATCAAAGAACCGATAAAGAGACAGATTACCAGTTTTATGGTCAAATCAGGGTCGAACTGATGATGTTATAGATAATTTAATTTAAAATATTTAAATAAATTTTATGTGAATTTTTATTTTTCATAAATTATATTAGGAAAATATTTAAAAAAAAAAAGATTTTCTTTATTCTTCATTTTTTTCCTAATTAACAATTGTTGAAAAAGTATAATTTGCTATGGGGTACAAAAATTCAATAAAGAGAACATGCCACGTATCATACCTGAGATTGAGGAGGCCACTTATAGCTTTGAGGAGATCGCCCTCGAACAATAAGGACACTTCAGTGGCACGTTATCAGAGGAGGTCACACTGAGAGGAAGTAATTTCAGGGAAGGGGCTAGCCCTGACTAAAGGAATGGAAGCTACCATCACATTTAATACTTCCCACCAAACCTCTTAGCCACATTTATGTGGAGAAGACCCCTGAATAGTGCTGTCTTGATTACCACAACTCATAAGAGGTTTGAGAAAGTATTTGATGGGACAAGCACTCAAGTAATAGCCTAAGTGATTAACAACTGAAGGGCCAAGATCATCCAAAGGGGGCTATATAATGTGAAAGACCTTCCAGAGGAGAGGGGATTTGAAAAAATGGCGGAAAAGGATACTATAGCAACTTAGAACAAAAATTGTAACCAAGTCAGAATGAATATATTCAATAACTATTCTCCTCGGACTTTGCCGAGGAGCGATTTTCTTCGCATTCAGTTTAATTTTCTTTATTTTTCTATTATCCTTGATCTACCATGCCCATTGATCCTTCCATGAAAGCCCAGCCTTCAAACTCACTCTCTACAAATTCATTGTGTTGGACTATTTGGGCCCTAGTCCTGTTGCTTTATGGGCCTAGGATCCAAATCTCGCCCATACATTTGCTATTTAAGTTCCACACACGCACATATATAATAATAATAATAATAATAATAATAATAATAATAATAATAATAATAATAATAATAATAGTTTTTTTTTTTTTTGCTGAATTATATAAATAATAGTTTGATATTTAACTTTCAACTTTTAACTATTTATTAAAAAAAAAAAAAACCGAAAACCAAAGTTCTAAAGGTCAGAATGACTAGACAAGTAATTCATTACCTTTCTTACTTTCATAGCAATTGTCACACTCACTAACTCACACATGTGTACTCTTGTTTTCTTTTTTGTTTTTTATTTTTTATTTCCCTTAAATCTATAACCACACATTACCACCTACCCTCAACCTCAAGGCCTCAAATCAGATTCAAACTCCTTTTTAAATTTTACTCCTCCTCAGTTTTCTTTCCACACTTTTTTGGTAATGCAGTAGAGTCGTAGACTTCATCTTAGCCACTCCGTCTGAAATCTCAAGTCTTTCTCTTTCTCAAGATAAGTTTTTGACGGTCTTTCTTGACATTTTATTCCAGTCAAAGCTCAAAGCACAGATTTCTTATGCATGTCATCCAGTAAAAGTATTTCTTTTATTTTATTTTCACCACAAATCTGAAAATTTTCCCAATTTTACTATAGTGCAAATCTAAGAAGTTTGTTCCATTTTATTCCAGTTTTTCTTCTTATTCTTCTTTAGATTCAAGAACCGGTTTAACCGTAGCGGTTTAAGTTTTTCTGGCGGTTTTCGGCTTGTGCCCAACCCGCAACCAACCCTCCGGAGATCGGGTAGGGAGGTACCTGACCCGCAATCGACTCATATTAGGGTCGGGATTTACGGGTCGGTTTCCCGTTGGGTGAGTGACGATTTCGGGTGAGGTCGAAACCCGTCAGAGAGGACCGAAAAAAGGAGAAATCAACGAGATCTCTCCTGATTTGTCCAAGATCCGGCGCGATCTAGCTGGATCTGGCAGAGATTTCGCCAAATCCGATGCTTATCCCTCAAATCGTGCTTAGAATCATGAATCTGGTGTTTTGGTCGCCGAAATTTGACAAATTGTGCTGGAAAACTTGTTGGAAAGCTTGAAATCGTAGCAGGTCGTTCTCTCTTTGAGCGAGTCGGGTTGAACGGGTTTTGAAGGAAGGGAACCAAAACCGAACTGCCAGCGTTGGGTTTTAGAGCTCAGGACCTGTGTTCGACCACCGGAGCTATCGGATTGGGTTGTAGCGAGTCGGGTATAGGCGGGTCGACGAGTGAGATGGACAGCCCTAGTTTGATATTTAACTTTCAACTTTTAACGATTTATTTAAAAAAAAAAAAAAACCGAAACCTAAGTTCTAAAGGTCAGAATGACTAGACAAGTAATTCATTACCTTTCTTACTTTCATAGGATACTTTCATAGCAATTGTCACACCCACTAACTCATACATGTCTACTCTTGTTTTCTTTTTTGCTTTTTCTTCTTTTATTTTTTATTTTTTTTTATTTTCCTTAATTCTATAACCACACATTACCACCTACTCTCAATCTCAAGGCCTCAAATCAGATTCAAACTCCTTTTTAGATTTTACTCCTCAGTTTTCTTTCCACACTTTTTTGGTAATGCAGTAGAGTTGTAGACTTTATCTCAGCCACTTCCTCTCAAACCTCAAGTCTTTCTCTTTCTCAAGATAACTTTTTGATGGTCTTTCTTGACATTTTATTCCCGTCAAAGCTCAAAGCACGGATTTCTTATACATATCATCCAATAGAAGTATTCCTTTTATTTTATTTTCACCACAAATCTGAAAATTTTCCCAATTTTACTTTAGTGCAAATCTAAGAAGTTTGTTCCATTTTATTCAAGTTTTTCTTCTTATTCTTCTTTAGATTCAAGAACTGGTTTAACTATAGCGGTTCCGGTTTTTTTGGTTGAATTGGTAGTTTTCGATTTTTTTCGTTTTTCTTTTATTTTTGATTTTTAATGATAACCGGATTGAATTAGTATCTGGTTTTCGGTTGAACTAGCCGGTTTGGTCCAACTTTTAAAACATAGGTTTTTTCTTTTAAAAAAAGTTATGCACAAGGTGGTTTTTTTCATTGTTCTTTTGAACATTTCTACTCCCACGTTTCCACTAACTTTATACTCACAATAACAAGCAGTTATTTCATTCTACGTATCTTTCCATTTTTATCATCTTTTGTCTTTCTTCTTTAAATTCTAAAAAACAAATCTAATCATGCACATCTATTCCTATGTTTGCACTAATTTCAAAGGAAGGCAATCATTCAAAACTCAATCAAGAATATATGAACATAATATTTTTTTTAGTAAATTTCATTATATTGTTTTCTCTTTTCTTTGTCTCTCTTTCTCTAATTGCTTCAAGAGGAAAAAAAAAAAAAAACCCCTCCTCAACCTTATGAGACAATGGAGAATGGTGTACTATTTTATCAATTATCTCCTGATTTGATACACACTTATGATGAGAAAAGGATACCTCGACTTTTTTAAATTGTATATATATATATATGAGATCAAGTTTTAAAGTGATGCAGTTGGGGTGGTGGACTTTGGCTTTACAAGGAGAAAATATATATGTGATAATATGACCACAATTTTTTAATATACAAACATTTTTAAAAAATAAATATTTTTTTTAGGGTTTATCTGTTTGTACTAAAGGTTGATCAATCAAGTGGAGTAATGGTTTGTCCTGATCAAGATCAGGTCAAATTTGGTTGATGCCATAAATTTATTGGACTAAAACATATTGTTATTCCTATGATATGTATATCGTCTTCATTTTTGGATTTTGTTCAATTTCAGATGGGTTTTCGGATCCAAGTCCAATTTTGGTCTTAGCACCAAGATCTATAGAGCTATAGAAGACTAACAGAGTAACTTTTGGAAACGCCCTTGGGAGTACGGAAGCTATTGAGGCATTAATTTATCTGTTACTTTAGGTAGGTTTTCAAGTTTCAACAAATTTCTTAAAAAAAAAAAGAATAAGAAAGAAAGAAAGAAGTTTCAACATATTTTAAAGGGTTACAAAAGTGGAATCAATCCTGTATTAGTTAAAGAATATGCTGTAGAGGATGATATCATTGGAAAGCTAGAGGGATTTTATATCATGACCTAATTTTGCCATTAAAATTTTTAAAAATATATTAATTAATTAGGGAAAAAAAGTGCTAGCTATCAAAGTAGTGATTATATAACATTGTGACTAGCAAAATTTTTGTCCGTGATTTTGAAGTAGAAACAGAGAAAATCGCTTGTAGGTGGAAACACTTGAGCATTTTCATAAGGAGTTTTAAGAAAAATGTTATTTTTACGTTAAAAAGTTCCTTTATTTATGTCAATACACCAGTTTACAATGTACATTACATCATACATTTTATTCTTTTACCACTTTATTTTTAAAAAAAAATTCTTTATTTTTTCTTTATCTTTTATAGTATAGAAGAGAGTAGAGAGAGAAAGTTGAATTAAAAATACCCAAAAAACAGATACAACATCTACTACACCATTCTATTGTTAGAACATGACTTTAGCAAAATATCAAATACACATTCTGTGAAGGTGATTTTTTTGTGTTTGATGTACTAAATGCTAAAAACTTAGCATTTAGTGTACTTGATGTTCTCTAAGTAAGCTTGCGAACCAATATGTGTGATTTTAAGTCTCTTTTCAACACATTTTAATGAGATGATCTAAGCACAATTCATCCTGTTTATAATAAATCACTATCACATACCATTTTAAATCGGTTTAAGGACACAACAGGGGACAGTATCAATTTGAAAGCTAGAAGAGTTTTAATTCATGACCTAATTTTGCTATGAATATTTAATAATTAACTTAAAGTATTAAAAAATGAGATCATGAGATTAGTGACATGATAATTAGTATATACAAAACTCTTTTCTAGAGACTTAAATCGAGACTCTTACTCCCTCTTCCTCATCCTACAAGAACTTAATTATACTTTTGGAGTAACCATTACATCAAGGGTGCGCAGTGGTGTAGCAGATATCTTTGAAGCAACATCATATATTTTTTATATAGCAGTTGTGCCTTAAGAACTTTTCCATTTTTATGCTAACATGTAGCATACATAGATTTACCAGAAATGTTTCTAAGAAAGTGATTGCAATATAGTGGGTTTTTTTTTTTTTAATTCAATTGTTACAAGGGAGAAGAATTTGAATCCTGAGCATTTCCAACAAAAAACAAGAATGTGCTAGTCTAGTTACAAGGATCTCAACTCTTTTATTTTACTATTTCAAATTTATAGTTACCTAACCTACGTATGAAAGTAAGTACTTTTTGATAGGTAACTTGATGACACGACACTATGGTAAAATGGTAAAGTATAATCTCAACTAGATCATGACATAGCGTCTTAGCCAAACAGTAATGTGGAACCTCAAAGACACATTACAAAAAATTGGACCTATAGTGGCGTTTGTGAAACGCCACCATAGGTTCTAAAAGTATCACTATAGGGCTATTTGGGCTATAGCGGCATTTTATATAGTGGCGGTTACAAATGTCACTATTGTACCGTGACTATAGACCTATAGTGGCATTTGGGCTATAGTGGCATTTTCTATTGTGGCGGTTACAAACATCACTATTGTACTGTGACTATAGACCTAGAGTGGCATCTTACAAAAATGCCACTATAGGTCCATACCTATAGTAACGTTTGTAAAACGTTGCTATAAGCTAAATTTTTTTTAGATTAAGCTATAGCAATATTTTAAAATGCCACTATAGCTCCATACCCTATAGTGACCTTTTTTAAAATGTCGCTATAGACCGTTATATATATATTTTTTAAAAAAATTTGGTTATAATAGTGTTTCAAAACACCACTATAGCCAAAAACCACTGACAAAAAAAATTTTTAATTACCAAAAATTAATTTTTGGTGATCAGAAGTTTTTTTTTTTAAATTGAAATTTTAATTATATTAAGAGATTCAAAACATAATTAAAACAAAAAAAAATAAAAAAAATAAAAAATACCTATAGCAGTGTTTTATAAACGCTGCTGTGGGGTACAGAAATTTAATAAGGTAATAATGCCACGTGTCATACTCAAGGCCGAGGAGACCAATACAATTCCAAGGAGCCTATACGCTCGGATGGTAAAGTCGGAGAGGCAAGCCATTGCCACGTCAAGGGCACGTTACCAAAGGGGGGTCACATTGTAGAGGGAGAGCTTCAGAGGGGGGGGGGGGTAGCCCTAACACGATTGGAGGGATGGTAGTTGCCACCACATTTATTGGACCTCACCAAACCCTCTGGATGTATTTATGTGGAGAAGACTCCTGAACAGTGCTATCTTGGTTGCCGCAACTCATAGAAGACTGGAGAGAACGTATAATAGGACAGTCACTCAAGTAGTGACCTGCATAATGAACAAATGGAGGGTCAGGATCAGCAAATGGGGCATATATAATGTAAGAGATCCTCCAAGTATGAGGGATCAGAAAATATCTAGAAATAGCACTGTAGTAACAAAAACTAAAATTATATCCAAGTCTAAGAGAACTATATTAAAGAACCACTCTCTTTGGATTTTGCCAAGGAAGGATTTCTTCGTATATGGCCTGTATCTCTTTGCTTTTTTTTACTATCTTTAATTCCCTGTGTGTTGCTTAATCCATTGAAGCCTAGTCTTTAAGCCCGCTCTCTACAAATTCATTGTATTGGGCCCTTTGAACCTAAATCCCTCTACCTTTTGGGCTCAGGAACCAAAATGGCGCCCTTACAGCTGCTATAGGCTTTTGTAAGGCCAAGACCTATAATGGTGTTTATGAAACGCTTCTATAGGTCTTTTTTATTTATTTATTTTGTTAGCTTTTTTTAAAGGACCTATAGTGGCTTTTCTAAAACGCTGCTATAGGCATTTGGAAACACTGCTATAGACCTAGTGTTTTAAAACACCACTATAGAGCCCTTAAATGTGGCTACAGTATGCCTATTGTAGCGTTTTTAGAAAACACCACTATAAGGTACCTATAGTGGCGTTTTTTTTCTTTTTTTTTTTTTTTGTGAATGCCACTAAAAAAGACGCTACTATAGGCAGCTTTTTTTGTAGTGACAAGTTAAGACTAAGCAAAGGAGCTGATCAATGAACCTAGCCCAACCTCCTTGATATCAATCTACCTCAAAGACTCATCCCTCAACCATATCCAACAAATCTTGGGATCTAATGCTGATCATGAAAATTATAGGGTCTGGTTTAAGAAGACACCCCATTTGATTTTCAATATTTAGCAAAGAATAAGAAGAAAATCAGTCCCAAGACAACCATAAAATGGGGAACATGGAAAAGATATAGAGATACGTTTAACTCATCAACAAAAAACCCTAGCTTCTATTCATCACAAATAAGCCAAATTTTGACTAAGGCGGTTACAAACGTCACTATTGTACCGTGACTATAAACCTATAGTGGCGTTTTACAAAAACGGCACTATAGGTCCATACCTTATAGTGGTGTCTGTAAAACACTGCTATAAGTTGATTTTTTTTAGATTAAGCTATAGCAGTGTTTTAAAATGTCACTATAGCTTCATACCTTATAGTGCCATTTCAAAAACGTTGCTATAGACCCTTTTATATATATATATATATATATATTTAAATGGTTACATCAGCGTTTCAAAACACCACTATAGCCAAAAACCACTAACAAAAATAAAAATTTTGATTACCAAAAATTAATTTTTGGTAATCAAAAGTTTTTTTTTAATTGAAATTTTAATTATATTAAGAAATTCAAAACATAATTAAAACAAAAAATATAATAAAAAATAAAAAGGACCTAAAGCAATGTTTTATAGACGTTGCTATACGCTTTTGTAAGACCAAGAGCTATAGTGGCGTTTATGAAACACTGTTATAGGTCCTTTTAATTTTTTTTTTCGATTAGCTTCTTTTTTTTTTTTTAAAGGTCCTACAATGGCGTTTTTAAAATGCTGCTATAGGCAATTGGAAATGCTGCTATAAACTTAGTGTTTTAAAATGACATTATAAAGCCCTTGACCGTGGCTATAGATATGCCTATAGCAGCGTTTTTAGAAAACGCCACTATAGCGTACCTATAGGGGAGTTTTTTTTGTGAATGCCACTAAAAAAAGTTGCTATAGGCAACTTTTTTTGTAGTGACAAGTTAAGACTGAGCAAAGGAGTTGATCAATGAACCTAGCCCAACCTCCTTGATATCAATCTACCTCGAAGACTTACCCCTCAACCATATTCAACAAATCTTGGAATCTGATGCTGATCATGAAAATTATAGGGTCTAGTTTAAGAAGACACCCTATTTGATTTTCAATATTTAGCAAATAATAACAAGAAAATCAGTCCTAAGACAACCATAAAATAGGGAACATGGAAAAGATACAGTGATACATTTAACTCATCAACAAAAAAACCCTAGCTTCTATTCATCACAAACAAGCCAAATTTTGACTAAGCTTCAAAAAATCCTCACTAACAATCTAAATGACTCTTTTACTATCTTTTTACTCCTTGCAAGTGTCTATGGATCAAGGTCAGCTTGTGCAATCAATTGCATCATCAGTTGGCACTGTACAAGGAGAAAACTCTTTTTCTAGCCATGCCTCCTAGGGTTTCCCTCAATTGGTCTACTTCCTCACATATACATGTAACATAGAGTGAAGTGGACTATATGCCTAGCCCACTATGGGCTTTCATATATGTGGCCAAAGGTGAGATCAAAGGAAAGAATAAAAAGCCTAGCTCCAATGGGCCTTAAGCTGTGGTTATCTCATAACTATCCTAAAATTACCATTAATGATATTTTATTCCACTATAAAATATAATTACACTCTAGGTTTAATTTAATTATACAAGACATCCCTTCACTACTTAAAATTGCATTCAACCCTTCCATGAAATCATCTATGGTGAAATAAATGTCATATGAATAATAATAATAATAGTAATAGGAATAAAAAAAAAATCATAGGAATAATGTTATTTAATTAACACTATATCTTAAGTTCTCGAATCTCCAATTTAACCTCTTGATTATCCTTATATTTTTATGGAATTTTTTTTTTTGAGAAACAAACTAATTGCTACACACACACACACACACTTAATTACATTCTCTCATCAAGTTCAAACACATTACTTAACCCAAAGTACCACTATAAAATGGCGAAATGGAATCTAATTTCATTGAAGATAAACTTTTAGTAACTCCTTACTAAAATAGTTAGGCTTGTCTTTCTGAATAATCAATTTCCATTAAATCTATCTTAATGACATGTTTCATATCTCTTATTAAGATTATAGAATGATGACCCATAGTGGTCGAGTTTAATGTAATACCAATACACCAACATATCAATAAGAAGTCTTCATTTCCATCATCAAGACAGATCATGATAATTGCTATATTATAGTCTTATTAGATAAAATGACTAATTTCATCACCGACTAAAAGTTAAGATTTTTATTTTATAATGAACTTGTGATTTAGATATTTTGTATGAGAATTTCATTCCTATACCTAAATCACATCCAACGCTTCTCATGAACCATATATAATGTCCAATATTCATAATATTCTCATTAAATAAAACACTTTCGTTAATTAAATAATGATTATGAGGCATATCAGTGGCTTGGTGACTTGGACCCTCAAAGACAAGGTGAGACAAAGTAGAGGGGAGCCGACTAGCAAACCTAGCTTGTCCTCTTCGACCGACATCCAGCTACCTAGAAGACTTACCAGTGAAATCCAAAACAGTCTCTTTTTTTTTTTTTTTTTGAATTTTAATCTCCACCAAAGAACAAAGAGAAAATCACACCTACAAACAAGACAATCATAAACAAGTCAATTTCTAACATAGTTTACCAAAAAAAAAAAAAATTTCTAACATAGATTCTTCTATCGTACGTGAATAGAAGATCTCCGTACGGATCTTTTTGTAGACTTTTATACGATTTCTAGCCGATATTTTAAAACCAAGATCAAACTAATGCAATCAATTCAATTGTATAGTCACTTTTAAATATTACACATGCCTAACTTAACTGTGAATCCCCTTCACGCAGTAATGTGAAAAAATATATATATTACTAATTTTCGTATAAGACATGAGCTATGCACTAATTAATATAGCACTATTTGCTACTTGGCATTCGACTAGTTCCACAATCCAAAATTGCGAGCCACGTTGCATTAAGTTCATACAACATATTATTTGATAATTGATAGATATTATTTACAAAGAGTGAAGCTCGAACGATATACATGTATGTTACGTGGATGCTTATGCATGGCTTTGCGTCGCGACTCGAGAAGAAGATTATGTGTGAACGCTACACAGGTTAAAGTTAGGTAAACTCATTTTAGGGTTAGAGAGTGAATAAAAAATTAGGTCACTCTCACTCCTATTGAAAAAAAAAAAAAAAATAGGTCTCTTCTCCTGGTAACCAATCAAAGCAAACCAGAGCATAAATTGGGTGTGCTTCACACCACATGGTGTGGGGAAGTTGCTAAAAGGAAATTGGAGTCGTCCATCCTTGCATAATATTTATTTTTACATATTAAAAAATGATATTTGTGTCCAGCTAAACTTGAAGAAATCCTTGCACATTTCTCTCTCTATTTTCACTTTAAAATGTGTTTCACTTTACCCAAAAATAAATAAATAAAATTCCACCCCTTTTTGTTAAAGAGTGTCCTTAAAATATTTGTTAATAGATCATTTTAAAAAACTTTAAATATAAATTTTATGAAAAATATAAATAGCTATAAAAAAAAAAGTTAGTTCTTACCACCGTATACTTTTAACACCAAAGATTACTCTGCAAGTACAAAGTTCTTGTGAGGTAAGAAGACAAGGGCCAGAATTCAAGTCTTTAAGGAGTTTAAAACATATATATACTTAGATTAAGTTAGAGTAAAATTTTCACCTTATATATATATATATATATATATATATAAGAAGTCGATTCCTTGTTTATCTTTGTCTAAAAACATTTATTGATAATTAGTAATCATTAAACAACTCATTTTCATATTTATTAAGATAAAGGTCCGGTTAACGAGTGCCTTTAAAGTATTTATAATAGATTATTTTAGAAATGTTTTAATACCATCTTTATGGGAAATATAAAAAAATAACTAGTTACTTTTTTCTTTTCCATAAATAAATAACTTTATATAATTTTAGTAAAATGTAAAAGCCACCCCTGAGGCTTAGGCTAATATCATATACTTTCAAGAATTTTAAAACATATCCAATTTTCTCTGTTAGCACAAACAACAATATCGTTTGGAAGTTTCATTCTCCTCCAAATCCTCTGCTTTCTTCAAACAACTTGTCTTAACTACACATGTCTCACAATGACTGCATAATGGCAATTATATTTACAAAGGAGTGTCTAAATAGCTAGTTGTAGATAAATAGCAACTAGAGATTGAGAATGAAGCAAGAGAAGTAAGATAATTTTCAAATTGTGTTAAGCGATGTTTGTGCTAATGCATTAAATTGGATGTTTTTGAAAAGTTTTGGGAGTACTTGGAATTAACTCAAACCTTAGCGGTAGTTTTTGTATCTTACCATTTTATTTTTAAATATATTATTCTTTGCATACATGATTTATGTGGACAATTATATTTATAAATTTGATTCTAAGAAAATCAGATCTTTTGTTTGTGAATGTTGAGATTATTGAATGATTACTATATTCTTGAATGAAACTATAATACCTATTAAAGTTGTTTATACAGAATAAGTAAAATTAATAAACCATATTGAAAACCAATAGAATTTGTCATACTATTGATTGAAAAGAAGATGTTACCAAAACTTAAATACAAAATTTAGTTAGCAATCATGCATCTAAAAAGACAAGAAGAATAGATTTTAACCAATAATAATAAATAAATTGATAACAGGGAAACTTAAATGAATATTATTTAAATCAAATATAAATGCACAAAAATATCTAACTTAAAGTTATCATCTTAGGCCTTAAATTTTATTGGGCTGATCTTGAGTACGTGCACTCATTATTAATCTCAAGGAAAAATATATAAGGTTGAAAATTTTCAAATATATGGATTGAGTTAAGAGCATTGTAGATTAATTAGCAATTCATGATATTTCCACCAGAGACATTTAGAATTCAAATTTTTCTAACCTCAACCATCAATGTATCAAAAAAAAAAATTATGAATTGAATAATGTTATTCAAACAAATTTAACTCGTTTAAAATATCCCACCAATTTTTGTGTCTTACATATCATGTTTTCTCTAGCTCTAATTTCCATTTTATAAATTCATTTTGAACTTCACTAGCTAGAATAGACACTAGTACATTTCCCATGTTTATTAACAATTGTCCTAAGGATACTTGTTAACATGACCTAAATTGGGAAATGTTAAAGAATGCCTTAAGGGTATTAGTTTATGAACTATTTTTAGGTATATTTTATGAAAAAATAATAAAACAATTAATTTTGTTAACAGTTTTTTACATTTCTCATAAAAATTATATCAAAACTTTCCTAATATAGTTTATTAACAATTCTCTAAAAGTATTCGTTAACATGACCCTTATAAATTTTACTACATAGATCTTATAAATTGATGTGCATCAATTTCAAAAAATAATTTAAACACCCATTTAATATTTTGTTAAAATGGCACTAATTACATTCATTGCAATATTAGATTAATTGCAAGTTTTTTATAGTGAAATTTGTAGTGGAATTAGCATTAAAACAAAAAACAAAAAAACAAAACAATGCATGGAAATGTTGATTACTCAAAGCAAAACTAAAGGTTACACTTACATGGTGTCTAGCTAGTGGTGTAATGACTTAGCACTACTGATTTGAGACAGGCCTCAGCTGTCAAGGGAGAATTAATCCTAGCTAGTTTTCCCTTTAATTAGCAATATTAGTTTTACGATTTAGTAATCAGCAAAATTTACTTCCTATGCATCCTTTTATAATTTTGTTTTACTTTCAATGTAAGAAACATTGTATCTTTAAATTTTGTATCTTTTTTGTGTGTATGTGTGTGTTTTTTTTCCTCTAACTAATAATAGGATATATCTGTTCAAATAAATAATCCACCTGTCTAAAAAGACAAAAGTACTAACACATTGTTGATTTGAATCCATAATTTAAAACCACAATGTCATGACCTTTGGGCAAAAGTCTTTCTAATTTTTTAGTTCATATTCTCTCTTCTATTCTCCTATAAAAGGTGGTGAAGTAATAGCAGATCACTAATATTGTGTCAAACCTCTCTACAAAGAAAGCTTAGGTAGCCAAGTAAGAAACACAGACCACAACAGCCTAGCTAGCCAAGTAAGAAACACAGACCAAGAAAGCTTAGCTCTTCCATTGAAAGTCATTGAAGTCCCCCTAGAAGCAAGTCCTCTTACAATTCTACACTCTTGACAAACCCCATCTGGCTTAGAGAACCGAAATATTGTCCCAACCCTCCTAGTTTCCATCATTTTTTCTAAGTCTTGTCCAAAATGGCAAATGCAAAGCAAGTGTCAGGGAAACTAGAATGGAGTGTCAATGTACCTGATGGGACATCGAACGTGTTAGTACAAGAATCTGATCAGCTAGTGAACAAGGCATGGTTGTGGATAAAAGGTCTGCTTTGTGGACTAGTTTTGAAAATTTGGAGGTTCTTATACAAGGCTTGGAATTTAGGAGTCGCTGAACCTAAAAAGGTCATCCATGGTGTCAAAGTAGGATTGTCACTTTTGCTTGTATCATTTTTTTACCATATGAGGCCTTTGTATGATGGTGTTGGAGGGAATGCTATGTGGGCAGTTATGACTGTTGTCGTTGTTTTTGAATCGACAGTGGGTTAGTAACTGGCAGTCTGGCACTCTTTTCTTCTTCTTTTTTGACACATATGGTTTAGTTTATTATAACCACAACGTCTAATTCTATAAACATAAACAACATTATGGCGCAGGTGCTACACTCTGTAAATGCATTAATAGAGCAGCAGGGACTTTTCTTGCTGGATCTCTTGCTTTAGGTGTTCAGTGGATTGCAAACAAGTCAGGGGAAACTTTTGAACACATAATTATTGGAATTTCAGTTTTCCTTCTAGGTGTGTGTTTTCTTTGAAAATTTCTCTACTTATTATATACTTCTTCCCAAAATACTAACACATCAGTTGTCTTATTTGATAAGTTCTTTACTTGCTACTGCCCAAAATACCAACACATATATCACTTGTCTTCTTTTCAGCTTCAGCAGCAACTTTCTCTCGATTTATTCCATCTGTGAAAACCCGATTCGACTATGGTGCCATGATCTTCATCCTCACCTTTAGCTTAGTTACAGTTTCCGGCTACCGAGTGGACAAATTGTTTGAGCTGGCGTACCAAAGATTGTTGACAGTTGCCATTGGGACATCTTTATGCATTTTTATAACCATGGTCTTTTGTCCCATTTGGGCCGGCAGTGGGCTTCACGATTTGACTGTTTGTAACCTGGAAAAACTTGCTGACTCCCTAGACGGTATGCATGAACAAAGATCATAGATTGAACACTCTATATATATGAATTCTCCTTATTCAAGCATATGTAAATTATACATTAAAAAACTTTGTCAACTTGAAATTCAGGATGTGTAGGCGAATGCTTCAAAGATGATAAAACTAAGCCTGGAAATGAGGAAGGTCCTAGTAAGAGAATGCAAGGCTACAAATGTGTGCTTAATTCTAAGGCAACTGAAGAAGTCATGGTGGGCTGCTAACTATCCTAGTGGGTCAATTTGCTAGAAATAAGATAACTATTGAGTACTCAGGTCAATAAATTTTCTAACTCAATTGTATAGGCCAATTTTGCAAGATGGGAACCTGCACATGGCAGATTCAACTTCCGACATCCATGGAAACAATACCTCAAGATTGGGGCATCAATGCGTAACTGTGCTTATTGCATTGAGGCTCTCAACAGTTGCATAAACTCAAAAATTCAGGTAAAACACTTTACTTTGGTTTTATGTATATCATACTTTGGCAACTTAATTTTCTTGTAATATTAATTCCAATTTTTTTTGTTTGGCCACAGGCACCAGACTACCTAAAGAAACAATTCAGTGATCTATGCATGCTATTGAGCACCAATTCTTCAGAGGTCCTGAAAGAATTGGTCATTACAATGAAAACTCTCACCAAATCATCCAAGATAGAATTATTAATTGGAGAGATGAATTTTGCTGTACAAAAACTTCAGGACTCCTTGAACTCTGTTCCTAATTCTTTCATTGGACCCACAGTGTCAACACTACAAGCTCCCGTTGGACCCACACCATCTCTCATGGATGTTTTCCCAATGGCCAGTTTAGTATATTTGCTGATTGAGATTGCTGCAAGAATTGAAGGAATTGCCGATGCAGTTGACCAGTTAGCAGGCCTGGCAAAATTCAAGCTTGCAATGGATGAAAATTCCAAACAAAAGAAACCCACTAACAAGTCCACCTCAGATAACCAAGATCATGAAACCATGAAGACCTTACCAAAGGTCTGAGTCATCAAGATTTACTGGAATACTAGAAATATTAAACTAAACATATAATTTATTAAGTATAAATTTTTTTTGGGTTAGAAAGTAGTTGATTCAGTTTTTATAAAGTTTTACTAAAACATGAGTAGTGTGATAATTTCCAGATTTGCTGGAACATTCCGTAGTGGGCTTGTAGGGAGCTGCCGTAGGTATTGGAAACATATTCATTCTCTGATGCATTGGTGTTTTTCCCTCCGCCCATGAATCTTATTATGTTTTAAGTCATGTTCATTCCAGTAGAAGTAGTATTGGCAATAGCAAATAAAAAAAGCTTTTATGTATTTAACAAAATATAGAAATAAAGAGACTGAATTCAATAAAATTCCAGCAGCTTATTTTAAAATTTGAGGGTTCTTTCCTAGTGTGTGATTGCCTATGGTTTATCTTCTTTTTTTTTTTTTTCTTTTTTTTTTGTTTTGTTTCTTGTCCTATTCACTTTTTTGACACCAAACAACCATCAATTCATTCAAGATCTAAATCTTTTTATTATTATTACTTAACCCTACCTCAACCTGAAAATCAAACTCTATTCAAGAATTCTTCAAGATCTCAGAAAAGATTGTAAAGAGCTTACATCAGAATTGGTATTAAAGCCCATTCAGGCTTCCGTCCTGCATCAACAATGATAAATACTTGCATAAAAATGTTTTGGTGATTAGGGCAAATCATTGTACAATTAGAGAAATATCTAAAACTACAGACTAACTTTCCTTTGCAATGATTTGCAACAAGAGGAAATTATAGTTTTAACGTATTAATGATAAATTTTTCTTCTAAATATCTCCTGTGTAGTCTGTACAGAGTACAATGTACAAATGAAATTACTTGAGAATATTGAAGACGGATGGTCAATAAAAAAACGATGGTGTTAAAGAATCAACTCTATAAAGCATGCGCTGGACACAAATAATAATGTGTAACCCATCTAGGAATTTTTTTTTTTTTTTATGAGTGTTACGCACATATTGGTAGGCCTTGAACCCTTTTTTTTTTTAAAATTATAGGTAATAAGAGTAATATTATTGATAAAATATAAAGAAAGAAGAATACAAGGTGTTCACAATGATGAACAAAGAAAAAACAACAAAATCAAAGAAAGAGAGAGATCAAAAGACATTCGAAGAGAAAAGAGGAACTCTATGATAGAACAATCTGAGGAACCCCAACACCGAAACCAATCAAAAAGAGTTTGTTGGCACAAATCTTTTAACTGAACCAATGATTTCTCAGTATCCTCAAAGGAGCAATGATTTCTCAGTATCCTCAAAGGAGCAATGATTCGATTCTGTTCTGTCCAAACGATCCACATCAAATAGCCTGGAACCAAATTCCAAAAATCCAAGCCAGTGTCTCCAACAAAATAATAAACTCGCTACACAGCCTAGCATGACTCATTGAATCCAAAAACCTGAAGCATATACACCCAGGACCTCACCCTCCACATTGCTCTTACAAAGGGAGGAGGTGTCACGGACATCACCCTCCACACACACGTACAGATAGAGAGAGAGAACTAAGACTTTCCTGATGAAGCACCAAAATTAACAGCAAAAAACTGAAGTGTCAACTGACTCAACAACAACAAGATCTTCTTAAGCTTATAAAATTAACAGCTCAGCATGCTCATATTATGTATCAATTAAAAAACTAATAGTTCACAAGCAGGTTATGCAAATGATAAAACAAAAACACCCTCCAGAAAATTGAATTTACAAATTTGAACATATTGCGTAATTCGTAGAAGTTAACTTACAGCACAACAGGAACAACGTTTAAGAACTTTCTGCTGCGTGTGAGCTGCTTTCCATTATCTATTGTTCCACCATGTCAGCCCATTGTAGATCCCCTGATCTTCAGCAAATGGAGTTCCTTTTTTCCAGTGGAAGAAGTGATAAGTGACCTGGAGGGTACAAGAACATAATAAATTCATGCAATATACAGGGAAGTGAAGGGAATTAACCTGGCAGTGAAAGGCATAAACTCACAATGCAGAAGAATAAACCAATAACTTAAGCCTTTCAGATATTTACCTAAATAAAGGCTCTTGGTTTGCCACTAGGCCTTGTCTCAAGCGAATTTAAAATAATAAAAATTCAATTCACATACCCGCTCAAAATTGAACCCGTGACCTCAACCTCTACCATTTGAAGGGGCGTCTGGGGTAGAGCAAAAAAGTGTTTCTTTTTTGGGTTGGGGTGGGGACCAATTGAACAATTGAAAGAACAAAAGACAATAAGCCGGTATAAAACAAGCACTCAGCTATTGTATGTATATTAAAATCCAGTCGTTCATTTCACCAAATCCATCATTCAAGCACTTATAAAAGACAGAAACGTTTCAAAGACCTCAAAGTATACAGGTTTAACTTTGTCAAGTTATCTATATGTATTTCCCGCATCAAGGACTAATCTATTTTTAACGTTTAATTAGATCGGGTAATCGTTCAAATTAAGAACAGAAGCTCGTTTCTTTTTTTTTGTTTACCTATAATTGGAGCCATAGGGCTCTATCCATTTATTCACTTAACCCAAAATTTAATTTTATTTTATTTTTTTTCGTCAAGAATTTAAACAAAGTTTTGAACCGATCCGCTAAGAATAAAATATTCTCAGAATTCCACATTGATACGACATGCTGCTTTTTCCATTCATTCCTTTGAGGATCAGTCGCGGTCTTACAAGCTCTAGAGATAGTATCGACGAAGACGTTGCTTCATACAAATGTGTAAAAATTGCCAGTCGCACTTAAAAGCCGAGTACTCTACCGTTGAGTTAGCAACCCCCCCCCCCCCAAAAAAAAAAAAAATGTGTAGATCCAATCGGAATAAAAAATTAGATTTAATTGCACACCGAAATCCAAATAGTAAAATAGCAAAAATATTGCTAATCGATTCTGAACATAAAAAAAATAATGAACATATTAGATGCAAATACACTGACTTCTAAAAATAACCAAAATACATGCCCAAATAAAACATTTCACAACATGGGTATTCTTTCTTTTATTCAAAAAACAACCAAAATCAAACAGCACAACTCGATCACGAACTTTAACACCAAACCCACATGTAAAATGACCATTTTTAATGAAAACCCAGAAACAGAAACAGAGAAAGAGAGAGTATATGAACGTACAACAAAGTCGGCAGGAGAGCAGCCAAAGATTGAAAGGGTAAGGAGCCTAGAGAGGAGGAGGATAAGGATTGAAAGGACCTGAGTATGTGAACCACTCTGTATTCCTAACTTCCTATTCAGAACCGCCGGTGGCACCGCATTTACATATAGATTCGCCATCATTCACTCTTTTCTTTGATTCAGAATATTCAATTTATCTGCCAAGATTGGTTCTTTATGATTATGGGCTTGCTAAGTTCCAATTCAAAACATCAAATAATACACACAGACAGATAAACCAAAAACAACTAAAATAATTCATTTCGTGGCAGTCGATTGCAAATGAAAAATTGAATATTTAGTTTTTTTTGGTGTTGAAAGGAAAAAATAAAGCTTGGCTACAAAATTTGTAGTCTTAACTTATAATTAAATTTATAGCTAAACTTAGTCTGAAAGAAAATAAATTAGTAGTTTACTAGTTGTGCTTTAACTCTTCCCAAGTGATGAGAGGGAAAAACCGATTAGGCAACTTGTGGATAATGCTGTGTAGGGGTGGTAAAATTGGACACGACCCGCGAACCCGACACGACACGACTCGAAATTAGCCGGTTATGGGTTGAGGCTTAATAGGTTCGTGTCATATTCGGGCTTACACGACGAACCTGTTTGATAAACGGGTTGGGTTAGGGTTCAACTTATAAAACCTGTTTGACCCGTCTGACCCGTTTAATTAAATGAAATTTTACCAATATATCATTCAAACTAGAGGTATATAAACTTATTAGTTGTTGTAGTTTATTTTTTTTTGACATATTGTGATTGATTATTTATGATATTGAGATATGCTTTAGTTTTGAATGATTATTTGTGATATAATTACTCATTAGTTCTGAATTTTACATTTAAAATATTAATTTGCTTGTTTTTCCATCAGTGTTTTTTTTTTCATTTTGATAAAATCAGATAAACAGGTCGACACGACTGACCTGTTTAATAAATGGGTCGTGTTAGGGTTGAGGAATCTTGACCCGTTTAATAAACATGTCGGGTTAGTGTTGACCTATACAGTCGAATACGTATGAGTTGACACGACACGAACCCGACACGCGAACACGAATTGCCACCCCTAATGCTGTGCACGTAACCATGTATGATATAAATTGTTGGATTTTTATTCCATTTTTAGCAATCACAAGGTGAAGGGGATCTTTTTATGGCATGTTACTAAGTTATAACAATTTGGTCATTGTTAATTGACTTTATGAGAACTCCGCAAGGCGTAACCAAGAATTTTTGCTTGGAGGGGCCAAGGTAAAACTATAATTTTTTATTTAACGAAAAACTCAAAGTACAATATATCCATAACACAAGCTTATTGATAGATTTTTTTTTTTTTTTTTTGTGTAATTCTATAGCACTCAAAAATCAAAATACTAACAAGTTAATCGACCAATTAAGCATCTTAAGTCTTTTTTGTCTTGAGTTTCTCCTATTTTTTTGAAAATCCAGAAGTCCATAACATTCATAGAAATCAAATATAAATATACAACAAAACTGCAGAAGAAGAAGAAGAAAAAGAAGAAGTTGGTATTTCTCAATATTTGCTTAGCTTTAAATAAGAAAACTCTTTGTCAAGGAAGAGGGAGAAACTAATGAAAATGTGATTACGTGAGAGCATCCTATGAAAAAATTAATGAAGAGAAACTGAAGAGGGAGCACCAAGTGGCCAGGAGAGTCTTTTGTGGAATTGTAAAGTGGAAGGAGATATTGTAATAGTTTTGAGAAAGTGTAAAACTTAAGTACAATGTCCTAAATGTAATACATTGGGTTATTCAATTAAATTCAAGCACATATTTAACATGTCCAATAAAATACAAACAATGATATTATTTTTAAGGACAATTAAATTCAATACATATGAGTTTAATCAAGTAATCTAAAGTACTACTTCTCAGTATTATCCTTTCACAAAAATTGAATTACTAAAAACTAAAATATATGGACGTGGCTATCATGCTTTAGAGAAGAGTGGGAAAAACAAGAGGAGTTAATTTTTATCATTGCACAGTTGTGATTTGGGGTGGGGAGAATTTTATGAGTGATGTGTTGGAGGGGGGGGCAATCTTTTAATCTTGTGGGGGTCAGCTCTTAACTCAAAATGATTGTAGCCTAGTTTTACTTATAATTAGAGAGGTTTTAAAAAAAATTGGAGCAGCCATGGACCCCCCAATGCATAAGGTGGCTCTGCCCCTGTTTATGAGGCATGGGGGGAAAGGTTTGGGATTCAAGTTTTCAGGAATGAACTTTACACACATATACACTTAAATTACGCTAAAGTATAATTTTTTTCTTGTATTAAAAAAAAAATTGACCTTACGAGGCAATGGAGAATATTGTACTATTTTACCAATTATCTCCTAATCAAATTAACATTGTTGATGATAAACTTCACTCAAATCAAACCTGCAATCCATTTTCACTCCCAAAACATTGAAACTACTGTTGTTATTCTACCTAGTTATGTGAAGCACACAAAGAACATCTCAAGAACACTCCAAGGAAGTGTTGCCCAATTGAACCAAAAAGGTGCTACCCAAATCACCCTGATTTGAAATAAAGAGGTACTGCCTAAGTCACCCCAATTTAAATTGAAGAGATGCTACTTGAACCAAGGAGTCATCACACGTTTGAACCTAGCCTTGAACCAAGGAGTCGAACCATATTGAAGTGCTGCCTATATTACGATCTTGAAAGAAGAATGTTTTGCACAACAATTTGAAACCTTGACATTTGAGACCACTCGAGTCCAATATCACGTACATGTATAATCCCTCAAACCAAACTAAGTTAGAACCAACTTTTGGTTGTTTTTTATTGAAAAACATGTTTTTGATTGATGATGTGTGATGATTTAAGATCAAGCATGTTGTTATAGTTTCACATGTTTACAATCCTAATCCTTCAAAACATGTTTTCCCAAAATTTCCATTTCTTGATCCACATAATAACATGATGTTTTCTTGTTTCTATAAAATGTTTGGATGTTTTGATTGCATGACATAAACCCATTGCTATACAATATTATAGAAGACTGGTTCAATAGGCGAGGTCAGTGTCTAACACCTTCCTACTTTTTTTTTTTTTTTTGTTGAGAACAACACCTTCCTACTTTATAACTTAACCTCCAATCTTAGATTAATGGTTAGTTGATTAAGCCAAACAATTTTTAAATTGTATCTAGGACCTAGGCCTTCTAAAGTTATTCTCTGCCAAATGTAAATTTTCAATTCAATCAATAAAATGTAGTATTTATTTATTATTATTGTTTTTTTTTTCTATTTTAATTAAAACAAGTGGTGACTCCACATGAAACCTCCAATCTAAGGGGAACAGACGATATCATTAGAGATAATTAAACACAATCTCACCCATTCATGTGGGTTTGGTCCAATGAAATTGTGAGAGACCGCACCCTTGGCTCGTTTTTATGGATGTTGGGCCAAACCCACGTAAATGGGTGGAGTCGTGTTATTGTCTCTCAAAATAGAGGTTCGAATGATTATATTTTTCCCTTTTGATTAAGAGTTTTACAATGGAGTCGCCACTTACTTAATTATTGAAATAAATAAGAAAACCAAAATTTAAAAGTTCCTCAATTTATTAATTTTAAAGTGAATTTACATTGATCATATGAAAATTACATGGTTTTGGTTCTAGATACAATCTAAGATAAAGTACATGACTTTGTTTCTAATTACAATCTAGGAATTAAAAATTATAAGGATAAACATTGATCTATCAACCTTTGATCTAAGCTCAAAGGCTATGTTACAAAGTGGGAAGGTGTTAGGCACCCACCTTGCTTGGTGAAACCAATCTTCTAGACTATGGTGGCTAATATTCATATCATATCATTCAATATATTATTAATTAATTTGTATGTTGAGTTTAATGTGTGTGCATGTGATTAACCCTAATTCAATTTATTAAGCATTGCATTTGGATTGAAAACTAAATTCTGGTAAATGTGTGTAGATGATGATATCCTAGATTCAAGGATTTGAAATAATTATGAAACAAACATCTTTTTTCATGTTTTTGATGTGGGTTTAAGATTAAAACTAGTGTTATGCATGAATATGTGATGAACAATCAAGAACATGTGAAGAACACATAAGAACATTTAAGAACATTCAAACATATTTAAGGGAATTTAAATAATTACTATCATGTTTTAACCTTAAATTCTCATCATGGCAACACAAAAACAAGTTAGAGAAAGGGATTATACCTTCATGCAAAATTCATATGATGAAGGAGGAGACTCTTGGTGGAGGTTAATTCTAAGGGTGGAGGAAAAGAAGAGTTAGGAGAAGGAGAGGAGTCTTACTCAATACCTTGAGTCTCAAGAAGACCAAGATATGACAAGAACTTTAGAGAAGAGAAGAGATAAAGTTTTTGGTGCTTTGGAATGGAGGAGATGAGGGGTTTATATAGTAGTGGTGGAGAAAATATGAATGGAATGTCATTTAACGAGGGTTGACAAAGAATCATGAATCTAGACCCTATTTTAGCCTTTGGAGAAATCTAGTGCATTAACTATAGAGATTTGAGGGAGTGAGAAGCAAGCAAAATTTGGTTTCTCGTAGCTACTGTAACAGTCTGTAGAGCCAACTTCAAGAAATCGTATCTTACTCAATTCTGATTGGATTTGTCTCATTTTTGTGCTCAAATCAAAGTCCTGGATGTCTAGTTTTTGGGAAAATTAACCTCATTCACAGATTCAAAAGATATCAACGAAATAGTGAGCAGAGGTCATTTGTTAGAAAATAATTTTAACACAATCAACATTAATAGATCCCAAATTAGTTCCCAATTAACATTAATAGGCTCCAATCACTCCCATTTCAGACTTAATTAGTTCAAAATTTACCCTAATTAAAATATAATTGCACAAATTACTCATTGAATAATTAATGCTTGACTACTAATTAATTAAGTGTGCAACCTTATAATAAAATGTAGTCCTTGCCAATCAAATTATAACACTTCATTAATCTCAAATTGATTATAATTATAACCAATTGGAATCAATTGTTCATAATCACATAGAGTCGGACTAAATTTGTGATAGTGCATTTCAGCCATTAAAACTTGATTTGATGATAACTTTCAATCTAATGGTCCGATTAGGGTTTATGACCAATCGATTTGATCGTTACAACCTCAAGATCATTTTGGCGAAATGAGATTAAGGATCTAATGACCAGAATCAAGATGCATATTTCTAAAGTGAAATTACCCTTTTACCCTTCATGTGAGGTTAAATGCAGGTTGTAAAATGAGGTGTCAACAAAAAAATATGGGCAAAGGTCAAAGTCTCTCATAGATTTGGGTAAAAAACTTATTGGAGTAAAATGAGTTGTTATTCTATGACCTTTATCGGGACTTTGGCGGGTCAAGTCAATTCAAAATGACTCGTATTTTTTCCTCATAAAAAAGAACTTTAACATAATTTCTAACCTCTCTTTTAATATTATTTCTTTCAATACAAATAATGGTACATAAAAGTTAATAATACATAAATCCTTAAGTTATAATTTGATAACTAATTCTAATAGTCTATTAGCCTAATAATTAATCCAACAAAAAAAAAAAAATACACACACATGTTATACATGAAATATGAAATACAATTAAAATCAACTATAAATTAAGTGTGATTTTTTATTAGCTTTTTGTGAAAGCCTATTTATGTATATTTGTTGAAAACAGGAATATGACGACCCGACCTAAAATGCCCAATGAACTTTGGGGTCAGGCTCCCAATTTACTTTTTTAAGGTGGGTGTAAAGTTTCCTACAATGGTAAGATCTCTTAAGGCCAACCTAACAACCCATGTGATGGAGTTTGTGGCCTAACTTTAATGTTATCCTCCTTTGTGTGTTTCTTGTGAAGTTTCAGGCTATGTATCGAGCTTCCTTCTCTCTCTCTCTCTCTCTCTCTCTCTCTCTAGATTTGCCAACCCCTTCTCTCACTCCTTCGGCCCCTATTTATAAATTTCCTTTAGTGGGGTTGTCATAATGATGGGAGGGGCTTTTAAAGCTAGTAGGGCTCTTCAGGGATATATTCCTTGACCAAATGAGACTCGCTTCTCGCGACAGATGTGACTATCTTGAAACTTGCTCATCACCAAACACCATCGTTATTGTTCAGTTCGGTACCTGACCTGGCATTGACCCCGAAATTGACACGGACCTCAATCTATTTTTGATCTCCAAATTGATATGGCCCCCAATTTGCCACTAGGCCCATAATTCTTGGCCATATGAAGGTTAATGGGTTGGGCCCATATTTGATGCTTATACAAGGAAAACTATAGTTGTATCCCAAGTTGTCAAAATATAAATCGCATCGTGAATTGATTTTTTTTTTGTTTTTTGGTGTCGTATATCATATCGTATTGTGTATTATAAAATACACAAACACCTAATAATACACACACACACACAAAAATTATAGATATACATATATAAAGGATATACTCATTATAAATTCGAAACATATTCAACTAATAACTAATTTAATCATCACTTATGTAATAATATTTAACAAGTTAACTAAATAAATCAAACTAACATGTGTTTATAACACACACATTCAAATTAACTAAACTCAAAAGTGAGAATACACGACAAATGGACTAAAATAATAATTTCTTTTCATCATATTCTTCATCTTTGCTAATCAACTTCATCTAAGTCAATGTTATTATCATCTTTGTTATCTTGAAAATTTATTTATTTTCATTGAATATTTCTTCATCATCATCAACATTTACTATATCTTCTTGTTCTTTTATTTTAATAATTTTTTATGAATTTCTTCTTGGCTATCTAGATTCTTATAACAATAATGACAAAATAAATTATATTTTCATTTAATACCTTATTCATAGTGTAGAAAAGAAATTTACAAATATGAAAGTGAAGTGTTAAGTGTGTAGTCCAAATTTTGTAAGGAAAAAAAACCGTAAACCTTATGGACATGTTATTTTATTGGACTCAATTAAGTAACATAACAATTTTGTGTTAAAAACAAGTTTAACAACTTGTTGGACTCGAATAAAAGTACAAATTTTAACCAAAAAAAAAACCTCATTTTAAAGCACTTGTTTATGTATCGTACGATATGTGCTATTTTACAATACGATGCGATTCATACAATACACCTCATTATATTGTATTATTCATGAGTGCTATCAATACGTTCTTATGATACAAAACTTTTGTATATGATAATATATGTATTGTACGATAAATATCGCATATCATATAATACAAACAATTATAAATGGTTGTACCTATTAAAAAAATTGAGAGGCTTTTAAAAGTTGTACATAAGCAAATAAGTAAAAAAGTTATAAAAAAAATACTAATCCAAACTCTCACAGTATATAAAACCTTAAGAATAAAATATAACATGTTAGCGAAGGAAAATAGTAATAATTAGAAAGAAATTTTGTAATAAACTCGAAAAAAAAAAAAAAACTACTTAATATTATTAGTAGGTTTGACACTAAAAGCATTTATGTTTGAGAATTATTTGTCAAATTGACAAATATTCCTTTAGTATTTTTATCTACAATATATAAAAGATTAATATAATTTTAATATACAAACATATGTTGAAAATAAGTTTTAAAAAAAAGTTTATACTAATATAAATTTCAAAAAAATGGGGCTATCCCAGCATTTTCAAAAGCGCTGGGATAGCCCAAGAAAGCGCTGGAATAGGGTCAAATTTCCTATCCCGGCGTTTTTTTTCCCGGCGCTTCAAACCGCCGCCCAGTGACAGTCAGTATAGGGTCTTCGCACCTGTACCAGCGCTTTTCCAAAGCGCCGGGAAAGGCATGCCCTATACCAGCGTTTTTGAAAGCGCTGGTATAGGTCTTTTAAATTTTGTTCATCCAGGACCTATACCAGCATTTTTTAAAGCGCTGGAATAGGTACTACTTATGCCAGCGCTTTCAAAAGCGCTGGTATAGGTCTTGAATGAACAAAATTTAAAAGACCTATACCAGCGCTTTTGAAAGCGCTAGCATAGGCAGCACCTATTCCAGCGTTCTCAAAAGCGCTGGTATAGGTCTTGAATGAACAAATTTTAAAAGGCCTATACTAGGGTTTTCAAAAGCGCTGGTATAGGTCCTTCTTCTTTTTTTTTTTTTTTTTTTTTTCTTGTAGCATCTGTAACGTACCTAAAATACATATTTTCCAATACCTATTTTACAGCAACTGTAATGAACCACAATTGCTTGTATTTTCCAATAGCAAATACAATACCACATTAAACCAAGAAACTAAATATATTTAATTATACCATATCAATAATTACATCCCAAATGTCTAGAATTTTATACACAAAATAATACATCCCAAGTGTCTAGAATGTTATGAACAAAATAATACATTCTAAACTATGAACAATGTCCTACACAAAAGAATACATTCTAATTGTCTAGAATGTTATAATAAAGTTTCCAACTATGACGTGTGTATATATATATATATATATATATATTTGAAACTTTATTACAAATATCAAAATGTCATAGCAACTACTCCAAAATAGGTGCCCAAAGTATCACCTACTACGTATCATCAAATGATAAGCGCTGAGCACTGAGAGACTAGCTATCCACTACAGAATCACCATCACCATCCTACAAATTAAGAAACACACAATGGATTAATGTACTAAACAACAGAGTTAGTAGCTGAATGACACAATATCATTAGTATTACTACCAATTGCCACATTAGCAATTAAAACACACTCAAAATGTATGATTTCAGTTAAGCATATCAATCGGGTATTAGTCTCAATAAATTTCTCAAAATGTGATTAGCAATTTATGCAAAAGATTCAATAAGTGATTACTTACAAAGAAAAGGAAAATGTTTTCCAAGCTCCCAGTCACAAAACCACAATACAGTTAATTACTAAAATAAGTTAAAATGAGGATTTAATAAACAACATAAAAAAATATTTACAAAAAAAAAACTTATGGGGTGACTTTAAGTTCAAGATAACTTCTAAAAACCCATAAATTTACCTTATTGTATTAATAAGCCTGAGTTTAAACTCTAACAAGCTTAATTTCATTTTTGGAATGAATGAGTTTGCCTCACTTTGCTGCTTGCAATAATTCAGCGACAAATAATTTTGTTTTTCCTCTATTTGAGGTGGTAACTTAGTTGTTCCTACTTGCTACACATAGATATTTTCTCTTTCAAAGTTCTTGTCAAATTCTGGGCCACTACTTGGGCATATTGTCCTCTCTCTGATCACTCATTTACTCACAACCTTGGCATATTCCTACACCTCATTACAGCACTTGATTCTCATCTTCAATCACACTACTAATCATTCTAGAAAGTCATAACACATCAAGCAAAATAGACCTAACCTGACATGACACCCTCCCACTAATAAATAGATAAACATTAATACAATCTAAATTAGACAGTAAAAGAAGTAATTATAAATGATAAACAAAAAGAATCTTCATTACTATTATATTTTGGTAAAATAATTAAACAGAATCAGACATTTGGATAGAGCAGGCGACCAACAATATTTAGCAAACAGAAAAAGTTCTCCAAAGACATGGCCACCCAATTAACCCATTTGACAACAAAATTCATCAGATCAAAACTCACCAATCACCTACACACAGACACACACACAAAAGCATCATATACTATCCAATAACCCATTAACTTCATAAATTATCCATAAACCATTTCCAAACAAATTTCATCTAATTATTTTGCATCACAGAAACTTCATGACAACTCACCAATCACCATACAAACATGAACAAAAATGCACATACTTTGTATTCAAACTTCTTAGTGGATAATTTGTGGCCCTTTCACAACTTATACTTGTGGCCCCTCCACAACTTCCCAATCTGTGAGAGTGCCCATTTCCTTTGCTTGGCAAGTGGGATGCGGTCTGTAGGAATTACCCATCGTGCTTACCATGTGTAAAGTTGAATTAAGTTTAAAATGTCACATTTTTAACATAATAGCAAGCTGACATAAAGCTTTAAACAAGTAGTAAAGAGTGAAGAATTTGAGATAGAGAGAATTTGATACCAAAATAGTGTAGTTTTGAAAGAGAGATAGAACCTATTCTTGTAGTTTGCAAAAGAAAATATTATAAGACATTTCAAATAATCAGTAAGCCCAAATGATGCTAATTAACTACAAATATATATATACAAATGGACTTGGTACTCTGGTTCTATCAAAGATCCAATACGCCATTATCAAGCCATAAGTCACACAATTTTTCCACAAGTAATGACATTCGTAACTTGAAGATACATTAACAAAGATCATTTCTAGGGTATGACAAAATCTCCTCAGTTAGGACATGTCTCCTACATTAAATGACGTACAAACTCAATAAAAATGGATTATCAACAGTCCTTACTGGCCAAATGAACAAATAGGTGTTTCCAAATTAAAGATAATTAACTTCAAACTTTAAACAAAGTCCTACCATGGAAATTAAGATATGCAAGCTCTTATGCCTATGCCAATAAAGGAATTTGCTAACCTATTTCCCACTGCTATTAACCATCAACTTGTGCCTCTTCACAATAATCTCTGCTTTTCTCAATTAATTCCCTCTTCAACCAAAAAACACCTTAGAGTAACGCATGTAATAGGGATGACACTTTCACGCCACTAGATGCCCCCATTTCAATACAACATTATTGGGGGGTGTAAGCTAGTTAATTTGCACAAGATTTCACCATTTCAAGTCCATGAAGGTAATCCTTTTTTTATTTTTTCTTGGGGTCCTTTTCCCCCCTTCGGAAAATGTTTGTCAAAGAACTTTTGAAGACAAAAAGATACTAAACACGAAAGAAAGAAAATAGTTGTATCCATAGATATCATTAGTGGGTTTATTTTACAAAGAATCCTAAAGAATATCAACATGCGATCACTATACAAATGGTCCCTAAAGAATGCTCAGTTAAGTGTTTCTCATTAACCAATGCCACTAATAACCTTCCATCATATAAATTTATCTAAAACTAAGAAGAAGAAAAAAAATTCAAACTAGCATCAAATAAGCACATTCACAGTTAATTGTGGAAGTGATGCAAGACTATCTGCAAGCAATTGATGTATGTTTAAAGGAAATTCATGGTTATTTCTTTTACCATTGCTTTTTGCCTAATACCTGAATGGCTTTCCAGCATTGATTCTTGTATTGTAGTGGCATGGAAGGCCATGAGCGGTAATTGATTGGGCACATATCAGGATTTCTTGCCACTGTTCCCAGCCACCTTGCCCAAGATCCAGCATTCTTCTCGACCGGCTGGCCCACTTTATTTATTTCCAAGAATAATTTTTTGCCCAGTGGTATATTCCATATATCATTAAATCGGTTAGGCCCACGCTTATTAGGCACAATGACCGCTCCAGCTACAAGTACGGGTACATCCTCAGAATCTATCAAAACACCAAGTTGCATCAAATTACAATGAAACACAAAAGAATGAAATGTTAAGAAACTAGCCATTTACACTGGTGTAAAACTAAACTCTTAATAGTTACTTGAATTATTTTTGGTGGTAGCTTGTTAATGAGGGTATTTTTGTTATTAACATGGTAATATAAAAAACTAACTCAAACTATAACATATTCTAATATTCTTTTACTTGTAGAGAGTATTTGGTTAGCGTAGGATTTGATAAGAAAAAAAGTATTTGTGGATCTTGGGTTATTGGTTTGATTGTTCTCGGCTTGGATACTTATTTTGAAGGCTGATTGATGACACCACATAGGTGGGATGAAAGTTATGGAGGTTGACCACAGACAATGTTTTTCTTTCAGAATTTGTGGATTTTGTTATAGCTGCATGTATTACATGGGTTGTTTTACAATTTAACATCTTGCTATGTTGTTGAGAGTTGGAACAAATAGAACAAGTGAACTTGTATTTTCGCATTACAGAGATATAATGGCCATATTTCTTGAGGAACCTTTTCAAAAATTGCAGCTGGTATAGAGTGGCACATAGGAATATCCTTATCGATAAACTAGAGGAAATCTCTTTTACATTTGAATTGACACTTGTATAGAAAAAAAACAAAAAAACAAAATCCAAAGCAAAAAGTGAAAAGGAAAATTAGAATGACCATTATTACATGTGATTTGAAAGTAGTTTTTAGCAGCAACCCTTAGTAACTCAGAACTATCTTGAACTATCTTCCCTATTCAAGTGGAAAAAAAAAATGTCGGGCCACATTTTGAACCTGGTAAGTGCTACTTAAATTTTGTCTAGTTTTATTTAACACTTTCAAGTGGAAAAAAAAAAAAAAAAAAGCTTTATTTAAAATCTCAAGCAAAATTTGCCAAGAGTTTTTTTTACTACTTTTAGTTCTCAAACATTTCCCATAGTGGCTACAATTAGTCTGCAACTCACATCAGCTTTACTTAAAATAAATTCCAACTTGCAAAATATCATAATTTATTATAATTTTCCTAGAAACATATTTATTAACACATTAATAGTGAACCTATAAACTTTTGATTATCTTACAAATTACTTAAATTGGATTTTATTTATTAAAAACAAAACAGATTTACAACAGATATAGACATAATTATTAAAAAAATCAATATGAAAAAAAATATATAGGAATGGAATTTCATAATCGTGCTATTGAGTACAAATTTAGAAATACACCAACCTAGTGCTTGTGTCTCGTCATCACTCCTCTGGGAATGTTGTCTATCATCATTAGCTGGAGGAGCTTGTTGGCGTGATGGTACTTCATTCAACCCCACATGTGAGGAGCTCTCACCATGCTCAACGAACTCAAGTTCCTGCTTCCTCCCCATTCTTGTGTGCAGTACCTAAACAATGCAAGCTTGTTAGTTATAAAAAACATAATGTTACATATACATATGTCTATATATAGGCCATAGGGAGATGACTGCATATTGACGTAATAGATCCACATCAATGGTACACAATCATTCTACATCACTTGAATAAGTGATTAAATTTGATGTTTGGACTTTATAATTGTAATTACCACATAGGAAAGAACCCCAATTCCACATCCCACTAAAAATCTTCCAAGGTCAAGCCACCAAACATCCTGTTAAATCGCAGGCTTTATGTTGTTACCTTTTTTTTTATAGTTGGAAGAATGAGTGTTTGAATCCTTAACTTCTCTATTGAAAGCACCAAAACATTTACATTAAGTTAAAAGGTTCAAATTAAGGGATACACTAAAAAAATGCACCCACTGGAAAACGCGCTGTAGGGAATTTCCACGAATTCCTAAACCTGTGAGAAACAAAAAATATAGAGAAAACACACGCCAAAGAAAATAATCACACGCACAAGACAGTATTTACGTGGTTCGGCAATTTGCCTACGTCCACGGAGTTGCAGAGATTTCACTATTATCAGGGAATTACAAGTTTTGCGGCTACAAGCTATTTTTCTCCTCACACACCGACTCCCCACAGAAAACCCTAATTAAGAGCCACGGTTTCTACAAAAACGGATTCATAATGGGCCAAAAAAATTTTCCCGCGGGCGTTGCCCCCGGACCCCCAAGAGGCTTGTCCATGAGCGCTCTGGCTTGGGCCTATCGGCCCAAGCCTCCGCTCCATGGACTAAGTCTCAGAAAATCTCCCATTAAAAACCACGCAACATTATTCGGGTCGGGTCGGGTCATTCACCGGATCAATATATAAAACTAGACTCCACAAAGCCCAACAAATCTCCCACTTGGAGACTAGTTCAATCACCAACATCAACCGCTATCTTCCAAACACAATCCCTCATCCCTGCAACTCATCCTTCTATACTCAAGCTAGAAGCTCAACTGAAGCTACACACAGCTTCAGCTTCTCAATAGTGACACCCTTAGTCAACATGTCTGCCGGATTCTTAGATCCATAAATCTTCTCAAGTATTACCAGCTTATCTTCAAAAAGGTACCAGATAAAATGGTATTTAGTCTGTATATGCTTCGACTTTGAATGAAAAGCTGAATTTTTAGCAAGAAAAATTGCACTCTGACTGTCACTGTGTAAAATACCCATCTCTTGCTTCTTACCCAATTCATCTAAGAAACCATGCAACCAAATCATCTCCTTCCCAGCTTCAGTTGCTGCAACATACTCAGCTTCTGTAGTAGACAAGGTAACAATCTTTTGCAAATTTGAGGCCCAAGATATAGCTGTACCACCCAGAGTAAATACAATCCCAGTAGTACTCTTTCTACTATCAATATCACCAGCAAAATCAGCATCTACATAACCCTGCAGTTTCAAATTTGCACCTGTAAAACAAAGACATGTATCTGATGAACCCTTCAGATATCTCAGAATCCACTTGACTGCCTCCCAATGCTGCTTTCCTGGCCTACTCATGAATCTGCTCACAACTCCCACTGCATGTGCAATGTCTGGCCTTGTACACACCATGGCATACATCAAGCTGCCAATAGCTGAGGCATAGGGCACCTTACTCATATAATCCCTTTCTTCTTCTGTCTTCGGTGACTGTTCTTTGCTTAGTTTGAAATGACTACCCAAGGGTGTGCTCACTGGTTTGGCTTCATTCATGTTGAATCTGCTGAGAACTTTCTTCACATACTCTGACTGTGAAAGCTTCAATGTACCATTAGCCTTGTCTCTAATGATTCTCATCCCAAGGATTTGCTTTGCAGCTCCCAAATCCTTCATTGCAAACTGTTTTGACAACTGCTTCTTCAGATTATTAATCTCCTCAATGCTAGACCCTGCAATGAGCATATCATCCACATACAACAGTAAAATGATATAAGAATTGTCAAAGAACTTAACATAGCAACAGTGATCAGCTTCACATCTTTTAAACCCAATTCTATGCATAAAACTATCAAACTTCTTGTACCACTGTCTAGGAGCTTGTTTGAGGCCATACAAGCTCTTTCTCAGTTTGCAAACTAGATTCTCTTGTCCCTGAATAATGAACCCTTCTGGCTGAATCATGTAGATGTCTTCCTCCAAGTCACCATGAAGGAAAGCTGTCTTTACATCTAGCTGCTCAAGATGTAAATTTTCTGCAGCCACTATTCCTAGTACCAGTCTGATTGTTGACATCTTCACAACTGGAGAAAATATCTCTGTGTAATCAATGCCCTGCTTCTGCTGGAATCCTTTAACAACTAATCTGGCCTTGTAACGTTTGCTACCATCATGTTCATTCTTTATTCTGTATACCCACTTGTTTTGCAAAGCCTTCTTTCCTGCTGGCAGTTCAGTCAACTCCCATGTCTGATTCCCCAACAAGGAATCCATCTCATCCTTCATGGCTAACTCCCACTTGCTTGAATTTTCATCTTGCAAGGCTTCATCATAGCATTCTGGCTCACCACCATCAGTCAACAGGAGATAATTCAAAGCGGGTGAATAACGCTGTGGAGGTCTAATGGTCCTGGAAGATCTGCGGACCTCAACTACAGGTGTACTCTGATCTACCTGTGAATCTACATTCTCCTTATCTTCTTCACCCATTTTCTGGACAGTGCTTTCAGTCAATTCATCTAAGTTGACAAACTCAGATTTATCTTGATCTACCCCTGTAACATTTGGCACTGCAGTTGACCTGTCCTTATACATAACCTGTTCATTAAATATTACATTTCTGCTTCTGATGATTTTCCTGTTTTGTTCATCCCAAAACCTATAGCCAAATTTCTCATCACCATAGCCAATGAAAAAACATATTTTAGACTTTGCATCAAGTTTACTACGAGCATCAGAATCAACATGAACATAAGAAACACAACCAAAAACTTTTAAATGGGAAAACTTTACCTCTTTACCACTCCAAACCTCCTCAGGAAGTCTAAACTCCATAGGAACTGATGGTCCTCGGTTTATTAGGTAAGCTGCAGTGCTAACAGCATCAGCCCAGAAAGTTTTTGGCAGTCCAGCATGCAACCTCATACTTCTAGCACGCTCATTGAGAGTTCTGTTCATGCGCTCAGCCACACCATTCTGCTGTGGTGTTCCAGGAATGGTCTTCTCCATTCTAATTCCCTGTGCTGCACAGTATTCACTGAACCCTCCATCTATATACTCACCTCCATTATCTGACCTCAAACATTTTACTTTTAAACCTGTTTCTGTCTCAACCATAGCCTTCCATTTCTTAAAGGTTTCAAATACATCAGATTTATTTTTTAGAAAATAAACCCATACCTTTCTGCTTGAGTCATCAATGAAAGTAATGTAGTACCTTGAACCTCCAAGGGATGCAACCGGAGAAGGCCCCCACAAATCAGTATGCACTAGCTCCAATTTTTCAGCCTTCGGTGTCCTACCAGTTTTCAAGAAGCTCACCTTTTTCTGCTTTCCTAAGATGCAGCTTTCACACATGTCAAAATCAACAGACTTCAATTCTGGTAGTTTCCCTTTTGACAACAATATCTTCATCCCTTTCTCACTCATATGACCAAGTCTGCGGTGCCATAGGCTTGTATCAGTACTTGTTTCAGCAACTGCAATTGTGTCTCTTGGACTTGAGGTCATATAGAGAGTACCAGTCTTCTTTCCACGAGCCAACACTCTGGCTCCCTTTGTAACCTTCCAAGTACCACCAACAAATAGTATTGCATGCCCTTCATCATCAAGCTGTCCAACAGAAATCAGATTCCTCCTTAGGTCAGGAATATGTCGAACCTTCTCCAATAACCAAACAGACCCATTGGGCAACTTTATCCGGACGTCTCCCATACCCACAACATCCAAGACTGAACCATCAGCCAAATACACCTTACCAAAATCACCTGCAACATAATTCTGTATGATTTCTCGGTGTGGAGTGGTATGAAACGAAGCTCCTGAGTCCAGAACCCAATCATCAAGTGGACTGTCTACTGCAAGAAGTAATGCATCCTGTACCTCTTCTATTACAGCATTAGCAGAGTCATCTTCATTCTTCTTCTTAGGATTTCTGCATTGCTTCCTAAAGTGGCCTGTTTTCCCACAGTTCCAGCATTGTACTTGTTGGCCTGATCTAGATTTACTTCTGTTCCGATTAGAATTTCTGGATTTTAATCTACCTCGGTTTGAATTTCTATCATTTCCTCTGCCTCTTGTCTCAAGATTTAGGGCAGAACCAGATCCAGAGGTTTCACCTGCATCTCTTCTTCGAACCTCCTCAGCCAGAATTAAATCTCGTATGTCGTTGTACTTCAGCTTTTCCTTTCCTGTAGAATTACTTACTGCCATCCTCATTGCCTCCCAACTGTTTGGCAAAGAGGCTAAAACGATCAGTGCACGGATCTCATCATCAAAATCAATTTCTACAGACGACAATTGATTTGTGATAGTGTTAAATTCATTCAGATGTTGTGCTACTGATGCGTTCTCTGCCATCTTCAAATTAAATAATTTCTTCATCAGATGCACCTTATTGTTGGCTGACGGCTTTTCATACATACCAGACAAAGCCTTCATCAGATCTACAGTGGTCTTCTCCTTCACAACATTGTGTGCAACAGACCTAGACAGCGTTAATCTGATAACTCCCAGTACCTGTCTGTCAAGAAGAGCCCATTCCTCATCCTTCATAGTCGTAGGTTTTGTCCCCAAAAGAGGTAGATGCAATTTCCTCCCATAGAGATAATCTTCAATCTGCATCCTCCAATACGCAAAATCTGTGCCATCGAACTTTTCTATTCCAGACGCCTTTCCTGCTTCCTCTGCCATTGCTCCCACTCAAACCTAACCCTAGGCTCTGATACCAGTTGTAGGGAATTTCCACGAATTCCTAAACCTGTGAGAAACAAAAAATATAGAGAAAACACACGCCAAAGAAAATAATCACACGCACAAGACAGTATTTACGTGGTTCGGCAATTTGCCTACGTCCACGGAGTTACAGAGATTTCACTATTATCAGGGAATTACAAGTTTTGCGGCTACAAGCTATTTTTCTCCTCACACACCGACTCCCCACAGAAAACCCTAATTAAGAGCCACGGTTTCTACAAAAACGGATTCATAATGGGCCAAAAAATTTTTCCCGGGGGCGTTGCCCCCGGACCCCTAGGAGGCTTGTCCATGAGCGCTCCGGCTTGGGCCTATCGGCCCAAGCCTCCGCTCCATGGACTAAGCCTCAAAAAATCTCCCATTAAAAACCACGCAACATTATTCGGGTCGGGTCGGGTCATCCACCGGATCAATATATAAAACTAGGCTCCACAAAGCCCAACACGCGCAACATGCGCTTCCCAAACGGAGGCATAAAGTGGAATACAAAAAGTAAAATAGAAAAAAAAAATTTCCAATTAGGATTTAATCATAACTTAACCTCAACCCTAGGGCTATTTGGGTCCCAATAAGGTTAACCCATAGACATCGTGAGTGAACCAAAATTGTACATTGAATGTATTTTAAACTCGGGTTCTTGACCGCAATCAAATGACATGAGACCAAACCTATGTCATAGTATAGCCAAAGACTCCCAAAGATTAAAATTTTCTTTTAGTTATGCAAATCATGAAAGACTTGCCACTAGAAACATATTTTCTTCTAGATTTGTTGCCCCCCTAATTCATTGGCTCTTTGTCCTGCTAATCCTCAATCTTTGGAAACTACAACCCATGTGGACAATACATATGTGACTATAATTTTGCATGCAATTTTGGGTTGGTGTTCATAAGTCTTAACTCCCTCCCAAGACTTCTTTGTGATGGATTTCAAGCATTGGCTTAAGCTTCATTTCTCGTCTAAATTTCCTTGTTAATTCCTTTTCATTAGATGGAATGTTCCCTTCCATATGGGTTGTTGGCTCCTTTGGGATGTTGGTGTTGTTTTGTTTGTTTGTGTGTTTTAAGAGTCCATTGACATCCTGAGTTAACAACTCTTGTCCATGACTTCCAATCAAATAAAATAAAAAATAAATCTCTTGTACATGACTATCTACTTTTCAAAACATGTGCAACCAAGCAGCAAAACAAGAAATTTTAAGTTTAAAAAAAAAATAAAAAATAAAAAACTTGTTAATCAAATTTTCAAGTCTAAGTTATACACCAAGTATGTCTTTTAAAATTATACAAATTATATTATTGTTTCATATATATTGAAATTTATATTAAAATAACTGTTCTATGATTTTTATATATATATATATATATATATATATATATTCTTTCATAAATTAGCTTTAACTTAAAATAGTTGTGCTCTATATTCTTTTATAGTATTAAAATCATTTAAAATTGATTCTATCCTTCTCAAAAAAAAAAAAAAAAATTGATTCTATAATACTCAATTCCTAATGAAGGCCCAAATCTAATCATGTTTAAGATATGAAGGAGTTTTAATGCACACATTAATATTTTATTCTCTCTATTTTGGTATGATATCAGAGTTGTGGTTCTAATACTATGTTAAAAAAGATAAAACATAGTCATAATACCATGTGAAATTCAAAAAATAAATAAATAAAATATTGTAGAGAAACAAAGCATGAGAGAGAGAGAGAGAGAGAGAGAGAGAGAGAGTAAATGTGATTCGGCATAACCACCTGCCTAATGACCTATATCAATTATCAACAATTAATGGAAAGTCTTTGATAACTACGTATTTATTGTTAAAGATATTAAGGTCAAGTTCCTAGAAATCAAAATATCTTCTCTTTATCTTGCTTGTACACCAAAAGAATTAGACTTGGACCTTGACTAGGAATTAAGCCTTGATATCTTCAAAATGTACAAAATTTTCTAACAATTTCTTTTATATATATATATATATATATATAAGTATATATACACACACATAATTAAACAATCACTCCAAAACTAATTTTCCATCTCCCTTTGAAGCTTTGTTATAATATTCGTATCTATTTTTTATTTTTTGCTAGGTGAAGCTATTAGTATGAAGTTCAAACTTTGTAGCACCACATGGGAAGTGTATATAAAGCTAAAAGACCATTGTCTAAATACTATTTAGTTAATGTAATGGAAATATTTAATACTTTAGTTAAATTAACCTCCGCCAAAGTGAGGCCAAGTTCATCCTCAATTCCAAGCTCGGATGGTGGTGAATACCCCGCCTGAAAGTAAGGCTAAATGATCAACCATTAATTTGATTGGGAAAAAGGATAGTAATAGGTTCGTTAAACTAACAGTACAACTCAACCTTTAACTACAAAAGGATAGTAATTAATAGGTTCATATATAAATATTTAAAAAAGAAGAAGAAGAAGAAGAAGAAGATAGTAATAGTACTGCACTTCCAAAAGTAAATGATCCACATACGGCCACTAAAGTACTACTCCATTGATGATTACTGTCAAGCTTTTGTTTGAGAAGTAGTGACCTTGTTATTGCTTCTTCTTTTTCTTCCATGCTTTCTAGTTTCTACTAATTGCACTTTCTTTAGTGCTTTTGTGTGATTGTAAGAGAGAAAGTAAGGGATATTTTAATTGGATGAATTTGATGAGAGACTGATTGATGCAGCTAAATGAAGTTGAAAAATAGTTGAGGAAAAGGAACAAAAAAAAAAATGTATCAAATCGTACCTTATTAGAAAGAGATGCTAGGGTTTTAGTTTTAGACATTTAGTTTTATATATATATATATATATATATATATATATATATATATATAGGGTTCGAACTTGGGACATGAAGTTGAAACACACGGGCTTACCACTAAGGCAACAGATGTTTTAGTAGTGTATTTTGCCTAGAATAATATATATAGATCATATAATAATAATAATAATAATAATAATAATAATAATAATAATAATAATAGGTTTCTGGTCTTGTTTTAGTCATCAAGGGTATTTTGGTATTTTTTCAGGAATGGGGGTATTTTGGTCATTTTTAGGTTTTGGGCAGGTGTTATAATTTACTAATTAATAACAATATAATTAATACTTCCAATTATGTAAATATATTTTAATACTACAAATTAATTGAGTATAATTTAATAATTAATAAGAATTAATATAATACTTCAAATTAATAAAATATAATTTAACACTACAAATTTATAAAATGAAATATATTAATTAATAAAAAGATATTTTAATAATTCAAATTAACAAAATTTAATTGAATTTAATACTTCAAACTAATTTAATATATTTTAATGTAATAGCTAAAAAAAAAAATGTAAGATGAGACTCAAGAACCAACAATATTAAAATATACTTCTAACCCAACCCAATTATTATGGGTAAACCTCAACCCACCCATTTACCCAATTATCAAAATTACCAAAGTACTCTAAAATCTTAAAAAATGACCAAAATACCCCAAAATCTCAAAATTACCAAAATAACCACAAAACTTACAAAATGACCAAAATACCCCCAAAACCCAAAAAAATGACCAAAATATCCCCAAAAACCTAAAAATGACCCAAACACCCCTAAAACCCAAAAAAATGTCCAAAATACCCCTGAAATCTAAAAATTAACAAAATACTCCCAACACCAAAAAAAAAAGACTAAAATACCCCCGAAACATAAAAAATGACAAAAACACCCATGAAACCCAAAAAATGACCAAAATACCTTCGAAACCTAAAAAATGATCAAAATACCCTGAAAACCTAAAAATTAACTGAAATACCCCCTGAAACCTAAAAAATGACCAAAGTACCCTTGAAACCTACATATGACCAAAATAACCCCTAAACCTTAAAATGACCAAAATATCCTCAAAACCTAAAAAATTACCAGAATACCCAAAAACCTATAAAATGACAAAAATGCCCCTGAAACCTGTAAGTTGATAAAAATACACCCTAAACCTAAAAAGTTACCAAAATCCCCCCTAAAACTAAGAAATGACCAAAATACTCCCTAAACCCCTATTTTGGTAATTTTAGAGGCTTTAGGTGTATTTTGTTCATCTTATAGGATTAGTGGTATGTTGGTTATTTTAGATATTTTGAGGGGTATTTTGGTTCTTTTATAGGTTTAGAGGTATTTTGGTCGTTTTAGGAGTTTTAGGGTATTTTTGGTAATTTTAGAGATTTCAGGTTGTTTATGGTCATTTTTTAGGTTTTGGGTTTATTTGGGTAATTTCAAAGGTTTAGGGGTATTTTCATCACTTTATAGGTTTGAGGGTATTTTGATCATATTTTAGGTTTCAAAGGTATTCTGGCCTTTTTTTAGGTTTAGGGGGGTATTTTGGTGATTTTATAGTTTTAGGGGGATATTTTGGTCATTTTAAGGTTTCGGGATTATTTTCCTCAATTTTAAGGATTCGGGGTTATTTTGGTCAATTTTTAAGGTTCCAGGGGGTATTTTGGTCATTTTTAGGTTTCAAAGTTATTTTGATCAATTTTTAGGCTTCAGGGTTACTTTAGTCATTTTTAGGTTTCGATGGTATTTTGGTCATTTTCTAGGTTTTAGGGGTATTTCAGTCATTTTTTGGATGTTAAGGGTATTCTGGTAATTTTAGGTTTTGGTGGTATTTTGGTCATTTTATCGGTTTCAGGGGTATTTTGATTATTTTTTTTGTGTTTTGGGGGTAGTTTGGTAATTTTTTTGGTTTCGAGGGTATTTTGGTCATTTTTTGGGCTTTGAGGGTATTTTTGTAATTTTTAAGTTTTGGGGGTATTTTGGTCATTTTTTGGGTTTTAGGGGTATTTTGGTCATTTTCTAGAAATTTAGATTTTATGTTGGTTATTTAAATTTTAGACAGGTTTTAGTGGGTATTAGTGAGTTTATCCATTAAGACCCATATAATTAAATAACCAAAAATACACAATAGGTAACCTATTGCAGCGCTTTTGGAGCGCTGGAATAGGTTGACCCTATTGCAGCGCTTTCAAAAGCGCTAGGATAAGTCTATTTCCATAAGGGAATGGAATGACCCTATCCCAGCGCTTTTGAAAGCGCTGGAATAGGTGTACCCTTTTGCAGTGCTTTCAAAAGCGCTGGGACAGGTCTATTTCCATAAGGGAATGGAATGACCCTATCCCGACGCTTTTGGAAGCGCTGGGATAGGGTAACTCCATTCCCTTATGGAGAAAGACCTGTCCCAGGGCTTTTTGAAGCGCTGGAATAGGTGGACCCTATTGCAGCGCTTTCAAAAGCGCTAGGACAGGTCTATTTCCATAAGGGAATGGAATGACCCTATCCTAGCGCTTTTGAAAGCGCTAGAATAGGTGTACCCTATTGCAGCGCTTCCAAAAGCGCTGGAATAGGTCTATTTCCATAAGGGAATGGAATGACCCTATCCCGGCGCTTTTGAAAGCGCTGGAATAGGTGCACCCTATTCCAGCGTTTTTAAAAACACCGGGATAGGTCTTTCCAAGGAGAGAAATCAGTTACCCTATTCCAGCACAATTAGGCTTCCTGTGCCAGGGTTTTTGAAAAGCGCCGCTATAGGCCTCCTATTGCAGCGATTTGTAAAGCGCCAGTTTTGAGCCGCCGTAATAGGGTTTCCTATACCAGCGCTTTCAAAAAGCGCTGATATAGCCTTATCTGTTACAGCGTTTTTTAAAAACGCTGGGACAGGACGATTTTTTTGTAGTGAAAGGCTTGGGTGCAGCAATGGTTTGACCTTGTCAAGATCAGGCTAGATTGGGTTCATGTCAGAAACACATAATGGACTAAAAACAAATTGCTATGACTACGATCTATATCTTCTTCTTTTTTTTCCTTTTTTTGTTTGGGTTCGAATGGGTTTTCTGATGCAATTCCAATTCTGGTCTTCAGTCTTCACCTCTACTTTTCAGAAACGTCCCTCCAAAGTCCAAAGAGCTATAGCAGAGTAGTATACGAGCTATTGAGAGAATTATCTGATACTTTAGGTCACTTTTCATGTTTTAACAAGAAGAAACAAGAAGAAGTTTCAACACATTTTAAAGGGTTACAAAAGTGGAATCAATCCTATCATCAGTTAAGAACATGCAATAGAGGATGATATCATTGGAAAGCTAGAGGGGTTTTACATCATGACCTAATTTTGCCATTTAAAACTAAAATATTAAAAATTAATTAGGAAAAAAGAAAGCTATCAGAATAGTGATTATAACATTGTGATTAGCAAAAGTTGTCCGTGATTATCAAGCACAGAGAAAATCACTTATGGGTGGAAACACTACTTGTAAGTAAGCCAGCCTATATGTGATATTTTAGGTCTCTTTTCAAAACATTTTATTTTAATGGGATGACCTAAGTGCAATCCATCTTATATACATATTAAGTCATTATCACATACCAAATGAAATCTGCTAAGAACGCAATAGAGGAGGCTATCATTCCACAATACCTAATTTTGCAATGAGAATTTTAATAATTAAAATAATAAAAAATGTTATCACAACAATGTCAAGTATGTGATTTTGAAAAACCAGAACAGAAAACCCATAGTGGATATCTTTGAAGTAGCATTATGTGTTTGTGTGTGTGTGTGTATATATATATATATATATTTAATTATTATTATTATTATAGCAGTTGCCGAGTCATCAGGAACTTCTTCCCATTTTTATGCTAATGCTAAGGTCAAATTTTTTATGCTAATGCACTACATTCTTTTAGCAGAATTTTCAAAGAAAGTGATATATTGCTAGTAAGTGGGTTTAATAATGTCTAAATTAATAGGATCATGATAATAGGCTTATAATAATTAATGAAATGATTCAAATGAAATAAAATATTATAATATGAGGATTGAAAAGGCCTACTTGCTTGAAGAGACCAACTTACAACTACTCTTATATGGGGATAAAAGTAAAGATTTTAGTTAATATATAATCAAAGGTCGTTTGTTTGAATAATCATAATTATTCTTTTCATAAGTCATAACTATGGAGGTAGTTTTCTTTTCCCAATCATGTAATCCACACAAGACTAGTAATTTTTGTAGTTTCTTTATAAATTTTATTTTTTATCTTAATATTTCACAATCACATTTATGGTTATCCGACTTACGAATGACATATATTTCTTTTTGATAGGTAACTTAATTAATGGCATGGCACCTTAATAAGATGGTAATACCTGAAATTTCTGCTAGATGGTGATGTGGAACCTGATACACAAATTGAGACTAAGAAGAGTGGCTGATTTGCGAATACAGCCTGACCTCCTCAATATCAAGCTACCTCAAAGACTTACCCTCGGCTATATCTTGCAAACCTTGAGGTCTAATCACAAAAATCATGGTTCTCGTGTAAGAAGAAAATTTTTCTAGCTCATTTTGTATTTCAATCTTCAACAAAGAATAAAAAGAAAATCACTCCCACCCACAACAACTAAAAAATGGGGAACATGAAAAAGGGTATAGTTATGATTAACTCATTAAAAAAAAAACCAGCATACTTTCTTCACAAACAAGTCAATTTCTGACCATGTATCAAATAGTCTCCCACAGACATTTCCCGATGACATTTCCCGATGGCTCTTTTAAGAGCATTCACAATAGTGAAGCTATTTTTTTAGTTATTTGGCACCACAAAAAACTACTTTATCTATTTTACCTTCTCACATTACAAAACATCAAACATCAGTGGTTTTATTATAGCTTTTAACACAATAAAATAATTTAAACACTACAATAAAATAATATTTCATTCCACCCCCAAAACACAACCACAACCATCATCAAAGCCATAGAAATCATTGCACAGCCACAACCCCGCCACTGTAACCAATGCCCATCAAAAACTAGTGAAGAACAAAAAAAGAAAGTAGAAAAACCAGAAAAAAAAAAATGAGCAGATCGACAACAACCTAGATCAACAACACAAACCGAGAGGTCAAAACCCATAGATTGACAACAACCAACAAAAAGCCAACCCAAAACACAAATCGAGAGGCTGAAAACCCACGCCCAAAACATGAGAGAGGCTGAAACCCATGCCCGAAACACAAACCCACATCGATACCCATGCCCGATACAAAAACCTAGCCCGAAACACAAACACAGGCTAAAATCCATGTCGAAACACAAGCACAAATGCTGAAAACAAAGAAAAGAGGTTGAGATGGGTTAGCGTGGGTCGGCAACGATGGGTCTATGGCGGCTAGGCTTATGCAGATTGGCGTGGAGGATTGAGGGAGTAAGGAGATAGACAAGGAGAACAAATGAATGAAGGAAAAATGGAACGTAGAAGAGAGAAAGAAAATAAAATAAAAATGAGTAAAATAATTAAAAGTAGTGTAAGTGCACAATTAAAAAAAATTACCTTTCGGCTACAGTGCACAGCTACTTCCTACAGTGCACAGCAGCCAGAAGTAGCTGTGCACTGAAGCTATGAAGCCAAAAAATATAAATTTGACTCCACCATCACAGGGCATATTTTGATATTTAGTGGTGCTAAAAATAGCAATATAGCTATTTAGCACCACCAATGTGGATGCTCTAATGCCCTTTTATGCCTTCTTATAGATCTCTGTGGATCTAGGCCAACTTGTGTGATCAATTGCATCATTAGTAGGCATCGTTTGTGGAATGACCAAATTTTTGTAAGACAACAATCATATGGTATGACTAGGTCCATAGACACTAGAGTGGCAAGGGGCAAGGCTACAAACCTAAGGCAACTCCATGGACCCTTAAATTATTTTTTTGTAAAAAAAAAAAAATGATGGTTGCACTCAAACAACAAATGCACGAATTGACGCAAAATATTCGTAAAATCCTCCAACAAAGATTTAACGTGTCACATACTATCACAAAGGACACAACACCCTGACACATCTTAAAAATGACCACCCACCCCATTGCAACTGTGGGGGTGGGTGGTCGACAAGCCAAAAGGGGGGAAGTGTAATAAAAGACCAAAGCAACCGTGGTCGACAAGCCAGAAGGACAAGTTGATGGAAGAATTGGAGGCCATGAGCAACGTTGATGAAAAACTTCAAGAGATATAGCAAAGGTGGGGTTATGGAGGCCTTAAAGAGAAGGACCCCTATGGTGATGGGAAATTCGTGCAAAAATTAATAACTTTTTATTATAATGAATTGTCTTTTGGAAAGGTTTACCCCTAAGTTTTTTTAGTGAAACTAGTTTATTTTATTGGTTTTCTTGAGTCATCATATCTTATTTTATTTACTGTTATGATGTACATGATATTAATGTTTGATTGTTTAGGTTATAGATTGACCCCGGTTAATTAATTGGTCAAATTACATACAAATCATGGAAGCACCAACAAATCACCAAATAAACTAAGTGCAACGAAAAATAAATAAATATGGTGATTTGTTAATGAATGAGAAAAACCTCTCACAAGGCAAAAACTCAATCAAGTGATTTTCAGGTCACAATTCCACAAATATATTAATCAAGAATCAAGCGGTTACAAGTATAAAAAATCTTACCACTACCCTGGACTATCCCAAAATACCTAGACATGGCAAAACGGGCGGGTCGGGTCAATATGGTTTGCGGGTCAATCAGGTCTCGGGTCAAAACGGGTTATTTTTAAACTGGTCAATCGGGTTACAGGTTACAAGTCGGGTCAGGTTTACCTGTATTTTTCAAACAAGTTATTTTACTTTTTTTCAATTACAAAAACAAATCAATGACAACTGGTTTAGAGAGAATGAATAAAATCAATTAAGTAAATAAATTACACTTAATGCCACTTGTTATTATCCTTCCAATTCTGATAGTTTTGAGCATGACAAAAATTATTTATAGTCATAAATTTATGATGGAAAAAGTCTTCAATGTTAATAGTTCATTGTCAAAATGTATATAATTACAAGTTTACATCTTCAAATATTCAGCACTGCAAATATTCATACTTGAAAATTGTAGCTCAAGTTGGCCAAAATCTAAGACTGAAAGAGTAGAGAAAGTAACTGGGAAAGGAAGCTTTGTGGTTTGGTTTGACTCAACTTTCAAGTTTGCCGTTTGTGGCTTTGTGCATCGTTCATTTTTTTTTTTTTTTTTGATAACCATTGTTCATTTGTTTGTGCCTTTGGCTTTGGTCCTTTGGAGTTTGGACAATGGACTACAGCTCAACTGAATGAGATATATATTTTTTTTTAATGGTTGTCTTGACTGATGACTCTTGACAGCCTTATCCCTTGTGTAACGTGTTGTAGGCAATTGGCAAGCACTGAAGCTAGGCCTGGCTAGCTAGCTCTTATTGGTTTTGATATTTTTTTTTTTTTTTTTGGAGAAACGGTTTTGATGAATTAAATAGTCATTCTTTGTAATATATTGATTGTTAGTTTTGGTACTTTGTGCTTATACACCTAGTATCAAGACATAATTAAAATATTTTTTTAGCGAATTTTTTTAACAGATCAGGTCAGGTCACAGGTCAACCCGTTTTTGCTTCGGGTCAAAAAAATCGAGTTCAGATTGGGTATTTTTCGGGTCGGGTCAGGTCAGAAAATTCTAACCCGTATTGCCATGTCTAAAAATACTAACCTACAGTTGAAAATGTGCTTCAATCCCTAGTTGGACTTGATCTTGTAAAGACTTCTTCATTTGCACAGATGCCAGTACGTGACTAACTCCCAGCAACTGATTGACTTTTGTTGGTTGCAAAGTTTTTTACTCCAAGACACATTGAAGATTTGAAAGCACTTGGTTACAAAACCCTAAGGCGCATAAAACGCAATAGCTTCTCACAGAGTGCATGAGTTCTCTAATTGAGTCTCTGTATTTTTGATGACTTTAAAATAAAGTTTTTATATAGTCTAGAGGTTTAGTGAAAGAAACCCTAGCAATCCAAGTCATCATGGGCCAAAATTCAGATCTGAGAATTTTAAAATTGTAGACCTCGATATATTAAGCTTGTGTTGAGAATTCTTTATTAAGTCTCGATAGATGCTAGTGTCGAGCTTGTATCGAGACTAGTGTCAAGGCTCACTGTTTCAATTTTTCTTTACTTCTTTCTTGGTTCAATCTTCATGCCTTTAATGATACCACTTGTTATGTTTGTGCAACATATTTCTTGATACATTAAATTCATCTTAGATTTACCCAATTATAAGTAAAATATATGTTGTCAAAGGATATGATAATACATAGAAAATATGACCCTATGACCCTAATAGATTGTTTAATCAAGGACTAATCATAATAGAGTTAATTAACAACTTGGCTTTAAAAATAGTTAATTCTAACAATCGGGATCTAAATTTCCCTACAATTAGTATAAAAAAGAGTTGCTAAGAGGCTACATGGAACCATTCAATAGGCATGCACTCCATGTAAAAAAAACCGGTTGAGAAGGTCATCTTGGAAGCCTTCATGTTGGGATTGCTCCCCACTATATTATTATTCTCGCTATCAAAGGTACTTGTTCCATCTATTGAAGCTTAGCATTGTTCAACTTGTGCTTGTCAAGCGCTGCAAAGGGAATAGATAGAGTCAATAAAAAGTGACACCCAAGTAAAGAACATTGAAGTATCCCGCGATAGCTAATTAGCCTTGGAGGGAGTTCCTCACAATCTATGAAAATGAATGAACTTGATCCTGTCCCAATCAAGGGACTCCCACCCATCATTGCACAAAAAGAAATTCCTTTTTTTGGTGCATAAACTAAGGGTGTCATTTAACACAAGACAACCCAATGCCATTGAGTGGACCTGACACTACCCTAAAAGACTCTAAATTAGAATCCAAAAAAAAATGAATCGATGATTAAGGCTGATGTGTGCATTGTGAACTCCAACTCTATGAAAGGGCGGTGAGAATTTCACCCAAGGAAGGCCAAAGAACCATAAATATGGGCAAAGGGGAACCCACAAATAGCGTTAATTTTGAAAAATAACCCAAATGGCCACAAACACAGTAGAACCTCACATGAAAAAATTCCAACAGAATGTCTTCGAGTGAAACAATTCAAGAAAATGACAGAAGGAACAAAAATTAATGGGTAATGGTCCATTAGTACCATTAAAAACAATTCGAGTGCCTTTCCTTGTTTTGTCCTCCGTTAGTACTACTAATGGAGGACAAAACAAGTACTTATGGAGGACAAAACAAGGAAAAGGCACTTTGTGAAACGGCAACATGAAGGCGGAAGGGTGAAGATAATGCACGTGTCATGAGAAGTTAAGAAGGCAGTCCATTTCAAATCACATCAAACTAGTGTCTAAAAGCATCCAATGCTACATTTGTGTTTCTCAGGCAAAATTAGCCACCAAAACATAAAACGAAAGATTTGCAAGACTTGTAAAGTCTTGTAGTTGAATTGGCATTTTTTTTAAATATAAAATACTTAAGGGTCTAAAAAAAAAGGTTCGAGTTGTAAAATTAGTAGCAGATTGTAATTATTTTTATATTAAAAAATAAAAATTCCCAAGACCAAGCCTAGCAATCTAGCTTTGCTTAGGGATGGGAGGTACGTAGCTGATAGATTACTTGATGACATGGCACCACGACAAGATGGTGATGTACGATCACGACCAAATGATAATGTGGCATCTCAACCAGATGAGGAACCTTTGGGACAAGCCAAGACCGAATAACGTAGCTGACTAGCAAACCTAGCTTGATATCCTTGAAATTGACGGCGAAAATCATGGGGTCTTGTGTAAGAAGATATATTTTCTACAGCATTATGAATTTTAATTTCCAACAAAGAATAAGGCGAAATTCACACCCACAACAACCATAAAAGGGGAACATGTAAAAGGCAAGGGTACAATTGACTCATTCAGAAAAAGAAAAAAGAAACTCTAACTTCCTTTATCATGAAACAATTTCTAACATAGACATTAGAGAGTCTCATGTTGTCGCCTATCACCGATACTTGATAACTCTTTTGATGCCCTTATTTTGTTCTTTCTTACAGGTGCCCATGGATCCAATCATTATTTTCTACTCCATGAGTACAGTGACTTGGCTAGTGGGCATTTGACTAGGTCCACGACTCAAAATTGTGAACCATGTTGCATTAGTTCATACAAGGAGGAGGAATTCCACATCAGTTATGTCAACATACTGTTAAGAATTTTGTAGCTCATATGAGTTTCACATCACTGTACTTTGAAATATTACTTTTCATATAAAACATAAGTCATTCGCTATTTGCTAGTGGGCATTCGACTAGGTCCACGACTCAAAATTGTGAACCATGTTGCATTAGTTCATACAAAGAGGAGTACCACATGAGTTATATGTCAACATATTGTTAAGAATTTTTTAGCTTAATTGACATTTTTTAGAGTTTTTAACAAAGTTATCTAAGGTTCAAATCTTCCACCCTCAATTATATATATATATATATATATATATATAGTTTGATAGATTGATGCCACGTTAGTAAATAATTTTCAAAGGATGAGCCATGTTACATGGCCAATAGTCATGCATGGCTTTGCTAAGTGCTCCACTGAAACCCCTTACTTCAACAATGTTAATCTTGATACACAATTAGTCAATTACACATTGTCGCAACTCAAGAAAATATATTTTGTGTGAACACTATTGGGTAAAATTAGGTCATCTCTCTATCTCTCTACGTCAGGCACACTCACAAACAAAGTACGCACGGCACAACTTATTTTAAAGGGAGGAATAAAAAATTAGGTCACTTCCCCGGCCGGCTTACCAATAAAAGCTAGCCACAACATAATTCTTGTTTCTGGTGTGATCACACATGATAATGGGAACTTCTTGAATATATGGTCTGAATTTATATGAATTGAATAATGTTATTCATTATCAAAATCAACTCATTTAACCGACCAATATTAGTGTCTGCCTATCATGTTTCTCTGACTCGTATTATCTTATAATTTCAACTTAACTAGAACAAGCACTTGGACAACAATTGAATGAATGATGTTTTGTACGAACAAGATTTTTCATTGCCTAAACTACATCTGTCCTACACAAGAATTTAAAGGTAAATGAGCATAGACTTTTAAGATCATATTATAACTGAAAGCACTATGTTTGAGAAAATAGGAATTCTCGAGTGTCGCATGGCTGGCCAGAGGTTTGCGCGTTCTTGCATTATTTTAGTTCATTGGTCACCTTCTCTCAAGCCAACACTACACATCTAGAATTTTCTTTTTTTCTTTTTTTGAGTTAAAAGATAAAAATTTGAGTGCTTGGGTAACAGTTTTTTTTATATGAGAAAAAAAAGAGCATTAATTGTCCCACATTTAACACTATCCATATGCTTTCACTTTATGTTCACATTCTTTTATATTATGTTAAAATGTGAATATGATGTGAAAGAGTATGATCACTTTCATAAATAAATAAATAAATAAAAACAAAAGAGTATACTATTGGATTTGAGGCATTCAATAGCTCCTTTTCTTAAGGAAATGGTTATCTAAGAACTCAAATTTATGAGAGAGAGAGAGAGAGTGCAATGAACTCAAATCATGCATGCATGCATGCGCGCGTATATTTCTAACTATCTATGACTGTCTCACTTTCTTTCATATTATGTATAAAATGTGGATATCTGATATAAAAGTCTGGATATTGTATAAAACATTTCACATCAAAGAGCGTAAAACAATATTTTTCCCAAAAAAAAAAAAAAAAAAAAAAGGAAAGATGAATAGGAATGCTGATTATGCAAAGCAAAACTAGCCAATTGTAGGCGAAGGTTCTATGGTGTTGGCGTGATAAATTAGCACTGATTTTGGAGGCCTCAGAAATATGATTTCCTCCATGAGGAGACTTAATATGGTCCATATAGAGTTTATTCGAATAATTTAATTATTTTATATTCATATTTATTTAATAATAAGAGTGATAAATAAAGACCTTATTATGAGTCTTTTTGTGAACGTACACTTTGTTTGATAAAAAATAAGTCTTTTGGTGAATAGACATACTCCTTGAAGGAAGTAATATAAATAAATAATCAACGTTAAATTGAGTGGTCCTTAGTCTAGCTTTTAAAAAAAAGCCAGTATTCTCTATCAAAGGGTTTCTAAAGAGAAGGCCATTGAGTAAGAGAATTCCTTCATAATTCTTCATTTTTAATAAGTTCTTATGTGTAATTTTTCATTTTATAGTAAGTTTTCTCTACATAGTACTTGAACAAAAATGACATAAGGGACGTTGAATTCTTCCGTTATTTTAGATTTCTCTAGAACCCTAGCTACCTTTCCCTATAATTAGCAATCTTAGAGCATTCGCATCCGCAACTTCCATCATATTCTATTTTACCATCTTAAAAAGTTACATTATCAATTATATCATACCATTTTACAACACAACCAATATTTTAACTTTTATTTTTCTATTCTGCTCATTAAAATAATATATATTACCCACTAAAATAATATAATATATAATTTTTGTGCTGCTGTTACAATGCTACGGTGATTTTTTGGAATTAAAATATATTATAATTTTTACAATTGTGCTACAATGTCATCCTACATTTAAGATGGCACCATAGCACTATTGCAAAAAAATTTGCAATTCTCAAATTTTATAAGTCCGGCTGCTGAGCTCTTTTTGTGCCTTGATGCTAAAATTTCCCTACATTTTCCATTTACAATTGCCAATGAGAATGCCTTTTTAGTAACGAGCAAATGGTATCTATAACTGTACCAAGTTTATGCTTTTTTAGCCCCTAAAAAAAAGTTTATTCTTTTTTGCCCCCTCTATTCTACAATTTGCTCCAACCCATGGGCACTGCAAGAGACATTAAATAAGAGGGTATCTGAGCAAAAAAAAAAATGATCCACTTGTCTAAAAGGACAAAAACACACCAACATACTGTTCATTTTTAAATTCATTATCTGAAACCACAATAGGACCCTGGTAAGAATCATCTAATTTTTTAGTCCATGTTCTCTCTTTTATTCTCCTCTAAAGCCATTGGTGGTGCAGTAATATAGCAGATTATACGTCACTAATGTACCAAACCCCCTTGCCAACTCAAAAACAATTTATAAGTTTCTCTATGGTTTGATATTGTGTGAAACATTTCATGTCAAAGAGTGTAAAACAATTCTTTTCCAAAAAAGAAAAAGAAAAATGCATGGGAATATGCTAATTACACAAAAAAGCAAAACAAGCCACTCACATGCTAAGAATTTATGGTGTTGGTGTGATGATTTAGCACTAATTTTGGACAGGCTCCAATGTATTTTCTCATTAGGAGAGTTAATGTCGCTTACATAGAGTTTGTCCAAATCATTTAATTAATAATAAATTTGGACTTATTTGATTTATTTGATAATAAGAGTGATAGATAAAAACTCATCCTATTAATTTCCTGAACAAAAATTTTATTTGGTAAAAATAAAGATGTCATTTGGTGAACAAACATATTTCTTGATGAAAGTAGTATAAATAAAGGACTAACATTAAATTGAAGTGGTCCTTGGTCCAGCCTTAAAAAAAACCTAGTGTTCTCAGTGATAGACCAAAAGAATTCCTTCGTAATTCCTCATTTGTACAAGGCTTTCAGACCATGAGGTCGGATCATGAAAACCGAAAACCGGATGAAAAATTGGTTTTTTAAACATAGAGAACCGAACATATGTGGCAATTTTGTGAACCTCTAAAACCGGGGTTGGACTGCAAGAACCGGTCAAGAACCGCGCGGTCCAACCCCTTAGCAATTTTTTTTTTTTATAAAAACAACTTAACACAATTTTATTCTATTTAATTAAATTATCCATCTCTTACAAGGAATAAAAAAATTATAATTAAAATCCTTCAAAGATATTCAACTTTACTTCAAAAATTAATCATAATTTTAATGTTTTCATGGTTATTATTTTATTTTATTAACTTTCTTATTTAATTATTAAATATATACTTGAAAATCATTAAACTTCTCTCACATATATAGATATATTATTCAATTTTGCTAGTTTTATAAATTCAATATCTATATGTAGGTTTTAATTAATTATTAAATTAACTATGACGTCATCACGGTTTGAGCCCGGTTCGACCTCAAAAATCTTGAACCTCTCCCTTTTACGGTTTAATGAACAATCCGGATCTGAAAACCTTGCATTTGTAGTAAGTTCTTCTCTAAAATTTTTCATTTTTTAGTAATTTTTCATGGACACTGCAATAGACATTAAATAAGAGGGTATCTGTGCAAAACAAATGATCCATTTGTCTAAAAGGACAAAAACACACCAACATACGGTTGAATTTTGAATTCATAATCTAAAACCACAATAGGAAATGGGGAAAATCATCTAAGTTTTTTTAGTCAGTGTTCTCTCTTCTATTCTCCTCTAAAGCCATTGGTGCTGCATTAATAGCAGATTATACAGTCACTAATGTATTAAACCCCCTTGCCAACTCAAAACATTTTATAAGTTACTCTACATTTGTACGAGGAATTTAAATATATAGGGACATTTATTTCAAGCAATTTACCTAATCACAGACTACGGTATATATATATATATGCTTGATTAGTGAGTACGTAGACCACAATAGCCTAGCTAGCCAAAAAAAAAAGAAAAGCAGAGGCCAAGAAAGCTAAGCTCTTCCATTGAATGACATTGAAGTCCCCCTAGTACTCTAGCAAAACATCACAGGGTTTAGAACCATAAATTTTTTTTGCCAACCTCCTAGTTTCCATCACTCTCTTTTTTTCTAGGTCTTGTCCAAAATGGCAAATGCAAAGCAAGTGTCAGGGAAACTGGAATGGAGGATCAATGTACCTGATGGGACATCGAACGTGTTAGTCCCAGAATCTGATCAGCTAGTGAACAAAGCATGCTTGTGGTTAAAAGGTCTGCTTTGTGGACCAATTTTGATACTTTGGAGGTTCTTACACAAGGCTTGGGATTTAGGAGTTGCTGAACCAAAAAAGGCCATACATGGTGCCAAAGTAGGGTTGTGCCTTTTGATTGTATCATGTTTTTACTATATGAGGCCTTTGTATGATGGTGTTGGAGGGAATGCTATGTGGGCAGTTATGACTGTTGTCGTTGTTTTTGAATCGACAGTAGGTTAGTATTTTTTTATACATATAAATATGGTTTAGTAATCAAAGTACTTTCAATGTCCATGATTTTCTTAGTTGTCTTTCTATAATCGCAAAGTCTAAGTCTTTTTACATAAACAACATTATGGCGCAGGTGCTACACTCTGTAAATGCTTTAATAGAGCAATAGGAACTTTTCTTGCTGGATCTCTTGCTTTAGGAGTTCAATGGATTGCAGAAAAGTCAGGAGGAACTTTTCAGCCCATAATTATTGGAATTTCAGTTTTTGTTCTAGGTGCGTGTTTTCTTTGAAAATTTCTCTAGTTATTAGTTATTATATACTACTTCCCAAAATACTAACATATCAATACTTGTCTTATTTGATAAGTTCTTTACTCTCTACTTCCCAAAATACTAACACATATATCACATGTCTTATTTTCAGCTTCAGTAGCAAGTTTCTCTCGATTTATTCCATCTGTGAAGACCCGATTCGACTATGGTGCCATGATCTTCATCCTCACCTTCAGCTTAGTTACAGTTTCCGGCTACCGGGTGGAAAAATTGTTCGAGATGGCGTACCATAGATTGTCAACAATTGCCATTGGGACCTCTTTATGCATTTTTATAACCATGGTCTTCTATCCCATTTGGGCTGGCAGTGGGCTTCACGATTTGATTGTGCGTAACCTAGAAAAACTTGCTAACTCCCTGGACGGTATGCATGAACAAAGATCATTGATTGAACACTCAATATATAATTAATTCTCCTTATTCAAGCATAACCAAATTACACATAATACACTTTGTCAACTTGAAATTCAGGATGTGTCGACGAATACTTCAAAGATGATAAAACTAAGCTTGGCAATGAGGAAGATCCTAGTAAAAGAATGCAAGGCTACAAATGTGTGCTTAATTCTAAGGCAACTGAAGAAGCCATGGTAGGCTGTTAACTATCTTAGTGGGTCAATTTGCTAGAAATAAGATAACTATTGAGTACTCAGTTTGATAAATTTTCTAATTCAATTGAACAGGCCAATCTTGCAAAATGGGAACCTCCACATGGCAGATTCAACTTTCGACATCCATGGAAACAATATCTCAAGATTGGCACATCAATACGTAATTGTGCTTATTGCATTGAGGCTCTCAACAGTTGCATAAACTCAGAAATTCAGGTAAAACACTTTACTTTGGTTTTATGTGTCACACTTTGTTTACTTAAATTTCTTGTAATATTAATTACAATATTTTTGCTTGGCCACAGGCACCAGACTATTTAAAGAAACATCTCAGTAATGTATGCATGCTATTGAGCATCAATTCTTCAGAGGTCCTAAAAGAATTGATCATTACAATGAAAACTCTTACCAAATCATCCAAAATAGATCTACTAATTGGAGAGATGAACTTAGCTGTACAAAAACTTCAAGATACCTTGAACTCTCTTCCCAATTCTTTCATTGGACCCACAGTACAGTCAACACTACAAGCTCCCAATGATGCCAACAAAGAAACTATAACAACAACTGCCATACCATCTCTCATGGAGGTTTTTCCACTGGCCAGTTTAGTATATTTGCTGATTGAGATTGCTGCAAGAACTGAAGGAATTGCCGATGCAGTCGACCAGTTAGCAGGCCTGGCAGAATTCGAGCTTGCAATGGATGAAAACTCCAAACAAAAGAAACCCACTAGCAATTCCACCTCTGATATCCAAGATCATGAATCCATGACCCTACCAAAGGTCTGAGTCATCAGGATTTACCGGAATACTGAATATAACAAAGCATATAATTTTTATTTTTCCTGTTAAAAGCCTCGTTGTTCAATGATATTACCCATTAAATCTCTTTTTTCCATTGTAAAGAAATAAAAAAAGATAAAAGATATCTTTGTTTTCCCCCACTTATTGTAAGAAAAAGAAAAGATATCTTTGTTTTTTTGGGGAAAAAGCCAGACAATCCTCTGCAGTGTAAAGTAAGATTGTATACGTCTGGCCTTGGCGCATCACTAGAGGCTAGAACTTTATTTAAACAGAACTTTACACCTTTATCATTCTATCATGCATAAAGTTTGAAAAATAGACATACTCCTGAAGTAGTGGGCTGCTTCTTTTATGAAGCTTTAATGTCCATTTCTTGCTTTGGGTAACTGCACTAAACTGGGTAGTGCACCAAGTTCGTTCATTTTTATGCTGGGAACCAATTCAGTACGTCGTTTATGCGTTCCACATCATGCAACTTTTTCTTTTGCGTAAGGTACGGTAATCACCACAAATTTCCCATTTCCCTAAATAGATTAATATTACAAATCCCTGTCACTTTTTGTTGTTGTTGCAGTACATGTTGCACGAGTACTTTGGCAGGTGAACATAGATATTCAGTACGGATTGTCAACAACAAAGTCAAAGACGTCTACAAGCGCAGATACAGATTGCGAGCGCATGGGAATTTTTATGACTGATTCGGTTATGTACACTAGCCAATAGTTGATATTGGATATTGTACTGCCGTGTAAGTTGTAGACGATGATCATTCGCAAGTTGAATTATACTACTAGATTATGGACCAGTCTTTTCAAAATTAACGTAAGAATTAAGACCAGCTTGATAATGTTGTGTTTATAACAGTAGCTATAACTTAAATCTCATAACTCAAACTCAATTTTTATAACTTATATTTTGATTTTTACGTTTTCATTCACTCTAGAAAATATTTGTTTGTGTTTATATCTTGGATGCATATATCATGTCTTAAACTCAAATATAGTGGCAGGTGAGACCCACTTAAAGAAGAGAAGTTGCCTTCAAAGAAAAAATAAATAAAGAGTAAAGAGTTAGCTTCCAATAATCGCACACCGGTTTGATTTGCCGATACACTAACATGGGCTTCACAATAACTGAGTTATCTACAATAATGTCATTGAAACACTAAACTCAAAATTTGGAAGCATCCAAATTTTGTTTTCAATTTTCGTAATTCAACTCAAAATTTTGAATTTTGAGTTATGGAAACTCAACTACAAAATATATTCAAACAATTTGGTTTTCGGTGGGATTCACATTTTTTGAGTTTTGGGTGGATTAAAAATGAGTTATATAACACTCTATGATCTTCTATAATTTTTTTGGTAAAGGTTAATCATTTGCGTCTATTATAATTTGAGATTACTACAGTTTTCAATCACATGAAATAATCAGAAGTATTATGCGTTTGTGGATGAAATAATTTTTTCATCACACCCCTAAGTATTTTTGTAATTAAAAAATGTAGTAATCTTAAATTATAATGGATGCAAATTATTAATATTTACCAAAAATAAAAACAAAAGAGCATAGAATGGAAAGAAAAAAAAAATCAAATTCCACATCTTCATCTACCTTTTTTTAATATTTTTTAATCAAAATTATCAAACACATAAAATAAAGATAAAGAAAAGATAAAAACCAACACATATCAAATTCCCGTTCAATTACCTTCAAAGCCGGTTAAACAATAGGTGCAATTGATGCAATCGCCAGCAATTCCCAAACAAAAAATAAAACAAAAGGCCCCCACTTGTAAAAAAATAATTATATATAATATATTTATCTATATATTTTAATTACATAAAAAATTAAATACTTTTATTAGTCAATAAAATGCATTAAAAATACCACATTGTATCTTAAAATGCACAATAACAATGCACACAACTTGATAGGACAAGACTGCACAGTGCTATGTGCACTGTGCAGTCTTGTCCACAAGCCCCAACAAATCACAAGGCCTAAGCTAAGCTAGCCCTCACACTAAATAAAAAATTATCACTTTTTTTTAATGCAAATTCTTACTTTATCAATTATTATAAATTATCACACCAATTAATAACTTGATGTATATTATATCAACTCATTTGTATTATAGTGATATTAATTTATTGAACCATGTAATAAATTAATTTTTATTTGTCCAAGTTTAAACTTTAAAGTTTTTATTTTTTTTTTTAAATCTGTTTAAAATTTTGGCTTTAAGACCTTTAAAATTGTTGAGCCGGCCCTAGTTACTTTGTCCCTCACGTTTTCAAACACTAGTGGAGAGGAGCAGATTTCGTACTACAAAATCTGCTTCTCTCCACTAGTGTTTGCAGCCATTTGCTGATACATTAGTGTATCAGCAAATGCCACCAACAAATGCCAAAACCATGTTGCTTTGAACTAGAAAATAAATTTAAAAGAAGAAAAAACGAATTCAGCAAATGCCACCAACAAATACGATTTCAGCAAGTGCTACCAAGGCACCAACGACCCAAAATTCAGCAAGCCGTACCAAAAGTAGTATTTTAATTTATCTTTGATATACTTCCAGATTTTTTGTGTCTTCATGCTCATTTTAAATTGCATATATCATGAGGCATGCTATTGCAAACAGAAGAATGGATTTCTGATAAGATTACCTTTGAAGATCTTTTGTAGAAAGTGTTATCTTCCTAGGAAGATGAAAAAGCAATGGATTAAAGAAGTAACAGATTTAGAATAATAATCATCTGGATTGCATGAGCAAAGTGATTATCACCGTCTAGATTATATTTCCGCCTGCATCATGACACCCAATGCAAGCTCGACGAAACAAAGAGGCTACTCTTTGTACATCTATGGTTTGTACAAATGAAACTGCACCAAATGGGAAACTAAGAAAAACCAAGGAAAATATGGACACAAAGCTATATAAACCAATCCAACATATATGAAAATTTTCTGAAGATATGGCAAGAAATAAAAAATATGAGAGAAGCGTAAACAAAAACAAAGAAGGTAAGGATAAGAGAGAAATTGTAAACGGTTGAGAAAGTGAGTTTAGTAGAAGATTTTAAGTTGTGAGATTTTATTTTATGAATTTTTCCCCCTAATTAAAAAGTTGTAAGTGATCAGGTTAGGAATATTTTGAGATAACCAAGACTTAAGAGTTCATGGCTTAGACGGCTTGGATTAGGGTCCAGACATAGTGTGCATTTGGTTCGAATTTAAGGAGCTAAAACGCACTTTTTGAAGCTGGAATTTTAAAATCAGCTTTGGTAATGTAATGAAAAAGTGAAGCTGGAGTAGCGTTTTGAAAAACAAAGTAATTGCACGATTACGTGTGGATAATCAAGCCTAGCTTTAAAGTCCACGGTTACAATTTGAAATCTCATTAAATAGTAATATAAATAACATAGTTGAACTCAAATTCATAAGCAAGGTGTCAATGGTTCCGGATTGAGTATTTTCTATAGGAAAGCATTTTGCCTCGGTTTGTCCCTCATACTTTTTAAGAAAAAACTAAGATATTAGACACCTTCCATGCTTGGAAATCAAGTAGTTCCTTTATGCAATTATGTCCATGACAGATATTACATGTGCAAAATTAAAATTAAGAGAGTTCGTAATTACCTATAGAAGACCACCCATCGCCAATACTTTCATTTAATCCGCAATGAGAGTATAGTTCTTATATCATTCCATGCACAGCACAAGACCAAACAGCATTCAATACCTAACAAATTTAGAGGGAAAGGGGGTGAACAGAGTGGGGCTAGCATTCAATACCCACATCAGAAGTTCACTTATGAATGTCAACAAATGCTTATCAACACTAACTATATATAATTTATAATTCAGCTTCACGCACATCACAGGGCAATCAGTTGATTAGAAGCCTCATTGTCGGCCACTTCCTCGTCAGGGCCTGGCAAACCCAGGTTCACAGCCAAGTCCTCCACTGCCACCTTGATCACGTCAGTTCGAACACCAATATCAGTTGCATACCTGCTCATACAATACATCCCAGCTGTTACCGTAGCCACACCAACAGGATTTGGCATCAGCAACTTCAGAGGAGAAGAAAGAATAGCAGCTAATGGGGCACCAATGACAGATGAAGCTTGACCACTTCCTCCAACCCCCTGTTTGTCTGTTATCAGAAGACCAGTTTTGCAATACAATGTAAAGTCCTCACAGTTGTTTCGAAACATGTCATAATTTCCAAATCCATTTTGAAGAAGATACATTGCTCGGTGGATAACCATTTCTGGTGGGTCAGGTGTTGCTGTGGTGCACGTGCCACCCCGCACTCTAGAAAGGAAAACTGATGGGGTAACCCCATATTCGAAACAGTACACAGATCCTTTTCCAAGGAAACAATCCAGGCAAGAGAGAACTACACCACTATTGGGTTGCGTGAATCCACAGTCAGGAAAGGTAGAACATGATGATGGGAGACCGAATCTTGAATCATATAAGTCAGAATTAGAAGATGTCCCAGTGCCTGAATTCAGGTTTCTCTCAGGTCTAAAGTGGACCACCTTGCTTCCCCCAACAAAGATACCTGCATGGCATGAAGTCGATACAGCACATGATCAGGCTTGATACCACAAAAGGAGTGAAGTGGAAAGCCATTGACATTCTTGTCAGCTGTTTGTAAGCTTCTTGAGGTACAATTGTATTCATTAAAGAATAAAACATGACCGCATTTAAGAATTGCTGTTATTATGTTGTCATGCAATAATGAGACATGAAGGAGGAGCACAGAACATATGTGGTTAGGTTTGATGCTAAATTAGGGGAAATATGCGTTGAGACTAACATAAAGAAAATTTGAAGGATGATATATATCAAACACAATTTATGCTTGTAAATCTACTAGAATGCTTTAGACAGATAACCAAGATATTGAAGCCTTTGGCCGTGCAAAGCTGATCAATATTTCAACCAACATATAGCCCAATGGTTCAACTCTAAATGCATACCATTGGGTCCAGTACAAGCCATAAAAGGCAGATGCATTTAAATGCGACTACCAAATAATGAAGCACAAACCATAAAGGGGTGGCTTGTCACTAACATTTCACTATTAATTATGCGGAGGTAATCTAAACTAGCAATACACCATGCATTATGCATTATGAGGCAAACAGAATTAAAAAGTTTCAAGTAGAAGGCATCAATAGTAGGTAAAAGAATCCAAGAGTTAATGACAATAAAGATAAAGATGATTTATGATTACCTCAATGTCCAGATAAACCACCCTATTAACTTCTTTAAGTTCTGTAAACCAAGTATTCTAAAAGGGATATGATATGACATGGTTTCTTTCACAGAAATATCTTACATCATTCTGACCTATCTCTGCACAATTTTTGTAAATGAATGGCATGTAGCGGAAATCACCTTCATGTGTTCAGATTAAATTCTCTGATCTCTACTTTACCAGGAAAGCCCACGCTTTTAATCCAAGTGCACATAAATTTCATCAGGATCAAGTTGTTAATTTTATAGACAAAAAATAAAGGAGAAGGAAACATAACAACCCTATGACAACATTTTTGGGACAGAATGTCCAAGTTAGACTGTTGTTTTCAGCTCCTTCAGGGGTGTTTGGTACATGCACTTAAAAACTGAAAACATGTGTTTGAAAACATAAGTGGAAATACGTGTGAGTAAAAAAGTGTATAAAAACACATGTAATGTTGTTTAAAAACTGAAAATATGTGTTTGAGTGGGTGTACAAAACAGGGTAGCAATTTGAGAAAACATGCCAAGAGCTTTGTAACTTAGTGGCATTACGAGCTACCCTTTATGAGGCTAACTCAAGTTCAAATGCCCCCTTACCCAATGTTGTAAGCTTGTAATTATCAAATTATCAACAAAAAAAAAAATCAAAGAAACAAACAAAAATAAAACTCAATTTTTTATGAAGTTATTTTGACAAAGAAATGATGTCAGGAAATGGGATACTTCAAACTAAAAGTGTGGCTATGAAATTATATAACAGTGAAGTTTCAAAATAACATTTGAATGGTTGGTAGAGATTTCTGTTAAGGTCCACTGGCCCATCATTCTACAAATTTTCCTAATCTTGCCTTTCCAACATGACAAATCTCCTTAGACGTGTTCATAAGTCTAACAGCCCTTGACTTCTAGAAATTCTGTCTCCCTCTTACTGAACAGCAACAAACCAGTGGACTACAAGCTAACCCTTAAAGGTAAAGTTTCAATGTCTTCATGCCAAACCTAAACCAACCAATGGATAAGAAGGGGCTTTGCATTCAGAGGCCAATATTCAGAACTTGTAGTGGTAAGAATTCTAGCAGTGATGGTGGATAAAATCATGGTTTTTTGGCAAAGGAGATTATCAGCATTTTACAAGAAAACTTCATAAATAATGCCTTGACCAACAACCCATCGGAGGGGAGAGAAGAGGCATATCAATATTTCTCATTAGAAATCCACTGTGCATATGATGCGCTGTTACTTAGAGAGCACAAACAGAACTCTAACATAAATGCAATTCACATATATAAACAGTAAGGCATGCTTTTGCATTGTAAAACACCCTTATTAAACCTATCCACTCTAGCGATTGCTCTCCAATGCACTCTATCCCTTTGAAACCACTACAAGCCTCAATCTGAATATCTTCACGGTAGATGTAAGCTACTGTTGTTGGACCTGCAAATCTAAATCCCTTGCATGACCAACTTATTGTTTTGATAGAAGCAGAACTTACAATAGTGCTATCTTGGTAACATATCTTGCATAAATTCAGATTAGATAACTAGTATTCTGAACACAGTGGATAATCTAATCTTATTAAACTCCTTTTTCAAACAACCCCCCCCCCCCCCCAAACAAAAAAAAAAAAAAGACCTTAGCTGCAATATGCACATTAGCCGTATGAGGCGAAGTTGATTACAGAGTTGTTTCCTCAAGTCCCAAAAAATTTCTGTATAATTTTAATATTAATTTCTTTACTTTTCCTACATTCTCACAAAGGAGCATTACCAATACATAGAAGAGAAAGTACCTATGAATTAACCTGGTACTCCTACACAGAATATGGCATGACACGTCAATGCAAAAGTCAATTGAAGAATTCCACCTTACGATATGATGTTGCAGCATCAAAAGAATCTGAAAAATTGTTATGCTAAACGAACTATTGGCCTTCCTTGAAAAGTCAATTAGAAGCAATAAACAAGCAGTCCAGAAAAGCAAAAGCATAAACTTGCAAGCAAAGTAAATACACATCCACATCCAAAATAGAAAACACATAAAAGCTAAAGTCAAAGTTTTGGAAATCATGATAGTCGGCAGGAATACATTAACACGCAGAGCATCACCAAATTTGATTGAAAGAAAATCCTGAACAACACTGAACAAACAATTACTACTATTAAAAAAAATTTTGAAAATAAAGAACGTTTTTTGACAGTTAAAACAAGCAAAAGGCAATTGAAAAAAACAAAACAAAATTGCCCGATGAACCCACATTTCACAATTGTGGGAGGAAAAATAAAAAATAAAGAAAACCCAGAAAGTAAAATTAAGAGAAACAAAACAGAGAGAACCCACAAAGAAATTTTAACAGGGAAAAAAAAAACCCAGAATGTAGAATTAGAAAAGGAACCCACATCTCAAAATTTAGCAAGCATTTTGGCAATTGACATTAGTACTTAAAAGAGAGAGAGAGAGAGAGAGAAAAGAGACCATGGTGTGAGTAGGTGAAGACAGCTCTGTAGGTGTAGATGTGGTCTCCAGGCTTGATCTCACTCCTCTCCACTCTGTTGCTAAGCAGACCCATCTCTTTCTATCTCACTCTCTCTGCCTCTGCCTCTGCCTCTGCCTCTGCCTCTGCTATGCTCTGCCCACTAATCTATCTCTAAACACTGAAAACGATACCAATAAACCCACCGTATACCTTGAACACATACATTTGCCAAAGTAAATGGCACTGCAAATGTACTAAGAATTAAATAATAATATCGTTTAAAAAAAAAGAATTAAATAATAATTGTATAGGGGTTCGGAAAGAAATGATTGGGTGACCAAAGAATCAGTTCAACAACCTTTATCAATGCTATACATGTACATATGTAACATTTCGTCATATGTATCATATAATATTTAGTATTGGTACCATTTTTTTTTTTTTTTTTGGGTTGTGTTTTTGGAGTTGTTAACGACGGTTCTGCGTGTTTTCTTTTACCTTTTCCTTCCCTCTCCTATTGACTTTTGGGTCATTCAAACTTTTTGTATTTTTACAGTACTATTTAAGGTCTTTAATCCTACACGGCAAGCGACGCCGTTTCCAAAGGGGGAAATGGAGTTTATGCGCCTCGGATTCTTTGCCAAGTCTCCAAGTTATACCGTACCTTATCTCAAGCTTCCTTTTTTTTTCATTTTTGCCTTTTTGGGTTCCTATTAAATTTTGTGAGATTCCATGCAATAAGTGATGAACACTGTAGCCCACTATATATGCGTGTCTCAATAAAACCTGTTGTTGGCTTGGATCTTGGACCCCATTGTCATTAAGTGGGAGACTATAATCATAAGTCACACCAAAAGTGCGCGATGGTCACTGTAATATTTATAAATATGCATTGACTTTTGCAAAAGATTTTGAAGAACTATCTTGTGTTAAAGTGGAGCTTCTTCACATTTCAAAACGCAGTTTTTAAAAAAAAAATAGCTTTTAAAATCTTACTAAACGCATATGTTATTTATTTAGTTTTAAAAAGTGCTTTTTGTCAGAGAAAAGTGCAAACAAACAAGCACTTAATATTAATTTCTATTACGGTGGTAATGCAATTTTTACCACCACACACCCTTAGCATATTGGTCCCTCTATTGGTACAAAATTCTTGTAGAATAAGAATAAGGGCCCGGGTTTAAATTTTTAAGAGAGGGTTTCCATCAAAGTTCTTGTCATACTGCAATCTTAGTCCCACTTTATTGTTAAAAAAGTGGCATGAGATAATAATGATTAGTTATCTAGCCTACCTCATGAACCTAACATGAATTTACGTTTTGAACTTCAAGGTCAATGATTTGGTTCGGTTTTTCCTTTAAAGTATAAAAAATGATGATTCAACTTTGTCAAACACTTAATTGGATATGAGGAAATTGACGTTACTCTCTTAATTTCCCCAAAGCCTTATGACCCCAAAAATAAGAGTTATCCCTCAAGCCCGACTTTTGTACATCATCAGGCTACTTGTATTGGCCTTTTAACTCACAACTTATGTCTGCACCTTGAATTAAAAGCCAAGATCCGTATGGGTATCTATGAAGATAAATTCTAAGAAGTTTGACCAAAATAACATTGAGACAATTAAACTATACTGCTGTAATTTATTGAGCAAAAGTGGTAATGATACATTGGTACAGGGTACTTCCATTTTGTAGTTTATTTCTGGTCTTTCATTTTACAGAATTTACATGACACCTCATCAATTTGAACAAGAATCTTAATCTCCAGTAAAGAATAAATAATCATATCTTTAAAAAAAAATCATGATAATAATATTATGAGCGACCTTTTAATAACCTCTTCACAATTAGTATTCCAAAAAGACGTTCCAATCATAGATTTTCACGTCGAAACTTGAATCCGCTTCTAATGATTGCCTCAGTTCCTTGGCATAGTCAGCATCCTTGGCAAGTAACAATGCAAAACCCCCGCCACCAGCACCCACAAGCTTGTAGCCAATGCAGTAAGGGTCGGCAAACGAAAAGAGCCTGTCAACAAACTCATTGCTGCAGTAAGGGTCAAGCTCCTGATGCAACCTCCAAGCCTCCAACATTATTTCCCCTAACTCATCAATGTCACAGTTCATTAGAGCTTCCCTCCCAATCTTTGCCAATTCAGCAAGACGCTTGATGCTAGATATAAGAAGGTTATCTCGTTGAAGATATCTAGTTACCACTTTTAGCAGAACTTGGTTTGCAAGTCGAACCTGCACAGCGTTTGCAGTATATAATCCAGTTATTAAAAATCTTAATATGGACCCAATACAAAGAAGGATTTTTCTTTGTAGAGAGCTGCAATCTAAGAGTCAGGCTTTTGTTCCTAATTTTTAATTACCAATTCAGCTGTAAAATATTAGCAAATAACAACGTGGATGATATTCATATTATAAAACACATAATATAAATAAAAAGAAGATGAGGAAATGCATCTATTAATTTCCCACACAAGTCTCTGGATGAAGATAAACCACAGTTACAATTCATTCTTCAAGGGAAGAGTGAGATATTAATGCAATCAGAAATGCAATAAGCTTCAATGCGGCTCATTTAGGCTCCGATCATGCATATCAACTTAAGAAACACCTATCACAATCCTGGTTGCACTTGTTAGCCTGATGACCATTTGAGGGCCTATCCAATATCTAACAGAAGTGCGAAAAAAGGGAGAACAAGAGTGCTAAGCTCAGCTGGTGGATTCAAGACTCAAAATGTTGGATGTCAACAATTTTTAATCAAATGCGTGAAGAAAGCCAACCTTACACAGAACTTATCCAGCATATAAAAAGCACAGCAACAGTTCAAATATACAGTTATATAACAAAATATACTTGAAAGGCATATTCTATAGGAATGAGATCTGAGTGGATAGACACATACTTGACCAGTAAATACCACAAGCAAGCGTTGCTGCAACTCTAGAATCAATTGAGGAGAAGCGAGGAGGGGGATGACTTGAAGTCGCAATGGAATTCCAGGAAAACTTGCAGTATATTTTATTCCAGGATACAGACCTCCAATTTGATCCTGCCAGCCGCCTCCTGTTCCCATTAACTGTTCTAATACTAAAACAAGTCTGGCAACATTTTCATTACTTTCATCTCCATCAGTTATCTGGAGAAGTCCTTTCACAACAGCAGCAGCCAAGATGCTAGAAGTCCCCAAGCCACTACCACGAGGGACATTGGCCCATGTCCTGATATGCAAACCCATGGACAAAAGAATGTTATCATGAATTATGCCAGTCACAAGCAATGCAGATTTGACAAGCCGAAATGGATCTTTGCTGTCAAATGGACTTGCAATAGAGGTAAGATCTTCAACATGTAACTGGTTTCCAGCATCATCGTTAATCAATACTCCAGCTGTTTCTTTCGTCTGTATGATGGTGCCAATGGGAAGAGAACCTTCCAGACTTATTGCCATATTCAGAACACAACCAGCACGCTCTAAGCTCCATGGAGGAGTATCACTCCAACCCCCAACAAAATCTACACGAACAGGTAATTCGACCTTGACAGTTCTAGGGTGGAAAAATTGACCTGCGCAGTTATCAAACTTGTTTTTCTGAAATGCTGGGGCAGACGTGTCGGTAGGGGACTCCAAGAGATGTTCTACAGATCACAGAACAAAAAGGTGTGTAAATCACTAGCCCTTACAAAAGTCAAAGAGCAAACATTAGAGCTTGAACAGAATGGTAATATTATAAATTACCAAGAATATTGATAGATCCAAAACAATTAATCAGAAATGAAAGACAATAGAAGTAAAGACAAGTTTCTTCAGAACTTTCAAGTTATAATTTAGGAATGTATTAATATCGTTCACTTTTGGAATTTGTCTTTCTTTCCCAATAATTGAATTTGATATGATTTTTGACATCATTCAAAACATGAATATTAACAGCTACCTTTTTTTTTTAATAAGTAAAAATGATATATATACACAAAAGGCTACTCTATGCAATTGCAGCCGTTCAAGAAAAGCTACCTTTAAAGCCATATCTTACAGCTGAAGCCGTTTCATCAGCAACTGCAACCCAGACTTTGTGCTCCAACTCACTTGCTGTTGCTTCATCACTGCATGCTCGAAGCAGATCAACTTGCACCTGGTATGCCCGACTTCTCGGAAGAATCTTAGAATTCTGCTCCTGAAGTTTGGGGCACAGGTCCAGGAAGTCCTTACATATTTCAACGCCTGAAACTTCCATTTGAAGAATTTCTTCACACAATTGAGAGAGATTGCGTCCAAGCATGCCATAATGAATGCATGCTTTAGCAATTCCAGCTGCAAGATCTGCTTGATGGTTACTGGAGCCTATACACATTCTTGTGAAATCGATTGATCTATGTAATTCCTCCAAACTGAAACGGCTTGCATTTTTCCACAAGGAAAGCAAGTAGTTGGTTTTCTGGTCACTCAAGCCCATCAACCATGTTGCCAAAGTAAGCATCTCAAAGTAAGGAAGAACGGGGAATATTTTTGCATTCCATAAGCATCTGTCCTGCAAAACTGTTGAGCTCCACAGGTCAGATTCCTGAATGCCTAGATCAAGCAAAAGCTTTTTCCAGGGCTTTTCACAAAAAGTCCCATTCCTAGAAAGTGAATTTTTTGGGTTATCATGGAGGCCACAATACACAATAACTCTGTCAGTGCATCCTACTAGTGGAACCTCCCAAAGACAATGGCGATCAGGAAGCATGAACCTAAATGAATCTTCTACTAAACCACCTTTGTCTCCTGGAACATTGATACCAACAACTATAGATTGGGAACCAATTTGTATTCCATTAGAAATGGATGAATCATATATAAGAGAATCTTCACCAATTGACACCCCAGGTGCAATTTTGCTTGACAGAACAACAGCAGATGCTGCAATGTCGGATACAGTTGTTGCTGGGATGGAACACAAATGTCTTCGGCCAACAAGTCCCGAACCAACCCCACTTAAGTGATCCAAAACTTCACTTGAAGTTCCAAAATGTAGGAACGACAAATCATCTGTGGTGAAAAAATATTCGAAGGACAAAAACAATATATCAATCATATCAACATTAAATAGTAACAAAAGTGAAAACAATAATAAGATTCAAATACTTGCAGCAATGTTTAACATACAAGCACAGTAGCTGAACATCTTCTGTTTTCCCAATCTGCTGACCAGTTCTTCACCCAAAGGGCGCTGTTGCAGCCACTCATGTTTTGCAGGTACCCAAGCTGCTACCAGATCTTCATATAAACTCATCTGTAGAAAATACAGGGAATTTTTATTAGAGTAAAATATGTCAATGCTGTACTAAATTAGAAGCATATTCAACACGTATCCATTACAGACACAAGTAAAGGATAATATGGTTCTCAAAAAAAATTGTAAAGGATAATACAAGAGGAAGTTAGAAGTTACTCCTACAAGTTGACAACATGATTGAATCATGTGGTTTGAAAGGTAACAAGAGTAAGAAAATAGAATACAGTTTTTATTAATTAAGAATAAGGAAATGATAACAATTAAAGGCCAAGAGATGACTAAAAAATAAGATGTATATAATGCTAGAATGATTATCCAAAGCAAGGGAGATCAAATAGGACCTTGCCTATGAAATGAAAACATATTGGTTTATTATTTATGAAAAATAATAAACCAATATACTTATCAACAATAATAAACCAATTTCTTCGCTCCAGTGAAATTGGACAAATTGTGTTTAATAGTCAGTAATACAAGAATGAATCAAGGTATCTGGTTTACTTTCTATTCATAAATTTTTACTTGTCATTACTAGATTCCATACCAGACTGGCCACACATCCTGCAAGCACTCAAAAATTATTTTACACAAAGAAATATCACAAACAAATTTGAATCAAGAGATCCTTTTTTCTATTCTATTTTCCCTAAGAAGAAAATGAGATACACATATTGAAAGTTTTGTTTTTCTTTCCTGCTAAACTATAAATATTTTTATGATTAAAACTATAAAACTATAAAAATTATAAAACATTTTAATGACTGATATCAGTGCGTGCCTCTTTTCTGCTCTTCAGAAGCTCCAAAATCATTGGTTGGCAGGAACATGAAAGCTTAACCAGCTCAACCCAGGCTTGACCTCTAACTGCTATTATTCCTGTGTCGAGTAGTGTTCTGCCATCATCTAGAATAGCCTTATTCTCAACAAGCTCATCTACACTGGGTTTCTGTAAAAGATTATCAACTAGACTGACTGCACAATTCTTAGTTGTAATCCCACTTTGAGATGCCACAATGACACCATGGTTAGAAGCAATATCTAGCGTGATCGGAACAGTGATGATGCAGGATGTGTCCTCTGGAAGTACCATGGTGGAGGCATCGAAACAAGGAAGAACATCTCCGGTCATAATAAATAGACCACCTGCAATGGTCAAAAATTTCCCATTGGTAAACACCCACGATACTGCAAGTGATAATATTTGTGACAGCAAACAGCACTCTGAGCATGTACACAATGTTCTTATTTGATAAGTAACAAGTGTTCAATTAATTAAGCAAAGATAACGATACTGTAAATAATAATCGACACTATAAGTTCATCAATAATATGAGACTGGTTCGCAGAACTATTCACATCAAGTTACATAAATCAATTGTCTTGACAATAGACATACAAATCAACTGAATACATTGTTAAGATTTTTAAGCACATAAGACCCAACATTTTTTTTTTTTTTTTTAAGGAAAAGGAGAGACAACTTTAAGTAATAGATTTTGTGGTGACAAGGTAGCGAAATTTTCACTCAAATGTAAAAGACAGGATAAACAACCTTCATTTTTAAATGCTTGTCTTGCACAAGAAGCAATGGCAAGAATATGGTCAAAGAGCAGTGGAACTGGCCCATCAGGGTCATCTGCTGCCAAATATGGAAGAGGCAGGAAAACTTTTCCCATAGGATTTGCCCAAGGGACTCTTTTAGAATCACCTCCAGCATGAAGCAATAGTATATGCTTTTTGGCCATGAAGCTAACCATTGGCGTGAGAGGGACATCGTTGGTGGAATTCTGATGTTGCATTGAATATCCAGAACTGTTACTATTTTCTGTGGTTGCCACCTGTAGACATAAGCATCTTATCAAAGCCAGTAAGTGAAATGATTTACCAAATGATTACAGAGATACATAACCAAAACAAACTTTAAAAAATGAAAATTATTTCACTATTTAACTTATTTTTGTTACTATTTATGAGCTCACTGCACTTTTTGATACTATTCATGAGATCCATTATACTATTTTAACTAACTTTTACCTTTTAACTACCATACTTTCAGTAATAAATTTTCAGTTTCAACAAAATAAACAGCATCTAAAACAGAAGGTTCTGAGTAATAGCAAAAATAAACTGAATAAAAATAATTTTCATTTTTTATTGGTATCAAACAAGCCTTAGTCCCAAGATTGTGGAATTGGGCTATGGATCCTCAACAAACTAGTCAGTGTCGGCCATATGAAATAAAACAACAAACCCAAACACACTACCATAATTCCCAATACTCAAAACATAAGCCAAAAAGTGTATTGCAAAATATATATATATATGCCCACAACATTTTTATCCATAATTTAAGCGTTAGCCATGTTTACGCTATGCTAAACACAATTGGGGTTCTTGTAATAGACCCCAAATGCGGGACCCAACATTAACTAAGTTACTGTAACTAAATTTTGCAAACCAAAAATGAAATGGATCTCAATAGTAATGGGGGGGAGGGAGTGTAGAGACGGACCTGGTCCTTGTAATGGGCAGCGAGGGCGTGAATGGCGTTGAGAGTGGCGGCGCCGGAGCCGATACGGTGGCCGTCGGGGTCAGGGACGGAGAGGGTGAGAGTGGAAGGGGAGATACGGCCCATGCGCTTGGCGCGGTTGAGCTGCCAGTCGTAAAGCCGGGCTTGCTCGGGGCTAGCGGCGGTGAGCACGATGGCGTCCCAGGTGGGAACCCGACTTGGGTATCTGACGGAAAGCCGGAGATGGTACCACGATTTCTTCAGTAACTCGCCTACCTCATCCCTCTCTTTCTGTTTGCTCCTCCTCCTCCACCTCCTCCTACTACTGATACTCATTTTCATTTGCTTTTCTCCATTGCTCTCTGTTTCCATTTTTTCGAGTAGTGAAAGTCAAGCAAAATAGGAGAGCAAGTAACGAGAGTGATGTGGAGTAAGAAAAGTGGAGAATTGATATTTGTGATTTTACAGACAAACAATCTCCAAAAGTCTCAACAAAAGAAGACAAGACAAAAGACAGTATAATAAAACTACGACCCGAAATGAAAACAAAAGGAACCTTGCTTGGGTATTTAACAAACTCCTCCCTCCCACCACGTATACGACACGTTTACCTTCTTTACAGGCAACAAAATATATATAAAAAAAAAATGTGTGTATATATATACACAAAAATTTTAATTAATGGCGTCGCCCGGGTTCGAACCGGAGACCTTCAGTGTGTTAGACTGACGTGATAACCAACTACACCACGACACCATTGGGTGCTGTACTTCAGTTTTAGTATTTTCTCTGAAGATGTTTGTTTTAATGATACATAATAATCAGTCATTTTATTTTATTTTTTTTATCAACTTATTTAAAATATTAATATATATATATATATATATCTATCTATATTACTATTTAAAAGGCTTTACCTTGTTTGGATCAGATTTTTTTTTTGTTCTAAAATACGCCTACATCCTTATGTTTAAGTAAAGATAAAACTAAAGGACAATCCAGTAAAAATACAATTCTAACTTCCACTAAAACATTATCTAAAAAATAGGGTAACTCTCCAACTTATATAGATTTATGTAAAATTTTGTTTTTAAAGCATTTAAGTAGAAATTATTTTTGAAGTAAAATAAGGAAATGAAAATAAGTTCAAAAGTGCATATTTATCGTGACAAAAATACTAACATTCCTTTGTTTGATAAGCTCATTAAGAAGAATGTTCTCAATTACAAAATCATATGGTATATAATAAAAGTATTTGCATCTTCAAACCACAACATATGTTTACAAATGCAATGCAAAGCAAGAGTGATATGATAGATAATACCAGGGATGGACCCAAGCCCACCTGGGTCCAAAATTATAGTTATAATGTATTTTATTTTTGTAATTGACCCCTTCCAAAACATTAGGTCACCTTCTCCTCAATAAGTATAACTAGCCTCACTCATATAGCAACTATCCAACCCAAATACTTAACAAAAACAATAAAAACTCAATAAGTCTAACTAGCTTCACTCAAATAGCAACTATCCAACTCAAATACATAACAAAAACAATAAAAACTCAATAAGTCTAACTAGCCTCATTGAAATAGCAACTATCTAACTCAAATACTTAACAAAAACAATAAAAGCATTCACAACGGTGATTGTATTTTAACCACACACACACACACACACACACACACACACACACAAAAAAAAAAAAAAAAAAAACAGTTTTACCAACAAAGAATCAAAAAATTATGTGTATGGACGCGATTTGTGCCCAAACCCAATAGTGTGAAGGGAGTAGGTCCAAAAAGCCTAATACAATGAAATTTATAGAGAGTAGGCTTACAACCTAGATTCTATGGACATTAGATAATACAAATGATGGGCTAGATTCCCAATTCACATGCAACAAGACGTTTATGTAACTGAAATTCTCCTCGAACGCGTGCCAAGGACAATGTGTATTACTTAACTTTTTCTAAAAAATGGATTACACTTGAAGGTGATGTGCACAGTAACCCTCTCTTACTTTTTCTCTAGTTTTTCTCCCTCTCTCATTTCGAATGCCCCTCCATTCTCTTTTATATTCCTCTCTTTCTTATCTTCATCGTCCACGTATGGATCAAAACATCAATGCAGATACTTGTCTCATCCATCGCCCTCTTGAAATCTTCCCACAATAGTTGTAAGGTTGATCACCATCATCTCAGATGTCACTTCCTCATTAATGCGGTCAGAGAGGTTGGTGCAGAGTCTTAAATGCGGTGGTAGCAACTTTCTAAGAGATATTTTCCACCTATTCTTCCTCTCTATGCTCTTGTGGAACATATTTTCATCCATGAAACCTTCACCTTATCAGGTCAAGGAGACACTCCTTCTCGGACTATTTCCATTAGCAAAAGTATTTGCATCTTCAAACCACAACATATGTTTACAAATGCAATGCAAAGCAAGAGAGATATGATAGATAATGCCAGGGATGGACCTAGGTGGGGGCCCAGGCCCACCTGGGTCCAAAATTATAGTTATAATATATTTTATTTTTGTAATTGGCCCCTTCCAAAATATTAGGTCACTTTCTCCTCAATAAGTCTAACTAGCCTCACTCAAATAGCAACTATCCAACCCAAATACTTAACAAAAACAATAAAAACTCAATAAGTCTAACTAGCCTCACTCAAATAGCAACTATCCAACCCAAATACTTAATAAAAACAATAAAAACATTCGCAATGGTAATTGTATTTTAGCCGGACAAAAAAAAAAAAAAAAATCAATTTTACCAACAAAGAACCAAAAAATTATATGTTATTGGAGAAGCTAAAACTAAATTTTTTGCAACTATAGTAAACTAGTATAAATACCAGTTGACAATAGCAAGCTGTTAAAAATAAAATATAATATTTTATTAAGATTATGTCTCTTCCTTCAATTAAAAAACTTAAATTTTCTTGCTTCCTTTATTATTTTAATTAGTCGCTAACTTGTGTGATGCACAAAAAAAGCCATTGGAAATATTTAAAAAAAATATATATTATATTTGACCTTAAATGGTTAGCACACGCATAAATGCCTGTAAATAGGATTTAAAAAATAACAAACTAATAACATCATCTTTCCATTTAATAAAACATTTGAAAGATTCCCTCTAAATGCAGAATTTGTAAAATTGCCAGTACATTATTGTATCTTCTCCATGTCAAAACATTTTTCAGCATTTATTGTACTATCATTTTCCCACTAAATTTCAGTTTCTCAATGTATCAAAACAAAAACAAAATGCAATAAACATCTAATACTCATAAAAAAATTTCAATTAATAATGATCTAATTTGTCATGTACAATATCAAATTTTATTAATGTCTAGTTGTAGTTTCTACATTTTGGATTGACCAAGTAATCACTTTCTAATGATTTTGCATCATAAGCTATTTACTATGATTGTAATCCTACAAATTCATTTACGTAACTTTGACAAACTAATGTGGCAATGAATATAATTACTTGCTTAATTAAAAATCAATTTATTTATATGGTGATAAATAATACATAAGCAATGCTATAAAATTTGTAATTCATAATATTATTCTTTATATTAAACTATATAAAATGTTCAACTTCATAACCAATTTCTAAAGAATTTGTAACCAATTAATGAAATGCGAAATGTCGTTGTGAAAAAATAGCTAATAAAATGACAAAAAAACACGTGCAATTAAATAGGCTAATGTGTTGCCTAAAAGTGACTTATGTAGGGAACTGTTCTTCTCCACTTTAGTGCCTTTTGTGGTTTGAAAAGGAAATTGGGGAAGCATTAGCAATCAGCATAATGTGAAAGAGTCCAGGGAAAAACTTTAAATAGCTTCTTAATCCGTCTAATAAAATTAAGAGCAAAATTTCTCTACAAACTAGTTTGGAGAGAAACTTTTCAAACCTCTTATATATTTCTTTTTTGGGTGTTAATTTTGAAAATCTAACCGTTGAATTTCATGTTCCTTATGTTCTTAACATACGTATCAAATTTCGTTCAAATTAAATGTTATTTACTATTTGATCAATAAACTTATTTTTTATATACAGCTTTAGATCACAAAAATTTGAAATTATAACATTTATTGATGACATAGCAATTGATCTTTGATTTTCTTGAAATTTTGTGAGTATTAAGAATGTAATAAGAACATGCAGTCTAACGGTTAGATTTTCAAAATTCACACTCAATATAGAAATATATGATGAGTTTGTAGGATTTATCTTCAAACTAGTTTAGAGAAAAATTTTATTTTAAAATTAATTATCAATTTCAATTCAAACGTAGTGCTTGTTTTGGGAAAAAAGCTTTGATACTTTAGGATCAGCTTTATTTATGTGTTAATCATATGCATTAATCAAGCAATAGCAAATGAAGAAGACATTTGATTAAAAAATAAAACCTGAGAGAAGGGATATATTTGGGGTACAGTAACTGACCTTTGAACTTCTTTAGTGACTTTTCTTGCAAAAATCGTAATATCTACTTCTTGAATAATTCTTATAACAAATAAGCCAAAATTTGTTTCTATAAATATTTTTTGGATTTTTTTGGCAAAAAATAAGTTACGAAAAGAGGAACCCCTCTTATCAAAAAAATTCCACATAAAGAGGTAAAAGAATGAGAAGAAATGAAAGTTTTGTAACTACCCATGTAAACACAAAAAGATGCTACTCAAGTATGGCAAAATTTGTAGACTGCCATAAGCCAAAAAGAAGAGTTTGTTTGATACTGCCTTTCTCTCCCAAGTAGGAGTCCTTCTCTCTCGTCTTCCTTAGTCGATCCATCACTCCCTTTCTTTCACTGTTAGGGTTTCTTCCTAGACCTTTGTCTCTGTTTCTCTCCCAACACTGCCATGGATCACACGGTGGTGGAGGGTTTGTCAAATCTCAGTCTCACAAAAGAGGAAGAGGAAGAAATATCTATCAAATCAAGATGCAAGTCAGATTTATTGGAAGAATGCTCTCGTAGCTTATTTGGCCGTCTATTGGCAAACAAAAATCAAAACCTAAGAGAACTAAATAACACGATGCAAGCGGCGTGGAAGATGGGTTTAGATTTACAGATTGTGGATGTGGGAAATGGCGTTTTGCAGTTCAGATTCAAGTCTGAATATCAATTGAAGTGGGTTGAACAAAATGGTCCGTGGAACTTCGACAACAACTTGTTGCTGCTGTGCAAATGGAGAAGGGGGCTCACGACTACAAATATAATTTTTACCCACTCCCTTTTTTGGGTTCAAATATTGGGGACTCCCTTTTGAGTTGATGTCAGATGAGGTTGGTAGGGAACTCGACAACAACATAGGGAAATTTAATGAAGTAGACCGGCGAATAAGACAGTCAAACCAAGAAAAATTCATGAGAGTTAGAGTGGATCCCCAATTAGACAAGCCACTCAGAAGAGGGGGTAAAGGTGCTAGTGTTGAAGGAGAAAAATACTGCGTAAGCTTCCTACATGAACGGCTTCCAACGTTTTGCTTCCAATGTGGTTGGCTGGGTCATGATGAGAAGCATTGCACAAAGCGTCTAGACCATCAAAACCCCAAGCAATACGGAGATTAGCTCCAAGCTCAAGGAAGTTCAAAGATGGTGTTGAAAGATTAAGATCAACAAGTAGCGAAGACCGAGAAGGTGAAAATGAAGAAAGGTTTGAAGGTAACATTAATGCCGCAACAAAAATTTGTTCTGCTTCAGTGTCCATTGGCAATGATGGGGGTTCCGGCAACAAGGGAAACCTAGAAATTTCAAAATCAAGAAGCATCGAGAGGCATGACGTCAGAGAGGGAGACAAGACACAGGATGTCACACGTGCCTTCTGTATACGGATGGAACAGGTCATTGATGAAGGATCAGAAGCATGTGACCTGAACAGCTCTTTTCCCTTTGGTGTCCAGCATGATTTGAAAGTATGTAAAGGGGTAGATGATGCAATCTCACTTGTGGACCAGCAAGCCCACTTTAGAAAAGGAAGAAATGGAATTAAATAGCCCACTTAAGCCCATAATAAGCCAAAATGAGGAAAAGGAACTCAAGGTGGAACCTACGGGCCAAGTTATAGAAAGAAAAATTAAAGTAGAAGCCCAAAAAAAATGAGTTGCAAGGGAAAAAGGTAAGAATAAAAGCCCAAAATCAGAGGCCTAACCTTAAGTATTGGGTGGGTGGGAAAATTAATTTTTGAAGAAGAAACAAATGTTTCACAAAAGAAACAACGCTCAATAGCAATTGATGAACAGAACTCACATGATGAAGGATTGGCAGCGGCTGCAAGGCAGCGCCGCCGGGAGCCATGAATTCCATAAGTTGGAACTATCGGGGACTTGGGAACCCCCAGTCAGTTCCAGCGTTGCACAATATGGTGCGACGATGGAATCCCAAAATGGTGTTTCTAATTAAGACAAAAGCAAAAACTCGGCGAATGGAAAGAACAAAGAGTAGAATTAGGCTGGCAAACGGTCTTATAGTTCCTTATGTAGGCAGAAAATGAGGACTTGCCTTGCTATGGACTAAAGAGATTGATTTAGAAATTAAGAGCTACTCACAGAACCACATAGATACTGTAATCAATGACACAGAGAAAAGCTTTAAATAGAGGCTAACTGGCTTCTATGGCTATCTGGAAACCCACCGAAGGTATGAATCTTGGCACTTTCTAGCTTTTTTGAATAATCAATTGCAACTTCCTTGGTTATGTTTAGGAGATTTTAATGAAATATTGCCTAACACTGAAAAATGTGGGGGGAATATTCGGTCCCAACAACAAATGGATGGGTTTAGAAAGGTAGTTAATTATTGTGCTTTTCAAGACTTGGTATATTGTGATCATGGCTTTACTTGGTGTAACATGCAAGGAGGGAATAAAACATATTTCTCTAAGATTGGATAAAGCCTTTGCCAACCTAGAGTGGACTGAAAAGTTTGGGGGGATGAAAGTGCATCATTTGGTTGACTCAACATCTGATCACAGTGCTTTGCTCCTATCTGATTCAATGGTCCATCGCCAAACCCGAATTAAGCGTTTTCATTTTGAAGCAATGTGGACAAAAAATGCAAAATGTAAGGCTATTATTGAAAATGCTTGGGGGATGGGATTTGATCTCAGCACTCTAGAGGGAGTCATGGATAACTAAGTAGCTGTGCTACAGATTTAAAGAATTGGAGTTCTAAAGTTTTTGGGCAGTTTCAAAAGAAGACCCAGGAAAAAAGAAATGCTCTAAACTCTTTGACCTTACAAGATAAGGATGGAATGCTAAGCACTGAAATTAAATGTTTAAGAAAGGAAATCAATGACCTCCTTGATGATGAGGAGATTTATTGGGGACAAAAAGCCAAAGCTCACTATCTTAAGGAAGGCGATAAAAATACAAGGTTCTTCCATGCCCAAGCTTCTGAGCGATGCAAGCAGAACACTATTTTGGGAATTTGGGACAGCCAGGGCAGATGGTGTGATGAGAAGGATAGTATAGCTAAGGCTGCCATTGACTATTTTGACAAAATTTACACAAAGGCCTCCCTATCACAGATAGATAAAGTTCTTGCTGCTATTCCTACACGAGTAATTGAAGAAATGAATGAAAGCTTGAACAGGAATTTCACTAGTGAGGAGGTGGCCACTGCTCTCAAACAGATCCACCCCACTAAAGCGCCTGGCTCCGATGGTATGTCTGCCATTTTTTATCAAAAATATTGGAGCATTGTGGGATTACTAATATGGTGCTAAATGTTCTCAATAATAATATGTCTTTGGCTTGTCTTAATAAAACCAACATTGCCCTCATCCCTAAAGTAAATAACCCAAAAAGAATGTCTGATTTCCTCCCTATAAGCCTGTGTAATGTAGTATATAAGCTCATATCTAAAACTATTGTAAATAGATTTTAATCTCTTTTCCCTCATGTCATCTCAGAGAACCAAAGTGCTTTCACTCCTAACAGATTAATCATTGACAATGTACTTGTAGCTTTTGAGCTAATGCACTTTTTGAATCACAAAAATGCAGGGAAGGATGACTATATGTGTACTAAACTTGATATGAGTAAGACTTTTGACAGAGTTGAGTTTTGCTTTATACAGGAGGTCATGGAGAAAATAGGTTTTAGCTCTAAGTGGGTAAATCTTGTAATGAGATGCATCACTTCAGTCCCATATTCAATTATTATAAACGGGGCGGCTTGTGATAACATTACTCCTACTAGAGGGCTTAGGCAGGGGGACCCCCTCTCCACGACTCTTTTTCTTATATGTATGGAAGGGCTTTCTGCTCTTATCCACAAGGTAGTCTAGAACCAGTTTTTGACAAGCATTTCTATTTGTAGAGGCTGCCCAAGAGTTACCACCTTCTCTTTGTGGATGACAGCATCCTTTTCTTCAAAGCCAGTGCAAGGGAATGTAGGGAGCTAAAGTGTATCTTCCAAAAATATGAGAATGCCTCTAGCCAGAAAATTAATACTGACAAGTTCTCAGTTTTCTTTAATCCCAGTACTACTCAAAAAACCAAGGAGGAGATTTTTGCAACCCTTGGCCTTATGCAAGACTCTAGACACTCAAAATACCTGGGCCTTCCATCTTTTATTGGAAGATTGGAGAAGCAAGTGTTTTCTATCCTAAAAGAGAGGATTGGGCAGAAGCTTGTTGGTTGGAAGGGCAAACTTCTCTCTATGGGGGGGACAGAAATCCTCATAAAAGCGGTAGCACAAGCTATACCCACTTACACTATGAGTTTCTTCCTCCTTCCCTAATGATTATGTGATGAAATAAAAAGCATGGTGAGGGATTTCTGGTGGGGCCAAAGGCAGCAAGAAGCTAAAATGTGTTGGGTCAATTGGAAAACAATGTGTAAGCCGAAAACTCAAGGAGGCATAGGTTTCAGGAATTTGCAAGCTTTCGACAAAGCAATCCTTGCAAAGCAATTATGGTGAATCCTCCAAAATCCAAACTCTCTAGTGGCAAGGGTTCTTAAAGCTCGATACTTTCCTACTGGAGATATCCTAAATGCTAAGTTGGGAAGTTCCCCATCATACTCTTGGAGAAGCATTCACAGTAGCCTAGATGTAATAAGGAAGGGAACTTGGTAGAGAGTGGGAAATGGGAAATTAATACATATCTGGGACGACAAATGGCTGCCAACACCATCTACTTACAAGGTTGTATCGCCCCCAAAGGATATTCCCCAATTCCCAATGGTCTCTTCCCTCATTAACCCAACGACAAGATGGTGGAGGGTAGACATGATAAGAGCAACTTTCCTTCCCTTTGAAGCTGATTCAATATTGAGAATTTCTTTAAGCCACCACCTTCTGGAAGACAAAATTATATGGATAGGGAACAGCCGCGGAGATTTCATAGTCAAAAGTGCTTACCATATAGCCTACAATCTGTTGGAGTCAAAGGAGAAAGAGGAATGCTCAAATGGAGATCCTTGCAAGCCGGTCTGGAGGAAGTTATGGCACCTTCATCTCCCAGTAAAAATTTAGATTTTTGCTTGGAAAGCATGTGTCAATGGTCTCCTTGCAATGGAAGCTTTAAGTTGCAGGAGAATTTCTCAAAATAAGGACTGCCTTGTTTGTGGTTGTGAAGTTGAAAGTCTAGACCACGCTCTTCTTAACTGTGTCTTTTCATCCTCGGTCTAGAGTTTTTGGCCAAAAAGTCCATGCCGCACTCATGGCATCAACATGTCCTTCTTAGCTTCTACAACCTTCTTTCTTTCTTATGCAACCCCTCAAGACTTAGAGCTTTTCTTTGCTATTGCTTGGGCTATATGGTTCAATAGAAATAAGATAGTGCATAAGGAATGTAGCCCCCCCCCCCCCCCCCCCCCCCCACATCCAGCTGGGTTCCTCCTCCCCCAAGATTCCACAAAATAAATGTTGATGGGGCTTCTTTTGAGTCTGACAGCTTCTCAAGCGTTGGAGTTGTTATTAGAGATTGTAAAGGTTGTGTTATGGCTGCACTATGTAACCCTTCAGGCTTACTTCTCTGCTGAACTAACGAAGGTCTTTGCGTTGGAGCAAGGTATTCTTTTAGCTCAAAAGCTTCAGCTACTTCTGGTCATTATAGAATCTGACTCCATTAATGCCATCCAAGCAATCAAGGATGGGGCCTTGGGGGGTAGCTTGGGGCATCTCATTTATGGAATTCTCCAGGTGAGTGGTTCCTTTGAGTCCTGCCTCTTCAAGCACATCAATAGATGTTTCAAAACGGTGGCTCATGAGCTTGCTCAATACACTCGAAGTTCAGGTCTCCATCATCTCTGGAAAGGTGTAGCGCCTTATTTTGTATCTTCTTTTCTTCAATCTAATATGAATGTAAGCTGACTATACTCTTTTGTTTATGGCCTGCCTATGCAGGATCCTTTGTCTATATTGGTGCTTAGTTTAATGCCAAAATATTTCCCTTTAAAAAAAAAAAAAGAGTTTGTTTGATATATGTACCCTAGAGAAAGAATATTGTTATGATAAGTGAAAATATAACTAAAAAATTCTTCTTATTTCTTCAAACAAAAAGACATAATGTTTCAGTATTTTTCAAAGTAAACGTGGCAATAATTTGTGTAGCCACGTGGCGCAATGAGAAATGGTCAACAAAAAGTTAAACGTTTCGACTTTTAGTTATTATATAGATGAGCTGTTTATATTATTTTAAATGAAGTGATAAAAAAAAATAGAACATTTGATATTAAAGTAAGATGGTAAAATAGATAAAGTAGCTTTTTGAAGTGTAAAAGCTAAAATTTTTAGCACCATCACTGTGAATGCTTTAACTTTAAAAAAAAAAAAAAATTCCTATCTAGCCTAGTATTAAAAAAAAAAAAAACATTTTTTTTTTGTCTTTGTTGGTAAATAATTGCATCTTAATGTATTTAGAAATAACGATCTTAAGTATTTATAAATTTTTAATAATATATGGATGCTTATTTGATTTTTTTTTTCTTTATATTTTTGCCCCCGCAAACTTAAAATCTTGAATCCATTCCTGGATAATACATATGGAAGCATAATAGTAAAGAAGAATGTGATTGCATAGTAGAGCAAGGAAATGTAGTTGAGTTGGTATAAGCATAATTTGCATAATATTTTTGGATTAGTCTGTGTTGTGCATGGCAACACAAGCACAACCAGTGTTAGCTCTTACCTTAAGCGAGTTAAGTGATCACTTAAGGCCTCAAAATTTTATCCAATTAGGTTAGCTCTTTGATTAAAAAAAATTAATTTTGTAAAATGAATATATTAAACCCCTAAATTATAGCCAAAAAATAAGGACAACGAAGATCTAAGAGCAAAAAAAAAAAAGGAGAAATAAGACCAATATATAGCCAAAAATATAAGGAAAACAAACTTCTAAGATAAAAAAAGAAGGGAAAAGGGGGCAAAAAATTGAAGTAGTAGGAATGTTGGGTTTTTTTTTTTTTTTTTTTTGCCCCTCCCAACTTCTAGTGAGTCTTTTCGTCTCTTTTAAGCTCGTGAAGCTAGGCTGTTTAGATGGAAATCAAATGGTTAAGGTGCCAAATTCTCATTGGACCCTTTGCACCACATTTAGCCATGGTTTAAGGAAAATGTGGAGTGTTGTCATACATTTGGTGATCCCAATGGATACTGGTGCTAATGGCAAATGAGTTGAGTGTATTTATGGAGAAAGAAAGACTTTGAATAATAGGATGACACTTAGTTCTTGTAGCACTCACCTCATGCATTTTTATGGGTTGAAAACTAAAAATTGAAACTGAAAATTGAAAAACACTGTAGTAAAATGATTTTTTAATGTGTGAATAATACCGTGGGACTCATTTTTAATAAAAAAAAGTTGTTAAAAAGTAAAATTTGTGGATCCGTAAACAGTACACGGTGTGCACTGTTCATAGAGAAAGTCAAACTTTTCAGCTCAAAAAAAAAAAAAAACACCTAAACGCACACTAGGTGCAACTTTATGCATTTTAGGATCTAAGCCAAAAATTAAATAATAATTAAAAAAACAAATTTAATTCCAGCAATATTAGCAAAAAAAGAGGTTTGAGCTTTTTTTTTTTGGTTGGGATTTTTTCTTTTGTTGAATTTGTTTTGTTTTGTTAAGAGAGAAAGTGAGGGGGAGAGAGATTTTAGCTTCTAGGTCACAAAAACATTTGCTACAGATATAAATTATTTTACAATATTTTTACAAATTGCTGATGTGGTTTTAGCATTTTCCAAATAGTTATTGTAAGTAAAAATATGATATTAGTGACGGACCCATATTAGAATTAATAAGAATTTATCACATCAATAGTTTGTAAAAATGTTGTAAAATAATTTGTATCTATAGCATTACTCTTTTTATATTTCGGTATAACTCATTGGCCTCCTTTCACCATTTTTTTTTTCTCTAAGACGTTTTTTCTCTTATTCTTTGGCTATATTTTTTGCCCCTTTTCCCCTTTTTATTCTCTTTGAAGTTTGTTTTTCATATATATATATATATATATATTTTGCTATAGTTTGGTCTCATTTCCCTTTTTTTTCCTCTTAGATGTTTGTTCTCCTTATTTTCCAGCTATAATTTGGGGCTTAATTTATTCATTTGACAAAATTAACCTTTTTTTAAATCAAAGAACTAGCCTAATTGGATAAAATTTGAAAGTCTTAAGTAGTGGCTTAACTCACGTTAGGGCTAAAGCAAGAGCCAAACTAGTTATGCTTGTGTTGCCATGCACAAGACAGACTAAACCACTATATGCAAGAGTAAGCCTCTACACTAAACCATAGCCTACCATACCACTCCGCTCTACATTCCCCCACAAATTTGGTGCAAGCTTTTTTTTTTTTTTTTTTATACAAAATAGAATTTCTACTCTAATATAATCTAAATGTATATGTGAGTGAAATTTCTTCTTGAAGATTTGAACCCCGGCCTTACTCTCACACCCCACAAACACTTATACTCGTAGAGTGACCATAGCACCAAGGGTGCGCGGTGGTAATTTGGTGCAAGCTTGGCTACAATGGAAAATGAAGCAACTTAATTAGTTTGGACTTTTCTTAAAATTTGGTTGACCTAACCGTATATAGTTCGTGCCTTTAAAGGAAACGGAGCCCTCGAAACTTGCTAAATTTGCTGGTCATGAAAATAAGTACCCTATATATGGTGGTAATGGGCATCCATATGTGACCTTGACTGACCTAGTTTCACGGTGTACTAATCTTGAGTAGCTTTTTTTGATGAATCTAATCATGAGTAGCTAAACAAAGTAACAAACCTTTTAGATATCGTTAAATTTGCTAGATCATGAAAATAGGATTTTGCAATTCTTTTTGTGCATGATAGATGAAGTTTAGTTTGACGGGCTTGCTACGTTTAGGTTGTAGAAGATGAGCCTCCTAACACTATGACCCATTAAATTTGAAAAAAGTGCCATCAATAATTTTTATATATTATTATTTTTATATAAATAACTAAATTTTCATGTTTAGAACATAATATAAGTTTAACTTTTTAAAAAATCTTTTTCACGGTTATTTCCTTCCTACTATTTATTATCTCGATTAGGGATGACAAAAGTCCTTTGTTCTGTTCCATCTCACTTGGGTTTTTTTCCCCACCTAAAGAGGGGACCAAACATAGATTGATTTTGCTTGCCCTTCCTTGCCCACTTTGATTGTGTATGTATATAATTTATTTTTATTTTTACATATCTAACGTACAGTTTATTTTTACGCATATTATATTATTATCTTCTAAGTATTTCCTCTCAGCACTCCTCTCATCGCCTTTATCATATTTCTCTCATCATTTCATCAATAACAAAACCATCAAATTAAGGATGACAGAATATCTTCACCCCGTGCCCTACTCCATGTGAGTTTCCCTTTTTATGGGTTGCCATGAACATGTTAGTATGTTGACTTGCACATGAGCATGGACCTACTTGTATATTGGTAGTTTGTTTTAGCTTCTCATTTTAGGAAAATAAAAAAGGCTAGTCATTTATCACTATAATGTTAGTTTCTTATAACTTCCTATTTTATGAAAATAAAAAAGGCTAGTCATTTGTTGTTAAGAAAGTAAAGGAACACAACTTTTGTACTAGTTTTGTTACAACTCTAATATAGTAGATTATGAGTGGTAGAGAAAAATGATAAGCTCATAAGCCCATGTAAAAATAATTATCTACCACTTACAATCAACTACCTTTAACAAGTTGTACCGAATTATATTATAAGAACCGTTTATCATTTAGGTCCAAAGAGAAAGAGAGAGAGAGACCTACGGACTTGGATTGAGAAAATCTAGAGTCTAGATCGTGTCAACTCATTAAAAATACCTATAACTGTAATCTGATTTAACTATAACTAAATTTTAAACGAGTTGGCACAATTTAGACGGTAGATTTACTCCACTTTCAATCTTTAGCTCTAAAATGGAGTGGACACTGTGAGATGGAGAGATCCAACAGTAACTAACAGCCGTAGTTCTCAAACCTCAGCAACAAAACAACAACAACAACGGCATGTAAAAAGCAAGGAGAAGTTGTCGTTTAGGCAGCTCACATATGAAACTCTTGACGCTATCGGTTAAGAACCATCCAAGTGTATGTTGTTCCTACAAACATATCTAACCTCCGCAACTCCCGCTACTTCTATATCTCATTTCCTCTCATTCCCAACAAACCCTCTCTCTCTCTCTCTCTCTCTGTTGTCTCTGTACCAACCCATTTTGTTTCTCACTTCTGTTTTTGTCCCACCATTTTTTTTCCAAGTCCAATTGCACCCTCTTCCTCCTCTTTTTTTTTTTTTTTTTTGGGTCATGGGTTTGTAGCTTTTGGTGATATTTTTTAAAAAAAAAAAATGGTAAATGAGAAGTGGGTGTTATTGGGATTGGTTAAGAGTTAAAGAATGAGTAAAAAGTGTGGCATGGAAGTTGGGGTTGTGAATTCAGCTTTTGTGTCAGCGAGTTCATTGCCTCAATCCATTGTCGTCGAATGCCGATTCCGCTCGCAATCGGCATTCGATTCCTTTTGCATTGCCTCTGAGGCCTTCTCTGAGCACCTTTTTTCTCTTTTGCGCCTGTTGCTTTGATTGCTACTATTTTTTTTCTTTATTTATTAAAAGAAAATAAAGCGAAATCGACCCAAAAAATGATAAAAAGATTGAATTTTGTTGAACCCCTTTTGTTCTGGTAGCTGTTTGGTAATATACTCCGGTGCTGAATTGGTAATGTCTTGGACAATGGTCGAGCTCGATCCTGAATACACAGAGAAAGATCCAACCGGTCGATATGTTCGGGTACAGCTAACCTTATTCCTGTGAATTAGAATTGTTTTGGACATATTATGATCATGTAGTTGAGAATTTTGTATGATGGGTCATTTTTATGAAGTGGCATTGCATAAAATGGCAGTTTTTGTTGTTAAATTTCTATATAGGTGAGCACATTGTGTTTTGAGGTATTGGGTTTCGATAGTCATGTTATTGTTTATCAGAAATTAGATTTTATGTGTCAAGTGCTTGGCTTTTTCCTCTTGTGACACTGTGACCTTGTAAATTTTGATGTTTGGCGGATAATTTGAGCTAATGAACCAAGGCCATGATGCCAGTAACTTTACATAATGCATTGTATTCAGTGACTGAAAATCGGGTTTTGAGGGGCATGCATGTTATTCTTTGTTATGAATTATGTGTTTGATGATTTCCAAGTTTCTACTTTATGCATGATGTTGTAATTGAGTTTTGATTTCTTATTTTAATGTAACCATCAACAGATTGAGCTAATGGCTCAAGCCTATAGTTAGGAAGCTATTGTTGTTTTATTTCCTTGAAGCTCTTGTTGTCATCATTGCCATTTTGAGGACAAAAAGAGATCTTTGGATTTAGATTGACCATTTCATTCTTTGTTGGAGTGAGGTCAAATGTTTTTCTCTTATTCATGTACACTTCTCTTTTGTAACAGTACAATGAAATCTTGGGCAAGGGTGCTTTCAAGACTGTGTATGATTCCAAAACCACTCTTATCTTTCTTGATTTTTTTTTTTCTTTTGATCTATTTCCTAAGGAGTTATTATCTTTTAAGGGATAAACATGTTATTAACTTGGAGAATGGTTGTACTCGGGGATTCCTGATTTTTTTTTGCAGTTTTAAGGCGTTTGATGAAGTTGATGGAATAGAAGTTGCTTGGAACCAAGTTAGGATAGATGATGTCTTGCAGTCACCAGAAGATTTAGAGAAATTGTATTCTGAAGTTCATCTACTGAAATCGTTGAAACATGATAACATCATCAAGTTCTGTAATTCCTGGGTGGATGATAAGAAGAAAACTATCAACATGATAACCGAGCTCTTCACATCTGGGAATCTGAGGCAGTATGTTCTCTTTGTTTGTTTCCTGTCCTGTCTTTAAATTGATTGACAGTATTATGTGTGATTGATACCTGTTGGTGCTCAGATATCGGAAGAAGCATAAAAATGTTGATATGAAGGCAATAAAGCATTGGGCAAGGCAGATTCTCCAAGGTTTAGTCTATCTTCACAGTCACCATCCACCTATAATTCACAGGGACATAAAATGCGACAATATTTTTGTGAATGGAAATCATGGAGAGGTTAAGATTGGAGACCTTGGATTGGCAATTGTTATGCAGCAGCCTACTGCTCGAAGTGTGATTGGTAAGAGATTTTTTCCCCCTGATGCTCTCTCCTCTGTTAGACAGACTTTATGAAAAGTAGTGAAATTTTCCTTCTTTTTTTAACATATTACATTAGGGACTCCTGAATTTATGGCTCCTGAGCTTTATGAAGAGGAATACAATGAACTTGTTGACATATATTCTTTTGGGATGTGCATGTTGGAGATGGTTACTTTTGATTACCCATACAGTGAATGCAAAAATCCTGCTCAAATCTATAAGAAGGTTACTTCTGTAAGTTAAGCCACTATCAGTCTATCATCATATTCTCTATTGGATGTTTCAGTGTAAAACTTTATGTAAACAACTAATTTATATTCTGATGCATTCTGTCTTAGGGCATCAAACCTGCTTCCCTTAGTAAGGTGAGTGATTACCAAATCAAGGAGTTCATTGAGAAGTGTCTGGTTCCGGCATCAGAGAGATCATCGGCAAAGGAACTCCTCCAAGACCAATTCCTTCAAGTTGAGAATCCAAAGGAGCCAATACGTGATCCCTTACAGTTACCTGACCCAAGTCCCAGAGCAAATGGCTTACTTAAGTCTGGCCCTCGTTCCATGGACATAGATACTGACTATAAGCAGCAATCTTTAAACGCGTGTACAGAAAGCATCAATGGGAGTAATCACTGTCCAATTTTGGAATTTCAGAGGACGAATATGAAAAATGAATTTAGATTAAAAGGGAAGAAAAATGATGATAACTCAGTATCGTTAACCTTGCGAATTGCTGACTTTTATGGTAAGTTGAGCGTATGGTTCCTTTTTTTTGGGAAGGGCGGGGGGGCAGGGGTGGGGTGTTGTTAGAAGCGAACATAGACTTCAATTATTGATCAATATTACCGTTTTGTAGCGTAACATCATGGATTTAATTTTATTACCTGCAGGCCGAGTGAGGAATATACACTTCCTCTTTTACCTTGATACTGATACTGCACTTTCAGTGGCCAGTGAGATGGTTGAACAACTGGATTTAGCAGATCATGATGTAGAATTCATAGCAGAGTTGATTGATTACTTGATAATGAAGCTTCTACCTGGATGGAAGCCCTCGTCTGATTACTCCTCAAGTGGAGTAGTAACTCCCTCTGATGTTTCCCCAGTCTTTGGAGAAGAAAAAACATTAATGGCATGTCCATGGGATTCAATGCTAATTCCATCTGGGTTGGAGGTTGTGCAAAATGTTTTCTCTGGTTTAAATACAAGCCCTCAAGAAGGTGGTGTACAAGCTGAAGAAGGTAGTGGATGCAATAACGCTGACAGTTCTGTTTGCCATGGTGAATGTAATTCTTCTCCAAATTTAGCAAATTTTGAAGATCAACATTCACAAGCATCAATTGCTTCAGAGATACTGGTAGAAGATGCTTCTACCAAAACTGATAAAGCAGCTGAATTTGTTGATTGCAACATTAAAGGAAGCTGCAAGGGCTTAATTGGGTCTTACCCTGAACTAGAGCTTGGGGATGCATGTTATGATGTCTTCAGATTGCAACAAATTGATAGCAACGACTCAGAAGACATCATGAATGAATTCTCAAAGAACTCAGAATTGTCAATGCCAGTTCAAAGTGGAGTATCAAATGTTATGAGCTTAACAAGCAGCAGTTCATCTTTGTCCTTAGCAGACAAATATACTGATATTGAGCTTAAGTTGGAACTTGAAGCAGTTGACTCACAGTATCAGCATTGGTTTCAGGAACTTTCTAGGATGAGGGAGGAAGCATTGGAGGCTACCAAAAAGCGATGGATAGCAAAGAAGAAGCTGGCTGGCCAATGATTAGGCACGTTGCTAAACCTTTATTTTTTGGGGGGGTTGGGGGGGATCTTTTTTCCTTACTCTTGTTCAAGTTGATTCATTATTGTCCATATGGTCCTTTGAAGTTTGAAGTATCTATTTGAGGGTTGTGATTATGTAATTGGAAACTAGTATCGGATGCGGCAATTTTTTTGTGGAAGTCGTGATCCTTTCTTTGGATTTAATTTTTGTGATTTGGGGGTCAATTTCCTTATAACTTTGTTCAATATATAAGTATATACTCTTGAATGTTCTGATTTTTTTTCTTTTTTTTGGTTAAAGTTTATCCTTGGTCATGACTCATGAGTATTGCACAATTCATGCTCATTGGCTCATTCCTAATTCGCTGTAGGATCTTAGGCAGCATTGTTTTTGAGGGCAAGACAAAATTCTACTTAGGCCACAACAATTGGCATAGTGAAGCTCAAGCTGGTTTTCCTTCTTCCTAATTCATTTATGTGTTTAATGTAAATATTAAAAAGAGAATTTTAGGGTCTGAAAATCAGTATCTAAAATAAAGAAATAGGGATTTAAAAAGTTGTAGATTGTAATTTAAACTTACGTGAAGAAATATAATCTTCTGTTAGAGTTGGGGGAATTTTATCATAAAGTCCCTAAAATTCAATTAATCTATTTTGAATATAGTAGATTGGATTTGACTATGTCATCAACAATTTGTACAAGAGGAGAATTATGTCTACAACATTTTCCCAATACTTTCACAACAAATCCTAAGTAGGAGATTATTAGATGTTGTCAGCGGATAAAAAAATAATTTCATTGGTGGGTTCAAAATGATGCAAATCAATGTTTAAGGGGAAGTGTTAAGTCTACAACATTTTCATAATGTATTCACAACAAATCATTGGTGGTAAGCTGTTATCGGTTCTAATTTGAACTCACTACTAAAGTTACTTTTTTGCCCATTAGCAACAATAAGTAATAACACGCCACTTAAGATTTGTTGTAAAAATGTTGTAAACATAACATTTTTCATATTTAGATGTTGATGACATAAAAAATTCAATCCACTATTTCAAATTCAAAATGAAAATGAATGAATGCACAGGATTTTAGAAAACTTTATAATGGAGTCAATCTTAGGAACTGTGTATTAGGGTGATAGCAGAAGAACCTCAAAAAAATGATAGAGTAGTAATAAAAGTACTTGGAGCCAGTTTGCCATAACCCATAGACATAGTCAATCAATTCAGACCAAGTCAGATTTGGGCAAAACTTTATTGCTAAATAAAAGTGTTGATATATAATTGTACAACGTCTCTATTAAGATATCTTGATTAGTCCTCTCGCCAAGTACTTCTACAAGTTTCCTTCATGCATGTATAGAATATTGTTGCCGGCTCATCAGCTGATCTAGTCTGAAATTGTACATACGCAGCCCTTCCATGACCGCATTTGGGGCATGTTGCTGTCATAATAGAAAGGAGCAGGTAAGAAAGAAAGGAGAGGCGCAGAAAACAAAACAAAAAAAAGAAGAAGAAGCCGCAATTGCCATCTCTTGAAAATATTGTATATGTAATAGATAATCTTGCAAGAATGCAGCATTGGCAAGAACAACTGTAACACAATTGTAGCCTAAAGATAGTGATTCATGCTTCAAACTCCAAGCTTTGAGCACTAAATATTCAGATATTGGTTATGTAGTTGAACATCAATGATTAAGTTGTATTCCATCTAGTTGAGAGATATATTACATACAAAGTCAACAAAGACCAATAACTCAGATGTCTCAAATAATCCGAGATCACTAATTCTCTATACCCATGAGAGGGCTTAGCTTAATCATCTAAAAATTAATTGAACCTCATGCTACTACGCAACAAAACCTTTGGCCCATCTTCACCTAGTATGGTTAAAAATGTACAGTTGTTCACCGCTTTTTAACTCTATCAGTGTTCTAAAGCTATACATCCAACTTTATAACTTTGTCAAGATTTCAAAATCAACTAATAGATCATCAAACAACTGAATCGAAACCTCAGGCAGCTGGCAAGTTACCCATAACAATATTATAAACATGTAACATTAGCATAGAAGTGTTCATGCATCATCAAGATATCTAACAACTGAAAAAGAAAGTGCATTTATATTGGTCTATCCTATGCGATTCTACAAGCTGACAAGGTGATCATTTGTCTGTTCTATACAAGTACCAAATGTCTTCCCAAGTATATCCAACAGAACAAAGTGGTCTAGTTAACTCAGCATCCAAGGTCTCAATAACACCCCCACCACCAGTGTTCTGAAAAAATGGGGATTTAGAACAAATAGAAAGGCAGGATAATCAACAGAAACTCAACTTTACTCAACTCAACCATGCCATAATCCCAATTATTTTGGGGTTGACAACTGACTAGGGACTTTCAGTAATTAATAGGAATCGACCACATGTATTCTTCACCACCAATCTATCCTATTGAAATTCATACTCTTTGTTGTCTCCCTGCCTAACATACCCCTTTTCACTACTTCTACCCTATATTATTTTAGGCTTCCTTCAACCTATATCCATTCCATCCACTTAAATTAAATTAATCTTTCTCACTCAGTGCATAAATAAGTCTTTGTTGCACTTTACCAATCCATCATAAGTGAGAAACAAAGTGAAAAATAAGAAGCATTACCATGAAGTTTAACCCTTCCTATGAAACCTATAATTATATGCAACAATTTTGTAAACTACAGCTCATACAAATCAAGCTTCATTTCCATATAAACCATCTGAGAGATTAATGAACTACAGCTCACACATAGTAAATTTAACCATTTAGCATATAACACCCGGGATATACAAGAAATGGTTCGGTACTTTATAACTGATACAGATTGAGCATCATTTCCATAAAAACCAGCTGAGAGATTGATGAACTTCAACCCACACATTGAATAACCATTTTCAACAGCAGCAGCAGCAGCAGCAAGAAACATAAGCAGATAGGTGCACAATATATATAATTCTAGTAGCAAACAAAACCAGCTGATAAACTAAAATGCATACCCTTGCAAGGTCATCAGAGTTTAATTAGACAAAATTGGCATTACACTACATTATACAAAATAACTCTATTTTTTTCTCTTTTGAGTAAGGTAAATGCTTGAGCAGATAAGATAAGATACAAAATTACATCAATTTAAAGGGTATCTTTACCAGACATGACACAATAACACTAAAAGAACTAGCCATTATGCATAGACTAAATATTCTTTGAGCTAATACACTATTTTTAACAAATTACTATATCAATAGAATTACTTGTTACTCCATTTACAGACCTTTACTCTTCCCCTGACATCCCATTCTATTTCCACTAGAATGGAATATTACTTTACTTACAGCTCAATGAAATAAGCCTGCCGACCTTTTTTTATCATTATCTTCTAGAATTGAGTTCATACACTGGCTAATAGTTCGTTACTTAAAACTAAAAGAGAGTGAAAGAAAAAGAAAAATGAATCCACCAAGCACAAAACTTGAACAAGAGACGCACCATCAGTTTGAGATGCATTCTTCATGTCATCGTCAGTGATGACAGGTTCTAAATCCTTCTTATCCAAATGCATCTTTTTCTTTATCTTAACCTGCATTTATGAAATCACACACACATGCACACAAGTTATAAACTTCACAAAAGTACAAGAAGAAATCTTCATGTATTAATCAGTTTAACTACAATAAGACCAATGAACTACATACCTTGTTCTCTATGTAGCATACATAGGGACATGTTGAGCAGAAGAATCTGGAAGGGCGCCCCATATGGGGCAACTCATATTGCAGCATCGTCCCACAAGTAGGACAAAATTCCATTAGCTATCAGCTTCTAACACAAGCCCTCTCTCTGCAATTTGCTTTCTGATGTTAATACATTTCACGCACTACATTACTAACAAATCAAGAAAATATTTTTTAAGAATAACCCATTATAAATTTGACATTCAAAAGCATTAAAAATGAACCCCAGACAGAGTTCTACAAGATTCTAACTTGTATGATATTAGAGAAGCAAAATCAACAAAATTGCAATGAATCGAGTTATGGTGAATAAAGCGGAGCTTCAGAGAGACAAACCTTGCACACAGCCACGGGTGGTGGTTTTCGAAACTCAGACCGGGAAAAGTTTCACGACTGCCGTGGGTGGTGTTGAGTTGAAGGGAAGAGATTTGACTGTGGAATTAAAAAGCGAATGGAAGGAAGGAGGCAGGTATTTTGGGAGCGTAATAAACAAACGAAGGCAGCTCATGTGGGAATGGGCTAACCTTTGAAAGCCCACTCTCCTGTCGTGGGAAATAATAATATGACTCATTTTGGCCCATGTGTGGCAAAAAACCAGATTATTATGGAACCTGGGCACTGTTCCAATTCTCACCAAACTAACCACACCTTAACCCAGGTCGTACGAGCCCAATCGTTTGTGAGTTTTTTTGGGTGAGATATCGTGTCCCTCTGGCCCAAGCACAGAGAATAAAAGCGTGAGCTCTGAAAGGGCTATAAACGAGCCGAGTTTTGTCGAGTAGTGCATGTTTAAACTTGGCTCGTTAAAAAAAATAAAAAAACTCGAGTTTGGCTTAAGCTTGTAACAAGTCTAAAAATAGTGTTTGAGTTTGAGCTCATGGGAAAGCCAAAAAGCTTAAACTTGGCTTTGCTTAATTAATTAGTCAAGCCAAACTCGAGCTTAAAGCTCAAATTCGAGTTAAAGTCAAGTTTTTGAGTTTGAGATTTAAAAAAAATTACATTATTAAATGCTTAAATCTCTAAAATTAAGAAAAAAAGAAAAAGAAAATAGTATACTCTTTTTATCATGCATCTAGTTCTACTTATGATTAGTCATTATTCAAATTAATATTTATAAAATTAAATTCATTCATTTATTGTTCCTTGTCTACAATTTCAGCAATTGTTCAAAATACAATTTTTACATTCATGTTAGATGGTGAAGGACTAAAAAAAATACCTGTTTGTAACTATTATGAATGAGAAAATACTAACATGTTTCATAACTTTACTTTAGATAATTGATAAGAAAAGATCATATGTGGCCTACTTAATTATTTATTTATTTTTAAATGTAACTACAGTCTAAAGTGGTTCTTGATCAGTTTAAAGGAAAGAAAAAAATTAAGGTAATATAGGTAGTGGTCTCATGTTGGCCATGTCATTATTAAGATATGTGAAATAGTATATTTAGCTAACGCATATAAACTTATAAATGAGTTTATATTTGAATTGTCGTGTATCAAGCCTAATAGTTCACGAGCTTGTTCATGAACAAATTTTTTTGCTTGGACTCGGCTTGTTTATTAAACGAGCCTAAAACTAAGGCTCAAGCTTGGTTTATTTATAAACAGACAAACATGAACAAGTTTTTTATTGAGTCGAGCTTGAGTTGTTCATGATCGGCTTGGTTCATTTACAGCCCAAGCTTTGTTGTCGTGCCACCAACACCTAATCGTCGTGTGATGGTCTCAATATACGAAGTGACATCCATATAGGCGTCGGAGACTGCAAACGCTAGCAAGAGATGGAAAGAAGGTGGTGGTGCCGATGGAGATCGAGCGACAAGAAATAGGAATTTTAAAGGACTCTGTTTTGGATGAGCATAATGATGAACGATGGGGATGATTCGGGGTTTTCCTTGATGCTTATAGAGGGAGAATCTGAGTAGGATAGGGTGGTTGTGGAGGAAGTGGGTTCTGATGAGGGGTCTAATGAAGGTTGTGGGATGGTGGAATTTGCTCTAATAGATTCATATTGTTCAGACCTTTGAATGTGACTCTTTTGGCTGTATCGAATTCTATTAGGATCCATGAAAATCTTTCTAGTTTGTTGGAAGATGGTCTGTTTAGAAATCAAGCTTATTGGTCTTTCCCGCCTACACTAAAAACTAATTGGTCTATATTCTATATATTTCAACAATTTACTTTTGTGATAAAGCAAAAGGAACAATAAACAAATATTAATATAAGTAATAACACAAATAGATGTGATAGACAAACACAACAAATAGATATTGTATATATAAAAAGAAATTTGCAAATAATTAAAAACTCACAGACTAAATGTATGAAAGATGAATGATTCAGATCAAATCTTATGTTTGACACAATCTCCTTAAAGCAAATTTCGCCCCTCACACAATCATTGTGGTGTTTTGAGACTCACGGACGTCTACCTCTTAGGATAAAATGATCTACAGCATGAAAACGAAGCACACAAGGTCGTGCTCTCCGAACTACTTAATGTCTCTTTCTGTCTCTTTGACACAAAATGAAAATGCATAAAATATTCTCCTTGGGAGAGTTATTTCTATAAAAAAATATTTTGAATGAGGGATTATGAAAAATTATACGTTATTGTATAGACACTCTATTTCAATAATAATTGTTGTGCATATACTAACTGATGTAAAAAATTAAAATAATAAAATATTATTATTTGGACAAGTAGGCCCAATCCACATATACTAGAATCCCAACCCAATGTCTAACTCATGAGTATATAAACTCATATATTATCTCTTTTCTTTCCTATGTGGGACTCAATATTTTTACCACTTATAATAACATCTTCAAGTGAACATAAAAATTATCAATTTCTTATTCACCCCATGTTATTTTTCCAACAATCCCCCACATGAATAGAAATTGATAAACACAATGCAAATGATGATGTAGACATAGAGAGAGTAGAAGAAAAGTTACTATATCGAGAGAAGTAGCTTGTGGCTTTGAACTTTCCTTTGTGAAAGACTATTGGACATACTAACTAACCAGTGAACATGATGTCTTGAATTATTCAGTCGTTTGTGTATACCAAGACAACAGAATTTACATAGTTCCTTTTCTAACATATTTCGTTCTTATAATTGTGTTTATTTCGGCTCTGAACATATCCCGGTAAATTCATGAAGTGCTTTAAAGAATTCAGCCTTGAAACTCTCATAGAAGCGACCCACTTCACACTCACATAGGTGACTCTTATTAAAAGTATCTTGCTATACCCTACTTGGAATTCCAAGATATAAAAATCATTAAAAGTAAAGCTTACTCTGAACATCGTTTATAGACATCACTATTTCATCATAGGAACAAGAGGGATATGTTATCTACATAGTGATAAAGCTAATCTCCATGATTCAATTGTCCCTTTGAACCTAGATCTTGGGATCTCCAGTCAGCTAGGTTGGTTTGCCATCTCGGAGACTTTTATGTCATAAGCTTTAACACTATTCTCTTCGATGAGCAGTTTGCTTGTTCTCTACTCAAACTTTTGGTTAACGGATCTACTATATTCTCTTTCGACTTTATGAAGTCAATGGAAATAATTCCATTAGAGACCAACTGCCTCACAGTATTATGTCTTCGACGTATATGTCGAGACTTGCCATTGTACATATGAATCTGTGCCCTACCTATGGCTGATTTGCTATCACAATGTATACAAACAGGAGGCACAAGTTTTATCCACATTGGCATATCCTCCAGAAAATGACGAAGTCACTCTACTTCTTCTCCTGCTTTGTCCAATGCGATAAATTCTAATTCCATTGTAGATCTAGCAATGCATGTTTGTTTAGAAGAATTCCAAGATACCGTTGCACCACCAAGTGTAAAGGGATATCGACTCGCAGATTTGGTGTCTTTTGTCTTGGATATCCAATTAGCATCACTATACACTTCTAGTACAGCTAGATACCGAGTGTAGTGCAACTCATATTTTAGGGTGTGTTTCAAATACCTCAAAACCCTAACTAATGCCTTCTAGTGGTCTTCCCCTATATTACTAGTGTATCTACTCAACCTGCTTACAGAATATGCTATGTCTATGTCTGATCTAGTGTAATTCATGATATACATAAGACTACCTATTATTCTTAAATACTCCAATTGAGATATTCCTTGGCCTTTGTTCTTAGTTAGATGTAAATTTACATCTATAGGTGTTCTCACTGGACTCTCATCATAGTTCTTGAATTTCTCAAGAACTTTCTTAACATAATGTGATTGAGATACGACAAGTCCATAAAATTTTCTAGAAATCTTCATTCCTAGTATCACATCTGCAACACCTAAATCTTCATGTCAAACTCACTAGCCAACATTTTTTTGGTAGCTTTAATGATATCATTATTGCTACCTATAATGAGCATATCATCAACATAGAGACACACAATGACATACCATTGGTAGTATTGTTAATATACACACATTTGTCACACTCTTTGATTCTAAATCTATTTGACATTATTGCATTATCAAATTTCTCATGCCATTGCTTTGGAGTTTGCTTTTATCCATAAAGAGATTTAACAAGCCTACACACTTTCTTTTCCTAACCAGGGACAATGAACCCTCGGGTTGTTCCATATAAATCTCCTCATTTAATTCACCATTTAAGAATGCAGTTTTTACATCCATTTGATGTATTTCAAGGTTATGCAACGCTGCAATAGTTATCAACATCCAAATGGATGTTATTCTTGTAACAGGTGAATATGTATCAAAATAATCCACACCTTTTTTTTGTTTGTAACCCTTTACAACAAGTTTTGCCTTGTATTTGTCAATAGATCCATCAGCTTTCAGTTTTCTCTTGAATATCCATTTATATCCTAGAGGTTTACAACCAGGTATAAGATCCACTAATTCCCATGTATGATTTTGTAAGATGGATTCAATCTTACTATTGACAGCTTCTTTCCAAAAATGCGCCTCAGGTGTAGAAATAGCTTCCTTGAAGTTTTGAGGTTCATCTTCTAACATATAAGTTAGAAAATTTGGACTAAACAATTTTAATGTTTTAGCCCTCTTATTTTGTCTAGGTTCAACCTCATTTCTCTTTTCCATTAACTCTTGATCATAAGAGGTACTAGATTTAGACTCAAAGTTTCTCTTAAAAGAACTTGATACTTGTATGGATTTGTAAGGAAATATTTCTTCAAAAATATTGCATTCCTTGATTCAATAATGGTATTCACATTCATGTCAAAAACGTCAGATTTATGAATTAGAAACTAATATGCACTGATATTATAAGCATAACCAATAAAAACACAATCCACTGATTTTGATCTATCTTTATCCTTTTAGGAATAAGGACAACCACCTTTGCCAAACACCCCCACACCTTTATGAATTGATATGAATGCTTTTTACCTTTCCATAATGCATATGGCGTCTTCTTGGTTTTTTTGTAGACAATTTATTAAGAATATAATTGGCAGAAAGAATAGCTTCCCCCCACAAGTTCTGCAGTAAACCGGGACTTATCAACATAGCATTCATCATTTCTTTCAAGGTTCTATTTTTCCTTTCAACAATTCCATTTTATTGAGGTGAATAAGGTGCAGTGGTTTGATGAACAATACCATGCCGTAAACAGAACTCACTAAAAGGTGATTCATATTTCCCACCTCTATCACTCCTTAGAACCTTAATCTTTTTGTTGAATTGATTCTCAACCACATTCTTATATTGTATGAATGCCTCAATTGCCTCATCCTTGCTCCTTAGCAAGTACACATAACAGTTTCTAGTGCAATCATCTATAAAAGTGGTGAAATATTTCTTACCACCTCTAGTTTGTACAGATTTCATGTCACATACATCACTATGTATTAAATCTAGAGGTTCAGTGCTTCTTTTAACTGATTTAAAAAATGTTCTAGCTATCTTAGTTTCCACACAAGTTTTACATTTATGATCAAAATCAATTTCAAATTTAGACAATAAATTTAAATTGATTAGTCTATGTAAAGTATGATAATTAATATAACCCAATCTACTATGCCATACATTAGATGACTCAAGCATGTAAACAAAAGATGTACCCTTATTATTATCAATAGTAGAAAAAGCAGTCATTACATTTATCTTAAACAAGCCATTTCTCAAATATTCTTTGCCCACATACATTCCACTCTTAAAGAGTGAAAATTTATCAGATTCAAAGACCAACTTAAAACCATTCTTGCTCAACAATGAGCCAAATATAAGGTTCTTTTGAATTTCTGGCACATGCAGTACATCCTTCAAAGTAAGAGACTTGCTCGTAGTCATTTTGAGCGCAATCTTTCTAATTCCTTCAATTTTAGAGGTTGAGAAATTTCCCATGAAAATTTTTCCTCCATTACCCACATGATTATATATAGAAAATATTTTCTTTTCTGAACATACATGGCGAGTAACCCCAGTGTCCACCCACCATTCCTTGGTATTTCCTCCTACCAAGTTCACTTCAGAAATCAGTGCAGAAAGGTTCATGTCGCTTTGAGCCACAACAAGATTTTCACAACAATTTCGTTTGAAATTTGTGTTCAACAAAGTTCAAACAAATTGAATCCTCAAAACCAGCCAAGTTTAAAAAATAAATATAAATATTTACTTTCAAACGTTACTGTGCAAAATAGAAAGTAAAGCTAATTGTAGAAACAGAGCAGGCACAATGCAAACACAATAAACATAAGAATCTAAAAGGCCCAACTAAGCAATAAACTGTAAGAGACAAAATAAGCGTAATATTATATAATATTATCAAAACTACCAACACTGTCAAGCACGAAATCAGCTTTATCAAATGCTTAGAAAATATCTAAGACACTAATCCAATGATTCTATACAAATATCTAAATTCAACCCATGGAAAACAAAAACCCACAAACAGTATCAAAAGTCAAACCGACACCAAAACTTAATAAAAGACACAAACCATTAACTTTATAATAGGTCAAAGTTGATATTGCGCGACAAACCCACAAAATCAAAACCCAGTTTTTTCAAGATCTGCCCAAGAGTATAAAATTGCTGATAAAAATTTTCAACAAACCCGAAATTCCTCTCACCATAAATCACAAAAATAAATTAAAATATATAAGTCTGCTTCAAGATTGTTGGATATATTTTAACAATTTACTTTTGCGATAAAGCAAAAAGAACAACAAACAGATCTAAATATAAGCAATAACACAAATAGATATGATAGACAAACATAATTAATAGATACTGTATATATAAGAAAAAATTTGCAAATAATTAAAAACTCACAGATTAAATGCGTGAAGAATGAATGATTCAGATTAAGTCTTATGTTTGACACAATCTTCTTAAAACAAATTTCGCCCCTCACACAATTACTGTGGTGCTTTGAGACTCACGGACGTTTGTCTCCCAGGATAAAATGATCTATAGCATAAAAATGAAGCACACAAGGTCGTACTCTCCGAACTACTCAATGTCTTTTTTTCTCTCTTTGACACAAAATGAAAATACACAAAATATTCTACTCGGGAGATTTTTTTTTTTTTTAATTTATGAATAAGGGTTTATGAAAAATTATAAATTATTGAACAGACACTCTGTTTCAGTAATAATTGTTGTGCATAGACTAACTGACTCAAAAAATTAAAATAACAAAATATTATTATTTGGACAAGTAGGTCCAGTCCACATATGCCAAAAGCCCAACCCAATATCTAACTCATGAGAATATAAACTCAAAATATTATCTCTTTCCTTTCCTATGTGGAACTCAGGATTTTTACCACTTTTAATAAAATCTTCAAGTGAACATAGAAAACATCAATTTTTTATTCACTTCATGCTATTTTTCCAACTGTCTATTGGGTTCAATCCACGTAAATTTACACTTGAACTATTCATTCTACCTTAGGGTTCTATTATTGTGTTGTCACCAAATAAATGAATAGTAATATATATTATATTACAACATCTTGTATTCCTTATAATACTTATTTCTATTCTATGTAATTATTGTTATAGTCCACCAAACTTACCCTTAATTTAATGACAGTGTAATGAAGTGGAGTATTTTTTTTTTTCCTCCCTTTTTTGAGAAGATAATCAAGTAAGAGCATTCACACAGGTATATGTAAAAATTACCGTCTATTTTAGAATGAGAGCCTTTTTTTGTTTTACCTGACCATTTTCAAAACATCCATATATGATTATCTATTCGATACTCTATTTCATTTAAATATTTATTTTTCTTGATTTTTTTAATCGTTTCGTTTTCTTCATGTACAACAATCAATATTCACTCTCTTTCTTCACTATCAAGAAACACAAATAAATAATAAATAATTGTTTTGCATAAACTACAGTAACTTGTATATTTACCACCGTGTACCCTTGGTGTGGTGGTCATTCTACAAATCTAAATACTTGTGGGGTGTGAGGGGAAAAAGTCGGAGTTCAAGTCAGGGTTCAAGTCTACAAGAAGTCTACAAGAGGTAGCTTCACACGCATATACACTTACAAGGGCGGAGCTAAAAATTTTGGTTTGGGAGGGGGGGGGGGAAGTTGTGGTGCTAATATATTAGTTAAGACAAACCTCTACACACACACACACACACACACACACACACACACACACACACACACATATATAAATTAATTTACTAATATAATTTATCATCTTCTAAATTTTAATGAGTATATAAAAGTCATGTATTTCTTCTATTAGACATGTACAAAAATTTATCATTTTCTATATAGTTTAATTTGTTAAACCTCTTAAATTATATGATTTTAATATAATTTCTCTTTCTTTTAAGAGCACCATTAAAATGACTCAAAATTTGGGGTGGGCCAACTTCAATTTTTACATGCTGCATTTTTTAAAATGTAAATAATATACATACTATAAATTAATTTTTTAAAATTTTGGAGGGGCCTTGGCCCCCCCACCCTTGTGTGTAGCTCCGCCACAGTACACTTAGATTAAACTAGAGTAGAAATTCTATCTTGTATAAAAAAAATAAAATAAAATAAAAACTTGTATATTTGCATAAGAACTATAGCAAAATCTCATTTTGCATAACCAGTTGATAATTTGATTAAGGTAAATTTTTAGCTTTATGCTATTTTAGATGAGCTAGTGCGAATGCTCAAGTTAGGGACACATAGGGCTATAAACAAGCCAAGTTTTGTCAAGTAGTGCATGTTCAAACTTGGCTCGTAAGCTTCTAAGGATCTTTTCAATTATGCCCCTGTAATTTTCAAATAAATATATATATATATATATATATATATATATATATAAATGGCTTAAATACAAGGAAATACACGATTAGTATTTAGAGCATTCTCATCCACTGCTCTCAAAATAGTGTTTTTAGCTTTAAAATTATTGAGGTTTTTGCATGTTGCTAAAGTAATTTATATTGCAGTAACATCTAATCATCTATATCTCTTAAACAAGTATTACTATCTTCTACCCCCAATTATTTTACTCTTACAAAAAAAGAATAGGGTATAAGATGTAAATAAAGTAGTTTTTTCACCATGCAAACTGTTTTTTAATTTAATGCATTTTCGAATGTGACTGCTCTTAGAGTTTAGAGCATTAACGATTTTAGTCCACCTTTTTTAGTGCAAAGGATTTACGTAAAGTAATTCTTTTTTTTAATCATTTAGATGATCTGATAAAACCAAAAAAAAAAAGAAAAAAGAAACTAATAGTCACTAGTTTATAGGAACAAAAAATGGTCATTTTAAATTTGTTAGGTACTAAAAGATATCACTTTAAAATTGTTAGAAACTAAAAACGATAGCTTTATTGTAAAAAAAAGAAAAGAAAAGATAGCTTTATTATAAACTGTATCTTCATTGTGGGCACTTCTCTCCCTCTGGTTGTTGTTTTCTGATGGGTAGGTGCTAAACTATTCCTTACTTACTACTCCCTAATCAAGCAACAAGAATCAACTTGATTTAATTAAATGTTTACTTCTCACTTAAAAATAAATAAATAAATGAGGACGGCAATTATGTATTTACTTCTTAAAGTATTATATTATTGAGTGTTTTTTTTATTTGTTATGTTACTATTTTTTGGGGTTATATTGGCGTGGATCATTGTGATTTTAATGCTAATAGGACTCATTACTCATATTCTAAACCTGTCTTTATCAACCCCATTTGTTTATTCAATGTTCTGTACCTTGTTTAGAATCTTTGCTCAATCACCTATCCTGGTTTTTTCCTTTTCATTAAACTATATCTCTATCATTGAAGCCACAATGTTTTTATTTGAACTAATCTTTTCAAATCCAAAACCTGGCTTATAGAGACGATTGGCCAAGTAATTTGTTTTCAGTCTTCTGAAAGGAGATGTTTGGCTTGTTGGTTAACAATTTGCTAATTACTTCCCATTTGTCCTGATTTTTTTTTTCAGTTTTTGTGGGGGCAGTACATTGATTGGTATTAAGGAAATTCAACAATGAAGGACTTGGGTGGGTCAAGGTTGTACAGCTGCTTTAGGTGCCGCAATAATGTGTCCCGGCACGATGATATCGTTTCTAAAGATTTTCAGGTGAACTCACTCCTGATCATCGTCTCCAAGTTTTGACACTGCAACTTTTTTAATATCTGTGCTCAAACCAATAAATATTTGTATGATTAGTTTAGTGTATGAGTCTATGAGATTCAAAATTCAAAGAGTGTTTTGTGGTAGCCATAGGTGCAAATTCAAAACAATTTCTTTGTTTATACAAAGCCATATTTATATGTAACTCACAGTTTTGTGTCCAGTTGAAGCGAAACTTGCATGTCAGATGGATAAAGGTTAATATAGTTTATACTAATTTTCATGTGTTTCAGTGTTGGTTTTCTACACTGCATACATGGTCCTGTGAATTCTTAAAACCTCTTTTGGTGTTCCTAAATGAAACATGCTGCTCAATGTTTTCTCCAAGATTTAATTTTTCTCAACATTTGTGTACAAAATTTTATTTTTTCTAGTCGGGCAACAACAGAGCCTTTCTGTTCTCCCACGCGATGAACATTGTGGAAGGGCCTAAAGAGGATCGGAACCTTCTTACAGGTCTTCACACGATTGCTGATGTATTTTGCTCGGATTGCGGGGAATTGTTGGGTTGGAAATACTTACGAGCTTATGAGGAATCCCAGAAGTACAAAGAAGGGAAAATCATACTTGAAAAGTTTAAGATCATCAAGGATAGTTGGTAGCACACAGAAATGGCTGTGAATTCCTCTATTTCTTGTTGACACAAGCTACCTCATTCTTCATTATGTTCATCTTGTGCAAAGACTTGAATGTCATTGATTATTAAAAGAATGAAAAAGTCATTGTTCTTGTATATAGATAGAACTTGTGCAAAAGTGCCTTGCCTTACACGTTATGGTATCATTTATGAATAAATTGAAAAGGTAGTCCGCTATTTAGGAATGAAAAGTTGGAAACTTCTGTAGTGATCATTCTTCTTCATTTGTCTAAAATTTGTGTTAGCAATCAATAAAAGGTGAATTTTCTACCTAACAAGGTACCAAATGTCTTGTATATTTAATACTTGGCAATTTCTTTGTAGCTTCATGTTTTCTGTCTGAGTCACCAACCTTGAAATTGATCTATTGTTACTTTGTTACTACTAGCTGGGGAATATGAGACTGCTAAAAGCATGTAAAATCAGGTTTCCAATCACCTCAAAAGTCATGTTGGTCTCTTATTGTTTGCATCATAGGGAAAATCACCAAACAGCTAAGCCTAAGTTTACTATTGCAAACAACAAAAACACAAAAGTAGAGCATCAATAATTTCTTTTCACCTTTCCTTGTAAAGTGCAAACAAGTAAAGAGACGCAAATGGAAGGGCTTGACCGTTTTGTTGTGTTTTTTTTTTTTTTTGACGGTAAACCAGACTGAATTTCATTAACTTGGACCAAAGTCCATTGAAATTACATCACTCAATATTTGAGATTCAATAATGGGAGGAGTGTCCTCAACCCATATTGCACAATCCGCTACATTTCTAGCATCGCTAGCTAGCAGATGAGCAGCAACATTGTTGCATCTTCTTGGGAGATCGTTTTGTTGTGTTAATTGTACTCTTGTGGTCACCAAACCTTGAATATAAACTCAAATGAGTTAAAATTCCACATGTTCCTAGATTTTGAATTTATCTTGTGTCTTAAATAAACTTTATTTGTCTCTACTAAACTTCAAGTTACCTAAATAAAATTATGTTTGAAAATTTTGAGTCCTTAAATTTTAGAATGAAGAATTTCCAAAAAATGACAGGCAATATTATACTTGCGTACAAGATATAAAAAATTTTATGGGCTAGTTTTATCTATTTTGGTTGTAATTCTCAAAAGACAATAATAGTGAGTTTTGACGTTTCACATATCAAAGATGAGACTTTCCAAATTTTCAATTCGATCGCATCCCATATGATGATCAAGGTGTGGAAGTTGTAGGTATTGAGAACTCTATGGAAGGTACATCCCAAGTTTTAATGTTATATAATGCAACAAACACCATTTTTCAGAACATATTTCATAAGTTATTATTGACTTATTGTTTCTTCATAAGTTATTATTGACTTATTGTTTCTTGCCCACTGGCCTCACCTATTTTTTTTTTTTTTTTTTTTTTTTTTTTTTTTTTCACTACCATTTACAGCTTAACATCTTAGTAGTTGTGAAAAGTAACTTGTGTGAAAAGTATTTTTTACATTTTTGAACAGTTGTTTAATAGTTGAGTTTCATCAAGTCACACTTAATAGTTGAATCAAGTCACACTTAAGAAAATCGTGATGTTCTAGGGACTGGGACGGCATGATCCTTGCATAATAGTAATAGTGGCAAAAGTAATGCCCAGTCTAGCAACTCTTAGAAGTAACCAATGGGCTAATCGTATAGCATATTGCTTCCTTGGGGAGGTTGATATCTGGGTTTCAATCTTTGTCTTACCATACCAAAAAACCTTAACTTAAAAAAAAAGATTTATTATTGTTTATACAATTGTAGTGGTTTTCCTTTATCTTTTATAATGAGTACTTATCCCCTTTGATAGTATTTTCTGTCATATTAATAGAAATTTAAAAAAAAAATTGCAAAAAGCATTGGGCCCATACATTAATATCTTGATGCCCTCTAATGTGAAAAATACATCATGTGCATAACTGTCAACGACCTTTTGGGTGTTTATCAAGGGAGACATCCCAAAGTTAAATCCCCCATAAGTCATGGCGCTCCTAATCCTAATAATTTTTAAAGATTTTGCCACAAAACAAAAAATGATTCCATCAAAAAAAATAAACTAATTTTTTAAGAAAAATAAAAATAAAAAAAGTTAAAAAATTATAATATCCCATAAAAAATAATAAGATTATAAAATTTATAAGTAAATTATACAAATTTTATAAAAGTTTCGCTTAAATTCATTATTTTGTGAATATATGCGTGAAAATTCTTTAATGATTTGAATACAATTAGGTTTAAGGCATATAGCTAAAGAAATTTCATTTTCAAGTCTATAATAAAGTACCTATTTAATATGAGTAATAAAATAATAAGAAGTTTTCTCACGCAAGTTCCAACTGTGCATTTTTTTTTTCTATGTGCTGATATGCTTAGTTTTCATAATTTTCTTGAATAAAATTTTTTTTCTTCAATTTAATGTTACGTACTTTCTCTTAATTTCTAGTATGTAATTTTTTTTTTTTTTTTTTGAGAAGAAAGTACGTAATTTGTTGGCCTTTGGGGTAGGGAAGAGTGAAATGTTACATAACATGCCAATTAAAAAGAAAACCAATTTTTTTGAGATATTGATTGTAATGATAGTTTCCAACAAATGATTCGTGATTGTAAAGTTGTTATTTACAACTGTGGGGGGTAAAAGCGTCAAAACACCACGTAGGCCTGGGGCCTGGTCCGAGGACGGGGCTCCATGGAAGGGGTCCTGGATATGGCCTCCTACAACGGGGGCCGAAACGCCCGCCGACCAGGCTGCCGGTCGAATTTGTACTGGTCCGAGGAAAAGGTATCCTCGGACTAAGAGACCCTTGTCCGAGGAGCGTAGCTCGTGGTCCAGGGAAGGACTCCTAAAGCTCCGCGAATCGTTCCCCGCCCCAACGGGACACCGAGGAGGGGGACAAGAAGTACGTGCACCATACAAAGCTACTGCCACCGCATTAAATGCCTTCCACCTACCCGCCTGGCCGCATTAATAAGGAAATGACTTCTAAGGGGATGGTAGACAGCCCTAAGGGCATTGGGGAGCGTTTTCAGGGAAAGGACAGGTGAGAATCAGAGATGGGGAGTATAAATAGAGAAGGGGGAACTACTGGAAGGGGATCCGGATTTTTCAAAAGGAAAAGAAGAACACTCTCTCTCGCTCTCTCGTGAAGAACAGAACGCCAGTTAGCTCAGAAACTCCTCGGCTCACGCCCGATAAGGGAAAAAGGCCACCCCATCAGTCAGTCATATCCCAGAAGTGGACTTGGAACTCACACCACAGCCTTCCAAAGCACCAAGAGGTCTAGGCTTTAAGCCCATTCTCTACAAATTCTATTGTAAAGGCCACTTGGGCCGGCCCAGTCACTCATTTGGGCCAAAGGCCTACTTTGTGCTCCTACAATTGGCGCCGTCTGTGGGAAGCCTAGACAAAAGGGACTGGAAGGATCATGGAAGGTTCAGGTTCACGTCATGCAGAGTCCAGGGGGTCCCAGCGTGAGGACCAATTTGCACAATTAGAACGGGAAGGAGAGCGCGAAGCCAGCGTGCGCACTGAGCATAGACGCGGGAGGAGCCACGCACGCGACGGAAGTAGAACCTCCCGCGAAAAGAGTGTCGAGACCCTACAAAGGGAGGTTGACCGTTTGAGGAAGAAGCTGCACCGGGGGAAACGCAGGCGCGCTCCCTCCCCTTCAGACCAGTCCTCAACGGACGCTAGCAGTAGCTCCGACAGTACCAGGTTGAGGACCCCCCATTGCGAGTCCTCTTTGCAGGAAGACGAACACCGTCGCCAGCCTAAGGATAAGGGGACGTCCTCTAGAGGCCTAGCCAACAATGCACTGAGCAGGGCGCTCCTCCAGATTTCCAGGTCACCCTTCACGCGGAGAATTGAGAGGGGAAAACTCTCAAGACGGTTCACTCAGCCAACCTTCACAATTTATAATGGGAGAACAGACCCAATGGAACACGTGAGCCACTTCAGCCAGAGAATGGCGGTGCACTCGAAGAATGAGACCCTGATGTGCAAGGTCTTCCCTTCCAGCCTGGGACCCGTCACGATGAGATGGTTCAACAGCCTAAAGGCGGGCTCTGTCAACTCCTTCTCGGAGCTCACTAGGGCATTCAGCTCGCGGTTCATCACGTGCAGCAGAATCCCTCGACCCCTAGATTCACTGTTGTCCATGGCCATGAGAGAGGGGGAAACCCAAAGGGCCTATACTGACAGATATTGGGCGATGTACAACGAGATCAATGGGGACTTTGACGAAGTTGCCATCAGTACCTTCAAGGTCGGCCTTCCAAACGAGCACGACCTGAGGAAGTCACTAACCAGGAGGCTTGTCAAGAGCGTGCGTCGCCTCATGGACCGCATTGACGAGTACACGCGGGTGGAGGAGGATCAGTTGCAAGTCAAGGCCAGGGTGAAGGCTATCCCTCAAGAGAGGAGGGATTTCAGGTCGGACAGGTACAACAACGTTAGGCCGAGGAGGGAGTTCGTCGGGCAACCTCGTCGGACGCCCACACAGGTGGTCGGCATCGTGTTTCGCGAACCCATACAGCAGGTATTTGAGAAAATCCGCCATGAGCCCTATTTCAGGCGGCCCAACAAAATGACGGGAGATCCCACAAAGTGAAACCAAAACCTCCACTGCCAGTACCATCAAGAGCACGACCATACGACCGAGAACTGCAAGAGCTTACGGTACTACCTAGAACAGCTGACAAAGGAGGGAAAGTTGAGAGAGTTGGTACATCAACACGAAGGGCAGAGAGAGCACCCTGGGCCGTCAAGCCAGAGCCACCACGCCCCGAGGCCTCCTCTGGGAACCATCAACCTCATCCTCGCTGCCCCTAGAAGAACTGGCTCGCACCCGTCCCGGGTGATGTCTGTGGCACGAGCCCACGTTGAGGGCCCTAGCTCCAAGACGAAGAGGATTAGGGGCAACGAGCCCCCCACTCTTGCCTTCTCGGACGCTGACAAGGAAGGGACCATCCAACCCCACGATGACGCCCTGGTCATAATGCTGAGAATCGGAGGCTACGACGTAAAGAGGGTGATGGTGGACTAGGGAAGCGGCGCAGACATCATGTATCCCGACCTGTACAAGGGGCTGAACTTGAGGGAGGAGGACCTCTCGGCCTACGACTCGCCCCTGATAAGCTTCGAAGGAAAGGTGGTGATCCCCAAGGGGCAGATCAGGTTGCCTGTACAGTCAGGGCCAACAGTGGTCGAGGTAGATTTCATCGTGGTGGATGCCTACTCCCCGTACACAGCCATTGTGGGGAGACCCTGGCTGCATGCCCTAGGGGCTGTCTCCTCCACCCTCCTCGCCAAGGTGAAGTTCCCTTTCGGCGGCCGGGTCGAGGAAATCACCGGGAGTCAGTCCGCGGCAAGGCAGTGCAATACTACGCAGGCCAGACCCCGAACCTGCGGCTCCGGTAGCTCCGACCTCATAGCAATTAGCCTCTTCTGCCACTGCCGTAACAACAGTGGTGGAGGAGCCCGCGTGTGAAGGGTTAGACAGGGTCCCTGTAGACGACGACCCAGAGAGGTTCTTCCAAATTGGGGCTCAGCTGCCGACCGAAGAAAAGGAGGAGTTGGTCGCGTTCTTGAGAGGGAACCTCGACGTGTTCGCCTGGGATGAGCATGAGATGCCTGGAATCGACCCAAGTTTCATATGCCACCATCTGAACGTTAACTCGATGGCAGTGCCGAAGAAACAACCTCCTCGGCGCTCCTCCGCGAAACACTCCGAGGCCGTGAAGGAGGAGGTCACCAAGCTCAAAAGGGCTGGAGCCATCAAGGAAGTGTTCTACCCAGAATGGTTGGCGCACACAGTCGTGGTAAAGAAGAAAAATGGGAAATGGAGAGTGTGCGTAGACTTCACAGACCTCAACAAGGCCTGTCCCAAGGACCCTTTCCCTATGCCACGCATAGATCAACTGGTAGATGCGACAGTCGGCCACCCTCGTATGAGTTTCCTGGACGCCTTTCAGGGGTACCATCAGATACCTTTGGCTTTAGAGGACCAGGAGAAAACTGCCTTTGTGACCCCCACCGGCAACTACCATTATAAGGTAATGCCCTTCGGTCTGAAGAACGCAGGGGCTACCTATCAGAGGATGATGACTCGGATGTTCGAGACACAGTTGGGAAAAACCATCGAAGTATATGTAGACGACATGGTTGTGAAGAGCAAGGCCGTATCGGACCATTTGGCCGACCTGGACAGCACGTTCTAGACTTTGCGGAAACATAAGTTACGGCTGAATGCCTCTAAATGCTCCTTCGGCGTAGGGTCTGGTAAATTCCTAGGCTACATGCTTACTCACAGGGGTATTGAGGCCAACCCCGAATAGATCTCAGCGATCTGTAATCTACAACCGCCTCGAAACCTGAAGGAGGTCCAAAAGCTAGCTGGAATGACGACTACTTTTAGCAGATTCATCTCTCGATCTGCAGACAGGTGCCGGCCATTCTTCCAGCTGCTGAACAAGTGGAAGGGATTCGAATGGACCGAGGAATGCTAGTTGGCGTTCCAACAGCTGAAGGAATACCTCTCTCGGCCACCCATCTTGTCTTGCCCCGATCCAGACGAGGTGCTGTTTGCATACCTAGCTGTGGCTGCCCACGCTGTGAGCCTGGTTCTGATACGAGACGACAACGGCGTACAAAGGCCGGTATACTACGTGAGGAAGTCTCTGCAGGAGGCCGAGATCCGGTATTTACCATTGGAAAAGGCGGTCCTGGCCATAGTGCACGCGACCCGTCGGCTCCCCCACTATTTTCAGTCTCATACGGTCGTAGTGCTAACCCAACTCCCGATTAAGTCTGTGCTGCGGAGCGCGGATTACTCCAGCAGGATCGCAAAATGGGGAACTTACCTGGGGGCCTTCGACTTTAAGTACTTTTCGCGCACATCTGTGAAGGGGCAAGTCTTGGCCAACCTGATGGCGGAATTCACTGAGCCTTCCCTAAAGGAGAGCCTTGAGGGATGTAGCTTGGGGGGAAGGCGAGTTGACATAATCTTGAACGGCAAACCTCCGGTATGGGAAGCATATGTGGACGGAGCGTCGAACCAGAGAGGTTCTGGGGCTGGGATAGTCTTGATATCCCTGGACGGGGTCGTCATTGAAAAGTCTTTGAGGATAGCGTTTCCAGCTACCAACAACAAGGCCGAGTACGAAGCCTTGCTTGTGAGAATGGACATGGTTCGAAAACTGGGGGGTAAGGCAGTGCGGGCGTTCTCAGACTCGCAGCTGGTGGTCGGCCAAGTGGAAGGGAAGTTGGAAGCCAGGGAACCGAGAATGCACGAGTATTTAGCCTGCGCCAAGCACCTGTAGGCCAAGTTTGAATCCTTCGCCCTATCGCATGTCTCCAGGAGCGAAAACACGCACGCAGACTCGCTGGCCACTCTGGCAACCTCGTCGGCACAGGGCTTGCCTCGGGTTATTCTCGTAGAGGATTTAATCAGGCCAGCCGGGCCGGGCTATCAGGCCATCCAGGTCCAACAAGTCGGAACAGGGCCTTGTTGGATGGACCCCATAGTATCGTACCTCAAACACGACACGCTGCCGAACGACAAGACTGAGGCTGACAAGATCCGCAGGAAGGCTCCTTGGTTTTGGTTATCCGAGGACGAGAAGCTCTATAAACGCTCGTTCTCGGGACCCTACCTGCTGTGTGTACACCCCGACGGGACAGAGCAGCTCTTAAAGGAGTTGCATGAGGGAATTTGCGGCAGCCACACAGGAGGCCGGTCATTAGCTCACAAGGCCCTCACCTAGGGGTACTAGTGGCCGAATATGCAGAGGGAATCCCAAGAGTACGCGAGGAAATGCAACCAATGTCAGAGGTTCGCGCCCAATATCCACCAGCCAGGAGGTCTGCTTAACCCGTTGGCCAGCCCTTAGCCGTTTGCCCAGTAGAGATTGGACATATTGGGACCGTTTTCGAGGGCAACAGGCAACAAGCGATGGTTGCTCGTTGGGACAGACTATTTTACCAAATGGGTAGAGGCCAAGGCACTCTCGAACATCCGGGACGCGGACGCGAAGAGATTCGTCTGGAAAAACATCATCACCAGATTCGGGGTCCCACGTGCTCTCATCTCGGACAATGGACTGCAGTTCGACAGCAAAGCCTTCAGGGAGTATTGTGGGGACTTCGGCATCACGAACAGGTATTCTTCCCCAGCCTACCCGTAGGGGAATGGGCAAGCCGAAGCGACCAACAAGTCGATAGTTAATGGACTCAAGAAAAAGCTTGACGATGCCAAGGGCAGGTGGGTGGACGAGGTACCGCACGTGCTGTGGACTTACCGGACCACGCCGCAGAGATCCACGGGCGAGACCCCATTTGCGATGACATATGGCGCCGAGGCTGTAATCCCGGTGGAGGTGGGGTTCCCAACAACGAGGACGCAGTCTTTCACCTCGGCTACCAATGACAACATGCTGCTCAAGGGGCTGGACTTGGTAGAGGAAAGGCGTGAAAGCGCTATGGTTCGGCTGGCCGCTACCAACAAAGGCTCAAACAAGGGTACGACTCTCGTGTGCGATCTAGACCTCTCGCTCCGGGAGACCTAGTCTTAAAGAAGATCGTCGGAACCGCTAAAGACCCCTCGTGGGGAAAGTTGGGGCCAAACTGGGAGGGACCCTACCGCATTACCTCAGTGGCCGGCATAGGGACATACTATCTAGCCGACTTGGAAAACAAGCGTGTAAAACGACCATGGAATGTAAATAACCTTCGAAGGTATTACTACTAATGTAAAGCGTCCCTACCTTGTATTCGGATATCGATATGCTACACTGGTTGTTAATACTTTAATTTCCAATCAATTTTTATTAAGTGTTAATGTCAACCTTGGTTAAGCCAGGTCCTCGGACCGTCTACCTTGGGAAAATTTAACATACTCCAATCAATTTTTGTTAAGTGTTAATGTCAACCTTGGTTAAGCCAGGTCCTCAGACCTTCTACCTTGGGAAAATTGAACACGCTCGATTCAATTTTTATTAAGTGTTAATGTCAACCTTGGTTAAGCCATGTCCTCGGACCTTCTACCTTGGGAAAATTTAACACGCTCCAATCAATTTTTGTTAAGTGTTAATGTCAACCTTGGTTAAGTCAGGTCCTCGGACCGTCTACCTTGGAAAAATTTAACACGCTCCAATCAATTTTTGTTAAGTGTTAATGTCAACCTTGGTTAAGCCAGGTCCTCGGACCTTCTACCTTGGGAAAATTTAACACGCTCGATTCAATTTTTATTAAGTGTTAATGTCAACCTTGGTTAAGCCAGGTCCTCGGACCGTCTACCTTGGAAAAATTTAACACGCTCTGATTCAATTTTTATTAAGTGTTAATGTCAACTTTGGTTAAGCCAGGTCCTCGGACCTTCAACCTTGGGAAAATTTAACACGCTCCAATCAATTTTTGTTAAGTGTTAATGTCAACCTTGGTTAAGCCAAGTCCTCGGACCGTCTACCTTGGGAAAATTTAACACGCTCCAATCAATTTTTGTTAAGTGTTAATGTCAACCTTGGTTAAGCCAGGTCCTCGGACCGTCTACCTTGGGAAAATTTAACACGCTCCAATCAATTTTTGTTAAGTGTTAATGTCAACCTTGGTTAAGCCAGGTCCTCGGACCTTCTACCTTGGGAAAATTTAACACGCTCGATTCAATTTTTATTAAGTGTTAATGTCAACCTTGGTTAAGCCAGGTCCTCAGACCGTCTACCTTGGGAAAATTTAACACGCTCCAATCAATTTTTATTAAGTGTTAATGTCAACCTTGGTTAAGCCAGGTCCCCGGACCTTCTACCTTGGGAAAATTTAACACGCTCCAATCAATTTTTATTAAGTGTTAATGTCAACCTTGGTTAAGCCAGGTCCCCGGACCTTCTACCTTGGGAAAATTCAACACAGTTTGACCATTTTTTATTAAGCATTAATATCGACCTAGACTAATCAAAGGTTGAGATGCCTTCATGGTGAGGCCGCACCTATCCTAATCTCGAACATGCCCATGGGCGCTAACCTATCGCCTCGAATGTTGAGTCGCGTGGCATTCACATACAACAAAAGGAGCAATAACATAAGCAACACCGCAATAAACGTAATGCATTAAAGAGTTACGCTATCAGGGTAAAATTACGGATTTCATAAAGAAGAAGCTGTTCAGAACAAAGCAACAAAAGTAGTAATAAGGCAAATTACAGACAAAAATACTTAGGGTCTACAAGACAGCAATCCGTAAAAAGAAAAGGCCTGCACAAAATGGAGAATGAGGAGGGCCCAAAGCCGCCTATCCCTTAATCTTCAGTGGGGGCTCCTTCACGGGCTTAGACGGAGGCTCCTTGGTCTTGCCATCCCCCTCTGGTGCGACCTCGGACGGATCCTGGACTTGTTTTCCTTTGTCCTTTGGCTTGGGTTGGGGCAAGGCTTGGCCGGCTGGATCGCCTGACACCACCACCGCAGCAACGACCTCTTGGTTGGGCGGGACCGGGTCCGAGGAGGAAGGAGGCAGAGTAGGGGGTGCATCTTCGATGAATCTAATATCCTCCGGATACCAGACCCTCTCCACAGCCCTCAGCTCGGAGCTTGCAGGGACTCCCGCAGCGTTTAGGGCTTCCGCCCAAACTTGCTGGCAATACTCCCTGCACAGCTCGCCCAACTCTTCCGTCAGGCGGTTCTCCGTTGCCTCGACCCCCTCGTGATAAGCGGCCTTGGTGGCAGCGTCCACGGTCTCCCTGACGACGCAAGCCGCTTCCTCCGCTTGCGCAAGCTCTTTTCTAAGGTCCGAGGCCTCCTGCCCTGCTTTGGCCAGGGCCTCGTCCTTTTGTTGCAGGAGCTTGCGCTGGGTCTCCGCCTGCGCCGTCGCCGTCTTGAGGCCTGCGTCCAGGCTCCTCCTCTGCGATTGCTCCGCTGCCAGCTTGGTTCCTAGGTCGGCCTTCTCCGCCTCAACGTGGCCCAGCTGTAGCTCGACCTCGGCCTTTGCTGCTTGCTCGGAGCCAACCTGAGTCTGATAATGCTCCACCAGGGCGTTGGCAGCAAAGGCCTCCTGGATGGCCTGTGAAGAGGACACCAACGAGAACATGTTATATGCGAGTTAGCGCGCTGGGGCACAAAGACAACGATAGAAAACTAAATGTTCGGTGCTTACCAGACCCAAGTTTCTTTTAAGGGAAAGAAATAGGCACGTACGGCCCATCCTCCCCAGCTCCTCCTTGTCCCTGGGCAGAAGTAGGGGCTGCTCTAGCGGGTTGGCGAGGTGGAGGACGTGACCTCTCTGGAAGTCTCGGATGCTCGCTTGGGTTGGTATGGGAGCCCCATCGACTTCCAGAGGGGGAAACCAGCTGGACTCCCCTCGGCGGACCTCAGCTTGTCCGAGGATTTCCTCGCTCTCAACAGAGGAGGCTCGTCCCCCACCCTTGGCCGTTTGCTGGTGTTGCTGCTGCAGCTGCCGCTGATGCTTCTGTTTCTTCTCCCTCTCCTTGTCTGCGTCTTTGCCCTCATTCCTCCTCTTCTTGGGGATAACGGGGGCAGGAAGGGGCATGTCAGATGGAGGTGGAGGGGGAGGCGGAGGTAGCTTGGGCAGGGATCCCGAGGCATCTGGTTTTGGGGTCGGAGCCCCCCTCCTTCTGGCGAAGAATTCTCTCAGGGACATGTCGTCGTCCTCTTCAGAGGAATCTTCCGGTCGAGCAAGGATTAAACCCCTAATGCCGAAGTTCCTGTCCGAGTGGCCCTCTTCCTCGTCTGAGATTTTGACCACTTGCTCCCCCAAAGGTCTCTCGGCCTCTTCTAAATTAAACCGGTCGATCTCCTCGCCACGGGAAGAAGTGGAAGTCTCGGATGCTTCTCGGACAACCTCGCCTTGCGGCTGTGCTGCCAAAGGGGTGGCTACGATGGCTCGGCCGTATAGCAGGGTAGACGGCGCGTCCGGGAGGGGTCGTGGAGCGAGGAAGTCCGGATGGCAAACGTCTATGCTGGCCCGCCTACGATCGCCCGCGAGGATTGAATCCTCGACCTCTCCAAACACTTTCGAAATGGGGTCGTACCCCAGTATAAGGTGGGCGACCCTCACTTGCAGATCTTCTGTCACGAAGATCTCGGATCTCAGCACTCTGTTGAGGTCCGAGACATTCACGTCGCCCAAGCGAGGAGCAGTGTGCTGCTTATCTGCAGGAAAAATGACAAGGAAAGTAGACATGGTTAGACATAACTGACGGACTCAGCGGGGAGGAACGGCAAATAACGACGAATCTACTGAGGGATACATGAAATAAGGAATGGGGGAAGAACCGAAAACTCCTAAGTGGGGAATAGTCACACCTGGCTGCCCCTCGTTCACTGGACAATGGGGACCGTCATACCACAGCCCTGTGGTGACGAGGAAGTCGTCTTTCATGCCCTTATTGGACTTGGGCAAGCAGGAAATTAGCCTAACGGTATTGGACCTCGACTTGAGGTAATAACCGGCGTCTTTCAGCCTATGGCACTCGTACATGTAAACCACGTCGCGCCATGTGAGGCGCAAGCCCATCTGCTCGTTCAGGGCGTCGACACAGCCTAATATCCTAAACATATTTGGGGTACACTGGTCTGGACACAGCCTATGGTTGCGAAGGTATTTGCTAGTCACACCCTTCATGGGCAATGTCATCCCACCCTCTAGGAAGGCGATGATGGGGATGACTACCTGCTCCGCCTGCCTAGAGTTAGCCACGGCTTCTAAGGGACAGTATCGCAGGCCCACATCTGAAGAGATATGGTACTTGGCCCTAAACCCCTCCATGCCAGAAGGCGTATCGACTAGACACTTAAACCTACCCATGAGGTACCGGTGGGAGACGAAGATTTGTGAAGAAAGAAAAGGAAAGCTGGAAGCCAAGGGGAAAAGAGTTAAGAAGAAGGGAGACTTACGGAGGGAGAGAATGCGAGTACTATAGGAACTCCTTGAGTGAGAGTAAGAGATCGAAGTACACCGTGACAAGTTCACTTTTGGTGGAAATGGAGGGCGTCGCGGCTATCAAAGCGTTTTATATGATTAGGGAGCGGCGATTCGTGGGAAACGTCCCGCTCAAATTTTCGGGGACTAATCCAGGCCGCAGGATCCCCATCTCACCATTGAACGTGCGTGACAGGGAGTTACTCAGTGCAATTAATGCAAGCGTTGCGCATAACGAAGCGTCAAAAACGTGTCCAGAAGACGCGGGAGGGCTCCGCACTGTGCAATTTAAAACGTCACGTGGGGGGGAAATTCGTCAGCCAAAAGCCCATGTGCCTCCTCAGATCGAAGTCAAATGACTTTTTGAGGGGCTATTGTGGGGGGTAAAAGCGTCAAAACACCACGTAGGCCTGGGGCCTGGTCCGAGGATGGGGCTCCATGGAAGGGGTCCTGGATATGGCCTCCTACAACGGGGGCCGAAACGCCCGCCGACCAGGCTGCCGGTCAAATTTGTACTGGTCCGAGGAGAAGGTATCCTCGGACTAAGAGACCCTTGTCCGAGGAGCGTAGCTCGTGGTCCAAGGAAGGACTCCTAAAGCTCCGCGAATCGTTCCCCGCCCCAATAGGACACCGAGGAGGGGGACAAGAAGTACGTGCACCATACAAAGCTACTGCCACCGCATTAAATGCCTTCCACCTACCCGCCTGGCCGCATTAATAAGGAAATGACTTCTAAGGGGACGGTAGACAGCCCTAAGGGCATTGGGGAGCGTTTTCAGGGAAAGGACAGGTGAGAATCAGAGATGGGGAGTATAAATAGAGAAGGGGGAACTACTGGAAGGGGATCCGGATTTTTCAAAGGGAAAAGAAGAACACTCTCTCTCGCTCTCTCGTGAAGAACAGAACGCCAGTTAGCTCAGAAACTCCTCGGCTCACGCCCGATAAAGGAAAGAGGCCACCCCATCAGCCAGTCATATCCCAGAAGTGGACTTGGACCTCACACCACAGCCTTCCAAAGCACCAAGAGGTCTAGGCTTTAAGCCCATTCTCTACAAATTCTATTGTAAAGGCCACTTGGGCCGGCCCAGTCACTCATTTGGGCCAAAGGCCTACTTTGTGCTCCTACAACAACTATTTTGTGTTGGCTTTAATTCCATGCCAAATTTGATTGTAATTTTGTTCAATCATGCTTACCCTGTATTTTATGTGGGATTTCATTGTATGAGTTGTGTGTGAGAGAGATTGTGAAAACTCAAGTTTGCATTGAAGAAAGAGTAGTTTTCGTGGATATCTCGCGAGTAAACTTCCCGCGAAGTAAGCCACGTGAAGAGCACATGAATGGAATGCAAAGAGTCATGACAATCTGGTGATAGCTGATTTTCGCAAGTATCATACAGGTAGTATCACGCGGGTCCACACTATATTTACCCACATATTTTGAGGAGTGCCTTTTAGAAAGAAAACTCTAGCATACACACTTGAGAGTTAGAGATTATTATACCCACGATCATCTACACAATCTTTTGTGATTTTCCTCATACTCCTACCTCTCCATATTTATATCATTTAGAGGTTGATAACCCAAACACTTACCACACCCAATCAGAGTGCCAAATGATATTTTGGTACTGCTGAGAAGCATTGGAAGAAGCCAAGCTTTGGCAGATACAATTGGGTGCATTGCGGGATCCAGAAAGTTAGACAAGACAAGGTTTCGAGAAGCCTTGTTGGAGTAGGAGCTTAGAGGGCTTAGGTACATTGGGTAGATTAGGCTTGGAAGGTCTCTTGCTCTTCGTGTATCCCAACTTATTGTCTAATGAATATATTTACCGCTTGGAGGGCGGCGAAGAGGTTTTTCACCGAGTTCTTCAGTTTCCTCTTTGATAACACATCAGCGTGTTATCTTATGTTTGCATTTATCTTCCCTACTCTTTTAACTTTCATTTTACTACTGTTATATGATGAATATGGCTTAAAGTAGTTTTATTGTTTGTTCGCTCGCATTTACTCTATTCTGCACTTAGTTTAAGTTAGAATAAAATCAACCGAGCTGTAATCTTTTAATTTGGGGTCTGAATAACTCTTGTATTTTTATACAAATCCAAGCTTTCAATTAGTATCAGAGCGGGTGCACTTGTTGTGGTTTCATTACCTAAGTGTGATCCTAGACCTCTTGGCTTGCTATGGATAGTGCTATGGCAAAGGCCAACATGAAGCGTAGATCATGTGTTTGTGATAATGACTCTATGAGCATTTTTGAAGATTGTCCTAGCAATGAGCTTTTAGAATTATTCAAATCTAAGAAACATGCTAGAATTTTTGTACACATGCTGAAATCCTTAGAACATAGGAATCATGATATTCATAATAGCTTGTGTGAGTCAAATTCCTTAATTGCTAAGTACAAGAGAAGGAATAGACATTTGTATGAAAAACTTGATGGTTTGAAAAGAAAGCTCCACTTATCTATGAATGAAGTAAAAGAAGAGGAGTGTGGCTTTAATGGTCAAGAATTCTTATCTCATGCTTGTCTTTTTATTCATACCACATTGAAAGTGTTTAATTCGTGTTTGTGGTATCTTGGCAGCGGATGTTCAAGGCACATGACCAGATATAAAACACTATTCAAAACTCTTAGGAGAAGGAAGATGGTTTTGTGACTTTTGGAAATGGTAGCCATTCACAAGTTCTTGGGAAGGGAACTGTTGATATTCCAGGACTTCCCTTGTTGACCAATGTTCTTTACATCAAAGGATTGAAAGTGAACTTGCTGATTATCATCCAAATATGCGATGAAGACTTCATAGTTCAATTCTCAAAGAAAGGGTGTCTAATTCTGAATGAAGAAGGTGTTCAAGTCTTGAAGGGACTTAGAACCACCAACAATTGCTATGGTGTTATTCCCAAGCCAAGCATATCATGTCAGAGTGCTTGAGTAAATCTTTTGGAGTTATAACATCTAAGGTTTGGGCATGCAAATTACAAGCAAGTAGCAAAGGTCTCACAGCTTGAAGCGGTGATTGGTTTGCCAAAGTTTGGAAAGATTGAGAACAATGTTTGTGGTCCATGACAATTAGGAAAACAAACTAAATCAACCCATCTCAAAGTAAATGTAGTCACTACATCTCGTCCTTTGGAGTTACTTCATGTGAATCTAAAAGGTCCAATGAGAACAGAAAGCTTGGGTGAAAAACGATATATCATGGTGGTGGTTGATGATTTCTCAAGATACTCTTGGTTGGAGTTCTTTATAGAGATGTCGGAGGCATGCGACAAGATGGAAAGGTTATGCAAGAAGCACCAAAGTGAAAAGGGAGTTCCCATAGTCAAAATAAGGAGTGATTATGGAAAAGAGTTTGAAAATGTAAAATTTGAAGCGTTTTGCAATGAGCACGGTATCAAAAGAAATTCTGCGCTCCAAAGACTCCACAACAGAATGGAGTGGTTGAAAGAAAGAACCGGGTGATTCAAGAGGTGGCAAGAGTAATGTTTCTCAATAAAAACATTCCACAGAAATTTTAGGTTGAAACGGTGAACACAACGTGTCACATTGGGAATAGGATTTTCTTTCGAGCTAAAACAAAGAAGACATCGTATGAGATTTGGAGGGAAAAGAAGCCGAAGGTGAAATACTTCTGAGTATTTGGAAGGAAATGCTACATTCTCAATGATAGGGAGAATCTTGGGAAGTTTGATACTGAGAGTGATGAAGGGATCTTCCTAGAATACTCCACAAATAGCCGGGCATATAGAGTGCACAATAAGCATACCAAGATGGAATCGATAAATGTGGTTATAGATGACACCACCTTGGAAAAGGATGTTCATGAGGATGGCAAAGCACTAACCCTTAAGAAGAATGAGGGTGAAGATAACATGTCTCAAAGTGATTATGGTGAGAGAGAATCATAGGAAAAGGAGTCTACACCTTTTACATAAAGAAGGGAGACTAGATCAACATAAAGGTCTTCAAGCCCACTCACACCTCTAGAAGTTCAAACTCCAATTTCACGTGATGGCGAACTCTCCACTTCCAAGAAACTGTCACCAAGAGTACCTCTCAATCATCTCATAAGCAATATCATTAGTGATTTAGATGAGGGACCCCACTTGAGAAGAGGACCGAGCTATAGTGTGAATCATGTGACATACAATTGCTATCTTGCTCAATTTGAACCCAAAAAGGTGGAAGAAGCCTTGAAAGATGAGAATTGGGTGGAATCCATGAACCAAGAGTTACATCAATTTGTTAGAAGTGATGTATGGGAGTTGGTACGAAGGCCTAAGGATACACATGTAATCGGTACCAAGTGGATTTTTAAAAAAAGACCGATAAAGATGGTGAAGTCATCCGAAACAAGTTTAGATTGGTGGCTCAAAGATATACTCAAGTTGATGGCATAAACTTTGATAAGTCATTTGCTCCTGTAGCAAAACTAGAGTCAATCTGAATTGTTCTCTCTATAGCGTGTATTATAAACTTCAAGCTATACCAAATGGATGTGAAGAGTGCCTTTTTGAACAGATTGTTGAATGAAGAAGTGTTTGTTGAGCAACTAAAGGGGTTTTAAGACCCTCACTTTCCGAACCATGTACTAAGATTGAAGAAAGCATTATATGGGTTAAAGCAAGCACCAAAAGCATGGTATGATCACCTCACCGCATACTTTTTGGATCATGGTTTCAAGAGAGGTCAAGCTAATTGAACACTTTTTGTTAAAAGGGATGAAAAATCTCTCCTTGTTGTTCAAGTATACGTGGATGACATTGTTTTTAGATCCACAATTGATCGCCTTGCTCAAGAATTTTTAGAAAAAATAAAAAAGGAATTTGAAATGAGCATGGTGGGGGAGTTAAACTACTTCTTAGGACTTCAAGTGAAACAACGGAAAGATGGGATATTTATCTCTCAAGAGAAGTATGCCAAAAATCATGTAAAAAGATTTGGCTTAGATTCCAAGAAACATGCATCCATTCCTATGAGTTCATCAGCAAAACTAAGTCTCAATCCAACCAGTGTGGAAGTAGATCCAACACTCTATCAAAGCATGATCGGTAGTCTTCTCTACCTCACAGCGAATAGGCCGGACATCGCCTTTAGTGTAGGGGTATGTGCTCAATTTCAGGTAGCACCCAAAGAGTCTCATCTGACAGCGGTAAAACGAATCATCCGTTATATTAATGGTACATCCGACTATGAAATTTGGTATTCAAGAGACTCTAATGAGTGCTTAGTTGGATATTCGGATGCTAACTGGGCTGGGTGCGTTGATGATAGAAAAACACCTCGAGTGGTTGTTTTTACCTTGGGAATAACTTGGTATCGTGGATGAGCAAAAAGCAAAATTTAGCCTCTCTATCAACGGCTGAAGCTGAATACATTGCAGTAGGGAGTTGTTGTGTGCAACTATTGTGGATGAAGAAGCTCTTACATGATTATGGAATCACTCACGACACTGTGTGTTTTGTGATAACACAAGTGCCATAAACTTGTCAAAAAATCCAGTTCAACACTCGAAATCAAAACATATCGAGATTTGGTATCATTTCATTCAAGATCTAGTGGAGGACAAGATTGTGTGGCTAGAGTTTATCAACACCAACAACCAGAAGGCAGACATATTCACTAAACCCCTTGATGATCCCCAGTTTAAGTCTCTCTGTAAGACCATCGATGTCGGTATCATCCCTTGACTTCTATCTCTTGTGTGACCTTATGGTGTTCATTGATGCATACTTGCTTTATAGGTCTTTCTTTTGTGGTTACATGTTTCTTTTGCAAATTTTGTTTTGTACTTGTTTTTGTTGATCTTACTTTTCTTGTTTAGTTTTTTAGTGTGTTGAAAAATTCAAAAACCCATAAAAATTGAAAAATCTCCAAAAATTTTGATCGTCTGTGTTGTGTTTATCACATGAGAGTTTGACCTAGTACCTTAGTACTAATGGCGTAGTGGATTTACGAGCTTAGCTTATTTTGTATGCACATCTATCTTTGTGGGAAAAATCTTGAAATTTATGTGTGATTATTGTAAATCGATCTTCAAGCTTGTCATGAATGATTAGTCAATAGTCTTGTTGATTTTAATACATGCATAGACTTGTGCATATATATCTTCCCACTTTTTTAGGTTTTTGCTCTATAGCTCAACAAATATCAAATCTCGAAAAGAGATAATGACCTACAAAAGCCGTCGCACATACTAGTATTTGACTAGAAAAAATGGAAAGCGACTTGTATTGAAATGTATGGTGCCTCAAAAAGCCAAAGGTTTACTCACAAATTTGAAATATCAAAAATTTCAAACATCGATCTTAAAATGAGATGTAATGCTCTTATATGATCAAAAGTTATAAGTTGTAAGAAGCTAAAAAGAAAAGTTTTAAAGTTTTGTGATAATTTTCTTGTGGGAGGTTATATATATTCATTTATATAATTGAGATAGACCACTTGACTTAGTACTAGTTGTGTATGATTTGAATAAATTGATCATTGAAACTTCACTCTAGATTAAGGACTATTCCACATTTGATACACACAACACACAAGTCTATTGTTTAATGAATGCTTATATCATTTGTGTGGTTGTACATGTTCAAATGTGATGTGTATACTCAATTACTTGTCGATCAAACCCAAAAAGATTTTTAAGTATTTTATATATTTTTGAAATTGTTTTTATGGTTTTGTGTTTTGAGCTTTTGTTCATATTGCATTCTTTATGTTTTCATCAAAAGCTCCCTTAAAGGCATTTTCGCAAGAAGCTCGCAAGTAAGCTCTTCCCGCGAAAATAAGATAGGCAAAAAATGAAAACACATGAAATTCAGTTAGAAACTTTTGTGACTATCTTGCGACTATCTCATGAGTAAGTCTACCCTGCGAAAATTTCTATGCGTCAGTGGCATTTTTCACAAATAACTTCATGAGACAATGTGGGTGGTTCGTTGCCGGCGCGAGAAACTATCCCGTGAAAAATGCGTGTTTTCAATTTTTACAGGGGTAATCATGACAGTTTTTCAAACATAACCCTTTTGCCTCCCTCGAGCCTTTCTCAACCCTAAACATATTTTCTCTCAAAAACCCAACTAAATCTCAAGAGTAATCATCTCCTAATCATCTCTAAGGTATGTTCATTCAATCTTTTCTCTCGATTTCATAAGATAATGTCTTAGATTATAGATTTTGCATGAGTTGGGATATTTTTGAAAAAGGGTTGGGAATCCTCTATTTTGTGAATTTTTTTTCAATTTCTTGATTGGGCTCTGTCCCATTTGTTTTGTTTGTCTTGGTGTTGGCCCTTGTGACATTTTAACATGTATATAGGCAAGATTCACTCATGTTATGCATTGCTTACATGTTAATTATAGTGGTGCATACCAAGTGTTTGATAAAATGTCAAAATGGCATTTTAGTGTTGTTTTGGACTCCGATGAGTACCAAACGTTGGGGATTACCATGATTATGCATGTTTATCATATTTTGATCATTGGTTGTGTGTTTTACACACTTTGACCCAAATGTGCTTTGTCATGCCTTGATCATGCATCATACATGCACACCACGTGCACACTTGATGCACACACTTGTTCACTAGTCATGTTTTGCATATCACTCATGCTAGATAATTGTTATTACATATTTAGCACTCATAACATAATATTGTGACTTTTTTTATGTTCTTTTTAGGACTTTGTAGTTGTTTTATGGATCAACTTGGTATTAATCAAGTTTGTGTTCTTATTTTTGTGTTTTTGCTCTTGTTTCTTTATGGTTTGTCTCTATTTTTGCAAATGTCTCCCTTCAAGAAATCAGCTATAAAAGGCGGTAGTAAAAAAGGGAAAGAACCCGTGATTGATCTTAATAGCTTTACCCCGAAGTCAAAAAGGACTCGTTCATCAACAGGGTTCTATGATGTTGACAAGTTCAAATCATATGCCACATTTCAAGACTATGAGAAATACTTCAAGGATGCTCCCCTATTGGTTGAAAGGGCAATTGAGCAAGCATCTCTTCTCGATACGAATATTCCAAAGTGGTTTGCCACCAAAGATTGGAATTTTCTTCTATCAAGCTTTGATGAACAGTTTAAGAAAATGGTAAAGGAATTCTATGCAAATGCCATTTCCAGGGAAGATGAACTCAAATGTTAGGTTAGAGGAAAGGACTTCACAATCACACCTTCATACCTTGTCATCATTTTGCGCATCAACCGGCCCATGTTTCCAAAGCCACCAGTGTATGATGACTTGAATCCGAAGCAAAATTTACTTCGGGACTCTCTAGGAGAAAACTTGGAGTTCTCTTCCAATGGAAAATCGGTGAGTGTTGCATCACTATCACCTGAATTGAGGTTGCTCACAACAATCATGTTCCGCAACCTCTATCCTCTCTTAAGCACCGGGTACATGAATCTCGGTTGGGCCTTATTCCTTCATAACCTGATCAATGATGAAAAGATTGATATTTGCTCTTATATCTTCCACATCTTGAGCAAAACAACTGAGAAAACTACCTCAAGGAACTGCCTTCCTTTCTGTTGCCTTATATAAAAAATTTTAAAGCTTAAAGGCGTTCATCCGTTGGAAGATGAAAACTCGTACCCACAACCAAATCCAATCAACATCCGTACTCTCAATGCTAATATCAATCACACCCGAAAGGGAGCCAAGCAAGAGAGTCATGCTCCTCATGCTAGTTCAAGCTCTTGCTCTCATTTCTATGATGAGAAGTTGGACAACATTATGTCATCTATACAAGACATCAACACTACGCTATCCAGACTTGCATCTATCATGCACTCCCAACACATCTGTTTCGACGTAAAGTTCACATCTCTCCAAACTCAACTGGACCAAATTCAAAAGAAGTTAGAGAAAGATGAAGACTAGCTATTCCATGACAAAAAAGGGGAGATGGTTCATGATAGGGGGAGAAAGAGCTAGATTGAAGGGGGAGCATTGGAGATCAAGATAAAAAGCGCAATATTTTGTTCTATGTCTTATTTACACTGCTTTCTTTTAAAGGTTTAAAGTACTCTAGTTTAAAATTCAGTTTATATTTAGTATTTTGTACTACACACTTGTGCCCTTGTTGGATCTTGTATTCTTAATGCAAATACTTTGGTGTTTTGCATTGGTTGTGTGTTTGGATATGCAATTGATTTTTGCACTGCTCTTAATTGCATTGCGTGTCCAGATGATCATTTACTAGTTAAATGTTCATTATAGTCATTCTTTAATGATTGTTCCTGTATGATCAAGTTATGCTTCATAGTTTATGTCCTGCTTATTACCTTGATCTCATTTTACTTGTTCCTATACGTAATTGTATTCAACTTATTATAAGCTTAATGAAAGTTTTATTTGTGTGCGAGTGTTTTAGGACACAAGAGTATACGTGCAAGTGCTTCACAGCTTCTAGATTAGGTGTGAGTGAGTTTTACCATTATTTCAAACTCACATTTAAGTCTAGAGTTTGTTTTAGGGGTTTTGTCACGGAATAGCCAAAAGGAGAGATTGTAAAGTTATTATTTACAACTATTTTGTGTTGGCTTTAATTGCATGCCAAATTTTATTGTAATTTTATTCAATCATGTTTACTATGTGTTTTATGTGAGATTTTGTTGTATGGATTGTGTGTGAGAGAGAGTGTGAAGACTCAAGCTTGCATTGAAGAATGAGTGGTTTTCACGAGTATCTCGAAAGTAAACTTCTCATGAAGTAAGCCACGTGAATAGCACATGATTGGAATGCGAATAGTCATCACAATCTAGTGACAGCTGGTTTTCGCTAGTATCTCACGGGTAAGGCCTTCTAGCGAAATACCCGCGAAACATTTTGTTTTGCTATTTTGGCTTATCTGCTCCACCATGTCTTCACTCACACTATATATACCCACATTAACCGCATATTTTGAGGAGTGTTTTTTAGAGAAAAAACCAGTGACGGTTTCACGTTATAGTCAGGGTGTTCCTAGGAACACCCTGACTTGAAAAAAAAAAATTTATATACAATAATTAATTTTTTTCTATTTTTTTACCCTCAAAAAAATAGTAACACCCTTAATCAAAATTAGGAACACCCTCAAATAAAAAAAAATGATATGTTCTACTTACAAGCCAAAAAAAAAAATTCAACTAAAATTTGAAGGAAAAAAAAATTGTAACAAAGAAAAAAAAATTGTAAGAGCAAAACAATGGACAGCATCATGGCACACCAACAAGTAACAGAGGAAGCAAACCCACGATTTCTCCAAAAAAAAAAAAAAAAAACCCAATACAGATTAAACACCTCAAATAAGTTATAAGTAGTTCAGTACATCAGAAATCACTAAAGCTTTTTCTCAAAAATTAAAGAAATCACTAAAGCTAAAGCATTAAGCAAACCTAAAAAGTAAAAACAGAGCAACGGCGCCTTCCCTTAGAAGTTAGATCACTCCAGTCACTCATCGGACATCGGAGATCGCCAAATTGGTCCAGCTCTAGTCGTCGCAGTCGCATCAGAGACGAAGGTCGGACATCGTCGCCCCTCATTGCATAGGAGACGGAGATCGGTCCACATCATCGCAGTTGCTCATCGTCGCCACCGCCGTCGCCGTCGCACATCGCTGCCATCGCACAGGTATTTCTCTCTCTTTTTCTCTCTGACTCTCTCTTAGTCTCTCACTCTCTTTATCTCAAATCTGAAATGAATATATGAAATGAAATAATGAATGAATTACATATGACTTATGAGTCTGTCTTTCTCTCTCTCTCTTTATTAACTTTATCTTAACTAGTGAACTGTGATTGGCTAAAGAACTCAGTTTAACTTTATTAATTTTTTGACTTTTTTCTTTTTGAATCTGGCATTTTGCCTTTTGCTTTATCTTATGATTGATTCTTATCCGTTGGTTGGTGTGTGTTGGTGTTGGTGTTGGACTATTGGTGAGATATTGATTGTCTTTTAGTATTATTGTGTGATTGTGAAATTTTCTGATTGGCAGTTGGCTCTTGTGATTGGGGTATTAGGCAGGCTTGTCTGTTGAGTAGGGTAGGGGTGGATAGGCTGATGGGCACATAGGGCTAGGTAATTGGGTAAAGCAGTGTAATGTGTACATCAGCACATGGAATGTGTAATGTGCACATGACGGACTCTTTTAGTGTAATATGCAACTAATAAACAATAATTTAATTAATCAATAATTAATTGGGAAAAACATTTTATAAACAATAATTAATAATTTAATTAACTAATACATTATAAAAGACAAACAAATTAAATTATGTTAAGCTAAACAACAATTAATAATTTTATAATTAATGAAGCAATAATATAACAAATTATAGTTTATAAAAGACAAACAAATTAATGAAACGACTAAACAACAATAATTAATAATTTTATTAATATTTCAAATAAACTTATAGTTTATTGTTTATTCTTTTGTTAGAATTATGGACAAACGTACTCAAGATTCATCTCTTGTACAAGATTCATCTCTTATGCAAGATTCATCTTCATCTTCTAAGCAAATTCGTGTTGACTTTAACTTAGAAAATCTTCCTTTTGATCTTGGGCTACGAGAAAAGATATCATCTTATCATCCTAATCATCATAATGAAATAAGAAGATATTATTTAGCAAAAGGCCCTTGTCAACCTCCTTATGAGCCCTGTATCATATTTTTCTGGAAAGCCTCGTCGATTTAGATCCAAATGGTATGTAAATAGAAAATGGTTGGAATATAGTATAGCCAAGGATGCATCATTTTATTTTTATTGCTACCTATTTGGGCAAGATGTTGGTAAGTAAGGAGGAGGTGAGACTTTTGTAACGAAGGGATTCAAACTTTGGAATCAACTTGTGAAGTTCGATTCCCATGTTGGAGGAGTTAATAGTGCTCATAACCAAGCTGTCAAGAAAAGTGAAGATCTACTGAAGGAAAAGCAACACATTCAAAGTGTTTTGGTTAAGTAATCAAATCAAGATAAAATTGAATATCGGGTTCAATTAAATGCAATAGTTGATTGCATAAGATTCCTTTTATGCCGGGGATTAGCTTTCCGTGGTCATGATGAATCTCAAGGTTCAAGTGATAAAGGAAATTTCCTTGAGCTTCTACAATTTTTGGGAGATCACAATGAATCTATCAATGAAGTGTTGGAAAAAAATTGGAAAAATTGCAAGCTTACCCACCATGATATTCAAAAAGACATTGTGAATGCAATTGCACATGAAATATCCAAAGCCATCATCAAGGATCTTAACAATGGGTTCTTTTCAATATTAGTTGATGAGTCACATGATATCTCAATGAAAGAATAAATGGCCCTCATTCTTCGTTATGTGAACAAAAGAAGAATTATTATAGAGCGGTTTTTTGGTATTGTACATGCAACAAGTACCATCGCTTTGTCACTCAAATGTGCTATTGAATGTTTACTTTGTAAACATAATTTGAGTTTATCAAAACTACACGGGCAAGGTTATGACGGAGCTAGTAATATGCAAGGTGATATCAATGGTCTCAAAATTTTAATTTTGAAAGAGAATAAGTCAGCATTTTATGTCCATTGTTTTGCTCATCAACTTCAATTGACACTTGTTGCCGTTGCTAAAAATCACATTAACATTGCTGAATTTTTTTATATGATTAGTAATTTAGTAACTATTGTTGGAGGCTCTTGTAAAAGACGAAATGCTCTTCGAGATGCACAATTTGCCAAAATTAAGAAGCTTTAAAAAATGGTGTACGTAGAAGTGGGCAAGGTTCGAATCAATAGACAAATCTTAAACGTCCTGGTGATACACGTTGGGGATCATATTATGAGACTATTCTCAACTTGATTTTGATGTTCTCTGCTGTTGTTGATGTCAGCCTCAAGGCTAGGTTCAGGTCCGGCTACTACCGCATGGCCATGAGAGATGCGATTCTGGATTTTCCCTAGTGAACGAGGGGCGGCTGCGCTTCTCTCTTATGGATAAAGGCAGGGATCACCGCAACCTGGAGCTGTATAAGGGGGTTCTATAAGTTTAACGCCCCGTCTAAGGCTCGACCGAGCTGTACAAAACAACGAACGCTATGAATGCATGACAAGGCCTACCGTGTCTCCAAGAAGATTGAAGTTCTCACTCAAGCTCAAGATTCTCAGTCTAGTCTTATACCACCTAAGCGGTTCAATGGAATGGGAATGAAAGGGGATCTTCTTCTTATGGAGATCTGGTAGTACAGTAGATGTCCTTTATAATAGGAGCACACCCGCTTTTAGCTCGTAGTTTCACTCTTGCTTTTGCCTTACCTTCTATTCTATTAGTAAAGAGCGTGTTCTCATCTTTTGAAAGAAAGATGTACAGTGGCGGTCTTCTCGTCAATCTTCGGAGCTGAGCTAGGCACTGGCTACAGGGCGACCGACCGATACTCTTTTTTTTTCGGTATACCGCTCCACGAACAAGGAGCAAATTAAAAAAAATCTCCTCTCATGAATATCCTTCGACCGTTATCTCCTCATCTTCCTATTTATAAGCCACAGCTCACTTCTGGACATTATTGAAAAAGATGGCCTCTCCGACCAAAAAGTTGAAGCTCAATCTATTATGAGGTCAATTCTATCTTTTGAATTTGTTTTTGCTCTACATTTGATGAAAAACATTTTAGGGATCACAAATGAGTTGTCAATAACATTGCAAAAAAAAAAAATCAAGATATAGTAAATGCTATGGATCTTGTTAAAGTGTCTAAGCAACGATTGCAAGTGATGAAAGATGATGAATGGATATCATTATTAACTGAAGTATCTTCATTTTGTGCCACACATGATATTCCTATCTTGAACGTGGATCAAATATTTGTAGTTAGTGGGAGGCCGTGACGCAACACCCAACAAAATACAAATTTACATCATTATCATATTGAGCTATTCTAAAACAGTCATAGATATGCAACTTCAAGAGCTTAACAGCTGTTTTTCAGAGGCGAATACCAATTTGCTACTTTGTATGGCTTGCTTGAATCCAAGTAATTCATTTGTGGCTTTTGATAAGGAAAAGTTGATACGTCTAGCAAAATTCTATCCATCTGATTTTCCTGGGACAAATATCTTGGCACTTGACTCTCAGTTTCAGAATTTCATTTTTGATATAAGCAACAATAACTTGTTTTTAGAACTTCAAGGAGTTAGTGAACTTGCTGAAAAGTTAGTGAGCACAAGGAAGCATGAGACTTATCCATTAGTCTATTTGCTTATGAAGTTAGTTTTGACCATTCTTGTTACTACTACAACAGTAGAAAGAAGTTTTTCAGCAATAAAATATATAAAGAATGAATTACGCAATTGAACTGGAGATCAGTGGATGAATGATTGCTTGATTGTGTATATTGAAAAAGATGTAGCTTGTAGTATTGATAATGAGACTATCATACAACGATTTCAAAATATGAAAACTCGTAGACGGCAATTGTAAATTTTATGTATTTACGTGTTTTTTTATTGTTGTTATTGTCAATACATAAAATTTTCTTTTTATTAGATCGTATAATTTATGCTTGTTGAGAAACACCGTGAAAAAAATTCCTGGAGCCCACTGGAGAAAACCTAGCATACACACTTGAGAGTTAGAGATTGTTATACTCACAATCATCTACACAATCTTTTGTGGTTTTCCTCATACTCCTACCTCTCCATATTCATATCCTTGAGAGGTTGATAGCCCAAACATTTAACACACCCAATCAAAGTGTCAGGTGAGCTTTTGGTGCTGTTGGGAAGTATTGAAAGAAGCCAAACTTTGGCAAATGCAATCGGGTGCATTGCAGGATCCGAAAAACTAGACAAGACACAATTCCAAGAAACCTTGTTGGAGTAAGAGCTCAGAGGGCTTAGGTGCATCAGGTATATTAGACTTGGAAGATCTCTTGCTATTCGTGTATCCCAACTTATTATCTAGTGGATCGATTTACCGCTTGGGGGAGGGGGGCGGAGAGCTTTTTCACTGAGTTCTTCGGTTTTCTTTTCAATAACACATCAGTGTGTTATCTTGTGTTTGCATTTTTCTTCCTTACTCTTTTAGCTTTCATTTTACTGTTGTTATATGATGAATATGACTTAGAGTAGTTTTATTGTTTGTTCACTCGCATTTACTCTATTCCGCACTTAGTTTAAGTTAGAGTAAAATCAACTGAGCCGTAATCTTTTAATTTGGGATCTGAACAGCCCTTGTGTTTTTACAAAAATTCGAGCTTTCATTGATTAATGTATTGCTTTGTTATCTGTGGGTCAAATAATTGTTATGTACCTTAGGCATCTAGTTTATTCCACAAGTTTATTAGTATTATACTATTGTTATATACTATTATGAGTGGTATTTTTTTCTAAATAAAAAATCAAATATTTAAAAAGTAAAAAGTTTTACTAAAGCAAATATTATCTCATAACACTTATTTTAAACTAAAAATCTATACTATAGATGCCATATAATTGCTCAATTAATATTAATTTTTTATATAAAAATCATAGATCATTCAATTATGCAATAATACATGACTAAATCAATTTTCTACGAAGATAGTATAAAAACAGAATTTAAGATGTTAACAAATAAAATTAATTTTTTTTTTTAGTTTAGTTCTCTCACACAAAATATGAAAATATTTGCTCACAATTTCAAGTAAAATATCAAATCCTTTCAAAACAAAGTACAAACATGTTTGCATGTATGTGATTTGAATTTTATGTACAATTTAATTTTGGTCTAAGAGATCTCTTTTGCCCCCTTAAAACGATTTCTAACTTCGACTTTGATAATGAGGTTCTTAGTGTAAGGAGGAAAAAAAAAAAATATATATATATATATATATATATATATATAACTTGATTACATGTACAATTTGAAGGGTCATCATTGTGCGTGTGATGTGTTTGTTGTTGGAGGGCATTTAAGTCATTAACATGTAAATCCAAATTCCAAACACGTTTAAAAAATGAATTTTTTTTTATGTTAATTTGTCGTAAAATACAAACAAAAGAGAGAAAATGTGAAGAGATAAAAAAGGCCAAACTTATAGTCCATATCTTTTATTAAAATAATTTAATAAAAGATGCATAATTTTTTAAATATAAATAAATAAACCTTTATAGAATTTCAATAATGGGTTTTCTAGTGAAGGCTTATATTTGGTTATAGTTCTTCTATGAACACAATTTATGTCGCAACTTGCTGAATTGGTTGACTGTGAGTATAGGTCTTGGTGGATAATCATTTTTTATATAAATTTACAATTTTTCTCTACCAATCACAATCAATTACTTTAACAAATTATGCCAAAACTTGTAACAAAATTTGTGCCCATAAACTTTCTATTTAGAGTACGTTTTCTGGTAAAGCTCTAATTTATCAGTATAATGGAGGGAGTAATTTTGATGGTAAAGGTCTAGTTTATTAGTATAATGAAGACATGTGGACAGTCTACGATTTACAAATAAATTTTCCATTCAGCAAAATAAATAAATAAATAAATAAAAAGAAAATGAATTTGCCTCCTCAATGTGCATGTACTGATGTACGTGTGTTCAGTCTTTTTTTGGTGACTTTCTTGGAAGGTCCCTCCTTAATTTTTAGTACATTTTAATATTTTACTTTAGTCAAAGCTTCTTGATTTAATTTTTTTTTTCCCCAATAATTGGGTAATAGATCAATTCATGGGTGATATCTTGCGTAGATTTATTATTATTATTGTTTTTGTTGTTGATTTGATTAATCTTTTATACCATTATCTATGCCAGCTTTTATGGTATGTAGTAAGGTGATTACTGATTAGTGGTAAGCATTTTCTTTGATGAATATTGTACAATTGCTTTAGATGTGAGACCATTTCTCGATTTCCTCCCCAAAAAAAAATGTCTACCTTCACGAAGACAATTAATTGTAGATAAAAAATTTGGGGTAAAATAATTGATAACAATCATCACCATAGACTGTGATATAACCATGCATTCTTTACCTTTTAATTTGAAATTTATTTATTTTTTTGGGTCTAGAAGATATGCCTTATGTTTGATTAATATTTTCGTCCATGGTTTTTGGTTTAGGGGGCATGGCTAAGCCTTTTTGTTGTTCTCCAATGCAATGAACATGTTTTGGGGCCTAAAAGTACCTATTAATTATTTTATCATCTCCAATTGAATTTAATTAGTTAATTTGTATTGAATTGGAAAACCCTAATATAGCATAGTAAATCAAATCTTAAAAAACCTTCTTTTGTGATATTTATTTAATTTACCCATAGTCTGGACAAGTTAACAAGTTATAATCTTTTTTTTTTTTTTTTGGTACAAGTTATAATCTTTAATTAGAGAATTTAATGTCATTTGTAAGCAATTAATTTAATGGGAAATAGCCACGATTCTCCAATTTGTATGTGTATAATAGCCTAAGTCTAATTATTTTTAAAATAATTCAAAAATAATAATCTAATTGAATTGTGGGTTTAAATCACCAATTCGGACTCTCAATTACGTGTTTGAATGATCAATTAGAATAACTGATAATATAAAAAGTCCCTCAAATTGAGCTTAAACCCTAAACTTAGCTTTGAAATCTCTCAAATTCCCACCAAAGCATTAAAAAAAATAGGTAAAATTGACATCAAATATTGAAAGAATAAGTTGGAATACATACTAGGGAGGGTTCAATTGAGTCAATGAGAAAAGACATGGATCACAACCATCAAACACCCAAACATTTCTTGCAAGATTTGGCTAGTATTCAACAGTGACTAATATCCCAAAGTTGGATAGGGAGACCTTGCAATAGGGAAAAATGAATAACCCCTTGGTTGCCTCAAATGAATTATTTAAGCTTGAAGCAGGATCTTTGGATTCATGGGAGGTGATCTAGTCTAGGTGCTTTTGAATTTTAACATATGGGTTTATATAGGTTTAGGTAGCTCAAGTTTAATGGAATAAGATTTTTTATTCCCCTTTTTCCCTATTTTATTTTTTTAGTGGTACAAAAGATACATGTGTGTGTGTGTGAGAGTACTTATGTGAAGTAAAATGATATGAACTATTTATCTATCATATGAGTCACACGTACAATCTTATTATTGAACGAGATAAGATTACCTCCCAATTAAATCCTTCTATTCCTTCAAATTTTTAGTCAAATATGAGACACGCGGTATTTATTTGATTTTGTGCACTACGGTGCTACCCACATGGCTTGGGCTCCTGATAATTTAATCTACCTCTTTTGTTGATTACATACATTTAAATAAATGAATTAATGAATAAAACTTTTGTTTGACTAAGGATCTATTTGGATATTGTTTATTTTGCTGAAAATTGAAAACTTATTACTGAAAATACTGTAGCACAATAATTTATAAACTATGAATAGTGTCATGAGATCCATGGCTGACCCGTTTATGCGTGTTTTTTGAAGTTTGGCTTGGTCATGAACAGTGCCGTGAGGCCTAGTCAAAAAACGCAAAATGCCTATTAATTTCTAGGCAAACGCATGCTAAGGCGTAGGTAGAAAGCTAGGAATAAATGCATCCAATTAGGTTGATTCCTATACAACAAGAAAATGCTCTCTTTTTTTTCTTTTTTCTTTTTTAAATAGGAACAAGCAAATGCTCTTGATGTGCAATCTAATACTCTTTCAAAATATTTATTAATCGGAAAAGATTTCTCTAAAAATTAGTATAAACAGAAACCTTTAAACTTCTCAAATATCTTTTTATTTGATGTAACTTTTAAAAATTTAACCGTTAAATTACATATTCTTATTATATCTTTCATGATTACAAAATTTTAAAAATGTTAAAAATCAATAGCTATGTCATCAAAAACATGTGTAAATTTCAAATTCTTAGATAAAAAATTATGCATAAAAAATATGTTTATTAATCAAATAGTAAATAACATCCGACTTAAACGAAATTTGACATGTACATTAAAAACAAAAAAAAACACGCAATCCAACAATTATTTTTTCAAAATTCACATTAATAAAAAGATATAGAAAGAGCTTGGAGAATTTCTCTTTAAAAGAAACGTATATAGGCAGAGCAAAGACCCGTGGAGATAAAATTAATGACATGAAAAAGAAGAAGAAAAAAATTTGAGAGAAAGGGGCTCCATGTCAAAAGGAAGCTACCTATGGTCCCATACTTCAACCACAGACCATAAAACCCAGTCTCTTCTTTCTTATCTTTCTCTTTTTTGATACGATAAAACCCAGTCTTATTGTTAGGTTAGTTGTCATTTGATTGAAAAAGACAAAAAAACACCCATATATGACATACCAAAAAAAAAAAAAAAAAAAAGGAAGGCGCATTTTATGGACTCAAAAACAAAAAGAAAGAATCCAAGAATATGAAATTGATAGAGAAAATGTATGAAAGAGAAAAGGAAGCTTCATGGAAGCCAAACACCGGATAAATTAAGCTATTCCTTCTATCAAAGATTACGTCTGCCCACGATATTATTTTCTGTACTCCTCCTACCATACCAATTGCACCTTCCTAGAAACCGTTATATTTCAATTATAAAATTAATTCCAAACCATAAAAATAAAAAATAAAAAAATCAACAAGAATATTTATGAACTAGTGAAAATTGAGAGAATCTACACCATACACTTGTCTGACTAAAATAATGAATTTTGATCATAATGGTCATGGCTTGAGTTCCACACCTTTCATGTGTGAACTTGCTAGCGTAACTTTAGAGGTAGATCCTCCACAGGAAGAGCCACACCACCACAAAAACAGTTTCATGAAAGTTCTCTCTCTATATGCTTGCTTATTTATTGGGGTCTAACATATTCCCTACCTACTGTTATATAAGGGCCAATTGTGCCACTATATTTTTGCGTGTGTACCATTAAAAACTACAAGCCCACTAGCTAGGAACTAGGAAGCTTCTTTCATTCACCCCCCCAAAAAAAAAAACAATGGAAAACAACATGAGAGGTGAATTTGAGGACTTTTTGCCAGTGATGGCTGACAAGCTTGATGTTGAGTCCTTTGTGGGTGAGTTATGTAAGGGGTTCAAGCTTTTGGCAGACCCAGAAAGGGGTTTGATAACATCCGAGAGTCTAAGGAAGAACTCAGCTCTTCTTGGCATGGAAGGGATGAGCAAAGAGGATGCAGAGGCAATGGTTAGAGAAGGTGATCTTGATGGTGATGGCGTGCTTAATGAGAATGAGTTTTGTATCCTAATGGTGAGGCTGAGCCCTGAGATGATGGAAGATGCTGAGGCATGGCTTGAGAAGGCGCTTGACCCAGAGCTAAAGAAGTCTTCAGCTTGATCATCATGCTATTAGTCTTTTTTTTTTGTAGCAGTCAAATTTATATAGACTGTTCCATCTATTTTCTGTAATTTGGCTAAGTGAGACAATTATTTAAATTATGATGATCAAATTGTTTAGATTGATGCAGGCTATAGTTTTTTCATCAATAGGCGATGGAATATGGATGGGAGTTACCAATATGGGAGCTTTAGCCTTTAGCTACATCTGCCTTTTCTGGTATGTATTGTCTTATTACTCTAGGATCAATATGGACCTAAAGATCCCACAAACTCCTTGATGAACTTGCATTAATTGGAAACTGTACCATTGATATATTGGTTGGATCAATGGTATATTCTCTTATTACTCTTTGATCGATATGGACCTAAAGATCCAACAAACCCCTTCATGACCTTATATTAATTGGTCAAGACTAGATGGTAACTGCATCATTGATTTATAGTTCGATCAATGTTAAATATAAAAAATGTTGAATATACCATGATAAACAACCACTAAACAAATCTCTTAAAAAAATTAATTTAATAATTTAATTATTATTCTTGACTATTGGAATTGTGAAATTAGATGCTATTCTAAGCAACAAAGATAACTTTGCCATCATCCATGTAATGTTTTATCGTTGCACATATTCCAATGACAAAGGGAGGGACTTTGGCTTTTTAAATTTCTTCCCCTTTCTTTTTTGAGTGAACCGACATAAATTTATCCCTCTTACTACTGATAAAATTATAAAATATATATTAATTTACTTAAAGGCCCCTTAGCATTTTAAGAAAAATTATACTATTACTTTAGCATATCATTTAGTCATATTTTATATTCTTTTGTGTCACATGTAAATCACTCCAATTTGTATATAAACATTATATGTCTCCACAATTAGATTAAAACCCTTTTAAAATCCTCTTTTTACTACCTTCTCAAAAAAAAAATCCTTCTTTACTAAAAGTAAAAGTTTCCATTATGTAATAACACTAATTATAATAAAAGTAATTTCAAAGTGGATCACACGTTACAGATTTTCAAGTTTTGGGATATAAGTAAATTATAAGGAAACCATCACCCATTTATGGATATTTCAAGAGAAAAAGTATTCGTGATTCCAAGTTATTTTCCAATCATCTATGCTAAAAACTAAAACTTTAGATCGTGATTCTTTTGGAAAAGGTCAAAGATTTAAATAGATATTATCTCCTTATATTGAGATGATATAATTTCAACCATTAAAATTATCAAAACAAAACTTTTAATATGATGAAATGTGAGTTTTTAAACGATTGTTTAATTGTTAATAATTTTTAAAAATAAAAGTTAAGAAATTTAGTATATAATCAATTATAAATTATTTTTGTATTATAAAAGGATGTAAAACTCAAGTTTGTTGAATTTAATTTTATTTATGAAAGAAAATTTTATTATGAATCATTAAAAAATTAATTTGATATTTCACTATATTTGAAACAATAATACATGTTAAATCATACTAGAAAACGTGCTAGCCATGGCACCTTGAGAAAATCTTCTAACTTTACCATTCACCAACAGCTAACTTCGTCACGATGAAAGAATTTTCATTTTAGTTACAAAGAACTTCCTTCAATCTATTCTTTTGTAGTTTTGTTCCTTTTTTATACAACCTTTTGTACATCAGCAAAAGGCATAGTACGTAAAAGAGCTCAATTAACAGATATCTTTAAAATATTTGTTAAATGATTATTTTAGGACATTGTTAACTTGTCTTGAAGTAAAAATAAAAAATAATATTAAAGATTATGAAGCGTATTGCTTTGTATGCTCAGATCCGTTTTTAAATTTTCAATTTGAGTGTGATCATGATTTATATGTTTTGGCCCAATAAGAATAGCATTACACTAACAAGGTAACTACAAAAAATGCTTTGTACCACTACCATGGGCTAAAATCGAATATTATTACCATAACAAGGAAAAGGAAAAACTCCTGTTGTGTTGTAAAATAGAAGAAATATGAGGGTGATATTATGTATATGTTTGGATCCAGCTTATTTGAGTTCACGTTCACGTTTTGTCAAATTTTTTTTTTTTTTCGGTTCTGCTGGGGGACAAGAGGCAGTGCGCGCACTGTACGTGCACTGTGCACATACTTTTTCAGCAATTTTTTATTAAAAATGAGTCCCGCAGTACTATTTACACATTAAAAAATTATTTTGCTACAATGTTTTCTGTTTCAGTTTTCAGTTCAGCATAAATAAGCTCTATCCAAATAGACCCTATATCTAAATTGCTTCTTGTCTATTAGTCATCTACCACAACATATTATTTCTAAACTGATACACATATATCTCCCTTTTACTCTCAATGTCTCTCTAATTTCCTCAATACATTACAATGGGAGCAAAGGCTCATATATATAGGCAGAAGATGAACTGATGAAACAACTACAAAGGAGGCAAGATCCCCTAAAATTGCTGCACTCATTTAATGTGATGAATTTACATCTATCACCCGTGAAGAACAAATAGTTTACAATAAAAGGGAATAGTGTAAAACAAAAAGTAAATAATATATAACACGCTAGAATTATTCATATTTATTCACATTGTACTGAGTCACATATATGTGAGAAGCACACTTGTGAACATAAAATATTTTCTTTGGAGGCAACTTCAGTCTAGGACTGAAATTAAATGGTATGAAACTTACATATATGCGTGTGTGTGCGCACGCGTGTTACTAGGCAAAAGGTGGAAAGCAAGTGACGGAGCAAGATTTGATTTAAGAGTGGGCAAATTTTATAACTAACATACATATATGCCCTTACAAGAACACGGGACATCCATAGATACACGTATTGCGTAAGCCGCTCACATAGATGAGACATCATTTTAGATGAAAAACGAGGCAAAACAGATACAAAATCCCAAATCGTTCTTCGCAAAGACAATGCCATGTGAAATTCAAAAGTGAAAAGTGTAGGAGCAGTCGGTTGGAGGGCACAGAAAAGGCATCTTTCAATCACCTATTCTGGGCTCGATAAGAGAGTTCTTATAATGGACATTGAATGCTTGAAAGCCCATCAGAGCGAGAGTCTATGATGAGTATACTAAAATCCTCGTTTATTGATGATTCAATCACGGTTAATTCACTCCCATTTATATCAATGGACGTGTCGAACCAAATTAATGAACATAGCCGCAGTGCTAAGCACAAAAAGCAACCAGAGCCTCCACAAATTCCACCACCCAGAACATAAAATACGATGAAAACAATTAATTCAAGCAAGCTTGATCCTTTCTTGGGGATTAATTTTACAAAACTTTCATGCTGTTATAAAATTTACGAAGAACTAGTTTAGGCCACCAGAATAAACTCACTCACCTCAACCTAACACCCAAAACTTTTCAGATAATTTAACTAGTGCTAAAAAAGGTTGTATTTTAGAACTGGATAAATCCAAAATGTGTCCACCTCCATGTCCATATTGATGACAACAATGATTAAGATTTATTAACACGTGAAAAGTTTGTGGTTAGGACAATGTGGGTGGGGGGAATGAGGTGGGTTGGGCTGTTATATCAGGGGTCAAAATCGGATGCCCATCTCAAAACTTGCACAGATTGTACGGTCTCAACAACCATATTCTAAACCTAAGCTGTTGTCATTGCCAATGATCTGTACGGTTGAAATGTAAATGCAAATCACTTTTAGACATAACATCAGGTCTTGGAACAAAAAAGTTTTGACAAATATAGTCAATCCTAAAAAGCAATATCCAATAACTTTTCCATGATTACTAATTCAAGGGGGAAAAAAACTTCTCCATGATCACTGCTAACCCTAATATCCATTGTGCATACAAAAGAAAATACCTAAAAAACTAGTAGTAACATCTCCAAGCTACATATTTCACCACTTCCCCAGAACCAGGAGTTTCTCTTTCAAGTTCTTGACCTTCTAACAGGTGATCGGCTGCAAGTCGAGATTCAAGGAGAAAATAAATATATATATATATATTATTATAAGGAAAACATAAGTTTTAATAATGCAAAATTTCACAAAAAGTTTGACCAACATGAGGAGACATTTAGAGTATGAATACCTCCTGTATCGGCCATATTCAGGACTCCTGTTCCTACCATAATCAGGACCCCTGTGCCTGTCATATGTTGGCCCGTTGTACCTATCATAAACAGGGCTGCCAGGACGACCATAGTCAGGACTTGGGCGCCTGCGATACCCTGGACTTGGTGACCTTCGGTAAGGACTAACCCCACGCCCACCATAACCTCCTCTTTTAGGGCTATCGTAATTCCTGTCACCCCTATCATCATCATCCCTCAAAGCATACTCAACCGAAACCACTCTGTCTAATAGCTTTCTGCAAAATGACAGCACTTATTAAGTTCATTAGGTCACATTTACGAAGAGAAAGACTGCAATCATGGGAGAGTTAGCCAAGTAATGCAATGGAAACCCCCCTTTTACCAACCTCATGTGAGTAGCCTCAAGGGCTCTGGTAGCATCCTCCTGAGTCTCAAACTGGACAAATGCAAAGTTACGTCGAATTCGGACATGAAGAATCCTTCCATATTGTTCAAAGTGTCGTTCTATATCGCGAACAGTTGTGCGTATTGGATCAAAGTTAATTACAAACAAGGTTTTAGTAGGCCTCTGGTTTGCCACTGACCTAGATCCATCACAAGGCCGACCTCGTTCACCCTGAAAAAATTAACTCATCATGATCAGGAAGAAAGGATACCGATTCTTAAAAAAATAATAATAATAATGGAAGGATGTAGTTTCTTCTTTCCTTTCTTTTTTTTGGAAAAAGTGGATTTTAGTTTCTTTTTAAAATGGTTAAAACGAGAATGCTGGCAACTTTAAGAGCATAACGATATATAAGTGAGCAAAAAATGGGTACTTTAAGTGTAAAAAAATATTGTACCCTGGCCCACTCCACTGACAACCTACGCCTGTCATAACCAAATGGCCTATTATCAACGGCACGAATAGCTTCTTCAGCATCGCGCTCATCCACAAAATAAACAAAAGCAAAACCTGCAGTAAGAAAACAAAAGAAAAATCAACAATAGAACCTAAGGACAGCAATGGCAAATCATCCACTCAGCTGGTAGCACATTAGTCTCACGCTTTCTTTAGCCCTGGCAAAAATAAAAAATACAACACCTGCATAAAAGTGAGGGCCTGATGAACATAAGGCCGTAGAGGTGTTGCATGATGAACTAATGATTGTTGCATGTAAAAAGTTCTAATCCAAAATTTCAGGTCTGAGATGTCACTGCTAAGCATGCTTCGCCATTCAGAAAGCAGGAATTCAGTAATGGAAGGCATAGCATGACAGAATTCATTCATCCCACTAAATTCAGTTGTTGGCATGGCATGCAGATATCATTGATCCCCTATGATCATTGTTGGTAGGCAAGGCATAATAAATTGACTGATTCCACTATGTAAATTCTTGTGAAATGGCATGCGATGAAGTGGGTGAGTCATGAGTGAAGGATTGATCGGAGTGTAGAAAGTGCAGGATGATGCTATCAGTGGGGTGGAAGGAGATCAGGCAAGCAAGATGGTTTCCTTTCCAAAATAAGTATATTGCACAGATGTTGGCGAGCCCAGATAGAAGCTCAGCACATTTTCCATTAGCAGATGTTCCTGCGTCAAAAGAAACACTTAAATATGGAGGTTTTCTCCAAAGAAATTGCAAATTTGTGGTCCCCATTAATTTCCATCAGGAAACAGGCATTGGATATGTACACTACACAAGTAGCCATATATCCATATCCAATGAATTGATGTTTGTACAAAAATTTTGTTAATAAAAGATCGCCGTGATGGATATCCTTGAGCCCGGTAATCCAGGGAGCAGCCACAGCCTAAAAAAATCACCTAGAGGCTACGACAAAAAACCCACACAACCCATACCCCTCTGCTTTAAAACAGATCATTCAGATAATTGAGGACAGAAACAGGAAGAAGGAACCAAGTAGAGAGTGCCCGAATATATAAGGTGAAAAAAAAAAGGGGTTCCGAAGTTTTGACTCAATTACAAAAGAGAGCACCAAAATTAATTATAATGCTAATATCCAATGAGCTGTAGCTAAATTCGCACTTCCTCCCATCACCAATTGGGTGTGTGCGCAATTTACCAATCTATAAAATTACTTAAAATGGTAATTGTAATAGATGCAGGGACTTCATTGGAGATAACTTCCACAACACTAAAAAAAAAAAACACTCCGATACGAAAGATAACCTCAATCTCACACACTTCAACATGTGGATAACCTCCACAAACGCATGCCACAAACGTAGAAGCAAGTCTATCAATGACTCCCACTACGCCACATTACATTAAAGAAACACACAACGTGCAATATTTTTTATCTTCAAAATTCAATAGCTACAACAATGGGCAATCAGTAAAACATTCTTATAAAAACAGCTGCAATTAATAAAAACCCACAAGTACCAAATATACAAAAATCAAAATCAAAGTTCGCTAACCAGATTTCATGTCGACGCGCTCAATCTTCCCGTACTTTCCAAACAAGCGTTCCAGTTCAGATTGGCGAGTATCGTACTCAAAGTTTCCAACGAAAATCGGCCTCATCGTCGAGACTAACCAAGAAAAGAAAAGAAAAAAAAAAAAAAAACAAAAACCCTAATCCTTTGTTTGTTTCCTGAGAAAACACAGAAAAAACAATCAAGAAACTGACTTATTCTGTAAAGTCAAGCAGATACCAATTAATTATTGAAACAAACAAAAATCAACGGCAAGTACAAAAGGAATCTTGTGTTTTTTTCCGAGAAACCAAACACAGAAAAAGAAAGTAAAATAAAATAAACAAATACAGTGATTTGAAAAAGAGAGAAAGATTAACAAATTGTTAAAAAAGAGAGATTAGAAGAAAGTACCTTAAGCTTGAAGACACCGAATCCGATTCGCCTCAGAGCGACAGAGAGAGAGAGAGAAGCAAACCCTAAGAAAGAGAAAAGTGACTGACTAATTTTATATATATATATATATATATATATATATAAAGCCAAAATTTATACAAAAGTTATTCGTGGCCGACGGATTTTTAGATTTTGGTCAGTGGATCGGACGGTGGATTCGTTGTGAAGTAGTCAGTGGTTGACTTAGAGTCTTCCACTAATTGTATTAAACTTTTGCCATTGAAAATTATTCCCTTAAAGTTTGAGAATTTTTAAATTTTACATCTTAAAATTTTAGAATTTTAAATTTTACTTCCTAAAATTGGGAGTGATCCGATTTTACTTCTGAAAATTTGGTGGTATTTTTCAAACTTTAGGAGTAAAATAATAAAATTCAAATACTTCTAAACTTCAAAGGATAAATTCTAAATTTTGAAGTTTAGTGTAAAATTTAATCCTAATTTACAATTTCCCCCTCTTTTATAATAAAGAGTGGCATGGAATTCAATTGATGCCCAAAACCAAAAGGCCCAAGCTGAACTCTTTCCTATGTGTGGTGTGGGCTAAAATTTAGTGAGGGCCCCCATTTTTTTTTTTTTTTGTGGAAGGTTCCATCTTTTAGTAAAGCTGAGTTGCTGAACCTTTAAAGTGTTGAAGAAATAGTAGCCTTTTTTTTTTTTTTGGCTAAATATAGTACTTTTTTATTTGTTCTCATATGAAGCAACATAATTTAGTTGATAATAGCTTATTAGCTTTCATTGATATGATAGAAAAGAAAGATTTTTTTTGAACTCTTTGTTAGGGAGTAAATGAATCCAAGTTTGCTGGATGGGTGAAAAAGTGTCTTGGGTTAAAGCAATTGCCCAACCAATCACAAAAACAAAAACAAGGTAAAACCCATAGATTTAACTATATAGACATATATAGTGATAAGTCTGCTTGGTTGGTAAGACATCATTGTAGCTTCCTATTGCATTCAAATGTGTTGGAATAATGATCTGACAGTTAACCGTGCATATATGATGATGCTGTGTATTACTGTCCAAAAAAGTTTTGGGCCAAAGCCGAAGTCATTATTCTAAAAAGAATAAGATACTATCTACTATCTAGTCATGCTACAAAAAAAAGGGAAAGGGTTACCAGTTGTCCAAAAACTCCTATAAATTGAAACTTCCTAATTTTAAACAATAAAAGTCACAAATAACATTGAATCAAAAAAGTTCTTAGCAAGTTTCTTAGCTCCCCAAAAAGTTACCAGAGGGAGGCTTCCTAGAATCCAACTCAGTTTCTCAAAGCCAAGAAGCCCATCAGGAGTAGTCAAGGGGGGCATCTCTCAAAGGAGGAGCATCCATCCACTAAAGTTAAGTATGAATGTAGCAACTCTTTCTAAAGTCACTTGTATGGAAACTGACTTGAGTACTGTGCACAAAAGTACTAGACTTATTGAGATGTTGATATGTGTCAGATATTTGCGTCGTGTCAACATCCCAACAGGTCCAATCTTTACCCACCCTTATAAGGATAAGGTTTACAATTATTAGAATTTTAAACCTGACTCAATTGAGACTCTCCTCCTCAAATCTGTACACATTGTCGTGATATGAACGTGAAAAAGTTTGAATAATAGTCTCAAATAATTGATCACATCGTCCTTATGTTCTTGAGTGGTTGACTACTTGTATGACTTTTTAATTTGCTGTTTTGCATAAATTCTTGGATTAATTTAATTTAATTCATACATATATATATATATATATATTTAATTTAACCCTATAAAATGGTATTAGAAATTTAGAATTCCCTTTATCCAAGTATTAACTTCTATAGAAAGACCCTTATAGTTCTCACTTTTTACCTTTAATAGTCTCTAAATTATATTTTTGTCACCTTTTTTTATCTGTAACTAGTTATTATACAACTCAAAGATAACTTGTTTTTATATGTCCATAATATATTTTAAATCAAATATGAATATTTATGTTCTTTTCAAACTATTAATTTTTATTAAAAAAAATGTATTTCACTAAAATGAGTTTAGTTTATAATTTATAAAAAAAAAATCAAATCATATGAAGCATTTGCCAATCATGTATAGGGTATTGATTATCTCACAGTCACTAATGTACCACCTCTATACATATTATCAGACTCAGTTGTTAAATATGAACATCTATATATTAAAAGCGGCAATGCCACTACAGTGCTTCTGCACTGTTCATTCAGTGTAAATCATTGTGCAGCACTGTAGCGACAACAGTGATTTGGTTTGGTGAGTTTTTTTTTTTTTTTTTTTTCAGTATTTCGTTTGTGTAATGCGCGCACAGTGCCTTGGCACTGTGCATCCAGTACAAAACACTGTGTAGCACTGTAGCTGCAACAGTGTTTTGATTTACTTTTTTTTTTTTTTCTGTAATCGGTTTTTTTTTATTCTTTTAAATATTGATGTAAGCTAACATTTATATTGTTATATTGATATAACAAATTTCACAATATTTTCACAATTATTAACATGTCAATTTCTTACAAGTTGAAATAAAATAATTAAATAAAATATGAGATTGGTTTTTTTTTTTTCCAGTAATCGGTTTGTGTTTTTTTTTCCTTTTAAATATTGATGTAAGCTAATATTTATATTGTTATACTGACACAACAAATTTTACAATTATCAATTTTTTACAAGTTGAAATAAAATAATAAAATATGAGACTGTAGCCAACCACAACTGAAAATAAATGTTACAACACTTATTATTATCACAATACACTGTAGCATTGTAGCTACAATAGTGCTTTAGTTTAGTTTTCACAATTATTGACGTGTTATTTTTTTACAAGTCGAAATAAAATATGAGATTCCTTTTTTTTTTTTTAGTAATCGGTTTGTGATTTTTTTTCTATAAAAATATTGATGTAAGCTAACATTTATATTGTTATACTGACACAATAAATTTCACAATATTTTCACAATTTAAAAAATGTTACAACACTTATTGTTATCATAATACACTGTAGCACTATAGCTATAACAGTGCTTTGGTTTAGTTAGTCATTTTTTTTTCAGTAATCGGTATGTATTTTTTTTCTTTTAAATATTGATGTAAGCAGACATTTATATTGTTATACTGACACAACAAATTTCACAATATTCCCACAATTATTGACGTGTCAATTTCTTACAAGTCAAAATAAAATAATAAAATATGAGACTATAGCTAACCACAGCTGAAAATAAATGTTTAAAAAAAATGTTACAACATTTATTGTTATCACAATATTTTCACAATTATTGAGATCTCATTTACTTATAGATCAAATAAAAAAAAAAGTTAAGTCCACAACATTTTAACATTAATTTCTACAGTTCCTAAAGTTTTTTAATTTAAAAATTTAGAATTCCCTCTATCCAAGTATTAACTTCTATAGAAAGACCCTTATAGTTCTCACTTTTTACCTTTAATAGTCTCTAAATTATATATTTGTCACCTTTATTTATCTGTAAATAGTTATTATACAACTCAAAGATAACTTGTTTTTATATGTTCATAATATATTTTAAATAAAATATGAACATTTATGTTCTTTTCAAACTATTGATTTTTATTAAAAAAAAATGTATTACACTAAATGAGTTTAGTTTATAATTTATAAATAAAAAAAAAAATCATATTGTGGGGGGTGAAGGCGACCAGGCACCTTGTGGGCTCTGGGCCTAGTCCGAGGGCGCGAATTCCGCTAAGTGGGCCGCGCGACGGGAGCAAGGCCCTCTAACACCGGGGCCCAAGGGTCAGCCTACCCAGCCATCAGAGACGAGCCGAGGAGAACGTCTCCTCGGACGCAGAATTGAGAGCAGAACGCTGCAGCAGAGCATCTGGGAAAGCGCCTCCGGAGCTCGGCGAGCCATCCCACACCCCCAACGATATGCCGAGGGGGGAAACAAGGGGGACATGCACTACACAGTGTTTCTGCCACCGCATTAAAGGCTTCCCACCTACCCGTCTGGCCGCATTAATGGGGAAATGACTTCTGAAGGGACGGGGAATGGCCCCAAGGGCGTTGGGGAGCGTTTTCAGGGAAAAGACAGGTGAGAGTCAGGAGTGGGGAGTATAAAGAGAAGGGAGGATACAACGAGAAAGAGATCCGGACTTTTGACCAAGAAAAAGAAGAAGGTCCTCTCCCTTGAAGAACAGAACGAAAACCACCAGGGAATCTCCTCGGCGCACGTCTGGGAAGGGAGTTAGTCCACTCCACCAGCCAGCCACGTTTCAGTAGTGCATTTGGATCTTACATTGCACCCTTCCATAGTACCGGGAAGTCAGGGCTTAAAACCCATCCTCTACAAATTCTATTGTAAAGGCCACTTGGGCCGGCCCAGTCATCTATTTGGGCCCAAACCTACTTTGTGTCCTTACAATTGGCGCCGTCTGTGGGAAGCTTTGACGGAAAGGGACTGGAAGTGCCATGCAGGGTTCAGGTTCACGTCATGCGGAGTCTAGGGGGTCCCAGCCAGAGGACCATCTTGCGCGGTTGGAAGGAGAGCACGAAAACAGCGTCCACACGGAACACACGCGTGGGAGGAGCCATGCACACAGTGGTAGTAGAACCTCCCGCGAGAAAAGTGTCGAGACCCTGCAAAGAGAGGTTGATCATTTGAGAAGGAAGCTACGCCGGGAAAAGCGGAGGCGTACGCCTACCCCTTCAGACCGATCCTCAGTGGACGCCAGTAGTGGCTCCGACAGCTCTAGGTCCAGGACTCCCCTTAGCGAGTCTTCTTCCCAGGGGGATGAACGCCGTCGTCCACCCAGAGACAGGGGGCGTCCTCCAGAGGCCTGGCCAACAATGCACTGAGCAGGGCGCTCCACCAAATTTCCAAATCGCCCTTCACTCGGAGGATTGAGAAGGGAAAGCTCCCAAGAAAGTTCACCCAGCCAACCTTCACAATTTACAACGGGAGGACGGACCCAGTGGAGCACGTGAGCCACTTCAGCCAGAGGATGGCGGTGCATTCGAAGAATGAGACCCTGATGTGCAAGGTCTTCCCCTCCAGCTTGGGGCCCGTAGCGATGAGATGGTTCAACGGCCTGAAGGCGAGCTCTGTCGATTCCTTCACAGAGCTCACCAGGGCATTTGGCGAGCGGTTTATCACCTGCAGCAGGATCCCGCGGCCCCTGGATTCGCTGTTGTCCATGGCCATGAGGGAGGGAGAAACCCTCAGGGCATACACTGACAGGTATTGGGAGATGTACAACGAGATCGATGGGGACTTCGACGAGGTGGCCATAAGCACCTTCAAGGTCGGCCTGCCAAGCGATCATGACCTGAGGAAGTCACTGACCAGGAGGCCTGTCAAGAGTGTACGACGTCTTATGGACCGCATCGATGAGTACACACGGGTGGAGGAGGATCAACTGCAAGTGAAGGCGAGGGTGAAGGTAATCCCTCAGGAGAAGAGGGATTTCAGGTCGGACGGGTACAGCAACGGTAGGGCTAGGAGAGAGTTTGTCGGACAGCCACGTCGGATACCAGCGCAGGCGGTCGGCATCGTGTTCCGCGAACCCATGCAGCGGGTGTTTGAAAAAATCCGCCACGAACCTTACTTTAGATGGCCCAGCAAGATGATAGGAGATCCCTCAAAGCGAAACCAGAACCTTCACTGCCAGTACCATCAAGAGCACGGCCATACAACCGAGAACTGCAAGAACCTACGCTACTACCTCGAACAGTTGGCGAAGAGGGAAAGTTGAGTCAGTTTGTACACGACCAGGGGAGGGCGGGGGAACATCATGGTCCGACAGGCCGGGGCCACCACGCACCAAGGCCTCCTCTGGGAACCATCAACACCATCCTCGCAGCCCCTGGGAGGACGGGCTCGCGTCCTTCAAGGGTGATGAACGTGGTACGAGCCCATACCGGAGGCTCTGGCCCGAGCCAAAGAAGATCAAGGGCAATGAGCCGCCCACGCTGGCCTTCTCGGACGCCGACAAGGAGGGGACGATCCAACCCCACGACGACGCCCTGGTCATAATGCTAAGGATTGGAGGCTATGATGTGAAGAGGGTGATGGTAGACCAGGGAAGCGGCGCAGACATCATGTACCCCGACCTGTACAAGGGGCTGAACCTGAGGGAAGAGGATCTCTCTGCCTACGACTCGCCCCTGATGAGCTTCGAGGGAAGGATGGTGATCCCTAAGGGGCAGATCAGATTGTCAGTGCAGTCGGGGCCGGCAGTGGTAGAGGTAGACTTCATCGTGGTGGATGCCTACTCCCCGTATACGGCCATTGTGGGGAGACCTTGGCTGCACGCCCTAGGGGCTGTCCCCTCCACCCTCCACTTGAAGGTGAAGTTCCCATTCGGCGGTAGAGTCGAGGAAATCATCGGGAGCCAGTCTGCGGCGAGGCAATGCCTGACCACCGCAATACTACGCAGGCCGGACAACGAAGCCGCGGCCCCGGCGGCTCAGGCGGCTCTGGCCTCATAGCAATTAGCCTCCTCTGCCACCGCCGGAGCAGCAGTGGTGGGGGAGCCGGCGTGCGAAGGACTAGACAGGGTCCCCGTGGACGGTGACCCGGAGAGGTTCTTCCAGATTGGGGCTCGTCTCCCGACCGAAGAAAAGGAGGAGTTGGTTACGTTCTTGAGGAGGAACCTCGACGTATTCGCATGGACGACACGAGATGCCCGGAATCGACCCAGGCTTCATATGCCACCATCTAAATGTAAACCCGGCGGCAGTGCCCAAGAAACAACCCCCTCGGCGGTCCTCGGCGGAACACTCCGAAGCAGTGAAGGAGGAGGTCATCAAGCTCAAGAGGGCTGGGGCTATCAAGGAGGTATTCTACCCTGAGTGGTTGGCGCACACAGTCGTGGTAAAGAAGAAAAACGGGAAATGGAGAGTGTGTGTGGACTTCACGGACCTCAACAAGGCCTGCCCCAAGGACCCGTTCCCGATGCCGCGCATAGATCAACTGGTGGACGCGACGGTCGGCCACCCCCGCATGAGTTTCTTGGACGCCTTTCAGGGGTATCATCAGATACCACTAGCGCTGGAGGACCAGGAGAAAACTGCCTTTGTGACCCCCACTGGCAATTACCATTACAAGGTTATGCCATTCGGCCTTAAAAACGCAGGGGCTACCTATCAAAGGATGATGACTCGGATGTTCGAGCCACAGCTAGGAAAGACCGTCGAAGTATACGTAGACGACATGGTCGTGAAGAGCAAAGCCGTAACAGACCATGTGGCCGACCTGGACAGCACGTTCCAGACCCTGCGGGAACATAAGTTGCGACTGAATGCCTCTAAGTGCTCCTTCGGCGTAAGTTCTGGTAAATTCCTAGGCTACATGCTCACTCACAGGGGTATAGAGGCCAACCCCGAGCAGATCACCGCAATCTGTAACCTGCAACCACCTCGAAACCCGAAGGAAGTCCAAAAGCTGGCAGGGATGACGGCCGCCCTCAGCAGGTTCATCTCCCGCTCCGCGGACAGGTGCCGACCCTTCTTCCAACTACTAAACAAGTGGAGGGGATTCGAATGGACCGAGGAGTGTTCCCTGGCGTTCCAGCAGCTGAAGGAATACCTCTCTCAGCCGCCAGTTATGTCCCGCCCCGATCCAGATGAAGTCCTGTTTGCGTATCTAGCGGTGGCTGCCCACGCCGTCAGCCTGGTCCTGGTAAGGGAGGACGCCGGTATACAAAGACCGGTTTACTACGTGAGCAAGTCCCTGCAGGAGGCCGAAATTCGGTATTTGCCGCTGGAAAAGGCGGTGCTAGCTGTGGTGCACGCCACTCGTCGGCTCCCGCACTACTTCCAATCTCATACGGTCGTCGTCCTGACCCAACTCCCACTTAAGTCCATCCTGCGAAGCGCAGACTACTCCAGCAGAATCGCCAAATGGGGGACCTTTTTAGGGGCCTTCGACATCAAGTACTTCCCTCGCACGTCTGTAAAGGGGCAAGTCCTAGCCGACCTGGTTGCGGAGTTCACTGAGCCCTCCCTGGAAGAAAGCCTAGCGGCAAGCGGCTTAGACAGAAGCTAGTCGGCGTAGCCTCATGCGAGAAACAACCGGTGTGGGAAGCTTACGTGGACGGAGCCTCAAACCAAAGAGGTTCGGGCGCTGGAGTAGTCCTGGTATCGCCAGATGGGATCATCATCGAGAAGTCTCTGAGGATAGCGTTCCCGGCAACCAACAACGAGGCCGAGTACGAAGCCTTGCTGATAGGAATGGACATGATCTGGAAGATGGGAGGAAAGGCGGTCCGTGTGTTCTCGGACTCACAGCTGGTGGTCGGCCAGGTGGAAGGGAAATTAGAGGCGAGGGAGCCGAGGATGCAGGAATATTTAGCGCGCGCCTTGCGTCTACGGGCCCAGTTCGAGTCCTTCTCACTGTCGCATATTTCCAGAAGCGGGAACACTCACGCAGACTCCCTGGCGACTCTCGCAACCTCATTGGCACGTGAGCTCCCTCGGGTCATTCTCGTTGAAGACCTTCTTAAGCCAGCCGGAACGGGCTGCCCGGCCCTGCGGGTCCAGCAAATCAGAACAGGGCCCAGTTGGATGGACCCCATAGCGTTGTTCCTGAAACACGACACGCTGCCCGAGGACAAGACAGAGGCCGACAAGATCCGTAGAAAGGCTCCTCGGTTCTGGCTGTCCGAGGACGGTAAGCTCTACAAACGCTCGTTTTCGGGGCCATACTTGCTATGTGTGCACCCGGACGAGACAGAGCAGTTCTTGGAAGAGTTGCACGAGGGGACTTGCGGAAGCCACACTGGCGGAAGGTCACTAGCCCACAGGGCCCTTACGCAGGGGTACTGGTGGCCAAACATGCAGAGAGAAGCACAGGAGTACGCGAGGAAGTGCGACCAGTGTCAGAGGTATGCGCCGAACATCCACCAGCCTGGTGGCGTTCTCGATCCTCTGGTCAGCCCTTGGCCGTTCGCACAATGGGGCCTGGACATCGTGGGTCCGTTTCCAAGGGCAGCGGGCAATAAGCGATGGCTGCTTGTCGGGACGGACTACTTCACTAAGTGGGTTGAGGCCGAGCCGCTTTCGAATATCCGGGACGTAGACGCGAAGAGGTTCGTCTGGAAGAATATCATCACCAGATTTGGGATTCCCCGCACCCTCATCTCGGACAATGGGCTGCAGTTTGACAGCAAAGCCTTCAGGAAGTACTGTGGAGACTTCGGCATCGCGAATAGGTACTCCACCCCAGCGTACCCGCAGGGAAACGGCCAGGCTGAAGCCACGAACAAGTCGATAGTCAATGGGCTCAAGAAAAGGCTGGATGACGCTAAGGGCCGATGGGTGGATGAGGTACCGCACGTTTTATGGACTTACCGAACCACGCCACGGAGGTCCACCGGCGAGACTCCTTTCGCAATGACGTACGGCGCCGAGGCTGTGATTCCTGTGGAGATGGGGTTCCCAACGATGAGGACCCAATCCTTCGCCCCAGAAGCCAACGACAACATGCTGCTGGAAGGGCTGGACTTGGTGGAAGAAAGGCGGGAAAACGCCATGGTCCGACTAGCCAGTTACCAGCAGCAGCTCAAACGGGGGTACGACTCTCACGTACGTTCCAGACCTCTCGCCCCGGGAGACTTGGTCTTAAAAAAGGTCGTAGGGACGACAAAGGACCCATCGTGGGGGAAGTTAGGGCCGAATTGGGAGGGTCCCTACCGAATAACCTCAGTGGCCGGTCTGGGAGCATATTACCTAGCCGACCTGGATAACAAGCATGTAAAGCGACCTTTCAATGTAAATAATCTTCGAAGATACTACTACTAATGAAAAGTGTGGCCGCCATGTATTTAGATATGATTGTATCACGCCAATTGTCGAATACTATTATCCCTGTCCCTCCCACCAAATTTTAGCTAAGTGTTAATGTCAACCTTGGCTACGCCAGGTCCTCGGACCTTCTGCCCTGGGAAAATTTAACACTGTCTAAATTTTAATTAAGTGTTAATGTCAACCTTGGCTACGCCAGGTCCTCGGACCTTCTGCCCTGGGAAAATTTAACACTCTCTAAATTTTAATTAAGTGTTAATGTCAACCTTGGCTACGCCAGGTCCTCGGACCTTCTGCCTTGGGAAAATTTAACACTGTCTAAATTTTAATTAAGTGTTGATGTCAACCTTGGCTACGCCAGGTCCTCGGACCTTCTGCCCTGGGAAAATTTAACACTCTAAATTCTAATTAAGTGTTAATGTCAACCTTGGCTACGCCAGGTCCTCGGACCTTCTGCCTTGGGAAAATTTAACACTCTCTAAATTTTAATTAAGTGTTAATGTCAACCTTGGCTACGCCAGGTCCTCGGACCTTCTGCCTTGGGAAAATTTAACACTCTCTAAATTTTAATTAAGTGTTAATGTCAACCTTGGCTACGCCAGGTCCTCGGACCTTCTGCCTTGGGAAAATTTAACACTCTCTAAATTTTAATTAAGTGTTAATGTCAACCTTGGCTACGCCAGGTCCTCGGACCTTCTGCCCTGGGAAAATTTAACACTGTCTAAATTTTAATTAAGTGTTAATGTCAACCTTGGCTACGCCAGGTCCTCGGACCTTCTGCCTTGGGAAAATTTAACACTCTCTAAATTTTAATTAAGTGTTAATGTCAACCTTGGCTACGCCAGGTCCTCGGACCTTCTGCCTTGGGAAAATTTAACACTCTCTAAATTTTAATTAAGTGTTGATGTCAACCTTGGCTACGCCAGGTCCTCGGACCTTCTGCCCTGGGAAAATTTAACACTCTAAATTCTAATTAAGTGTTAATGTCAACCTTGGCTACGCCAGGTCCTCGGACCTTCTGCCTTGGGAAAATTTAACACTCTCTAAATTTTAATTAAGTGTTAATGTCAACCCTGGCTACGCCAGGTCCTCGGACCTTCTGCCCTGGGAAAATTTAACACTCTCTAAATTTTAATTAAGTGTTAATGTCAACCTTGGCTACGCCAGGTCCTCGGACCTTCTGCCCTGGGAAAATTTAACACTCTAAATTTTAATTAAGTGTTGATGTCAACCTTGGCTACGCCAGGTCCTCGGACCTTCTGCCTTGGGAAAATTTAACACTCTCTAAATTTTAATTAAGTGTTGATGTCAACCTTGGCTACGCCAGGTCCTCGGACCTTCTGCCCTGGGAAAATTTAACACTCTAAATTCTAATTAAGTGTTAATGTCAACCTTGGCTACGCCAGGTCCTCGGACCTTCTGCCTTGGGAAAATTTAACACTCTCTAAATTTTAATTAAGTGTTAATGTCAACCTTGGCTACGCCAGGTCCTCGGACCTTCTGCCTTGGGAAAATTTAACACTCTCTAAATTTTAATTAAGTGTTAATGTCAACCTTGGCTACGCCAGGTCCTCGGACCTTCTGCCTTGGGAAAATTTAACACTCTCTAAATTTTAATTAAGCGTTAATGTCAACCTTGGCTACGCCAGGTCCTCGGACCTTCTGCCTTGGGAAAATTTAACACCATCTAAATTTTAATTAAGTATTGATGTCAACCTCGATTACGCCAGGTCCTCTGACCTTCTGCCTTGGGAGAGGTCAGCGCTGTTCAATTTTTAGTTAAGTGTTCAAATTTTAACACGGCTCATCCCGAATAAGTGTTAATTAAGTGTTATCCCGTCTTGAGTGTCAAATATAGATTGGGGCTGAGCCAAGTCCTCAGACCTCCTGCCTTAAGAAAGTTCTAACACGTTCACAATTTATCATTGGGATCGCGTGTTAAAGCCGGCCGCGGATGGGTCAGGTCCGAGGATCCTTTGCCTCAGAAATTTACGCACGGTTCAACCCCCTCGCGGGTGTCAAGCTACACAGCATCCCCACACCGCAAACAAAGCAACAATAGAACAACTAAGCATAATGCACTAAAGATTAAACAGTTACACGATAGCGATAAAAAGGGCAAAATCCATACATGATAAGCTGTCCGAAATATTACAGAGAAAGGGAAATACACCCTAAAAACAAAAGAAATAAAACAAAGCGGAATGGAACAGCTGCACAAAAATAGCCGCCTGGAGCGGAGTGATGGAGGGAGGCTAAGCCCGCCTACCCCTTAATCTTCAATGGAGGTTCCTTCGGCAGCTTGGCGCGATCCTCGACGATTTGGCCTTCTTCTACGCTTGCCTCGGCCACGGATGAATCTAGGACCTGCTTCCCCTTGTCCTTTGGCTCAGGCGGAGGAGGGGCTAAGTCGGCATGCTCGTCCGGGACCCCCCTGGGTCGGCGAGTACATCGTGGGGCTGGGCTTGCACCCGGGAGGAGGGGGCTGCTCCGGGGCAATGATCTCAGCGCCGACCGGAGTTGGAGCAACGTCCTCAACGAACCTGATATCCTCTGGATACCAGATCTTCTCAGATGCCCTCAACTCGGAGCCGGCAGGGAGTCCCGCGGCGTTTAAGGCCTCAGCCCAAACCTGCTGGCAGTACTCCCTGCACAGCTCGCCTAACTCCTCGGTCAGGCGATTCTCGGTCGCTTCGACCCCCTCGTTGAAGGCAGCCTTGGTCGCGGCCTCCACCGTTTCCCTGACAGTGCGAGCCGCCTCTTCGGCCTGCGCAAGCTCCCTTTTCAAGCTGGAGACCTCCTGCACCGCCTTGGCCAGGGCCTCCTCCTTCTGTTGCAGGAGCTTGCGCTGGGTCTCCGCCTGCGCTGTGGCGTTCTTAAGGCCAGCATCCAGGCTTTTCCTCTCCGTCTGCTCCGAGACCAGCTTGGCACCCAGGTCGGCCTTCTCCGCCGTGACTCGGCCAAGGTCCTTCTCTACCTCTGCCCTTGCCGCCTGCTCGGCCCCGACCTGCGTCTGGTAATGCTCGACCAGAGCATCGGCAGCAAAGGCCTCCTGTATAGCCTGTGTAAAAGGCATCAGTGGAAGTTTGTTAGATGCAGGTTATCCCAGGAATTTGTTAAAGGACATAGGCAACAGTGCGGAGCGGAGATATTTGAAGCTTACCAGGCCTAAATTCCTCTTGAGAGAGAGAAAGAGACGCGTGCGGCCCGTCCTTCCCAGCTCCTCCATATCCCTTGGTAGGAGTAGAGGCTTCTCCAGCGAATTGGCCAGGTGAAGGGCGTAACCTCTCTGGTAGTCTCGGAGGCTCGCCTGGTCCGAGATTGGAGCCCCGTCCACCTCCAAAGGGGAACCAGCTGGGCTCACCTCGGCGGACCTCAGCTTGCCCGCGGATTTCCCCACTTTCTATAGAAGAGCCTCTGCCCCCTCCCTTGGCGACTAGCTGTTGCTGCTGCTGTTGTTGCTGCTGCAGCTGCCTATGGTGCTTCTGTTTTTTCTCTCTCTCTGTCTGCCTCCTCGCCCTCATTCCTTCTTTTCTTTTGACCATTGGGAGGAGGAACGAGGGGGTCGGAGGGAGGGGGAGGCGGAGGCGGGAGTATCGCCGGTTGGGACCCGGAAGCATCGTCTCGGGGGCTTTTATCCCCCTCTTTCTTGGCAAAAAGCTCCTTCAATCTTGACATTTCTTCCTCTTCGTCGGAGGACACCTCCGGTCTTGCAACTATCAATCCCGGAATACCAGAGTGCCTGTCCGAGGCGGTCTCTTCTTCGTCGGAGATATTGACCACGTGTCCCGCCAACGGTCTCTCGGCTCCCTCTAGGTTGAACCTATCGATCTCGTCGCCAAGAGATGAGGTTGAAGTTACGGAGTCTTCTCGGACTGGCTGGACTTCGTGATGAGCGGCTAAAGGAGTGGCCTGAACAGGCCGGCCGTACAAGATGGTGGAAGGCTCGTCTGGTAGGGCTCGGGGAGCGAGAAAGCCCTCGTAGCGGACGTCTATCCGAGCTCGCCTTTTGTGGCCGGCGAGAATGGCGTCCTCGACCTCGCCAAAGGCTTTGGAGAGGGGATCGTACCCCAAAATCAGGTGAGCAGCTCTGACTTGGAGATCGCTGTTCACAAAGACCTCGGATCTCAGGACTCTGTTGAGATCTTGGACGTTGACGTTGCCCAAGTTGGGAGACGTATGTCGCTTATCTGCAAGAAAGAAGGAGAGAATGCAAACGGAGTTAGACATGCCCGGCGGAAATGAAAAGAATGGCAACAAGTGACAACAAAGCTACGAAGGGAACTAAAATGGGGGAAGGTCACGCAAGCTAAAGCCCTTAAACCCTAGGGAGTCACACCTGGTTGCCCCGCCCTCACTGGGCAATGGAGGCCGTCGTACCACCTCCCAGTGACAAGGAGATAGTCGTCCTTCATGCCCTTGTTGGACTTTGGCAGACAGGAGACCAGCCGGACCGCGCTAGACCTCGACTTGAGGTAGAAGCCTGCATCTTTCAGCCGGTGGCACTCATACATGTAGACGACGTCGTGCCATGTAAGGTGAAGGCCCATTTGCTCGTTAAGAGCGTCGACGCAACCTAGGATTCTAAACACATTGGGCGCGCACTGGTCTGGACATAGCCTATGGTTGCGGAGGTACTCCCTGGTCACCTCCTTCATAGGGAGGGTCATCCCGCCCTCTAAAAAGGCAATAATGGGAATGACGACCTGCTCCGGTTGCCTGGAGCCCGCCACGGCCCCAGGGGCACAATATTCCAGGCCCACATCGTCAGGAATGTGATACTTGGCCCGGAACCCTTCCATGCCGGAGGGCGTATCCACTAAGCACTTAAATCTACCCATGGAATCGAAACTAGGGAAGTAGACTCGTAAAGGAATGAGAGAGGAGTTGACAGCCTAGGAGAAACTTACACAAGGGAAGAGACGCGCGCACTTGAGGAGCTTGTTGGGAGAAAGAAAGGAGTTGTGAGGCGCTGCAGCGAGTTTGTTCTCTGGAGCAAATGATGCGTATCGCGTCTACCAAGGTGATCTAAATGATCGGGAAATAGCGGTTTGGGGAAATATCCCGCTCAAATCTTCGGGGCAAATCCAGGCCGTTAGATCTTCATCTCACCGTAGAACGTGCGCGACAGGGAGTCACCCAGCGCATTAAATGCAGGCGTTGCGCGTTACGAAGCGCCAAAGAGGCATCCAAAGGGCGCGGGCATACTCCGCACGTGCGGTAACCTATATGACACATGGATCGAAAGTTTATGGGTCAACAACCCATTTGCCTCCCCGGATCAGAGTCAAACGAGTTCTTGAGGGGCTATTGTGGGGGGTGAAGGCGACCAGGCACCTTGTGGGCTCTGGGCCTAGTCCGAGGGCGCGAATTCCGCTAAGTGGGCCGCGCGACGGGAGCAAGGCCCTCTGACACCGGGGCCCAAGGGTCAGCCTACCCAGCCATCAGAGACGAGCCGAGGAGAACGTCTCCTCGGACGCAGAATTGAGAGCAGAACGCTGCAGCAGAGCATCTGGGAAAGCGCCTCCGGAGCTCGGCGAGCCATCCCACACCCCCAACGATATGCCGAGGGGGGAAACAAGGGGGACATGCACTACACAGTGTTTCTGCCACCGCATTAAAGGCTTCCCACCTACCCGTCTGGCCGCATTAATGGGGAAATGACTTCTGAAGGGACGGGGAATGGCCCCAAGGGCGTTGGGGAGCGTTTTCAGGGAAAAGACAGGTGAGAGTCAGGAGTGGGGAGTATAAAGAGAAGGGAGGATACAACGAGAAAGAGATCCGGACTTTTGACCAAGAAAAAGAAGAAGGTCCTCTCCCTTGAAGAACAGAACGAAAACCACCAGGGAATCTCCTCGGCGCACGTCTGGGAAGGGAGTTAGTCCACTCCACCAGCCAGCCACGTTTCAGTAGTGCATTTGGATCTTACATTGCACCCTTCCATAGTACCGGGAAGTCAGGGCTTAAAACCCATCCTCTACAAATTCTATTGTAAAGGCCACTTGGGCCGGCCCAGTCATCTATTTGGGCCCAAACCTACTTTGTGTCCTTACACATATAAAGCATTTGCCAATCATGTATAGGGTATTGATTATCTCACACTCACTAATGTACCATCTCTATACATATTATCAGACTCAATCGTTAAATATGAACATTCTTTAAAAATGTGGGCATCAAGTGTGAACATTCTTTTTTATGTGCTTTTTTCTTTTTCTTTTTCTTTTTTTTTTTTTTTTTGCTTAATCACACCCAGTGCTTAAATTTTAAACTCATGTGTCATATATAATGGGATGGATCAAATTCTAAGTAGGCTAATTTTATCACTTTATATTTAATATTAAGTTAATATTTATTTTATTTTTTTGAAAGAAGTAGCGATGAATTCATTTCGGAAAGAAATAATCCTACAAGCCGATATTACAATATTTATGTTTGCTCTTCCATCCATATTTACATAACATCTCCATAGATAAGATTTTTTTTTTTTCCTGTTTTTATAACACGTGACATTTAAAAATCAAATAAACTTGACTAAAAATAGGAGGGAATTGAATAATCAAACGGAGATCTTTTCCCCACCTACTATAGTCACGTGTTTGACGTGCATGCCTGCTGAAATTATTGATGGCTCTTCCATCCATAAGATTTGACTATTTGTCATGTCAATATATAGCTTTCGTTATAAGTTCTTCTTTTTTTCTTTTTCTTTGAGAAATCGTTATAAGTTCTTTCCAGAACAATAAATTTAAAAAGATTGCAAAAATATAAATTACATCGTTTTCAAGTTTGGTCAATTTTTTATTTTTGTTATTTTATTCCATTAAATTCACATCTGTTACCATCATTAATCCTTTCATCTCCAACTACTATATAATAACCATTAAAAAAATATTTTTGTACAAAAAAAAAAATAATTAAATTAAATTTTAAATAAAAAATAAAGTCTACATTTTTTATCTAAAAAATAAACACCCAATGGAGCTTCAGCAAGTATATGAAATGATTTCACTCTCATTTATTTTTGCTTCATTTTCAATCACTGTGAATATGGAAGATCACTGTGAGGGTAGTTCTTAGTGTTTATATAGAGCTCTGTGTCTCCAACTGTTGCTAGCAGTTTTGTGAGATGGCGTGTTCTGTTGATCAAAAAATTTAGTTAATTATAGGATTCAATTGATAATTGAGTGGCAATTGTTTTTTTTTTTTTTTATATAAGATAGAATTCGACTCTTGTAGAGTGACTATCGCACCAAAAATATGCGGTGGTAATTGTTTTCTTTGTAATGTCTCATATCTATGGTTTAAACCTTAACTCTCTTCTCCTTTGTTATCTATATTATAGATCTACACACACACAATAATAATAATAATAATAATAATAATAATAATAATAATAATAATTGTATGGCACGAGCCCCCTAGGCCTACTTGGGCCTTTGGTCCAAAACTCCAACCATGCGCGCGACCCATGGCCCTAGTCTTCCTATCTGGAGGCCAGTTCCCAAACTGGATGAAACCACAAGGGCAGGGCCCAAGCTGTCTTGCTGAGCCTACAACCCATTAAGCAAGCCATAGTCATACGCACACATCATTGTTCGTAGCATAGGAGTTGTCCTGCAAAACGCGTCTCGGACGAGGGCATGTCTGGCCGAGAACACGATATCCCAGTTACCCGATACTACCTTGATATTATCGTTGTTGAACATTCATCTTGAGCTAGGGAGTTGTTCCTAATGCCACTCTTACCACCCCCAACTAAAACACCTATTTTGCAGCCAAAACATTGGACCTCCAATACTACTAATGGCCAAAGTAATCATAGCACACCACTAACCATAAGGCTGTAATTATGAGAAATTTAGACAAATGAGGGATCTTTTTGGAGGGGTGAGGAGAAAGAGGAGAGGGAGGAGAGAGAAAAGGGAGTAAGAGCGAAAAGAGAAAGGGGGAACAATAAGGGGTAGTAGAGGAGAAAAGAGCATACTTAAGAGGGAGGAGTATCCACTTCGAGTTCACACTTCGAGTTCAACGCTGGACTCATTATAGGCTTCCTTCTCCTCATCGGCTTCCTTCCATCGGCCTCTTATCTCATCTAGACTCTCTCGTCATCTCACATAGATGTCATCGAGCGTGGAGTCGTTGGCCTATGATGTCGTTGTTTTCATCTCTTATGAATGAACAAGTGGAGCTGACGGGTTCATTAAGACCATCTGCTTCCTCATATATGGACAAGTTTACTATTTTCTAGAATTACCCTTATCACCATCAAACCCTTCAAACTTTTTAGTTCAGATGTAGAGGTTGTCTTACCTAGCTTTTGTTGAGATTTAGTAAAAAAAAAAAAAAATTGAACTATGTTATTTTAGGGTTTAACAATAATTTTTTAATGAGATGGATCGAAGGACCACCTTTGACAACAAACATGAACTTAAAGGACCATAACGCCAAAAATGAAATTTAAAAGACGAAGATGAAAATTGACCAAACTTAAATGGTGTAATTTATATTTTTTCTATTTTTTTTTTAGGGATACTATATAATGATCATTTCATTCCTTTGTGAACTCCCAAAATGAAAGCCTCAATGTAATAGCTAATTAGAAATTACTTGTGGATCCAGATCCTTTAGATTTCCTAGAGTACTCTATCAATAGATTTCCTTAAATCTTAACCATACTTTAATGATTTAATGGTCTAGATTCTGTCATGTTAGTATTTCACTTACAATATTCTTAAAATAATAAAATAATGTTACAAACAAAACAATTAAGATTATTGTTAGTGGAATGCTGATATGGCAAAATTTAGACCATTAAATCATTAAAGAATTGTTAAGATTTAAAGAAATCTATTTGGTAGAGTATTACAAGAAATCTAGAAGACCTGAATCCATTACTTGTATGTTCTTCTTCTTCTTTTTCTGTTGAGAAAATTATTTATATGTTCTAATTAGCTTAATTGATAACATTAATTACTTATATGTTTTAGTTAGCTTAATTGATAATATCTTTTAACTACTACGCACCCTTAGTGTGGTCGTCACTGCACAAGTATGAATGCTTATGGAGTGTGGGGGGTAAAGGTTGGAGTTCAAATCTCCAAGAGGGAGTTTTACACACACATATACACTTAAATTAAGTTAAAGTAGAAATTCTATCTTGTATATATATATATATATATATAAAAATATAATATCTTTTGAAAAATTATTGAATACTTTCTCCTCTCACATGAATTGTGGGTTTTATTATAAATTTAATTAGTAGGATCCACAGTTATATGAGAAAGGAAATATGTATTTATGATACTTTAAGAGTACTCAATAATTATCTATATATTTTATTGTCGAATAAAGTAATTATATTTTCTTCTTGAAAAATGATAAAATAATTATTACAAAAAAAAAAAACCATAAACTTTACCCACCTGTGGTTTGCCTCTAATTCTATGTGCCTACCCGTGGTTTAAACTTTGACACTTTGCCCACCTGTGGTTCCCACCGTTACTCTGCCGTAACCCACCTCTGTTAAAAAAATGGGTAAATATGTCTTTTTACACCCATTTTATATCTCTCTCCTCCCAAAACAAGAAAAAAAAAAAAAACAGAAGGAAAACAAGATCAAAATATGGTATTAACCCAGAAACATGAAGAACACGTATGTCTTTCTACACCCAGTTTATGTCTTTCTCACAATTTACAAACATGAAGAACATACACAAACGTGAAGAACATAAACCCAAAAAACTAATATAAATTAAATCAAGCAACACCATCAAAGTGATATTGACCTCTCCCTCAATTCCCCCAAATCCATATACACAGAAACAGTTATGAATCCTCACAAATCTGTAGAAAAATAGTCCTCTTAAAACTCTCAACAAAACCACCACCGCCCAAAAAAAAAAAAAAAAAAAGAGAGATTTGGGGGTTTTTCTGTAGAAGAGTCCTCTTAATACTCCCACTCTTAATACTCCTCTGCATTACTCTTCTTTTCACAACAAAAACCAAATATCATATCATCATCATCATAGAGATAGAGATAGATAGAGAGCAGAGTGATGCGATTGTGTTGATGGTTTTGGGGCTTCTTCGCCGGATGCTTCTTCGCCGGAAGCGGAATCGTTGGTGCTTCGCCGGATGCTTCTTCGCCGGATGTTCTGGGTTTAAAAATTTTTTGATCATGTGTTGTGGGTTTGAATTTTTTTTTATTTGAGTCATGCTCTAAGAGATGCCCATTTTCATCTTGTTTTTTTTTTTTTTTTTTTAATTCTTGTTGATGCTGTATTTGAAAGTTGGTGGTTTGTGTTAACGTAGGATCTATCTGGAATTGCTCCCTCAAATCCCATTTTTCACGATGGTTTGTGTGTTTGGATTTGATTTTTTGGCTGGGTTTAGATCTCGTTATTACTGGCGTTGGGTATGTTGTGGTGGATCTGCTGGGTTTGTGTGTTTAAACACGCAGACATCAATTGAAAAATGAAAAAGCATATTCATTGAGTGAATCAATCAAATTAAACTCTACACAACATGTGTTTTGATCTGTTTGGGATTTGATTTTTTACATATTTAGTGTTAGAGTAACGGCTGAAGGAGAGGTGGGTTACGGTAGAGTAACGGTGGGAACCACAGGTGGGTAAAGTGTCAAAGTTTAAACCACGGGTAGGCACATAGAATTAGAGGCAAACCACAGGTGGGCACAGTGTAATTATCCCTATGTTCTAATTAGCTTAATTGATAACATTAATTACTTATATGTTTTAGTTAGCTTAATTGATAATATCTTTTAACTACTACGCACCCTTAGTGTGGTCGTCACTGCACAAGTATGAATGCTTATGGAGTGTGGGGGGTAAAGGTTGGAGTTCAAATCTCCAAGAGGGAGTTTTACACACACATATACACTTAAATTAAGTTAAAGTAGAAATTCTATCTTGTATATATATATATATATATATATATAAAAAGATAATATCTTTTGAAAAATTATTGAATACTTTCTCCTCTCACATGAATTGTGGGTTTTATTATAAATTTAATTAGTAGGATCCACAGTTATATGAGAAAGGAAGTATGCATTTATGATACTTTAAGAGTACTCAATAATTACCTATATATTTTATTGTCGAATAAAGTAATTATATTTTCTTCTTGAAAAATGATAAAATAATTATTACAAAAAAAAAAAACCATAAACTTTTAGTTCTATCTTATTTATACCAAAGAATACTCCTTACTTGCCTAGAAAGGAAAACTAGAAAAGAAAAAGAAGCTGGTGGTGACTACTCAAAAGAAGACTCTGGAAGAGTGAAGTAAAGGGCATCATACTGTCTCTTTCTTATCAAAAGCAACGGTCTACACTTCAAAAAATAAAAATAAGAATAATACTCAAAAAATAAAAAAAGGCATTATGAGAGGTCCCTGACTTTGACAAATGGATGCCACAAACTGGGAAGTGGGAATTCTGTCCAAATTGATAGCAGCCTGCCAGCCACTCCATTCAATTCTATGATTCCCCTTTTGGACAGAAGTAACAGCCGAAGTTTCCTGGAAGTTTCCTTCTTCTATTAAAGTATTTGCTTATACATTTTTTCCTGAGAAAAGGTCTTTGTTTAAATTATATTATAATAAAGTAGTCTTTGTTTAATGAGACCAATAATTTGACTCATACCTTAAGCAATGTAGCGGTCATGAAGTCCTGCCCTGAGTCTCTCATAATTTTTCTTCGTTGTCTTCCAAAAATGGTATATACAAATAATATATTCAATTTGTATATTGTTATTATAAAGTAAAGCATTTTGCAAGCCAAGATATATTAATATGTAAAAATTATTTGACTGGTCAGAATTAATTCATGCATGAACTTTGTTTATATTCTCATGAAAAAAAATAATGGGAAATAATGTAAGCATGGAACTAATTCGCCAACTGTCAGAATAAATTCTTGTAGGCCTGGCCTTGATAATGTTCCATCAAAAACTTATAAACCTCTCTGTACTGTGATACTATAATAATTATCAATTGTATAAAAAAAATTAAATTATTAGAAAATAATGACTTTAATTATTTAATCAGTTTTTAATTTTATTTTTGAATAAATAATGGGCAAGGAAGAAAACTGTAAACTCTAAACAATTTATTACCTTTTGGCCTTAACTCTCAACATTCTTTTATTTATTTTATAATAGCTCTTCTTTCATGTTTGAAAACGAATTTATTTCCCTAATTAATTACTAGAACTACCCTTAACTTATTTTTATAGTTATGGGTATTTTAACTTAAGCAAAAACACTTCCTTATTGCTATTATTTTGTCTCCTGAAAATTTAAGGTTTTTTTTTTTTTAATATAAAAGCAAATTTAAGCACAACAATTTTTGCATTATGTATTTTTATCAATTTGTTTGTGATTATTTAACACGGGCCTTTTTTTACAAGTCAAAAGTTGAGGCTAGTATAGCTTGTTTTTGTATAGGTTAGTTTTATTAGCTTATTTTAATTAAAAAGTAAGTTATGAAAGGTAAAACTATTCTTAGAAAAGAAGTAACAATTAAAATAATATACATAAGCGAAAAACCTAAATAAATTCATTGGAAAAGTACGGCAAACTAAACAAGCAAAACTCTTCCTATCACATTTTGTTTTCTTTATAATAACATAGATAGAATAAATATTACCTTTTGGAATATATATATAAATATATATATATATATATACATGTGTGTCAGTATGTATATATAGATAGATAGATAGATAAATATAGTCATAAAATAATAAAAATATGCGAGCAGTAGAAAACTTATATACATATAATTTGTAATTGTGATTGCATTAAGTGGATGCCCATCTTTTTTATTTTTATTTTTTTCATGTAATGCATTAGAAATATATTAAAATTATTAATATAGTTTCTCCTAAGTGGCACTCTATTATCAAAAGTTTCCAAAAAAATATAATAGAAATTTTATTCTTTATATGTATATATATAATTTTGATAATCGACTATAATTATTTAATAATAAAAGTGGGATCTTACATGTAAGGATTAGAATTGCAGACTAAGCCCACCAAGAACAGTGGATGTCAGCTCAATAAGCCTAAAACAATAAATTTGTTAGAGAGTGGATCCTACAAACAAACTACAACGCCACGTAAGTTTAGACTCAAGATTGACTGGGCTCAAGTTAAAAAAATAAGACGCATAAATTCTGCATAATATCTCTCATCGGGCAAATCTGAGGACGAAAATGTTCTTATATTGATCTTGTTTAATCCTTTTACAATGAGTCCTTCTGTTTTTCTCTTTTTTCTCTCCCTTCTTCCCCTATCTCCTCCCGTTTTTATAAAGGTCATTTCCTTGTATAGTTCCCTCCGAATCTCTGCCTTCCACTTGTTCAATTTCTAGGGAATCCATTAGATGTTTGTCTCATCAAGGCCTTCTGGAGGTAGTAGGAAGGACTGTGAGTTATGATGATACTGTTCAGGTGTCATTTCTTTATAAATGTGTCCAATTCAGTTGGTGCAATGCATTAAATATAGAGGTGACAGTCACCTTCCTAGATATTTCTTCTTTCCGTTACTGATATAGCTCTGTTACCTTTATTGGAGCTCATCTTTTCAATATGGTGCTCATCTTTTCAATATGATTGACTTCTTATACCATTCCCAAGAGCCTTTGTTCCTCAAGAACCTCAGTTACCATGCCAGTTTTCCTTTTTCTCCTTGGTCTTCCAGTCTATGTGCGCCTGGATCTTTAATTGTTCTCGAGTATTTTTTTTTATAATTTATCTATATATCACATGATATTGAAATTTATATTAGTTATTTTTTAATGTAAAAGAATGATGTTTCAACTTTTAGTCAGACTATTCTAACTATTTACCTATAAAATACCGTCGAAACTTAGAACTTCGAATTTAAGACACATCTTTTAAGTCCATTAAACTTGCATCGAAAGAAGTAGAAGCTGAAATTTGAAATTTAAAATTTGTAAATTGGCAAGTAGTAACATCTAGACGACAAATGGCGGGTCAGTCAATATATAAAGTATAAACTAAGGTAGAAAGCAAACAAAGCAATGCAAAACTTAGCCAACAAGAACTCACCGCTTTGGCGCTTTAGGCCCTTCCACATTCCAATGAGGTCATCATAAATATAAACATAAATGAACTTCGTGTAAATTCCATCACCCGGCAAAACTGTCCTACAATGCCTCACATTTAACCAGCAAAACTTACTTTCGTTTGGTTGGGCAGGACACAAATACGTACTATTAACCTGCTACATTTGTTTGTCGAAATAATGAAAATGTTTACTATATGGTCTTGGTCTTGGAGTAGTTAAAACTTAAAACTTAAAAGAAACACAACATCAAATATCCTATGTTTGGTACGTACGGTCATATTATGCGGCCACAAGCCCACAAGTCAACAACGTAAGATAACCTTACCCAAGGGTATTTGAGTAACTGTATATACAGTTTAGCAAGATTTATTTTAAAAATAATCAAATCTATATACCAATTTCATTAGTAAGCAAGATTTGAAATTATTTAATATCTAATAAATCGAGTTTATTAAACTTGATTTTGCTTTTTAAAATAATACTTGAAAATTGAGTGTCTCACACTTGAGTGTCTCATACTCAAATTTTAAGTGCAATTTTAAAGAGCAAAATTGAATCAACAAACTTAATTTGTTAGATATTAAAATAGTTTCAAAACTTCCCTAACTAATGGTATTGTTTGACTTTTATAATTATTTTTTTAAAAAAATCCCAGTTAAGCATTTCAAAATTTTTTAAAGTTAAAAACAGTTTACAGACCGAATTTTTGATTTTTGAAAAAAGCAATCCAAAAGCAATGACAAGAAGATTATATAAAACCAGGATTAATGGTCTGGTCTAGTCCATTCCAAACTTCTTCAACTGCTTTGTGTGTTTGACAAGGTGTTTCAGTTTTTTCTCTGAGAAAACCGAAAAATAAAAAAAAGAGAGAGCTTTGTTTTGCTTTGCCTCCAAGCCATCAACTTTGTCATTTGCTGAAGTATTCTCCTGTCCAAAGGGTAAGTTTCTTTTGGTTCGAGCGTGTTACACAATTCAACAAATTTCAGGGGTTTTTTCTTAAATCTTTGTTTCTTTCATTGTTGTCTTGTACTTGGGTTGGTAGGTAATTGAAAAGTGTAGTGGTTGTGGTGGTTTTGTTTGTTATGGTTTTCTGAATCTGACGGTGGGTTTACTGTATCTGGCTGGTTAACATTAATGTGTAATTTATTTATGTTTCTTTATGTTGGGGGAGCGTGTGTTCTAATATGAATTTTATTTATTAAAAGATAGAACTAATATGATTATCAAAAAGAAAAAAAAAAGAAGAAGATAGAACTAATATGTGCTCCTTATAAAGATTACCCTTTTGTTTGTTTTTTTCCTCTTTAATTTGTCGGTTGGATTTTAGGAACGGCCATTATTGTGGCCTCTAATATTATGGTTGGTTGGCTCTGTTAATAAATAAGAAGTTTTAAAGCGTTGTATTTTTAGTTGTCAAAGTTAATAATTCTCACTGCTTTTTTTTTTTCATTTGGCACTAAATTATTGTAGCAGCTTTTATTTTTAGTCTTTATTTTTCGGCTCTGGAGAGTAGATATGAAGAAGAAGTGGATGGTAGTTAGTTTTAAACTAGCTCTGAACAATAAACTTCCATGTGCAAGTTTTATTTTTTTTAGTAATTGTTTTAACAATGTTTAATGACATTATAATTTGAGAGTGGCGCTTTGTTCCTTTTTGAGTTTCATTTTACAGTTTGATGATGCATGGTTAATGCTTTGCTAAAATTTGTTCTCTGTTTGAACGGTTTTGTAGGAATTTAAGATGTTTTTCTAGAGAATTTTGATTAATTTTTTTTGTTTGGAGTGAAACTTGTGCTCCAAGTTGAACCAGCTATGGATGAAAAACCATTCCCTGCGTGGTCATGGCCTGTGAAGCAGTGTTTGAAAGAGTTTAATGTGAAAATAGAGAAGGGTTTGAGCAGTTTTGAAGTTGAGAAGCGGCGTGAGAGGTATGGTTGGAATGAGCTCATCAAAGAGAAAGGGAAGCCCTTGTGGCGGCTTGTATTGGAACAATTTGATGACATGCTTGTAAAGATACTTCTAGTTGCGGCCTGTATATCATTCATTCTAGCTTACATGCATGGGGGTGAAGCAGGAGAGTCTGGATTTGAAGCCTATGTGGAACCATTTGTGATTGTCTTGATTCTAGTCCTCAATGCCATTGTTGGAGTTTGGCAAGAGACTAATGCTGAAAAGGCACTTGAGGCCCTTAAGGAGATGCAAAGTGAATCTGGAAAGGTTTTAAGGGATGGGTACTTTGTGCCCAACTTGCCTGCACGAGAGATGGTCCCAGGGGATATTGTTGAATTGCGAGTTGGAGACAAAGTCCCTGCTGATATGAGAGTTGCAGCTTTGAAAACTACGACTTTGAGAGCTGAGCAGAGCTCATTGACTGGAGAGGGAAATCCGGTGTTGAAAGGCACTGAACCGATATTCGTGGATGACTGTGAATTGCAAGCTAAAGAAAATATGGTTTTTGCAGGCACAACAATTGTCAATGGGAGCTGTATCTGCATTGTCGTTAGTACGGGGATGAACACTGAGATTGGGAAGATACAAACGCAAATACATGAGGCTTCTCTGGAAGAGAGTGACACCCCGTTGAAGAAGAAGCTTGATGAATTTGGGAGCAGACTTACTACTGCAATTGGGCTTGTTTGCCTTATTGTGTGGGTCATAAACTACAAAAATTTCCTCTCTTGGGATGTTGTGGATGGATGGCCTGCAAATATTCGTTTTTCTTTTGAGAAATGCACATACTATTTTAAGATTGCTGTCGCCCTTGCAGTAGCTGCCATCCCAGAAGGCCTTCCTGCTGTTATAACAACTTGTTTAGCTCTTGGAACTAGGAAAATGGCACAAAAGAATGCAATTGTGCGGAAGCTTCCAAGTGTAGAAACTTTGGGATGCACAACAGTTATTTGTTCAGATAAAACTGGGACTTTGACGACAAATCAGATGTCTGTGACAGAATTCTTCACTTTGGGAGGGAAAATTACGGCTTCTCGAATCTTTCATGTTGAAGGCACCACTTATGATCCCAAGGATGGGGGCATAGTTGACTGGACTTGCTACAATATGGATGCCAATTTGCAAGCCATGGCAGAAATATGTGCTGTTTGTAATGATGCTGGGATCTATTTTGATGGTCGTCTCTATAGAGCTACTGGTTTGCCTACTGAGGCAGCTCTTAAGGTTTTGGTTGAAAAGATGGGGGTTCCAGATGCCAAGGCGAGGAGCAAAATTCGTGATACTGAACTTGCTGCAAACTATTTGATTGACCGCAACTCAGTAAAATTAGGTGAGCAGAAAAAATATTCCTTATAAGGTGTAAATTATGTGCCATGGTGAAAGTTTCTATATTCATTCACTTTTGCTTAATACAGGATGTTGTGAGTGGTGGACAAAAAGATCGAAACAGGTTGCCATGTTGGAGTTTGATCGCATTCGGAAGTCAATGAGTGTTATTGTCCGGGAGCCAACTGGGCAAAACCGACTTCTTGTCAAGGTGAGTGTTATATTGTCGTCTTATTGGTTTTTGTCAAAAAGAAAAAGGCTAATTCATAGCCCGTCTCCAAATTTCTTTTACAACTTGGTTTTGAATTTTGTTATTGCTGTTGGTAAAATGAGAAGAAGATTAAATGGTGTCTTTAATTGACTTGGTAGGTTGACTTCATTCATAGGAAGTATTGACTAGACAATTGACTTGTTAAATTGTATGTTGTAACATATTATACTGATTGGACAAACAATAGAAATGTGTAAATGCTACGAAGCGATTTTATCAAAGAGTAAAACAGGAATTTTGTAAAATTTGAGGTGACTAGCCTCTTACAACACGAGGGAGAGAACAGAGAAATTTGGGTTTTATTTCTTCTTGTGTTCCATTCCTTCCTTCACATTACATAAATAATACAAGTAATGGGAAAACCATCCTAACAAATAGAAACTAACTCCTATCAAATACAAATTTTAAACAATATCGTCCTAATATACTACTTCTTATTTATCCTCATCTGCTGTTGCATATTTGTTCAAAGTCAAACTTCATCTGCTGCTAGCCTGCTACATATTATTCAATTTCAGACTGATCTGCAACTGAACTGATATGCTGCATATTGCCTCATGCCTTGTCCATATCTTGTGTTGTCTGAATTTTGGACATAACAGTAAACAGGCTTTTAAGTTTCAGTGTTATATATATATATATATATATCTTCTTTTTTTCACTACTAGAAGATTTCTGAATTGACTGAGAAAGCATCCTTACTAGTGTCACCTTGGCAAAGCTGGCTCTGTATCTTGCTCAGTGATGTTTGTTTGAATTCTTACTCCTTTAGTTAAATTTTTACAGAGTTGACTTGTCAAGTCTTGTAACCATGTTCAGTAGTGATATTGTCCCTTTGATGTTTACTCTGAAGCTTTATGTTTAATATCAAGGTTTTGGATTTATTTTTATTTTTTTCCTTAAAATATAAACTCATTAAAATTAGTTTTTGGGAAAATTTCTAGAAAGTGGAATTGCATCCTTACAATATTTTTTATGATCAGCATTTTTCCTCCCATTAAAATCTTTGACTGAATTGTATGGTTTTAGATTTATTCCTTCAGAAAGTTCCTATACACCCTCCTTATGTGGTTGGGTCAACATTGCCTTATTCATAAACTGGCATCATATTTGGATGCTTATTTAATCTAGTGTTCTTTTACAGTTTATTTAATTTGGATTTTCAGGGTGCGGTTGAGAGTTTGCTGGAGCGCACTTCACACGTGCAACTTGCCGATGGATCCGTTGTTCCAATAGATGAACCTTGTAAGCAACTATTGCTCTTGAAACTCGTGGAGATGAGTTCAAAGGGATTGCGCTGCTTGGGTTTGGCATATAAGGATGAGTTGGGAGAGTTTTCTGACTACTATTCTGAGAGTCATCCTGCCCACAAAAAGTTGCTTGATCCGGCTTCATACTCCTCAATTGAAAGTGACTTGATTTTTGTTGGAGTTGTTGGTCTAAGAGTGAGTATACGCCACATTTTTTTTTCTCATCAATTAGATTAATTGTTCTCTATCATTTTAAAGGTTTTTATTTTATAATTGAATTGAGCAGGACCCTCCACGTGAGGAAGTTCATAAAGCAATTGAGGATTGTAGAGGAGCTGGGATTAAAGTTATGGTGATAACTGGGGATAATAAGTCCACTGCTGAGGCCATTTGTCGGGAAATTAATCTATTTTCTAAAAGTGAGAATCTTAGAGGTAGAAGTTTAACAGGTAAAGAGTTTGTGGCTCTCTTGCCTTCACAACAAATTGAAATATTGTCTAGACCTGGAGGGAAGGTGTTCTCACGTGCTGAGCCTAGGCATAAGCAAGACATTGTAAGGATGCTGAAGGAGATGGGGGAAATTGTTGCAATGACTGGGGATGGGGTAAATGATGCACCTGCACTTAAACTTGCTGACATTGGGATCGCCATGGGAATTACTGGTACTGAGGTAAATGGCCAGTTAATCTTTAGGGCTTCTATTGTGGGTTGCCACTCTCTCTTTCGCTCTCTCTCCTGCTGTGAAGTGGTGCCACCGCAAGCCAGTTCTCTATTCTAAAGGGCTTTGTGGCACCCAATGTCTAATTATTGTTAGATTTTCCTTGCATTAAAATGAACCTTTGACTAGTTAGAAAAGATGTGTTCATTTTCTCTTCAACTTCAGGCCCTGTCGTATGTTCTTTAAAAATTAGAGTGGTATGTTAATAATCCTTCGTGCTTACACAGGTAGCAAAAGAAGCTTCAGATATGGTATTGGCAGATGATAATTTTAGTACCATAGTTTCAGCTGTTGCCGAGGGGCGCTCAATTTATAATAACATGAAAGCCTTTATCAGGTACCACCTCTTAGTTTGTCACCTTTCACCTTTTGAATGGTTTGAGGAAGTCATTTTTATTTCCTTCAATTTGCAGGTACATGATATCATCAAATGTTGGAGAGGTAATATCCATATTCTTGACTGCTGCCCTGGGGATACCAGAATGTATGATACCTGTGCAGCTCCTGTGGGTGAATTTGGTTACTGACGGACCTCCTGCAACTGCTCTTGGTTTTAACCCTGCTGATGTTGATATAATGCGAAAACCACCCCGCAGAAGTGATGATGCATTAATAAATTCTTGGATTCTTCTCCGTTATTTGGTTAGTATTGGTTTACTCTCTTCTTCATCACTTCCAGCTTCTGTATGGCAGAAGTTAGGCTAGCCCTTGCTTGTCTATTGTATGCTGCTATCTGAAAGAATAAGAAATGTGGCCTAATTACTTGATTGCAGATAGATAAATATTTTCACTTTCTAATAAAATTATTGGGTGATGATCCCATTGGTTTGTAATTCATAGTGTTCCACATCACTGTCAAAAAATAGCTAACTTTATGTGCTAGTATTTGCAATGGTTTAATGTCCTAGTGAGTCTTTTGTCACCATGTAAGCATAGAAGTAGATAAAAAACATTAAATAGTTAGAATGCAATTAAGATGTTTTCTATGTAATAATTAATGTTAAGAGATGGGAGTTCTTTAAAATATTTTTATCTACCATGTCCTGTCATGGCAGTTGGGATGCTGGTGACAGGACACGGTAAGGAGAATAACGCTGGTGGTTTAGTTGAAAATTAAAATTGGAATTATTTGCATTGGCATATATAAGTTCTGTTTCTGTTTTCTTTTTTAGAAAATGGAACTTTCTGAGAAAAATTATTTTAAGCCAGCATTTAAATTTGTTATAATCACTAGTTCACCAATATAGTAAGTATAAAATGTCAGTTAATACAGAACTGCAAAATACTTGCTTAATTTAATATATACATGCATAATATGCCTTTCTTACATATATTCACAGGCACAAAACTATTATTTACAAACACATTCTCACAATCATGCATTATAAAGACCGAATTTTTATTTTATTTTTTATTTATTTATCATGCATTTTAAGTAAAATAGTGGTGTCTTAAAGTAACACGTTTTACTGAGAGTTTATTGTTCAGTTGCCACTAGAGTTTTTCTTTCTCACATCTACAGGTCATTGAGCAAACTGATACATGTAGTAGATTTTAGATCATGTAAAATTTTGTAGCACCAAAACAAAAAATTATGGAAACTAATGAAAATTTTTAACTTAGTATGGAGAAGTAGTATATTGTAAGATCAAACTTTCTATCATCCACTCCAGGAGATAAATCATCGATACTTAAAATTTTACTCCAAATCTCAATTAGATGAAGTTTCTTGTTAATAAACTGCATCATGCAAGTATTTATGCATCTCAAATGGCAGGTAATTGGTACTTATGTGGGCATTGCAACTGTTGGCATCTTCGTCCTGTGGTACACTCAAGCTTCATTTATGGGTATCAATCTTGTCAGTGATGGGCATACACTAGTTGACTTTTCTCAGCTTCGCAATTGGGGAAAATGCTCGTCATGGTCAAATTTCACCGCGAGTCCATTCACGGTTGCTGGTGGTCACGTGATCTCTTTTACAGACCCTTGTGACTATTTTACAGTTGGTAAAGTGAAAGCAATGACTCTATCCCTCTCTGTCTTGGTGTCCATTGAGATGTTCAATTCATTGAACGCCCTTTCTGAGCACAACAGCTTGGTCAAAATGCCACCTTGGAGGAACCCTTGGCTTTTGGTTGCTATGTCAGTCTCATTTGGACTTCATTGCCTCATACTTTATGTCCCATTCCTGGCAGATGTGTTTGGTATTGTGCCATTGAGTCTGAGTGAGTGGATTTTGGTCATCTTGGTTTCAGCTCCTGTGATTCTTATTGATGAGGTTCTGAAATTTGTGGGAAGGAGTCAAAGATGGATAGCAAAGGAGAAGATGGCATGACAAAATTTCAGGCTCAATATTCTTGTGGAAGTAATTTCTTATCAGGTCACAGATTGGGATGTCCATTCTATGTTATGTTAAATAACAATTCTTTCTTAAATTTAGGCTATTATATTTAGAAGTACACACTGGTCACATGTATTCATTAACATCTGGAAAAAGTGTTAGTTCAAGTCTTGTTTCATTGGTAATCTCCGGCATCAACTATGCTAAATTTTGTTTCATTCTCACTATGAGGTTACAAATCATTGTGTTTATGGCTCTGGTTTGATAAATTCTTCTATGGGCCCATTTGGGATTCACTGTATCTTACAATTAGTTCCGTAGTTTGAATTTCTGGCTAGTTTAGTAAACATTTTTTAATCCGCAAAATTTTTCTTTCCAATTTTTTAATATGTACATATAATTTATGAAGTTGTCAGAATCATTTGTAACGTGACCAAGAAATACTGTTTGCATGATTATTAGTTCTATACTTTTAAAATCTAAGTTAGCATCTAGGATGAAGGAACATGATACAGGTATGATATGGCAACGCGATCTTTCCTGTCAAGCTCTGAAAGTACTATTGATAAAGGTAAATGTTAATTGAAATAGTACACTGAGATCTATGAATAATATTAAAAAGTATAGTGGGACTCATAAATTGTAGTAAAAATATGCTGAATAGTAAAATAAGTTGGGAAAAAATAAGGCAACCAAATAGACATTTACTATGTATTTACTGTTCTCAGGACATGAATTGACTATAAGGTTGAATTTTTTAGAGTAAATTGCAAATTACACTCCTAAAGTTTAGGATTGACTAGATTTTACACTCCAATGTTTCGAAACTTTGATTTTACACCCCAATATTTGGTTCCGTTAGCAAATTACCTCCCGGTTAGTTTTTGCTGTTAACTGCCATGTTATCTTGCTGATGCGTTTTTTTTTTGCCAAATAAGCCCCAAAACAACACGGTTTCAACTAAAAATAAAAGCTTAATTGTCACAGTAAAAATGGTGGCGTTTTTCACAATGCTAAAACACAAAAAATCTAATTATAAACTACATTGTTTCATCCTTTCTAAAATCCCAAACCAAAACTAAAAAACCATGAAGGAAGCAACTCCCTCCCAACTCACAGGGTAGAGACCCATCGTTAATTTGGCAGCCACAATGGCGGCCACAGCGGCAGCCACAGTGAGATTTTTTTTCTTCTCTCCAGCTCTATTTCTCTCTCTTTTTAGATTTTGCTTTTTTCTTGTCATTGTTGGATTTGGATTTGTTGTGGATTCATAGCTGTGGTTTGCTTTCTCTTTCTTTGACAAATTTTTGGGGGTTCTATGTTCATTGTTGTAGTTTTTTCTGTCTAAGTTGTTGGGACTTTTTGCTATGTGTTAGTTATCGTGCATTAGGGTATGTGCATAAATTGGGTCTTGCAAGAATTGGGATATTTATTATTGATGTTTATATAACTATAAGCTGCCATGATAATATCAATTCAAACAATTAATGCACCATAAGACAAGAACTTGCATTGTTTACTCCTATTGAAGGAGAGGGATATGTTAAATGCTGAAATTTAACTACACAATGATGCAATAATGATGTAGCTGCAGATTCAATAATGATGTAGCTGCAGATTGATATATTTAGGGATGAGGGAGGCGTGAAAAACGTCGAAAATGACACATTAAAATTTGGATGACATTTGCCAAGGAGCTGCTCCCATGTTTAGTATTAGCCACTTGACTTCAGTGTGAGTTCTTTTGGGTAAGACCTTTTTAGGTTTGGTAAGAGCTGCTTCCTTCGTGGGTTTTCGGTTTTGGTTTGAGATTTTAGAAATAGGATGAAATTGTGTAGTTTATGATTAAATTTTTTGTGTTTTAGCATTGTGAAAAATGCCACCGTTTTTACTGTGACAGGTAAGCTTTTATTATTAGTTGAAACTAGTAAGTTGCCCGTGCGATGCACGGATAATTTTGTAATATTTTATGTAAAACAGTTTTGAATAATGTTGTACATAAATTATAAAGAAAAAGTAAACTAAATTAGAGTAAAGAAATATATATTTTTTCAGATATTAAAGTTCTTAAGGTAAGATTTTTTTTTTTAAAAAAAATCATGAAACCAAAAATATATGCAAAAGAGTAATGGGACCATGAAATAAACTAATTTGTGTTGTGTTCACATATTTCATATTATGAAATAAAAGTATACCCAACTCTCTGACTATCTTCCACTCACCGATAGTGAGATATTAAGATATGGTGTGGGCAAATGTGTATGCATGTGTCTTATAGATGATTTAAAATTAAACCATGGTAGAATATGACTTTACATTGCGCACCAAATATTCTCTCTACTTATTACCCAAAACAAAAACTAACTAACCAAATTACCGAACCTAAATCATATTTAAGCCCCTAATTTAAAAAGAAAAAAAGATTACTCGTAGGGATTCGGTGTCTTGATGGTGGTGGGAAGCCAGTATAACGGAGGTGGTGACCCTCAGATTCCTCTTTCTCTCTCTTTCAAATGTTTTGTTAGTCTCAAGTCTTATATTCTGGTAATATATAGTGAAATAGTGCCTTTTATTTAACAATCTACAAAAATGTCTCTCTATCTCTCTCTAGAGTCTTATCTCATTAGTTATTACTATTAGCCCTTACTTTTTTTTTTTTTAAAATACTAAAATAGCAGGTATGCTAAAAGACATGAAGAATAGTGAAAGGTGTGGTGTAAGCTTAGACGATTAATGAGATAATAGTAAAATAAGATAATGTGAACTTTTGGATAACAATAAAAAAAAATTAATGAAAGAGAAAAAAAAAAAAGTTAAATGCAAAATTAGAATACCACTTGGCAGTATCTCATGCACTCTCGCATGAGGTCTCTGAGAGAGAGACATTTTGTAAAAAATTTTATTCTACAATATTCCTCCAATTTCTTTTTTTTTACTCATTCTTTGAACTGAATAATTATAATGGTTATGTGTGTGTAATTTATAACTGTTGTTTCACTACATATTTATAGCCTTCTCAAGGTAAAATTAATTTTTCACCCTAAAAAAAAGGTAAGATTATTATTTTTTAAATCATGAAACCAAAAATAAATGCAAAAGAGTAACAGGACCGTGAAAATCAAATAATTTGTGTTATGTTCACATATTTAATACTATGAAATAAAAGTATGTCCAACTCTCTTACATATTTGTGTTGTGTTGACATATTTAATATTATAGCGGGTGTGCTAAAAGATATGAAAAAGAGAGAAACGTGTGATGTAAGCTTAGGCAATTAATGAGAGATTAATGAGATAACAGTAAAATAAGTTAATGAAAACTTTTGGGTAACAGTAAAAAAAACTTAATGAAAGGGGTGAAAAAAAGTACTAAATGCAAAATTAGAGCGTCTCTTGGCAAGACCTTATGCATTCTCGTATTAGATTTCTGCTTCTAAATTGGAGTCTAATTTTGCACCACGTGTCTCATCTAATTTTTAAATTTGTGTGTCAAGTGAATTATTAGGTGCAAAATCAAAGAGTCTAAATTCAAATAGATTCTAAATTGAATTTTAAATGAAGTTCAATTTTACGCCATGCATCCTATCTAATATTTTGATTTTTGTAGCAAGTGAATTATTTCATACAAAAAACGAAGAGTCTAGATCCAATTAGATTCTAAATCATTTATAAAAACAATCATATATATATATATAACTGTAATTGTTTTTAAATGTACATGTGCATATGCATTGAGTTACACACTACTTTTATTAAATGAATGTATCAATTTTCAAACACAAAATAGAAAAATAATTAGGAAATTGATTTCTTACCTTGTGGACATGACCCTAATTATATTCATTACCTAGTCCATTTTGATCGGCCTTAGCTTGATTTGTCTAGACATCAATTTTCTCTCTTGCCAAAAGTCCAACTTATTTAATTTAGGTGGAAGTTTCCTTGATTATTACTTGTATACAAAATTCCAAGATCATTAAATTGGAATAGGTCCCTTACTAACTTAACCAATTGGAATAATATGAAAATTCTTCCCATTCACACTAAACATTATGTACACTCCAAATTGTTTCTACATCTCATAATGATACGTTGTTGATAGGTATTATGAATGTCAGAGTTGTAATTGAGACTATGGCCCAGAAGCTTTACTATTCAATACTTTGCGAGAAAAATTAAACACTCATTTGATGTAATAGGAGACTATGGAATTTGACATTGTATACATTAAGGTTTGTTCTTGATGTTGTGAAATTGCTGTAGGTACTAAAAACTCTAGTTTGATTAGTTGGCAAATCATGTTCCTTAATCGTGAAAAGTCTACAATGGAAAACTTTTGTGTTCCTACAATAAATATTTTGGAGAGAAAATTGTTAGTCCCCTCATCCCATTGGGACTCCCCTATTTATACAAAGGAAAAAGGGTCCAATATTCCTAAATGTGACTTAGTTACATGGAATTTTTGTGCAAATGTGCCTAGATTTCTTTTAGAAATTTGATTATGATTTTAAACTATAATTTGGTGATTTTTATATTATTTTTGTGGCTTAGTTTTGATTCAGTAAAGACATATTAGCCAAAAGAAATGAAGGTAGAGCTATTAAAGATATCTGTACTTTCAGATTAGCAATTACAGATGGCTAATGTTGCATTGTCATTTGTGGTTGTGGTATGAATAAGCGAAATGTTGTTTGGGCGACTGATTGAGGCAAAGCAGTTAACCATATTAAAAGGGATTAGCAACTTTTTCTTTCTCTTTTACCATTTGTGGTATGTATATGTCTTTTTTCAAATATGCTCAACTGAAGTACCCATTATGATTTCCCTTAATTATGATAAACATATTAATTTTTTTTAAAAGAAGTTTTATATTTATTAAATGATATATGTGTGTGTATATATATATATATATGTATGTATATGTCGAGGGTCATGTAGGTGAATTGGCACCTCCCCATACACATACTGTCTAGGGTTTAAGGGAGAAAATGTTCAAATTGTGGGAGTCAGGGAAAAAAGGTTCAAGTTGCGGGGTTAGCGGCACATTGTAATTATTTCTAAATAAAAAAAAGATATAGAGGTATATATTGTTTTCCTTGAGCTAAAACTGTTGCGATGGAAGTGTGGAGTGGATGGTTATTTTTTTTTTTAGTTCTTGAGTATTTTGGATTGTTTCAAATGAGTAATGGCTCCTCTTAGGCTCCTAAAATTTTTGGTTTATTGATTTTGCTATCTATAACTTTGATTCTTCTTTATCTAATAAAGTTTGGAATTTTTAGTAAGTAAATTTTTTCTTCAAGAAAATGAATAGAAATCTCCCTTCATGTTCATACTCATCTTAATGTTCATGTTTGTATCTTTTGCAATACACAATAAGTTGTTTACTCATTTTGTGAATTATCAATTGTAGGTAAGAAAAAAAAATTATAAACACAATACTATTCAATTAAACTAACGTGAAAAATTAAATCTATTAGATTAAAAAAATGGACATGAAAATGAAAATTTCACAAAAAATTCCTTAAATAGAATTAAAATAATTTTTACTCAATATTGTTTATCAAGCAATCATGTACTAACTAACAACATTCCAATCATTACGTGTATAACGGGGTGATGAAATGGATGTTCAGTTTATTTAAGAAATGTGATCTAGCTAATAGAAATTTAAAAAGTACAATAACTTTCATGCGTAGTCGTGAATTATAATTTTACGTATATCTTATACAATTTATGAGTTTTATTTTATATAAATGTATTTCATAAAATTAACAAAATTTATCATAAAACCCTTCATTGTATTTTTTAAAATCACTACATAAAAATGAAAGAAGTTTTTTTCCCAAAAAAATCTTCTCCAATCATAATATTTACCCAAAAAGATCAAACCAAAAAAAAAAAGTCGTGCAACGCATAGGCCAATAACCAGTCTATATATATAATTAAAGCCAAAACTGAAAGAAAATCCAATTAAATTCTAAATTAGATTCTAGTTGTTGTCTAATTTTGTGTCACGTATCCAATTTAAGGTTTTTTCTTTTTTTTTTTTTTAAAAACATTAATTCCAAATACCGATGGACTCACCATTCCAAATACATTTCAATATACTAACTTTTTTTTTTTAATGAGATATTTTTTTGATGAAATAGTGGCTCCTAAAAAAGGGTCATATATGGGGCTGTGATTTCATGAACAACATGTAATTTTTAAATAGACTGATGGTAGGTTGCTATACGTACATACATACACACATACATAAATATATATATATATATATAGCCAAAACTAAGAGAAAATTTAATTAAATTCTAAATTGGAGTCTAATTTTGTGCCACATGTCTCATCCAATTTTTAAATTTGTGTGTCAAGTGAATTATTAGGTGCAAAAATCAAAGAATTTAAATTCAATTAGATTCTAAATTGAATTTTAATTGGAGTTCAATTTTACGCCATGTATTCTATCTAATATTTTAATTTTTGTAGCAAGTGAATTATTTCATACAGAAACCGAAGAGTCTAGATCTAATTGAATTCTAAATCATATATATATATATATAATTGTAATTATTTTTAAATGTACATGTGCATATGCACAAGGTTGCACACTACTTTTATTAAATGAATGTATCAATTTTTAAACACAAAATAGAAAAATAATTAGGAAATTGGTTTCTTACCTTGTTAACATGACACTAATTATATTCATTACCTATTCCATGTTGGTCAGCCTTAGCTTGATTTGTCTAGACATCAATTTTCTCTCCTGCCAAAAGTCCGAATTATTTTAGGTGGAAGTTTCCTTGATTATTACTTGTATAAAAAATTCCAAGATCATTAAATTGAAATAGGTCTCTTACTAACCTAACCAATTAGAATATTATTAAATTTCTTCCCATCCACACTAAACGTTGTGTACACACCAAATTTTTTCAGTATCTCATAATGATATGTTGTTGATTGGTGTCATCCAAGTCCAACATGATTGAGAGTTGTAATTGAGACTATGGCCCAGAAGCTTTACCATTCAATACTTTGTGAGAAAAATTAAACACTCATTTGATGTAATAGGAGACTATGGAATTTGACATTATATACACTGAGGTTTGTTCTTGATGTTGTGAAATTGAGATAGGTACTAAAAACTCTAATTTGATTAGTTGGCAAGTCATGTTCTATAATCATGAAAATTCTATAACGGAAAACTTTTGTGTTCCTACAATAAATATTTTGGAGAGAAAATTGTTAGTCCCCTCCTCCCATGAGACCCCCTTATTTATACAAAAGAAAAATGGTCCAATATTCCTACGTGTGACTTAGTTACATGGAATTTTTGTGCAAATGTCCCTAGATTTCTTTTAAAAATTTAATTATAATTTTAAACTCTAATTTGGTGATTTTTATATGATTTTTGTGGTTTGATTTTGATTCAGTAAAAACATATTAGCTAAAAGAAACGAAGGTAGAGCTATTAAAGAAATTTGTACTTTTAGATTAGCAATTACAGATGGCTAATGTTACATTGTCATTTGTGGTTGTGGCATGAATAAGCGGTTTGTTGTTTGGACGACTGATTGAGGCAAAGTAATTAACCATATTAAAAGGGATTATCAACTTTTTCTTTCTCCTTTACCATTTGTGCTATGTATATGCCTTTTTCACATATGCTCAACTGAATTACCCATTAGAATTTTCCTTAATTATGATAAACATATTAAATTTTTTTAAAAAGTTTTGTATTTATTAAATGAGATATATATACATATATATATATATATTGAGGTCCATGTAGCTGAATTGGCACCTCTCCATACACAAAGTGTCTGAAGTTTAAGGGACAAAAAGGTTCAAATTGCGGGAGTCAGGGGAAAAATTTTCAAGTTGCAGGGTTAGCAGCATATTGTTATTATTTCTAAATAAAAAAAAAAAGATATAAAGATATATATTGTTTTCCTTGAGCTAAAGTAGTTGCGATGGAAGTGTGGAGTCTAGATTTTATTAAATTCTAAATCATATATATATCTATATATATATAATTGTAATTGTTTTTAAATGTACATGTGCATATGCACAGAGTTACACACTACTTTTATTAAATGAATGTATCAATTTTTAAACACAAAATGGAAAAATAATTAGGAAATTGATTTCTTACCTTGTTGACATGACACTAATTATATTCATTACCTGGTCCATTTTGGCTAGCCTTAGCTTGATTTGTCTAGACATCAATTTTCTTTCTTGCCAAAAGTTCAACTTATTTTAGATGAAAGTTTTCTTGATTATTACTTGTATAAAAAATTCTAGGATCATTAAATTGGAATAGGTCCCTCACTAACCTAAACAATTAGAATATTATTAAATTTCTTCCCATCCACACTAAACGTTGTGTACACTCCAAATTTTTTCTACATCTCATAATGATACGTTGTTGATTGGTGTCATCCAAGTCCAATATGATTGAGAGTTGTAATTGAGACTATGGCCCAGAAGTTTTACCATTCAATACTTTGCGACAAAAATTAAACACTCATTTGATGTAATAGGAGACTATGAAATTTGACATTGTATACCTAATTTTGTTTTGTTTTTTTTTTTTTTTTTTTTTCATTTTAAAATTAGGTAAATAGTATGTTTTTTAGATGATGTTCATCAGAACTTTACCTAAAAAGTCAAGACTTAGACCTCATTTGGTTGCCAAGAAAGCAAAGGAAAAGAAAAGAAAAGAAATTTCCAAGTTCTTCTAATAAAATGACATCTCATTTATTTATGGAAATGCAATTAATATATTTTCAAATATTTTATTTTATTGTCTAATTAAGGACATGTGATAATTCAAAGGATAGCTTAAATGGTTTAAAAATATTATTTTGATATTAATCTTGATATTAATCTTTGACACGTTTAAGATGTTAAAAACCATTTTGACACATAGTACAAGTGTTAAAGACTAAAACGGTAATTAAACATGTGTTTTACATATTTTTATTAAAGATTAAATTTTATAAGGATGTGGTTTAAAACCCAAGTTTTACACCATCCAATTCTAACATGCCACATCATCTTATCTTGTATTAAAAAATAAGAACAACCATATTTAATCAATTCTAATGCTCATCTGAAAATTCAACCAAATTTGGAGTTTATTAAAATGTTATTCAGTGTGATATGATGTACTGAGTTTTAAGTAAAAAGCTGATGTAACATCTCTTATTGGATGATGTAAAACATGAATTTTACACCTCATTCTTACAAAATTCAAACTCTTTTTATTAATATCCTCAAAAAACTTTTTTTTATTAGCTGAATTTGGACACTAATATCTTGTTTGGTTGTAAGGGAGATGAAAAGGAAAGAAGGGGGGAAAAAGTAAGGGAAGGGAAAGGGAAGAAGAGAGAGTTGTACATAGAGGGATTGCATTAAACAATTTCTTCAAAAGAAAGGTCTTCTTTGATAAAATAATGGGACAGTCTGAAGGATTGTGCTAAGAATTTCTAGAACATAAACTTTTCTCAAAATTATGGGTTGTGAGAAAAGTATGAAACTTCATGAAAAAAGAAAAAAAAAGTATGAAATATTGACGAATCGATCAAATTATGTATTCTCACTTTTTAATAAAAATCTAAAAGGTGAAAATACTTGGGACCATCACAGTACATATTAATATAGAAAAACTTAATGAAAGAGGTAAAAAAAAGCTAAATGCAAAGTTAGAGTGCCACTTGGCAAGACCTCATACACTACCGCATGAGGTCTCTGCTTATATATATATATATATATATATATTGATTTTTGTTGCACTGGTCGATGACAGAGAATTTGTCTGCATAAATTGCATAGAATATTATTTTGCTTTGATTTACACGTGGGAATGGTTAAACTTGGGTCATAAAATGTAAGGTAAGAAGTGGGCCTAAGTTTTTCACAAGGTTTGGTCTACTTTTAATAGGTAATCAATTTTATAGTGAATAACTTTTGGTCTAATTGTCAAGAACAGCTCATATCAATATAATAGTAAAAATAAGTTACTATGATCTATTGGGTAACAGTAAAAAAGCTTAATAAAAAGAGGTAAAAAAATACTAAATTTATATAATAGTAAAAATAAGTTACTATAATTTATTGGGTAATAGTAAAAAAAAAACTTAATGAAAAAAGGTAAAAAAAGGTTAAAGGCAATAAGTTGCTATGATCTATTGAGTAACAGTAAAAAAAAAAAAAAAAAAAAAAACTTAATAAAAAGAGGTAAAAAATGCTAAATTTATATAATAGTAAAAATAAGTTACTATGATTTATTAGGTAACAATAAAAAAAACTTAATGAAAAAAAGTAAAAAAGGTTAAATGCAATATTAGAATGCCACGTGGCAGGACCTCATGCACTCTCACATGAGTCTCTGCTTTTATATATAATATATTGATTGTGTCATTTTGGGGCTTATTTCTCCAAAAAAAAAATACATCAACAAGATGACATGACAGTTAACAGCAGAAACTAACCAGGGGGTGATTTGTTAACGAAACCAAATGTTGGGGTATAAAATCAAAGTTTTGAAATGTTGGAGTGTAAAATTTGATCCCCCAAATGCTAGGTGCACTTTGTAATTTACCAAATTTTTTATAAGGGTCTAATTTCACGCCAGGAGTTCTTCTGGGAAAGCTCAGACCCAGACTCGGAGATTTTTATTTTTTTTTGGGGTCAAAAAGTTATTTTGGTGTCACTCAGAAACTTCCATGATATATTGCAATGTAAAAAAGCATTAATTTATTTGGCACTTGAAAGTTGCACGTTTATTAGGACGATAGGCACACCGAAAAGCAAGTCTACGGTATAGTCTTCTTTAACTTGCATCGAATCACCCTGTTAAGAAAGTGTTCTAGAAAATACTGGGAGAAAACCAATTTCTCTGAATTGAAAATAGGAAAAATGAGAAGCAACCTTAATTTACACCGTGCCTTTCCCTCCAATACACGAAGCAGTAAAAGAGAGAGAGAAAGAATCTTAACAAACTACCAAAACTCTATCCACCTAATTACCAAGAGAATGACCGCCGTAAACCACTTAGATTAGTTCGTACGTGCCATTAACTACACGTGCTAACAAATGAGTCTTAAAACTGAAGTGCTACGATATCACTGGTATATTGACAACCCCTTTCAACTTTACTTTCTTCAGTTATATTGACAACCCCTTTCAAGGATTTCCTCTTCTCACAGACATCACTGGTACTCTCCAAGCTTAGTTGTGACCCAGCCCCACCCTCTCCCTCACGCCAGTTCAAGCACCACCCACAGTCCGACGAGCGCCGCCGATCTACCCACGGTGAGTTTCCTCCACTGTTTGAGTTCATTTCAGTCCGACAACCTCACGTCACCTCCGATCCACACACCTCCGACCCACCCTCCGATCCACACCCCCTATTTATTTATTTATTTACTTTTTTAATTATCCATTTTTTTATTTAATTATTGATTTAAGAAATTAACTTTAGTGGTTGTTACAACTATACAGAAACAGAATGCAATTTGATTTGTTGGTGTAAATATTGATTGTGATGGTATTATTTAGTTTCAGATCTACTCATCCGGTTGCTCATAAATTCCGATGGCGCTTATCACCACCAGAGGAGCCTCATCTTCCTCTTCCTCTTCCTCAATCGCCCACCAATCCAAGAACTTTAATCAGTTTGATGTTTTCTTGAGTTTCAGAGGTGAAGATACCCGCTCTAATTTTGTAAGCCATTTGTATTACACTTTGTGTGACCGGGGTATTCACACCTTCATCGATAATAATCTCGAAAGGGGAGAAGAAATTTCTACAGAGCTTTTCAAAACTATCGAGAACTCAAAGATGTCAATTATTGTATTTTCTGAAAATTATGCATCCTCCAGTTGGTGTTTGGATGAACTTACTAAAATTATTGAGTGTAGGAAAAATAATCAGTTGGTGTTACCAATTTTTTACAAGATGGATCCATTAGAAGTTCGTAAGCAACAAGGAAAATTTGGAGAAGCACTAACCAGGCATAAAGAAAGATTTAAAGATAAAAAGAAGGTACAAAGGTGGAGGAAAGCTCTATGTGAGGCAGGCAAAATTTCTGGTTGGGACTCCAAGAACAGGCATTTATTTAGTGACTATCCTTGTGACTATCATCCCACTTTTTCATCCCTGTTCATTTTTAAACTTTTAATGCATTTGGGATGACCATTAAATTTTCATGTTAAATAACAACAACAGTTAATTGTTTTCTACTATTTTTTTTCTTTCCTTTAGAGTTTAATAAATTGTGAAAGTATTCTATTCTTGTCATAACTGAGCTAGTTAGCTATAGCTTAACGTTGGAAATAAAAGAACTTAAAATTAGATTCTCTTACCAATTATTAATTAGGTATTTGCCCCGCACATATTTGAAAAGAAAAACTTATTAATGCATTTTCCTAAAGTAGTGGGATTCCAATAAGATTATTTACTCATCTAGTAGGGCTTTTCATGCAATTTCGTGCTAAAAGCTAATTTGCTACCCTAGAATAAGTGACAATAAAACAATACATTTTCAATCCATGAGTTACATGCCACTTACTTTACTTAGCAATACTTCAGTTATGAGGTACAAATTAAACACCTTGCATTTAATTTTATGTTCTCATTTATTTTTTAAATTATATTCGTTAATTGTCTTAAATACTCTGTGAATGGCAGCCACAATGAATACGACCTTATCCAAAAAATTGTTGAAGAGGTCTCAAGGTCTAAACTAAATCAGATGGAATTATATGTTGCTAAATATCCAGTTGGAATAAAGTCTCGTGTAGAGGATTTAATAACATATTTAAATATTGAATCAAATGAGGATGTTTACATGGTAGCGATTTGTGGTATCGGTGGAGTAGGAAAAACTACAATCGCAAAAGCTACTTATAACAAAATTTTACATCATTTCAAAGCAAAAGTTTTTCTAGAGAATGTTAGAGAGAGGTCAAAGACAGATGAAGGCATAATTTGTCTACAAAAGATACTTCTTTCTAAGATCTTAGGGGATAGGAATTTGGAAGTGTGTAATGTATCTAGTGCAATTGCCATGATAAATGAACGTCTTTGCGGAAAAAGGGTTCTTATCATTCTTGATGACGTGGATAATTTGAATTGGATAAAAAAATTATTTGGAAAATGTGATCACTTTGCTCCTGGAAGTAGAATCATTATGACAACAAGAAATAAACGCTTGCTTGTTACTCTTGGAAATGGTATTTCAACCTATATATATGAGGTTAAGGAATTAAATGAATATGAAGCTATTGAACTCTCTAATATGCATGCCTTTGGAAGTAATGAATCCAATGGAGATTATTTGGAACTTGTGCACAAGGTTGTACATTATGCCAAAGGCCTTCTACTAGCTCTAGAAGTAATGGGTGCTGATTTGTGTGAAAGATCTAAACTTGAATGGGAAAATTCTATAAAGAAGTATGATAAAATTCCCCATGGAGATATTCAAAAGATATTGAAAATAAGTTATGAAGGATTAGATGAAAACGAAAAGAATATTTTCCTTCATATTGCATGCTTCTTCAAGGGATATTGCATGAATTATGATAAGGTTGTGGATATACTAGAAGATTGTGATGATTTAGTACCAGTATATGGTATTTCAAGACTTATTGATAAATGTCTTGTGACTATTAATTATGATAATGAATTGTTGATGCATGATTTGCTACAAAGAATGGGTAGAGAAATTGTTCGACAAGAATCACCACAAAATCCAGGAGAACGTAGTAGACTATGGCGTTGTGAGGATGTTCTTTACGTACTAACTGAGAATATGGTATGATTTGTTTTTATTCATTTTCTCCCTTTTTTTCACCTGAAAAATATAATCACTTTTTTTTTTTCCGTTTTAACGTGGAAGAAATTTTAATATTCTTAAGATGATTTTTTTTTAATTTGTTTGGATAAATTACATATTTGCTCCATAATTTAGTAAATATTATATTTTAATATGGTAATTTACTTTTTTTTTTTTTAATCAGGGGTCGAATAAAATTCAAAGCATAATGTTATATTCGCCTAAGCCGATAAAGTTGCACTTAAAGGCACACATTTTTCGTAAGATGAAAAATCTTAGATTGCTTACTGTTCATAACGTACATTTCTTTGGACATCTTGAATATCTCCCTAATGGATTAAGGTTGCTTGATTGGCATGAATATCCATTTCCTTCGCTTCCATCCCATTTTTCTGCTAAAAGTTTGGTTGTACTCAGGATGGCCGGTAACCAATTAAAGAAAACATTCAAGTAGGTATGGTCTTTTATATATATTTTTTTTGAGGATAAATACTTTTTTTTTTTTTTTTAAGTTTAAAGTATAATTTAATCTTTGAATTTTTTTCATCTACAGGTTTTTGCATTCAAAAACATGAGATATGTGGACTTCAATCGGTGTGAATCCATTAGGAAAATTACTGACTTATCAATGAGCCCAAATATAAAGGAATTGAAACTTCGTGATTGTAAAAATTTAGTTGAGATTGATGACTCTGTGGGCTGTCTTGGTAAGCTTGAAGTGTGGGACCTTTCATACTGCGAGAAACTTGAAACTCTTCCGAGTTGTCTCACGCTGAAATCTCTTAGATCTTTTAATCTTTGTTTCTGCAAAAGCCTTAAGAAGTTACCTAACATTTCGCGAGAAATGAAAAGTTTAGAGGCTTTATATTTTGACGATACTGGAATTAGTGAATTGCCTCCGTCATTGGGGAATTTCACTGGGATGATTCGGTTAGGGCTTGGAAACTCGGTAGCGGGAGCAGGACATCTACATCTTCCAGGTAGCATCTATAATTTACAACGTCTTAGGAATCTCTGTCTTGCTGGCGATTTCACATTTTCGAAGGACGTGGAGCTACTGCGCAATTCTTACGGAGGCTTTTCCAAATATGCTTTTCCAAGCTTGCACACTATATGAATTTTCTCAGCTTCGCAATTGGGGAAAATGCTCGTCATGGTCAAATTTCACCGCGAGTCCATTCACGGTTGCTGGGGGTCACATAATCTCTTTTACAGACCCTTGCGACTATTTTACCGTTGGTAAAGTGAAAGCAATGACTCTATCTCTCTCTGTCTTGGTGTCCATTGAGATGTTCAATTCATTGAACGCCCTTTCCGAACACAACAGCTTGGTCAAAATGCCACCTTGGAGGAACCCTTGGCTTTTGGTTGCTATGTCAGTCTCATTTGGACTTCATTGCCTCATACTTTATGTCCCATTCCTGGCAGATGTGTTTGGTATTGTGCCATTAAGTCTGAGTGAGTGGATTTTGGTCATCTTGGTTTCAGCTCCTGTGATTCTTATTGATGAGGTTCTGAAATTTGTGGGAAGGAGTCAAAGATGGATAGCAAAGGAGAAGATGGCATGACAAAATTTCAGGCTCGATATTCTTGTGGAAGTAATTTCTTATCAGGTCACAGATTGGGAGGTCCATTCTGTGTTATGTTAAATAACAATTCTTTTATAATTTAGGCTTTTGTATTTAAAAGTACACACTGGTCACATGTATTCATTAACATCTGGAAAAAGTGTTAGTCCAAGTCTTGTTTCATTGGTGATCTCCGGCATCAACTATGCTAAATTTTGTTTCATTCTCACTATGAGGTTACAAATCATTGTGTTTATGGCTCTGGTTTGATAAATTCTTCTATGGGCCCATTTGGGATTCACTGTATCTTACAATTAGTTCCGTAGTTTGAATTTCTGGCTAGTTTAATAAACATTTTTTAATCCGCAAAATTTTTCTTTCCAATTTTTTAATATGTACATATAATTTATGAAGTTGTCAGAATCATTTGTAACGTGACCAAGAAATACTGTTTGCATGATTATTAGTTCTATACTTTTAAAATCTAATTTTTTTTTTTGAAAAGTTTTAAAATCTAAGTTAGTATCTACACACGGACATGGTATGGGTATGAAATGGCAACACGAATAATATCTGAAAAATTATAACATGACACAACCGATAGGATACCATTATGACATGAGTATGATATAGCCATATAGGTACAACATCCAAAATAAAGTACATGTGCTTCCTAGGATAGCATAGCCCTATATTAATGATACAATTAAAAAAAAATGCGGGTTTCAATTAGTTTAACTTGTAAAGTCTCTTGCTATTAAATAAGAGATTTGAGATTTAATTTCCATTTACACAAAAAATCAATTGATATCTTGACCAAATGATAAAAAACAATCAACTAGATGAAAAAAAGCAATTATTATAAGGCGGACGTCATAAGTTAAAATTCTATTACATTTATAAAAATAAAAATAAAATGACACAATAAAAAATACATGTTAATCTTAATTTGTTAGAATTCATAGATAAGGGTAAAAAAGACTTAAATTTCTAGTTATAGTTTGCTTAGTTTTTAGCTTTTAGATTTATGTCTTTGTGTTGTTGTTGTTTTATTTATTTATTTTTATTACATATATGAAAACTACCTTTTAGCTTTTTATCACAAATTTAACATAAAGCATACCAAAAATTATATATTTTAATAAACACTATGCAAATAAGCTATTGAAAACAACAAGATTCGCATAATGATATAAATATATCAAGCTTAAAGCATTCAATATGCTTAATAAAAATTTGAGACTCAAACTATATATATAATGGCTCCAAACATGCTATCAAGATATACAACTAATTAGATAAGAGCTTTGTAATTGAACCGGTTAGGGCGTGTTTGGCAACCCTTTTCAAACAATAATTTTCAGTTTTTAAACAGCATTTCACGCATTTCCACACACTTTTTCACCCACAGTATTTTCACAAATATTTTCAAACAACAATTTTAAGTTTTTAAACACATCTACCAAATGGGCCCTTAGCATTTCTCAGTGTTTCCAAAAAATATATCTAGGGTTTAAATTATCTCTCCTCCAACTATTGAATTATAAAAAATAAAATAAAAAATGATTTACAACTAATTAGTTACGCTTGAATTAAAGATTTTAGTTGGTATAACTAAAGTTATTATAGGAATATTTTTAAACTTATGAACAAAAGAGAATGCGATCAAAATTAAGAAATAAAAATAAATGAAGATTTTAGACAAAATATAAATTACAAAAACAATCATACTCTTGTATTACATAATCATTTCTTCTTACTGTTTAGAATCCGCTTATTTTGCTTTAATTGAAAACTTTTGCTGAAAGTATTGTAAATAAATGTAAAAGTTGGCTAAAATAATACAGTATAATCTTTGAATAGACCAAAAAGTATAATGAGACCCTTAAATAGTAGCAAAAATAAATTAAATAGTAAAATAAATGTCAAAAAATAAGTCAACCCAACAGAGATTTACTATCTATTTATTGTTCTCAGAACGTGAATTAACTATAAGGGCCTAGTTTCGCGCGAGGAGTTCTTGTGGGAAAGCTCAGGCTCGGACTCGGAGAATTTTTTTTTGGGTCAAAAAGTTATTTTGGTGTCACTCAGAAACTTCCATGATAATTGCATTGTAAAAAAGCATTAATTTAATTGGCACTTGAAAGTTGAAAAGTTTGTTAGGAGGATAGTCAAACGGAAAAGCAAGTCTACGTTTTAGTCTTCTTTAACTTGCTCAGTTATATTGACAAATCCTTCCACGGCTTTCCTTCTCCTTTTAGTTTCAGATCTACTCATCCAGTTGCTCATAAATTCCGATGGCACTTATCACCACCAAAGGAACCTCATATTCCTCTTCCTCTTCCTCAATCACCCACCAATCCAAGTACTTTAATCAGTTTGATGTTTTCTTAAGTTTCAGAGGTGAAGATACACGCTCTAATTTTGTAAGCCATTTGTATCACGCTTTGTGTTTCCAGGGTATTCACACCTTCATCGATGATAATCTCGAAAGGGGAGAAGAAATTTCGACAGAGCTTTTCAAAACTATTGAGAATTCAAAGATGTCAATTATTATATTTTCTAAAAATTATGCATCCTCTAGTTGGTGTTTGGATGAACTTACTAAGATTATTGAGTGTAGGAAAAAAAATCAGTTGGTGTTACCAATTTTTTACAAGGTGGATCCATCAGAAGTTCGTAAGCAACAAGGAAAATTTGGAGAAGCACTAACCAAGCATGAAGAAAGATTTAAAGATGAAAAGAAATTACAAAGGTGGAGGAAAGCTCTATGCGAGGCAGGCAAAATTTCTGGTTGGGACTATAAGAATAGGTATTTATTTAGTGACTATCCTTGTCACTATCATCCCACTTTTTCATCCCTCTTCATTTTTAAACTTTTAATGCATTTGGGATGACCATTAAACTTTCATGTTAAATAACAACTACAGTTAATTGATTTCTACTATTTTTTTTCTTTCCTTTAGAGTTTAATAAATTGTGAAAGTATTCTATTCTTGTCATAACTGAGCTAGTTAGCTATAGCTTAACGTTGGAAATAAAAGAACTTAAAATTAGATTCTCTTACCAATTATTAATCAGGTATTTGCCCCGCACATATTTGAAAAGAAAAACTTATCAATGCATTTTCCTAAAGTAGTGGGATCCCAATAAGATTATTTACTCATCTAGTAGGGCTTTTCATGCAATTTCGTGCTAAAAGCTAATTTGCTACCCCAGAATAAGTGACAATAAAACAATATATTTTCAATCCATGAGTTACATGCCAATTACTTTACTTAGCAATACTTCAGTTATGAGATACCAATTAAACACCTTGCATTTAATTTATGTTCTCATCTTTTTTAAATTATATTCGTTAATTGTCTTAAATACCTTGTGAATGGCAGCCACAATGAATACGACCTTATCCAAGAAATTGTTGAAGAGGTCTCAAAGTCTAAACAAAATCAGATGGAATTATATGTTGCTAAATATCCAGTTGGAATGAAGTCTCGTGTAGAGGATTTAATAAGATATTTAAATATTGAATCAAATGAGGATGTTTACATGGTAGCGATCTGTGGTATCAGTGGAGTAGGAAAAACTACAATCGCAAAAGCTACTTATAACAAAATTTTACATCATTTCAAAGCAAAAGTTTTTCTAGAGAATGTTAGAGAGAGGTCAAAGACAACTGAAGGCATAATTTGTCTACAAAAGATACTTCTTTCTAAGATCTTAGGGGATAGGAATTTGGAAGTGTGTAACGTATCTAGTGGAATCGCCATGATAAATGAACATCTTTGCAGAAAGAGGGTTCTTATCATTCTTGATGACGTGGATAATTTGGATCAGATAGAAAATTTGCTTGGAAAATGTGATCAGTTTGCTCCTGGAAGCAGAATCATTATGACAACAAGAAATAAACGCCTGCTTGTTACTCTTGGAAATGGTATTTCAACCTATATATATGAGGTTAAGGAATTAAATGAATATCAAGCTATTGAACTCTTTAATATGCATGCCTTTGGAAGTAACGAACCCAATGGAGATTATTTGGAACTTGTGCACAAGGTTGTACATTATGCCAAAGGCCTTCCACTAGCTCTAGTAGTAATGGGTGCTGATTTGTGTGGAAGATCTAAACTTGAATGGGAAAATTCTATAAAAAAGTATGATAAAATTCCCCATGGAGATATTCAAAAGATATTGAAAATAAGTTATGAAGGATTAGATGAAAACGAAAAGAATATTTTCCTTCATATGGCATGCTTCTTCAAGGGATATTGCATGAATTATGACAAGGTTGTGGATATACTAGAAGGTTGTGATGATTTAGAACCAGTATATGGTATTTCAAGACTTATTGATAAATGTCTTGTGACTATTAATTATAATAATGAATTGTCGATGCATGATTTGCTACAAAAAATGGGTAGAGAAATTGTTCGACAAGAATCACCACAAAATCCAGGAGAACGTAGTAGACTATGGCGTTGTGAGGATGTTCTTGACGTACTAAATGAGAATATGGTATGAGTTGTTTTTATTCATTTTCTCCCTTTTTTTCACCTGAAAAATATAATCACTTTTTTTTTTCCGTTTTAACGTGGAAGAAATTTTAATATTCTCAAGATGATTTTTTTTTTAATTTGTTTGGATAAATTACAAATTTGCTCCATAATTTAGTAAATATTATATTTTAATATGGTAATTTACTTTTGTTTTTTTTTAATCAGGGGTCGAATAAAATTCAAAGCATAATGTTATATTCGCCTAAGCCGATAAAGTTGCTCTTAAAGCCACACATATTTCGTAAGATGAAAAATCTTAGATTGCTTACTATTCATAACGTACATTGCTTTGGACATCTTGAATATCTCCCTAATGGATTAAGGTTGCTTGATTGGCCTGAATATCCATTTCCTTCGCTTCCATCCCATTTTTCTGCTAAAAATTTGGTTGTACTCAGGATGCCCGGTAACCAATTAAAGAAAACATTCAAGCAGGTATGGTCTTTTATATATATTTTTTTTGAGGATAAATACTTTTTTTTTTTTTTTAAAGTTTAAAGTATAATTTAATCTTTGAATTTTTTTCATCTACAGGTTTTTGCATTCAAAAACATGAGATATGTGGACTTCAGTCGGTGTGAATCCATTAGGAAAATTACTGACTTATCAGTGAGCCCAAATATAAAGGAATTGAAACTTCGTGATTGTAAAAATTTAGTTGAGATTGATGACTCTGTGGGCCGTCTTGATAAGCTTGAAGTGTGGGACCTTTCGTATTGCGAGAAACTTGAAACTCTTCCGAGTTGTCTCACGCTGAAATCTCTTAGAAATTTTAATCTTCATTCCTGCAAAAGCCTTAAGAAGTTCCCTAACATTTCGCGAGAAATGAAAAGTTTAGAGGCTTTATATTTTGACGATACTGGAATTAGTGAATTCCCTCCGTCATTGGGGAATTTCACTGGGATGATTCGGTTAGGGCTTGGAAACTCGGTAGCGGGAGCAGGACATCTACATCTTCCAGGTAGCATCTATAATTTACAACGTATTAGGATTCTCTGTCTTCATGGCGATTTCACAATTTCGAAGGACGTGGAGCTACTGCGCAATTCTTACGGAGGCTTTTCCAAATATGCTTTTCCAAGCTTGCACACTCTATCTCTTACTGCTGTTCCAAATCCCTCAGAAATGGATTTTATTTTGAATTATTGTTGTCCCCCCTCATTGTATCATCTACGGATCCGTGACAGCAAAATTGTTACCTTCCCAAAATTCACTGGCAGATTGCGGACTTCACAACTTGTGAATATTAAACTTTGCTATGAGCTTCGGGAAACTCCAAGCCTTCCACAAAGTGCAAGATCTGCACAAACAAGCGAAATATTCGTTCAGGTATTAAGAAACAGTTTCTTTTACCTTCACAAGTACTACTTGTCGATTAATTTTGCTAAAATGTAGTAATTTGTTGAATTCTCTAATTGCATGCAGATTCGAGAAATGATAAGGCTTCCACCAAATCTTCCACCATGCCACATGTTAATAGTTCCACACCCAAACTCATCTTCTTCAATATCCCCTGCGATTGTCCACTATGAGTATCACTTCCTTTCTGAGCATCACGCTGTGTTAGATGGATACGGGGATGAGATTCCAAATTGGTTTAACCACCAAAGCATCGAAAATTCAATATCATTCTTGATTGGTCCAGAATTTCCAACAATTGCTCTCTGTGTTGCTATTGAAATAACTCCTACTGAAATAGTAAAGGCTCGTAGTTGCCATTGTTGTTGTCACGTCTTCATTTCCATCAATGGTAGTAAACGACTGTTCGAAAGCACAAAGTGTATATTTGTAAATTCTAACCGGCTGGTGTTTTCTTCTAGAACTCAGAGCTCATTGCAGAAACTATTTGAGGACTTGAATCTAGGTGATCGGAATCTTGTTCAGATTTTCTGTGAAACCTCTCATGTTGCTGGAAAAATTGCTCCTGTGATTACAAGGGTAGGGGTCCATGTAGAATGCATTTGTTCTCCTCAAAAATCCCAAGGCTGTAAAATTTCAAATTTCATTATGCGTAAACAGTACAATACCAAGCGGCCAACTCGAAGTACCTTTTATCAACCATTACTAAAAGCACGAAAAGTCATCAAAAAGAGAACAGGCCCTTGGCTCAAACCCACTGCCAGTGTCCGAAGGAGGTAGGCTCCACATATTCAACAGGACCAACTTCAGTGCATTCAAGCAATTCGGACAGTCCAATTATCTCAAGAGCTTTGAATGGTGGCGGGTCATCCTCGGTTTCAATGTCTTCTAATTCATGGCTTTCTTTGGATGTGACAAATTGGTTTGAATCTGATTTTGGATTTGAATCAACCCTTGGTGATGGGTTTAATTTGGGTTCCTCCCCTTTAAACGATGATTATGACTTCAGTCCATTTTCACAGTCAAAGAAAATGAGACCCTCTTGATCAAATTTCAACAAAAACATTGGAAGGTACTATAATTACTTTGAAAATGTTTTCCATTGTATCATCTTTGTTTGATATCACTTGTGTCTGTTATTACATTGAAATATTCAGTCCATAGCTCATTGATTCTAATTTTTTTGATTGCTTAACCTTTGTTGAGGTGCAGCAATTCTGTTTTTGGTGTGATTTGGGTTTGTTTCTCTGAATATGGTCAATAACTTGCAGTCAATGTATGTGGAGCAGAGGAGCTTTAACTATCCAGCCATCTACATTCCTTTTTGCTCTCTTCCAAAAAAGTAGAAAAACAAAAAAAATTAATTTTGGGTTTTGACTTAATTTTTTTATAAAAAAAATTACAGGTTGGAGCACCATGAAAGACCATTGATGATGAACAAGGTAGCAGCATTGAGTACGAGGTATTTGGGTTTAGGTAATATTGTCATGGAATGGTAGCCCAAGTAGGTCAAGGAGAGTGGCTTTGGGATTGGGGGGCAAAAGATTTTTTTTTTTTTTTCTCTTGGGTCTTTTTTATTTCTTGGGTGGCGGGAAGAAAGGAATGGTTTTTGGGTTCCTTTCCTTTCCTTAAAACAAAGACTAATTAAGGTTTTGAGTATGTCAGATTTTAATACTTGTTTTTGGTTGCCAATAGGTGCCCTAGTGGTGTTTATGGTTATATGTTTAGGATCCTTGACATTAGCTCTATGTTTCAACTTTCAAATCAATTTAACATGAAGGACATTTTGTAAATATAATTTTGCTAGCCCATCTAAGTTGGCAATGTAGTGTCAGCCAATTGCACAACAGGGAAACATCTAAGTTTCTATGTTCATTCACTTTTGCTTAATACAGGATGTTGTGAGTGGTGGACAAAAAGATCAAAACAGGTTGCCATGTTGGAGTTTGATCGGATTCGGAAGTCAATGAGTGTTATTGTCCGGGAGTCAACTGGGCAAAACCGACTTCTTGTCAAGGTGAGTGTTATATTGTGGTCTTATTGGTTTTTGTCAAAAGGATAATGTCTAATGTATAGCCCGTCTCCAAATTTCTTTTACAACTTGGTTTTGAATTTTGTTATTGCTGTTGGTAAAATGAGAAGAAGATTAAATGGTGTCTTTAATTGACTTGATAGATTGACTTCATTCATAGGAAGTGTTGACTAGATAATTGACTTGTTATATTGTATGTTGTAACATATTATACTGATTGGACAAACAATAGAAATGTGTAAATGCTATGAAGCGATTTTATCAAAGAGTGCAACTGGAATTTTGTAAAATTTGAGGTGACTAGCCTCTTAGAACATGAGGGAGAGAATAGAGAAATTTGGGTTTTATTCTTCTCGTGTTCCATTCCTTCCTTCACATTACATAAATAATACAAATAATGGGAAAACCATCCTAACAAATTGTAACTAACTCCTATCAAATACAATTTCAAACAATATCATCCTAATATACTGCTTCTTATTTATCCTCATCTGCTGTTGCATGTTTGTTCAAAGTCAAACTTCATCTGCTGCTAGCCTGCTACACATTATTCAATTTCAGACTGATCTGCAACTGAACTGATATGCTGCATATTGCCTCAAGCCTTGTCCATATCTTGTGTTGTCTGAATTTTGGACATAACAGTAAACAGGCTGTTACGTTTCAGTGTTATATATATATATATATATATATATATATCTTCTTTTTTTCACTACTGGAAGATTTCTGAATTTACTGAGAAAGCATCCTTACTAGTGTCACCTTGGCAAAGCTGGCTCTGTATCTTGCTCAGTGATGTTTGTTTGAATTCTTACTCCTTTAGTTAAATTTTTACATAGTTGACTTGTCAAGTCTTGAAACCATGTTCAGTAGTGATATTGTCCCTTTGATGTTTACTCTGAAGCTTTATGTTTAATATCAAGGTTTTGGATTTATTTTTATTTTTTTCCTTAAAATATAAACTCATTAAAATTAGTTTTTGGGAAAATTTCCAAAAAGTGGAATTGCATCTTTGCAATATTTTTTATGATCAGCATTTTTCCTCCCAAAAAAATCTTTGACTGAATTGTATGGTTTTAGATTTATTCCTTCAGAAAGTTTCTATACAACCTCCTTATGTGGTTGGGTCAACATTGCCTTATTCATAAACTGGCATCATATTTGGATGCTTATTTAATCCAGTGTTCTTCTACAGTTTATTTAATTTTGATTCTCAGGGTGCTGTTGAGAGTTTACTGGAGTGCACTGCACACGTCCAACTTGCCGATGGATCCGTTGTTCCAATAGATGAACCTTGTAAGCAACTATTGCTCTTGAAACTTGTGGAGATGAGTTCAAAGGGATTGCGCTGCTTGGGTTTGGCATATAAGGATGAGTTGGGAGAGTTTTCTAACTACTATTCTGAGAGTCATCCTGCCCACAAAAAGTTGCTTGATCCGGCTTCATACTCCTCAATTGAAAGTGACTTGATTTTTGTTGGAGTTGTTGGTCTAAGAGTGAGTATACGCCACATTTTTTTTTTCTCATCAATTAGAGTAATTGTTCTGTATCATTTTAAAGGTTTTATTTTATAATTGAATTGAGCAGGACCCTCCACGTGAGGAAGTTTATAAAGCAATTGAGGATTGTAGAGGAGTTGGGATTAAAGTTATGGTGATAACTGGGGATAATAAGTCCACTGCTGAGGCCATTTGTCGGGAAATTAATCTATTTTCTAAAAGCAAGGATCTTAGAGGGAGAAGTTTAACAGGTAAAGAGTTTGTGGCTCTCTCGCCTTCACAACAAATTGAAATATTGTCTAGACCTGGAGGGAAGGTGTTCTCACGTGCTGAGCCTAGGCATAAGCAAGACATTGTAAGGATGCTGAAGGAGATGGGGGAAGTTGTTGCAATGAGTGGGGATGGGGTAAATGATGCACCTGCACTTAAACTTGCTGACATTGGGATCACCATGGGAATTACTGGTACTGAGGTAAATGGCCAGTTAATCTTTAGGGCTTCTATTGTGGGTTGCCACTCTCTCTCTCTCGCTCTCTCTCTTGCTGTGAAGTGGTGCCACCACAAGCCAGTTCTCTAATCTAAAGGGCTTTGTGGCACCCAATGTCTAATTATTGTTAGATTTTCCTTGCATTAAAACGAACCTCTGACTAGTTAGAAAAGATGGGTTCGTTTTCTCTTCAACTTCAGGCCCTGTCGTATGTTCTTTAAAAATTAGAGTGGTATGTTAATAATCCTTCATGCTTACACAGGTAGCAATAGAAGCTTCAGATATGGTATTGGCAGAAGATAATTTTAGTACCATTGTTTCAGCTGTTGCTGAGGGTCGCTCAATTTATAATAACACGAAAGCCTTTATCAGGTACCATCTCTTAGTTTGTCACCTTTCACCTTTTGAATGGTTTGAGGAAGTCATTTTTATTTCCTCAATTTGCAGGTACATGATATCATCAAATGTTGGAGAGGTAATATCCATATTCTTGACTGCTGCCCTGGGGATACCAGAATATGATACCTGTACGGCTCCTGTGGGTGAATTTGGTTACTGATGGACTTCCTGCAACTGCTCTTGGTTTTAACCCTGCTGATGTTGATATAATGCGAAAACCACCACACAGAAGTGATGATGCATTAATAAATTCTTGGATTCTTCTCCGTTATTTGGTTAGTATTGGTTTACACTCTTTTTCCTCACTTTCAGCTTCTGTATAGCAGAAGTTAGGCTAGCCCTTGCTTGTCTATTATATGCTGCTATCTGAAAGAATAAGAATTGTGGCCTAATTACTTGATTGCAGATAGATAAATATTTTCACTTTCTAATAAAATTATTGGGTGATAATCCCATTGGTTTGTAATTCATAGCGTTCCACATCACTGGCAAAAAATAGCTAACTTTATGTGCTAGTATTTGCAATGGTTTAATGTCGTAGTGAGTCTTTTGTCACCATGTAAGCATAGAAGTTGATTAAAAACATTAAATAGTCAGAATGCAATAAAGATCTTTTCTATGTAATAATTACTGTTAAGAAATGGGATTTCTTTAAAATATTTTTATCTACCATGTCCTGTCATGGCAGTTGGGATGCTGGTGACAGGACATGGTAAGGAGAATAATGCTGGTGGTTTAGTTGAAAATTAAAATTGGAATTATTTGCATTGGAATATATAAGTTCTGTTTCTGTTTTCTTTTTTAGAAAATGGAACTTTCTGAGAAAAATTATTTTAAGCTAGCACTTAAATTTGTTATAATCACTAGTTCACCAATATAGTAAGTGTAAAATTTCAGTAAATACAGAACTGCAAAGCACTTGCTTAATTTTATATATACATGCATAATATGCCTTTCTTACATTAGATTCACAGGCACAAAACTATTATTTACAAACACATTCTCACAATCATGCATTATAAAGACCAAATTTTTATTTTATTTTATATTTATATATTATGCATTTTAAGTAAGATAGTGGTGTCTTAAAGTAACACATTTTACAGAGAGTTTATTGTTCAGTTGCCACTAGAGTTTTTCTTTCTCACACCTACAGGTCATTGAGCAAACTGATACATGTAGTATATTTTAGATCATGTAAAATTTGTTGCACCAAAACAAAAAATTATGGAAACTAATGAAAATTTTTAACTTAGTATGGAGAAGTAGTATATTGCAAGATCAAACTTTCTATCATCCACTCCAGGAGATAAATCATTGATACTTAAAATTTTACTCCAAATCTCAATTAGATGAATTTTCTTGTTAATAAACTGCATCATGCAAATATTTATGCATCCCAAATGGCAGGTAATTGGTACTTATGTGGGCATTGCAACCGCTGGCATCTTCGTCCTGTGGTACACTCAAGCTTCATTTATGGGTATCAATCTTATCAGTGATGGGCATACACTAGTTGAATTTTCTCAGCTTCGCAATTGGGGAAAATGCTCGTCATGGTCAAATTTCACCGCGAGTCCATTCACGGTTGCTGGTGGTCACGTGATCTCTTTTACAGACCCTTGCGACTATTTTACTGTTGGTGGTAAAGTGAAAGCAATGACTCTATCCCTCTCTGTCTTGGTGTCAATTGAGATGTTCAATTCCTTGAACGCCCTTTCCGAACACAACAGCTTGGTCAAAATGCCACCTTGGAGGAACCCTTGGCTTTTGGTTGCTATGTCAGTCTCATTTGGACTTCACTGCCTCATACTCTATGTCCCATTCCTGGCAGATGTGTTTGGTATTGTGCCATTGAGTCTGAGTGAGTGGATTTTGGTCATCTTGGTTTCTTATTGATGAGGTTCTGAAATTTGTGGGAAGGAGTCAAAAGATGGATAGCGAATGAGAAGATGGCATGACAAAATTTCAGGCTCAATATTCTTGTGGATGTAATTTCTTATCAGGTCATAGATTGGGAGGTCCATTCTGTTTTATGTTAAATAACAATTCTTTCTTAAATTTAGGATTTTATATTTAAAAGTACACACTGGTCACTTGTATTCATTAACATCTGGAAAAAGTGTTAGTCCAAGTCTTGTTTCATTGGTAATCTCCGGCGTCAACTATGCTAAATTTTGTTTCATTCTCACTGAGGTTACAAATCATTGTGTTTATGGCTCTGGTTTGATAAATTCTTCTATGAGCCCATTTGGGATTCACTCTATCTTACAATCAGTTCCGTAGTTTGAATTTCTGGCTAGTTTAATCAACATTTTTTATTCCACAAAATTTCCTTCAAATTTTTTAATATGTACATATAATTTATGAAGTTGTCAGAATCATTTGTAACGTGACCAAGAAATACTGTTTGCATGATTATTGGTTCTATGCTTTTAAAATCTAAGTTAGCATCTAGGATGCAAGAACATGGTACAGGTTTGATATGGCAACACGATCTTTCCTGTCAAGCTCTGAAAGTACTGTTGATAAAGGTAAATCTTAATTGAAATAATACACTGAAATCTATAAATAGTATTAAAAAATGTAGTGAGACTTATAACTTGTAGTAAAAATATGCTGAATAGTAAAATAAGTTGGCAAAATATAAGTCAACCAAATAGACATTTACTATGTATTTACTGTTCTCAGGACATGAATTGACTATAAGGTTGAATTTTTTAGAGTAAATTGCAAATTACACCCCTGAAGTTTAGGGTTGACTAGATTTTACACTCCAATGTTTCGAAATTTTGATTTTACACCCCAATATTTGGTTCCGTTAGCAAATTACCCCCCGTTAGTTTTTGCTGTTAACTGCTATGTTATCTTGCTGATGTGTTTTTTTTTTTTTTTTTTTTTGCCAAATAAGCCCCAAAACAACACAGTTTCAACTAAAAATAAAAGCTTAATTGTCACAGTGAAAATGGTGGCGTTTTTCACAATGCTAAAACACAAAAAATCTAATCATAAACTACACTGTTTCATCCTATTTCTAAAATCCCAAACCAAAACTGAAAAACCACGAAGGAATCAACTCCCTCCCAACTCACAGGGTAGAGACCCATCGTTAATCTTGCCAGCCACAATGGCGGCCACAGCGGCAGCCACAGTGAGATTCTTTTTCTTCTCTCCAGCTCTATTTCTCTCTCTTTTTAGATTTCGCTTTTTTCTTGTCATTGTTGGATTTGGATTTGTTGGGGATTCATAGCTGTGGTTTGCTTTCTCTTTCTTTGACAAATTTATGGGGGTTTTATGTTCATTGTTGTAGTTTTTTCTGTCTAAGTTGTTGGGACTTATTTGTTATGTGTTAGTTATCGTGCATTAGGGTATGTGCATAAATTGGGTCTTGCAAGAATTGGGATATTTATTATTGATGTGTATATAACTATAAGCTGCCATGATAATATCAATTCAAACAATTAATGCACCATAAGACAAGAACTTGCATTGTTTACTCCTATTGAAGGAGAGGGATATGTTAAATGCTGAAATTTAACTACACAATGATGCAATAATGATGTAGCTGCATATTGATATATTTAGGGATGAGGGAGGCGTGAAAAACGTCGAAAATGACACATTAAAATTTGGATGTCATTTGCCAAGGAGCTACTCCCATGTTTAGTATTAGCCACTTGACTTCAGTGTGAGTTCTTTTGGGTAAGACCTTTTTAGGTTTGGTAAGAGCTGCTTCCTTCGTGGGTTTTCGGTTTTGGTTTGAGATTTTAGAAATAGGATGAAATCGTGTAGTTTATGATTAAATTTATTGTGTTTTAGCATTGTGAAAAATGCCACCTTTTTTACTGTGACAGGTAAGCTTTTATTATTAGTTGAAATTGTGTCATTTTGGGGCTTATTTGCCCAAAAAAAAAAAAAAAAAAACATCAACAAAATGACATGGCAGTTAATAGCAGAAACTAATCAGGAGGTGATTTGTTAACGAAACCAAATATTGGGGTATAAAATTAAAGTTCTGAAATGTTGGAGTGTAAAATTTAATCTCCCAAATATTAGGTGCACTTTGTAATTTACCCAAATTTTTTATAAGGGTCTAATTTCACGCTAGGAGTTCTTCTGGGAAAGCTCAGACTCAAACTCGGAGATTTTTATTTTTTTTTGGGGTCAAAAAGTTGTTTTGGGGTCACTCAGGAACTTCCATGATATATTGCAATGTAAAAAAGCATTAATTTATTTGGCACTTGAAAGTTGCACGTTTATTAGGACGATAGTCAAACCGAAAAGCAAGTCTACGTTATAGTCTTCTTTAACTTGCATCGAATCACCCTTTTAATAAATTGTTCTAGAAAATACTGGGAGAAAACCAATTTCTCTGAATTGAAAATAGGAAAAATGAGAAGCAATGTTAATTTACACCGTGCCTTTCCCTCATACACACGAAGCAGCAAAAGAGAGAGAAAGAAAGAATCTTAACAAACTACCAAAACTCTATCCACCTAATTACCAAGAGAATGACAGCCGTAAACCACTTAGATTAGTTCATACGTGCCATTAACTACACGTGCTAACAAATGAGTCTTAAAACTTAAAAGTGCTACGACATCACCGGCATATTTGACAAATCCCTTTCAACTTTACTTTCTTCAGTTATATTGACAACCCCTTTCACGGATTTCCACTTCTCACACACTCTCTCGAAGCTTCTCACACGCACTTCTCACAGACATCGCTGGTACTCTCCAAGCTCAGTTGTGACCGAGCCCCTCCCACAGTCCGACGAGCGCCGCCGATCCACCCACGGTGAGTTTCCTCCACTGTTTGAGTTCATTTCAGTCCGACAACCTCACCTCACCTCCGATCCACACACCTCCGACCCGCCCTCCGATCCACACCCCCTATTTATTTACTTTTTTAATTATCCATTTTTTATTTAATTATTGATTTAAGAAATTAACTTTTGTGGTTGTTACAACTATACAGAAACAGAATGCAATTTGATTTGTTGGTGTAAATATTGATTGTGATGGTATTATTTAGTTTCAGATCTACTCATCCGGTTGCTCATAAAATCCGATGGCACTTGTCACCACCGAAGGAGCCTCATCTTCCTCTTCCTCTTCCTCAATCGCCCACCAATCCAAGAACTTTAATCAGTTTGATGTTTTCTTGAGTTTCAGAGGTGAAGATACCCGCTCTAATTTTGTAAGCCATTTGTTTCACACTTTGGATGACCGGGGTATTCACACCTTCATCCATGATAATCTCGAAAGGGGAGAAGAAATTTCTACAGAGCTTTTAAAAACTATCGAGAACTCAAAGATGTCAATTATTGTATTTTCTGAAAATTATGTATCCTCCAGTTGGTGTTTGGATGAACTTACTAAGATTATTGAGTGTAGGAAAAAAAATCAGTTGGTGTTACCAATTTTTTACAAGGTGGATCCATCAGAAGTTGGTAAGCAACAAGGAAAATTTGGAGAAGCACTAACCAGGCATGAAGAAAGATTTAAAGATAAAAAGAAGGTACAAAGGTGGAGGAAAGCTCTATGTGAGGCAGGCAAAATTTCTGGTTGGCACTACAAGAATAGGTATTTATTTAGTTACTATCCTTCTTAGTTGTTCTTTAAGGGTCTATTCTTGTCATAACTGAGCTAGTTAGCTATAGCTTAACGGTGGAAATAAAAGAACTTAAGATTAGATTCTCTTAACAATTATTAATTAGGTATTTGCCCCGCACATATTTGAAAAGAAAAACTTATTAATGCATTTTCCTAAAGTAGTGGAATCCCAATAAGATTATTTACTCATCTAGTAGGGCTTTTCATGCAATTTCGTGCTAAAAGCTAATTTGCTACCCCAGAATAAGTGACAATAAAACAATATATTTTCAATCCATGAGTTACATGCCACTTACTTTACTTAGCAATACTTCAGTTATGAGGTACAAATTAAAGACCTTGCATTTAATTTTATGTTCTCATTTATTTTTTAAATTATATTCGTTAATTGTCTTAAATACTCTGTGAATGGCAGCCACAATGAATATGACCTTATCCAAGAAATTGTTGAAGTGGTCTCAAAGTCTAAACTAAATCAGATGGAATTAGATGTTGCTAAATATCCAGTTGGAATAAAGTCTCGTGTAGAGGATTTAATAAGATATTTAAATATTGAATCAAATGAGGATGTTCACATGGTAGCGATTTGTGGTATCAGTGGAGTAGGAAAAACTACAATCGCAAAAGCTACTTATAACAAAATTTTGCATCATTTCAAAGCAAAAGCTTTTCTGGAGGATGTTAGAGAGAGGTCAAAGACAATTGAAGGCATAATTTGTCTACAAAAGATGCTTCTATCTCAGATCTTAGGGGATAGGAATTTGGAAGTGTATAATGTATCTAGTGGAATTGCCATGATAAATGAACGTCTTTGCGGAAAGAGGGTTCTTATCATTCTTGATGACGTGGATAATTTGGATCAGATAGAAAATTTGCTTGGAAAATGTGATCAGTTTGCTCCTGGAAGTAGAATCATTATGACAACAAGAAATAAACGCCTGCTTGTTACTCTTGGAAATGGTATTTCAACCTATATATATGAGGTTCAGAAATTAACTGAATATCAAGCTATTGAACTCTTTAATATGCATGCCTTTGGAAGTAACGAACCCAATGGAGATTATTTGGAACTTGTGCACAAGGTTATACATTATGCCGAAGGCCTTCCCCTAGCTCTAGTAGTAATGGGTGCTGATTTGTGTGGAAGATCTAAACTTGAATGGGAAAATTCTATAAAAAAGTATGATAAAATTCCCAATGGAGATATTCAAAAGATATTGAAAATAAGTTATGAAGGATTAGATGAAAATGAAAAGGATATTTTCCTTGATATTGCATGCTTCTTCAAGGGATATTGCATGAATTATGCTAAGGTTGTGGATATACTAGAAGATTGTGATTTAGAACCAAGAGATGGTATTTCAAGACTTATTGATAAATGTCTTGTGACTATTAATTATGATAATGAATTGTCGATGCATGATTTGCTACAAAGAACGGGTAGAGAAATTGTTCGACAAGAATCACCACAAAATCCAGGAGAACGTAGTAGACTATGGCGTTGTGAGGATGTTCTTGACGTACTAAATGAGAATATGGTATGAGTTGTTTTTATTCATTTTCTCCCTTTTTTTCACTTGAAAAATATAATCACTTTTTTTTTTTTTTTCCGTTTTAACGTGGAAGAAATTTTAATATTCTCAAGATGATTTTTTTTTTTTAATTTGTTTGGATAAATTACATATTTGCTCCATAATTTAGTAAATATTATATTTTAATATGGTAATTTACTTTTTTTTTTTTTTTTTTAATCAGGTGTCGAGTAAAATTCAAAGCATAATGTTATATTCGCCTAAGCCGATAAAGTTGCACTTAAAGGCACACATATTTCGTAAGATGAAAAATCTTAGATTCCTTACTATTCATAACGTACATTGCTCTGGACATCTTGAATATCTTCCTAATGGATTAAGGTTGCTTGATTGGCATGAATATCCATTACCTTCGCTTCCATCCCATTTTTCTGCTAAAAAATTGGTTGTACTCAGTATGGTCGGTAACCAATTAAAGAAAACATTCAAGCAGGTATGGTCTTTTATATTATTTTTTTTGAGGATAAATACTTTTTTTTTTTTAGTTTAAAGTGTAATTTAATCTTTGAATTTTTTCAGCTACAGGGTTTTGCATTCGAAAACATGAGATATGTGGACTTCAGTCGGTGTGAATCCATTAGGAAAATACCTGACTTATCAATGAGCCCAAATATAAAGGAATTGAAACTTAGTGTTTGTAAAAATTTAGTTGAGATTGATGACTCTGTGGGGCGTCTTGATAAGCTTGAAGTGTGGGACCTTTCGCATTGCTGGAAACTTGAAACTCTTCCGAGTTGTCTCACGCTGAAATCTCTTAGAGATTTTAATCTTCATTCCTGCAAAAGCCTTAAGAAGTTCCCTAACATTTCGCTAGAAATGAAAAGTTTAGTGAAGTTAAATTTGGACGGTACTGGAATTAGTGAATTGCCTCCGTCATTTGGGAATCTCACTGGGATGATTCGGTTAGACCTTGGAAACTCGGTAGCGGGAGCAGGACATCTACATCTTCCAGGTAGCATCTATAATTTACAACGTCTTAGGATTCTCAGTCTTGCTGGCGATTTCACATTTTCGAAGGACGTGGAGCTACTGCGCAATTCTTGCGGAGGCTTTTCCAAATATGCTTTTCCAAGCTTGCACACTATATGTCTTACTGCTGTTCCAAATCCCTCAGAAATGGATTTTATTTTGAATTATTTTTGTCCCCCCTCATTGTATCATCTATGGATCCGTGACAGCAAAATTGGTACCTTCCCAAAAATCACTGGCAGATTGAGTACTTTACAACTTGTGAATATTAAACTTTGCTATGAGCTTCGGGAAACTCCAAGCCTTCCACAAAGTGCAAGATCTGCACAAACAAGCGAAATATTCGTTCAGGTATTAAGAAATAGTTTCTTTTACCTTCACAAGTACTACTTGTCGATTAATTTTGCTAAAATGTAGTAATTTGTTGAATTCTCTAATTGCATGCAGATTCGAGAAATGATAAGGCTTCCACCAAATCTTCCACCATGCCACATGTTAATAGTTCCACACCCAAACTCATCTTCTTCAATATCCCCTGCGATTGACCAATCTCGGTATTACTTCCTTTCTGACCATCACGCTGTGTTAGATGGATACGGGGATGAGATTCCAAATTGGCTTAACCACCAAAGCAATGAAAATTCAATATCATTCTTGATTGGTCCAGAATTTCCAACAATTGCTCTCTGTGTTGCTATTGAAATAACTCCTACTGAAATAGTAAAGGCTCGTAGTTGCCATTTTTATTGTCGCGTCTTCATTTCCATCAATGGTAGTAAACGACTGTTCGAAACCACAAAGTTTATATTTGTAAATTCTAACCAGCTGGTGTTTTCTTCTAGAACTCAGAGCTCATTGTAGAAACTATTTGAGGACTTGAATCTAGGTGATCGGAATCTTGTTCAGATTTTCTGTGAAACCTCTCATGTTGCTGGAAAAATTGCTCCTGTGATTACAAGGGTAGGGGTCCATGTAGAATGCATTTGTTCTCCTCAAAAATCCCGAGGCTGTCAAATTTCAAAGAGCATTGTACAGCGAAACAGGCGGAGACCGTCTCTTCTCCATGGTTCAAGTTTCATTATGCGTAAACAGTACAATACCAAGCGGCCAACTCGAAGTACCTTTTATCAACCATTACTAAAAGCACGAAAAGTCATCAAAAAGAGAACAGGCCCTTGGCTCAAACCCACTGCCAGTGTTCGAAGGAGGTAGGCTCCACATATTCAACAGGACCAACTTCAGTGCATTCAAGCAATTCGGACGGTCCAATTATCTCAAGAGCTTTGAATGGTGGCGGGTCATCCTCGGTTTCTATGTCTTCTAATTCATGGCTTTCTTTGGATGTGACAAATTGGTCTGAATTTGATTTTGGATTTGAATCAACCCTTGGTGATGGGTTTAATTTGGGTTCCTCCTCTTTAAACGATGATTCTGACTTCAGTCCATTTCCACAGTCAAAGAAAATGAGACCCTCTTGATCAAATTTCAACAAAAACATTAGAAGGTGCTATAATTACTTTGAAAATGTTTTCCATTGTATCATGTTTGTTTGATATCATTTGTGTCTGTTATTACATTGAAATATTCAGTCCATAGCTCATTGATTCTAATTTTTTTGATTGCTTAACCTTTGTTAGGTGCGGCAATTCTGTTTTTGGTGTGATTTGGGTTTGTTTATCTGAATATGGTCAATAACTTGCAGTCAATGTATGTGGAGCGAAGGAGCTTTAACTATCCGGCCATCTACATTCCTTTTTGCTCTCTTCCAAAAAAGTAGAATAACAAACAAAATCAATTCTGGATTTTGACTTGATTTTTTCATAAAAAATTTACAGGTTGGAATGCTGCGGAGGACCATTGATGACAAACAAGGCAGCAGCATTGAGTACTAGGTATTTGGCTTTGCAAATACTTGATTGATTGGACTGGTCTTGATGGTCTTTTTTCTTTTTTGCTAGTTTCTGGAAGTGATTGTAATTTTTTTTTTTAGTTTGTTGGTTTTTTAACAAAATTAGAACTAAATGCATTGTGACTAATTTAAATTATATTGGTTATGTTTTAGCTTGTGGTGAGGTGTTGTCAAGAAGTATCATTTATTTTTAATGAATAAAAACTAATTACCAATTACATATTACAACGAATAGCCTTGTCCTCGCAAGTGTATTCAAGTATAGAGCACTATGAAATGTTTTGATGAATGAATAGTTATCTCCATGAAGATTTTATTGGGACCTAATAGATTTATGATTCCCGATTGTGAATGTCTGAGAATGAGCTTGACATCAAGTAGACATCAATTTGGCCACCCTTCATCAACTTCCTTAGCTTTGCAACTCCATCCCATTGGCCTGCTGATGCATAAATATTTGAAAGAATGACATAGTTCCCTGGATTCCAGGGTTCAAGTTCAAAGAGTGACTCGGCTGCTATTTCAGCCAGCTCAACATTGCCATGGAAACTACAAGCCCCCAGAAGCGTACCCCATAAAACAGAATCTGGTTTCATAGGCATATTTTGAATGAGATCATAAGCTTCTTGCAATTCACCACAACGGCCTAGGAGATCAACCATGCATCCATAATGTTCTAATTTGGGAATGATGTGAAATTTTGTCTCCAATGATTCAAAGAGTTGCCGGCCTTTTACAACCATGCCTCCATGAGTGCATGCTAAGAAAAGTCCCACCAATGTAACATCATCAGGTACTTTTCCTTCTCCCTGGTATAAGGTCACAAAACACAAAAGTGATAGTGAGAGCCTAAATGCTTATGTTTGCAACATAGTATTTTCCAAAACTAGTAACTCATTAAGGTAGGAATGCTAAGCAAAGAGACTGCATACCAGCATTTTATCATAAAGCTCAAGAGCCTCATTGCATCTTCCATGGACAGCCAAACCCATGATCATTGGGCTCCAAGAGCACAAATTTCTATGGCGGCCAATCTCATCAAATACACGCCAAGCCACATCAATTTTTCCACACCTTGCATACATTTCCAATACAGCATTGGCCACATACAAATTCTTGAATAACCCATTTCTTCTTGCATATGCTTCAATCCTCTCTCCAACCTCCAATGCCCTAAGATTCGCACAAGCCGGAAGAACACTAGCTATAGTCACCTCATTAGGCCTCACACCTTTCTCCTTCTCCATATTCAAAAACATTGCTAAGGCCTTAGCATACTGTCCATTTTGCGAGTACCCAGATATCATTGCAGTCCAGGAAACCACATTCCTAGAAGGCATCAAGCCAAACAATTCTAGAGTACCTCCATATAGCCAGACCTGGTATAGCCTGCAATGATTGAATTCCAAGTGGGTATATCTCTTACTCTCATTTCATCAAATTTTTGGTGTGCCGAGGCCAACATCCCCAGTTTTGCATACATGTCAACCAAAGCAGTCAAGGCAAATGCGTCAGATTCAAAACCAGACTTGACGAAATGGGTGTGGAGCATTTTGCCATGGTGAGGGGATGAGAGGGAAGCGCATGTAACAAAGAGAAAGGTGAAAGTGTGCTGGTTTGGTGGACAGCCTTGAAGCACAACTGGGAGTAGAGGGACACGCATTGGTAGTATTGTCCATGACAAGAATAGGCTTGAATAAGCTTGTTATAGAGAAACACGGTTGGCTTAGGAATAACATCGAACAGTTTTTGGGCATAAGAAAGGTTTGGGATTTGGAGAGAGTTGACAATGAGGGTTTTGGTGTAGTCTATGCCATTTCTAAGATTGTAGGCGTGGATTTGTTTCAGTTGGTTCATATCACATTTAAGTTTTGTGGCGTTATCCCACTAGACACTAGTTATCTAATATCAATATATAACAATAGTAGCAGAATTTGGGTTTAGGTAATATTGTCATGGAATGGTAGCCCAAGTAGGTCAAGGAGAGTGGCTTTGGGATTGGGGGGCAAAAGATTTTTTTTTTTTTTTTCTCTCGGGTCTTTTTTATTTCTTGGGTGGCGGGAAGAAAGGAATGGTTTTTGGGTTCCTTTCCTTTCCTTAAAACAAAGACTAATTAAGGTTTTAGTCTGTCAGATTTTAATACTTGTTTTTGGTTGCCAATAGGTGCCCTAGTGGTGTTTATGGTTAGATGTTTAGGATCCTTGACATTAGCTCTATGTTTCAACTTTCAAGTTGGCACCGTAGTGTCAGCCAATTGCACAATAGGGAAACATCTAAGTTTCTATGTTCATTCACTTTTGCTTAATACAGGATGTTGTGAGTGGTGGACAAAAAGATCAAAACAGGTTGCCATGTTGGAGTTTGATCGTATTCGGAAGTCAATGAGTGTTATTGTCCGGGAGCCAACTGGGCAAAACCGACTTCTTGTCAAGGTGAGTGTTATATTGTTGTCTTATTGGTTTTTGTCAAAAGGATAATGTCTAATGTATAGCCCGTCTCCAAATTTCTTTTACAACTTGGTTTTGAATTTTGTTATTGCTGTTGGTAAAATGAGAAGAAGATTAAATGGTGTCTTTAATTGACTTGGTAGGTTGACTTCATTCATAGGAAGGGTTGACTAGATAATTGACTTGTTATATTGTATGTTGTAACATATTATACTGATTGGACAAACAATAGAAATGTGTAAATGCTATGAAGCGATTTTATCAAAGAGTGCAACTGGAATTTTGTAAAATTTGAGGTGACTAGCCTCTTAGAACATGAGGGAGAGAATAGAGAAATTTGGGTTTTATTCTTCTTGTGTTCCATTCCTTCCTTCACATTACATAAATAATACAAATAATGGGAAAACCATCCTAACAAATAGTAACTAACTCCTTTCAAATACAATTTCAAACAATATCATCCTAATATACTGCTTCTTATTTATCCTCATCTGCTGTTGCATGTTTGTTCAAAGTCAAACTTCATCTGCTGCTAGCCTGCTACACATTATTCAATTTCAGACTGATCTGCAACTGAACTGATATGCTGCATATTGCCTCAAGCCTTGTCCATATCTTGTGTTGTCTGAATTTTGGACATAACAGTAAACAGGCTGTTACGTTTCAGTGTTATATATATATACATATATATATCTTTTTTTCACTACTGGAAGATTTCTGAATTTACTGAGAAAGCATCCTTACTAGTGTCACCTTGGCAAAGCTGGCTCTGTATCTTGCTCAGTGATGTTTGTTTGAATTCTTACTCCTTTAGTTAAATTTTTACATAGTTGACTTGTCAAGTCTTGAAACCATGTTCAGTAGTGATATTGTCCCTTTGATGTTTACTCTGAAGCTTTATGTTTAATATCAAGGTTTTGGATTTATTTTTATTTTTTTCCTTAAAATATAAACTCATTAAAATTAGTTTTTGGGAAAATTTCCAGAAAGTGGAATTGCATCTTTGCAATATTTTTTATGATCAGCATTTTTCCTCCCAAAAAAATCTGTGACTGAATTGTATGGTTTTAGATTCATTCCTTCAGAAAGTTTCTATACACCCTCCTTATGTGGTTGGGTCAACATTGCCTTATTCACAAACTGGCATCATATTTGGATGCTTATTTAATCCAGTGTTCTTCTACAGTTTATTTAATTTGGATTCTCAGGGTGCGGTTCAGAGTTTACTGGAGTGCACTGCACACGTCCAACTTGCTGATGGATCCGTTGTTCCAATAGATGAACCTTGTAAGTAACTATTGCTCTTGAAACTTGTGGAGATGAGTTCAAAGGGATTGCGCTGCTTGGGTTTGGCATATAAGGATGAGTTGGGAGAGTTTTCTAACTACTATTCTGAGAGTCATCCTGCCCACAAAAAGTTGCTTGATCCGGCTTCATACTCCTCAATTGAAAGTGACTTGATTTTTGTTGGAGTTGTTGGTCTAAGAGTGAGTATACGCCACATTATTTTTTCTCATCAATTAGATTAATTGTTCTGTATCATTTTAAAGGTTTTTATTTTATAATTGAATTGAGCAGGACCCTCCACGTGAGGAAGTTCATAAAGCAATTGAGGATTGTAGAGGAGCTGGGATTAAAGTTATGGTGATAACTGGGGATAATAAGTCCACGGCTGAGGCCATTTGTCGGGAAATTAATCTATTTTCTAAAAGCGAGGATCTTAGATTGAGAAGTTTAACAGGTAAAGAGTTTGTGGCTCTCTCACCTTCACAACAAATTGAAATATTGTCTAGACCTGGAGGGAAGGTGTTCTCACGTGCTGAGCCTAGGCATAAGCAAGACATTGTAAGGATGCTGAAGGAGATGGGGGAAGTTGTTGCAATGACTGGGGATGGGGTAAATGATGCACCTGCACTTAAACTTGCTGACATTGGGATCGCCATGGGAATTACTGGTACTGAGGTAAATGGCCAGTTAATCTTCAGGGCTTCTATTGTGGGTTGCCACTCTCTCTCTCTCTCTTGCTGTGAAGTGGTGCCACCACAAGCCAGTTCTCTAATCTAAAGGGCTTTGTGGCACCCAATGTCTAATTATTGTTAGATTTTCCTTGCATTAAAACGAACCTCTGACTAGTTAGAAAAAGATGCGTTCGTTTTCTCTTCAACTTCAGGCCCTGTCGTATGTTCTTTAAAAATTAGAGTGGTATGTTAATAATCCTTCATGCTTACACAGGTAGCAAAAGAAGCTTCAGATATGGTATTGGCAGATGATAATTTTAGTACCATTGTTTCAGCTGTTGCTGAGGGTCGCTCAATTTATAATAACATGAAAGCCTTTATCAGGTACCACCTCTTAGTTTGTCACCTTTCACCTTTTGAATGGTTTGAGGAAGTCATTTTTATTTCCTCAATTTGCAGGTACATGATATCATCAAATGTTGGAGAGGTAATATCCATATTCTTGACTGCTGCCCTGGGGATACCAGAATGTATGATACCTGTACAGCTCCTGTGGGTGAATTTGGTTACTGACGGACCTCCTGCAACTGCTCTTGGTTTTAACCCTGCTGATGTTGATATAATGCGAAAACCACCCCACAGAAGTAATGATGCATTAATAAATTCTTGGATTCTTCTCCGTTATTTGGTTAGTATTGGTTTACACTCTTCTTCCTCACTTCCAGCTTCTGTATGGAAGAAGTTAGGCTAGCCCTTGCTTGACTATTATATGCTGCTATCTGAAAGAATAAGAATTGTGGCCTAATTACTTGATTGCAGATAGATAAATATTTTCACTTTCTAATAAAATTGTTGGGTGATAATCCCATTGGTTTGTAATTCATAGTGTTCCACATCACTGACAAAAAATAGCAAACCTTATGTGCTAGTATTTGCAATGGTTTAATGTGCTAGTGAGTCTTTTGTCACCATGTAAGCATAGAAGTAGATAAAAAAACATTAAATAGCTAGAATGCAATAAAGATCTTTTCTATGTAATAATTAATGTTAAGGAATGGGAGTTCTATAAAATATTTTTATCCACCATGTCCTGTCATGGCAGTTGGGATGCTGGTGACAGGACATGGTAAGGAGAATAACGCTGGTGGTTTAGTTGAAAATTAAAATTGGAATTATTTGCATTGGCATATATAAGTTCTTTTTCTGTTTTCTATTTTAGAAAATGGAACTTTCTGAGAAAAATTATTTTAAGCCAGCATTTAAATTTGTTATAATCACTGGTTCACCAATATAGTAAGTATAAAATGTCAGTTAATACAGAACTGCAAAATACTTGCTTAATTTAATATATACATGCATAATATGCCTTTCTTACATATATTCACAGGCACAAAACTATTATTTACAAACACATTCTCACAATCATGCATTATAAAGACCGAATTTTTATTTTATTTTTTATTTATTTATCATGCATTTTAAGTAAAATAGTGGTGTCTTAAAGTAACACGTTTTACAGAGAGTTTATTGTTCAGTTGCCACTAGAGTTTTTCTTTCTCACATCTACAGGTCATTGGGCAAACTGATACATGTAGTAGATTTTTGATCATGTAAAATTTTGTAGCACCAAAACAAAAAATTATGGAAACTAATGAAAATTTTTAACTTAGTATGGAGAAGTAGATATTGCAAGATTAAACTTTCTATCATCCACTCCAGGAGATAAATCATTGATACTTAAAATTTTACTCCAAATCTCAATTAGATGAAATTTCTTGTTAATAAACTGCATCATGCAAGTATTTATGCATCTCAAATGGCAGGTAATTGGTACTTAATGTGGGCATTGCAACCGTTGGCATCTTCGTCCTGTGGTACACTCAAGCTTCATTTATGGGTATCAATCTTGTCAGTGATGGGCATACACTAGTTGAATTTTCTCAGCTTCGCAATTGGGGAAAATGCTCGTCATGGTCAAATTTCACCGCGAGTCCATTCACGGTTGCTGGGGGTCACATAATCTCTTTTACAGACCCTTGCGACTACTTTACCGTTGGTAGAGTGAAAGCAATGACTCTATCCCTCTCTGTCTTGGTGTCCATTGAGATGTTCAATTCATTGAACGCCCTTTCCGAACACAACAGCTTGGTCAAAATGCCACCTTGGAGGAACCCTTGGCTTTTGGTTGCTATGTCAGTCTCATTTGGACTTCATTGCCTCATACTTTATGTCCCAATTCTGGCAGATGTGTTTGGTATTGTGCCATTGAGTCTGAGTGAGTGGATTTTGGTCATCTTGGTTTCAGCTCCTGTGATTCTTATTGATGAGGTTCTGAAATTTGTGGGAAGGAGTCAAAGATGGATAGCAAAGGAGAAGATGGCATGACAAAATTTCAGGCTCAATATTCTTGTGTAAGTAATTTCTTAGCAGGTCACAAATTGGGAGGTCCATTATGTGTTATGTTAAATAACAATTCTTTCTTAAATTTAGGCTTTTGTATTTAAAAGTACACATTGGTCACATGTATTCATTAACATCTGGAAGAAGTGTTAGTCCAAGTCTTGTTTCATTGGTAATCTCCGGCATCAACTATGCTAAATTTTGTTTCATTCTCACTATGAGGTTACAAATCATTGTGTTTATGGCTCTGGCTTGATAAATTCTTCTATGGGTCCATTTGGGATTCACTGTATCTTACAATTAGTTCCGTAGTTTGAATTTCTGGCTAGTTTAATAAACATTTTTTAATCCGCAAAGTTTTCGTTCCAATTTTTTAATATGTACATATAATTTATGAAGTTGTCAGAATCATTTGTAACGTGACCAAGAAATACTGTTTGCATGATTATTAGTTCTATACTTTTAAAATCTGAGGGTTTTTTTTTTTTTTTTTCTTTTTTCTTTTGAAAATTTTTAAAATCTAAGTTAGTATCTACACACGGACATGGTATGGGTATGAAATGGCAACACAAATAATATCTGAAAAATTATAACATGACACAATTGATAGGATACCATTATGACATGAGTATGATATAGGTACAACATCCAAAGTAAAGTACATGAGCTTCCTAGGATAGCATAGCCCTAAGTCAATGATACAATTAAAAAAAATGCAAGTTTCAATTAGTCTAACTTGTAAAGTCTCTTACTATTAAATAAGAAATTTGAGATTTGACCTCTGTTTATACAAAAAATCGATTGATATTTTGATTAAAGGATAAAAAACAATCAACTAGATGATAAAAAGCAATCATTATAAGGTGGACGTCATAAGTTAAAATTCTATTACATTTATAAAATAAAAATAAAATGATACAATAAAAAATACATGTTAATCTTAATTTGTTAGAATTCATAGATAAGGCTAAAAAAGGCTTAAATTTCTATTTATACTTTGCTTAGTTTTTAGCTTTTATTTTTATGTCTTTGTGTTGTTTTATTTATTTATTTTTATTACATATATGAAAACTACCTTTTAGTTTTTTTATCACACATTTAACATAAAGTATACCAAAAATTATATATTTTAATAAATACTATGCAAATAAGCTATTTTTTTTTGAGAAACACACACACACACACACACACACACATATATAGGGGAAGGGGGATGAGATAAGCTATTGAAAACATCAAGATTCACATAATGATATAAATATATCAAACTTAAAGCATTCAATATGCTTAATAAAAATTCGAGACTCAAACTATATATATAATGGCTCCAAACATGCTATCAAGATATACAACTAATTAGTTAAGAGCTTTGTAACTGACCTGGTTAGCATTTCCTAGTGTTTCCAAAAAATACATCTACGGTTGAAATTATCTCTCCTCCAAGTATTGAATTATAAAAAATAAAATAAAAAATGATATACAACAGATTAGTTATGCTTCAATTAAAGATTTTAGTTGCTGTAACTAAAGTTATTATAGGAATATTTTTAAACTTATGAACAAAAGAGAATGCGATCAAAATTAAGAAATAAAAATAAATGAAGATTTAAGACAAAATATAAATTACAAAAACAATCATACTCTTGTATTACATAATCATTTCTTCTTACTTTTTGGGATCAACTTATTTTGTTGAAAGTACTGTAGATAAATGTAAAAATCGGCTAAAATAGTACAATATGATCCATGAATAGTATAAAAAAGTACAGTGAGATCCATGAATAGTAACAAAAATAAATTGAATAGTAAAATAAATTGACAAAAAATAAGTCAACCAAACAGACATTTACTATCTATTTACTGTTCTCAGAGCATGAGTTAACTATAAGGGCCCAGTTTCTCGCTAGGAGTTCTTGTGGGAAAGCTCAGACTCGGACTCGGATAATTTTTCTTTTGGTCAAAAAGTTACTTTGGTGTCACTCAGAGAAACTTCCATGATATGTTGCAATGTAAAAAAGCATTAATTTAATTGGTACTTAAAAGTTGAAAGTTTGTTAGGATGATAGTCACATGGAAAAGCAAGTCTCCCTAATTTGTCGTTGACTTTCCTCAGTTATATTGACAACTCCATTTTGTTTTAGATCTACTCATCCAGTTGCTCATAAATTCCGATGGCACTTATCACCACCAAAGGAGCCTCATATTCCTCTTCCTCTTCCTTAATCGCCCACCAATCCAAGAACTTTAATCAAACCCACCAATCCAAGAAATTTAATCAGTTTGATGTTTTCTTGAGTTTCAGAGGTGAAGATACCCGCTCTAATTTTGTAAGCCATTTGTATCATGCTTTGTGTTTCCAGGGGATTCACACCTTCATCAATAATAATCTCGAAAGGGGAGAAGAAATTTCTACCGAGCTTTTCAAAACTATAGAGAACTCAAAGATGTCAATTATTGTATTTTCTGAAAATTATGTATCCTCCAGTTGGTGTTTGGATGAACTTACTAAGATTATTGAGTGTAGGAAAAATAATCAGCTGGTGTTACCAATTTTTTACAAGGTGGATCCATCAGAAGTTCGTAAGCAACAAGGAAAATTTGGAGAAGCACTGACCAGGCATGAAGAAAGATATAAAGATAAAAAGAAGGTACAAAGGTGGAGAAAAGCTCTATGTGAGGCAAGCAAAATTTCTGGTTGGGACTACAAGAACAGGTATTTATTTAGTGACTATCCTTGTTAGTTGTTTTGTAAGGGTCTATCCATGTCATAACTGAGCTAGTTAGCTATAGCTTAACGACGGAAATAAAAGAACTTAAGATTAGATTCTCTTACCAATTATTAATTAGGTATTTGCCCCGCACATATTTTAAAAGAAAAACTTATTAATGCATTTTCCTAAAGTAGTGGGATCCCAATAAGATTATTTACTCATCTTTTTTTTTTTTTTGAGAATAAGATTATTTACTCATCTAGTAGGGCTTTTCATGCAATTTCGTGTTAAAAGCTAATTTGCTACCCAAGAATAAGTGACAATAAAACAATATATTTTCAATCCATGAGTTACATGCCACTTACTTTACTTAGCAATACTTCAGTTATGAGATACAAATTAAAGACCTTGCATTTAATTTATGTTCTCATTTCTTTTTTAAATTACATTCATTAATTGTCTTAAATACTCTGTGAATGGCAGCCTCAATGAATCTGACCTTATCCAAGAAATTGTTGAAGAGGTCTCAAAGTCTAAACTAAATTAGATGGAATTATATGTTGCTAAATATCCAATTGGAATAAAGTCTCGTGTAGAGGATTTAATAAGATATTTAAATATTGAATCAAATGAGGATGTTTACATGGTAGCGATCTGTGGTATCGGTGGAGTAGGAAAAACTACAATCGCAAAAGCTACTTATAACAAAATTTTACATCATTTCAAAGCAAAAGTTTTTCTAGAGAATGTTAGAGAGAGGTCAAAGACAATTGAAGGCATAATTTGTCTACAAAAGATACTTCTTTCTAAAATCTTAGGGGATAGGAATTTGGAAGTGTGTAATGTATCTAGTGGAATCGCCATGATAAATGAACGTCTTTGCGGAAAGAGGGTTCTTATCATTCTTGATGACGTGGATAATTTGGGCCAGATAGAAAATTTGCTTGGAAAATGTGATCACTTTGCTCTTGGAAGTAGAATCATTATGACAACAAGAAATAAACGCCTTCTTGTTACTCTTGGAAATGGTATTTCAACCTATATATATGAGGTTAAGGAATTAAATGAATATCAAGCTATTGAACTCTTTAATATGCATGCCTTTGGAAGTAACGGACCCAATGGAGATTATTTGGAACTTGTGCACAAGGTTATACATTATGCCAAAGGCCTTCCACTAGCTCTAGTAGTAATGGGTGCTGATTTGTGTGGAAGATCTAAACTTGAATGGGAAAATTCTATAAAAAAGTATGATAAAATTCCCAATGGAGATATTCAAAAGATATTGAAAATAAGTTATGAAGGATTACATGAAAACGAAAAGAATATTTTCCTTGATATTGCATGCTTCTTCAAGGAATATTGCATGAATTATGATAAGGTTGTGGATATACTAGAAGATTGTGATTTAGAACCAGTAGATGGTATTTCAAGACTTATTGATAAATGTCTTTTGACTTTTAATAATTATAAAGTATTGTCGATGCATGATTTGCTACAAAGAATGGGTAGAGAAATTGTTCGACAAGAATCACCACAAAATCCAGGAGAACGTAGTAGACTATGGCGTTGTGAGGATGTTCTTGACGTACTAAATGAGAATATGGTATGAGTTGTTTTTATTCATTTTCTCCCTTTTTTTCACCTGAAAAATATATTCACTTTTTTTTTTTCCGTTTTAACGTGGAAGAAATTTTAATATTCTCAAGATGATTTTTTTTTTTAATTTGTTTGGATAAATTACATATTTGCTCCATAATTTAGTAAATATTATATTTTAATATGGTAATTTGCTTTTTTTTTTTTTTAATTAGGGGTTGAATAAAATTCAAAGCATAATGTTATATTCGCCTAAGCCGATAAAGTTGCACTTAAAGGCACAAATATTTCGTAAGATGAAAAATCTTAGATTGCTTACTATTCATAACGTACATTGCTCTGGACATCTTGAATATCTTCCCAATGGATTAAGGTTGCTTGATTGGCATGAATATCCATCACCTTCGCTTCCATCCCATTTTTCTCCTACAAATCTGGATGTACTTGGCATGGCCGGTAACCAATTAAAGAAAACATTCAAGCAAGTATGGTCTTTTATATTTTTTTTTTTTGAGGATAAATACTTTTTTTTTTTTTAAGTTTAAAGTATAATTTAATCTTTGAATTTTTTTCATCCACAGGTTTTTGCATTCAAAAACATGAGATATGTGGACTTCAGTCGGTGTGAATCCATTAGGAAAATACCTGACTTATCAATGAGCCCAAATATAAAGGAATTGAAACTTCGTGATTGTAAAAATTTAGTTGAGATTGATGACTCCGTGGGGTGTCTTGATAAGCTTGAAGTGTGGGACCTTTCGTATTGCGAGAAACTTGAAACTCTTCCGAGTTGTCTCTCGATGAAATCTCTTACATCTTTTTATCTTAACTACTGCAAAAGCCTTAAGAAGTTCCCCAATATTTCGCGAGAAATGAAAAGTTTAGTGGACTTATATGTGAACGGTACTGGAATTAGTGAATTGCCTCCGTCATTTGGGAATCTCAAAAGTTTAAAGAAGTTACGTTTGGACGGTACTGGAATTAGTGAATTGCCTCCGTCGTTTGGGAATCTCACTGGGATGATTCAGTTAGGGCTTGGAAACTCGGTAGCGGGAGCAGGACATCTACATCTTCCAGGTAGCATCTATAATTTACAACGTCTTGAGTTTCTCTCTCTTTTTGGCGATTTCACATTTTTGAAGGACGTGGAGTTACTGAGCAATTCTTCCGGAGGCTCTTCCAAATATGCTTTTCCAAGCTTGATCGCTATATCTCTAATTGGTGTTCCAAATCCCTCAGAAATGGATTTTGTTTTGAATTATTGTTGTCCCCCCTCAGTGGAACGTCTATGGATCTATGACAGCAAAATTGTTACCTTCCCAAAAATCACTGGCAGACTGAGGTCTTTTGATCTTATGAATATTAAACTTTGCTATGAGCTTGGGGAAATTCCAAGCCTTCCACAAATTGCAAGATCTGCACAAACAAGCGAAATATTCGTTCAGGTATTAAGAAACAGTTTCTTTTACCTTCACAAGTACTACTTGTCGATTAATTTTGCTAAAATGTAGTAATTTGTTGAATTCTCTAATTGCATGCAGATTCGAGAAATGATAAAGCTTCCACCAAATCTTCCACCATGCGACATGTTAATAGTTCCACACCCAAACTCATCTTCTACAATATACCCCGTGTCTGTCCCCTCTCTGTATATCTCCCTTATTGAGTATCACGCTGTGTTAGATGGGTACGGGGATGAGATTCCAAATTGGTTTAACCACCAAAGCAATGAAAATTCAATATCATTCTTGATTGGTCCAGAATTTCCAACAATTGCTCTCTGTGTTGCTATTGAAATAACTCCTACTGAAATAGTAAAGGCTCGTAGTTGCCATTTTTATTGTCACATCTTCATTTCCATCAATGGTAGTAAACGACTGTTCGAAAGCACAAAGCATATATTTGAACATGTTAACAACCAGCTGGTGTTTGTTTGTAGACGTCAGAGCTCATTGCAGGAACAATTTGAGGACTTGAATCTAGGTGATCGGAATCTTGTTCAGATTTTCTGTCAAACCTCTCATGATGCTGGAAAAATTGCTCCTGTGATTACAAGGGTAGGGGTCCATGTAGAATGCATTTGTTCTCCTCAAAAATCCCAAGGCTGTCAAATTTCAAAGAGCATTGTACAGCGAAACAGGCGGAGACTGTCTCTTCTCCATGGTTCAAGTTTCATCATACCTAAACACTACAATACCAAGCGGCCAACTCGAAGTACCTTTTATCAACCATTACTAAAAGCACGAAAAGTCATCAAAAAGAGAACAGGCCCTGGGCTCAAACCCACTGTCAGTGTCTGAAGGAGGTAGGCTCCACATATTCAACAGGACCAACTTCAGTGCATTCAAGCAATTCGAACAGTCCGATTATCTCAAGAGCTTTGAATGGCAGCGGGTCATTCTCAGTTTTTATGTCTTCTAATTCATGGCTTTCTTTGGATGTGACAAATTGGTCTGAATTTGATTTTGGATTTGAATCAACCCTTGGTGATGGGTTTAATATGGGTTCCTCCTCTTAAAGCGATGATTCTGACTTCAGTCCATTTCCATAGTCAAAGAAAATGAGACCCTCTTGATCAAATTTCAACAAAAACATTGGAAGGTACTATAATTTCTTTGAAAATGTTTTCCATTGTATCATCTTTGTTTGATATCATTTGTGTCTGTTATTACATTGAAATATTCAGTCCATAGCTCATTGATTCTATTTTTTTTTTTTTTTTTATTGCTTAACCTTCGTTGAGGTGCGGCAATTCTGTTTTTGGTGTGATTTGGGTTTGTTTCTCTGAATATGGTCAATAACTTGCAGTCAATGTATGTGGAGCAGAGGAGTTTTAACTATCCGGCCATCTACATTCCTTTTTGCTCTCTTCCAAAAAAGTAGAAAAACAAAAAAATTAATTCTGGATTTTGACTTAATTTTTTTATAAAAAAAATTACAAGTTGGAATACCGTGAAGGAACGTTGATGACGAACAAGGCAGCAGCATTGAGGACGAGGTATTTGCCTTTGCAAATACTTGATTGATTGGACTGGTCTTGATGGTCTTTTTTCTTTTTTGCTTGTTCCTGGAAGTGATTGTAATTTTTTTTTTAATTTGTTGCTTTTTTAACAAAATAAGAACTAAATGCATTATGACTGATTTAAATTATATTAGTTATGTTTTAGCTTGTGGTGAGGTGTTGTCAAGAAGTATCATCTATTTTTAATGAATAAAAATTAATTACCAATTACATGTTACAACCAATAGCCTTGTTCGCAAGTGTATTCAAGTAAAGAGCACTATGAAATGTTTTGATGAATGAATAGTTATCTCCATGATGATTTTATTGGGACCTAATAGATTTATCATTCCCGATAGTGAATGTCTAAGAATGAGCTTGACATCAAGTGTCATCAACAATGCATCATAACCTCATTGATTTGTTATGAAACTAGGTACGTAGAGGGAATAATCATGGACTTGTTGCCAAGGCTTGGAATGAAATGGTCAAAACTGTTCAATGGGACATTGGTCTCATCATGACAAAGATGCTTTGAGGCATAGATACAAACATTTGAGAAAGCAATATAATGACATAAAGGTTCTTCAATAGAGTGGGTTATCTTGGGATGAAACAGGAGAAATGGTAATTGCTGAGATTATGTGGATTCTTATACCTAGGTGAATTGCCATTTATCCATTCTTGTATCATTAGATAATTTGTTGCTCTATTATGCTGCTTATAAATAAACAAAATCCAGGTGCATCCTGATGCTTGGTCTCGTAGAAACTATTATGTTCCAAGTTGTCACAAAATGTTGTTATATATGTTGAAGGGGTTTCTAACGAAACTACAGAATTTCTTCATGCAATGCAAATTTCAACAATGAAGACCCAATTTGATGATTGGAATGTTTCTTGTTTCATTATTGAGATCTTTGCATAATTTAAGAAAGTTATTGTCTGCTTATATTGGCTTATTTTCATTGTGTTATTCCTTTACCTACAATATCATTTGCATTATCTCAATTTTTTTCATTGCTAGCCAAAATCTGATGTCGTAGAATTGATAATTGTGCTTATTTCTACTTGATTTATGGAAATCCAGCTTCTGATGGAGGGTATAACCATGTGGGTCAAGATATTGGATGCATGTAATGGAGTCGGTGAGATTTTCTTTTCACAAGCCTATAACAGGCTATAGCATTTGGTGAGATTTTTGGATTCTTCTGAAGGTGCAAAATTTCAAATAACTCTCATAAGTTTCAAATTAAGTTCGTATGAATAAACATACCATAATAGAACTCTACCAAATTTCAAATATTTGTTTTTGATACACAGAAATGACAACACTGATGAAAGGAAATATTACTAAAGTCACACTCTAGACACTGAGGACTATTGGCTGGGACTGATGCTCTCTCTCTCTCCTACATGTAGTTAAAAAGGATTTGTACATTCAATTTATGGCTTCCCAGATAATTTATGAGCATTTGCATAATTATTCATGAAGGCCATGTGAAAACTTTAGCATAAGTTAAATGTAAAAATTTTGACCAAGTGTTGTTGTCAAAAGTTTTAATTTCCCAATAATGCAATTACTGCATTTAGATTTGTATCATGTAAAAACAGTGAAATCTCCCCATTTCTAGTAATGTTTGAGATTGATGTTGTTAAACAATATGAAACAAAATAATTGTTCGAAATTTTCTTTGGTACCCTTGAGAATAAATTTTTGCATGTAATGAGAGTTATTTTTGAAGTTGTAGGTGAAGAGGGTGACCAATTCTTCACTAGTAGTGTTTCTCATGGATTTTATTAACCTTGAGTTAGAGCAATTGCACATAAGGAATAAAATTGGTCCTACATGCAATCCTCAAGTTTCAACCTGGATGATTGCATCATGCAGTAGAAGATTCGGCGTTCTGGGTAGCAAAGATGTACTAGAAGATCAAATTTTAGGCTTGATGAAAGATTACAAAGAAATAAAGGATCTCCCAATTCAGAATGACTTTGCTGGTGATGAAATTTGCCAAAAAATGATAGCCAATGATGACCTTTGGGAAACTTATATCAAGGTGACATGCTTTCTCATTAGTAATGTTGCTAGGATAGAGGATTCTCCTGTTTTGTTTCCTCTGGTTGTCATTAAAGATTACCCTGCAACATGGACATGTATGTGCACACACTTTTCTTTTTTAACATATATTTTTTCCCTTGATGAAATGATGTTCACACTTTCTTCATTAAGTAAATAAAATGTTATTGGGTAACATAGGTTGTATAACATAAGTTATATTTATCATTGAACAGGATAATTTTGAGTAGCTTTCATTATAAAATGGCATTTTGCCTGAGCATCCGGATGCAATTGCATGCAGAGATAGGATCTCAGATTTGTGATTTGGGATTGATTTATAGTATTGAAAGCCAAATGGTAGATCAAGATATTTGAAGATAAAAGTGGAGATCAAGCAATATCCATCTTGGGAGTTTGAAAATCTTATCAGAGAAAAAAGAAAGTCTGCAACTTTTTAAGCCCCAGCATGTTCTCAAAAAGTTCACAGAGTGCCATCAAGGAGTAGTTGAGGAGAGGCCATGTATACTCAAAACATATGTGAATATTGAGGAGTTGGGGAAGCTTGCTAGCTGGTATAACCCTAGAAGGAAAAACACTATTGACTTTAATTTCTAATGCACTTTCTAAAGAGAGATTTACATAAGCACTCTCTACCTATAAATTGTAAAAAAAGATAGAAAGCTCTATGTAATTTGTCCAAATACTATCTAAGGCTCTATTTTGCAGGTAATTGGTACTTATGTGGGCATTGCAACTGTTGGCATCTTCGTCCTGTGGTACACTCAAGCTCCATTTATGGGTATCAATCTTGTCAGTGATGGGCATACACCAGTTGAATTTTCTCAGCTTTGCAATTAGGGAAAATGCTTGTCATGGTCAAATTTCACCACGAGTCCATTCACGGTTGCTGGGGGTCACATGTTCTCTTTTACAGACCCTTGTGACTATTTTACCATTGGCAAAGTGAAAGCAATGACTCTATCCCTATCTGTCTTGGTGTCAATTGAGATGTTCAATTCCTTGAACGCCCTTTCTGAACACAACAGCTTGGTCAAAATGCCACCTTGGAGGAACCCTTGGCTTTTGGTTGCTATGTCAGTCTCATTTGTACTTCACTGCCTCATACTCTATGTCCCATTCCTGGCAGATGTGTTTGGTATTGTGCCATTGAGTCTGAGTGAGTGGATTTTGGTCATCTTGTTTTCAGCTCCTGTGATTATTATTGATGAGGTTCTGAAATTTGTGGGAAGGAGTCAAAGACGGATAGCAAAGGAGAAGATGGCATGACAAAATTTCAGGCTCAATATTCTTTTTTTCTTTTTCTTTTTTGATCAACAGGCTTAATATTCTTATGGAAGTAATCTCTATCAAGTCACAGATTGGGAGGTCCATTTTGTGTTATGTTAAATAACAATTCTTTCTTAAGTTTAGGCTTTTATATTAAAGAGAACACACTGGTCACATGTATTCATTAACATCTGGAAAAAGTGAGAGTCCAAGTCTTGTTTCATGGGTAATCTCTGGCGTTTACTATGCTAAATTTTGTTTCATTCTTACCATGAGGTTTCAAAACATTGTGTTTATGGCTCTGGTTTGATAAATTCTTTTGTGGGCCCATTTGAGATTCACTCTATTTCACAATCAGTTCCGTAGTTTGAATTTTTGGCTAGTTTAATCAACATTTTTTAATCCACAAAATTTTTCTTTCAAATTTTTTAATATGTACATATAATTTATGAAGTTGTCAGAATCATTTTTAACGTGACCAAGAAATACTGTTTGCATGATTATTGGTTCTATGCTTTTAAAATCTAAGTTGGCATCTAGGATGCACGGACATGGTACAGGGATGATATGACAACACAAACACTTTAGAAAAATTATAACATAATACGGCCGATAGGACATTATTATGACAAAAGTATGGTACAATATCCAAAATGAAGTATATGTGCTTCCTAGGTTAGCATAGCCCTATATCAATGATACATATTAAAAAAAAAAATGTGGGTTTTAATTAGTTTAATTTGTAAAGTCTCTTGCCATTAAATAAGAGATTTAGGATTTGAATTTTGCTTAAACAAAAAATTGATTGATATTTTAACCAAATGATAAAAAATAATCGATCGGATGATATAAAATAATCATCATAAAGCAGAAGTCATAAGTTAAAATTCTATTATATTTATAAAAATAAAAATAAAATGATACAATAAAAAATACATGTTAATCTCAATTTGTTAGAATTCATAGATAAGGGCAAAAAAGGCCTAAATTTCTATTTATAGTTTGCTTTGTTTTTAACTTTTAATTTTATGCCTTTGTTTTGTTTTGTTGTTGTTGTTGTTTTTTTTTTATTAATTTGAATTTAACAAAGCTGTTATTTTTTATATGAAAAAAACTAACTTTTAGCTTTTTGTCACACATTTAACATAAAGTATACCAAAAATTATATATTTTAATAAACACTATGCAAATAAGCTATTAAAAACTACGAGGTTCGCATAATGATATAAATATATCAAGCTTAAAGCATTCAATATGTTTAATAAAAATTTGAGACTCAAATATATATATATATATATATATATATATATATATATATTATGGCTCCAAGCATGCTATCAAGATATACAACTAATTAGTCGAGTTTTGTAGCTCAACTAATTAGCATTTCTTGGTGTTTCTAGTAAATACATCTAGGGTTTAAATCATCTCACCCCCAACTATTGAATTATTTAAAAAAAAAAATGATATACAGCTGATTATTAATTATTGAATTAAAGATTTTAGTTGCTGAAACTAAAGTTATTCTAGGAATATTTTAAACTAATGAACAAAAGAGAATGTGATCGAAATTAAGAAATAAAAATAAATGAAGATTTAAGTCAAAATATAAATTACAAAAACCATCATACTCTTGTATTCCATAATCATTTCTTTGTACTAAATAAACTTTCTAAGATACAAACCAATGTTACTTTCAATAAAAGAATAAATATACATCCATGAAAAATTCTGTTGAAATGGTATGGTACACACGATGATCATAATCATGTATTTCCAAGTGTTTTAATATTCACTATTCCTTCAAAAATATAAATAAAATGTTAAGATTAAAACACTTAAAATTAACCATTCTACTCATAGTGAATACCATATCCTACAAAGGGGGGGAGGGTGGAGTATTTTACAAAGGGGTGTAATGAATGACTATTTCGTTTCAATAATGAATTTTATAATAAAATTAATAAGATTTGTGAAAATAATAATTGATTTTATATGGAATCAATAAAATATATCCAACACAATTTTGCAAAGCTAGTGTAGGCATGTAAAAAGAACATTGCCTCCTATCCGTTGAGCCCATAGCCAGACTCATGTCTTTATATCGTATATTTGTTCCATTGGTGGGTTTTCCACGAAAACATCAAATGCTTGAAGCTGGACACTGGCTAGAACTAATGCTTTGCTATGCCAAATGGGCTTTGCAAAAAGAAACCATCCCAGCTGTAATTAGTTGAGCTATCAGTATCCCCCACAGTAGTGCACATAGTAGCTTAATCCCAAATTAAGAAATACATTGATATCATCCTCCTTCAAGTTCAGACTCACAATCAATTGCATTTCTCTGAAGCTTCATCTTTGTATAAACTTCATCCAGTAAAGTATATATTTCATCAATTCCTGGGTGTGACCTATCCCCCACAATGAATTTATGAATTTGGCCTCCCTCTTCAATGAAACTATATCCTGCTGCCTTTCTAATTTGGCCACCCTTCATTAACTTCCTTAGCTTTGCAACTCCATCCCATTGGCCTGCCGATGCATAAATATTGGAAAGAATGACATAGTTCCCTGGATTCCATGGTTCAAGTTCAAAGAGGGAATTGGCTGCTATTTCAGCCAGCTCAACGTTGCCATGGAAACTACAAGCCCCCAGAAGCGTACCCCATACAACAGAATCTGGTTTCATAGGCATATTTTGAATGAGATCATAAGCTTCTTGCAATTCTCCACAACGGCCTAGGAGATCAACCATGCATCCATAATGTTCTAATTTGGGATAGATATGAAATTTTGTCTCCATTGATTCAAAGAGTTGTCGGCCTTTTACAACCATGCCTCCATGAGTACATGCTAAGAGAAGTCCCACCAATGTAACATCATCAGGTACTTTTCCTTCTCCCTGGTATAAGGTCACAAAACACAAAAGTGATAGTGAGAGCCTAAACGCTATGTTTGCAACATAGTAATTTCCAAAACTAGTAATTCATTAATGTAGGAATGCTAACCAAAGAGACTGCATACCAGCATTTTATCATAAAGCTCAAGAGCCTCGTTGCATCTTCCATGAACAGCCAAACCAATGATCATTGAGTTCCAAGAGCACAAATTTCTGTGGCAGCCAATCTCATCAAACACATGCCAAGCCACATCAATTTTTCCACACCTTGCATACATTTCCAATACAGCATTGGCCACATACAAATTCTTGAATAACCCATTTCTTCTTGCATATGCTTCAATCCTCTCTCCAACCTCCAATGCCCCAATTAAGGTTTTGAGTCTTTCAGATGTTAATACTGGTTTTTTATTGCCAATAGGTGCCCTAGTGGTGTTTATGGCTATATGTTTAGGATCCTTGACATTAGCTCTATGTTACAAATCAATTTAACATGAAGGATATTTTGTAAACATAATTTTGCTAGCCCATCTAAGTTGGCACTGCAGTGTTAGCCAATTGCACAACAGGGAAACATCTGTGCATCTTGGCTTGCTATACAACCATAATCAAATTCAGACAGGGTTTAATAGTCAAAGACAACAAGGTTATTAATTTGAACACCCTTTCAAAGTCCAAACAGGGTTTTAGTGGTTGAAGAAGAAAAAATATAAAGGCAAAAAATCCAATTCTATATATTTTTTTTACTTTTTTTCATTATACACAAGAATCACGAATTTGCATCCTAGTAATGGCAAAGAATCCAATTCTAATACAAAAAATGATCTCATTTTGGCTAACTAGTCAGCCATTGGTGGCAAAGACTTGATTTTTCTTCTTCCACCGGTGAATCAATTGAGTGTCAATGTACAGACACAACACATCCCATGGCGTGAAATACAAGCCACAGTTAATTTACTACCTGTCCACACTCCAGAGGTCTAATTTCTGGACAACAATATTGACGTCGGATTTAGGTCACCTTGGGGTGGACAAAGTAATTCACAATCCGTGAACTCAACTTTGCACTTACAAGATCACACGATCAATCTAGTTTGTCTTCTTAGCTGCAATATGACGTGCCAAATCACAGCAGGGAAAAGAGGTATGCCCTGCCCTCTTCCAGAATTGTAAAGGTTCGCATGCCTAGCGACGCACTTCTTCCTGCATCCTTTTGTTCATTCTTGCAAAGTTGGAGCACGAAACCAAGTTTTGTGCCTTTACTTCAAATCCTCTACCTTTTAGAAATACGAAGACTGATCATGAAGCACATTTAAGTGAGCAAGTATTCTTGCTGCCAGAGACTTCACACTACCACTTCCCCGCTGTGTTAAGTCAACTAAAGGCATTTGAGCTAATGCTCCATACTTCATTTTTAAATCAACCAGCCGGAAAATCCTTTCTAGAGCATGTAGAGCCTTCTCCTGCAAGCTGGGGGAAGGGGAACCAAGAAATTTTATCATTGGTGGTGTGGCATTTGCTTCTCCAAGCACCTTACGACCACTCTGCAGCCTCTCGCCTTCAATTAAAGTCAACAGTGCATCTAAAGAAGCCTCACAAGCTCCAGGATCGTCTTCCCCAAGAATTCTGACAAGTGATCTCACAGCATCAGCCTCTATAAGGCAAAATGATGACTCAATACTACATATTCCTCCATGAACTGGGCAGACAGTTTCTGGTGGAGCCGAGAAACACAAGAATCCCTTACGCTTTGGTATCAACCTGCTTAGCACAAGTGAACTCTCAGAAAATCGACAAAGAGATATTGCAGCACGTTTTTTTGTCAAGGTAGTTCCAGACTCTAGCAACTGTACCAAAAGAGGTATGATGCCAGTTCCAGCTGCACTCTTTTGCCATTCCAAGTTTGTTGGCACAACGAAACGACATATGGCTCCAACAGCATTCTCTATCAATTGATTTTTATAGGGATTATTCTGCTTGCCATTATGGAGATGGCTGAAAATTATTGGAAGTGCCCCAGCCTCCAGAAGCCACTGAGTGATCTGGGTTAATTCTGGAAGGTTAGAGACAATTCCCATCACAGAAGCAATCTCTTCTTCGTCTTTAGAATACTTGATGATCTTGAGTAAAGTCTCAATGCATTTCTGATTTACATGCTCCACCAGGGTGACTTCATCACCGCCTTCTGTCAAGCAACAGAATAGTTTTACAGCATTTGCTCGTACACACAGGTCATCATGCTCGCACAACTGAACCAATATTTGTACAGCTGCACACTATAAATGTAGACAAACTGGTTAGTGTATCTCACAGAATTTACAACATCAAGAATAAGCTACCATTTGGTAACGGTATAATCCAGATGAATAATGGGATGAATAAAATGGCAGAAATAAAACAAAATCCTCAAAGTCAAGTAAAGGGGCATCTCATTCTCCATCTTCACAAAGAAACCGATAGCATCTCCCCTAAATATTAAATTCTAATAAATGACAAATTTATCTGCTTGAATAGAAAGATGATATATAAAACCAGCTTTATTTTATTTTATTTTTTTTAAATAAATGTTTCATAAGAAGGTTAATACAAATTTGAAATTTAAATTAACACATCAAGAAAAAAAAAATTTGTAAATTTTTTTTTTATTAAATTTTATATCATAATATAAATAGTAAGCTTTTACTTTTCAACAGTATTTTTAAAAAAAGTATTAAATTATTACAATCAATAGTTAAGTTGTTCAAACTTTTAGGAGCATGTCAACAACCCAATTAGTTCAAACTTTTAGCAGCATTTTGTCTTTTTGGGAAAGTCATTGGGTGGAGGATTTGCAGCTTCGACATTTCTATTGAAAACATTAGAAGGTGTCAATTGAGCTACAAGGCTCTTTTTAAATTTTTAGGAACATGATTAAAAAAAAAAAATACTAACATTTTATGAATATCACAATCAATAAGCCTAAACAGAGCATGTTACCCAGCAAGTAGTTCAAAGTTTTCAGGATTCGGGGTTAAGAAAACTTGCACACACTAATGGTTGATATTGGGAATAACAATGAACTTTTCAGGAGCCAGAGTTAACAACCAAGTAGTTGATAGTGTCAATAACAATAAAGCATGCATGTCATTGCATTACGAGAGAAAGCATTACAAGAAAGAGCTTCAATTTATGTCATGTCACCTAGACAAACCACCAAATTTTCTGTATAATGATACTCATCAACTAGTGGAAACTAGACAATGCTTAGTCACCAAAGCCTGCCAATAGTTGATTGAATGCAACGGTGAAGTCAGGATTTGACTTGGGGGGAGGTGGGATTTATACTTGACACACGTATACACATTTGATACCCTCTCTCTCCATATATATATATATATATATATATATATATCATAGGAGGCAATTTGGAAATCAAAAGGCCAATCATGTGAATACTAAGTGATATTTTAATGCAAGAAAGCCCAAAAAAGAGATGGCATATTTGTTATATCGTGTTTATCTGTTAGTATTGTTTTACACATGAAAATACTCTCTCCAAGTGTTTAAAAATCATATTTCTATAAACGATTTACAAGGATTTCTGGCAACTAGATAATACCGAAGTACAACTTACCTAAATTTATATTAGTTTGGTTAGTTTTATAGTTTAAAAATATTCAAATCATAAAAGCTTTAAAACTATCATGGACATCTTTGCACCTTGAATTTATAAGTTTAATCTAAAAATAAAATAAAAACAGTGAAGTTGTTATGTAATAATCCCCACAATTAATTACTTTACACAATTTTTTATTTTATTTTGATTTTATTTAATACCTCTTATTTCTTTATTTCCCCTTTCTCCTGTCCTTGTTTTCCATTTATAGATCTTGAAGCTTAATATATATTGATAAAGTAGGAGTTTTAAAAAAAAGAAAAAGAAAAAAGTTTGAAGTATGAGAAGGATAACTCTTTAGATATGATATAATTGTCCAACCCACCCGGCCACCCGCCCCGAGCCCGACTTGCTGCCACCTGATCCGACATCTTCGGCGGTTAGACGCGGGTCCGAACTCTCTAACCCGACCCCACGCGGGTTGGTTGCCGGTTTTACGTGTCAAAACCAGTGACACCCGACCTAAACCGAAACAATCATCCTCTCCGATGAAATATTACGAATTTTGGACCAAATTCGGCAAGATCCTTCGAGATCCAGTGACGTTTTGGTGTTTCTCAACTCCGATCCAGCCATCCTTCGTCATCCTTCGCTTAGATCCGGTGTTCCTCAACTCCTCCTTCGCTCAAATTTGCTCAAATTCGACAATATTGGGTTAGATCTGACTTAGATCTACATAAATCCAGCTATTCTCGGCCAGATTGGGCTCCAATCTACTCAAATCTGTTAGATCCGGTCAGTCTTCAACGTAGGTCGACGAAGATAGATCTTCTCCTTCAATGGTCGTCGTTCATCATTGGACTTGACCGACCTGACCGTTCGCTCCCCTGAGCCTGGCCGACTTGACCCGTGGTAGTCAGCGGTCGGTTGTGGGTCTGTTTTTGTTCCACCCAACTTGAGCGAGTTGGGTCCGGGTTGAGGCCAAAACCGACCAGGCCCGACCTGTGGACAGCCCTAGATATAAAAATAAATGCTTGAGGAAATCTATTACGAAAAAAAAATCACATATTGAAAAATGATGTTTTCACCCCTAATAGGCCTTAACTACCAGTTTTATTAATTTACCAATTAATAAGTCCAAGTAGTTAATTAATCAAGATCAAGCACATCTATATTTATATTACAAAAAGCTAAAGCGTAGCGTTTAATGCTGCTGCTCTTACATTGCGCAACATTAGCTACCACGGCATTTTTTTTTATAAATATAATTTTTCCTATAATAATAAAATGGTTTTACAATTTTTAGCCCTATAAATGCAGCCCACTACTTATTTATTTACTTTTACTATCGCCCTATAATAAATCTATATAATTAATCCAACCCACCTTTGTTGTAATTCAGAACCTATCAAGTTGATTAAAGAGAATAGCATGAGAATATCTTCATCATATTCCAACTAAGAAGCATGGGTGCGTTTCTAGATTCGGGTGCGGGTATGGGTGCGGGTGCGGGTGCGAGACTCGGCAATTTTTGAAAAAATAGGGTGCGAGTGCGGCGATTAAAAAATTATTAAAAATATTTTTATATATATTTTATATATTGCGGAACATGCTTTTTTATATAATAATAATAGAAAACTCATATAATAATAATAATAATAATAATAATAATAATAATAATAATAATAATAATAATAATAATAATAATAATAATAATAATAATTGTATAGACACAAGTCAAACTAGACCTTGGTTGCACCAGAGGAATCAGCTCAAAGGGCCCAAAACAATGAATTTATAGAGAATGTGTTTCAAATTTAGGTCTGTAGACGTTGGGTAACATGAACTCAAAGCTAGATCGCCCATGCGAGTCTATCTTCTTTGCGTAGCTGGAAGTTCATTTTATATTCAGACGTCGAGGACTATAGCTAGGTCTTTTCTTACAATTCTTTTCTAGTGTGTGTATGTTCTGTCTCCTATGTCTCTCCTCCCTTTCTTTCTCTACCGTTTTCTTTTTATATTGCCTTCCTCCCTCTCTTCTTTTTTCTACGTGTAGATCAGATACTCCAGTTGGATACTTGTCCCATCACTCTTTTTTCCCCAAGTCACTTGGGGCAGCTGTAAGGCTGAATTCTAATACTCAGACGTCATTTTCTTATTAATGCAGTCAGAGAAGTAGTTGCAGAGCCTTCAATGTGGTGGTAGCAGCTTTACCCTAGATATTTTACATTCTCTCTCCTTATCTTTTACCTTCATTTCCTCTGCCTTCGTGTCCAAGGTCTTCAGTAATGATGTCCTCGAACTGCCAGATCACCCCTCTCGTCCTCGGCCATTAGTGGCTGGCTATGGCTCCTTTCTCTTTTTACATTATTTCATGGGTGAAACTTTCTGTGTCCTCGGACTAATTATACTGTTGAGTTGGGTTTTCAACCTTACAAGCACTCTCGGGTTGGCCTAACACGTACCTTGGGCCCACTGACCCTATAATAATAATAATAATAATAATAATAATAATAATAATAATAATAATAATAAAAAATAGATATACACAGGTTTTTGACACTTGAATTATTGACAGAAGTATTAAAATAGATAAGACTTCCCATAAATAAATAAATAATAATAATAAAAAATGTGGCTTAGTGGCTCACTTATTTGGTCAACCCAAAAACAAAATAAAAAATATATGGGACAGGTATTAAAAAATGAATAGCTTCTCATTATTTAAAAAAAGAAAAGAAAAAAAAAAAAGATAGCTCAAGCTCACGTGTTTGGTCAGAGAGGCACAACAAACAAAATAAAGCCTCTTTGACCAAAGGCATTTAACCATCATTTAAAAAAAAAAAAAAAGAAACAAAACTTATCAAAGAAGTGCAGAACAAACGCTGGGCTCGCGAGAAGACGAAGAAGCAAAGAAGAAGAAGAAAGGGGTTAAGGCCGGTGAAGACAGCGACAACGGCATGTTTCGATTTGAGTTTTTTTTTTTTTTTTTTAACTTGCCGATTTCGTTTTTCCGGCAGATAAGATCCGAATCGGCGAGGATCGGCCCGGTTGGGAGTAGATCGGCGCGCATTGGAGCCGAATCGGCACGAGTCGGCGCGAATCTAGAAACGAAAAAAAAAAAAAAAAAATCCGACCTGGCACCGACGCGCAGGCAGTCGCTTCGCTCACCGCACCCCGCGTCGGACGTGGGTTCGGCGGCCATTTTGCCGCGTCGGTGCTTCATAGGATTCCAACAATGAAACCGGAATCTGGCTAGATTCTTGAGACACGGTTGATACAGCTAGGTGCTTAATTGTGCCAGCTGCATGATCACGCAGGCTAGATGATGATGCGCTATGATTGAAGAGAGTATCAAGTAATGGTTGCACTGCAGCTTCTTTAATCATTTGCAGGCCATTTGTTGGTAAACTTGAGAGGTTCCGCAGAGCTTTAGCAGCTACATTCTTCATGTGAGTGTCACCATGTGAGACAAAGTGAAGGAGTGGGCCTAGCACACCCCCTTCAAATAAAGACTCTTTATTGTGGTCAGTCAACTCCATTTCTGCCAAGTTGTTGCCATAGTCAATTTAACATCCTCTGGTCCTGCATAATCAAATGACACCGAGTTATAGCATAACTGTGTTTCTTTATACATAAGCCCATGCCTTCAACGACACAAGTGAATCAAAGATGAAAATTACAAATAGACACCAAAATTCACCTTCATATACCCATAACTAAATATATTTTCAAAATTGATAGTCCTAATTTAAACTTTCTTAAACCTTATTCTATTGGTTTTCTAACAAATTAATGAAAATTAACTTTGTCTAGGATTTTGTGAAAAGTCAGGATTTTTTAATAACTGTGAAATTGAATACATGATTTCTGGGTTTGATAAATTCTTCTATGGGCCCATTTGGGATTCACTCTATCTTACAATCAATTCCGTAGTTTGAATTCCTGGCTAGTTTAATAAACATTTTTTAATCCACAAAATTTCTTTCAAATGTTTTAGTATGTACATATAATTTATGAAGTTGTCAGAATCATTTGTAACGTGACCAAGAAATACTGTTTGCATGATTATTGGTTCTATACTTTTAAAATCTAAGTTAGCATCTAGTACACATAGACATGTTATGAGTATGAAACGGCTACACGAATAATATTTGAAAAATTACAGCATGACACAATCGATAGGATACCATTATGACATGAGTATGATATAGGTACAACATCCAAAATAAAGTACATGTGCTTCCTAGGTTAGCATAGCCCTATATCAATGATACAATTAAAAAAATGCGGGTTTCAATTAGTTTAACTTGTAAAGTCTCTTGCCATTAAATAAGAAATTTGACATTTGACATTTGCGTACACAAAAAATTGATTGATATCTTGACCAAATGATAAAAAACAATCAATTAGATAATAAAAAACAATCATTATAAGGTGGACGTCATAAGTTAAAATTCTATTACATCTATAAAAATAAAAATAAAATGATATAATAAAAAATACATGTTTATCTTAATTTGTTAGAATTCACAGATAAGGGTAAAAAAAAAGCTTCAATTTCTGTTTATAGTTTGCTTAGTTTTTAGCTTTTAGTTTTATGTCTTTGTGTTGTTGTTGTTGTGCTTTTTTTTTTTTTTTTTTTTTACATATATGAAAACTACCTTTTAGCTTTTTATCACACATTTAACATAAAGTATTCCAAAAATTATATATTTTAATAAACACTATGCAAATAAGCTATTGAAAACAACAAGATTCGCATAATGATATAAATATATCAAGCTTAAAGCATTCAATATGCTTAATAAAAATTTGAGACTCAAATTTTATATATATATATATATATATATATATATATATAATGGCTCCAAACATGCTATCAAGTTATACAACTAATTAGCTAAGAGTTTTGTGACTGAACTGGTTAGCATTTCCCAGTTTTTCCAATAAGTACATCTAGGGTTTAAATTATCTCTCCTCCAACTATTGAATTATAAAAAATAAAATAAAAAATGATATATAACTAATTAGTTATGCTTGAATTAAAGATTTTAGTTGTTGTAGCTAAAGTTATTATAGGAGTATTTTAAACTTATGAACAAAAGAGAATGTGATCAAATTAAGAACTAAAAATAATTGAAGATTTAAGACAAAATATAAATTACAAAAACCATCATACTCTTGTATTACATAATCATTTCTTCTTACTGTTTGAGATCTGCTTATTTTACTGTAATTGAAAACTTTTTACTGAAAGTATTGTAGATAAATGTAAAAGTTAGTTAAAATAGTACAGTGTGATTCATGAATAGTACTAAAAAGTGTAATGAGGCTCATGAATAGTAGCAAAAATAAGCTGAATAGTAGCAAAAATAAGCTAAATAGAAAAATAAGTTAGCAAAAAATAAGCTATCCAAACACAACTTATTTAGTTGAAACTTAAAACTTTTTAAGCTGACTTTTTAAATAGTAAAAAAAAGTTAACTTTTTAAACCAATGCCAAACATACGCTAAATAAACTTTCTAAAGTTATAGTCTACGTTCTATTTTTTATTGTTTTTTTGGGTCAAAAAGTTATTTTGGTGTCACTCGGAAACTGCCATGATATATTGCAAAGGAAAAAAGCATTAATTTAATTGGCACTTGAATGTTGAAAGTTTATTAGGAAGATAGTCACACCAAAAAGCAAGTCTACGTTAAAGTCTTCTTGTAACTTGCATCGAATCATCCTGTTAAGAAAGTGTTAAAGAATATACTGTAAGAAGACCAATTTCTCTGAATTGAAAATAGGAAAAATGAGAAGCAATGTTAATTTACACCGTGCCTTTCCCTCATATTCTCTACATGAGAAAGTATATGTTGTTTCTGGAATGCCAAGTCAGCATCTAGTTGGTGTTTCATGGTCCAATTAAGACTTGACACCTGTATAAAAAAAGAATACAGGTCAGATACTTAGCTCACTTAAAATAAAAGTACAGAAATACCTTGAAAATTTTCACTCCTTTTTAACACACTTTACAGTATACACTTATCTTCTCCTTCTTTCTCTGTTTCTCTCTAGCACAACAGCACACACCAGCCCCTTGCACCTCCATCTTCTCTCTCTCTCAACTCCAAAGGTTGACAGTCACTGCTTAGCATCGCCGCCGGAGATAGAGATACACTGCTAAACATTACCAGTTCCTACGAGACCGGCCTTTGTTTCGTCGGAAAACGCCCAAAACCGTCTTCTTCTTCTCATTGTTTCCAAATTCCCAACTTCCGACGCTGGAAGTTTTCTCGCGCTTCCAACAACTGACGTTGCAAGAAGGTCTTCTCTCTCTATTTTTTTTTATAAAATTTTTCTGTTTATAGAGATGTGATTTGTTTTTTATTTTTTATTTTTAAAAATTGAATTATATATGTTTGATAAAATGCTTCAGTGAAGATTGCTGCACTAACTGAGATGTGATTTACACTTCTCAGTTCTCACGCACTCTCTCCAAGCTTCTCACACGCACTCCTCACAGACCTCACCTCGGACTCAAATATTTATTTAAATACATATTTATTTATTAATTTACTTTTTAAATTATCCATTTTTTATTTAATTATTAATTTAAGAAATTAACTTTTGTTGGTGTTACAATTATACAGAAATAGAATGCAATGTGATTTGTTGGTGTAAATATTGATTGTGATGGTATTATTTAGTTTCAGATCTACTCATCCGGTTGCTCATAAATTCCGATGGCGCTTATCACCACCAAAGGAGCCTCATCTTCCTCTTCCTCTTCCTCAATCGCCCACCTATCCAAGAACTTTAATCAGTTTGATGTTTTCTTGAGTTTCAGAGGTGAAGATACCCGCTCTAATTTTGTAAGCCATTTGTATCACGCTTTGTGTCTCCGGGGTATTCACACCTTCATTGATAATAATCTCGAAAGGGGAGAAGAAATTTCTACAGAGCTTTTCAAAACTATTGAGAGCTCAGAGATGTCAATTATTGTATTTTCTGAAGATTATGCATCCTCCAGTTGGTGTTTGGATGAACTTACTAAGATTATTGAGTGTAGGAAAAATAATCAGTTGGTGTTACCAATTTTTTACAAGGTGGATCCATCAAAAGTTCGTAAGCAACAAGGAAAATTTGGAGAAGCACTAACCAGGCATGAAGAAAGATTTAAAGATAAAAAGAAGGTACAAAGATGGAGGAAAGCTCTATGTGAGGCAGGCAAAATTTCTGGTTGGCACTACAAGAACAGGTATTTATTTAGTTACTATCCTTCTTAGTTGTTCTGTAAGAGTCTATTCTTGTCATAACTGAGCTAGTTAGCTATAGCTTAACGGTGGAAATAAAAGACCTTAAGATTAGATTCTCTTCCCAATTATTAATTAGGTATTTGCCCCGCACATATTTTAAAAGAAAAATTTATTAATGCATTTTCCTAAGGTAGTGGGATCCCAATAAGATTATTTATTCATCTAGTAGGGCTTTTCATGCAATTTTCTGTTAAAAGCTAATTTGCTACCCAATAATAAGTGACAATAAAACAATATATTTTCAATCCATGAGTTACATGCCACTTACTTTACTTAGCAATACTTGAGTTATGAGATAAAAATTAAAGACCTTGCATTTAATTTATGTTCTCATTTCTTTTTTAAATTATATTCGTTAATTGTCTTAAATACTCTGTGAATGGCAGCCTCAATGAATCTGACCTTATCCAAGAAATTGTTGAAGAGGTCTCAAAGTCTAAACTAAATCAGATGGAATTATATGTTGCTAAATATCCGGTTGGAATAAAGTCTCGTGTAGAGGCTTTAATGACATATTTAAATATTGAATCAAATGAGGATGTTTACATGGTAGCGATTTGTGGTATCAGTGGAGTAGGAAAAACTACAATCGTAAAAGCTACTTATAACAAAATTTTTCATCATTTCAAAGCAAAAGTTTTTCTAGAGAATGTTAGAGAGAGGTCAACGACAATTGAAGGCATAATTTGTCTACAAAAGATACTTCTATCTAAGATCTTAGGGGATAGGAATTTGGAAGTGTGTAATGTATCTAGTGGAATTGCCATGATAAATGAACGTCTTTGCGGAAAGAGGGTTCTTATCATTCTTGATGATGTGGATAATTTGGATCAGATAGAAAATTTGCTAGGAAAATGTGATCAGTTTGCTCCTGGAAGTAGAATCATTATGACAACAAGAAATAAACGCCTTCTTGTTACTCTTGGAAATGGTATTTCAACCTATATATATGAGGTTAAGGGATTAAATGAATATCAAGCTATTGAACTCTTTAATATGCATGCCTTTGGAAGTAACGAACCCAATGGAGATTATTTGGAACTTGTGCACAAGGTTATACGTTATGCCAAAGGCCTTCCACTGGCTCTAGTAGTAATGGGTGCTGATTTGTGTGGAAGATCTAAACTTGAATGGGAAAACTCTATAAAAAAGTATGATAAAATTCCGAATGGAAATATTCAAAGGATATTGAAAATAAGTTATGAAGGATTAGATGAAAATGAAAAGAATATTTTCCTTGATATTGCATGCTTCTTTAAGGGATATTGCATGAATTATGATAAGGTTGTGGATATACTAGAAGATTGTGATTTAGAACCAGTAGATGGTATTTCAAGACTTATTGATAAATGTCTTGTGACTATTAATTATTGTAATCAATTGTCGATGCATGATTTGCTACAAAGAATGGGTAGAGAAATTGTTCGACAAGAATCACCACAAAATCCAGGAAAACGCAGTAGACTATGGCGTTGTGAGGATGTTCTTTACGTACTAACTGAGAATATGGTATGAGTTGCTTTTATTAATTTTCTCCCTTTTTTTCACTTGGAAAATATAATCAGTGTTTTTCCCTTTTAATGTGGAGGAAATTTTAATATTCTCAAGATGATTTTTTTTATAAGTTTATTAGGATAAATTACATATTTGGTCCATAATTTAGTAAATATTATATTTTAATTTGGTAATTTACTTTTGTTTTTTTCTTTAATCAGGGGTCGAATAAAATTCAAAGCATAATGTTATATTCGCCTAAGCCAATAAAGTTGCACTTAAAGGCACAAATATTTCGTAAGATGAAAAATCTTAGATTGCTTACTATTCGTAATGTACATTGCTCTGGACATCTTGAATATCTTCCTAATGCATTAAGGTGGCTTGTTTGGCATGAATATCCATTACCTTCACTTCCATCCCATTTTTCTCCCAAAAATCTGGTTGTACTCGACATGGCCGGTAACCAATTAAAGAAAACATTTAAGCAGGTATGGTCTTTTATATATTTTTTTTTGATGATAAAAACTTTTTTTTTTAAGTTCAAAGTATAATTTAATTTTTGAATTTTTTTCATCTACAGGTTTTTGCATTCAAAAACATGAGATATGTGGACTTCAGTGGATGTGAATACATTAGGAAGATACCTGACTTATCAATGAGCCCAAACATAAAGGAATTGAAACTTAGTTGTTGTAAAAATTTAGTTGAGATTGATGACTCCGTGGGTTGTCTTGATAAGCTTGAAGTGTGGGATCTTTCGCTTTGCGATAAACTTGAAACTCTTCCGAGTTGTCTCACGCTGAAATCTCTTAGAATTTATAATCTTTACTACTGCAAGAGCCTTAAGAAGTTCCCCAATATTTCGCAAGAAATGAAAAGTTTAGAGGAGTTACATTTGTACGATACTGGAATTAGTGAATTGCCTCCGTCATTTGGGAATCTCACTGGGATGATTGAGTTAGTGCTTGGAAACTCGGTGGCGGGAGGGGGACATCTACATCTTCCAGGTAGCATCTATAATTTACAACGTCTTGAGCTTCTCGTTCTTTTTGGCGATTTCACATTTTTGAAGGATGTGGAGCTACTGCGCAATTCTTACGAAGGCTTTTCCAAATATGCTTTTCCAAGCTTGAACAGAGTATCTCTTACTGCTGTTCCAAATCCCTCAGAAATGGATTTTATTTTGAATTATTGTTGTCCCCCCTCGTTGGAACATCTATGGATCCATGACAGCAAAATTGTTACCTTCCCAAAAATCACTGGCAGATTGAGGTCATTAGAACTTGTGAATATTAAACTTTGCTATGAGCTTGGGGAAATTCCAAGCCTTCCACAAAGTGCAAGATCTGCACAAACTAGTGAAATATTCGTTCAGGTATTAAGAAACAGTTTCTTTTACCTTCACAAGTACTTCTTGTTGATTAATTTTGCTAAAATGTAGTAATTTGTTGAATTCTCTAATTGCTTGCAGATTCGAGAAATGATAAGGCTTCCACCAAATCTTCCACCATGCCACATGTTAATAGTTCCACACTCAAACAAATCTTCTACAATATCCCCTGCGTTTCCCCCCTCTCTGTATTTCTTCCTTTCTGAGTATCACTTTGTGTTTGATGGATACGGGGATGAGATTCCAAATTGGTTTAACCACCAAAGCAATGAAAATTCAATATCATTCTTGATTGGTCCAGAATTTCCTACAATTGCTCTTTGTGTTGCCATTGAAATAACTCCTATTGAAATAGTGGAGGCTCTTAGTTGCGATTTTGATTATCACGTCTACATTTCGATCAATGGTAGTAAACGACTGTTCGAAAGCACAAAGTATATATTTGGACAAGTTAACCAGCTGGTGTTTTGTTGTAGACCTCAGAGCTCATTGCAGAAACTATTTGAGGACTTGAATCTAGGTGATCAAAATCTTGTTCAGATTTTCTGCGAAACCTCTCATGATGCTGAAAAAATTGCTCCTGTGATTGCAAGGGTAGGCGTCCATGTAGAATGCATTTGTTCTCCTCAAAAACCCCGAGGCTGTCAAATTTCAAAGAGCATTGTACAACGAAACAGGCGGGGACCATCTCTTCTCCATGGTTCAAGTTTCATCATGCGTAAACAGCACAATACCAAGCAGCCAACTCGAAGTACCTTTTTTCAACCATTACTAAAAACACGAAAAGTCAGCAAAAAGAGAACAAGCCCTTGGCTCAAACCCACTGCCAGTGTCCGAAGGAGGTAGGCTCCACATATTCAACAGGACCAACTTCAGTGCATTCAAGCAATTCAGACAGTTCGATTATCTCAAGTGCTTTGAATGGTGGCGGGTCATCCTTGGTTTCTATGTCTCCTAATTCATGGCTTTCTTTGGATGTGACATATTGGTCTGAATTTGATTTTGGATTTGAATCAACCCTTGGTGATGGGTTTAATATGGGTTCCTCCTCAGTCCATTTCCACAGTCAAAGAAAATGAGACCCTCTTGATCAAATTTCAACAAAACATTGGAAGGTACTATAATTACTTTGAAAATAGTTTCCATTGTATCATCTTTGTTTGATATCATTTGCGTCTGTTATCATATTGAAATATTAAGTCCGTAGCTCATTGATTCTAATTTTTTTGATTGCTTAACCCTTGTCGAGGTGCAGCAATTCTGTTTTTGGTGTGATTTGGGTTTGTTTCTCTGAATATGGTCAATAACTTGCAGTCAATGTATGTGGAGCAGAGGAGCTTTAACTATCTACATTCCTTTTTGCTATCTTCCAAAAAAGTTGGAAAACAAAAAAATTAATTCTGGATTTTGACTTAATGTTTTTATAAAAAAATTACAGGTTGGAACATCGTGGAGGACCATTGATGATGAAGAAGGCAGCAGCATTGAGTACGAGGTATTTGGCTTTGCAAATACTTGATTGATTGGACTGGTCTTGATGGTCTTTTTTCTTTTTTGCTTGTTTTTGGAAGTGATTGTAATTTTTTTTTAATTTGTTGCTTTTTTCACAAAATAAAAACTAAATGCGTTATGACTGATTTAAATTATATTGATTGTGTTTTAGCTTGTGGTGAGGTGTTGTCAAGAAGTATCATCTATTTTTAATGAATAAAAATTAATTACCAATTACATGTTACAACGAATAGCCTTGTCCTCGCAAGTGTATTCAAGTAAAGATCACTATGAAATGTTTTGATGAATGAATAGTTATCTCCATGAAGATTTTATTGGGACCTAATAGATTAATCATTTCGGATAGTGAATGTCTGAGAATGAGCTCGACATCAAGTGTCATCAACAATGCATCATAACCTCATTGATTTGTTATGAAAGCAGGTACTTAGAGGGAATAGTCATGGACTTGTTGCCGAGGCTTGGAATGAAATGGTCAAAACTGTTCAATGGAACATTGGTCTGATCATGACAAGGATGCTCTGAGGCATAGATACAAACGTTTGAGAAGGCAATATAATGACATAAAGGTTCTTCAATAGAGTTAGTTATCTTGGGATGAAACAGGAGAAATGGTAACTGCTAAGATTATGTGGATTCTTATACCTAGGTGAATTGCCATTTATACATTCTTGTATCATTAGATAATTTGTTGCTCTATTATGTTGCTTATAAATAAACAAATCTAGGTGCATCCTGATGCTTGATCTCATAGAAACTAATATGTTCCAAGTTGTCACAAATTGCTGTTGTATATGTTAGAAGGGGTTTCCACTCTCTCTCTCCCTCTCTCTCTCTCTCCTGCTGTGAAGTGGTGCCACCACAAGCCAGTTCTCTATTCTAAAGGGCTTTGTGGCACCAAATGTCTAATTATTGTTAGATTTGCCTTGCAGAAGTGATGATGCATTAATAAATTCTTGGATTCTTCTCCGTTATTTGGTTAGTATTGGTTTACACGCTTCTTCCTCACTTCCAGCTTCTGTATGGCAGAAGTTAGGCTAGCCCTTGCTTGTCTATTATATGCTGCTATCTGAAAGAATAAGAATTGTGGCCTAATTACTTGATTGCAGATATATAAATATTTTCACTTTCTAATAAAATTATTGGGTGATAATCCCATTGGTTTCTAATTCATAGTGTTCCACATCACTGACAAAAAATAGCTAACTTTATGTGCTAGTATTTGCAATGGTTAAATGTCCTAGTGAGTCTTTAGTCACCTTGTAAGCATAGAAGTAGTAAAAAGCATTAAATAGTTAGAATGCAATAAAGATCTTTTCTATGTAATAATTAATGTTAAGAAATGGGAGTTCTTTAAAATATTTTTATCTACCATGTCCTGTCATGGCTGTTGGGATGCTGGTGACAGGACATGGTAAGGAGAATAACGCTGGTGGTTTAGTTGAAAATTAAAATTGGAATTATTTGCATTAGCATATATAAGTTCTGTTTCTGTTTTCTTTTCTAGAAAATGGAACTTTCTGAAAAAAATTATTTTAAGCCAGCATTTAAATTTGTTATAATCACTAGTTCACCAATATAGTAAGTATAAAATATCAGTAAATACAGAACTGCAAAATACTTGCAATCATGCATTATAAAGACCGAATTTTTATTTTTATTTTTTATTTATTTATCATGCATTTTAAGTAAAATAGTGGTGTCTTAAAGTAACACATTTTACAGAGAGTTTATTGTTCAGTTGCCAGTAGAGTTTTTCTTTCTCACATCTACAGGTCATTGAGCAAACTGATACATGTAGTAGATTTTAGATCATGTAAAATTTGTAGCACCAAAACAAAAAATTATGGAAACTAATGAAAATTTTTAACTTAGTATGGAGAAGTAGTATATTGCAAGATCAAATTTTCTATCATCCACTCCAGGAGATAAATCATTGATACTAAAATTTTACTCCAAATCTCAATTAGATTGAGTTTCTTGTCAATAAACTACATCATGCAAATATTTATGCATCCCAAATGGCAGGTAATTGGTACTTATGTGGGCATTGCAACTGTTGGCATCTTCGTCCTGTGGTACACTCAAGCTTCATTTATGGGTATCAATCTTGTCAGTGATGGGCATACACTGGTTGAATTTTCTCAGCTTCGCAATTGGGGAAAATGCTCGTCATGGTCAAATTTCACCGTGAGTCCATTCACGGTTGCTGGGGGTCACGTGATCTCTTTTACAGACCCTTGTGACCATTTTACCGTTGGGTAAAGTGAAAGCAATGACTCTATCCCTATCTGTCTTAGTTTCAATTGAGATGTTTAATTCCTTGAACGCCTTTCCGAACACAACAACTTGGTCAAAATGCCACCTTGGAGGAACCCTTGGCTTTTGGTTGCTATGTCAGTCTCATTTGGACTTCATTGCCTTATACTTTATGTCCCATTCCTGGCAGATGTGTTTGGTATTGTGCCATTGAGTCTGAGTGAGTGGATTTTGGTCATCTTGGTTTCAGCTCCTATGATTCTTATTGATGAGGTTCTGAAATTTGTGGGAAGGAGTCAAAGATGGATAGCAAAGGAGAAGATGGCATGACAAAATTTCAAGCTCAATATTCTTGTCGAAGTAATTTCTTATCATGTCACAGATTGGGTGGTCCATTCTGTGTTATGTTAAATAACAATTCTTTCTTAAATTTAGGCTTTTATATTTTAAAGTACACACTGGTCACATGTATTCATTAACATCTGGAAAAAGTGTTAGTCCAAGTCTTGTTTCATTGGTAATCTCCGGCGTCAACTATGCTAAATTTTGTTTCAATCTTACTATGAGGTTACAAATCATTGTGTTTATGACTTTGGTTTCATAAATTCTTCTATGGGCCCATTTGGGATTCACTCTATCTTACACTCAGTTCCGCAGTTTGAATTTCTGGCTAGTTTAATAAACATTTTTTAATCCACAAAATTTTTCTTTCAAATTTTTTAGTATGTACATATAATTTATGAAGTTGTCAGAATCATTTGTAACATGACCAAGAAATACTATTTGCATGATTATTGGTTCTATACTTTTAAAATCTAAGGTTTTTTTTTTTTTTGGAAAAGTTTCAAAATCTAAGTTAGTATTTAGTATCTACACACGGATATGGTATGGGTATGAAACGACAACACGGATAATATCTGAAAAATTATAACATGACACAACCAATAGGATACCATTGAGTGTGATATAGGTACAACATTCAAAATAAAGTGCATGTGCTTCCTAGGATAGCATAACCCTATATCAATGATACAATTAAAAAAAATATAAGTTTCAATTAGTTTAACTTGTAAAGTCTCTTGCTATTAAATAAGAGATTTGAGATTTGACCTTTGCTTACACAAAAAATCGATTGATATATTAACCAAATGATAAAAAACAATCAACTAGATGATAAAAAGTAATCATTATAAGGCGGATGTCATGAGTTAAAATTCTATTACATTTATAAAAATAAAAATAAAATGATTCAATAAAAAATACATGTTAATCTTAATTTGTTAGAATTCATAGATAAGGGTAAAAAAGGCTTAAATTTCTATTTATAGTTTGCTTAGTTTTTAGCTTTTAGTTTTATGTCTTTGTGTTGTTGTTTTATTTATTTATTTTTATTACATATATGAAAACTACCTTTTAGCTTTTTATCACACATTTAACATAAAGTATACCAAAAATGATATATTTTAATAAATACTATGCAAATAAGCTATTGAAAACAACAAGATTCGCATAATGATATAAATATATCAAGCTTAAAGCATTCAATATGCTTAATAAAAATTTGAGACTCAAACTATATATATAATGGCTCCAAACATGCTATCAAGATATACAACTAATTAGTTAAGAGCTTTGTAACTGAACTGGTTAGCATTTCCCAGTGTTTCCAAACATTTAGGGTTTAAATTATCTCTCCTCCAACTATTGAATTATAAAAAATAAAATAAAAAATGATATACAACTGATTAGTTATGCTTGAATTAAAGATTTTAGTTGCTGTAACTAAAGTTATTATAGGAATATTTTTAAACTTATGAACAAAAGAGAATGCGATCAAATTAAGAAATAAAAATAAATGAAGGTTTAAGACAAAATATAAATTACAAAAACAATCATACTCTTGTATTACATAATTATTTTTTCATGCTGTTTGGGATTTGTTTATTTTGCTGTAATTAAAAACTTTTTGCTGAAAGTATTGTAGATAAAGGTAAAAATTAGCTAAAATAGTACATTGTGATCCATAAATAGTACTAAAAAGTGCAATGGAACCCATAAATAATAGTAAAAATAAACTGAATAGTAAAATAAATTTGCAAAAAATAAGCAAACCAAACATACATTTACTATCTATTTACTGTTCTCAAAACATGAATTAACTATAAGGGCCAGTTTCGTGCGAGGAGTTCTTGTGGGAAAGCTCAGACTCAGACTCAGAGATTTTTTTTTTTTTTTGGTCAAAAAGTTATTTTGGTGTCACTCAAAAACTTCCATGATATATTGCAATGTAAAAAAGCATTAATTTAATTGGCACTTGAAAGTTGAAAGTTTGTTAGGACGATAGTCAAATGGAAAAGCAAGTCTACGTTATAGGGTGAGTTTGTTTCAGCTTTTTGAAATTGGGTTTTTTGAAAAAGTGGAGTTTTTAAAAAGTGCAGTATGAAAAAATGTTTTTTCAAAAAGCTGAGTGTTTGGTAAAAGCTGTTAAAAAGTTCTTTTTGAAAAAGCTGAGTATTTGGCTAACAATTATAAAAGTGGCAGTTTGAAGAGTAAATTACTAAAAAGGACAATGTCTATATATAAGGGAGTTTATTTCATACTTAAATCAACTACTTCATATACTTACTAAAAATATCTAATTAATAATAATAATAATAATAATAATGCATATTAAATCTATATTATAATATATATATCTTAATATATATTATAACATATATATATTATATATTATAATATATATACTTGAAAATGTTTTAAGTATTATCAATTTAAGTATCAAATTTAGGTCCAATTGAGAACCAATAACAAATTAGAACCAAATGAGAAGCAGTAACAAATTACTGTGTAAAATTTATTATGAAAAGTGTTACGTTCACAATATTTTTCATAAGTTTTTCATAACAAAATTTATATAGAAAGTTGTTACTAGTTCTAATTTGAACCCATCACTGAAATTATTTTTTTTACTTACCAATATTAACTAATAACAATCTATTACTTAAAATTTATTGTGAAAATATTGTGGTAGCATTTTTTATTTTTTATATCTTTTTCCTTTCTTCATTTCACTTTCACCCTGACATTTCAATTCTTTTTCTTTTTTTTTCTTCTTGTATTTCTCCTCCACACACTTCATTTCTTTTCTTTTTCTTTTCTCCTTGTTTTTCTTCTCCACAAACGTGTCCACTATCACTATCCCCCCCCCCTTCTTTTATTTTCCTTTTCTCCCTCATTCAAGAACCTTCCTAGGAGCACTCGTTCTCTCTTGTTTTCTTCCGCTCTGGTCTTTTTTTTTTTTTACTTGATTCCAGAACATCCATTAGCTCTCTCTACAATAAGAAAAATTTTCATTTCTCCCTCATTCAAGAACATTCTAGGGAGCTCTCATCTTCGTGCTGCTCGTCTTCGTCCCCAACACAATCCAGATGGGTCAGTCAGTCAGATGGCTTCTTTGTTCTGCCTTTTTTTTTTTTTTTTATTGTTATGATTTGATTAATTTTAAAATTGTGTTTTTGAGTTTGTATTCTGATAATCTGATTATATGCTTGAGTTTAGAGATGTTTGTGAGAAAGATTGTTGTGATTGTAGCTGTTGTGTTTGGTCTATAATAGAGCAGCACGGAGAGGACCTTTGTTGCAGCACAGTGGGCAATTTGGTAATTTAACACGGCCTCCAACAGTAATATTGATAAAACGTGCATTAGCTTTATCAAAAGGCTTCGAAGAGCTGCGTTTTGCTAAAGTCCTCTTCCTTTACAATTTCAAAACGCAGCTTTTAGTTAAAGTTGCATTTAAAATCTAACCAAACGCGCATATAATTTTTTGGGTTTCAAAAAGCGCTTTTTGCCTTCTAAAAGTGCAAACAAACAGGCACATAGTCTTCTTTACTTGCATCGAATCACCCTCTTCCTAATTTGTCGTTGGCTTTCCTTAGTTATATTGACAAACCCTTTCACGGCTTTCCTTCTCCTTTTTGTTTCAGATCTACTCATCCAGTTGCTCATAAATTCCTATGGCACTTATCACCACCAAAGGAGCCTCATATTCCTCTTTTTCTTCCTCAATCGCCCACCAATCCAAGTGCTTTAATCAGTTTGATGTTTTCTTGAGTTTCAGAGGTGAAGATACCCGCTCTAATTTTGTAAGCCATTTGTATCACGCTTTGTGTTTCCGGGGTATTCACACCTTCATCGATAATAATCTCGAAAGGGGAGAAGAAATTTCTACAGAGCTTTTCAAAACTATTGAGAACTCAAAGATGTCAATTATTGTATTTTCTGAAAATTATGCATCCTCTAGTTGGTGTTTGGATGAACTTACTAAGATTATTGAGTGTAGGAAAAAAAATCAGTTGGTGTTACCAATTTTTTACAAGGTGGATCCATCAGAAGTTCGTAAGCAACAAGAAAAATTTGGAGAAGCACTAACCAAGCATGAAGAAAGATTTAAAGATAAAAAGAAATTACAAAGGTGGAGGAAAGCTCTATGTGAGGCAGGCAAAATTTCTGGTTGGGACTACAAGAACAGGTATTTATTTAGTGACTATCCTTGTTACTATCATCCCACTTTTTCATCCCTCTTCATTTTTAAACTTTTAATGCATTTGGGATGACCATTAAATTTTCATGTTAAATAACAACTACAGTTAATTGATTTCTACTATTTTTTTTTTCTTTCCTTTAGAGTTTAATAAATTGTGAAAGTATTCTATTCTTGTCATAACTGAGCTAGTTAGCTATAGCATAACGTTGCAAATAAAAGAACTTAGAATTAGATTCTCTTACCAATTATTAATTAGGTATTTGCCCCGCACATATTTGAAAAGAAAAACTTATTAATGCATTTTCCTAAAGTAGTGGAATCCCAATAAGATTATTTACTCATCTAGTAGGGCTTGTCATGCAATTTCGTGCTAAAAGCTAATTTGCTACCCCAGAATAAGTGACAATAAAACAATATATTTTCAATCCATGAGTTACATGCCACTTACTTTACTTAGCAATACTTCAGTTATGAGGTACAAATTAAACACCTTGCATTTAATTTTATGTTCTCATTTTTTTTTTAAATTATATTCGTTAATTGTCTTTAATACTCTGTGAATGGCAGCCACAATGAATATGACCTTATCCAAGAAATTGTTGAAGTGGTCTCAAAGTCTAAACTAAATCAGATGGAATTATATGTTGCTAAATATCCAGTTGGAATAAAGTCTCGTGTAGAGGATTTAATAACATTTTTAAATATTGAATCAAATGAGGATGTTTACATGGTAGCGATCTGCGGTATCGGTGGAGTAGGAAAAACTACAATCGCAAAAGCTACTTATAATCAAATTTTACATCATTTCAAAGCAAAAGTTTTTCTAGAGAATGTTAGAGAGAGGTCAAAGACAACTGAAGGCATAATTTGTCTACAAAAGATACTTCTTTCTAAGATCTTAGGGGATAGGAATTTGGAAGTGTGTAATGTATCTAGTGGAATCGCCATGATAAATGAACGTCTTTGCGGAAAGAGGGTTCTTATCATTCTTGATGACGTGGATAATTTGGATCAGATAGAAAATTTGCTTGGAAAATGTGATCAGTTTGCTCCTGGAAGCAGAATCATTATGACAACAAGAAATAAACGCCTGCTTGTTACTCTTGGAAATGGTATTTCAACCTATATATATGAGGTTAAGGAATTAAATGAATATCAAGCTATTGAACTCTTTAATATGCATGCCTTTGGAAGTAACGAACCCAATGGAGATTATTTGGAACTTGTGCACAAGGTTATACATTATGCCAAAGGCCTTCCACTAGCTCTAGTAGTAATGGGTGCTGATTTGTGTGGAAGATCTAAACTTGAATGGGAAAATTCTATAAAAAAGTATGATAAAATTCCCAATGGAGATATTCAAAAGATATTGAAAATAAGTTATGACGGATTAGATGAAAATGAAGCGAATATTTTCCTTGATATTGCATGCTTCTTCAAGGGATATTGCATGAATTATGCTAAGGTTGTGGATATACTAGAAGATTGTGATTTAGAACCAAGAGATGGTATTTCAAGACTTATTGATAAATGTCTTGTGACTATTAATTATAATAATGAATTGTCAATGCATGATTTGCTACAAAGAATGGGTAGAGAAATTGTTCGACAAGAATCACCACAAAATCCAGGAGAACGTAGTAGACTATGGTGTTGTGAGGATGTTCTTTACATACTAACTGAGAATATGGTATGAGTTGTTTTTATTCATTTTCTCCCTTTTTTTCACTTGAAAAATATAATCACTTTTTTTCCCTTTTAATGTGGAGGAAATTTTAATATTCTCAAGATGATTTTTTTTTTTAATTTATTAGGATAAATTACATATTTCGTCCATAATTTAGTAAATATTATATTTTAATTTGGTAATTTACTTTTTTTTTTTAATCAGGCGTTGAATAAAATTCAAAGCATAATGTTATATTCGCCTAAGCCGATAAAGTTGCACTTAAAGGCACAAATATTTCGTAAGATGAAAAATCTTAGATTGCTTACTATTCATAATGTACATTGCTCTGGACATCTTGAATATCTTCCCAATGGATTAAGGTTGCTTGATTGGCATGAATATCCATTACCTTCGCTTCCATCCCTTTTTTCTCCTAAAAATCTGGTTGTACTCGGCATGGCCAGTAACCAATTAAAGAAAACATTCGAGCGGGTATGGTCTTTTATATATATATTTTTTCTGGATAAATACTTTTTTTTTTTTTTTTTAAGTTTAAAGTATAATTTAATTTTTGAATTTTTTTTCATCTACAGGTTTTAGCTTTCAAAAACATGAGATATGTGGACTTCAATCGGTGTGAATCCATTAGGAAAATACCTGACTTATCAATGAGCCCAAACATAAAGGAATTGAATCTTAGTTATTGTAAAAATTTAGTTGAGATTGATGACTCCGTGGGGCGCCGTCTTGATAAGCTTGAAGTGTGGAACCTTTCGCATTGCGATAAACTTGAAACTCTTCCGAGTTGTCTCACGATGAAATCTCTAAGAACTCTTCATCTTAATTTCTGCAAAAGCCTTAAGAAGTTCCCTAATATTTCGCAAGAAATGAAAAGTTTAGTGGAGTTACATTTGAAGGATACTGGAATTAGTGAATTGCCTCCGTCATTTGGGAATCTCACTGGGATGATTCGGTTAGAGCTTGGCAACTTGGAAGCGGGAGCGGGACGTTTACATCTTCCATGTAGCATCTATAATTTACAACGTCTTGAGCTTCTGTGTCTTTATGGCAATATCACGTTTTTGAAGGACGTGGAGCTACTGCGCAATTCTTATGGAGGCTCTTCCAAATATGCTTTTCCAAGCTTGTACAAATTATCTCTTGCTGCTGTTCCAAATCCCTCAGAAATAGATTTTATTTTGACTTATTTTTGTCCCCCCTCATTGGGATATCTATGGATCCGTGACAGCAAAATCGTTACCTTCCCAAAAATCACTGGCAAATTGAGGTCTTTAGAACTTGTGAATATTAAACTTTGCTATGAGCTTCGAGAAATTCCATGCCTTCCACAGAGTGTAAGATCTGCACAAGCAAGCGAAATATTCGTTCAGGTATTAAGAAACCGTTTCTTTTACCTTCACAAGTACTACTTGTCGATTAACTTTGCTAAAATGTAGTAATTTGTTGAATTCTCTAATTGCATGCAGATTCAAGAAATGATAAGGGTTCCACCAAATCTTCCACCATGCCACATGTTAATAGTTCCACACCCAAACTCACCTTCTACAATATCCACTGCACTTGTCCCCTCTCTTGCTGAGTATAACTTTGTGTTAGATGGATACGGCGGGGATGAGATTCCAAATTGGTTTAACCACCAAAGCAATGAAAATTCAATATCATTCTTGATTGGTCCAGAATTTCCAACAATTGCTCTTTGTGTTGCGATTGAAATAACTCCTACTGAAATAGTAAAGGCTCGTAGTTGCTATTTTGATTGTCACGTCTTCATTTCCATCAATGGTAGTAAACGACCGTTCGAAAGAGCAAAGTATTTATATGAACATTTTAACCAGCTGGTGTTTTGTTGTAGACCTCAGAGCTCATTGCAGAAACTATTTGTGGACTTGAATCTAGGTGATCGGAATCTTGTTCAGATTTTCTGTCAAACCTCTCTTGATGCTGGAAAAATTGCTCCTGTGATTACAAGGGTAGGGGTCCATGTAGAATGTATTTGCTCTCCTCAAAAATCCCGAGGCTGTCAAATTTCAAAGAGCATTGTACAGCGAAACAGGTGGAGACCGTCTCTTCCCCATGGTTCAAGTTTCATCATGCGTAGACAGTACAATACCAAGCAGCCAACTCGAAGTACCTTTTTTCAACCATTACTAAAAGCACGAATAGTCAGCAAAAAGAGAACAGGCCCTTGGCTCAAACCCACTGCCAGTGTCCGAAGGAGGTAGGCTCCACTTATTCAACAGGACCAACTTCAGTGCATTCAAGCAATTCGGATAGTCCGATTATCTCAAGAGCTTTGAATGGTGGCGGGTCATCCTCGGTTTCTATGTCTTCTAATTCATGGCTTTCTTTGGATGTGACAAATTGGTCTGAATTTGATTTTGGATTGAATCAACCTTTGGTGATGGGTTTAATATGGGTTCCTCCTCTTAAAACGATGATTCTGACTTCAATCCATTTCCACAATCAAAGAAAATGAGACCCTCTTGATCAAATTTCAACAAAAACATTGGAAGGTACTATAATTACTTTGAAAATGTTTTCCATTGTATCATCTTCGTTTGATGTCATTTGTGTCTGTTGTTACATTAACATATTCAGTCCATAGCTCATTGATTCTAATTTTTTTGATTGCTTAACCTTTGTTGAGGTGCAGCAATTCTGTTTTTGGTGTGATTTGGGTTTGTTTCTCTGAATATGGTCAATAACTTGCAGTCAATGTATGTGGAGCAGAGGAGCTTTAACTATCCGGCCATCTACATTCCTTTTTGCTCTCTTCCAAAAAAGTAGAAAAACAAAAAAAAAAAAAAATTCTGGATTTTGACTTAATTTTTTTATAAAAAAAATTACAGTTTGGAACACCATGGAGGACCATTGATGACGAACAAGGCAGCAGCATTGAGTGCGAGGTATTTGGCTTTGCAAATACTTGATTGATTGGACTGGTCTTGATGGTCTTTTTTCTTTTTTGCTTGTTTCTGGAAGTGATTGTAATTTTATTTAATTTGTTGCTTTTTTAACAAAATAAGAACTAAATGCATTATGACTGATTTAAATTATATTGGTTATGTTTTAGCTTGTGGTGAGGTGTTGTCAAGAAGTATCATCTATTTTTAATGAATAAAAATTAATTACCAATTACATGTTACAACGAATAGCCTTGTCCTCGCAAGTGTATTCAAGTAAAGATCACTATGAAATGTTTTGATGAATGAATAATTATCTCCATGAAGATTTTATTGGGACCTAATAGATTTATCAGTCCCGATAGTGAATGTCTAAGAATGAGCTCGACATCAAGTGTCATCAACAATGCATCATAACCTCATTGATTTGTTATGAAACCAGGTACTTAGAGGGAATAGTCATGGACTTGTTGCTGAGGCTTGGAATGAAATGGTCAAAACTATTCAATGGGACATTGGTCTCATCATGACAAAGATGCTCTGAGGCATAGATACAAACATTTGAGAAGGCAATATAATGACATAAAGGTTCTTCAATAGAGTGGGTTATCTTGGGATGAAACAGGAGAAATGGTAACTGCTGAGATTATGTGGATTCTTATACCTAGATGAATTGCCATTTATCCATTCTTGTATCACTAGATAATTTGTTGCTCTATTATGTTGCTTATATATAAACAAATCTAGGTGCATCCTGATGCTTGGTCTCATAGAAACTAATATGTTCAAGTTGTCACAAATTGTTGTTGTATATGTTGAAGGGGTTTCTAACGAAGCTGCATAATTTCTTCATGCAATGCAAATTTCAACAATGAAGACCCAATTTGATGATTGGAATGTTTCTTGTTTCAGCATTGAGATCTTCGCATAATTTAAGAAGGTTATTTTTTGCTTATATTGGCTTATTTTCATTGTGTTGTTCCTTTACCTACAATATCATTTGCATTATCTCAATTTTTTTCATTGCTATCCAAAATCTGATGTTGTAGAATTGATAATTGTGCTTATTTCTACTTGATTTATGGAAATCCAGCTTCTGATGGAGGGTATAACCATGTGGGTCAAGATATTGGATGCATGTAATGGAGTCGGTGAGATTTTCTTTTCACAAGCCTATAACAGGCTACAGCATTTGGTGAGATTTTTGGATTCTTTTGAAGGTGCAAAATTTCAAATAACTCTCATAAGTTTCAAATTAAGTTCTTATGAATAAACATACCATAATAGAACTCTACCAAATTTCAAATATTTGTTTTTGATACACGGAAATGACAACACTGATGAAAGGAAATATTACTAAAGTCACACCCTAGACACACTCTAGACACCACTCAGGACTATCGGCTGGGACTGACTCTCTCTCTCTCTCTCTCTCTCTCTACTACCTGTAGTTAGAAAGGATATGTACATTCAATTTATGACTTCCCAGATAAGTTATTAGCATTTGCATAATTATTCTAGCATAAGTTAATGTAAAAGTTTTGACTCAGTATTGTTGTCATAAGTTTTAATTTCCCAATAATGCAATTACTGCATTTAGATTTCCTGAAAGTATCGTGTAAAAACAGTGAAATCTCCCCATTTCCAGTAATGTTTGAGATTGATGTTGTTAAACAATTTGGAACAAAATAATTGTTCGAATTTTTCTTTGGTACCCTTGAGAATAAATTTTTGCATGTAACGAGAGTTATTTTGAAGTTGTAGGTGAAGAGGGTGACTAATTCTTCACTCATAGTGTTTCTCATGGATTATATTAACCTTGAGTTAGAGCAATTGCACAGAAGAAATACAATTGGTCCTACATGCAATCCTCAAGCTTCAACCAAGATGATTGCAACATGCAGTAGAAGATTTGGCGTTTTGGGTGGCAAAGATGTACTAGAAGATCAAAATTTATGCTTGATGAATGACTTTGCTGGTGATGAAATTTGCCAAAAAATGACAGCCAATGATGATCTTTGGGAAATCTTATATCAAGGTGACATGCTTTCTCATTAGTAATGTTGCTATGATAGAGGATTTTCCTGTTTTGTTTCCTCTGGTTGTCATTAAAGATTCCCTACAGCATGGACGTGTGCACACACACACACTTTTCTTTTTTAACATATATTTTTTCCCTTGATGAAATGATGTACACTTTCTTCATGAAGTAAATAAAATGTTATTGGGTAACATAGGTTGTATAACATAAGTCATATTTATCATTGAACTTTGAACTGGATAATTTTGAGTAGCTTTCATTTTAAAATGGCATTTTGCCTGAGCATTCGGATGCAATTGCATGCAGAGATAGGATATCAGATTTGTGATTTGGGATTGATTTATAGTATTGAAATTCAAATGGTAGATCAAGATATTTGGAGGTAAAAGTGGAGATCAAGCAATATTCATCCTGGGAGTTTGAAAATCTTATCAGAGAAAAAAGAAAATCTGCAACTTTTTAAGCCCCAGCATGTTCTCAAAAAGTTCACAGAGTGCCATCAAGGAGTAGTTGAGGAGAGGCCATGTATACTCAAAACATATGTGAATATTGAGGAGTTGGGGAATCTTGCTAGCTGGTATAACCCTAGAAGGAAAAACGTTATTGACTTTAATTTCTTTTGCACTTTTTAAAGAGTGATTTACATAAGCACTCTCTACTTATAAATTGTAAGAAAAGATAGAAGGCTCCATGTAATTTGTCCAAATACTATATAAGTCTCTGTTTTGCAGGTAATTGGTACTTATGTGGGCATTGCAACTGTTGGCATCTTCGTCCTGTGGTACACTCAAGCTTCATTTATGGGTATCAATCTTGTCAGTGATGGGCATACACTAGATGTTCAATTCCTTGAACGCCCTTTCCAAACACAACAGCTTGGTCAAAACGCCACCTTGGAGGAACCCTTGGCTTTTGGTTGCTATATCAGTCTCATTTGGACTTCACTGCCTCATACTCTATGTCCCATTCCTAGCAGATGTGTTTGCTATTGTGCCATTGAGTTTGAGTGAGTGGATTTTGGTCATCTTGGTTTCGGCTCCTGTGATTCTTATTGATTGATGTGGGAAGGAGTCAAAGATGGATAACAAAGGAAAAGATGGCATGACAAAATTTCAGGCTCAATATTCTTGTGGAAGTAATTTCTATCAGGTCACAGATTGGGAGGTCCATTCTGTGTTATGTTAAATAACAATTCTTTCTTAAATTTAGGCTTTTATATTAACAAGTACACACTGGTCACATGTATTCATTAACATCTGGAAAAAGTGTTAGTCCAAGTCTTGTTTCATGGGTGATCTCCGGCGTCAACTATGCTAAATTTTGTTTCATTCTTACTATGAGGTTACAAAACATTGTGTTTATGGCTCTGGTTTGACAAATTCTTCTATGGGCCCATTTGGGATTCACTCTATCTCACAAAATTTTTTAATCCACAAAATTTTTCTTTCAAATTTTTTAATATGTGCATATAATTTATGAAGCTGTCAGAACCATTTGTAACGTGACCAATAAATACTGTTTGCATGATTCTATGCTTTTAAAATCTAAGTTAGCATCTAGGATGCATGGACATGGTAAGTATGATATGGCAATACAAACCATTTTTAAAAAACTATAACATAATACGGCTGATAGGATATTTTTACTACATGAGTATGGTACAATATCCAAAAAGAAGTATATGTGCATCCTAGGTTAGGATAGCCCTATTACAATATCCAAAAAGAAGTATATGTGCATCCTAGGTTAGGATAGCCCTATTTAAATGATACAAATTAAAAAAAAAAAATGTGAGTTTCAGTTAGTTTAATTTGTAAAGTCTCTTGCTATTAAATAAGAGATTTAAGATTTGAACTCTGCGTATATAAAAAATCGATTGATATCTTGACCAAATGATAAAAAATAATTGACTAGATAATAAAAAATAATCATCATAAGGTAGATGTCATAAGTTAATATTCAATTAAATTTATAAAAATAAAAATAAAAATAAAAATAAAATGATGCAATAAAAAATACACGTTAATCTTAATTTGTTAGAATTCATAGATAAGGGTAAAAAAGGCTTAAATTTCTATTTATAGTTTGCTTTGTTTTTAGCTTCGAATTTTATGTCTTTGTTTTGTTGTTGTTTTTTTAATATATATTTTATTTATTAATTTGAATTTAACAAAGCTAATTTTTTTCATATAAAAAAAAACTATCTTTTAGATTTTGTCACACATTTAACATAAAGTATACCAAATATTATATATTTTAATAAACGCTATACAAATAAGCTATTGAAAACTATAAGGTTCGCATAATGATATAAATATATCAAGCTTAAAGAATTCAATATGTTTAATAAAAATTTGAGACTCAAATATATATATATATATATATATATATAATGGCTCCAAACATGCTATCAAGATATACAACTAATTAGCTAAGAGCTTTGTAACTCAACTAGTTAGTATATCCTGATATTTCAAATAAATATATCCAGGGTTTAAATCATCTCAGCTCCAACTATAGAATTATTTAAAAAAAAAAAAAATGATATACAACTGATTATTTATGCTTGAATTAAAGATTTTAGTTGCTGTAACTAAAGTTATTCTAAGAACATTTTAAACTAATGAACAAAAGAGAATGTGATCAAAATTAAGAATTAAAAATAAATGAAGATTTAAGACAAAATATAAATTATAAAAACCATCATACTCTTGTATTCCATAATCATTTCTTTGTACTAAATAAACTTTCTAAGATACAAACCAATGTTTCTTTCAATAAAAGAATAAATATACGTCTGAAAAATTCTGTGGTAAGGGTATGGTACACACGATAATCATAATCATGAATTTCCAAGTGTTTTAATATTCACTATTCCTTCAAAAATATAAATAAAATGTTAAGATTAAAACACTTAAAATAGACTATTCTAATCATAGTGAATACCATATCCTACAAAGGAGAAAAGGGGGAGGGGGGCGAGGGGGAGGGTGAAGCATTATACAAAGGGGTGTAATGTATGACTATTTCGTTTCAATAATGAATTTTATAATAAAATTAATAAGATTTGTGAAAATAATAATTGATTTTATATGGAATTAATAAAATATATCCAACACAATTTTGCAAAGCTAGTATTGCCATGTAAAAGGAACATTGCCTCCTATCCGTTGAGCACATAGCCACACTCATGTCTGTGTATCGTATATTTGTTCCATTGGTGGGTTTTCCATGAAAACATCAAATGCTTGAAGCTGGACACTGGCTATAACTAATGCTTTGCTATGCCAAATGGGCTTTGCAAAAAGAAACCATCCCAGCTGTAATTAGTTGAGCTATCAGTATCCCCCACAGTAGTGCACATGGTAGCTTAATCCCAAATTAAGAAATACATTGATATCATCCTCCTTCAAGTTCAGATTCACAATCAATTGCATTTCTCTGAAGCTTCATCTTTGTATAAACTTCATCCAGTAAAGTATATATTTCATCAATTCCTGGGTGTGACCTATCCCCCACAATGAATTTATGAATTTGGCCTCCCTCTTCAATGAAACTATATCCTGCTGCCTTTGTAATTTGGCCACCCTTCATTAACTTCCTTAGCTTTGCAACTCCATCCCATTGGCCTGCCGATGCATAAATATTGGAAAGAATGACATAGTTCCCTGGATTCCATGGTTCAAGTTCAAAGAGGGAATTGGCTGCTATTTCAGCCAGCTCAACGTTGCCATGGAAACTACAAGCCCCCAGAAGCGTACCCCATACAACAGAATCTGGTTTCATAGGCATATCTTGAATGAGATCATAAGCTTCTTGCAATTCTCCACAACGGCCTAGGAGATCAACCATGCATCCATAATGTTCTAATTTGGGAGTGATATGAAATTTTGTCTCCATTGATTCAAAGAGTTGTCGGCCTTTCACAACCATGCCTCCATGAGTACATGCTAAGAGAAGTCCCACCAATGTAACATCATCAGGTACTTTTCCTTCTCCCTGGTATAAGGTCACAAAACACAAAAGTGATAGTGAGAGCCTAAACGCTTATGTTTGCAACATAGTAATTTCCAAAACTAGTAATTCATTAAGGTAGGAATGCTAACCAAAGAGACTGCATACCAGCATTTTATCATAAAGCTCAAGAGCCTCGTTGCATCTTCCATGGACAGCCAAACCCATGATCATTGAGTTCCAGGAGCACAAATTTCTGTGGCGGCCAATCTCATCAAACACACACCAAGCCACATCAATTTTTCCACACCTTGCATACATTTCCAATACAGCATTGGCCACATACAAATTCTTGAATAACCCATTTCTTCTTGCATATGCTTCTATCCTCTCGCCAACCTCCAATGCCCCAAGATTCGCACAAGCTGGAAGAACACTAGCTACAGTCACCTCATTAGGCTTCACACATTTCTCCTTCTCCATATTCAAAAACATTGCTAAGGCCTTAGCATACTGTCCATTTTGCGAGTACCCAGATATCATTGCAGTCCAGGAAACCACATTCCTAGAAGGCATCAAGCCGAACAATTCTAGAGCACCTTCCATATAGCCAGACCTGGTGTAGCCCGCAATGATTGAATTCCAAGTGGGTATATCTCTTACTCTCATTTCATCAAATTTTTGGCGTGCTGAGGCCAACATCCCCAGTTTTGCATACATGTCAACCAAAGCAGTCAAGGCAAATATGTCAGATTCAAAACCAGACTTGAAGAAATGGGTGTGGAGCATTTTGCCATGGTGAGGGGATGAGAGGGAAGCGCATGTAACAAAGAGAAAGGTGAAAGTGTGCTGGTTTGGTGGACAGCCTTGAAGGCACATCTGGGAGTAGAGGGACACGCATTGGTAGTATTGTCCATGACAAGAATAGGCTTGAATAAGCTTGTTATAGAGAAACACGGTTGGCTTAGGAATAACATCGAACAGTTTTCGGGCATAAGAAAGGTTTGGGATTTGGAGAGAGTTGGCAATGAGGGTTTTGGTGTAGTCTATGCCATTTCTAAGAGTGTAGGCGTGGATTTTTTTCAGTTGGTTCATATCACATTTAAGTTGTGTGGCGTTATCCCACTAGACACTAGTAATCTAATATCAATATATAACAATAGTAGCAGAATTTGGGTTTAGGCAATATTGTCATGGAATGGTAGCCCAAGTAGGTCAAGGAGAGTGGCTTTGGGATTGGGGGCCGAAGGGCTTTTGTTTATTTTCTTCATGTTTTTCTCTCAGGCCTTTTTTATTTCTTGGGTGGCGGGAAAGAAAGGAATTATTTTTGGGTTCATTTCCGTTCTTTAAAAAAAGGCTAGTTATGGTTTTGAGTCTGTTAGATGTTGCTACTTGTTTTTGGTTGCCAGTAGGTGCCCTAGTGGTGTTTATGGTTATATGTTTAGGATCCTTGACATTAGCTCTATGTTTCAAATCAATTTAACATGAAGGATATTTTGAGAATATAATTTTGCTAGCCCATCTAAGTTGGCACTGCAGTGTTAGCCAATTGCACAACAGGGAAAAAACATTTGTGCATCTTGGCTTGCCATACAACCAAAATCAAATTTAGACAGGGTTTAATAGTCAAAGAAAACAAGGTTATTAATTTGAACACCCTTTCGAAGTCCAAATAATAGGGTTTTAGTGGTTGAAGAAGAAAAAATATAAAGGCCAAAAATCCAATTCTATATATTTTTTTTACTTTTTTCATTATACACAACAATCACGAATTTGCATCCTAGTAATGGCAAAGAATCCAATTCTAATACAAAAATGATCTCATTTTGGCTAACTAGTCAGCCATTGGTGGCAAAGACTTGATTTTTCTTCTTCCACCGGTGAATCAATTGAGTGTCAATGTACAGACACAACACATCCCATGGCGTGAAATACAAGCCACAGTTAATTTACTACCTGTCCACACTCCAGAGGTCTAATTTCTGGACAACAATATTGACATCGGATTTAGGTCACCTTTGGGTGGGGTGGACAAAGTAATTCACAATACGTGAACTCAACTTTGCACTTACAGATCACACGATCAATCTGGTTTGTCTTCTTAGCTGCAATATGACGTGCCAAATCACAGCAGGGAAAAGAGGTATGCCCTGCCCTCTTCCAGAATTGTAAAGGTTCGCATGCCTAGCGACGCACTTCTTCCTGCATCCTTTTGTTCATTCTTGCAGAGTTGGAGCACGAAACCAAGTTTTGTGCCTTAACTTCAAATCCTCTACCTTTTAGAAATACGAAGACTGATCATGAAGCACATTTAAGTGAGCAAGTATTCTTGCTGCCAGAGACTTCACACTACCACTTCCCCGCTGTGTTAAGTCAACTAAAGGCATTTGAGCTAATGCTCCATACTTCATTTTGAAATCAACCAGCCGGAAAATCCTTTCTAGAGCATGTATAGCCTTCTCCTGCAAGCTGGGGGAAGGGGAACCAAGAAATTTTATTATTGGTGGTATGGCATTTGCTTCTCCAAGCACCTTACTACCACTCTGCAGCCTCTCACCTTCAATTAAAGTCAACAGTGCATCTAAAGAAGCCTCACAAGCTCCAGGATCGTGTTCCCCAAGAATTCTGACAAGTGGTCTCACAGCATCACCCTCTATAAGGCAAAATGATGACTCAATACTACATATTCCTCCATGAACTGGGCAGACAGTTTCCGGTGGAGCCGAGAAACACAAGAATCCCTTACGCTTTGGTATCAACCTGCTTAGCACAAGTGAGCTCTCAGAAAACCGACAAAGAGAAATTGCAGCACGTTTTTTTGTCAAGGTAGTTCCAGACTCTAGCAACTGTACCAAAAGAGGTATGATGCCAGTTCCAGCAGCACTCTTTTGCCATTCCAAGTTTGTTGGCACAACGAAACGACATATGGCTCCAACAGCATTCTCTATCAATTGATTTTTATAGGGATTATTCTGCTTGCCATTATGGAGGTGGCTGAAAATTATTGGAAGTGCCCCAGCATCCAGAAGCCACTGTGTGATCTGGGTTAATTCTGGAAGGTTAGAGACAATTCCCATAACAGAAGCAATCTCTTCTTCATCTTTAGAAGATTTGATGATCTTGAGTAAAGTCTCAATGCATTTCTGATTTACATGCTCCACCAGTGTGACTTCATCACCGCCTTCTGTCAAGCAACAGAATAGTTTTACAGCATTTGCTCGTACACACAGGTCATCATGCTCGCACAACTGAACCAAAACTTGTACAGCCGCACACTATAAATGTAAACAAACTAGTTAGGGTATCTCACAGGATTTACAACATCGAGAATAAGCTACCATTTGGTAACGGTATAATCCAGATGAATAATGGGATAGATAAAATAACAGAAATAAAACAAAATCCTCAAAGTCATTCTCCATCTTCACAAAAAAACAGATAGCATCTCCCCTAAATATTAAATTCTAATAAATGACAAATTTATCTGCTTGAATAGAAAGATGATATATAAAACGAGCTTTATTTATTTATTTATTTTTTAAATACATGTTTCATAAAAAGGTTAATACATATTTGAAACTTAAATTAACACATCAAGAAAAAAAAAATTTGTAATTTCTTTTATTTTATTTTATTAAATTTCATATCATAATATAAATTCTAATAAATGACAATAGTTGTTCAAACTTTTAGGAGTATGTTAACAACCCAACTAGTTCAAACTTTTTGGAGCATTTTGTTTTTTGGCTAAGTTGCAACAATTGGGGTGGAGGATTTGCACCTTGGACGTTTCTTTTGGAACCGGTAGAAGGTGTCAATTGAGTTATAAGGCTCTTGGTAAACGTTTAAGGGCACGTTAACAATAAAAAAAAAAATACTAACATTTTATAAATGTCACAATCAATAAGCCTAAACAGAGCATGTTACCCACCAAATAGTTCAAAGTTTTCAGGAATCAGGGTTAAGAAAGCTTGCAAACACTAATGGTTGATATTGGCAATAACAATAAACGTTTCAGGAGCCAGGGTTAACAACCAAGTAGTTGATAGTGTCAATAACAATAAAGCATGCATGTCATTGCATTACAAGAGAAAGCATTACAAGAAAGAGCTTCAATTTCTGTCATGTCGCCTAGACAAACCACCTAATTTTCCGTATAATGACACTCAGCAACTGGTGGAAACTAGACAATTCTTAGTCACCAAAGCCTGCCAATAGTTGGTTGAATGCAATGGTGAAGCCAGGATTTGACTTGGGGGGGAGGTGGGATTTATACTTGACACACATATACACATTTAATACCCTCCTTCTCCATATATATATATATATGTGTGTGTGTGTGTGTGTGTGTGTGTGTGTGTGTATCATAAGAGGCAATTTGGAAAACAAAAGGCCAATCATGTGAATACTAAGTGATATTTTAATGCAAGAAAACCCAAATAAGAGATAGCATATTTGTTATATTGTGTTTATCTGTTAGTGTTGTTTTACACATGAAAGTACTTTTTTTTCCAAGTGTTTAAAATCAAATTTCTATATACAATTTACAAGGATTTCTGGCAACTAGATAAAACCCAAGTACAACTTACCTAAATTTATGTTAGTTTGGTTAGTTTGATAGTTTAATAATATTCAAATTATAAAAGCTTTAAAACTATCATGGACATCTTTGCACCTTGAATTTATAAGTTTAATCTAAAAATAAAATAAAAATAGTGAAGTTGTTATGCAATAATCCCCACAATTAATTGCTTTACACAAATTTTTTTTTTATTTTAATTTTATTTAATACCTATTATTTCTTTATTTCCCCTTTCTCCTATCCTTGTTTTCCATTTACAGATCTTGAAGCTTAATATATATTGATAAAGTAGGAATTAAAAAAAAAAAGTTTGAAGTATGAAAAGGATAACTCTTTAGATATGATAAAAAAATAAATGCAAGAGGAAATCTATTATGAAAAAAAAAAAAACATATTGAAAACTGATGTTTTCACCCATAATGGGCCTTAATTACCAATTTTATTAATTTACCAATTAATAATTCCGAGTATTTAATTAATCAAGTTTATTTAATTAATCAAGTTCAAGCACATCATGGATAAAAGAATTCACAACAGAAAAGAACAAAAACTCACAAACACAAAGAAAATGATTTGTTCACGAAGTGAAAACCCAATCGGAAAGAAGCACTCCGAGGCCAAATCCAACTCACCAAATCCACTATAAAGTATGTTGCGATACAAACTAACTTACTAGACCTCCATTACAAGTAAAAGGCACTATTGAACCAGCCTTTAGTCTGATTCACTGATTAAGTGCCGCAAGTCAATCGCTGACTGCCAAACCAATATTTTGGTTACTTCAAAGCCACTTGATGATTTTCCAATGTCTCTGTCGTTTCACAACAGCACTCCTAGTCTCCTACAACACAGGTGGTGATCTGGTATTTGGGTGGTAAAGTCTCCTCTCAAGTATAAGACAACTGGAGAGAGTGAAAGACAATTTGGCTTTGGTAAGGTTTTCTCAATCAGATTCGTGGCCATCTTTCTATATTTTTATATTAGGGTTATTTTTTTCTTCTTATAAGGTGTAGAGTTTGAGGTTTGAAAGGCTACACAGACGCATGAAAACTAAGTTGGGTGGCTTTCCTTAACAAGTTTGCTTGACCAAACATCAGGCGGAACTTTTTGTTTGACAAATTTTTGAACTGCTTCATTTCACTAAACAGACCTTGATTTCTATTAACTGAAATTCTGTAAAACTTGCACAATGACAACTTTCATCTGACTACAGCCTCACTCACACCAACCAATCACAAATGAGCATAAATAACAATTACAAAGAAAGTTTTGCAATGATTACAACCAAATTTGTCACGTAATTAGCCAACACCAAAAATACCTAACAAACACACACACACACAACTAAAGATTATTGGGTGAGGACAGGGGGACAATAGCCTCCCCACAAGCCTCCCAAGCTCTGCCATTTCTTGTGCACTTATAATCGGAGTTGGCTTAGCTTGGTCTGGCTTATTGTACAGATCATGATACTCTTATGCTTGGCCTCACGTTATTCAGTTGTCATTTTATCAATTTTAGGACGAACTTTTTCCTTCCGAGAAAACTTTAAGGTGGGACCATTTCCTTAATGGCCTTCTGAAACTTGGCACTTTCACTGCCAACATTTCCTTAGACTGGCCAGCCTTTGGCAGTATCCCACCTTTTCATAGAAATAAAAACATGTTTCCAATAAGATGAATACCTGTGATAACTTTGTCTTGATAATTGGAGCAGAAGGGGATTGGCACAAGGCCTGGAAGGTTTGGATAATGCTTTGTTGTATTTCAGGCCCTGTCAAGTTGATTAAAGAGAATAGCATGAAAATATCTTCATCAGATTCCAACAATGAAACCGGAATCTGGCTAGATTCTTGAGACACAGTTGATGCAGCTAGATGCATAATTGTGCCAGCTGCATGTTCACGTAGGCTAGAAGATGATATGCTATGATTGAAGAGACTGTCAAGTAATGGGCGCACTGCAGCTTCTTTAATCATTTGCAGGCCGTTTTTTGGTAAACTTGAGAGGTTCCGAAGAGCTTTAGCAGCTACATTTTTCATGTGAGTGTCACCATGCGAGACAAAGTGAAGAAGTGGGCCTAGCACACCCCCTTCAAATAAAGACTCTTTATTATGGTCAGTCAATTCCATTTCTGCCAAAGTTGTTGCCATAGTCAATTTAACATCCTCTGGTCCTGCATAATCAAATGAGGCCAAGTTATAGCATAACTGTGTTTCTTTATACATAAGCCCAAGCCTTCAACGACACAAATAAATCAAAGATGCAAATTACAAATAGTCACCAAAATTCACCTTCATATACCCATAACCAAATATTTTTGCAAAATTGATAGTCCTAATTTAAAATTTCTTAAACCTTATTCTATTGGTTTTCTAACAAATTAATGAAAATTAACTGTGTCATGGATTCTGTGAAAAGTCAGGATTTTTTAATAACTGTGAAATTGAATACATGATTTCTGGGTTTAAAATTGTGTCTTCAATACCAGATTTGTGCATTTTCACCGTTAACATGGCCAGGCTCACATGGCTGAATTTAAGAAAGTCCATGTGGAGACACAATGTCAGTCGTTTTGCTGAAATCTTCAGTTCAGAACATGGTTTCAGCAAAACTACTGAAATCATAAAATTTATGCTTTCAACTTTAGTTTCAGCACAAAAAAACGTGTCTCGAATTCATGTCTTCCTTTAAATTTTGAAAACAGTGCCAATACAACAAGAACTTTAAATCTTAGCAGGAATGCTTACTTTGATGACCTACCACTGGTCCATTGCTCTCCAGCCTCCAACCTTCACTCTCCCCCAACACCACACCACTCTATCACCTCCATTATCACTTCTCACCCCAATCATTGACTCCGTTTTACTAGGACATTGTCCTTCTGGCTTGGAGACCAGAAAATTGAAGAAATTTCCCTCTAGAGTCTCAATATCAAGGTAAAAGCACCTGCTTTTAATAGTTTATGTGCTTAGGACTTAAGTTGATGTGGGAAGTGCAAGGAAAGATTTATTTTAATTTAGTCTTCTTTGATTTGGAGTCAATTCTATTTGCATTGGTCAATTGTATTTTATTTTAGGTATTAGCAGTAATTAGGCTATTAGAATTTTATTTTCTAGAGTCAAGGTTATTTTTGTAATTCGAATTATTCAATAATTGGGATTTCTCAAATCATTTAGAATTAGGGAGATTGGGGAAGATAAGATATGCTGGAACCTGATAAGAAAAAGGGCTTTAAGGTTGGTACCTATTACCATCTTCTGCATGTTGCTGCTACCACCAGTGAGCAGTCCTTTCCTTGGAAAATCATATGGAGATCAAAAGCCCCTCCAAGAGTAGCCTTCTTTGTATGGAATGCAGTTTTGGGTAAAATTTTGATAATTGACAACTTAAGGAAGAGGAATATAAGAATTTCAGATCGGTGCTGTATGTGCAAATTTGATGGTGAATCTGTTTGATCACCTTTTGACTCATTGCCCTATTGCTTCAGATTTGTGGTACAAGATTTTGGTTTTGTTTGGAGTTTCATGGGTGATGCAAAATCTATTGTTGAGCTTTGCTTGTTGGGAAGGTCGTTTTGGTTGTCGTCAAAATGGTCATATTTGAATGGTTATCCCCCATTGTGTAATGTGGTGCATCCAGAGGGAAAGGCATAGAAGGAGTTTTGAAGACATCGAAAGTTCTATGCATGATCTTAAGTTGTTCTTTTTAGAACTCTTTTGGATTGGCTGTCAGCCACGAGGAATCTCTCTTTATATTCTATTATTGACTTGTTAGATTTATGCAATTTTTTTAATTGATTGTCTACCCCAGTATAGCTACGTGGGCGACTCATTTTTCTGATTTATATAATCTTATTATTTATATTTAAAAAAAAAAAAAAAAAAAAAGGTTTCCTAAGTCAATTATAATTAGGGTTTCCCCACAACAGTTATAATAAGGGGTATGGTAGTCTATATAAGCATAGTATTGTACTCCTATGGAGATGAGATTATTTTGATGTAAATAAAGTTTCTCATGAAATTGAATGTCCCAATGGTCTGGTCTGGTGTTGAATCTAGCCATAATACAGAACGGAAACGCAATAGGCTAGGTCTCATTCTAGCTTAACAAAGTCTTGAGTCTCTTGACGAATCAAGAAAATTGTCTAAACTCCACCAGAAATTTGAGAAATATTCAGAGAAATATTTTATTTCAGTCTACTGAAAACCAGTCTAGAAAAGTACATATTTATCGGAACCCTTTAAGGTTTCAATTAGGCTTCCTTGAAAGTAAAAATTAAAAAATACCCTTAAATTTCCTATGACATCCTGAAAGACTACATTACCCAAAGAAAATAGCTAAAATGAAATAACTAAAGTAGGAAGCATAGATCATTTGGGGTGCCATATGTGTCAGACACGCATCGGACGCTTGACACTCCTTGGATACTTCTACATGGGTGTCCCAGTTGTGTCTTTTTATAATATAAAAAAAAAATTAAAAAAAATGCAGGACACAACCGGGAGATGAGAACAAGAGGAATTGAATACCATTTCACAAAACAAAGAGAACATTCATGCTTTGAATAATAATATTGCATTTTAAAATTAATAAACATCTTGATCCTTGATTTGTATTCTAAATTCTGAATATACTTTAATAGTTACGAATTTGCTTTATTATCCATTATTACTCCTAATTTAATAAACAAATAAATTATTAATAATATATAGAAATAAAATATTAATTATTTCTCTTAAATTGATAGATGTTTAATATTATATGAAAAACAAATGCTTAACCATATATAAAAATTTAAATAAAAAAATATTTAATAATTAAATAATAAACGTATTCCCACCATACCCATGTCTTACTTTTTCAAAAATTGTGTCACTGCACCGGTGTCTGTATTCGTGTGTTGATACCCATTTTCATAATACATTATGATCCAATCGAGCCCGACCTCGTTGTGGGCCTAATTCATGTGTATATTATATTTTATTCGTTTAAACACGGCCCAAGCCCATGTTACATATTGGGAAAATTGAAGAAGTGTGGTTTGGAGGGTATAGATCGGTTTCTTTTGAACCTTTTGCATGAGCCCAGCATGCGTGCTACCAAGTGGGTAAGGAACACTGGTAGCACTTGAAACTTATAGAGGAGGTCTTGTACCCGAAATTTCCACCCCAAAAGAGCTTTTATGCTCTGGCTTATTGTGGCCCAAGTTTTCTGCTCTACACTTTTTTTGCCTAAAACACATAGCTGAACCTAAGTGGCTATCCTTGACTGCTACAACAACCAAATGCAAACTCCAAGGAGCTGCTATGTCTAGGAAACATCAGCCCACAAATTTAAGCCACTTCCATTTCCCAAATTATACAAAAAAGAAAGCCAACCCTCTTACCCAATTAAAGCAAATCTGACCATAACCTCTTTGATTGAAATCTTGGGGTTCAAAGCCTCTTTTATTGACCAAAGCAGTTACTTAGAGCACCCTAAACACAATATAAAAGGCCCTGATAAGATTCAAAAGCAACCATGTTTTATTCTTAGAAGCTAAAACTTTAGAGCAAAAGCCCATTCAGTCAACTAACAATCTCACAATTTGGAAGCTGGGGGGTGGAAATATGGATACAGGGAAACCTTTTCTCTCTTTATCACAACCTTTCTCAATTTCCTCTTCTCGCTGACTGTGAGTCGAAATTTCAGACCTCTGTTGTTTTTATGCATTTTTCAGCATTTTTGTTATTAACATTTTGATTTCTCTCTTGTTAAAGCACCATTAGCCTTTATTTACTAAATATTGGAATTTTGGACTTGACACTCTCCGCAAATAATCACTTCTAAAGAACCCTAGGGAGATTTGGGCCGTTCTTGCATTTTTGAACCTTGTCACAAAAACGTCTCTGACACCATGCAAATGCTTCCTAAACTTAGTTCTAAAAATAAGCAATAACAACAGAAATTATTTAATTACACGTCCTTATGCCTTTACTTCTGAATATCCTGCTTCTCAAGAAAATCCAAGGACATTTGTTCTATCCATCACTTTGATAGGGAGATGAATGTGGCTCAGTAGGCAATTACCATTGTCTATGATCAAATTCCAAACTTTTTGTTGGACTGAACACTGTGAATGGAAAATTCTACGATGCTGTGACAGATCTTCCTATTTGCTGGATTGACCACAGTGAATGGAAAATGCTATGATGCTGTGACAGCTCCTCCTACTTTGGAGTCAGGAGTTTACAGTCTACACCACACAGGAATTCACCCTCTTTGTCCGCAATTTCAGCATCTAGCAAATTATCATCACCATAACCCTCTTCTCCTAATTCTCCACCATATTATCATCACCATAACCCTCTTCTCCTAATTCTCCACCATATTCATCTGCATGATTTGCAAGATGTACAGGCTTACTTGCTGGACATGCATTTGAACTATGACCGGGCTCATCACACCGGTAGCAATGTTTTGCAGCAGGCCTGGTACAAGGGTTCTTAGCAGCATCCCAATTATTTACCCCACCAGTCTGCCTTGGAACAGTTCTACTGCTACCTTCAGTTCCTCACCTCCTTACATCTTATGAGCAAATTAGATCTTCCACAAGTTGTTTCTCATTTTCAAAATTATTATGAGGCAATTTAGAAGGAACCCGCTTGGAATTTTTTAGTTCAACTTGGTCGATGCCATTAACCTTTCTGCCTTTGATGCCAAATTATGAGCCTCATCTACTGTCCAAATAGGCTGCAAGTCCATCTTCTCTTGAATTGAGAACTTTAAGCTCTTAATACATCAAAACTATATATCACACTATCTGTTGCCACCTCCGATAATTCACAGCATGCTGCCAGGCAAACAATTTCCGTTTATTCAGCAACAGATCAAAGACCTTGCATAAAATTCTGATATTGCTAAAACAGGTTTTGCTCATAAACAGGTGGCAAAAATCTGCCCTTCAATAATTTTCTCATCCTCCCCATGTCCTCACTAGCCCCTTTTCCTTGCCACTAACGATTATTTTGTATATGATCCCACCAAATAGAAGCTCCACCTTTCAATCAGTATGCTACAAGTTTGACCTGCTTCTCATCCAGTACATCCAGCATCTCAAAAAAAATTTCAACTTTGTAGATCAAATCAAGGACTCAATATCAAGAGTCCCACTGAAACTAGGAATATCGACCTTGAGAGAATAATCCTCAGCCTCCCTATTACATCATGCCTCCCTTCAATACCCTTTGTATCCTCCATCTTCATCTTCAGAATCATCTGCATAGGCTAGTGGCCTACAGTGATTGACATGACCCTATTGACCACCAACTAGACCATGAGCATTGAACCTGGCACCATCGTCCTAGTTACCTTCGCGGTTCCTATTGGCATTAAGTCTCATAGCAGCTAGCATATCACGAATCTCTTAGATACTCTATTGTGGAGCCTGGAGTGCATCCCAAATGGCTTGTACCCCTTGCTATCCTTCAACACGGTTGTTACACTTGCACTGGTTGTTTGCCATACCAGATCGCTGAGAAGCTCTGATACCACCTAACACAGAATAGAAATGTAATAGGCTAGATCTCGTTCTAGCTAAACGAAGTCTTGATGAATAAAGAAACTTAAGCCTAAAATCCACCAGAAATTTGAGAAATTCTCAGAGAAGTACTTTATTTCAGCCTACTGAAAACCAGTTTAGAAAAGCACATATTTATAGGAGCCCTTTCGGGTTTCAATTAGGCTTCCCTAAATATTAAAATTATAAAAATACCCTTACATTTCCTACGACATCAAAAAAAAAAAAAAAACTAAATTACCTAAAATAAAAGAACTAAACTTAGGTATGAAAATAAGCAATAACAACAAAAATTATTTAATTGCACGCCCCTCTGCCTTGATTTCTGAATATTCTACTTCTCAAGAAAATCCAGTGACACTTGTTCTACATCAAGCCAGTCCTAGGTGCTAACTCCTAGAAATTTGCTTTTGCTTTTTCTTGGTGCTGACTCTAAGTTAGCTTGGGTGCTAATTCCTAGGTTCTCTATCTTTATTTTTCTTGTTCTTTACTTTTCATGTTGCTTTGTTTTGATTTATCCTATGTCTTAGGTGCTTCTACCTTGATATCTAGAGGAATTTTCTTCAATTTTCTCATCATCTCAGAAGGACGACATCATAGCAAAGTAGAGGCAATGGTTGGAGTGAGAAGAGATAATGGGTGGAGATAAAGTGGTGGGGGATTGAGGGTTGGAGGCCAAAAGAGCAAGAGAGGGGATTTTGGGCCATCAAAAAAAGGTTTCCAGCTAAGATTTAAAGTTCTCATTGTATTGGCATTGTTTCCAAAATTTTAAAGACATGATTTCAATAGATTTCTGAAATTGTTCAGCAAACAAGACATGATTTCCATATGAAAGGAATTTTTAAAATTGGCCAGATCAACCAGAAATCAGGCATCCAAACTGTTATATTTTACTATGAAAAGTGCCGTATTTTCACAAATAGTTTTTTAAAAATGATATTTTCTCACAAAAGCCCTTACTTTGTTTTCAAGAGGTCACTACAGTTCCAACTATAGTACAACTGGTTTCTTTTGAAAGTTGGATCACTCTAGGCAACAATACAAATGAGAAATGAAAGTAGAGATCTTATTAGCTATGTAACATATGATTCCCTTCAGAAAAAGCCTTATTTTTCTTTTTTTTTGCTTAAGTTTTGAACTTAATACTTTATTTCATCTCATGATTGACAATTAACTACAATAACTTGAATCTTATAATAACTCATAAGAGTGCAAGCAACACAGAATAACCAAAAGTGATGGATAAATTGGGTCTTTGTCAACTATCTAGTCATGCTCTACTTGGTTTCATTATTTCCCCGAAACTGTCCTTTTCATTAGATGGTTCTCTCTCTCTCTCTCTCTATATATGTGTGTGTGTGTGTGTGTGTGTGTGTGTGTGTGTGTGTGTGTTTTATTTCACAACTTTTCAAAACTAAGATGGATAACTATAATAGAAGGTGCTTAATTTAAAGGAAATGGTAGATTAAACTGTAACCTGGCTAGAATAGGGAAGATTCTTGACAAACCAACACGACATGAAATTGAATTAGGGAAAAAAAAAAAAAAGGTACCTGTGGAGAGACGCTGCAGCAAATGTCTAAAATAATTTGCTTTTGCCATCTGTATGATATTCTGGTCAGAGAATGAGAGATTCTCCAAGAGTGCCTGAGCATCTCTGGCAGCTTGACTGTCATCACTGCTAGACATAGTCACCAACAGCAAGATGCAACCTTGGACGTTTCCAATGCAGTCTCTTGCCAAATGACATTTTGATAATTCCAATAGTAATTCCACTGCTAACTTTCTTTCACCAACACGACGTCCAAGAGATCGAACAATAGATTCAATTGCATTATCAGCTTTTACAATTCTTTCCTGCATTTATTTATTCAGTTTTTGAGAAAAGTAAGATCTATGAAAAGCTTCCAAATTTCTAATATGAATCTATATTACAGCACAAGGGCATGGGCACATCTAGACCCCTAGTGAAGTGAATTAGGCTTGCCATTATGAGAGTTACACACACCCCCCCCCCCCCCCCCCCCCGGCGGCCCAAAAAAAATGTCAGCAATAATTTGTCAATAGCAATCTACCAAGTATCCAAATTTACTGCAATGTTAAACTATTGGACCCAATTCACATACTTATGGATCCAATATAGAAATAAAAGTGTTCATTAACAATTACATTATCTGCTATTCCTATATATAAATCTAATATATTCTTAGCATGCATGATCAAGTAACTAATAGACTTATCAAAACTGGGTTTTTCATAAGTTACTATGTCCAATCAGACAGAATCCAACTCCTTAATGACTTATAAATAACCCAGTTTTAATGAGAAGGGCAAGACTTAAGTACAATACTTATGTGCTATTCCTTAGATTGCCCCGTTAAAATTCTATCACGTGGATTTTTTCTCATGAGATGGAAGTGAATTTTTTAGTTAAGTAGCCACATGGTTGAATCTTAGGAGAGGAATCTAAAGAACAGCACTTAAAGTACTGTACCTAGGTTTTGTCCTAATGTGAGAATATAGCTAACTATTGTACTTCATTAATAGACAAGAAAGGAAGGGGAAAAACCAATACCATTTAAATTAAATATAGACAGACCTTAGCATCATCACTATCCTTTGCCAAAATGCAGAGGATGACAAGAGCACAATTCCTTATTTCACGATTTTTGGCAAGAAGTTGAATGAGAGTTGGTACATAGTCCTCCAATATTACCCATTCCCTGTGCAAGTCTCTTTGTTCACAGAGTTCCTGCAGCTGCTCCAGGCTTTGAAGTACTTCTTCCTCTTCTTCAAAATTGAGTTTTGGTTTGATAGAACCAATTGTAATCATAGTGTTTCTATCCTTCCATTCTTCTATTGATTGCCGCAAAGTTTTGTTAGGCCGTAAAATTGATGTGTCCAAAGACGTCATGGTCAGAGGACACAGTTTATTCCCATCAGCAAACCACTTTTCAATTGCCCTTCTCTCAAATGTCTGTCCTGAAGAAGTTTCCACAGGGTCCTCCATAACATCACGGGTGATTGGGCAGTAAAATGACTGAAGAGGTTCCAATGGTTGACTACCTAAGGATTTCCTCTTACTAAAATGCTTAATTTCTTTCTCCCTTGGAGAGGAAGTAGCATCAGCCCTTTCTAATAAAGCCATTATCTGATCCATTTGTATAGCTTCTGCCTCATCCTTCCTCAGCCGTGTACTTTCTATCTCATTTTTGAATTCTTCAAATTCCTTCTTCAATGCTGATCTCTCAGTTGGGATTCCAACAGCTTCTGCAATGAGAACCAGCAAACTATTGGCATAAGAACGATCAACATTCCTTTCCTGTATTCCTGACTCAATTTTCTCCAAAATCTCCTCCTCTGCCATAGCTGCCCTAAACTCAGCTCTCTGCATTTTGTCACAAAGCTCTCCAATCTCTTCACTAATGCCAGATGTAAGATCCAAAGAGGCCAAAGGAATAAGTTCTAATGCCCGGCTGATCTCTTTCACAGTGTCCTCTAAGCGCTTAACTATTGTCCGGCAATTCATTAAGAGATAGACCTTATTTCTCTTGCTGCACTCCAGAGTCAGCTGTTTTGCAGCTCTTATTTCTCGGTTGAGAATCTCGATAGCATTGTTTAAGCTCTCAGAATCACTAACATTTTTCCTATTCAGCTCTTTCAATATAGGAATAATCCCTTCCAAGTAAGTTGCAAGTTCCTTAAAACTTTCCTTCTTAACAAGGACATCATTGGCAGCAAATACAGTCTCGAGAATGACTGCCACTGTCTGAGAAACGGCTTCTCCAGCCGGACCACATGAGGCACTAGTGGCCATGTCTAGTGTCATCATATTGCAACCAAATAAAGTTAGGAAGTAAAATCCTCTGTTCCCATGAGATAAAAACACTAATTAAAGATGTAAAAGAACAGGTCGCAGAACAACAACCCAGGTCTTTTGATACAGAACAGCATTCATACCCGTATCACCCTTCTAATATTTTCCCTTATAATGCCTACCTGCAATATCAATTTGGAATAAGTCATTCAGTTATTAGCTTAGTACTTTCTATATGAGATTGATGATAAATTTGACATATAATCAACATAGAGATACAGTCAGGCCCATTTGAATTGGAAAGCAAAAGCACATAAAAATTTCAACATCATGGTAATTTTGCATTTGATTGCCTAGAAAAATAAATCCAAAATAGGACCTGGATTTGACATTCTTATACAGTATGAAAATTGAAAGCTCCCACTCAATGCGCTTAGTCCAACTCTTGGGCTTCATTTAAGTTAATTTTCTATTCTTAGAAGAAAAAAACACCAAAATATTTCACTTGTCTCACCAAAAGTGTTTAATTACTTTCATTTCCAAGAAAAGGAAAAAAAGAAAAACCAAAAATCCAAAAAGTAAGGCACACGCCAAATAGAAAAGAAGAATCTATAACTTAACCTAAATGAGTGTTCTTTTGCCAACATGTTCTTGGTCACCACAACAAAAATACTTAACAGAACAATTCTAAATATGTAGTTCCAGTTTTAGATACCCAAAAAAAAAAAATCATTATGTAGAGTAGCGTGGACTTGAAGTAATGACAGATAGTGTTACGTACACAAGTGTGGGTATTCTAGTCCCAATCGAACAAAGATTGCAAAAGAACAACAAAGGTTCAGTTTTCAGCTTCTTCCTGTAATTGGGAGCTAAAAAGAATACAATTCAAAAGGAACCCAACAAAGAAGAAGAAGGAATCAACAACATAAGACTTGTCATATATATATAGTCAACAAAGTCTTCACTGATACAAGAAGATAAAGAGAAAAAGAGACAGACCTGAGAAAAAGTTAATGCCCATTAAAATTCACAAAAAGGCAAAGATTGTTTCAGTCAAATTTCCAGACAAAAAATTGAGATGGGATTTCTGGAAAAACTGTGATTTTGTCTTCTGGAAGAGACTCTTATAGCTGCCCATCCAGACGAGAGAGAGAGAGAGAGAGAGACAGAAAGACCTCTAAAATTAATAGAGAGAAATTTATTTATTTTTGAAATATTCAATTATTAGAAGAAGAGTACAATATTGCTCTCTTTCTGTCTTTTCCGTTCTTTTTTTTATATTAAAAAAATAAAAACATTAAATTTCTTACTTTGAAAGGTTGTTTTTTTTTTTTTTTTTTTTTGGTTTCCTACAGTGTATACTTTGAAAAGTTCTCATCTCCTAGTCTTTGCCCCCGTTTTTTCAAAGGTTTTCTTTGTCTTAGCCGTTTGCCTTGACCCTGTTGTGGGTCACCCCTGAAAACTGACCCCCAAAACAAAATAAATAAATATATATATATATATATATATATTTATGGGTTTTGGATTTGCAAAGTCTTGCAAAATACCACAAAAAAACATTTCATTTGATATATTTTGACTAAAAAATATTCAGTCATAAATGTACAAGTGTTACAGTAATCGTGCATATATGCACAATTATTATACCTTATGCATTTAATATTTTAGTATTTTTTGATAGTGTTATGTCTGCGAGAGGGAGGGTTAATAAATGAAGAAATAATAAAAAATTATAAAAAAATAAATATTTTATTGAATAAATGTATAGAATAAATAGATTAATGTGGGTGTTTTGTAAAAATAAGTGTGTAAAATAGAAAAAATAATTTTTTGTGCAAAATAGACGAAAATTTTGCAATGACATATGGGATTGCTCGTAGCCGATATTTTACATGTATTTTTTAAATAAATCATACAATTTATTTCAAATTATATGTGAATGATTTTAGCATAGATCACATGGTTAGTGAGAGGTGTCTTCTTTCAAATAGGTTTAAAGGTAAACCTTTTTCAATGATTAAAGTGTGTGAAGAGCCTTGAACGTGTACCGAATATTTGGAAGAGACAAATCTATATAATGCATGCTTGTGTCCTACCACAAAGTGGGGGGAAAGTAAGGTGTAGTTTCTTGGATTAGTGCTACATTTGGCTTTTAAGTACATTCAATCATGATGTTATTTAGTAAGTTCCAATTAGCTCAATCGGTAAAGTCTTTGATGAGTAAATAAGAAATTTAGGGTTTAATCCATGTCTAAACAAAAAACTGATTAATATCTGGGTCTTATGTAAAAAAGCAAAAATCACAGAAGCAGACACTATAGATTAAAACTATATAAAAAAAATCATATTTTTTTCATGGACAGCTCCACTTGGAGCCCAAAGGGTTCAAATGAACTCCTTGCTAGCCAAAAAAAAACTGTATATAATTTTTTTTTTTTTGACCCCCCTAAAATTAATTGAACACTTTGATCTTGAATTTTTTTTAAGCTTAGCTAAAATAAGTTTGAATATGATCCTCTTAACAATAGCCTAACATTTAAAAAAAAAAAAAACTCAATAACAAACCCATTTGATTTAAAATTTGGGAAAAAAAAATTAATAAGTCCAAAAACATATGTAAAAATTTGTCAATCATAAACTATAGAAAAAGCCCATTTAGATCTTAACAAATTTGAAATAAATCAATTAAATGGGAGATTAATAGATGAATGATTGCTTGACTGTGTACATTTAAAAATATGTAGCCGTAGGATTGATAATGAAGAAATCATGTAATAATTTCAAAAAATGAAACATCATGGAAAGCAATTGCAAAACTTTATGTATTTCGGTTTTTGTTTTTGTTTTTTGTAATGTCAATATATTCAAGTTCTCTTTTATTTTAAATTTTGTATGATTTATGTTTCTTATTGACCCCCTAAAAAATAATCCTAGAGTCACCACTGATTGTTATATTGGTTAATAAGTCGCACGGTTAAATTTACTTGTACTTAGAAAAAATCATTGTTCACATTATATATAACACTTAAGAAACTATATAACACCAAAGCAATTGTACACTACCTAAGTTTTACCCAAAAAAATTAATTACATTTTATCTACATATAATTTTAGTCAAATTTTTATTTGTCACATATAATTTAAAATTTTTATTTATTTATTTGAGTTTTAATTGTATTTACTTTTAGTTCATGAATTTCATATGTTTATATTATAATAAAGTTGTTATTTTTATTTTATTGAATGTACTTTTCCAATAATGTGCTTTAAAGTCTAGACATACTATTTTTAAGCAGGAAACTATACAAAATTTCATGTGGTTTCCCATAAAATATCAAAATCACTTAAGGTTTCGAGTGTAATACTAAACTACATGTGGTGTTGTTTTATTTGTAAACCATTAATTGTATAATACTTAAATCTTGAGTTTCTAAGTATAACACAAAACATTATGGTCGTAATTCTTTGTGTGAAACTTCAACTCTAAATATGAAAATGTGTCACCACAGGATTAAATTACTGTGAGGACCCGAAGACCCGAAAGATGACGTGTCCCGAGGACTGGCAAGCGTCTTAAAGAAAAACCTACTCGGGTCGGAGCCCGAGGACCCGAGGAACTGTGAACTGACGGTGTAGGCCATCACAAATATCTAGAGACATTGAATGTTGTAGACAGGCCTCCTTAACTGTAATAAATGTGGAAACAGCAGCCTTACTTCCAGCATTAATTATGAAGTGACCTGAACAGGAAAGTGGATCTCTAGATATTTTACCATCAGTGCTTTCTGTAAAAAGGAGTTACAAGTGTCACCAAGTAGGGAGGGGAGGGAAATGAGATATGAGGTGGAGATGATAGGGACCTGAGGTATAAATAAGATGGGAGGGGATATGGTGAGGGGGCTGGCAAAAAAGAAAGAAAAAGGCGAAGAAAGAAAATAGTAGCATCCAACTAAGGGAAAGAAGAAAAGGAAAAAAGAAATAGGGGAAGAACATTATAGACACAAAAGGATAGAAGGGACCTCGGGACCGGCATGTTTCACTGTTGTATGGTTCCCCCTCTATAAATTTCATTGTTTTGGGCCATGATTCTGAGTGGACCTTAGCTTTGTAAAGCCCAAGGGTGAATTTCAATCTTGGGACCGCAAAAGCAGATTCAGGACCTTACAATTACTATTTATTTTCATGGATGTATAACGGTTCTCACATAAAACAGTACCACAAGAAGTTAAGTTTTACACTCAAAACTTCAAAGGGTTTCTTGTCTAATGGTTTGCATATAAAATAATACCACATGAAATTAAGTTTTACACTCAAAACTTTAAATGGTTTTGTGTTTTCTGAACAAAGTACATGGGATTTGGGTATTTTCACTTTTTAACTATTTGGACAAATTTTTATTTAAGAATTAAAGCTAGGTAAGTTTTAGGGAAAAATTTTAGGTAGTTAAAGTGCGACCTTTAAAACAACAAATTAATACATCAAAGCAGCAAACAAGTAAAATGTAATTATTCTAAGAAAAAAAAATGTTTTTATCAGTGAAAATATTTTCATTAAATCTTTTACTAATTTTACTCTAAAAATTTGACACATTAATGAATGTGATTGATACCACATCATTAAAATAATATAATTTTCTGAATTTTTTTTTATGTCAAAATTTACACATCAATTTATAAGGTTAGTATATAAATAAATTATAACACCACTCTTTTATCAAGAGCAAAACTTTCACCAAAATTTTACATGAGATAAATGGTATTACTGAATTTGATATGTGGCAGATATTATCATTTTTAAGGAAACTCTTAATAAATCCAAATTCAGTCTACAAATTGGTCTATTTGGAAAGCTAGGAATACTAGGGCCTTTGATTTTACTCTCTCCAACAATCTAAAATATTAAAACTATTAAGTTCTTAAAGTTTAGACTTTAGATCAAGCTTTTTTTTTTTTTTTTAAGAAAAAAACATACATTAGATACATAAGATAATTATTACTTTACTGAATCTAATTCTTCTACTATTCTCCCTTTCATAAGAATGATTTCTTGATCTTTTACTTCTTTGGGTGGGTAGGTATAAGCTCAATATAGAAGGCAGCTTATGGGTTTTTTTTTTCTTTGGAGAAACCAAATATTAAGGGCTAAATAGCTTATGGGTTAATGCTGCTGAGATTTACTAATGCAACCATGTCCATGGTACGTGCTTCATTGCTACAATTGAAATATGTGCTTTAAGGCAAGGTTACCATTGAGTCAAAAACTCCTTAACATTTATGTGTCTCACCAAGAATCTCGATGTTAGGTTCCCATCGATCTTTATAATATTCTCATTAAAAAAAAAAAAAAAGAATGCTTATATATGCTAGGTTTCATTTGAATAATATTCTCATAAAGAAATTGTGAGATCCTTAATTAGCTTGTTGATGGCATTTCTTTGAGCTGCATCACACTAGCCTCCTTTCTATAAGACCATCCATTTTCAAATGCTCAAAGGACTCGTTAAAGTACTTATTTAAACACATATAGACAGACACAAATTTTTATTCATAAACATTCGTTCTACAATATCTCTCATTAATCAGATCTCAAAGTCTTTAGTCAACACAAGTATATTTAATGAAGTCAAAATTTCATACAGAGCAAAGAGAGAAAAATGAGATATTTGCATTTTTGTTGGAGTGTACTATCACAGATTCACAATAATATTCTCTCCATTTCTTACTCATTCTCCTTTGTTTACCGTTGAATATTTTTATATGATATTGCTGAGTATATTTATAAACTCTGATTTACTATTGAATACATTTATCTGACCTTTCTGGATATATGTGGCAAACTTTGATCTACTGCTCAATGCTTTATAGTCTAGTCATTTTCATTAATTCTTTCTCACACTATACCACTAACTGCCAACATTACCAAGCCCAGCATATGTAAATGACCCAACTTTCAACCACAAAAGGTATACACCAGCTTGGTCGGCCTCCCCCCCCCCCCCCCCCCCCCCCCCCACCCATTTTTTAATTCAGCAAAAAAAAAAAAAAAAAAAAAAAAAGGGGTATATACCAGCAATACTTTTGAAAACGATTTGATCCTAAAGCTTCAACACACTCTCGGGGGAAGGAAGAAAATATTTAGACTTTTTGACAAACTGTGGTGTCCATGAATTTCCAAAGACATGTCTGTCTTCCTCCAGCTTTAGCTTTATTGTTAGTTATAGATTCTGTAGAAGTTCAAACTCCTAGCTTTGTAGACCTTTGAGTTTGAGCATCCATTTGACCAAAAAGGAAAAGGAAGTTCCAAGCCCACAAATGACAGAATTTATGATTTAACATCATTTGTTCATGCCTTTATAGTGTTGCTCTTTGGTACCCTAATTCATGCTCGCATCATGCATAGTAGTCTTACTTTTCAGATATTATAGTACAAGAGCATTAGCATCTACTTTTCTCAAAAATTTTGTCTATTTTACACTAAGAACTCATCTTTTTCTATTTTACAACCACTTCTCAAAAACACCTACATCAATTTATTTATTACACACTTTATCTTATTTAAATAATTAGTTTTATTTTTTTATTAGTATTTTCATTTAATATCTCTCTCTCTCTCTCTCTCTCTCTCTCTCTCTCTCTCATCTAAAAAGTAATAAAAACACGGTAAACACAAATACCTCAAATTTAGGCGTTGTCTGGTAGTGTATATTAAACAACAGTTTTCAGTATTTAAACAACGTTACACATATTTTCACATTTTTCCTTCCACACATTTTTTCATCCACACGTATTTTCAAAAAATATAAACATTACTAGAACAACATTACTAAACAGGTCTCTCTCACCCCTTTCTCATCCAAACCCACAATCTCTTTGTTCTCCCTTAGTCATCGCCCCTATTTCTTCTTCTTCTTCTTCTTCTTCTTCTTCTTCTTCTTCTTTGCTTAGATCACCTCTCCCTTATGGTCAAGCTACATCTCCCTCTGTTCAAACCCCTAGCCACCACAAGCATCCATCTCCACAAGCAGTGTCAAACACAAAAACTCGTTCCAGTTGACCCACAAGCACCTAGACATGTTCTAGTCGACCTTCATAATAATCCGACCTCCTTCACAACCATAAGTTCGCAACAATACTCTGTCCCTATCGATGTGTTTGTTTGTGGGTGTGTTTGTTTTACGTTGACTTTGAGGTCAGATTATTATGTATTGTAACGTTGTGGTGGTGGTGGTGGTGGTGGTGGTTGAGTGGTGCTGGGTTGTGGCGGTGGGTTGACAAATTGATCGGTTGAAGAGAGAGAGAGAGAGTGAGATGGAGAAGAAGAGATGTAGTAGATGAAGAGAGAGAGCATGAGGATCTGATAGTGAGAGAAAAAACTAATAATATATTAAAATGTAAAGCTACCATAGCCGTGTAAATATACACAATTACTATAGCATTTTTTGAATATGAACAATATTATAGACCCACTGATATTTGTTTTTTTTTTTAGCAAAAATGTCACTCATCACTTTTTGTATTTTACATTGATTGGTGTGATTGCTTTAAGTGAAAATCAGAAATATATATATATATATATATATATATATATATATAAATGGTTGAGGAAGTAATATAAAATAGTTTAGGATGGACTTAGGTGGGGGCCCAAGAGGGCCCGGGCCCCCCCTGGCTCCAAAATTTTTTTTATATAATTATAATATATTTCATTTTTGTAGTTGGCCTCCCTTCCAAAACCTTAGACTCCAATTCTCTTCAATAAGTCTAACTAGCCTCACCCCAAATAGCAACTATCCATCAAAAAAACTTAACAAAAATAATAAAAATATTCACTATGATAATTGTATTTAACAAAAAAAAAAAAAAAAAAACTGTTTTACCATCAAAGAACAAAAAAATCATTTGCTATTGGAGAAGCTAAAGCTAAATTTTTTTCAACTATAGTAAACTGGTATAAATACCAATTGATTGTAGTTGTTAAAAATAAAATACAATATTTTATTAAGATTACATATCTTCTTTTAATTAAAAAACTCAAATTTTCTCGCTTTCTTTATTATTTTAATGAGTTGTTCATATTATTTTAAATGAAGTGATAAAAAAATAGAATATTTGATATAGAGTGTATTGTAAAGTGGGATGGTAAACTAAATAAAGTAGTTTTTTAAGATGCTAAAAACTAAAATTTTTAGCAACACCACCGTAAATGCTCTAACTTACAAAAAAAAAAATCCTAGTCAGCCTAGTAATAAAAAAAAACATTATTTTGTCTTTGTTGATAAATGATTGAATCTTAATGTATTTAAAAACAACGATTTTGAGTATTTATAATTTTTTAATACTATATGGATGCCTATTTTGAGTTTTTTTTTTTCTTTATACTCCGGCTCCCGCTAGCTTAAAAACAACGATTTTGAGTTTTTAAATAGTTGAGTTTAAAACTTAATGCTCCATTTGGTTGAGAGAGTGGAAAATGTAAAGAGGATAAAAAAAAGTGAGAAGATATAAATAATTTATTTTCCATCATGCATGTTTGTTTAGGAGATAGAAAAATGAAAGAATAGAAAATAATATAAATTTCATTTGTTTGGTTAAGAAGGAAAATGTGGGCTATGTGAATTTAATAAAAGGGGTTGGAATAGGACAAAAATGATAGTTGGTAGGTAGGGAAAAAAAAGTGGTATGAAATGACAATTAAGGGTTTGTTTGGATACAACTTATTTTGCTGAAAACTTAAAAGATTATAGCAAAATAATTTTTAAATGTGTAAATAGTATTGTGGGACCCATTTTTCTTTTTCTTTTTTGAATAAAGTACTTGTGAATCCCGTGAACAATGCACGAGACCTACTGAACAGTGCTCTATGTCTCCTAAAACACGTGTATAAAAAAAAATTTTTAAAAAAAAGAGAGAAAATGCGCATACGTGAAATACGCAGATGCAAACGCTGAATCCAAACATATACTAAGTCAATTTGACTTTACTACCCATTTTCATGTTTCACCCCCAAGTTTTATCCTCAATTTGAAGAGAAAATAATTTGGTGGATTCAAGTAGAAAACACTTAAACACTATCATTTTCTCCCCTATTTGATTTTATGTTAACCAAATATTGGAAAATTGAGTTTTCCACCCAAAGTTTTTCATCCCTTTTTTTCACCTCAACCAAATGGAATGAAAGTCCTATATGAAAATAAGAAAAAGAAAAACTTTAAAAAGTTGAAAAAAATATAGTTGAGCTCAAACACTTAAAATATAAGAGTCCTTTGAGGTGTTATTTAGGGATGTATATGGGTCGGGTTGAAAGGTTTTTTCACTCCGACCCACCATAGTTGGGTTGAAAAAAGTCCAACCTAACCCAATCCATCATCGGGGTCCAACCTAGCCTACTTGGATCGGGTTGGACCCATGGGTTGGACATTTTTTTTAAAAATTGAGCATAAAGCAAATTTATTACTTTATAAACCTAAGCATTGCTCTAAACCAACACAAATTATCTTATTAGTGCTTCAAAGTTAGTAGGATATCATACAATTCTATCCCAACTCTTGATAAATAAAAGAATAAATAATAAAATTATATAATATATTTTTTAAATATATATTAAATATAGGTGGGTCGGGTAGGGTTAGGCAGATTTTTGAATTTGTTGACCTGCACCCGACCCTACCAATCATAATTTTTTTTTTTGGACAATCCAATCCAATCCAACCCACCAACTCCCATAAACTGACTCAACTTGGTGGGTTGGATTGGCTTGAGTTGATTTTAGTAAATTGGCAGGTTAGTTGCACACCCTTACTGTTATTTCACAAATAATGAAAGGAATTGATAATTTACAAAATTCTCCTATCATACCCTTCATGTTTTTAACTAGTTTTTGCAGGTGTAATGAGAGAATTAAAACCACTGGGGGTGGTGATCTAGTTGTTATTGGGCCTACTCCCTAGTAGTTTGGGGGAGGAGGTTCTAAATTTGAATCTCGAAATGGAAAAAATTCCACGCCCTCGGCTCAAAACCCATTAATACCCTTGTGAAGTTGGGATAACAGCTATGACTCATCGGTTCCTTTGCTTGCTGTCTTGGACTCAGTAGGTAAGATACTACTATGGCAACATCAAAGTAGGAAAGTCATTCTAGTCGTCCCTTCCAACCCTTTTTACTCATAAAAAAAAAGTAAAATAAATATTAAGTAGTTCTAAGAAGGGGAAAAGGAAAAGAAAGAAAAGACAAAAAAAGAAAAGGAAAAACTAGGTGTTGGTCCTAAGAGCACAAGCAATAGTGGTGCTAAATAGTTATATAGCTATTTTTAGTACCATTAAATATCAAAATGTACCCTACAATAATGGAGCCAAAGTTATATTTTTTTGGCTCCACAGCTACAATGCACAACTACTTTTGGCTGTGCACTGTAGCTGTGTGCATTGTAGCTGAAAGGTAAAAAGAAAAAATTGTGTTCACACTACTTTTGTCTTTCTGCTCATTACCTCTCTGTGTCTCTTCCAATGTCCACCATGCGTTCACACTACTTTTGGTTGTGATTGTATTTTGATGGTTGAATGAAATATTATTTTATTGCAATGTTTATATTATTGCGTTAAAACCTAAAATAAAAGCACTGCTGTTAGATGTAAGAACTTAAAATAGATAAAGTGACTTTTGTGGTGCTAAAAAGTTAAAAATTTGGATCCACTGCTGTGGATGCTCGGCATTACTGAAAATTTTCATATTTTGTCTCTCTTATCCACATTTTCTTTTTCAAATATTTTTAGAATTGTAGAGTTTGGTGAAACTCACTGCCAGGTCAATATGATGCCATCACGTAAAATTTTTTTTAAAAAAAAAAGGATTATTATATTAGTGAAATTAGCACATTTGCGAGTGAAAATCCCACGTAAATATCTTACAAAAATTTTGGTAGGATAAAGATTCTTTTATTTAGACGAGTTGGTACCTCTTTAGACACAATGTTTGAAAAGTCTTATGGCCTGTTTGAAAATTTAGAGAGGGAGGAGAGTAAAGGGGAGTAGAGTAGTGGGGAGGAGAGTAGAGGAGAATGATTACCCTCCACCTTATTTGGATGTCTTTAAAATTAGTAAGGGGAAGGGAGTAATTAGCCCTTCCCCCTTGTTTGGATGTTTTAAAAATTAGAATGGAGAGGAGAGGAAATGATTAAATATTTTTAAATAGACAAATTTACCCCTATTTTAAAATGGACTTGCAATATTGGTCTATGATTAATTTGTTAGATTAAATAATTATGATTATAGCATGCAATATTTTTTTTTGATAATTTTTTTTTCCTGATGTGAATTAAATAATCAACATTCATCTATGATTAAATAATTTTTCTCCTTTTTTATTATACTAAAAAAAACCATCCTAAATTGATAATAATTAAAATGAGAAAAAAATGTTTGGTTTTTTTTTTTTACTTAAAAAAATCAACAAAATATTGAATTTTGAGTGTTTCTTTCATTTATTATTATTATTATTCTGATGAAAAACAATCCATTCACTGGTTGATACTCAAGCAAGTTGTGACAATAGCATGGTCTTAGAATTATTGTTCTCCTAATAGCTTGAGTTTGATTCCAAGTAATCCAAAGTGCTTATTTCTAGGCTTGTTTTCGTTTTCTAGCTTGGTAATGATTCCAAGAAACCATAAAAAATGCTAGTAAATTATAAGTTTATCCCCTTTTTTAAGGCTTTTCTCTTCTTAAATTCATTTGAGAATTTTGTACTACATCAACTTTTGGTATCAAACTTCATTTGGCACGGGTCTGATTCCTCTCTAGCAATGGTTCATACAATAATATCAAACGATCATAAGAAAGGGCTGAGAGAGTTGAGAGAGCGTTACAGAGCTGAGAGAGTTGAGAGAGCAAACAGATTTTTTTTTTTTTTTTAACGGGACAAAATATTGTAATTATGTAAATATAATAAGGGTAAATTAGGTAATTTACTTTATCAATAATTTATGTATTCTACTCTCCCTTCAAATCTCTCCAATTTGAGGGAATTAAAAATGATGGGTTGGAGGTAGTTAAAACCCCTCCAAATCCCTCCAAACCCCTCCCCCTCATTTCTTAAAAAACTCACAAACAAGATAATTAAATTACTCTCCTTCTCTCTACTCTACTCTCCCTCCTTCTTTAAACATCCAAACAAGCCATTAGGGGGTAAAGGTTGAAGTTGCGGTGAAAATTAGCACAACTGTGAGTAAAAATTCCACCCAACATCATACAATTACAAAATATTGGTAGGATCATAAGTGATACTTCTTTTATTTAGGCGATTGGTACACGTGACTAGTAATAGTCTAACTATTATTAAAAAAATATATAAAAAATAGTACGAAATCTTGAATTAGTGATCACTTATCAAAGAAAAAAAAGTTGGAGCTCGTGTCATTCACTTCAACCTTTACAAAGAGAATTTTATAATTGTGAAGTGCGGGTCTCATCCACGTTAGTGCTTTCTTAACAAAATGTATGTACTTTATACTACTATTAACACGAAGAAGGGGGATCCAGCCTGAGATGCATATTGTGGCTTTGAATTGACTGATTCAATTCTTAGTCAATTCGAGTCCTGAGGCTGAACTGAATGCCCCCACTTTTAAATTTCACAAGTGAAGCGACTTATTCAATTGGCAACAAAACATATGGCCATAAGTCATTCCAAGAAAAATCAAAGTCCAATTCTTTTCTGTCCATAGCTGCCAATACAGCTAAGAATTCTCAAATCAAACAGTGACAGCTGATACAACCATTTAAGAACCATTAGAAAAATTCTGATGTCAAAAGCTGGAGAATTTGAATTTGTCATAAGATTTTTAGAGTTGTGTCAAATTGACCAAAACCACAACATTAGGTGAAGAGTGTGAGTGTCGGCAATGATTTATGGTCAACTAATTAATGTAGATTTTGGGTCGCTATAATTGGGTTCAAATTTTCTGAATTTTTTAAATATACTCATAGTTCCTTAATTCGGTTGAGTGATTCTTGTTTCAGCAAAAATAAATAAAACTGATTCATCATTATGTACAAATTTTCATTAAAAAATAACTCTTGAGTTTGAGATGTTGAACAATTTCAGCCCATGTTTTGCTCCTTAAGAGTATTATTAGGCATGGAAATCTCATGCAATGCCGCGTGTTTTGAAGTCACCTTATTGGCAAAACTACAAAGCACCTGTATTACTATATTTTTATGCTTTCTTGCAAGTCAATTAAAGTTGTAAATTTTGTTTTGTCCACTCACGTTATTCTCGAGGACGCTACGCACTTGAGTTGACGCACTCAATAGGTCAATGTTTTTTACAATAAAGAAGAAATAGAAGATATGAAAGTGATCTCAAGGATTTGGTCGGTACAATAATTATTTATAAAAATTATAATTAAATTATTAAATTTACCACTTTTTAATAGCTTAAATTTTTAGGAAAATTGATAATTATCAAATCAAAATAAAAGATTTTGAATTTGATCTATGTCTCTACTTTACCTAAATTTGTACATTCTGTAGAAAAGTTTGCACATAAATTTTTTCTAAGTCTGTACATTTTCTGGGAGATAGTCAATATATTTTTTGGGAAATTTTGTACATTTTTTTGGAAAAGTGTGTATATTTTGCTTTAAAAACCTATATATTTTGTGGGAAAGTCTACATTTTGGGAAATATTTGTATGTTTTGTGAATAAGTCTCTACATTTTGTGGGAAAGTTGGTCCATTTTGTAGGTAAGTTAATATATTTTGCGGGAAAACGTGTATATTCTACGGAAAAGTCAGTATATTTTGTTGGAAAGTTTGTATATTCTACCGGCAATTCTATAAATTTCGTGGGAAAGTCTATATATTCTATGAATAATTCTATACATTTTGTAAGAAGGTCTGTATATTGTGCGAATAAGTCTATACATTTCTTTTTTTTTTTAATCTATATATTTGGCAGCAAAGTATGTATATTCTACGAATATGTTTTTTTTTTTTTTGCTAGGTAATTGTAGGGGCTCGAACTCCTGAGCTCACAGGTTTCAACATAACGGGGTACCACCAGGCCACAAGGCCCGGTGGTTATTCTACAAATATGTTGATACATTTTGTGGGAAATATGTATATTTTTCGGGAAAGTCTTTACTTTTTGTGGGAAAGTCTATACATTTAACCTAAGTATATTAACTCAATGTTTTAACTTGAATAACATATTTAATAAAAAAATTTTAAGTCTTTACAAATATGTAAATTTTAGGCCACAAGGCCCGGTGGTTATTCTACAAATATGTTGATACATTTTGCGGGAAATATGTATATTTTTCGGGAAAGTCTTTACTTTTTGTGGGAAAGTCTATACATTTAACCTAAGTATATTAACTCAATGTTTTAACTTGAATAACATATTTAATAAAAAAATTTTAAGTCTTTACAAATATGTAAATTTTAGGCCACAAGGCCCGGTGGTTATTCTACAAATATGTTGATACATTTTGTTGGAAATATGTATATTTTTCGGGAAAGTCTTTACTTTTTGTGGGAAAGTCTATACATTTAACCTAAGTATATTAACTCAATGTTTTAACTTGAATAACATATTTAATAAAAAAAATTTAAGTCTTTACAAATATGTAAATTTTAGGCCACAAGGCCCGGTGGTTATTCTACAAATATGTTGATACATTTTGTGGGAAATATGTATATTTTTCGGGAAAGTCTTTACTTTTTGTGGGAAAGTCTATACATTTAACCTAAGTATATTAACTCAACGTTTTAACTTCTGTGCCTAGCCCTCTTTCTCAACTCGAGTCTTAAGTTCAGCGGCTTTCATCGTTGACGAACACCCTTTTTATTGTACCGTCTGAAACACCCATAAAATTCTCAATATGGGCTGGAATTTAATCCAATACATTACAAAAGACGGAAAGAGTACGGGTATTAATTTAATGGTAATATGGTACATATCACTAGTGCAACCGGTACTAGTATGATATTAACTTAGAGCATTATTATTGGTGGTGCTAAAAAGCCATATTGCTATTTTTAGCACCATCAACTACAAAATTGAAACTGCATTGGTGGAACCAAAGCCAAAAATTTTGGCTCTTAGCTACAGTACACAACCAAAGATGGTTGTACACTGTAGCTTAAAGGTAAAATATATTATATTATTTTATGTTGCGTTCACCTGGTCAGAATATTTTAATCTTTTCTTTTCTTTTCTCTTTTCTTCATTCTCCGCCCGTCTTTGTCTCTCAATCTTCCTCTGCTATCTCATTTTTCCTCTTCTTTGTTCTTCTCAAAAAATTTTCTTTTTCATCTCAATTTTTTTTTCTTTTTTCTTCTCAAATTTTTCTCTGTTGTGTGATGGTCTCTACTTTTGCCGTGTGGGTGTGGGTGTGGGTGTGGGAGAGCGAGTTCGTGGGTGTGCTGGGTGGGTCATGTCGTGGGGTTTGTCTGGTTTTTGGCTTATTTGGGATTGTTGGGACTATGTTGTGGGTTTGTGTTTGTGTTGTGGGGTTGGGTTGGGTTTGGGTCAAGCCCTAGGGTTGCTAGTTTTTTTACTGATGTGGGGTTGCTAGGTTTGTGGTTGTCAGGTTTGGGTTTGTGTTTGTGGTAGTGGTGGTGCCACTGTGATTGCTTGAAGACAATGAAGAACAGAGAAAAAAATAATAAATAAATAAATTGTTTATTGTAATGGATATATTATTTTATTGTGTTGTTTATATTATTTTATTGTGTTGAAAGTTAATATAAAACTACTAATGTTGGGTGTCTTGTAAAGTGAAAATGGAAAATAGATAAAATAATTTTTTTGTAGTGCCAAATAGCTAAATTTATGGCTCCATCAATGTGAATGCTCTTAGGGAAGACTATTTTAGATGGGGCTCCCCCCAACTCCATGTTCAGTTAACTCAAACATGAGCTGGGCTTGTGTCCATTCCCCTAGATCGCAGTGTGTTAATCATTACACAAACACTAGATGTGTCTAAAAATAACCATGTCACACTCGTTGTCTCGAGTCTTGTCCAATGCTCTAGTAGGCCCAATAAACTGGCTAGAAGCCTTGCTACACAGAGGTCAATAACTTATGAAGAGAATAAATCTCTCAAATTATTATTCTATCAAATAGGTTCTTTTATTGTCAAAGTAAAAAAAGTAAAATGATCACATTTCTTAAAGAGCTATTAACTTTAATTTCTTACTTACTATATCTTGATGAAACATTGATGCCTCAATCTAGCTAAAAATTTTACAGTAATGAGCTTTTGTTGGGGCTCCCCCCAACTCCATGTTTGGTTAACTCAAACACGAGCTTGGCTTGTGTCCATTCCTCTAGACCGCGGTGTGTTAATCATTACACAAACACTAGATGTGTCTAAAAATAACCATGTCATTCTCGTTGTCACGAGTCTTGTCCAATGCTTCAGCAGGCCCAGTAAACTGGCTAGAAGCCTTGCTACACAAAGGTTTATAACTTATGAAGAGAATAAATCTCTCAAATTATTATTCTATCAAATAGCTTCTTTTATGGGCTGTTTGGGAGTTAAAAAGAGGAGGGGGAGTAGAGTAGAGGGAGGGAGAGTAGTTCAATTACCTTGTTTGGGAGTTTTTTAAGGGAGGAGGGGGAGGAGTTTGGAGGGGTTTCAACTCCCTCCAACCCCTCATTTTTAATTCCCCCAAATTGGAGAGATTTGGAGGGAGAGTGGAGAATAAAAATGCTTGATCAAATGAATTACCAAATTTGTCCTTATTATATTAACAAAATTACAAATGAAAAGACTAATTACTCCCCTTCTCCTTACTTAATTTTAAAAACATCCAAACAAGGTGGAGGATAGCCATTCCCCTCTACTCTCCTTCCCACTACTCTCCTCCCCTCTACTCCCCTCTACTCTCCTCCCTCTCTAAACTTCCAAACATGCCATTATTGTCAAAGTAAAAAAAGTAAAATGATCACATTTCTTAAAGAACTATTAACTTTAATTTCTTCTTACTATATCTTGATGAAAAATTGATTCCTTAATCTAGCTAAAACATTTGCAATAATGAGCTTCTGTTCATATAAGTAACTTTAGCGAAATGGATGCATCCACTGAATTAATGTAAAATATAAGGGAAAAGAGAAGAAGAAGAGATCACCATTATCACTAGATCCCCTTAAATTTAAAGTGACATGTAACCTCAGGTTGTGGATTAAAATGCAATCGCTATGCTTTCTGTTAATTGTGAATTTGTGATAACAAAACCTATATATGTGCACAGGAACCATTTTTTTTTTATAATTAAATAATTAAAGTGAGAAAAATTTGAATATTGGATGTCTTCGTTAGAAACACAGAATCATTACTATTTAACACTAATGAGCAACAGTATTACACCCTTGCACCAACATATACATAATTAATAATTATAATATTACTGTGAGAGATGTTGAGTTAGCAGAAGTTCTGACACTAGATTGTTGAACAAAAGACTGAACAAAGAGCTTTTATTTAAAACTTAATTCTTTAAATTACAACACTTTACAAGCACTAATGCTGGACTTCCATACACTAACACTAGTGCACTGCAAACACGGCACTTACTCACCAAATACACTTGCACACACCTCACTTCTAGACACCTATACACAGTGGCTCTTGACTCTATTTCACTCTACACACTTGCTACCTATGGCACACACTTCACCTCATACAACTTCACACATCTCTCACTTGGTGTTTTATGACACACACCCACTTCACTTCACTTCACTGCACAAGTCTCTCACTCACCTCATTATATCTATTTATACTAGATGTATGTTGGTTAGGAAACCAACTTGAAGCTTCTAGCTTCTTTCTTTTTATTGGCATTAAATTAATGTCTTTCTCCAACCTTCTAGACACCTTATAAATTTGTGGCTGAAATTCACTAGTGTAAGGAAGCTTCTAGAGAATTATCTTGGAGAGAATTCCAGAAAGAGAGAGCAAGAGTGAAATGTCCGGAATTAGAGAGAAATTTCTAGAAAGACAGAGATTGTGTGAGAAGTTCTAGAAGTTTCTAGAGAGAGAGAGAGAGAGAGAGAGGCAGTGCTTGATGTTTAACAAGACAGGGAATGCTTCGTTTTCTCATCTGTTAAAAAAACTTATATAAAAATAAACCACCTTGGGCACAATCCACCAAAAGCCCACCTTCAACCGCCTAACTACTGCACCCAAATTTCTTACAAAATAAATGACTGAAATCAAATTATCATACGAGTGACTCAGAGACAAAATCAGGTGAAGCAGAAGAACAAGAGATCAAATATAACAAAAAAAATAATAAATAAAACTTGTATACCACATTGTTAAGCTCTAATTAAGTTTACCCGATGTAGAGGCACCATTAGGACATGAAATTCTAAGCTAGTTTGAGAAAACAGAAAATTATGTTCTGATTTTCACATCCTACGCTCAATTCAACATTCCCATAAACGCTTCCAGGAGTTTCGCAGATCGATGACTCTCCATATAATGCTGAAAAAGTAAATCAATTCTACCAAAATTTTTATTGTTCTTATTTTCTGTGGGTTCAATTTTTTTTTTTTTTTTGATAGGTAAGGAGAGAAGCGATCTGTGGGTTCAAAATTGTTTCAATTAAGAGGACTTGACAAACAAGAATAAGATAAAAATAAATAAGAAATTCATTCTAAGAAAGATGATAATTTAGTCGCATTAGATTTATTTGAACAATACAACAGGAATTTGTGAGTAATCTTGCTTGAATCTTCGGTATGAAGTGTTTACTTCTGCTATACTATTACTACTCCTAATTTACTCTAATGAAATGAAGATACAAGTGCTACAGAAAATGTTGAATTTTGCGAATCTATAGCTGAATTTTGCGGGTTTATTTTTACAAGAACTCCTCCACGTGTCAATCTTAAAATGTTGTACATGGGAGTTTGGTGTAAACAGACTCCCTAAGAATGTCAGCTACTGTGCAGAGTAATTTCACTTTCTAGCCACATGGATTCTTATGCATTGCAAAAGTGCAAGAAAGCATGAAGCAGGGATCAACTTAAGATGCATTCGGGCAAATATTTAAAGTTAACATACAATTTACATATGGTGACTTTAATATCACAAAGACAAATTAGCAGATAGGACAAGAAGCATTTGAGCTATGCCACCATATATTTGATGCTTATAAAACTTTTTTTATTTTTTATTATATAGGTATTTGATGCTTAATGAACTGATTCTATTACACTGTAAAGGAGGTGGATTACTTGTTGCTAAACGGAATTATTGTGAACTGGCTAGGAAACAATGGTGTAACGGCAAATTTTATGATCTTCTCAGTGAGGCAAAGATGTTGAAAGCCAAGTTATACTTTTCCAATCTGTGCGGACACTTTGAATGCATATACTACCTCGGCAATTCAGCGGCCCCACCAACCCTTCCCGCCGCCCCCGCCCCCAACCCCCCCCCCCCCCCCACCCAAGTCCCTTTTCCCCAACACCCCCAAAAAAAAAAAATCAATAAATAAAATATCTAGAGAGAAGCCTTGGCCGCCTTGCTTGTAGTGATCACTGATCCACATATCACCACAAATTGCCTTCAACATTTGAACTGATCAGGAGAAACACCTTCAGCTTAAGACTAATTTCATGAAGAAAGAGTATGTTTCTCTATCGTTGTTGGCATCTAAATACTCATATATCCTGGTCATCACCAGAACTTAAACATTCTGAAAGCTCACAATAAAATCAGTTTCCTCCTTGACCTGCCCAAATGCTTTTGATCCAACAATTTGAATTAGGCTAACAGCCATACCATGCTCCTTCAAAGTCATTAATAGTTAAGAGCCGTCACTATGCACATCTCCAATTATAAATACTGGACAAAGGCAGCTCAAACACAGTGTCCCCATGCACGCCCCGTTCTGCATGACTGACTTGAATGCATTTTAGGAGTGAAACACATAGCGAGACAAACTTGTTGAGGGATATCTTGGCAACCGCTACCCCTCCCCCCTCTTTCCCCTTGACCCTCAGATTCTTTGTAGTTTTTGGGAAGAGAAAACGTAAATCTCCCCAGGGCTAGATGGTAAGATTTAGAAATCTACTGGATTTATCTTAAAAAGATACTCTTGTAAGAGATCACAAAAATGGGGTGTCTACAGCTCCTAACCCTCATGTCTCTGAAGTTGACTATATAATCCATGAACTTTAATAAACCACTCTCCATAAATATTCCGTTAAGACCATCAGTCCCACTATTGAGATTAACAATGATGTCGGTTAAGAAAAAACCCCAATAATTACTATCAATTCCCCCACTTTACATGGCCATTGAAAGAACCTCTATGATTTCTTCTTCCTTTCCAGAGTCATAAAGCCCCTTGATCAATACAGAGTAAGTCGAATTGTTCGGCAAACATCCCTTTTCTAACATTTCCTCCAGGATTTTGATCCCCTCCTTTGCATTGCCAACCTTACAAAACCCCTTAATCAACATGTTATAGGTAAAAGCATTAGGAGAACATCCTTTTTCCACCATGTCATCCCACAGCCTCCCTGCCTCACACAACTCCCCCCTCTCACACATCCCCGCTATGAGTGTATTATAAGTCAAAAGACTCGGAATAGAACCCCTCTCAAACTCATCAAACAACTTTCTTGCTTCCCTTATCTTCCCTTCCTTACAAAGCCAATGTATAAGTGAACTCGATATTGCATTATCAGGCGTAACATTCTTCTTCAAAAGCCTCTTCCACAACGCACATGCATCCTCAACCTTCCCTTCTTCACACAACACATCAACCACCTTACAACAGAGCGTTGGGCTAGGTATATATCTCTTCTCAAGCATATCATCAAGCAAGTTACGTGCTTCGCCTGACTTCTTATCTTTACAATAAGCTTCAATCATGACACCATAGGTAACCTCATTGGGCTCAACCCCATTCTCCTCCATATCATCCATCAACTTAATTGCATCAACCAACATCCCTAGCTTACAAAACCCATCCATCAAAACCGTATACGTAGTAGCATCAGGCACCCACCCTCGATCAAAAAGCTCACCAAAAACCCTCCTAGCACTACCCATATCGCCCCGCGCAACATACCCACCTAAGACAGTGGTGTAAGTAACCAAATTAGGCACAAACCCCATACCAGGCATTTCATCGAGCACCTGGAGTGCACCCTCCACATCATTCTTTTTACACATTGCCTTAACCAAAATGTTACAAGTAAACACATTGGGCACAACCCCAAATCTAGTTTGACTGTTCTTGAACAAAACATGAACCAAACCGTATCGTTTGTTCTGAACCAAAGCGTTCAACAAAGTGTTCAACGACCTGACTGAGCGTTGAACATCGAAGGTATGAATGCGCAGAAAGGTTTTAACGGCGAGGTCAGGTTTAGAAGCGAGACCGTAGCTCCGTATAACGTCGACGAAAAGGTTTTCGCCGCATTTGATGTGGGAGTGACGAAGGTCGGAGAGCAAGGACTCGACGGGATTGAATTCCCGAGCGCGACACAGGCGTTGGATAATGGCGTGGTAGGTGTCGTAATTGTGGGAAAAGTCGGGGTGGAATTTGCCGGCGTAGTGGAAGATTTGGAGGGCAAGGTCGAGATTTTGTTGGCGGGTGATCATGGAGACTAGGCGCTTTGGGTAGAGGCGCTGGGGCCAGGGTTTGAGTGGTGGGGTCACAGTGTAGGATTGGAGGAGGAGGTTTGGATCAACAGTGGAGAAACGACGGAGGTTGGTGGCGGTGGCCGATAGCCGGGAGTGGCTGTGGCGGAGCATAACTAGTGTTGTATTTCAGGAAGCTGAGAGAGAGAGAGAGCGCGCGCGCTAAAGACAGAGACAGTGAGAGCACATGTTGTTATAATTTTGGCCAAAAATTCCTTTTAGTCTCTATATTTTTATGCGATTTTCACTTTGGTCCCTGACTTTTTTTTTCACCGATTTTAGTCTTATTTTTTAAAAACGCCTTTCATTTTAATCCCTAGCGTTACATCAGAGACGAATTTTGCACAGCTGGCAAACATCATACACTGTTCATCTGACGTGGCCATTAAAGTAATAATAAAAAATGTCACGTCAGCATTTAAATTAAAAAAATTAATTTATTAATTTTAATTAAATAAAAAAAATTTAAAAACTAAAAATCAAACCCAGACCCAGAAATTTTTTAAAAAAAAAACCCAAACCCTCAGATCAAGAACACATTTCAAGATCTAAGAACAAAGAAAGAACACAGTTCAACAAATTTCAAGATCTGAGAAGGTGACGTGGCGGGCAAGCTCGAGTCACTCAAATCGGATCCGGAAGGACTGCTCGGATTCAAGTACAAACCTGTACCCGTAACAGTACCAGCCCCGACGTTAGCCGATCTCTTCAGCGGCTGCGGGTTCGAAACGTCGTCGTTAAAGTCGTCGCCCATCGACGAGCATGTCCGCTTGAGCGTCGAGTTCCAGTGGTTTTTAATGGCGTTATCGGTTCGACCGTTGAGGAGGCGAGCTATGGTGGCCCACTTGTTACCAAACCAAGCGTGAGCTCGAATAATCGTGTCGTCCTCGTCGGGAGTGAAAGGTCGGTGCTCAACCTCAGGCGAGAGCTGGTTACACCAGCGTAAACGACACAATTTCCCGGATCGACGCAGGATCGATTTGCTTATCAACGACCAATTTCTCGGGCGGTAGCTTTGGACCAGTCTCTGTAACGCTTCGTCTTCCTCAGGGCTCCATGGACCTTTTATCCGATCCAAATCTTTCTTTGTAGATGCCATGGAAATATTTAAATTAAAAATAAATAAAAATAATATTGATGCCCAGGGCATCAATATTAATCTGAGGGTTTGGGTTTTTTTTTTTTTTTTTAAATTTCTGGGTCTGGGTTTGATTTTTAGTTTTTAATTTAGTTTTTAAAATTTTTTTAATTTAATTAAAATTAATAAATTAATTTTTTTAATTTAAATGCTGACGTGACATTTTTTATTATTACTTTAATGGCCACGTCAGATGAACAATGTATGCCGTTTACCAGCTGTGCAAAATCCGTCTCTGATGTAACGCTAGGGACTAAAACGAAAGGCGTTTTTCAAAATAGGGACTAAAATTGGTGGAAAAAAAAGTTAGGGACCAAAGTGGAAATCACGTGAAAATGTAGGGACTAAAAGGGGTTTTTTGCCTATAATTTTTGCTAAAATAAATTTACGCTTGTCATGTGCATATTCGCTAGCATAGTATTGTCATGGAAATGTAAAAAAAAAAAAAAAAAAAAAAAAAAAAAAAAAAAGGAAAAGAAAAAGACATGAGAAGCCTCAAAATTAACAAAAGCAATATATTGTCAAAATTAACAAACACAATATTGTCATAGTTTTTTTTTCTTTTATAAGCTCAAGAGTTTATGTCTAACATTTCAAAGAAAATATTGGATTCAATCTCATTTCACTTGAAGTACATTTTTCTTTTCACACCATTTGAGGAAGTACAATTATCTTTCTCCAGACATGTTGAGATGTTACAACCAACATGTTTGCAAAGGCCACAAGACTTCTTTTTCTTTTCTAATTCTCTTTCACCTTTCATTTGTTTTTGCTTCAAGCAAACATTTGTCTTTGAGAGCGAAGGACAATTAATGAAGCAATCTCCACCAATCATATCACTAACATTAGCATTAACCATATTTTCTTTGTCCACTAAATTTTCATCATCCACTATTAGCAATTCTTTTTCATTGAATGATGCTTCACGACACCAACTTGGTGGTAAATACAAGGATGGAATTTGTTAACAATCTTTATGAAAGGATACACTAAGTACACGACGACAAAGTGTACCCGAAAATACAAAATTCTTGCTACTACAATATGTCACCTTACCATCCCATAATACTTTGTGTCTTTGACTAGTTTCATCTTTATAATAATGTCCATTCTACCATTTGAAACTTCTAGTATTACCATTTGAAACTTTTGGAAGAAGGTTAAAAGAGACAGCTAAAGACAGGTTGATATCGTTTTTTAAAGAGAAATTCACTTCTCATAGACTTTTGAAGTTTGTCAATTTCTCATTTACTCACTATTGTCTTTGACTGGCTTATTCTCTTACATGTTATTATTTAGTCCTTGATTGGTTTTTGATCTCCAATTCCATTATTGGCTTTTTAAATCACTTTGAATTTTGATGGCAGTGAATGCTCATTTACTTTGCATCATGCTTTTCGTCTTTTATATCATTTTTGGTTATTTGAATCACTTTGGACGTTTTTTTACTTTCTGATGATAGATGCATACCTTACATTTAGGACTCTACTAGATTCCTTTTTACTTTTATCTTAAGAATGAAAATAAATTCAATTTTGATACTCTTTTTTTTTCATGCTAAATACACAACTTATTTTGCATTTTGGATTTTGTTGGAAACATTTTGGATACTTTGAAGTTTGTTGGATACACTTTACATACTTTAGATTTTGTTGGATATTTTGGATTTTGTTGGATGCATATTCCTTGGTTACAAATAAGAAACAATTGAAAGTTTGTATTGGACGTTTAATATAACTATATTATTATTATTATTATTATTATTATTATTAGTTTTTTGGAAATATTTTGTGGGAACTACTCCTTCAAAATAAATTAGGTCTTGCAGGATGAGGCTTAAGAATGAGAGAGTGAAGGTCTTATAAAAACATTCATTTTCTTAATATGTTAAGTTAATATCCAAAAAAGAAAAACGCATAGACATATAAGAATAAACTTAAAAAATCATTATCAAAATTATTTGATATTAACAATGAGAGGAAAGTGGAAACATAAAGAAAGTTGCATCTATTTTTAGAGTTTTCCACAAATTTCCTTGCTAGAAAATAAAAATAATTTTTTGAATTAATTGTCCACTTAAAAGCAAAAGAGTAAAGCACAACATTAACAAATCTAAGTGAATTTATTCCAAAGTGCATTCAACAAAATCTAAAAATGTAAAATAAGCTGTGCATTCGAGGTTAGAAAAGTAAAAGAGCATCCAAAGTGAATTTATTCCAAAGGCAAAAGCAAAAGTAAGATAGCAAAGTCTAAATGCACAATGTGCTATTTACCAACATTCTATGGAACACATCTTTTCTTTTCTTTTCTTTTTTGTATATATGTTCCGTATATACGTAATCTCAACCAAGATAGAATATTGCTTAATGAATATATTAAGGAATAATATTACGTAGGAATAGTAATAAAATACTGGGGGAAGAAAACAATACATATATTATTTTTTCAGAAAAATCGATATTAGACTTTATTGATATTGAAAATCACTTTATATAATGGGGAGGAAAAGTAAGGGAACATTGTTCTAAACAAACAAAGACCTCATTCTCTTTTGCAACACTAACAAGAACTAAAGTAGCATAATTACCGTTTAAATAAACACTAACAAAAGAAAAAGACAAAAGTACAAAAACTTAACAAATAATGGAAATATTAGCATTGTACAAACAAAGCAATAGATTATAATTCTTTGGGTGTCATGCTATTTTGATCAACTTCCGATGCCTAATTGATCTATCACAAAAATTTGAAATTTTATTATAAATTTCAGTTAACTCAACTGATAAGATTTTTTGTCATCAAATTATAAATCTGAAATTCGAATCCCACTTACATTTAAATACTGTTATTCATCCACACATGGAGTTTCAGCAGATGATTGTATTCAAGGTGGGGTGAATAATTAATACTTGCAGCTCTTTCTTTTCGTTCAAGGTCTGCAATCTTATATTGTTTATGATTGTAATCATACGGCAAAGGAAGGTAAGCTATCATGAACCAAATTCCTTACCTTCACCTTTGTAGCCCCACTAAGCTTTTGAACCTTCTTAGCAATCCCAAACAACTGATCTTCTTCCATCTTTGTTGCTGATGAGACTAATACCACTTGTGTCCCGCTCAACTCATCATGAATCCTCTCAAATTCCTCCAACACCTCTTTCACAATTCCAACCTTGTTTTTCTGAATCAACATCTTCACCAAGCTCATCAAATGCCTATTGAATCTGCCCTTCTTGACCACTTCTCCAATAACTTGTCCCTTATCCTTCTCACTCATAAACTGGTCATCCAAGAATGCTTGAACTTGCTCATTCCTGAGAATCTTCAAGAACCTTTGGACGTCTTTTCCAAGTGTGTTAAGGGAATTGTTGCATTGAGCTATGTCTACCAGTGCAGCTGCATAACCACTGGCTGGTTCTCGGTAAAGGGTTGGAGAATTTGGAGTAAAAGATGAGACTTGAGAGTGGGAGAGGAATGAGGGAGTTAAGGTCTTGTGGGTGAGAGTTGTGGTTTTGTTGGTTTTGGTGGTAGAGGAAAGATGGGTTTGTGGGGAAAGGTGAGAATATTGGGGTGTCTGAGGAGTTGTCTTGAAGAAACATAGTTCACGAGAAGTTGGATATGGGGTTGGAACTTTAAGGGTTGAAACTGAGCTTGATAAAGTATCCATGGAAAAGGAGCAAAGAAATAGGTTTGTTCTGGTAGAGAAGTTTTAGATTTTGGTTTTTCTGTTGCTGGATGAGATGAAGAATTGCAGAGAATCGCTCTCAGCCACAAAAAATCTCATACTTTATTTTTCATTTAGCTTGGTTTAGAGATATACTCACCTTCTTTGGGTCTCAAACCGAAGACGTAGGAAGGTGCCATTAGATAAGGCCAATGCGGTCATTGACTCATTGGCAAGTCCAATACCCTTTGGTAACTTGAAACAGTCATTTGTAATGTTTATATGATTGAAAATGATGTTGTAGACTGGTCGTTGAGTGTCCAATTTATTATTTGGGCTGGTCAATGGAAGTTTGCTAATCTAAGTCGTAACATGGCAGCTCACTTTTTGGCCCATTGAGCAAGCTTTTGTAACAGATTTGGACCTGTGCCAATTTCTACTCCACTTATATCTGTCGTTGCAGACTAGATGGAGACGAGTGAGGGCCCAATCACCTTATTTTGCTTTGCTCTTGTATTTAATACAAGTATTCAATATGAGGGGAAAATGACTTTTTTTTTTTTTTTTAAGTAGTGTTCAAATCTTTGGTCAAATCATTTTATTTCTTGCCCATGAAATACCCCGAAAATATCATGTATTGATAGTGTGATGGATTGAATCTAAGATCTCTAAATTTACGTCACGCTCCAGACCAATGAGTCTACCACCCGAGTGTTCCGTGAGAAAAATGACATTTTATTAAAGAAGAGTCGCATTAGTATTGTTGTATTGTCACACAAGTTGTTTAAATGTCGGGGCTGTTTGGTTATTTGGTAATTGAGACTTGAGAGTTTTAAAACTGAAAAATGTTATTATTTTTTATTTATTAATTAATAATTTGATAGTTAATAATGAGGAAGAAGGGATGCAAAATATTCTAGCGTGCCACGAACTTAGCCAACTCAATCTTGCCTTGCACACAAGCAACCCCACACAATCAACTTATCTATCTATGATCAAGCCCACATAATCTTGCCATGTCTCACTACCGCACATGCTGCCTACAAATCGCACTCATAACCCGCAATTTGCCAAGCCATGACCATGGATTCGTTATAATCATATAGACACCAACGTGTCGCCAAAATAGCCAAGCATATACCACTAAAGGTAGCACAACTTGTCACTGCCCAAAACATATTGCTCAGTCCATAGCATGCCTCATGTTTATGAATTTGTGTGGTTCACAGAAATAAGGGGAAGTTTGGCGAGAGAATTCTAATAATGTCATTGTTGTTTTGTGAAAATATGTATAAGTGAAAAAATGTGTAAAAATACGTATAATATTGTTTAAATATTAAAAATTGTAGTTTAAACAACAATGCTAAACACTCTCTAAGATGTCAAAGTTCTTCTTAAATCACAAATAAATTCACTACTTTTATCACAGTTTTCCTACGCCACCGGTAATAACCCAAATTACATAAAACTATAACTTTTTTTTTTTTTATATCAAGCCAATCGTGATTGTGACATAATATGTGTATTTTTTTTGTAAAATAATTTTTTTTTTAATAAGATGTCAGGCCCACCAACTTTTATTTATAAAATTATTTATTATTAAAAGCCAATTAGATTCACAAAGATAACTAGGCCTAACATTGGCCCAACAATCCTTACAAATATAGTAGCCATAATTAGCACTGGTTCGTGTTCCTGGCTCTGGCAGTCCTCGATTTCATATTCCTTTACCATGCTCCATGCGGGCCTTAATGGCCATCATTCTTCCGAATGTCATTGCATGTTGAAAGTTGTAACCAATTCTGTCGGTGCAACGTTATAAGCCCCACCCGTACGTGTAAGAGAGTGATACATCTTTAAAAACTTTTCTATTCTGTTTCTTTTTTATTTTATTTTATTTTATTTTATTTATTAAAATTCCTATTCTGTTTTTTATTATGGGTCTTTGGTTGGAATTACAAATTCAATTCACCTCCAACCTCGTTAATCCAATCAATAAAAGGAGATATGTATTACTGTATAAAGTTTTTAAAATAATATATCATAAAATGAGTGTTTTGGACCCACTCTCCATTAGATGCCCTTGGAATTTTGATTGACCCAATATATGAATTATGGAAAGTATTAAAATTATATTTCTCCATAAATTTTTTTTTGAAAAATAGACGTTATGAAGTAATGAAGCATTGGATTGAAGATAATTAGTTTAAGCATTTTATCCTACAAAACCTTTGAATGATAAATGGCATATGATATGACATACTATTAGTGAATAAATCTTTAGTAATCGTGTGATAATTAAGATCATTCTTATTTCTTTTTTTCTTTTTTTTTGGATCGAAAGGTAGAAATAATTAAGATCATTCTAAACAAAAATAAAATTGAAAAAATAAAAATTCAAACAGGTTGACTTTTTATTAATAGAAGATAAAATTATTAGTTCGTTGGTATATCTTTTTTTTTTTTTTTGGTTACAACTTACAAAATATATTTTTTTATAAGGATTTGTTACAAAATATTAAAGATAAATGATGTGTTTTGGAATTTTGGAATAAAAACTATTAATTAAAATTTGATAAGTATTCACTTACTTAAGTAGGGGTCGTAACTAAATTAGGGCATTAAAATGGTCAGATGTATACTGAGATTGTCTAGGTGGGATGTAGTTATTATGTTGATTTGTCCACTATGGAGTCTAATATTCAACATGCCCCTTGCCCTTGGGTTAAAGGGCACCCCCATCCACAATGGATGGGTAGCCCACACATCTCAAATTTGAAAAGTAGGGGTCGTAATAGTCGTTGAAACCATTCTTTTTTCTTTTTTTTTTGAAAGGGTTGAAACCATTCATTAAACATACCTAACTAACCTTCTTTTTGGTTTTTTTTTTTTTTTTTGTGAATATTTAGTTTTGTCCTTTTTTAAAATTTATTAATATTTAGTTTTGTCCATTAAGCAGACCAAACCAACCTCTCTCATAAAAGGCTACTGCCTCCCCCCCCCCCCCCAAAAAAACCAAAATTACATCAATTTGGAAGAAAAAAAAAAAAAAACAAACTCTGTTGAAGTCCTAGTCAGTTCACTTAGAGCATTCACTATTGGCCTTGCAAATGGCATATGTAAGCAAATTTTAGCATTAAAGTACTAAAAGGCCCCAACATTTGGCCTTGGATTGGTCTAATATCCTAAAAAAATTTAGAATTGTGCTATAGTACCATTACAAGTTTGTGATGGTATTATAGCACAATTTTAAAAAGAAATAAATTTTTTTCTTTATGTTAGGATGAGAGAGAGAGAGGAGAGAGAGGAGAGAGATTGAATTATATTATTCTATTGGATAGTATATATTATTTTAATGAGTATAATAGGAAAATAAAAATTGGGATGTTGAATGTGTTGTAAAATTATATGGTATAATTGATAAAGTAGCTTTTTAAGATGGTAAAATAGAATAAGATAGGAATTCGGGATGTGAATGCTCTTATGCTGTTAGGTCTAGATTATTTTTATTCTAAAAACGAATATACAACTTTAAGGACCATGTCTTTTTATGGTATATCCATATTTTGAAACACTTTTGCTTTTTTTTTCTTTTTTTTTTTTTTTTTTGTCTCAAGCTTTTAACAAATAGTATAATTTATAGAAAATAAGTTTGTTTTTAGTTTTTTTATTATCACATATTGAATATAAAAATTAAGCTAAAATGCAAAGCTCACCCTTTATGTTTCACCAAAATTCATTTCAATCCTCTAACTTTTAAGTTTATTCATTTAAGAATTTTTCATCAACTTTTGTTTTATTTTGTGGTTAATTTTTCAATTTTCTTCAATTTTACAAATTAAAAAAAATTAATTAATGATTAAAAAATAATTTCCAAATTAAAAAAAAAATTAACAAAAGTTGACGAAAACCTTAATGAAATAAATTTAAAACTTAGAGAATTGAAATAAATAAAAAAAAAATTAAAAAATTGAAACTAATTCTGAAAAAACACTATATATTTTATTAAATACTATATAATTTAAAAAAAAAAAAACAAATATTATATAAATAAGTTACGAGAAATTGCGAAGTACCCAACCCACACGTAAATCCAAACATAACACGCAACAAGGATTTGAATGAGCTGTTCCACGTTGAAGGACCCACCTCTTTCGCTTTCAATAATGAAATCATCAACTTTGCAAACTAAAGCCACTCCTACTCCCAAAAACAATCATCTCGAAGACTCGTATGGAATAATGCCGTAGATTACGCACGAAACCAAGACATGATCAGTGCTATTCAGCTCTGGCATTTCAATTTCTACACTCCCAAATCCCAAATCCCAATTCCTAATTATCCATTTAGAGCAAAACTGCTGTAGCTCTTTTGTCTGACAGTCATGCACTGTTGGTTTTTGTGAGATATCCATGGCCCCCAAAATCATGAATAATGCTACAACAAATAAATATACAAACATAATGCATGGTACGTCCACTGTGATAAAGCAATTAAAGTAGAAGACAAGGACAAGACCATTTTTCATACATAGCACTCTTTTTCCGCCACTGAATATTTATTAATACACCCCTTGAGACTTGACCTATCACTCTGTCTCTCTCATCACTACCTTTTTCTTCGTCTCTCTTACTTACTCCCCCACTTTACTTAAAGACTTTAGACCAAAGCCAAAGTTCTGAGCTTTACTTTGTATTAAGTATTAACATTTAGTGAGTGTCATATAGTATATATACTCAGCTCCCAGCTAGCTAACTAGCAAGCTACCTCTATGTGTGGGCTTTTTGTGTTGTGAGAAAAAAAAAAATGAATCAAGAAATGAATGGGGTTGACACTGATAGTTACCAAGAGAATGGGTATGAGAAAATTGACTATGTGTTCAAGGTGGTGGTGATCGGAGACTCGGCTGTGGGGAAGAGTCAGCTCTTGTCCAGGTTTACCAAGAATGAGTTCTGCTTTGACTCCAAGTCCACTATTGGGGTTGAGTTCCAGACCAGGACTGTCACCATTAAAGGCAAGGTCATCAAGGCCCAGATCTGGGACACTGCTGGCCAAGAAAGGTTCTCTCTCTCTCTCTCTCTCTCCCAAATGCTTTTTTTTTTTTATTTATCATTTATCTTTAATTAGTGTTTCTACGAGTTTGACTAATAAGTAAATGGATATATATATATATATATATATATATAAAACACCATTTTGACTAAGAAGTACATATTAATCTAAGCTGTTTATGAGTTTATCCAGAAAAGAAAATAGTAAACTATAACTGTTTGAGCAACATGCTGAAAGTTTAGTAAAATATTCAAACGCAGGGATGAAAGAATGTATATATCTTCTTTGTAGTTTTTAAAGGGTTTAATTATGCTTACATATGTTTGGGATCGAGTTTGATTTGCTAATTGAGGTTTGTAAACTTATACTTTACTAACATGATGTCAAAAAAAAAAAAAATTCCTTTCTTATTCGTTAAAATTTGCATGTATAAATCGAAAATTTCCAATAACACATTACAATTTGAATAAATTAAATTCATGAATTTAAAATAAATGTAATTAGACTTCAAGTGAATGAATAGTGTGACTTTTAAGGCTATATTCTGTTAATTGAAATTCAATTCCAACCCAAATTATTGGTGAGTAAAGTGTGTTTTCTTCTCTTTTAAAATAATTTTTCATACCTCCCTTAAGTTAATAGTTGGCAGGCAGTTAACTCCATTCAACAACCATGATGGAGCAAAATGAAGAAGCCTATATCATCAATTCATCTCTTCGAATGTTATTACTAGGGCTGTCCAACACACCCGGTGACCAGCCCAACCCGCCCGTACCCAACTTGCGTTCATCCGATCCGACTACTTCAGTGGTCAAATGCGGGCCGGACGGGTCGGTTTCGAGTCCCCCCCTTCAAAACTTGTGAAACCCGACCCGCCCAACGACATCAAATTCTGGCGAATTCTCTAGCGTTTCCAACGAGTTTTCAGCTTGATTTGGCAGATTTTAGTGACCAAAACAATCAAATCCGGCATAAATACACCAGATCAGGCGATTCTCTACGTGACTTGGGGGGAAAATCGTCAGATTTAACGAAATCCTCATCGGATCTTGGCTGGTGTTTTCCGTCAATATGGGCGATTCTTGGTGTTTTCTGTCAATTTCCTTCCGTCGATTTAACGATTTGGGCGATTCTCGGTGTTTTTCGTCGGGTTTTGGCCTCACTCGAAACCGATGCCACCAGCCAGCAAACCGACCTGCAAAACCCAACCCTCTTAACGGGTCGGTTGCGGGTTGGGCATCTGCCTACCCGATCTCTTACAGGTCGGTTGCGGGTTGGGCATCTGCCTACCCGATCTCTTACAGGTTAGTTGCGAGTTAGGCACAAACCCGACCCGTGGACACCTGGGTTATTACTATCCAATAAAATCATATTCTACGTATAATTCTTTATAAAAAAAATAAATTTTTTTTTTAAATATGGTTATGCACTCAAATTTCATATAAATCGAATTTCTTTTATTATTCAATCTATAAAGTTATACAGTAAATGTATTTTAAAATAAAATTTTGAACAAATTATACAAGATGATTTTTAATCTCTAATCATTTTGATATTTATTTGTATAATTAAAGATGGGACAAACATATACTTTAACAATAGGTTCCATGAATAGAGAGCCTTGTAACTTTATTGATTGACACCTCCTAGTATTTTTAATGAAAACTTCTAGAGCTCAAATCTTTCAAACTATACAAGTTGGGTTCAAGTTATACCGAGTGTAATTCTAAGTAATGTTATATCACTTAATATTTTTTAAATTGGATGCGAATTTTGACAAATCCACTATTAGATTACATTATCTTCGTATATTCTCCATGGTTGCAAATTTTCATGATGATCAAAGATTAATAATCATATCATCAATCAATTGTTTAAATTCAAATTTTTGTAATTTAAATAATGCATAAAATATGAGTTTATGGATCGAATAGTAAATAACATCCAGTTGACATGAAAATTGGTAAGAATGCTAAAAACATATAAAAAATGTAATTCAACGGTGAGATTTTCAAAATATAAATTTTATAGCAAGTTATTGGATGGTGTAACATTGGTTAGAGCTTGTCCCATGACCATATCTCATTATCCAAATTAGTGATATTCCCATTAATATTGCAATCAAGTATATATCATCTTAGTCATTTGGCATATGGAGGAAAATCCACTATTATTGAGTCAATCATAGCTCAAGCTATGTTGAATCTCTCATCATCTTAATAAAGTTGTAGTATTTCTCATTAAAAAGAAGAAGAAGAAGAAGAAGAAGAAGAAGAAGAAAGTATATATCATTGGATTAGAGGTTTAAGTGATAGCTCAATGGCCAAGGGCCTTGTAGCTTATTTTACACCCTCCTCATAAACAAAGTACTTGAAAGTTTGGAGGGAAAAGGTTTGAGCTGCAGTTCAGTGATATGGCATTCTTTGTGATACTTCATATATCTTGTTCAAACCCCACCTTGTCTCTCATTATCCACCTGTATATATAATTCCCATTCTCTACTTATCCAAGTGGGGCAAAAAGGTATCATTGTGTGTATTATTGTTGTAATTAGAGAATGGTCAGACCATATAATTACTAGCCAACAAGTACACAATTTGGTAGACTTGATGGCGAACATTGTCCTCAATAAGAAGGATTCCTTAAATTTGGCAAAGACTTCTCATGTTCTAGACCAAGAAATATCGGGAATGACTAAATTTGATTGTTTCAGTATTACACATTTTTAACTAAGAAAAAAATATGCAATAGTATTAAACAAGTTGGGACTGACATAAATTTGGCAGTCCAAACAAGTTCCAATAGGGTACTTTCTCTTTCCATGTAAACTTCAATTTTGATTTGGGTTACTATCTCTTTCCATGTAAAAAAATGCAACAGTCATTCATCAATTTTGGGTAGACACTTGACTTCAATTTGGCAGCTGATCAAGCAAGTTCTTTTTTCTTCTTTTTTTTTTTTCCTTTTTTTTTTTTGAGATAGAAAGCTCGATCTAAGTGTATATTTGTATGAAATTCTCTCCTAAAAACTTAAACTCCGGCCCTTACTCAGTTGCTCTCACTTTGTACAATGAATTATGATATTTTTTTGTGCAATGAATTCTAGGTACCGGGCTGTGACAAGTGCATACTACAGGGGTGCACTAGGGGCCATGCTGGTCTACGATATCACCAAGAGACCCAGCTTTGATCATGTGGCAAGATGGGTTGAGGAACTCAGAGCCCATGCTGATAATTCAATTGTGATCACCCTGATTGGGAACAAAGCTGATCTTGTAGACATGAGGGTTGTGCCCACTGAAGATGCTATTGAGTTTGCAGAGGAGCAAGGCCTTTTTTTCTCAGAGACATCAGCTCTCAGTGGTGACAATGTGGACACTGCATTTTTTAAGCTGCTAGAGGAAATTTATGGTGTGATTTGTAAGAAGAATTTGGAATGCGTCAATGGAAAATCCAATGGTGGTGATGCCCAGGCACTCAAAGGGTCCAAGATTGATGTTATTTCTGGGGCTGAGTTGGAAATTAGTGAGATGAAGAAATTATCTGCATGTTCTTGTTAGATCCTTCTATTGAGAAGGAAATCTCTTCTGTGGTGGCTATCTTTTAGGGGAGTAATATAGTGGGAGATGCTTAATTTTTTTTTTTTTTTTTTTTTTCCTTTTTTATGTATGTGTTATATTGATAGGTCATAACTCTATGAATGTCAGCTGACTTAGCTGACAAAGTTTTTTGTCCTTGAAAAATGAGAGACTATAATCAAATCCGATCTACCCAAAAAAAAAAAAAAAATGGGGATTTAGGATTGGGAGTTATAGTTGCTCGTGTGGACTAGAAAAGAAAAATAAAATTCTTAGTACATGTATGGTTTAATATAATTGTTTTTGGATAGGTAAATAGTGGGGGAGTTGGATTTTTGGAACAACAATTTTTGTACTTGAAATTTAGTAAGATGTTGTCCACGTGCTACTGTTTGTCTCACTATATATATGCCATGCTCCTGAACTTTGTTTTTCTTTTTAATAATTAAAGTTAATTAGAGACTTCTTAATTTTATGATATCAATTAGAGTCTCTTTACTGAAGTAGTAATTTTTCTATCAAACTATAATACCTTTGTACTTTTCTTTGTCTCCTAATTTGACAACGTAAGATTTAATCTTAAATCATAGATAAAATATCAGAAATTAAATCTTAGTCCACATATATATATATATATATATATATTTTATTTTATATATATGTTTTTTTTTAAGCCGATGATGTAATGTATCATACTGTGTCTACATTAATTTTAATATGTAATTATTCAATGTACTTTGTAGATTACACATATCTCTCATATAGAATCTACATTTATGTGAGAGGAAAATGTAGTTCCCCACATATACCAAATAATTTCTTGTATCATATATAAGTTGTATTTCTCAATAATATCCCTTCACAATAAATCACTAGTTTAAATCATACGTACTTTTCACTTATCATTAAAAGAATCCAATGCCTTTCTTGAGAATGTTTTGGTGAGCAAAATTTTGGAGGCAGAGCATGGTTGTTCCCCATCTAAGTTCCAAGTTCCAAAAGACAATAAACCCAATAAAACAGCCTCAATTATACATGATGCAGATAAGACATAAGAGTACTTCCAAAGAACAAGGTTTTATTGGTTAACCTGAACTTCATCCTTCAAACACAAACTAAACACAATGATGAGTTAGGTATGGTTGGTGACAACTAATATTAACGGGGAACAAACTTATTTTTCTTTTCAACAACCATAGAATATTAGGTCTATCACAATGAATGCCTTCGTTTTTACTGAAAAATAATTATGACCAAACTTATTACTTTTTGATAAAATGATGAAATCGCTCTTAAGCAACGATCAAAAAAATTGAAATGACAACGAGTTCTCATGTTTTTTAGTTTCTTGCTATGTTTCCGGACAATAATGCAAGCAATTTAAACCAATTGGGCCTATTCATTTCTTTGGTTTGGTTGGTATAGCGTATAGGCTTTGTGTAAAGCCCAAAAAGGTGTCCACTTGGGCAGTTCATCAACTCCAAAATCCTAATTTTAGGATTTTTTTTTTTTTTTTGGTAGTATGACCTATTTAAGTATACTATTTTTAGATTAGATAAAATAATATATTTAGTCTGACAGTTGGGTTCAAGTTGTTAGCCCGAAGGTATCGATACCCTTTGTGATGTTTGGTGTCTAGGGTTCAAATCTACCTTTTTTGTAGGATTCAAACATTTTAAAAGTTGAATGAAAAACTAAATTGAGTACAATTTATTTGCACAATTATGATTTTTCTCATTTCTGTGAAAACAACAAGTTATGCAAAAATTTGTAATTTCATTAAAGCAAGAAATTAGATGTAATAAATCCCGTGACTTATTACCTTCTATTTAAATCCTTTAAGGTGTGTTTGTTTGGAGGTAAAATAGAGTGGATTTAAAACTTTAGAGAGAAAATAGGAAATGAAACTTTTTTGAATGTGTTTGGTTAGGTGAAAAAGAAGGAAAATAAATGGTGGGGCTTAGGAGTTTTCTCACTTGACTCACCAAAAAGTTTTTTCTTCCAAATGAAAAAAAAAAAAATGAAAGTAGAAATGAATTTTTCCTTAATTGACAAAAATGGCCTATGCACATTCTTCAAGTTTTTTTTTTTTTTCTTCCACTGGGCAGTACGTTGCCCTTTTCTTTCCTCTTTTTTCTTCTTTCTTCTTGGCAGTTGCCTTTCTTTTTTTTTCACTGGGCAGTACCGTTGCCCTTCTTCTTCTTTTTTCCTGGGCTGTTGCCTTTTTTTCAGTACTGTTGCCTTCTTCTTCTTTTTTGGGTGTGGGGGACGCTGTTGACTTTTTTTTTTTTTTCCTTCTATTATTTTTGTGCCTTTTTTTTTTTTCCTGGGCTGTTGCCTCTTTTTTTTATCCTATTCTTTTTGTTTCTTTTGATTTTCTAGTGCTCTTTCTTTCTTTTTTTGGCAGTAAATTACCTCTTCTTTTTTTGGGATATTATTTTTACTTTTTTATAAATTTGAATGATTGCTCTTTTTTTTTTTTTATGGTTATTTGTCTTTTTTTTTTTTAATTAAGTATCATTTTTTAATAAGGGTATATGAGTAAATTTATTCAAATTCATTTTTTCCATCATTATACTTTTCCACTCTCAACCAAACAAAAATTAGAGAAAATAAAATATTTTCTATCCTCCTATTCTTTTATCTTTCCACTTTTTTACTCTTCCAACCAAACGGATCCTTAATTCTCTCTAATTTTTATCTAAATTCAAGACACGTGGTATTTCTTTGATTTTGTGTTATTTACATGAATTTTTTAAATGTCATGTGTCTTACAATTAAATTAAAATTAGATAAAGAATTTAAATGGAAGACGATAATTTCTCAAAAATCAACACACTTTTCATTAACTTTGTCAACATTCTCATCCTATCATGAAAATTTTCACCAACTTTCTTACACATTATCCTTCTTTATATTCTATAGAATATTTATGTGGTAAAAGAAAGTACACGTTACCATTCTCTAATTTTAGAATGAGTCTACTAAAGCCTCGAGGCACAAGTAAATGAACTCTCTATTAAATCCTTTATCATTCATCTGAGAGTGGACGAAGAGGCAAGGAATCTTGACCATAATTACACGCCTCTCATATAGGATGCGGTCCACTTACATGCGATGAGCTATTACATATCAAATATCATAGTTACACAAATCAAAATTCCAATATATTTATGACTGGTCTATTGATTTTTAGTTTTGTTTTGATGAAATACCCGTTCTAACGAGATGTACTCTCCATAATTTCTTAAATAAAAATCTATTAGAGCTTTATTTATTTTTTTTTTTAAAAGGTTCATATGTTTTTTTTTTTTTGAGAAAATTTCAAACATATGACGTCCGCTCTTTATGATAGTTCTTTATCATCAGATCAAGACACCAATCAATTCTTGATATAAACGGAAATTGAACCTCAAATTTCTTATACAACTATTTAAAACTTTATCAGTTAAACTAATTAAAACCCAAAAAAAAGATTCATACGTAAATGATGTTACATATCACTATTGCACAAAATAAAATTTTCAAAATACTTTGCTGTGGATGATATTTTTGTTTGGTAAGATGCAACACTCCAGCCCAAATTGAAAGGTAGACTCAGCAATGACGTACTTCCCACAGTTTCTTAAAAAGGAAATCTATCGGTGCTTTAAATATAAAAAGATCTAAATAATAAATGTATTAAAAACATATATATATAAATAATAGAGATAAATTTAGAATAAAAATATATAGTTGATGGTAATGAATAAAGTAAACCGTCCACCCGTGGAGCTATAGAATACAACGGCAGTATATGGAATCACCGGATCTGTATCTGCCAGAATATATGCTATTGCTGCTGCCTACATTATTTCTGTAGTATTCCCAGTGAGGCATTCAATCAATGACAGAAACAGGGAAAATTATTGTTTACTTCCGGAATATCATAAATGCGTACTTTCTCCTCTCACATGAATAGTAAGTCCCACTAATTAAATTCATGGTGAGACCTACCATTTATGTGAGAGAAAAGAGCTCCGAGAGTACCTAATAATTTTTCCAGAAACAGATAGCCTGACTCTAACAAAGTCCATGATTGCACTCTTCATGAGATTATTTCCTTTTCTTTTCTTTTTTTCCTTTCCTAACAAAAAAAACAGGCTAGGCTTTTAGAATACTAAGATTGTTCATATTTGGTTTCTAAAATGAATTGTTAACCACTGTATTAGCATAATTCAAATAAATATTCCAAAGAAAATAAATAAGCATAAAAAGTTTTTTTAAAAAGAATCAACAGATAAAAAGGTCGATAGACTTGATACTTCCTAAAAAATAAATTAAAAGTTTGATTCCGAACTTAACCTGAATGAATTATTCGGTCCTTCATTAAAAATCAATAAATGAGTTATTGGTCCATTTTGGCATATATTAACCACCAATATTCGTAAAAGAAAGAAAAAAAAAACATGAGCGGCTGGTTTTAGTGTTATACTAATACTATTGGTAACATGATCGATTCGAAGAATAATGAAAAAATTATTCCAGGGAAAAAAAAAGGGGATAATTTTAGATGAAAGATATGGATACGACCTACTGGAGAATAAGTGAATTTACGGTCAATTGGGCCCAAAAATATTTATCCAATTGGTTGGGCTGTTATCGACATCCGTAAAAAAAGGCCCAAAACAAGTTACATGAAAACTCATAATTTCAAATTGAAAATTAATTCGAATGTCAAGGGTTTAAAAAAAATAATAAAAATAATGGAATAGTTATAAAGTGGAGAAGGAGGATTCAAAATTTCAAATCTTGATTTTCCATGTGTATAAGAGCAACTAATACCATTGAATTATACTCACAAATTAAAATTCAAATATTCAAGTGGTATATGAATGGTATAAGTAAAAAATGAAACAAAATAGCTCACATATTTAAGATCTGTTTGGTAAGAGTATTTAAATATAGTTTTTTTTTTTTTTTTGCAATCCATAAAATGGTGGGTCCCATACTTGAATTTATTGTTTAGTTAATATTTTCTAAATATAGTTTTCAAAAAACTGTATTCTATTTTCCAGGCTTAAAATAAGATTCTAAAAACGGCTAAGGGTGTGTTTTCAGGATACAGAAAATGTTTTTAGTGAAATAGTTGTAAATAGATTGAAAACTGTGGATCTCACAGATTTGTCCAAACTCTTTCATCTTTTTAACTAGCTTCATCACACGCGCTTGCGATGAGGCTTTTATTTTTTTATATTTTTTTTTATAGTGCCATAATTTTTCATTCATTCCAATTTGAGATTTACATGTTTTTGTATTAATATTACGCATTTAAAACTACTAATACAACCTAGAGAGTCATGAGGCTAGATTAAAAAATTGAACAAATATTACACGTTTATTTTGTAGAAAAAAAAAATCTGTGTTTTTATTTTATATACATAATTTATATTTTGAGAATTTAATTTATAAGTGGATAAAGTAATTTGAAAATCAACAGGAGAGCAGCCCTATTTTTTAGGCAATATTTTAATGGAAGTTAGAGTTGTATTTTTACCTGATTGTTTTTTTAGTTTTGTCTCTACTTAAATATAGGGGTGTAAGGGCATTTTTGAAAAAAAAAAAAAATGAAGATCCTAAACAGGGAAGCCCCTTAAATAGTAGTATAGATTAAAGAGCTTATCTTTATCACAAAAATAATTCCCACCTTTCAAATTTGAAACTTATCATTATAAAAAAAATTACATGATAAGCTATATTCCCTTATCATTATCCACAAAAAAAGTAATTTATAGATCCTAACATTACTTTTTGAAAATATATATTTCTTAAAATTTCAAAAATAGAAATGGTCTCCCAAACAATTTTTTTTTTTTTTTTTTGTATTTTGAAAATTTTTCTTAGAAGTGAGAACCAAATAGGTAAAATATAAAAATTGTTATCTGAAAACTAGTTTTAAGTTCAATTGTCTAATTATGACAAAAATTCTACTACCAATCATGCCCTTAGTATCTTTAGTTTTATTTCAATTGTCTAATTACTTTTTAAGATTAATTTTTGTCAATTTAATCCTTCATTTTTTTCAAAATGAGTTAATCTAGTTCCTTTGTCCAGATAAAATAAATGAAGTCATTTAATTTTTTTTAAAAATATATTTTAAATAATACACATCAAACAACAAAATCTATCAAATGATGCATCTCATGATTGTTTTCTGTTAAATTAGAGATTTGTAAAAAATAAAAACACAATTAAAAAAAAAAAAACCTAGGGGTGTGATGAGTATTATGCATTTGTGAGTAAAATAATTTTTTCATCACACCCCTGGATTTTTTGTGATTGTAAAATGTGACAATCTCAAATTATAATGGATGCAAATTATTAAATTTTAACCCAAAAATAGACTAGAGCATGTGCTTAGAGGTTAGTTTTAAATAATACATATCAAACAACAAAATCTATCAAATGATGCATCTCATGAATATTTTTTGTTAAAATAGAGATTTGTAAAAAATAAAAACCTAATTAAATAAAAATTTGTTTGGAAAAGATGAAAACTAATTTGATAAGAATTTGTCCGTTGGGTTATTTCTATGTAAAATAATGGTAAATTCTAAAACTAATGTTAAATTCTTTGTATAGTTTATATTCATTAATCAGTTTGATAAGAGTGTCTTAACTTTGAAGTTAAGTAAAAGTTGAGTATGATTTCATGACTTACTTATTTCAGATAATTCAAACGAGATTAAAATGAAGTTCTATTTTGGAAAATTTGTATGAGTGAGATGTGTACACGCTTATAACACGACTTATTGGATATATTTTCTCTCTGTTTTAGGCATCTACCTAAATATTTGTCCCAAACGTTAGAAAAAGAATCAAAATGCAAACAAGAAAAAAGCCTCAAATGGCTGAGAACCACACCCGAAAACAATAAATTCGGATCTTTTACACACTGTTTGTGTTTGTGTTTGTGTGTGCGTGAGAGATAGTATGTTAGTGGTGTGGAGAACTCTGTTTAACGCATGAATCATGATAAATGAAGTGACACTTTTCTATGCTTTACTTTTGTTTGGCTTAATATGTACCTAAAGACAAACTGACTTTATCAACAAAGGGCCCAATTACGTATCATCACCAATGATGAGTCACAGTGAGCAAGACAACAGCCTGAAAATATACAAGTAGAAAATAAACGAAAATCATGATTTTTTTTTTTTTTTGTTTCCCCAAAATACAAAAAAAAAAAAAAAAAAAAAAAAAAAAAATCTTTGCAGCATTTGTATGTGTCTTTTCTAAATTTGCACGAATGGTCGATTTGTTTAAGCATTCTGAAAGCCTAAAAGCTTGTAGTTAAAACTCAAAATTCTGTTTCGTAACAATAATTCTTCATAGCTTCTACATAAACATTAGTTTTAAACCAAAAAAAAAAAAACACTATTTTGCAACCGTTTGTAAAAACGCACCCTAAGTAGAATGTTTGAAACGCAGAGCACGTTATTTTATTTGTTGAGAAGATGAAATGCATTAACATGGTTATATGTTAACTCAAGGAATAGCACTGGAACCACGCATCATGAATCGAAGGTTAGTGGTTCAAGTTTTTATCTCCAGTCTTTTTCAGCTTAATTCCTCTCCGAAAAGAAAAGAACCAAAGGCTAATAAATGAGCTCCACAACTTCGCCTCATGATGCATATATACCACATAAATATTTGAGAGAATCATTATTCGTACGAAAATCATTTGATTTTCTTGTTCATGCTTATCACACACATCATTATTAATAATATCACGAGAGCCAATAATAGGTCTTTTTAGTCTGTAGACACCTATGCTTCTCATATGTTCCTAGCCTTCTACGACTTGCCTCGTCCCTTCCCACCTAAAATAAAATCACGACTTGCCTCGTCCCTTCTCACCTAAAATAAAATCGGGTTCGGCTTGTGTCCAGTAGTCACTGGACTCGTTAGGATACAAATACGCGTTTAGTCTTGAACATGTGTCCGCATCACAACGTGTCTGATGGCACTGGCCACCGGACCCAAACTCCACCCAAAAAAAAAAAAAAAAACAGGTAAACTATACAAATGAACAAACTGTACCCACTACACTGAAACATGTATCATCATCTATTTGATTGTATCCTGTTAAAAATAACCAAAAGCTAATGTAGCCATTTACATGACCAAAGGGCTAAACTATCATACTACAACATTAATGAGAAGCAAACTATCAACTATTCCCCAGAAAGAAAGAAAAAAAAAATTCATAGAATCATATTGCAAATCAAGGTATGAACAAAACATTCCAACCAATCAAACCGTATACACATAGAACAATTTTGGCTGGCTCCAATTGATGACATTCTTTTTCTTTTTTAGGATATTCTTCCCCAAAAATGAAATTCTGACACGTTCGAAACTCCCTGTCATAATTTCCCAACAAGAAACGTTTCGAAACGTTATGATCATCAAAATCAGAATCCACCAATCACCGCCCTTCTCTCTTCTCCGAACCCGAGTCAAAAGAATGGGAAACTTTGTTGCTTTTCATCCTCAAGAAACCGTACAATTTCCTTAACTCCCGACCCGCATGCCCACCAACACCACCACCACCACCACCACTGCCGGTTTCGCTACAAAAAACGCCACCCGTTTCGCCCACTTCTTCAACGAACTTCTTCGACCGCCCGATCTTCCCCGACGCCGCAGCGTCGCCGTCCGTTTGTTGCAGCGCCGTGATGACCGATTTGATAGCTCTACTGGGTGAGTTCCTATTAGAAATCATCAACTCGCCAATCTCAGCTGGGCTCAAAGTAGCCCCAGTTTGAAAAATCTCCCCCACCTGAGCAAATAGCTTGTGATCTTTAACCCCCAAATAAGCACTCGCCAAAGATTTAAACCCAGAAAAATCGCACAGAGGGAAATGGATATGAACGTCGATGCGACCCGGTCTAAGAACCGCCGGGTCAATGTGCAAATGTTCTTTACTGTTCATCGTGAACACCATCAATCTCTCTTCCGCGACGCACGAGTTCAATATCCCATCCATGAACTTCATTATCACTGACAAATTCTCGGTCCTCGGTTTCTCCATCAGAAACCGATCAAAATCTTCGATCACAATAATGGAACGGCTCGTCGTTGCTAACAACAGCGAGTTCAGATCCGAGTCTTTCGAGACCTTGGAGACGTCGATGTCGTAAACGTCGTACGACAAGAAGTTAGCCATGGCGGCCACGAAGCTCGATTTCCCTGTCCCAGAAGGACCGTACAAGAGAAAGCTTCGCCTCCAAACGCGGCCTAAACGATGGTAATACTGCTTGCCTTTGAGGAATGATTCGAGGTCGGACTTTACCTTGTTTTTCAGATCTTCTTCCATGGAGATGGTTTCGAAAGTCGAAGGATGCGTGAAAGGAACAGATCTCCACTGGTCTTTGCTGACGTTCGTGTACAGCTTCAAATCTCGAGGCTTCAGCTGTTCGATTTCGTCGGACACCGTGTGGATGTGTTGGAGATAAGGTCGGAGGATCCTGCGTTTGTCGGATTTTCTGAGACTCAAAACGAAACAGTTCTTGGAATTGGTCCATGTTACCTTCGCGCCGAGGAAGTTGTCGTCGATGGTCTGGTTCGGATCGAGGCACAGAACGATGTCGTTCGGCTTCTTGCCCGTGACGAGGTTGGTGAAGTCGGAGTCTTCGAGCGTGGACAAGGAGTTTAGGTAGAGAGAGACTTTTCGATAGAGCTGATTCTCTTGCATGCTCTCGTTGAATTCGGGGACTTTGAGGACTTGCTGTACATGAATAATGTTCTCTATACATCTCCACTGTTTCTTCACCGTGTATATCAACCCGGTTTTGAACAGAAGCATCCGAATAATCATCACCAGAGAACAAATTATCACAAACCCAACAAGAATTTGAAGAATCATGGTCAAAAGATTGTATCTTTTTTTTTTTTTTCTTCTTGTTTGTTTGGGTTTGTGTTTGTGTTTGATTAGAATAGAGAACACATTTTTTTTTTTTTTGGTATTGTTTGAGAACAACAACAAAGAGAGAACAATAAAATATATTGAGAAAGGTGAAAGGTGGAGTTTTTAAGAAAACGTGGGGAAGGAGATATGGAAATCAATTGTATTTAATGGTGAGAATGAGTGTACAAATGAGAGAGAGAGACGGCTACTGTTGCCGGCTAAGTGAGGACTGTGTGGGATAGGTCAGAAAGAAAGAGAGAGAGAGAAGGAAAAAGAGGCAAAGAGAGACTGAGAAAGCTTAGGACTAAGAGGTGGATGGAGGAGAGGTTTTTGTTGTAGAGTTGTCTGCAGAATGAGTCTCCTCTCTCTATTTCTCCGTCGTTGCATTTTGGAGGCCTTCCTAGCTACTTTCCAGCCAGGATTATAATTTGTAATACACTAACGGGGTTTATATATTTTTTTTATTAGATTTTTTTTATATATGATTTCTTTTCAACTTATTATTATTTTATTAGAAAAGAATTTAACGGAAAATCTTATGTTATTAATTTTAGAAATTTTTTTATGAAAATATAATATTTTTTTTTATTGGAAAGGGTTTTTAAAATGAAATTTAAATTCAGTGCATTCAATGCAATGTATTTATTGAGATGGTGACATATATTTAAAAGTGAACACATGTCATTATGTTAACGGTTCGGTGCAACTGAGCCATGGACCCCAAACTTCAAAAAATTATTATTTACAACGGGAGAATTGTTGATATAATCCTTCTTGACTAATGAAATGATGTCATCTATGCAAATATATGTGTGAGCTTCCTAATCAATACAAGGAATGAAAAATAAAAATAAAAATAAAAATTACTAAATGTTGTCACATTTGTATAAATAACAACATTTTATTAGTTGGAAGATCAAAAATAGCTACATCAGTGATCTTATTGGTGGATCTAATTATTTTTCCCCAATCTCACCTTCTTTTTATATATTCCATATAGGTATCATTAAAACCTTTTAAGAATAGTCTATTAATAAAGAGTGTTTAGTAACGTTATTCTAATAACATTATTTGTATTTTGTTAAAATATATGTGGGTAAAAAAGTGTATGAAAATATATATAATATTATTTAAAAACTGAAAACATATATTTAAACACAAGTACCTACAGACCCTAAATATTTTGCAAAAACCGGTAAATTAGGCCCATATTATTGTATTATATTTATGTATATTTTTTTTATAACAATTATATTATATTATATATTAGGTTACGACCTAGAAAGAGTTATTACGGCCCTCGTTCAGGTTGTATTATCTATCAAATATCATTCATATATATATATATATAAATATATATCCATCATATAATATTCCAGTTTTCCGTATGATTATGATTAATGCTACCTCACCTTTTTTTTTATTTTTTATTTTTGGTGGGTGTGCTTTGCTGGCTTGCTGCTCTCAACAGTCAGAATTGTAGTTCAGCTTTTTTTTCTGTAGTTAATTATTACCTTAAATTCAATCCAGTGCAGTACTATACTGCACTCTATAGGCTAGATGCCATAACAGACGGCCTCTTCTCTGCATTTCTTCTAGGGGCCCACGCATCATTGGCATATCAGCCATGAGTTCCAGCTTCTAAGAAATTGATTTTCGTACATCACATTTTCATTTTCAAATTGTGACCATTTGTAATCCTAATACTTGGTATATATTATAACAAGATAGTCTTTTCTTATTACTAATAAATAACGGTTGAATTTCAAAGTGATCTTCTTCTAAGATATTTAATTAGCATCCAATTCCAAATAACTAGATGTATCTCTCATGAATTTTTTTTTTTTTAATGTATCATGTCTAAACGGGATTATAAAAATATTGTAGTTCTAAAACCATAAATGATTTTACAATTTTTATGTGACAGACGATAAGTGGTTAACCATCACTTATGCATGAACCCATCACTTATTATTTACTAATTACATTTTGCTATGTCACTATTTTTTTTTAAGAAACTTGTTATGTTACCGTTGTAGCAAGAAGTTGTAAATATTTGATTGTCCTAAACTTTTCCATAAAGAGCTCCTCACTATTTATTTCAAAAGCGTTGACAGAAGGTTGATTTGCACTACATTGAGTGTGGAGACCTCAAGACATACATTTTTGATGGAAAGTCCTCAAAAATATATTGGGCATACCTCGGCACATAGTTGACCATTGTTATTTATAGGAACCAATTAACAGATTTTGAGCAATGTTATATACAAACTAATTTTGATTTGTAAGGTTGTTATTAATTCTCATCCTTTCACAATTATTGACGCTATTTTATTATCTACTAATTATAACTTGTAGGGTTGTCTAAGCAACCCATAGAACCAACCCACCCGCCCTAACCGACCCAATTCGACATCCGTGGTAGTTGGTGACAAGTTCTCGCCCACAAAAACTGACTCTGGCAAATCATTGTATAAAAATCCAATTCCAATCGATCCAACTAATTTCCACCATCACAGATCATCGTTTTTCCATCAATATGAGCCTTTCTCTAGTCAGATATTGTTAAGATATAATGAGATATTGTCGAGATCTTAACATATTTGGCTAGATTTTGTCGAGATCTTGACAAATCCTTCATAATAATTTTGGTACATCATAATTTTTTTTAAAATGACAAAATATATAGTTTCATATTCAAACACAATTATAAATTTATAATAAATGTCTAATTCTAGAATATATAATTCCATATATAAACTTAATCATAATAATAGTCTTTCAATAATGCTTGTAATTATCAACTTTCATATATTTAGAGAAAAAAAGAAAATAAAAGAAGATAAAAATTATATGAGCAAGACTTAAGTATAGTACTTAGGTGCTATTCCTTAGGTTCTTCTCTTAAGATTCTGCTATGTGGCTTTTTTTCTCATGGATGGAAGTGTATTTTTTAAGTTAAGTAGTCACGTGATAGAATTTTAAGAAGAGAACTTAAGGAACAAAACCTAAGGTATTGTACATAAGTTTTGTTCAAATCATATTATATTAAAATTTTATGCGCATTGCATTGTTATTGACTAGTATCTATATACAACTAAAGATGTTTGATTTTTTATTGACCTCTCAATATTGTGCCACATAAATCTTTGGATGCCTCACAAGTTTTCACATCCTTATTCTAATATATATATATATATATATATATATATATATTTTTTTTTTTTTTTTTTGGAGAAGGAGCATTGTAATGCTTTTATTAAGAAAAGTTTCTCTCCACTAGCGAAAGTTGGGTTTCCATCTTCTCCTAGGGTGTAGAATAGTCGTCCCTTCTCTCGAAGGAGGCTCTGTCCCCTAAGGTAACAAGTTTACCTTGAGGCTTTGCGGTTTTTTCTTTTTTCAGGGGTTTGGGAAACAAATACTAGTATAGGATGGAAGAACTCACGAAATCTTGGAGCTGTCTAACTCTTTTGGAATGTGAAGGATCAAACTTTCCCATAAAGGAGGAACAGGCGGCGACAGAGTTTATTTCAGCAGCAAAATTCTTGACAAAGCGTGCTTTTAACATAGACGCTATAGCTAAAACCTTCACACCTCTTTGGAGATCAAAAAATGGTTTCAAAATTAAAAAGGAGGGTGATCATGTGGTCTTGTTTACGTTTGATGATAAGAGTGAGATGGAGAAAGTCCTCGCAACCAAGCCTTGGAGTTTTGACAAACATTTAATAGTGCTGCAATGTTATAATAGGGAAATGGATGTGGGAGATATGGAGTTTAATAAGGTGACATTTTGGGTGCAAGTGCACGATCTCCCAGTCAAATTTCAGACAAGACGGAGCTATTGGAATGGTGAATGTAGTGACAAATGAAGCAGAAACAGAAGGAGAAAATTTTATGCGAGTCCTAGTCACAATAGATATATCTCAAGCGTTATACAGGGTACGAGTTATTTCGCTTGACAGTGGTACGAAACTGTGGGTGTCTTTCAAATATGAACGGCTTCCTAACCAATGCTACTAGTGTGGATGTATGACACACGATGATCGTGACTGTGATCTATGGATTGAAAATGAATAGAGTCTCTTAATTGAATCTCATAAATTTGGTCCCTGGATTAAGGCAACGCCACTTGTGTCGACTCGAAGAAATATGATCAAATTTCCTGGTTTCTTTGCTAGTAAAAAATCTAGTGCGTCGACGACAAACTCCAAATTAACTAAAAAGCCACTAGTGATGGTGGTTCATACAGGGAAACCTTCATCGAAGATCATAAGGCTTTAAAAGGAAAGCTTCAAAGTCTCCCACAATGAAAATATGATCCCAGATTTTTGAAAGGAGAATCCGCTGAATTCAATGCCGTTGACTGGCGATGGAATAATGGGGGATTTGAATTCAAATCGAAAGGATTCAGTGGAGAAAAATCTGTCAGCAGAGATCTTTGAGGGGGTAATTGGGGAGATTGGTAAGGAAAGAAATAAATTTGATTTAGTTACCACAGTAATACCCAAATTTGGAGTTGGTACAGGTAAGGAAAACTGCATGGAATTCCTAAGCATTAATGACTCATGTGAGCCAAGACACATAGCACGTGCACCCCACATTCCCTCTTTACCATGAGTTCCATTGTCAGAGCTACCTGCTTCACTCAACAAACATGTGCATGCTGAAGGTACATGGAAGAGGATTACTAGAATAGAGGTGGGATCAGATGTTGTTATACCCGAAGTAGTGGGGGAAAAAAGAAATGCTAGAAGTACAACAAGCCAAACTGAGTTACCAAAGAAGAGAAGGGTTTCTCAGGGAGGTGCAACAAAAAATAAGATATTGGTGGAGGTTGGTTACCAGCCCTGCCAGAAGCAATGAGTCTATTATTGTGGAACTGTCGTGGGCTTGGAAATCCACGTACAGAGAATGAGCTTGTTAGATTGATACAAGTAAAAGATCCATTTGTCATGTTAATTGCCAAAACATGGACAGATGAAGTAAGGCTAGATCATACTTTGAGGAAGATTAATTTTGGTCAGATGTGGGTGGTCCCAAGGCTGAATAGAGGTGGTGGTCTAGTTTTATTCTGGAAAAATTATATTAACATTGATGTGTTTGATTCCCACAGGTATTATATTAATACGATCATCAATGGAAACAATGAAAATGCATGGCGATTCACAGGTTTTTATGGAGAGCTCGAAACTCGCAGGAATGAAGCGTGGAGCAAATTAAGAAGCTTGAATTCTATAATGAACATTCCTTGGCTTTGTGGTGGTGATTTTAATGAAATTGTTCATTAAGAGCAAAAGTTGGGTAGAGCACTGAGAGACCATAATCAAATGCAATTATTTAGAGATGTGATTAATGAATGTAGTTTCATGGACTTAGGTTATGTGGGTCCTAAATTCACGTGGGCTAAACATTATGATGTTGGTCATTCCATAAGAACAATATTGGATCAGTGCATGGCTACAAATTCTTGGTTTCAAAAATTTCCAAGAACTAGAGTACATCACCTCCAATGCATGTCTTTGAATCATACTCCTATATTGATCAATTTGTCAGGGTTGACTGAACCTAGGAGGAAGAGATGTTTCAAATTTGAAGAAATGTGGTTATCAGATCCAACTTATGGCGAAATAGTTGAAGAAGTATAACCATGGGAGCTGAACCCAAGTATAGCCATTCTGAAAAAAGTGACTAAGTGTGAACAAGAATTAACATGGTGGAACAAACACAACATGGGCACATGAGGAGAGAATTAGAGATTAAAAAGAAACAACTTGCTTTGGCCAAGAATGAAGCTATTGTGAGTTGGAACAATGCTCAGGTTAGAAGTTTAAGAATTGAGATTAACTTGTTACAAGACCGTGAATCAAGGATGTGGTGTTAGAGATCAAGGGTGTTATGGCTGAGTAAAGGTGACAATAATACAACTTTCTTTCATAGCAAGGCTACAGAGAGATTTAGGAAGAATCTGATCAGAGGAATAAGAGATGGTAATGGAGCTTGGCTGACCGGACAAGAAGAAATTGGGCATGTGATGGAGAATTATTACAAAGACCTTTTCTCCACCTCCAACCTAAATTTGGATGTTGCCTCTCTTGAGAAAATTCTATGCATGGTGACCGATGAGATGAATGCTGATTTGGTGAGGGAATTTAAAGAATTGAAAGTAAAGGAAGCCTTGAATCAGATGGCACCTCTAAAAGCGCTGGGTCCTGATGGTATGCCATCGTTGTTCTATCAACATTTTTGGTCAATATTGCAGCATGATGTTACTTCAGCCATTCTTTCATGGCTTAATTCAGGTATCCTACTTGAATCCATCAACCATACACTCATTACTCTTGTTTCTAAAGTAGCTAATCCTGAACTTGTGTTTGAATTTCACCCTATTAGTCTTTGTAATGTCCTTTATAAGATATATTCGAAGGTCTTAGCTAATAGGTTGAAGAAATTTTTACCTTCCTTAATTACAGAACATCAATCTTCTTTTGCTAAGGAAAGACTTATTTCAAAAAATATTATGGTTGCTTTTAACACCATTCATCATATGAAACACCATAATTTAAGAAAGCATGATTTTATGGCTATTAAATTAAACATGAGTAAAGCCTATGATCGGGTGGAATGGGTGTATTTGGAGAGGCTTATGGAGAGAATGAGGTTTTGTTCTATATGGATTACTCTTATGATGAGTTGTGTGAGAACGGTGACATACTCTATCATGGTGAATGAGGAGCCTATTGGAATGATCTACCCTAAAAGAGGTATTAGGCAAGGAGACCTCTTATCTCCTTTCCTTTTTCTCTTATGTACAAGAGGACTTCATGCTCTCATTAAACACTTAGCGAGGAATCGAGATATTAAGGATTTTTCCTTGTGTAAACAAGGTCCAAAACTAACCCACTTGTTTTTTGCAGACAATAGCTTGCTTTTTTGCAGGTCAATCTTTGAGGAATGTAATGATGTGTTGAAGTTTTTGGCTGAATATGAGTGTTTGTCAGGGCAAAAAATCAACAAAGATAAGACCGCAATCTTCTTTAGTAAGTCTACCACGGATGAAGTGAAAACAAGCATAAAGAATCTCTTCTAAATTCAAGAAGTGAAGTCTTATGAGGAATATTTAGCCCTTCCTTCTTTTGTGGGTAGGGGGAAAAAGGCTAATTTCAATTATATCAAGGAGAGGATTTGGAGAAAACTTCAAGGGTGGAAGGGTAAATTGCTATCACAAGTCGGGAAAAAGGGTCTCATCAAATCTGTGATCCAAGCTATCCCTACTTATGCTATGGGTTGCTTTAAACTACCTTTGGGGCTTTGTGATGACATTGAGGCAATGATAAAAAAAAGTTTTTTTTTTTTTTAGTTTCTACACAAAATTGCTATACTCTCATTATAGAAGAGACGACAATAAATTAGCACATAGTCTAGCTAGATATTCGATAAACGTTTCTAACTATGTGGTATGGATGGAGGAAGTCCGCCATCCTTTATTATCTATAGCTCAACATGGTTTAGCCAATGTGGCCAACCAAGTTCAATAAAGTTTCAAGTTCATTCTTAAAAAAAGAAAATATAGTTGACTAATGCATTTTTTATTCTCTCCAATTGCTCTTATGTCATATATAGCTCATCAAATTAAAATTTAATTTAATGTATACCATACTTAATTTAATTACATTTTATTTTTATTAAATCGAGTTGTATATTTGTAGACATGTCAATACTTATTTATTTATTTTTGCAAAGATGTAAAGACTTAGTTGATTGAAATATTTTGTTTAGGTAAGAAAATATCATATGTTAAATCAAAACTACAAACATTCCATGTGTATGTGTTATTCTTTGGATTTATTTATTTTTATTATATATTTAGCTTGGCCCCCCCTGAAAAAAATTTCTAGCTCCACCAATGGGCGTAATGGTATTGGTCACTTATTTTACAAGTACAAATTCTTATGGAGTGGAAGGGAGGAGGGGAATAAGGACTAAGATTCAAGTCTTTAAAATGAAGCTTTACACTCATATGACCCGTTTGGATTGAGTGGGAGAGAAAGGACGAACAGAATAGAGTTGGCTAAACTATACTCCTCCTCCCTTCCCCTTAATCCAAACGGATCAAGATTAGGATAGAAGATTATATTTGGAAAAAATAATACAACTAGCAAATTATATTTGAGGAACTTTCATAGGCATTGCACAAGTTATTGACTAATTTATAGTTTATAATATAATATATATAACTAGAACTCTTAACTTTTTATTGATCTTATCTAATATCGACTTGACACATCAACTTTTGGAAGCTCACATTTTTTTTCATATCATTATTCTAATATATATTTTTAATTGATTTTAAATTCTACAAAGATTTCCTATAAAATTTTCTACACTTATACAATTACATTCTATATTAGGATATTTTCACAAATAATTAATTCAATATATGAACACAATTATAAAAATTTACTATTAATAACAGTTATAATCCCCTGTTCTTGCAGGCTTGGGCTCAGTGGAGAGAGTGTTACTATGATCACATCTAAGTTGAAAATACCAACTCTAGTCACCCTTTCACCCATTTTTTTCTTTCAAAAAAAAAAAAAATTAATGACCATTATAATTTTCAAATTATATATTTTAAAAAAAAATTAAGATTCCTAAACCATTTTGTTGAATTTTATCGGATTGCACGCTTACTAACTGGTTAAAAAGGATATTTGTGATGTTAACACTTTTTGATGTTTAAAAAATGTAAAATTTAAGGTTGAAAATACTTCGTTCAATTATCAAATTATAATATTATATATATATGTATATATATATTATGACACTGACAGCTCAAAGGAAACCCTTGAATGCTTGATACATGATAGTAGATGGGTTGGCCACTAGTCAGGTCAAATCCACTTGTACTTACTCATAGATAGTAGGCTTTCTGAGATGATACTTACTGATAATACAAAGGATACTTGAGAAGCTATAAGGAGAAGGGGCAGAAATGACACAATAGTACTCTCAATTAATAGTTATTTTGAAAATATAAAGCCCATTTACGAATGTTATAGTACTCTCCATTTACTATTGTTTTGAAAATATAAAATTTATTTAATAATATTATTCTAGTAATATTATTTATATTTTTTGAAAATACTGACAGGTCAATGGAAATCCTAAATCCTTGAATGCTTGATTCATGATAGTAGATGGGTTGGCCACCAATCAGGTCAAATCCACTTGTACTTACTCATAGATAGTAAGCTTTCTGAGATGATTCTTACTGATAACACAAAGGATACTTGAGAACCTATCAGGAGAAGGGGGAAAAAATTGACACAATAGCAACCTCAATCTATCATTGTTTTAAAAATATGGAGTTTGTTTAGTAACGTTATTCTAGTAATGTTATTTGTATTTTTTTAAATATATATGGATAAAAAAAATTTGTAAAAGTACGTGTAATTTTATTTAAAAATTGAAAACTGTTATTTGAAATGCTATACCAAACAGCCCTATATAGTCTACTAGCTATTGGGTACTTGAATTTGGAGAACTCAAATTTTTTATGGCACTCGAGTTCCATCATAATTTTTTTGGCAAATTTAAAGGCTAATTTTTCAAAGAGTTTGAGTTAATGGAACTCGAGTTCCTCAAACTTGAATATCCAAAAAGTGGTAAATCTCTACATATTTTTGAAATAGTGGTAGATTAATATATTTTTTGATAAACAATGGTATTTGCCCATTTTGGCAAGAAGAAGGGATCAAATTGTGTTAATATATGGCAAAAGAGCTCTTGGTTTTTCATATTCATCATAATATTTTTCATGGAACTTGAGTTCCATAAAAAAATTTGGTAAATTTGAAAGCTATTTTTTCAAAGAATTTGAGTTAATGGAACTCGAGTTCTTCAAACTTGAATACCCAAAAAATGATAAATCTCTACGTATTTTTGAAATAGTAGTAAATTAATATAATTTTGATAAATAGTGGTATTTGACCAAGGGATAAATTGTGTTAATATATGGGAAAAGCAGGCATATATGGCAAAAGAGCTCCTGCTTTTCCCTATTCATCTTAATATTCAAGAATGCATTCATTACCTGCTAAACTAAATCAAGTACAAGTTGGTCACTAGAGACAGGATATTCAGGTGGAGGTTTTTATTTTTGATAAGTAGTTGGTCAAGTGGAGTTACTTGGTTTTTTTTTTTTTTTTTGAAGAAAACTTCAAACAAGAGACCATCTTTATTTTAAGTGTTTTTTTACTCTAATGTTGTGGGGGAGATAGTTTTTATTTTTATTATTTTAAGCGTCTATTTGACATACACATTGATGTGTGGGAGGTTAAGCTTGGGTTTAGTTTTTTTTTTAAATTATTTTTTCTTATAAATAAAAAATAAATCAACTTATAATGTTTGCTTTACAATAATTATTTTTTTATTATCATATCATGATACTAATTGCTTTTCGCTATTTAGATGAGTCTATTGTGTAAAATTATAATCCTAAAAAAATGTAATGCTTTAAAATACTGTTTATTATATTTTAAAAATAAAAATAAATTCATCCAAAGGAATGCTAAATGGAGATAGTTTTGGGAAGACTACATGAGTAAGTTGGCTTGCTACTATTTTATTACCATATTTTTATGGTAATAAAATTGTGAAGATTATTATTTCCATTTTTTGTTGTTTTTTTATGGAGAGTCTTATGGACTCTTTGGGTTTTATTTCTATGTCAATTGTTAAAAAAGGAGGGTTGTTGTTGTAGTCCTTGTTTTGTTTAAAATAATAAGTCAATGTGGCCTTGTGGGTGAGTGATTAATAATGATTAGGCCTTATTCTTTTGTCCTTTTGGGTCTGTTTATCCTGCTGGTGCAGGTCGTTTCATTTTTGGAATGGATTTGCTTATTTGTCAAAAGAAAAAACCTCAACAAGTTGCTTGAGTCCAACCTAAAAAACTTGAAATTGATGTGGGATATTGACTAATTGTAACCTCTGAATATCCCTTTATTTTCCCCTCTAAACTTAGCAACAATCAAACAAACAATCACCTAATAAACTATAAACAACAGGTTTCTTGCAGGACTTTTCTTCCTGTGGGCGGTCGAACCATATTGTTAATTGTTGCTTAGTAGACTGCTTTAAACATTTGAACGGCTTAAAACTTAGGAGCTAATTAAATTGCGTGTACATGGCGCGTAATTCTTGACTGAATCAGTCAAAGTCACAGAGCACATCTGGGCTTTACTGTCATGAATGAGCTTTTACAGTTGAACAAGCAAATGGTATACTTTTAAAATTCTCTTAAAGAGGAAAATTGGCCCAATATCATAAACTTTCTATTTCTTGGCTTTTCTTCACATTGTCTATGACATATTCCATTACATAACCTTACTTTAATTGTTCATGTGCCCAAGTTAATTAGTCTTTGCAGAATCTTGACCCTAAACGAGAAACAAATGACTAAAAAGAAAAAAGGGGGAAACATATGGTTGGATTTTTCATATTTTTCTCAATACTTTTTAGAAGTCTTAAAATGTTTGTATATAGTTTCTTTTTGGTGTGACCTAAAAGTTTTTAAACACATCGTATCGACCCAAAATCGGTGCCTTCCAGCTACCAATCTCCCATCAACAACACCGACAACCACTATGCAAGAGAGAGGAGAGAAGGTAGGGAGGGTTGCTTCAAAACTAGTAAAATATTTTACCGAGCGTTGTTTCGAAAAACATTTTACAAGTTTAACTATATTTTACAAGCAAACAAACATCCAATGACGTGGAAAACTCTTTTCTAATATTAAAAATTGAGTAAAGCTAATAAAGACCCTTTTGAGAAAAATGATGATTTTGTAAAAGGCTAACGAAATTGCATCCCCAACCAGCAGACACGCACAAAAGTGATGAGACAAGTTCCCAACATCTTTGTTACTACGGCACTTCAAGGTGGTGGTAAAGATAATGAATATGTATAATATATTCTCTGTCTAACTACGAAATGTCAACCTCTTTGAAACTTTTTACACACGGATTTTACACGTTAAATTGTGGTTTGTGAACTTACCTAGGTGTCTATGCTAAACACAGACACAATGATTTTTTTTTTGTTTTTGTTTTTGATAGATACAAACACTAGTTAAGAAGCGTGACGCATTAGACATTTAGACCCCTATGGAGTTCCACAAATCCCCAACAAACACCTCCCCCTCCCGCCTCCCCCCCCAAATAATTAGAATTAGTATATTTTTATATTTTCTTAAAAGGACCATAACAAATAATAATGTTTGTTGATTCTTTCATTTAATATTGGGAAATGCTAATGAATGCCCTTAGGGCATTCGTTAACAATCCATTTAAAGAAAATTTTTATTGAAAAATGAAATAAAGCCAAATTTCCCATAAAAGTAAATTGAGTCATTCGTTATTCCTTTGTATCCAAAGTTAAATTGAGTCATATTCTATAATCATAATCAATAGTCACAAGATTCCAAAAGAAGAAAAATTATGACGACACCAACCATCACCAACACACTCTCCAATTTTGGCATTCACACACACGTTCTCTATATTGTGGAGTTCTAGGACATTAATGGAATCAATGTCAACTTGGATTTGGGTTTTCCCCCCAATTTATTGAGTTGAACTTGAAAGCAAATACAAATCTTCTGTCATAAATTTTTGTGATATTTTTACTTTTCATTAATTATGATTTGTCATATATTTATTTGATTTTCTTTATATAATAATTAAAGTTTAAAATTCAAAAAAACAAAATAAAAAATAAAAATCAATCACATGGCATACCTTGATTAGAATACAAATCTTCAGTACTATTTTTTGTGTACTACTCTATGTTCTACTAATCACTATTTGTCATGTTTTGATTTTACTTTCCTTATAAAATGACTGAAGTTTAAAATGAAAAACAATTATACACATTGTAAGTAATGATTGGTAGAGTATAGAGTTGTACACAAAAAGTGATATAGAAAATTTATATTCCTATGATTAATAAAGTATAAAGTAGAATATAAAAAATAATGCAAAAGATTTTGTATTTGTTGAAAGCCATAAGGATTGATTCTAAGGGCAATAATTTGGTTAACTTGTGGAACGAATATGGCATGTATGGATCTAGAATGATGGTGGCACCCAAAGGAGGAGGGGTGGGGACAAAAGGAGAAGATTAAGTGAGCTTGGGTCTAAACCTATAATGGTTGCAGAACGATGGAAATAGTGACAATTTTTTGTTTAAGATAGGGAATTGGTGGGAAGAGTAGGAGTGGTCTCTTTGATTTGATTTTAGTTTTGAGTTGAGAAACAAACACACACATGGCTCCCACACAAGAGAGAAGGAATAGGGTTCTAAATAATCTATTTATTTATTTACTAATTCTAGGTTATTTGGTGTATTATAACTTCAAACAAACACACACATGCTATGATGTTGTTGATGACCATTTTGAGACCTAATAGCAGGAAGAAGCCTAACAATATGGGCAGGGAAGAGTTAGTGGATGGTTAAAAGAACCATTAAGCTAGGATGGTAGGAGCAGTGGTTCGTAAGCCCACAAAATACATAAATGGGTCTTGAGGAAAGCAAATTGGCCTAAATGAGCCCAAAAAGAGAAGCATAAAACTCATGTGCATTATGTGACGTAGCAAAGTAAGAATGGGTTACGGCAGATCCGAAGTAATGAAATAAGAAAATAAGGGGCTGATGAGAATCACATGAGCCCCAAGGATGAGGAATAAGGTAATTGGGCCAGGGAGGTCCAAGGGAGTTGGTAAGAGCCCATGGGTATGCAGAATTAGAAAACAGGCTAAGGATGCCCAAGGAAAACAAATGGGCCAAGGATGCTCAAGAAGAGAGAAATGGGATAAGAGAGCCCACAAGTAATTAAATGGGTCAAGAAAAGCCCAAAGTAGCATGAGTATAAAATCAATGACCGTATTGAGTCATTGGGAGAAGAATAGGTAGCAGGGCCAAAGAGGCCTAACAGACACGAGTTAAATAACACCACGGTAGGGATAACAAAGTGGTATGGCAGAAAATGGTAGTAAGACTATGGAAGGAGCAAACAGGTAGGCTATGGGAGGAAAAATCCCACCATCAAGCAAGGCCCAATCCCTGAGGGGGCCAGGTCATAAAGAATAGGAAGTCAAAAAATAGTTCACGCCATAAGAGGTCAAGGATGATTAGTAGAATGTATGGACGAGCCTTTAGATCATGGCAAACGAATGAGCAGTGGACAAATTATGTACTAAAGCAGAGCATGCACAAACCCCTGACACCACCAGCATGTACCCGACTAAAACAAGAGGAGTGGGTCATGGGTTAGAGGTAAGAGAGGGTAGGGTATGGTATGGCGGTGGGGAGAGGGGAGAGCCTATTCTGGAGTTCCTGCTTAGGCTTTTTTGGGAGAAATGTCCTGCTAAGATGATATACCACCCTAAAGAAGTAAGAGCGAGTTGGAATTATTAGGTGCATGCCAAGAGGGATAAGAAGAGAGAACATCCACACCGTGGTAGATAAAAATACCACGGTGAGCAAACAAACAAAATAATCTTCTTTGTCTAGTGGTGGGGAGTGGCGCAGTCAGCACATGTAAGTGGTGGTGGCGGCGGCGGCTAAACAACTAACAAACTAGTGGTGGTCGATAAGGACACTTAAGCTAGACAAAAGTAGTTAAAGGCTAAAATGGAAAAAACTAGTCACGACAGGCAGTATATAAAGGACTTTTGCTATGCACAATAGTGGAGACGGCAATAGCAACCACTAGGAGAGGATCACAACATTGTTAGATTAGTAAGCACTGAGAAAAGGAAAAGAGGAGAAAAAGAAATTAGAACTAAGGAAAAACAGAGAAAATAGATAGTATAAAATGGCAGGCTTGTACCAATAGGCTAATCTCTTCTTTCCCTTTAAAGGTTTGCCTTCTGTAAGGAGAAAAGAGAATTCATTTTGGACATCAGCCATTCAGGTCCATTCCCTCAAAGTGGGTAATTTCCATGGCAGGATCATCCTATGAAGTTACCCACATTGAAGAAGTGGTTTTTCTCCTTGGCCTCACCCCATAGCACAATTAAATGTGGCAAACTGATCTTTTGTTCTTCAATACTTCTTACTTATTGTCATCTCGTCTTTGTAACCTCACTAAAAAAAATGTGTTTTCTTTCTCTATTCTGACTAAGGATTTTTTTGCTTGTCTTGCCTTAACAATAACTCATTTCTTTCCTTATTATTTTATCATATTTGTCTGTCGTGGCTCCTTTGTAGCAACTGCTTCTGCTGTGGGCACATGATTGAAGTTTCAGCAAACAAGACATAATGTTTGCGCACAAGCCGGTTCAGGGTGGGTCACAACTGAACCGGTCCCAACTCTCCTATCCAGAACATTTGGGCCATAATACAACAGGAGACAATCCAGCCCAAAATCACAAAAAAAGGTCGACCACAGATGTTATTCATTGAAAGAAGATTACTTTGACATTTTGTATAGATTCAATCATAGATAATTTCAAAAACATAAAAAAGTCATGTTCTTATTTCATAAATGACTGTATTGTAATATATTAATAAACAATAGTTTTGCATCTTTATTTTTTATTTTTTGACGATCTGTAAATACTAAATGGATGCTTATTTGGAATTTTATAATAATTTTAATTTTTTTGTTTATTCTTCGGCCTCCTTAACTCCAAATTTTAGCTCCATCTCTCTCAAAAAACTTGCTAAAACTTTAGTGGTGCGATGTAGAGGACCTTATCAACGACATATGGGGATGGTGGGTGGTCGTTGCCATTGCTGTGATTTTTTTAAAATTATTATTTTTAAGTTGTAACAAAGGGTAGCTTCTCATTTTTTTGGGAGCCCAGCAGGAGGAAGAAGCCCAACAACGTGGGCAGAAGAAAGTGGGATAGAAAAGCCATTAAGCCCAAGCGACAAGAATAATGGATCATGAGTCCATAAAGCAAACAAATAGACCTTGAAGAAGTAAATGAGCCTAAAAAGGGTCTGGAAATAGAGAAGTAGCAAATCCATGGGCTGTATGGATGTAGAAAGTGAGAATAGGTCACACTTGCTACAGCAGGCCAAAAGCAATATAAGTAAAGAAAGTAATATAAGTAAAGAAAGTAAGGGGGAATGGGGAATCCATAAGACCCAAGGATGAAGTATAAAATATTTGGACTAAGGAAGCCCAAGGAGTTAGTAAAAAAGCCCATGAGAAGTACAGAATTAGAAAGGGCCAAGGATGCCCAAAAAGAAGTAAGCGGGATGTGAAAGCTCACAAGTAATGTAGTAAAAGGCCCAATGAGTTTATTGGGCCATCTAAAAAGGGATGAACAACAAACTTGAAGAGACCTAGTAGCCCTGGTTCAAGTAAACATCACAGCAGGCATGGCAGAATAATGTGGCAGGAAGTAATAGCAAGGGTAAGAATAGAACACAGAGAATGGCACCAAGGAGGAGAACCCACAATCGGGCAAAACCCAAAAAGCCATAAAGAATGAGAAATCAATAAAGCAGCCCACATTATAAGAAGTCAAGAACAAACGGAAGAACAGGCAAACGGACCTTTAAACCACGGCAAGCGCATGAGTAGTAGACAGATTTTGGATGAGCTTGGAAGTAAGACACGCGCAAGGACTAGACACCCCCAGCCTGTACTCAACCAATATAGGAAGCAGTGGTTCATGGTTCAGAGGTAAGAAGGCATGGTCTAGCGGTGGGGAGGGTGAAAACCTATTTTTGTGTTTCCTGTTCAGGCTTTTTTGGAGGTAGTATCCTGTTGGAATGACATACCACCAAAAAGAAGCAAAACTGAGTTGAAACCACTAGGTGCATTCCATGAGGGACGGAAAGGAAGAGAGTACTTACACCGTGGCAGGTAAGAATGCCACTGCAAGCAAACAAATAAAATAGTCTTTTTTGTCTGGTGAGGTGGAGTGGCATGGCCAGCACAGGTAAGTGGCGCTAGCTGGGCGATTGACCAATCAGTAATGGTCGACAAGGACGCCCACACCAGACAAAAACGGTTAAGGGCTAAAATGGTAAATGCCAGCTGCGACAGGCATTATATAAGGAGCTCTTATTGTGGACGACAATAGCAATCTCTAAGAAGAGAATCACCATAACTAAAAAAGACACCGAAGGATAAAACGAAGAGAAAGGAAGGAAAGAATTAGAGAGAATAGAAGAAAAAGTAAAAAACGGAGAGAACAGAGCGGCAGACATGCACTAAATAGGTTGATTCCCTCTCTCCTTGTCTGACCCATGTTCTTTGTTAACGACAAAGGACCTCTCTGAGTACAAATTATTTAGGCCCGCTCCCTCAAAGCAGTTAATATCTTCCCTAGAGAGATTATTCACGTTGAGGGGATGGCTCTCTTCTTGACTTAGACCGAGCAACATGACTTGACACTACAGACTGACATTTTCTTTTAATTAGCTTATTGCTACTCGTTTTGTACTTGTCCTTTGTTGTTGTTTCATAAAAGAGTATTTCTTATCAAAGCCCATTATTTACTTTTTTCTAAATAGTAAAATAATCTCTATTATTGTCTTTATTGTATCTGCCTGCCGTGGTCATTATAACAGCTCTGTCTGCCAAGAGCATGTGTTAAAAATCTTGACAAACGGGGCATAGTTTGCGCACGAGCCAAACCAAGGAGGGTTACTATTGGACAGGTCCCAACTCCTTCATTTAGAAAATTTTAGGCCTAGTACAACAAGATGCAGCTTTGCCCAACATTTGCAAAAAAGGCCCACCACACAAAGAATGTGATTATGTTAGCAATTTATTTGAACACATAACGCTGTATTATTGATTGATTGGAACTAAGAATGTGATTATGTTATCAATTTATTTGAACAAATGACGCTATATTATTGATTGGAAGGATTACTAGACATTACCACATCCCGTGTATAGAATAATTTTTATCTTTCCTTCTTTATGTATATGTTTGGATAGAGCTTCTGCGTTTCCCATTTCTGGTTTCTGCGTTTTCTCTCTTTTTTTTTTTTTTTTTTTTCAACGTGCATGAACAGTAACCGGTACTGTTCATGCATGTTTTTTCACTGTAGCAACACTGTGCAAAGACAAAAACTACTGTTTGGCACTATTCACGCACTGTTTATGCACTGTTCATGTACTTTTTTAGCAATTTTTTAATAAAAATAGGTCCCGCAGTACTATTCACACATTAAAAAATTATTTTCACTACAGTATTTTCAGTTTCAGTTTTCAGTTCCGTAAAAATAAGCTCTATCCAAACGGACCCTATATATATGTGTGTGTGTGTGTGTGTGAGAGAGAGAGAGAGAGAGAGAGAGAGAGAGAAACGCATATGGTTGATTTTTGTTTAATGTTGCCTTCCCTTGGTCCCTTGAAAAAGAAAAAAAGAAAGAAAGAAAAGACATGACAAGCCATTCAATGGTTTTAATTCTAAGCCATATTCCAATTTTATTTCTGGAAGTATAATTTGACATCAAAATCCTAAAAAGCATGAGAAGTACGGACAACAAAAATGTCAATGATCGAATTTGATGAGTTGGAATCTGTATGATATTTTTGCCACAGATTCTTAAGATTTCATTGACGCATCTGTCTTTTAGCCAAATTGTGAAGCCAGCTGTGAATTGAATAGGATAGTGAGCCACAAAATATACGTGATTTGCAAATGAACCGCAAAATTAGCTACAAAATTAAGCGGTGTCAAAAGCTTAGAAGCAAAGCTGTGACAGTGAATCAGATGTGTGATGTTGTGGAGCAGCTAAAATGTACAAGTTGCTCGAAAGTCCGATCAGATCAGATGGGCCACAATCCACATCCACATCCACATCTTGACGTTCGCAATCCACCACATTGTTCTAGTGGTTTCCGTGTGTCTTCTGCGGGCCACAATTCCTTTTTGGACGGAGATTCCCCTCATGACAATAACACTTTTTTTCAATGGTCTAGTTCAAAAGTTAAAAAATTTAATATTTGATTTCAACCGTTAGATCAAGAAAGTTAAAATTGTAAAAAAGTGAATAGTTAAAAAAAAAAAAAAAGTTAAAAAGTTTGAAAAAGTTGAAATTTTTGTGCGAGGGATTGATTTCAATCCTTCCTTTTATGCTGTCTAGCATTTCTTTTGCAGTGTTTGGATGTCAATGCTAAAATATTTTCTAATGCTTGGATGCTTTAGACACAACTGTATTTTAAGTGCATTCACATTTAAACAGATTTTTTTTCCTATTTTAGAATTAAAATGTTAATTTTTCTATTTTAAGTTTTTAACTAATGATTTTTCAATTCATTTATCCCAAAAATTAAGTGGTATTTCGCAGGGTGGAGCCATGAATTTTACTTTGGAGGAGCCGAGGCAAAATACCGTATTAGCTTTTACTAGATCTCTTTTAGACCCACACCCACTGCTAACTTCAATTTTTTTCACCTATAACTAACTATTAGTTACATTAACAAATGATTTTTTTTTTTGAATTTATAAACTTTCTCAAAAAAAAGAAAAAAGAAAAGTGTTTCAATTAACTTGGAAGTATGTATAATATTGCAAAAATTTTTGTTAGAAATTTTTTATCAATGTAATTCTTAATAATACCCAAAATACTAATAAAACTAAAATGACCCATTGATCATTTTAAGGTCATTTTTTTGCCATTGAGTTTCTCCTATTCCTTTAAACAGTTATAGGTCTATAACATTCATTAAAATAAAATATAAGAATATAATAAAGCTAGACTACATGTCAAGAACAAATAACATTAATAGAAATTAAATATAACATAATAACTATTAGCAAGCATAAAATAAAATAAATCTAAATTCAACCAAATTAGATTACTATAGTGAAAAAATAAATTTAAGATCACTTTTGCACCCCTCAAATATATATAAATTTAACTTAATTAGAAAACCATAAACCATAATCATAAGATTAGTAATTAAAGATTGAACTGTAATAGAAATGAATAGGCAAAACAAGTATTGTGGACCTCTCAAAATTCACATAGCTTCTTAATATAAAACTCTTTGTTCAGGAAGATATATATATATATATATATATATATAAAATTGAAGAGAATTTGAGAGTAATTAGTGATTAAAAGTTTTTGGGTGACTAGAAGGTAAAAACTATAAAGTATATTGGGAAAAACTGAACTAAAGAAGCTAGTAAAAATATGGGTGGTTGACATGTTAAAAGAGAGATGGAGAAAAACTAATGGACAAAAGATGAAAATGCATATAAAAAAACTAGGGAGCAAAGACAAGTTGGGGGAAGGGGGGCAGGCAAATCTTGTATTGGGGTGGCCAGTTCATGAAAAGACTAAATTAGGGCATTAGTTTACTTAATGCCCCTGTATTTCGGCCTTATAATTAAAAAAACAGTTATTATCAAGTGGACACCATAGATAAGAATTCAGTCGCATTTGTGTATATATACAAAACACTTCTCAAAACACCGTTTGGTAATTGTGTCGAGCTAATAGTTTGCCTGAGGTTTTGGGTAACATTCTTTCCAAAAAAAATAAAAATCCATAAACTAGTCCTTAGCTAGGCAAACTCTAATAAGCAGTTAAGCACCACCAAATAATTCCATCCCATGTTGCATTTCTGCCATCATCTAGCTTATCATTCGACATGAGAAACTTCAGTTTTGACATTGAAGTCTTGTTAGAAATATCGAGAAGAGCACATACAAAATTCACTTCCTTTTATCATTTAGTTCAATCGAGTCGAGTCCCTAATAGTACTCGTGAAATGCAATTGTACATGGCTCGAGTACTGCTACAGACGTTTTCAAGTTCTCCACAACTTGTTAAAATGATAGTCGGATTTGTGGGCAGTTTGACATGACCTAGATTTTGCACATTCTTTAAATATTCGAAAGCTCATCATAGAGTTAAGTGGACATGCTTATCACTAATCTGGTTTTAGCTCACCTTTTTAGTGTTTAAAAAAAAAATTGATTACCGCAGATCAATCTTACACCTATGTGAGTAGGTCCATCTCCAATATACTAGTCGAGAAAGAAATTATTGTGTAGATTTCTTGACATAGACAAGAAATAGTAGTAGTGAATATTTTTGTGTTGTACTTAGATCCTCCACAAAGATCCTCCTTTTGGCGGATTTGTTGTAAACCAATTATTGACGGCTGCTTGGGTGTTACGTACCTTAGAAGTTGGATTATAGATGGTGTATTACTTGTTTAAAATAAATTAAAAAACTTGTTTAAGACTTTAGGGGGTGTTTGGTAGAGTAGTTTGAGATAAGATTTTTGTAATTTTTTGAAATTTGTGTGGGTAAAAAAGTGTGTACAGTTGTTTAAAATGCAAAAATGTGAGTTTGAGATTAGTAATAAATTCTATTTTGTGTTTGAGGTACATGCCATTTTTTTTTTTTTTTTTTTCCAGAGTTTCACATGTTTTGGATAATAACTCTTTATTATTAAACTAAAACATAAATCGGTTTTTAGTATAGGCATGAATTGAACTTTAAATTTCTTATTCAATTATTAGAAATTTTACTAACTACTCGAGTTACTGGAACTCACATAAGTTGTGATTTATTTTCACATAAATTTATTAGAGAAATGATATGTTCACAACATTTTTACAATAAATTCTAAGTAGCAGGTTGTTACTGATTATTATTGTTGGGGCAAAAAAGTAATATTAGTGTTAGATTCAAATTTGAACCAATAACAACTAACCACCTGTGATTTGTTGTAAAAATATTATAAAAATATTGTGAACGTAACACCTCCCAATTTATTATTAGCACCAATTTTAATATTTTATTATGCATTAATCATGTAACTGGTCACGTCAATCATTGCAAAGATTTCTTTGTCCATAAATTTTTTGGGCTCAAAGTTTCTAATTATAGCGTGGCTTATGGGCCGTTAGACGGCCCTTCAACGTGGCTGTGTCATTATGTTAATTATAGCAATTATTAGAAACATCAACACAACTATATTTCATCCTTAAATGAACAAAACTTAATGATTAGCCCATATGTGGAGAGCCCATAAAGTAGTAAAAAGGAAGAAGAAGCTGGTCCCCCCCCATGATAATGTTTTATGCATCAGTTCGAGGAGACATATAGAATAAAAAGCTAGTCCTTGCTAGGTGCAACTAGCCCACTAGCCTTATAATTACTGGCTATTGGGCTTATAATTATACCTAATAAACACGGAGCAATTAGCCAATACGGCTCAACAAAATACAATACAATCACAAATTTATTGGACCACAATTAACCGAAAACGTCTACATTCTCTCACTTGGGCCATGAAGGTTTTTTTTTTTTTTTGGAGGTTGTGAGATTTGAATCGGAAAAAAATAATTTAGATTATTGAAAAATAATTTAGATGATTGAAAAATATTTTTTTTTAAAATTTTTGGATTGAACTGTTAATTTATTTTTGATATGGTATTAAATTATTAATTAAAAAGGTCACTCTTTTAGTACCCAAAAAACTTAACTTAAAAATAATTTGAAACTATCTTTTTCAATTCACTACATAATAATTTATAAGACTATTTATGTATATTATTTAAAAAAGACATAATTCACTAAAAAAATTATGTGATTAAAATTATATATGAATGATCTTTTCAATTGTCACATAGTAGGTTGTAGCAAGATAGTTACAAAACAAATTTGCAATTAAAATTTTTTCATCCATGCGTATTATTTAAACAAATTACATGACTCATTAAAAAAATTCAAGTGACTAAAATTACATACGGATGGTTTGTTTAATATCTGCAAAATAAGTTGGAAAAAAAAATAGGTCCAAACTTAATTCATCCTTTTTTTGAAGTAACTATAATTCATCCTTAAATGAACAAAACTTAATGATTAGCCCATATGTGGAGAGCCCATCAAGTAGTAAAAAAGAAGAAGAAGCTAGTCCTCCCCATGATAATGTTTAATGAATCAGTTCGAGGAGACATATAGAATAAAAAGCTAGTCCTTGCTGGGTTCAACTAGCCCACTAGCCTTATAATTACTAGCTATTGGGCTTATAATTATACCTAATAGAGACTGATCAATTAACCAACACGGCTCAACAAAATACAATACAATCACAAATTTATTGGCCCACAATTAACCAAAAACGTCTACATTCTTGGGCCATGTGGGTGTTTTTTTTAGTTGGGGGTTGTGAGATTTGAATCAGTATGGGAAAAATAATTTAGATTATTGGAAAATTTATTTATTTATTTTTAAAAATACTTAGATTGAATTATTAATTTTATTTTTGATATGGGATTAAATTATTAATTAAAAAGGCCACTCTTTTAGGCCCCGTTTGGTTGAGGTGAAAATAGGAAGGATGAAAAAGAAGGAAAGGAAAGAAAAAGAAAGTAGGGTGAAAAATTGAATTTTCTCTTGTTTGGTTTAGGACAGAAAACAAGAGGGAAAGAAAATGGTGTTGAAAATAATCCCTCCAAGCTCACAAAATTTTGTCCTCCCAATTTAGGAGGAAAACTAAGAAGAAAAGATGATGTGAGTAAATTACACAAATACCTTTACCTTTATTGCACTCATCTATCCGCCTGTAAGTATTTTGAAAGCCTTTGAGGCTGATTTGAATGGTGTGTTTTTTGACAGGCGTTGTCCTACTCTGTTGTAGCTTCTTGGCTGGTTGAATAAAATCGTCTTTTAACCAAAAAAAGAAAAAAGAAAAAAAAGATAACCTATAAATTCACACCTTCTCAGCAACTTCACTCCTCCCTCTTCACAGCACGTCTCCAGGTCCTCTACTCTCTTTTTTTTTTTTTTTGCCTTGTCCTCATTATATTCCAACTTCGCAGGGGTCTAACCCTTTTTTTTTTTTTTTTTTTTTATATATATATATATATATATAATAATTTAAAAATTTTTATTTATTTACCCTTAAAAAAAAATTGGGAATGTCTTCAGTTTTTTTATGCTAATAAAATTAAATTTTCCTCCATAATTTGTTCTACAATCAACGGATTAATGATTACTTGGTTGTATAGAAAGAGATGTAGCTTGTAGTATTGATAATGAGACTATCATGCAACGATTTCAAAATATGAAAATCCCTAGAAGACAATTATAGACTTTATGTATTTGCATTTTTTTTTTCTTGTTGTTGTTATTGTCAATATATGAATTTCTTAGAGCCACTACTGCAACTTCTCCATTGCTATTTAATTATTATTATTTTTTTCCATTATTCCCAGAGGTCTTCATATAGCACGTCTATAATATAACTAAACAATAGAAACAAAAAGTGCATGCCAATAGTTGTTTGTTATGTCGTTTCGTTGTTGTTGTTGTTTTTTTTTTTTGGGTTGAAATTGTCTTCCCAAGCAGTAGGCAGGAGCCATAAATTTTAAATTATTATAATAATAAAATAATAAATATAATTTTACATGTATTTTTGTTAATTTTTATATTATTTAATGTGTAAATATATCTATTTCTTATATATTATATGATAAGGATATAATAATCAATTCATATTAACTACATTTTCCATCCTCCAACTTTTCTCTCTAACCAAACAAAAGAGTATTCATCCTCCCACTTTTCCACCCCTCCAGCCAAACACACATGAGGGAAAACCAAAACTTTTCTCCAAATTTTCCACCCCTCCAACTAAACAAAGCCTTAGCACTTGATAAAACTTAGCTTTAAATTAGTTTGGAGCTATCTTCTTCAATATACTACGTGAAAATTTATAAGACTAATTATGTGTATTATTTAAAAAAAACATATTACCCACTAAAAAAATCATGTGATTAAAACTACACATGAATGATATTATCAATTGCCACATAATAGGTTGTAGCAAGATAGTTACAAAACAAGTTTGCAAGCAAACATTTTCCATCCATGTGTATTATTTAAACAAGTTACATGACTCATTAAAAAAATTCAAGTGACTTAAATTACATACGGATGGTTTCTTTAATATCCACAAAATAAGTCGGAAAAAATAGCTCTAAACCTATTTGGAGTTAAACTTTTCCTTACAATGGCTTATATTAGCTTGAAAAAAGTTTAGCTTCAAACTAGTTGAAATTATTTCTTCCAACGCACTACGTGATAATTTATAAACTATCAATGTTTATTTTTTAAACAAGACACATGACTCATTAAAAAAAGTCATGTGATTAAAACTACATATAAATGGTCTCTTTAATTATCATATAATGGGTTGGAGGAAAATACCTCCAAACCAGTTTGGTGCTAAACTTTTTCCTTTAAGATTAACCTTAATGCTTATATTAGATCTAATAGACTACTAACACAATCCAAAAAACTAGTGTCAATGATCTTTAAGTTGACAAGCATTTCTTAGTATTTTTAACGAAGAAATCAATTATACAAATCACCTCCCCACTTAAGATGTATATATTTTGAAATAGTTTAGAGTTTAAATTGAGTTGAGTTTCTATTGAACCAATATTTTAAGGGACTACTTAGAGAAGTAAGGGACAAAGTGCACAACCCAATTATGCCTAAGATAAAAAATTAAAAGTGATAGATAGGATCAACTATATCATAATAAAGATGAAGTATATTAGTCATATTATTAATTAAAAATGAGTTGTTACCAAAATTTTACTTAGAATTTTGCATCAAAATTAAATAAATATCATAATAAAGATTTAGTAGAGTAGTCATATTATCAATTAAAAATGAAGCTTACTTAGAATTTACATCAAAATTAAATAAATATTTATAATTGATATTTAAATGTAAGAAGATAACTTAATCTGAAAAAAAAAATATAAGAAGATAACTCACTTAAAATTACTGTTTAAACTCCAAATTATATTGAATAACCCAAATTTAGAATGAAGATGTCAAACGTGCTTCATTTTTTTATAATATTTTTCGGTTAGAACGTGATATACTAAAGATTAAAATTAATAAGTCTGTTACAAAACATATTAGCCTTGTCAAAGGCTAAAAGAGTACCCACCACAAGTAGTGGTTCAACAAAAACAACAAAAGAAGATAGAAGATAAAAGAGTACTCACCAAAGGTGCTTGATTTGTTTAATGCACTTGTATTTTTCTTGATTACATAATTAAAAAAAAAAAACCAAAATAGAAGATATTTGATATTTTTCTTTACTCAAAAAAAAAAAAAAAAAAAAAACCCTCAACTTCGGGAGAGTTCTCGTGGAGTCATCCTAGTAGTCAAAAAAGGGATGTGGTGGACCAGGTAAAGGAAATCACAGAACAACAAATGAAAAGGTGTCTTGAAATCACACTTCCTTATCTTTTGTTGAACAATGTCAACCCCTCTATTTTTGCCCAAGAAAGTGTAGATACAGAAACAGCATGGCTGCCACACTCAGCCTCCTGAAACTCTCAATTCTTCCTCAAAAACCACACCACTCCAAACTGCCAATTCCCCACAGCAAACCAACAAAATTGAGTATCTCCAAAGACTCAACAACCAACTTAAAAAGCCTCTCACATGATACCATCCATGTTCTTAAATCAGCTTCTCTACCTCTCACAGCACTCACAATACCATTCTTTCTTGACCCAAATGCAAGTTACACACCAGTATCAGATTTCTAGTGCTTGTTTTTTACGTTTGGGCTTGAATTCTGATTTTCTTGTGTCAATGTGATTCAACAGGATGCACTTGCTGTCGGTGGAGAGTTTGGAATACTGGAGGGAAGGACATTTGCACTCATACACCCCATTGTGATGGCTAGTTTGTTCTTCTATACCTTGTGGACTGGGTATTTGGGTTGGCAATGGCGCCGAGTCAGGACGATACAGAATGAGATTACTGAACTCAAAAAGCAAGTGAAGCCTGCCCCAGTTACTCCAGAAGGGACACCAGTGCAAGTGGCACCCTCTCCGGTTGAGCTTCAAATTCAGCAACTCACTGAGGTAGGTATGCTTATGAGTGATTTAGTTATAGAAGATTCTTTGAAATAAAAGGCATTATTGGTTTAAACTTTGAACTGTAAAGTCCAATAGCAATGTTGATCGCCAGTTTGCTCTACAGGGGATTGATGATAATATTCTTTTATGTATGAAATTTCTGGTGACAAAATGTGTATTTGTATGACACTGCAATAGTTCTAGTAGTAGAAGTTTGCCAGATTATTTTTTACACAGAAATTTAGTATAAGAAGTAAAGTTTTGCTACACCTTTGTTCCTCAATTTAGTTAAACCATGTGATTGCATTGGTTGATAAGCACATGGTTGAATTTAGTTGTCCTAAGGAAAGATAATATTGTTTGTACTGCATTGGTCAATGCCCAACACAATCATTTGATTGAATTTAATTGGAGAATCTAAGATACCATACTTAAAAAAAAAATGTATCTTCCAAAAAGAAGGGTATAATGCTCACTATATGAGAGGCTGATATATTGGTTTGTCAAATTCAGGAACGGAAAGACCTGCTGAAAGGATCCTTCAGGGATAGACACTACAATTCAGGGTCAATACTGCTAGGATTCGGAGTGTTTGAATCAATTTTTGGAGGAGTGAGCACATGGTTTAGGACAGGAAAGCTATTTCCAGGGCCTCATTTGTTTGCAGGAGCAGGTAAATCATTAGCTTTTCATTTGAGCAAAACTGAACATATCATGGCGAATAAAACTCGTTTAGCCAACCATAAGTATTTGACGGAAGGGTTGCTGTCCTGCATTGTGCATATCTAACCTGATTTTGCTGGTATAATTTATGTGAACAGCCATTACAGCTCTATGGGCAGCAGCTGCGGCTCTTGTACCTGCAATGCAGAAAGGAAATGAGACGGCCAGAAATCTTCACATAGCATTGAATGTGTTGAATGTTCTACTCTTTGTGTGGCAGATCCCCACTGGAATCGATATAGTTTTCAAGGTTTTTGAATTCACTAATTGGCCATGAATTACAGACCTTGCAATTGTGAGCTCTCTTGTACTTTCTTTGTTTTTTGGTCACCTGTGTTATCTGCAACTTCCAATTTTTTGTTCTCCCCCCTTTTCCCACTCCTGTTTCTAGTACATATTTTCAACACAACCATATATGCTTAGTTTATGAGGGGCGTGATTTCGCCACTGAATTAAGGCAAAATTCTTTAGTTTATGTTAAGCAATTCCAAAATACATGAGCTACATTTAGTCCATTAGGCATAAAATACATTAATGCTTGACCGCATTATGGTTACCCTACTCTCTCTCTCTCTCTCTCAGTTGATAATTCAATAGTTACAATTGAGAATGAGGATTTGAATCCTAAATATCTTCATTGGGAATATGAGGAGGTATCAATCAATTGAGCTACAGAGCTCTTGGCAGTTATCCTACTATTTTGATCACAATTTTGTTGATCCCAATTATGGAAATCTCTCATAGGAGACTGTTGAAAAAAAAAGAATGAATTGCCTGACCAAATGACCCTGTGCCCTTTTGATAGATACAAGGCCTCAGTTTCATGATTGAATCTCAATACCGGCTCTTCTTTCATGAGTATGAGGATTTGTTTTTGTTGGCTAAATGTAAAACCTTTGATAAGAAACCAGTACAACCTAGCGGGATAGGATTTGGGCCAAATTAAGCCATTTACATTTTTGCAAGAAGCCCATTTAGTTAGGAAGATTAGCCATCCTATTTCTATAAGCTGCTGAATGTCTTTCAGCAGTTTGCCTTATCTCCCCCTTATCTAATGTTTTTTTTTTGGGTCTCAATGTCCAAAACTTCCTCTGTTACATGATTTCATGTATTTATGCTCATCTTCTTTTGTACCCAGTGATATTGAGTTCGTGCCCATGGTGTATAAATTACATGCTTTCGATGCCTTGAGTAATCCCTTGCTAGTAATGAATTGAGTTTTTTCGAGCAGGACCATTCATAGCTAATAAGTAGAAAGGAAGTTAACACAGCTAGTGTAAGCATTTATAGATTTTTCAGAGCCGAACCATTTTCCACAAAGCAGTTTACATATCACAGGTAAAATGGGGATGTGCTAGAAATAGGGAGCAAATCATGTACAAATATCTTGCATTACTTGCGAGTTTATTTAGAAGTACAATATCATTCACAAATTGATAGAAATGGTTGTATTTGTTTGGAAGATTTTTGAAGTATCATCATCTTAGAATCTTTGTTTACTTCAACTAATTGCAACAATATCAAGCAGTAATAATCTCACCATTCAGCTAGCCCATATTTATAATCCTTGAAATGGAGCCTGCATTGCTATGATACTTGTTTCTAGTTAAGTGCTAAAATCCATCCTCTAACCTGCGAATTGGGCAAGGATTGTGGGCAAAGTCTGCAGACAGATTACTTCATTTGAGTAACAAACCTTTGAAAGTATATGGGACATAGAAAAACAAACCTTAAAACTTAAAACTTAGGTACATTACTTTGCGAGTTTATTTAGATGTACAATATCATTCACAAATTGACAGAAATGGTTGTATTTGTTTGGAAGATTTTTGAAGTGTCATCATCTTAGAATCTTTGTTTACTTCATCTAATTGCAACAATATCAAGCAGTAATAGTCTCACCATTCAGCTAGCCCGTATCTATAATCCTTGAAATGGAGCCTGCATTGCTATGATACTTGTTTCTAGTTAAGTGCTAAAATCCATCCTCTAACCTGCGAATTGGGCCAGGATTGTGGGCAAAGTCTGCAGACAGATTACGTCATTTGAGTAACAAACCTTTGAAAGTATATGGGACATAGAAAAACAAACCTTAAAACTTAAAACTTAGGTACATTACTTTGCGAGTTTATTTAGATGTACAATATCATTCACAAATTGACAGAAATGGTTGTATTTGTTTGGAAGATTTTTGAAGTGTCATCATCTTAGAATCTTTGTTTACTTCAACTAATTGCAACAATATCAAGCAGTAATAATCTTACCATTCAGCTAGCCCATATCTATAATCCTTGAAATGGAGCCTGCATTGCTATGATACTTGTTTCTAGTTAAGTGCCAAAATCGATCCTCTAACCTGTGAATTGGGCCAGGATTGTGGGCAAAGTCTGCAGACAGATTACTTCATTTGAGTAACAAACCTTTGAAAGTATATGGGCCATAGAAAAACAAACCTTAAAACTTTAGGTTCAGTACTTTGCGAGTTTATTTAGATGTACAATATCATTCACAAGTTGACAGAAATGGTTGTATTTGTTTGGAAGATTTTTGAAGTGTCATCATCTTGGAATCTTTGTTGACTTCGACTAATTGCAACAATATCAAGCAGTAATAATCTCACCATTCAGCTAGCCCATATCTATAATCCTTGAAATGGAGCCTGCATTGCTATGATACTTGTTTCTAGTTAAGTGCTAAAATCGATCCTCTAACCTGCGAATTGGGCCAGGATTGTGGGCAAAGTCTGCAGACAGATTACTTCATTTCAGTAACAAACCTTTGAAAGCATATGGCCATAGAAAAACAAACCTTAAAACTTAGGTACAGTACTTACTTAGGTACTGTATTTTTTAGATTTTTCTCTTAAAATTCAGCCATATGAATTTTTTTCTCATGAGATAGAAGTGTATTTATAATTAAGTATTACATGACTGAATTTTAAGAGGGGAACCTGAAGAACAACATCTAAGTATTGTACTTAAGTTTTGCTATTTTCTAAAACAATAGATATGATCATTAGAACAATTTTTTTTATATAAGTTCTTCCTGTTGTTATTGCACCTCAACAATCAACATTCAAAACTTTAGAATCCATCAAAAAACAGGAAAAAACTCTGAACATAATTTAATGGTAAATATTGAATTTTCATCTTCATTTTACAATGTGGGAGCTAATTTAAAGATTCCATAACATCAATTTTATATGGAAAAACTGAAAAACATTTATAAAACAATCTTAATTCATATGTTACCATATAATCATACTTTTAACTAAACTCATAAAAATAATCATAAAAAACGAAATGATGCCTTATTAGAAAACTTGGCAAATTATAAATAAAAAAACAAAAATCTTCTTTTAACATGCAAGACGTGCTAATGCTATGTCACCCTTCTGCTAATTTTATCATTAAGTTCTTAGTGTCAAATTGAAATCTTCTACTTCATAGGAATTGATATTTTGAATAATTTTCTTTTTAAATACATTCTCTATAAACACCAAAACCTAAAATTCTTCAAGACCAAAATAATGACAAAATTACAAAATTTTCCCATAAATTTAATAGGGATTTGTGAGTTATGGGGCCAAAATGGCCATATACACTATTTGGGAAAATATGTATGGATCTACTACTGTTTGCAAAATATTTAGCAATTTACTACATTTTTGAAACTTGAGTTTGTGAAACTCGAGTTTGCTGTGTGTTGATACCCATTTTTGCGACACATTTTCTACAAGCTCGATTCAACTAAGCCCGACTTCCTTGTGGGCTTAATTCATATATTATATTATATTTTATTTTTTTAAGCATGGTCCAAGCTCATGTGACTTATGAGGGAAATTGAGGAAGTGTGGTTTAGAGGGTATGAGTTGGTTTCTTTTGGACCTTTTGCATGAGCCCAGACCAAGCATGCTACCAAGTGGGCAAGGGATACTGTTAGCTCCTCAGACTTATGGAGGATGTCTTGTACCCAAAATTTCCACCTCAAAAGAGCTTTTATACTCTGGTTGATTATGACCCAACTTTTCAGCTCTACCATTTTTTTCCTAAAACACATAGCTAGCCCTAAGTGGTTGGCCTTGTCTGCTGCAACAACTTAATGCAATCTCCAAGGACCTGCCATGTCTAGGAAACATCAGCCCATGAATTTAGGCTACTTTATTTCCCAAATTATACAAAAAGTAAGACATCTCTCTTACCTAATTAAATCAAATCTGACCATAACTTCTTTGATGGATACCTTAAGGGTTCAAAGCCTCTTCTATTGACCAAAAACAGTCACTTAGAGCACTCCAAGTTCAATACAAAAGGCCTCAATCAGATTCAAAAGGGACCAATCATGTTCTACCCACATACTTGAAACTTCAGAGCAAAAGCCCATTCAGCTAGTCAACAATCTCACAATTCCGAAGCTTGGAGGTGGAAATATGGGTATAAGGGAACCTTCCCTCTCTTCCTCATAACCTCTCATAATTTTCTCTTCTCACTGACTGTGGGTCGAAGTTTCAGACCTGTTGAACTACGTTTTCCCCATAGAGCTAAAACTTGAGAGTAAAAACCCACTGAACTAGGAAACATTCTCACAATCTCGAACCTTAGGGGTGAAAATATGGGTACAGAGGAATTTTCTCTCTCTTCCTCACAACCTCTCTCAATTTCCTTTTCTCGCTGATTGTGGATCGAAGTTTCAGGTCTGTTATGTTTTTATGCTTTTTTGCACTTTTGTTATTAGCATTTTGATTCTCTCTTGTCAAAGCACCGTTAGCCTTTTGTTCATTATACATTTGGAATTTTAGGCTTGATTCTCTACAATAAACACTTCTAAAGAACCCAAGGGGAGATTTAGGCCATTCTTGCATTTTCGGCCATTGTCGCAAAACATCCTCGACATTTTGGCGACTCCACTGAGGAGTCAAGCAGCTGAAACAAGAGAAATCATGTATCCAAAGACGTGAAACCAGCAAAAAGATGGTGTTTCTCACACCAACTTGTCATTCCAAGAGAAACCATAAGATGCTTTGTCGCGCAAGAGGAGTATTGTGAAGTTGAGCTTAAAAAAGTTCTATCCTTAGCTTATTGAGCTACTGGAGATGATCCAAATCTTGTGACGAAATCGCTCCAACTTCTGGAAGCCATCCAAGAAGTGAAAGATGGAGGGAGAATCAACTTTCTTATTCAAGGGAAAAATTTGCTTCCACTCATCTATATTATTTTTTAGCTATCATTCTTATCGCTGAATTATCCTACATCTCTTGCTTTATATAATATTTGTGAACATTTCTTTTAGCTTGAAAAAAGCAAAAATGGTGAACCACAAGTCTAACTGCGAAGGGAATGACAACTTCGACCAATAATCAATAATGCAAAGCTCTAAACATCATTTTCAAAACCAAGAAACCCAATGACAACAGCTAAAATCTTATCCTCAACATCTTCTCAACATATGTGTCCTTTATTGTTGAGTTGTATTGTTGCTAAGTTAGCACCGAGCATATGGGGGCTGCCACGGGTGATTAACTCATTTTAGCACAACAATAATTGTTGCTGTGTGCGACCCTTCTCAACTAAATATTTTTGGCGCCAATGCTAAATGAAGTCTTCACCAAATAGCTAAGGGCCATAACTAAATAGCCCACTACAAGACACTAGATATTCCATACACCAAGCCTTGAGGTAGCGACATACCATGCATTAAGTTGTATTGTTGTTGAGTTAGCGCCGAACATATGGGGGTTGCCACGGGTGACCCTTCATAGCTGAATATTTTTTTGCGTCACCACTAAATTAAGTCTTAACCAAATAGCTAAAGTCTATAGCTAAATGGCCCACCGCAAGTTGCTAGATATTTCATATACCAAGCCATGAGGTAGCAACGTTCCATACACCAAATCTTGAAGTCAAATGAGCGATTAACAATCGTCAAAGCACACATAAGCTAAGACTCTCAAGCATTATCTTTGCTAATTCATTTATATATATATATATATATATATGTATATTGTTTAAACCATTTCAATACTCTAGACTTGTAATCAAAATATTTTCTATAAATCGTTTGTGCTAAAGCTTAGCCATGACTATCGTTTACTAATACAAATCATAATACTCAAAGGGACAAAATTGAAACTTTCTCAGACCATCAGACAAAGAGGGAAAGCCGAACTTGATTCCCTTTCACCAAAGTTGTGACACGCTCATGCACTCTAAGCCATGACAAACTCACACATCCAAAGTCATGGTTGATATGCGCACGCCAAGCCATGACGTGTTCATATATCTCAAGTTGCGACAAGCGCGTGCATTCCAAGCCATGCCAAAGCCTCAATCATTCTTGAATTCAAGATTATGCTTGAACAGGGAAGCGCCAATGTTGCCATCCTCAAGAAAATTATTATTGTCACTTAACTCTTGCAAATGAAATTCGCAACTAAGCCAATAATAAGAAGGGTTTGCATGCGCCTTTGAAGAATTGTTGCTAGACCTCTCTCTAGATATTAAAGTCAAAAAGCTCAAAAATCACATGCTAGTTGCTGGAAATCCATTCCAAAGTTCTTCAAATGGAATCTTAGTATAATGAGGAAGCTTGGAAAAAGCGGCATGAAGGCAAACGAGAGAAATTGTTTTGCTAGGGACGCAACAACCCTACACTGATGTCTTTAACACTTAACCCACCATTATTCCAAAGTTAGAAGTCAAGCAAGCCAAATATGAGGCCACTGTCTATAGTACCATTTGTCCTCAACAAAGAGGTTAACTAAAGCACGGGAGAGAAGTTGTTATGTTGGGATGAAACAACCTTATACCGACATCTCTGAAGCTTAGCCTATCATTATCCCAAAATTAGGAGTTAAGTCAGCAAAGTATGGAGTCATTGTTTGCGGCACAAAAAGTCTTTGACAAAGAGGAATCATATTCTGCCCTCTATATAGCATATGGGAGAACCCCCCAATTTCAGAAGTTATTTTTGAGTCATCCAGAGAATGCTAAGGGAGGAAGAAATCCCACCAAAAAATCTTGGCATATCCTTTAAATCTTCAAGACATGAATGTCCCAAAGCATTCCACACTTAGGAGGCTTGAGCTCCCCAGACCTATCCATTTGCCCTTGAATGGGTACATTCATGTCTTTGCCATCACTAAGTAATTCATTAAGTGGGCGGAAGCAATTCCACTCAAGAAAACAATGGGAGTGGCCATAGCCAACTCTATCAAAGAGCATATCATTCGTCGCTTCGGCATCTTGCACAAGATCATAAGCGACAACAATATATCTCACTCATACCAATTTTCGGAGGCAAGCCCTATAAAACATTAGGAAGCCTATGAATTATCATATTATCTAAGCATGGTAAGAACCTTACATGAGAAGGTGCAATGACTTCAATAAGGTAGGGAAAGCCAATGCTTTCTCCTAATAAAAAAACCTAGCAAAGCGGCAAAAAAGCCAACAAATTACTCTTATGGCAGAGCCTTTACATGCGAGAATGAAAATACTCTCAATAAGGCAGGGAAAGTCAATCACATACTTTCTCATTGGTAAGACCTATCAAATGATTAGGAAGCCGATAAGACGTTTCATTATGGCGATACCCCTACTTGTGAGAGCACAACTAGCCTTCAACAATGTAGGAAAGCCAATATGTCCTTAAAGGTAAGCCTTACCGAATGATTAGGAAGCTGACAAGATGTCATATTATTTATACATGGCAAGACCCCTACTTATGAGGGTGCAATGCCCTCAACAAGGTAGGGAAAGCCAAAATTTTCTTATAGTTCAAGTGCGATGATTCACTACATGAGGAGACATAACCATTCCCCAAGAATATGGGAAAGTCAATGCAACAAATCACTACCTCATTTCCATATGGTAATTCGCTATACGCAAGGATATAACTCCTCAAGAAAAATAGCAAACTTGTCATTCTATAAGTCGCTATAGGCAAGAGCGTGATATCTTCATAAAATGACAACAACACAAGCTTTAATCAAGTTGCTATTAGTGAAAACACAATCAGCCTCTATGAAATGGTGACAAACAAGTGTAGCATGACCTGCAATATGCAAAAACGCAACTCTTATGTCGAGTCTTCTTGAAACTAATGAAATAGCAACCTAATACATGTCTAGAATAAATCGACTACCAAGCGGCAAGCCAAGTTTTAATATATATGAGCTGTTGTCTGCAAAACCAAACCTTTCCATCAATAGATCACTGAAAAATAGTGCACAACTAGCAAGATGTGTGCTTAGCCAAAACTTATCCGCAAAGGCATGACAACCAAGCAACATGTCTACTAATTTGCCCTTGCAAAGGCAAAATCAAATTCACAACATATCTAATCAAGCACGAGTCATTCTCAAGAGACTAAGTGTGTAAAATCTATCAAAGCTATGCCATTCAACTACAAGGTATGCATGGTCTTTTCAAGCAAGTTTTTCTCAACATATCAAAGCATTCATAACCATATAGGGGCTGTTTTTACAACAAAAACATACTCATAGCCTATCAAAGAAAGGTACAAAGTCATTCTTAAGGTACAAATTACAAGCCATATACATCCTTAATGAACAAATCATTTTTTCATTCCAAAATACAAAATTTACATCCAATGTCATATATGTTTGTTTTGTACAAAATGCAAATTGTGTCTACTAACCATGATAGTACAAATTCAAAGTGGCACCAATACAACTAGATAAGAGTTGCTCTATACATAAGTGAGTTGTCCACAAGAGTGAAATACAAGAAGCAATTATCTCCAAGGTAGCAACCCATATTACACACTTCAACTAGTTTGAAATTTCAAAGCTTGAGGCTTAATACAAGACCAAAAAAAAAAAAAAAAAAAATGAAAGTAAGAAAGGAGGCAAAGGTAAAAGTTGAAGCAATGTCGTAGTCCCTATCAAATGTCACCATCTTTGGGATATTGGCTTATAATCACTCTCTTTTTTACTTCAAAACTGCAAGTGAGAGATGGAGCAAAATGGTTCAAAGTTACTAACGGCTACCATGGTACCATTTTTTGTAGCTTTACGTTGTTGTCCGCAGTGGCTTCAACCTCAAAAAAATGAAAAATTGACAATGGGATTGGCCTCGGGAATGAAAGTGCCAATGACAGCATCATGATTGTCTATGCCAAAGTCATCTTATAAGAGACCATGCTACAACACACTCAACAATTCATATGGGCATGAAAAGGGGTTGGCAGTGAGTTTTAACTTGCCATAACAAATTTTGAATTGTCAAAGAAATTACAGCTTCATTCTCAAATAAATGGAATGGCTGCCTGTGCATCGACAATTGCATAGAAGGAATAGTAGTTGTAACATTGCTACAAACAGAAGCATCTTTTTAACAAACGGATAGTACCATGATCAAACGATAGACTCTCTATGGAATCACTAATCTCGACATCGACACTTTCTAGTAACAAAGCTATGGAACACATTATTTACTCAATGGTCTTAACACTTAATGCTTTACAATCATTAAGTACCCAAACAAGCAATGATGATAATCTAAGCATGAAAGTTTTTGCATATAAGTAAGCCTATGCTTTTCCAACACTCGACAACCTTCCTCAGTCTTAAAGATGTCACGTCTTAATGCATACTTCTTGGAGCTAGGAAAGGGAAAGCCGTTGAGAGCTCCCCTCCTATATATAGTCAGTGTCTTAATGTTACTGTCCATCTCAATAGTCTCAACCAACTATTTTCTCATCATTACAACAAGCACAAAACAATAACTTATGGCCCTATCTTCTGCTTGCATTTGTCACAAGAACATGTACAGGGGGCTGCCAACCAATGTAGCGGCTATGTCTCACCTCTATACTATATCGGCAAGTAATATCTTCACCCCTTCCCATCTCAAACGCATTGTACCAACATGACCAGTGATATTGCTTATTGCTCGTGGTGACGACTTCATTGAATCTAATCTTGGCAAACACAATCTCACTAAATTGACCAACAAGCAAGTAACTCAAGAATTACAACATCCCTAATGTGGCATAATTATTCAAGATGGCATCTCATTAATCATCATCTTCTCACATGAAACCAAGTCTAGCATTGGCTTCGCTCTTTTGAATTTACATCCAAGAACGTTACTTATGCTACTTTCACCACAATAGCCAACTTAAGGTTAAGCACAACTGCACTATCTTCAAGTTTTGCGACTTTCGGAATCGATGGAGAGTCGACTTCGATATAAATTACAACTTCAACTACCGTAAGAGCTCAGCCTCATGGGTCTTTATCTCGTGGTGGGTTTGTGATTTCCCAAAGAAGATCTATCCTACACAAGCAATAACACTATTTATTCAACACATTGCCAAATAGAGCCAAGAGATTGGCAAAAACAAAATTAACTCACTTGGTTGGGCGTTGCATCTGACTTTACCAAGCTTGCCAAAAGAACGGAATCAACATCTAGTCACCTTATTCGGCATCAAAAATTTGCTCCTTAGTGACAAAGGTTCTTTTCTATTCGCCGACCCCATTGCTTCACCAACATCAGTACCAACAAGTCCACAACCATGGACAGCAAGCTACATTGTTGACATCACTGATAGAGGTCTCTCACTTTTCACCAATAAAGATCTCGTCCATCTCGCTGCTACAATCTCACCGCTCTCATTCAGCAATAGCAGTAGAGGATACCCCCCAAGCTTAAATCTCTCTTCTATTCCTAAGGAGTTCAAAAAGGAAAGAGGTGATATTATGTAAAAGATGACATGTCATTGGAGAAGAAGAAAAAAAAATAACCAAAGGATCTAAAGAAGGAAGTGACGTGAATTTGAAATTCACTAGAGGAGAAAAGAAGGAAGACATAGAGACGTAGTGAAGTGTTGAAGTTATTTGAAGAGGGACCTAAGAAATTTTAGTAAAGTGTTGTTCCTAAAAGCCAAAAGAATCCAAAGAAAAAGATGGACATATAATGTGTCAAAGCAAGAGGCAAGTAGCGTGTTATTGCATCTAGCTTTCAAAGTGAAAGGAAAGAAGTAAATAGGGCATGTTATTTACATATGAGGAAGGAATTTAATTAAAAAACGGGGTTCAATGGCCTAATATGCTAAAAGAAAGCTAAAGGAAAAGTAAAACTAGATTTAGTGGAAGCGATTTCCCCCTAAAGCAAATGGTGAAGAAAGGAAGTATGCAAGAGATATTGCCAATGAGAGGTAGGTGCATCCCACAAGACTATATGATTGTATCATATCACATTGGCAAGGCCTTCATGTGGTTACTACTAGGGACCCACCATACATTGGTCATCAAACACATGGGCCAAGGCTCAAGGCCTTAATTATTTCTCATGGGCCTTGTTCTAAATCAACCCACACTCCTATACACAAACATTGCCAACATAATCTCCATTCGAGTCATGCCAAGATTAACAATTGGCAACCATATTTGGTCCATGCCACATTCAAGCTTTGAAATATTTCAAAGGTACACTTCTTCGCGCATTAAGAGACTGAAGCTTCATGACACACGGCCTGGGTCTACTCATCATAGATTTATATTAGGAATATTATTCCTAAAATGCAATCATAGAAAGGCAAAAATTAGTGAGAAAGCTCATGAAATTAAAGGCGCCTAAACCATCCTACAAAGAAATTGAAGTTGCATATGGGCGTGAAAGGTAAGGAGCATTTTGGGTTGGACCTATCATTTGGTTACAACTTGAATTCCTAAGGCTTCAGTATTGCGATATATCTACAAACAAGGTCCATTGACTTGTATCTTCTCAACAAAAAATAGTGTTTGGGTACGCTAATTCCCCAAATTCACAACATTTACAAGCAATGAGAAACATCAACTACTCACACGCGTGCCACAAGCGCCACGCGTGCCACAAGCGCCACGCTTGCTCGGGGGCCTAATGTTGATACCCATTTTCGCGACACATTTTCTACAAGCCCGATTTAACTAAGCTCGACTTCCTTGTGGGTTCAATTCATGCATTATATTTATTTCATTTTTTTAAGCATGACCTAAGCCCATGTGACTTATGAGGGAAATTGAGGAAGTGTGGTTTAGAGGGTATGAGTCGGTTTCTTTCAGACCTTTTGCATGAGCCAAGACCAAGCGTGCTACTAAGTGGGTAAGGGACATTGGTAGGTCTTTAGGCTCATGGAGGAGGTCTTGTATCCAAACTTTCTACCTCAAAAGTGGTTTTATGCTCTGGCTGACTGTGGCCGAACTTTTTTGCTCTACTATTTTTTGCCTAAAACATATAGCTGACCCTAAGTGGCTGTCCTTGTTTGCTACAACAACCAAATGCAATCTCCAAGGACCTGCCATGTCTAGGAAACATCAGCCCATGAATTTAGGCTACTTAATCTCTCAAATTATACAAAAAGCAAGGCATCCCTCTTTACATATTTCAGAAACAGTGATAGATTGCAAAATATTTTCAAAAACAGTTATATTTGACCATTTTGACCTACGTTATAAACTTACCATTGAATTTGATTTCAATTTGATCTCCCTCAATTGTCTCACAGATCTTAATCAAATTATAGAATCCAATCTAGAATCTCTCTCTTTTCTTATTTTACTCTTGTATATAATCTGAAGAGAGAAATTATTGGTTTGTTTAGACCCAAAAATACCAAATAATAACCACTTTAAAGGCTAAGTATTAATTAAATCAATTATAAACAACCTTTGGTTAATGTAACTGAATCATTATTGTGCAAAAAAAAAAAAAAAAAAAAAAAAGCAACCGAAAAATTACACACAATATGATGAACCAAAGAAACCAAACTATCCATTCAATCATTAAAAAAAAAAAATGATACAACATGATGCTAATAAAGAGAAGCTTTTTTAGGAAACCTTTGAACAAAGTTAAAAAAAGACAAAGTTTAGTTACAAAATTAGTTGTAGCCTAAGGCTATAATCTTACTTAATAAAATAAATGTTACAACATATTTTGAAAATCTATTCGTTAAATTGCATGTTCTTTATGCTCTTAATATTCATATCAAAGTTTGTATTAATCGGATATTATATATTATATGATTTATAAGCTTATATTTTATACATAATTTAATACTACAAAAACTTACAATTTGAATAAAATTATTGATGACATAGCTATTGATATTTAATCTTTTAAAAATTTTGCAAGTATGAAGAATATAAAAAGAATATGTCATCCAATAGTGGTTTTGTCAAAATTCATTCTCAATAAAAAGATATTGAGTAAGATTGTAGCCTAATGCTACAGTTAATTTTGTAGTTAAACTTTGTTCGTTAAAAAATGCATGTGTGTATATACGTTATATATTGCAGCAAAAGATGGTGTGACTATTACATTTTAGTAGAGCAAGACTTGGGTACAGTACTTAGTTGCTGTTTCTTAGGTTCTCCTTTTAAGATTCTTTCATGTGTCTTTTTTCTCATAGGTGGAAGTGTATTTTTTAAGTTAAGTAGCTACATGACAAAATCCTAAGAAGGGAATCTAAGGTACTGTACATAAGTTTTGTCCATTCAAGAGTTTTAATCTACATACTCTACAAGATCTAAGAAAGTAAAAAGCATAATCATAGCTCCTTTATAAATTAAATTGATGCAAGTGGAAAGCCACAAGAAATAGAATACATCTTGGGTAAGATAATAATTCTTGAACCTACATGGGGTTTCTTGAATCCAAAAGGAAAATTTAAGAACCACCAAGGAAGAAAGGAGACAAATTCTCTGAAATTTTATTGCTGAAATTTTGAATTGCCTTGGAAGTTACAATGTGTTTAGATAGGAAAATAATTCTAAGGGTATTGGGAGACCCTTAGGAAGCCCTAAAGGCCTAAAGTTCTTCTAAGGTTGCTACACCCTAATTTTCGTTAACTGAAAAATTAGGCTAGAAAAAAAGAAAAATTGTCAAAAAAGGAAAAGTTGAGAAAATTTTTAATTCATATCCTATACACTATAGGAGATGTCTCAAAATAGATGGACCTTATTATGAATTTTAAATTAAAAGTTATAATAAAAAGAAAAATCACTATAAATAGCAAAAATGAATAGTTAAAAAGGCAAAAATGAATGACTTTTTTTTTTTTTTTGGTAAAAGCAGCATAAGTTAGGGTTGTAAAGTAACGTTACTTTGATCCTCATGAAAATTCCTTTTAGGTCACTAACTTTTGGAAAATTATTGTATACTCCCGGAGTATTATAAATCCGTACTGGCTCCTCTCGCATGAATGGTGAGTCTCACTAATTAAATTCATTGTAGGACCCATCATTTATGTGAGAGGAGGAAATATGTTTTATGATACTTTGAGAGTACCTAATAATTTTCCCTAACTTTCATACAATTTTGTCGGTAGCTCAAATGATTTCCCAAATTTTGAAACCTATTAATTAATAAGCACTACAAGAATAAGATGGAGAAATTGTGAGTTTTAAAAAATTCACATAAGAACCTTAATAAAAGAAGTCAAAATTCCATAATTTTATACATACTATAAATTATAACAAAAGATTGTGCGAATATTGCTTGCAAATCTTGTAGTCATTGATAAATTAATAAGATTAGAATTATGAACCATACATATACACTCAATATGGAGGGGCTACAAAAATAAAATGCACAACCTTTTATAAAATAAATAAATAAAAAAGTGAAAAAGATTGAAGGTGACAAACCTGGTCCACTTCAGGTTCTTTACTTCTCTTTTGCAACCGCGAAATACCTGGGGGTATATTTCATTTTCTCATCATCGGCATATTGGCACCTCAATCATCCCTTAGCTGCCCCATTTTGTGGCTTTTGAATTACCCCGTACATTGAAGGAAAGCCATTCCTGAAGTATCTCAATTCTCAACTCAAAGGCAAGAGAAGGAAAGAAAAAAAGAAAGGAAAAAGTGGTGGACAGCATCACAATCTTACTACCTCAGCAAGCAAAGTCAGAGAGAAGACATACATTGCAAGAGAGACACAGTACAAAATTGATAAATTCTTAAATCTTTGCAGGAATCTTAATATAGTGATAGTTTCGCATTGTTGAATGTTGAGCATATTGAATCTTTTAAAAGTGCTTCTTTGTGATCGTTAAGTATGATACGAGCCGCTACAAGCACAGTTTTTATGCTATGCCACCCAGCTCACAAGGAGGTGGACCGCGGCGGCTGCGTTTATCAGCAGAATAAGATACATTGCACAAAATGTGAACGATACAAATTCACACAAAAAGTACGTGAAATGTATATTGCCAATTTGCTATGCAGATTGTAGACTAATAGTTTCATTAAGGTTCCATTTCTAAATTTTCAAAAGAAAGACTTACCTTTAAGAACATTACTATTATTCTGCTGGACATCTTTTTACGAATTACTCATGTAAAATTTTATGAAAATTGTGTCTCTCTCTAGTACGGGTTATTGGAACGAGTCTCTAGTCTTTAAAAGTATGTAACTTTAAAAATGGTGGTTTCTATAGGCTACTTCAAGCAGGTATTACTGAATTGCATGAATTATAACATTTACAAGCTGAATGAATTCCCACCGTATGCAAAGTCCCCCTAGGGGGCTACAAAAAAAGGTGAACTCTTCTAAAGGACTCCAATGGATACCAATCTTGCCTTGTGAATTTTTGTCGGCTGTAGGTGCTAGCTGAATCCGATGCCTTTCCTATTCTCCTCTCTCTCTTTATTTGGGCGTGTCTCTCATGCCCCCCCATCCCCCTTTTCCAAATTTCTTCCAAAGGAGAATTCTCATTGCTTGTAAAACTATAAATAACAACACATTCCAGCCATCTATATTTGTGCTCATTCATAAGTTTTTTGTTTAGTTCTAGTTCAAGCTCTTTGAGCCACTTTGCATAATTCCTCTCCAATATGGCAAACCAACCCACCCCGGCTCGTCCATGGTTCCGTTTAGCTTCCATTGCCCGCCCTGCGGCCCCAACCCCGACCCCGACCCCGACCCCAGCCCCAGCTCCTGCCCCTGCCCCTGCCCCTGCCCCTGCTCCTGCCCAGGCTCCGGAGCCACGTCCACCTCTAGTAATTCGGCCTACATTTAGGCCATTAGCCCCCTCTCAACCAACTCAACCTCAAGAACCCACTCCACCACCACCCGCCACTGCTCCTCCCGCATCCACCGTTGCTCCACCCCCGGCCGCTGCTGTTCCACGATCCTTTGCTGCTCCAATACCAACACCAGCCCCAGCCCCAGCCCCAGCACCAGCACCAGGACCAGTAGTAACAGCACGTCCTATTTTCTCTACAAGCTCAGTTCCATCGTCTCCAGTTCAGAGAGCCTCTGCTCCTGCAGCCCCTTCTTCTACTGTGATTCAGGTCCCTGTGGTATCACAACCTCAGACCAGAGTTTCAGCGCCTTCCTCTTCTGTTCAAACCTCTCCAGTCACTAGAGCAGTGCCAACCTCCTCTTCGGTTCGTACTTCTCCAATTGCTAAAGAAGCACCAACACAGGCCTTTCCCAGTGTCAAAGCAGCCACCACTAGCTATGATACCACCACCGCCCAGCTTATCAGTAAGCCTGCTGCTCAAACCTCACCTCAGTCACCAAAACCCAAGCCTACTGCTCCACCACCTTCTCCTCTAAACCTACCACCTACACGATTGAAGGCTGAAACTGAGACAGAGCAGAGGATCCCACTGGAGGCAGAGCAGAAAACTGTGCTGGTCCAAAAGACTATTGAAAAGCCTAAGCCGTGGCTTGGTGGCATTGCTGACTCGCAGTGGGAACATAGCGAGCATTACAAGCCCAGCTATGTCCATAGTGGAAAGCATGAAGGGCACAGAGAAGCTGAAATCAAGGAGCAAGGTAGCTACAGAAAGCTGTCGGATTCAGAGGAGGCGGGTACGAGGGTCATAACAATCGCTGGCGAAAACAAAGGTGCTTTCATGGAACTAATTCGATCCCCAAAGAAACTTGATGGTTCAGACAAATCTAGTTCCTTGCAAGTTAAGAAGGGCATTACTACAACGGGAATCCAAGGCAGTGACTCGGAAGGCTATAGCAGCAGCGATAAGGAGGGAAAGCCAAAGAAAGATAAGAGTCACAAAGGAAACAAAGGGGCAAACACTGTGCCCATGAATGCATTCATGAACAGCAATGTGCAAGGTATTAACAACTCCATTGTGTACAACTCCTCATACAACCACCATGACCCTGGCGTGCACCTTACTCTCTCTAGGAAAGCCTCTGGTGGGTTCCAGGCCAAGGAACGCGTTAATGGCGATAAGGAATAGAGGGAGACGACGATACTTAAAAAAAAAGTTTTTTACTTATTTAATTTTAATTTCAAGTTTTAGGGTATAGTACGTAAGAGAATAAAGGTGGAGTGATATATGAGTGCTGGTGAGAAAAAGGCATGGATTCTGATTCTTCATTGTTAGTTTGCACTTCCAGTGGAGTGTAGCTGAAGATTGTCCATTGCCTACGTTTGGTAATAAAAAGCGGAAGTTTGCTATGTAATGTGCCTATATATGAATGCTTATAATTATTTATTGAGCATTAGTTGTACTTTCATAACCAGAATGGAATTTGTCCTTCAATTCCATGATGCCAATGGCCATGTTATTCAAATTGCATGCAGAGTAGTTTCCTTTTCCTTGCTGTATGTGTTGAGCTATTGGCGTTTAATTGTGTACATATATACATGTACTTAAATGTTGATGATGCTGTGTTAAATTCATCTACTTATTTGAAAATGGATGATTATGAGTTTAAGAACTCAATGATAACCTAAAAACTCTAAAACATCCTACTCTTATAGTACTGAGGATTGTTGGAAAAGTGAGCCTACAAACATGATCGCTTCCACAAGCGCACCAAAAATATTTACTTTGTTTTTACTAGTGAAGAAAAATAGTGGGACTTTGTTATGACCCAACAAAAACTTATCAGTATGTGATTAGCGGTAATCAGCATGGCTCATGAGACCCAGCCAAGCAATTTAGTCACTTCAATGACCTTATTCTATCAGACCTATATATATAGTTTCAGAAAATTTATTTGGCATAGCATCACCACTCAAGTCTATACAATAATGCATGAATGACATTACTCTTCAAGGTCCAAAACAAAAAAGAGTAAGCCGATCTGAGGAGCACTAGAATGTAAAGCCCAAATATTTTTGGCACACAAATATATTGCCTCACTACGTATTATGTATTGATAATTTTACATTGTTGATTGTTTATTTATAATTTTTTTTAATTATAATCATCTATTATAAAATATTAATCTCAAATAGTATTTGCATGCCTAAAGTATATATTTCTTGATAAATTTGTTACTTGCATTATAAAAAAATAAGGAAAATTACATAAAAGGCATAAAATTTATATCATCTTTTGTATTTGGTCCTATGTTTATAATACGAGCAATGCTACAGGTACAAACTATTTTACAAACCGCTAATGTGGCTAACTTTTTATTAGTTTTATTTAGGCCCCTCATTATTGATATAACTTTTTCACTTACTAATAATCACTCATCAAATCAGCAGTTTGTAAAAATTTTTGTAAAATAGTTTGTATCTCTAGCATTATTCTTATAATATTGTCAATTAAAGTCCCTAATTTATGAAATCATTTCAATTTGAAATCACTGTACATTTTCTTTATTCATTATTTCAGGTTAGTAATTATCGGAGTAGAGAAAAGAGAGAAACCAACCTCTCAAGTGATGAAGAATTCATCTCTGCGTTAAATGGGCTGTATTTTTTCTTAGTGTCCGTTGGGTAAGGATTATTTTTGCCAATTTATTTTACTATTAAGCTTATTTTACTATTCTACCCAGACTTTAAGTCTGGTTTCTCAAAAAAAAAAAAAAAAACTTATTTTACTATTTAGCTTATTTTTACTACTATTTATGGACGTCACATTGCACTTTTTTTGTACTATTTATGAGTCCTACTGTACTATTTCATCTAACTTTTACTTTTATTTATAGTACTTTTAACAAAAAATTTTCAATTTCAATAAAATAAGCAGATTTCAAACAAACGAACGTTTGGTATTAGTGTTCACTTACTGATGTATGGTCCACAAATGAAGGGCATATATCGACACAGCTTTTTACTACGTGCCGTCAAAATCCATATTAGTGCTCAGGGAATCTTTAAAAATTCTCTAGTTTACCTAGTATTAAAAGTCCTATCAAAATGGGATTTGTGGGAACAATGGACTTCAGCTTAACTAAAGACATTTTTATTGGTCAAAGGATGGTCTTATTATATGCATGCATGCATGGGATGAAATTTAGTTAATTTTTATTTGTCCTTAAAAGATTAATTAGTCAACCAAGGGCTTAATTCCCATTTGTTAAGATCTAAAATAATTATAAACATGCAAACATAAGATTATGCTTGGAGATAATGTGCAATTCTTTGAATTATTAAAATAAGTATTTGTCTTTCAAGGATGAATAATTGTCTTGATATTTTTATAAATCAATTTAATTTGAGTTAACCTAACCAGAAAAGAGTACATCACAATTTTAAAACCTTGGTTTATATATCTCAGTAAGATTACCATTATCTCCATGAAAATTTGACAGAAACCTATCAACCCCAATGAAATCTTATTTTTGAATGTTTTCAAGCTCTAGGAAATTGAAACTTTGTTCATCAAGGAAGAATCTTTCTATTGATAAAAAAAATTAATTATATTGCTGAATGATTGCCTTTTATAGCACCAACATTGTGCTTGAATATAGGAAGTTTTATCAACGATGTGAGTTTTGGGCTCACCTTTTACGCATAAGACTTTATCTTCATCAAGCACAATCTTATCTCATTAGCTATATTCAACAGGATAGTCTTCATAAATTGGTAGAGATCGTAACCTATGACACCAACTCTTTCAATGTGTTCATCCATTTCTTTAATATTGCAATCCTCCTCCTTCTCCACATAACACGAATTTGGATGGTGGTTATGAGGTCAATTTCCAATGGCTAAGGCAGTGAGCTACTCTGATGGGGCATCAAACCATTTATCCATATGCTGAAAGAACACCTTTGCAACCTCATTGTATTTATACACGTCAACTACGCCAACATGGCTTCTCTCACATGTTCTTCTTTGTGCCATGGCAAGAACGCTTAACCTTAGTTTAATAACAATTGATGTAGTGAAGTATGGCTCTAATACAAATTAATGTAGTGCAGGCGTGCGGAAGCAGAATTAGTATCATTCAATAACTAAAACTCTTTCACAAAACTTAAATTCTAGAAAAAATCCACACTAGAAGGCAAAAGAATAGAGAAATCCTCTCAAAAGAAAATTATATTAATAACAGCTTCATAATCACCTAGTCCCTCTAAATTATTTTTAGAGGATGAGATTTTCTCTGTCTCCTTTAAGAAAAACAAATAACAAATTTCTACTTCTCCTAAAGAAATGAAACAACTTAATTAGGAAAAGAGAAAAGAAAGAACAAAAAATTCTTATTCAACTAGGAAAAAAGAAAGAACATAATCTAAAATTCTAATTTAACTAAAAAAGGGAAATAAAATTCTAATTCAACTAGAAAAGGAAAAACATATAATAATTATTTTATGTTCAAACAACCAATTTGCATTACAACCCCATATTCAAAATATCAAGCCTAGAAATCAATTAATGTACCCTACAGAAGATTTAAAAAAAAAAAAAAAAAAAAAAAAAAAAAAAAAAAAACCTTATGGAATCCCCACATATATCTACAAGCAAGAATCTCAAAATGAATGGCAATCTCGTCGGACCTAACCAATGCCCAAGCTCGTCACCTATGGTCTTGTCATTCCAAATGACTACCCATGTTTGATAATGAGGAAGACTTTAGTTGATCTAAATTTGAACACTTATGGCTTTCTGGCCACCTCATCTAATTAGGTTGCTAAATACTAACACAAACCCTTTATACAGTGAAAACTCGAAGTAGTAATACAGGGATATGCAAATTATTAGTGTCTATACTCATGAAATTGTGATCGATAATAACCCTTATTTTTTATTCTATTCTATTTTTCAACATTTTATTTCTTACTTATAGTGTCAATTTTATTTAACTTAACATTACATTAACACCGGAGCTCCTCTCGTTTATACTCTCCTAAAATGGAGCTTTTGTAACTAGATAGTTTTAAAATAGCATTCACATCCGGTCTTCTAAATGGTATATGTTGGTATAATTTAGCATTAAAGCACAAAAAACCACCATTACCCGGTCTTCCAATTCTAAAAAAATTTACAGTCTTGCTATGATGCCGTCTTACTTATACAATGGTAATGTAGCTCCATTGTATAATTTTTAATATATTTTACTCCCTCTATAGTACCATATAAATTTATTCTGTTCTCTCTCTTTCTTTCATTTCTCTCTGTCTTCCATCTCTTCTCTCTCCCTTGTTCTTGTTCTGCCCTCTCTACTCCTCAAACTAGAAACTTCCCTTTTTCAAACCCAAAACCCTGTGTGGTGGTGGTAGCGGCAGAGTTAGGCATGGCATAAAAGTTCAGTTGATATGGCGGTGGCAGCAGTGGCAGTGTGGGTTGTGTGGCGGCGTGGGTCTGGGTTGGTGGTGTTGGCAAGGTGGAGATCAACGTGGTGGGTTTCAATATTGGTGAGATTGGCGGTGGTGGGTTTTCGGGTTTCAGCGTTGTAGTTGTCGGCGAGATCGACAGTTTCTTTGTGTGTGTGTTTTTTTTTTCCTCTCTCTCTCTCTCTTAGTGATTATGTGGTGGTTGTTTCTTGTGGATGTGGTTGTTGTTTGTGGTGTTTGGAGGCTTCTTTGTGTTTTTTTTCCCTCTATGATGGCTCTTTCTTGTGGTTGTGGTTGGTGGTGAGTTTGGTGGTTGGAGTTGTGGATTTGCTCATATTGGTGATGAGTTTGGTGGAGATCAGCGTGGATTTTGGATTCGGATTGGTTGGTTTGGTGATGGCATGGTGGTGGTGACTGTGGTGGGTGGTTGAGAGAGAGAAACAGAGACTAGAGAGAGAAGAGATTAGAAAGAGAAGTGAGAATATTTTTATATTATTTTTATTTTATTTTATATTATTTTTATGTGTAGTATGGTAAAATAAAAGTTGGGATGTTAGGTATATTGTAGAATGGCATGGTATAAATGATAAAGTAACTTTTGAGATTGTTAAATGAAATTTTTTGTATAAAGCGAATGTGAATGCTCTTAGAACATTTTAGTGAATGAGAAATAGATTTAAAGATCAAATTTTCGGTGATGAGATCTAAAGATCTCTAAGCTCTCCAAATAGAAATTAGTTTAGCTCTTGCCCGTAGAACACAGTTTAGTTTACGATTCACCCATCTTCTCTATATTGCATTGCAAGCAAACCCATTGGGTTGTGCCATGCATCTCAAGGGGTTATTTTAGATTATTTAATTGACACGGTGTGATAATTTGACATGACATGATTTAATTGGCTGCGTGACAAATTTAGGTGACATTTAACTATCTTTTTTTAAACAATATGTTGTAGGATTGCAATTTTAAGAGAAAAATTTAAAGTTATCCCTAATTTCAAGGGTATAATTTGCAATTGAACCCTTCATTTTTTCAATAAAATAGTTGATTTGAGATTTTTCTTAATTTTTCCTTTCTACTTAAATTGACGGAGTCTCCATATAAGTCTCCTATAATCAGGGGAGCAATATCTACCGTTGAATCTCCACGTTAAAATTAGTTATTGGGAGATTACTTAAAAAAAGAATATTGGCCCTTCCAAATCCTAACTATCACAGAATAATTAATCTTCTTAAATAACTAGTTTCATACATAATATCTTGTCTTGTTGCTTCTTTCATTTCTTTCATTTGTAGGGACCTGCAAGGCAGTGTCCATGTAACCAATTTGGTAGATGCATGGATCCCCACTAAATTCTCCAGGCAGAAATGAGCCAATGGAATACTCCCTTAATGCACTTTGTTTGGTCTTCAAGTTAAAACTAATACTATCAAACATTAAGTGGGTCTGTGTGTTGTCTAAAGCTTTGCACATGTGCTTTGGATGACAAAGACGATGCATCTATTTGATAGAGCTAGCATAGCTAGCTCTCTAGATTTTCTGGGTGGTGGATTTTGCAATTCTCATAGCTATGCCATGAGCTGTTAGCCTGTTATTGGTAAAGAAAACGATTCTGAAGGAAAAAGAGAGGATAGGGCTCTGCCAGATAGTACTCTAAAAATGATCAAGTGGATGGGTCACAATCTTTTTGACTAGATAAATGAATTCAATTAAGTAAAATAGACTTTGTTGTTGCATTATTGAAAAGAATAACAGGTTGCCATATTTGATATTTCCCCTATGCTATATAGCTCTATTTTTCTCCTATAATTCTAGTGCTGCATTAGCATTAAGCTATGTTTTTTTAAAATGAACAAGTGGGGAATGTGATTCACAGAAAATATGCTCGATTAATCTTAATTGTGGCAGTGGTGGTGATGCATGGAAACAATGTGACAGATTAGGGAAAAAAAAATTGTATTAAAACATATTTAACAATAAGTTTGTGCAAATTAGATTATGTTGATTTGCAGTTAAAATTACAAAGTTCTGTGTGTTGGATGCAATAGGTGCTGCTATGCTCTAGAATGGTGATGGAAGAGAATAACGTTTGGGGAGAAGGGAGAAAGCATAGGAACCAAAAAGACCAGTGAGTTAATTTTCTTGGCTCATGTGGTTAGTACTTAGTAGCTGTGATAATTAATATTCCTGTTAACGTTTGAATAACGTTTGGTTAGTACTTCACTTTCATTCATTCATCTTTCAACTTTGTTCAATTCAGCCCTTCCCCCATTAATCTGTCAGAATTTAGCCATGAAGGACCCCCCAAAACAATGTAGTTTCAGTGTTTTATATTGAACAAAGTTGAAAGTTAACCGTGCAATTCTAACGGATTCCAACGGAATCACTAAATTGAACAAAATTGGAAGTTAGAGTACTTAATTGAACAAAAATAATGAAATAAATTTTAGGTAAAACTAAATGATGCAACATGTAATTTAACCTATTTTTTAAGGGGGAAAAAAACTTGCATGGAGTTCAAGCCCAAATTATTAATGCGCTTGTTGTTGTGTCAATCAATATCAAGCAATAACACCGACTTCAGTATGCCTGTTTCATATGAATCTGAAATAGGACAAGGAAGTGAGGCGAATAGCATATTTTATTGGTGAATAACATTTAATTAGATAAAAGGGAAGTATTCCATTACAGACTACAGTCTACAGAGAAGAGATGTGACAGAGATAGTACCTTCCAAATTACAAAAGAGGGCATTTTGCCAACACACTGCCTTCTCTAAATGCATGAACTACATCTCAACAAGAGAAAAAAGACAAAGCATTCTTGGCAGCAATGATAAAAAATTCAATGGACAAATGGATTGTGCACTGTGGGGATTGAATTACATTTATTGCATTTCCTGGGAGAATGATGCTTACTAAACCAGCATCTCATACTTTGAACACAGCCAGACATGTTGCTTTTGACTCGGCCATGAGAGGATCGATCATTGTTTGGTACCAATTCAGTCCAAAGACTCCAAACATGGAGAATTTCTGTCTTATGATTCCTACAGCCTGTTGCTAGACTTGAGTAGCTACATCAAAGGCTATTTAATTTAGGTGGACCAAATCTTTATCTCCTCTCCTTTTTTTTTTTTTAAATAAAAAATAGTTATTTATTTTTTCAGAAAGAGGGATTAAATTCTTGATAATCTGTTCTGCGTGAAACAAATTCCAATCCTGCAAGTGATCTAATAGAAAGCATTAATACTTTTAGTTACATGACATTTTTATTGAATCGACTGATTTGTTTAAATATTACATATAGATTGTCATATAATTTATCATGTAATGGCTTCCAAAGAAATAGTTTTAGCCTTACAATAATCATTAGCTTTCATAATGATTTTTGCTTGGCTTTGGTTAATGAAAAAGTTTAGGGACGCAACTTTTTTTTTTGGTAAAAGGGAGATTCATTGCAACAACTAAACCAAAAAAACAGACTCAGGGCACACCCTGTTTGAGTACAAACCATCTACCTTAGCCTTAAGTGTTCTAACCACATCCACAGGCGGATGGGTAAAAATCTCCAAACAACTAACCTGGACAGCTCCTAGTCTAGCCAGCTTATCAGCACTTCTATTTGCTTCTCGAAAACAATGATATCCATCAATTTTGGCAGCATAGCTTGCAGGGACCACTTCATTAAATTGTGGAAAGCATTGTGGCAAATAGAGTAATTGTAGAAAAACTGTTTGTTTGTTAAAGGGCCTCAATCAGTGAAGTTAAAGAGAATGTCCATTGCATCTATTCATGGGCATTGCAAATCGTACAGAGCTTGAAGTCCATTAAAGAGAACCGATTTTCATGTCTCAACCCAATTTTGTTTGTAATAATTTACAAATGATTGTAATTTCTATATTGTTTATTTGTACTCTCACCAACAATTTTGAACAAATGAAAGTGCGTTATTGTTGTATAAGGGGAAGCTTTGTTAATCAATTACTTTGGTGGGCTAAACTATCATCCATTGGAAAAAAAAGAAAAAGAAAAAGAAAAATGAGATTGTAAAATTTGGTCTTTATAAATGAGGCTAATTTTTTAAAATTCTGGTGGTGATAACCTCCCAAAATTATATGCATAGTTGTGTTTGGTTTAACGGAAATTGATTTTTAGAAATTATTTTTCGCATTTATGGGTGTTTAGGGCAATGGATAATGTTGGTCAACCAAAAATTATTTTTCAGTTGACCATATAATAAAGTTAGTTACAGTGAAAATTAGTTTATGCTTTCATTGTCCATAAATAATTTTCTGCCTCATCCAAAACTTATCAATTGAACTTCCACTCCTTACCAACCGCTGTTTACCATCCAACCACCACCCTCCACTAACGTCCCCAGTCTTTGGTGGCCAACCATCGCTGTTGGATGCCACTACCAATCACAATATTTTTATCTAAAATTTCATCTTTTCTATTATATACATGCTTGGGAGATGAGAAAATGTGAGAAAGTAGTAAAAAAATAATTTTGTCCATAGCATTTTCAAGATCGCAATCAAGCACTAGAAAATATTTTTTGGAGTATTTTCAGAAACACAACCCAATGTTTGAAAATAATTTCTACTCTAAAAAATATTTTCACCTGATAATATGTTTTGGTTCGAAAAACATTTTCTGTTGAACCAAACCAAAACACAACATAAAATTTACCCCTATATATATATATATATATATATATATATATCATAAATGCCAAAAAAACAAATTGAACTACAGGCCTTTTGATGAATGCTTCCACTGTTATATATTTCGAATTATTTATGTTTCTCAACCCCTCTAATAATTTCCGTTATCAAACAAAATAAAAAAAAGTGCTAATAAAATGCCTTGAGTATGACATCGAAGAAGATGTGAGTGGCAGTTGGAATGACAGGAGTGCACGCAAAATGGTTAGATAAAGTGGGATACAACATACAAGTCATACAACATGGACTGTACCAATCTTTTATGCACTAAAGTGCTTTGTCATTCACTAGATTTCAGCATATGAAGAATCAAGTCATTTTTCTTGCCTAAATTTTGCTTCTTTTGTGACCCAAAAATGTATGCTTGCAATTATCAGGAAGGACCAACGATGTCCCACACCTCATATGAAAGATTAGATTAGTTAGCTTTAAGAAGAATCCGAAGCATTTTATTACCTTTTAGGCAGCAACGAGAGCCAGAGAGCCTACAGTCCATGTTTACCATCCAAATTCGTTTTAGTCCATTTAGCCTTTGTTGCTACCAGCCAAGTTACTAAGGGTCAAAAAACAGTACCATCAATATGACTTCGACTTCTTCTATGGCTATGTTTGATGTTTCCCTTTGGCTATGCTCTATTAAAACCTGCTCCAGCTAAGCTTTGATTTTCATGGTACGATCTATATAAATGTCTTAGCTGCCCATATGGGTGCTAGCTAGCTAAGCTAGCTTGTTGTTTTTTTAATTTGCGACAACAGGAAAAACATGATAGTGATCCATTTGTACACAATCAATTAGCTCAGGATATGGTCCTTCATGTGTACAGAGATGGTCCTAACATGAAAGTGATGCTTCATGTATGGGGAAAGGAAGCGTGACATGAAGTCATGCTCAAAAGTCCTACATTTTAAAGGTTGGTGTGGGGGGTGGGGGGATTTATTAAAGGTTCTTTCAAGATTACACATTTTGCCACAATTTTTTTAAATAGTTGTTAGAGCCTTGTAATTTAATTAAAATTTTTTGGCATTTCCAATCTAGGATTCAAATATTCCCTGGTATTGGATTATAAAATTAAAAGAAATAAAAAATTGATAAAATTAGTGGTTGGTTGAAATGAAGTGGTTGGTTGAAATGAAGTCCTTATTAATAAAGCAATACAGCTTGGCAGTTGGGTAATCAGTGACAGTAAAGGTGCAATCGGTTAAGTCCAGGTCCAGCCCAATCAACAGATGGAATCTTTTAAGAGAAAAGTGATTCTTTTGGGTCCAAGAAAAAGGCAAAGGAACTTTCATGCCGTTATAAGCGAAAAGTGTTAACTTTGCAACTTATCTGAGATGATGCAATCAGTTAAGGTTCACTTATTCTTATTAACTTTTTTTTCATAATTATTAATGTGGCATGTTGTGTCGTGAGTGTGACTAATGACTAATTAGTATCAACGATGAACTGATATGCTGTAAATTTGCTCCAATCACTCTTGTAAAAATTAAAGAAAAAAAAAAAAAAAGAAAAAGAAAAAGAAAAAGAAAAAGAAAACTTGGATGAAAACTTTTTACCTTAAAGTTACATAAAAAAAAAATATTGTGAAAAATAAGTCCCTAACATTAGTCAATGATATGCTGGTTGTCAAAATTTCGATTTAGATTCCACGATCCTACAATTTTACGATTTCACTTGCCTAAAACGATCTGAATCTTTGAAATCGTTCAGGATCTGTAAGATTGTTCAATTCTGACAACCCTAAACGATCTTAGTTTCTTATAATCTTCTTTAACTTGACAGAAGGCTCAATTGAACTCAAATGAAAATAACATCTTCATAAACCAAGTTTTGCGATTCTAGTGTGGAGAAATATAGTGTCAATTGGACCCAAATAAAAAATAACATCCCAATAGTGATGTATGACAATTACAAATGATGCTTACAAATGGATGTATTGATGTATGGTAATTACATCAAATGGGTGCAAATTTTTGGTATTTTATGAATGAATATATAATTTAGGTGATTATTTAACATACTAATGTATATTTTTTGTTTTTTTTTTTCAAATAATGTAAGATCTTACGATCTATGATCTAATCCTACAATCCATAATCCTACCTACCTACCTCCCACGATTCTTTGTAGGATCCTAATTTTGATAACCTTAGTTACCGGTGAGACTTGACTGGGTAGCAAATAATTAGAAAAGGAAACTGTACTAAAAAATTGGGAAGTTATTTTTCCAATGCAGAACTAGAATTTCAATTTCATGCTCCTACTCTTGTCCCTTTGAATTTTTGAATGACTTTTTCTTAGAATTTATCAGGAACTGACCTTAAATTTAGAAAAGAGTAGGAGCCTGGAGCTAGCATGAGGTCCAAATTTGCAAAATAACATAATTATTGTAGTATTAAGGTTGCATTTGATACTGACTTAAAAAGTCAGCTTTTTTCAAACATATAATTTTTGGTACTATTCATGGATTTCACCGTACTATTTCAGCTATTTTTTAGCTTTATTTACAGTATTTTCAGTAAAAAATTTTCAGTTTCACCTAAATAAGTTGTTTTCAAACATACTCTAAGTGTGCGTTTGGCTCTAAATTAAAAGACCAACTTATTTTACTATTCAGCTTATTTTTACTACCATTCAGCTTATTTTTGTTACTATTCATGAGTTCTATTACACTTTTGGTATTATTTATGAGTCTCACTTTACTATTTTAGCTAATTTTTACCTTTATCTACAGTATTTTCATAAAAAAGTTTTTCGTTTTAGCAAAATAAGTGAATCTCAAACAGACCCTAAGTATTTAAAGTTAGTTATGACGTAATTTCAGTACTTAAAAATTTAGCTAATTTTTTTTTAAGTAAAAATTTTTTAGCCGAGTTCATTGTATGTTAAGTGAACTTGTGTTTTAACATCACCGTTTTTAGTACTTAGGGCATGTTTAAGATTCACTTATTTTGCTGAAATTGAATTTTTTTGCTAAAAATACTGTAAATAAAGGTAAAAATTAGCTAAAATAATACAATGAGACCCATGAATAGTACCAAAAAGTGCAATAAGACCTATGAATAGTACCAAAATGTTTTTATCATGCACTTGTTAATTAATTGAGTTTAATAGAATTATTTTTGTGAATTTTTCTTTAAAAAATCTTCTTCTTTAAAAAAAAAGAAAAGAAAAAATAATTGAGTTGCCTTATGGCAATTGGCGAGTCTTATATAATGGTGAGCCCAACATGTTAGCCATTGTTCCTTTCACTCATTTTATCTATTTATATATTCACGGTCTTCTTTAACTTGGACCTTTTTTTTTTCTTCTTCTTCTTTTTTCTTTTGGGATAAAGACTTTAAGTTGGACCTTGACTGCTCATAGTCTCGCACCAAGAAATATTAAAAATTAAGCAACAATATAAATACGTTATTTATTTATTTCTATAGTTTGGCCATTGTCATTTTGGTCTTGTAAGTGTGTATTTGTTGTCGCCATCGGTCATTCCATCCATAATTTCTGTTATCTATTAAAAATTAATTTTTTAATAGTAATTTTTTAATAAAAAAAAGACAAAATAGATATTTTAAGTTTGGTAAATTTTCATTTTGGTCTTGTAAGTTTCATTTGTGTCATTTTGGTATTTTAAATTCATATTTATGGTCAACATTAGTCCTTCCTTTTTTTACTTTTTCTTTTTTGGTGTGGAAAAATAGTGTTAGTCCTTAATGCCAACTATTATTTTTTTTTTTAACATAATGGAGAAAGGACTAAAGGTAACAGCAAATGTGAAGTTACGATACGAAAATGACAAAAATCATATATACAGGACAAAAATTATAATTAAAAACTTTAAAAGTGTAATTTGTATTTTGCCTACCATTATCATCTCATTAGATTAATTAGATAAAATTTTAAGCTTATATTGGAATGTGAGACATGAAACTCATGAAAATCAATTGGATAACAAATAAAATAAAAAGATAAAACAACAACTCACGATGAAATGCATTATTAGTAAAAGAACTAATTTCTAAAATGAAATGAATCCTAATTGGAGTTGAGGGAGAAGACTTTAAAGTTTCTATTATGTTAATCACACTGTGATATCATATAAATTAATTGGAGGTGGTAACCCCAAGGGATTGGTTTAATGGTTTCTAAGATTTCATTATTTCAATGAAATTATGGGTTTAAAACCTTTTGCCAGTATTTTAGGGTCATTTCCAATGAATTTCTTTATATAATAATTTGGCATGTGTGTGAGACAGGAGAATTGTCTACATCTGAGGGAATAGTCATATACTCAAAGAGGTTTAAATATTTGCGTTTGTCCAAAAAAATAAATAAATTGGAGGTGATAAAAAATAGATGTGGAAGCAGAAATGGAAGCATAACAGAAAATTATGTGGTTTAGTCTAAACAATTCATGTTCAAATCCTATATTACAAAATAAACCCAATACGACAATTTCTAAGAGTGTAAACATTAGACTAACCACATATTAACTATATGGTTAATAGAAAAAAAGTAAAATTATGAGGCTTGGCTTGCACATAAAGCAGGGTTTGTCTTCAGCCAATACTATTGTTCTTATTATATATCTAACATATTCATTCATTGCCCAATAACAAGAATCATTTGGTCTTATTCACAATGGTTAATTAATCAGGTTCTTTGATATGAACATCAATATTCGAATTGATCAAAATAATCATAATCCAATAAAAAGATAAATTGATGTGAGAACCAGGATTCAAATATTCCTCCAGACGTGATTGGATAGAGTTAGACAAAAATGCTATATTGAAAATATGATGGAAGTTGGACTTAATTGAAAAAATTTAACCTATAAAAAAAAAAAAATGAAAACAAATCAACTTAAGTGTTTGGTTCAATGGACTTAAAAGATGTGTCATATATAAACCTAAAGGCCCTAAGTTTCATTTCATCTAACACACTATTAATCATTGGGGTTTTCAGTGTGTTTTATTTGCAGGAAGTGGGACAGCTGGCCAAAGATTAGAACACCACTTCTTTTATAAAAAAACAAACAAACAAAACTTAGAAAGTGTAATTTATCATAAATTTTTTGGAGAATTTTAAAGGTTTTCATTATATTAGCAATGTAAACTTATTGAAAACCTTTTGCAAATGTGTATATCATTTGACACATTTTGTGTGTTTACAATATAAGTTTACATTGGAATGTAATTGGTAGGTGTAGTAATAAATAGAGCATGCAACATGGGAGAAAAGCAGTACGCAGTGAGCAGTAAAGCACTAAGCACATCATATCGAGAATTTCGGCACATCGATCAAGCCAGAGAGACCCAACATGGTGGCTCGTCAAACAGGCCATGCACCACAAACATGGCTAAATCCTAGGCCCCACCTTCACTGGGCACGTGTCTTCCCGTGATCATCCCATACAGTTGGCCCCTTTTTTTAGGCATTCCCAATACTCCTTTCCTTCACTCACTTTGACATTTAGTTCCATTGTTCCTGCAGACTCACTCACCAACTTGCAGAGAGAAGAAAAAAAAAAATGAAGGTAATAAGAAGCATGCACATTGTTTTTCTAGACTATGTCTATATGTATTTCATATGTTTTTACGAGCCACTTATTTATTTATTTTAATTTTCTTTCCTTGTGACAGATCTTCAACTGGGTACACAAGAGGTTTCATCACACTGTCCTTAAGGGTTTGATTTTTGTCACTTTGGTCTTTTATGAATTTTTACTTAAAAAACCAAATATTCCATGCATTAATTTTAAATATTCTTGTTCAGCCATTCTTGTCAAGTACACTATTGGCTTTTATATATGCTACGTTTTTTACTAAAATTTCGACACAAATAAAGTTTGTATGATATATATATATATATGTGTGTGTGTGTGTGTGTGTGTGTCTTCTATTTACAGTTTGTTTTTTTTTGCACAGAAGGGCTTGCTCGAAACGTGAAAACAACTGAATCAACTACTAATAACAGTGACAAGCAAGCGTTACTGAAACAAGTGGCTCTTGCTGAAGTGCTTGATGGTTGGAGGGATGGCATTCTAACCATTGGAACATTTGGGTTTGATCCTCTAAAACCCTTTAACCAACAAAAGGAATATTTGGTTTTGGAAAGTGAGGAAGAGGATGAGGATATTGAGGAGGCTGAAGCTGGACAATATTCCAATGATGATGACGGGGATGGCGATGACAGCGACGAAAATGCCCAACATGAAGAGCTGAATCCATTGATGTTCACAACATTTGAACACAATTTTGAGGATTTGGAATCAAACCCTGACCATGACATTCATGTTTGTAAACCTGATGTGATCATGACTGTTGATGGTGTTCCTCTAAGTCCTCCAGAATATGATGAATTGGACAACAGGGAGGGAGAGGAAAAGAAAAAGAAAGGAGAAAGAATAACACTGGCCGACCTTTTCTTGGCTGATGCTGATGTGAAAGAGAAGCTTGATCCTGACCACTTCTTTCCAAATTCTGGTAAAAAAACTGTGCTTCGAACCAAGAATGGTCTCTCTTTTGCCAAGAAGTTCATTCCTCGTGTTAAAGGAGTTAAAGAGGATGCAAGTCCAATAAAAAATCTGCAACGAGTGAGTAATATTATTTTCTCTTCACCTCTACTACTTTTAGTCACCCTCATGCACTATCTTTAATCTTCAAATTCACCCATTAGTGTTTTGTGAGTGTCATTCTAATACCATAGTCTTTTTTTAATATATATATATATATATATATAGTATATATTATAACAAGTGGGGGAGGGGAATAGTGATTTGAACCTTGATTCTCCTCATAAGGTAACTCGAGTAATGCCATGAAGCTACAAAACTCTTGACGGTACTATAGTAATTAAATGCCTAAATCATTGAGCATTATAAAATGATTTGCATTTTATTGTCCTAGGTATGAGGACATTTTATTTTGCTAGTATTAAATAATTGCTACTTGTTTGTTTTAATTAGGTAGCCATAGTACAGTATTAATCTTAGAGGCCTTTAATGGAGTTTGCTAAGTTCAATGAATTAGTTAACCTTTTTGTAATGCTATAGCTTATGAAGAAAATGTTGAAGAGGAAAATCCATCCAGAGTTTGAAGTCAAGATACACAAATCAGAAAGTCAGACGCCTGGAGAAACAGGAGTTATCACCAATGATGAGAATGGAATCTCTGAATCAGTCACTCTACTTCCAACTCAAGGTATTCTTCTCAATTTATTGAGAACCCCAATTTTGTTTTTTTCCCCCATATTTCATTCGCAATTTTTTTCAATTTACAAATTGTGTAGCATAGTTAATTGAGAGCAGGTAATTAAAATGTGAACTAAATTTTCATTGTAGTGCAAAGTCTCCTTCAATAATTGTGATTCGATGTCAATCTTGAACACCCAATCATTGGGATAAAGTACTAACATGGCCATGCCCCGTTTCGAATGTCACAACATCTGGGGAAAGAAGAGAAAATTCGATGTCCTTAGATCTTCAATTCCCTAATGGAAGAGAAGGGGGGGGGGGTTTTGTGGGGGTGGTTGTGGGGGAAAGGGAAAACAAATCACATGTCCCCTAGTCTTGCCATCATCTAATCTAAATGGGACCTCTTGCAAAATTTAATGGCCAAATTCATGAACAAAATGCTACATTTCTATGTCTAGTCATTTCTTTTGGTCTGGTAGGCTGCAAAAGGTTCCGTTTTTCACATACCAATTATCAGAAACTCTAATGGTACAAAACAATTTCTTAATTCAAATGATATATTGGAATTGGTCCGTGTGAAATTGATTACACCAATCATAACTTGACACTTTGAGTCAAAGGCCTTGTAGTTGAATTGACACATTTCCATACACAAAGTGCTTGGAGGAATCTAAGGGGGAAAGGGTTCGAGTTGCAGAATTAGTAGTATGTTGTAATGATCTCTAAAAAAAAATATATAACTTGACACTTCACCAATTTGTGGGGGAAAAAATGTAAATATATTTTGTGAACTTAGCATTGCTAATCAGTTTAGCTTTTATGTCCAAAAATAAAAAGAATGCAAGTCCCTTGTAATTTCACATTCTATGCTCTAGCCTTTTTCACCCTTCTTCTTGTACTATAGAAGCTCATTAACCTGTTCTACTTGTACATACTCTTTTAAGTGTTATGCAATTTCCACGAGAAGGTCAAGGTGGGTACACAAAAAAGAAGCCATTCTCACTGTCATCTTCAATATGATAAAACCATCTACTGGTAACGGGTCCCTTCTACAATACAATTCGAAAGATAAATCCAACCAGGAAGGTATCAATAGAATGACATTCCAATCATTCTTTGATATGTCTATAATCCAATGGTGGTTGTATTTTATTCGAATTTTACTTCGGCCCACGATTTCTCTTTAATGGGCCTGCTATGTCTGCCACAGCTCGATTTACTAGTGGGAAAGAAACCCATTATCTGTTTGTCCAGTGATTCATTTGGTCATAATTAGAGTCACCATGAACATCATGATATATCATGTAATTACATATGTTGGAAATAGAGAGGTGCATGGGCATTGTTGATAATTTTTCCCTCTTGTTGTTGCAGGTGCTACAGTCTGAAATTTCATCTGAATAATGGCCTGTTCTCCTAGAAATGTGTATTTTTTTTTTTTTTTTATTGTTATAAAATAACTTTTCAAGGACAATATTAATTAGGTTTTCTTGTTTATGAACTACTGGACCATGTGATTCTGTTGTGTAAGGTTCCTCCAATGTTTTGGCTTTAGTGTATGATTGAAGTTTGATTTGTTGCGTACAATGGTTTATGTTTTGGCATTTGGATGCATCATGTTAGGTACGTGGAATTGGACTTTAATGCTACAATCCTACAATAGAATGAAAAGGGTACTAATTCTTGAAAGTGTCTTGACTTGTTTTTTTATTATGTGATAAATAACAACAAACCAAGAGTTCCAATTAGTGGCACTTCAGTCGCCTATCGATACCTTGACCCTTGTGGTGGGTAGGGGTGTCCAAAAGGCCCGTTCACTCGTCCAATCTGCCCATATTCTACTCGTTACCACTCGATCCAACAACTCCGAGTTGAACGTGGGTCTGGAGCTCTCTAAACTCGACATTGGAGGGTTGGTTGCGAGTTTCTTTTCTCAAAACTTGTGAAACCTGACCCGCCTGTAAGATTTATTGTTTCCGGCGATTTTTCAAACGTTTCAGTTAGGATCCGGCGAGATTTTATTGTTATCCAATGAAATATTTCGTCGGATCCAACTAGATATCGGCTAGATATCAGCTAGATCTTGTCGGATTCGGATAGATATCGGCTGAATCTCAACAGAATCGACCATATATTTGCTGAATCTCAACAGTTACAGCCAAATATCGACTTCGGTGATAAAACCGATACTGACCCGATACAACTTGAAACCGACGAGACCCGATCTAGTAGATTTGATTAGATCTTTCGAGTCGGTTTTGCATTACGTTTTCATTCACCTGAATTATTCAAGTCTGGGTTGGGCATAAACCCGAACCGGGCTATCTATGGATAGCCTTACTGGTGGGTATATCTTTGGCCATTTAGGTTGCCAAAAACCACAGTTAGATTTTTTGTCTTGGTTTTTACTTCATTTTTAACTGACTCTTAGATTCTAGGGAGGAAAGAGTTCGAGGTGCAAGGTTGTAGCGTATTGTAACTACCTAAAAATTAAAAGGCTAACAATTTTCAAATAAACTAATTAATACAAACCTTTGTTGTGATAGGTACGATTTAGTTATCATTGGCATAGCAAATGAATCTTTGTAGAGGAATCAAACCATGAAATTACTACAATACGTGTCTTTTATTGGACCATGTAAAAGGAATTTTCAAAAAAATCAAGGTCTATGAAGCTATGATGATTAATAAGAGAGGTGAATCCATTAGTGGAGGATGTGGCTAGAGTACTCCCATCTCTGTTGGCAATTTGGGAAAGTACAGTATTAAAGTCTCTAATCCAAAACCAAGGTTCCCTAGAGGATGAAGCGGTTTGGTGCAAGGCTTCCCAAAATTAATATTAGCAAATTGAAACCATGTAGTATGAGCCAATCTTAGTTCAAGGGTTTTGTAAATAAAAACCAAATACTATTAGAAAACTGAAAAACACGTCACCATGACTTATTCATGGGGTTTTCCATGAGTCAGATCAGATCGGGTTTAGTTTCAACCTGTACCCAACCTAATCTGATTATGTGAAGGATATCTCAATCGATCGTTGATTGAAGAGATTGATTAGATCAGGCCTTCAATGGGTGGCGATCGATATTGTAGAGGTGGGAATTTGAAGAAATAACACAAAAATTAGCGGAATTTTGGTGAGATCTTGCTGGATCTCACGATATCTCACTAAATTTGGTTAGATTTCCACTGGATCAAGAGGAAATCTCAAAATATTTGTTGGAAATCTATCCAGATCTAGTTGAGATCTCACTGAAAATGGTTGAATCTCACCAAGAAATTCTTGTACAGTCGATCGGTTTGGGTTTTCCGAGTTTTAGGGGTGGAGACCTACTTGCTCATTCCCAAGTGCAGGAGATCACAATAATATAATTTTCAGAGTACCGGGTCGAACCACAAGGAGTGGGGTAAATTCAAAGACAAAGTAATTAAACAGGGCATTGAGGTATTTCCTTATATTGATATGAAATTCTTTGTGATTTAAGAAAATATGTATTTCATAATTAATTGTTTTTAAACAATGAAAAACCTATGATTCAATTGAATTGAGACAATTCAAGAAAGCATGATAACCTAGATTAATAATGTGGTTAGAATATTTTTTAGAAAAACCCATTCATTTTAAAACCTGATTTCTATTTGAAACTATTAGAAATTCATCTAAACAATAAGAAAACATGACTGAACTTATTGAAAGCATCGAAGAACTAATACATCACAAGAAATCCAATTGAACAATCAAATATGTTGTTGTCTCAAATCTTAGAAAGAATCACAATGAATTATCATACCGTATAGAAGAAACTTAACCCCTAGCCCTAGTTGAGAGCTTAGGCTACCATGAGAGAATAATAAAATACAAGTTTTTCTTTGCCAAATTCGTTCTTCATGGCCCCCTTTAAAACCCTAACGTAAAAGTGTACAAAGAAAATAAAACTTTTGACTATTTAATTTTTGTTTAGATTTTCAGCAGCAAATTGTGAGCTAATTTCAGTCTTTAAAAAGTGTGAATTTTGAAAAACTCAAAACTAGAAAATTGTAGATATTTAAGTCAAGGTTCCAGCTTATCTAGCCTTGAGTCAATTGGACTTTTGAGAAGAGAGATACACCCAAAATACTTATTAGTGCTCAAATATGATTTTTTTTCCCTTTTCAAAGTATGTCTCTTTGATTTCTTTCCTTAATTTGAAACTTCTAAACATGGTAAACGACCTAAGCACTCTAGCTACATCTCCTTATACATTTTAGCATGGTCTTTTAGCTCCTCTTTAATTCTAATTTAGCCTCCATTTTTCCACAAACTCTTATAAGCTCATATTTTACATGATTATCCTAAAACTATAAAATTACACAATAAATGGATTTTTATTCAAGAAATTATGTAAAGATAAATAATAGGGACTAATTTAAATGATAACTAATTATACAAATTAAGAATAATAATAAGGAGACAATGCCCAAATAAATATGTAATAATTATATATTTTAAGGCATTATCAAGATCCACAACTGATTCGCCAACATTGGTTTCTAGAGGAAGGGACCCACCACTGAGCACCAGAGTAATTGAGTCGGGTGGCTTGGAACAAGTTGGGTTTCTTGGGTGGCTTGAGTTTTTGGGTGCGTTGGACAGCCCTTTCGTCCCACATGTTTTAAAAATCAATTAATCACCACAATCTCATACTCTCATTGATGAACAACAATTAGTTTATTTTGAGATAAACTTGTTTATTGATAAACAAGACTTAGGGTTTTTGAGATGAAACCCTCAAGCCGTCTAGAGAGAGAGAGAGAGAGAGAGAGAGAGAGAGAGAGAGAGAGAGAGAGAGAGAGAGAGAGAGAGAGAGAGAGAGAGAGAGAGCTTGGAATTTTGGCTTTTGTTTGTTCAATCCAATGCTAAAATAGTCATCTTTACAAGGGATTTAGGATTGTTTTCCCCTTTCATAGGAGAATTGGAGCATTAAACTTAGATGCAGGATTTTGTGTGCAACTCATCAATATTATTTAACAAAAAAAAGATTATGATCCATCAATTTATATAGTAAGTCATTCCTATTATCTTTTAAAAACCTCCACAATGATTTTTAGGTAAGATAAGAAATAAAAATATGTAAGAAAAAAATGTCATAGAGGTGATAAAGTATTTCAAGTAAAATATATATAATTTATGTTGTGGGTGTCCTTTCTTTACACCTTAAATAACTACCCTATGTTGTGGGGCTAACACTCCTGCAAAATGCGCAATCAAGTTTTATCCTATCACTACCAGCCTACAAGCAAGCACAAAATTCAAAATCCAAAAAATAAACAATATCATATCATATATTATATGATAAAAGTTGGACTTAGAAATCGTGGTTGTGTCAAGTGGCTACTCTTTCTAATTAAAAAATTAATTTTATATCATTTGTTAGGATATTTCCTCAAATTAAGTGATAATATTTAAGTTCTATTCAAACAAAAAGTCTATTATTATAAAAAATTATAAACTTAAATCCCAGACAAAAATGCAAGTTTTCTTTCTTAAAGTTGTTTTTTGACCTCTACTCCAACTAAAAGTTTATTATCAATATTTTAAGAACAACTAATTAGTAAATTAATTTTATATTATTTGTTATGATATATTCCCTCAAACTCAAGGATAACATTTAACAACTTTTTAATTTAGATAAAACTAAAAGTCTATCATCAAAATTTACTAAACTTAATCGCACACAACTCACGTTTTTTTTCCCTCAAGTTGCATTTTATTAAATTAATATTTTATTAGGATATTAAATTATAAGATTCTTGACTAAGGGATAAGATTTAACAATAATTTAATTTAGATAAAAATTTTCTCTCAACAAAAAATTTAGATAAAAATTCAGTATTAGAAATTTAAATTATACTCCAAGTAATAGTCTATTATAAAAATTTTCACACACACACACACACATATATATTAAGCCATGAATTTTTCAATACAATCTCTGCTAACCAATAAATTCATCCCTATAATAAAATACCACACAATACACCTCGTGTTGTTGTATTTTTTTTTTTACTTTTTTTCCCAAGATGCAACTTATGCTTATGTTTTAATCTAATTAATTCATCTTACTCTATTCTTTTTTACTTCTAAATCTGCATGCAGGGTATAATGTCAAAGGAAGTTTACTATAAAAAAGCAAAACATTAATGTAATCTAAATAGGAATCATCAAACTCATTCCATATCTCATAATAAGAAATTAACACAAAATACAAAGAGAATTTTTTAATATAAAAATAGATAAACACTAATAAAATCCAAACTCTAAACAATTACAACTTAAAAGCAAATTTTTAATTAAAATTTGTTACTTATTTTTATAATTTATTATTACTATTTATTTAATGGATAAATTTTACTCACAAAATTAGTTGTAACCTAAGGTTATAACCTTATTCAATAAAATAAAAATTACTGTATATTTTAAAAATCTAACCATTGAATTGCTTGTGTTTTATACTCTTAGTATACATGTCAAACTTTATGTAAATTAGATATTATATACTGTAAGAGCACAAATGGTACTGGATCTCAGTTGCACTAAGGGAACCAGCCCAAAAGGCCCAAAACAATAAATTTATAGAGAGTGGGTTTCAAATATAGGCTTATAGACGTTGGATAACATGAAAGTTAAACTAGATCACAAAACATATGCATAACATTTGTACGTGAATGAAAATTCTCTTGTATATTGATGCCGATGACAATCTTTGGTATTTTTTGACAGGCCACAAATGCGTTGACCCATTGTGATAACTTAGATTAATTAATTAGCCCTGTTTTTAATTAATCAAATTAACATGCAATATCACGTGGCAGCACAAACAAATCACCAAACTAAGTTATGCAGCGGAAAATAAAGAACACGGTGATTTGTTCACGAATAGGGAAAACCCTTACGGCAAAAACCCCACCGGGTGATTTAAGGTCACCACTCCCGAAACTCCACTATTATCACAACAAGCAGTTACAAGTAAGGAATCCCAGTACCTCACCAACCTACAGTTGAACTCTTACCCCAATACCCAATTGGACTTGTTCTGTGGTGACAGTTTCTCCTTTCAATGCACGGCTCCCAAGTACGTGACTAACCAAATGCGCAGATCCCAGTACGCGACTTCAATTACCAACTATGGAGAGAGAGAGTTGGCTGCAAAGTTCTTCAAATCATCAAGGATGAACTAGGGCACGAACTTTGTCTGTCAGATCACAAATTGCATGAACAACAAGTTCTCAAAGAATGTGCAACTTGTTTTCTTGTGATCTCTGCTTTGACGGCCCTTAAAATAATCCTTTTATATGTCTAGGGTTAGGAGAAAAGAAGTCCCAAAGACACACTCACGGATTAGACTTGAAACAGACCTGGAAATCTGTTTTCTTTAATTCTCGACAGATAGAGGTGTCGAGAGGTGTCGAGATAGCTGTCGAGGCTCGGGCAAAACAGCTCCTTTAAAGCTCGATAGATGTATCTGTCGAGGTATGTGTCGAGCTTTAAAAACTTGCACTTCCTAGCTTGTTTCTTGGACAGACTTTGACGGCTTCAACACTTAACCTTGAACCACTGTTCCTTGAAGTGTTAAACTCATCCTAAATCTACCCAATTACAAGTAAAGTGCGTTTTGTCTAAGGATAAGCCAATTACATAAAATAGTGACATATGTTCACAGACTTGAACTACATATGTCCTAACAATCTCCCCCTTTGGCAATCCGTGACAAAACCATAACATACAAATGAAGATATGAGAGAAGTCATAAATCACTCAACTCATATTCACTTGTTACATACAGTAAAATCTATCCTATCACAAACTCTTGAAAAACTTTGCAAGAAGAGAGTTCATGGCAAGAAGACTTTGACAACCTGTATTTCTGAAACACTTATAAACAAAACACATCAAGGCATCTTTGTGTGAAACAGAAATAATAGATTGCATACAAGTAAAGAAGCATGTGTATAAAGATAGAAAAGAAACAACACATGAAAGGTAGGTGAAAGAAAAACATACATCATCATATATAAGAAGAGAATAAATACAATGTATGTCAATACATGATCAATGTATCTCAAAAAGAAAGAAAAAAATACATAGATCACCTCATTACATCCCTCAATGCACACTCCCCCTAACAAAAATGTCCTATGTCCTATGCTAACACTCCCCCTAAGAATGACTACTCTCATCCAAAAACTACTCCCCCTTTTTGTCACGAGTGACAAAGGGTAGAGTGTCAAGTAGACATCTCATCCGAAGAGCTAGCATCTCCATCATCATCATCGGAAGCATCATCATCATCGCCATCATCATCAGCCTCGGTCTCAGTCGACACATGAGGTGGCGGAGGAGAAGCCTCTGCAGCAAAGCCGCCCGTGGTCGCCTGTCGCCTGGCGATGCGACCAACACGAACGTTCACTTGATACAACTCCGTGGAGAGTGTATCTAGGCGAGCATCCATGCGCTGTAGCTGCGCCATGATGTCTCCCAAGCTGACATCGCTCGAAGAAGTAGAAGCAGATGCTCGAGCGGATCTGGAGGTGGCCGGACGGGTGGAAGGAGTGGCATCGTCAGTCTGTCGCGATCGGAACTGTGCCTCGCTACGTTTTACGGTAGCGGCGTCTATGGCGGACATGACGCGGTAAGGATCGGACAAGGGAAAAGGGATGGAAAAACGACTCAGAATCCTCGTGATAGCGGAAGGGAAAATGAGCTTATCACGGGTGGCCGTATCTCTATAGACATCGATAATACAAAAGATGAAATGTGAAGGAAAGTCTATAGAAAGATCCTCTAAGAGGGACAACAAGAATCGAGCGCGAGGCTCGGTGATAGAGTTATAGTGAGAGAGAGGGTGTAAAACAAAAGTCATCACCATGTTAAGGAAACGAGGACCTTTAGCAAAAGGTCGACATGGTGTGTACATGTGATCTCCCCAAGAGGTAGGACGCTCATAGAACGCTCATAGAACGCCGAGATCATCTTGTCTTTGGACACAGTCCAGAGACGCTCACAGCTAGGGTAATCGGGATGATCCACCCTAGGGACATGGAGAACCTCAGAGACCAGCTCTGGGGTGACACAGAAGCGCGTACCTCGGACGCTAGAGTAGAAAGAAGGTACTGAAGAATCTATCCCGTGGATGTTGGAGTAAAACTCCTGAATCAACACGAGTGGACAAGTGACCGGGACGTCACACAGTGACTCCCATCCCCGAGTGTGAATGACATCGGGAAGGTCAGTGTCGGCAAAGTCTGCCAGGACTACGTGGCGTTCCGAATGAACACCGCGTTTAGAAAAGTTCTCCGAGAAGTCCTTGTGGGCTTTCTCATCACGGAACCGGACAGAAAGAGGGGTAGAGTCAGAAGAAGACTGTCCCTTAGAACGCAAAGGGTTCTGGGACGGAATGGACTTACGCTTAGGTGCCATAGACACAGCTAACGCAACCATAGAGAGGGGGAGAGAAAGAAACACACAGAAAAGTCCCAAACAGTTCAATATTGGCAGAATAATATTGAAATGAAAAGAACGTATGCATGAGAATGCATGAACATGTGACATGCAACATAAAAACATCATGGGCTCAGCCCAATCCAAACCTAACAGCACACAATAGAGTTGCACACATCTAAATGCATGAAAATACAATTAGAATGCTAATGTGATGCAATGCATGTGGTTTTGAAGATCAAAACTAGAAAAACAACCCAAAAATTTCATGAAAACCCCAACAATTGTGAAAACTCCCAAAAATTTTCAAAAACACAAAACCTAGGGTTTTAAAACAATGAAATGCATGAAAAAGAGGGATAAAGAGCTTACCAAGAGATGAAGATTGCAAAGAAACTCTTGAGAAAGCCTTGGGAGAAGGTTTGGAGAGAAAAAGAAAAGTTTTTGAGAGAGAACAGTGAGTTTCGAGCGAGAGAGATCGAGCAAATGAGAAGCAAAATCGCGAAAATCCAATATATAGCTTCCCATTAAATCTCGACAGATGCTGCTATCGGGAGGTGTCGAGCTTGCTATCGAGGGTATGTGTCGAGAATTACACATGGACAGATGTAGCTATCGAGATCAGCTATCGAGGAAGAAGAATAAACAAGGAGGAACCTCGATTGATCCAGAAGCTATCGAGAAGCTGTCGAGCAAACAGAAAGTTTCTCGATCGATCCAGCAGGTGTCGAGGTATCTGTCGAGACTGCGATAAGAAAAGGTTTAAGGAGCTCGATAGATAGCATATGTATCGAGAGGTATCGAGAAGGTGTCGAGATGCCTTTAAAAGCAGTTTTTCAAAAGAAGAAAAACACAGACATGAATGCAATCATGCATGCAACTCAACCAAAGATACAACCAACACATTAAGCTCTCAAAATCATCTCTCAACACGAATTTTGATGCACATGTATCTCAAAACACGCACACACACACTAAACAAGTCTAACCAATTTTATATTTCAAAAACAAGTCCAGACAGTTTAGTGAGCATACATTAAAGCATGTAAACTTTGTGATGGCCAAATCACATTGTACCTGCACATGTATCAAGAATAGCAAAGAGTGTTGCGTGTCGTGTGTGAAAACATCGCAAGATTGCATATGTGTCTCAATGTTATGACGATTTGAGATATGAGAAAATCACTTTAACTCACACACAATCATAACTGTTTGATGGGGACTATCACCTTCGAGGTACATCCTATAACTCCCACATCTCCTAGAAAACACGCTTGCAACCATATTTTAAAGCATTTTTGATCTTTTTGCTTTTTATTTCTTTTTGCTTTTTATTTCTTTGCATATTTTCTTTTTAACAAGCATATCATACATGGGCATACAAGAGAAAGAAAAGAAATACCCAATGATGTTAAGCTTTTGACACTGCACTTTTGCTATGCCGAAGCATACATGTGTCATTGACATTGCTCTTTTGCTATGCCGAAGCATACCGATGTCATATTATGATTGGCGAGTAACAGTGGTGAGATAGTTATTTATGCCTTTCTCTTAGGATTTTCTAGTTCAACCCGTCAAAAAGAGTGATACGAGTGTTAAGAAGAAGAGATCTCTTAACCTTACTCATCACAAACAAAGAGCTACAGAGCTCACTCGCTTAGTTGTGCAGAAGAATGCTCATCTAAGCTACAGGTGATACAAAGTTTAGAAAACTCTGTTTCAATGGCCATTTCAAAAGTTCACATGAACTAATGCACGCAAACACACACTGTTTTTGTATTTTTCAATTTTTCAATTTTTTATTATTTTTTATCAGAAAAGCAAAAAAAATAAAACACAAAACTGAAAACACACAAACAAAAACATGTAAAGCAAAACAATGCATAAAACTAGACTGACTCAAAACAGTAAAGAAACACACAAGTAATGCAACACACAAAAATAGGAGAGAGAAGAAGAAGTGACTGAAATCACTTAGATTCCTTTGCCTTCCACACTTTGGAAGATCCTTTCCTTTTGGTTGATTCTTGAACCGGTGAAGAGGGAGAAGAATATGAACCGTTCAAGTTCGAAAGGAACATGAGGGCTTTTAGAATGTCTCCAAGTGGAGCGAGAGAAGACTGAAGCTGATTCTGACTCCCAGATGCTATTGTGCCATTGCTCTGTTGAGTGGCACGCCACTTGTAGCAATTAGGTCGAGTGTGACCGGCAGCACCACAATGATAACAGAGATGCGGCTTCTTCGGTTTGGCCTTTTGAGAGTTAGCCTTCTTATTCCTAGGGTTTCTAGCTTCCCTTTTCTCAATTTTAGGGGGTGCTCCTAGAATGGACTTGCCCTTGTCTACGTTCTCACTAGCTAATTCAGATTTAACATTCTTTTCTTCATTTTCAATGTTATTAGCAGGTGGAACAAACACAGTAGTACTAGAAGTAGGAGTATTAGAGAGAGAGAATTCATACCCCAATCCAGTACGATCTGAAGAATATCTCTGAGCACTCAGCATCTCGTCCAGTTTAGCACTTGACGTCCTCTCCAGTTGTGCTCTGACTTGAAACAGCTCCGCTTCAAGCTTCTTGGTCCTCTCAACCAAGAAATTGTTTTCGAACCTCAGTGCTCCAATGGTTTGATTCGCTTCATCGACCTTTGTGGACAGCTCCTCACGGTTGAGTTCCACATCACTGAGCTTCTTGGTGGCCAGCCTATATAGTTTCTCATGCTTCTCAGAAAGCTTGTATAGCTTCTCATAGGCGGTATGGATATCATCTTGATCATCCATAATTTCACACTTGGAATCCACCAATTCTTCTTCTTCATCCACTTTTTCACTAACCCCATCAGTAGGATTAACAGTGGCAGTGAAGGCATTTAAGATTCCGTTGTCTTCATCTTCGGAATCATCCTCGGGCTCTGTGTCGCTTAAGGTAACAGCAAGTGCCTTGCTTTTCCCTATGCTCTTGAGGTACGTAGGACACTCTTGTTTCATGTGTCCGAAGCCTTGACACCCAAAACATTTTGGCCCAGCAGGAACAGTGTACTGACCGCCATCCTTGACATCCTTCTTCCCTTTATCTGAATTCTTGAATTGTAAAGAACCGGATTGTCTACGGTCTTTGTTGAAGCCCTTTCCGTTGGCATTCTTCATAAACTTCTTGAATTGCCTTGTGATGTAGGACTTCATCTTGGAATCTTCATCATCTGACGAGTCATCCGTATCACTGCTCTTTGCCTTCAGTGCCAAACTCTTGCCCTTGCTTGACTTGCCTAGCCTAGTTAGCCCTAACTCATAGGTTTGCAAGTTTCCAACCAGCTTAGTCAAAGGAATTCTGTCAATATCCTTTGACTCTTCGATCGCCGTGATCTTAGCATGGAATCTTTCGGGCAGCGATCTAAGCACCTTCCTTACTATCTTGGGTTCAGGGATGGTCTCCCCAAGATTGAAGGCTGAGTTCACTATATCCTTAAGCTTGGCATAGAACTCATCAAACGACTCATCCTCCTCCATCTTGATTTCCTCAAAGCGTGTGGTGAGCCTCTGCAGCTTTGAATCTTTGACAGCCTTGGTGCCCTCATAGGTTGTCTAGAGGATGGTCCATGCTTCTTTAGCAGTTTCAGTTGAGGAAATTTTCTTGAACTCCTCATTGGTGACTGTACTGAATAGGGCATTCAATGCTCGGCTGTTAAAGTTTGCCGCCTTGATCTTAGCATCATCCCAGTCGGCCGGCGCTTCTGTAGGCTTAGTCCAGCCTATCTCCACAGCTTGCCACACTTTCTCATCTAAAGACTGCAAGAAAGCTCTCATGCGTACTTTCCAGTATGCATAGTTAGTGCCATCAAATAAAGGAGGTATAATGAGAGATTGTCCTCTATCCATGAAAGCAAGGCCAAACTCTTGCCCTTGCTTGACTTGCCTAGCCTAGTTAGCCCTAACTCATAGGTTTGCAAGTTTCCAACCAGCTCAGTCAAAGGAATTCTGTCAATATCCTTTGACTCTTCGATCGCCGTGATCTTAGTATGGAATCTTTCGGGCAGCGATCTAAGCACCTTCCTTACTATCTTGGGTTCAGGGATGGTCTCCCCAAGATTGAAGGCTGAGTTCACTATATCCTTAAGCTTGGCATAGAACTCATCAAACGACTCATCCTCCTCCATCTTGATTTCCTCAAAGCGTGTGGCGAGCCTCTGCAGCTTTGAATCTTTGACAGCCTTGGTACCCTCATAGGTTGTCTGGAGGATGGTCCATGCTTCTTTAGCAGTTTCAGTTGAGGAAATTTTCTTGAACTCCTCATTGGTGACTGCACTGAATAGGGCTTTCAATGCTCGGCTGTTAAAGTTTGCCGCTTTGATCTTAGCATCATCCCAGTCGGCCGGCGCTTCTGTAGGCTTGGTCCAGCCTATCTCCACAGCTTGCCACACTTTCTCATCTAAAGACTGCAAGAAAGCTCTCATGCGTACTTTCCAGTATGCATAGTTAGTGCCATCAAATAAAGGAGGTATAATGAGATATTGTCCTCTATCCATGACAGCAGGGGTCAATGGATCACACACAATAGATTAAACCCTAATCAGAGTGTGCTTGCTCTGATACCACTTGACAGGCCACAAATGCGTTGACCCCTTGTGATAACTTAGATTAATTAATTAGCCCAGTTTTTAATTAATCATATTAACATGCAATATCACATGGCAGCACAAACAAATCACCAAACTAAGTTATGCAGCGGAAAATAAAGAACACGGTGATTTGTTCACGAATGGGGAAAACCCTTACAGCAAAAACCCCACCGGGTGATTTAAGGTCACCACTCCCGAAACTCCACTATTATCACAACAAGCAGTTACAAGTAAGGAATCCCAGTACCTCACCAACCTACAGTTGAACTCTTACCCCAATACCCAATTGGACTTGTTCTGTAGTGACAGTTTCTCTTTTCAATGCACGGCTCCCAAGTACGTGACTAACCAAATGCGCGGATCCCAGTACGCGACTTCAATTACCAACTATGGAGAGAGAGAGTTGGCTGCAAAGTTCTTCAAATCATCAAGGATGAACTAGGGCACGAACTTTGGCACGAACTTTGTCTGTCAGATCACAAATTGCATGAACAACAAGTTCTCAAAGAATGTGCAACTTGTTTTCTTGTGATCTCTGCTTTGACGGCCCTTAAAATAATCCTTTTATATGTCTAGGGTTAGGAGAAAAGAAGTCCCAAAGACACACTCACGGATTAGACTTGAAACAGACCTGGAAATCTGTTTTCTTTAATTCTCGACAGATAGAGGTGTCGAGAGGTGTCGAGATAGCTGTCGAGGCTCGGGCAAAACAGCTCCTTTAAAGCTCGATAGATGTATCTGTCGAGGTATGTGTCGAGCTTTAAAAACTTGCACTTCCTAGCTTGTTTCTTGGACAGACTTTGACGGCTTCAACACTTAACCTTGAACCACTGTTCCTTGAAGTGTTAAACTCATCCTAAATCTACCCAATTACAAGTAAAGTGCGTTTTGTCTAAGGATAAGCCAATTACATAAAATAGTGACATATGTTCACTGACTTGAACTACATATGTCCTAACATTTTTCTTACAATTCTCTCTTATGTATCAGAGAAGTAGTTGCAGAGCCTTCAATGCGGTGGTAGCAGCTTTACCTTAGATATTTTATGTTCCTTCTCCTTATCTTTTTCCTTCACTTCCTTTGCCTTCGTGCCCTGAGTCTTCAGTAATGATGTCCTCGAAATGCTAGATCACTCTTCTTGTCCTCGGCTATCGATGGCCGAGGATGTTCCCATCCTCGGACATCATATCTCAGAATGTTTCAATTGGATACGACTTCTTTCCTCTTTTACGCTACTTCATGGGTGAATCTTTTCATGTCCTTAGACCATCCACACTGTTGGGCTGGGCTTTTAACCTTGTAAGCATTCTTGGGCCGGCCCATTACATACCTTAGGCTCACCGACCCTACAGATACTATATAATCTATAAATTTATATTTTATACATAACCTTAAACTACAACAATTAGCAATTTAAATAATTTATTGATAGCGTAGTTATTAATCTTTAATTTATAGAAATTTTGCAAGCATAGAGGTTATAAGAAGAAGATGTAATCCAATGGTAGAATTCTCAAAATTCACCTCCAATATAAAGATATTGAGTAAGATAATAATCTTAGATTATAACTAATTTTATAATTAAACTTTATCCTTCAATAATTTTTTTTAAAAAGTAACTTACATGTAAATCAGTATCATTATAGAGCAGTGTGGGTTGGTCAATATAACATATGCATTATTCTTGATTATGCGTATTCTTAGAAATACACATATGAGGCTTAAGAGGACTTTCTTGGCTACAGGGAGTTTCGACTCTAACATGCTTGTTGCCTAATTTTTGTCGTTCAACCCTATGGGGATTGCTATCCCATTCAGAGTAGCATGTATGTCGACTTGTGATATAATCAAGGTTCTTTGTGAAGAAGGAAAATTCACGTGAGTAAGATAATGGAGAGATAGAGAAAGAGTTAAGGGTGCATGTCGTGGGCTTTGACTGCTCTAGTGTTATTCAACCCTTTTGATAGATGAAATATTGATAAAATTTTTAAAGGGTTTTAAGTTTTTCTCTTCTGCTAGGTTGTTTTCCCTCGTTGTAAACTCTTGATTTGTCCTTATGAGTGAAAGTTTTATTTATGCTTTAGGTAATTAGTGGTGAGGAATGTGCATGTTCCCTCGTTTTAGCAACAAATGAAACATTCCTTTCCTCAATAGAATGGAGGACAAGTTTTAGCAGAATGAATGTAAAGATAGGGGAAAAAATGGCGGTTGCGGGTTATAAATGATAATGGAATCAAATTGGTGGCAATAGGCCCAAGGCTTTGTGAGGAAATGGAATTGGCATGCATGCACTCTGCTACACCTTCCAATTTGTTCATTTGGAACATGTATGTGTTTCCCTGCAAACACGATAGCCGAAACTCACTGCAAAATGTTACAACTCAGCTCTTCCTCCCATGGACTTTTGATTGGGATGTGGGTCACGCTCTCCCTCAGAGCACTGAATTGAAGGTTTTATTTACCAGTCCCTCGTAGGACTGAGCAAGGACCCGACCCACCCGAAAACCCGACCCGACCCGACAGGCTTTGGGCGGGTTTGAAAAAATTCGGATCGGGTTTCGGGCCTTATTTTCGGGTTATTTTCGGGTCCGGGTCGGTGTCGGGTCGGTGTCGGGTCATATATATCCCTCACTTCTGAACCCGATTTTTTTTTTGTTTGAAAAAAACCCTACACTCTCCGGCTCCCTCAGCTCTCCGCCTCCCTCAGCTACTCTCCCAAGTTCCAAGCTACATCAGTCAACTGACTCAACTCTTTTGCCAAGTTTAACATAAATTGAATGTTTTGTAAGTCCTTTTTGTTTCTTCCTCTCCATCACAGTCAACTTTTTTCATTCATTTGTTTGATTTTTCTTGTTAATGGGTTTGTGGGTTTGTTTAGTTTAATGGGTATTTTTTGCTTATTGTGGGTTTGATGATTCTTACAGGACCTTTATCTTCAACTCACTCTTCTAACTCTGTTTTCCACCTTCGAGTTGCGTACCAGGTCAGCATTTTATATATATATATAAAATGATTGTTGTATAAATGAATAGAAAGTGAAGTTGTAGTTTTGTTTAAGCTCGAGTTAGTGAATTTTAAGTAATTACGATTGGTTTGGTGAATTGTATGGTTTTTTTTTTTAATTTAATTTGTTTATGTTTTTTTGGAGTACTAGTAGCTGGGATTACTGCATTTGTGCTTTTATTAATTTACATAATTGTGAAAATTTTTAACTGAAAAAGTAACTGTAATGTACATTTTTTTTAATGCAATTAAGCTTGGAGTTAATTTTATCCATCTTTGAAAATAGTAGGAGTGGGAACAAGAATGAATTTTGAGTTTGATTATAGGCAGAAGACTCGTTTGTGAAATCTCGTATTTATTCGATTGAAACAAATGGAACGTTGATGAAACATAACTAATTATAAGGGCACCCTAAAGTCCTCCCGGAGTTTTCATTTCCAAAGCCACAAATTTTAAATTATGTCAAGATAATATTATATGTAGGTTGAAGTTATTTGCTCTAGGTGCCTTTGTTATTTTTAGTCCAAGTGAGAAATAAAGATCTTAAAATCTTTGTTGGACATGATTTTTTATTTTATTTTTTTGCTTGATTGCAGATGTGCCCACTGTGTCTGAAACAAAGTTGAATTTCCTTAGCACATACAAGCGACCAATTCCAACTGTGTACAACACTGTGCTGCAGGAGCTGATTGTCCAGCAACATTTGATGAGGTACAAGAGAACTTACCGTTATGACCCTGTGTTTGATCTTGGTTTTGTTACCGTGTTTGATCAACTCATGGAAGGATACCCTAGTGATGGATGTGTGTCGATCATAATTGTTGTAGCATTAATATGATTAATCCAAAGTCCTTCTGCATAGTTGTAGTATTGTCTTAAGAGCAAGGGTTGACCCTTTTCAATAAATGAATATGTTGTGGTTTTAATGATTAGGGATTGATTAAAAATGGAATCAGAGTTTAGAGAATAATATTTACTCAAATTAAGGAGATTTCAATGGTTTTGTAATGGAGGTAGTGCATTATGTCATATCTCTATGTTTTTCTTTTGGAGCATTATGTCATATCTCTATGTTTTTCTTTTGTGAATGCATTGTTTTAATGATTGATTTGTTTTGTATAGTGCTAGGTCATGGATTCAATGGAGCCTACACAACCTGATGTTGCCACTGCAAGACCAACTATGAGACCTCCTCGTCCACCACCGCAGGTGATATCTTCTTCTAATCCTAATAAGAGAAAATCACCATCAATGGTTTGGGACCACTTTGAGAAGTTTGTAGATGAGGAAGGTAGACCTAAGGCTAGATGTATATATTGTAGCAAGGAGTACATGGCTGATAGCAAAATTTATGGGACATCTAACTTAAAAAACCATATACCCAATTGTCCTGAATATCTTTTTAATGAATTGCATGATGGACAAGATCCATTGTCCAAGAATGTAGAGGAGGGAAATCTAGTGCCTAGGACTTTTACAAATGTTGTGGGTAGAAAAGTTCTTGCTGAGATGATCATATTGGATGAGCTTCCATTTAGGTTTGTAGAGAATCAAGGATTCAGAAGGTTTTGTAATGTCTTCCAACCTAATTTTAATATCCCATCTCACTTCACAGTAGCTAAAGATGTGAGTCGGATTTATTTTGAAGAGAAGGATAAGTTGAGAAATGCCTTGAGAGGCCGCAGGCTTTGCCTTACCACTGACACATGGACTTCAATACAAAATTTTAATTACATGTGTCTTACTTGTCATTTTATAGATGATGATTGGAAGCTACATAAAAGAATTTTGAATTTTTGTATTGTTGATAACCATAAGGGGAAAACCATTGGCAAAATGGTTGAATCTTGTTTAGAAGAGTGGAATATTGAGGGGATTTTCACCTTGACGGTGGATAATGCTTCCTCAAATGACGTAGCCATTAGTTACTTGAAACAAGCTACTAATATGTGGAAAGGTACTGTTTTGGGGAATGAATTTATTCATGTGAGGTGTTGTGCTCATATCCTGAATCTTATTGTGACCGATGGCTTAAAACATCATAATAAGTCCATTGATAGGGTACGTCATGCGGTTAGATATGTGAAAGCTTCTCCAAATAGGTTACAAACCTTCAAGAGGTGTGTGGAGAAAGTGAAAATAGAGTCAAAGGCTATTCTATGTTTGGATGTGGCCACTAGATGGAACTCCACCTATAAAATGTTGGAAAATGCTGAAAAATTTGAACATGCATTCAACCGGATGGAGTATGAAGATCTTGATTATATTCTACACTTTCGGGATGGGGACTATGATAGGAGACCTCCAGATGAGGATGATTGGGAGACTTGTAGAAAATTTGTTAAGTTTTTGAAACTTTTTTATAATGCCACAAAGAGGTTTTCGGGTTCCTTATATGTGACATCAAATGCTTTTTTTGATGAGATATATATGATTAAAAGAAAGATAGATCTCTTTTCTAGGAGTGAGGACCATTTTTTGTACTCAATGGCAAACACAATGAAAGAGAAGTTTGACAAGTATTGGGGGAGTGGGGAGGATTCATCAAAGAAGGGAAATGTGCTTTTGTATGTTGCTGTGGTGCTTGATCCTCGAAAGAAGTTGGATTATTTGAATTATTGCTTATCAAATTTGTATGGGGAGAATGTTGCTAAGGATATCATTGACCTTGTGAAAGGTGTATTGGAACGCTTGTATGAGCATTATAATTCCACTCATTCATCATATGTGTCTGTACAAAGTGCGAGTGAGATATCAAGGACGGAAGGTGAAGGTGTTGATGTTGATGATGATGATGATGATCCAGACAGATTTATTGCCTCTCAATACAAGGCTTTTAGGCAAGGAAAACAATCTGTTGGGTGTGTAGATGAGGTTGCAAAATACTTGATGGAGAATAGTGAAGGGGAAAATGACAAAACCTTTAACATACTGGCTTGGTGGAAGTATAATACTAATAAGTATAGTATACTATCTCGATTGGCACGAGATGTGTTGGCTGTACCTGTTTCTACTGTGGCTTCTGAGTCGGCATTTAGTACGGGAGGACGTATACTAGACCCATTCCGTAGTTCACTTGCCCCTGAGATGGTACAATCTCTCATATGTACTCAAAATTGGCTTCAATCTTCAGTGCAAATTTCGCTTCGACAAGCTATGGATGATGTTGAGCTATTTGAAGATTATGGAAAATGTAATGTTCTTAAAATGCATTTAATATATCTTGTGTATTTAATATATCTTGTAAGTGCATTTAATGGAATTTAATATATATTGTTGTTCTAAAATGTTTTGAAGCTTTTTTGGAAGCGAAGTTAGCTTCACCTTTAGCAGCATCACCTTCACCATCAAGCACTGTTACAAATCTTGACTGATCTGCCTACATATGCTGGTGAGTATAGATATACTGCATACAGATATACTTTCAACTTCCATGGCAGAGAAGCGACTATTTTCTTAGATTTTGTTTGTGTGTGTGTGTGTGTGTGAGTGAGAGAGCTTGGTATGTGCTTGATACAAATTTATATTTGAGTGTGCAGGCAATTTAGGCCGGTGGGCTTTGCTAATCTTGTGCCTTATCCATTATTCCATTTAACTCTACAGTAAATTGTCTAGTTCTTGGTTTCTCCATATTTGAATTTATGAAAGGGTCCACATTTTAATAAATGATGATACAATATAGATAAATAGATCTAGGTTAGGAAGAAAGGATTAATTTCTTTCCTAGGTCATTTTTGCTGTTGACAGAAAAAAGCTTGCTTGCTTTACTATAATCATATATAGAATTATATATGAGTATCTAAATTGATACTTCCATAACTATATATTTTTAAAACTAAGTCTATTAAATTAAATAAATGAAACTCAGCAGCTTGGAAAAAATGCTTTTAGTTCCTGTAGAATATGAGAAGTTAATGAAACTCAGCAGCTTGGAAAAAATTTCTGTGTCATTAAATGCCTTCTTAGCTCTAGGGATTTGATGAAATGAAACTCAGCAGCTTGGAAAGTTAATGTTATAAATCAGCATGTAAATTACTTTTCTGAGGAAGATGACTGTAAGTTGATGTGATTTTTCCATCTTCAATGGTTGGCATTTTATTTCTCTCCTGTTGCTTAAAATATCTGTGATGTATTAAGACTCGCTTGTCATGAATAATACAACTATTGTCATTTGTTCTTTGAATTTAATTCTTCATTTGTTTGCTGGAATTCCATTACATTATTCCTGGGTGTCAATAAAAGAAATATTTGCAACATGTGCTGATCTTGTGTTTGAAATAAGATTTGTTCATGCAGAAAACTATGTATATGGTATGGCATCTGTTGCATTTGCTGACATTTTATTTCCATGTTTCTTATCCTTTTTTTTTTCCAGGTCCAGCTGCTGTAACAGGTGAATGGGATCCAATTGCGCCACCAATTCCTACTGTTGGTCTTGAAGGTGTTCCTCCTCCTTCTGGCTGGGAGTTATGAAGTGTGCCAGAGTTTTTACTTAAATACTCCCTGCATTGCAGGATTTTGTGTTAGGATTTGAAGTATGGTCAATTTTCTGTTGGGAATGAACCTTTTTATTGGCACAGCTCAGTTTTAGATAGAGTTTCAGAGGCTTTTGACTTTGATGTTGGTGTCTTTGAGAGGCTTTATTTTGATATATTTATGATTTAAAATCTGCAAGCAGTGTAAGCTATATTTTATGATAGAATCAAATCCTCGTTTTCCCTTGCATTCTTTCTCTGTATAAGAGCAGCCCCATTACCACTAATAATTCCTTTTATGTTGGTTTCAAGAACCACAGCTACTGCTTTTACTCCTCCAAACTGATGCAAAGCCTCAAAGTTCTTATTCCTCACCATGTCAATTGAGCCTTTTCATATCAACACAGAGAATGTAAACAGGTTTTTCATTCAAGGAACGCTCATTGAAAGGCTGCACAATAATGGAATTGGCTGCACAAAAAATCAGTAGACCATCTTTGGTTCATTGTTTAGTAGATCATGATTTTTGGTCCTCTGTTTTGTTGCTTTTGGGGTGCATTGGTTGATGTTAAGAAGGTGATAGATGTCCATTCTTGCTTGAAGGCACACATACAACACATAAATATCATCATTTGGCTGGTAGTTACTCACTATAATGTATAATTCTACACTACATTAGCACAGAGTATACAAAATTTTCCTAGTAAATAATTAAAGAAATTCGGGCCTGCAACCTATCTTCCATATCTATTTTGAGTGTTGGGCTGGACCAAAATATGTAGTAAAGGCTTTATCGTAATTCATTTATCTGTATGCTATGTTTTCTGTTATGCTCCTAGAATCATTTTTGACATACAGCTATCAGCCTATCACATACAAATAAATGATTGCACATATACATATGCATCATGATCAGAATGGTGTTGTGTCCTGAAAAGGCTTGAAGCCAATATTTCAACTTAATTAGTGGATTGATAACAGTTTGCTGGTACCGTGACTTTTTTTTTTTTGGGTTGGACTACAAACATCTCATGTTTAGTCCAGTAGATATATGCTTGCCATATGTTTCTTGATAGAAAACAAGGAAGCTCTCGCAAATTGCTTTGCTTATTTTAGAGGTGGTATCTCTTGACTGCACTAGTGGACTGCATAAATCAAAGAGTCTAATTTAGAGAGGTTAATGGTGGATCCATGAGACATTTACAAATACAAGCATAACAACAAAACACACACGTCCACCTTTATTTATTAAAAAAAAAAAAAAAAAAAAAAAAAAAAAACCAACCCGAGACCCGACCCGAGACCCGTTCACCCGACCCGCTTATAGACCCGATTTTTCGGGTCGGGTCGGATTTCAAGCAGCGAAACCCGATTTCTGTCGGGTCGGGTTTCGGGTCACAATAAACCCGACCCGACCCGACCCGACCCAATATCACTCCTAGTCCCTCGTGATGGATTTCCACGTTGTAAAAGACCCTTGTCAGATCACTTTCCATTCTGCCACACATACCCTTCTTTGACTTGCGGCATAAATTGGGTTTGTTTTCCTAAGTTTTATTGGCCCGCGTGGTGGTTGTGGGCTCTTAGTGCGTGTAGGGTTCAATTTGGTAGGTTCAATTAATGCTAAAGATTTGCTTTCCATAGGTGGTTTCTTGCCTTCATTGACTAGCATTACAAAATTTGGGCTTCCCCTTTTGTGGGGTTCAAGCAGCTTGCGCTTGCCTTTGGGCTTGGGCTTGTGGTTGCATGCTAAAAATGAGAGGAAAACACATGTACACTAATTTCCCCCTCTCTTGTATTTGTTTCTTAAAAAAGAAAAAAGGAAAAAAAAAAAAAAGAATAGGTAATTGTCCCATATTGCTTAAAAGAGTTTGTTATGTAACTTATCCCACCCTCCTTTAAAAATTATCATGGCTTTTGAATGGAGTTGTGGTGTGTATCTGTGTTAGAGCCCTTTTCTCTCTCCCTTGTGTGTGTGTGTTTGTTTCTAAAAAAAAAATATGTACACTAATTTTTATACAAATAACAACTTACCATTTATGATTTGTTTTAAAGTGTTGTGAAAATGTCGTGGATGTAACAATTTTCTTTATATATATATATATATATATAATATAGGATAAAATTTACTACTTTACATTATGTTCTCTATTTAAATTCAAACACATGGCTGAATTGACCAATACAACACAAATAATGTTATAAAAATCTTTTTTATTTTTATTTTTGAGAATCAAGACAAAAACTTCATTCAAACTTAACGGACATTATTGTCCACCAGTACAAGTTGTTGTACATTAGGGTATAAAAATCTTTAGTTATAGTTGTTTACTACTTTACATTACGTTCTCTATTTAAATTCAAACATATGGCTGAATTGACCAATGCAACACAAATAATGTTATAAAATCTTTTATAAGAAAAATTAAATTCAATCTATGTGCTTGAATTAATTAAGGAACTTGACAAAATATCTATACCTAAGTTTTGTGCTATATATGTATGAGATGGATTCAAGTTATACTTGGTGTAACTTTACAATAATTGCATCATATTTTGACTGTGGATTTCTATTAAATGTAATGGTTAAAAAATGTCAATTGTTCATATTATTATTAAAAATTTATTAATTGGCACACCAGCTAACCAAATTAATGATAGAAAATATTATATTACTATTTTTTTTATATTTTCTCTCTCCCTAATTAATTTATCCCAAACTTTGCACAAGTGCTAATGTGCTATTCCTAACTTTCTGAGTTGTAGGTATGGCCTTATTCTTTTACAAGTATTATGCCCATGCGATGCATGGCTATCATGTGTAAATTAATGAAAAAAAATTATTTTAGTTTAAAATTAAATAGATAATAAAAATAAAATAATCTTTTACTCTATTTTTTTAATTGAAGTAATCTTTTACTTTAAGTTATATAATGAATGCATATTGTGTAAGATTAAGTTTTTATAAAAAAAAAAAAAAATCATTTTTAAGTCCAGAATTAATTAAATGGAATATGATAGATAACTATGCAACTAATATAAAAGGAGATGCCTAAAAAGATTTAGAGGAAGTTTGCATATGTAAAGCGCATATTTAAATGTAAAACCGAAATTACTAAACATTAAAAAAATAATAGTAGATAAACTTACATAAGAATTGAATTTTTGTCTTTGAAAGTGAGGGAGGAGGCACTGAATTTCACCCTATCAAAACCAAATGTGTAAATATAAACTTCTAGAATTTTTTTTGAGAAAAACACAATACCAAGAGTATTGGTTTATCGAGTGCTTTGAAACCTCAAGGAAACTCCCTAAAAAAACATGAATAAAAAAAAATTGGGAATTTATTTTTTGAATTTGAGAGAAAAAAAAAAAAAAACCTAAAAAATGATACATAGTTGGACATTCAAAATATTAATAAATAAAAAATCATAATCATTCTTATATTTGTCCAACCATGGTAAATTTTAACAAAAAAAGAAATTGATAAGAAGTTGTTTCCACTTAAAACAGTAATTTTAAGTTGTGAAGAAGTTAATATAAGCAAAAAAAAAAAAAAAAAAAAATCAAATACCATAAAAATCAATTTTTTAACATAAATAACAAATTTTTTTCCTATTGTACTGTAAAAATCAATTTGTTATTTGTTAATGTTATTAGCTTTTTTCATTTTTTTTTTGGTTATCCAAAAGTTTGACATTTATCCAAAAAAAAATATATATGTAAGGACACAAATCAAGCCTATACCCAAGGACGTGACAAGGCCGGCCCAAATGGCCTAAACAATAGAATTTGTAGAGAGTGAGCTTGAAGCCTAGACCTCTTGGGACAGTAGAAATCAGTAGCGTTTGGGCTAAGTCCACAGTTGCGTGCAATGAACTAGCGGTGCGATTCTAGCTGTCCTCGGACTTGAGCTGAAGAGCCCCTGTATTCGTTTCCTTGTTCTGCTGGGGAGAAGAAGGTTTTGTCTTCCAAAAAGCCGGATCCCCCTCCAATGCTCTCCCCCTTTCTATTTATATTCCTCCCCTCCATTTTCCTATTCATGAGCCATAAATGTAGATCCCTTTCCCATCCATTGTCTTCTTGGGAACCTTCCCTAATGGTTAGAAGGCTGATCACCGCCCTTCAGGGGTCATTTCCCCATTAATGCGGCCAGATAGGTAGGTGTGAAGCCTTTAATGCGATGGTAGCAGCTTTATGCAAAGTACTCCCCACTTGTTCTCCCCCCTTGCATCCCGCTGGAGTGTAACATTGGTTGGTGAGCCTCACGAGTTCCTCCCTGGGCATCATGGTGCACCTCATGAGCTCTGTTTTAGTTGTTCGAGGAGACAATTTTCCTCGGGCCTTTCCCAATCGGCCAATGTCCCGCTCGGTGGGCTTTTGGGCCCTTACATTAGGCGGCCTTATCCCCACCCTGTAGTCCTTTAGAGGAGTTAACTTTCTCGGACCAGGCCCAAGGCCCAAGTTGGTGTTTTGACGCTTCTGCCCCCCACAATATATATTTGAAAAAAGAAAAAAAGAAAAAGATAACAGATCCTCCCCATGTGTATATCCTCCCAATGAAATTGGTTTTTTCTTTTCTCTTTTTTAATTCAAGGGATTAGCTATACTTTTACGTCATAACTACACATTTTAATATTTAGATAGACAATTGTAGGTTTTAGTTGTATGGCACCAACCAACTAAATTTACCTCTCAAAGAAAAAAAAAACAACCAAATACGCGTAGTGTAGTAATTAATAAAAAAAAATTGCTATTTTTTTTATAATACACCATATGAAAATAAAATAAGGATTAAATAAAGAATTTGGATTATAATGCACTACATTTAAAAAATAAGGATTAGTTGAATTAGATGAAGAATTTGATTAAAAAAATTCTGCAATTTGATGAAGTCACTTGGTGCAAGCACGACTTTTAAGCTCAACGTTTATTATATAGTATATGATGTATCAAACTTTTCTTCTACATGTCAAATTTGTATCTACACCAACAATGTTTTTATTTTTTCGGGATATATACGATTTTTTGGAGAAAAAAAAAGTTTGATACCAATTAAGATAATTTACAATGATTAGGATTCCCTTAAGTATATTGGTTGTGTGATACCAACCAACTAAATTAATTTTAAAAAAAATAAATTTAATGAATTTTTTTGCAATTTGGATAAATTTTGGATATCAATTAAAGCATATAATATCGTAATGGTGTTCTAATAAAATTTTTTACATAAAAAAAACAGAGAACGTATACAATTTTCTATCTAGGAATTTTAAGAGAATGATAATTAATGGTGGAGAGAGAGTTGATATGAAGATACAAAGGCAGAGTTTAAAGTTTATATATATTAAAAGAAAGCTGAAGTAGCCGTGTGTCTATCCAAAGTGTTTTTTTCCCCCTTAAGAGAAGTCTATATTTATCCAAAAAAGAGATTGATATATTATTAAATTATTAAGTTTTTGTGTTTATCAAAATCTTTCCTTTTTTTTTTTAGCACTATAGTGATTGTTTGGATTCGGCTGAATGCATCTACGTTTTGCTTTCAACACGTTTCAGACTTTTTTTTTTTTTTTTTTTTTTTCTTGCTGCAACGTTTCAGCTTTTAAGGGGACAAAAGTTACTGTTCATCCACTGGCGACACTGTTCACGCACTATTCAGTAACTTTTTGATTAAAAATAAGTCCCGCAGTACTATTTACACATTTAAAAATTGAGAGATGCTACGTCCACAACATTTTTACAACAAATTATAGTTGGTTAGTTGTTATTGATTTAAATTTGAACCTAACATTAAGATTACTTTTTTGCCCCAACAATAACAACTTGTCATTTAGGATTTGTTGTAAAAATGTTGTGAAAATGTTGTGGACATATCATTTCTCTTAAAAATTATTTTGTTACAGTATTTTTAGTTTTCAGTTTTCAACTATATCCAAACGGACCCTATGTGTTCAATACTATTGGGTTTACTAGAGTGTCCAATATCCACTTAGAAATTATAGGAGAAGAAATATTATATTTTTTTTCCTTAAAATCTAAAAATTTAAGAAAATTTCTGTAATTTGGGGAAGTCACTTGACGCGACTACGACTTCTAAACTCAACTTTTATTATATAGTATAGTATATGATATATACATACTATCACTTAAAATTTTAAATTTTATAAATTTTATTATACAATAAATAATTACTTCATTAGGTGCTAAAAATCCTGTAACTCCACTACTAGTATATTGTGTTTTTAATAAAGAAATTCGGTCAAATCTTTCCACCCAAAAATATCGAATTAAAAAAAATATATATATATATATAGAAACGACTAGGTATAAACTAAAACGTGGTAGCTAATGGTACAGTTGATTTGGAAAGGGAATGACTAATTGGAGCACATGATGTGAACACCGACAACTACAAGGTGTGCGCACCAACTCGTTGGTCATCGGTATTCAGCCATCACGATTTGCTCGCTCATGTTATACTTATAGAACTTACAGTCAACGTGAACTTTTGAAAAGAAAGTACATTTGTAGTTTGTTAAGTAATATGGTGTAATACCACTAGCACTGGTCATGTTCATGGTTGAATTCTAAATAGTCAGCTGTACTTAGGCGAAAACTATCATTCAATTTCAGACCTCCCCATCTTTTCTCTAACTGCGTCTTCTTTCTCTATCCTGTACGTGTAAGAAAGTTTTCATCTAATCTTTGTTGTTAGATAATTTTTTTTCCCTTTTATGTTTTGTTGTCAAATCCAACTATGAAACTTTCTGGCTAATTCTTTCATTTCTTCTTTGTTCATTTTTTTTATATTATATATTTATATTTGATGTTTTGATTTCTTGGGGGATCCAGCTCTGTATTAGGGGCAAGGATGGCTTCTAATGTCAAAGTTTATACCTTGGAAGAGGTGGCAAAGCACAATAATAAGAAGACCTGCTGGATTATAGTTTCTGGGAAAGTAAGTAAGCTTTTTGTGGCTTCTATTTGTTAGACTTAGATCTCCTTACTTTGTAATTATCTATATCATTTCAGACTTTTCAGTTTCTGGTTTGCTTCTTTCAGTATATATATTATCTACTTGTCTTGTTTTTGTGGATAATATGTTGGTAAAGACAAATTCCTATACGCTTTTTAATCAACCGAACTCTCTATCATCTGCATCTTACTTGCTGGCAATGTTTTTATTTTCTGCTCAAAGTTCAAACTGACAAAAGGGAAGGTTGTTGTTCTTTAGGTCTTACTCCTTCAGATTTATTTTCCCTTCTCTGTAGGGACAGATTTTCAAAACGAAGGAAATTAAGTAAAAGTGTGAGGAAAAGTAGGGAAAATTGTAGTGCTCCGTGTTGCTTTAGTACTTACACATTAATTAGCATATTATCTGAAGCTAAAATGGCTTGTGATTGATAAGAGGACTGTCTATGCAACTTTCTAGATTAGGGAAAATTATCAGCACACAATTTCACAACCACCTTAATTAAATAGAGATTAATTACTGTTAGAGTACGTTAGACGTATTAGCCCAATTTAATAAGTCCAAGTCCAATCCTACTTGTACTAGTAATCTAGGATTTAGTTGCCTATATATACTCGTGTCAGAGTTCATTGTAATATATGTTTTGTACTATACTTTTACATAATAAAGATGTAGCCCTTGTGAATAAGATGTCTTGCAACTTTCTAGATTAGGGAAAATATGTAAACCACCTTAATTAAATAGAGATTAATTACTGTTAAGTACTTAGACGTATTAGCCCAATCCAAGTCCAATCCTACTTGTACTAGTAATCTAGTTCTCTCGGTGTTATATATTTTTGTATGCTTCTTAAAGGTTCTTCCGCATAAGTCTGAATTACGTAACTCTCGTAGCATATACAACATAGTATTATACATCGCGTTGCTAATAATATATTTAACAATTACACTGAAATCATGTGGCCAAGTTGGAAGTAGAACTGATCTCTAGAATGAGATGTGTTAAACTAAAAACAATTTCGTTGGATCATTCTTTATGATATGATGTATTAGACGCCATGCAAATTTCTTCAGGCTTTCCTTTACATTTTCCCTGTAAGCAAGACGATTAGAAATAAAAAAGAATGGGATGGAATTAGATTTGTTGGACATATATGGATGTACTTGAGTGTGTGTGTGTGTGCCCGGGTGTATGGATGTTTATAGGGGGAGGGGGCTTTCAGTTCAGCTTCAGCTACAATCCCCATTTGCTTTTCATGTAAGGATTTAATTCTCCCAAATTGATGATTTTGCTCACTGGTAAATGCTTAAATGCTGTCTCAGGTGTACGATGTCACCCCATTTCTGGAGGATCATCCTGGAGGTGATGAAGTTTTGATATCATCTACCGGTAAGGAAATCTCTTCATGTCATTTTCTTCATTTCATTGTTTTAAATGAGGTGATTAATAATAGTCTCTTCATGATGATGATGATAACAATCTCTAAGCAACCAAAAAATAGTTGACTAATCCATCTAGAGTTTTGCAGAGAGAGATGCAACAGATGAGTTTGAATTTGTGGGCCACAGTGACTCTGCAAAGGAGATGATGAAAAAATATTACATTGGTTATTTTGACAAACCGGCTGGTCCAGTCAAACAAAACCGCAATCCACCTCCCCAACAAAACCAATCTCCAGGATTCACAATTAAAATCTTGAAATTTCTGGTGCCCTTGTTGATTTTAGGCCTAGCTTTTGGTCTGCAGTACTTCGGCAAAAGAGGGTAGTTCAACCTTTCATCCACTAAACCAAAATCTTTAGACCAAATTATCATTTTGGTGATTCATTTTGTACTTCAAGCTGCCCCCATCCGGCGTGGGTAGAAAAAAGAAGAAAGAAAACCTGTCATTTGATATGTTGTGGTATGAATAAGAATAAATATGTATTTATGCATATGCTAGGAACAATGTTTCATGACTTAGTTCCCCCCCCTTCCTTGCAATGACATGTTTAGGTGTCCCCATTACCATAATCAAATGTTTACTTGGATAATCTTGATTAGTAAATGGAATAAAAGAACCGGGCATTATCCTTGTTTCATTTTTAAGTTTATAGTTTAGCTCTCTCTCTCTTCGTTTCTGGTAACACAGATTCTTAACAATGCTGAAATAGCTTTCTTTTTTCCTAGCCAGAAGTGAAAAAAATTGCGGAAAGTTTTGAACTCTTTCAAGTCATAATTTACATATTAGCAATGCTTGCTCGAGCCTGAATCAAGGCAATATGTTCCCTCAACAGCATAAAATCTAGGAAAGTAAACTGCACAGTAATGTTTGACCAGTTGTTTGGGTCCCGATTCACCTAGTGTTTGAACTTGTTTGGACCTAACCTTGCTGACTTGAGTTCAGTTCAGGGAGCAAAATTTTCTACTCTTGTCTACATTGATTGTTGTGCCTTTTAAGTATTACACAACACTCAATAAACCTACACAAGAAGGATAATTATGAGTAATGTGGTAAAGGAAGATGAAAAACTCCTGTTTAGTGTATTCAGAATCTCATGGCAGGATTCCCCCCCCCCCCCCCCCCTCCCCTATGTGCTGAATATGTTTAAGGATGTAGAGGAGTGTAAAAGCATGTGAAAACTTTTTTATGGCTTAAATCTTTCTCCTAAAATCTGCCCCAAATGTTGTGTTCCTCTTTCCTATAGTCATTAAAAGATTTTCTATATATGGAGAAAATTTGATGTATTTATTGGACATTAGTATTCAATAACTTTGGCCTTACTAAATTATAATTATGCTACAACTGGTCACACTTTACCATAAGTTACTAATTACAAAGCATCAAAAAAATGTTAATAAGTAGCACATGGTGCCAACCTCACACTTGAGGGGTATGATTTTTAATTTTTATCATCTATAGATATTTCATATTATTTAGGATTATGATATATAAATGTATACTCAGTACATTTAACAAGAGTATGGAATATTCAATAGCTTTAAACAATGAAAACTACTTAAATCTCTAAAAAGAGAAATCTGATTTTGATTTCCTCAAAAATTAGGTAACCAGATTGACAAAAGACTACAAAAAAAAAAAATAATAATAATAATAATAAGAATAATATTAAAAAATTCATCTAGCTATTTTTGTTGTCAGGTAACTTGATATGGCTGAAAATCACTTGTTGACTAAATAGTGATGGACCTTGTAGGCCCTAGTTGTTGTCGTCTCAGCCTTACGGGGTTCATAGTCTAAATTGGCGGATGTTGGGCTTTACTTTGCAGGGCCTAGTCTGGCCATTTTTGTTGTCTGGTAGACTTCAAAGGCTAAATTTTGTAGATTTTAGGGCTCAGATTTGTGGGTCCGAATTGGACCAAATCTATAAGCTTATTTCAATGGGCTGTATACATGGGTTTCGGGCTTGAATTGCTGGCACAAGCTTGTGGGTGTTAGGGCTTTATTTTAATTTGTTAAAATGCCCTTAAAGCCGGTCATGCCAAGTTGCCAACTCCAACGACGCTCTAAGATTATGGTCTCTTAGTCTTGCCTGTGTTTGGTTTCACCAATTTCCATTACTCGTTACTTTGTTTTCATCATCTATTACTCAAATTTGATAGGTCCCACGCCTAAGAAGTATGTTTGGTCAAGTTTTATTTTTAGTTCTCATTACCCATAACTCAAAACAATGAGGAATTAGTGAGTGAAAATGAAAATAATATTTTGGTGTTTTCGAGTTATAAAAATAGAGTTAAAATGACAATTTTGCACTCAATTTGTGGGGCTACGGTCTGTGAGTTGTCTAATCCTTGCCAACCCAAATTACTCCCCCAAGAGCTCTCTCATCTCTCATGCTAGACTATCTCTTTTCTTTGTTTTTAGTTTTCTTTCTTCCTCTTCTCTTCCTAAGCCACTCTATTCTTTCTTCTTTTCTCTTTTCTTCTTTCTTCTTCACGTTGGTTTCTCTGCTCTAGTCACTTCTTCTTCTTTTTTTTTTTTTTTTTTTTTCTTTTCACGTTGGGTTTCTGGGCTTGGGTTTCTTTTTTCTTTTTTTCTTTTCTTTATTTATTTCATCTTTTCTCTCTCTCTTTTTTCCCCTCTTTTCTTTCTTTCTCAGCTTCTTCTCTTTCTAGACTTGGAATTTAATGTTTAGAGTTTGTGGGTTTTATGGGGTAATTTGTTGTGGGGTTGAAGTTGTTGGTGGTGTGAATGGATCTGCTATGGTGGATGGATTTGATTTTTTGTGATTTGTGTGGTGATGGACGGAAATGGCGATAGTGGGTTGGGTTTTTGAGAGTTGTGATTGTTGGATTTGTGGGTTGTTGGTGGTGGTAGGAGGCAGGGTAATTGGGCTTTTTTAGTTGGGTGCTAGGTTTGAGGTTTTTGCAATACAACAATGATGATATCCAGTTGGGCTAGTTTTTAAAAAATTTATTTCTTACTACTTTTGGTTTGTTGTTTTGTTCTCTACTTTAGGCTATCTGATGACTTGTGGAGAGAAATTAAATTGAAGAGAAAAAGGAGAGTGAGAGCATAAAACTGGGAAACAAAAAAGGAAGAGAGAAAGTTGAGGAGGAGGAGGAGGAGGAGAGAGAGAGAGAGAGAGAGAGAGAAGTCACGTGCGAAAGGAAAGAGAACCATTCTGACTTTAGTGAGCTCGTGGGCTCAACTAATTTCAGTAAAATTTGAGTCTTGTAGTTGAGAACTTCACCCAAGAATAAGAGCTTAACACAACTGAAATAGACTTGAGAGAAAAATAGAGATAAAAGATATGAGATATGGGTTCAAGGAAGTCAATATCGTATCGGTAGTGGTTATGCCAGGAAAATATATTGTAATGGCCATTAAATCGGTACTAATACTTTTCTAAAACGTACTGGAAAAAATACCGAGTTGTATTGGCCTATTTCGGCTATACTAGCCTATATCAGCTTGTATTGGCCAATGTTGGCAATTCAGCTGGTATAGTAAAAACAAATAAAAAATTTTAAAAAAGTATTTACAATTTTTTATTTAATCTAATATATTGATTAATGTACTTAAGTTAATATGTAGGCTTATAAAATGTGTGAATTTTAAATTTTATTTTGATAAACATAAAAATTAATAAATTCATACTTACATAAATAATACAAATATATATATATATATATATATATATATATTTATGTATAGAAATATATAAATAGCAATAATTCTGAAACGGTACACCGATATCAACTAGTACCGAAATATTTCGGTGTCCTAGCCAAATTGAAACAGTATTCAATATGAAATTGACTCTCTTGTATAAATTAGAGTTTTAAGTGACGAGAAATGAATATTGAAAAATGAGTTTTGAGTCATCTTTAAACCAACACAGCCTAAACTTCGAAGATTTTGGGGCTTGGCTTTGTGGGTCCAAATTGGACCAAATTTATAAGTTGATTTCCATGGACAGTATATATGGGTTTCGGGCTTGAATTGCTGGCACAAGCTTGTAGGTCTTAGGGCTTTATTTTGATTTGTTAAGATACCCTTAAGTCATACCAAGTTTCCAACTCTAACGATGTTCTAAGAATATAGTCTCTTAGCAGTTTGTTTGTTTCTCCAAAAAGAAAAAAGAAAAAAAGGATTATAGTCTCTTGAGTCTTAACTCTGTTTATAGACTTTCTTCTTTAATCTTGGCAAAAACATGATCAGATGTAAATTCTGGTCATATTTGAACCAGGACAAATTCGTGCAACAATTTGATTATGTATTAGTTTTTGCAATTTGAGTGTGCTTCCTTCGTGTTAACAGAATTTGATAGAAATGTTATGTTACCCCCACTTTGTGTGTTTGATAAAAAACTGTTTATACCACCATAGGAACCTCACTTTCACAGTTTCACATAAGGATAAACACAGACCAATTATTATATAAACTGGGTTATCACACAAGAAGCCCATAATAATGTCAGCAATAAAAATCAGCTTCGTCCCATTCATTCATTCTCCTTCACATGCTGAGTAAAGCCCATTTCTGATCAGTGCGATACTTAGTCCTTGACCTGGTTCTGTTACATGCTAGAATTACCAGGCCACTGAAACTGAAGCACCATTTTGTTTTGGTCTTTCTACATTTTCTAATAGCCCACTAAACCAGCAAGATAACAATTGAAAATTACTGTTTTCTTTTCCTGTTTCCCTGGTAAAAGTAAATTTTCATCTCAAATCTTTTCTGTTTTTTTTTTTATGGAATTTCATCTCAAATCTTGGATAACTGTTTGAAGTTGTATGGTTTTATGAAGAATGACCATCATAAACGGGCCTGGAAACAAATATTTTGGACATTGGGTTTGGTACCCCTTTTTATTAGCTAATTAGATAAACACCGAAAACATATTATTTTATTTCACTTTTAAACCATATGCCCCAAAATTTTGGTTTTTCACTTTGGTCTGGCAATCCCTAAACTCAAACCTCGTAGAAATTAAAAAAATAAAAAATTATTTCACTAAAATTAGGCCCGATGATGTGGTGGTCAATTGTTAGAATTTTTTTTCTTCCCCTCCCCCTACGACCATACTTACCAAAATACGTATAATATTAATAATGTGGTTCTCACAGAATATATATATATATATATATATATATATATATATTGCCTCTCCAATTTCTTCAACTAAATTAGCATTTTTGACTTGAGTTGTATGTCCGCTCTCTCCCATAGAAAAAAAAAAGGATTTTATGTCACCATTACACATTTAATGACACTAACGTGGGGTTAATACTAATAAAATGTTTGGTTTGTCACAATCCTAATATCTAGAGGGCTCATTGCTTAAATTGAAAGTTTAACAACCAAATTAATATGCGCATCAAAGTCTAAGTGTGAAGCTCCTAAAAATATATCCATCTATTTTAAAATAAGTTGATTGAATTTCGCCATACCATCAATAATTTAATTAGATACTAAAATGGTAATAATCAACATTTACATGGCAAAATTCAGTTCACTTATTTTAAAATGGTCAGGAGAATTTTAGGAACTTCATAGTGAAGTAACCTTAAAACTCCAATTGCTTCTTTGGGAGGAAGGAAAGGAGTGGATCGGAATGTGTTAGGTTAGTGCTGGCTAATCCGTGACAATGTAAAATTTTTTTCTTTGGGTTGTCATTTTGTCATTTAAAGTGTAAAACAAAGTCCAAGATTTAGCTAAATTAAAGATAGACATTGGTTCTTCAACTCCATCTCAATCGATTAAGAATTTCCTATTAATTGACTCTCGACTGAATATCGAGATTAGGAAACTTGATTTCTTGAAGGCCTACTACATTGGCTAATGAGTTGGAATTTGAGCCCTACATGCAAAATTATATAATAAATAAATAAATATTACAATCTATTACTTGGTTCCATTCTATTCCTTTTGTTTTCATTTTTTATATTCATTTCATTCCATATTTTCATTCCTTTATAATTTATTGATTCTATTCCTTTACGAACTCCCAAACAATCCCTAAAGAATCATAATCTCTTAACCACATGGACAAAAGTCCTTTGTCTTTCAAATATTCTTACCCAAAAAAAAGAAAGGATGAACTTTGTATGGAAGGTGCTAAATATATAGACATATTGGCAAGGTTTCTTGAGAAATGTGAGATGTGGATATGGATAATGCAAAAATCCAAAGCAATTAACATTAAATGGAGCCCAAGTTTATCCTAACCATTTGTCTGTCCCAAAATCAGGCATGCAATTAGTTTTCTTACATCGGCTGCTTATGTGCTTCTATGGAAAGTTTTGGGTCCATATTCCATAAGTTTGGCAAAGCTTGGTTTCATGTATATGGACGATTTGTGTGATTACATAGGACACACAAGAGATAAGATACCTGCCGCCAATGCCATTATAATTAAGAGTTTCACAAGAGATTAAAGAAAAAGAAAAAGAAGTAGAAAGCAAGTTTACTATAGTGCTGTTTAGGCATAATTGAAAGGTTTATATTTCACAGTACATCCAAAGACACATGATTGATGATTATAGTGATTGTGAACAGTACTAACAATTCTATCAATACTCACCATCACTTAAGATAACCCACCTGTAACATAAACGAAATCAATGGAAAAGATAGAAGAATCTCACTGTATCGAAGAATCTCACTGTCTGGTACTAGGGGTATGCTAGCTCTCTATTGCCATCTATCTTTCCAAACCCTCGGCACTATTTTTCATCTGCTGAAGATGACAATGCCAACACTAAAAATCAAGAAGTTCATTGTTCCGGACTATTCGTGCTTCAAATCTGCAAGATTCGTGGGATATGTCGTGTTCATAATCTGGAGGGTAGATTAGATGTTGTGAATAAGCAAGTTCAACAACTAGATAAGAAAGGTTGTAAATAGGGACCTTCATGTGAAAGATAAGCAACTTCATCAGCTAGGCAGATGGGAAAGCTCGGAATAGGAAACTTCATGTGAATTAATTTAGATGCCACTTTCAGTACAAAAATCCTTATCAATTAGATCGTGATTAGTTTATTGTAGGATATTCACGTGAAATATCATAGGTAAAGAATCCCTAATAACCACTAATAATCGTAATTAGACTGGCGGAAATTTAGGTTAAAAGGACTTTTGCTAATTAACCTTGGCTTTTCCTTGCTCAGTACTTTTATTCATGTACACATTTTTGCCAAAGCATATGACCGTTTTTCTACAAATGCTGAACCTATGTTGCTAGGAATACATGGAATGAAAAAAAAAAAAAATTGATTTTAGCGTATGTAATTTTGAATGATGAAATGCATTAATTCTTCAATGACATCCTTTCCCAAAGGGTCGGTGCACACACAATAACATGTATAAATGATTAGTACTTGTTTGGTAGAGGTGATTGAGTATTGTTGTTCAAAATGATGTGAAAACATGTATTTAAAGTACTCATAATGCAAAAAATGTGCTTAGTACTATATTTCTAATAACATATTTTCAAAAGTGAAAAACATAATTGTGTATTTAGTATGTGTATGTTTTTTTTTTAAGAAACGATGACATGGAATCTAATTTGTGAGACCTACATTTTTTAAAATATTTACAAAAGTGTTATTGAACAATGTTATTTGAAAACTGGTAAGCGCAGTTTTTTAATTTTAATGTTTAAACACTATAAAATTAGAAACATGACTCAAACACTCTTGAAAAAAATACTCCTACCAAACATGTATTTTCTTTTTTGGCCTATAGTTTTTCAATGTTTAATCACTAAAAATTGTTGTCTGAGTTACGTTAAGTTTCCTTTCTATGTTTTCCAAGTCCCTAATCAAGTATTTCACTACCCATGCCACCAAAAGCACTTGGTGATAAATTATTTGTTGTCTTAAAATTTTAATCTATTACAAAATGATGAATTTAATAACTAGCTTAACCATAATTTTATTTTTAATACACCTCTGCACATGTGGGTCTAAACTCTCATTTAATAAGCAAGATCCAACATATGAGATTTTTATTATTTTAAATAAGAGATAAAGTGGAAATAGGCATTGAATTTAGGATATTTTTCTCTGATACCAAGACAAATTATTGATTGTCCCAAAAACCTAATTTGTTAGTTAGAAAATAGTAAATTTAATCACTTAATTATTCCAACACTTTTGACACTTTTTTTTTTGGGGAGAAAGTAGAAAACATCTAAGTTGAGTTACTAAACAGGCATCTTCATATATAAGATTCATGAGTCTCAAAACCTAGCACAAACGTCCAATAATTATATAACCTCCATTGAGCATATCATAAAAAGATAAAAACAGTATTTTACTTCTGTAATCTAGTTTCTTTCATTGTTGGCAAGTAGGCAATTTATTACATAATCAAGAAACATACCTAAGGGGCAACTGCATTTATAGTGACAACATAACTTTTAGTACAAGCATGGATCCAAAGGAGCAAGTAATCAGATTGAAATGGTCATGAACCAGTCCAGGGAAACCAACGTATTTTGTTTATCTTTGTTCCTTATCCAAACATAGGGAGTCATCCTGTTTTGTTTGTTCCGTTTAGATGTCTTTTCCAGTCACAATCTGTCTACGAGTCCGGTTTCTGGAGAGGCTCTCTCGCAGCTAAGATCAAAGCCATCAGTATTGATAATTACCCAATTACCCTAATGAATTGGTGGGGGGTCTTTTTCAAATTCATTAAGAGAAAGCCTACATATTGTTCTTTTGATCATTGTCATTGGCTCCATATGCATGTGTTTCTCTCAATCGACTTAATTATATAAGCCAAATGAGCAAAAACAATTTATCAGCAATATAGTACACGCAAGACATGAGGTAAAAGGCTATTGAAAATTGATTTGTTATTGTTGATTTAAGCTATGAATGACTAAAGAATATGATCAAACATTTCTAAGATTTAATAGCACCAGCATCTATCCAAAAAAAAAATCAAAATAAGTCATACATATATAGTACAACCAACCTGCCTCACATTGTTTGAGCATAGAGCACTTGCCATCATCATAGCAAGATTCGATATCTAATTTAGCTTTTTAAATTGGAGATATGAAGATAAAGTTTGAACTTAAAACAAATCATTTGTTCCAATTTTTTTGTTACATTTTATACTCCACTTACAAGTGTGCTTAGAGTCCCTCTCAATAAGTTATATAGGTCTATCACATGAGATTTTTAAATTTTTAAATGAGGTATGTAGACAAAGTTCGAAGTTATTATAAATCATTTTTTCCACTTTTTTGTATTATATTTTATATTTTAATCACAACTTGTTACATATTGTTTTTACTTTCCTTACAAAAATGATAAAAGTTTATAATGGAGCAGATCATATGTGACGCTAATACTGTGATAGTACCCCATATTATCCCAAAAACTTAAAACCCTAAAAGTAGTAAAATTAATCATTTAATAATAATAATAACAATAACATTATTATATAAAAAAACATCTATCCTCCATTTCAAAAAAAAAAAGGAAAGAAAGAAAGAAAGTATATACGTATCTATTCCATCCTAGAGTTCTTAGCTAATTTAATGTAAGCGGGATCACGTAAAAAGTGATTTCGATGTGCTCACATCTTTAACATGTCTCAATAGAAAATGGCATGGAATTGCTTTTGGACTCTTCGAAATGGCAAAAATATGATAATGATAAAAATTAAAAAGCTTTCTTTAGTTCCAAGTAATTAAAACTGATTCAGTCGTCCCAGCAAATGTTACCGACTAGATAGGAACTTTTGAGTCTCTTAATTCTCTGTGTTTTCCCTAATATACATATCAGCTGGCAACAACAATCTTAGAATGATGTGATGCGGGCAAAAAAGTCTGCTAGAGTAGATTCTTAGTGTGTATTTTCTTCACTAATTCTTTTGCGTGGTGCTTTTGGTTTTGGAAGCAAAATGATTTATGGTGCAGAAGAGACAGAATGAATAGGGCCAGTACTTCTATTTGTATATTATCAACACTAATCAGCTCTTATTCTTAATCATCACTGACGCATTCTTGACCTATTGCTTTTTACATGCTGATGTAAAGAGACTGAGAGCCACACATTGCCATCGTTTTGATTAGGTTTCGAAATAATTAAAAGTTGATGTAAGATTATATTGTGTCAACTATAAACCCGTGACCACATTTTTAAATCAATATCGAAGCTCCTGATTGCTTGGAAGTATTAAATAAAAAATTAAATAAATTAAAAACTTAACTGTTCTTGAAGTCAACAAGGTATTGTAAACGTTTCTGAGGTAGTAATTAACTAATATATAGATTTAGAATTTAGACTGCAACATATAATACGTTGTGATAGACTGATAGAATGGCAACAACTCTAGTCAGATAAATCTTATAGATAATGTACGAGAGAGCAATGAATTAAGTATCAACGGTTAGTTGGTTTCTATCTTTAAAAAAGAACGAAGTATCATCAGTGGTTATATTATTTTTATCAAAATTTTAGATAACCATTAATGTTGATCTAACTTAAAGAGTGTCGTTTACTACCCCAAAAAAAAAATTAAAGAGTGTCGTTGATATCCTAATAAAAATAGCCAATAATATTGTTAAAAAAATTCCATCAATAAAAACGAACAATTATCAAATAACAAGTGCTATATATATAATTTTTTTTATCATATCTATAAAATAAAATAATGGCCAATATTGAGCAAGATTTATTGATTTTAATTCAAATAAAAACTATCACACATGCACTTTTATTGCGATGATCACTCTATGATTTTATTAATCATATCTATAAAATAAAATAATGGCCATGATTTTAATCCAAATAAAGACTATTTCACTGAATATTTTAGTGTCATGATCAGTATAAGTTCTTGGGTTCAAATCTTTCCATCATCAATTATTGACATGTCTAACAAAAAAAAAAAAGATCTCTATCAAATAGATTGAGAAAATCTAAACATGATTAAGTCATAGTAAAAGTTCAAAGAAGGAAAATTAAATCCATTTTATCACAAAATTTAGATTACAATGCCCATTACTAGAGTAAAAGGTTTAGACATAATAAATTTCATAATTATTTAATTTGATAAAAGAAATATTGTAAAAGTTCAAGAGTGGACCCTGATATTCTATGTTTTACAAATAATGGGTGAACCACATAATGAAAGCAGTTGTAAAAGAGTTATATAAAAGAAAAAAAAAGTTTTAACCCATCCACATGATGGAGTATAAACCATTTTATTCTCTCGATTCCAACTTATATATGACATACATCAATATAAATATAAATTAAAACCATGCCCGCAACAAATAATTATTGAATAAATCAAAACAAACGACGAACAATGTATGACCTAAATAATTAGCACATGAAAAAGTTGCCACCACCTCCCCCACATGAACAACTCGACAAAGTATGACATAGTAACACATTGTGTCTGACCTATTTATCACAAAACCTACCTCAAGAGAGAGAGAGAGAGAGAGAGAGAGAGAGAGAGAATAATAATAATAATAATAATAATAATAATAATAATAATAATAATAATAATAATAATAATAATAATAAATATATACCGTTCAACGTTTTACAAAAAAGTTGGAACATGATATTAATGGGTTTGGAATTTTGTCTAACCAAATCCACCATAGCTGGGGTCTGAGATCAATACTCTGATATAATATCACAAGATTTACAACAAGCTGGAGTACCTTATTGATGGTCGCAAGTGTTTGATTTTAAGAATAATTAAAGAGTAAGAGTCTTTTGTTGACCCAAAGCCTTCTCAAAATTTTAATTATTTATTTTAATTGTGTTTTCAGTTTCATTTTTAATCACTGCTATGTGTTTTCAGTATTTCACATCATTTTCCATTTTTTTCAGGAAAAAAATACATAATAAAAGTCTTATAAATGCGCTTATAACGAAAGTTTTCTTTCTTAGATAAATCAATATTTATAACCATATGTAACGATGATTTGAATCATGATTTTTATCATAAAAAAGAGTAAACAATGCTACTAAGCGGTGTACAATGCACAATTGACATAACTAAAACATTTTCAATATAAATTAATTTAGTAGTTATATTTCGTTGGTCTAAACTCCAAAACAATTTTATATATATATATATATATATATGTGTGTGTGTGTGTGTGTATATATATATATATAGAGAGAGAGAGAGAGAGAGAGAGAGAGAGAGAGACGTGCGTAATTTGAGCCAGTTTTAAACAAAGGGTTATGCTAACGAATGCCCTTAGGGCATTGGTTAACAATCCATTTTAGGAAAGCTTTTACACCACTTTTATGGGAAATGAAAAAAACTGTCAATATATTAATTACTTTATTTCATTTTCCCATAAAAACTTTCCTCAAATGAATTGTTAACCAATACCCTAAGGGCATTCGTTAGCATTTTCCTTAAAATGATAACAAGAATATTGTACATTGTTTGATTCAATGATAATAGAGGTATTGACCATTCATCCTATACAAATGTTATTAATAATATTGCTTGAAATTGTATAAGCTAATAGGGCACATCTCAAATAAATTTTTTTCTTTTGAAAAAAAAAAAAAAGGGGAACAGTTGTCTTATTGTAAATGAAAAATGTCAAACACGTTGACAAGTGAGTAAAAAAATCCATAAAATGATATACTTTTCAATATTACCCAACCAATATTGCGACTTTTTATGGTATAATTCTCCATACTATATGGATGTTAAGCGTTGGTTGAACCCATTTGAGGGAGTCTTGTCTTCCTCCATCTCATGTTTAGGCTTTTCAAATATTCTTTTTTGTTTTTTTTTTTTTTTTTTTTTGATAGGCAAATATTGGTTTCTTAACAAGTTAAGTGTTGTCTTAGTCATGCCGAGACATGTGTTTAGGACTAGCTTATAGGTTAGTTATTTACTTTTTAGCTTTTATGTATAGCTTTCTAAAATCTTTTTTTTTTTTTTTTTTAAGTACAAATATACTTTAAAATACTTTTAACAGAAAAAAAAAATTCAGCAAAAAATTAAATAAGTTATTTCTAACTGGACACAAAATCCTTCATGAACTCTCATCCTCTATCTTTTCTTTTAATCCCCTATAATAAAGAAAAAAACCATGGTAACATGTCATAAGTGTCAAAATAGCTTAAAGGGTTGAGAAATCAAGTACTTACTTTAGGGATGGCAATAACAACTAGACCCACGGGCACCCAGCCCAATCTGACCCTAATGGGTTGGATTTTACTCGACTAGATAAACAGTATGGTCGGGTCTAGGTTTTTAAAATAAAACCCAAACAAGGTCCAAGTCTGGTCTGAGTTTTGTTAGAACTAGCCCCGAACCCAGACCCGGACCCGATTTGTTTATCCTAAGGGTAAAATTACAAAAAAAAACCTACACACACACACACACACACACACACACACATATATCATAACCCTAACCCTAAAATTTCATCCTCTCATTCTATGATTTCTCTCTCAACTCAGCCGCCTCTCTCACCTCACCCTTACTCACTCTCACTCTCACTCTCACTCACATCCGCCCCTCACGGTCTTATCCAGCCACCCTCACCCTCACTCTCATTCACTCACCGACCCAACCTTTCCCTCACTTTCATCACACGGTGGTTGCTGTTTGTCATGGAGGAGCACAAGATTGTTATATCAAAGGAAGATGTGATGATCGGAGGAGCTCTTGGTCATGTTGAGGTCAGACAAAGCCCAGAGGTGGTATTGATGGTTGAAACCACCGCCGATGGAGCTCGGTGGTCTAAGTTCTTCAAATTTTTTTTTTTTTGGGTTCATTTCTTCTCTTAGTAGTTTTCGATTTTGGGTATTTATTTGAGGATTCAATATGTATAAACTGTAATGCATGTGTATATTTTGTGTTGGTTTAGTTGACTATAGCGCCTGAGAAGATTTCAAAGAATGTGAATTGGAGTTGATGTTTGTATTTCTCCTATTTTTTGTGTTCATAAATCGGTCCATAAATGGAGTTTTTTTTCTTCTATTATTTATTTTCTATCTAAGAATCTCATTTCTGCAAGACTGATAACACAATGTTGATTTATTATTTAACATTATTTAAAATTTATTTCATTGTTAAATGTGAGTTTGTGTTTATGTTTGTGTTGGTGATTTCTTTGATTGTGATAGAATCTGTGTTGCTGTTTCTGTTTGGGTTTTTTTAAATATTGGGTTAGATTGGCCCCCGAATTAGGCTCAGAAGTGACTAGACGTGGCCCGTGGGACTCAACGAGGCGGGTTTGGGGTTTTAAAAAAACCCGTTGATTAAATTGGTTGGGTTTAGGTAATGAGTTAGGGCCCACAGGTTGGGTTCGGGCATCAAAAAACCCGCCCTGAACCTAACTCATTACCATTTCTAACTTGCATAGAGCTACCCCCCCTCCCCCCCAAAATTTAATTTGAACTCAACAAGGGTTATCGTTTTACCCAAGTTTCCAAAAACTAAGTTGACCAACCCCATTTACACTGATCAACACATGAAATTACAAATTTTGTGAAAGTATTGAAAATATCAATCTTGACAAAACCAGGAGTAACTGAGATTTTACCAAAAAAATAGACTATCCAATCAGAATAGATGAGGCATCATCTTGAATAATATGAAACTTCTTTTGTGTTGACAAATCATATGCTAAAAATTGACTTTTGACAAAGTGAGATATTACAAAAGTAAATGGTTCATCAACAATCATTTTTGGTTGTGTCAGAAGAGTTTCTCGTTAGTTCGAATGTAGTCAAACTAGGTCAAACGATCCGGATTTAGATAAATTAGATATCATTGGAAAAGGAAGCACGTTAGTTCAGGGATTCCGATCGTGAAAATTTTAGAAGAAAAAAAAAATTGTTCGAGCTCATAAAAAGAAAGAAAGTGGGATTTTGTCCAGAGAGTGTTCAGGTCCGTACCACTTTCATGCACTCATAACTCTTAGAATAAGAAATTGTGAGCTAAAAACATGGAAATGATCAAAGTTGATGTTACAAGCTTTCCAACGATACAACATTTAAGCAAAACTGTTGTTGGGAAGGCCACAAAACCCAAGGCACAAAAGTGGAAAGTTTGCGCCAGTTTAAGGATTGAAGCTATTTAAGGTGTCAAACTTTTGGAAGTCATAAATCTCTTCATAGTATGGAACTCCTTAATATATTCCTCTTGATTTTGGCCAAAAAGACTCCAAAACTTTTAGTACAAAACTTCTTTTGGATCTTCCAATACCTTGAGAAGCTTGTGGTGGTAATATCTCCCTAGGAACCTTTGAAGTCATCCAAACAGTGGATTTTTGCTCATGTTGTATAGCAAGTGCCCTTTGGTGAAATGTTGTCTAATTTTCATGTCGAAATTAATCGAAATAAAAATGTCAATATTGTGTTGGCAATTGTGAATATAAGGGATCGATGCATGTCATTGTGTGTTAAATATAAGTAGATCTAACATTTATTAACACTCCATTTGTTTCGATGGAAAATCTTGTGTAAATATAGTTTTCCTTGTTTTTCAATGTTTGGTAGTATAGAAAAAAAGATGAGACAAAGAAAAATTATTTTTGGTCAACATAAAGAGTATGGTTTATTTTTAAAGATCATTTTCTAATATTTTTTTTTTTTTTGGAAAACAATTTTATCTCACAGTAAGTTAAATAAGAGAAGTTAGATGGTTGTTTTTTAACTCATTTAAAGTTACTACCAAATATTGGAAAATGAGATAGTTTTATAGAAAATACTTTTTGAAAAATGACTCATTTTCTAGAAAACATTATTGTTGAAACAGACAGAGTGTAAGAGTGGACTACTAACTACGTTCCTCTTAACCGGGTGATGGGATTTATTTTTTCTTTTTTTGTGTGGCTAAAACCGGGTGATAGGAACTTGATGATTTTTTGCAAAATAAAAAGTGTAGTTGTTTTGAGTAACATTTGAAATTCCAAGTGTGTTTTGACGTTGAATTATCAACAACTCATTGTTTTCAAAAATAAAAAGAAGCATGTGTTCTTTTTGTTCAACTCCCAATCAAATCAAAATCATGAGATCATCCATTATGTATCACTAGTATGTAACCTATGCTACCGCACAAGAATGTATATAATTTAATAAACCAATATATATTGCATTTTATTATTTAAGTAATACTGTTGGTTTTGTTATTTATTTATTATTCATGAGTTTAGTCATGTTTAAAAAACTTAGTTTATTCATGTTTAATAAAACTTAGTATTATGTAATTTTTTAACAAATATTTTTATTATACAAAATTCTAATGAAAGAATGCTATATAGACATATATATTCAAGGTTGATTCATTTACGGTATATATAATTATGATTAAGTTGCTTTATCACAAACCATTTTTAACAAAATATTTTAATCAATTAAATGTGAATCTCATAACGTGCATCTTATAACAATATATAACAATATATAACAATAGAATAACATGAATCTCATAAAAAAAAAAATTTATCAATTAAAAATCACTAAAATTATGAGCATAAAATGTAAAGACAAACAAATAGGATAAATACTAATTTCTTAAAAGAAAACTTACAGTGAGTTAAAAAAACTACATAAATAATCTTTGATATTTGAAAAATAATGGGATTACAACTTTCTTTTGAAATTGGGTAGAGACTCGTGCTGATAACATGTTATGAAAAAGAAAAGAAATATGCAATATCAATGATAGGAAAACAAAACAATTTTATAATTAAACAATAAAAATTATTGACAAAAAGGAAAGAAAGTATAGGCAGATGAAAGATAATAAACATACAACATCAATAATAGGAAAATCACAAAATTATATAATTAAACAATAAAAAATTTACACAAAAATAACGACAGTGTAGGTAGATGAAAGAAAGCAATAATCAAACCTTAGGAATGGTTGAAATTCGTTTTGCAGAGTATAAACCAGGACCATGAAAATTATAAAGACAAGTACAATCGGAATATTTGGAGAACATTTTCTTATATAAGATACAAAAATACCCAAATACATGCATCATTGATACCAAGATATTCTTTTGAAATTCCATGTGAAAAAGGGATGTGAACTTGAAAATACGTGGGTGTGGAAAAATGAGGTAAATCTAAAAATACAAGGGTGTGAAAAAAAAAAAGAAAAAAAAAAGCACATCAAAATTACAAATTAGACTCCAATTTCATATTTACATTGACACGTGGCACAACAATAGATTAGAATTTTAATTTAGAATTTCAATTGAAGTTTCTCTCTACTTCACCTATTATATATATATATATATATATATATATATATATATATATATATAGATTATTGAGACATGCACCATATTATGGGACAAGTCTCTCCAGGTTTAAATTTAATGTTTTAACATATTTCACATTTAATAGCATTAAAATGATACTCAAAATTAGATATCACCTCTTAAGTGAGCATCGTGGGGGTGTTTAATGTTCGGTTGGGCTTGTGTTTAGTGACCAGTTCTACTAAATACTTTGAGATGTAGATACATGTCTAATTTTGATTACATGTTTGTATCCTAACGTATTCAGTGAAACTGGCCACTGAATAGAAATCTCTCTCTTTAATGTCTTACCTACACTAATCAAACATTTGAATCTATGTTGTTGGTTTAAGACACGATTTTAACTAATTCAAGTTAAAGAATTTTAGAGATTTTAAAACAAAGACTTTAACTTGAAATCATGCAACATGGGTGATCAATCATATTTTAAAATCCCATCAAATGATTAGTGATGAATTAAATTTTTATATCTTCTTTTTCACTCACCATCACATACAGTCATACACACATGTGCGCGTCACCATTTGGTGATCGGTCTAATGTTAATTAAGCCCGATATCAACGGCTAGCTAAGTTAAAACGAGTTTTCTTGCATTAATCAACACACCATTTAAAACCAATCATCACATACACACTAATGTTGACATCTGGCTTAATCATCATGAGTCATGACCCGTAAGGGCCAAGTTCTAAATTAATTCGCAGAAATGGGAACAGCTGTATGCACAAAATCTAAACAAATTCAAAGTACCATTCCTTGAACAATTACTTATTTAATATAATTACTTCAAGACTTGATGGTTGAACAAATATGTTAATTAGAACTTTAAAAAAAAATCATTTTGATTGGATGACGTGAATCATGAGTATTGTCAACTACCCAATTGTGTAGGTAGTAGAATTAATTAATTAAAGAAAATTGGTAAATTTGATTTTTTTTTTTTTTTCTTCTCTTTCTTTGTTTTTTTAGGCTTAAAAGTATAAGGCACATTACTTATAACCTTTGACCGATCATATTGTAATTAGTGTATAATAAAAGTGATAATACTAAACAAAAATGATAGGAGTATTATTCTAATTAATCTCAGTAGATCATAGTCATCATACATAACAATTGTAAAAATCAGTTGTCATTAACATTATTTAAAAACAATTGATTTAAGTTTTATCTAATTAAGAGAGAGAGAGAGAGAGAGAGAGAGAGAGATGGTGACACGAAGAGAGAGAGATAATTTAAGTAAATTTATTCAAAATTATACATCAACAATGTTAACAATGAGTGAAAGAGGTGAAAACAAACAAACAAACAAAAACACAAACTTGTATTAATTTCATCAATATTTACAGATAGGTGATGAAATATAAAATACAGAGAGAAACAGACAGACCAAACTGTTTTTTTAAACCCTAAGCACAAACCTTTTTTTTTTTTTTTTTTTTTTACTCTTCACTCATATTTTTATCACGTATTTATAAAAACAACTTAAACAGTTTTACAGTTTTTTTTTTTTTTTTTCACTATTTTACCTGCGCCTCGGGCGCACTTTAACGGTCAGAGGATTGGCCATCTCACAAGACAGCTTCAGAACCTCAGATAGGTCAACGGTATTCTGATCAGACGGTAGAAATTCATACTCGTGTAAAAGTGAGGCAACCCAAAAGCTGACCGTGGTTAAACCCAGAGTCTTGCCGGGGCAAGTCCTCCTGCCCGACCCAAATGGAGCAAGTCTAAGATCCGACCCGAGTACAGAAAACTCCACCTCACCCTCCTCCTTGGTGACAAACCTTTGGGGCATAAATTCTAGTGGGTCAGACCAGACATGTGGGTCCCTAGCTATGGCCCACATGTTCACCATTGCAGTGGTCCCACAAGGCACGTGGTACCCATCAATGGTTGTGTCATTGATAGCCAGTCGGGCCCACGAGAGAAGTGGGCCAGGTGGGTGCAACCTCAGCACCTCTTTCACCACAGCCGCCAGATACACTAGCGAAGCCACGTCAGCCTCATCAACGCCACGTGATTTGCCAACGACCTCATCAAGCTCATCGTGGACCTTTGATTGCTCGTCAGGATGAAGCACCATCCTGGCCAGGATCCACTCGATCAAAACAGCCACCGTATCAGTCCCTCGGAAAATCATTTCCTGCACACAGAAAAAAACAAAAAAAAAAAGAAAACCATTTGACAATGAAGTTAATAAATCATGTACTGACTACTGATCATCACATTTTTTTTTTTTTTAAACATAAAGTAAACTAATTAATTAAAGCAGATGATGATCTTTAATTGATGTACACATCAATTAACGAAACAGCTTTTGTTGATAGCTAGAAAGTACTTTTCTCACTTCTGTTCTGTTCTAGTTCAAGACTGAACTTTAGCTTTGAGAGTTTTTATGTTGTCACGCATATATTTTGGTCGAGGGTCTATCAAAGTTTTCAAGAGTCGTTGTATTTTTTTTTTATTATTTTGACTTAAATAAATTTAAAATAAATAAGTCAATGCATGATCGAATGATTGCATATATTAAAGGGTGTATCCGTGTATGTTATTGTTAGTCTTTGTTCACCAGATCTCACTTATTACGGCTAATCTAGAGGTGTTATCCACTCCTTTTCTATAAAAAGAATTATTCAAATACCACCCACTAATACTATATATGGTATAAAAAAAAACCCAAATTTTTTTTGATTTTAGAGGAAATTATATTAACCTCACTTGAGATTGGGAGAAATATCAAAAACCCAATCTCTTTTCTTAGTTCCTTGAAATTGTTATTATTATTTTTATCTAATCTTCTTATCATTTGAGCAATCTGGTTAATAAACATTCATTTGAGTTTACTTTGAATGCTGATTTAATTTTTTTAAATATATATATATATATATATACCCAATTTAAAAGAGCAGTCATATCACTTGGGTTATTTTTATTACATAAATGAAAAATTCAAGAAAGAGGATATCATTTATAAAAACATGAGCGGATTAATTATATTTTCCCAAAACTCGATACAGGTTATTATAATTTATCCTTAGTTTTAAATTAAAAATTATGATTGGAAGAATAGTTATGTAAAAAAGTAAGTGAAAATAACATAATAATTAGTATAATAAATAATAATAAAAAAGTTACCCAGAGAACGGCGATCATATCGGACTCAGATAACTTTTCAGGGCCTTGAAGAGAGAGCAAAACATCAACAAAATCCCAGGTTTTTTCACTGGTTTGAGCTCGGTGTTGGGCTATGATTCGGCCAACAAACCGGTTCACTCTTGGGACGAGTTTGGAGCATCTGGACCGGATTTTTTGAGCATCAAACTCAGCTAGCCAAGGCAAGTGGTCTGACCAATTCAACAAGCCCAATAACTCGTACCCTTCACCCACAAGTCTCTCTAGCTCTTCCACTTCCTCGTTCGATGAAGCCAGACTATATTTGCATCCAAAAACCGAGCACATCATGTTGTTTAAGGAAGCACGTTTTAGTAGTTGACGTACAGTCACACTCTGTCCCTGGTCTCCCAACATTATTGCCATCATTTGGGAAGCAATTTCTGACCTCTGGGACTCGGAAGCTTTGATTTGCTTTGGGCAAAACATGTGCGTGGCTGCGATTCTCCTGAGGGTTCGCCAGTAAACGCCATAAGGAGCGAACCCAATTGCCCTGTTGAACATCAAGCTATAGGCTGACTCCTTTATCGGACGATCAGCAAACACAGAGCTATTCAGGATTTCTTTGGCCACCTCTGGGTTACATGTGACAATAACACGAGTGTCACCAAGGCTAAAGGCCATGAGCCTCTTGGCTTGGCATGCTTCTGCTGCGGCAGCAATTTTGTGGTGAGCGAGTGAGACCATTAGGTTCATGCTTCCAATTAGTGGAAACCCTCTTGGTCCTGGTATAATTGGCTTATTGGCTAGGGTGATAGAACTGGAAGAAGAAGATGATGATGATTTTTTGTTTCTGATATAACTGTGCCTACCCCAAGCTGGGCCACCAGGGTGAGCCCAGAAAATAAGGGTCATGCCTAGCCAAGCCAGACACATGACTAGAATTATCCATGCAATGTTTGATTGTGTAAAAGCTTGGCATTTAGAGGCCAAGGCAAATACCCAGAGGCTTTCTATGTCTGTTCTCATGGTGTGGGAGTTTCAACTTTCAAGAGTGATGAAAGGGAACTAGAAAGGAGAGTGGCTTTTGCTTGTGTGGCAGAAACAACTTAGATTGCTGCTATATATATAGGAGGGAGGCTTAGAACTAGGCTTCAAATAATACTCCACATATATGTTAGTGGGACCTGGCGTATACTTCATACATGAATTTAGTAGAGTAAAACTTTTTTGTTTTTTTAAGCAGCGCCGCCATAGCCAAAATGTGAAAAAGTAATGCGTTGTTTGGCACATGTATTTAAAAATTGAAAATTATTTTAAAATATTTATGAAAAAATGTATGAGTGAAAAAGTGTATAAAAAAATGTAAAATATTGTTTAAAAACTGAAAATAGTTGTTTGAAAACAAAAACCAAACACCCTTTAACATTCGACATTGGATAGTGTCAGTAGCACGCCATAGTCACATGGGATCATATTCATTTTTTAGTTCTTTTTTTTTTTTTTTTTTCTTTGGGAGAGATTTTTTTGCGTACATGGTGACGTTTTTTGAAGATAATTAAATTTATAAAACTTACAGTTAAAGTCTGAATGAGTTTTGCATTAAACAGTATAATAAAGAAGAAAGAAGCAAACAATGTATGTTTTCAGTAGTACAATAATAAATGGGCTTGGGCTAGTTGGGCTTATATTCTAACAACCTCCCTCAAACTCATGTTGGATAAAATGATATTTGTAAGGGCGCAAGTTTCGGTGGTCCAAACTTACTTAGAATCATGAAGCTCGTTCCACCTTACTAGGCCCAAACTAATAGATATTTGATTAGAGAGTGTGAATAACAAGAAGTTGAACTTAGTCTGAAGATTCAATCATGAAGGGAATGAACCGAGTTCAAAATTATGTGTGTTGGCGATTCTTTATAAGCTCGCCTGAGGACGATATTCTGATGCTAAGATATACACTGTTCCTATCCTTTCTTTCTTGTCATTGTTCTTGTTCTAATATCTTTTTCTTGATTTTTTCCGAATCCCTCCGTCTGGAAGTTCTCTTCCTTTATATACTCTTTAGCTTCTTGCATCCTAACCCTCCATTTGCAATCCTCTTTGCCCTTCCTTAGGACACTTGCTCCATTGGATTTCTGTTGAAGATGATAGAAGGATTTGCTTAGCTATGAATCTATTGTTCAGGGGTCATTTCCTAATCAATGCAGTTGATAAAGTTGTTGCCAGTAATTTAATGCGAAAGCAACATGTGAGCTTTCACAAGAAACAGGTGAGCTTTCACAAGAAACTTCTTCCAACTACCTTGACACTCTTTCTCAACGTCGTTCTCTCCATTCAGACTTCTAAGAAGTATTTCGTCTTTCCCCATCCTATCCTCGGGCGAACCCACTCCTTGGGCTTAGAGTGCTTCCATCTAAAGAATGACTGATGGTCACAGAGGTTCCATTCTTTCTCGGTCCTCAGGTACTCACAATATCAATTAACTTTAGTTTAGAAGTTATTACGAAAAACCGTATAGTAAATGGTGACGAATGAAGTGACACTTAATTAATCTCAACATGCTTTCGTAAGCTCGTGAAAGATGTCATTGTAGGTAATTTGAAAGACATAAATTGTCACAATGGATCAAGATTGTAGTGGAGACAATCAACTCTAAGATACTATAGTAGCCAACATAAGCACAAAAGCTTGAATATGGTGTTTGTAAGAGCGTGATATTTTACCTCAGTACTGGATTGAATAACATCAGTTTATTTTCTTCATATTTTCTCATATACTTTATCTTCTTTAGTATTGTATCAAAGTTGGGCTTTTATGGCCTCCCTTGATCTATATCCCTACTTGGTTGATCTAGGTACTTCTCTCACAATCTTTCTTAGTCACTTTGTAGTCTCATTTTAATCTATTTTATGTTGTGGACAATGTCAAGGTTCTTTATACTATTGCTATTGTTACCAACTACTCTGCGGCTTATCCCGATTTATTCCCTACCATGGATAGCATCTGACAACATCATACGCATCCTTCTTAGATCTGATATTTTACAACAGGGCAATTAATCTTGACAATTTCAACTACATTTGATGAGCACGTACATTTTTCTTCTGCACATAGTCTTTGACTTTCCTTCTAATCATGCAGTGTTAACCATCTTATCGGGTATCATAAATCATACTAATCGATAAATTTTTTATCTACTTTCTTTTTGGTCATGCATCTTTATCATCTTTAGATTGCCTTATATGTGATTAGCTTTCTTTTTGGTCATGCATCTTTATCATCTTCAGATTGCCTTATATTTGATTAGTAGTCGTTATTGGGTTTGTTTCTAGTCACGGGTGCCTATAATCTTCAAGCAGAGTTTTTCAAACCATACCTTTTATCAATAACTTCCAAATGTATGATATGCACGATGCTCAGTATTCTACCCTTGATTATCACACACGTCTAGCCTTCATTTCAGCATGTCATTTGTAGTTCATTAAATTTAGTCTAACCTGATCCACCCTGCATCCAATTTGGTTACGCTTTCCTTTAAGATCTCACATTCTTTTCAAACTCAAGCGGTTTGCAAACTTCTACCTTAAATTTTTTGGAGTATGTTAAAGATATCAAAGCATAAATCTATTGTATCACATCCAAAAACATGTAAATGCTACTTACCATTAGGCCTTGCTATTAGTTTATCTGTCAGACATCAAAATAAACGGATATGATGCAAAAGTTATGTTGATTTTTGCAGCATTTATTTGGGTTAAGAGATCTTATAAATGATAAGGTGTGCGGGATTTTAATTATAAGCAATCATTTTATAATACGATGGGTCTGTCTAGGATCTACTTATTTTACTGAAACTGAAAACTTTTTGCTGAAAATACTGTAAATAAAGGTAAAAGTTAGCTGAAATAGTACAGTGAGACTCATAAATAGTAACAAAAAATGCAACGAGACCTATGAATAGTAGCAAAAAAAAAATTTGAATAGTAAAATAAGTTTTAAAAAAAAACTATCCAAACTTTGGTCATCAAGAGTTTGTTTGTGACAACTTAGTATGCGTTTGGCATGAATTATTTTTGTCAACTTATTTTATTATTCAGTTTATTTTTTATACTATTCATGAATCCCACTGTATTTTTTGGTACTATTCATAGGTTTCACTGTACTATTTTAGCTAATTTTTACCTTTATCTATAGTAATTTCAGTAAAAAAAATTCAGTTTCAACAAAATTAGCGAATTCTAAACAGACCCCATATATGAGAATCGTTGATTCTAAAAAAAGAAAAGAAAAAGAAAAAGAGAATTGCTGTAAGTTTTAGTAGAAATTATTGCAGTAACTAGCGGGGATTGAAGGCTGTGCCAAGATGAATATAAAGCTGAAATTTTTGTGATTGCAGTGTGGTGTGTTTGGAATAGGCGAAATGCTCAACTTTTCAATCGAGCAGTCCGGCCCGTGAACAGCATTTGCAGATTAGCAGGAAATATTCTTCAGGAATTTCTTCAAGTTCGAGAGATTGAATTGGTGCCTCCTCGTCCTCAAGCCATACAGTAGTGGCATCCTCCTTATCCTAATATATACAAGGTAAATTTCGATGTAGCAATTTCTCGAGTTTCAAATTTTGCAGGGGTGGGCGTGATCGTTCGTGACAACAGGGGAGATCCTATTGGGGCGTTGTCCATGCCTGTTCCTCTTGGTCAATCTGTGGCAAACATGGAAGCCTTGGCTTGTCAGCGGGCTGTGCAGTTTGCTTCGGAGATTGGGCTACCTAGAGTGGTGATGGAAGGCATTTCTGCTATTGTCATAGAGGCGCTCCTTAACGGCTCGGGTCAGTTTGCCAGTTTTGGGAATATCCTTGACGACATTCGTTTTCAATCAACTTGTTTTCAACATGTTGAGTTTCATTACATTAGTCGTGTTTGTAATTCTGTTGCTGATGTGTTACCAAAAAAGGCTAGTTCTGCTTTAGGCCTTCAAGTGTGATTGGAAGATTTACCTGATGACATTGCTCCTCTTGTGTTTAGAGATGTTCATTGATTAATTTTTGAATAAATTTTCTAGGCGTTTGGTCTGGTTTCTCAAAAAAAAAAAAAAATCCATATATTACAAATATAATACTTGGTGTTTTCAATGTTGTTTTTAACTTCTTTTAATTTATACGACCTTCCAATTTCCCAAATATCAAATACACCACAATATATATCTATATTCTTTTATAAATTATACCAAGTTTAAAATTTCTTTCCATAGTATAATACCACTTTGTTGTAAGTGCTAGTGTCGTAAGTCTTATCTTCCCATTTTCTCCTTTTTCATTATCTCTGTCTTCTGTCTATATTATCTTAAAAAAAAAAGTGGTCTAAAGTGCCACATCGGTCAGCTAGTGAGTGAGTCTTTGGTTTATGAGCCTTAATAGTATTTACAAAGGTTAGACCTTTTTGTAAATGCTAGCGTTGTAAGTCTTACTTTCTTACCCCTCCTTTCCTATTTTTTATGTCTTCTGTCTATATTATCTCAAAATAAAAAAAAAAATAAATACGAAAAGCTTTGTTGTTTGTGCCACCTTTTTTCTCAAAGAAGTTCTATAATGTCTACACACTTTTCTTTTCTTTTCTTTTCTTTTCTTTTTTAAAGGGTATAATACCTCAACTAGTAATAATGTTACACATGGCAAAAACTTTGTTTGAAAAACAAACACACACACACAAAGAAAAGAAAAAGAGTTTTAACACAAAGACATACCACAACTTCATTCAAAAGCCAAGATACATGGCAATAACTTTAACATGGGTAACTTCACTTTGAGTAGTAAAACCATGTATATATAAAGTCAAATAAAATAGTATCTACTTCAAATCCATTGGAATATACTGCCTTATCATATGATAAACAATGTGTCTTTTTTTGTCATTTTGTTTTCTCAAAAAAAAAAAAAGTTGTGATTATGAAATTTGAATAATTAGTCACACATGACAATAATTAATCACACTTTTTTTTTTCACTAACATCTCATTTTTAATTGATAATATTGATAATACACTCATTTTTGTTGTGGAATAATCAATTTTAAGTAGAATTTTATTCGTTTTTAATTTTTTGAAAAACTTCTTTATGCAAAACAACTATAACAAGTTTTTTTAGTAAAATTTTGTAAGCAATATATGCATTTAAAAAGAAAAAATTAGTCTCTTTATATAATTAGTGATTTTTTTTATCTCACATGTGAACTTTAGTATGATTATTTGCATTGTAATCTTTTTTGTTTTATTATTTTATTATCTTTTAATTAATTCTTACGAATTTTTTTTTATTTGTGATTTTTTATCTTAATTTTTTTATATTGTAGTAATCAATTTATCAAAAGAGCCTAATTTTTTTTTTATCAATCTCTCTCTCTCCTAAAATAAAAAGTTATAAAAAGATATTTAGTTCAACTAAATATCAAAAAGAAGTTATATTGTGCATTCAACTCTTGCTTTGTCATTTTCACAATATATGAGAAAGATAATACATATAAGATTAATAAATTAATTATTAAAGAGGATGTGGGCATGCTTTCTTCTAGAGCACTAAACAAGTCTAGTTAAGCCGAGTATAAAAAGTCTATGAGTATTCATATTATCAATAAATTATAAATAATAATTTGATATAATATGAACTTATTTACAAACTTACATAATTCAATCTCAAGTATATATAAATATATTTTTAAAACATATATATATATATATATATATATAAAGTAATTAAATTGAGCCTCATATTCACGAATGTTTAAGCTTGGTTCGTTTAATAGACAGACTTAAACTTGAGCTTGAGTTTGAGTTTGACTTATTTGCCGAACAAATGAACATGAATAAGCATTTTATCAAGTCGAGTTTCAATTGTGTCTAAATAGCTTGATTTATTTGTGACCTTAAGTTCTTCCCTATTAAGAAAGGGGGAAAAAAATAGCATTCAAGCCAAGTCCAATAGAACCTTTTTTTTTTTTTTTTTTTTTAATTTAGGGCAAATTACAACTTACCCACTTGTGGTTTGGCTGAAATTTAAGTTCCTACTTGTAATTTAAAATTCTATAATGCAAGTGTTCCAATGGATAGTTTTTTTTATTTTATTTGATCTTCTATTTTTAGTTTTTTTTTTTTTTTTTGAAGGAGAGAGATATAAAAGTGGTGTAAAATTACATATTTAGCTCTGTTTTTAATAGAGATGAATTATAGAAATCTAACTAAACTAACCTCAAATGAATAAAGTGCAAGGGCAGAGCCAGGGGAGGTCGTGGGCCCCCTGGCCCACCCAAATTTTTTTTAAGAAATTTATTTATATGTCATGAGTTTGCTACCTCCAATCATATGCCTACACCCTACACTAAATAACATGAATACAAGGAAACAAAGCTCGAGCATAATTGTTGTTGTGTGAGTTTCAAGATTTTTGTCCTTTTATCAATTTGTTCCCTCCCCTCCATATGGCTGGCCCATCTTAATTTGGTATCCATTTTTTTTCTTGTTCTATTACATGCATGGATTTGCTTTACATGTCTTTTTCATTTATAAAATAATCATTGGGCTATTGTTTTTTTTATGGGAACTTCATTAAATATGGAAGAAAAATAAAATCATTAATAATCTATCAATGTAAAGCTCAATATATATATATATATATATAAATATATATAAAGATAAAATAAAAGAACTATTAAGAAACACAAGTTTTAACCAAAAAGATTGAGAATAATATTATTATTATTATCTGATAAAAATGATAAAAGAATCACAAATTTCTATATAGTAATTTATTCTTCTCTAATAAAATTTGTGTAAGCAATAAAATATAAAGATAATTATATAATAAATTCTAAAGCTCAATATTGTATTCATGTTAAACTATGAATTTTTCAAGTGTATGTAAGTTCACAATTTCCTTTTTAATATATTACAATATTATATTCATATGAGTTTTACTTAAGTTTTCCAACCACTAAAATCTTTTATGAGAATTGTAAATGGAATGTATAAATGAATTCATAGTAAAAAAATAGTATAACAATATACTATTAAATTACAAATAAACAACTTAAATTTTAGCCCAACCATAAACTATATATTATAATTTACTCTTAAATTTATTCTTTCTTTTATTATTTATTAGGAGGGACAGACAAAAGACAAGCAAACATGGAAGCAGTAAATTTTTTTAAATCGAGTGCCTGACACGTGGGGGGTCGGATGCAGTGGGGGCACATGATATTCCATAGGAAGTTGCCACGTGCCTGTTTCATTCATGCACTTGTCCATGTACATGAGTATATCAACACGCCCCGGCAAACGTGGCCCAAGTTTAGGATTAGAAGATTTATTGAATCATTGCATAAATTCTCTGCTTTCCTGCAACGCCCTTGCTTTTCTAATTATGTGGGAGGATGGGCAGGGGCATTACTGTCATTGTATTACAAAGCGACATCTTCATTTTATTTATTTATTTTTTATAATCTTATCAAAGCGACTTCGATCATATGAAGCCAAATTAGTTAGATTTAGCTGATTCTAAAAATAAATTTAAAAAAAGTTAGATTTATCTAAACACCCTTATTTCATTGGTTAACACATTTTGACGTTTATAACTCAAAATTGATGTAAAAAATCTTGTAGTTGAATTGACACATCTCCATGTACAAAGTTTAAAGAGAAATGGTTCAAGTTACGAGATTAACAGCATGTTGTAATTATCTTTATAAAAAAAAAAACTCAAAACTGACATATTTTAGTATTTTTAACAAAAATGTGCATGGTTCAAATTCTCTTTCTCCCCATGACGGCATGACAGTAATTATTGATTTTTATTTTAAAAAATTCACTACAACTTATGGCCCATGTATATATATGCTCACTTCTTGCTACATGATAGTGAAGTTAATCGATGACTAATCCCTAAGCAAATTATAACTAATGCGGTGAAAAGTAAAAACTGAAAAGGATATCTAACATATATGAATCTAAGAATTGTGTCAAAAAATACATACATGAATCTAAGAATTAGGAATGGACAACGTCAGTATTCACTAGCATCAAAGGTCAAGGACATATCACATATCCAGGGTCAAGAGTAAGACCAAGACCAAGTTGATATCCTGGTTGATAGGTCACCAGCCACCGGTCACCAGTCTGAATGCTTGTAATTTAATAGATTTCCCTCAATTAGGGGACTAGATCATTTTCTTCAACATAAAAGTATGGAATTTAAATTCTTTTTTAGTTTACCAAAATATTATTGGTCCAAAGACTCTGGACTAGTGACATTGAACAAGCTGGTTAGAATCTTCTAATAAACAAAGGGATTCCTTTTCAAAAAATAACAAACAAACAAACAAGCAAACAAAGGATTTTAATTTAAAAAAAATACGATGTAAAGTTTCTCTTTTACACCTTCCAATAAGATAACGACTTATCAGTTTTTTAAAATAAAACATTAGTTACTAATACACACAATCTTAACCAAATTTAAAAAACAGTCACAAACACTTTAGGTCAATTTATTTTTTAAATTTTTGTTAAGAAAAGAAAAAAAAAATCAAGAAACTATAAGTATAATAACTATTGTTGGAGAAACTATTGGAAATTCCCTTGGACTAGCCATCAAGAGCAAGAGAAATCATTAAGTCCATCAAGAGAACTGTTGAAGTGGTTCTCTCAACCAATGAAATAATAACACTTATATAAATGTGAGTCAAATTTCTAATCAGCACAAAAATTGAAAATTAAAAATAAATTACAAAATGATGTCACATACATTTGCATGACATCGTTTTATGAGTTAAAAAGATTAGGAGGACTACTTCATTGATTCTTTCGGTAGACCTAATAATTTCTCCCAAAAATAGCCTAAAGCTTCAGATTATTAAATTTAAATTTAAGATATTTTGCAACAATCCTCCTAATTTGCATTGGACACTATGGGTCCGTTAGGATAAAGCTTATTGCTGAAAATTGAAAACACTGAAGTAAAATAATTTTTTAATATATAAAAAACACTGTTCATTCTTAAAATTACTGTTCATGGCCAATGAACAGTGAATAATGCGCATCCCAGCAAAACAAAAAAACAGCTGAAACGCAGACGTGCGCGTTTCAGCTGTATCCAAACTCAGCTTAGATCTTGTTTGATCATGTTATTGGTTTTCATTTTCTTCTTTAAGAAAAATATATCTTCTCTAACGTAAACATAAGTTTGAGGAGAGAGATTTTGCACTATATCCTTATTGAATTTAAAATTCAAAGAAAGCGATGACAATTGCCTATAATTTTTTTTTTTTTTTGGCTACATAAGATGGCTGGATTCTCTTTGAGCACATAGATTTAGGTACGTTTACTCGGCACGTTTGCACCATATCCTTATTGAATTTAAAATTCAAAGAAAGCGATGACAATTGCCTATAATTTTTTTTTTTTTTCTTTTTTTGCTACATAAGATGGGCTGGATTCTCTTTGAGCACATAGATTTAGGTACGTTTACTCGGCACGTTTTCATTAAAAAAATAATAATAATAATAAAAAAAAAGGCATTAAATACAATTTCTTTATTTACATAAATAAAAAGACATATAATCAAAGGAAGAGAAATTACAATAAAATCAAGTTGACCAAGTCTAACGAATAAGACTAATTTTTTTTATAATGATAGATGGCTTGGTTCGTTAGCCCCTAAAGTCCCGGTCAATTAAGAGAACTACACCGAGCTGAATCTGAATATTATTGTTTGACATTATTGAGTTACGATACTCAGATGAACTTGGAATAGCATGTTTTTTCCATTAAGTCAATTGGCATTGTGTCGACATTTTTTTGTTTAGTATTACACCAAGCTGAATCTGAATATTTTGTTTGAGTTTACAAGTTAACTACGTACCACTGTTTCTCATGCTTTTGTATCACTGGTACATGGCGACATGAGATAATATATATATATATATATATATATATCAATTAAGAAAGTCAATTTCATACTAAAAGTAGTACCAGTTTGACCAGTGAAACAATATATTTCGGTACCGGTTAATACTGGTGTACTTTTCGAGTTTATCGTTATTTTTTATATTTATAAATATAAATATAAATATATATATATATATTATAATAAATATAAAAATTTACCATAAAACATTACCTTAATTCAAAACAAATTATTCATGATTTTAGACTTTAGCATCAATTAAAAAAAACACACACACACAATAAAAAAAATAGAAAACTTAATTGTTCATTGCATACTAAAAAAACAAATAATATTAATAAATTAATACAAGTAAGTTATCATTATGTCCTTACAAAAATTTAAAAATTACAAAACTAAAATGTTGGCGTATTTAAACCGGTACCGGCCGGTATTTAAATCGGTACAAAATGTTGGCGTTTCGGTACCGATATATGTACCGGTACGATATCGACCACCTTGATGTCAATTTCTGTTTGGTTAGTTTATTTTTATTTTAATAGAGAATGTACAATTTTTTTAGAGTCTCTCATATTTTAGGATACATTTATACTTTTGTTTAGCTTAGTTTTTAAGCCAAATAAATTAATATAGAAATTGTAAATTACCAATACCATCCTTGTTGTATACCTTTAAATACGGAACTAAACTATGATTTATTTTGTGGCACTTACTTTCCTTGTGATTTTCTTCATAAAGCATTTCCAACAACATCAATTGAAAAAGAATGGGTAATTATCCCACATTGCTTAAGAGAGTGTATTATGTGTAGTATAATTTGCTCTACCCTTCCTTAAAAGTTATCATGACTTTTGAGTAGAGTTGTAGTGTGTCTTTTCCTCTCCCTTGTGTGTGTGCATTTGTTTCTAAAAAAAAAAAAAAAAATTGAAAAAGAATTGAAGAAAAAGACTATTCTACCTTGAAATTTATACCTGGTGAATAGACACAAAACCAAATATGGACACAGTAGATTGAAGGAGAAAGTTTGGGGAAAAATTAAAGAACAATCTTTTCCTTAATTTCTTTTTCAATGAGATTGTTAGCAAATACCCCATCATCAAAATCTGTTTAGAACAACGGAAATATGAGTTTGGCTAATTGGCTCCCCTCTAATATAAAACCCTCCATCCTCTCCTCATTTTAATATAAATGGGTGACACATGGCCAAAAAAACAAACAAAAGGCCAAGGGAGTGTTTGAGAGAGTAGTTTGAATTATGTTGTTTGAGTGTTTTTTGTATACTTGTGGGTGAAAAAGTGTGTGGAAATGTGTGTAATGTTGTTTAAAATGTGTTGAAATATGTTAAAACTATGCTACAAAATGGGCCCTAAAACAATCTCACTTCCTTCTTTCTCAATATGATCTTTCTTTCTCCAACTTCATTACCCTCATTTAAGAGGCATCCATATCAAAACTCATCAAAGAAGAACAAGTTAGTTTTGACCCACAACCTTGCTCACTAAATCACAAACCCTCAACCCAGCTCATACCAAACTCAACACCCATATATCAAATCCAATCCAATTTTTCGCAAACACCGTATCTAAATACAAAAGGAAAAAAAAATGGTCATCAATGACCCATCAACCGACCTAATATGTATAATACACAAAGTAATCAAGAAAGAGCAAAGTGAACACAAAAGACAAATAGAAAATTAAATAACTTGAAACCACAAAATTGTTATCCTTAGACAATATTTGCCCCTATACTATTGTTGCTAAAGGGTTATTACAAATTTATCTCTAAGATACAACCAAGTTTGTTGGTTTCTACAAATAGCAATTTTGGAGAATATCCACAAAATTTCTTGTGTTTCTTTGAAACTAATTTCGAAAGAGAAAAGAATTTCTTATCAAGTGAACACGAACCATTATTTATACGCATAGGGTTATAATCCATCAAAATGCACGAATGAAGAGTTAAAATGTTTTATAAAACCGTTCACAAGGTTTAAAAACCTTTTCAAACGTTCAAAACAATTACTAGAAAAATTCTACAAAAATTCAATTTTTACGAGTCTCGATCGATCGAAAGGAATTGAGCATCAATTGAAGGTTCTTCTTGATTGATCATATAGGAATCAAACAGCAATTGGTAGAGGCAGAAGCTCTAGATCAAATTCCTTGATCACTTCGATCAATCAAGCAAATCTTCAATCAATCAAAAATTCTTGGACTTGAATTTTTCACATAGAAAATTTCAGAACTTGAATTTCCATTTTATCATCTTTATAAATGAATACTCTCCAAACTTAAATATATTTATTATAACCTATTCGTGTATATATTTATATATACAACATGACCTATTTCCGCAAACCCCGAAGAAACCAAACCCATCTAGCTACCCAACCACTGCAAACCTCAATTGATTTTCTTTGCAAAAACCTACCATACATATTATTCATACCACTTTTGGACGTCCTACCCTTCACCACCACAATTCCGTCGTAGGACCTCCATCTCAAGTGCCACCGTCAAATCGAGCCTCAACGCTCTTAGTAGTGAATCCACAGTCGGGTTAATTAGTCCAAATTGTCGCCGATTCCTTTGCCACTACACACTAATTCTTGTGTGTGTCCCTCGTTACCAAATTAAACTACAATGGAAAAACTCGACTTATTGCCGGCAAGTTCTGGTCTCCTTTGATGTTTAGGCGAGGGTGGTGATGTTGTAGAAAGAGACAAAAAGAAAAAAAGAAAGACAAAATTGAGAGAAGGACATGGGCTTTTTTTAGCTTTGGATTATTTTTTTTGCACTCATCTATATTAAAATCGGAGAAAATAAAAAGGTTGCAAACTGGAGGGAAGCTGGACCGTGGAAACCATAAAACAAAACAAACTACAAAAGAGCTAAGTGTCACAAATAAACAATTGGGTAACTCCATGTTCTTATAAAACAAAACAAACTACAAAATAGCTAACTGTCAGAAATAACCAATTGGGTAACCGTAACTCCATGTTCTTAGGACTTTTCTCTAGTTAATTTGTTTATTTTTTTCTTTCTTTCTTGAATGAGATTTTCTCTTAACCGCCTCTATTAGAAAGGACAATTACGTATATCTATTCCACCATATATCATATCCAAGTTAAGGTACACAGAAATACACTTATCCATCTCTAATCCTTGTTTTCTTAATTCTTTGTTGATCAATTCCTTTCTGAATATTGAGTTCCCACTTCCCAAATGAACTAGTACAGCAAATTATCAAACATATTAAAAAAAAAAAAAAAAAAAAAAACCCATTAAAAAAATAATTCAAATCTAACTATGAGATCCCGGTCCAGTGAACACGATTGTGTGTATGCAAAACTATCAGCTTGGACGAGTAAGATGAAATGTTTCTTGCCAACGACAGAGATGTTATTGAGGATGATGGAGTTTTTGGATTAATTGTATATGATTTAATCAATGGCTTTTGTAGGGAGTGATTGCTGGGAAGGAGGAGACATTTTTGATAAGCAAGTATATATATATATTATTATATTATAATAAACCGACTCAACTTCTCCCTTATATATAGAAAAATTAGACAATACATTTGACCCCGACAAAGTTTCTGTGAATGCATCTTGGTAACATATATAGATATTATACCATTAATGCATTTCATTATATTTTCCTAAGAAATACGTATTGCCTAATAATTTATATCTATCAAGTATGAACACAACCATTTCCTCAAAAAAAAAAAAAAAAATGTATGAACACAATCACCTATACTATAATTTAATGAAAGCTTCTTGTGATAGATAATTAGCAACGCTTGAAAGAGGGAACCTTAAAAAGTTGCAGTCCTGTTTTGTTTACTCAAAAAGATTTAAAAAATAATAAAAGAATGGTACTTTTATTAATTAAAAAAAAAAATGAATTTCACAACTGTCACGAGGCTTTTGAGTATTATATACTACATAGTGAAGACCATAACCAAATCATATATACCTATTCTTCTTGTTGCGCCCTGGGGGAGGCAAGAAGTACTATGGAATATGAGGTCATTGAATAATAGTTTTTACTGGATAATATACAAATTCATTACCTTCTTAATTAATTAAAATTTGAGATACAATATATATAGCACAAAATAGTTTCTGTCATGTGTATTAACTAATAGCAAAGCATTGTCCAAATCTTTCAATGCTGCCCTCTGTGGCTCTGTCTGATAGGCTTCCATGAACTGTTGCAGAGAACGAGACAAATTACAATCCGATATGATTGTCTTTTTCTTTTAAAAAAAATGTATTTAGGTGTGAACACTGAGTTTATGGTATTATGATTATCCCCATTAAAAAAAAAAAAGTTTATGGTATTTCAAATGGGTCCACGAGCAATTATTATTATTATTATTATTATTATTATTATTATTATTATTATTATTATTACTGCTACGTTGTTAATACCTATCAATCATCATACACACGACCAATTTTTTTTTTTTTTACTTTTTTTAGGTAGCATTAGTTCACCATATGGTATAGTTTATCTTTTTCTTTTTCTTTTTTCCTTTTCTTTTTCTAACAAGATGGTATAGTTTACCTTGATATAAGTAGGGTTTGGCGGGATGGAAAAATTCCCAACCACCGCCAACATTCCAAACTACCAAACTGTTGGGTTAGTTGAAAATTTGGGTTGCTTCAACTCAAGTTTTAGTTATGTGTTGTCTACTAAATTTCAAACTTTATTTTATCATTTACAAATAAATTTAAAAAGTATTTCCCATAAATCCTATAAACCATTGAAGGACTTGCTACAAAAATATAAACCATTGAAGGAAATCATAGGAAGTGTCCACTTTCCCATAAATCAAACTACACACACATCTTATGATATGTGTGTGTGTATATATATATACTCTCATTTTCTCCACACACACACAAAAAAAAAAAAAAAGAGGAGGTTTTAAGCATATCCATGTCATTATGAATATGTTAAAAAAAATATCACATTTTCCATATTGAAATATGTAGATCATGGAGTTAAAAAATAAATAATAAAAAACTTAAAGTTGATATGAGATATAGATTAACAAGATATGAATATATATTATAGGTGGATTGGGTTGAGTCTTAGCGGTTTAAAAAAACTCAACTGCTATCCAACCCGACCCGCCACTTTTAATAGTTAAACCCACCCAACCTGCTTGAAAATAAATATCATATTAATCTGAGAGTGGGGAAGAGTTGAGCAATTTAAGTAGTTTGGGCCAATTGAGCGGGATATTGCACCAGCCCTAGATAAAAGTGTAACTCTCCACGTCTTCTGTTGTAATGGGGAAGCTTTTGGAAAGAAATTGCCCAATTAAGACCTACTTCTTTTACCTAACTCCCAATCCTCTTACTCGGTTAGGATCTAGAAGAAGACCCGTGTTTGACATTGTGTCTAGTGTTTCCATTAAGGTTTGACATAATTGACTGGTTCAGTTGTCCTAAGTCCAAAAGAAGAGAGAGAGAGAGAGAGAGAGCTGTTTAACAGCTAAATTTGTCCTGTTAATGTACTTGGTACGTATGATATGGTATTATTCATCATATTTCTTATCTTTGATATACCTTTTAATACTAATTCTTGCACTATAAAAGATTTGATTACCTTCGTTATGCAAGATTTGATTACCTTTCGTTATGCAAGATTTGATTACCTTGGTTATGCAAGTAGTGTTAGTGAGTTGTAACAATAATCCATTATTTTAATGGACTACTTACAACCTAACCCACTTGGTTAAACAACTGGTGGGACGATTGGATTCGATGCTATAATACGATTGAGAGGTCTTTCAGACTCTCTTGACTGAAATAGTGGGGTGGGGAAGGTATAGAAATATATTCTTGACTTTTGTTCAAAATATATATATATATGTATATATTTTCTGTTCAAACGTTGAATCTTTGAATTTAGAACAATTTGTCCACTTTGAATGTTCTTCAGGCAATCCACAAATTGGTGATGACCAGCCCTTCAAAGTTCAATTCCACTTTATTTTGACTAGGAAAAGAAGTTTGAACAAGAGGCAATTGAGAAGCAACACTAGCTAGGTCTTACATGTGAATCTGTTGACATTGAACTATTCCACATCACTGTTCCATATCCTATCTGCCATATCTGTCAGAAAAGTTTTGCCAAGAATTGTTGAAAATTTTCTGTATAAAAATGTCAACTAGAGCGTTTTGAACACGTAAAGAAACTGGTATGAAGTTTGAACCAATTATTTTCTCAGGAAATCTAATACATGACCATGTAAATAACAACTGAACAATTTTGCATTTAGTCAACACAAGTGGAAGAATAAACTAAAATTGAGCATGACCAGAAAAAGAAGGAAATCTATCAGAGACAGACTGCTACTTTAATTAAGGGAGAACCCACTTTGTATATATCGGAGTTCTATTCCAGATTCTGATGGCATAACCAAAGTGCAACCAACTGGATAATTAAACAATAAATTAAGAACAATCTTTGATCTTATATTCCAACTTCCTCTGTGAAGATTTGATTCGGTATGCAATTTAGTTTTTATAATTTTAATTCTTCTGCAACTTGCTTTGCCTGCTTAATATTCACCACCAATGCACAAGATTAATTTAGTTTCTTTTCCCTTAAAAAAAGAAGAAAAAGCAAATCCTCTTTAATGTTTGCTTTATCAATAGCCATTACAATTGGTTGGTACTCAAAACTCAATTCTGGTTCCACACAGATTTCCTCGAACACAGCATATGCCACTTAAAAAAATATGTAGAGTAATGCCTTTAACAGTAGTATATAATGATACCCACATGAATAATATGATACTATATTGTGCAAATAATCTAATTAGCCAAATATTTAATTCTAAGGTTTTAATCTACGTCAAGTATACTGTCATGGTTAATGAGGATTAAAGATGCTAGTCTTTGTTTAAAAAAAAAAAATGATGCTAGTCTTTGTCGCATTGGAATCATATCTTAGTTTCATTGTACTCAATGATTCTGTTATGTTTGTGTAATAACTTGTTTGTCAAGAAACTATTTGTTTTTGCCAGTTTAATTAATATTAAGCTACTTAATTATCCAACTTTCCATTTTGATGATGTGGGAAAGAAAAGATTTAATTTGGGCACGAGGACAGCACATTGTTTATCAAGACAAGGAACATATTTCAACGGACTAATGCTAGTAATATAACGTTTTTTTTTATATAATTTTTTTTCATAATTGCTAAGATGACTTGTTTTGATTATGACAATGTCACTTTCATTGGTTGTTTTGCACTAGCATACTTTTTTTTATACACTAATCACAACCATTCAAGTTAGCAATTGTGAAAATATTGTGTCCTTAAACTTATTGTGTATATCATTGGCATAGTTTACCCCCAAACTACTAGGTGGCAATTCAAATTATTATACACGTCTTTTAGTTACATGACATATTTAATGACTCGTGTAATTTAATACATGCGGACATAAATGGTTTTATAAATTGTCAAATAATGAATTGGACCTTTAAGGAAATTACTTCAAACCAATTTGAAGGAAAGCTTTGTCTATATATTATAATATAACTCTTTAATTTTTTTTTTTTTTTTTTTGAGAAGAACTCTTTGATATTTAATGTTAACTTTTCTCTCAAATTTTTTTTCCCATACTTCCAAAAATAATTCTAGTTCCATTAATAGGAACTACTTGGCCGTTACAACTTGGTAATGTTATATATATACACACACACACACACACACAATTTTCTTAATTTTAAAAAAAGAAGAATTCAAAAGAGGCTAGTCATTAATTACCTTAAACTAGCCTAGAAATCTTATAAATTGATAGTATGGTGGATTAAACTTGGAATCTTTAAGTTTACGTTAGGCCTCGCATTAATGAACCCATTGCCTCGGTACCAAAATAGACCAAGGGTGAATTATGATAATTGAAAGTTGATAGATTTTTATTTCTATGTTTTGAATTATTTAATTGTTAATCCCTTTGTACCATATTGTTGGCTATGCAATCTATTCTATTCGGGATGTCCGGTAATATGATTGTGTTTAAAAGTCAATAAACACAATATTGATAATGTTTTCATTTATCTTCTACATTATTTAAAACAATTAATACCCTTCTTTCATTAATTTTTAAATTAAATCACATCCAATTAACTCAAGTAGCAAAATATTTTGTTGTCGAATAACAATCTCGGTTTGAATTTCATCTATTCGAAAACAAATTAATGTGAGGTTTAAGTGATAGTCCAATATGATAATAATATCCTATGTGGCTTATTTATAGTTGGAACCCACCTTCCACCTCCCCCACTATCTACTTATAAAAAAAAAAATTTAATCTCATTATCTAATGATAAAGAACATTTATTTTAGAGTGAAACTGTAAGTTTTATCATATCTATCAAATATCGTATTTTTCTTTGAAAGACAAAGCATTAAAAATGATATTCTTCTAAATAGTTTTTTAAGTTTAGTAACAGTTTTTGTTTTATATTTTCAAAAACTTGCTTTTGGGAATATAAAAAAAAAAAAAAACAATTTTCTTGTATTTTTAAAATCAAAAACATATTTAGTTAGTTGAAATTAAAAAAAAAAATAGTTTTTTGAAAAAAAAAAAGTGAAGAAAAAAATAGAAAATACTATAATATGTTGTTACTAGGATTTGAACTCTAATATTAATTCATTGAATGAGAGAAATTCATTAAATTAAATGTGTGTTATCATTGACTTTTAAAAATTAGAAATTACAAATAGTCTTTTGCATGTTTTCAGTTTTTTTTTACAAATTGTGTTTTGAGAAAATTTTTTGTTTTTTATCTATTTCGGATTGCTAAACAAGTTTTTTAGTCTCGAAAGTAGAAAATTGTTTTTAGAAACAAAAAATAAAGGGGAAAAAAAAAACAGTTAATGTAGGATTCATATTTAATACTATTTCTCTTCTAATTGCTATAAAGAAAATTTGAATGGTACACAACTTTAAGAAATACACCCCAATCCACTGCGTTAATCATGCTCACAAAAGAATGCACAAGCACAAGTTATGGTCAGGCCCTACTGACAAATAGAAATGTAATTTTTTGTTTCCTGTCAAATATCATTTGCAGTTACTAATTAATAGGGTATTATCATTAGATACTACTCCTTTGTCCTTACAGCGTACTTCAAATTATTAATTAGCACGACATTTTCTTCATGGCCTATTATCACCCAGTTTATATTTCTCTGTTTTTGTGTAACCAATCAAATGAATCAACTTCTTCGCTCAAGTTATATATAACTTGCAGATGAGTTGAGGGAAATATAATATATCGCGTAAAAAGGCAGTGCACTTTCTATAGAAAGAAAAATCTAAGTATCAGCTAATCTCCATCGTTGACTATAATTTTTCCCCATAGTGACCTATCTAGTATATGAAAATGAATATATCCACAATGACCTAGTTTATATTAACATGAAATATATATTTACTTCGTTTCGCGCATATGCAAAACACACATTTTGCTTCACAAGAACACACGCCAAGAACAAAAATTGCAGTATTAAAATATTAGATGGAAAAGGTCAACTTTGACACTATAATTAGCATTATTTCATTAGAGGTTTCTTCAAATGAGCCTCTAAGTAGATATATATACCAATCAAAAAAAAAAAAAAACCCTACTTATATATATTTTATAAAAGAGCACACTATCATTTGTCACAACTAAACTCTTTATTTAGATGTTGTAAAATTCAATATACACATTAAATTAATATTTACTCCCCAATAAAATAATATATTTCCTTAATCTGTTGTGCATCAACGACAAGAGAATACAACATACATATACTCAACGCCGCCGATCAACAACAGCAACTACATCAACAGCAACACCAACAATACCAGCAAATTTTGTCCAAAATCTAAAAACCTAAAAATAAACTATAAAAAAAAATAAAATTATTAATTATTGTTGTTTAGTTGTTTTACCCAAATTCAAACAACGATAATTGGTTAGATCGGTTTCATTGAGATCGACGGCGAGCATTTAGGCGGCGAGATCGACGGCGATGCATTAGGCGGCGAGACTGGAATTAGTGAGGCGGCGAATAAACTATATCGCAGGGAGGAGTTGAATTCGGCGATACTCTTTAATTTGTTAAATTGTTTAGCCCCATGAGATTATCGAAAAAAGACCGAGATCGACGGCACATGGTAGACCGAGAACGGCGTTATCAATCGGAAACCGAGAACGGCGAGCATGGAGACGGAGACCGAAACGGCGAGATGGAGACCGAGAACGGCGATACGGACACCAAGAACGGCGAGACGGAGACCAAGAACGGCGAATTCGGAAAGACCGAAAAAAAAAAAAAAGTATTAAAATTGGGTTTGAATCTGAAGAGCTGGGAAGATTTTATTGGGTTATTTTATCTAAAGAGAGATTCTTTCATTTTGATCTGAAGAGTTGAGAGAGAGAGAGAGAGAGAGACGAGATTGTGAGAGAGCCAGAGAAAAAAAACCGGATTAAAGAAGTCTGAAGAGAGGAAGAGACAAATAAAATACATTAAAATTTTTATTAACGGAGCGATCGGGCGACGAGCGACGGCAAATTTCCACGATGTGCTCTGGAGTCTGGACTGCAACTTGCCGATTTTTGCTCATTTGCCCCATCTGATAAATGGGGCTTTTATGGGTTTGGTGTGGTAAATGTGGCAAATATTTGACATTTGCCACATTTACCACAGCTGCAACAGATGCTCTTAGAGGTTTCTTCAAATGAGCCTCTAAGTAGATATATATACCAATCAAAAAAAAAAAAAAAAAGTAGATATATATAATTGAGTGCTATAAAAGAGCATAAGCATTGCTATCTCATGTTGTCAAAACTGAACCGTACGTAATTTAGTATCCAATAAAAGTTCAATATATTCCCATTATTGAAAACTAAGACTTAAACAAAAATAAAAGTAGTTCCTTATTGTTATGCTTCAAGGGGAACAAGAGAATACGAATACATACATATACTTCCTCCATTATTGTTACGTCATAATCGTGACATTATCGACTACGACTAGCAAACGGTACATATGGTTTCTAAAGTACAAAATGTCCACGACCACAAAGTGAAGGAGTCTGCCAAAAATGCCTGTGAATTTGGATTTATAAATGTATAGAACCAAGCATATGCCACACTTAGATACTTTTAAGTTACAACTTACAAGCAATACTAAGTTTTAAAATTCAATAAAATTAAAAATTAATCAAATGGAATGATCTTGATCCTATATAGCTTATCCTAGTGGATATATAATGTCATCACACATTATTGCATAAAAAAAATTAAAAAAAGGCATCACACGTTAGATGTCACGATGTGCTTATATTGTTGTTGTAGAGAAGTAGAAGACATCATTTTGCAGCTTGCACACAAATTGTTATAGAAGGAAGACATTCCCAAAACTTTTTAAATTGGCGTAGTGCCTCTTGGGTTTATCTGAAGTTTAGTGATTAATTTAATACTCTCAATTTGTTTGTCCTATTTGAAAAGTTAAATTTTTTAAGGGAACATTATTTATTGTTTTGTCTGTCTTATAACAATGTATAAGTTTATAAAAATATCCTTAAATAAATTTATCAATTTTTTTTTAAAAGAGTTATTCTTAATGAGGCAAAAAAAAAGGTGCTCCAATTAAATTGATTTTTTAAATATTTGTTAGTTTTCTTTTCAAATAGTTTTAAAATTAAAGCAGGTGTATAATAAGAACATTAGTAAATTAATGACTTTTACTTTTAGAAATAAGACAATATTTTGGGACATCCCAAAATGGAATAAAGGACAAACAAACTGGGACGGATGTAGTAGATCGTTAGAAAAAACCAGAGAGAGAGAGAGATAGGTTATACATGACAATTGGGATGGGAAGCACGAGAAGGCTAAGCCGACAGTTGGGATGGGAAGCACGAGAAGGCCTAGCCAACAATGACCAATTGTCCATTCGAAGGTTTCAAGATTTTTTTTATATAGTAATAATGTATTTTTTTAATGAGAAAGATGTATTATTATTTTTATATTAGTAATAATGTATTTTTAAATGAAAAAATATATTATTGTTTTTATAATAGTAAAAATGTATTTTTTAATAAAAAAATGTATTATTATTTTTATAATAGTAATAAGCCGTTGTTGTTGTCGTCGTCTGTATTTATACTACTATTCAATGGGCATTCCCTATTTAGAATAGATATTTTGTTATTTCAAAAATAACCTTCTACTCTTAAGTTTAAGTAGAAATAAAATTAAAGAATAATTTAATAAAAATACATCTTTAACTTTCATGTACAACATTGCCTACAAAATATGATCACTTTCCAGTTAGTTTTCAAATTCAATCTAAACTTCAATTTTATTAGGTCAACTTTTGTTTCTGTTTTTGGTTTTGTTTTTGTTTTTTTTGTTTTTTTTTTTTTTTTTTTTTTTTTTTTTTTTTTGCAATTTGTTTGGTAGAGGATTCCTTTACTAATAGCCCACTAACCACAATTATCTTCTAAACTCAAGCTATCAATCACGTTTTTTTTTTTTTTTTAAATAAAAAATCCCCCCACATTGCTTTCTATGAAATTTTTACTAATTACCCTTTTTTAGGAGACACTATCTCTAATTTAGATATTCTCACACAATTTCTATATATATACCACATCTCTTTTTCCTAAAAACAAGCACACACAATTTTAATTAAAAAATCTCATACGCATTTTTTCAATTTCTCTGCACAAGCTTTTATATTGACTCTCCTGCTCCGTTTGTTTCAATAGAAGACTTTGTGTAAAAATAGTTTTCCATGTTTTCTAGTGTTTGGTAACATAAAAAAAGATAAGTCAAAAGAAAACTATCTTTGGTCAACATAAAAAGTATGACTTATTTTTAGAGATTGTTTTCAATTAAATTTTTTTGGAAAACAACTATATCTCACAGCAAGCTAAATAAGGGAAGTTAGGAGGTTATTTTTCAACTCATTTAAAGTTGCTACTAAACATTAGAAAATGAGATAGTTTATAGAAAATACTTTTTGAAAAATGACTTATTTTTTAAAAAACGTCATTACTGAAACAAACAGAGCATCCATTCATTCCCAATCTCATTTCTCTCTATTGCCAAAACCATGTTCTAAAACTTCTCTGGTTGAATTGATCAAATCATGGAACCAAACCAAAGATCATGATTTATTAAATTATTAGTAGTTTAGTACCGATTGATGGATGGGAAGAAGAAATAGTTTCTTTTGGCGTTTGTTAGTACCACAAAAGGAATCAAATTTCGTCTTTGGTTTTTTTCTTTGTGCCATTTATTTCACTGGGTTTACAATACTGATTGTCATATTTAGTTTATTGTATTAACAATTAGGGATTTTGCGTTGTCATTGGAGTCCAAAATGCTATATGGGAGTAAAGATGAGACTTTGAGGGTTTGGGGTACGTCGGGGTAGGTTGTTATCTTCTTTTTATTTTGTTTTATTTTTATTTTTTTATTATATTTCATTTTATTACTTGATTTGGTTTGAAAGTGTATATTTCTTCTTTAAATTGACGATTCTAAAGTCAAATGTAAAAAATGAATCAATGGTCAATTTGGGTAGAAGTCAAACTATGGAAGAGTGTTATTTTTGCAATCAATGGTTAATATGGATTTTGCACTGAGATAAAAGAAATGAATGAATGAAAAATTATAACACCGAACCCAAAATAAGTAAATAAAAATCTTATCGCATGCGTAAAGCGCGCATGATAAAGCTAGTTATTATTATTATTATTATTATTATTATTATTTGCTAAGACATTATTTTTATTCTTTATTTTTCATCTACATCAAATTCTTTATTCTAAAATCTATTTCATTTAAATGATTAACTAAATCAGATTCCCCAAATATAAGTAACCACTGTAGCTTAAATGAGTCTGGGTAAGCTAATGTGGAAGGTTTTTGGATGTTTGGTTACCTATATTAACCATTTTTACCATTTTAGGTCATCTACTACCAATTCTTTAAACATAAGGTATTATCCATTGGCAACATTGAAAACCCAAAAAACATGCCGCGTGCGCATACACACACATATAATTTTAATCTTGTTTACACATTATATTTGTAATTTTTTGGGATAATTACAGATTACCCCCCTGTGGTTTAGTCCGAGTTTAACTTACCCACCCGTTGTTTCATTTTTAACACTGTATCCACCTGTGCTTCACTCCGTTACTACTCCGTAACCCACCTCCTTTACAGACGTTACTCTAACACATTTTTTTATCAAAAACAAAACCCAAAACAGATCAAACACTCCTCTCTCCCAAAACACACTCCCATCCACATGAGGTATATCTACTAATTTGCTTGAAAATCATGAGTACATACAATATGAACATCTTAACATATCAATAATTATGATAAAGTCAAGAACATCTGAACTGAAAGATGTACCACAGAATCAGCAACTTGCGCAACAACAAAAAGGAAAAAAGATGTCACTAGCCATCGTGAAAGATGGGTTAATGCTCTCAGCATTGAGATTTTTTTTTTTTTTTTTTTTTGGTGGGTTTGTTGTTTTCCTTTGAAACTTGGGGTTCTTCAAAAAGACCTGGGGTTTGTTGACAAAAACTATGGTTAAGGAAAAGAAAATTGCAAATCTTAATTCTTAAAACTGGGTTTATAAACTAAAAAGACCCACTTTCTGAATCTTCAAGCTAAAAAAAGAAAGTGGGAAATTGGAAACTGAGCTTTCAAAACATCCATTCAAATTCCAAAATTTTCCCAGAAACCAATCAAAAAATAAGAAAATTGGAACTAAGATGTTAACTCTTCCATTCTACTCTGTAATTTGGTTGCCAAGAGAAATTGGTAGGAAAAGGAAAGAAAAAAAAAAGAAAAAAGAAAAAAAAAACTTGAAAGTGAATTTTTAACCACAAAGAAGAAAGATTATTTCTTTATTAAAACAACATTAAAACTGGTTTTTCCGTTGATCTTCTCAAGGTTTCTGAGCAAACAAACAAAGAAAAAAAAATTAAAAAGGAAAATTTGAGAACCAAGAAAACGTACTTGGTTTCTGTGAATTGCACTGGCTGATTCCCCAAACATGGCTTCTCTGAGAGAGAGAGAGAGAGAGAGAGAGAGAGAGAGAGAGAGAGAGAGAGAGAGAGAGAGAGAGAGAGAGAGAGAGAGAGAGAGAGAGAGAGAGAGAGAGAGAGAGAGAGAGAGAGAGGATAAAAGATTATGTATAAACGAATCCAAGAGGCAAAAGGAATATATGAATGGTAGCCCTGGGATTTTTTTTTTTTTTTTTTTTTTGGTTTTGCAAGCTAGCTTTCATGATGAAGGTGATTATGGTTTTCTTCGTGTGTTCTAGGTTTGAAAAAACTTTAATTTGAGCCATGTTTTAAGAGATGTATATTCCTGGGTTTAAAATAGCCCATTTTGATCTTATTTTCTTTTGCTTTTTTTGTTTTTCTTGTTTTGGGATGAGAGAGACATAAAATGAGAGTAAAAGGACTTATTTACCCCTCTTTTTTAACAGAGGTGAGTAACAGAGATTAAACGAAAGTAACCTCAGGTGGGTAAAACGTAAAAAATGAAACCATGAGTGAGTAAGTTAAATTCGGGCTAAACCACATGTGAATAATATGTAATTATCCCTAATTTTTTTTTTTTTATTTACATGTTTTATTACTATCCCTTAAAACATTTGATTTACCTCACCTTTAGGACTCTCACAACTTCCTAATCCATTTTTCTTTCATTTCTACCTCAATATTATCAAAACTACCCAATTAAGAATTATCAAATACCTCAAACTCACCTTGCTCCTGCCCTAACATGCTCTCGCCTCATTGCCATCTCTAACTAACATTCAAATTTTTTTGGATGAAAAAAAGTGCGATGCTTCGCTATTTTGGTGATTGAATCATGCAAATTGAAAAAGCTCTAAAAATCATTATATATATATATATATATATATATATATATAATACCTGGATATATATAGTTTGATTTGTAAATGCAATTCGACTAAAATCGGACTACCAAAAGATTTCCTTTATTGTGTTTAGTGTCAACATGCGTGTTTCCTCTGCGAAAAAGCTTATTCAAACAAGCTCATTACCAAAAATAAATACATAAAGAATGAGATCCAAGTTAGTCACCACTGCTAGTTAAAGTATAGGTACGCTATTCTTTTGGGCCCCCCCCCCCCCCCTTTTTTTTTTTGTTTCCTTTCATTTTGGTTAAGTGCATCTCTCCTAGTCTTCTCCCATTCAATCTTACCCCCAAGTAGAACTCCAAAAAATAATTTTTAAAATACTAATTAATTAGATAAGAACTTATTCTTGACAACAGAAAATTAGCTAGACAAAGTTGTCCCGAAAGTCAATTCAGAAACGAAGGATATCAACTTGGATTGTCATTAATTAATTAGCTTAATTTTAATTGAGGTTTGTTAGGATGTTTAAGTCTTATTAGCTAGACTCTAGGCTGTGCCATCTTTTACTCTAATATCCTATAGTGGAGTGAATTTGAAGGTTGCCCTAGACACCCATTTAACTAAAAGAAAAAGTTCAAACGGACTCAGTAATTTTGTTTATTTTTCTTTCAATTTTTTTATAAATCAATATGTGGCTGTCACTCTTCCCAATTTGTCAACTTCATATTGGTTTATAATAAAACAATCCCCAAGTTTATTGTCATTATAAGTTGTATGAAAAAAACTTAAAATATAAAAGAAAGCACCGGTCACCATAAAAGACTTGACGGTAGGAGGAGAATATAGACAGTCGCAAAGCAAAAAAAAAATATATCTATTAGAAACTTCTCAAACAACCAAAATCGCTAAAAATAAAATTAAATGTGGCCATTTGGCTTACTTCAAGGGTGCAAGAGCATCTAGCTGGATGACCACATCTACATTTGCCTTCAAATGTTTCTTTAATTCAATCATAACTTTGACATTGAGCATGACTACGTACCATGCGGTGGATATAGGTTTTTAAAGTACAATCTGTATGACCGATGACTAGAAGATGTGTTGGATTCATAGTCATATACCAAGTATATGCTTCATGTTAATTCAGCAAACAAAAGAAAAAAAGAAAGTATATGCTTTATGTTGCCATCAAGAAGTAACTAGAAAACATTTTTGGTAGAACCAAGAAAATCCATAATCAAATGAAGAAATTTGCAACCGTTTTGTTAGTTCTTACTTGCAAGAGAATTGCAATTTACTAGGGAAGGTTGGCATCGTGGATATTCTTTAGCAATCATGCTGATCCGTTTGTAATGGATTTTGAATTGTAAGCAACAAAATACTTTCAAGCATTTAAAAATTGTAAGTTTTGATTTCGAGGAGCACTGAGAAACCCAAAATTTTAATTATTGAACCTCAAAAGTGGTGTCCTCTTTCACTTTAGCATTATAAGCTTGCCCATCTGGGATTTTATTGATTTTATTGTTAAACCCTTATTAAGGAGATGCCAAAATTTTGGCTAAAAACCGAATGCAAATTATTTGTCCCACTTTTTAAATTTCACTTTAAAATGGAGCAGTTACGTTATAAGTTCATGTTTCTATTTTTTAAAATTTTAGTTTTTTTATAAGAAAATTCAAATAAATACATGATAAGTTATAATTGGGAGAGAATAGAGTGGAATACAAAAACTGGGACAAATTATCTGTATTCCTCAAAACCGAATACAAATCCTAGGTACCACTTTTTGTGTTCTACCTTATATATCACCAATCATGTTATGTTATGTGTTTAATGTTTTTTTTTTTTTTTTCATTTTAAACTTTGGTTATTTTATAATGAAAATGAAACAATTACATGGCAAGTTGGGATTGGTGGAACATAAAATAAATACAGAAAATGGTAAGAAGGATTTTCATTCCTCAAAACTCATTTCAGTGTTGATTCCCTAAGATCTAATTATTAGTTTATTACTAAACTTATAAATTTACACCAACCTGCTTTCTAAAAGAAGAAAAGAAGTTTTACACCAAAATATATAGGGAAAAAAACCCTTTAAATTTATTATTTCAAAAAGAAAGAAGGAGATTTTGGGACTCTTGGGCTCAAATCCTTATTGAAATATGTTAATGAAGCATGTAAATGGTGGTCAACCTATGTTAGGACGGATTTGGGTGTATAATACCTTCATAAACTCATACCCAAGCTCCGAACACAATATTTAGTGTGTTAGGCACGTGCATAAGGGTCAAAATTGGTTATTGAATCTAAACTAGGTTTCAATTCTCATTCTCCACCTTAGCCCACATGGTTAGTAGTGTACTCCCAAGCCCGTGTCTATGATGGGCCCACACTAGGCAATGCCATCGCAGGGCGCTTAGATTGTATTAAGATCTAACATTACTAAATAAATATTTTTTTTAAATCCCAATTTAATGTTATTGCCTTAGACCTTAAATTGTATTGAGTCAACCCTAATTATGACCCCATTGTGGGAAAAATATTCAAGCACCATAGTTAGGTCCCCAAAATAGTAATAAATATATTCTTGCACTTAATAATGTTTGTGTCTATTTTACTTCCTTAATCAAAAAGAGAAAATATCAAGGTTTGCAAGGTGCCGTGGATATAGGTTTTTAAAGTACAATCTGCATGACCCCATGACCAGAAGCTGTGTAGGATCCATAGTCATATACCAAGTATATGCTCTATGTTGCCATCAAGAAGTAACTAGAAAACATTTTTTGTAGAACCAAGAAAATCCATAATCAGATGAAGAAATTTGCAACCTTTTTGTTAGTTCTTACTTGCAAGAGAATTAAAATGTACTAGGGAAAGCTAGAATCATGGATAATCTTTAGCAATCATGCTTGTCTGGTTGTAATGGATTTTGAATGGTAAGCAACAAAATACTTTCAAGCTTTTCTCAAAAAAAAAAAAAAATACTTTCAAGCATTTAAAAATTGTAAGTTTCGTTTTCGAGGAGCACTGAGAAACCCAAAATTTTGATTATTGAACCTCCAGAGTGGTGTCCTCTCACACTTTAACATTACAAGCGGGCCCATCTGAGATTTTATTGATTTTATTGATAAACCAGAGCAATAGCATTCGAGGATGTTAATAAAAAAATAATAATAAAAAAAAAAACCTTTATCTTACGTAAGGATGACAATTTGTATTTGTGTGTTAGATTCGTATCATGTCGTATCGACTCATAAATATTTGATTATATAAGTCAATACTAACCCGATGTGTTTATTAAATGAGTCAAACTTTCTCAACCCTAACACAATCCATTAATTAATTAAACGGGTCAATCATTTCGACCTGTTTATTAAATTTTATCAAAATAAATTAAAAAAATTTAGAATTAATCAAATTGAATTATAAAAAACCAAAAAATTAAATATTTTTAATATAAAATTCAGAACTAATAAGTAATAGCATCACAAATAATCATTCAAAACTAAAACATATCTCAATATCACAAATAATCAATTATAATATGTCAAAAAATGACATTTAATTAAACAAGTCAAACGGGTTCTATAGATTGGACACTAACTCAATTAATTTTTTAAACGGATCAATCATGTCAACCCAAATATGACACTAACTCATTAAGCCTTAACTCATAACCTGCTAATTTTGTGTTATGTCGTGTCGGGTTCGCAGGTTTTGTCCAATTTTGCCAACCCTAATTTTACATCCTCAAATACCACTTTATCATTTTTACAATCTCATTTTCCAACTCACCCAACATCTCAACTTCTATTTTTACATACAACTCATTAAAATAATATAAACCATCTCATCAAATAACAATATATATATATATATAGAGAGAGAGAGAGAGAGAGAGAGAGAGAGAGAGAGAGAGATTGAATAAAATATATTATTTTAGTTTACAAACTCATGATTAGTAAGTTCTAAATATAAGAACTTACTATTCAAAGGTTGCAAAAAAATTTAGGTATACATTTCTAGATAGAACTTTTTTTTAGATGGTTAGTGGGTATTTTAGCAACTTGGGGGTTTTTACACCTCCAAATGCTAATGCTCTTATTAAGGAGATGCCACAATTTTGGTGTAAAGCCAAATGCAAATTATTTGTCCCACTTTTTAGGTTTCACTTTAAAATCTAGCAATCATAAGTTCATGTGTCTATTTTTTAAAATTTTAGTTATTTTATTAGAAATTTTAAATAATTACATGATAAGTTATGATTGGGAGAGAATATAATGTAATACAAAAAATGGGACAAATGATTTGTATTCCTCAAAACCGAATACAAATCCTATGTACCACTTTGTGTGTTCTACATTATATTTCACCAATCATGTTATGTTATGTGTTTAATTTTTTTTTTTTTTTTTCATTTTAAGATTTGGTTATTTTATAAGGAAAATAAAACAATTACGTGGCAAGTTGGGATTAGTGAAACATAAAATCAACACAAAAAATGGTAAGAAGTATTTTCCTTCCTCAAAACTCATTTCAGCGTTGATTCCTTAAGATCTAATTATTAGTCTATTACTAAACTTATAAATTTACACCAAACTGCTTTATAAAAGAAGAAAAAAGTTTTACACCAAAATATATAGGGAAAAAAAACCTTTAAATTTATCATTTCAAAGGAGCTCTTTGGCTCAGATCCTTATTGGAATATGTTAATGAAGCATGTAAATGGTGGTCAACCTATGTTAGGATGGATTTGGGTGTATAATACCTTCCTAAACTCATACCCAAACTCCGAACACAATATTTAGTGTGTTAGATGATAGGTCAAAAATATATTAACCCCTTGAGGTGAATTAATTGATTAATTAGCCAAATTTAATTAATTAATCAATTTAATATGCAAACGCGCGGTAGCACAAACAAATCACCAATAAACTAAATGCAGCAGAAATTAAATTTGACACGGTAATTTGTTTACGAATAGGGAAAACCTCCAAGGCAAAAATCCCACCGGGTGATTTTAAGTTCACCACTCCTGAGAACCCAATATTATCAAAACAAGCAGCTACAAGTAAAAGAATCACAGTACCTTATACCAACCTACAGTTGAACCCTTACTCCAATACCCAATTAGACTTATTCTATAGTAACAATCTCTTCCTTGTATTGCACGACTCCTAGTACATGACTAACTAATTGTGCGGATCTTAGTACGCGACTTCAATCACCAACTTGAGGAAGATGTTGGCTGCGAAGTTCTTCTTCTCTTTAACAGATGAAGATCATGAAGTTGCTTGGTCACAAAACCTTACGGTGTACAAACACAACAACTTCTTCAAGAACTAGGGCAAAACTAGGTTTCCAGTCACACTTGTGGAATTATGCTTTTGTGCAATTGTGCTCTCATCTGTGTTACTTGATACGACCCATAAATAATCTTTATATATGTTTAGGGTTGTGAGAAAAGAAAACTCAAATACATGATCACAGATTGGAGTCAAAACAGATCTGAAATTCTGTCTTTCATAAACCTCTACAGATGCCTATCAGTCAAGCTGTTGTCGAGCCATAGGCTTCAACAACTTTATAGGTCTCAATAAATGCTAACTGTCAGGCTAGCTTTTGAGCTTTAATGAACAGCACTTTCTCAGCTTGAATTTTGGACAAACTTGCATAGTTTCAATACTTGAAATTGAAATTTTGTTCCTTAAAGTATTAAACACATCCTAGATCTACCCAATTACAAGTAAAGTGCGTTTTATGAAAAGATTAGTCAATTACATAAAATGTTGACATATGTTTCTAACAACCAATCACATATGTCCTAACAATCTACCCCTTTGGCAATCCATAACAAAACCATAACAAACAAATGAACGTATGAGAGAAGTCATTGATCACTCAACTCATATCACTTGTTAAGTACAATAAAATCTATCTTAACACAAACTCTTGAAAACTTTGCAAGAAGAGAGTTTATGACAAGTAGACTTTGACAACCTGTATTTCTGAAACACTTTAAACAAAACTCATCAAGGCATCTTTGTGTGAAGCAGAAATAAAATATTGCATACAATTAAAGAAACGTGTGTATAAAGAGAGAAAAAAAACAACACATGTAGAGATAGGTAAAGAAAACATACATCATCACATATATATCAAAGATAAGCATAATGTATGTGAACATGGTCACAAGACCTAAGGTACAAGAACAATGTATCTCTAAAAGAAAGAAAAGAAAAAGATATAAGTAATCCTTACTACATCCCTCAAGATATCAACACTCCCCCTAACAAAAATCTCCTATATACTAACCCTCCTCCTAAGCATGACTACTCTCATAACCAAAATTACTTCTCCTTTTTGTCACGAGTGACAAAAGATAAGAATTTCAAGTAGACATCTCGTCAGAGCTGGAAAAGCTAGCATCTCCATCCTCATCATCATCATCATCGTAGTCGTTGGAACCATCATCATCAGATGCCTCAGAAGGAGAAGAGAGAGACTCCACAAAGCCACCAAGGCGAGCCTGCCATCTAGAAATACGGTCAATACGGGTGTTCACCTGATACAACTCAGTAGAAAGTGTATCAAGGCAAGAATCCATACGTTAAAGCTGCGCCGTGATCGCATCCAAAGTCACACGTCCCGTTGAAGTAGAGGGAGTGGAGGTGGATGGAGTTGAAGGAGTGGGAGGAGATGCTGAACTGGACTGTCTCAATCAAAACTAAGCCTCTCTCTGTTCAACGGTAGCGTAGTCAATGGCACACATAACAGAGAAGTGGTCGAACGAGGGAAAAGGAACAGAAAAATGGCATAAAATCCGTATAATAGTTGAAGGAAAGATGAGCTTATCACGAATCTCCATATCCCTATACACATCTATAATAGAAATAATGAAATGTGAAGGAAAATCTATAGTGAGATCCTCAAGAAGGGAAAGCAAAAATTGAGCACGGGGTTCTGTGATAGAGTTCTAGTAAGAGAAAGGGTGCAAAACAAATGTCATCACCATGTTTATGAACCTAGAACCTTTAGCAAAGGTCGAACATGGTGTAAATTGACGATCACTCTAATTAGCTAGGCACTCGTAGAAAGCAAAAATCATCTCGTCTTTGGATATAGTCCTTGGACGCTCACAACTGGGGTAGTCAAGATGCGCAACCCTCAGGACATGGAGCACATCAGATACCAATTCCCGTGTGACCACTATGCGCGTACCTCGAACGCAAGTATGAAAGAAAGGTACGAAAATATCAATTCTATGCATGTTGGAGTAGAACTCTTGGATTAGCACGGAAGGACATGTGACCAGGACGTCACACAATGACTTTCATTTCCGACTGTGAAAGACAGTAGAAAGGTCAGTGTCGGCAAAATCTGACAAAATAACTCGACGTTCTAAATGAATGCCTCATTTCGAGAAGTTCTTCGAGAAGTACTTTTGGCTTTCTCATCATGGAACTAAATAGAAGAAGGGGTAGGATCAGAAAACAAAGAGGCCCTAGAACGAAGAGAGTTCTAAGATGGAGCAAACTTACGTTTCAGTGCCATTGACGCACTAACGTAAACTAAACAGTGAGGGGGAAGAAAGAAACACTCAGAAAAGTCCCAAACAGTTCAAATATACAGAAATATATTGAAAGTAAAGGACGTATGCATGAAAATGCATAAACATATGACGTGTAACAGTAATATCATCATGGGCTCATCCCAATCCAAACCTACCAGCACACAAACAACTTAACTTATATAACACACATCTAAATGCATGAAAATATAGTTATAATGCACATGAGATGCAATGCATAAAGTTTTTAAGATCAAATCTACAAAACCCAACCCAAAATTTTCACAAAAACTCAACAATTTTGAAAATCCCCAAAAATTTTCAAAAACTCAAAACCTAGATATGAATGCATGAAAAGATCATGAAGAATGAGAGGAAGAGAGATCATACCAAGTTATTTGAAGTAAGAAAAGGCCGAAAATCACGTGGGTTTGAAGGTTTTGAGAGAAAAGTGAGTGTTTGGGAGGTGAACAGACGCGGACAAATCGAGAAAGATCGAGAAAATGAGGATCGAATCACGCTGAAACCTATATATAGGTGGTCAATAATTCTCGATAGATAGAGGTGTCGAGAGGTGTCCACAACATAAGCTCGATGGATAGAGGAGGTATCGAGGAACTATAGAGGGGACAGGAGATTTCAAGAATGATCCACCTAGCTGTTGAGAGGTATCAAAATTGCGATAAAAAATCAACTGAAGAGTTCGATAGATAAGCCAGGTATCGAGAGATGTTGAGAAGCTGTCGAGATTGCTTAAAAACAGTTTTTCAAGAAGAGAAAAACACAGATATGAATGCAATTAAGCATGCAACTCAACTAAAAATTCAAGCAACATTTTAAGTTCTCAAAATCATCTCTCAACAATAATTTTAAGTACATTAATCCCAAAAACACATACATACACTAAACAAGTCTAACTGATTTTATATTTCAAAAACAAGTCAAGACAGTTTAGTGAGCATACATTAACACATATAAACCTTGTGATGGCCAAATCACATTATACCTGCATATGTATCAACAGTAACAAAGAATAATGTGTGTTGTGTGTGAAAAACGTCGCAAGATTGCATAAGTGTCTCTATGTTATGACGATTTGAGATATGAAAAAATCACTTTAACTCACACACAATCATAACTGTTTGATGAGGACTATCACCTTTGAGGTACATCCTATAACTCCTACATCTCCTAGAATACACGCTTGTAATCATGTTTTAAAACATTTTGTTCTTTTTGCTTTTATTTTCTTTATAGATATTCTTTATTTTTATTAAGCATACCATGCATGGGTATATAAAAGAGAGAAAAAAAATACCTAATTATGTTAAACCTTTTGACATTGCACTTTTACTATGCCAAAGCATACAGATGTCATAGACAATGCACTTTTGCTATGCCGAAGCATATATGTGTCATGTCATGATTGGCGGGTAACAATAGTGAGATGGTTAATTATATTTTTTCTTAGGATTTTATAGTCATTCCCATCAAAAAGAGTGATACGAGTGTTAAGTGTAAGAGATTACTTAATCTTACTCATCACAAACAAGAGCCACAAAACTCACTTGCTTAGTTGTGCATAAAGATGCTCATCTAAGCTACAAAAGATACAAAATTTAGAAACTTTTATTTTAATGGCCAACCAAGGTACACAAGTACCAATGTACATATGCACACATTGTTTTTATATTTTTCAATTTTTTCAATTTTTTTTATATAAAATAAATAAATAAAACTGAAAACTAACAAACAAAAACATGTAAAACAAAATAAAGTAATGCATAAAACTAGACTGATTCAAAATAGTAAAGTAAAACACATAAATAATGTAAAACCAAAAAGAAACAAGAAGAGGAGAAAGAGAAAGATAGTGGCTAAATCACTTGGAATCATTTTCCTTACATACCTTGGAAGAACCTTTTCTTTTCGCAAACCCTTGAACTAGTGGTGAGGGGGAAGAATTGAGCTCATTCAAGTTTGAAAGGAACATGAAGGCTTTGAGAAGATCTCCAAGAGAAGTAAGGGAGGATGGAAACTGATTCTGGTTTCCCGACGCCATCATGCTATTGCTATTTTGAGTGGCTAACCACTTATAGCAATTCGGTCGAGTGTGACCAGCTGCTCCACAGTGATGACAGAGATGCTGCTTCTTCTGTTTAGGCTTTTAAGAGTTAGCCTTCTTAGCCCTAGGGTTTTTAACTTCTTTCTTATCCTACTTAGAAGGTGCTTCTAAGATAGATTTACCATTTTCTATGTTCTCACTAGCTAATTCAGTTTTGATATTAGTGTTCTCAATTTCAACATTATTACTAAGAGGAACAAAAACAGTAGTACTGGAAGAAGTAATATTAGGAAAAAAGAGATCATACCCAAATCGGTTCAATCCGAAGCAGATTTCTAAAGATTGGGCATTTCATCAAGCTTGACACTTGAGGTCCTTTCCAGCTGAGCTCTAACTTGAAATAGTTCTGCCTCAAGCTTCTTGATCTTCTCAGCCAAGAAGTTATTCTCAAACCTCAGTGCTCCGATAGTTTGATTGGCTTCATCAATCTTTGTGGAAAGCTTTTCACGCTCAAATTTCACATCACTGAGCTTCTTGGTGGTCAACCTATACAACTTCTCATGCTTTTCTGAGACTTTGTATAACTTTGCATAACTTTTTATAGGCTGTGTGGATGTCATCTTGTTCATTCATTTTCTCAAACTTAGACTCCACCAATTCCTCTTCTTCATCCATATCTTCAACAATCCCTTCAGTAGGATTGACTGTGGCAGTAAAGGCATTCAAGATTCCGTCATCCTCATTGTCGGAATCATCTTTAGGCTCGGTGTTGCTCAATGTAGCAGCAAGTGCCTTGCTTTTCTCGATAGTCTTGAGATATGTAAGGCACTCCTGTTTCATGTATTAAAGCCTTGACACCTAAAGCACTTAGGTCCTGTAAGAATAGTATACTGACCATCATCCCTCGCATCCTTCTTCCCTTTGTCTTGGCCCTTGAATTGAGAAGAACTGGATTGCCTACGGTCCTTGTCAAAGCCCTTCCCATTGGCATTTGTCATGAACTTCTTGAATTGCTTAGTGATGTAGGACTTCATATTAGAATCTTCATCATCTGAAGACTCTTCCGTCTCACTGCTCTTAGCCTTCAGTGTCATGCTCTTGCTCTTGCTAGACTTCCAAATTCTAGACAAACCCAACTCATAGGTTTGTAGATTTCCGACCAGTTTTATCAAAGGAATTTTATCAATATCCTTTAATTCCTCAATCGCAGTGATCCTAGTATGGAATCTTCGGGCAGAGATCTGAGCACCTTTCTCACAATATTGGGTTCTGGAATAGTTTTTCCAAGATTAAAAGCAGAGTTCACTATGTCCTTGAGCTTGGCATAGAACTCATCAAAAGACTTATCCTCCTCTATCTTAATTTCTTCAAAACTTGTAGTGAGCCTCTGTAACTTCTAATCTTTGACAGCCTTTGTTCCCTCACAGGTTGTCTAAAGGATGGTCCATGCTTCCTTTGCAATTTCAGTGGAGGATATCTTCTTTAATTCCTCATTAGTGACTGCACTAAATAAGGCATTCAATGCCCTGCTGTTAAAGTTTGCCGCCTTGATTTTAGCATTATCTCAATCAACTGGCGCTTCCTTTGGCATGGTCCAGCTAATCTCTACAACTTGCCACACCTTCTCATCTAGAGATTGCAAAAAAGCTTTCATGCGTATCTTCTAGTATGCATAGTTAGTACCATCAAATAAAGAAAGTATAATCAAAGATTGTCCTCTATCCATGACAAATAGGGGTCAATGGATCACACACAAAGATTAACCCTAATCAAAGTGTACCAGCTTTGATACCATTTGATAAGCCAAAAACGTATTGACCCCTTGAGATAAATTAATTGATTAATTAACCAAGTTTAATTAATTAATTAATTAATTTAACATACAAACTCGTGGTAGCACAAACAAATCACCAATAAACTAAATGCAGCGGAAATTAAATTTGACAAGGTGATTTGTTTACGAATGGGGAAAACATCCAAGGAAAAAACTCCATCAGGTGATTTTAAGGTCACTACTCCCAAGAATCTACTATTATCAAAACAAGAGGTTACAAGTAAAGGAATCTCATTACCTTATACCAACCTACAATTGAATCTTTATCTCAATACCTAATTGGACTTATTCAGTAGTGACAATCTCTCTCTTATACTGCACGGCTCCCAATACGTGACTAACCAATTGCGCGGATCCTAGTATGCGACTTTAATCACCAACTTGAGAAAGATGTTGGCTGCAAAGTTTTTCTTCTCTTCAACAGATGAAGATCGTGAAGTTGCTTGATCACAAAACTCTACAGTATACAAACACAGTAGCTTCTTCAAGAACTAAGGCAAAACTAGGTTTCTAATCACATTTGTGAAATTATGCTCTTATGCAATTGTGTTCTCAACTGTGTTACCAAATACGGCCCTTGAAATAATCCTTATCTATGTTTAGGGTTGTGAGAAAAGAAAACTTAAACACATGATCACAGATTGGATTCAAAACAGATCTGAAATTCTGTTTTTCATAAATCTCGACAGATGCCTATCTGTCAAGCTACTGCCGAGCCACGTGCTTCAACAACTCTACAGGTCTCGATAGATGCTAGCTGTCAAGCTTTAATGAACAACATTTTCTCAGCTTAATCTTGGATAGACTTGCATGGCTTCAATACTTGGATTTGAACTCTTGTTCCTGAAGTATTAAACACATCCTAGATCTACTCAATTACAAGTAAAGTGCATTTTGTCAAAGGATTAGCCAATTACATAAAATGTTGACATATGTTTCTAACAACCAATCACATGCCCTAACATTAGAAATGTACATAAAGGTCAAGATTGGTTGTTGAATCTAAATTAGGTGTTAACTCCCATTCTCCATCTTGGCCCATATGGTTAGTGGTGTACTTCTAAGCCCACGTCTAAGATGGGCCCACACTAAGCAACGCCATCACAAGGCGCTTAAATTGTATTAAGATCCAACATTACTAAATAATTTTTTTTTAAATCCCAATTTAATGTTATTGCCTTAGACCTAAAATTGTATTGAGTCAACCCTAATTTTAACCCCATTGTGGGAAAAATATTCAAGCACCATAGTTAGGTCCCCAAAATAGTAAAATATATTCTTGCACTTAATAATGTTTGTGTCAATTTTACTTCCTTAATCAAAGAGAGAAAATATTAAGGTTTGCAAGGTTTAGATTGGTAAAAAATCTTATCCTTAAAATTTTTTTAGAGAAGTTGATTCCTAAATTTCAATCATGAAAGTAATTTACACAAGGTTTATATTGGACTCTATTGTGGACCTATCATGGGAAAAGTATTTAAGGAACATGGTTAGGCCCCAAAAATACTGCCACCATCCTCTTGCACTCCATAACTTTTGTACATATTTTTACTTACCTAAAAATGGGGAAAGAGATGTTTGTGTCTACTTTGTAAAAGAGTAAAGTTAAGGTCATAATAAGATTTGCAACAATTATACAAATATCAACCAATTTATATCAACCAATTTGAAGCCCTAAACTATTTCACACTGCGCCATTCAAAATGCATGTGGATCATGAAACCTATTGGTCTAATGGACCTAAGTACACAATACATCCCAATTTTGGGCCCAATCTACTATTGTATAATTAGCGACATGCAACTATTATCCATCCTCCCCCACCCCCCCCCCCCCAACCCAAAAAAGTAGTACTAGGAAGACACAAATTTTCATAACAACTGACATGATAAATTATGGTAATTTAAGCAACATTATTTACATATATATATATATATATATATATAGAGTTCATTTTGTTGGGTGCATTGCACCATGGGTCTAGCCCACTTGTAATAGACATGCTTGTTTAATAAGCTTGTCTTTCATGTCTCTTAGTTTTTCTACATCATTGACAAAAGTCAGAAAGTTTAAATGAACTTACTAGAGAACCTTGCCAAAAAGAGGAGTTGAAATCATCTTTGTTATATACAAAAGTTAAGGTAAGTAGGTTGCATTTATTGTGAATTGAGGTCAAGAGTGTGGAAGGAAGAAAAGAAGAAAAATGTGAAGAAATAAAAGGAAAGGCCATTTGGCAATTTGGTGTAGAAGAGAAGAGTGAAGAGGAGAAGCCCTAGTGAGTGAAACTGAGGACAGTGCAGTCTTGAATAATTGCGTTGTTAGGACATATGTGGGAATTTTTATGAACATATGTGATTTAGAATTGGCTAATCCTTTGATAAAACGCATTTTACTTGTAATTTGGTAGATCTAGGATGGTTTAAGTCTTCAAGTAACATATTGTTCAAGTTAAGAGTTAAAACCATGCAAATCTGTTCAAGAAATAAATGAAGAAGTGTTGTATTTTAAAACTCGATTGATAGCTCAACAGATTGTATCTATCGAGGTTTAAAAGGTGTTTTTTAGCCCGATGCTCTACAGCATCTCGATAGATAACCTATCTATCGAGGATTACAAAAATCAGATTTCTAGATTTGTTTTTCACGCATATCCAAGCTATTTGTGTTGGGTTTCTTTTCTCACAACCCTAAACATATATAAGGATTATTTTAAAGGCCGTCTAATGTGATGCAAAGTGATTATTCACTCAAATTATGACTAGAGACAACTTGTCCTAGTTCATCTTTTTCTTGAAGAAGCTGCAGCATTTGTACGCCGTAGGATTTTGTAACCATAGATCTTCTTGATCTTCATCATGTGGATGAACTAAAGAATTTTGCAGTCAATATCTTTCTCAATTTGGTGTGTAAGCTGTGTACTGGGATCCGCGCATCGATTGGTTAATCACGTACTAGGAATTGTGCATTGAAAGGAGAGATTGTCACTACATTGCAAGTCCAATTGTTTATTGGGGTAAGGGTTCAACTGTTGGTTGGAATAAAGTACTAGGATTCCTTTACTTATAACCGCTTGTTTTGATAATAGTGGATTCTTGGGAGTAGTGACTTTAAATTCATACGGTGGGATTTTACCTCGGTGGTTTTTCCCATTTGTAAACAAATCACCAGTGTCAAATTTAATTTTCACTATATTTAGTTATTTGGTGATTTGCTTGTGCTACCATGCGTATTGCATGTTAAATTGACTTAATTAATTCATTTGGCTAATTAATTAGTTAATTTACTCAAGGGGTCAATGCATTATTGGCCTATCAAGTGGTATCAGAGCGGGCACACTCTAATTAGGGTTAATCTATGTTGTGTGATCCAAGTGACCCCTGTCTATCATGGATAGAGGACAATCATTAATTACTCTCCTTTATTTGATAGCACTAACTATGCATACTGAAAAGTACGCATGAGAGCTTTCTTCCAGTCATTAGATGAAAATGTGTGGCAAGCTGTAGAGATAGGCTGGACCAAGCCAAAGGAAATGCCAACTAATTGGGATAATGTTAATATCAAAGTGGCAAACTTCAATAGCCGAGCATTAAAAGCTTTATTCAGTGCGGTCATAAATGAGGAGTTCAAGAAGATATCTTTCACTGAAACTGCTAAGGAAGCATGGACCATCCTCTAGGCAACCTATAAAAGAACTAAGGCTGTCAAAGATTTAAAACTTCAAAGGCTTACTACAAGCTTTGAAGAGATTAAGATGAAGGAGGATGAGTCATTTAATAAGTTCTATGCCAAGCTAAAGGAAATAGTAAACTCTGCTTTTAATCTTAGAGAAACCATCCTAGAACCTAAGATTGTTAGAAATGTGCTCAGATTTCTTCTAGAAAGATTCCATGACAAGATCACTGTCATTGAGGAATCGAAGGACATTGACTAAATTCTTTTGACAGAGCTAGTTGGCAACTTGCAAACTTATGAATTGGGTTTGTCTAGGATCAGGAAATCGAGTAAGAGCAAGAGCATGGCACTGAAGGCCAAAAGCAGTGACACCGATGAGTCTTCTGATGATGAAGATTCTAATATGAAATCCTATATCACAAGACAATTCAAAAAGTTTATGAAGAATGCCAATGTGAAAGGATTTGGCAAGGAGCAATCCAATTCTTCACAATTCAAGAGCCAAGATAAAGGGAAGAAGGATGCTAGGGATGGAGGTTAGTACACTATTCCCTCTTGACCAAAATGCTTCAGATGTCAAGGTTTTGGACATATGAAACAAAAATGTCCAACTTATCTCACGACCATTGGGAAAGGCAAAGCTCTTGCTGCTATCTTGAGTGACACCGAGCTTGAGGATGATTCAGATAGTGATGACAAGGGAATCTTGAATGCCTTCACTACCACAGTGAATCCTACTGAAGGGATTGTTGAAGAGGTAGATGAAGAAGAGGACTTGGTGGAGTCTAATTTTGAAAAGATGGATGAATAGGATGACATCCATACAGCCTATGTAAAACTATACAAGGTCTCCAAAAAGCATGAGAAATTGTATAAGCTGGCCACCAAGAAGCTGAGTAATGTGGAACTTGATCAAGAAGAGCTCTCCAGGTTGATGAAGCTAATTAGACCATTGGAACATTACGATTTGAGAACAATTTCTTGGCTGAGAAGATCAAGTAGCTTGAAGCGAAGCTGTTTCAAGTTAGAGCTCAATTGGAAAGGACTTCTAGTGCAAAGCATGAAGGGATGGCGATCAGTACAGTGTTCCCTTTTGACCAAAGTGCTTCGGATATCAAGGCTTTGGACATAAGAAACAAAAATGTCCAACTTATCTCAAGACCATTGGGAAAGGCAAAGCCCTTGCTGCTACCTTGAGTGACACCGAGCTTGAGGGTGATTCAAATAGTGATGACAACGGAATCTTGAATGCCTTCACTGCCACAGTGAATCCTACTGAAGGGATTATTGAAGAGGTAGATGAAGAAGAGGACTTGGTGGAGTATAAGTTTGAAAAGATGGATGAATAGGATGACATCCATACAACCTATGCAAAACTATACAAGGTCTCTGAAAAACATGAGAAATTGTATAAGCTAACCACTAAGAAGCTGAGTGATGTGGAACTTGATCGAGAAGAGCTCTCTATAAAGGTTGATGAAGCTAATTAGACCATTGGAACATTACTATTTGAGAACAATTTCTTGGCTGAAAAGACCAAGTAGCTTGAAGCAGAGTTGTTTCAAGTTAGAGCTCAATTGGAGAGGACTTCTAGTGCAAAGCATGAAGAGATGCTTAGTTTTCAGAAATCTGCTTCTGATAGAACCGGTTTAGGGTATGATTTCTTTTCTCATAATATTGTTTCTTCTAGTACTGCTGTGTTTTTTTCACCTGCTAATAATGTTGATTCTGAGAACAATAATATTATAATTGTTTTAGCTAGTGAGAACATAGATAAGGGTAAATTTATCTTAGAAGCACTCCTTAAGCTTGAAAAGAAAGAGACTAAAAACCCTAAAGGTAAGAAGGGTAATAACCAAAAGTATAAATAAAAGAAGCAACATCTCTGTCATCACTGTAGAGGTACAAGACATATTCAACCTAATTGCTACAAGTGGTTAGCTACTCAATAGGGCAACAATATGATCTCATCTGGAAACCAAAATCAGTTTCCATCTTCTTTTGCTCCTCTTGGAGATCTTCTTAAGGCCCTCATGTTTCTTTTGAACTTGAATAGTTTCAATTCTTTCCCCTCACCTGCGGTTCAAGGGTTCACACAAAGAAAAGGTTCTTCCAAAGTGTGGAAGGAAAAAGGCTCAAAGTGATTTAGTCACTTTTTCTCTCTCCCTCTCTTTTTGTTTATGCATTGCTTGTGTGTTTTGCTTTCATGTTTATGAGTCAGTCTAGTTCTATGCTATGCTTTTATGTTAACATGTTTTTCTTTGTTTGCTTTCAGTTTTTCATTATTTTGTTTTTCATGAAAATAAAAATAAAAATTGAAAAATTAGGAAAATACAAAAATAGTGTGTGTTTTGTGTACATTGGTACTTGTATACCTTGGATGGCCATTGAAACAAAATTTTCTAAACTTTGTATCTTGTGTACCTTAGATGAGCATCTCAATGCACAACTAAGCAAAACTAAGCAAGTGAGTTTTGTGGCTCGTGTTTGTGATGAGTAAGATTAAGTAATCTCTTGTCCTTAACACTTATATCACTCTTTTTGTGATGTTATTGACTTAACATAATTGGGTATTTCTTCTCTCTCTTATATGCCTACGCATGATATGCTCAAATTAAAAAAATCATATGCAAAGAAAATCAAAAGCAAAGAGAATCAAACTACTTTTAAATATGGTTGCAAGCGTGTTTCTAGGAGATGTGAGAGTTATAGGATGTACCTCGAAGGTGATAGTCCCCATCAAGCAGTTATAATTATGTGTAAGTTAAATTGATTTTCTCATATATGAAATCGTTATAACATGAGATACTTATATAATCTTGCAATGTTTTCACACACAACACACAAAATTCTTTGCTACTTATGATACATGTGTAGGTACAATGTGATTTGACCATCACAAGGAATACATGTGTTAATGTATACTCACTAAACTGTCTTGACTTGTTTTTGAAATATAAAATTGGTTAGACTTGTTTAGAGTGTGTGTGTATGTTTGGATCTTAAATGCTATACATTCTTCTTGTTGAGAGATGTTTTTGAAAACTTAAAATGTTTTTTGGATCTTTTGTTGAGTAGTTTGCTTGATTGCATTCATTTGTGTGTTTTCTCCTCTTTGAAAAATCGGTTTTTATTAAGCTCGATAGTTTCTCGATAGATAGCTATCCATCGAGACCCTTGGACTTCTTTTTCTCAACAAATCTTAACGCATCTTCGATCCATCAAAGCTTTCTGGAATTTGTCTCAATAGCTTCTTGACAAATTCTCAATCCATCGAGAAAGTTTACGTCTGGCCGATAGCTTCTCGACAGCTGTTCGATCTATCGAGGAACTTTTGTCGTCAATTGCTTCTCGATAGCACCTTGACAAATTTATCTGTAAAGAATTAGTGCTCGACAAATTCTCGATAGGTCTCAATCCATCAAGACGTGTTTTCTATAAATAGATCCAACACGATTTCAGATCTCATTTTCTTTGATCTCTCTAAACTGGAACCTGCGCTTTCACCTCCCAAACACTTCTCTCTCTCTCTCTCTCTCTCGGATATTCTGCGCAATGGCACCTAAGTGCAAATCTACTCCATCCTGAAACCCTCTTCGTTCTAGGGCTTCATCTTCTAATTCTACACCTCTTAATGTCAGGTTCCGTGATTAGAAGGCCCATAAGGACTTCTCGGAGAACTTCTCCAAACGTGGCATTCATTTGGAACGCCACGTCATCTTATTGGACTTCTTTGATACTGCTCTTCTGATTGTCATACACAAATGGTATTGGGAATCTTTATGTAAGATACCCATGAGTTGTCCCTCCGTGATCATACAGGAGTTCTACTCCAATATGCACGATTTTGATTCTTCAGTACCTCAACTTATTACTTTTGTTCGAGGTACTCGTTTGACAGCTACTCCCGAGCTTATCTCCGAAGTGCTACATGTTCAGAGGAAATCACATCCTGATTACCTCGGATGTCCACGTCTAAGGGCTGTGTCCAAAGACGAACTTCTATCTCTCTTTTGTGAGACACCTTATTGATGTGGTGAGCATCAAAACACCTCATGCTCGGGCTTTGAAAAAAGTCTGAGGTTCCTGAATATGGTGATGACATTTGTTTTATATCTCTTGTCTCACTATAATTCTATTACTGAGCCTCGTACTCGCTTTTTGTTATCCCTCATTGAAGATCTTTCTCTAGACTTTTTCTTTCATTTCATTCTCTCCCTTATAGATATCTATAAGGATATGATGACCCATGATAAGCTTATCTTTTCTTCTACTATCACGAGGATCATTCGTCACTCCTCTGTCTCCTATCCTGAGTCTAATCACTTCCCCATCATGCGTGCTATTAATGCCAGTACTGTTAGCTGGATTGAGGCTCAACTTCTACCAAAGCGGCCATGGACAGAGACGGCGACTCCTCCATCCATCTCCGTGGGTGGTGTGACACTCGATGCGATCGTGGCACAACTTGAGCGCATGGATGCTCGCCTTGGTACTCTCACTATTGAATTGTATCAGGTGAACACTGGTGTGGGTTATATTGCACGTCGCCAGGCTCGTCTTGGTGGCTTTATCGCTTCTCCCTCTCTATCTCCATAGGCTTCATAGGACGAGGACGATGATAATGATAATGGCTCCAGTGATGATGATGATGATGATGATAAGGATGAGGATGCTAACTCTTCTAGTGATGAGGAGATGACCATTTCTCAGTGACTTGCCCTTTGTCATTCGTGACAAAAAAGGGGGGTAGTTTTGGATATAAAATTAGTCATGTACTTAGGAGGAGAGTTAGCATAGGACCTTTTTGTTAGGGGGAGTATTTTTTTTAGGGATGTAGTGAGGATTTATGTATCTTTTCTTTTCTTTTCTCTTTAGATACATTATCTTTTTGTACAAGTCACATAACCACTTAGTGATAGCAAACATTGTATTTATCTTTACGGGTGTCCACAGGTCGGGCGGATCGGGTTTAGAGTGCACCCACCACTCAACCCGAATCATTCGGGTTGAGAATCATCCCACCCGCTGTCAACTGATATAACCTTGTAAACTGAATACAACTCGACCCAAACTTAATGGTCGAGTATCAGTCAGATATCATGTTACCAAAATCAAAACTTGCATCTCCACTAATCATGCAAATCGCGAAGTCAAAGAGCAACAATATTCCCAAAAATATATTCAGATCCAAGTGGAAAAAGCGTTTATACCAGATATGCATAATCTAATATGGAAATGGAAATGATTTTTCATACCCAAATGGTATTATTGCCATTATTACTAATAAGAAACCCAACAATTTGAACGATATCAACTAGAAAAATAATAGGAAGAAAAAAAATGACCAACCTTGAATCAAGCAACAGGTATTATAAATATAATAGGAAACAAAAAACCCATGACCTGCCTTGAATCAAGAAAGACAAATTAATAGAGTGAAGTCTGGAATCAGATTTTATGGACAAAAAAATTGAAAATTATGGAAATTAATTTATCATATTAATGTTTGAAAATATTCCAATGGTATATTAAATGAAATAGGGAGAGAAATTAGCAAAGATTTCAAAAGATTTTTGCCAAAATTTACCCCACTAATTTTGTTGGTCTTCTTGATTTTGAGCTCTTACTATGAAAAGTAAAATGTTAAGATTTTTTTGGATAGAAAATGAGTATGGAAAGGAAACAGGAAAGACGGATGAGCCGAAAAAGGAACTTACCAGTTTTTAGACTGTTACATATACATTATTAGTAGTCATTGGAGTGTTTTGTGTGCTTTTCCAAGAGAAAGAGTCTGAGTTCTCAAATTTGAGAATGAGAGAACATTTGAGAATGACAGAGCGTGATAAGAGTGTTTAGTGTTTAGTGTTTACAGTTATTTCCCACTTGCCAAGAAACTTACAAGAGGATGAAAATAATAATAACTTTTAAAGATGAGGTGAGATTTTCCACCAATGAAAGGAGGACACAAGGGGTAAATCAAAAACCCAATCAGGAGAATTCAATCGGGTCGGATCTGTCGGGTTTCAAAACCCTAACCTGTAACTCGACCCAAAATTTTAGGTTTTGAATTGCACAGATCCGAAACCGACTGCCTCAACTATTCGAATCCATCCATTGGGCCTTGGGTCAGATCGGTCTGGTCGGGTGGGTCAGTTATCCGGGTTGCTAAACAGCCCTATTTATCTTTGAGATATATATTTGATGATGTTGTTATCATGTTTCGTCTATCTCTCCATGTGTTTTTTCTTTTCTCTCTTTATACACATGTTTGTTATGTATGCAATCTTTTATTTTTTGTTTCACATTAAGACGCCTTGATAAGTTTTGTTTAAAGTGTTTCAGAATTACAGGTTGTCAAAATCTATCATGCCATGAACTCTCTTCTTGCAATGTTTTTCAAGAGTTTGTGTTAGGATTAGATTTTATTGTATTCAACAAGTGAGTATGAGTTGAGTGATTTATGACTTTTCTCATATTTCATTTGTTTGTTATGATTTTGTCACGGATTGCCAAATGGGAGATTGTTAAAACATATGTGGAAATTGTTATGAACATATGTCATTTAGAATTGGTTAATCCTTTGACAAAATGCACTTTACTTGTAATTGGGTAGATCAAGCAATTGGTTTTGAGAATATCTGGGCTTTTGATGAGAGGGGGCCACGAATTGGATTAAGGATATCCAAGGTGAAATAAATTATTTGAGAATGAAATGTGTTAATTTTGATGAAATATTCTCAGTGTTAATGAAGATAAAGAAGAAGGTTGAGTCTGGTGTTGGCCAGCATAAATTCTAACTGAAGAGTTGAGTTGAAGGTCTCTACCATAAGTGGGCTGGAGGGGGAGATTATTGGGTATACTGCACCATGGGTCCAGCCCACTTGTAATAGACATGCTCATTTAATGAGCTTGTCTTTCATGCCTCTTGGTATTTCTTCATCATGTACAAAAGTCAAAAAGTTTAAGTGAACTTACTAGAGAACCTTGCCAAAAAAAGGAGTTGAAGTCATCTTTATTATGTAGAAAAGTTAAGATAAGTAGGCTGCATTTATTGTAAATTGATGTCAAGAGTGTGGAAAGAAGGAAAGAAGAAAAAGGTGAAGAAATAAAAGAAAAGGCCATACGACCTTTTGGTGCAAAAGAGAAGAGTGAAGAAGAGAAGTCCCAGTGGGTGAGACTGAGGATAGTGTAATCTTAAAGAACTACGTGAGTGAGAGCAGGCAAAACAGAAGAAAAAAATATAGAGCAAGAGAAAATTGTGAGAGATACACAGTGAGGAAGAGAGTGGGAAAAGAAAATGAGAGTTTTTTTTTTTGCTCAAGTTATATTCCTAAGTATTGTAATCTCTATTTAATATAATGAAATTATTTGGAATTTATCCCGTGATTTTTCCCTTCGAGAAGAACGGGATTTAATGTAAATCTTTGTATTCTTGTGTAGTTGTGTTTCAGCTGTGCTTGCTGAAATTCATTCCCGCTTATATAGAATTTTTCCCAACACGTTTAGGACCACATAATTTGGCACAGCTTGTCAAAGACGTTAATTGTGGTTAGTAAACAATCACTTTCACATAAAGCTACCACTTTTTCTCTGTCATTCATAATCAATCACATCAAAGTTGTGGCAAAGGTTCTTGTAAACGGGCTTTCAATGTAAACGGACTTCTTCTCTATACCATCTGAACAAATGAACTGTCCTTCTTCAGACGTAGTAATTACTCAGATGAGGAGATAATATTCTGCATCTTCTTGTAGCATTCACAAGTTTGCTTTCCATGACCAAGGGAAAGACTTTACTACCAGAACCAGCTTTCACTACAGCCCCCAGAACCAGCTTTCAGTTATGTGGAAGTCATTACCCTAGAATTCTATGTTTTCGTGTAACCAATTAAACAAAGAAATGTTACTTATTTTTTCCCTCAAGTTAAACATAACTAGCAGATGGGTGGAGGGAAATATATATTGTGTAGAAAGAAACCTATCAGCCTATCACCATTTTTTACTAGAATTTTTCCCATGGTGACCTATTTAGTATGAAAATGAATATGGTTCATCAAAAATTGATATTCACATGGTTCATCAAAAATTTTATTAACTTGGATTTTTTTAACTTCGTTTCGCATATGCAAGAAGATACACATTTTGCTTTACAAGGGAACAACAGCAACATGCGTCTCCACCATAGGAATTAGTGATATTTTTCTCGTGAGCATTAATTCCTTTGCGGTCTTTCTCGCATTAAACACACCCTAAGTACCCCCGAGAACAAAAATTGTAGTATCAATATATTAGATGAAAAAGGTTCTTCTAATGAACAAGAAATTATCTACTCTAGTCTGAGTTGTCTTGACTCTTTACCGAGAAGTTCAATTCAAATATTTTAAGCATAATTTCATTAGAGGTTTCTTCAAAAATTGAGTGATAATTAAGAATGGGTAAAATAAGAATTGAGATATAGAATGAGTTGTAAAATAAATTGGTAAAATAGATAAAATAGTGTTTGAGGATGTAATTTTTTTTTTTTTTGCATTTCCGAATGCTAATTTCGTTAGCATTTCCCATATTCTAATAGGCTATAGCTAGAGAAGTTGAAGACATCACTTTGCAGCATGCACACAAATTGGGAGACATTTTCAAAATTATAAATTGGCAGTGTCTCTTGGGTTTATGAGTTAACCACCAAAAAAACATGAGGTTGTACAAAAGATGGGGAAGCGCGAGAAGGCCTGGCCGGCAATCTTGAATCAAGTGATCATGTCCATTTGAATTTTTCTAAGAGTTTCTATATAGTCAGCTTTGTTTCAATGATTATTATTATTATTATTTATTGTTATTATTATTATTTGCTAAGACAATGTATATTATAATATTATATATTAGTAGGTGTGCACACGCTTGTCCATGACACAGACATACATATCTCCTAATTTCAATGAAAGTCCAAAGGAGAGTAAGCGTAAGGTATTATTAACTGGCATTGAGAATTGAAACTTTTCTTCAACTTCAAGCTTTTTAAATGTAAAGAAAGTTGATAAAGTTGGAGGAATTATAACCTATATGCAGATACTTAGCCGGAAAAGTTATAATAATAACCTATAGAGGAATTCAGAGGGAGGAAGGTATCCTAAGGATGACCTTCAAGCTTCAAGCTTTTCCTCTCTTTTATACCCAAAAAGAAAATTTGTATATTTAATTATTTATTCAACAAAAGGATTATCCTGCAAAAATCGTCAGATTAATGCAAAAAACATTATACTTATAGTTTATTGCAATTGGCTTATGTTTACTTAAGATAAAAATATAATATATTATCAAAATCGACAAAGACTTCTATAAATTTAAAAAAAAAAAAAATGACAAAGACTTGTGGAATATTTAACTACAAACGCTAATTCTAGCTAATAGTATGAAAAGGACACTATAACTTTATATTGGATTATAGAACAATATTTACCAAATTTATTTCTCAGCTTTGCTTCTCAAATTAACATGACAAAAAGAACCTTCGAATTCTTGCCAAAATCCCATAACATTGAGGAGATATGACGATGATAACTTAAATACGTATAAGTTATACTAAATATCTTGGTATAACTTATTAGTTCCCTTGTGATCATCACCCTCCTCCCCTAGTCTCCTTCTCAAACTAATCTAAGCAAAAATAAATAAATAAAGAACAAGAGCCAAATTAGACTTCACCATTAGGTAAAGCCGGTTTGACACTAATAAATCTGAAGTCTCCCATTCTTTTATCCAGAAAAATAAAACAAGTCTCCTATTTTTTTTCCCCTCCCCTTTTAGGTAAGTGCATTTATTCTTTTAGTCTTCTCCCACTCAATTTCACCCCAAATAGAACTAAAAAAATTTGTTTTTAAAATTATAATTGGTTAAGAATTTCTTGCTGTTAACAAAAGAAAATTAGCTAGAAAAAGTTGTCTTGACTGAAAAGTCAACTGAGAAATGAAGGAGATCAACTTGGAAAGACATTTAGCTTAATTTTATTTGAGGTTTGTTAGGATGTAAATCTCCTGTTAGCTAGGTATTAAGCTGTACCATCTTTTAGTCTAATATCCTATAGAGGAGTGTAGTTGAAGGTAGCCCTAATGCCCTATGCACCCATGACCTATTTAACTAATTAAAAGTTCAAACAGACCTTTTTTTTTTTTTTTTTGCTAGGTAAGTGCGGGGGGATAGAACCCCCGAGCAAGAGGTTACAAAGGAACCCAGGTGCCACTTGGCTACGAGGTCATTGGCAAAGTTCAAACAGACTTGCTAATTTTGTTTAATTTTCTTTCATTTTTATTATATTGATATGAGGCTGTATTACTCTTCCCAATTTGTCAATACCTTGACCCTAAGAAAGTCTCTAGTTTATTTGCATAATAAGCAATATATCATTCAAGTAAACCAAAAAAATATGTTAAAATTAATATAAAACAAAGCATGACTACCATATGGGACTCAACGGTCTTGAGGACATAAGACAGTCGGCGAAGGGAAAAAAAAAAATAGAAACTTCTCACAATCAAAAAACAAAAACAAAAACAAAAAATTAAAGGCGGCCCATTTGGGTTGCATGAAGGGCACAAGAGAATCTATAATGACAACGTACATCTACATTTTCTATTAGAGTTTCTTTAATTCCATCATAATATTATTTGACATTGAGCATGACTACCATGCGGAGGAGTGGGACTAAGGGTTTTTGTTTTTTTAAGTAAAGTCTCCATGACCCGCAACCAGAAGATGAATAGGACTTGTCATATTATTATTATTATACCAAGTATATGCTTTAGGTTGCCATAAAGAAGTGATTAGAACTAAAATGTATAGAAATACCTAGGGAATAAGGAAAACAAATGCAATGTTACATGGCTAGGGAAGGCTAGAACTTACTTCGAATGCAATGTATTGTTCCATTCAAGCATTAGAAATTGCAAGTTTTGTTTTCGGGTTTTTTTAATCATGATTATTGAACCTCCAAAATGGTGTTCCTTTTACAATTTAACATTACAAGGTAACAAAAAAAACAAAACAAAAAAGTTTTAGGTGTGACATAGATATTTTATCCATTTTACTTGAAATAATAAGCAGATGCCAAAATTTTGGCTCAAACCATATTTTTGTGTTGATTCTCTTTTCCTTTTTTTTAGCTAAATGGAAATATTTCATTAAAACTGAAAAAATAAAAAATAAAAAAATAACATCTCTCAACCAAGCCTCTTTGAGGAGGGAAAGAACTGTTACAACAAAAGGTAAGATTTTGGTGGACAACAAAAGGTGAGATTTTGGTGGGCAGCAAACTGGGCTGGAGCATGGGAACCATATAAATTTACAACAAATTATAAACAATAGAAAACCTAATATGAAGTCATCCCTTCCCTTGCCAAAGGCTATACTAAAGTTCAATAATGAAAATAAATTGTACAAGGCGTCCTTGTGAGAAAAGTATTTAAGAAACTAGTCAAAACAAATTAAAATCCTTCTAGAGTTCTAAAGATTGCTCTACCGCATGGTTATCGTAAACACTCTAGAAGATCTTAATTTTTCTAGGGCCACGGTCAAGTTCCAAAAATAGTGGTATTCTCTTGTACAAAAAATTTAAATAAATAGTATGTAAATAGTAGCATAGTCCATTATGTTTTGGGCCCCTTCTTTAAAAAATCTTGGCCCCCACCCCTCCAACAAAATCTTCAGCCCAACTCAACCCAGAAACTTAATTAAAATTAATTCCATTAGCCGAAATACAAACCTAATTCCATAAATAAATAAAATAGAAAGAGAGAGATGCAGAGAGACACGAGTTGAGAAAGAGACTGAGAGTATTACAAAAAAATAAATTTGTATTTATGTCTATGTTGATAGTTTGTTAATACTAAATAAATAGATGTTTATTTGGAATTTCATGATTTTTTTTTTTTTTTTGGTTGCTATACTCTGCCCCCTAACTAGAAATCTTGGTTCTGTCCCTGCATGAGCATGTTTGTGTCTATTTTTACTTGCTTAAAAAGGGAAGATATGTTTAATAAAAAGGTTGTACCTATCGCACAAAAATCCAATTTGTAGAGTTTAGGATAAGTAATTAATAGGCAATTTTACCTCCAAATAAGGGTTTTTTTTATGATGGCGATTCTTGAGCTCAATAGTTGATACCCTACCATGGGAAAAGTATTTAAGGACCATGGTTAGGCCTCCATAACAATGACACCATACTCTTTCAATCCATGGGGAAAGTATTTAAGGACCATGGTTAGGCCTCCATAACGACGACACCATACTCTTTCAATCCATGGCGTTTGTGTCTATTTTTACATACCCAAACAAAAGGGGATAAAAATGTGTCTATTGTACAAAGGCTGAATAAGCTGAATTCTACTAATGTTTATAAGTACATGTTTTGTTCTTTCACGAAGGTGGTTAAAATTAGGATTCAACCTCAACACAAACATTGTTAGGATGGAAATAAAGAATAAATAAAGTTTAACTACAAAATCAGTTGTAACTTTAAACTAAAACATTACTTAATATCTTTTCATTAGAGGTGAATTTTGACAAATTCACTATTGGATTATATCTTCTTCTTATATCCTCTATGCTTGCAAAATTTTTAGAAAATTAAAGATCAATAGTTATGTCATCAATAAATTGTTTAAATTGCAAATTTTGTAATTTAAAATTATGCATAAAATATAAGCTTATAGATCATATAGTAAATAATATCCGATTGACACAAAATTTGACATGTATATTAAGAGCATAGAAAACATGCAATTCAACAGTTAGATTTTCAAAATATATAGTAATTTTTAGCTAAACTTTGTCTATAGAGAATTTGTAGCCAATTTTATTTTAAATTTGGATGGAGACTCTTATAACTAGATAAAGGGGAAGTCAATTGTGAGCTAAGCCCACAGTTCGTAATAGCCTAATAGGTAAACAAATAAACAAACCAATAAGGAAATGAAGCCCCAACTGTTTCTTACAACTATGTTTGAAATGCATATGGATCCTGAAACTTAGTGGACTTGAGCACATAACCCATCCACTTTGGGCCCAGCCGATAATGGTGTAGCAAGTTATATCTGCAACTTACGGAAATTGACAATTCCCTATTTGATACTTTGTCCAGAAAATTAAATCATTTTTTGGAGCACAAGGGAGCATATCAGTCCTGGCTGAGTTCCACATCACCAAGGTAGTACAGGGAGTTTTTGTGGTTTATATGGAGGCCTTGGACTTTAATTAGTAAACCTATTTGCGCTCGCCTTTATTTTATTGACAAGTTATAGAAGCCCAGTTGCATCTTGGATCTTAAAACTCATGACCTCACTCTCCAAGCTACTTTCACAAATAGTAAATGCAATTTTTGGGAAAATTAAAATAGAAATCTTAGCCTGTGTTTGTTTCACCTAAAAATTTGAGCCATTTTGCCTGAAAATGATTTATGCCTAGATTTTCAGTCCTAACGTTTTAAGCCTCATCTACTGAACATCAAAAACCCAAGTCAAAGCTACTGAGCCTCAGAGATCCATGGCAAAAACCAGCTCTCCACAACCCAACAGCTGCAGGCCCTTTTTAACATCATGATTTCTAGGTAGCATTGAATCAATGTTGAACTCCATAAGATCAGTACATTCTAGTAGAAATAGTGTCAAACAAGAAACAATTAGCATGCAAAGGTACATGGTGACAGTAATTCACAGAATTAAAATCTAAACTATAGGAATGGCAAAATTTCTGCAGATACTACATCTTCTGAAATATAAAATATGAATTACTCCAAATTATACCATATGTCAGGCATTACCGATCTGGGTATGGAATAGACTCTTGGTTCACAGGGCCAGCCAACTGAGAGGCTCGTAGGATCAATCCATCAATGTCAACTGGGAGAAGAAGCTTTTGCCATAGACATCCTGTGGAGATGGCCTCTGGTGGTTGAATAATCATCACTATATCATTATTTCGGTGCAGCATTCCAATTACAGTCACACAGCTACCTTCTTGTACATACCTGAAAAAGTTTATGGGAGTTTGTAGCTCATTAGTCCTAAAGAAGAATGCACAGAACCAGTGGAAATTTAAGCTACCATTTGAACAAACATATTACCCTTCTTCAAGACGTAGTAAACGGGCTTCTTCTGAGAGGTTTCTCTCTCTTAACCATTTTCTCAGATTAGGAGATAAAATTCTGCATTGTCTGGAAGTATTCACAAGTTTGCTCTCAATGACCAAGGGAATGACTTTACTATTAGAACCAGCTTTCACTACAGCTCTGACACCAGACTTTCTATCAGTTATGTAAAAGTCAGTGGCGAACCTCTGTCAGGAGGAAAGACCAAGCAGAATATTATTAAATTCAACAATAATATCCAACTTTCCAAAAATACGTAGAGGTGGCAAGGATTTTAAATTCTAATAAACCATTTATAAGGTGGCTAATCTACATTTTAATATAATTGTGATATGGTGGAAGTTCTTTTGGACTAATTAATGAGAATTTCATTTCATTATGAATTTGTAGTTTGGCATTCTACCATCACTTATTTAAGGTATATAATTTTCTTTTTCCACAAAGCATCCCCAGATATTATTATCATGTCCATACTTATTAATATGTTGCTCAAGTACAAGGTAGAAGGGAAATTGCTGGGTTCTTGCCATTAGAGGGGCTGGGGGTGCAAACTCAAGCTCAACTTTAGAGTTTCCATCTAGCTGTTGCTCTCTGATCAATTAAAGAAAAATATTCAAAAGAGAATAAATATAATCCAAATGTGTAGGTGTCAAAGCAATGCAAATTTTTATTGCAGTACTCAAAACATATGAAATCCATCTTACTGATTCTCTTTATATTCTCTTTTATACATCAGACAGAGGCAATTCATCCCCATCGAACCTCTACATTAGCCTCATTTCATGTTCTATTTATGACCACATTTAATGTAACATGGTGATGCTTCAAGATAATAAAGCAATCCAAGGTAAAAACATGAGCATTATGGTACAAATTGCCTAGCAGCCAAAAAAATACAAACACACAAAACATGAGCAAAGAAAATACTGAGGTCAAGGTAATTTAGTCACAAGACATGGAAGGATAGAGATGAATTCATCTGCAAGAGGTTAGAGGCAGCTGATGCAGCCATGGAAGATTGATATACAATTACTTTGCAAATTTTCCTATTCATTGTATTCAAGAATTAAAGAATTATTTTGTGGGGTCCATGAGTGAAGTCCAATGATCCAATTGAAGTAAAACTGTAACAGTTGTGCCGTTCTAAAGGTCTAGGTATGAATATTTTAGGGTTAAAAACACTTTATTATTTGAGTTTTTATTTTATTAGTTATGGTCAATTTTGGGCATATCTATAATTTTTATGATTCGGATAAATTAAGGGTATCATGGTAGTTTGATTGAGTCTATAATTTATTAGGAGATCCTGAGTATATTAGGTTTTAGTACACAGGTAAACTAGGAGTCCTAATACAAAACATACTGAGTCCACAACATTTTCACAACAAATTCTAGGTGGCAGGTTTTTACTAGTGGTTGAAAATGTGTTTTTAGTAGTGGGCTCAGATTATAACCAGTATCAACCTGCCACATAAATTTTTTGTAAAAATGTTGTGAACCTAGCATTTCTCTACATATATATGTGCTCAATGTATTCAAAAGAGATGCAGTTGATTAATAAGATATTGACTATCTGAGTATTGAGGCACATTGGCCTTATTGTTCTTTACCTCCCTTTCTCTTGTCTTTTTACTTCTTCTCTTTCTTGTGGTACTGTTCATACAGCCCTCCAACGCCATGGAATCCTCTCTTTTCCTTCTTCCTTACAACCCCAAATCAAGCCTTTCTTTTACCTATCAAACCCTAAAACCCCACATACTTTCTTCTACCAAATAGCATAAAAGCTCATCAAAACCTAGCCAATTTTGAATTTTAAGTCTTTCTTCAACAATTCTAAACCATAAATCCACAAATTCTCAACCCACCACAAACACACGTGGACAAATTCCCAAATTTGTCCTATGTCAGGAGCTCTTATTAAAAACAAAGAAGAAAAGTCAGCTAAAATAATTCTCTTAGGCAGCATAAAAATGTCCATTACAAACAAGTGATCCCATTCAAGTTGAACATGGTAGAAGAAGAAGAGGAAGTAAAAAAGTATGTAGACTGAAGTTGTGATGGATACAATTACAACATTTTAGAGCACAATGCCCCCCACCCAAAAAAAGCCATTAGAGATTGTCTTAAGTTGAGTTAACACAACAATTTACTTGAAAACAATCATTCAAATTTTGATGACATTAATTCAATGAATAAAATGTACTCAGTGACTGAAACAGACTTGGAACCAGTCATCAGCCTCCTACAAGATCAATATCATATTCAATGCAATTAGGACAACCAACAGTCTATTAATACTGAGAATGGGATGAATGGCTTAAGTGGAAGTTGTGTACCTCACAATATGCTAGACTCCATCGAAAGCATGAAGTATTAACATTCACTGGTGTCAGATCAAATCCTCTGTATTCATACAAAAAAGTAGATGCATAGATACATCTGGTAGCCTTTTCATAGGAAGATTCTAGGGAAATGCTCCCACATGACGCATGCTGAAATCATCAGAATGGCAAAAGGATTTCCACTGGTTAGAACATATAGCAAATAATGGACGATAGATGAGAATAAAAAAGGATATTAGCAAGGAAATAAACAGAATCAGCAAATATAATGGCAGTCTGCACACTCAGAGACATGGTTAATCTGCACAATTGACAATTCAAATGGCATTAATCTGCACAACCAGAATATCAGATGATATTTTATTTTTGATACATCAAAAGTTGGAGTGGGGCAATTTGGATCTTGGATGTCTCCATTGGAAACACCAAGAGGTGTCGATTGCACTACAAGGATTTTGGCCAGAATGTCAGATGATATAAGGCGGACACTTAGTTCAACTTCAACCAGGCATTCCTGGAAATAGCTACTTTCCACATAAGAAATATAAAACATTTTCTATCATAATTTCTCAATCACTTTGAAAAGTCAAGACTATGAAGTCCAGGTTCCTATGCCAACCAACCTGTATGAGTGAAACATCAAACTCAGAAAATTTCAAAATAGAGAAATTTTACAAATTTATTTTATAGATGTAGAAAGTGAACCCAAAGACATCATCACCATTATTCAGTGCAAACTTATTATATGAAAGATATCTGTCCCCTGGATTGTTTCTCACTAATCATCTATAGACTCATAAATAAGAAGTTTAGAATAATTCACTCATAAAGCATCAAATTCTAGCTAATAGCTTTTTCATCACATCTTCTGATTCATCCCATTAAAAAGCATAAATAAACAAACTTTGCTCCAAAAATTTTTTTTAAAAGAATGAAGGAAAAGAAACCCAGTTTTCAGTCATAAAAAATCTTCAGTTTAGAAGACCCAAGAAAGGGAAAAAACTCCTGCCTGCCAAGACCAATTGATTTATCTGGTTTGGCTAAGATGATTTCTTTTTCTTCTTTTTACCCCCTCATTCTTTTGTGAAATAAAAACAACAGTAACATTGGACTATACTATAGCTTCTTTTTTTACATTCTCCAACAACAACAGTATCTGTAGTGGATTGTTAATAAAAGAGTGACTATGAAATTTTATGCTGGCTGTCAATCTGCCACAATCCCCCCTCCTTTTCCGGCTTGAAATTGGCTATGAATAAAATATATGACACTAAGTACAGACACAGATGGAGTTTTCACTTTTACATTCTCATGTTCCATTTTGTTTTTTAATAGCAGCCCATTAGAAGGAAAGTTTTTCCAAGTCCCTTATTTTACCACCATTTCTTTCCACATAAAACAATAACAAGCTAATAATTACAATCATGAAAGAGAGGGGCCAGTAAAAAATAAAAAATTTTAACAATTCCCACGATTGGTACTAAGGAAATGCATACAATGTATATATTTTTTGCTTTCTATTTTTGACAGAAGCTTCACACTCTGATGGGTTTTACATCTCCCTTTTTCTAAGAAACCAACCATAAAAACTGCCAATTTTGTTTTTCTTCTATTTCCCTCTAATTTTCTCAGCAACCAACCATTCCACCAAAAATAGAAACAATGCAGTAGCATTACAGAGAAAATCAAGACGAACCCATTAATTTATTATAAAAAAGAAAACCAAGCAAGCAAAGAAAACAAGAAAATGGCAGGCTTACCCCAGTGATCTTAACGAGCTGTCCATGGCGAGCGAGTCTAAGGTCAGAGTCAGGAAGAGAGCGAACGAAGAAGAGAATGGCAGTCTTGGAGTTCCAGTTAAGCGTGTTCCAGAGAATGAAAGCGAGGAGCAGAGCCGAGAGCGCAAGCAAAGAGAGGAAGAAGATGGCGTTGTGAACAACCACGAGTATGAATATGGACACAGAGAGTCCCAGAAGGAACAGTGCTATCGCAATGTACAGAAACACACGAGGAATGGGGTTGCAGCTACAGCAATGGCGGTCGTCTGAGTCTCTCACGGTAGTTGCATTTGAGATTGAGAGGTCGTTCATCACTGTGAGTGTGTGTCTCCCTCTCTATCTCTCTCTCTCTCTCTCTCTCTTACCCTCACTGTGACTGTGACTGTGACCAACCCTTTACTCATTACTCATCAGTCTCTGTTGAGAGAGTCCCATTCTGATTTCTGAGAGAGTGGAATATTGGGATAGAATGGAAGTCAAAGCTCTCTGCTGGTTGCCACTTATATATTACCCACTTGACAAATCACGACCCCATAGTGAACGGCAGATATTTCTTGCCGTTTTTAAAAGCCTTTGCTCCATCTAGTCTATATCTAGGTTTTTTTTTTTTTTTTTTTTTTTTTAGATAAAATTGAATTTCAAATTATAATATATGTTGCTTGATAATTATTCTTTATTATCAAGATGCTAATTGGTTTTGAAAAGTGATACATTTTACAACATTTTTATAATAAATCATAAGTGATAAGTCGTTATTGGTTTTAATTTAAACTTATTACTGAAATTATTTTTTTCATCGGCCACTTATGAAAGTATTGTGAAAAGGATATTTTTTTTTAAAATAACACTTATTTTCAAATAATTTCGTTAATTAGCAAAATTTTCAAATTATTTAGAAAACTAGCATCTTAAGTCTACTAGATTTTACTTCAATGTAGCAATTCGAGACTTTAGTACTCAAGTTTGGATTAGAATCCAGGTGAAACTCGAGTTTTAGAGACTCGAGTTCCAGTTCTTGCAAAAAATATGTTCCCGTTCTTCCTTCTTTTTTCTTTCTCTAGACCAAATCAAGGATTTAGAAAATACCCAAACCTAAAGGATTGGCCATGGAAGTTCAGAGAGCAGAGGTTGTTATCAGACCACTACCAATGATGGCGATGATTGTTGGAGGAAGAGCCAAGGAGGCTCGGCCATGAAAGTTCAGAGAGCAAAAGGAATGGAAGTTCAGTCTGAGCCAATTTCCCCCACCTAGAGCCTTCGCCGTAGTCTGAACCAAGGGATTTGGGCTTATGGGGGTTGTAGATCTGGGTTTGTTATTGCTTAGTTGTTTTTGGGTTGGTTATTGCTTCGTCGTTTTTCTTGCATTGTGTTTTTTTTTTTCTTGCTTCATTCTTTAGGGAAATTTGGGTTGTTATGGAACTAAAGTTTGAGATACTCGAGTTGCTACAATGAACCTGAGTCTAAGAAACTCGAGTTGCTAATTCCCTAAATAGTTTCAAAACCTTGCTAATTAATGAAATTGTTTGAAAATTGTTGTTATTTTGGAAAACAATCTATTGTGAAAATGCTATGAATATAGCATTTCTCATTAGTCTACAAGAGATTTTTTTCAATTAAGCTAGTTAGAACGCATTTATTTTGTCTTTCTTTTTGCTTTTCTATTTTTTATTAGAAATATATTTTTTTTAATTACACAACAAAAATACCCTTTTACCATTAATTTTATATGCAATGATTAGCATCCAACATCTTATTATCAAAGCATAAAAAATAAAAATAAAAATCTTATTATCAAGTATTAAGTAATTTCTCACCCAAAAAAAAAAAAACCCTTGTTGACATTTACAATGACAAATCCAAAAATAAATCATCAATACCACCACGCACCCTTGGTGCGGTGGTCACTCTACAAGTATAAATGCTTGTGGGGTGTGTGGGGTAAGAGCTAAAATTCAAGTATCCAAGAAAGAGTTTCACACACATATGCACTTAGATTAGGTTAGAGTAGAAATTATATCTTGTATAAAAAAAAAATCATCAATTTGATTTCTTAAATACATTCAAAACATTATTCGTCAATAAATAATATCATCTAGATTTCATAATCCAAAAATTAACCTGATAAAAATTTGACATTTATATAATAGACATTACAAATAGACTATAATTTTAGTATTTTTCATTAAAAAAAAAATACACCATTGTGACAGATTTATTGGTATGAATTACATTGTAATGATCACATTGTAATTGTCAATCCACCTTAATTTTGAAATATCAAGAGTTTTGTAATTTAATTAATACTTCTTATTTTTAGTTACTTAAAAATAGTTATAAAAAAATAAAACTGTATTTAATGTTTCCATTTTCCATCCGATCCCTCAATTATCCAATTACAAAATTTTCAAAATAAAACCTAATTTAAGATTTTTTTTTTTTTTCCTATTCTAATTAAATGGGGGGTAAAATTGTAATTGTATTTGATAACCTTCGGGTGCTTGCTCCAAAGGGACAAACAAGTCACCATTACCGTACGGTACCATTCCAACCAAATCCACCCACTAGTTTTGTTTTCATCTTTCCAAATGAGCTTTCTGAATTGTGACGAGCGAACAACAACAACAACAACAACAGCAACAACAGGAAGAGCAATGGAATTGGATCTGCTTCAATGCGAAAAGGGTCTATACTCTATACTATATGGACTACAATCTCGCCATCCACACTCGACTGGTAATGTCCTCAGCTTCTGCACATTTTGCTGTTTAGTTTTGATTAGAAATCATTGAGAAGCTAAACTTGTTGTTGTTGATGGTCCTAAATATAACTTATGAACTTAACGCAAGAATGGTTATGATTTTGACGCTTTTTGAAAGCTTTTTTTGTATTGTATAGAGTAATTGTGCGCATGTGTTGGCTGTGACTGTGACTGTGTACCAAAACCTTTAAGTTTTTGTCGAATGAGAAAATGACCCAACTTGAAAAAAAAGGAAAAAAAGTTTATTTAATGGGGTTGGAGTTCTTTGTGGTGCTAAAATTGATTGTATATAGTTGAACCACCCACATTGGGCTACTTAGTAGGACCACCAAACTTAAAGTACCAGTGTGTGTAGCAACAATAACTTAAATTTTATAATTTATGAATTTGAAGACTTGATGATCAGTACCTACTGGTTTGTGTCATTGCGTGTATAAAACTTGGGGTCTCTTAATAAGGTTCCAAATGGTCAACATTCAACATCAAATCACTATGGCAAGATTGGTGGTGTATTGAAAGAATTGATTTAGATCCCAAATTGATTAGGCTGTGGATTAATCAATTAATTTTTACCAATTTATACCACAACCATAACAAGTATCGAATCAGGAAAATAGAGTGATAAACTATAAACAACATGCCGATTCTTTAAGGTCCAAAAGTCCAAACAAGTAGCACTATGCCGATTGATAAACAATAAACGTCACCCGTCAGAAAGTTACTATCTAGCACATGACACTTGTTACCTAGACACTAAAACTAGTAGCTGAACTTACTGTTGCGACCAACAATAACTTCAGACCATCCAAACACTTTGTACATGGAACCCTTCATACTAGAGCCTCTGACAGAATTCAAGTACCCTCCGTAAAGGTTTGATTACAATAGTGACACAATGGGATTGATGGTTTACTGGTTTCACACCTTGATCACACTTATGGTAGCAACACCATTATGGATAACCTTTTTGAACTTAAAAGATGAAAGCTAAGTTTTTCTTTATGTTTGGTGCACAAGTTCTGCCTCCAGCTTTAAAGTCAAGTTATAATATGCCTTTTTTATGTGACGCGATTAGGGTACAAATTCCAAGTCAGCTGACTTCAGAATTTATTACACATCAGAATTCATGATTTTTGATTGATCGAGTTGTTGGCAAAGAAACACATGGCTTAATGTGTGAGCCATTGAGTCTAGATGTGAAAGAGGGCAACTAAGACTTAACACATTAGCAATGTGCTCATACAAAAGAGGTGAAATCTAAGACAAAATGGTTAACCACACTGAGGAGTTCTCTAGGCGTGAAAAATTCAGGACCTCAAGGTTGAAGGAAGGGGGCATAACACTGGGTTTCTCCATAGATTGGCTCTCACAGAAGAAGAGACCACGCGGGAGGTCTTGAAGTGGAAGGTACATATTATGAGGAATCAAAAATTAGAGATTAGATGGTGCGTTTCTATTAGTCTTTATATCAAGAAACAGGACAATGAAGACCATATGTTCATAGTTTATATCTTGCTAGTATAGGTGAGAATGATAAACAGTTGTTTGAGAGGCAATTTGAAAGGATGAGGTAATCTAGGATTTGAAGGATGACAAAGCTACAGGCCTGTATGGGTTTACTATGTTGTTCTTTCAACATTGTTGTAGAATGGTAGAAGCTGATGTGAAGGGCTTTCTTTGCAGAATTTCATAGTCACTGTGAATTTGAAGAACCCCTTTATGATTTTTTTTATTGCATTAATTCCTAAAAACAACAATGCTACTAATATCTGGAATTTTTGGCCTACTAGTTTGGTGGGACTTCTGTATAAATTGTTGGCAAAGGTGTTGGCTCATAGGATGAAAGAGGCGCTAGATAAACTTACTTACAAGTCATAGAATGCCTTTATAGGTGCTAGGAAAATCCTTGACTAGGTCCTAATTGCTAATGAATGTTTGGATAGTAGAATCAAAAGCCATATTGTTAGGGTGATTTGTAAGTTGGATATTGAAAAAGTTTATGATTATGTTAGTTAGGATATGGTAATTTATCTATTGGGGAGGATGGGGTTTGGGGAGAAGTGGAGGGGTTGGATCCATGCTTGTTTTCTACTGTTTGATTCTTAGTTTTGATCTATGCTTCCCTGTCTAGCTTCTTCAATAGTTCATGGAGGCTAAGGCAGGGTAATTCATTATCCCCTTTACTCTTTATACTGGTTATGGTGGTGTTGAGTAGGATGCTGAAGAAAACTGTGAATATTTTATTATGTGATGTGAATACCGAACAACTTCTTTACATAAGGATGGTGTTGACTTGCTTTGAACCTATTACAACTCTAAAATTTAATTTGGATAAGAGTGAAGTGGCCCAATAGGCAATGTGGGTAACATGGCAGAATTATCAGGACATCCTATATTGTAAAATTGGGATTTTACTAATGACTTAGCTTGGGATGCCTTTTGGGGGTATCTTTTAGGGCGCAATCTGTGTGGAATCCTATTTTGGAGAAGATGAAGCACAGATTGGCTATTTGGAACAAGCTATAATTGTCGGGGGGGGGGGGGGTGTGGAGTTTAGGGGGTTGGCATGATATATGGTGTTGGAATCATTCTCTAAAAGAGTTGTATCCTGGTTTCTACGCATTCGCAGTTGATAAGAATCCCGCAATTCATTTAGTCATGGATAGCCAATTGGATAAGGAGAGCGGAACTCGAACGTGATATTTCACAAATCTTGTTTTGATTGCGAATTGGAGTTAGTGCAGTCTTTCTTAAATCTTCTATACTCAAATATCCCTAGGAGGGAGGAGTGTGATAAAATGAGATGGAGATTGAGAGGGCATGGTGGCTGTACCATTTGCTCTTACTATGAGGCTATCCGAGGTACAACAACTAATTCTTTACATTTGGAAGAGCATTTGGTGTGTCAAGGCCCTAAGAGGGTCTCATTCTTTCTTTGGACAGCAGCCCAGGGGAAGATTCTTACCTGTGATCATTTAATCAAGCAAGGTCTCTCTTTAGTTGGTTAGTGAACGTATCAATGTAATGGAGAGGTGGTAGATCATTTGTTGATCTGTTGTGATTTTGCATATGTTTTATCGAGTCTAGTATTTATAGCTTGTGGGATTCAATGGGAGTTACCAAGGATGGTACATGATCTCTTGTTGTGGAGGAGTTGGAATTTGGTTTTGGGAAGCATTCATCAGACATTTGGAACTTGTCCCATTATGTTTAATGGGGCTATTGTGAAAGGAGTGAATAGTCGCACTATTGAAGATATAGAAATATCAAAGACTCAGTTGGAATCATTGCCGATTTGAACCATGTTTGATTGTCTTGTGTGTGGGGTCTTACAAATAGCATCCCCCTTTTAGATTTCACATTAATCACTTAACTTTTGTGCATAATTCTTTTGCAGTTCTTTTTAGTTTACATTGTACTCATTAACATGAGTATGTAGTAACGTATTCTGTCAATAAAAATACCATTACTCAGTAATAAATAAATAAAAATGATTCCAAATTCTATGTCTCTATCCTAAATCAGATTTGCTTTGCAATTCTGGTTTTAAGTGGATGTACAGTGTAGCATTAATAACATCTGTAAATACTCTGAACAATGAAGCTCCTTTCATCAATTAATACTTGAGGGAAAAATGATCTAGTCCTGGATGTTGTAATATCTGCTATTCTGAAAGAGTTTGATTTATTAGAACGAACTTGAATGAAGGTTGAGCAGATCAAGGAAGCTAAGGAAAAATGAAGATGTAGAAGAAAATATTAGTGAAGCTTAATCCCAACTTTAAGATTAAAGGAGCGGATGATTGGAGGAAAACAGCACATAAGCTTCAAATGTTGAATAATCTTGTATGGATTATAGAAATGGTATTGTTAGATGAAGCTATTGCACCTACCTTAAACTGATATTCCCAGAATCATACTCTAATTTCTAGAGTCAGGACTGATTTTGTTTGAGGGGTGGGTTGTTGGATGCTAGAGAAAATTGTTTAGACAACTTTAGGGAAATTGCATTTTTGAAATTGAAAATTTGCTCACGAAGTCGCAATGATATGGGTTAAACATTGATGGGTGCATTTTTCCATATTCTTTGATTTCACTCTGTGATTGAGATGCTTGTGAACTTTTGATTAGGGCTGGGTTCAGAATGGTTGAACTATTAGAGGCCAAGAGAAAAAAGCATATCTATGAAAATTTAGGTTGTAGCAAGTCCCACACATGGGCCTAATCATAAAGAAATGGTCTATTTAAAAATTGGGTCACTGGAGTTATAGTCCAAAGCTAGATTACCTGTAGGAAAAGCTTCATGAGTCTCGCAATGTCTATGCTAGGGCATGCTGTTCATTATTGATTCACTTATTCCAGTGTATTCAAATCCAAATTGGTAACAGATTTTATGTTATAAATTTGGATTTTAAGTTTCCTCTAGATTTTTGTGGCATATGAAGAAAAGTGAATTTTTATTCAAATTTTTTATTTGGAAGAAGCAAAGTTGCTGAATAGATCATCTTGCTATCTGCAAAAAGTTAGTGAGCACTCGGTACTTTGGAGGTCAGGTAGAAATATGTCACTGATTAATGCAATGCCTTGTGTTACTGCTTTTCATGGTCTTAAATAATTCACAAGTGCAGTATGATAGATCATATATCTGAATACAAACACCATGAGAGTTTTTGGAAAGGTCAGGCTGACCTCATGAAGTTTATTTCTTATTAAGTCTTCCATCAACTTGGTCAATCTTTACCTACTTTTATCTGCTGCCTTTTCATAATAAAATTTATTATGTTGTAATTGGTATCTCCTTTAGCTTAACTAATTATGGCTTCTTGCATTGTTGTGTTAATCAGCAAGACGTAATTAGTCACCTGCCTTTGTTAGTGTAATTTTCTGTTGTCTAATTCAGGAATACTAATGAGTTGCAGAAGCACAGAGTATTTTACCAGATGTAGATATAAATGCTGTATCTGAACATTCACTAACGAAGTCGGTTGTTATTTTATATTTTCTATGTTTCTTATGCGGTCTTAACATGTTTTTTGTCTTGTAATTAGCATTTCATGAACACGGATTTCACACATTCATTTTTGTGATATTTGAACTTACAATAATTCCCTTATCTCTTTAATGTGCTCTTGGGATATTTGGCATCACATACACTCTGGTGATCAATTATGTTTAGTTGGAATTTGGAGCTAAAAAAAGCACATTCAAACAAACTAGAAATAAAAACGTCTGCACAAGACAACAATGTTTAACATGGTTTGACCAACTATATGCTTATATACTTGGGCAACAATAGGTATCTTCCATTAAAAAAAAAAAAACCAAAATCCACCATGAATGTAGTGGATTACGTGTGTACTTCAAACCAATACACACAAGCCAAACTCACATATTATCACAAATCTCACAAACAAAAAAACACTCAAGATCTCTTACAAATACAAATTAACCCAAATCCCATTGCATCCAAAACAAACTCGTAAAATCCATACATATTATAAGCCCAAACACATTAGTCCAATACAGTACCCCAAACAACATGTATTATAACACTTATTAAATTTTTTCTCCTTTTATTGTATTGGCCAAAATGGCCAAAAAATCCCCCAGTACAGCCGATACAGACCTATAATGTTTGATATTGTAGCCGGTATGTTTCAAAGGGAGTGTTCGTACCAGTTTAGTTGTCAGAATGGTATGGTATTAATAGCATTGCTAAAGGTCCCTTGGGGATTTATTTCTAGCCAATTTTCCCGGGGACTTTGATTTCACATTGTGAGTATCATATTCAGGAGCTCTTAGGATCTACGTCTAAGAACTGCTTGTCATTGGAAGAAGTACAGACAGATATTTTGTATTACGAATTTTATTGAGGAGACACAGGTATTGTTAAGTTGGTAATGGGTAAAATTATTACCCTTAATGCTATCCTCTGGACGTGTTGAGTATCATTTGGTTTGTCAAAATTGTGTCTCTCTCAACTGCAATTTTTATATTCACTGGACAAGTTTGGGCTAACTCCACTGAAGTTCCTTGGGGGACACCGAAGTATCCAAATTTGCACTATTGATTGTTGAGTGGTTTAGGACGTTGTAATTTGTAAGAGAGAGAATGGTTTGGTGAATCTTATTTTATGGGTTTTCTCATATGTGGTTGTTCAATGGATCCTTGGATTTTCTAATCCTGCATGATAGTGCAAGTTTCTCTTACTGATTTTCTATGGATGTAGGTAGGCCTTGTGCCAAGCCATTTAAAAGTTTTCTTTGGCTAGTTTTGGTTGTTCTTTTTAATCTATTTTCTCTCAATTTTCTGGTATCCTTTGCACATGATCCTTATATTTTTTGCAGAATTTAGCTATTGTTTGCACATGATCCTTATTTGTTTGCAGCATTGAGCTTTCACTTTGACATCTGGGGTGATAGTGGTACTTACCTATTATTTAGGATTACTTTAATGGTGTGTTTTATCACCTGCGGTTGAGGGGAAAATGCAACATTTCCTTGTGATGTATTATTCTCTATTACTTCTGGGTTATCAAAGGAAAAAGGATGCTTTTCATTTGTCTTTGAAATGGATTACATCTTTTATGGTTAAGATCTAGTTTACAAGAATCTATAGGATTATGAAAAATTTCATGACATTCAAAATCAATTATCAACTTATCATTCCATTATTTGATGGAATGGAATTTCAAATAACGTGACACCATGTATACACTTGGATTACTAAAATTTAAATATTGACGACGAAATAGACCATATCCATTTCTTTCAAAATGGAGGACTACTTTGTATTGAATCAAAATTGATCCACCAGATGTGTAAAATGATAATTGGATTATCTAGTTTGCTATAAGAGTTTATGAAGAACATTGCACGAATGGAAATTTGTGTTCTAATCATTCTTTAACTATATAATTTGATATATAACAATAAAAATAATAATTTTCACATTTGTAATTTTGAATTCTCTTGGCTTTTTATCATTTTTCTGAATGTTTATTGAGTTCTAGTCACTTGTTTTTTAGTTAACATAATCATTCCTAAGTAATTCTATTATTTCTAGTTGCCCAAGCATAAACCACCCGTTTTCTTGATCATGTACATTAAGAGAACATCTTTGTTTGAACAAGTATGAACTAGCATTAAGAAAACACAAGCATTAAAAATCAAGTGCATATATTAGTTACTTTTTACCATTATAGCAACTTGCTTAAAAATTCTAACTGAACTAGTGCTTGTGTCTATTTTGTAGTCTACTACTTGTGCATGATCTCTCTCTCTATCCCAATCCCTGTGTCTGCATATGAATTCTTTGAAGACTACCTGCCCTCCCTATATCCCTTTCTTTTGTTGCTTGACTCCAAATCATCTACAATAGGAAACCACTACTCTGAACCGCATCTGGTTAAGTAATATCAACATTAGCAGCTTTTGCAATCACATAAAGTGGATATAGATGGAATTTCTCTATAGGAAGTGTTTCTACAGTGCAAAAAAAGCTACATTCATTGCCTCTATAATCATTGCTGCACTAAAATATGTATCTTCCCTCGCATGGCCCGTAATTTGGTCTCACCAACCCAACCCCCCCCCCCCCCCCCTCCCAGAATCTTTAAACACAAGGAAGATTATTTTACATACACATCCTCCATGCTTTGTTGAGCATTTTACTTGATTCAAGACCAGAAATCCCACCACTGATTATTACCATTAGATTGGTCAAAAAGACCATCAGAGTTCAAACTGCTCCAATCTTCAGTTGATGTCAAGGAACCATCAGCAGGTTCCACCATATTTAGAAGACTGTGTTCATCTTCCAGTGTAAAGTACTCTGCTTTAATATTGCTATCTTCATCTGACAGGACACCTCCTCCATGTTCTGATCTTTCCGTTGACAAGCTTGGCTTTGTTTCAGATTCACATTTGGTAGTGTCTCCATTGTCCAATTCACCCTGGGCGCTGTTTGCAGCTACACCTTCACTGCAACACTGCCTTTCCTCTTGTGGCCTTTGCATCAGATCATTCAGCTTCTGCAACTGTCAAAATTCAAAAAACAAAGCCATTTTCGTAAGCCTCAACATGAATTAAGAAGGGTCTTTTTTTTTTTTTTTTTTCATTCTGCACAGTAACAAATTATTTTGAGCAAACATCAATAATAATTAAGTACCTGTACAACCAAAGCCTGCTTTTCTTTCTTAAGAGCTTCAAACATGGAAGCCAGGTCGTTGTAATCGCCTCGTAGTGTGCTATAGTCACGTTCGAGATTCTTTGACTTCCATCGAGCTCTCTTATTCTGAAACCAAATTGCAACCTGTCTTGGCTGCAACCCAAGCTCTCTTGCCAACTCCAGCTTCTTCCTTGGCTCAAGCCTTGACTCTGACTCAAACATTGTTTCCAATGATTTGATTTGTTCATCACTGAACCTTCTTTTATTCTTGTTTTTCCTCTTTCTCGAAGTGCTGAGTGAGTCCATGTCCATGCAACCAAAAGACTCTGCCGCCACCACCGCCGAAGGAGAATATTCTGAGTGATCTAACATCCTTGGTGGAATTTTTTTACTCCTCCAAATTTGGTGATACGGAAACTACTTTTGGGAGTGTGTGCCTTGTGATATGCATGTATATGCATTTATTGGCTTGTTATAACCTATAATATGTGATATAGATTTATGAGGGTTATTTTTATCTCATGGGGTTGCCTTGCCTTCCCTGATAATTGCTGCTTTATATCCAAAACCCATGGGGTCCGATAACTTATGTCGTATAGTGCTTTTCCGCCATTTTGCCTTGTGAACATGAAAAATGCTACGTCCACACCAAACTTAATAACTTTTCTCACAACTTTCTACACGGTAAGTTATGAGTGGTAACGAATTGTAAGTAGTAGAGAAAAATCATTTACAACTCGTCACGACGTGAGTTGTGAAAATTACATAAATAGTTGTAAACTTAAGATTATTACGTGATAATTGTCTATTTCTTAATTTTTGTAATTTTGGTTAAACTATCTTCTTCTTTTTTTTTCCTTTTAATTAATTAGAGAAGAAGCTCAAGCTTTGGGTCGGAGCCGACTTCAATAATTATGTAGGCGTGTAGCTAGCGAGCTTGTGGCTTGCCTTCCACCTCTTGAAATTGGTGACCACATTCACATTGCAGCAAATAATTTCATTCATTTTATATTATTTTTGGATATAATTTAAAAATGTCTCGTCATTGTCATTTGCATCATCGTCTTAATCCAAAGCCCTGTCCTCAACCACAAAAATGTCGGTATTCTGAATCACGTGGTGTCTTGAAGGGCCACTCTTTCTTTAGTTTACTATTTTCTTTGAAGTGCCCTGTGTTTTTCACTCCTCTTCCTGCTTTGTTGGAGTCATTGATGCCTTGCATTTTTTTTCTTTTTTAATCAAATGGGAAAGAATATATGCATATAAGTCTAAGTTCATAGCAATAAATAAAACCATATCGATGGTAAGCAAAATAAAGGGGTGAACAATGCATAGCATTCCATACCATAGTTAAAAAAAATATGAAAAGTAAGGCTACAATGATGAACTAGAGAACCTGAACTCAAGGGAAAACTTTCAAGTCAACGACTGTCATTCCGGTGCTCCACCGACCAGGCATGACACACGTGCTCTATTTTCTTACTTTAGTTTTTCTTGTTCTTTTTCTTTTCATAGGAACCACTTTATTTGAGGCTCTATTTGATTGGAATTATGGAAATTTTTTTAATTTTCAACTATTTATTTAATTGAGAATGAAACAGCCAAAGAATTGAAAACTAATCACTACACACCTATTTTTCTTATTTTCTGTCCCTCCTTTTCATCTCATCCGTAGGGAGTCAAATTGTTGAGGTTTTGAAGTGAATTGGCACAGCTCACGGTCCTACAAATAATATCAGAGCTAAGGTCATGAGTTCGAGTCATGAGAGTGTCATTATGACGGAGGGATTGTTAGGGGGACTACAATTTGACTCCTTATAACCACTCTAAAAACAGGTTCGCACGGTGTGATGTCGAAACCCATAAAAAATTTGAGTGTGTCATCTTTATCACCAATTAGTTTTGAGGTGGAATGACATAACTCACGATTCGACATCAACCAAAGAGGCAAATGGTGTCAATCTTAGGGGAAAGAACTTTTTTTTTTAATATATATTTATTAATAGACATACATGAACAAACTACTAAGTAGTATCAAAGCAAGTGCCACTCAGAGTAAGGGCTAGAAAATAAATAATAATAAAGTAACAAAATGTTGGATTGTAATTTCTCACGCTAAGTATTCAACTATAATGAAATGACGAGGGTGTTATGGTCAATTAGTATGGGTCTCGACATAATTAAAAAGAGTCATTAAACTAACAAAAAATAATAACAAAAGGGGTAAAGTCTTTTTCATGAACGCTTTATTTGTTTCGCTAGAAAACCTTCTGTAAAAATAGTTATTCACATTTTCTAATGTTTTGTAGCACAAAAAAAAAAAAAAATGGTCAACGGAAAACTATCTTTAGTCAATGGAAAATCATAATAAAAATAAGGCTTGTTTTTTATAGGTTGTTTTCCAAAAAAAAATTTTGGAAAACAATCTCTCTCTCACGATACGCTCTCTCACTCTTTCTCTCTTCCCTTTTATTTTTCTTTCCTCACACCCTCATTGTCACTAACTCTAATTTCCCTTCTTTCATAGATCTCTCTCTCTCTCTCCATGTTTCTCTTCCCCTTTATAACACAGTTCTCTAATTAGATTTTTTTCCTCTCATTGCTCAGTAATTATTTCATTCCTCTCTACCAACTTGCAAATGAGAACATATTTACAGCGGTAATTACTTCATTCTTCTCTACCAAAATCCCAATTCTTTACTTTGAATTTCAAACTTGATTTTATTTTTTTCTCTAAGAATTTTTGGTTGGATGGATTCCTAGTAGTTCTTTTTTGCACATAAAAGTGCTAAAAATATATATAAAAAAAGAAGAAGAAAGAATGAATGAAGTAAAAGACGAAAATTTTAAACATAGTGCTTATACGGCTCTAAATTGCTTTTATATAGGATAATCTTTACGATAAATTAATAATATTGTTATATAATGGATGATAATTGTTTAGGAAAATTGTATTTATTGGTAGATACATTATATAGATACTATGCAGTGATAATATATTATGTAGATACATTATATAAATACATAATTTCAAGTAATATTAAAGACTTGTGGTTGATCATAGTAGACAATTAGTGTACCAGTAAAAAGAATAGACAGTTAAAAGTTATTGTTATTGTTATTAATACTTATTAAAGATGTATTCCCATGTTAATTTTATGTATATAGACAAATGATTGATATATGTGTGTGTGTGTGTGTGTGTGTAAACATTATTGCCCACATATATGAGCAAGATGGGTGGTAGAAATCATGAAAATTTGACAACTAATTTTGATTGTATTTATTGTCAAAATTTTAGTATAAAAACCAAATTCATTCTTGGTTTTTATTTATATATATATATATATATATATTGATTATATTATATTAGTTGGTTTACATAGTACACATATTTTAAATTACACAAGAAATATAAAAATTAAAAATAAAAATTTGCATACCAAATACCAAAAAACATTCTCAAGCTCATTTTCAAGGTTGTTATCAAACACTGGAAAATGATACAATTTTCTAGAAAATGTTCTTTGAAAAATGAACCATTTTTCAGAAAATATTTATGTTGAAACAAACAGAGCGGAAATGTTAAGTTGGAAGTCTACTATATTTTAAACTAATGAGGATTACACAATTGAGTTTATATTTAAAGTGTATTTTGTATGTTTCATAAGAATTTTTCATCACAGGCAAACAAGGGTGTGTATCCAATCCACCAATCTAACGAAATTAACTCAATTCAACCCGATGCTTTAAGTTGGTTTTTCGTGCATTGGTGGCCTGGAATATTATTTTAAGCGTCGGGTTTCAATTCATCTTATCCAACTCAACACACCATATATATATAATTTTTTTTTATTAATCTTATTTTATTTTTTTAGTGTGATTTATTTTGGTCTTTTGAGAATTATACATGATGAATTTGAAAATTTGGAATATAATTTAGGTATATTATGTGGAATGCAATAATTTATTAAAAAAAATTCAAACATTTGATAAAAACTCAAGTTTTTTTTCGAAGCATGAAACAGGTAAATACAATCCATCGACCCAACCTAATACATGTGAGTTGAATTGGCTTGGGATTTTTCAATCCAACAACCCTCTAAATCAATCTAGTCTAATCCATCTAGACAAGTCATTTGTAAGGACATCGTTTTCCTTCAAATTAATTTGGACGATTCTTTTTCAAGACATCCGTCTAGGCAAGTAATTTGTAAGGACATCGTTTTCCTTTAAATCGATTTGGAAAAATCTTCTTCAACACATTACGTAACAACTCAAAAAACCATCTACGCTTATTATTTAAAGAAAAAAGTTTAACTTCAAACTAGTTTAGAACTATTTTCCTCCAATTTATTATGTGGCAGTTGAAGAAATTATCACGTATAATTTTAGCCACATAACTTTTTAAAATCATATACATGATAGTCTTATAAATCATCACGTAATAGATTAGAGAATATTCCTTCTTTGTAGAAATGGATTGAAGAAATTTTCTTCCCGATTTGGAGTTTGAATGTGAACATTTCCAATTTACAATCTCTATTAATATTTAATTTCTTACACTTCCTCTATTGTGTATGTACTACACAATTGTGCATGCTAAATAGGAATGGTATAAACTTGCTCCAATCCCGACCTACCTCACTTGTCTCATGTGAGTTTTCCCTACTCAAGGTTAAAGAAGGAGGAGACGAGATACCTATGGCCCAGCCATGCCCTACCCTGCTCTATTGCCTTCCCTAAATTGAAAAGGTAAAAGGACTGGCTAATGACTATCGGCTAACCCTAAGCTGTTGGCTAGCTACTTGACCATAAGCTGCATGCTAAGCTACTTGTCCATGGAGTGGTAGGTTGAGTCACAGTCATAAACACAGTAACAATGAAGTATAAAACAATAAAAAATGAAGTATAAAAGAATAAAAAATTAAAAACTCATTTCACATTTCAAAAAAGGTTATTAAATATAAAATAAAAAAAAGAAAGAAGTCATTTTTAAGCCAAAAAAATTTGTTGCTAAACGACAAATATCTGTCACCTGTCAAGATTTAACCAATAAGCCTAAGCCACATGCCTCCCTATAGGTCAATTCTTAGCATCCCGTTTTACTCGTCTTTTTCATTGGGAAGATTTTAGGTGCCACTCATGACGTGGCAGAAATCTCATGGTTGTACAATAAAGAACTTGTGGAATTTGGGGGACACGTGCCCCAGTTTTCTTTACCGTCGTAGCTCTAGAAAGTCGTGTGTGTGGGGACATGTTTTAAAGTACATCTTGTCTTACTATGCCTTTTGATAATCTCTGTCCAATTGCCACGTGGTATTCAGCCTTTTTTTATATCACAAACCACATCACTTTAATATAAAAAAATATATACATATATTGGCCAATGGGCACGTTGCGTGTAGAAAATATATGGTCTAGATGCATCAAATTTTATAATATTTTTTATATATTAATTGAGATGAGTATATAATATAATAAAAATTCAATAATAAGATCATTTGAAAAGAATATGGTGTAAATTCACAACTTTTTTGTCCCATTTAAACTAGAGATGATGCATTATCATGCTGCATCGACAAGGGATGGGGAGGACATTTCGGTGCCCCACAAAATAAAAATATTCTTACAGAGAAATCTATATATAAAAAAGAAAAAGAAAAAAGGGAAGTGTGTAAGAAGATTATTATTATTTTTTAATTTTTTTTAAATGTATTGTAAGAAGAAGATTATCATCAAAAAGCAGCTATGTGATATGATAAATTTATCATATCACATAGCTTTTTAAGTAAAGAAAATATTATGTGATACGATTTTTTTTTTTGGTAAAGAGGATATTGCATTAACAACTAAAAGTCCTCTGCAACAAAGGAAACAAAACGATCATACAATGTTCCAGCAGAATCTAAGCTAAGCAAAAAAATAACATTAGATGGGGTTTCATAAAAATAGTAAAGTCTTGAGCCATAATAGCTCCCCTACGCGCTAAAGCATCGACACACTTATTAGCCTCTCTATAGCAATGTTGGATCGCACCAAAGGAATTTGTTTAAGCCCTTCTTTGCACAGTTACCAGCACATCAATGCCATTGGTTTTCTCCAAGTCTTTCTTCAGAAGATCAACTACTAGCTTTGCATCAAGCTCAAAAACCACCGCTGGGATTTTAAGGGAAATACATAGGCGAATTCCATCTCTTAAAGCCCATAGTTCAACTGCATTACTAGTGGCACAACCTATAGCTCTTGCATATCCTTTCACCCATTTTCCATCTTCATTTCTAAGCAAACCACCTCCTCTAGCCAGGCCGGGATTGCCCATGGACGAACCATCAGAATTTAACTTAAACCAATTGAGGGGTGGAGGCAGACACCTTACTTGAAACTTTGTTTTTGTTTGATTATACTTCTCAGTGATGCCTAGGTAGGCCATCTCAGTAGCTTTGGCTAAGGTCTTAGCCTTTAAGTCTTTGCAAATGTTTGGTTTCCCAAAAACAACATTGTTCCGATGCAGCCATAAACACCAGACAGCTATGGGGAAAACAATGGCCCAAACTATCTCAGAAACACCACACTAGTGCTTAGACTTACAATTTATCCTCAACCAGTCCAGAAAATGGGTGCCATAAAAACTAGAACCAGAACACGAGGGAGAGAAAAAGTTCCAGAAATTTTGTACCTTTGGGCAGTCCCTAAGAGCATGGCTGACTGTCTCAAGGGCTGAATTACATAGGGGGCATAACGAAGAGATACTCATACCTCTTTTGGCGAGGAGGCCACGCACTGGAATACTTTTATGACCATATAGCACTCATGAAGAGTACGTATGTGATATGATTACTATTCAACCTTTTTTTTTTTTTTTTTAAATATTTTGTAATCTACCACTATTTGTAAAATATTTAGCAATTTACCACTTTTTTGAAACTCGATTATATGAAAATTGAGTTTTTCATGGTAGAGTTCCAATTACATAAAAAACTTAAAAAAAAATTCATGATACTCAAGTTCCATGGAATACACAATTTCCACAAAATCGAGTTTAAAAAAAGCGGTACATTGTTAAATATTTCACAAATAGTGGTAGATCTATACATATTTTCTCAAACAGTAATATATGGCCATTTTGTAACTAGCCATTTATTTTGTTAGGGACATATTTGATGTAATTGGCTAATATTTTGACAAAATGCACTTTACTTGTAATTGGATAGATCTAGGATGGTTTAAGACTTCAAGAAACATATTGTTCAAGTCAAGTGTTAAAGTCATGCAAATTTGTCCAAGAAACAAGTGAAGAAGTGCTGTTCATTAAAATTCGATAAATGTCTTACAGAAGCCTATCTATCGAGGATTAATGTTAAAGCTTGATAGAAGCTTGACACAAGCTGTATTTATCAAGAATTACAAAATTAAAATTTTCAAATCTGATTACATGCATATCCTTGAGTATTTATGTAGGGTTTTTTTTTCTCATAACCCTAGATATACATAAAAATTATTTTAAGATCCGTCTCAAGGTCTTTTTTAGAATCAATACACGCATATTGTGACCGGAGACAGAATTTGCTTTAATTCATCTTTCTCTCTGTAGAAGCTACTGTGTCTTTACGCTGAGGGTTTTGTGAGCAAGGAGCTTCTTGATCTTCATGTTGATAAACTGAAGAACTTTGCAACCAACATCTTCCTCAAGTTGGTGTGTTAGTCACGTACTGGGATCCATGCATCATTGGTTAGTCATGTACTGAGATTCGTGCATTGAAAGGAGAGAATGCCACTACAATACAAGTCTAATTGAGTATTGGGGTAAGGATTCAATTGTAGGCTGGTATTAGGTACTGGGATTCCTTTTACTTGTAACCGTTTGTTTTGATAATAGTAGATTCCCGAGAGTGGTGACCTTAAATTCATCCGGTGGGGTTTTGCCTCGGACTGGGATCCGTGCATTATTGGTAAGTCATATACTGAGCTTCGTGCATTGAAAGGAGAGATTGCCGCTACAATACAAGTCCAATTTGGTATTGGGGTAAAAGTTCAACTATAGGTTGGTATTAGGTACTGAAATTCCTTTTACTTGTAACTGCTTGTGTTGATAATAGTGGATTTTCGGAAGTGGTGACCTTAAATTCATCCGATAGGATTTTGCCTCGGAGGTTTCCCTATTCATAAACAAATCACCATCTCAAATTTATTTTTCACTGCACTTAGTTTAATTAGTAATTTGTTTGTACTACTATGCTATTGCATGTTTAATTGACTTAATTAATTAACTCGGATAATTAATTAATTAATTTTTCAAAGAGGTCAATACGTTCTTGGCCTATCATATTTGATATGGCTTGTGGACAGATTTATTAGCTCATAAATTTCAATAAATAAATCCCTCTTTTTATCCCCCCCCAAAAAAAAAAAAAAAATAGAGGAAAGAAAATATTAATTGCAATTTAAATGTGGACAATTTTTTTTTTTTTTTTAATCTATGTGTAGTGTTAGTATGTCTTTCCTTAAACTCTCTACCTGAAGTTGAACAATTTTTTATTTTTTTTTATTTTTATTTTTTATAATTTTCCTGCGTTCTTTTTCGTTTTTGGTGTGAAGTTAGAACTTAGAAATTAGAACTACACTGTTATGAAGACTTTTTTTTTAGCGTGAAACTTTTTTAAATGTAGACAAAGAGCCCGATCGCTTATCTGAAAAAGGTTGACAAAGTGATCTTCATATTAAAAACGCAATCCAAATACATAATGACTAAATTGATGAAAATAGTTTGTTCTAATTCCTTCCTACGCCAAAAATCAAATTGAATTAATGATAATGAGCCTTCTCAAAAAAAAAAAAAAAAAAACTAATGATTATGAAATTTGACAATTCACTTAAACCGGAGGAACCACTTTATAGTTTAATTTTTTTTTTTTTAAATCCTTGAGCCTTATCATTTGTGCACAGAGAAAAACAAAAAGGAAGGAGGAGAAGAGAAGATGATGAAGATAGTTATGAAAGTGACACTGATTTTTATTTGTATTAGGCGGAGTGTTGTGTTGATAAGCAATTCTCTTTGTTAACGTTTGATGAGTTGTAACAAGGAACCAATCCACAGACATAGAGTGGCAATTTGCTGAAAGTCGTGTTAAAGAATGGTACAAAGGAGGAGAAGCAATATTTGAACAATATAGGATTAATAGGACCAGCAGGTTCAGCAAGATGGCGTAAAATGAGTGGGATTGGATTGAGCTTGACCACGTCAAATTAAACTGGTTCATGTTATTTTGGCTCTTTGTTATTCAATGTTTGGAAAGAAAGAGATTAAATCGCAGTCATGATCATGAAACTTGTCATATCTGATGTACTTCTTTGGTTAGCAATAAAGAAGAAGACTCGACTAGTGTAAAAATCTCATAAATATGAAGTTGGCAGGGAATTAAGTTGGCTGGTGTTCAAGCTCCAATCTCCAAAATTGCTTCAAAAACACTTCAATATCAAAGGCAACATTAATGTAATGGTTCTCCTTCCTATTTCTATCAACTAAACTGATGTTTTCGACCTTTATTTATTTATATTTGGGTTAGGATAGAGTTTCAATTAGATTATGACACAAATTTTTATTTTATTTTAAATATAAGTAATATATTGTGATCTATGTAAATAAAAATATTTACAATAGACATAAGTGAAAATAATGTCACTTCAATTATAATCATAAGTTATTATCTTAATAGTTTTACGACCTTATACTTTATCACAATTTTTACGAGGTCAGCTATAATTGGTAGATTATTATTTTAGCACGAATGAACCATTTTTTTCACCACCATTTATAGTCGATCGCATCAAAATTAAAACACAAAAGTGATGTTAATGGACTTTCTTTCTTATGTTCCTAAAATATCTCTAGACTGACAAGAACTATTAACAAATAGACTTGGCTTTGAATCTAATGCATTCAGTGCACTTAGCCTACACGTGTCACTATCAATTTAGTGCAACTAGACATTGAGCCAAAGTTTTGCAAGTTTTTTAAAAGAAAGGAGCAGTGGACTTCCGCGTGGTCTATAGCCTATAGGCCCAATAGAGCAAGTTGATGGATTTTCTGAAAGCTGTGGAATAGATAAAAGTCCATGAATCATACCCCTCTGCAACATACTAATGGCCCATCATTTTGTGAAGTGCCTAGTACACTTGACAAACCCCCATTGGTAATAACTGGGCTATTATTTTGATCAATCATTTGGTAAAAAGCTTGCTGAACTTGACCAGATAGCAAACTTATACCCAATGAGATTTCAGTGACCTCCATCTATTGCAAATCACTGGACAAGTTAATCCATTTATGGAGCGAGGCAGAGGACACGACAAAGGAGTAATGGGCTTGACCATTGTTATAATTCTGGAGCTTAAAGTAGCCATCACTATTAATTTAGACTCGTATTTAAAGATGACCTTATGCTATCTAGTTGGCAAAAACAGTTGGTCGAGACAGAGCAATTGCATTTTCTTGTGTTAATTGAACCTGTTAACAATTGAAGTCAGGTTTTACCTGATTAATGACCCATAGAGCATCCACATGAGTCATGTATTTGAATATAATTGTAAGTAATCCGATAAAGAGTTGTCATATCAGTGGAAGAGTGAGATAACCTATTAAAATTAGGCACTTACATTCCTGACAAATTTTCCTTTCAAAGTTAAATCATAACTTGAATTATGTTTAAAAACACAGTCTTCGTCTATTTCTCTAAGGGTACCATTATTGGTACACAAGATCTTTGATGGTGGAATTCATGGAGAGACTCTAATAGCCTATCGTTGTCATTGACAGTGTTAATGTATATAGTGTTGTGGGCTTTAGGCCCAAACTAGTTTACTTGTATAACACATATTCTTGCACTACACTCTTGTATAACACACATTATTGCACTACACTCTTACTTGTACTGCACTCATATTTACTTGTACTACACTCATATGCCTCCTATATAAAGGCACTCATGTATATTCTTTCAGTGAGAAATACAATACAATCATTCAGTATTTCTAACATAGTATTAGAGCCACTACTTTGACCTTTTTCTTAGCAGTTTTGTCTCTATTAGTGTTACTCCATTCTCGCTTCCGCCGTCACAGTAACTGTCACAGCAACTGCCACAGCCTTTTGCCGTTGAACCTCCAACGTCTTCCAGACATTGTTTTTAGGTTTCGGACTTGTCGCAACCGCCGTTAAGGAGTTCCACACAGACCATTGCCTTTTTCGCACCGCCGCAAATCTTGCTCAGATCAACTTACGTCAGCATCCAGTCTCTGCTGACGACATCACCGTTGACCGTTGACTTTTGCTGTCTAGGTGCTCCTTACCCAGTTTTTCGCGTAGATTTCATTTTTGCAGTCCAATTTTGCATATTTTGCTTCTAAATGAAGAATAAGGACATTTCTTCTTCCTTTTGCAACAATCGTCGCCGACAACCCAGCAAACGTTTTTGCAATTTTTGTAAACGTTTTGGCCATAATATTGAGACTTGCTATCAGCGCAATAAATCAGCTGTTTCAAATTCTGCTTCCACTGTTGCTAACACTGAGAGTATCCAACTAATGTCTTCCATCTCTACACAGTCTATATCTTCAGGTTGCACTTTCACCATGTCCACAGATGACCTTAAAAACATTATCGCCAATGTCATTCGTATGGTTGATAATGTATCTAATTCCTCTTCTCTCTCAGCTTTATCTGGTATGTCTCCTTCCTCTTGGCTTATGGATTCTGCTTGTTGCAATCATATAATACCTCACTCGTCCTTATTTTCTGAACTTAAACCTGCACCACACCCTCTTAATATACACATAGCAAATGGTTCCACAATGTCTGGTCATAATATGGGTTCCATTTCGACCTCAAAACTCTCAGTTCCTGGGGTCTTTAATGTTCCTGACCTTTCTTACAATTTGTTTTCTGTGGGACAATTAGCTGAGTTGGGTTATCGCATTATATTTGATTATTCTGGGTGTATTGTGTAGGATCCAAGGACGGGACAAGAGTTTGGGACCGGTCCCAGAGTTGGGCGTATGTTTCTCATAGACAACCTTCGTCTTCCATTTGTTGCTCCTGTTTCTATTGCCGCAGCTGCTGCAGTATCTTCTATTCCTTCCCTTGCACTTTGACATGCTTGACTTGGTCATGCATCTTCTTCTCGGGTACAACAATTGGCTTCTAGAGGTTTGTTAGGTTTAGTGTCTACAGAAAATTTTGATTGTGTCTCATGTCAGTTAGGAAAACAACCAGCTTTGCCTTTCAATGCTAGTGAATCAATATCCACTGATATCTTTGATCTTATTCATTCTGATGTTTGGGGACCTTCCTCTGTCTCTAGTATTGGTAGCTCTCGATATTTTGTTGTCTTTGTTGATGATTACTCTCGCTATAGCTAGATTTTTAATATGAAACATCGTTCTGAATTATTGCAAGTATATTCTAATTTTGCAAAAATGGTTGAAACTCAATTTTCCAAACGTATCAAAATTTTTCGATCTGATAATGCTCTTGAGTACACTCAATATGCTTTCCAAGCTGTTTTGCATTCCTATGGCACTGTTCATCAACTAACTTGTCCAAGTACCTCTCAGCAAAATGGTAGAGCCGAATGAAAACTTCGTCATATTCTTGACACTGTTCGTGCTCTCATTCTCTCTGCCAAAGTTCTTGCTCCTTTTTGGGGCGAAGCCGCTCTTCATGCTGTTCATACTATTAATCGCATTTCCAGTCCTGTCATCCAAAATCAAACTCCATATGAGCGCCTTTTTGGGTCACCTCCAGACTATCATCACCTTCGCTCCTTCGGTTCTGCTTGTTTCGTTCTTCTTCAGCCACATGAGCATAATAAACTTGAGCCTAGATCAAGGCTTTATTGTTTCCTTGGCTATGGCGAAACTCAAAAGGGGTATCGGTGTTATGATCCTGTTTCTCATCGTCTTCGTATCTCCCGCAATGTTGTCTTTTGGGAACATCGCCTCTTTGTCAAGCTTTCTCACTTCAATGCTTCTCTATCTTCCTCTTCCGTCTTAGATCTATTTCCAGATGAGGCACATACTCCTTCTGTAGCTGCTCCTGACCCTCTTGTAGCTGCTCCTGATCCTCTTGTAGCTGCTCCTGATTCTACTATAGACTTCTCTATCCAACCACCAGATATCCTTGATCCCTTTCCTAGTTCCCCCTTTAATGAACAGGTGGAAGATGAACAGGTTGAAGATGAGCTACCCAACCCTGATCCTGGGTCCCTTGCTCCTACTCCGCTTGAAGATCTTGCACAAGACATTCCACCTCGTCACTCAACTCGGGTAAGGTCCATTCCTGCACATTTGCTTGACTATCATTGTTACGCTGCCCTTGCTACACTGCACGAGCCTCACACCTATCGTGAGGCTTCCACTAACCCTTTATGGCAAATTGCAATGAAAGAGAAACTTGATACATTATCTAAAAACCATACTTGGGACTTGGTCACTCTCTCCCCTGGGAAATCTGTGGTTGGTTGTAAGTGGATCTACAAGATTAAGACTCGCTCTGATGGGTCCATTGAGCGTTACAAAGCTCGTCTTGTTGCAAAAGGTTTTACACAAGAGTATGGGATTGATTATGAAGAGACCTTCACTCCGGTTTCTCGTATCTCATCTGTTCGTGCCCTCTTAGCTGTTGCTGCTGCTAGTAAATGGGACATTTTCCAGATGGACGTCAAAAATGCATTCCTTAATGGGGATTTAAGTGAAGAAGTTTATATGCAACCTCCTCCTGGTCTCTCTGTTGAATTAAACAAGGTTTGTCACCTTCGACGTGCACTTTATGGCCTTAAACAAGCTCCACGAGCTTGGTTTGCCAAATTCAGCTCTACCATTTCTCGCTTGGGTTACATGGCCAGTTACTACGATTCTGCCTTATTTCTTCGTCGCACTGACAAATGCACTATTTTACTTCTCCTGTATGTGGATGATATGATCATAACTAGTGATGACCTCAGTGGCATTCAAGAACTCAAGGATTTTCTCAGTCAGCAGTTTAAGATGAAAGATCTTGGACATCTCAGCTACTTCTTGGGTCTTGAAATCACTCATTCTACAAATGGACTTTATATTACTCAAGCCAAGTATGCCTTTGAACTCTTGTCTAGAGCTGGACTCACTGATACCAAGACTGTTGACACTCTAGTTGAGCTTAATGCGCATCTAACTCCCTCAGAAGGGAAACCATTGTCTAATCCCTCTCTTTATAGACGCTTAGTTGGCAGCCTAGTTTATCTCACTATTACTCGTCCAGACATTTCCTATGCTGTTCACCAGGTGAGCCAGTATCTGTCTGCTCCACGATCGACTCACTATGCTGTTGTTTTGCGCATTCTTCGGTACCTAAAGGGAACTCTCTTCCATGGTCTTTTCTACTCTGCTCAGTCTCCTTTTGTTCTCCGTGCATTTTCTGATGCTGATTGGGCAGGAAATCCCACTAATCGTAGGTCCACCACTGGTTATTGCTTTCTTCTTGGTTCTTCTTTAATTTCTTGGCGAAGCAAGAAACAAACTCATGTGGCCCGTTCCAGTACTGAAGCAGATTATCGTGCCCTTCCTGATACCACATCTGAGCTTCTTTGGCTACAATGGCTTCTCAAAGATTTAGGTGTGTCTACATCTTCTGCTACTTCTCTTTATTGTGACAACAAGAGTGTCATTCATATTGCTCACAATGATGTCTTCCATGAACGGATTAAACACATCGAGATCGATTGTCATTTTATCCGTTACCATTTTTTCCATGGTGCTCTCAAGGTAATCTCAGTCTCCTTTACAGATCAACTTGCAGATATCTTCACCAAGTCACATCCTAAGGGACGCCTTCGTACTTTGGTTGACAACCTCAAGTTGGTCTCACATCCACCTTGAGTTTGAGGGGGGCTGTTAATGTATATAGTGTTGTGGGCTTTAGGCCCAAACTAGTTTACTTGTATAGCACACATTCTTGCACTACACTCTTACTTGTACTGCACTCATATTTACTTGTACTACACTCATATGCCTCCTATATAAAGACACTCATGTATATTCTTTCAGTGAAAAATACAATACAGTCATTCAGTATTTCTAACAGACAGAAAGGCTTGGGTCAAGGGGTTCATGGCTTGAAGGTAATGCCAGGTTGTGGCGGCAAGGCATGTAAGACAAGTTGTTGAAGATTCAACGTGGGAACCCGATTCTCTAAATGTAAGTGATCTATTACCTTTTCTTTTTACATTTGTATCAAAGCCTAGGTTTGTCTTCACCATACAAATTTCTATGCCATGATTATAGACGACAAGAAAGAATAATTTTATAACATGCAATGCGTTAAAATTTGAGGGTTTTTTCTTTTTTCAATTTTCGGAAATTTATGTAAAAGTATATTTGTTAAAACATGTTTTAAATTTCAAAACTTACATGGAATGGTGGTGCTAATATAAAATTTGGTTGAATTTCATTGATTTTTTTTAGAGAAAATCAAAACCCCAACTTTGTTTGTTCATAAAAAGACCAGAATTTTCATCTCAATTTTGGCCCAAAAAAATATCATTTTTGTTGATTTAAACTTACATGATTAAGAAGTTGGGATCATGAACTTTAAAATGACATATGTCATATTTGGATTTAAAGTGAGGAAGAGATTAATGTTTGAACGCGATGCAATCCATGGACAAGATGCATAGACAATATGGCTAATTTCCTCGGTTCAACTTTGGACAAGATGCAACCCAAAACAAAACTACGGACACAAGAATAGCCCAATTGCAAAGCTTTACAAAGAGTTAAGAAACAAAATTATGCAACCCTATGCTATTTCTATTATTAAATTCTAAGAATTGAATCACAAAGACAGCTGCTTTCCAAACTAAAGCATCCGGGGGGAACAAAATGCTTCTCATTTCTATGATTCCATAATTAAGAGACAACCAACAGTATAAAAAATCTCCAAGAGTAGTATGGTCAAGTCACAAGTGGTCTATTATATGAACGGTAACATCAAAGATAAGAAGATTGAGTAGCTTTAAGTAGGTTTCACTCAAGCAACTCCTATGCCAAGTTTTCCCAATCACTGGGCAAGATCATAGAGCGTGATCTGCATATTTCTGCTCCTCCCCACAATTATCACAAGTCAAATTCGAAATTACCTTGTGCCTTAAATAGTTCATTTTCGTGGGTAGTAGGTCTTTAAATGCCTTCCAAAGGAAGGCCTGAATTTTATTGGGTGCTCGGAGTTTTCAAAGCTACTTCCTAGGATTATGAGTTGAACTTATGACGTTTGTTCTATAATAATTATTCTTTATCATCAGGATAAGATACCAATTTATTTTTAGTGCAAGTAAAATTTGAACCAAAGTGCATTATTCAATGTTAATGAGCTTTTCCAATTAAGCTAACTAAAAGTCTAGAACAAGTAAATTATCTTTAATATACAGTATACTTAAAGTTGTCATCTTAAGCTTTTAATTTTGATGAGCAATCTGTGATTAAATTACCTCAAACCACAAGTGAATAAACTGTATTTATTCAAAATATAATAATAATAATAGTAACAACACCAACTTTTATTAGTTATTCTTACAAATTGTTTTAGTTATTAAATAAAATGTGTATGTAAACTTATTGTAACTCTTTCCTCACCCCCAAATGTCGAAAGTTTGGCGGGGCCTGGTGAGAAAAAAACAAGGGGGGCAAGGGGGTCCACTTCCTTTCTCTCTTTTGCTTTTTACCATAGAAAAGTTGAGATTGTTATTTTTCTTTTACTTTTCAATCCTCTTTATTTCCTCCCTACCAACTGCTCATATGTTTGAGGACTTCATATAGAATTTTATTTTTTAGTACTTTAATGTGACTAGTACTTGTAAATTCTTTTCAGGTCAAATAGTATATCTCCTCAAACAACAAAAAAAGGTCAAATAGTATATCCATGAGTATAGATTCTATAGACTAGTAGATGGGGTTTTGGATATTCAGCAACAAAAAAGAAAAAAGAAAAAGATGGGGTCTTGGATTACAGTCCTGTGGAATTAATTTTATTCAAATTTTATTAGTTGAATATTAAAACCAATTTTTCATGCATGTAGTACTTATTATGACAAAAAAAGAGGAAGGAAATTTTCATCAATGGAGAGAGAGAGAGAGATCTTGCAAGTAACAAGTGTAAATCAAATAATTGATTGGATTAATTTAAAATTTCAAGAAAGAAAATCACTGGTTTGAGGTGTATTTGTTCTTAGACTTCATTTTATGGTGTCTCAAAATAGCAACAGAGACGTGTAGAACTACAATCTACGTAGTTGCCAAAATCATTAATCGTGTTTTCCTTCACAAAAGTGCGTGTGACATCTCTTCCTTTTCTTTTCTTTCTTTCTTTCTCGATCCCAGACACCAATTGACTTGAGTGCCATAAAGCTTCCTCAAAAGTTTGCTCAACCTTTTCCTCCTTTTTCAACTACTAATACAGTAATTCTACTATACAATGGTACTATTCTAGCTACACACCTTTTCTTATTGAATTAGAAATTCACACATCTCTATCTATCTCTCTTACTCACACAACAAAACATAACATATTGCACACCACGTGAGCAAGCAGAAGTGTCTACGTATACCCAGGTGGTTGGAGGGGACCAAAATTTAAACCCTCTAGAGATAGATAGAGAGAGAGATAGGCTGTCCTTGTAGTTGAATTTTAAATTTGTTTGATTTTTTAATAATAATAAGATGCAGTGCATTAATTAATAATGGAATTGTCGACAACACCTGGGTTGGAGATGCAGGGATTTGACATTTACGTGTTGTTTCTTTCCTAGCCTCTCTCTCTCTTTCTCTTTCTCTTTGTGTCACAATTTTCAAGACTGTAAAAGCGTTGAAATCTGGAGCCAGTATCGTCCTCTCCGTTTGTCACTCTCATGTACAGCATAGTGTTGAGACTTGAGAGAGAGAGAGTTTGTAGCAACTTGCCTTAAAAAAAATTAGGGCTGTTGCATGGCAGCTCATGTTCCGGGGGTAGCCTTCGGATAAAAACAAAGAGAATTTGGAATGTGAAATGAAGCTCACAACTATGCTCCAATTCTCTAACTAATTAGTCTTTTTTTCCCCCCCTAAGTTTGTTTATTATCATTTACTTTTAGGTTAGTCTTCTTTAATTTTTCTCTCTATTTTCGGATAAGAATCTATTTTTCTTATTTGAACTAATTACTTTTCAAAATATTTGCATCAAATTTTATATGCTATACTCTATTTCATTATAACTTATTATTTTGATATATATTTCATTATAATATTAGTACTTCTTTCTCTCTTTTTTTTTTTTTTTTTTCTCTCCTTAAAAAAACACCCACTTTTCCTTATTTTAGTTTCCAAGATACAAAAATAACAATAAGATAAAAAATTTGGGGTAAATTGATCACTTATCATATTTTAACAGTAACAACAACAATAATGCATAGGGTTAAAATTCTATCTATATAATAAAATAAAAAGTTACCATGTTGTTACTTCAGCATATCTTATAACATGAAATATAAATTTTTATTGTCAATGCCATGAGATTTAAGGTGATCAAGTTGAGGCACACACAATATCCTTCTCTTGATATGATACATGTCGTTTGCAAGAAATTTCAATAACCATCGCAGCAAATGTTTTAGGCATGTCATCCCCAGGATACAATAGCTCATCCAACATTTTCGGTATCTTACTCGTTTGCACTACTAATTAAGACAAGAAACTCTAAAATAATAGCCTCCTTCATACCCAATTAATATAGTTATTAAAAGTAACAGACTAAAATGTAAAGAATAAGAGTGAAGTACACAAAGAAAGAGAATACACTTTTCTCAATAGACTAATGGTGGATTTCTAGGTGGAGGGGCAGCTATTTATAGGCTTGGTGAGTTACAAAAAGAAAAAAAAAATATACCAATTAAATATGAAATAATGATAATTAAAATATGGGTTAATATGGTTATAAATCTCAATCAAAACCCAAGAAAAACGATTAAAAAGAAAATCATAGTCCCAATTTGACAATATAATAATTGAGGAAAAAATTACATAAATTATTGTTTTCTATTGAATTATCCCAACAAACCAAGATGGGGTCAGTAATAATCATGTGTGATACATAAAATTAAAAAAAAAAATTATGTAGTAAGAAATCCTAGATGCAATGTCCATATGGCATGTGAGTATGCATAATGAAGACATAAATCAAGCCTAGATATGTGAATGATTTTAATTAAACAAAACAGAATATATTTTTGGTTTTTCATATTTTATATGATACAAAGATATTAAAACTTGATGAAATTTTAATTAACAATGGATGAACATGAATAATTCACACATTTACACAAAAATTTAGGTTCGTTATCAAATCTTAAAATTTTAATGAATTAATTTGATGTTACACGAGAAAAATGCATAGAGTTAATCTAGGATGACACATGAACAAACGTACGAAACATGAACTAGATTTTTATTCGATTTGTTTATGATTTTTTTTTAGATGTAAAAGATGATTACACGTGTTGAAAATTAAATCTATGATTCATATAAAGATATACTGTTTGATGCATGGAACCCTAAATATGATTAATATGTATTATGTGATTGGCCTAAACATATTAATCTACATGTTCACATGAAAAAAGCTGATAAATTCATTAAGTAACCGAAGCTAAGTCGGTTTGATCATGAAATTATGCAAATATGTGAATGGATGATCATGAAAATATATATATATATATCATAAGACACATTTTTGTATTTCTTTTTTATATTATAATCACAACACAGTAAAAACCTAACTAAACATGCTATATATAGAAATATAATGAAAATTTCAACAAAGAAGAGAAGATGCCCTGTGGCCTGCAGAAATCTCCCCAGTTTGTGAACGGTTGATGACCACGCGCGTTAAAAAAAGAAACTCACGATCAATCTATTATTTATGTAAATTTCAACAAAATATAATGTTTGAATTGTCTAGTCTCTATTAGATGGGAGAATGTGACGGACAGTAGACCTTCAACTTTGGAAGTACAGCTTTGTTATCATTTATGTGATAATTTTGATAGGAATAAAATTTTAACATTTGAAAATAGAATAATTACAGTGTACTAAATTTTGTAATCATCCCTTGAAATTAGTAATGAATATATATTAGTCAGATGAAAATAATTGGATACCTCTAGGGCTATGATTATAAAGGGTGAAAGAGAAAGAACGATGTGAGTGTGGAATAATTGATAGCTTTTGTGATTAATTTCCCTTAATGATTTTGACAGGAAGTTTACGAAAATATGATTACAACAATTAAATACCACGTGAGGCATGTTAGTAAAGTTAAAAATATAATAAATGTCAATAAGACTATACTAAAATTAGAGTATATCAACCTCTTACCATCACGCATTCTTGCTATGATGATCACCCTTGATCGGAGTTCAAGTTTATAGGAAGAAGTTTAACACACGTATACACTTAGATTAAAACTTCTATCTTGTATATAATTTTTTTTTTAAAGTATATTAGCCTCTTCTTTTTCTCAACTTTTTTTTAAATGTAAAACTTAGGCATCTTATGTTCCCGAATTATACAAAAGAAAGTGTACTAACTAATAAATTAATTAGTCACATCTTTCTTAAAAAAAAAAAAGTTAATTAGTCACATGGTTATGTTGTATTGATTAAGATACAAAAAGCACATTGTGTTTAGAAGTTTGGAGAAAAAGGATAATAAAGAGTATAGGGGAAAGGAGAGAAGAGTGGAGTTGAATGTTTTATGACTTTATCATTTCCCTTTATTTGGATGTTCTAAAAATTAAGCATGGAGGAGGAATATATATCTATCACTTTCTTTTGATGTTTTAAAAAGTAAAATGAAATAGTCAAGAGCCTTATAGCTTAACTAATATGTCATGATATTTTTAGCATAAACATATAGTATTCAAATCCCTTGTCCCCATACTGTCGAATTATCAAAAATTAAAATAAAATAAAAGGGATGAAGATGATAAGTATCATATAAATTGACAATTATAAACTTCTTTTGTTTAATTGCAATAAATACATATAAATTGACATCATGATGAAAAATTTGATAACTTAAACTTTATTAATGTAAGAAACCACCCACCCCAAATTCTTTCCATTTAAGTGAATTATAAATGAGTTGGTTTGGGTCAAGAGCCTTATAGCTAAATGGGATTTGGCATTTCTTAATGCTTCAAACGGTGTCATCAACAGTTCAAATCCCTTCATCCTCAAGTATTGAATTATAAAAATGGCAAGGGAGATGGAGGGCAAGGCCTTTCCAAATCCCCTTAAACTTCTTTCCATTTCCTCTCCTCTCATCTGCTCTATTTTCACCCAACACATTGTCACGGGGCTATTCCAAGTGTGAGTTTGAGATTTGCTTTAAAAAGTTTTACCTTTTGCTATAAAACGATAAAATCTCAAAATCATATGAAATATATGGTTATAAATTTCATGAATTATACCAATCGTATTGATAAATATGATTGAAGAGTTTCATCCGTCTCCTAAGATGGTTATATAGTATTCAAATCCCTCTATAAGTTCATGTAGTAAAATATTTATTACCAATACATGATCGACAACGCATCAATTTATAAAGAGCCACGCTAACGAATGCCCTTAGTACATTGGTTAGCAATCAATTTTAAGAAAGTTTGACACTACTTTTATGAAAAATAGAAAAAAACTGTCAAAATATTAATTGTTTTTTTTTCTTTTCTCATAAAAATTTTCTTTAAATGGATTATTAACCAATACTTTAAAGAGCCATTTGGTATGACATTTTAAACGACAATTTTTAATTTTTAAATAACATTATACATATTTTCATTCACTTTTTCACTCACATATATTTTTTAAAAAATAATAATATTATTAAAACAACATTAATAAACAACTCATCCATTAACATTTTTTATTTATAAAACACCCAGTACAGCACTGGTCAAACAAGAGACAGTAAAAAGTTTACTTTTTCTTTTTCTCTAAAACAGTAAAAAGTAAAAAAAGAATATATGAAACTTTAGTTTTTCCGCTGTGGATGTAACGCAGAAAAGTCGCCGAGGAATTGGGATGGCGGGTTAAGTAAAAAAGGCGAGAAGTGAAAAGCAATGAGTGGACCCCTGAGGCCCATCTGTCGGTCATCGCCTCGATTTCATCGCCCTGCTCTAAAGCGACACGCCAGACGAGGATCCCTCTTATTTTCACCAAAAACATTAATACATAAAAATAAATACAATCATATATATTTATTTCTTTCTGTCACTTTTAATAATCCAAATCTATTATTAGTATAATAAACAACGAAAGGGTGCAAAATATTAAATGAGCTTTCTATTATCGGGCAGCTCAATAACCCAACCACTCCTCTGACTCACTTGTTAGCCTCCTTTACTTTGATTCCTTTTCCATTCAATAATTTATACCTTATAAATTTTTTTTTACTATCATTGTGAGTCTCTGCATTTATCTAAAACCCTACGGTCCAAAAGGGGTCTTATAATATTTCCCTGCCTAGTGCCTACATATAAACACATACCCACCATACATTTAAATCTTATGGTTGATTTCACAACTTTCAATTTTGTAGCACTAAATTTTTATAGTTTGAAGCTTGTCATTTTAAGTAGCGTTTACTATACACACTTTAATACACACACTTTACACATAATTAAGAAAGTTATTAAAATCGTAATTTCAATGACTTTTTCAATTGTGTGTATAAGTACGTGCATTGTGCAACTATATTAATATTGTGAAACTGTCGTAGATATATAATTTCTCTATTAATATTTATCCATGTCATATATATTAGTATTTGAGTAAAGTAAAATAAAGTATAAAGTATATATATACATATATTGCTAAATTTGAATATTAATGAGAGAGAGAGAGAGAGAGAGAGAGAGAGAGAGAGAGAGAGAGAGAGAGAGAGAGAGAGAGAGAGAATGTGTGTGCATGGGGTCGTGGTCATTTCTGGAAGTGAGAAGCCAGTTGGTAGGGCAGAGGCTGCACCAATCTTTTGTCTTTTTTAACGTTGGCTTTGTGTTCTTTTTCACTCTTCTTATAGCACTCCCACACACACACCATACCATATCATTCTCATCCATCAACACCACCATCAGAATTAGAATTCCCCCCCCCCCTATCTCTCTCTCTCTCTCTCTCTCTCTCTCTCACATCCCCCCCCCCCCCCCCCTTAAAGATAGGCGACACTCTTGGGGGATAAGACTACAGAGAAACACAAAAGAGACGCGTTTACACACGCTCTCTCTCTTCCTCAGATGATGAAGATGGATGGGGAAGCTTTTTGTTTTGAGGGGAATGTTGTCTGGCTCGAGGACACTTTTATTTGATCCTAAGAAAAATCAAAAAAATCAAATCTCATCATCATGTTTTAGTGTCGTCGGACCAGGCTTCATTCCCCCCAATTTTTATGCTTCCATGGAGCTATACTTTTACCTACCAAGCCTTTAATTAATCATGGGCTGCTTTCAAAGGTTTGTCTTTTTAATCTTTTTTTTTTTAAAGTAATTATTTTGGGGAATTGTTGAAGAGTATTTTTAATCATATGGGTTTTTGTTTCCTGAGCAATTAAGGATGTTAGTTATGTGCAGATTGGTGTAATGATGAGTATTTTGACTATTTTTATCACATTGTTGTGTGGGGAGAAACTGAAAAAGTTTCATCATCACTATTCCTTTTTTTTTTCTTATCAAGTTATGATTGTGTTTTTGTCAGTCTAAGGCTTTATCTATCTAACCACCCCCCCCCCCCCTTTTTTTTTTTTTTTTCTGGTTCATCATCAGATAGATCTTTAGTCATGATGGCTTTCAGAATCTGATCTGTCTGTTTCTGCCATTTTTCAGATCTGGCTTTGAAATTTGCTAAACATTCCTCTCTCCTTTTCCACCTTCTTCCTTTTTCTTCTTCCTCACCCGCCCCCCACCTCCCCTAGGGTTTCAAGGTTTAGATTTTGGCACTAATCTCAATATAAATCTATCATTAAAAAAAAAAAAAGGGTACAGGCTACTATGCTAAGGTAAAGAAGCAAGCAGCTGATAGCTCTGTCAAAATGTCCATAATTTTTACTTATTTGAAAACAAAATGGTCAAAGCTTGGTCTTCCATACTAACCTTGACATCCCTTTAGATCTTTAAGTTTATGGTGCTGAATGATTATGAAAAGCTTTGCATTCTCTGCCACTTTAATTTTATAGCTGTGCTTTTGATGCTTAATGAGGTTTGGCCTTGACGAATTGTAATTGGATATTGTACAGAGCAAATTCAGCTATATCAAAAACTTTTGGGTTCGAAATTAGGATCAAAATAGTAACTTTGCATAGTCCTCCTTTTGTTGTCACAATAACTGTTAGCTTCCTTTCGCATATTCCCTTTCTTTATAAGCTTACCATTTCATACACTACTAATATTAGCACAAGGCCAAAATACAAATATTTTTGCACAGTCACTGAATGTGTATATTTATATACGTGTGAGAGAGCCAATTGAGTTACAAGACTCTAAGCGTTATTGTTAAGTACTTGGTTATTTTTTATTGTTTCAAATTCCCTTCCTCTTCATGGGTTTTTTCCGCTTTGATAAAAGGTTTCAGAAAGGAACACTCAAATTTTGAGAACAGAAGCATTCCAAATGATGAGCTGACTCCCTTCTTCACTGGATTCTGGAAGTAAAAGGGTAAGTGTGAAAAGCCAGTCAATTGGGTTTGGCTTGACATGAACCTGGAGCATTGTGCAGGTTAAAGACACATGCCAGTTGAAGAATAGTGTAAACTTTTTCCCCTATACTTGAGCTTGTGTCGTACAATAATGCGAACATCAATTATCACATTCAGTTGTGAAATCAGTTCTGGATTTAGTGCCTGTAATTGTACCTTCTTTCTTATTAGCTACTTTCCCTTTAATCTTGCTTGTCTCACAGGAGCACAGGTGTGGAAGAGAAGCTCTCAGATAAATACAAAGACAAAATAGTTGATTAGAAAAGCTTGGCGAATGAGCTGGGTCCTAGGTCTCTAGGGCCATAGGGAACACGTATGACCACTTCTCTTTCTCACACGCACTTATCTTCTACCTTTGACATAACCTACACATCTCTTTCTGTCTCTCAAAACTACTGTGCTAGCTGCGGCCTTCAATGACTTTATCATTATTTTCAATCTTGTGCTTTTTGATCTTCTAAACAATATGGTTCATATATCAAAATTTTACTGAAGTGAATGTGTAAATTTTTCTTTAATTTTTATGCTATTTTTAATATGTACATTGTCCTGACTCTTGAGTGAATAAATCAGTATCTCAAGTATTTATTACTTGATATGGGATGGGTAAATCCTTTATTGTCACGTTTTATGGTCGTTGAAAAGGGATTGTATGAAACTTTGAATGCTGTCCCTTAAAGAACTTCCTTTTGGGAAATTGCATCTTTTTGACATTTGCAAACATAAAGTCGAAAGCCATTGTTGTTTACTTTTTTACTCGATAGTCATAATCTTTTTGAGAGTCGCTTTACAATGATTTCCAAGGAGAGAGAAAGAGAGAACATCTATTCAAGGGATTGTGAATCACTATAAAAGCCCTTGCTGCCACTACTTTTTATGAATTATGTGTGAGTGTCTAGTGTCTACGACACTTGACCAAGACTTCAAAAAGTTTTGAAGACTTCGATCGAACAATTGGATTGGATGGGAAGCTAAGGACCTCATATTATTAGCCTCGACATAGGTTATACATATCTGTTGAATTGGTTATTCCAATAGTATAAGTACAATTAATGAAGCCTGGCCACTTATAGTGGAATCCATGGTAGCATACTAGCATTGATCTCACTTTTTCCCTAAGCCCTGTGATTGGGATTTCAAATTTTGAAATCCATTTTGATTGGTAACCTTAACCTCTTGCCTCTTTGGACTCCTAGACCAATGCATTCTATTCACAAATAAATAACACACCACTCCTAAACGTGGACACAAATCCTCAAATATCTGCCCATAATCACAACTATGATGCCTTCCATGCCCAAACGAAGTAATGGCCAAAGATCCTATATAAATTAACCCCAAATGTCGCCATATCAAGCTATGAGAGAAATCCCATAAAATACTTTTCTACACTAGAGATTTTGGTGGTTCCGAGCCAATTTAAGTATCAGAGAAGTTCTGGTTGGCGCTGCACCAGTACTATTTAGAGATCTATGTAATTTTATTCTTGCAAATCTTCCGACTCTCCTTTGAATGTGCAACCATAGGTCCTTTGCATCATCAAATCCAAGTCTAGGCACCAATCTTTTTTTTTTCTTTTTTTAGGTCCAAATAAGGTTTTCATTAAATGTAGCATACTTATCATTTTATGTGACCTTGGTACTAAGCTCTCGCTAAAACAAGGACTTCCTATATTGTACTAATAGTAGAGTCAGTGGACATAAGGCATGTCTTCCTCTGATGTTCCCCCTAGCGGATGAGCTACCAATAGTCCACCTTGACATTAGTATTATCCAATGTGACTAAAAAAATAAAGTTATCATTAAATATGATATGTTTATCGTCATATATGATATTGGTACTATTTAATTTGACATTGATACCATTTAATTTGACATTGATACCATTTAATGTGACTAAATTCTAAGATAACCATCAAATATGATATGGTTACCATCATATATGACATCTGTTCTACCCAATATGACATTAATATCATCTAATGTAATGTTTTGGTGACCTATTATATTAAGTTAAATACTAGATGTACCACACCCACAAAAAATTATATGGGAATTGTAGACTTTTCCTAAGAATGTCAACAAAAAATATAAGTAGAAATAATTCATTTAGATAAAAGTATTTTGAAAGAAATTCAAAAAATAAATTTCAATAAAATAATTTAAACCTTTGGAAAGCTTATAATTACTTTAATAACGGTAAATAAATTAGGATATACATTTATAAAAATAATAGTAAATAAATCATGAAAGATATTGTATTCATCGATTTCTTTCCTTAATATTTCATTTTATTTTTCCAACATGTTAAACTATTTATAAAAATTAGACAAATAAGTGATTTGAGCTACATGAAAAAACCCCGGCATTTTTAACGTCCAGTTAAACGGGTTACAAAGAACTTATCAAGTTTAATTGAGTTTGACAGGGTCATATGTTGAAACGGTCTAATTAAATATTTGAATCAGTTTAGTACTGAATCACCAATTTACCGGTCTGATCGAATAGTCAAATTGATATGAAGTGTGAGTTGGTATGAGTTGCATTTACTTGGGCATTCTATCCAAATGATGCTTATTATCTTATATATCACACTTTGAGAAATTTCGTCCCGATGATATTAGTAAATTTGACAGCACACAAACATTTTTTTTTCCATTTTATAATTCATTATTATTATTATTGAATTGACTGTATATTTTTAGAGTACTGATTAGTGATTACAGCTTGAACCTTCTAATATTATTATGCAAAATTTTCGTGCTCTGTGGGTTTGAATATTCTTCATGTCCAGATCTTTGGGCTGGGCTTCTTTAATGCCCAATTGCCCATATACGCAGACTGAAATTAATAAGCCTAATCGAGTCCTTATAATGGTTTCTGGATTCTAATATGTGGCCTATCCCTTTGTAATTAACTGAGGCCTATGCCATACGCATAAATGAGCCTAAGAAGTTTGGTTCTCCTTTTTCATTTCCAAATTCCACAAAATTCTATTTGGAACATAATTGTCAAATCTTGAATCGTATCGTAAATCAATTTTTAATTTTTCTGTATCGTGTATTGTATTGAATTGTGTATCGTAAGATATACAAATACCTAATAAAATTATAAAATAATTATAGATATGCATAAATAAAAGGTATATTCATTATGAATTTGAAATATATTTTCACCATTTTTGCTAATCAACTCCATCTAAGTCAATGTTATCATCATAATCAGTATCTTGCAAAATTATTTTTTCATAGACATTTTCTTCATCATTATCGACATTTACTATATTTTTTTCATTTTTTTATTCTAATAATTTTTTCTTTATATTTTTCCTTAGCATTATAGCTTTTTAGACTCATAATAATAATAAGAAAATAATAAATAATTATATTTTCATTTAATACATTATTAATAGCATAGAAAATAAATTTGCACATATGAAAGTGAGTGTTATGAGTATAATCTAAATTTTGTAGGAGAAAGAGAAAGGGGGGGGGGGGGGGACTCATGGACTTGCTATTTTATTAGACTCTATTAAATTTTCCAATAATTTTGTGTTAAAAAAGTCCAACAACTTGTTTAAATCAAATAAAACCACAAATTTTAAAAAAAAAACTCATTTTAAGCACACATGTTTATGTATCGTACAATACGTACGATTCACCGATACGATATGTACCTATATATCGAACGATTTATGAATACTTATGATGCACCCTTACAGTATGAAACTTTTTATACATAAGATGATACATATCGCATATCATACAATACTTACAACTACGATTTGGTATAATTTGCCAAAATTGGTTCTCATTTTTATTTTTTATTTTTTTATTACCAGAATATAACTTTTCAACTTTAATCAAACATCCCACTGACCGAACAGCTTTTTTACATTTTTAATATCATCTTTTATGAGTTCTCCTTTGGCCTAGCCTGATTAAAAACCTCCCATAAACCCTATGAAATTTCCAATTAGGCTCATTGGGCCAGAATGAATTTTGAATGACCTAGGACAGATCAAGCCAGTCCTTGCATCTTTCGCAAAGCTAAGGTATGATTGGGCCGGGTGGGAAGAGAAGAATAGCTTCAAAATATCATCCTTTGCCCTGGTTGGATATGTATAATATATATATATATATATATATATATTTGAGTGATTTGTAATGGCTTGTTTGGATTGAGGGAGTAGAGTAAAGTTGACCAAAAATGAATTAATTTTTGGAGAAATCTACTCCACTCCCCCTCAATCCAAACAAGCCCTAAAGGATACCATCCTCCCTCAAAATTAGGAAAATTTGAAGACAGATAATATCAAATTTAATTTTTCTTTTGGGTACTTTCCCTTTGCTTTTTATCAATTTATCATACTCTTTAACAAATTCCCCTTAAAAGTTTCCATAATGTTTTAGTAGAGATTGTGGTGTGTTTTTATATTAAAATCCTCTCCCCTTCCTTATCTGTGTTTGTTTCGATGCATTCGTGAAATATATATATATATATATATATATTATATATATATATATATATTTGTTGATGTCCATAATATCTTAATATTTTCTTTCCTTTTCATTTAATAAATAGTCAAGGGTAGATGTAATCTTCTCTCTTTTACTGCTTATTATTTATAAAAGTATCTACAAAAAGAAAGGGGATAACTATTTCTTTTATCTCCCCCCACCCACCCACCCCCCCCCCCCCCTCCTATCAATTTCCTTCTAAATTCTCAGACATAAAATTGAGATCATAAACTCATAATGGCCCAAATTCAAAGTTGGACGGACTCAATCATAAAATTTGCAATAATTCAAAAGCTATTTTTTGAAAGACAAGGCAGTTCCAAAACATCCCAATTAAATGAGATGTAGAACAAGAGCCCACAAACCACATCTTTCATTGCATGCAGGATGAACCTGGTAAGAAGAAATGTATTATGTCTTTAGTTGTAAACAACATTATATATGTTAGAAAAGTCTAAAACTGGAATATAAAAAAAATACACCAACCCACTTTGAAACAAGCAAACTTACAATCTATCAAAGAATTGGTCTCCCACGCATGGTGAAGGAGAAAAAGAGAGGAAAAAGGCTGCACCAATGTGGCTAGTTATTGGGTTTTCAAATGACGACCAGGTCTCAACTCTCAACAAGTAGTGCTGTGGTGTGGTGTGGAACTATCTATGTTTTTGTCTATCTATGCGTGTTTCATGTGCCCATTGACCCTATATATCTCAGTGATTATATTTATTGTATGTATGATATATAGTAAAGTCAAATTATGAAAAAATCAATATGCAAAGGGAAAAAGGAAACTCCAACAACAATATATAGAAAGAGAGAGAATAAAGTTGTCAAAAAACATCATTTCAAAAGCCTCAACATTCTTCAAAAAGCAAACATTCACTCCCCCACTTTGGACGGTTTTTCCACTCCGCACTTACTGAAGACTTTGCATCTTTCTCTTAAGTTTCAACCATAAATCTGTCTCTCTCAGTCACAAGATATAATTAGATATAATATAATCATAATAAAGTGAAAAGTGTTGTTAGTGCGTGGCATGGCCTTCGATTGTTCATGATTTGTTACCCTAGCTCAACGCCAAAGGACCTTTTTATATATATCCGTACCACACACGTATTAAAAAATAAAAATCTATATATAGTAAGAAAAAAAATTTAATACTTTAATTGAAATTGTATTCTAATAATAAAAGAATAAAAAAGATATAAAATTACTTGGTGAAAACACATACAGGAAAACCGAACTTTTGTCAAGCCAAAAAAAATGTAAAAAAATAGTTATTAATCGAGTTTGTCAAACAATATTTTAAATTCTTGAAAACTTTGACAATAGAGCTTCACTTAGGGCCAACTACACTAATAGTTTTTTATTTTTTGAAGGCACTACACTAATAGTTTTGTTGTATTTATAATGCCAATTGGAGAAAGTGAGTATGCCACACAACAAGTTTTTTTTTTTTTTTTTTTTTTTTTTTTTTTTGAAGGCACTACGCTAATTGTTTTGACGTATTTACAATGTCACTTGGAGAAAGTAAGTATGCCATACAGCATGTAAAGCCTAGGTTGAATGTGGATTAGAGTTAGATCAAATGGTAAAGTACGTTATCAGTGAACCTAGGTTCAAATTCTATTTACATTAAAAATGAGTTGATGTCTTGGTCTGATGAAAAAGAACAATTATCATGTAGAGAAAATATGTGTGTATATAATATAGTATGAAAAAAAAAAAGTTTTAATTGCATTTTTCCCCTTTAATTATGGTGTAGTTCTAATGTCTCTTGTCCTTTAAAATTGAGCAATGTCTCTCTTTAACTATTAATAATAAGCACTTTTATCCCATTTCTTTAGGAAAATATCACAAAATTTGATTTGATTAGATTTTTTTTTTTAAAATTTAACAAAAATCTTATTGGTAGAGGGCAAAGTGCTATTTAACAACCATGGGGGTGAGAGAGAGAGAGAGAGAGAGAGAGAGAGAGAGAGAGAGAGAGAGAGAGAGAGAGAGAGAGAGAGAGAGAGAGAGAGGGGAGATGCTCTATTTTAAAGTTTAAAGGGACATTGCAACTATGCCATAGTTAAGAGAGGAAAGTGCAACCTTTTTTTTGTTTTCATAAAAAGTTAAGCTTATGGTATTGGTAGGTGCCATATAATTCACATTTTCCTTTATCAAAGTTAGTCCCACCAACCTCCTATATGAAATCCACTCATTAACTTGATACATGATTGACTTGGTATAATTAATACTACAAAAAAAAGGGGGCTTTAACTGCATTTCAAAAACGCAGCTATATGACAATAACCGCGTTTTTAAACGCGGCTTAAGCCACGCGACAATAGCCCCCTGCGGGGACCTATAATTGCATTTTTACCCCTGAAGGCTGAGACCTATAGCGGCGTTTTGTTAAAAAGGCAGCTATAAACTTGCTTTGGGCTACGTTTGAATTGCAGCTAAAGCCTCCTACAGCTGCTTTTTTAAAACGCAGCTATAGTTTTTTTTAAAACCAAAAAAAAAATTTAGATTTTTTTTCTCCCAAAAATTTAAAATCAAACACAACATACTCACAATACAAACATGCCTAAAAAATTCAAAATTAAACACAACATACTCACATTACAAACACACCCAGAGATACAACATACTCACAAGAGATACTTTCTCCATTACCATTTCAGTTCCATCCTTTCTTTTTCTAATAACAAAAATTGTAATAGTATATTAGTGCTACATATATATTATAGCCAAAGAGGACATTACAAGAACCTGCTTTGTTGGTAGTGGACAGTACACTCACACAGACAAACCATATTTTTTATGAAGCTAACAGATGTGCTAATCTTTTGGCTAGGACGGAAAAGAACAAAGTGTTAGAGTTAAAGAATAAACCCCAATGTCCTCCCTTTATGTATCAAGATTGCTCATGGCCTAGTGAACTAGTTCTCATTAATATATAATAATCATCACCATATTTCACCAAAAAAAAAAAAATACCTTGAGTTCTTCAAATCCTTAGTATTTTGTGGATAACCATTTGAGAAGCCAAATTTTATATATTATTTTATTTTCAAATAAGTTTGATATGTATGAATATTTCTTTTTATAAACAGCTCGTGTTGACTCAAATATGATCTGAACATGACCCGTATTCATTTAGCCTTAACTCATAATCCAATTATGATCTAACTCGTTTGCCACCCCTAAATGCTAGTAATAATCTCATTTATAAAATATTTAAATTTAAAATTTTTTATTTTGCAATTATTGACAACACATGAATTTATTTGCATTGTCCACCAACATATTCTCTCTCCACGTTAAAATGCTCCAATAGCACCAAATAATTAAGCTTTGCATATAGATACAATTTCCAAAAACAAAATGTTCCAAAACTTCCTATCAAATCATATCTGAATCTTAGGTCGAGTTGGGGAGAGATTTTTATACCATGTCTGTTCCCTCGAAAATGCCCAGAAGTTTATCCCTTGAGGTTCAACGGGCCCACAACTTACATTTAGCAACAACAAAAAAGGGCCCACTACTAATCATATCATCAGGAAAATCAACTTTTGTTCCATCTTTGAAATGGTCAGGTGAGAGACTCATCAAACGAGACTATATATATACATTATTCTTTTGCAGAAAGACTCAGAAACTATCGTGCTGCACACGCTTGACCCTTAAAGCATTGAAGATTTCCACACTATTCATAACTTAAATTAATCTGCATAATGCAACACTCAAACCCTGCCAAACTTCCTAGTCCGTGCCTTTTCTCTGTAGGCAATAAAATCTAGCAACATATATATATATATATATATATATATATATATATATATATATCATATAATCTAGCACTGCCAAAGTTTGGGCCCCAAGGGACCTGTATATTTGAAGGGAAAGAAGAGGACAGCTTTGTCCTTCTGTTCCTGATTTTATTCTCCATTTCTATGCCTAAGACCCACCTTTTTTTTTTTTTTTTCCTGGCCAATATTCTGGTGAATGGTGATTTTAGTTATTGATTCTCAGATGTATCCAACGGTCACAAACTTAAGATCATGTGCCTCTTAGTTCTTGGCGGACGTATACATAATTTGGATTCGCTTGGAACTGATTCCGACTTGTGTCTTGTACTCATGTGAGCACACATGCCCTATTTTGTATTGATTACCAGTTTGATTATTTGAGAAATGAATGGTTATCTCTAGCTAAACTCTTTAAGCTTTTTATCTAATTTTGTTTAATTTCTTAATATTGAGTTGTTTTTAGAAAAGCAATATGATAGTGATATATCATATATTGCTTTACTATTTAAATGGTTTTGATGGTCAAATAGTTTTGTAGTGTGGACGAACTTATTCTCTTGTTAGACATTGTGTAAAGCAAGGAAATATAAATTTGTGTAAGCAAAATAGTTGCACTGATTGAGGATTAAAATATATATATATATATATTTATATATATATATATATATATTTTGTACTTAAATTAGAATCATGAATTTAAGATATCCATGTCATCATGATTTGGAATACTAATTACAGTTGAATATAATTGAGATATACTTAGCCAAGATAAGTTTTGAGATTCACCTGCAATTGATGAATTAAAAATCATCTAACCATCAAATGACCTAGGATACAAACTGCATCCAAAAATATTACTTATAATTAACAGCTAGCAATGGTGATATACATATATATTATTAAGGATGAACCTTATTTAGATAAAAAGAAAAATAAGTATTATGTACAAACTCAATAGTAATTGCAAAAGCTGCATGTAAAGCAGCAAATCATATTCTATCAACTCTTAAGTAATAAGAAATTAAGATGAATAATATTCAATTCCAATATGGAACTACAAGGCAACTTGCATATGACTTATTGTTTAACCAAGTTAATCAAGCTAGATAGAGAAAAAAAAAAACAAAAACAAAAAGCTAGAACATTGAAAGAGTCTCTTTATTGGGTTGGCAAAAGTTTGATGTACCAAAAATGTGTAATATCTTTATTCCTCATAAAATTAAAACCACGTATGTGATGGATCTTTATGGGTACAAGATTGGAACTTCCCATAGGAGCATATGAATTATTTGAATAGAAAAGCCAAAATTCAATTTGAGAGACCATAAGTTGAGGAGACATCTTGATGGGTACTTGGACATGTTCAAGACTTGCTATTGGCTGTCTCTGGAATTTCCCCTCCCCTAAACGACATAGCGTTGTCGGCTATAGCTATGAATCAAAACCCCGCCTCCACCCACGTGTCTTCCCTTACTCCACTCACCCTACACGTGTCTTTTGCCCATTGTTAATACATCAAATTACACTGCTGCCCCCTCCTTCCATTATTAGCCCTCCCAGGTATTTGCGATCAGACATGTCAAACGGGTTACATTGATTTGGTTAGATTCGAATACAAATGAGCTAATAAATAAGAGAATAAAAAGAACAGAAAAACAAATAAATATATGTAGACCATATCACATTATCAATCTTGTTTATGTGCACTTGTTTTATGAAAAAATACATATAAATAAAGTTTGATTAACTACAAAGATAACTATATATATAAATATATATATATATATATATATATATATATAACATGTTGGATAAAAAAAGGTAAAAACTTAATATGAATTGAACAATCTACTCTATGATAGTTGTAGATCTAACGATGAAAATATTCATATTTGCAAACTGAACCATAGTTGGCAAGTAATTTTGTAAGTATTTCATCTACAATGCCATAGTTTAATATAACTTTAGTATACAATGAACACTGGTAAATAAAGAACTACTTTTATCTTTTATAAAACTATGATTATTTAATAAATGGATTAAATATTATCTTCAAATCCATGGAACTAGCTTCAAGTGCAAATTAAAACCTCTACATTATTTAAAAAGACAAGATCGATACGTAGTAATAATTTTGCCTCCAATACTAAAAGAAGAAATAAAAGAAAAGAGGAAAAAAAAAATCATATGTTAAGTGTAAAGAACCCAGTTGCTTTGAAAAGTGAGTAGAGATGAAAGAAAAGAGCAACAAATATCTCAAAACTAAAAATTCATGTGTTAAAAATGGGTTGACTTGCTTGAATTGTGGATCAATCCAACTCAACCTTTATTTGCCCAAAAAAAAAAAAAAAAAAACTACTATAGATATCGATATTTTTCCTTTGAATTCAGGCTAGTTAATGGGTGCAAAAATTTTACCAAACCTAATTTGCATGAGCATTGCTATTAATTTAGCTTTCTACAAAATCTTGCTCCATCATATTAGGTATAAAATAGTTAAATATTTCAATCTTTAAATTGCTAGATGAGATGAGTTATTGTACTGTAACTTGTTAATGAAATTCTTCCTCTCTTTTTTACCTATAATAAACATGAATATCCAAAAGTGACTAACTAGAATAAAAAAAGAGTACATTTTTAATTGAAATTAAATTAAAGTTTGAAAGAGTTTGATATGAATGCTCATAAGACTCCCTCATGCATGATGATTATCATATCCTCTTTGATGAGAAGTCTAGAATATTATCGGTTGGTTTATAAAATTTGGATGGGCTTATTTTGTTCAAAATCATTTATGTAAAAGTATGGTTGTACCTAGAAAATTAATGCTTTAAAAGATTAAACATAAACTGACCATGAAAACATGTTAGGAGCTATATATATAGAGTATAGACTATAGACGTGCTTTATCATTAGGCCTTAAGCATTCAACAACTTTAAGCTACTTGATTGGTGCATAGAAAATAAAAATGTAACTCATGAGACATTTATCTCACAATATGTAGAACCTATACATTTTATGAAAAAGTTTTCATAAAAAGGATTTATGACTTACACGTTAGGAGCTATATATATATATATATACATATATATACACTATAGACGTGCTTTATCTTAAGGCCTTAAGCATTCAACTACTTCAAGCTATTTGATTGGTGCATAGAAAAAAAATATGTAACTTATGAGAAATTTATCTCACAATATGTAGAACTTACACATTTTATGAAAAAGTTCTCATAAAAAGGATCGACTTACGACTTATATGTTAGGAGTTATATATATAGAGTAGACTTGCTTTATCTTAAGGCCTTAAGCATTCAACAACTTCAAGCTATTTGATTGGTGCATAGAAAAAAAATGTAACTCATGAGACATTTATCTCACAATATGTAGAATCTACACATTTTATGAAAAAGTTCTCATAAAAAGGACTTACGACTTATAAGATAGTTTTCCGTATAGAGGATGTAAATGATAAACGACGATCATTTTAGCAGTCACTCACTGCTACAGTGTTTTTTGTTTAAAAGTACATCTCTAATCGAAATTAAATTAAATTTTGAAAGAGTATGATATGAATGCTCATAAGACTCCCTCATGCATGATGATTTTCATATCCTCTTTGATGAGAAGTCTAGAATATTATCGGTTGGTTTATAAAATTCGAATGGGCTTATTTTGTTTCAAAATCATTTATGTTAACGTATGATTGTACTTAGAAAATTAATGCTTTAAAAGATTATACATAAACTGACCATGACAGCATGTTAGGAGCCATATATAGACTGCTTTCTTAGGGCCTTAAGCATTTGACAATTTAAGGTTATTTGATAGCTAGGTGCATAAGAGAAGAATATATCTCATGAGACATTTATCTCACTATAGGTAGAACTTACACATTTTATGAAAAAAAATCTTAATAAAAGGGACTTACAACTTATAAGATAGTTTTTCGTATAAAGCACGATAATGATAAACGACGATCATTTTAGCTCCAAAAAATAAGAACAAGGGTTTAGAACACGGCACATTAAAGCATTTGACAATTTAAGTTCGTTTGATTGGTGCATAAGAGAAGAATATATCTCATGAGACATTTATCTCACAATAACACACTTTATGAAAAATTTCTCAATAAAAGGGACTTACAACTTATAAGATAGTTTTCGTACAAAGGATGATAATGATAAATGACGGTCATTTTAGCTCCTAAGAATAAGACCAAGGGTTTAGAGCGTGGCCCGATAATAATCACGTATTTGAAAGAGCTTATTTTTATGAGAAATGATATATTTACAATATTTTTATAACATTTTTATAATAAATCCTAAGTGGTAGAAGGTTGTTATTGGTTATTATTATTGAGGCAAAAAAGTAATCTTCGTATTAAGTTTAAATTTAAACCAATAACAATTAACCACCGATAATTTATTATAAAAATATTATAAAAAAAGTGTAATTCCAAAAAACACCTCCAACACTAGTAGTCCCCGCACATAATGATTATTATCATATCATATTCAAATCACACGTCTAGAAAACCATCTCGTTGGTTTACAAAATTCAAGAAACCCAAGTCCTACACGTACGTTTCAAAAGCGTCCTTTTCTGGGCCCTCACCTACTACTTATAATACTTATCCGCTAGGTTCACAGAGATCAACATCATCTTGGTCTCTAAGATCAAAGGTCTAGAATTCTACTCAGTGTTGAAAACAACGAAACACTGTGCTACGCCTTACAAAACCTCACTTTCTTGAGCTACCAACATGCGCCTCTCTCTCTCTAAGCTGCTATATATGATACCCATTCTTTTTTATGGCTAAATAAACGTTTTATTCTTTGAGTTAATCAACCATGACTAACGTACCAAGGTCTCTCAGATACTCTTCCCTAACCCAGTTCAAGAACCCTTGGCCTTTTCCTCTTGTTTTCTTGTAAGATTTTCTCGGGAGATCAAAAACAAAAAAAACACTAGCTAGCTGACAAGGGCTAGTATTTCTTTCTTTATCTTTCTCTGTTTTTGTTTTAGCTTTTGCTGCAGATATGGGAAGTGGAGAGAAAAGTCTGCGAAACTTCCATCTGCTTCTGCCTCACCATCATCATCAGAAGAAGCATCCTCAACAGCAAGAGATAAGAGATGTGCCAAAAGGGTGTTTGGCAATCAAGGTGGGCCAAGGTCAAGAGCAACAGAGATTTGTGGTGCCTGTGATATACTTCAACCACCCACTGTTCATGCAGCTCTTGAAGGAGGCTGAAGAAGAGTACGGATTTGATCAGAAGGGGACCATCACCATCCCTTGCCATGTGGAGGAGTTTAGGTACGTCCAAGGCATGATTGATAGGGAAAAGTCCCTCCATCACCACCATCATGTAATTGGTTGCTTTAGGGTTTGACGATGAACAAAGATTGCAACCTTTGACCCCTCAAAATACATGGGTGCTTTTTTTTTGACGATCTTATCTCTTTGGGTCATGTAAATTTGGAGTCTTGTAGTTGTAGGGTTGTTATAGATGAGATGATGACGATGACAAAAGGAGTTGCTTGCAATTGTTATCACCTTAGGAACCGTAATGATAAAAAGAACTTATATTGCTTTTCTTTTCATTTCTTTTTCTTTTTCTTTGTTTCTTGATTTTTGAAGACGGATTTCTGAAAATTTCAATGTTAAAATGGATTAATGGCATCATCCATACGAATTGAGAGGGAGGTTACAAGTCCAAAACAAGGTAGGGCCAAAGCAGTTGCTTTAGCCCATAAAATTGCAATTATCAATATATATAGTACAACAACTATGCATGACATCTTTCCCACCAACAATTGTTTATTTACTAAGAGCGATAGCAGTGGGGTGTAAACACCGGTTGCTATTTTACCTACCAAATTTATGAAATGAAGCCACAACAGGGTATGGGAACTTAAATTTTTTTTGCAACCTTACTGTAGGTTGTATTATTTTAAATTAATATCTTCTCTCTCCGATTGTTGATCAAGGATAGAGATAAAGATGAAATGATAGAAGGGATAATAATTTTTAATATTATTTGTTAGTATATTTTATATTATTTTAATGAGTTGTTTGTAAAAATAGAAATTCAACGTTGGGAGAGTTATAAAATAAAATGGTAAAATAGATAAAGTAAATTTTTAAAGTATAAAATAAAATTTTTTTACCATCTTTGTTGCTAATGTTCTAAGCGATGCTATGCATCATAGATTTTCTTTAACCCTTAATTTCATTACTTAGGGGGGCAGAATCATTATTTTAGATAATGGTAATTTCTTATGCTCCCCCTAATTATCACTGATGCAACTTTTTTTTTTTTTTAATAAAAAAAAAAAACCCAAACTGTAGTGACTTTTTATGAACTCTCAAGTAGTCAAGTACGGGTGAGCTACTTTCTCCCTATCTCTCTCTCTCTTGCTCTCAAAATTTTTTTTTTTAACGATTGATGACTATTACCGACAATTATCTCACAAACCAGTTCTATGTTTGGATTAACTTTTTGTTAAAAAGTGTATTTGTTTATTATTAATAGAAAATAAGCTAATCCAATATTTATCCAAACCTGCACACTATCCAATTAATAATAATCCAAATCAACAGCCAATTGAAAACCTCAAGCGCTTTCCCACTTCCTGTAAGAAGAACTTGCTAGAGTGAAGGGGGGGTACTGGTATGAATCATAATTGAATTCAAGAATTTCGACCAATCCCTATCCTGCATGTAGCTGAACTGAATCACTGAGAGTTCTTTGGAACAAGTGAGAGCTTGTATTACTACTAGGCTATGGATGAGACTGAACCGAAATGCTCTCTCTCTTTTGGATTTTTGGTACGTTTATTGTTGTTTGGACCTCATTGAATTGGGTTGGTGATGTAGGAGTATAGACCCACAGAGGGATTGTCAGTAGGTGGGTGCATGAGCTCCACGTTTGGTAAGTTTCCCGTTGAAACCAAGGTTTGTAGGTGACACCCTGCTGCCCTTGATAGAGAACACAAAAGCAAGTAATTTTTTGGACCTTTTTTATAGATTGTAGTTGGTTTTATTAAGACTATTATAGATGGTTCACGAATTACAAGATTTCTTTAGCATTTTCGTTTCCTTGTATATGTGATTAGGAAAGAGAGGATGAGGTACATCATAAAGTGATTTCACAAAGTTCCATTCTCACAAATGTGTAAGTTTCCACATATTGCGACAGAATGACCTCATACAATAACTCTTATAAGATAAATTTATGATGTTAAGAGGCAAAAGCAACGTGGCCGTTGTGATAGTGAGGCTATGCTGATGTAAATTTCATTTTAATTAAGAAGCTTGAAAATTTTTCTCATTACTTTATGAGTTGGCATTGAGGTACCGTCGCTTTTTAGTGCTATTTTATAAGAGATTCTTAGTTATTTCTGTGATAGTGACTCTTGGGCAATTAAATATCATTTGGAACCATTCAATTTGGTCTTATTATTTAAAATTCAAGGGTAGATAACAAACAGAGAAAAGTTGTTCTGCTAATTAAATAATTTCAACTTAAATTTTCATATTGAGGTATGATTTTATTTTATTTATTAACTAATGTTAATGTTTGAATGGGTGTCATTAGAAGGGCATCTCAATATATGATGTACATTACTTTCTTTTTATATTTCTTATTTTATTAGTTGATGTCATTTGATTTTTTTTCTTTTTTTTTTTATTATGAATACAATGTGAATTAGAAGGATGACGGAATCTAACCATTTGCATATTTCAATTATAAAAAAAGTAGAATTACAGTGGCAATTATGGATTTTAATTAGCTCAACTAATAATTTTTCAAATAAGAGGCTTGTGAGAGCAGGCACTATAAGTTAAAATTCTAAAATATTTTTTTTACTCTCTCTTTAAAATAAATAACTTGCCAATTCCAATTATAGTAATTTTTTCCTTTGCTTGGCATTATATTTTAATTACTTACCATAAGAATTTTTTGAGAAAAGTTTAATTGCTTACCATAGACTACAAGATTCATGTATTTTCGTTTATTGCTTAAGGATGTATCATGTATGAAGCATGCCGAGTCAAATCACATGAGTGATGCCTTGCTTCCAAGTTAAAATAATTAGTTAAGTATTGATTTGAGGCTAAGAATTGTTTAGATCATATTAAAGACATGATAGGGTATATGTGTTCGCCCCTCTACTACTCGTGGACATGGGAAAATGGTTAGTGTACATGATTACTAAAATTATACTAATTAGTCTTGAACCTATATATATATATATATATATATATATATATATATATAATAGATGTTTAATTATAAAATATCAAATTGAAAAATTTTGGGCCTATTTGCTAGGTTAGTTTGAATAATGTTGTTTGAGTGTTTTTAATATACATGTCAATGAAAAAGTGTGTTAAAATGTGTGTAAAGTGGTTTAAAATATGAAAAGGTTAGTTAGAACTAACCAACCAAATAGGCCCTTTATAATTAGAGAATTTGTGGACAATAATATGTCTAATTTAATTAGATTTTGTGTATAGATTTAAATCTCATTGTATTTATAATAATGATAATAATAATAATACTAAATGACCTTCTTCTGAAATGTCAACCCTATTTATTTAAATGTGAGCTTTGATGTAGTTGTCAAAGGTCATGTGTCGCTTTCTCTTTACCCCTTTGTGACTCGTCTGAATGTACGGTCATTAATTCCTTGAATTTTTTTTTTTTTTTTGGTTGTTGTTGTTATCCAACTGAGTTCTAACTCGCTTCATTTAAACTCCAATTTTCTTGTAATCATTATACTCGGTAATACCCCGCTACCTTGTAACTTTTATATATATATATATATATATATATATAATCAATATGCCAAATTTGCATCACAATTTACTAGGTGTATGTAGTATGAGTGTTCAATGTTGAGAATTATCTCATATCCTCGCCTTTCATAAACAAGCAAACCCTCGCAAACATGGGACTTATCATTATGAGAGGCTCGTTCCATGAAGTAGGTGCAAGAGATAACACTTCTCGTTCGATGTGTCAATCCTATTTGTACACAAGATTTGACACAATTGTCACATGTCATTTTTCCTTGACCCTCTATGACACATGTTCGAATGTATTGTCATTAGTTTCTTGATTTTTGGGTTATTTTTTTTTTTGATTCATTGATTTTTGGGTTATTATCCAACCCAGTTCTAACTCCCTTCATTTAAATTCCAATCTTTTAGTAATTACTATATTCAGCAATGCCATGTAATTTGTATTTGTGACCAATATATAATATTCATAGTTTTCCTTCTAAAAAAAATGTCGAATTTGCATTGCATCACATTTTGCTAGGCACACGTAGCTTCCTCTCCACGCCATGCGGCACTCAACAATTTGCTAATGCATTCTTTTTGAAATAGACAAAATTTATAAAATGTTTACATTCTTAAAAAAAAAAAAACGTAAGTGTTTTTTTATTTATTTATAAATAAAATGGTCCTAAAAGAGCAAACCTATTACCCAACTTTTTCCCTTTCCAAAGCCATACTGTTCCTAGCCATAATCAAACACCACAATCTGTCAATATGACTAAGTGAGTGAGTGAGATTGATTAAATTTTTTTTGATAATTGTTCTTTTTGTTGGGTTACAGAGGTTGTAATATTGTAACTCATGCTCTAGTTAATGTTTTTTCTCTCTCCATTTCCCTTCTTTCACGTTTAATAAGTCCTCCCTCCTTGCTACAGTGTGGAAAGCTTAGGAGAGAGACACATTGCTTGTTACTTATGCTCCTTTACTGTTTATTGAAATTGACGGTTGTTTATTTAAAAAGATTAAATTTTTTTAATAAGTTATTAAAGCAGAAGAAGAATGTAATTGCTAAAAACCCTAGATTTTAAAATTGAATTATAATTATTTTTATTGTTTTAATTTAAATGGATTATATCAGGGCTTTTAATATTTTATTTTTGAATAATTAATTAATTTCTTAACTTAATATCATTTTGGTTTAAATACTAAAGTGTAGGGAAATTATTTTTTTGTTAATAAAAAGTCTTGTTAGGTTGTTAATTTTTTAAAAAAAGTTAATTCTACTCTTGAAAAAACTTGGAACTTGGAAGTGTTGGGATTTATTAAATAATTATTTTGAGTCAGTTATGAATAAATATTAGAGCAAATACTATTTTGCTAAAGAAATTAGTAGTCACAATCCTAACAAAACTGTTCAAAGCAAAACCAAGTTGATTTAGAAAATCTTTCCACAAATGATGGACCATAAATTTTAGATTTCCATCCAAACAATTGGGATAAACTTTTCACGTAAATTCCATAGATTGATTTAACGGACATGAAATTTGTTGTGATCTCGGATAACAAACGTCACTTCTTATTCTTTTTTTAAATACAGAACATATAAAAAATCCATGTAATTTTAAAAATCAAAATCAAAGAGATGTTGATTTTTATGATGTTCTTTTTTTTTTTTTCTTTCTTTTTTTTGGCTAATAAGATGCAGGATGTTCTTAATTTAATGAGAACATGATCTATATTGTAGAGAGGGAAAATTCTCGGCCTATCACAAGCTGACACGTCATGCCACCAAGTCCACCAGGTATGGCTAATTACAAAGTATCATATACTGCTACTGAAAATTTGCTAAATTTCATTAAGATAGGAACAAGAAAAAACATGCAAAATGCTAATCACATGGAGGCGCGTGTAAGCGATGATGCAAGCGAATCTGACTGTGTAAGCAATGACTCAAGCAATCCGACTGTGTAAGCGATGACACAAGCGGACCAATCAAGCTGTGACATGTGTCACCAATCAGGCTCCGCCACATGTTGCTCACCTACCTCCAAACTCCTATAAATAGAAGCCTTCCTAAGGCATTTGGACACACCAAACTATCTAGAGCACAAGCTGCATCAAAGAAGCACTCAGAAGTATTGAAGCTCTACTGGAATCAAGCCTTGAAGCCTCCAGGAACTTCAAGAACTTCAACTTCGAATACAAAGAACATTCGAAGAAAGATCATCCAAATCATCCTCCTAGATCTTGAAGGTCACTAGAATCAAGCTCAAAAGCCTCTAGAAACCTCATAAATCACAAATTAGTGAAGCTCTACGGATTCAAGCCTCTAAAGCCCCGAAGAACTTCCACCATAAACCTTCGAATACGAAGAACATTCGAAGCTAAATCATCCAAATCATCCTATTAAATCTCAAAGATCACTGAAATCAAGCTCAAAAGCCTCTAGAAACCCCATAAACCACAAATCAACGAAGCTCTACGGATTCAAGCCTTCAAAGCCCCGAAGAACTTCTACCACAAACCCTCGAAGACAAAGAACGCACGAAGAACACGAAGAACGTGAAGAACGAAGGATTTCTAATAAGCTCATAGCCAGAGATTCATTGTAATTCCGTTTCAACAATCTTCGATCCATTCTTCAGCCAAATTGAAGGATATTTTGTGTTCAAATCAAAATCACATCACAAATCTTTTAAGGAGATCGAATCAGAGGATCACTCTTTGTAATTACAGAGAATTGTACCACACATTCATCAATACAAATTCGTATTTGCGGAACTATTTTACTCGTTTGATTTATTTCGAACCGAGAAATTTAGTCCTCCACATATATATCCAAAAAGGAACCAACATGTCTTTAGGCGTATTGTGATACTATGGTTTAATACAGGTCCACGTAAATAGGCAGTTAATCATATTTCTGCCTTATGTAAATTTGTCGCTAAGAAAGATTGGGTTTTCTCTCCATCTTCTCTTAGGCAGTAGAATTGTTTGTCCCTTCTAGTAAGGTGTCTTTTTCCCTCAGTAACAATGTTACGTGTAGGGCTAGTGGTTTATTTTTCTTGGTAGGGTTGGGGAAATATATATATATATATATATATATATATTTTTTTCCTTTCAAATCATCTTTTCTCTTTGTTTTTCTACACATGGATGATCTTACTAAACAGTAGAATTGCCTCTCCCTTTCTGAGAGGGAAGGTGACGACCTTTGTATTAAGGAGGATCGCCAATCTAAGGAACATATTATTGCAGCACTGTTTTTTACCCAACAAGCTTTGAACATGGATTCGGTGGCTAGAACTTTCATGCCACTTTGGCGATCTGAAAACAGTTTCAAAGTGCAGATTGAAGGGGACCATAAAGAGGATGTAGACAAGATATTAACTAGCGAACCATGGAGTTTTGATATGTCATTGGTGGTTTTACCAAAGGTATGACAGAAACTCTCGCATTGAGGAGCTTAGCCTTGGCCAGGCATCTTTTTGGGTCCAAGTCCACAACATTCTCATCAGATACAAAAATAGGTCAGTGGTAGAAGATATCTGTGAGTCTATTGGAGAGGTTCACCGCTTAACAGAGAACTCGGAGGGCAAAGGTGGCAATTTTATATGGGTGAGAGTTACTCTCGATGCTTATCAACCTCTCTGTCGTGGCAGAGTTATTCAGCTTGAGGAGGGGGGGGGGGGAAGTATGGGTAAATTTCAAATATGAGTGCTTACCTAATTTTTGCTATTGGTGTGGCTATTTCAATCATGGTGACAAGGATTGCGATCTTTGGGTCCAAAGCAAGGGTACGCTCCAAACAACATCTTAACAATTTGGTTCGTGGCTTAGAGCTGTACTGAATTTTCACTCAAAGAATAAGGTGGTTCAGTTCTTGGGTTTCTATGAGGACAGAAAGGAAAATCCTTCCACATTGCGTAGAAGGGTTGAGAAGCAACGCCCAATACCAGTTTCACCACCAGTATCAGAGAAACAGCCAAACAAGGACACTGCAGATATGGGGGTGGATTTTATGGAGTCAACTGATTTAAATCCTCAAAAGTCCATGGTTTTAAAAGAGCAATCATTGCCTAATTCTCAGGATCCCGAGATTACTGAATATTGTTTCTTACAGCAACTTTTGGAAATTGACAAAGATATTGGCTATATTGAGAATTCCTTGTTTTCAGTTCATGATGCTGACTCATGTAAAGAAAACTCCCCATGTGCCATCTTAGATAGAGAAAGAGGGGTGTTGGATGAAATTCAAAACTTGTCACATGTCCCATCTCTTGTGACCCCATTACATTAGGTCTCTTTTACACCTCGCCAAGATATTTCAAATTCTACTAACATATCTAGTGTTGCAAATAAGTCCCCACAGCCCATATGGAGACGTCTTGCTCGTCTATTGGTTAGCTCCCATCTCACAATAGCTGACTCCATAGGTTGTAAATGTCCAATTGACATGGTTGTTGATCAATACGAGTTACCAAGTAAGAAGACAATGGTTTCGAGTAATGATAAGGAGAATCATCCTGAATGATCAGAAGTTTTTTGTTAGGAGAATTAACAAAGGTGGAGGTTTAGTGTTGTATTGGAAGGAAGACATTAAGGTAGACATTGAGACTTCTTCCCTAAAGCATATCGATGCCATGGTCAATAAAAACATAGAAAAAGCATGGAGATTCATGGGTTTTTACGGTGAGCAGAAACCCATAGTAGGTTTGAATCATGGAACCTCCTCCGACAATTACATGGCCAAAGTTCTTTACCTTGGTTGTGCACCAATGATTTCAACGAGATAACTAAACAAGCAAAAAAGTCAAAAGGCAGACTAAGACCTCACCATCAAATACAACTATTTAGAGATGTTCTCGATGAATGCGGTTTCATGGATTTGGGGTTTAAAGGCTTCCCTTTCACATGGAGTAAACACTGGCAGAATGGTCTCTCTATTTGGGAGAGGCTTGATACAGCAATTGCTTCTTATGAGTGATTCACAGAATTCCCAGGCACGAGGGCACACCACATTGACAGTACCACTTCCGACCATAAAATGTTGTGAATTGACTAAGTAGAGCTGGATTTTCAACAAAAGAAAAAAAATTTCAGATTTGAGGAGATGTGGCTTTGGGACAAGGGGTATGGGGAAACAGTTGAAAAAATGTGGCAAGCTAGTTATGAAGGAGCCAAAAATACAAGGGTGCTGAGGAAAATTGAATCTTGTGGGAAGGAGTTGACACGAAGGAGCCGAAATTGTTTTAGCAATGTAAAAAGAGAGCTAGAAAAGAAAAGGAAAGAATTGGCGTGGGTTGAAAAATTAACTCTACAGATAGGAAGTTCAAATCGGCCAATGGCAGTCTAAAAGAGATAAATTCTCTTATGGATAAAGAAGAGCGTATGTGGAGGAAGCGGTCATGAACATTATATATCAAAAATGGTGATAGAAATACGCGGTTTTTCCATTGTCGTGCCATTAAAAGAAAGCGACAAAACTCTATTACTGGGGTTAGAAACTGATCAGATGAGTGGTGTACTCAACAGGTACAAGTCGCTGGAATTTTCATGGACTATTACCAAGAGTTATTCACTTCAACCAACGTTGAAAGCCTACCAGATGCTTGGAGTTAAAGTCCATAGGTAGTGATTGAAAGTATGAATTCTATACTCATCGAGAACTTCCAGGCGTGGGAAGTAGAGGCCACTCTAAAACAAATGGCTCCTCTCAAGGCTCTAAGATCGGATGGAATGCCACCACTGTTCTATCAAAATTTATGGGACCTGGTAAGAAGTGATATTACTAGTGCTGTCTTGGCATATTTAAATTCAGGTTCTCTGCCTTCACCTTTAAATCATAATGTTGTAACCTTAATCCCCGAAGTAAAAAATCTAGAGAGGGTAACTGAGTTTCGCCCTATTAGTCTTTGTAACATACTTTACAAGATTTTTTTAAAAGTGCTAGCAAATAGATTAAATAGAATACTACCTCTCATTATATCCAAGCATCAAAGTGCTTTCTTGAAAGGTCGCTAGATAACAGAAATTATTTTGGTTGCTTGTGAGACTCTACATTATATGAAAAATCATAATTCTGAGAATTCAGGTTTTATAGCACAAAAGCTCAATATGAGTAAAACTTATGACCGGGTCGAGTGGTCTTTCTTAAAAGATGTCGTGCTTCAAATGGGTTTCAAAGAAAAGTGGGTTGCTCTTGTTATGGAGTGCATTACAAATGTGACTTATTCTCTGCTTGTGAATGGTGAGCCCCAAGGAATTCATAGACTCATTCAGTCAGTAGCTAGTAGTGGAGACATAAAAGAAGTATCCATATGCTGGAATGGCCCAAAACTAATACATTTATTCTTTGCAGATGATAGTCTTCTGTTTTACAAGGCTAGTACGAATGATTGCGAAAAGGTTCTTGAGATCTTTGAACCTATGAACGTGTATCAGGCCAGAAATTGAACTACGAAAAAACGACTCTCTCTTTTTGCAAATCCACACCTATGGAGATGCAAACTCAGATTATGACGGAGCTTGGAGTGAGTGAATTGAAGCAATATCAGGAATACTTGGGCTTACCGGTGTTGGTAGGGAGAAATAAGAGGGTGAGTTTTGATCAACTGAAACAACAAATATGGAAGAGGTTGCAAGGATGGGAAGGGAAGCTATTGTCACAAGCTGGAAGAGAATTCCTCATAAAATCAGTTATCCAGGCCATACCTACGTATGCCATGAGTTGTTTCAAACTTCCTATTACTTTGTGTCATGAGATTGAAAAACTTATTCAGAAACTTTGGTAGGGGGAATAGGAGGAAAATTTATTGGGTTAGATGGAATGAGATGTGCAATCACAAAGATCAAGGAGGAATGGGGTTTAAGGATCTCACCTTGTTCAATGAGGCAATGCTAGCAAAATTCTCACGGAGACTTCTTCATGATGATCACTCTCTATTTTTTTTTTGAGTTTTCAAGGCAAGGTTTTTCCCCAATGGGACTATCTTAGATGCAAAAGATTTGGCCTCAGCTTCATATGCTTGAAAGAGTATCCTCAAAGGGAGGGAGGTAATTTTGAAGGGAGCCTTGTGGAGAGTGGGAGATGGGAAGCAAATTAAAATCTAGGGAGACGACTGGTTACCAACAAGGAATCAACCAAAAATTACTTCCTCTATGCTATATGGGCAAGAACTTTCATAAGTGGCGGTCCTGATCAACCAATCAACTAGAAGGTGGAGAGAAGAAGTGATTGACCACTGCTTCGATGTGGCTGAGGCAGCAGCTATCAAAAGAATTCCTTTGCGTTCATCCCCTCAATGTGATACTCTTATCTGGCCCTTTACTCCTACTGGGCAATACTCTGTGAAATCAAGTTACAGGTTTCTATATGAAGAAAACTCTACAAACCAGCCCATAAGCCAAGTCTCATCTTAGTTCTTGGGTTGCTGGAAGAAATTATGGAGTTTGGAGGTCCCTAGTAAAATTAAGAATTTTGTTTGGTTCACTTGCAGGGAAGCGCTACAAACAAAGGCCAACCTGTGTAAACGAAAGATTGTTGCAGAAGCACTATGTGAGAAATGTAAGGTGCATGTAGAAGATGGTTCACATGCTTTATTTTTCTGTTCTGATGTGCAGGGAGTTGGGGCAGTGGATCCACAGTGGCAATGGCTACTAGCAATGCAAGGGAGCTCGACCTTAGAAATTTTCGAGCATGCTCTGGAGGAAGACAAGGATCCTTCTTTACTGGCTTTCACGGGATGGGCTATATGGAACCGACAAAACCAAATTTGTTTCAATGAAGTGGCGTGCCGTTTGAACCAGCTGCTACAGGTCTCAAAATCCCGAAGAGCTAAATTCCAACTCCTTCATCCAACCATTCCAAAGCTGCAACATAGGAAGCATACCAAATGGAAGCCTCCAGATACAAATAGTTTCAAGGTTAATTATGATGGTGCAAATTCACAGAACAAGGCAAAGTTGGGATTGGTGTTGCCATCCACAACTCAGAAGGAGCAGTTATGGCTTGGAGATACCCCTCCCAGCCACTGTTGCTCAAGTTGAAGCATTGGCAGCAAGAAGAGCAACCAAGTTCACCTTGGAGATTGGTATCGCTCAAGCTATCACAGAGGGAAACTCAGATATTATCTTCAAAGACCTCACTAATCCAGAACCCTCTTTGGCTTTGCATGGGCATTTGATTCAGGATGTAAAGCTTTTAGCTACTAGTTTTTCACATGTTAGTTTTGCACATGTTCGCCGCCAAGGGAATACTGTTGCCCATGTTTTGACTAAGCGAGCTACTACCATGCCCAATTTAACTGTCTGGATGGAAGATATACCACCAAACATCTCTCATGTTGTTTAGGCTGATTTTAACAACCTTGTTTAATTAAAATTGAAGTCTTCTTTCTCCACAAAAAAAAAAAACACTAAACAGAGCTTTTGCTGAGCAATACTTAGTTTTCTAAAAAAAAAAAGAGGTAGGATAAAATCCAAAGCAAGAATTTCCTTTTTATCTTTCAAAGCTTCCGCAATCCGCAGTCCAGGTTAATTCTACATCGTCATTTTATTAATTTCATGGCTTTTGTTTCTAAGCCATCTGACCCTTGTTTCTTTTCTTTCTTTCTTTTTTTCTCTATTTTTTTATTTTTTTTTATTTTTTGATAATTGAAGGAGTGGACATTTTAATATGGAACGTCTAGACACTAGGATTTGACCATTGTTTCACTTTCAGAATATAAAGTGGACTTCTTTTTTTGTTATTGAGAGAATAAGAATATGGACCATTTTTTTGATAATCAGAATATGGACCATTAATTCTTTTATACAAGCAGAGGTCTTATTTTTTACCAATCTAAACTTATCAAAAGCATTATAATGGAATAGAAGACACAGATTCGGAAAGACCTTGGGTAAAACTAGCAAGCACGAGCTGGTCCAAAGTGGGGGGAAATGCAAAAGCAAAGTATGATTAGGGTGTGTGTGTGTATATATATATATATATATTTTGAGAAACTAGTATTTTTTATATTTTTAGTGTGAACAAAACATGTGTAGTAGTACCATATAATATAACTTTCTTGGTTGATTTCTTTTTCTGCAAGTTTATAATTCTTGTCACTGGATTTTTCTGACTTCAGTTTAACATGAAACCTTTACACATTTGTGAAAAGTAAAAGTTAAATAAAATAAGTAAATAACATGTAAAAGGTTTTAGTACGTGCATAATCTAATATCAAATTTTTTTAATTATTTAACAATTATTTTAATAGCGATCAAAATCTGAGTTACCAACCATGATGGGACAGATCTCGGTGATTAAACAATTAAAAAAACCTCTTAAAAAGTAATAAGTAGCAAAATCCAAAGTTCAGGAACTGGAGAAAAAAAAATTTTGGGTGAAACATATACATCATAGAAAGAACAATATTTGAGTTACACTGTCTAAGTCTCACTTACCGTTGATTTTTTAATTTATTTTTGGCTTATGTTATCTCGTTGAATTCAATAATTTAATTTTGTATACATTACAAGTGTGCCATCTTTTTATGTTGATAGTTCCCCCTAATGGTTTTTCCTTTAGTCTTCTCTTCTGTCCTTTTTTCCTCTTAAATTGTGGATAAAACAGCTTCTCATTGGGCAAGAAACCCCATTTTCTTGTAATGATTAAAAAAGATTCGAAGATCTCAGTCCAGCTCCAGCTTTTGTTTGAATAATTTGACAACCCAAATTTGCAGTTAGCATTAAGGTCAAGCAGAGCCAGCCGACGCTAAGGTCAATTAGTTGACATGCTTTAATAAAAATATGTGGGGCAAGTTGACTTTGATCAATAATTGAAGCATATTGCCAATTCTCTGTCTCGTGTTCTCTACTAGAAAAACGTGGTTGAATATTTTAATTTCAATTCACAATTATGACAGCCCGATCGAACCATTTCTTGGAAAAAGCTAAGAAGCCAAGATTCATACACCTTTCACTTGGAAAATATATGTGCTAGTGTTCCTTCCCTCAGCACTTGTGACTAATTAGCACATTATTGTAGTTGACATGCTTTAATAAAAATATGTGGGGCAAGTTGACTTTGATCAATAATTGAAGCAAATTGCCAATTCTCTGTCTCGTGTTCTCTACTAGAAAAACGTGGTTGAATATTTTAATTTCAATTCACAATTATGACAGCCCGATCGAACCATTTCTTGGAAAAAGCTAAGAAGCCAAGATTCATACACCTTTCACTTGGAAAATATATGTGCTAGTGTTCCTTCCCTCACCACTTGTGACTAATTAGCACATTATTGTTTGTTGTTACAGATTAGCATTGACCAAATTTGGCTCGATCATTGGAGAGAGAGAGAGAGAGAGAGAGAGATTTCAATATATCAGACATCAAAATTGAATCTATGCCACATTGCCACAATGTCGTAGTGCTTGTGGAAACATTCATTATGTTGTGTTTGGCCCCACTTGTCCTCAAGTGTTAGCTCCTTCCTTTTAGCTCGGTAGAAAAAAGGACATACTGCAATTAAAAATAAAAAATAAAAAACTAGGCAGCCAAATTTGTTTGAGACTTAAAAAATAACAAATGCATTGAAAAATAAATAAAAGACAAGTTGATGAAACTGGTATAACGAACAAGGGAGGGCCTACACTACTAGTCCTTGAAGAACCAAAAGTTGATGAGCATGACTATAGAACAAAGATCTCAAAAGAAGTCAACGTACTTCAATGCCATTTTAGTAGTATTTTACTCCACAAGAATCTGTGCCTACCCAATAATTTTAACAAGTATCATTACCATGTTAAGACTGCTTAGTAGTTAGTATACATTTTCATATCAACACCTGAAGGGTAATTGTTAATTAACATGGACTTGCAGAGCATTGTGGGTTAGTCCTTTGCCTCAGTTGCCCATTAAAATTTCATTATGCATTTCTCTTCCTTTCAACTTTGGGTAGCATTGCATTATCAGATTACCAGAGTGAAGGGATAATTATTAGCAATAAGCATGTCTAATTACCTACACGTGTTTACCTAGGGTTAGACCTGAACTAAACAATCAACAGCCCAACACAAGCCCACTGCATGTGGAGCAAGGTTTTAGCAAGCTGGAACAGCTACATGTATTTCAATTGTGGCCATTGTTGAGTTTAGTGAGCATCAAGAAGCTTCAAGTCGCAAACATTAATGGAAGGCATTACTGCTTAAGCATATGGTTTGCTTCCTCCCTTGTGGAGACAATTTATAGAAGATCTAATCCAACTGGAAACATTATTAGCAAATCCTTCCACAAGTTAATTGGTAAGAAAAAAGTATTATTATTTTCATTTTACAACCAACATATATTCAAACTTACAAAATCTATAAACAGTTCATTTTCTTGAGTATAAACCTTTTTGATTTCAAAAATTAATGAATAGTCACAATCTGAGCTCGAACCCACAGAAATGTTAAAAAAAAGAAAAAAAAAAAAAGGGTATGAGCAAGCAGAAATACTTCAATATAAATACGATTGCAATCCCAGAGCTGGCTCAACTAATATTCACTTATACACATTTTCTTTACCCCATTCCCAAAGGAAAAAAAAAATCCTGCAAACCCTCTAAATCCCATGAATTTAAACTATATCTCAAACGCTAAAAAATTAATGGTGTCTTGTGTTTGAACTACGCAGTGTTACACCATGCAAAAATTTTGTATATCCAAGTAAACTTAGTTTTCCATCTGAGTTTCGAATCCAATCTTTGAGTATAGAATAAGCTGTCGGGCCAAGATTCAATTCCTGCATTAACACGTACCAGATATGAGCCAAATCAACATTTTTACACACATAAGAAGAAAGACCAATGACTAGGAAGATGCTCCAAGAGCCATAATAGTTCATACCCTTGCCAATTCTTCCACTGATATGACGCGGTTACCCTCCTGTTCAAAATGCTCAAAAGCAGTGGAGGCAATCTGTTCCCACCCATCAAGGGCCTCCAATTGATGTGTACTGATTGCAGCAGCACAAAACTCTTCAAAGTCCATCTTTTTATAAGCAAGTTGTTCCATCTGAGAAAAGAATTAAGCAGAAAAATATGAATGTGGTCATTGTCAATTCTTAAAAGGGCAAAAAATAGAAGAAAAAAGGGGAAGAAAAGCAGATGCAACAAACAAAAAAAACAAAAAAAAAGTCTCCAGAATTGAACCAGATCAAAAAAATTAACCATAAACAAAAGATGGCCTGGACCTAGTTCCAAGGGTTCTGTATTATAAGTCTACTCACATCATAACTGAATTAGTTGATTCTCTTTTGTCTATTGGCTGGCCAGTGTTACACAACCTTTGCATGTTATGCTTAAATCTCAAGTCTCTAAGTAGAACAACTTGCTATAAATATGCGAATTGAGATCAGATAATTTCTGACCCAGATTTATTTCAAAATCAATGATAAGTTTCTTGAAAATATAATTCTTAACCTAGCAGAAAGATTTCCATACAGAGCTTAAGGCTTTTAGTTGTCATGGTACAAAACATATTGCAGAAAAATCTGCAATAGTAGTATAATTATAAGTCAGGAACCATTGGTCTGAGGTTCACCTCTACCAAATTACTGATGCATGAGGTTTGTGAGTATGTATCTGCCCACACATATGGAAAGCAAAGGATAATCAACAATCCAATGCACACACTTAATTTCACACCCTACTGAGTTGTCAATTGATGATGGGAGCAACATCACTTTCAAACGGATTCACCATCGAAACTTAAGTTATTATGCACTAATCACAACTTGACACATTAGTTGTGTGTGAAATTGGGTGTGTCCCTAGACTTATTGAAAAAGTTAGAACTATTTATTATTATTATTTTTTTTTTTTTTGGAGAGGTAATAAAAGTTTTATTGAAAAAAAGTACATTATATTCACGATGGTGAACAAATTGTACTTGAAACAATTACAAACAAATCAAAGAGAAGAATTAATAGATTGTAGGAAATCAAAAATGGAAATATATTGTGTAAAACCCCAAATCCGAGACCACTCCAACAAAGTCCCAACTAGCAAAGACTTCAAAAGATCAACAGGTCTCTCAATATCTTCAAAAGTGTGGCTATTTATATAGGAACCCTAGATATGCCACTAGCTGTACGATATGTCAATATCTATAGCAGAGATATTTAACAACTGAAAAGAATTCTATTAAAAGCGAAAAATATGACTTACGGAATTTATAATATCAAGAACTCTAGACTCTCTCATGGCATCTGTTGCATTTCGCACAAGAGCCTGCAAGTATTTTTGTTTAACCATAAATTAGGTTTTGTACATAAAGCAAATAGAAGACAAGTAAAACTATTAATACAAAAATTAGAAATTCTTCAAGTAAATGACCAAGCCATGCCAACAAACAGAAGAAATGATTCCCACTTTGGAATGGTAACCAATTCTAGATTGGAAAGTCAAATTAAAAAGATAGAAGCAGTTGGAGAAGGGTCATTGGGGCGAAGTATGGGGATGAGTGGGGTGGTTGGTGTACAAAATCTGTGTTTGGGGCATATGGTGTTTGTATGTGGAAGTCCATTAGAAGTGGCTGGCTGAATTTTTCCTAGTTCCTTCGGGTATGATGTGGGTGATGGTACTTATGTGAAGTTTTGGGATGATGTGTGGTGTAGGGATCGTCCTCTTAAGGAGGCATTTCCAGATTTATACAATATTAGTAGGACAAGAGATGCTTCAATCTCTGAGGTTATGTGCTATGCAAATGGGAGAATATTTTGGGACTTACAATTTCGCTGTTTAGTGAATGATCAAGAGCCACAATCTTTGGATTCGTGTATGGTTTTGATCTATTCCAACAAAGGTGCGGGGTGTTGGTTCTGACAAACTTTGTTGGAAGCTAGCCAGCAATCGAGGTTTCGAGGTGAGCGGGTATTATCACTCCTTATCCCCCTCTACTGCCACTTGATTCCCATGGAAAATGATGTGGCAATCGAAGGTATCCCCCTGGGTTGCTTTTTTCTCTTGGACCGCTGCTTTAGGCAAGATTCTAACTATTGATAATCTTCGAGAGAGGCAATTTGTTGTTCTTGAGTGGTGTTATATGTGCAAAAGGTGAGGGGAATATGTAGATCATCTCCTCCTTCACTGTCCTATAGCATATGAGATGTGGAGTATGGTCTTTTGCTTGTTTGGTATTTGTTGGGTGATGCCGCAAAGGGTAATGGATTTGTTGGATTGTTGGTCATGCAATTTCAGGCATCATCATAATATAGTTATATGGAAGATGGTGCCGCACTGTTTGATGCGGTGTATCTAGTGGGAACGGAATTCTAAAAGCTTTAAGGACCGCGAACTGTCCATTCTTGAGTTTAAATCTTTTTTCTTTTTTACTTTTCTTGAATGGTGTTTAGTTTTACCATTTTTTTTGTGTCTTTCCCTTGATCATTGTAATTTGGTTTCTTGATGTTTTTGCCGCTCTTGTACATTTCCTATATACGGGGTTGTGTTCTTCTTTAATATATATTTTCCGTTACTAATCAAAAAAATAAAAAAATAAAAAGATAGAAGCAGTGAATAACCATTTTGAAATTTTCAAGAGAGACACGCCCATCTTTGTTTGGTTCTAAGAGCTTGAATTGAATTCTAAGATACACCAGCTCATCCTCTGTCAAAGCTTTTGAGAGAGCCTGCAATAATCAGGGAACCAACACAAGCATTAGTTGGATTCTACTACAGAATTGGAAAACTCAAGTCTTCAAACATTTCATGCTCCTCAAAAATCCTGTGTGACAGTTTGATACAATTGAGGCTTTTCGACTGATGTATATGTCTCATGATTAATCCTTGAGAATTCTCTCTGATTTTTTTAAGGGATCACTCATTTTGCATTTACAAAAGGAGTGACAAGAATCCAATAAAAGTTTTCAATCTAAACCCAAAAGAAAAGGCAATAAAATCTAATTACATTCCTTATTATCAAAGATAATTATCTAATATGACAATTCCAAAATGAGCTAAGAGAATCTCTTTTGAAATGACATCTATCAGCATGCCAATTAATATTCAACAAATATTGTATCAAAGTAGACACATACAGACAAATGTCCACATCTGTTGTCCATGTACACATGTTCTTATACGTGAGTATGTATGTCTATATGCACATATAAACACATAAATTAATCAATAACAAGTCCTTCTCTCTCTCTCTCTCTCTCTCTCTCTCTCTCTCTCTCTCTCTCTCTCTCTTCCCCATATATTATATTTTCTTTATTAAACTTTTAGCCAAATATTTCTTTATTTAGCAATGATGAATTAACACAATACATTGGGATGGCCGATTTTGGGGAACTGGAATGCATAAGTTCCACAATTTGAGACACATGATACAATTTGCAGCGATAGGGTTGGTAAGGGAATCTGGTAACTCTCAGATTTACATACTGATATGAAAAACTTATAAAAGAAAAACTAGGAAAGAAAATATCTGACATGCATGCATATGGAAATGCCAAGAATAGTACCTTTAGTGCTGCACGTTTGAGAGGTGTAGCGAGAAGGTATGACTTGACTAACTTATAGATCAATACATCTAATGGTATTGGACGACTATCATTCCGCAACCAAGGATGAGCTGCAATTGAAAAAGTAAGTTTAACAGTTAAAAGATTGGATAACCCATCCAATATCATTATCAAATAATACAGTGTAGCAAAGCCAAGATCTGACATGGCAAGGAGTACGCAATATAAGATAGCAATAGCAAATACATGAACCGCATATGACAGGGTATCAAACATTCAGCAATTTATGTGGGAGCATCATTGCAACAGCTGTTTTTCCACTGCCATGTAGCACACCTCCTTGCACAATAAGCAGAAATACCACTGAAGCACCCCAAGTTCTACAGTTTGTTGTTATTATTCCTCCTTTTTCTTTGGGTCCCACACCTCTCACCACCACCACCCCCCCCCCCCTTTTTTTCTCACACGGGGAGGGATTTTAATCAATCTTCCACAAAGGAAAAACATATTTTAATATTTTTACATGAACTGCATATCACAGGGTGTCAAGCATTCAGCAATTTATGTGGGAGTAATATTGCAACAGCTGTTTTTCCACTGCCATCTTGCACAACTTGTTGCACACTAAGCAGAAATACCATTGAAGCACCCAAAGTCCTACAGTTTGTTGTTCTTCCTCCTTTATCTTTGGGTCCCCCCCCCCTCCCCCCACCCTGTTTTTTCTTACACGCATGGGTAGGGAATTTAATCAATCTTCCACAAAGAAAAAAAATATTTTAATATTTTTAATACAAAAAAATGTTATTGATCCATATGCCAATCTAAAATGAATTGCTTTTCACATAAAATAATTCCATACCTATTCATAGAACATGAAACACAACATTTAAGATAGAGTTTATCCATATTCTGCTAAGCATGGACACCCCAAAATCCTTGGAGTGTCCGTGCCAGACATGTATTAGACACGCCAAAGACATTTCTTCATGTGTGTCCTCAATGTATTGGGAGGAAATTTATTTTAAGAAAATAATCCTTTATTTTTTGGAAATGTTCTTAACGATTTTGATATTTTTTATTTATTTTGAAACTAAAAATAAACATAAAATATGCCTATAAATAAATAAAATATACCTAAAGATATATATTCATTATTAATTGTCATATCCCCACCGTGTTGTGTCCTAATTTTTCAAGAATTGATGCCGCTGTGTCCCCTGTTGCATCGTGTCTATGTCAGTGTCAGTGTCTGTGCTTCTTAGATAATACATCCTGGACTTTCATAAATAGCATCAAGAAACTAACAACTTACTGAGAGCTTGAACTGCAGTCATTCTTTTTCTGTAATCCTTGTTCAGGAGCCTTTTCACAAAGTCCTTGGCCTCTGCAGACACAGAGGGCCAGGGTGAATCCTCAAAGTTTGGGTCTGCTCTTAGCACTGCACGGAAAATTCCAGATTCTGTCCGTGCCCAAAAAGGTCGGCTTCCACATAATAAGATGTAGGTTATAACCCCAATGCTCCATATATCTCCTTCCATACTATAAGACCTATGTAGGACTTCGGGTGCAACATAGTAGGCACTTCCAACAATATCATTAAGTCTTTCATCTGCACATAACACCCATATATGGGAAAAATAAATTAAAAAAAGGAGATGCTTACCATTCTACCTGAGTTATTTAAAATTGCACCGCTTTAAATATAAAATCAATGCTTCAAAAAATTAAATTTTAAATATTATTGCTTTGGTTATTTCAGACCTACGGTTGTGTGTGTGCACATGTGATCATGAGCATGTTTCTTACAATATTATAGCATTTGCAAATAACAATCTTATGCAAAAATTAGCACTCTCAGTCTCTTCAAAAAGTGCCCTCTTTTTTCCATGGGTAGACATCCACCGGAAATCAAATCAATTTATCCAGTTTATCAAACAATTATTCAACCAAAAAAAAAAACTTATTAAACAGTTAGGGACAAAAGAATGCGAATCCCCTGAAAATTAAAATTATAAACAAGCCTGTAGGTGGCCTTAATTATTAGTATTTAGTAAACAGCATATTATTTACTTATTATAAAGCACCAAAGATGAATGATTTCAGTAATTATTTTGTGGCTTTCTTTTTTTCTTTTTCCTTTTGGGGGGGGGGGGGGGGTGGTTATCTAAGTAAATTATTACCTGGCCTTATAAAGTCAGAAAGACCAAAATCAATAAGCTTCATGTCAGCATCTTCACTTCTAGAAGTGAAAAGGAAATTCTGTTAAGCAAGCAAGATGAAGATATATCAGTAATAATCAACCAGGAATTGAATGAACTAAATGTACACACAAAAGAGCAGAGGGAAGCAAACTACCATTATAATCTGAAAGGAAAAAATGCTAAGAGTCACGAGGAAAATAATTAGTTATGAATCTGAAAAGAAAACCTCTGGCTTTAAGTCACGGTGCACAACGCCTTGAAGATGACAAAATGCAACTACACTTAGAATTTGCACAACTATGAATTTTGCATCTTCCTCTGCATACCTTCCTCCCCTACAACAAAGGAGAATACTCTTGAATCCAAATTATAATTTTTCAATCAAATGCTTAATTACCATATTAACTGCAACTTAAATTATCTATCAAAACAACTGACTTTTACAAAAGAAAAATATTTTTACCTTGATAAAATTCTGTCTAGGAGTTCCCCACCTTCACACAATCTGAAATCAAGATTTCACAGGTGTCAGATCCAAAAATCAAGAAAGTTTGACAAAGTTGTCAATCACTAGCAGTCAAGTAATTGAGAACAATTGATTAATTCAGCTTTTTTTTTTTTTTTACAAAAAGGAAAATAATAACACAGCTAAATTTATAAATACATTTGATAAATATGATTAGCCTAATCAGTAATCAAGACATCCATCATGTAGGAAGCATGAAAAGTTAAATCATATCAGATGTAAGAAGCTAAAATAGTTTAAAACTAAAAGACAGGAGAGAACATAATTTCTATCTAATTAAAAATTGTGGGTTATGTGTGGGTATATAAATATATATATATATATATATATATATATATAGATAGATAGATAGATAGAAAGACAGAATAAGAAATATATATATATATATATATATATATATAGATAGATAGATAGAAAGACAGAATAAGAATGAAGACACAATTTTAGAAATTCTGAACATATTCTGCATTAAAAGTAGATTAGAAACAGGAAAAGACATACTCCATGACTATGTACACGTTATTTGCGTCCTCACATGCATCGTGAAATTTGACCAGATGCTGATGGCCCGATAAAGCTTTCAATATCTTCACCTCTCTACGAACATCCTCAATTGATATTGCCGTAGTCATCTGCCAAACAAATCTTATTATAATACAAATACAGTGAATTTTCAACATTGCCCTTTTAATATTATATTCCAGGACTGATAATTACAGATAAGTATAAGATGGTTATAGAGACATTGATAGGAAAAGATGGCTCAGTTCTTAGATTAATTAATGAGATAGAGGCGGAGAGCATAATTCATTTTCATTGTTAGCAGGGTATTACAAGAAGAGGTGAAGGACAATGAGAGGTCTTGAGACTGGTTATATGCAATTATAAATTTTCAAAAAGAAAAATGAAGACATTATTTCTGGTTAATTTAGATGTTAATCCATGGCAATTATGACAACATGAAATTATTAAAATGCACAAGCCATGATCATAAGAAATGAAACACAAAGTATGTATGACTTTTTATAAATTACATACATATTGGAGAAAAGTAACTCAAGAATATAAGCTGTGTTGTTGCCTACTTATGACTAATCATTTTAAGTAAGTGACATGCCTTATTTCCAAAGACATATCGATAAAAATTCCGTCTATCTCAAGGCATTAATTCTAAATTTTCTGCAACAACTAAATTAAAACACATAAGTCATAAACTCTGTTCCATAACCCAACATCAGCAATTGACCCAGTACCAAAGCGTATCAGGACGAGAGATTATGAAACATGGTGTAATCATCGTCTCTATCCAAAATAAATTTCTGCCCCAGGCCCTAGTCAAAGTTCAACACATAGCTGAAGGGGTCGTATTAGAATTTCCCATATCTACTACGACTACTACCACCACCAATGCCACTGCTCCGATTTCAACTGAATCGGCAGATGAAAGTCTTCCATTTTGGGCCTGCTACAATCTTGGACCACTCACAGAGTTTCTTGAGAGAGCGAAAGCCACGAGACCACCACTTCTCATCATTGGCCTGGCTCGATCATGGCCGTTCACACCAGGCCAATTCATCAACTGAGGATCATTGCAATCCAAAGAAGCAAGGCAAACTAAAAACCAGTTACAACACTTAGCCACTAGAGTATTTGTCCCATCCTCATCATTTGTTTCAGGGTCTTTGCGAAATGATGGTATTTTCATATTTTGGGATTTTAAATGAGGCAATGATATTGAGTTGAGCTTCTGACGGTTGACAACGATAAACTATCTTGTATTTGATTAATAATCTGTAACTAGTGTAAATAAAATTTCCCTGTGTATCCAAACCAAGGAATTACTAATTATTATGATTTTAAATGATGGGAAAGTAAATCTCATCATTTATGAAACTTTATGAGATTATCAATTCTTTCACCCAAACATAGGGTAAAGGTCAGTTGTAATGTCCTCCTAAACTTTAAATTTGAACAATTAACCCCCCTAAACTAAAGGCCAGTTGCAATTTTGCCCCTACCATTAAAATTTCTCCAATTTCCACTAAGTCCTTTTTTTTTTTTATAGGTAATAAGACTTTTATTGAAAAAAATTGAACATCATGTTAACAGTGGTGAACACTCTGAACAAGAAACAAATACAATATAATCAAGAACTAAAGGAAATAGAGACTAAGAATTCAGATAAAGAAAAACAATTCGTACACCCCTCAATACAAGCCCAATGAAACAGAGTACCAAAGAGGAGAGATTTTAGGCAATCTAATGTTCTCTCAAATTCATGTAATCATATTACGATATGATCATGAGCTTATTTTTCTATGATCATGTGATAAGCATATGAATATTACGGCTAAATATGATGGAAATTAGATGAATTTTAACTATGAATAATAGTGAGAGGACATTGCAACTAATCAAACAGTTTAGAGGGTTAATTTCTTAAATTTAAAGGTTTGGAAGAAATTGGGTATGACCACATAATTTAGTGGGATAAACATATAAATGGTACTCATAATAATCATCATTTATGATATTTTTTCAAGTGGGACCAAAGAAGCTGTTCTTCAGATAGATAAAAACGTAAGGATCATTACCCATGTTTACCACAATTCACAACAAGACATCCACTAAAGCTACTTTTTCATACTCAACAGGGAGTATACATATCACATTATTCTAAATCAAGAAGAAGATTTCCCATGATAACAGTACCATCCATATTCGTCACTCATCAGAGGCAAGAATTACCTGGGACAGTTGTTAGGCTTAAGACTCCCTGTCTTACACAGAAATCACATGTATTAGCATTTGCACTTCCAGACCTAGGGTTTCTAATTCAAACAGTACCTTCTACCCATGAAAAGATGCGGGGAGGTTGACAGGTTAAGTTCAACACGGTGTATTTAAAAAAAGAGGGGGGGGGGGGGTGGCCCACACTTCCAAGTCCTTAAAACTACGCTTTCCACATTGATCAAGTTGTAGAGAACAACTACATAAATTTTTACTTAAATTTGTAAATAATAATAATAAATCACTTCCATAATGCGCACACAGAAACACATTTATATGATGTGTAATTGTTTATTTATAAAATTTTATAATATATATTCCATTTCTTTTGTTACTCACACAATGATCAGATCATGTGAACCAACTAAGTCACCTGAGAGCTCATTGGGCTTAAATAATGTTTCAGAAAGTGTTCATGAAAGACATTTGACCCCAGCTCCAAAGGAAAAAGACAAGAAAACTACAAAACAATTATGGGTATTGTAAATCTATATGGTGAACCAAAGCAAGTTAACTTCAAAGTTCATATCTCAAAGAACTGCATCAGGCAAGTGAAAATTGGTGACTGATCTCATCTCCCTTCTCGAAATCTGATAGTTATGCAATAATAAGGAATGCAAAGTACAGTAATGCAAAAGCTACTTAAGGACGCGCATATTCTAACCCTATTTGCTCTAGGGACAGCAACGTCACATAGTGACCAAGAGCCACGTAGCTCAACTGGCACATCTTCGTGATTCCAACTGAGATGACCAGGGTTGAAATCCCCCCTCCCCCAACTATTGAAAAATCAAAAACAATGCCACATAGTGTAAAGCCATATGGCAACATTGCTACAATTGGGGGAGAGGGGGATTCAAGGCAATGCCACTGAACTACAAGGCTCTTGCGGGGGGAACACCTCATGCACCCGTTCAGATATACAGCATCATGATCAGATATAAATAAATAAATCGCAACCAATGCATTCTCATTACTCTACAGTTCTCTAATTAATATTATCTTCTTAAACAACAAGAAGACAAAGCTATAAACTTCCAATTCTCATCATAAAATTTAGGGGAGTTGTTAATTTATAAACAATGAAAAGCCGCCCCAATGAAAATCCCCTATTCTTTTTGTCTTTTTCCTCCCCAAATCCCATTTTCAATTCAATTGCTTTACCACCTGCTCCAATGCCCAAAAGTGGTTACTGCTTAATTTATATATATATATATATTCGCATTATAGTTATTTTTAACAGAACGATATATTTTTGCTCTAAATAGGAGTAAATACCAGCTTTTTGTTTCTATCATATAGAAATGTAACTGAAATCAGAGAGTCCACAAATACGTACATACAGTAATGTAATCAAAACGACATCGTAGAGTGAATGCGAATTTTGTACCTTGGCTTTGGATATGATTTTGACAGCCACGGGGCGATCTTTAAGGTCGCCTTTTTTGCCTCTGGCGGAGCAAGTATGACCGAAATGCCCTCGCCCTACCTCTCTCCCGAGCTCAAACTTCGCCCCGAAATTCTTGCTGTACCCGAAGCTCTTATCCAGAGCTTGCTCCGGCTCCGCTCCCCGATCCTCCGGGATCGGCCCCTCCTTCGGCTTCGCGCCGCCGTGCCCGAGCCTCTTCGCTAGCGACGCCTTTATGTGCTTCGCCGGAGACGGAGGCGGAAACGGCCTCCGGAAGAACCTCCTCGGCGTCGCCGATCCCCTCGCCGGCGACGGCGACACTCCTCCCGGAAGCGGGCTCGAGGACACACCGTGCGGGTACGGGCTCGGCCACGGACTCTGGCTCGAATGGTTCGACGGCCGCCCCGGCGTGCTCTTCACGGCGCCGTTACTCGCGCTGCTCGACGGTAACGGCGTTTGCGGCCGATCGTTAGAGCTGGTGACAATTGTAGAAGTACTACTAGTAATAGCATTATTATTCGTCGAACCGTCATTCTCGACCGTTAGTTTAGCCTTGCCGTAACACTGGCCCATCCCCTCTCTCTCTCTCTCACACACACACACAGAAGCTGCGTATCAGATCACAACGAAAAGTCAAAGTCCACACATCGGACGGATCTGATTATCGCCGGAGATACACAGAAAGAGAGAGAGATCTACACAGCGAGAAAACGATAAAGAAAAAGAATGAAAGAGAATTGGAGTCAGAGAGAGAGAGAGACAGAGACAGAAAAAAAAGAGAGAGAAAAGAGAGACAAGGTCTGTTAAGAGTGTGACAGAGTGAGTTAAGAGGAAATTTTAAACAGTGGTACTCTTCCAAGTAGAAACCAATAATTAGGGATCGTCTGATTCACTGTGATCAGGATTGGAATCTCATAATCACGAGATCAGAGCCGTTGATTTGGGATAAAGGTAATAAAAAAGACCTATAATTATGCTACTTTACTGAGTACAATAGTAGAGTCTCTCTTGCACTTTTTCTCTCTCTCTCTCTCTCTCTCTCTGAGTGTGTACAACTTCTTTTTATTTTGTCTTTTGCTACTTTTCTTGCCGTTATATTGTTATTTTTTTTTTAATTAAAAAGGTGTTTTAGGAAAAAGTGTTGGGTAGTTATACAGTAAGCTCTCCTGTACATGTGGACTCATTCTGGAGGTTTCTCTATTACGACACGTGTTCGTGAGTAAAGGCGTTTTGACAGGTGGCGTGATTTGAGGGGACGGAGTGTACGGTAGGATATGGAATGGAGAGTAGGAGATTACAGGTGTTCGAAGAGGATTTTAGAGCTTTCAGAGCTGAGAGCTGACGAACAAGCACAGCCTGGTCCGAAGGTTCGAATTAGGCTGGGATTTGGTGAGAGACAGCCGAGGAATCTTATCCCAGGTGGCGCTTTCTTGGCCCTCCGATACGATTACTTCCATAAATTGATCTCTTTAGTTTTTTTTAGAAAAAATTGATTTACTTCTATTTATATATATTTTTAGAGACTGATATTCAGATATGCAATTAACGAATTTCTCATTCTCGCACACTTTCCTCTTTGTAATTTGGAAATAAATTCTCTCTCTAAGGTTGGTGCATGGTTCAGCAAATCCTAGACAGGTTGGGCCTCCTCTGGCTCTACTAATCAAAAGGGTTATAAATGCTTGAGCCCTTTTCCCACTTTATTTTTTTTTTGTTTGGTTTATTAATCAACATCCAAACAACTCTCAAATGCAAACTAGAAGGGAAAGCAAATAACCAAACCTGAGAAAAAGAAAGGTCCCTTTCTCTTTAAGAATATGGGTCCATTTAGATAGATTTTATTGCTGAAAATTGAAAACTAAAAATACTATAATAAATTAATTTTTAAATATATAAATAGCACTGTGAGACCCATTTTTAATAAAAAATTGCTGAAAAAGTGCGTGTGCATTTGTCCCCTTCGCAGCAGAAACAAAGAAAAAAAAGAAAAAAAAAAAAGAGAGAGAGAAAACGCGTTTTGGTAGAACGCAGTCACAATAAACTGAATCCAAACCCAGACTATGTGTCATTTTGTACATATACCTCTGACCCCACCCAAACACCTATCATACCATTTCAAAAATCAAAGTTAATTTCAATTCAAGCATAACAATTATCCCAAGCCATATTGATAAACTTTGATTAGTCTTTTAATATAGGGCCATGGTATCAACATTGTGCAAAGTAACTTTGTTATTCTTCTTACTTCAAGATTTTAAAATCGACAATTCTCACACTGCACTTATGTTCTCACAATGTCACCAACCCAATCTTTTCACAAGCAAACTAAACATATCAAAATTAATTGTCATCTAATTCGAGATCAGATTCAAGATGGCATCATTTGTACGCTCCATGTCTTATCCCACCATTATGTTGCTAATATATTAACCAAAGCTCTCGGTTTTTAATAGTTCACTGATCTCCTATACAAGATGGGAGTGCATAACGAATATGCTTCATCTTTAGAGAGAGAGAGAGAGAGAGAGAGAGTAATTACTAATCAAGATATGAAACTAATGAAGATAAGAAGGATGAAAACAGTGGATAAGTGCAAAGATAAGCAGTATGATAAGTCATGTAGTCGTATAGCTTTACAGTACAAGTCATATAATTGTTCAGCATTTTGCTTTTTAGCTATGACAGGTCTTCCAATATTGTCGTTTATTTCATAATGAAGAACTACAGTCTACAAGTCATGCAATTGTTGTAATTAGATTGGCTAGGCTAAACGTTTTCAAAGATCCTAAATAGAAGCAAAATAGAAGCAACTCCAAATTTGTTTAAAATCTTTTTTTTTTTTTTTAATACAAGATAGAATATTTATTTTAACCTAATCTAAGTGTATATGGGTGTGAAACTCTTTCTTGAAGACTTGAACCTCGGTCCTTGCCCCCACACCTCACAAGCCGTAATACTTATAGAGTGACTACCACACCAAAGGTGTGCAGTAAAATCATGTTGAAACTTACTTTCCTGAATTGAGTTAATTAGAACCCACTCTATAATTAATACTAGGTAGTGAATAGACACAATTTAAGAACAATATATCTTAAACATTGCATAATGAACATTGAGAATCTGAATAATTAAATGTGGCTATTTAATTTTCAATTGAAAATAGTTCAATGTTGATTTTTTTTTTTTTGTGGGAAAAGTAATGCTGATTTGATTAAGCTAATTAAAAGCCTCTTGACTTTTTTGTTTGAATCTTGAATGGATCGTTTCTGTCCTCAAACCAATGCTAATACAAGTGCTAATAATCAAATATAAAACTAATTAGGTAACCAAATATTTAAATTCTGATTACAAATTAATGATGATTAAATTATGAGCACCCCTGGCCCTGGGTCCTCCCTCCCCTCATTTACACGCTTGTCCAATATGGTATGGAGTGAACTTGTAATAAGCCAGAAAACAATTACTGCATCATCAATCTTCATTGACTTGCTCAAGAGGATTAAATATTACTAAACTCAGTCTGGTTATACATTTTCTTTTCTTCTACCTTTTATGCCGTAATATGTAATATCTTCTTTTTAATTTCTTTTTTTCTTTAAAAAAAATCAGGAATATCTTTTTTTGTTTTTCATAGTAATAATAATATGGAATATCAACTGAATACCATCAGTTAAGAAAGTAATGCTATGTTTGGACTGACCGAATAATCCATATAAAGTAAATTTTAACATCGGAGGCATGAAGCATATATACTATTCAAAAGTTTGTTTTCACTTGGTGGATTATAAGCACAGTTGCACATCAATAAATAGACTAAACAAAAATATTATAGACAAACAGAACAATGAATAAAAAGAAAGTCACATTATAACCCAGGAATCTAGGTGGAGAACATGTCGGCACACCATTTCTTAACATACAATGTAAGCACACAAGCAATGAAATGAATGAAGGTGTTGGTTGCTCTGCCGACTTCACACACATTCATAGTGAATGCAGTGAATTTATTGCTTTGAAAGAAGGAAAGTGAAGGTTGATGCGGTGTACAACCATATTTTAAAGAGCTAATGAATGAGGGACTCTGAATAAAAAAAAAATAAGGGAACGTTTGGTAAACTGTAATAGACACTATAATGTAATAACTATTCTTATGGTTTAGCTGTATAGTTGTTTGGTAATGTTTTTATTACATGTAATAACCATTCCATATGAATCCCTATTCCTTAAAATGAGGAATAGAAATTCCTTATTAAAAGTGCTGAATCTCAATTCCTTGCTAAATGTAATACGCTCTGCTTAAGCAAAATTCCTAAAATCCCCAACTACCCGCGTCTTTTCCAAAATTTCTTTCTCCTTGCTCTATTAACAAAAATCCCCCATTCCCCGCATTCTTTCCAAATTCCTTCTCCTTGCTCTGATAGCAAATTCCCAAAATCCCTTCATCTTCACCAAATTTCATCACCTTCCTAAATTTTCTATCTCCCTCCTCTCTAAAATTTTATTTTACCGCTACTAGAGATCTATATATATGGGTATATTATAGTAATCCTTATAAAAAATGTATTTATTATAATAAGGGCATTTTAGGCAATTTGATTTAAAAAGCTTTCATTACATTGTTTTAAGATGTTATACCAAACATGTGGAATACAGATTCAAGATTCTATTACTATAGGGTTACCAAACAACTAAATAGGAATAATTATTATATTATAGCATCTTGCATTCCTTGTAATACCTATTCCTATTTCAATGTAATCATTATTATAGTCTACCAAACGTGCCCTAAATATATAGAAAAAAAAATGGTATAATATAAATCTTATTTTGAGATAAATTCGGCAAATTTTCTAGATAATATAATATATATGTATATATATATGTTAACCTTATACAAGAAAATAAAAAACAAGGGTTATAGACAACTAATGTAATTTGATTCCTTGATTGCAGAGCGAAGCTATGTTGAAGGATGAGGGGCCATGGCCCTCCAAAATTTGAAATTTTTTTAATTATATATATACTTATTTTAATGTTTTCAAAATTTAGTCTATAAAAATAAGAGTTGGCCCCCCTAAATATTTGAATTAGTCCAATGATACTCTTAAAGAAATAATTGGTTTAATAGTTATAGAGATATAATTTTATTTTTCACAATTCTATTTTGTATTGTAAAATGTGCTCTTATATCTGATAAATATTTGATAAAGTTTGGCATCAAACATGTTTGAATTTATTTTTTTAACTTGTTATGTGGCGATTAACAAGTCATCGATTTATTAAAAAAAATCTTATCACTAAAACTACACATGAAATATGTCTTTAGTTGCCACATAATAGGTTAGAGTAAGATAGTTTTAAATATGTTTGGAGTCTAACTTATTTTATTGTCTTTAATTACATGTTTTTGAAATTTTCATTAGTTCAATTGAAAGACTTTTTACTTACTTTAGTATAAAATTTGATAATTTGTATTTAATATGAAACTTTTTAAGAATTTTACTATGAAAATAGAAAATAAATAAATTTTATTGTATGAAACTTTTTAAGGATGAGGGGCCATGGCCCTCCAAAATTTGAAATTTTTTTAATTATATATATAATTATTTTAATGTTTTCAAAATTCATGCTATAATAATAAGAGTTGCCCCCCCCCCCCTCCCCCCAAAATATTTGAATTAGTCCAATGATACTCTTAAAAAACTAATTGGTCTAATAGCTATAGAGGTATAACTTTATTTTTCGCAATTATATTTTTTATTGTAAAATGTGCTCTTATATCTGTTAATTATTTGATAAAGTTTGGTATCAAACATGTTTGAATTTATTTTTTTAACTTGTTCTATGGCGATTAACAAATCATCAATTCATTAAAAACATCTTGTCACTAAAACCACACATGAAATGTGTCTTTAGATGCCACATAATAGGTTAGAGTAAGATAGCTTTAAATGTGTTTGGAGCTTAACTTATTTTAATGTCTTTAGTTGCATGTTTTTGAAATTTTCATTAGTTCAATTAAAAGACTTTTTACATACTTTAGTATAAAGTTTTATAATTTGTATTTAAAATGAAACTTTTTAAGAATTTTACCATGAAAATGGAAAAAATAAATTTTATTTTATAAAAGATCACCATCAAACATAATTTTGATTGAAAATACTAAGTTTTTTTTTTTTGTTAGGTGAGTGTATATATAATATATATAACCTATCAAATAAAAAAGTATGTATATATAATAAAAAAGCGCGTGTATATATATATATATATATATATATATGTATGTGAGGATTGTCTTGATAAATATGTTAGTGCCACAATTTGGCCCCCCACACAAAAATTTCTAACTCCACCTCTACTTGATTGGACATTATCACATGAGATATAGAATAAATTATTGTTTGAATAGATAATTTAATTCTGCTGAACCTTAATCATGCTCTTTGCTAACTTAATTATTCGATATATGTCTCTCTCATTCACCTATTTGTCTCTTCATAAACACATTAGGATAATTCTCTTTGCCTAAACCTAAATAGCAATTACATGAATTTTTACCTTTTTAAATACTATTTCCATTCATAGTTTTTTTTTTTTTTTTGGGAAAGTTCCACTGATATTAGTAAAACCTGCTTAGTCGATGTCTCTGTCAGCCTGTTAGGTTTAACTAGAATGGTCCAAATTAACTAATTAGGCCATGGAGGATGATTTGAAAGCCTGGAATAGAACCAACAATCCAACATTTCCAATTTGATATAGCTTCTCTCTTTGAAGATTTTTTTTCCCCTCTTTTTAATTAGGCAAACCCAAACTACCTTATGCAGGCTTGAGCATTTTTTAGAAATTCAAGCCCAAATGGCATGTTGCTGTAGCCTGTAGGTCCGTTTGTTTCTGTGTAAATTTCAATTGCTTTTAGGACAATTGAAAAATGTGATCAAACTAAAATCATTTTCTGTTTATTAGGAAAAACTCCATCTTTAGGGCTAAAAGTATTTTACACCCCAAAAGAAGCATAAATCATTTTATGTCTTAAGAGAACATAAGCCTCCAAAATGATAGAAATATCCATAAAAACCTTTGAAATAACAAAAATAAAAAATCCCTACAAGCTACAATATCTATAGTGATAAAAATGTCCTTAAAACCTTTAAAATAACCAAAATAACATAGATACCTCTAAATGATATAATCTCTCTCTCTCTCTCTCTCTCTCTCTCTCTCTCTCTCTCTCTATATATATATATATATATATAAATAAATAATAATAGGTAGAGCTGAGAGAAAATCCAATTAAATTTCAAATTGGAATTTAATTAGAGTTTAGTTTTGCGTTACATGTCCCATCTAATCTAAGTTTTTAAATTTTTGTGTCAAGTGAGGTAATTCAATATAAAAATTGGATTTTAATTAAAATTTAATTTTGTGTCATGTGTCCCATGACTCCCATCTAATCTAAATTTTTGTGCCAAATTAATTAATTTAGTGTAGAAAATGAGGAGTTCAATACATTAAACCATAAAAAACATAATCATATAACTAAAAAAATCAAATTTATAAGTCATCTATATGTATATTAATAGGTAAAGCTTAGAAAAAACTGAATTAGAATTTGAAATTACAATATAATTATTCATTTAAGCTTGTGCCATGTGTCTACTTAAGTTTTTTAATCTTTATGTCAAGTGAGTTAATGAGTACAAAATACTAAGAATCTAAAATTAATGAACTATAAAATTAAAAAAAAAAACAATAACATATATTCAATAAAAATCACCATCATCGCACACCCTTGGTGCGATGGTCACTTCACAAGTATAAGTGCTTGTGGAGTATGGAGGGCAAAGGCCAGGGTTTAAGTCTCTAGAAGTGAGCTTCACACACATATATACTTAGATTAAGCTAGAATAGAATTTTATCTTGTATAAAAAAAAATAAAAAATAAAAATAAAAATAACCACATGTTTCTCAAAAATTAAATAAAATAAAAATCACCACATGTTCTATCTTATTAAAAATTAGAAACAAATTAGCATAAGTAGTATTAAATTTAGGTAAGAATTTCAATATGTGACTAATTACGTTTACTTTAAAAAATAATTTGACTAATTATCTATATTTTATGATAAAAATTGTGTTTAATTTTAAATTTATATATATGTATGCATGAATGCATGTGTTACATGCTTTAAAAAAAATTAATTTGACTAATTATTTATATTTTTATAATAAAAATTTTGTTTAAATTTAAATGCATCCATGTGTTTGCATGGAGTTATATGCTAGTGTGGGGATAAAGGGCCTAAGATATGTTTTTAGGCCATGGGCTTAATCCTAGGATGCTTACTTTTTCGAGTACGGATTGATGATAATAATGATACCAAACTTATAGACCCAAGAGCAAATGTGGCGGACGAAGTTAATGGAAATAATCTGAGGAAGAGTATCTCCTCGGCTAAGTAAAGTGAGGGTCAGGTGATACACCATGTTGACTAGAATGATATTTTAGAAAGTCTTGTAGATGAAGATATATTTCATAAGGGCACAGAGAGCAAGAACAGTTGGGAAATATCTTAGAGAAAGCTGCTACCACTGCATTGAATGTTTTGTACCTAAGTCTTTGGCCGCATTAATGAGGAAGTGAAATCTGAACAGTGATTTTCAGACTTACAGCTATTACCTAAAGACTTCAAGAAAGTGCTGATGGGACAAGTATCCATGTTAGCAATCTAGATCTACACGTGGAAAGCAAGAATGAAGAGAGGAAGGAAGTATAAGAAGGAAGAAGGAAGAAGGTCCCAGAGAAGAGTGAGATCAAGAAAGAGAAAGAGAAAAAGAAAGAGAAAACACTGTAAACTAATTCTCTGTACTCAATCTTTAAGAGATAAGAAATATAAAAATTCACCCCTCGACTTTGGTTCGAGGACAATTTTCTTCATACGATCTAACCCATCCTTACCATTTTGGAATCTTGGGCCATTGTTGTGACCGTTTTAGCTCATTAGAAACAAAGTTTTAGACACACTCTCTATAAATTTATTGTATTGGGCTCTTTGGGTCTATACCCTTCCTTTTGTTTGGGCTTAGGTATGAATTGGGATCTTACAATTGGTGTCGTCTGTGGAAAAATTTAGTTTTTGTGAGTCTGAGGTCTGGTTATGGCAAATTCAGGTCCACACCAGGTAGAGTTTAGGGGGTCCCAACGTCAAGATGACTTCCTCAATCTTGTACGAGGTGGAGACCGGGAGGGAATTGTATATACCACCCATACTAGCAGGAGTCAATCACGAGGTGGAAGCAGAGTCTCCTATGAGGAGAATGCCAGGGCCATGCAGTTGAAGATTGACTGTTTAAAGAGAAAGTTACGTCACAAATAACGGAGGCAGATTCAGTCCATCTCTGACTCATATTTTGGTGAGAATGAGAATGAGGAGGACAACTATAGGCCTAGGTCAAGAACTCCCCCTAATAAGTCTTACTCGTATGAAGAGAGTAGCCCCCATAACTGCAAGAATAGGAATTTGTCCAGTAGAGGCCTAGGAATTGATGCTATGAGTAGGGCACTAAATCAAATTTCTAATGAAGGGAAAAAAAATTCCTTGGCATTTCACTCAGCCAACATTCACCATATATAATGGTCGAACAGACCCTATGGAACACGTAAGCCATTTCAACCAGAGGATAACTGTGCACTCCAAGAATGAGGCGTTGATGTGCAAGGTTTTCCCATCCAGCTTAGGGCCTGTCGTGATGAGGTGGTTTGATGGTCTGGGATCAGGATCTATTGATTCCTTTAAGGAACTCACCCGGGCATTTGGATCTCACTTCATTACATGCAGTAGAGTCCCTCGGCCTTTGGATTCTTTGTTGTCTATGGCCATTCGAGAGGGTGAAACCTTAAAAACGTAAACATATAGATATTGGGAGATGTTTAATGAGATTGATGGGGATTTTGATGATGTGGCCATTAGAACTTTCAAGGTCGGCTTACCAGCCGAGTATGGTTTAAGGAAGTCTTTAACTGGGAAACCAGTTAGTAGTGTGCGCCAACTCATGGACCGGATTGATAAGTATAAGCGAATTGGGGAGGACTAGCAATTAGGTAAAGGAAAGGCAAAAGTGGTCTTTCAGGATAGAAGGGACTTTAGGTCAGAAAAATATAAATATAATCGTCCTCGGCGAGATTTCACCAAGCAGATTGGGGCTGGTATCGTGCCACAAGCCGTCAACACGGTGTTCCAAGAGCCAGTTCATCAGATTTTGGAAAAGATTAAGAACGAGCTATACTTCAAATGGCCTAAAAAAATGAGTGGAGACCCCACTAGACGTAACCAAAATCTTCATTTTCAATATCACCAGGAGCGAGGACACACCACCGAGAATTCACCACCGAGAATTGCAGAAACTTGTGGTATCATTTAGAGCAATTGGTTAGAGATGGAAGGTTGAAACAGTTTTTATATAGGCCCAATGGGCAAACTGATCATTCGAGCTCCATCACTCAAAAGAACATCTCTTCAAGGCCTCTATTGGGCACTATTAATGTCATTTTTATGGCTCCTGGGAGGATAGGTTTGTGTCCTTTCCAAGTAATGGCTGTGGCTCGACCATTACCCGAGAACTTTAATCATGAGTCGAAGAGGGCTAAGGTTGCATTACAACTGGCATTGAGTTTCTCGAAGAAGGATAAATTTGGAACTATACAACCACACAATGATACTCTGGTGATCACGCTCAGAATAAGGGGGTATGACGTGAGGCGTGTGATGGTGGATTAAGGTAGTAGGACGGAAATTATGTATCCCGACTTATATTAAGGGTTAGAGTTGAAATCAGTAGATTTGACTAGTTATGATTCACCTCTAGTAGGGTTTGATGGGAAGATGGTTATACTAATCAAGCAAGTCAGGTTACCAGTACAAATGGGGTTAGAAGTTGTAGAGGTTAACTTTATAGTGGTGGATGCATATTCTCCATACACAGCCATTGTGGCAAGACCCTGGCTTCATGCCATAAGAGCTGTCCCTTCTACTTTGCATTTGAAGGTGAAATATCCATCTGGGGACCGAGTTGAAGAGTTGATCAGAAGCTAGTCTACGACGAGGTAGTGTATGGTGGCTACAGTTAGACATCATGCTAAGGGTGGGTCCTTAGCATCAAAAGAGCATGGTTTGTAGCAATTAAAGGAGCCGATGTTGTTAGGGGGTCTAGCAGTAGAAATAGAATGTGAAACCTTAGAGCGAGTTTCTATAGGTGATGATAACGAGAAGTATTTTCAAGTAGGCGGTCAGTTGTCTCCTCAGGAGAAAGAGGAATTGGTGAGGTTCCTTAAAGGAAACCTTGATGTTTTTGCTTAGAATGCTTACGAGGCTCCTGGGGTGCATCCAAGCTTAATTTGTCATCATTTGAATGTCAACCACGCTGTTGTATCGAGAAAGCAACCACCTCGGCGATCATCTAAGGAATATTCTGAAGCTGTCAAAGAAGAAGTAATTCAGCTCAAGCAAGTAGGAGCTATCAAAGAGGTATTTTATCTTGATTGGTTGGCAAATACGATGGTGGTTAAAAAGAAGAATGGCAAGTGGTGAGTATGTGTAGATGTTACTGATATGAATAAAGCATGTCCCAAAGATCATTTTCCTATGCCTTGTATTGATCAATTGGTGGATGCCATGATTGGGCACCCTCGGATGAGTTTTCTGGATGCTTTTCAAGGCTATCACCAAATACCTTTTGCTCTAGACGATCAAGAGAAAACAGCCTTCATTACTCCTATAGGGAACTTTCATTATAAGGTAATGCCTTTCGGTTTGAAAAATACAAGAGCTACCTACCAAAGGATGATGACTAGAATGTTCGAAATGCAATTGGGGAAGAGTATTGAAGTTTACGTGGATGACATGGTGGTAAAGAGTATGGTGGTGTCTGAGCATGTTAGGAATCTTGGAAACATCTTCGAGACACAAAAGAAACATAAATTATGCCTAAATGCTTCCAAATACTATTTTGGCGTCGAATCCAATAAATTTTTGGGCTTTATGGTTACACATCGTGGAATCGAAGTTAATCCAGACCAGGTTAAAGTGATTAACAGCTTGCAAACACCTCGTAATCCTAAGAAAGTTTAGAGTTTGACAGGAATGACAGCTGCCTTAAACCGGTTTATTTCTCGGTCCGTGAACATATGTAGGCCTTTCTTCCAGTTCCTGAATAAATGGAAGGGATTTGAATGGACTGAGGAGTGTGCTTTGGCTTTTTAACAGCTTAAAGAATATCTTTATATGCCACCCATTATATTTAGGCCTAAGGTGGATGAAGTTTTGTTTGCTTATATTGATGTGGCTTGCTATGCTATTAGTTTAGTGTTGGTAAGGGATGACAATAGAGTTTAGAGGCCAGTCTATTATATAAGTAGATCATTGCATGAAGCTGAAATTCGTTACTTACCACTGGAAAAAGCCATTCTGGCAGTGGTGCATGCCACACGTAAGCTTCCCCACTACTTTCAGTCTCACACGGTTGTGATTCTAACCCAACTCCTCCTGCTTAGGTTATTACTTCTGAGTACCGATTATATGGGAAGGGTTGCTAAGTAGGGAACAATTCTAGGGGCTTTTGATATCAAGTATATGCCACGCACCTCCGTGAAAGGCCAGGTCCTCGCTAATTTGGTGGCTGAGTTCGCTGAGCCCTCATTAGAAGAACATACGAAGAGATCGTACATGGATGAAAAATCAGTTTGTATGATCTCCCTGGAGGAACCTCTATCGTGGAAGGTGTACGTGGATGGTGCAGTAAACCAAAGAGGATCTGGAGTGGGATTGGTTATAATATCTCCAGAAAAAATCATCATTGAGAAATCTTTGAAAATGGGTTTCTCAGCCATAAATAATGAAGCCGAGTATGAAGCTCTTTTGGTAGGAATGACTATGGTTCAGAAGATGGGAGGGAAAGCTGTGGAGATGTTCTTGGATTCAAAATTGGTTATAGGTCAGGTGGAAGGGGAGTTAAAAGCCAGAGATCCGAGGATGCAGGAGTATTTAAATCAAGTTAGACATTTGCGATCAAATTTTGAATCTTTTACCTTAGTACAAATATCCAGGAACAGAAATACTCATGTTGACCCTTTAGCCACCCCTGCAACGTCCTCGGCGCAGAATTTGCTTTAGGTTTTTTTAGTAGAGGATTTGTGTGTGCCTACCAAGATGAATGTAGAGATAATCTGTGTTCATCAGATCAAGGTTGGACCTAGTTTGATGGACCTCGTTGTGCTGTATCTTAAGGAGAATATCTTACCTGAGGAAAAATCTGAAGCTGACAAAGTATGTAGGAAGACTCCACAATTTTGGCTGTCCGAGGATCAAAAGATATACAAGCGTTCTTTTTCTTGACCATACTTGCTGTATATACACCCTGAAGCTACAAAGCTACTTTTAGAAGAATCGCATAAGGGAATTTGTGGAAGTCATATAGGGGGAAGATCTTTGTCTTATATAGCCCTTACCCAAGGATACTGGTGGCCTAATATGCAGAAGGAAGCACTAGAGTATGCAAAGAAATGTGACCAATGTCAGAGGTTTGCTCCTAATATTCATCAATTAGGGGGAGTCCTCAATCCTCTATCTAGTCCTTGGCCTTTTGCTTAATAAGGCTTGGATATTATAGGACCCTTCCTCAAGACAGCAGGGAATAAAAGATTTCTGCTGGTCGGCACGGATTACTTTGCTAAATGGGTTGAAACCGAGCTACTATTAAATATCAGGGATCTAGACACAACAAGATTTGTTTGGAAAAATATTGTTACCCGATTCGGAATTCCTCATACCCTTATCTCAGATAATGGTGTTCAGTTTGATAGTAAGGCCTTCAGAAGATATTGTTGCAATCTGGGTATTACAAACAGATATTCCACTTCGGCTTATCCACAAGAGAATGGACAAACCAAAGCTATTAATAAGGTAATTGTTAATGGGCTTAAGAAGAGGTTGGATGATGCTAAGGGGAGATGGGTGGAAGAGCTGCCATATGTCCTTTAGACCTACAGGACTACACCCCACAAGTCCATAGGAGAGACTTCTTTTTCAATGACTTATGGGGCCGAAGCAGTAATTCTTCTCAAGACGGGTTTCCCAACGCTGAGGTCGAGCTTTTTTAGTCTAAGCGACAATAATGGATTGTTAGAGAAGAGTCTGGATTTGGTTGAAGAACGGAGAGAAAATGTTATGGTTCAGCTAGTATATTATTAGCAAAAACTTTAACAGGGTTATGACTCGAACGTGAAGTTAAGACCACTGGCACGAGGGGATTTGGCGTTAAGGAAAGTTTTAGGTACGGCAAAAAATCCAGCTTAGGGAAAACTATGACCAAACTAGGAAGGGTAATATCGCATCATCTCAGTAACTGGAATAGAGACTTATTATCTTGAAGATTTAGATGAAAATGTTGTACCACGTCCCTGGAATGTAAATAACCTGCGAAGGTATTATTATTAATAAAATATTTTCCAGTTCTATATAACCTATTACTTTATGCGTTACATTTATTATTTCTCTAAGAATCAAACAGAATCTTGGTTATGCCTGACTCTTCGAACCACATATATTGGGAAAATTAATATCTTCTATTATTTCTCTAAGAATCAAATAGAATATTGGCTATGTCTGGCTCCTCAAACCACATACTTTGAAAAAATTGATATCTTCCATTATTTCTCTAAAAATCAAATAGAACATTGGTTATGCCTGGCTCCTCGGATCACATATCCTAGGAAAATTAATATCTTATATTATTACTCTAAAGTATCAAGCAGAACCTTGGCTATATCTGGCTCTTCAGATCACATACCTTGGGAAAATTGATATCCTCCATTATTTCTTTAAGAATCAAACAGAACCTTGGCTATGCTTGTCTCTTCAGACCACATACCTTGGGAAAATTGATATCTTCCATTATTTCTCTAAGAATCAAACAGAATCTTGGCTATGCCTGGCTCCTCAGACCACATACCTTAGAAAAATTGATTTCTTCTATTATTTCACTAAAAATCAAACAGAACATTGACTATGCTTGGCTCATCGGACCATTTACCTTAGGAAAATTGATATCTTTCATTATTTCTCTAAGAATCAAACAGAACTTTGGTTATGCCTGGCTCCTCAGACCACATACCTTGGGAAAATAGATATCTTTCATTATTTCACTAAGAATCAAACAAAACATTGACTATGCCTAACCGCATACCTTTGAAAAATTGATATCTTTCATTATTTCACTATGAATCAAACAAAACCTTAGTGATGTCTGGTTTCTCAAACCATTTACTTTGGATAAATTAACACTTCAAGCTTGTCTTCCTAAGCATTACGCATAATCTAGGTCATGTTTTGATCCTCGAATCACGTGCCTCGAAGTTTTCCACAATAGGGGCTTAAACAAATAGAAGTTCACGAGCGACATTTAAAATGTTTGCAAGTATATGAGACATGTGAACTTATTAAGAATAATGTGAATAAATGTCTATTGAGGTGTATGGATTTTGAAATTACAAATGTGATTTACTAATGTTGTTTAGCAATGTTGTGGACTTAATAATTTTTAGTGATGCTGATTGATTAAAAAGGTACTATCATCCATGCAGACAACAAAGTCAGGCATGTCTCATTGTTTTGCTAATCAAGCATTAAGGAAAACAAAAACTATATAAAGGAAAGATATAAACATCATAAATAAGGAAGGAAAAACTTGTCTTTCTCATAAATTTGAGCCTCATGAAAAGGCAATTCATTTACAAGAGTATGATTGTACCAATAAGAAAGGGAAAAGAAATGCTAATGACAAGATAAGACAAACAAAACCATAGGAGTTAGGCTTTGGTTGAAGGAAGAGGATTTGCTTTTGTAACTGGCTGAAAGGCAACAAGATCTTTGCTCTTGGACTCGACCTCCTTAGATTTGGCCTCTACCTCCTTCACCTTGACTGCTGCATCCTTGGTCTTGGCAACTTCCTTGGTCTCTGAGGGAGGCTTGACCTCCTTGCCCTTGCCCTTGCCCTTGCCCTTATCCTTCTCCACCCCATCCTTTTGGCTTTGGTCGCCAACTTGGCTAGATCCTTTAGAGGCCTTAGAGGGAGGAGAAGGAAGGTCCTGCGCAGCCGTGAGCTACTCAGAAGATTCTAGGACAATGGCAGAGGGAAGCGCAGAGGTAGCTAGGACTTCACGGATATCTGGAGGGTAATATACGCTCCCAGGCTGCCTCCACTTCAAGGAAGCAGGGACCCCTGCAAGGTTGAGGGCTTTTGTCCTAAGTTTCCTTGCATACCTTGGCTAGCTCCTCAACTAATCGAACCTTAGTTTCTTCAACTCCTCAATTGTATGGAGCTTGCTGTGAGGTCTCCACAACTTCCTTGGCTGCCCGAGTGGCGGCTTTGACTTTCTCCAACTTGACCTTAAGGCCCAGAACCATCTTTTGCTGAGTGGCTAGATCTATCTTTTTTAGATGAAGTTTTTTGCGTTGATCTTCAGCCTGCCTTTGAGCACTCTCTATACCAGATTCAGCGCTCTTCTGCGCTCTCTCCTCAGCAACCAATTTGTCAACCAACTCTTTTCTCTCTTCCTACAATGACCTCAGGGCCTTGATGGTCTCAGTGTGGGCTTGGATCTAGGCGTTGGTCTCCTTCTTAGCGTCCTTGATCCATTCCTCAGCAATTAAGACTTCCTGGATAGCCTGCATAAGAATAGTAAAACTTCCATAAAAAAAAATGATGATAAAAAGTGCCTTAGCCTTTATCTAACTAATATGATAGTGGGACTTACCATAGCAAGGTCCTTCTTCAGCGACATGAAGATGTCTAACTACCTCATACTCTTCAAAGCGTCTATGTCCTTTGGTGGCGGAGAGACTGCTCCAGAGCTTCAGCGATGTAGGTTGAATGCCCTTTCTAAAATTCTCTAATGAAGGCATTCAATGGGATGACAACCCCTTCTACCTCCAGCTGAGGAGCCAAAAAGCGTTGTTGGCGCACATTGGGAGCAATTGTCTCCTCCCTATTATCTGTATTAGTAACTCGTTTGTCCTTGACCACTTTTTGTTACTTGGCCCCCTTATGAGGGATCATCTCGCCCTCCTTTACTTCCTGCTCTTTCCTTCTCTTCTTTAAGTTTGGTATGGGGAGCGGGTCAGTTGTGGTGGTGGGAGGGGGAAGGTTAGGTGGTAGGGTGAGCAGAAGTTGGGTTTTAAAGGCATCTTTGGATGACGACCCTTTCTGCTTAACAGCCATTAAATCCTTCAAACCCTTCCTCAAATTCAAAGCCATCGATTCTTCCTTGAACTTACTATCTACCTCAGCGATTATCAAAGGAGGAAAATTGGCTGTTAACCTGTCAGGTTCACTCTCGGAGTCTGAGAGGTCGATAGGATTGATTTTCTCCTCTTCTTCCATCTCTAGTTGGAATTGGTCTATTTCTTCCTCAAGAGACAAGCTTGAGGAGGTAGATTCCTCCCTAGAAGTTGCTACTTCGGGATGTACATGGGGGATTGTTGCTATTGGGTGTGTGAGAAGGAGGAGAGGAGGCTTGTCGAGCAGGTCTTGTGAGGCAAGAAACCCTGTTTTAGAGATGTCTATTCTTCGGTGCCTACAGTCACCTGCTATGATCGCGTTACCTACGTCTTGGAAGATGGTCAATATTGGTTCGAAGCCCAAGATGAGATGGGCCGCCCTCAGTTGTCCGTCTTCACTCACAAACACCTCAGACCTTAAAACTTTGTTAAGGTCTTTGACGTTGGTTAGGCTTAAGCGGGGCGCTACGTGTTGCTTGTCTGCAAAAACATCCGAGGAGCCAATCATGGTCAGACCAATAAAATCCACCATTAAAAGGAAATTAATATACAACAAAAGTATGAATGATAAAGTTAGCAGAACTAAATCCTGTGCCAATGGGCCTAACCCTATGGAGTCACACCTGGTGCTCCCTTCTCGACTGGGTAGTGAAGACCGTTGTGCCACTATCTTGAGGAGATTAGGTAGTCGTCCTTCATGCCCTTGTTGGATTTGGGAAGACACGATACAAGCCTAACAACGCTAGACCTGGACTTGAGGTAATACCCCAAGTCAGTAAGTGAGTGACACTCATACATATGGACGACATCGCGCCATGTAAGTCTCAAACCCATCTGCTCATTGAGAGCATTGAAACTACCTAAGATCTTAAATACATTAGGTGCACATTGGTGCGGGCACAACCTATGGTTATACAAGTAATCTCGAGTTACGTTCCCCACAAGAAGTGTCATTCCTCATTTTATGAATGTGATTATGGGCATGACGACTTCCCCTTCTTTCCTATGGGTGAGTATCTGGTCTGAGGCACAATACCTCAAACCAACTCCCAGGGGAATGTAATATTTGGCTCGAAAGCCCTCCATACCAGCAGAAGTGTCTACGAGGTCTTTGAATCTACCCATTTAAACAAAATAAAAAAAGAAGATTTTGAAAAAAAGTGAGAAGATTAAGAGGCCGAGGAGATTGGCCGAGGAGAGAAAGAACCTAGGAGCATGAAAACTTACGAGGGAAAGAACAGACAACATTTCAGGAACTTCTTGAGAACTAGGAAAGTAAGGGATTCTTAAGGGCTAACCGGTTTATGAAGTAATGAGAAAATTGTGGCCCTCTAAACGTTTTATATGAGAGGCTGGATTGAGTGGGAATTATTCCGCTCAAAATTTAAGAAGAAATTTTGACCATTGGATTTGCATCGCACCGTTGAATGTGGAAGACAGGGCGCCGATTGGAGCATTTAATGGGGCATCACGGGTTTCGAAGCGTCAGAAACAGTTACAAGAGTGGGAAATGACATTCTCACTTATAGAGATTGGAGAAGCATGTAGAAGCAGTTACGTTGGATCAAAACCTTAATTTTCTCCTCAAATGGGAGAGAAGAATGGAGTTTTAAGGGGCTATTGTAGGGATAAAAGGCCTAAGATGTGTTTTTGGGCCATGGGCTTGATTCGAGAATGCTTACTTGTTCGAGAATGGTTGTCTGAGGAAGGATCGATAATAATAATGGTATTAAACTTACAGACCCAAGAGCAAATATGGCGGACGAAGTTAATGGAAATAATCTGAGGAGGAGTATCTCTTCGGCTAAGTGAAGTGAGAGTCAGGTGGTACGCCATGTTGACTAGAATGATATTTTAGAAGGTCTTGTGGATGAAGATATGTTTCATAAGGGCACAGAGAGAAAGAACGGTTGGGAAATATCTTAGAGAAAGCTGCTATCATCACATTGAATGCTCTGTACCTAAGTCTCTGACCGCATTAATGAGGAAGTGATATCTGAATAGTGATTCTCAACCTTATAGCTATTACCTAAAGACTTCAGGAATGTGCTGATGGGACAAGTATTCATGTTAGTAGTAGTCTAGATCTACACGTGGAGGGCAAGAATAGAGGGGGGGGAAGAAGTATAAAAGGAAGAAGGTCCTGGAGAAGAGTGGGATGGAGAAAGAGAAAAAGAAAACACTATAGACTAATTATCTGTACTCAATCTTTAAGAAATAAGAAATATAAGAATTCACCCCTTGGCTTTGGTCCAAGGACAATTTTCTTCATATGATCTAACCCATCCTTACCATTTTGGAATCCTAGGCCATTGTTGTGACTGTTTTAGCTTATTAGAAACAAAGTTTTAGACCCACTCTATATGAATTTATTGTATTGGGCTCTTTGAGCCTATACCCTTCCTTTTGTTTGGGCTTAGATACGAATTGCGACCTTACAGCTAATTACACATAAAAATTAAAATCTTCAAAATAACCAAAATACCCTTGAATTTACAAAATGGCCAAAATACTTTCACAAATCTCTAATATGATTGAAATATGGATACCCCTTAAACCATCAAAATGATGAAAATACCTCTGTTCATCATTAAAATGATGAAAATGCCTACTAAAATGATCATGACACACCTCAAAACTTTTAGAATTATCACTATTTTTTTTTTTTTAAATTCATACGAAAACAACTTTCAAATGTCATTTTAGAAGTTTCAAATTTTTACAACTATATGTGCAAGTGTGTGTGTGTGTAGTTGATAGTTTTTGTTAACTGTTTATTTTATTTTTTAAAGTTTTTAGTGATGTTGCAATTTTATTTGGATTGTGCTGATTAGTGTAGTTTTCTATAAAGACACAATTTGTACATAAGCTCAAGATAGGTAGGAAATAGGCCCAAAGAGTCCAATACAATAAATTTGTAGAGAGTAGGTTTGAAATCTAGATTCTAATGAGTTTGTACATCAACTGTAATGGGCCAAGATGACTATAGAACAAATGTGAAGTAGTTTTACGTAAGGAAAATCGTACTCGGACTCAATCCGAGGAGGCTAGTCTTCTATATCTCTCACTTAATGACAGATTACAAATATTGTTCTTCAGTCTATAATGTTTTTCTCCTTTTCTTTCCCGATCCCTCATCCTGGGAGTCTCCTCTTCCTTTTATATCATCCTTCATCCTCTCTCTACCTTCCACGTATGAATCAGATTGTTGGTCTGGATACTTGTCCCATCAGCACCTTCCTGAAACCTTTGGGCGTAGTTGTAAGGCTGAACATTGCTGCTCAAGTATCATTTCCTCATTAATGCGGCCAGAGAGTTAGCTGCAAAGCATTCAATGCGGTGTAACAGTTTTCTCTTTAGATATTTTAGGACTTCCCTTTCTCCTGTGTTTCGATGATGCTTATTTGTATCGATAGAATCTCTTGGGACGTTGCCCTGAATGGCAGACCACCTCTTTGGACCTCGGCTTCGTTCAACTAAGGAGACATCTCTCTTCGGACCTCTCCTCGGACCATTGTAAATTGACTTCTTTCTTTATTTATCAAAGCTAACCTTCTTAACAATGCTTACCCCGTCCTTGGACAATTAGGCATCCTTGGACCGGGCCGTCGGCCCAATATTCACATGGATACAAAATATTACTGGGCTTAACACCCTTACATTTTCATTGTTCTTATTTGGACTGTACTTATTAGTGTAGTTTGCAATGTTCTTATTTTGACTGTATTTATTTTTAGATTGATTTAGTTGTTCTAAATTAATAATTTAAGGCACTGATGTAAATTTTTTATTTAATATGTATACAAAAGTCGTGTATGAAATTCGTGAAAAGCATAACTAAACACTAAAAAACAAACTACTTTTTTTTTTTTTTAATGAAAATGTTTTCAGCTAAAAACATTTTACACCAAAAACAAAAAACTTGATGCACCACTCTACCAATCATGCCAAGTTCTTTGTTTTTGTTTTTGTTTTTATATATCTTCCCCTGTCCTTCTCCAAATAATAGTTTGAAAATCTATGCCAAGCTTTACAGGAACAGGTTACCAAATAAAAGGTTAGGGCCCCTCCCATTTTTAACCAAATGAACGACAAATGGCAATAAAAAATCCAAGGGAAATGTCAACAAGCACTGTGCAATGCTTGTTAAGATTTCCCTACAGAGGTCTCACTTAAAAAAAAAAAAAAAAAAAAAAGCTATCAAAAAAACTGTCAAAAAAGATTTAAAAAAAAAAATTGCTAAAAGCTGTTAAAAGCTGTCAAAAAAATTGTTGTTAATGAGCATCTTACGATATCCGTTAACACAACCCATAATCCGGAGGTGAAAAAAAGCCATATCAGTACAGATTTTCCCTCATAAAACTTGGGTCTTTCTCTGTCTCTCCAAAGGGCTTATAATAGTTATAGACAAATCTCTATTTTGAGTAACCCTTATGCTTACAAAAAATTGGTTATTGGGCACCTTCAGAGATGTTGGACCAGCTGAGTAGCCCTCCTACCAGTGGAGTGTTTGGGCTACTCATTCACAGGCTGAACAATCAGCAACGAGCTATTTTAAGAGCTCTTGGGCTTGGGCTCGGGCTCATTTCGTTAGAACTTTGAAGACAGAATATGACTAAACCAGCAGGCATAGGCATGGGATGTGCCAAGTTACCAACACCCCCCAAAAAAAGTAAAAGATTATATATAACAAAAAGCTGTCACGTATAGTAGTATAAAAAATGAAAGTTGAACAAACCCACTTGCCTAGCTAAGCCGACTGAGAATCCTAATATATCTTAAGGCTTAAACAATTGGATTCGTTAAGAAGATTATTCAATTGCAGTTTTATTCTAGTTGGTGGTTTTGTTAAGAAATTACTTAAAGATTGTTACCTAATCGCTGACCCCATAATAAGGGCCTTTGGGGACACGAGTCGGCAAGTTCTTAGAGTAGCTTGAAAGGAACTTAAGTATAGAAAAATGGTATAGATTTTTTTTTTTTGGTTTCTTTAATTTGCATGAAATAGCCGTCCATATGATATGACCCATTGATCTGGAACTGTAATGCTTTTCAAGCAAAGTATATGAAAAGTAAATTTGAACGGTAAGGAGTTGGTGAAGTTTTAGGACCATAATCAATCATCATTATTTTTCAATCGCACAAATAAGATGATGATGGGAATGTTTGTTGCAACAACTAATCAACAAGCATACAGTAGCAGAATTTGCTCAATATGGTGGATGATAAAGGCCCTTTGTGTATCTTCTAGGATTAGTTCTATACCTCTAGAGTGTAGAGTCTAGAGCCTCCTCATCAGTAATCACGATCCATACAGATTTCAGCTCATCTTTATGGCTTCCAGGTTACTATTCCATCAATTTTTTTACTTGCTTGGAGTATTATATTTTTACCCCAAAAAAGTATGTATTAGACATTGACACTTTCTAGCTTCAATTAGTGGGAATTAGCAAATTGTTTAATATTTAGGGTAAATTGTAAATTACACACCTAAAGTTTGGAGGTGCTTGGATTTTACGCTTTTAAAATTTCAAAATTTGAAATTTATCCCTTAAAGTTTGGAGGTGTTTAGATTTTACACGTGATGTTTTAGAATTTGGATTTTACCCCATAAAATTTGAGGGTGTTTAGATTTTACATTCAAAATTTTGAAACTTTAGGATATAAAATTCAAACATTCCCAAACTTTATGGAGTAAAATCTAAACACTCTTAAAATTTAGGGGGTTATATCTAAAATTCTGAAACGTTAGGTATAAAATCTAAAACACCCTCAAATTTCAGTGGGTAAGATCCAAGTTTTGAAACTTCAATGTATAAAATCTAAACACTCCAAAACTTCAGGGGTATTATCCTAATATTTAATCCTTCCCCTCTTGCTAGACTTAAAGAGTCCAATAATACAATCACTCAAAATACAAGTCATATATAGTATTTAACAACTTCCCGGCAAAAGAAAAAAACACAAAAACAAAACCTTGTGTGAAGATCAGACCCGTGACTCCGTGAGGTAGGACACTCAGAAAGATAAGAGGCAATATATATTATATACAACAGAGGGAACAGCAGTGTTTCCATGATAAAATTTTGTAAATTTGGGTATCATATAATATAATTTGTTCTGTTTTTTCGTTTTGGTTTTGTTTTTGTTTCCCTTTGTCGAGGAACATTAATTGTTCTCTACTAGCCTAAAATTAAAGTGTCCAAAATTTCAAAGTACTTGTATTGTAGTTTTCTTGGGGTATCCGTGCTCCATCGATATGTATGTACTTTTGGATCTAGGAGACATTTGGAAACATTCTAATTCTAATAAGAGCTGGATTAAGGGAAAAAAAAGGAGAGTCCAATATTCCAAATAAATCCAGGCCCAACTTGCGCATACCATGATTGTTGGCTTTGTTGAATTTCTTAAATGTTAGGTGCGTGCATTTTTTTGAGATTTTTTTTTTTCAAAAAATAATTTTTCATTAGTTAATTGCGCATACTTAACATAATTTTTTTTTAACGAAATTGGACAAGAACTTGAATTGAAAAAAATTAAAATTTAAAAGACTCGATTAAAGAAAGTAAAGTTAAAAGACTGAAATAAATTTTAGTCAAACTTAAAGGGAGCAATTTGCATATTTTCCTAAAAAGAATAATTTAAAAATATTTTTCACTTCCTGTGTTTGGAAGTTTAAGTGGGAGGATATAAAATTGGAAGGAGGAAACACTTATTTAGGATTGAAGGGAATAAAATTAGATTTAATGATTTTTTATTAAAACTTCCAAAATATCCCTATATATTTAGCATTTAATTTTAAAATAGGAGTCTAACAGTAATATTATCATATAATGATTCCATTTATTTCTCTGTATGTTATTCCCAAGATTACTTACCTTTCGTTACTTTCCATTTCTTCATTTCAAAATATCCAAATAAGGTTACTTAATTCTATTATGTTCCTCTCTTTTCCAATTCTTTCCTTTATTTAAATACATTTTATTCATTTCCATTCCTGTAAGATTATTCCATTTCATTTCCTTATGAATTCTCAAATGAAGTATTTTATGTCTAAGTGATGTACTTGAAGGTCAAAATGAAGACTTAAGAACTACTCAAAGAAAGTACAGTTTCTATTAGCTTGACTGTAGACTCGATTACACTCGATAGATTAAAATTCATTTAAGCTCGATATTAATTGACGATTAAGTCTTGAGATTTCTGAATTTCTGATTCACATCCACGAGCTACTTAATTCTTGGTAGTCGTGCCTTACATGTCCAAAATATAAAAGGGAACACTTAAATCAACTGAAACAAGAAGGAGAGAAAGAGAATGTGTTTTGTTTGATTATGTCAAGGTGCCAAGCAAATCTCTCTATCACCATCTAAACTGAACAAATTTGAAGGATTGGTGATTAGTTTGGAAATTGTTGCAACAATTGCACAAACATGTTGTTGTGTGCATGGTTGTCAAAATCCCGATCTGGATCTTACGATCCTACGTTTTCAACTACTTAAAACGATCCAGATCTTTCAAGGATCTTAGTGATCATCCAGAATCGGTAGGATCGTACGATTCTGACGATCCTAAACAATCTTGGTTTTTTATAATCTTCTTTAAATTGACAGAAAACCAAATGAAAAATAAAATTTCAATAGACCAAGTTTTTTCACTCTAATGTAGAGAAAGTGTCAGTTGGATCTAAATAAAAAATATTCCAATAGAGTGTCACATTTTGAGGTATTTGGCTTCTATAAATGATGCTTACAAATGGATATAGTGATATATGGTCATTATATCAATGAATGTATAATTTATGTGATTATTTAATGTACCGATGTGTATTTTTTTTAAAAAAAATAATGTAGGATCTTACAATTCACAATTCGATTCACGACCCCACCTACTCCCATGATCCTACGTTAAGATCCCGATTTTGACAACCTTGACTGTGTGAGAATCTTCTAGTTGGCACTTCAAGTTGTGAGCTAAATTGTTAGTGTGAAGAGATCCATAGTAGGAGAGTTCAACGGCATCAGTAGTACATTTTTTCAACGAGGGTAAGTGACAAACCAGACAGACCCTGAAACTATTTTTAAGAAAAGAAAAATACAAATCTGACATTTATACTCCATAGTTATGAAGAGATACGTCGTTGTCAATTGAATTAATTGATAAAACCATTTACCTAACTAGGGGAATGTCGTTTTTAGAGAAAGAATAGGATGCATGCATGAGTTTAATAAACTCCTAATTCAGGGAAATAAAAAGAAGAGAGATGAGGTAGAGCACACAATTCAAATTTTAAGGCATTTTCACTAGTGAACAATCCTATGTGCCCTTGTGAGTTGTGATGCTTAGGCGTCTCGAATTGATTATGGCAGGCGAGACTTTAAGTATCAAGGTCGAGTTGGGACCCTCTTAGAGTAATACAGACGTCAGATCAACATCGTGCGGTGGCATGTAGTAATGACAGATAGCTGCATTTGCGTGACATGCATGGGTATGTTCACGTGCCGCACCAGCTTTATACGATGTGTATGCTATTGAGACTATACCCCATTTCATTGGGCATTGGCTAAATGCTTACGGACCTTCTTGGGTCTAAAACCAAAGGGGTTAGAGTAAAACCAATATTTTTATTTTCACATATAAAAACTATATATAAACTTCATTATGAACTTCTATTGTGGGATTTATTTATTAGTTCATGAGAGGGGGGAGAATATTGTTCTTGCAATTAATACATAATAGGGTTGTCAAGACTGTATGTTATTATTATTTCCAATTGGATGATCCATTAATGCAACTCACGGAGGATTATAAATGGATCGATTTTTTTGATTTTTACTGGAGATTGGGAATAGATGGACTTTCCATAGGACCCATTTTACTGACAGGGTTTATAACCACTTTAGCTACTTTAGCGGCTTGGCCGGTTACTCGAGATTCCCGATTATTCCATTTCCTGATGTTAGCAATGTATAGCGGCCAAATAGGATTATTTTCTTCTTGAAACCATTTGTTATGTGAAAATTAGAATCAATTCCCGTTTATCTACTTATGTTTGTTGGGGGAGGCGAAGAAATGTTTGTGAGACCATTTCAATTTGAGAAGGAGAAGAAAATATTTTGATATTGATCAGTTAATATTAGTGTACCATTCAAGGTTGTAGCTATGTACTTAAAATATAAGATTAATCACACTTTGCTCGTAAACTATTAGGTCAATCTCAATGTCCCTCATAAACTTTAAAATTGAGTAATGTCCCTCCCAACTGATTGATTTTAGGAAAATAATTCATTTCTTAACCATTTTCATTAAATATTAAAATTATTTTCTATTTGTCTAAAATGCACTAAAATGTCAATTATACCCTTAAGTAAAAATTAATTTTTATTTGTCAAAGAGATTTTCTTGTATTTTCCTTTAGGCCTCGCTTGGGAGGAGGGAATGGAATGGAAAGGAATAAAAAGAATAATTTTAGAATATTCTTCCCTTTCCTTGTTTGGTAGTTTTAATGGAAGGAATGGAAAGTTCATTCCCTCGTTTGGGAGTTTAAGTGGGAGGGAATGGAATGGATAGGAGGGAACACTCATTCTTCTCTATTCTCTTAAAACCTCAAATTTTCATTCCCCCCGAAATTGAGAGGAATGAGAGGGAATGGAATTAGATTTAATGAATTTTTTATTAAAACTCCCAAAATATCCCTATTTATTCAACCATTTATTTTAAAACAGGGGTCTAATAATAATATTGCAATAAAATGATTCCATTCCATTCCCTCTATATTACTCCCAAACAAGATTACTTACATTCCATTCATTTTCATTTCTTTCCATTCTTTTATTTTAAAACATCCAATCAAGGTTACTTAATTCCATTCCATTCCATTCCATTCCCTTACTTAAATTTATTCCATTCCATTCTATTCCATTCTTTTCTTTTCCCTTATGATAATTTCATTCTATTCTATTCCCTTCCCTTATGAACTTCCAAGCGGAGCCTTAGTAACCACTGGAGTGCTTGGATGTGGTACATTGGACTCCTCCAAGGGAACCATGGTACAAGGTAAATGTCGATGACACAGTTTTTAGTTCCATGCAGTCATCGGGGGTGGGGCCTGTGATACGAGATCATGAAGGATGAGTTGAAGCGGCTCTGAGCAAGAACTTCAACAATCCGTTTGGACCAATTGAAGCTGAAGCCATGGAACTGGACGAAGGTGTCACTTTTGCTTGGGATGTTAGTATTAGAGATGTAATTTTTGAGTGTGATTCTCAGATAATCTTTAATGCCATCCCAAGAAACAATGAATCTCTAGCCAATGTGGCTAATATTATCTTGGGGAACTATAAAAAAATACAGAACTTTAGAAGAGTATAATTTTGTCATGTAAGGCCGTAAGGGAACCACTCTGCACATGTTTTGGCTCAATATGTCAAAAGTGTCTTTCAATTTGTAACTTTAATAGAAGAAAATCCTAGTATTCTTGATACCATTTTGGCTCAGATGTATTGAATTTCTTTTCTTATTAATGAAAGTTACAATATTCTTATGAACAAATAAAAAATTTTCAACATGAAAATTGAGATTCAATTCGTCATAGTTATGGTATTTATAGAGCTAGAAGAGATTCTATTGTTTGGGAAAAAAGAAAGAAGAAGAAGCAAGGTCAAAGGGGTATAATGGTCTAAATCTACAAATGGGCACAAATTGTTTGTGAGTAGTGAGTTTAGGGACACATTAAAAAGCTACCCCCTGACAGCTCAATTACTGATCAGACGAGAGAAGAAAGTGCTTAGACTGGGAGGGGAGCAAGAATGGAACACCCCATGTGCCCACTGCCCATATGATACAAAATACAAAACAGCGAGACACACTTTCAGATGTAAAAATCCAAAGCCACATTTCCAAACCCACTTCTTCTTCTTCTTTTATTTTATTATTATTATTATTATTATTATTTTTATACGAACCCAGTTCTATATATATTGTCCTACCTCAATATCTTCGGAATCTCAAAATGAAAGTATTTAGTAATGGGGAGTGTTTATAACACTCTAAAAAAATTCTTTAAGTGTTTGTGAGGTATGGAGGACAAGAGTCGGGGTTCAAGTTTTCAGAAGGGAGTTTTACACACATATACACTTAGATTAGATTAGAGTAAAAATTATATCTTGTATTAAAAAATAAAAAAAGAGGTTTTTAAATGTAAACTCATTAACCTCGCATCATGTGACAATAAGGTTAATATCACATGTAATACTATTTCTTTGATAAGGCTACGGTTGTTACACTTACGTGGATCCATACATTAATAATTTTTCTCTTTAGTAATTAGTAATTACATCCCCTCTAATAGGTTTTTTTTTTTTTTTTTTTGGGGAGAAATCCCTTCTAATAATTTAGTACGAAGCTTGAGTGAAAAGATAGCTCAGATCTCTCTCGCGTGGAGAGACAGCAATTAGTTGAAAAAAGAGAGACTTTTGAACTGCCACTTTAGCACGTGGAAAAGGTTAAACTATCGACAAAATGAGGAGGTAGTACCATGCCAATATGCCATCGTAGTTTGGGATTTTTTTTTTTTTTTTTTGGAGAGAGAGTTTGGGATCTATATAGTCATATGTATACAACATTTTCCTTGGTAATACTAATATTTTTCTTTGGTATATAAAATATAATTTACTATCAATTTCTTGATAGGCACACTTAAACGGCCTTTTATAATTAGAAGATAAGGATGTGTCAATTAACAAATAACATGAGTGGACAAAAATAACAGTGAGTTACACCTACGATAATCAATCTTTAATGAACTAGTCCACGCAACCCCCCCCCCCCCCCCCCCCCCCCCCCCCCCCCCCCCCAATCTTTAAGACTCCTAATCTTAAATTAGAAGCCTTATTAATATTGGCACAGATGGTTTGGAGAATGCACAGCAATCTTATCAGTCGTACATTCAATACTATGACGAGAACATTGATAAAAGATTGAACATTACATTCGTAAAATAACATTATAGAAGGGGTCTTAGGGGTGGGACTACATTTTTTGTAATTGGCTTACAGAGGGTCCATTAAGTATAAGTTATACTTGTTAATTGTTATCTATCGCTCACTCTGTGTTTATGCAGACTTGAGGGGTGTAGTTCAGTAGTAGGAAGCTCTTATTGTTCTATTACACGTGCTTGCATGAGTTGTGAGATTTGAGTAGTGAAAATTAGAAGCACTTATTGTCTCATTACACGTGCTTGCATAAGTTGTGATATTTAAGTAGTAGCATGTCTCATTATTACTCGAGTAGTACTTATATTATTAGCCATTACAGGGCGTAAGGTCAATAAGCCACACTGGAAAACCATTTTTTTAATTAAAAAAAAAAAAAAAAAAAACAGATGGCCGGTGGTTTATATAAACTTATAAAAGTATCTAATCCCGAAAGACGTGTTAAGTGATATCCAAAGGCGTCCAAAACATGCACTCACCCACACGCCTTGTAATCTTCGATTCTTTGCGAACTTGTCCTATCTTTCGACTCACGAGCTGACCTTGCCATTTCTTACACAATCTTACACTTTACTCAATCAACCAACAATAACACATTTATCCAAAAAGAAAAAGAAACAAAACTAAAAATACAATTGGAAAACAAACAAAAAGGCAAAGCAAAGGTCTCCATCACCCTTGCAATTTCAACCCCATATTTTTACACAAAACAAAATTATAAAAAAATAATAATATATAATTCATCATTTTCACTCCAAAGCAATCTCCTCCTCTTCCTCAAACTCTACCTCTCTATCTATCTCCCTCCACCACCCTACACCACCACACTCTAAATATTTATCCCATCTTAATTAGCCCACCCTTTTTTTTTTAGTCTTCCATTGCCACCTTCTTTACCTCTTTTAAAGCTTTTAAGTAACTCTTGTAGTTATAGACTCTCTCATTCCCATTAATTATAGTTTTCAGTCAAAACAACACAAGCTAGCAATGACTAGATTATTTCGATCCAAATCTTGTGGACTCGTTGGTCTCACAGAGTTCAACCCTGTCCCTCCGGCTCAGGGTCCATTGTTCCACAACTGGCAGAACAAAAACGAGGAAGAAGATGAAGAAGAAGAAGATGATGATTACGAGGTTGAGAATGGATATGGTAGCGATGTTTCAGTGGAGCCCATTTCGAGAACCCGTTTCAAAAGTAGGAGTCTAAGTCCAAGGTCAAGAAGTGGCGCTGAAAATAGTACTGATAATAATAAAGGTGCAGGACAACAGCATCAATGTCATCAGTTTCCAATACTGGATATTCTGGCTACGGCTCTGAGGAAGTCTTTGGTGACATGCAGTGTGGAGACATCAGAGGATATTTCTTCCATGGATATAAGCTGGCCCACCCAAGTCAGGCATGTTTCGCATGTCACTTTTGATAGGTTCAATGGCTTTCTTGGCTTGCCTACTGAGCTTGAGCCTGAGCTTCCCAAGAGGGTGCCTAGTGCCAGGTAAGGTTCTTGTTTGTTTTCTCACTTTCACTGTTCTGAGTTTGATTTTTTTAGTTACTTAGTCCTCAAAGATTGGATCTTTTGCATTTCTCTACATTAATTATCCATGCATTTTGTGGTTTTCTGTACACCATGGGTTACTGTTCATGATAAGACGAAAAAGTAGACATTTTGGATTGTTTTTGTATGACACTCAATTTTTCTTATATAGCCTTTTTATTGATAGTTTTAATGAACCACTTGGGATTTTAAGCTGCAGAATGGTAATTATGTGTGCTTGTGAAATATTGGTTTTTCTCAATTCTGGGGATAGAAGGAATGCTTACCATAACATGACTGCTAATTGTAGAATTGGGGCCTTGGGGGGGTGGGTTGACTTGAAATAGATGCATGGGAGGAATTAAATTTCCCTTCAACTTAGGAGATTCAACGAGATTGTTAATTGTGAGTAAGGGGATAAGATCTCAGAATTAAACCCCGCAGGAGGGAGCTGAGTATAAGTCCATTGGCATCATCTTCTTCATGTTAATCTTAAACATTGCAGCAGATATATACGTGTGTGTGTGTGTGTGTGTGTGTGTGTGAGCGTTCTCCACAAGACACAGTTAGGCATTACATACTCAATTGAAGTTGACCAAGGAAATTGATTTGAATTGAGTTTAAATGGCATCTTCATGTTAAATATTTGAGTATATAGATGAAATTCAATTCAGTTCAACTCAATGGAGTTTATTAGTTGATAAGAAATGTAAAGTGCCTTCAATTAAAGGCGAGGTACCTTCACTTAAAGGAAAAGAGAACAGACCATATGAGGGAAGAGGTCTAGATCTAAGTATGGATGCTTTTTTCAATGAGGGATATAGACCTTATTATATGTGTTTAGCCATCCTAATACAGCTTTGAGCTTAATTATCTGGGGATGTACTCTTCATACTTCCATGAGGGCATGTTTAGACATTAAAAAAAACAGATAATTGTTGTCCTATATGTAGGTTTAAGGTTTGTATTTTTTTGCTTTATCGTAAAGAGTTACTAATTTTGCAAAACAAAGGTGTTATGGGACATGAGCCTTATACTAATAGAGGTTTTATTTAGAGTCTTGTACTTTAGTGCTATTGCTCAGTTTTCCCATGGAGGAGAGCTTGGGTTCAAGTTCCTCCTGCTCCACTTAATGTAAGCCAAAAAAAGAGAAGAGGGGCATGACAGGGGGCACAGGGGGACACGTCTTTGGATGCTCAGACTTTTGCTGGTCCTAATATCCTGTGTTTGTATATGTCTTTTCTTTTGTTCCATCTTTTATCCACTTACTGGTTGAAGTTTCTCTTACTTCGGCAATGTAAAGTAAACTGGAATTCTTGCTGATGTGGTTCGTTGTAGTCCATTGGGTGTGTTCAGTTTGCATAGAAAAAGATTAATTGATTAGTATTTGCTCTATTGAAGGAGTTGGATGAATAAGGATCTTCTTTCAAATGATGTTGTGTATATCCTTTGAATCTATTTTTGTTCCCGGCATTCGATTGCTGAACACAACAAATCCCTTAAGATAAACCTGGGCAGATTTTTACATTATTTTGATTTCTTGTTCATAGGTTTTAATTTTTACCTCGCCTCATCCTTTCAACTGGATTCTTGTTTTCCATATTATTTAATTTGACTAGTTTGGCATGCTGTTTATTTAATTGTCCAGTGCAAGTGTATTTGGAGTTTCTGCCAAGTCAATGCAGTGTTCTTATGATGATAGAGGGAACAGTGTTCCAACAATTCTTCTTATGATGCAGAAGAGGTTGTATTCAGAAGGAGGCCTCAGAGTATGTTTTGTTTTTGCTTTGACTTAGTTGATACATGGATTGAAATGCTACTTCTTGTTTCTTTTTGAAACTTTTAAGTTTTTAGTCATGTTATTATGCTTGAAGGCAGAAGGAATATTCCGAATTACTGCTGAGAATAGCCAAGAAGAGTATGTCCGGGATCAGCTAAACAGAGGTGTAGTGCTGCGTGGTATTGATGTTCATTGTTTAGCAGGCTTGATAAAGGTATGCCATAAGGATGTCACCTTAGTTAGACCCGACCAATATACATCATAATTTTTTACCAAAACTTGTAGTAATTTAGTTGGGGAGAGACTAATTTTAGACTAAAACAAAAACTTCCCATTGTCTTCTCAAAATTTTGAATGCTGATATGTCAATTCCCATATAAATGGTTTTCTACTATGTTCATGAACTTGACAAATATTTGAAATAAACTACCCAGATATGACATCTAAATTTCTTTAATCTTCTGCTTGTTTTTTGCATTCATTGAGAAGTTTGGTACTTTGGTTCCTGTCTTTAATTGTTTTTTTAAAGAAGGTAAAGGAAATCAGCTTCCAAGCATTCTGTATTGTATTAGGAAAAATATTCAGATGTAAGCTTTGAAGATTTAAAAACAAGCAGCTGTAAGTTTTGCATTTCAAACATAATTAAATTGCTGCCAAAAAAAAGAGTTCCACATAAACTTGCCAATTGAAAACTTTTAAAAACTTACTTTTCTAGGTTGTCAAATGCCATTTTAAATCCTTTATAGTCGTATGATTTCCTTCATTTCCTGTAGGCATGGCTGAGAGAACTTCCAACAGGGGTACTTGATTCTCTCACACCAGAACAGGTGACGCTCTGCAATACAGAAGACGATTGCACTCAACTTGTAAATTTACTTCCTCCTATGGAAGGTGCACTGCTTGACTGGTCTGTCAATTTGATGGCTGATGTTGTGCAGCATGAACAATTCAACAAAATGAATGCACGCAATATCGCCATGGTTTTTGCACCCAACATGACTCAGGTTTGATGAAGTTTTCTTAATATTATTTCAAATTTCTTTGACTCAAGGCGCTCCTAGTTGATTGCTCTATTGCAGTTACCCTCTAATATTATGGAACTCTTTTGCTTTTTAGGTAACCAAATGCTTAATTTTTTTATGCAACAATAAATGTGTCTAGTTTAAAGGGAATTTTCTTAAAACTAACCTGTGTCATTCTTCAGGACAGTCATAAAATAAAAAAATAAAAATCTATTTTTCTTAATGGATTGCTAAGATAGAATGGTCACTGCTAAGACAAAGCTGATTCGCTAGGATAAAATTTTCCTAGGTTCATCATATAAAGGCTTGCAACAAATTGACAGATGTGGCTGCAATGACAAATGAAAGACTTCTTTGTTTTGAAACACATCTCATTTTGTCTACGGACTATTTTGGATTTGAGGAATTAAATCAAGGAATTTAAAGAAGAAAAAATTATTTGTACAAATTTTTTTATATGAATTTTAACAATACATAATGAATTTGAGTTTTGAATATTTTGATCCAAAAAAAATTTGTGTTATGTATTCTTAAATCATGATCAAAATTGTCTTTTATTTCTGTCACCCATGAACTATAAAGTCTTGACTCTTCCACTGGCTGCAGCTGGCAGATCCTTTGACTGCATTGATTCATGCAGTTCAAGTTATGAACTTCCTCAAGACACTGATTCTGAAGACACTTCGAGAAAGAGAGGAATCAGCTACCGAGGCTAGGAAACTATCTTCATGTTCAGATTCTCCCATCCACAATGATGACCCAATATCTTTGATGTCAAATGGTAAAGAATCCCGTGAGCGAACTTCTGATCCTTGTGCCGCCAATAGACCTTCCAACATTAACTTCTTGAGGACTGCCACATTGGACAGACTGGAATCCAACTCTATGGAGAAACTTTGGAGCTTTCATAGGAAGAGTGATGGGGAAGAGGAAGAGGAAAAGGAAGAGGAAGATGAAGATGAATTTGAATACGAGTCAGGTAGTGACACACCTACAAGGTTTGAAATGGGAGCTTTAGAAAATGGATGTAGAAGTGGATATGATACTGGGGACTGGCTAAGTTTGAGGAAAGGAGTGAGGAGGCTATGCAGGCATCCTGTGTTCCAATTGAATAAACCGGCTAAGAAGACTCGAAGTCTTGGCATTATAAATTCTAGGGGCTGAGGTGAAGAAGCTTGGGCATGGAATGGGCAATGAATGGTTCCTGCCTTGGGTAGTTTGTGGTGTTTGTGTAAACCTTGTAATAGTATAGATGTTAGGTGTGCTTGGTTCTGTAGTATCATGTGAGCAGCCACTGACTAGTATAGTGTAATGAATCAACAGTGATTTCTGAGGGCAGCCTCAGGTTGTATGATTTATAAGCACTTGGTTTGGTTTAATAACAATGTCAGAGATCTGATGGAAGTGAAAAGATGATGCAGCTTGGGATGCAATAAGCTCTGAATTTAGGGATGCTTGAATTGAAAGACGAGGAAGGATGTTAATACTTACGGCACATGATTAAGGAGACGCAGAAAAATGATGATGAGGAAAATGTGTTAAATTACCCATTCTCCCAAAAACTATTAAGTTTTTAGAAAATGGGGAATGCTTAGTGTTGGGAACGAAGATAACACTTTGGGGACACTCCAACTAAGCTCTTAATATAGATATAGGGACACTAATTCACTCAAAAACTTATATTTACAGTTTTGGGTCTAGTTATGTTGTATTAATTTCTCAACTTCTTATCTATGTGAAACTTCCACTCGCACATGTATATCCAACTCCTAGTATTTTTGGATTGATATTCCTTTGATACATATATTCATGAATCATGATAAGCCAAGGAAGCTGAGCAATGGCTACGTGCATCATTCTAGAAGACAGTAAATGGCTAATCAAATAAGAGTTCTCCAAATATTTATGACAATTAGGACAGCGTTTTTTTGGTGTGTGCAATTTTTTAAGAAGCAAGTGTAATAAAATCAAGTAGTATTGTGATTTAAGAATGAAGCTTGGCTGGAGCGCATCTTTTTGGTCATCAGAATGGTGGCAACAGAAAGGATAAAACCTCCATGAACACGATTTTCCTTAGAAACTAGGGAGATTGGTGTTTTTTTTTTTTTTTTTTTTTTGGGAATCTTATAAACTTGATTCTTCTTGAGCTATTTTCTGCATGAGTCTCGGACATCATATAGTAGACTCAACTTTTGTTCACAGTTTGTCAACCTATAAAGTATAAACTATGTATAGACCTAACAAAAGCATCAATAGCCGAAGGTAGTAAAAAGAGCTTGAAACTAGGGAGACTGGTTCTTTTTTTTCCTTTTTCTTTTTTGGGAATCTCATAAACTTGATTCTTCTTGAGCTATTTTCGGCATGAGTCTCGGACGTCAAATAGTCTTCAAATCTCATCATAGACTCAACTTTTGTTCACAGTTTGTCACCTATAAAGTATAAACTATATATAGACTAACAAAAGCATCAATTAGCCGAACTTTAGGGGCCGTTTGGATTACTTGTTTCCATAACTCATAACTCTGTTTCCATAACTCATAACTCAAAAATGGTGGGGCCCATGACAAAAACTTTGTTTGAATTTCCATAACTCAATTTCCATAACTCTGTTTCCATCACTCAATTCTCTGATTTTTGAGTTATGAGTTATGGAAACTGAAAACACATTTTAACTGTTTTCAGTTTCCATAACTCATAACTCAATGGCATTTTTGTAATTAAACATACATTGGGGGACCCACAGCCGCAACTTTTGACCGTTGACTTTTTTTTTTTTTTTTTTTTTTTTCTGGGTTTCACGTTAACCAACGTTTTTTTTTTTTTTTTTTTTTTTTTTTTTTTCTGGGTTCAACGTTAACGAAGTTTTTTTTTTTTTTTTTTTTTTTTTTTTTTTTTTGGGTTCAACGTTAATGAAGGTTTTTTTTTTTTTTTTTTTTTTTTTTTTTCAGTACTAGATCACCTAAACCCAGAAAGAAAAAAAAAAAAAAAAACAGACGTTAAGCTAGACCGAACCCAGAAGAAAAGAAAAAAAAAAAAAAAAAAGGAAAAAGCTGCACTGATGACAGACGTGGGACCCATAAATAGTGTGAAAAATATGAGTGATGAAAACTGAGTGATGGTGCCAAACGGGTATAATATTTTTAAGTGATGGGTGATGAGTGATAAGTGATGAGTGAAGAGTGATGGGTAATAAGTGATGAGTGATGAGTGATGGAAATTGAGTGAGGAAAATTCTTTAACCAAACAGGGCCTTAGTAACAAGAGTATGAAACTAAGTGGTCAGGGGCACAGCCACATAGCACCTTTGTTTTGGGGTTGGGGGAGTTGTGACGGCCCCTCCAAAATTTAAAATTTCTTCTATAGTATACATGACAAAATGATATGGGCACACCCAAAAATTATAACCAGCATTGGTTCCTCAAAGTTGTACTAGCCCAACAGCTTAAAGAAACTTGTACTCAAATAAAATAATACTTGGCCTCTTCAATTATCCAAACACTTGTAATTAATCCATTGGTCAATAACTACTCTCTCCAAATAGCATAGATGTTAACCCATTAACCATTTCAAAACACCACTTTACTTTTCCCCCTTCATTCTCATTGTCAAGGAAACTACAACCTATAAAAGCATCAGTAGCGGATGTTGCAAAAAAAATGCCATTTTGACACACCAAAGGTCTACTTTATTATTTTACCACATCATTTTACAACATCATATATATCATATGTTTTATCATTCAATTCTATACATTAAAATAATATTTACTACACATTAAAATACTATATTATCTCCTCCCTATCATCACCATCAACAACAACGGCACATCCACCACTGCCGCAACAACAACCACCAACAGCAACAACACCGACTAGCCACCACCGGCACAAACCCACATCCACCAACACCACCTTAAAAACACACACACACACACACACACACACACACACACACACACACACACACACACACACACACACACACACACACACACACACACACACACACACACACACACACACACAACTAGAGAGATTTGCACAACCACAAATCTCAAACCCATAGCACCATTTTAAAATCAACCAACCACCGCTCAAATTAACGAACCACGACTCAAATTAACCAAACACAACCCACTACAACCATCCAAAAACACAAAACCACCAAACACAACCCACAACAACCACTACAAAAGAAAGAAGAGAGATCCGGCAGTGTGCGAGATGGTGGAGGGAAAATCAGAGACTCGGTGAATCGGTGAAACTGAGATTGAATAGCGACTCTGAGATGAACTAAACCGATTCGATGTACGAGATAGAACAGAGAGGAGAAAGCGAACAAAAGGGGAAAAAAAACCGGTGAAGGAGATTTTATAGATTAATGGTGATGGAATTTGTGAGATGGTAGAGAGGAAATCGGTGGTGGCTCATGATTTATAGAGCAAAAGGGAAGAGGGAGGAAGAAAGAGTATGGGAGAGTGGAGATGAAGGCAGTGAATTTGTGGCTAAAGGAAAAGATGAAAGAGATATTTTAATTAGGATGAGAGAGAAAGATGAATAAAAAAATAATAAACTATATGCCATTGTTTGTTCGTACCGTGCCAAAATTGTGAGGGTACTGTAGGATATTGCAAAAATTTGACACATTTAGCACATCTGATAAATGCGGTTTTTTGATGTTTAGTATGCCAAATGTGCCAAATATTTGACATTTGGCACATCTAGTGCAAGTGCTCTAAAGTGCTTTTGCTTGTTTTCCTCTATAGTGCTGCCAACACATTATTTATTTCTTATCAACTCATCTCATCCCAATATTCTCAATGCAGTCAAACAAAACTATCAAAGTTTGAATTGGTGTTTAGATTTTTAAGAATATGCTTTGTTTATTAAGGTTGTGTTGTTCATTTTTTTTCAATAGTTATACGATAATATATTACTATATTACATCTCTCTTCCAGTTAGTATAACATCAGTTTTTTTACGTTTATTTTTTTGGGTTTGAAATTAGGTGCCAAATAATTCATTAAAAAAATTAAAATATAAGAAAAAATTTAATAATATAAATAATGATGGGTTGATAATGCTTAAAATAATAGTAGATTTTTCAATAGATTTATGAATTATAATTATTGTATCAACACTATATCTCGGCCCCCTAATTGAACATTCCTGACAACCTCCCTGCAAGTGGGGTATTAAGGTGGTTGTAAATATGATGAAAATGGCTTTGACTGGGACTACATAGTCTATTTGTCTATAGTGTGAAGTTTGCATATCCCCTCATCCTTGGATTAATGGAATGAACACTCGTTAAATTTAAAAAAAAAAAAAAACAAAACAAAACAAAAGCATGGAACACTTTAATTTAACCAATTTTTTCCTTTGTTTTTAAAATTTGGGTCATTGGGCTTCAAAATCAGTTCCTCCCAAATCCCTATTATCCATTCTTTACTGAACTCAAATTACGAACTAGGGTCCGTGTGCGTAACTATTACTTGGGTTTGTTCCTTGGACCTGTAAGTACCAACAAAAAGGTTCATATAAGTGATATATCTTACAAACTGGTTCTCTCGGATCCAAACTAACAGCAGTAAATTCTGGGTTTCTGGAGATCCAGAAACATCAGCCCAATGTAGTGACCAGTCTAGTGAGAAAGGCTGAACACATTTATGAGTCCATACAATTGATCTTGAACCCCATAACAATGACCAAACAGGCCCAGTTCTGTAGCCATTTTTTTTTTTGGGGCTAACAACAGGAGGGGATGAAACCTTGGGGGTCAACTTCAAGTTGCCCTCGTGGGGAGAGCTAGGCAGTTAGACCATTGGGCTACAAAGTCTTTTTTTTCTTCTTTTTTTTTTTTTTTTTTTCATCATTGATCAACTTGTAGATTCCACCTGGTGCACCACACTTTCTAGTTTCCACTTTCCCTTTTTAATTCAGAAAAAAATTCCCTGCCCAATCATGATATTATTGATCACATTCACACGCCACACTTTGTATAGTCCAATCCACATTGTCAAGGGGAAAGTTTAGATAATTACTTTATATTTGTCTAGGGAGTTAAAATTTTCAACTTGATATGGCTCAATGATTAAACCTATAACAAGTTTTTAGGTCAAACTATACTTTCTGCTCCTCTTAACCACGGGATAATTCCAATGTTGTCCTCCTTCTGGGTCCTCTTTATTGTGTTAATCTCATCCTTCTTCTAAATAAATAAAAAATCTTATCCTTTAACTTTTGAAATTTTAAATCAGTTTTTAGGTCAAATTTTAAAGGATAAAATTAACTATTTTTTTAGGGATAATGATAAAATTAACTTGATTTCGAAAGTTAAGGGATAAAATTAATAATTATGATTTTAAAATTTGAATGATGAAAATGACACAATTAAATGTAATAGGATAAATTTGACATTATGACAAATGTACAAGGATCAAAATTGTAATTTGACCAATTTTTTTATACAAAATAGAAATTTTACTCTAACATAATCTAAGTATTTGTATATGAAACTCTCTCTTGCAAACTTGAAACTCTCTTTCTTGAAAACTTGAATCTCGATATTTGCCCCTCACATCTCACAAGAATTTTATATTTCTGGAGTAACCATTATGCTAAAAGTGCATAGTGATCTGACCAAAATTCTATCTACTCATATCCCTCTTCGAAATTAATTAGCCAAAAAAGGCAAATTTAGTATAGCCTATGATGTGCATTAAGGTTGTGGGCCTTATGGCCATAGGCCACCATGCCAGACAAGAAGTGAGATACTGTGGCTGTGAGTCCCCTCAGTGGCGTTAGTAACCCTATTATCTTTAGGTTGTAGTTGCAACAGATATCATCTCTCTCTCTCTCTCTCTCTCTCTCTCTCTCTCTCTCTCTCTCTCTCTCTCTCTCTCTCTCTCTCTCTCTCTCTCTCTCTCTCTCTCTCTCTCTCTCTCTCTCTTACTTTCATATTCTCAATTCTCACTTTATCTTTCATCATTCCCTTTTTGTCTTTTTATTTTGTGTGTGTGTGTGTGTGTGTGTTTTGTGATGTCAATCTATTCAAGTTCCTTTTTTTGTATAATTTAAGTTTCGTACCCTAGGATTCCTAGAACCATCATTAACTGTGGATACATAGATGAGAAAATAATAATAGTCATGTGTCGAACCAATTATCTTAATAAATTATGAAAATATAATAAAATATGTCGTGACCCTAATTTTATTATTTAAATATATCTTTCACTTTCTTTTTAGAGCACAACAATTTGACATTATGTAAGGTGGAAGTTATCGTTGCCAAAAAGATTGGCATATTGCAATTTTTTAGAGGCATGCTTGTCTCACCTCAAAACCACTGTTTGTATATTTGTGCTCTTTTCTTTGTTTAATGTTTACTGTTAAGCAAACAAATCAAGGCATATGCCATGGATCAACCTATAATGAAAGCTATAATAATTTTAAATAAGATAAAGTTGTACATGACCTATTTGAAAAGCTTTTTTCATAATTTAAGGTGATAAATTATAATTAATAGATGAGAAGATAATGATAGCGGTGGATTCACGATCAAGCCAATTGTAATATACTATCTCGATAGATTATGAAAAGATAATAAAATATATTGTGACCCTAATATTATTTTTTAAATTCTTCTAAAATATAATATTGTTTTTGAAATAAATCTTATAGCTTTCTCATTAGAGCACAACAATGTCGTGGTAAGGTGGACGTTATCTTTGCCAAAAAGATTGCCATAATATTGCAATTTTTTAGTGGTATGTTTGTCTGTCTCACCTCAAGAACCACTGATTGTTTATATTTTAATAACCAAGGCTACTGTGACCCACAATTGAAACGTTGCCTTCATTACTTTTATAGATTAAATATGAGATTTTTACCCCAAAAAAAGAGATTAAATATGAGATTCTCAAAAGAATATTAAATATGAAAAGTGAAGAATATAAAAAATGGTGCCTTCCCCACAAGCATCTTTGCCGCTTTATGAATAGTTCTCGAACCATGATAAGTTTCTTCTTTCCTTAATTGTTGAGGAAAATGGGTAACGGGGGATGTAGACATGTAGCCATTATTTCTGGTAGTATACGTAAAGCTTGGCCGAAAAAAGCAATAGATTTATAGATACCTCGTGCATTAACATTTGCTTAGTAGACGTGAGTTTCAGTTCGTAAGGTCTTTAATGGTTGATTAAGACATCTGAGATTCAATTATCGCTTACACCAAAAACTGATTGGTATCTTGGTTTGATAAATAAAGAGTTATCATCAAGAGTGGACGCCATAGGTTGGAACTTTCTCTCTCTCAAAAAAAAAAAAAAAACATTTGCTTAGTAGACCAACAATCTAAGGGAGGTTCTGCTCAAAATAATCTTCAATCTTTACTTTTTGTAGTGATTTTTATGAGTTTTTATTCATGCTCCACAAAGGGGGTTGACGAGGCTTATATATTTAGGTGAAAATCCAAGTGCAAAACCTGTCTCACAGCGATGTGTTATTGGTTTTGCATCAATTTTTTTTTTTTTTTTAGAAATAGGTGCACCAATCACACAAGGAACAACCCTAATAATAAAATATTTTTAGGGCTTGTTTCAATCCTAGACTTTGTACTTCTTAAATTCTTAAATGAATGTGATAAATAAAGTTTCTTTTTTCGAATATGTATATACCTTTTTTTTTTTTTTTTAATTTTCGAATTTGTATAATTTATTAATTGATAGAAATCCACGATAGTGATATGACAACAAAACTACAAAACTCTAGATACTTAAATATATTCTCTCTTCCCTCATTACACTGTAGCGTTTTTGCAGAACATTTCAGAAAAGAGAAAACACAAAAAACCAATAAATGAACCAACTTCAAATATTTATAATAAAAAATTAGAGAAAAATCTAGAGAGTTTGTCACCATTAATGGTTAGATATGAACATGAGTGTATGCAATGCGGGGCTTTAAGCTAACACAAGGTGCCATGGTGGGTGAGCATGGGCCAATAGGGTACAGCCTCTCCTTATTTTTTTTTTATCCCCCAGGCTCTAAATTTGGCAGCTCCTCCACACTTTTTGTACGTGTTTCTGTTTACCCACGTGGGAGGGGTGCATCTTCAGCTACTTTTTAAGTAATTAATGTATATCTTCATTGATTCATGTTATATGTCTATCACAATAAATCAAATTGTACACAAATCAATATCGTAGGCCCTGCTGCCATTATTATCTTTTATTCATCAGATCTAATCTATAATAATAATAATAATAATAATAATAATAATAATAGGCAAATACGAGAGAAACTCAAATTAGAGTTTAAATTTTGCGTCATGTGTCTTAAATTATTTATTCTTAAAAAGTTTTATTTCTTAATTTTAAAATCAAATGTGAGATCAAATCATAAATATTCATCCAAGTAAGTTTATTAAGTACAAAAATCAAAGAGTCTAGTATAAATGAGTTGTAAAAAAAAAGTACTTCACACTAATTTTTTAAAAAAAAATAGAAAATTTAAATTTTATACTTAATAATATTTTGACAAATTTTTTTAAAGAGTTAACAAAATATTAAAATGACTATTAATAATATTTAAATTATATATATATAAGAATTGTATTATGCATTTTATTGAATATCTTTAAGTGTATCCATGCATATGCATGGGGTTAAAAGTTAGTGAGTTTAAAGGCTGCACACAATAAAGGAAGATAGCATTCTCCATTTCTTTGATTGGGTAGTTTAGACAGACAGGAGTAGAGTAGTCTAGAGTTGGCTGGATTGATAATAAAAGCTTCGTTTCATTATGTGTAAATTGAGTATTGATTTTTAAACCTCTCAAATTATATAAAATTACATGGCAATTAAGAGAGTAACAAAACAAAGAGTATGACTAACTAACTGCTTGATGATTCTCAAAAAAAAAAAAAAAAAAAAAAAAAAACTAACTGCTTGATGATCCAGAGCTCATCTTAAAATTTTGAGATTAACATATTGTTTGTTTGTGGACATCCATAGCTCATCTTAAAATTTTGAGACTAAAATTTTGTTTGTTTGTGGACAATTGTATATCATTTAAACCATTCATGCTCCTATCGCTATAGCCCCTTGCATGCCTCTTTCCAAATTAAATGGTGTATGATTATTGATTAGATGGTTTTGGACCCCAACTTCATAACATTTTAGTGTTACCACACTCTTTAATGCATACAACTGTCAGTTGGCAATGATGTGAGGTAGGGTATAGGGTACTAGCCTACCAGAGTCTTTATAATTTCATGGATTTAAGGATTTTGTTAATGAATGTGCCAAATTTTCTCGTTAAGGGGGCTTAATGAGTTCCAAAAATTAACAAAAATAAATAAACAAATATCCTTTTAGCTTAATGTTGTAGGATACTCTATTAAAAAACCTTACTGATAACATTAAAAAAATTCAGTCACTTTGATAATAACTGATTATACTAGTAAGTAGAAGAAAGCAATCATGTGTATTCAACATACACATAATTTTAAAATTTTTTGTGCCATAACTTTCCTTTCTCTGAGCTTGGTTTATCCCAAAAAAAGAAAACGACATTGTAAAGAATAGATTGAGGTTTTTTTTAGAGATAATTACAACATTTTGCTAACTCTGCAGTTTAAACTTTTTTCTCTTATACCCTTAAGTACTTTATACATGAGAATGTGTCAATTCAGGTACAAAGCTCTTAACAGTACAGACTGAGTTTTAATTTCATTATTTTGATATATTCTATAACTTATCATTTTTTAAATAAGTAATAAGTATATATGAAAAGATAGGCCTTTTCATCTAATGATGCTAACTCTACCTGTTGGGAAGCTGTACCAATTGGGTTTCCAAACAACTTGTAAGTCATTTATTGCACATCTAAGTTCTGAGCAGGCTCTGTTTGGTAGGATATTTTAAAGCCAAAATTATTGGTATTATGGAGAAGAAGAAGAAAGAAGCATAATATGTTAGCAGCTTGTTCTCGATTCAGCTTTCTATTAATTTGGCAATAGGATTTGTACTTCTTAAGTGGTTTCAAAGCAGCACCCCAAAAATCGTATTTTAAACTGAAACAGTTGAACTTTTTGCATCTTTTAAAAATGTACTTTTAGCCTTAAGTATTTTTGTGATTCCATTTCCAACAATTCGATTAATTGATACCAGCATTTATCTGTCAATGACCTTTAGGCGGATTGGCTCCCGGATTCCTATGTGACCTCTTGTGCCAAATTCTATCCTACCAAAAAAAAAAAAAAAAAAGATAAAAAAAACACATGATTGTCATTCAATGGAGAGAAAGAGAAAGAGGAAAAGGATGGCGGTATTTATCGCATGCAATATTCTTCCATAACGAGTCCAGTACACTGAAACATTGAACCCAAATTTTGCCATTTTTCTATACAACACATATAACATCGTCATCAAATTTAGTATCAGGTTGGTATGTTAATTTAATTGTTGCAGAGCCGAATTGGGGCTTTCCATTTTGCAGAAGGGTAGAAATGGAATTAGTTATTTTGTCGAGAAGGTGGCTATTGTTAGCTATAAATTATCGCTCAAATTCCTTCGTCGTTATTGCCTTGCTGTTGCTGGAACTACATGTTTCCCTAATGGAGCCAATATCAATATTCAATTTAATAGCGATTTTGAAATGGTTGGGCGTGATGTCGGTAGGAGCCTTACAGTTACAGGTGAGGAAGCTATAGCTATAGCTATAGCTATGGAGTAGGAGTGTCACATATGCCTATTATTAGTCCATATCTTCTCCATCACCAGACCATGCCATTTACAAGTAAAATTTGGAAGAGTAATTGCCCGTTTGGATCCAGCTTATTCCAGTTGCGTTCACGTTTTGCTTTTTTTATTTATTTATTTATTTATTTTTTCGATTCTGCTGAGGGAACAAAAGGGGCAGACGCGCACTGTTCACGTACTTTTTTAACAATTTTTTATTAAAAATGGGTCCCGTAGTACTATTCACACATTTAAAAATTATTTTGCTACAGTGTTTTCAGTTTTCAGTTTTCAGTTTTCAGTTTTAAGTGTGCGTTGCCGTGCGTTTGCGATTCACTTAGCTGGTCCCATGGCATTGTTCATGGACCAACCACGTGATGAAAAACATTTGAACAGTATTTTAGTAATAAAAAATATTTTGCTACAATATTTTTAACAATAAATTTTCAGTTTTCAGCAAAATAAGCGGTATTCAAACACACTTTAAATTACACCAACCTCCCTTGAAATAACACAATATTATACTCCCCTCAAACGTTTTATGAAATTAGTTAATCCCCTCTCATATTATTACTTTCCAAAACAAAATATTCCATTAGATATGAGTGTTGATATGAGAATGGATGGACTCATCCATCTGTTACATTTATAAAACTCGAAGGATCAGAGTGTCAATTCTAGAAACATTTGAGGGGGAGTGCATTTGGTGAAATTTTGAGGGATCTTGGTGTAATTTACTCAATTTATTAGTTTCTTGTTTAAGACAATATTTTTGGAATTTAAAAAAAAAAAAATTGTCATTACATGTGAACTCTTGGTACTTTGAATTTGAACTTTCTTGGTAACTTCAAAAATAGGAAAACGTAACAAATTAAACATTCAACCTGTTTTAAACCTTAAACACAAAATCATTTCAACGTTAACTCATTTAAGTGGAATGGTTTTGTGTTTAAGGTTTAAAATAGGTCGAATGTTTAATTTGTTACCTTTTGAAGCTTAGGCTTAACTTTTTATTTTTGAAATTTAATGGTTTAATTTGTTATTTTTAAACTAAAATATTTGGGATCCAAATGATAACTCAATGGAAATGATATCATTTATAGTATTCTATGTATGTGGTTTGAACCTACTCCCCCTCCTCCACTATTTTTCTATCTTTTTTAAATTAAAAAAAAAAAAAAACCCAAAACAACTTTTAATCTATTAAGCTTTCTAATATTAAAAGGTTTAGATTATAATTTTGCCTAAATTTTGTTTTAAAGCCGTCTTTTTTGTTTTCCCAATTCTAACATGTGACAATTATACTCCTTACATTCAAAATAAAATAAAATTAATTGAGAACCAAACTCGTTACAATTAATAATGATATAAGGACATAAAAAAATTCGGTTCTCAATACTTATATTTTTCCAACTTCATTGCACATGTACAATATTTCACGTTTCCAAAATCCAAATAGAATGTGCGAGCAGCACCAGTTCCCGTCATCACATGTTGGGCAGGTTCATGTTCCAGTACTTTACAGCCATTGTGTGTGTGTGTGTGTGAGAGAGAGAGAATAAACAAAAATAATGAAAACAAACATTTGTGGTATGCTAGTTTTCCTAAAGAAAGAAAATATGCCCAATGATGTACAAATCAAAATTTAATTGAGCAGTTTGGCATGGTTTTTAATTCATTATCAGCCCTTTACTCACCACCACTTTCACAACCACCATCTACTCTTCATTTAACATACATATAGATATATATATATATATATATATATATACAACGAAAGAAAATAAGTAGAAGTAGAATACCTATCACCCTAAATAAAACGCTAAATAAAACCATTGCATGCGTAGAATTTATACAATTTTGTTAAAAAATAACTTACATCAGTCCATGTATAATTGTGTAAATTTACAAGTTTGCAATAATAATCATGTAAATTTATACTGATACTTTTTATTTTGGATTTAGTTGTTTATTCTTTCTTTATCATATCTCGAGAATGAAATAAGAGAGTGAATAAAAATAGTTGTGTGTAAAAAAAAGAGAAACAATTTAAAAAATGAAGAAAAATTAATATTTTAATAAAATATAAAGTAAAATAAATAATTTGATATAAAGTATTTTAAAAAATAAGTATAATAAGTAAAAAAATTAGATTTTATACTAAAATAAACAAATTTTTTCACGAGCCATTGCGAATACTCTAATAACGAGTAACAAAAGTTCAACATAACAAAGATGTGGCCACTTAGATTTTCTATTGTGGACAAAAACCATCAAATCAAACAACTTTAATCTTTATGCCTTGGCTCTTTCTCACCTACGTGTTTTGTTTTCTTTCGTATATTTTAACATTCGTTTTGATAGTGCCTTCTGTTTAGGCAAGCGAATTGTAAGTGATAAAGTAGAAAAACGTCAGAATACAAATCTAACTTTCGAAAAATTATGGAACCATAGAGGTCCACAACGATTGTCAAATCCATTTAACTATATTAATTAGTTTATATTCCCCATATATGTATTCTTCAACACGAATTTTCCAATGCTAAGAAATAAGAATCTGACATAGCCTAATAGGCCTTAGGTTACTCATGCCAGTACTGTAGCCCGTTTTGGGTCTGGATAATCTATACTCTAAAAGTATGTATACATTAATCAATTATTTTATGAATTTTTTTATTAAAAAAAATAGAAAGCTATCAAAAAAATTGGTCATTTATTTATTTTTTCATAAAAAATGTTCTAAAATAGCTAATTAATGTATGCTTAAAGGCTAAGAGCTATAGGTTGAAGCTCTTAAAAAAAAAAAAAAAGGCTAAGAGCATACGTTTCCATTCGGAAAACCCTAAAATGTTTATTTATATTAGTATATAAGCAGCATTGATATTTTTAAATGTTAAATCTTATCATTAATCTGATTCTAAAAAAAAATAAAAAATAAATAAGGGTCTTATCATTAATCTTCTTGTACGTTCTAGGTCTTTAATTTCTGGTGCCGTTAAATCTAATTGGTTGCAACTTGCAACTAGGCTAGACGTGAGAATGACCTTGTTGTCTCCATGCCTATAACAGCACGTCCTAGCATACGGTAATTAGCACATGCAATGTACGCTGCAATTAATTGCCCAATGTCCTTGTATCGCAGTGTGACATGGTTTTAACTTTAACACAATTTATGCACAAGAAAAAAATGATTGGGCCTGTGATAGTGCAAGCCATGTTTGTCATGATAATTGTGGACGTTGAAGGCTTTCTTCGCATACAATGTAATACGTATCATGCACAAAAAAAAAAAGAGTGATTAGACATTTCTTAGGACATATATAAAAACAAAGTGCGATAATGGGTCCAGTAAAAACAAGTTGTTTAGCCCCTTGTTTTAGAAAGCATGATTAATTTTGAAGTGGCTGCTATTAGTCCTATTAGCTCAAGTACTGATAAAAAAATCTTTTTTTGTCTCAAATAAGAGTTTAGAGTTCAATATTTATCTCAACCAAAAACAAATGATTGTCAACGTGAAAATAGAAAACGTTTTCCATTTTTTGAACTCAAATTCACTATTAACAAAAATATATAATAATAATAACAATAATTGTGGAGACCTAGGGACCGAAGATTGGAAGCATCGTTGTAACCTTCAGTTGTTCCTCACAAAGAAGTATCTATAACCTGAGGAGTGAGGTTACCTGAGGAGAGAATAGGAAGTGATAGAACGTCTTTGGGGGAGTATAAGAGGTGCAGGTGGGCGTCTTAGGAGATAAACAAGATACTTGTAGGAGGTTTCTTGTAAAGTCTCACCTATTCCTTCACATTAAATGGCTGACAACAGTTTTATTAGCTGCATTAATGAGGAAGTGACCTGAACAATAGATCCACAACTCAACAACTTCTTCCACCACTTTCACCAGAAGTCTAATAAGACAAGTGTTCTTAGGAGATTTAGGAGGATTGAAGATAGAAGGTTAGGATGCAAGAAGCCATAGAGTATATAAAGGAAAAGGATTCTTAGATAAAGGGGATTCGAAAAAAAATTAAGGAAGGAGATTAAAGCCAGAATAGTAACTGAGAGAAAGAGAGTGAACAGTATATGTAACAACCCAGGAACATTGTTCTCTGGCAAGCTTGTAAAGATCCATCTATACATTCAAATCTTATACTTTTGGCTCATCCTTCTTTATCTATGTCCTTGGGCGAAGCCTAACTTGTCCATCCCACTCTCTTTACAAATATTTATTGATTTGGACCGGGTTTGAAAACATCAATCTCACTACTAAGTGGGTTTGAGCAACCAAGATTTCATGCCTTACAATAACAATAACAATATTATTATATATAAAAAATCCTCTCTCTCTCTCTGGTTGATGGTCGTGGGTTGTGAGTTATAATTGATCTGATTTTGAGGAGGGTCCTTGCTAGTTGTGTGGATTTGCTGTGATGATTGTTGTTGCTTAGAATATTTTTGTTTTTTTTTTAAATTATTATTATGATTATTTTAATTAAAAAAAGATGATTCAGTAAAAAAATTGAAATAGAAAACGTTGTGCAAAAGAGATTTATCTTTTATTTTTTGGATGGCAAAACACTAGAAAACCAGTTTTGAGAATAAAATGATAAACTCAAAACATTTAGGAAAATAGTTTTGAAAACACAAAATCTTAACCAACAACCAAACAGGCTCGCTTTTAAGAGCTTTGATTTTCCACGTGAGCAATTTAATTTTCAAATCTATAAAAATGCTACTACATTGTTAGATATTTGTAGAAAATAATTAGAGCTAATTGTTTTATCACAACAAGGCCATCAAACATTAAATACATTATGATTAATTACATTAGTCTTTTTTTTAAAATATAATAATTTTCTTGTATTTGATATTTTCACAAAGTTTTTAATTTGAATTAATTTTTTATTAAATAGTATCATATAACTGGATAAAGTTGCCTACCAATCACGTTTTCCATAACTTCAAAAGTGGGAATTTTATATATTGATTATGATTTTATATATATGCCAAATTTTAATAAACTTTTATATTATTCATGGGTTAGCAACTAGTATAAAAAATTAAATTAAATCTTACATGTCGTGCTTACGCTAGATAGTTTAATACAGTGAGTATTTACCTTGTGATTGATCACTATAAATGCATTAAAATATGAAAATAATTTCTTTATATTAAACTTTATTTCCAATGATTAAAAAAAAATACAAAAATTTAAAAAATAAAAACCTTTTATTTCAAAAGTTCTAAAAAGTTTATTATAATCTTTGGATCAAAACTCTGCCATCAAAAGTTTCTTTATTATTTATTTTAAATTATGGTAGTTTTTTGTCATAATTTTTATCTAATTTTTTAAAATTGTTTTTATACGATGTGCTTCCATCAAGTCACTTTATCTAATTTTTTACTTTCAGTTTTTATTTTACACACACACACACACACACATATATGTGTGTGTATATATATATATATATATTTCTAATTTGGTGTAAAATAAAAATAATTTGGTATAAAATAAAAGTAATGTAGAGAAGCCTACTTATTTTTTGGCCTGACTATGGAAAATTTCATATTCCCCAACTTGCATCAACACAAACTAACATAAGGGAGGGAGGGGACCTATAATGATGGATGGGTTGGTATTGATATTGAAGGTACACTTTCGCATGAAGGGTCCTCTTGCGCTATCAACTGTCTTTGATAATTCATTGTGTGCGTTGGTTTGGTTGTCCCTCTGAAATTTTGATGGCTTCATTTGCAATTTGTATAGATTTTATTGAATAAAAGCAACATTGTGAATAAGACAATTCAGAAGTTGCAACCATCAGCATTAAAATTTTGAAGTGGAGTGAAGAATGAACACGTAAAAGTGAGTACTAGCTTGTAGCATCTAATATATAGTTTTTTTTTTTTTTTTTTTTTTTTTTTTTTTTTTTTTTGAGAATGTAATATATAGTACTTGATGCTACTTTGCATAAATATAATAATAATTCATCGAATTTATTCTGATGGCCTCATTCGTGATTATGAAACTCAGTCTTAAATGTTGTATTAAGTATAAATCCCATTATTTTCTCAAAAAAAAAAAAGTATAAATGCCATTAAATGGGACTTTTTTTTGAAGTATAAATTGGGAAAAAACTAGCATCTGATTCTTTTGTAGTAGGCTCTGCCCCGCAAATATTTACTGAAGTTATTTTAGCAGAGCAATCGTTTTGCTGTATTTCATCCTATTTAATAAAATTCTTCATGTTGTTCATTAAAAAAAAAAAAAATTTCGGGACAAAACTAGATGGTCCCGATATATGTATGTTTATTATAAAAATGCTAATTAATAACCTTCCATACACATAAGTCAAAGACTATTAATAATGCAATTTTCTTCTCCCTCACATATTCAAACTTATATTTTCTATGGATGAGAATATGAGAATCCCACTTAATCACAAAACTCTTAACAAAATAAATTAAATTATTATTATGAATAGTACGAATGGTGTCTCTTGCAATTTAGATGGGCAAATTTCATGAAAATGTAATATTAATTGAGTCCATAACTATCATTGAAGTATTCAAGAACAATTTCTGAAGAACCAGCTTAAAGAAGACATACTATGAATTCTTCTTCTTCTTCTTCTTCTTCTTCATTTTTTTTTTTTTTCTTGCTGAAGATATACTATGAATTTGATCAATTGAAAATCGCAAACTAAGATGACATGTTTTAATTAAAGTTGTATGCCTTGGAATTAGTACCCTACTTGCATCTCATATTAAAAGACATGTTATAACTCGATTTTTCGTACGTGGTTGCTAGAGGCAAAAGTCGGGTACAAAACTAAGAAATTCTCAGCCTTCTTCTTCCAACATGTACATGTGAGTTCTTAAAGCTTATTCATGATTGTGTTTCTGTCCTATTGGCGTGGTACGTCAAGTGTGAACAAATGGAGCCATCAATCCCAGCTTGTCATTACAGTAAGCAAACCTTCAGAAAAATTAAAAATGTCCTTGGAGTCGGTTAGGGATTCTGATCATGTACGAAGAAATCAAGTGTTTGAAAGCTTGGGTGGGTTGCCGCAATAAGTTCATCTACTGGTTGTAGTGTCTACTGCCAAGTATTTTAAACTAGATTACAACTTTTCTTCGTATGGTGGATTGCTTTGTTTGGAGTGTGCCACCATCATGGTGTTTCTTTTCCTTTGGAATTGTTCTCCATTGGTTTTTTTACTTCGTTACCAAACATGCACGTCGTATAATGTTTAGTACTTTATTTAAAGATTTGATAATTGTTGTGATTGTGGTTAAATTAGCTTATTAATTGTGATCACAGAATTTATTTGTTAATTAGAACTAAATATTTAATCATTCCATAATTAATTAAAGTGTCTAAACAATATTTTTTGGTGTCTATAATTCTTAGTAAAGTGGAAATAATAAACTTAAATTATTGAGAGCTAAAATACTTGAATTAAACCTTTAGTTAAAAAAAAAAAAAAAAAAAAAAAAACTCAACTAGAATTCTTATGCTTATGGGATCTTTATTTGAGGTTTTATAACTGTTGTACTTTAAGATATAGTAAACAATAGATTCTAAATTCTAATTAGTTCAATTGTTAAAATCTTCGTTCATCAATTAAGGGATTGCATTTGAATTCCATATACACACCAAAAATCATTTAGAATTTTGGCTTACTAATAAATAACAATTATTGTGGAGCAGATATTAGATATATTGCTTTGTTAAAATTCTTACAATATATACTCTTATTCTTTAAAAAAACTCTCTTTGTATAATATTTAACTAGTCATAGTAAAATAAAATATATCTCTTTGGTTGTCCATATTTGATTATTTATTATTTTTTTGAGAGAGAGTTTTCAACTTATGGTGTCTGTTTCTGATGATAATTTTTTATCATCAGACCAAGACACCAATTGATTTTTTGGTGCTGGCGGAAATTGAACCCCAAATCTTTTATTCAACTATTAAAGACTTTACCAATTGAGATGCTTTTTAAAATTGATTAATTAGGATCATGATATAGGACTATCTATTTCACACTACATACGGTTCATGCATTTATCTTGAAATATATCTTTGGATATCTTTATACTAATATTATAAACCAAAGTATGTGATGTAACCCTTAAGAAAAAAGTTTACTTCATTTTCTTTTATAATCAAAATAATTTAAAGAATTTTGAAACTTCTTCCTCCAACCTATTACGTTGTGATTGAAGAGACCATCCATATGTAATTTTAATCACATGAATTTTCTAATGAGTCATTTGACTTATTTAAATAAGAAAAAAGTTAATAGATGACCTAAATAAATTGGTTAGAAAGTATTTTAAAATAAATTTTATGGAAAAAAGTAACAATTTTTTGACAATTTTTTATATTTCCTACAAAAGTAGTATTAAGACTTTCTAAAATAGTCCCTCAACAAATGGTCTAAGGGCACTCGTTAACTGAACCTTTTAAATAATATACACATAGATAATCTTATAAATTTTGATACAACTTTTATGAGAAACATAAAAATTGTCAAAAAATTAATAGTATATTTTTCTTTTAGTATTCTCTGGCCTCTCTGTTTTTTTTTTTTTTTTTAATATCTATTTTGTTAATGCCAAAGCCTTTTATATATTTTTTTATTTAAAGAATATTATGTAAGTGCCTGTCTATAAATATATATATATATATATATATATATATTCGCAAAAATCATGACATATGCTCAATGATTTATTGATTATATGCCATATAAATATTATATGAAACATTTTATTTAATAATTGGGTGACGTGGGACACAATTTACTATTTAATTATTGTAATTTATTAATTTTTGTATTTTTATGTAAAAACTGTTATTTTAGGTTTAGGATTATTATTTCCTTATTTTTAGGTACTTTTAATGTCTTTTAGGTCAAATTTGGTATCTATTATGGTTAGGCATCAATTAGGAGTTATTTTAGAATATATTTTCTTATCTGTTAAGTTTTATGGAGCTCTTTAATAGACCAACTTTTGTCTTTCTATTCTCTAGTGGCTTCTAGACTCTTTCTCCTTATAAATTCAAGGAACCCTCGTGGATTTGAGATTATTTTCAGAAGTAAACGTGTTTTGTTTCTTATTTACTAGAAGTAGACATGTTATGTTTCTTGACTCTTCCGTATCCCGCATTAGTTGGTATCAGAGTCTTGACTTATCCTGGTCTGGTGGCTGAAGTATGAGATAGTAGCAATTTCGGTGACAGAAAACTTAGCAATCATTATGTGACATACAACTAGCACTCACAAATATCTTTGCTAGGATGCCGTCGTTGGAGTATGGAAATAATAGGGATAACTGTTGCGGAGACATAACTCATGGGCAACCTATTAGTAAGCAAATTTCATATAGGCCTTATAAGAGAATTGAAAGTTTTAATGGTTATTTTTATAAAACAAATTTTCATGATTGGTTACTTGATCTATGTGATTTATTTGACTATGAGAATATTTGTGATGAGAAAAAAAGTTAAACTTGCTTTGTATAAACTTAGAATCTGACAAGGTAACGACAAAATTCATTCATGGGCAAGGATGAAAAGGTGCTTGCTATCAAATTTTATCCTTTGGATTGTGATGAACTTCTGTCATATAAAAAACAAGATTATTTTTGGCCAAGAAGTTCACACTTGAATTATTTTGGAGAATTATATATTTCACCATTCAGAGAAGAATTGTATGTTCAACAACATATTTTTCTAGAAGAAATATAGATATTTCTGAAAAAATTAATGAAGACATTGTTATAGAAGAAGAATATGAAATTAAGATTGTGGAGGAGATTAATGAAGACCCTATTATAGAGAAAGATCTTGAGGTCGAGATAGTAGAACCCATTAAAGAATAAATTATAGAGGAAGTTGTCAACGATTTTGATGAAGTCAAGTTAGATGATTGCAATGTTCAAGCTCCTATTATTTTGGTGAGAGATACCGAAACAAAGTTTATTGATTTTATTGGGGTGGAAAGATTTGATTTAATTATTGACTTTTATTTGGTGAATATTGTTAATTGCATTAAGATCAAGGGATAAGAAGTTCAAGTTGCTTAATTGATGACTTTCAAGTTTGACAAGAATACAAGGAAGATGAAGTATTCAAAGTATTTGCTCTCTTAGTATGGAAGATTTTAGATTTCAAAGATGAACTCGAGGACGAATTTGTTTCAGGGGGAGGGTTTGATGTAGGACACAATTTACTATTTACTTATTATAATTCTTTTTTTGTAATTTTATGTAAAAAAACGTTTTTTTTAGGTTTAGGGTTATTATTTCCTTGTTTTTAGGTATTTTTAATGCTTTTTAGGTCAAATTTGGTTCCTGTTATAGTTAGGTATCAATTAAATATACTTTTTTGTTTGTCAAGTTTTACGGAGCCCTTTAATAGGCCCCTAAGTTTGTACACTTTTGAAATAATTATTCAATCAATAAAATTTAGATTAACGTCTTTCTATTTTCTGGTAGATTACAATCCATTCTCCTTGTGAATTCAAGGAACTCTCATGGATTTGAGATTATTTTCAAAAACAAACGTGTTTTATTTATTGTTTACTAGAGGTAAACGTGTTTTGCTTCTTGATACTTCCGCATCCTGCATCATTGAGACTAGGATTGTGATCAAGAATATGGTTACTGCAATTAACAATATAAAAGCTTTTGTCAACAAATGCATTCGTGCATCTATCATGGATGAATTTTATGGGTCCCATTGTATTAGGAAGTTACAAAAACAAACAAATAAAAAATCATTTATTTTTTCTGAATTATAAAAAAATACTTCTTTTACTAACTCATGTGGAACTCCCAAAACAAGTTGATCAATTATAATATAAACTCAACCTTAACCACAACCTTTAGGCACTCGTCTTGCAAAGAACTAGAACTTGAACTAGGTTAAGAGACTAGCTACCTCGACCATTGCAACTACAGTTACTCTTGCTCCTAAGCTCAAATCCTTACTTAGATTTCAAGGGGTTAAGGTAGTTTACTTGCTAGCTGATAAGTCAGGAGCGAAGCCTAAGATTAGATAACTGATTTGATTACTAGTTTGTTTAACTGAGGTTCCTCGCCTAAGTCCTATATCTTAAAGACTGTAACTCAACAAGAAGCTGCCTTTACTTGGCTTCAAGTCCCATAAGATCCATAAATAACTGAATACTTAAATTACATTTAATTTAATTTAATTTTTTTTTTATACAAGATAGAAATTTTACTCTAGCCTAATCTAAATGTATATGTGTATGAAAATCCCTCTCGGTGACTTGAACTCTAATCTTTACTCCTTACATCCCACAAGCACTTATATTTGTGGAGTGACCATAGCACCAAGGACAAAGTTGTCAAAATCGGGATCCTACGTAAGATCGTAGGATTGAATTGTGAATGGTAGGATTGAATCGTGAATCGTAAAATCCTACCTATTTTCAAATTTGAAGTAAAAAACACACTGATAGTGACTTTGTATATTGAATAATCATGTAAATTATGAATCTTCCATAAAAAAAAAAAAAAACAAAGATTATGATAATATGATGTAATTTGCATGTCTTACATCGCTACATCTATACTAATGAAACAAATATATTTAAGTTTTAACGCAATGTATTTAAAAAGTTCAGTGAATGTTTAATTAGAAACTAACCAAGTACCAAAATACTAGCACACTTTTTCCTTTAGTAGCTGCTCTTGTACCCTCATCATCACCTAACACTGATAACCAAACGATACAATAGTGATCACACATTCACACTATACACATGTAACTTCTATTTTTTTTGGGTAATTACACATAACTCACCTGTGGTTTGGACGAAAATCACTTTGCCTACCCGCAGTTTGAAAAGTGTCACTTAACCCACTTAAGGTATATTTTATTTTTTTTTTTTCCGTAACCCACCTCTATTAAAATCAAGGATAAATATGCATTTCTACACCCCTTTTATGTCTCTCTCCTCCCAAAAAAAAAAAGACACTAAAACAAGAGAAAATAAGACCAAAAGATGCTATTTGTAAGAATTTAAAAACTTGTCTCAAGAACTCCAATAATTCACAAATCATATTTTTGTAACACATTCAAAAGAAAATAACACAAAAGGAAAATTTTACTTAACCCATTAACTTATTTTCTTCTCTATACATTAATTTATTCCTCACACTCTTTCTACCCCTTTCTCTATCTCTATTTTGTCCATGTCTCTCTAATCTCTCACACTCCAGTTCAGATTGTCGGTAGCTTTGGGTTGTGGTGCCTTGGGTGATGATTGTGGAGGAGCACGAGTTGGCTGTGTTGGTTGGGTATGGGTTTTGAGAAGGAGCATGGTGTTGGATTGGGTTTGGGTTTTGAGGAGGAGCATGACGTTGGGTTGGATCTGGGTTTTGCCAAACCTTGTCGTAATCTTCTCTCCCATCTTAGCCAAGTCTATCTCAGTGGCAATGGCAATGGCAAAGTTGACGATAGAGGCTAGAAGACTAACGGCGATGGTTTGAAGATTGGTTGTTTCTGGGTTTATATCACGTGGGTCTTTGGTTTAGATCGATGTTTATGTGGTTTCTTGGTTTGATCGATGGTTATATCGTGTGGGTTGTGGGTCTTGGGTTTGATTGATGTTTCTAGGTTTTGAAGATTAGTCTTGGGTCATGGTTTCTTGGTTGTTTTTAGGTTTTGAAGATTGGTCTTGGGTCGTGGTGTTTGATTGGAAGTAGTGGCTAGTGATTCAGCGGTGGGTTTGACAGTGGCAATGGGCGTGGATCTTGGTGGTTATGGTTGGTGATTTGTGGGTTATTGTGGTTCAGTGGTGGTGGCCAGTGTTGTGGTTTCCCCCCTCCCCCCCGATTCTATGGTGTTTTAGTGGTAGTGGTGGTGATGGCTTTGGTGGGTTCTTCATGTTTTGTGGTTTTTTGGGTATGTTCTTCATGTTCAAAATTTGTGTGAATGGAGAGAGAGACAAATACCACTTTTTGATCTTGTTTCTTTTACATTTTTGTTCTATTTTTTGTTTTGGGAGGAGAGAGACATAAATTTGAGAAAAATACCCCTGATTTTAACAGAGGTGGGTTATGGAAAACAAACAGAACATACCTCAGGTGGGTTAAGTGACACTTTTCAAACCACTAGTAGGCAAAGTGATTTTTCCCTAGACCACAGGTGGCTTATTTGTAATTACCCCTACTTTTTTTAAAAAAAATCTATAAAGGAAGGCATTAGAATTGTTACTTCATTGCTCCTTATCTTTTTCTTCTTCTTCAATTGTGCTAGGTTATTTGACTTAAGTTCTTGTCTCTACAAATTCATTGTATTACGTCAACTCATTCTCGGCGCTTACAATTCGTTTAAACAATTTTCTCCTTTTTGAGTGTACTTAATGTTGTACCAATTTTAATAGAGAATTCTCAACTGGGGGATAATACACCAAAGTCATTTGGTCATACTATTCCAAATATACTCCAATTACTTTCACAACCTAAAGAGCTATATGGTAAGCTCAATATTCTTATAGCAAAAGTTTTCAATTCAAGAAAGTCATCTCCATATGAGTCCCACTACTTAGTTGATACATTTATGGAGTACAATGTCTTAGTCTTGAGATTACAAATTACAACTTATAAAGATGAACTTAAAAAAAGAAAACTGATTTTTACATTTTGGTAGGATCAGTAGAATCTCATGCGATCCTACAATTTTTATGATCCTCGTGCGATTTTGAACATTTTGGTGAGATGGGATCGTAAAATCGTGCGATCCCACAATCCAGATCATGATTTTGACAACCATGACCAAGGGTTGGCTACAATAAATTTTACTATATAAAGGTTACACACTAATGTGACAATGAATGTTTTTTTTTAGAAGAGAATGTGACAATGAATGTGACAAGTGAAGTTCAACTCCCTAATAAAGAATTTTTGAACCGTTTTTTGGTGATTGATGACACATCAATTTGTAAGTTTTATATAATTAACTTTATTATATCCTAATATAGTAATATCACTCTTCACTGTTTTTTGCTATGAAAGTTTGTAAGTGTCATATAAGAAAATTTGTAATATTTCTAGCATCACTTGTTAAAGTAGTGATGTACGTAGCAAGAATATAAGAGGTTTAGATTAAAATTTACTAAAATTTTTATTAAATACCTAAAAATATTTGAGTAAAAATGTTTTACATTTATAAAAACTAGTCGCTAACCCATACAATGCACGAGAAAGCTGCTAAAAATGAGATCAACTCAATATATATATATATATATATATATATTGGATCCAAAGCAAGTTACATATTGTCAAGCTTTACAATTAGAATCATTTGCAAATTAGACTACAAAATTGGATAAAAGAATCAATTGCATCTTACGTACTGTCCAACTTTTTATTGGTAGCGAAATCACTTGCATGTTCGAATTTGGTCTTAATGGATCAAGTGCAAATCTTTCATTTTGATATTCTAGTATCAGGATAGATGATATGTTTTTGATAGGTAGGAATTAAGATAAATAACAATTACACATATCCACATAACTCCAAAAAAAAAAAATCATTTATTGAAGAACCTCAAAAATGTAAATTTTGCCAAACAAAACATCACATATAATGCATAAGCACATGTCTACATAGCTTTTGAATCATCCAAGTGCAACAACATTAGAAGCAACCTTTAGGCTTCTGCCCTATTTCAAGTGGATCCTAAACAAAGTCATTTCTTTCTTCTCAGTTCTTTTCATCATTCTACAACATAAAAATCACAATCAACACATATACATCTCATAAAATACATAAGCCTTTTTCCTTCTTTTTTAAGAAAAATTTTCCTTTACCCTTCTTAGTTTGACTACAGAAGTTAAAAATTATAATTTAACACTAAAAAAGTCAAAGTTTACTTCATTACAGTGTTTCACATAGAGTAGATACAAAATCAAGCTTTTAATAAGAGTTCAAGTTAATTTCAAAACACAAATAGGTCAAGTTCAATATGATGAAGCAAGAACCTTTGAGAATGAAACTATACATACTTCAAATAATTGGAAACTTGTTGAAGCATAATCTCAGTCATAATTAGAAAGTCTTTTATCATGAATGAGCTCTAAAGTCTAAACTACCAAATAAATTGAGTGGCATCATATTAGGATGATAGACTATCATACATTAATTTTTTTTTTACTTAAAAAATATTCCATTGACAAACTGAAAGCACTCAAATAAAACTTTCATCAACAGATTCAAAACTATTGATTCAGAACCTAACGATAATCATTCATGTTGACTTCTAAAAGTTCTACAAAATGAAAATGTTACAATAGCAAAAAAAGAAGCAATGTCACCATGATTCCTGAAAAAAATGATATGCAAAATGCTAAGCACACTACCAAAGTAATAAAATATGAAGGTAACAGTAATACCTTGCAAATAATCTGTTTTTTTTTTCTTTAAAGCTCCTATAATTCTTGAATAGGAATGGATTTATAAAAAATATTATATTACTCATTGAAATGTCTTAAAAAGACACAAATAGATAATCCGCTATATAAAAAAATAATTAATGTGAGCATATATCATATACATTTAAAAAAAATTGAAAATCTTCAAGACAAAGTAAGCCTAGAGTCATATTTATTTCAATTTTTTTTTGGGTTGGTGTCAGATTGCTAGCCTTGCTATAAAAGATAGATGAAAAAAAAAAAAATTGAAGTCATATGGACTTACCCCTCCATGTGCAAGAGTAATGGCCGTGATAGTTGCAGTTGGCCACATATATGAGACAAACAACTTTTCATTAAGCAATACCCATCAAGGTTTGCAGCAAATTCAAGAAATTTCATTCAACATGAAGCAAGAACCATCCAAAATTACAATGAAAGAAATACAGAAACCCCACTTACTTTGCCTTGAAATAATCTTTCATTAAAACCAAGCCATATGTAACTGATAATAACACTAAAGGCTAGCTGAATGTAAAATATACCAAACAAATGAGGGTTCCTTGTTCATGAAAATTGTTCCTTAAGGCATCTAATTCAAACAAACATTTGGCACTAAAGAACAATACTTTTTACCAACCAAATTACTTTTGACTACCTAATTGACATATGTGAATAAAATACACAAAAGAGAAAATAAATGAAACACAATTATTTTGCTTTCTAATGATTTACAATTAGAAAATAAAATTGTTGGAAGCAAGCCACAATACATATAAATAGGGAAAATATAAAGAACATAAGAAAAACTATACTTAACATAGAATTGCGCATTTCCATCATAATGCAAATCACCTTATTGAATTGTTTATCAAATCCATGATTTCACTATGTTTGAAGTAAAGACATATATAGTCTCTAAAACATAAAATAGCTCAAGTTGCGACAAATCCATTATTTTTTCTCTGTTTTTCTTTTTTGGTTCTAAATTGATGAATCAGAGAGAATATGGTATTATTTGAGTTCAATAGGTTCAATTATAGGCTTCTAAATATTTTCAAGGTATTTTGGATTCGAATTGTAACATGGAACTAATAAAGTAGGGAGAATTGGTTTATGTAGTAGACTTTAGCTTTATTATTTTCCTCCAATTTTCATGATATTATGCAAATTCTAAAGTAATTTTAAGGAGCAGGATTCAGAGAACTTTGCTTCATATTAAGTGAATGATATTATAGGTATATGGCAATTTCAAAGTAAATTTTGCATTTGATGGATTAAACCTTCATTGCAACAAATCTGCTTGTAGTTAGTCTTAAATGAGTAATTTCAAGATGATATTTTTCTTCCTTATTTCTGGATTTTGGTAGCAAAATTTGATCCTATTTAGATTTTATTGGTTAATAAACATTCTTTCATCTAAAGAAGAGATTTAATATCAATTCATGTGCGTATGCATGTATTTTTCATAGTACTATTCTACCCATAAAAACTTGAGATGAAATAATAATTAAACTAAACTAAACATAAAACCAAGCTTGACCATAACCCAGAAACTTAAATTAAATCCAAATACAGACAAATGACTCACAAAAACATCAAGGGCATGCCAAGGATGCTCATCTAATAAAAGGACAGGAAATATCATTACTGTTCTAAAAGATGAGCATCAAGTATAGTATAAACCTTAACTTGTATTATTCATTCAAGCCATCACCTTTTGTTGGGAGCAAAACTCCTTACACAAAAAACACAAAGGGGGAAATAAAGACTTGCTAACTCTGACTTACTGCATCTTGCTCACTCAATTCAGCAACAGATTCTGGCTTCATTCCTATAGTCAAAAGCTTAGCTAGAGTTCATGGTTAAGTAAAACATCCAGTAACAGCCCAAATAAATCTTATCCATAAAACATAAAACTAAAATACCCTAGTATGTTATCAATCCAAAGAATCAAACCCATATAAGCAATTCAGACAATCAAATCCAACATAGATGTTACTTTCATTCTTTAAAAATAATCACTTTTCCACTAAGTAACCCTTGAACTCACAAACCTGATGCAATTTTCAATCTACACATATAAAAATTCAATCTAAAATCCCAAATGGATTTTCTCGCAGCCAATAATTGAAGTTAATAAAACCCATTACAGGCTCTAAACCCATAAACCTAAGCTAATCATTCAAAAGAAACACTCCCAAACGAAACCCTAAATCATATTTAACAACCAAAAATGAAACCCTAAATCATATTTAACAACCAAAATTGAAACCCTAAATCATATTTAACAACCAAAAACGAAACCCTAAATTATAAAACAAAATAAAAAACTTACCGGTAATGTTTGAGGAGAGAATTTGGTTTGATGGTAAAGTCTCAAAATCAAAAACTTTCTGCCACTAAAGGAGTAGGAGGCTGGCACCCGTGGACTATAGTTTAGGGGTTTGAGAATTGAGAGTGGCAAAGAGAATGGAAGAGGCAAAGAACCAAAAACGAAACCCTAAATCATATTTAACAGCCAAATTATAGAACAAAATAAAAAAAACTTACCGGTAATGTTTATGGAGAGAATCTGGTTTGATGGTAAAGTCTCAAGATCAAAAACTTTCAACCACTAAAGGAGTGGGAGGCCGGCGCCCGTGGACTATAGTTTAGGGGTTTGAGAATTGAGAGAGGCAAAGAGAACGGAAGAGGCAAAGAAGGAGAGGGAGTTTATCGGGTGAAGGTAGTTTGTCAAGTTAGCAATTAAAAACTTAATAAAACAATTTATTTTTATTTTTAAAAAAAATTAATTGCTGATGTAGAAAATTGTGGAAGTTTCAATAGTTTCGGTTATATATATATATATATATATATATATATATATATATTTGCATGTAAAATATCTACATTTGAAATTTTTACAGGGAAATAAACAGTGCACAAATGCAAAATGTTTTCATTGAAAATATTTTATATTTGCACTCCATTTGTTTCAGAGTATAATGTTTTATATGTAAAACATTATTAGGTATTTGATGTGACATGTAAAATTTTTCAAATATAAACCACCAATGACTCTAGCGACCTATCTATTGGCAAAGCTACCATTATTAGGTATTTGGAGTTGCCAGTGTTGGAGGTCTGGTGATTGGACTAATGACTCTAGTGACCAATCTATTGGCACTAGTTGCTGAAACGGTGGCTTTGACAACGTGGCCACCTACATTGGTTGTCGGACTGGTAGCTTTGTCAACCAGACTACAAGCATCAATTGCCAGAATGGCAACTTTGATATCTGGACCACTAGCCCTAACAGTTTTAACGGCCTATTCAAAGAAAAATATTTTACAAATTTAGCCATATTTTATATGCAAAAAAACACTTAAAAATGAGAAAGTATTTTATTTCAAAACGAACCAAGTATTGAAAATATTTTACAGCGAAACAAAAACGAAATGTAAGCAAAAGAAAATTTACCATCTTAACTTTTCTTTTTTTTATTTGGTAAAAAACCATTTTAAATTTTGCATCATACGACCATGTAATAATTGCACGGTGCACACAATCTCAGAATCCAAAAATTGGTATTTATAACCATATTTTTGTTGAAGGTATATATAGAGAAATTGTTAGATCATCAAGAAGATTGTTAAAGCGGTCTTTATGATCTTTTTAACCAATAAAACGTTAATGTTTATGTAAATGTAACATTACCAAGTGATTTTTAATTGATTAAGAATTTGACTCACACATTTATATAAATAATATTATTTAATAAGTCAAGAAGACTACTTTAGAGTCTGTTCGGTTAAAGGAGTGGAAAAGTGGGAGGATGGAAAATTGTGAGGATGGAAAATATTCAGTTTTCCCTCTTGTGTGTCCAGTTGGATGGGTGGAAAAGTAGAAAGGTGGAAAACTTTTTTGTTTGGTTGGAGAAAAAAATGGAAGAATGAAAAATTTAATTTATATAAATTGACTATTATACCCTTGTTACATAATATGTAAAAAAATAGATTTATTTATACTCATTACATAATATAAAATTTATCACATCATATATATAAATCTATATTATTATTTTTATTATTATAATGTAAAAATTAAATTAGGTCACATTGAAAAAAAAAAAAAGAACGTAACCTTGAAAAAAAAAACATTTAGTAACATTGAAATGAAAAAAAAAAAAACAACGTTCAGTAATGTTGAAATAAATAAATAAATAAATAAATAAGTTCAGGTGAGATGGGGTTTTTTAGTAAAAGCCTCTAATCCACCACTTTTCTCTCCAAAGTTTTCCTCTCAATTTGAGAGGAAAACATTTGTGGGTTTGGGAGAAAATTTTCCTCCTAATTTTTCATCATTTTTATATATTTTTTTCAAACGAATAATAAAAAATACTTTTTTTTTTTTTTTTAATTTTTTATCTTCTTTATTTCCGCCCCAAACGGACGGGCTTTAGAGTCCTGCAGACGCACCTAATAATTTCTAGTATATACGACCAAACGTGGGGGCAGAAAATAACCATTGTATTTGTACCCAAAATTTGGGATCTCATATCGAAGTTCATTCATTGATTTATGTAAGAGAACGACCCCACAAGGCCTCCGCAGTCTGTACGCCCATCAGTCATTCGCTTTCATTTCACGTGCTAGCGTTGGCCAATAGTGACTACCTATTAAGCTATTTTGGACCCCATATACCCCACCCTTCACCACCAAACTCACACCGCTTGCTGTTCCCCTCATATAATCCCCCCTCCCATCCCAACCTTTTCTGATTCGCTTGCAACTCTCTCACACTCTCCCCGTTGGTATAGTATCCTAGCATTTTGATTTTTTTTCTCGTACCAACTCTGTTGCCTCTTTGCGCGAATTTAGTAATATTTTTGGCTGCCTCTACTCTCTCTCTCTCTCTCTCTCTCTCTCGCTCTTTTCCTCACCCTTGAATCGTTTAGGTCCTCACATTTCCCACTCCCTCAATTACCCACATTTTTAATTCCTTTTCCTCTCTTGACACAACAAAACCATGGAAGAGCTAATAATCTCCCCCTCTTCATCTTCCTCTCTGGTCTCTTTGTCCCAAGAAACCCCACCAACTCTCCAACAAAGGCTCCAATTCATAGTCCAAAGCCAACCAGAGTGGTGGGCTTATGCCATTTTCTGGCAAACCACAAACGCTAGTGACAATGGTCACCACCTCTTCCTGTCTTGGGCTGATGGCCATTTCCAAGGCACCAAAGACACATCCCCTAAACTCTCCCACATCAATACCCACTACCCCATTTCAATGCTACACTCCGAGAGAAGAAAATTCATGAGGGACATCCAATCCTCCATCCTCACCACCACCACCACCACCACCACCACCAGCAACGACAACAGTCTCGATCACATGTCTATCAACGGCGATGTCACTGACACCGAATGGTTCTACGTCATGTCGCTAACTCGCTCTTTCTCTGTTGGTGATGGTGTGCTCGGCAAAGCCTTTGGTACTAACTCTCTTGTGTGGTTAACTGGTGGCCATGAGCTTCAGTTCTACAATTGTGAGAGAGCCAAAGAAGCTCAAATGCACGGGATTGAGACTTTGGTTTGTATCCCAACTTCTTGCGGGGTTCTTGAGCTGGGTTCTCAGGATATAATCAGAGAGAACTGGGGTTTAGTCCAACAAGTCAAGTCCTTTTTTGGGTCAGATCTAATTGGCTTAGTACCTAAGCAAGCAAACCAAAGCTCCCCAAGCCCAGTACAGTTTCTTGAGCGAAACATTTCTTTCGCTGATATTGGCATAATTGCTGGCATACAAGAAGATGATGATTCTCAAGAAGAGCACAGAAAGGGAGGGGTATTAGAAGGATCAGCAAAGAAAGAATGTGTCAAATTAGGTGGACAATCCTCGTACGTGGACTCAGAGCACTCTGATTCTGATTGTCCACTAATTGCTGTGAACAACATAGAGAAAAGAACTCCCAAGAAGAGAGGAAGAAAGCCAGGTCTGGGGCGTGACACACCATTGAACCATGTGGAGGCAGAGCGCCAGAGAAGAGAGAAGCTGAACCACAGGTTCTATGCTCTACGAGCCGTGGTTCCCAACGTGTCAAGGATGGACAAGGCTTCATTGTTATCTGACGCCGTGTCTTATATCAATGAATTGAAGACCAAGATCGATGAGTTGGAGTCACAGCTCCAAAGAGAGTCCAAGAAGGTGAAGCTAGAAATGACTGATACAATGGACAATCAAAGCACCACTACCTCAGTAGACCAAACCAGGCCTATTAATACAAACTCTGGGTCAGTTCTTGAAGTTGAGGTCAAGATGGTTGGACCTGATGCCATGATTAGGGTTCAATCGGAGAATGTTAATTATCCAGGAGCTCGTTTAATGGGTGCACTACGTGACCTAGAGTTCCAAGTCCACCATGCCAGTATGTCCTGTGTCAATGAGCTCATGCTTCAGGATGTTGTGGTTAAAGTTCCTGAAGGATTGAGAGCTGAAGAGGCACTCAAATCTGCACTTCTCGGAAGATTAGAGCAGTAATTAATTTAGATCTCAATTGCGACTTTTATCAATAATTATATATATATATATATATTATATAATATAAGTATGTGTTAATTTTGTTTTGCATCACAAATTTTCTGTAATTAAGGAGGTAATGTTTAACTTAATTTGCTTTTTTTTTTTTTTGTTTATTTATATATATATATTTTCTCCTACGTTGTTGTTGTACTCATAAGCCTTTAAATAAGTCGGCAATATTCGTAGAAATTAAAGAAGTTGTAGTACATACTGTTTGCGCCGTGCCGATTGTCATGTATGTAGGGACTTTTCATGTTCCCCGTGTTTATGGCACAGTAGATGTTGGAACCAAAAAAAAAAAGCAAAAAAAAAGAAAAAAGTTAGAGCGGAAAAAGTTAGAGCAAAAATAATTTCCATGCACGTTTCTATTGGCAGTGTGTAATAATTGAAGGCAAATAGATGGGGTATGGTTTAGAAGGCATTTGTAACGGGGGGGGACCGGTGTGTTTTTTGTTTTTCTTGGCCGGAAATATCAAAATATGTTTGCTTGTTTTGTGGACGAAATCGAAAGGGTGTGTTTGGGACAAAGGCCAAAGGAATCTCGTACCCCACCACTAATATACCAAGTACTCTATGTTAAAACAACGCACTATAAAAATGTGCCATTTAATTTAAGGTTCTTTTTGTGTGGTTAAAGATATGATGTTGGGGGGGGTGAAAATTGAAAACCAACTAAATTTTTTAGCAGAGAAAAATAAATTATAAAATATCAAACAACACTAAGGTGAAGACAAATGTAAGTGGACCATGCACATATATGGATGAGGATAACCTCATTTATTTTAAGGCCAAAAATTTAAGAAAATGAGAGGTTTTTGCTATATCCACCTTATATAAGATAATGTACTCCGTACTCAATAATTTGACTTTGGCACATACATGACATCAATCGTTCTAGAACAATGGCATGCTTCATGCTTTTTTTTTTTTTTTTTTTAATTTATTGAGATGAGCTAGGTGACCATTTTTCTCTAAGAATTGTTTCAAAGTTGAAATTTTTAGCATTTAGCTTGATCGGATAGGACTAAAATGACATATCACACGTTTTGTATTGGAATGAAAGGGTGTTTATTATTATTATTATTAAGGAATTTCATGCATAGACGTTTTTTTTTAATCAGTTGGTAGATTCTCCTATACTTTTCTTTCTTTTTTCTTTTTTATGGGTTAATCAAACAGTACTTGTAACTACAAAAATGTGGTTTTGCCTTTCTCAAATGACCAGTAATATTCCTTCTTTTTTGTAATTTTGAAATTTAATATTTGACAAGTACGTGAAGCTTTCTATTCTCTTTTGCTTTTATATTCCAACAATTTGATACTTTATCTTTTGAAATAAAAAATATAGATTTAACTTTTAAGACATCCATTATTCTTAATTATATTTACCAGATCTAGCAAATTATCTTTGGTTATTGATGTAACTATATATAAAGTCTATCTGCCAAACCAAAAGAGAAGAACAAAAGTCTGATAGTGGGATATTCTCCCCCCAAAAAAAAGGTCCGATAGTGGGTACCAAACTACCAATCTTTCCAAAAAGTCTGTTTAATTATCTCATGTGAAAAGCATCCAAGCCTATAATAAAACAAATAATTAAAATTGAATTTTTTTTTCCAACAGATCTCTTTCTTAACTTTTCTAGTCTATTATAGTCGTGATTAGCTAATTGAAAGTGATTTACGCACGGGTGTTAAACAGATTCTTTTTTTTTTTTTTTCAGTACGATGGAAGAGAAAATCATCTGAAAACTCCAAAACCCGACAGAGAGGATAAACTCTTTGTGGTAAAAAGTTTTAAAAAATTTAAAAAAACAAAAACCCAAACCCTTGTCTCAATTGCTTTTTTAAGAAATTTTTATTTAGGGTGTGTTTGAATACAACTCATTTGCTAAAAATTGAAAATTTATTACTTAAAACACTATAGTAAAATAATTTTTAAATATATAAATAGTACTGTAAAACTCAAATTTACTTAAAAATCTATAAAAAAATGAGTTTAGTTGTACATAAACAATGTTCATGAAATCTACTAAAAAACGCTAAAAGCACGGATTAGGCAAAGACCTCCCATCTAAATGCACGCTTATATTCCTTGGCAGCTAGCCAGAAAAGAAAAACACGTGGTAAAATCCATCTCATAGATTTCTTGAAAGCACCATAAATATATAATATAGTTTTGCATCTAAAAAAAAATTTATATAATATAGTCTTTAATCTAGATTGAGTTGCTTCTGCATTAGAGACTCGGTCTTCTTGTACTGTAATCGAATCATTTCTTTGTCGTATATAGACTATAGAGTGTGGACATAGACTCATGGTCTATTAGAATTTTCGTAAATAGGAAAATTGATTGCCACTTTGTGAATTTACCTCATGCGACTTATTTAGAGTGTAATTTAACACGTGTGGCTGCACGTAAAAAAATACCTACTACTTGGTGTGAAGTAACAGTTTGTATATCGAGGACGTCATCAAATAGCTCATGCTCTCCTATTTTTCATTTTGTATGACTATTTTTTTTTTTTAATGACTGAAACGTATCTCCTTGTGTCTTGTGTAATTCATTCTGATTATTCATGGGGTGTGTAAGAATAAATAGATGGATCAATTTGACTGGTTCTCGTGTGTCTTCAATTCACATAAATGTCGATTTTTTTTTTTTTTTTTTAAATGGAGGTTTTAATTAGCATTGGTGCCATAATTTTGCACTTTGAAATGAACCAATATTGAGTGAAATATATGAATTGTCTATACTTTTACTCATCCCTCCAATCTAGGTTCCAACAACATCTATCATCTTCAAGTATATAAGCTCTGGTGAGGATCCATCCCCTCTTACCTAAGTTTTAATAGACTTCTCATCATTGATTTAAGCTCCAAAGGCCATATTGACTCTATTGACCAAGCCAAATCACTGCAAATATAGTAATCGGTATTGATGTTAGATTCTACTACCTTGACCAAAGCTAACTAATTTTAATCCTAATACTCATAACTCGGGTATAGTTTTATTGGTACACTGTCTATTAAGTTCCCCAATTAAATTCAAACACATAACTTGTTTTTATTTTGTCCAAAATACACATTTTTTGTTTTAAGAGTTTCAACCTATGGCGTTCGCTCCTGATGAATAGATCTTTATCATCAGACCAAGACACTAATCAGTTTTTGGTGTAGGTGGGAATTGAATCTCAGATCTCTTATACAACTATTAGAGATTTTACCAATTGAGCTAACTGGAACCTACGCCAAAATACACCGTTGGCTCCTAAAATCTTCCAAGTAAGCATTTTTTATTCCTCAAGTTTTTAAAAAAGCATTATTGATTATTCTATTAACTGCTATTAGTCTTAATGCCTATGTGACTAATGAGTGATGATATATTGATATGACATTTTTTAAGTGACATGGTAAAAAAATTTTAAATCAAAATTCACTTTTATACATAAGCAAACACATGATCTGTTTAAATACCCAATAACCCGTTATGAAACGGAATGGGTCTACAAAATCTCTCTCTCTCTCTCTCTCTCTCTCTCAAAATGTCAAACTGAAAAACAGGATGGATACTAGGCCTAGCTAAGGCTAAGGTTGTGTATGCGGCCTAGTGGTTTGGGTTTGGTGTTAGGTTGGTCCCGAAATTTGAATTATGAAACACGAAGACATGACATTGATCTAGCTATGGATTGGTTTTTCTCGAGATTGACTTGGATTGGGTGAGTTTTTTAAATGAAGTTTTTAATTTATTTCAATGTCAATGGAGGCTAGTTTAATTCTATACAACCTTTAGAGAGGTTAATGTAATTAATTTTAAGTTTTAACAAAAACAAAGAATCAGAATGGTAATGCCCCTTTTTTTGGGATTCTCATTTTAGTTGCTAAATGAATTTTTAAAATGATAAATAGATAATACAATTTTAGAATCTACGAACTTCAAAGTAGCGTTAATAAAAACATACAGTCAGAGAGCATTATAATGGCTAGAAATTTATGAAATGCATTTTTAATGGGTTATAAAATGGTATTTTTCTTCAAAAATATATATAAATTTGATAGTTGAGAGTGGGGGACTCAACTCTTAGACATACCTAATGGAAAACACTAAGAAATGTTAGATGAGTTACAAGACTCTTAGTGTGTGTTTGGGAGGGGCTGAAACGCCTAGCGTCTGCATTTCAGCCCCTTCACTTTTTTTTTTTTTTTCTTCATTAATGGGACGCGCATTGTGCACTGTTCATTGGCCTAAAATTACTGTTCATGTGAATGGTGAATAGTGTTTTTTATACATTAAAAAATTATTTTGCTACAGTATTTTTCAGTTTTCAATTTCAGCTGTATCCAAACAGACCGTTATTACAAAACCGGCTTTTAATAAGATTGAATTATTCCTATAGTAAGTCTAAAAATTATCTAATATTTTGAAAATAATGTTATCCTCTCTTGCACCAATGTTATTATGTTAGGTCATTGAGTAAATTTAATTGGTGATACTTATCGCAGTATAAGATAAATGAGAAGTTTTCGTAAAAATCGATTTGAAGAAATTTTTCTAACTCATTATATAATGATTTATAAGATTATTCATTGTATTGTTTAAATATATCGAATTAGGCATAACCCATTAAATATATTATACGATTAAAATCACATGTGAATCGTCTTCTTAATTGTTAGATCCGTAACGTAATGAGTTGAAGAAAAATTCAACCAAACCAATATAGAGATTCTTTTTCCCCGCACAGCAAACTGCAAAGATCACTACTCTACCCGATGCCTGAATGATTACTCCACCCACCTAAACAAAACGGGGTCAGTGTTCTGATGACAGGATTCAGAGCAGTCCAGGTGCATTGCACACATGATGAACATCTTGTTTAATTTGTTTTCTTCTTTGTTTAATAAATCTGTTCTGTTCTGTTCTCACAGAATTTACGATTGCTGGTTGAAAACACGAACAAATTGCAATTGATCATTGGCTAGCTATGTAGCACATGTAACACACTTCGTAGGTCTTAATTGCCACGTGAGTTTATAGGTTGCGACACGTGGACACCACGTTTGTCATATCTATTGGTTATACAATTGCCTAAGCATGCAAGTTTAGTTACCTAAGATAATTGCGTGCTGGTTGAGTGTTGAGACATTAAAACCTGGGCCCATGGGAACCAAACGAAGACAAGTCATGTCAGCTACAAGGTTAACTGAGAATTGTTAGCTGTTTGATTAATACATCCAAGGTAAATCTAACCTACCAAGTAATATTATATATATATTCAGCAAAAAAACTAATATTATATATATTTAGCAAAAAAACAAACCTTATATTATATTATATAATATATAATATTAATTTTTTCTTTTTTCAGGCCACTAATTGCTTATTGTAACCTATCAATTATTTAGTCCAAGTGGATGTCTCGATAATAACAGAACAGGAAATTTATGCCTTAATCCGTAAACCTGTTGAGGACGATATTCAACAAGCAAATAATTCATGCTTGTCGGGAAACCAACCAACGCACTGATGCATTGGCCAAATTGGGAGCAAGTTGTTTATCTTATTTTGCTGTATTTGTGAATCCACTGCTTATGGTGGAAAAAATCATAGCTTTTGATAAAACTGATATATACAGTAACAAATTGATTAATTCTTAGTTTTAATGCATTATCCATTGTTGACCAAAAAAAAAATAAACCTATCAATTGGTGTGCAAACTACACTCACCTAGAGGATTAATTAGGTGTTCTAATAATATTGTAGGATTAAATAAAAAATCATACAAGTTTACATTTTATTAAAATAACTAATAACAATATAGCAGTATATGATGTTAGATTAATATATTTTCTAAACTTAAGATTAATATTCTAAACATAATTTAAACTAATAAATATAACACATTCTATATTTTTCTAATGAGTATCTAATATTTAAATAACTAGTCGCTAACCCATGCTATACATGGAAATTTACCTATTTGTTAGGTAGACTAAAATAATTTTATAAAATCTTAAATTGATTAAGAAACTATACCATTTCATGATTTACTTTTGTATAATTTCAATTTGTGTTACAAATTGATGAAGAATTATTGCTTGAACGTGCAATGACTTACAAAAAATGTCAGACAATTTCAGATACTACAAAAAAATAACTCAAAAATTCAGATACTAAAACTTTTGAAAGACCAAAAAATATTAAAGAAAATTTATCAACGTTTGAGTTTGAATTTAAGTTGGACTTGTTAGAGAAATAGAGTTTCACTCCTTGTTAAGTTTGGATTAAACAAAAATATATTTTTTTTTAAATGATGAGTTTGAGTTTAAGTTGAAGTTGGACTTGTCAGAGAGATAGAGTTTCACTCCTTGTTAAGTATAGACTAAACAAATTTTTTTTTTTTTTGATGTGGAAACAAAAATAATTTTGTTTAAAAGAAATTATGAATTTAAGTTTAAGTTGGACTTGTCAGAGAGATAGAGTTTCACTCCTTATTAAGTTTAGATTAAACAAAAATAATTTTGTTTAAAAAAATGAGTATAAAATAAAGTTATATATATGGTGGACTGGTTGGAAAAATTATCAACCCGAAACTTGACACAACTCAAGGCTAAAAATAAAATTCCAACCCAAAAAAACTAACTCAAGGCGTTGGGTTGAATTAGGTTTGGTCATTTTGTCAGATTGGTGTGTTTGATTTTTTATGCCCACCCTTAGTCACAATCACATAGTGGGTTGGAGAAAGTAGCTCTAAACTGGTTTGAAACTAAACTTTGTTCTTAGTACAATTAGATATTGATCCACCAAGAACCTTATAACTTAATTGATTGACACCTCTATATTTTACAGAAGCCAAATATAATGAAGTTCTCACACCTAAATAAAAGCAAGAAAATATAAATTTAAGGGTTTTTTTTTTTTTTTTTTTTGTGGTAGGTGGATAATAGAGAAAGGATAGGGAAATTCTAACCATAAACATGATTTCCGAATAATGATGTCATAAAACCTAAGGATTAGTTAAACACAATTCTTAAGACCAGCATGATAATAGAAGAACAAACCTTGAAAACGGATGACAACTACCTTTATAATTACTCCTCTACTATAGATGCATGACATTTGGCCGCAACCAAGAAAGAGGATGGTTTTATTCATGTTGGTTGAGTCATTCTAAGCCGTGAGTTTGAGTTTAAATTAGACTTGTCAGAGAGATAAAATTTCACTCTTTGTTAATTTTGAACTAAACAAAAATAATTTTGTTTAATAAAATAATGAGTTTGAGTTTAAATTGGACTTGTTAGAGTAATAGAATTTCACTCCTTGTTAAGTTTGGACTAAATAAATATAATTTTATTTAAATAAAATGACAATTTTATTTAAATATTATGCTAATGTGAAAAATTGTGGGGGGCTTTAGAGGCTTCAGTTTTATATATATTAAAAAATATAATGAATTTGAGTTTAAATTAGACTTGTTAGAGTAATAGAGTTTCACTTCTTGTTAAATTTGAACTAAATAAATATAATTTTATTTAAATAAAATGACAATTCTATTTAAATATTGTGTTGACCTGAAAAATAGTGGGAGTTTTAAGGACTTCGATTTTATATATATTAAAAAATATAATGAGTTTGAGTTTAAGTTGACTTGTTAGAGTAATAGAATTTCACTCTTTGTTAAGTTTGGACTAATTAAATATAATTTTATTTAAATAAAATGACAATTTTATTTAAATATTGTGTTGATGTGGAATATTGTGGGAGCTTCAGAGGCTTCGATTATATATATATATATATATATATATATATATATATATATATAATCCATGAAAGAAGAAAGAAACCTTCGCATTCCCCCCAAAAGCTGTAATAATTATTTTTAAGCTTTTAATACATATAAGCGTTTTTCTAATTTTCATCTTTAAATCCTTTTATATGTGTGGATCTAAATCAAAAAATAGTTAACAATCTATATTTTTTTAATTGATAAAATCAGAAATAAAATATTTTGAAATTATACAATCCTAGAATCCAAATCAGGATTTTAATTGAGATTTTTTTAGGTCCTACATAAGATCTTTCCTCATACCAAGATTTTAGATAAGAATTAGTGTGAAGCCCGCTCATATGCATAAATCACATGCGCAAGAGCTTTATCACCAAAACAATCCTCAAAGAAATTAAAATATAGATCCTCTATTTGAGACTGAATATATATATATATATATATATATATATATATATATATAGTTACAACAGGAGACCTACTCTAGTTTTCTCAAGGCTAAGGCCTTAGGTCCCCATTTGTACCAAATTTTTATTAAAGGTTTCAAGGTCCCCACTGAATTAAACAAAGAAAATGCCTCAAAATTCTACAAAATAAATCCCAAAATGCTAGAAAGATAACTATTTTCTTAAGAAAAAAAATGTGAATTTTGCATTCTTTCCCCATCTTCAAAGAAACCCTCAAAATATTGAGCAAATAGAAATTCAATACAATTAGAACCCTAAATGGTTACCCAAAAAAAAAAAAGTTATGAATTTGCCTAAAAATTATTGAAAATAGATTTTCCTAGCAAGTTTTAAAAGAGATATTGATAAAACTTGAATACAAAAACTACATTAGCAATTCTTTTATATCTTGAAAAGTAAGAAAAACGAGTTATAAAAAATATAAAAGTTAAATAAATAATATTTATATATTAAAAAAAACCACTTAAATTTATTGTCTTTTTAAATCTCAAAAAGTATTGACCTGAACTAGGCACACTCATATGCATAACTAATGGTTGAATAAAATATCTGAGATTCAATTTCCACTTATGTCAAAAACCGATTGGTATCTTAATTTGATGATAAATAGTTATTATTAGGAGCAGACATGCCATAGATTGAAACTATCTCAGGAAAAAAAAAAAAAAATACATAACTCACATACAATGGCTATATCCCTAAACAATCCTCTAAAAAATTAAAATATGTGTTCTCTGTTTGATATACTATAACTATATTCTGTTTGATACAATGATACTGCATGAAAAATTCCTTTAAAAAGCTGACTTTCCTTTCCTTGAAATATATATATATATATATATATATATATATATATATATCGGACTTAGTCGGATGGTGACATGTGTCCAAAAAGGGACACGTGTCACAATTCCAATGAGTACAATACCACTAGACATTGGACCAAAACCTCCCACTGTCTTTGGATCCAGATTAAGTTCAGTACTTCTATTGTACTGAACTTAGTCAGATGATAACATGTGTTAAAAAATAGACATGTGTTATAATCCCAACGATTTTACTATCATTAGACACTGGACTTGAACCTCCCCTGTGTTTGGACCCAGATTAGGTTCATAGGGGAGGTTATTACATTTATTTTAGTATATGCTACCAGCACGTGGCATTTGCAAATACACAGCCCCATGTTATTGTGGAGTGCAGAGAAACTGCCCCTTCTTTGCTGACAATTGTTTTCGACGTGTTTTCATTGGGCTTTTAAGAATTGAAAATAGAAAACAGGTAAAAACATGTTTTCATTTTCCTTTGTGTTTTGAGACTTTGAAAACAAAATTTGTTTTCTACTTTTAGGTTAACAAAAAGAGTGTTTTTTTTTTTTTTTTTCCCTATGTTAGAAAATAGAAAAATATTTTTAAAAACAGAAAATTGCTGAACAGAATAATTACCAAAACATACACAGAACTTAAGAATTTAGAAGTGGAATATATAAAGGCAAAGATTCTTTCTCTCCAGTTCACGTTTCTTTCCCTCATAAAAACAAGGAATAGTGACTTTCCCTTTCTTAAAAATTACTCCACCTCCCTGTTAAGCTTTTAATATCATACTATCTTTATAACTTGCGTCCTCTCACCGCTTAATTTAAAGAGAAATGATATATCCGTAACAGTTAGTTTACATGCTTCTCTCTCTCTCTCTCTCTCTCGTTTTCAATTTCCTTACCCTCTTTCCTTTTCTGGCTTTCTTCCTTTTTCTTTTCTAGTGTTGGGCTTAGGAAATCATGCATTCGGCATTGGGTTAGTCCGTTGGTTTGAGCCTTGTGGGCCAGGACAATTGGGGCACTTGGATTTAAACATAAAATCTAAATGGGCCATTGTCCTGTACTTCAAGAGTGTTGCTACTTGCTACAAATTGCGACATTGGGATGTTTTGGATCTTGTATGGAATACCCGGTAGGCCCTTAATTCTTTACATAACAAAACCCAGTTAGTAACTATCATTAGGTTGATGTTTAGGTACTCTCATTGTAAAATTACATGGTGTTCCTTAGGATAGATTCAATTACCATGATTCTGAGAGAACCCGGTAGGCCTTTATTCTTTACATAACAAAACCCCAATTAGTAATTGTCTTTAGATTAATGATTGGGTATTCTCAAAGTACAATGATATGGTGTTCCCTAAGATGAATCACCGTAAATTTGAGAGAATGGAGCATAACATTATCGGATTGAGAACTTCTAGAGTTCCTAGGGTATTCTACCATGTAGAGTTCTTTTAATCTTAACATTTCATTTATAATAAAAGGTCTAGATTTTGCTATATCATTAATCTACTAACAAATCTACAAAAATAATGATTTTAAAAAATACCTGCTCATAAATGATAGGTATTACCTTAAATGCCAATAGTGGCTATGACATTGCAGCATTAAATGCAAAAGAAAAAAAAGCTTATTTAGAAAATTGATTATCATATATTCTATTCTTTTACCACTTTACTTAAATATTATTTCTTTATTTTTTTAATTACTCTTTTATTTATTTTTTCTTTATTATTCGTATGGAAAAAGAAATTTTGAATGAAAGAGATTCAATTGAGAGAGACATGAGAAGGAGAAACTCTCTCATTTTCTCGAATCATTTGGTACCCAGCCAGGTTTTAAAGCATAATGTGATATCCCATGCAACGGATGGTGTCCAGCACCTTTTCCTTTTGTTACCATCAACACTGATGGTAGCTCCAGTGGTAATCCAGGACCAGCGGAGGCCGGTGGCTTGACTTTGAAATTAACAACCAAAATGATTTGTGGAACAAATTGAAAAATGAAGAGGGGAAGGAGAAGATGACTTCATGTTTTCTTAGAGACCTAATTTAGGTAAAAGTGGTAAGGTAATAATTATCATTTATAAGTAGTTATTTTTTAAACCATTATTTTAGGGGATTCGTTAGTGGATTAATGATATGGAAAAATCTGGACCTTTTATTATAAATGAATGGTTAAGATTAATAGAACTCTATATGGTAGAGTACCCTAGGAACTCTAGAGGATCTCAATCCAACATTATCATATTCCAAGAGTAACTAATGATTATTAATTTTATATAAATATAAATTTTAAGTGATGAGTGATTTAAATATTTAAGTCTTGTTAAAAATGCCACGAAATATCATTTGACCCAAAAGGTCATTAGCAAATTTAGTTCTAAAAGTTCATCTGATTTTTCAATTTGGTCTATAAAGAGTTTTTCTGGGACAACAAGGTATTAACTGCTGCGCTTCAATCCACAACAATATTTCTCTATTCTTGGGCACACCCTTGATGAGATAAGAGCCCAATGTGTGTTTTATTCAAGAGGAAGTCTAGGTATACAATTTTGTACCAGACTATTGTCACAAGGCTAACAACTCTGAAGTAATCAACTATGAATGGTAAAGAAAAAGTAGTAGATTCATTTGAAAATTGTTGGAAAATTTAGACCCCGGTTGATAGAAGTAACAAGTTTTAAGCCCAAGTTATTGATTAGATTTATTATGAATAAACTTGTTAAAACAAACAAACATCAATATCATGTCAAATATAAGTGCAACGAAAAAGTAAATAAGACAAGATATGATGACCCAGAAAAACCAATGAAACCAACCAGTTCCATAGTAAAAAACCTGGGGGGAAATCTTCCCGAAAAGCAATTCACTATAGTAAAGAGAAGTTTCAGATCTAGTAAAAAATCTTTGTCCCTAGACTCTACAATCCCCATAGATGAACTCACAGCAGAAACCTTCTACCGCTTCAGAATTTCTGAACTCTTCAATATATGAACGCCACCTTTTGATGCACGGATCCCAGTACGTGGCTCACTCCTTTGCACGAATCCCAATATGTGACTCACTCACCAACTTGAGGAAGTAGAATGTTAGCTGTAAAGTTATTCACTTCATCAACAATGAAGATCAAGAAGATGCTTGGTTACAAAACCCTACGGTGCACATTACACAGCAACTTCTTCACAAGAAAGATGAACTAGGGCATGAACTTTGTCTTGGATCACAAATTGCTTGAACAATGATTTCTCAATGCTTGTGCAACTTGTGTACTCATTGACGGCCTTTAAAATAATCCTTTTATATGTCTAGGGTTAGAAGAAAAGAAGTCCCAAAGACACAAGTACGGATTGGAATCAAAACAGAACTTAGAATATATTTTCCTTAAATCTCGACAGCAAGAGGTGTCGAGGAGCTGTCGAGGAGCTGTTGAGTCTCGGGACTAAAACAGCTTCTTAAAACTCGATATATGCAGGTGTTGAATCTAGGTGTCGAGTTTTAATAACTTGCATTTTCCAGCTTGTTTCTTGGACAGACTTGATGATTTTAACACCTGATTTTGAAACACAGTTTCTTGAAGTGTTAAACACATCCTAAATCTACCCAATTATAAGTAAAGTGCGTTTTGTTAAAGGATAAGTCAATTACATAAAATAATGATATATGTTCAAAACAACTTGAACCACATATGTCCTAACAATCTCCCCCTTTGGCAATCCATGACAAAATCACAACAAATAAATGAAGATATGAGAGAAGTCATAAATCACTCGACTCATATTCACTTTTTAAATTCAATAAAATCTATTCTAACACAAACTCTTGAAAAACATTGCAAGAAGAGATTTTATGGCAAGTAGACTTTGACAACCTGTATTTCTGAAACACTTTTAAACAAAACACATCAAGACATCTTTATGTGAAGCAGAATAATAGATTGCATACAAGTAAAGAAACATGTGTATAAAGATAGAAAAGAAACAACACATGAAAATGTAAGTGAAAGAAACATACATCATCATATATATATATATATATATATATCAATGATAACACTATGTATGTAAAAGTAGTCACAAAACCTAGGTACATGAACAAGGAGGTAAACACTCCCCCTAACAAGATGAAACACAACTCCCCCTTACAAGGGCATGTATTTCTCCCCCTAACTTGTAGAATCTTAAAAAAAGAAACTACAAATTCTCCAATTTCTCTCCCTTTTTGTCACGATTGATAGAGGGTATAGGAAACTATAAAGCTTTACTCGAGAAACATAAAGATGATCAAGGATGATCAATGGGGTACAAAGAATCCATAAAAATACATGAATGTAATGAAACAAGATGCTATGGATGACAAGATAAAAGAAAGATGCAAAATATGTGAAAAATGAAATGCATGCAAGGATATCTCGATCGATCGGGAGGTGTCGAGAAGCTATCGAGCCAATCTCGATGGATCGAGAAGGTGTTGAAGATCTATCGAGCAGACAGAAGGTATCTCGATCGATCCACCTAACTATCGAGAGATGTCGAGATTGCGATAAAAAATCAACTAAAGATCTCGACAGATAGCCAAGTATCGAGAGCTGTCGAGATGCTTTAAAAACTTTTCATGGAGGGAAAAACACAGATATAAATGTCATCAAGCATGTAACTCAACCAAAGATCCAAACAATATATTTACCTCTCAAAAACATCTCTTAACAAGAAAAATGTCATGCATTTTGATCCAAAACACACACACACACACACACACACACACACACACACACACACACACACACACACACACACACACACACACACACACACACACACACTAAACAAGTCTAACCAATTTTTATTTAAAAAAATAAGTTAAGACAGTTTAGTGAGCATACATCAATGCCTGTAAATCTTGTGATGGCCAAATCATATTATACCTAAACATGTATCAAGAGTAGCAAAGAATATTGCATGTTGTGTGTGAAAAACATCTCAAGATTACACAAGTGTCTTAAAATTATGACAATTTGAGATATGAGAACATCTCTTTAACTCACACACAATCATAACTGTTTGATGGGGACTATCACCTTCGAGGTACATCCTATAACTCCCACATCTCCTAGAGTACACGCTTGCAATCATATTTTAAAACATTTTATTTTTTTTGCTTTTATTTCTTTGCATATTTTCTTATATTGAGCAAACCATGCATGGGTATATAAAAGAGAGAAAAGAAATACCCAATTATGTTAAGTTTTTTGACATTGCACTTTTGCTATGCCGAAGCATACAGATGTCATTATCATGATTGGCAGGTAACAGTGGTGAGATGGTTATTTATGCATTTTTCTTAAGATTTTCTAGTCCTATCCTTCAAAAAGAGTGATACGAGTGTTAAGTACAAAAAATCACTTAACCTTACTCATCACAAACAACGAGCCACAAAGTTCACTTGCTTAGTTGTGCACAGAGATGCTCATCTAAGCTACAAGAGATACAAAGTTTAAAAAACTTTGTTTCATTGGCCATTTTAAAGTTCACAAGAAACGATGTATACAAAATACTGTTTTTGTATTTTTCTAATTTTTTCCTTTTTTTTTATTATTTTGAAAAAAAAAAATAATAACCAAACAACCAAACAAAAATAGACAAACAACATGAAAACATGACAGAAAGATGCATATGCATGAGAGTATGATAGAAAGGTACAAATACATTAAAGTATGATTTCAAAAGCAAATAAAAAATCAAGCAAAGAGAGTCCTATTTTAGATAGAAAGAATTAAAGCAGAGGACAAACAGAAAAGACAATTAAGTCTTAGGTTCCTTTTTCACCCACACAGCACGAGTCTTTGGCCTTGAAGATGAAAAAACACGTGTCCTAGTATGACTACTAAAGAACATGGAAGAATTAAAATTCTCCCGAAATTGAGTTAAAAAGTTCAAGGCTTTTAATAACTCTTCAAACAAAGGTGTAGGTCATTGAGAGGAAACTTGTGACCAGTTGGACAATTGCTTATGAGGATACAACTTAAAGCAATTAGGACGAATGTGTTCAGAAACACCACAATGGTGACAAACATGAGCAATTTTAGAGCTACTCGGCTTCCTAGAAGGAGGTCTAACCTTAGAGGTTGACAGAGTCCTCAACTTAGGACAATTTGGCCTAATATGACCAACAATGTGACAATGATGACAAGTGGGGACAAAAACAGATTTTTCTTTCATCCTAGGAGGAGTTTTAGACATAGGTTTAGAAATTTCAGCGTTAACATCAAATTGTTTACCTTTGTCTATCTTAGCAATATTAGTCTTAAACTCTTGATCATTCCTTTTAAATGGAGGAATATAAAAATTTTTTTCTTTTGAGTTAGGCTTAACAACAAGTTTGACACTAGTTAAATTTTCAACTTCAGTTTTAAATTCAACTAGTTGCTCTTCTAAACTCTTAATTTTGTCCACCTGAGATGAAATTTGATTTTTAAAATTTTCATTCAAATTTTTTGCTTCATCCAATTTTGCAATCAAATTATCTCTTTCAAGTTTGACCTTTTTAAAATTAGTTTTTAATTTTGTAGAACACTTAAGAGATTTCATACAAATATTATAAAACTTGCAATAGGCATCTTGAAAATCATCATCATCATTCAACACAAGATCATGCAAATCAAAAAGATCATGCAAATCAAAACAATCAAGAGCTTACATGACAACGGGGGTCGAGGATCACACTCAGGAAATTAATCCAATCAAAGTGTACCTGCTCTGATACCACTTCTTGAAAAATTTAGACCCCGGTTGATAGAATTAACAAGTTTTAAACCCAAGCTATTGATTAGATTTAGTATGAATAAACTTGTTAAAACAAACAAACATCAATATCATGTCAAATATAAGTACAGCGGAAAAGTAAATAAGACAAGATATGATGACCTATAAAAACCAATGAAACCAACCAGTTTCACAGTAAAAAACCTGGGGGGAAATCTTTCCGAAAAGCAATTCACTATAGTAAAGAGAAGTTTCAGATCTAGTACAAAACTTTTGTTCCTAGATTCTACAATCTCCGTAGATGAACTCACAGCAAAAACCTTCTACCGCTTCAGAATCTCTGAACTCTTCAATATATGAACGCCACCTTTTGATGCACAGATCCCAGTACGTGACTCACTCCTTTGCACGAATCCCAATACGTGACTCACTCACCAACTTGAGGAAGAAGAATGTTGGCTGCAAAGTTCTTCACTTCATCAACAATGAAGATTAAGAAGATGCTTGGTTATAAAACCCTACGGTACACATTACACAGCAACTTCTTCACAAGAAAGATGAACTAGGGCATGAACTTTGTCTTGGATCACAAATTGTTTGAATAAGGATTTCTCAATGCTTGTGCAACTTGTGTACTCATTGACGACCCTTAAAATAATCATTTTATATGTCTAGGGTTAGAAGAAAAGAAGTTCCAAAAACACAAGTACGGATTGGAATCAAAACAAAACTTAAAATCTGTTTTCCTTAAATCTCGATAGCTAGAGGTGTCGAGGAACTGTCGAGCAACTTAAACTTGATGACTTCAACACCTGATCTCGAAACACAGTTTCTTGAAGCGTTAAATACATCCTAAATCTACCAAATTACAAGTAAAGTGCGTTTTATTAAAGAATAAGCTAATTACATAAAATAATGACATATGTTTAAAACAACTTGAACCACATATGTCTTAACAAAAATGATTGTCTATTATTACAATCAACCATTTTAGCAAATTGTGGCAAAAAATTATAGTTTTAGAACATCAACTTGTGCAATTCTTTTTTTTTAAACGTCAATTTTTCGTCACAACTTACTGAAGTTGTCAACTATGAGTAGTGAACAATTATTTTCAAACGGATCCAATGTTTTTTCTCCATTATTCACAATCAACCACTTCAAAATTGTTACAATTATAGTTGTGCTACAAAGTTTTATCCCTGAAATTTCTCTCCAATAAAATACACAGTGGGCTGTATCTCATCAACAATATGAATCCAAGATTAGAGAAATCTTGCTGTGGAGTGTGGACTGAAGTGCAGTAGTTAAACCTTGCTGTACCCCTCAAAAACGTTTCATCAAACAAATTAAGTAGTAGAAGAAGAAAGAAATGACATATTTAGAAGGCATTTAATTCAATAATATGTCAATTATCAATCATTCTATCCCCGAGTTGCGGTCTTGTAGTCAACTTGGCGTATCAACAATAATAGAAGCTATAGACAATACAGAATTATAAATTTAAAAAACTGAAAACTTGTTTAGTTGATGAAGAATATAATCAATGTGTTCTTATTATTAAACCATTGTATGCATACCATTCGCTTTCATTACATCCTCATCAAATTTTCTTTCCATTTAAATATGATTAATTAATTGAGTAAATACTAATTAGGTGAAATCATCAGTTCATCACAGAATTTTTTTTTTCTTTTTTTTCCAAATACACCACACCAACCATTTGAATGAGACCAATTCGAGTGTTCTTACTTTTTCTTTCTTTCTTCTTTTTTTTTTTTTTTTTTTTTTTTTTTTTTTTGTTGTAGATATGGATAGAATTTAGTAATTGGGAAAAAATCTAGTGGTGTCTAAGAAAATAACAAACGCAACCTATAGAATAAAATGAATGATTAATTCAGGCATAATATATTTTTTTCTTGAATAATTCCAATATGAAGTACTTACCAAATTTTGTTTTCTTATTTATGAAGACAGACAATGACATCAAGCAAAAAAATAAGAATTTGCCAATGGACTTATTCTCTCCTATATCTCCCTTATAACCCACCTCCCCCATCTTCTTCTCAAAAAATAATGAAAATAAAAATTACAAAAAAATATTCAATAAATTTAATTCTTCCGAAAAATCAGGCAATTAAAAGGATGACATCCGGTACATAGAAAACCACAACCACAGCTTTCTCACGTTTAAAAAAAAAAAAAATTAAGCACAACTGGTTCCTTGAATAAGACCTTAAACCAGCATTTCCAAGATGTAGTTTAATGAATTGACAACAGGATATCCAATTGCAAAAAAACAATCGCACAGTAAAAGTTAGTAAGATTATTAATTTTTTCTTTAGCCCAGCAAATAATCACAAAGGGTGCAACAACCATATGTAACAAAAGGAAGCTTCAAACATGAGATGTTTCAAGTAATCTGTCGCTAATCTGTTACAAATTCCATTACTTACCAGTCAAAATCAAATAATAGATCTGAACAACCCTTAAACTTTTCTAAATAAATTCTCCTACTAATAAGGACTCCTTAGTCAAAGTCGATCATCAAAATTTCATGTGTAACCATAATTATTTTTGGTAAATTACATTTTTCTATCATAAACTGGCTATAATGTTATATGTAATGTTCCATAACTAGGATGGGCATGAACCCGTGAAACTCGATCCGACTATTCCACCCGGCCTAACCTATTGAATTCATGGTCAATTTTAATAATATCTAATTGTGACCTAAAAGTTTTAAATGGAAAAAATCCCTCTCGAGTCTGACCCATGTGTAATGTTCACTCCCAATTTGTGCAATCTAGATATTTAATTGATGCAATGTGCCAATGTCTCTCACTTCTGGACATTGGGCCATGGCACCCCTAGCCCTAACATCCACAAATTTTATTTTATTTTTATCATGTATATTTATATAAATGTTTAAACCGTGACCTCTTAAATTTTTTCTCCCAGTAATTCAATTGGCTCAATGAGGTCACACAAAATATATATATATATATATATATATATATATATATAAAATTACAACTTATATATTTTAGTAAACAAAAAAATGTTTTCCTAATGAGGAAAAAAATTAAGGCAAACCAAGGGGCCTTCAGGTAAGGTTATTTTTCAATTTTATTTTTGAAGTAGTTCTTTCTTCTTGGATATGCGTATGTGTGTTTTCTTTTATTTTATCAATACATTTCATTTTTACCTTCAAAATTTTGATAGATATGGTATTAGATCAGAAGCATACATATGTTTTATACTCACCATCATTTATTTCTAAATTGCGCTAATGATTGTCAAGTAATAGAAGATCAACAATCTAGCAACTTGTTTATAGAGTTGTGTTTATTCTTCTAGATTCTATAGCAACTATGGAATGATAATTTTCATCTATGAATATTATCTAAATTAGGTTTGCAACAAAAACAAAGATGATTCTTTCATTTTGTACATTAACAGAGAATTACTATGAAATTTATCACATAATCAATCATAAATGTTTTTTAGGATTTAAAATGACATCGAGTTTTAATTTTTTTTTAGATGGTTAATTTGAAATATATGAAGAAACAATTAGTTTTTTTTTTTTTTTTGTTATTTATAGGAAACAAATATTTTGTTGGCAAGATACTAGTATTATTTTTCTTATATAAATTTAGTCATAACTTTTATATTTGTTCCTGATCTCCATAATTTTGTTGGTTCATATTTTTGGCACTCCAAAGAATAAATTCTGATTTCATCCCTATATTTAATGCTAAAATATAAAAAATTTAATAAGAAATAAACAAAAGATTAGAGAGAAAAAAAAACATAGAGGATTAATGTGATTTTGCCTTTTAATTTTACACGTTAATTCTTAAGTATAAACTAGCTACTACATAATTTACATATTTTATTATTTGTATGTTAAAAGAAACACATTGAAAGTATATACTAGAAATGGAATAGGGTATATATGATAACTTTAAATCCACTATAGTACATGGCATTACAACCCACAATAACACACTGTATTATATATAACCATAACTTTTAACTATTTAAAATAATCTTAGACAAACTTATTTAGTTAAAATGAAATTAATAATTTGAATATTATTGATAAATTATAAATAAAACAAATCTTGAACATGGATTATTATTATTATTATTATTATTATTATTATGGATTGGAATCTTGAACATTGAAAAACATTTGTTTTGGATGAAAATAAATATTTTTTTAGTCTTCTAAATTTAACTCTATGTAGTTGGTATTCAGAAGGAATTTAATAAATAAATAAATAACTTTAATTCAAATGTCACATTATTAGTCGTTCTTGCGAAAACTGAAATTTCTCATCTAAAAAGTGGGAACTATAATTCCTTCTGTAAAGACTAAAAGTATTTATGTATTAAACAGACAACAGTGTTTCGGCAAATATACGTAGGAGGCTAGGACGCTTATATGGAGGCAAGTATAAGATAGTATAGTGTAGTATAAGATAGTGTAATAAGGATAATACACTACTATTGAACACCTTTAATTAGTTTACACAATTTGAGATATTCACAATTTCACGTAAACTGTAATTAAAATTAAGATAGGATAGTGTACTCCAGAATTTTGTTAAACCAATAACTAAATTACCTGTAATTAAGAATTAACATTTCTTAATTAGTTGAATTTTTACCTAACCGCAATACATACCATAATAGAATTAATTTTTTTTTGTTTTTTTCTAGTTTTTTGTATAGGTGGGGATTAAATCTTAGACTTTTTATACAACTATCAGAGACTTTACCAGTTGAACTAATTAAAACCTACCAAAAAAAAACTTTATACAATAGAAGAACATTGCATGAAACTTCATAAACGTACAATTCATTCTAAACATGAACCGAACATTTGACTTGATGGCATTCTACATTTTTATTTAGGGTTTAAATCTGATTACAAGTTGTGTACGTATATGCCCTCAATTTTTCACATGATCACTCAAAAAAGATATCATAAAATAAGGAAAAAAAAAAAAAAACGTTTAATATAGCTGAACATCGACGTCTAGTATTTTGAGTGAATTCTTGTATATCTTTCGTATACAAAACAAAAATTCCACAAGCTAATTAAGGTGATTAAGTTGAATCGATAACCCAATGTTGACCATCGATTTTAATTTTGAAGCCATGAATTCGAGCAAACAGAGTGACAGCCCTCCTAACACCTCGATCATCAGCTGCAGTAAAATAATCGTGCCCAAAAATCACTCCACCGGGTCTTAAAAGCCGGTACGCCCGATTGATATCGGACCAGGCCGAAAAAAAATCATGACCCGCATCCACCTCGATCAAGTCAGCGTACACGCCCCACTCGCAAAACAAGTCGAGGGCCGACCCGGTCGAAAACGGTACGGGCAAAACCGAGTCCGTGGCGTTTACGGATACCAAGTTCTGCATGAACTGGTACATGAGCAAAACGTCGCCGTTCACCATCTTAATGTCTTTGAACAGGTCCCGAAACCCGGGCCAGCCGCGAAAATCGTCGACGCAGAGGATCTGGGTTTGGAGGCCGTGTTGGCGGGTCAGCCCGGCCATGTGAACCGCCGACGCGCCTAGGAAAGTGCCGACTTCGATGATGGTTTTGGGCTTCACTCTCTGAATGAGGTGCTCGAAAACGGCGCCGTTTGAGCCCCACCCTTTGAGCCTCTGGGGACGGAGGAGGGAGCTGACGTGGACCGGCGGGAAGTTATCGAAGGGTGACGTGGCGTTGTAGACGCGGTCGAGGATAGTTTGCCGGACGAGTTCGGAGGGGAGCGGGTTGGAACAGTGAGTGCTGACTCGGAAGTGGTCGAGTTGCGAAGGCAAGTTCGCGAGGTCTTGGATTGTAGGCGCGGTCGGAGTTGGAGTCGAGGTTGTCGGGGGGAGTGACGTGGCATTCTTATAATAAGGCGAGGAATTGGAGGATGATAGGTAACCCATGGTGTACGATAGCAAGAGGAGGAGAAAGTAGGCGATGGGTTTTGCGAGTTTTAAGGCTACGAGTACAAGTCTCTTTTGTCGGTGCTGTACAAGTACTTGCTGATCTTCTTTCTGTTTCATTTTGTATCTTCGAAAAAGCTTTGGCTCTGAAAAAAAACAGACAAGACTATGAGTTTTAAGAGAAGAAGAAGAGGATGGTCTAGAGAGAGAGAGAGAGAGAGAGTTTAGTTTGTAAGAGTCTCTGGCTTGTAGAGGATGAAGGAGGAGGGTGTGGACCGTGTGGTTGAGTGGGTTGCGTGGTTAATACTCGGTTGGGGAAATGAAAACGACTGGAAAAATATTAGTCATGAGGATAGGAATCATAGAATTGAATATTGAAGCACCTTCAACCAAATATATATATATATATATATATATATATATATTGAAGCTCTCATTTTATTTAATGCGGAAATTATAAATTGGACTAGGTCATTAAGAAATTTCTTTGAGAATTTCTATTGTTTTTTGCCACTCAAAGGATGCCGTAAGGAGAGGTTCAAATTTTTAATTACTTTCTTTATTTGGATGTGTATGTTTTTTGAGGGTGGAGTTTGAATATTTTGATAGTTGAAAAATATGTACTAGTTAAAGGTTGCACGGTTTTACCATAATCTTATCATATATATATATATATATATAGATATTATTTGAAAAACAATTACAAAATAAATTATTATTATTATAAAGAATTGAATAATGACTTTTTAATTGCTAGGCCACATGGTCCATGCATGTATCATGAATTGAGCTACTGCTTCATATGTATCAAAGTCTGTATCTTTGTTTAAAATTTTTACCGATGGTAAAGCAAAATCAAAACATGTGCACGGGGCAATCTTCTTTTTAGAAATTTAATAGTGTACAAACTACATAGAGCAAGCAATATTAATTTTAAACTTATAAGCCAAAGTTGGGCTTATAAGCTGAAGTTGCGCAAAGTGTCTACTCTAACAAATTAGTAAATTAATGTTATATTATTTGTTAGGATATATTTCATCAAATTTAGGGGCAATATTTAACAACTATTTAATTTAGGTAAAAATTTATCATTTAAATTTAAAAAAATTTAAATTCTATTCAAACTAAAAGTCTATTACAAAAAATTTTAAACTTAAATGAGATTAAATTTTGTAAAGACGTGGTGTAAAACTCTTGTATTACCTCTCCAATCTCAACATGCCACATCATTTTATTACATATTTAAGAATAAGCACAACCACACCCAATCAATTCTAATATCTATATATAAATCCAACTAAATTAGGATTTATTGACATGTTATTAGGTGTGGTAGGATGTATTGAATTTTAAGTAAAATAATAATATGATAATCTTTTATTAAATGGTGTAAAACATGATTTTTACACCCCATCCTTACCAAATTCAAACTCAACTTAAATATCTCAAACAAAAACTTATGTTTTCTTTCTCAAAAAAAAAAAAAAAAAAAAAAAAAAAAAAACCTCATGTTTTGACTTCTACTTCAATTAAAAGTTTATTATCAAAATTTTAAGAAAAGCTAATTAGTAAATTAGTTTTATACATTTATGGTCCGTTTAGATTGAGGAAGAGTGAGTGGGAGGGAGAGGAGGAGTAGAATAGAGTAGAGTAAATTTAGTACAAAATTAGCTTATTTTTAGCCTACTCTACTCTACTCCCCTTCACTCTCCCTCCATCCAAACAGGCCATTAAACTTCAACAAATTTAAATTATATTCAAACTAAAAGTCTAAATTATCAAAATTTTCTAAAATTAAATATTTCAACAAATTAAATTCTATTCAAATTAAAGTTCTACTATAAAAAATTCTAAACTTAAATCTCAGACAATATCCTACATTTTTTTCTTAAAAAAAAAAATAACTTTTTGACTTCTACTCTAACTAAAAGTCTATTATTAACATTTTAAGAACAACTAATTAGTAAATTAATTATATATTATTCGTTTGAGAGATGCTATATTCACAATATTTTTACAAAAAATCATAGGTGGTTAATTGTAATTGGTTCAAATTTGAACCTAACACTAAGATTACTTTTTTGCCCCAATAATAACAACCAGTAACAACCTGCCACTTAAGATTTGTTATAAAAATATTGTGGACATATCATTTCTCCATTTGTTATGATATATTTCCGCAAATTAAGAGACAACATTTAACAACTATTTGATTTAAATAAAACTAAAAATCTATCATCAAAATTTTCTAAACATAAATCCCACACAGCTCATTTTTTTACCCTTAAGTTGCATCTTATTAAATTAATATTTTACTAGGATATTAATATATAAGACTCTTGACTAAGGGATAAGATGTAACAATAATTTAATTTTGATAAAACTTTATCAATTGAGATTTAAAAATTTAAATTTTACTCCAACTAATAGTCTATAATTTATGCCCGTGCGATGCACGGCATAATTAAAATTCATATGTAAATAATTATTTTATTAATTTACTAAAAATAAATAATAAAAATAAATGAATACTTTACTTTTAAGTTATATAATGAATGCATGTTGTGCGAGACTAAGGTGTCATAAAATGCATATATATATATATATATAATTGAATGGAAGATGGTAGAGGTACCTAAATATATATATATATATATATATATATATATATAATGATTTTCAATAATACATTGAAATTTAAGGCTCTATTAGTCACATATATTTAAGTGGAAAACCCTTGAATTTAATATATTAAGCTCTCATTTAATTTAATGTTGACATTATAAATTGGACTAGGTCATTAAGACATTTCCTGGTGAATTTCTATTGTTTTTTGCCACTCAAAGGATGCCGTAAGGAAAGCTTTAAATTTTTAATTACTTTATGTATTTGGATGTGTGCGTTTTTTGAGGGTGGAATTTTGAATATTTTGATAGTTGTACAATATATACTAGTTAAAGGTTATATGGTTTTATCATAATCTTATAATATACACACACACACACACACATATATATATATATGTATATATTATTTGAGAAAAAAGAATAAAATAAATTATTATTATTATTATAAAGAAATGAATAATGAGTTTTTAATTGCTAGGCCACATGGTCCATGCATGTATCATGAATTGAGCTACTACTTCATATGTATCAAGGTCTATATCTTTGTTTGGAATTTCTACCAATGGTGAAGTGAAATCAAAATATGTGCACGGGGCAATCTTCTTTTTAGAAATTTAATAGTGTACAAAACTACATAGAACAAACAATATTAATTTTAAACTAATAAGCCAAAGTTGCACCAAGTGTGTACTCTAATAAATTAGTAAATTAAAGACATGTTTGGTAGACTGTAATAGTTTCTGTAATGTAATAATTATTCTTATAGTTTAGTTATTCTTAGGTTTGGTTATGTTTTTATTACAAGGATTAGTCATTCCTTATGAATTGCTATTCTTAAAAATGAGGAATAACTATTCCTTTTAAATTGTATTAGCTATTTCTTAGTAAGTGCAATAATTTCAAAACTTAATTTATTTCCAAATAAACAAACTTTTTATATACATCTAAGAATTATAAAAATAAAATCATAAAAAATAATACTTCTCTCTCTTAAATTTAAAAATAACAAATTTTAAAGAGATATAATTGTATGAGTAAGATATTTCCTAAAATAAATATTAAGTTTCATTCTAATATTATAACTCACTACCAAACTAATGAATATGTTTAGTTATTACATTACAACACACTTTATTATTAGTAATAAAGATTACAATTTCTGTCGTAATCCTCATTCAGTGTACCAAACGTACCCTAAGTTTATATTCTTTGTTAGGATATATTTCCCCAAATTTAGGGGTAATATTTAACAACTATTTAATTTAGGTGAAAATTTATCATTTAAATTTCAAAAAATTTAAATTCTATTCAAACTAAAAGTTTATTATAAAAAATTCTAAACTTAAATATCCCAAACAACAACTTATTTTTCTTTCTCAAAAAAAAAAAAAAAAAAAAAAAAAAAAACTCATGTTTTGACTTCTACTTCAACTAAAAGTTTATTATCAAAATTTTAAGAAAAACTAATTAGTAAATGTGTTTTATACATTTAAACTTCAACAATTTTAAATTATATTCAAACTAAAAGTCTAAATTATCAAAATTTTCTAAAATTAAATATTTCAACAAATTGAATTCTATTCAAACTAAAATTCTATTATAAAATATTCTAAACTTAAATTTTAGACAATAACCTACATTTTCTTTCTATTTTTTTTTTTTGGGGACTTCTACTCTAACTAAAAGTCTATTATTAACATTTTAAGAACAACTAATTAGTAAATTAAATATATTATTCGTTTGAGAGAAGCTACATTCACAACATTTTTACAACAAATCATAGGTGGTTAGTTGTTATTAGTTCAAATTTGAATTTAACACTAAGATTACTTTTTTACCCCAATAATAACAACTAGTAACAACCTGGCACTTAAGATTTGTTGTAATAATGTTGTGAAAATATTGTGGACATATCATTTCTCTATTTGTTATGATATATTTTTGCAAATTAAGGGACAACATTTAACAACTACTTGATTTAAATAAAACTAAAAATTTATCATCAAAATTTTCAAAACATAAATCCCACACAGCTCATTTTTTTCCCTCAAGTTGCACCTTATTAAATTAATATTTTATTAGGATATTAATATATAAGACTCTTGACTAAGGGATAAGATGTAATAATAATTTAATTTTGATAAAACTTTATCAACTAAGTTTTAAAAATTCAAATTTTACTCCGACCAATAGTCGATAATTTATACACATGTGATGCACGGCTAAATTAAAATTCATATGTAAATAATAATTTTATTAATTTACTAAAAATAAATAATAAAAATAAATGAATATTTTACTTTTAAGTTACATAATGAATGCATGTTATGTGAGACTAAGGTATTATAAATATATATATAATTGAATGGAAGATGGTAGAAGTACCTAAAAATATATATATATATATATATATATATATATAATGATTTTCAATAATACATTGAAATTTAAAGCTCTATTAGTCACATATATTTAAGTGGAAAACGCTTGAATGTAATATATTAAGCTCTCATTTAATCTAATGTTGACATTATAAATTGGACTAGGTCATTAAGACATTTCCTTGTGAATTTCTATTGTTTTTTGCCACTCAAAGGATGTCATAAGGAAAATTTTAAATTTCTAATTACTTTCTGTATTTGGATGTGTGCACTTTTTGAAGGTGGAATTTTGAATATTTTGATAGTTGTACAATATATAATAGTCAAAGGTTATATGGTTTTATCTAGGGGTGGCAATTCGTGTTCGCGGGTCGGGTTCGTGTCGTGTCAACTCATACGTATCCGACTATATGAGTCAACACTAACCTGACATGTTTATTAAACGGGTCAAGATTCCTCAACCCTAACACGACCCATTTATTAAACAGGTCAATCGTGTCAATCTGTTTATTTGATTTTATCAAAATGAAAAAAAACATTTATGGAAAAAAAAAAGCAAATAAATATTTTAAATATAAAATTTAAAACTAATGAGTAATTGTATCACAAATAATCATTCAAAATTAAAACATATCTCAATATCATAAATAATCAATCACAATATGTCAAAGAAAATAAACTACAACAACTAATAAGTTTATATACCTATAGTTTAAATGGTATATTGGTAAAATTTCATTTAATTAAACGGGTCAAATAGGTCAGACGAGTTCCATAGTTTAAACCCTAACCCAACCCGTTTATCAAACGGGTTCATCGTGTCAACCCAAATATGATACGAACCCATTAAGCCTCAACCCATAACCTGTTAATTTCGTGTCGTGTCGTGTCGGGTTCACGGGTCGTGTCCAATTTTCCCACCCCTAGTTTTATCATAATCTTATAATATATATATATATATATATATATATATATATATATATATACTCACACACACACACACACACACACACACACACACACACATATATATATATATTATTTGAGAAAAAAGAACAAAATTAATCTTATAATACACACACACACACACACACACACACACATATATATATATATATATATTATTTGAGGAAAAAAAATAAATTATTATTATTATTATTATTATTATAAAGAAATAAATAATGAGATTTTAATTGCTAGGCCACTTGGTCCATGCATGTATATGTCATGAATTGAGCCACTGCTTCATATGTATCAAGGTCTTTATCTTTGTTTGGAATTTCAATTGATGGTGAAGCGAAATCAAAATATGTGCACGGGGCAATCTTCTTTTTAGAATGAGAACCGGAGTTGCACATAGAAAATGATTTAAGAGCATTAAACACTTTCTTTAACAGCATGCTATTTTCACTCAATTCTGGTTTACCCTTTTTAGCACAACTTCCAAGAAACTGAAGTTTCTCTTTTCTTTTAATTCTTTTAAGAGCATGAAACTTAGAGTAATGAGGTCTTAGATGACCAAAAGCACCACAATGGTGACAAATAATGTGTTTAGGTCCACTAGGCTTTTTGGGAAGGGATTTAGCAACTTGGTTTTGTTCTCTCTTCAACTTATGACATTAAGGTTTTATATGATCAATCACACTACAATGGTAGCAAGTAGGAACAAATTTATCCACTCAAAACCTTAGGATGAGACCTAAACGAATGCTTAGGCTTAAGAGCCTATCTCTCCACTTTTTGATTTCTTTTGTGTAGAAGAATGTATACCGATTTGTCTTTAGAGCTAGAACTCACGCTAAGCACAAAATCGGTCACCACAATATGATTGCAACAAAGAATTTCTTCATTTTTAGTAATAGATTCAGCAATTAAACATTTGGCATACATCTTAAGAGATTCATTTTTTACATTTAAGATCATCAATTAGTTTGTTAGACAAAATAAGTTTAGCATCCAAGTTCATATTCAAACATTTAAACTCTTTTAGTTTTTCAAGAGAATGTTCAACAAGTTTTTAATACTTTTCAACCAATTTGTTGGATTCATTGAACTTAGCAATCAAAACAAATAAACTTGCTCAAATTCTCATGAAACTTCTTAGCATTTTTCTTCATGAGTTTGACATTTGAAATTTCAAAAATACCCATAGATTCATGTAACATGTCATCACAAGTATGAGGATTAACATTCATAGAGACATTTTCACAAACACATGGTATGTTTTAATCAACAACATCCATAGAAGCATACAAAACACTATCTATGGCAATAAACACAAGGGTCAAGAATCACACTTAAGTAATTAAACCAATACAAGTGTACTCACTCTGATATCAATTGAAAGTTCAAATAGCGTATAAAACATTAATGAACGTTTATACCATCAATTTCAAAATTACCAACACAAGCTTATATACAAAAAATATGTTCTGAATGATGAATATTAGCAAAACCCAAATTGGTAAAACACTCTAAACCATAGTTCATCACAAACACAGCAGCAATTAAAAGATAAAGAGTAAGGAAAGAAAGATGCAAACACAAGGATAATACGGTAATGTGTTATCGAAAAGGAAGCCGAAAAACTTGTTAAAAAACCTCTCCGCCGCCCTCTAAGCAATCAAATGATCCACTAGAGAATAAAATTGGGATGCAGGAATAGAAATAGACCCTCCAAGCCTAATCTACCCAATGCACTTAAGCCCTCCAAGTTTCTTACTCCAATAGGATTACGCCGAATCTTGTTTTCTCTTGCTTATTGGATCCCGCAATAAACCCATATTGAATCTGCCATCCTTGGCATTTTTCAATGATTCCCAAAGCTCCAAAAACACTCTCAATACTTTGAATGGGTGTGGGTAGTATTTGGATACAAATCTTCTCTCAATGGGTATAACAATGGGAGAGAGAATGAAAAGAGACTACAAAGATTTCTCTATAAGAATAAGTAGCTCTCTCTAATAGGGTGGGTGTGTTGTGGAAAACCTATTTAGGGTTTTTTTCTCTAAATAGCCACCACTGCATTTCATGGATATAAGAGTATTTATAGTAGGGTATGTGAGGAATGTGAAAAGTCAGTTTTCATCCAAATAGGGTATTCTGGCGACTTGGCCTCGTGACTGGAACGAGTGGCAAGATAACTTCCAAGCCATATTGTATTTTTTGTCCTGTTGTGCTCCAGCTTTCGTGATCCTTCAACTTCCTGCATGCTCCACATGTATGGCATTTTGGCGACTTGCCAGTCGCAACTCAATCGCAAAATCTAGTCACGAAACTCCTCTTGAATGCACACAACTTGAGTTTCTTCACACTCTCTCACACACAACCCTTAGTAAGATATTAAATAGGGGTGTTTAGATCGAGTTGTTATAGAATTTTAATCTTTTCATGATTTTTTTCCCCATAATACATGACAACTGAATTAGTCACTCTTCAATTTTTAAATTTTTAACAAAGCTTATTCATGTGGAAGGTGAGCAACCAAATAATATTCTTACGAGTTGGAAATTGCTTAAACTTATTAGGGAGTTTTTTTCTTTTCTTTTATTTTGTTGATTGAGATTTCTAATTTCTTCTGTGTATAGCCAATTCTATTAAAATATATCAAGATGTTATTATAGATGTGTAACAATGTAACCCATAAAATATTGTCATTCAATGGGTATTGAAGCCCTTCCTTTCATTGAAAACTTTCCCTCCAAACTAAAGTATCCTTTAGACCTCCACTTTTAAGTTTAAGGGAATAAGATATTATTGTAAATATGTAAGCAATAAAATATATTAAAATGTTACCATAAATGGATAGATTAGGATTTTTGTAGAATATAATGTGCTATTAATGTAATTTTTGTAGATTACGCCTTTGTGTTAGAACCCATTTCCCTCTCCCTTATATATATGTGTGTATGTTTGTCTCTCACAAAAACAAAATGAAGATTTAGCCATTTGAGACTGTCCACTATCCCTCTTTTTACATCTTTTTTTTTTTCTTATATATTTTGAACAAATTTAAAGGCTAGTATTTCGGATTTTTTAGAAAGCCTTTTTAGTTGCCCAAAGACCCATTTAAAAGAGAAATTATACAGTCCTCTGGTAGACCACGTCACTTGTCCACTATTTCACTAAAGGGTCATGCTAACGAATGTCCTTAGGGCATTGGTTAATAATTCATTTTAGGAAAGTTTTTACATCATTTTTATGGGAAATGAAAAAAATTGTCAAAACATTAATTACTTTATTTCATTTTCCCATAAAAACTTCCCTCAAATAGATTGTTAACCAATGCCCTAAGGGCATTTGTTAGCATTTCCCTTCACTAAAAGACTCACACTTGTTTAAAATTGTTGAGACAGTAATCAGTTTCTATTTTTCTAACTCAGCAATTTCAAATAGGTGGGAGTCTTTTAGTAGAAAGGTAGACCACGCCACTTGCCTACCATGAGGACCTTATAATTTCTCCATTTAAAGGCTTGTATTTCTCCCTGGGTTTATGGGGAAGATAAGGAGATGGACTAGATCCTCAATAGCCTATTTACTTTTGTATTCCCTTTCTCTGGTTTGTTTATTGCAAGGACAAAATTTAGTTACAAAATTAGTTGTAGCCTAAGGTTACAACCTTATTCAATATCCTTTTATTGAAGGTGAATTTTAACAAATCCACCATTGGATTACATCTTTTTCTTATAACCTCCATACTTGCAAAATTTCTAGAAAATTAAATATCAATAGCTATATTACCAATAAATTGTTTAAATTGCAAGTTTTTATAGTTTGAAATTATGCATAAAATATAAGTTTATAGATCATATAGTAAATAATATCTGATTGATACAAAATTTGACATGTGTATTAAGAGAATATAGAATATGCAATTCAACGGTTAGATTTTCAAAATATGTAGTAAAAAAATCATGAACTGATCATTAATTTCTATTTGGGAAAATTGCACTTGGCCCACCTGTGGTTTGTCCGAAAAACACTTTGCCTACTTGTGATTTGAAAATTGATAGTTTACCCACCTGAGCTAAGCACTGCTTGTCTCCTGTTACCCACCTATGTTAAAAACGAAGGTAAATTTGTATTTTTTTTACCCTTTCATATCTCTCTTTTCTCAAAACATTAAAAAAAAAAAAAAAACTAAAAAATTCAAGAAAAAAGAAGATCTAGAAGTTAGGCTTTGTAAAAATTAAAGCCTAGCTTTAATTTAGATCAGAAAAGATTGTCCAATATGATCAATTGCTTCATTAAATAACATTATAATAATGTCCACTTTATTATTCTCCATCACCACATATTTGGAAAATGATTTCCCCTCGCAGGAGATCCAAGATGTGAATAAACATTCAATAATGTTTTTTTGTGAATCTATGCCATTAGATGAAAGGGGCAGAATTTTGGAAGTCAGATACCTTAAAATTTAGCAATGATAACATATGAGGAGCATTCGGTCCAGCTGACTAGGGATGAATCCTTAATCTTTTCCCACAACAGATAACATGCACCCCAAATTCAAAGAAATATCATAAACATAGCCCAAACAAGCATGTGGAACATGCTTCAGTTCATGCCCCAATGAACGCCCCTATGTGCTCACGTACGATAGAGGTCTTGAGTTTTTTTTTACTTTTGTTATTATTGTTAATATTATTGAAAATCATATTAAGGAAGTAATCTGTAGTTTTTGATGGCATAAGAAGCATGAGAAAACTAGCTTTTATCAGTTGATATCCAAGATATTTCAATCATTGATTTGCAAGACCAATCTCGGTCCTTTCCAGTACCACGTCGCGGCTGTATAGCATACGTAGTTATACAGCCAACATCAAGTTCCCCTGGCCACTAAGAGCATGGTGGCTTTGCAGCTTCGTGTTGTCCATTATCTGCACAGTTCTTGATACCCATTTCAGAGTTATAAACCATGGCAAACTTGGAGTATGAGATTATGCAAACTTCCTTGGCCCGCTTGCTTCTACATGACTCTTGGTCATTTCAATCCTAGCTCTTAAACTCGAAGCATGGGACAGTGAATTCCTTCAAAGGTTAGAGAAAAAATATCTAAAGATTAGGTTTTAATTTTTTTACAAAACCAAGCTTTTAAATCTTCTTTTCCCTTGATTTTTTAGTTTTTTATGTTTTGAGAGGAGAAAGACATAGAATGATAGCAAAAATACAAATTTACCTAAATTTTTAATAGAAATGGGTAACGGGAGATAAATGAAACTTATCTTAGGTGAGTAAAATGTCAATTTTTAAACCATAGGTAGTCAAAATACTTTTCAAACAAACCACAAGTAGGTAAAATGTAATTTCTCTTTTCTATTATCATGTTAGGCATAACCAAGGCCAACTCCACATTGAAGCCAGGGTGGTGACAGGACCTCCTTAACTTGGAAATTTTTTTTATTATTTATAAATTTGATTAATTTTTTTTACCCTTAAAAAAATTTGTAACCACCCTAAATTATTCTAGGCCTAACATAATTAAAAATTTTTACTGAGAGGATACATAATTAAACTTTAAACAAATTTTGACAACAAACTTGGTTGTAGACTAATGCTACAACTCCACTTAATTTTTTTTTTTTTTTTTTTTTGGATATGAATTTTAACAAATCTACCATTGGATTACATTTTCTTCTTACATCGTCCATGTTGCAAAATTTCAATAAGATCAAAGATCAATAGTTATATTATCAAATCAAATGTTTAAATTTCAAATTTTTGTAATTTTAAATTATATATAAAAAATAAGTTTATGAATCAAATAGCAAATAATATCCAACTGGCATGAAATTTGTCATGTTTTAAAAATATAAAGAACATGTAATTCAATAGTTAAATTTTCAGAATATGTAGCCATGTTAATTTGTTTAGTGAGATTTGTAGACTTAGACTACAGTTAAGTTTGTAATTAGACTTTGGGCCCCTTAACAATATTTAGGCAATTTCACACAAAAAGAAAAAGTCCAAATAAAAGTTTATTGAACTAAAATTTTGAAAGAAATGTCATTTGTAGCATTGATAATATGGATATCATACAACAATTTCAAAATAAGAAAATTCATAGAAAGAAATTGTAAGACTATGTAATCGCATGTTTTTTTTTTTTTGTGGTCAATATATGATAGTATCTTTTTATTAAATTTTGTATCATTTAAGTTCATAATGACCACTTTGGAATAAATTCTTAGAGCCACTACTAGGTATTAGAGCATTCACGTTACTCTCCTTAAATATTTAGTTAAACTAATCTTAAAAAAACTCTACTTTTACTAGTTTAGCTATCTATTATTTTTATACACATATATTAGCCTCAATATTTTATCAACATTGAAATTTAAGAAAGCGGGAATAGAGGCTCACTACATGTAGAGACAATACTATCCTTTGTAAAAATTTTAGTTAATTTAGTGAAACCGATACACGCTTGTTTTGGTTGAGTTTAGATAAATTTTTACTGAAATATTAAATTAATAAAGCTGATGTAAATGGTCTAACGACACTATCCTAAAGAGTCGGCAATCCTCATTATTGAGATGAAATATTGTAGGCTTTGATGTTAGGTCTACATCTTAGAACAGTGTTGTAGGTCTACATCTTAGAACTGTTTCAAAAAAGTTCGTTAACATTTAACAAGCAGTTGGCACATACTAAGCTCTAGCAGAAGAAACATTCGAGATTGTATCATGGCAGATAATAAGCCATATTCTCCCATAAATCTAATAATTTGTATTCATTAGGCGTGCTTTGTCTATTTGTGTCGAGTGTGTATAAAATACCAGTTATTTATAACCTCAATCGCATTTATAAGGTCAGCATCTTATCTTAGCATATAGTGTTCAAAAGAAAACTTTCAATATCTTGTCACCTTGTTTATGTACTAGTATATTTGATTGGGGACTCTCCATCAATCTTCAACCACAAGCCTCAATGGTTTTGACAGGCTTACAGAAGTTCTGATTCTTCTTTGGTTTGAAAAATGACACCTCGTAAAACTCTTTACTTTTCTTTTTTGCCTTTTTGCTTTCCTCTTCTTTTTAGGTTCTGAGAATTTCCCTTAGATAAGAATTATCCCCTCAAATTTCAGGATATCCCCAAAGGAATATTATAAAAATAATTATAAAAGAAGGAACAAAAATATGTATAATAGTAATATAATAGCGGCTGAACAGAAAATTTTTAAATATTGTCGAAATATAAAAAATAATGCTACCGTATTTCATATTTATGACAGACTCTATCATTAATTTAATGTAGTTTTTTTTTTTTTTTTTTTTTGTCAACGAGTATATAACTCAACCTTCCACTTGGGTGAATTCTACACTTCGAATTCACTTTTTGCATAAATGGGGTATTGTTAATTATTGTATTTCCTTGTAAAAAAAGCCACAAAAAATTCACAAGTTAGCTAAAGTTTTTATTTCTTGAGAGAAATTTTCATATTATGACATCCACTCTGATGATAATTCTTTATCTCTTATTAAATCATTGGTGTCTTTACCAGATGTGCTACTCGGATCCAATAAGCTAGCTAAGGTAATTATATTTAAGTTGAATCAATGATCCAATGTTGGCCATCAAGTATAATTTTGAAGCCGTTAATTCGAGCAAACAGACGGACAGCCCTCCTAACACCTCGATCATCAGCTGCAGTAAAATAATCGTGCCCAAAAATCACTCCACCGGGTCTTAAAAGCCGGTACGCCCGATTAATATCGGACCAAGCCGCCATAAAATTATGACCCGCATCCACCTCGATCAAATCAGCGTACACGCCCCACTCGCAAAACTTATCGAGAGCCGACCCGGTCGAAAACGGTACGGGCAAAACCGAATCCGTGGCGTTTACGGATACCAAGTTCTGCATGAACTGGTACATGAGCATAACGTCGCCGTTCACCATTTTAATGTTCTTGAACTTGTTCCGAAACCCGGGCCAGCCCCGAAAATCGTCGATGCAGAGGATCTGGGTCTCGAGGCCGAGTTGGCGAGTCAACATGGCCATGTGAATCGCCGAAGCGCCTAGGAAAGTGCCGATTTCGATGATGGTTTTGGGCTTCACTCTCTCGATAAGGTGTTCGAAGACGGCGCCGTTTGAGCCCCACCCGCCGATTCTCTGGGGACGGAGGAGGGAGCTGACGTGGTCCGGCGGGAAGTCAACGAAAGGTGACTTGGCGTTGTAGATGCGGTTGAGGATTGTCTGTCGGACGAGGTCGGAAGGGACTGGGTTGGAACAGTGAGTGCTGCTGACTCGGAAGTCGTCGAGTTTGAGGTCTTTGGTTCTGTGTGCTGGCCGGGTGGTTCGGATTCGGGTTGTCGGGAGTGACGTGGCGTTCCTAACAGACGAGGCTGATAGGTAGCCCAAGGTGTACGTTAGCAAGAGGATGAGAAAGTAGATGATGGGTTTTGCGAGTTTTAAGACTACGTGTAAGACTCTTCTTTGTCGATGCTGTGCTATTTGCCCTTCTTCTCTCTCTTTCATTTTTTGACTTTGAAATTTGGCTTTGAAGAAAAACAGACAAAGTTTACGAGAGAAAGGGTTTAGTTTCTAAATTTCTGGGGTATTTACCGTATAGAGGATCAAGTCATCTCTATTGGTTTTTGCCACTCAAAAGTGCGTATGTGTTTTTAAGGGCGGTATTTTAAATAGCAAAATTAAGGTACAGTAATTATGTGCTATTTTTATATATTTTTTTTAAAATTTTGTCATGTGAATTTTTTTTCATGCGATGGAAGTCTATTTCTTAATTTAGTAGACATATGGCTGGATTTTAAGAGGAGAACTTAAGAAACAGTATCTAAAGTATTGTACTTAAATTTTGTCCTAATTTAAATACTAAATAGCTGTACAAGATAAGTATATTGATGTGATTAGGTGTGCTTTATCTTATAATTGTCTTATTTTAGAGCATTGGTATGAGCTTGTTCAAACTTTTTTTTGGGTCTAGAATCTATTTTTTCTATTTTAAACATTTATTTTTCAAAACACTTTAAGATTATTTATTTTATAATATGTGTCTGTTCAGCATCAACTTTTAGTTTTATGTACAGTTTTTTAAAATCTCATTTTTTCCTCCCGCTTTTTTTCAAACATTTTTAAGGTACAAGTATGCTTGAGTGTACTTTTAACAAAAAAATTTCAGCAAAAAGTTAGATAATTATTTCTTTTTTCTTTTTCTTCACATATAACAATCATCATCCACTTTCTTCTTTCATTATTGAGACATGTAAAGAAAGAATAAAAAATATAAATGTAAAATGAATATTGTCGGTGCAAATTGAATTGAGAAAATATAGTACCACAAACTATTACATAACTTTTTCGTCATAACTATGATGTGACAGAGTATAAGTGGTGATAAAAAAAGTAGTTTACCCATATTTAAGTGGGAAAAAAAACCACTCATATAAGTCAAAGTAGCAACAAAAAGTTGTGGAATAATTAGGTAAATTTAGAGTATTTACATCTGCTTGTTCAAAGCTTTTTTGTCTATTTTAGCATAAGAAGCTACTTTTTCTATTTACATGCTTACTTTTTAAAACACCACAGATCATATTATCTATTTTACATTACATTTCATTACAATATCAATTTTTCTTATTTTTTAAATTATTTCTTTTTCTTCACACATAACAATCACTATCCATTTTCTTCCTTCATTCTTGGAATACATAAATAAAGAATAAAAAATAAAATGCAAAATGAATAGTATCAATGTAAATTTACACAATTATTGTAGCAAACTTGTAAATTTACACAATTATACTTTGACTGATTTGGGTTATTTTTAGGCAAAGTTGTCTAAATTTTACGTACTTTTCTATTAGACACCCACTTATGTGCATGCTCTAACATGGTTACTATAGCAAACTTATAAATTTAGGGGCTTGGGCCCAGGTGACCAAGAACGGCCCAAGTAACCAAGGCCCAAGACTGGCCTGTGTAACGAAGGCTATTCCAAGAAACTGAAACTGGTCCACCACTATAGGGATAGGCCTAACCTAATAACAAATGTGCAAGGATGTACGGTTGGTGCTCGGGAATTACTACTGTGTTTGGATCAAGTTAGGCCCAATTCCAACTAACAAGCCAAGGGGAGGCCGATGAGGGGATGGTCAAACTTAAAGAGTAGGTTTGAATTGGGTTTAAGACAATAGAAGTGAGGGGTTGGTCTATCAAGGCAGCGTTTGAGGCAATATCTAGTAGGATTGCAACGATACCCACCAACAAATGAATTGGGAGCCCAAATTCACCATCCCTAAAGGTGTACCAGGGGGCCAGGGCACCACAATATAAATAGGGTTATTTAGATTGAAGTGTTATAGAATTTAATCTTGTCATGAATTTTTTTCCCGTAGTACATCAGTGCATGACAATTGACTTGGTCACCCCTTCAATTCTTAAATTTTAACAAAGTATATTCATGTGGAAATTGATCATCTGGCGAAATAATATTCTACCTAGTTAGAAATTACTTAAACTTATTAGGCAGTTTTTTTCCCCCTGTAAATTGGGATTATTAAGTCTAATGTATTCTTATATGCAACTTATGTTGGGTTAATTTTTTTTTAAATAAACAATAAATATTGGATATTTTGTCTCACACTATTCAGAACAGTAATGATGTACCATTTGGGAATTTTAATTTTTTTCCCTATCTACATCTCTTTATTTTTCTTATATATATTTAACATTGTATTTGTGGGAGCAAATGATCCGAGGACACTCTAAGGCCCATAGGCCCCAACCAAGGATGACCAAAGGCCCACACATATGTTAACCCAAGTTTGACACGTAGGCTAAGACCGAGGAGGGAAGGAGTCAAGACCATGCAGAACTTGGCTAAAACTTAAAATAAGAGGTCCAAGAAAAGGAGGCTAAATGGCCTGTCATCCGAGGAGCCAATGCGCCTCAAGAGTGCCTTATGTGGGTCTTTGCACCAGAAAGTAAAGCATTGCGGAAGACATCAGAGTCATGCAAGTAACAGAAAGGGGAAATATCCGGAAAGGTGGCTATCACCATTACATTTAATGCTTTATTTTTCTTATATATATTTAACATTGTATTTGTGGGAGCAAATGATCCGAGGACACTCTAAGGCCCATAGGCCCTAACCAAGGATGACCAAAGGCCCACACATATGTTAACCCAAGTCTGACACGTAGGCTAAGACCAAGGAAGGAAGGAGTCAAGACCATGCAGAACTTGGCTAAAACTTAAAATAAGAGGTCCAAGAAAAGGAGGCTAAATGGCCTGTCATCCGAGGAGCCAATGCGCCTCAAGAGTGCCTTATGTGGGTCCTTCCACCAGAAAGTAAAGCATTGTGGAAGACATTAGAGTCGTGCAAGTAACAGAAAGGGGAAATATCCGGAAAGGTGGCTATCACCATTACATTTAATGCTTTGCACCAATTGAACTGGCTGCATTTATGAAGAAAAGAGACTTGAACAGTGACTCACCAACTCACAAATCTCTCTACCACCTCCAAAATGGTCCTGATGGGACAATTTTGGAGGTATAGATAGAGGGTTGAGATGCAATGGGGGAGGGTTATATAAAGAAAGGAACTCTACTAAAAAAAGGGATGAACATTCTACAGAGAGAGAGAGAGAGAGAGAGAGAGAGAACCAAAATTTATTGTAAAAAGAAAATTTATTGTAAAAAGATCAACATTGACTTTTAATGAACAACCCATCCTTGGACTTGCTCAAGGAAGAATTTACATTGAATTTGTGTCTCTTTTGTTCATGTTAGTTGTGTTAGTCCTATTATCTTCAAGACTGTAATTACTTAGCGTTGTAGTTGCCCCAGAGAGCCCATTCTCTTACAAATCTTTTGTTTTGAGCTTATCATTCTGGGTCCCACTGTTCTAAGTGGACTCGGGCCATAAATTCAGTCCTTACGGTATCAAATTTCGGTTCTCTATTCTTCAACATTTGTAGTTACTTTTATTGTCAAAATCAAAATCCACCCTTGAGATATAGATCCATAGGGATTCCTTCTACACCGGCTCCTTTGATTTACATCTGGGTATTTTAAAATCGTTGCCACAATGTCTCACATATCATTAAACATTCTCCCAGTCTCAATCATGTGCTTCCTTGTATATGTGTCTCACAGTGCTCAAAGCACTCACACACCAATTTCATCCTAGTGACGTGCTCCACGCCCCGCATGGTACGCATATCGAGGTTGCATCTACTTATCCATGTTTTTCACATGCATCACGCGTTTCACAGGCTTCTTTCTCTTCAATGATACTTTTTCAAATGTTTTTTAATTAGTGAGTCTCAATTCATTCAATGGGTATCAAAGCTCTTTTTTACATTGAAAACTTTAATTCCACCATCGCACACCCTTAGTGCGATGGTCACTCTACAAGTATAAGTGCTTGTGGTTATATTTGTGGAGTGTAAGGAGCAAAGACTGGGGTTCAGTTCTCTAAAAGAAAGTTTCACATACATATACACTTAGATTAGATTAGAGTAAAATTTCTATCTTGTAATAAATAAATAACTTTACTTCCAAACATAGGTACCTCCACTTTAAGTTTGAGGGGGGTTAGGAATAATAGGATATTATTGTAAATGTGTAAGCGATAAAATATATTAAAATGTTGCCGTAAATGTGTAAATTATGATTTTGTAGAATTCAATGTGCTATTAATGTGATTTTAGAGTAACAAACTAATTTAATGAAGATGTAGCCATTGGAGGGTCTTTGCTTTCTCTCTTTTTTAGTTTTTACAACCTTTTGCTTTTTAATATATATATATATATATATATATATATATATATTAAACAAATTTAAAGACTCGTAATTCGGCTTTTTTAGACAGCCTTTTCGGCGGCGCAGGGACTCATTGTCTCAAAAATCCTCTCTGGGTTTTTGGGGAAGAAGAGGAGATGGACTAGATCCTCAATAGCCTATTTATTTTATAAAAAAACATGATTTGATTATTAATTTCTACTTTCATGTTAGGCATAACAACACTGATTTGAAGAGATATCAATTCTCCTTATTATTGACATGATATATTGTAGGGTTTGGTGTTAGGTCTACATCTTATAACTGATTCAAAAAAGTTCGTTAACATTTAACAAGCAAAGTTAGTAGTTGACACATACTAAGTGCTAGCAGAAGCAATATTGAAGGTTGTATTAAGGCAGATAATAAGTCATATTCTCTCATAAAACTTATAATTTGTAGTCGTTAGGCGTGGTTGTCTAGTTCTGTCGTTTGTATACAAAATACCAATTACTCATAACCTCAATCACATTTATAAGTTCAACATCTCATCTTAGCCCAATGTTCAAAAGAAAAATTCAATATCTTGTTCGCCTTTGATTTGATTTATTCATGTACTATATTTGATTGTGGACTCCATCTTCAATCACAGGCCTCAATGGTTTTAACAAGACTTACAGAAGTTCTGATTCTTCTTTCGTTTGGAAAATGACACCTCATATACCCTTACCTTTTTTTTTGCCTTTTGCTTTCCTCTTCTTTTTTGGTTCTGAGAACAGACATTGGATAGGATTCTCTCACTTTTCTTTTTCCACTACCACCCCACCCCCTTAAAAATTAGCCCTCACAATGTATTATTTTTAGTTTTTAACAATCATTTTCTTTCATTATTTACTACACAACAAGCATAAATAAAGCCGGCCAAAAAGAAAGAGTCACTCCTATATGGCTGCAAAACTACCTAATCTCAAATATGTTCTGCAAATGCTTAAATACCAGAAAGGCAAGCAGAATATGATCTGGAATCAAAATAAATTATAATCTTATCAAATCCAGATTTAAATTCACCCATTCTATCACTGGCCTATTGCAAATAAACTTTCCCCCATTTGCCTGTATTGTCGATTCCCAGAAAAGCAACTCATCCCGAACCACCAACTTAAAATTCACCCTAATTTCAAATAAAACCTAAAAGCAATAACTTCAGTAGGATTGCAGCCTGAAACACTCTGAATGTAATTTGAACGAAGACAAATTAATTCAAAAGCAACAAAACATTAATGCAATCACAGGTCTGGAAGACCCTGCATGCATTTGTAAGTTATTACAAATTGACAGTTATGGAAGTAGGTGGCCACATGCTTCACTCACCTCTCTTCCTCTTCCAACTAAGATTTGTCTTGACTAACCACATGTTCCATTTGGTGGCAGAATTCATTGCATGCCAAGACTCTTAAAATACAACTTAACAATTTTAAAGCAGCCAAGCAATAGAATACAAATTCTACTACTTGTCACAAAGGATATTACTACAGTTACTTCCTAGCTCTCTTTAATACTACAACAGGTAAAACTTTTAGCACATCCCTCAATCTATCAAAGACAACAGAACGTACCACTTCTGCTCTAACAGACACCTACTATCAACAGACACATGTATTCATGCGGAATGGGACGAATGGCACATAGGAACATGTTTACTTTGCTTCCTCTGACCCCTTCAAGTAAGAAGATTCTCCATCACCACTTCCATGACCAGCAGCTGAGCTTCCCTGGCCATCAGCACCAGCTGTCCCAACCTCAGAGCCATCTTGTTTGCTTCCTCCACGCATGTCATTTGGGCCTGCAATAGAAGGTGGACCACTGCTGCCACCTCCAAGAATGTTTTCAGTATGAATGGGATGCAAACCATTGTTGGCCCCTCCAGCTCTCATTGCCATTTGCCCTTGGATGGCCTGTTGCTGCTGATGTAACTGCTGCTGTGGATCCTGTATCTGATGTGGATTATTAAACTGTAATGGCATCTTTGGAGGAAAAATACCTTGTTGTTGAGCCATTGCTGCTGCCTGAGGGTGTTGCATAAAATACCCTCCTTGTTGCAGTGCCGGATGTGGGGTCATCTGCAAGTGTTTGATATACATGAGCAAGATGTATGCAATATGATAAATCAGTAAAAGAAGAGTAATCCCTACAGTCACCTGGGGAGGCATTGTTGGAGCTTGCGGTTGGGCATCAGCAATTGCAGCTAAGTACATCAAATTTTTTTGAAGCTGAGCTTGGTACCTAAGCCAATGAAATTTCATGCATATATCTCATGAATTTTGCACCCCCACACATTCAGGATGTAGAAAAAAATATCCTGACTATATTTTGTCAAAACTGGGAATAAAGGTCATGCTGAAGACCTCTTCTTTAGCTTCTAATGTTCAGATCCTTAGTCTCAATCCAGAAAGAAACACACTTACCATTTTGGGGGGACTTGAAGGGGCACGGAAACACATAAGAACTCTTGAATGAAAATTGAAACGGGATACAACTCCAGTTCCTTCTATTTTGATAATAAGCTAAAAAGTATTGCATGATTACAAGCAATCTAAAATCATACTAGATAAAAGTGTAAAAAGCATTAGATCTACAAGCACTCATAAATAAACTTAACCCCTGAGAAGCTTTGGTTGAGATAACACATGGACAAATGGTGAACTTGTATACTTTTGGAGACAAAGAAAATGGATCTAGATCAGTGGTGGTTGCTTCCACTTGCCCTTTCATGAATAGACCTCTCTACTCCATCACCAAATGAACCCAAAACTACTTTTATTTCATAAATCAAATCCCAATTTCAAGTGAAAAACCAATTAATTTTCAATAGATTTTATGATTAGCAAAGAGAAATAATAAGGTCCAAAAACACCAAACCTTTTTAGGCTGCCTTGACCAGTTTAAGCGAGTAGTGACAGTGGTGCTGAAAGTACTTTCCAATTGGTAAAGGTTTGGGGTTGTGAACTTGTGGACTGAGCTTGACGAGGTGGAAGATTGGCAGGTTAATTTGCGTTTGGTGGTGTAGTGGAGGTTATGCTGTGGCGTTGGATCTGCAAGTGGTGACTAAGTTGAAACCAGTGTTTATGACTTGGCTGAAAGGAAAAAGTGATGACCACCAATGGCTCAAGTCCAGTACATATTATCTTTCTTCTCAGGACATCATAAATGTGATAACTGTACTTTAAACCAGGAAATGCAATTACAAAGTGAAAACACCTGATGCCAACGCAACTAACCCATGTGCAGAAATGATAATATGATGGCATCATTTACTTTTTGCACTTTTCAAGGAGATGGTTCCTCAACTGTGGCGTGCTTAGCGCACCGCCAGTATGAACAGTATAGCAATCCCTATTACATCAATGGATTCTAAAATCCTAAGTTTGCTATGTGAAGCAGATTTCTACTTCTGGTCCGATTGACTGCAGATGAGTATGACTGATCCAATAATTAATGAAATCCTTAATGGTAAATATCTCAGCTTAAGTTTCAATAAATCGATTGAACATTCCTCGAGCATAGCAGCAAATAAGAGTAACCATTTCGGAAATCAGGAATCCCAGATACTGATATTTTGTCCAATAAATTAATATTTTTCACAATCCAAAAATGGCATTTAATCTGAAAGATACAAGGAATCAAAACACCCTAGCGTTCCAAAACACACACACAAAGGGAGAGAGATGTCACTTACTGGGCACATTCAGCAAGTTTTCCAAGGTTTTGATTGTCCAATATCGCTAAAATCAATTTTTTGTTCTCATCAAGATACTGCACAAATCATAAAAAAGATGCATTAGATAATTTGTTTTTTATAAGTAATGGTATTTTATTAAGACAATAGATTACTTCATGTCATGATGATGAGCACACTGTAACCTAAAAGAAATACAAAATAATCATGCATCATAGTTTACACGATTCTGTGAAATCTAGAAGGGAGTTGTTATTTGTAAGACCCCACACATGATACGAATCAAGCAGAGTATGAATTAACAATATTTCTAACTGAGCCTTTGATCTTTCTGTATCTTAAAAAATGTGACTATTTCATTCCTTCCACGATAACCACATCAAACATAGTGGGACAAACTTTCAAATATCTGGTGAGTGCTTCCTGAACCAATACCACACAGAACAAGAGATCAACTACCCTTTTTGGTAACATCAACAAATGATTCACTGTATCCTCATTACAAAGGCACATACAACACCAAATCACCAACCAACTAAAGAAAAACCTCGCTTCATGAGATTATTGAAAGTAAGAATATATCCTCTACCTATTGTCCAATCAAAGAATGAGACCCTCTTAGAAGCCTTACACCAAATACTCTTCCAAAGGAATAAATTAATCGTTTCACCTCATATAGCCACATAATAAGTGCAAACATAAAAGCCACCACTCCCTTTCAATCTCAATCTCATCTTATCACACCCCTTCCTCCTAGGGATATTTGAGTATAGAAGATCTAGGAAAGAATTAACTGACTCCAATCCTCAATTATGAAAACCTCTATGAAATCTCACAGTCTAGATCTTCCATTCCCCATTTAAGTGGTTATCCATGACTGAATGGACTGATGCATTCTGATCAACTAAGCAAGCATACAAATCAAGGTACACTTCTAGAGAATGATTCCAACACCATATATCATGCCAAAACCTTACTCATGTGGCTTCCTTGAGACAAAATACCTAAATTGAAGAAAATTGTTGCATCCCAACCTAATACTCTTCCAAAGGCTACTCATGAGTCCCTGTAATGGCTTTTCAGGTATAACCACCCCATTCCTCCCCATACTTCATAGTGATCACCCATCTCCATAAATACATGACCACATTCCCAAACCGCCATAACTATTTCCCCAATGAGGCTTAATTAAAACTTCCTATCTTCCAAATCCTGAAACCACCTATATTAATGGGAGAACATGTAATGTGTCATGCCTTCGAAGAGAACTTAAACTCCTTATCCAGGGCACCCTACAATAAGTTTCTCTGTAATCTCTCCACGTTATTTGTCACTGTTAGGAATAGTAAATAAAGAGAGAAAGTTGGAAAACTTGAAAGCGCACTTTTTAACAACATTAGCTCCCTCCCTTTTACAGAGCTACTCCCAACCAAACAGTCAATATATATCCATAATAGGATATCCCATGTTGATGCCTTTTTAATAAAGCCACCCTATTATCAATGTCTTACTAAACGACACCCCCTTTAAGTTTTTTTTCACTAGTTCTTGTCCTTGTCAATAAGCCAATGGACATAACTGGCAACTTGAAGGGTATAGGGCACAACACATGACATAAGATGTCTCAACTGACAACAAGGGAGAGAAAACGCAGACTTCTTGCCAGATCTAGTGACCACAATCATAAATATGGTGGCAAGTCATTTTTTTCCTCCCTTGCCGTTACCTACAATGTGCACTGCCAAAGAAACAGAGATCTAGGGTGGTGATTGAGATGGTGGACGTCATACTAACCTTGCAATGCATGGTCAAGTCAGATGTAATGAGGGGCGTCTTGAGTGGATTATTTGGGTTACATGTGAATAAACCTGATATCCAACTGCCTTTGATTTTTTTAATACCATCAAACCCATTGTCAATTGCCCACTTAAAAGAAACCATTTTGCAACCACTTGGGTTGACCTAGGTCAATCAAGTTTCTTGGATTGTTGAATTGTCCCGGTGCAAATATATGGGTACATTGCCAATCTTTTTCAATTTGTTTTGAAAATTTCGACGAAGATCGGGTGGAAATCATTTCAAGAAACTTCCTTTTTCACCAACTAGGTTCCTAAAGAAGCATCTAACCTTTAGAATAATGTATCACAAATTCAATAAGAAAATCTTGGCTTAAATGTAAATTCCAATTATGATGGATGTGTGGTCAAATACCTTACTGCATTACTTTAGCAACTAAATTGAGAGATAGCCAATCATATGCTTAGATCAGAACTAGAACGCTGAGGCCATGAGAACTCCCTCAATTGTTTTGGTAGATGATCATATATACTACCCAAGAACCATCTCAATGATACCCTTAAGAGCCTTCAAAAGATCTATCAATGTTGCCAATGCAGTCATCTAAGATTTATTAATATAAGTTTCATCTACCTTCAGCACTAATTGGAAACGTGCACTATCTTTAAACCTCCATAGTAAATCTTCATCTATACCATCAAACTCCATTCTAATAATTACTAACGAAATTCCTCTTTTCAAGAAAAAGGGGAGATATTAAATCGGTTACCTCTCCCTCCATCTCCTCCCTTAATTCAATGGCCACACACAATCATAAATCGTGTAGCCTGAAAGGGCACTCAGATTGTCCATGGCAACTTAGTAGGATCCTCAGGAGTCAGGACCTAGCTAAACTACTACAAATCTCAGACTAGCAGACTCTTTACAACAATGACCCATTCCAAAGATTCACCTAGCTGGCCATCAAAAGCATTTTAGGGGATGCTGAAATGTAATAGAATACTATCTAGGTTCAGAAAACATCTCCCTAGAGTTAAAAGTGCAGTGTTCTCAGAATATATTAGATAAAAGAAAATGAAATCTCTTACAAGGTAGTTGAAAAATAGGCACAACCAAAACCAAAGACTAGAGAGCATAAAATAAAGATTTGGTACATGCATCTCTGAATTTTCTTTGAGACTCTCAAGTATCATCTTGTTTTCCACATCAACTAAGAATCAAAGACCATTAACAAGACTTAAATCTTATGCTCTCAACTTATGTATTGCTCAGTGGGAATTACATAGATACATTTCTTTGAGTAGCATTGGCTCTCATAACCATCTCATCAACGAATCCTCAAACAGTTTGATTCAAACAAGTGGCTCAACCATTGAAAGCAGTAAAACAAGCATAGTTTGGATTTACTTGACTTTTGTAATGTTCGTTTTTTATTTGTTTCCCCCTGTATACTCCCTGTGTACTTGGGTGTCTCTCTCTTTTTATTATCAATGAATCTTTATTACTTATCAAAAAAAAAAAGCGTGAGTCCGTGACACAATCAATTATATCAAAGTTATTTAAAAAAACAATCTCTTTTTGAAATTTATTATATATATGAACTTATTTACTTGCTAAATTAGGCTCAGCAATAAAAGCAAAACCCCATCTCCCCAACTCACAAAAACCCAACAAACAAATAAACCAATTATTCCAAATAAACCATCAAAACCCATAAATCATTACTATCAAACACAAAAACCCCCAGAGTCATAAATAAGTCCCTAAACAAGTAAAAGAGAGAAAGTAAGTAAGTAAAAGACAGTACCTTTTGAATCTGCTCAGTGGTGATGTTTGTGGGTGGAAATGAAGGCATCATAGGGATCATCTGCTGTGGCTGCTGCATCTTTATTCTTATATAAATATATATGTACTTTCTTTTAAAGTTTAAACCTTGAAACCAGCACAGAACACAAACCCTAACGCTAGTTCCAACCAAACATGAAAACAAGAAAATCCCAAATCAATTAAGCCCCAGAATCCAAAAATCAGAGCTAGAGAGAGAGAGAGAGAGAGAGTACCTTATGAGTGATTGAATGCTTGTAGGGTTTTTGAACAGTGAAAGAGGATTTAGGGGAGATCTTCTGGATAATATGGACCAGGTCTCTGGGATTTAATTATTTAAGACAAGACAGGACAGGAGTGATTATTATATTGTATTTTGGTTTTTCTTTTCTTTTATTTAATTCTTTGGTTTTGATTTACCAAACAAAGAACAAATACTCCTAGTACGTGTACAAGTAAATGTAGTAGATCTAGAACTAAGATTTGGTGTTTCACAGTTTCAGTTGTGGAAAGAGGAGACAAACTATTGTATCTTCTAGGTTGGTCGGTCAATGTCACTTGGTTCGGTTTGATGGGCTGGGCCTGGGCTTGACTGCTTCAGTTCCAAACTTGGTTAATTCACTGAATTGTGTGTTTTCTGTTTATAGAAGCAGTTCAGGCCCTTCAGGATAATACCACCTTTATTATTCATTATTCATTAAAAAAACACCTTCATTAGGAGAGAGAAAGGTTAAAAAAGTCAAGAGATAAAAGGGTAGATTATAAGTGCTTTCAATTTCAGGCCTTCAATATGGTATTGCACAGCGTAATAGCTTGTTCTAAAGTTCAATATATTCTACATCTATATTTTTCAGTTTATTTTTTAAATAAAACAACAAAAATAAGTTATCCAAATAAGTAGGATTCTAACTAAGAAAAGGAGTACTTTTTTGTTTTTTGAGATGAGAATGAGAAGACGGTAGAAATAACTAAGTTGCTCATAAATCATAAAGAGATCTTTGACCAAAAAAAAAATTTATTTGACTTGATTTGGAAAAATATTTTATTTATATGCATTTTTTTAATCAATAATCTAAATGCAATCAATTCCAATTTTAAAGTTTGATTCATTAAAATAAGGAAGAGGTTTTACTGTGTTACAAATCTATTTAGAAAAAAAAATTAAAGTAAGTTGTTATGTTTTTATCTCTATATAGACTAGCTTGTAACCTCAAATATATGCATAAATGCATTTAAAGATATACAATAAGATGCATATTATAATTCATATATATAATTTAAATACTATTGCTAACCAAGGGAAAAAACAATTTATGAGCTTGTTCAAATAATAATTTGACTAAACTTAACCTTGTGATCTATTTTTTTTTAGAGTAAAGTTAGATTATTAAGTCAAATCATATCTTTCTCTAAAAAAATGTCTAATCATGCCTGTAATCTAACTTGATAAGTAATTATAGCTTACTTGTGCTCAAAACAAAATTAAACAAAGGCCACATCGACATCCTATTAATCTTATCCAATAAACATGTAATTGTAATTAAAAAAAAAGCAAAGTTTAGTTATAAAATTAGTTGTAACTTTAGACTGCAACTTTATTCAATATCTTTTTATTGGAGATGAATTTTGACAAATCCACCATTATATTACATCTTATTCTTATATTCTTCATACTTGCAAAATTTCAAGAAAATTAAAGATCAATAGTTATGCCATCAATAATTTGTTTAAATTGCAAGTTTTTGTAATTTAAAATTATGTATAAAATATTAATTTATATATTATATAGTAAATAATATCTGATTGACACAAAATTTGACATGTGTATTAGGAGCGTAAAGAACTTGCAATTCAACAATTAGATTTTCAAAATCTAAAGTAATGTTTATTTTATTGAATAATATTGTAGCGTTAAACTGCAATCGATTTTGTAGCTAAATTTTATCCCAAAAAAATTAAAATATAAATTGTTCACATACCATTTGTTGTTTGCAATTATTAACATATTTGTAGCGTTTATGGTTTATTCTGCTAAGTATTTATTTAATGATAATGATTAGGATTTATATTTGGTTTATGTTTTTTTTTTTTTTTTGTTAGGTTACTTGTTTTTAGGGGTTAGGTTTCTTTTAGGGATAGGGTTTGTCTTATGTTTATGCTTAGAGTTTAGTGTTTATTAGGGTTTATGATTTTAGGTTTTATAGGATCACTTTTCTAAGGGTTACGGTTTGGGCTTATATAAGCTTACTTTTCTTAGGGCTTACAGTTTGGGTTTTTTAAATAGCAAACACGTGAAAAGGGAAATACAAAATGCAATATGACCTTGAATTCAAAATTTGGAATTTTCAAAGAAAAAGAAAGAAAGAGTAACATGGGAGAGAGAAATAGGGAGAAACTGGGATTTGACTATTCATTGGCATTTTTAAGAGATTGAGGTAGAATCCCTTTCTTTTGTATTTCTGTTTTTCCTAGACATGGCAAAACGGTCGGGTCGGGTCGGGTCGGGTCGGGTCAATCGGGTTACGGGTCGGGTTGACCCGTATTGATCCGTATTTTTCACATGATTTTTTTTTTTAATAAACAAAATAACATGTATTTGTCATTTGAAAAGTTATGCAACAAATTATTTTATGTAAAATGCATTATTTTGACTTCAGCACTTATATCAAGAATGAATTCAGTTAAACTTATTAATACTTATTCAATAATTTTAAAATTATACAAATCTTAACATTGCTGTCTAAAACAAAGTAACACAAACATAAGTAAAACAAAAATATCCTCAAAACTTCAAGGTACTTTCGGTCATTTTGGTTCATTTATGGTATTCTGGTCACTTCAGTCATCAGGTGCTCATTCCTAAGGCACAATCTGTTCCCAAAACCTTTCTTTTGAGTTGTGGGCGGTTGATGGGACAAGACATCCTTTGTTCCTTGCGCCCATGGGCATGCCTCCCTGAGCTATCCAAATCCTGGTTGGTTCTTCCCTGCACTTCCTGAGGATCCCCCCTGGCTCTGGTAGTTCCAAGGTATCCTAGTCCAATCCCTTTCTTTTCCCTAGGCTTCCCTAAGGACCCCTTTTTACATAGGTTAGGGCCAAACTTCCTTTACTTTCCTCTTTCCTCTCTAAGACCTAGGGTCTATCCTATCATAGGTTTAGGATTCCTCTTGCCCATTCTTAATGGGCCAAACCTTGGCTTACAGATTGGGCCTTCCTAGATTTTGTAGGCCCATTTGCTTTGGATCTTAATACTTGTAACATTTTGAACCTCAATAATGCTTCTATTTCATGAATGATAGTTGTTTTTTCCTTTAAAAAAATGTAATTATATATTGTGTAATGCGCACATAAACTGGATTACACTTTTTAACTTTGGATAACACTCACATAAAACAGGTTATACAGTACAATTATGGGATATATACTCAAAACTTCAACAACCAAAAATATCCTCAAAACATCAAGGTATTTTTGGTCATTTTGGTGGATTTAGGGTATTCTGGTCACTTTGGTCATCAGATGCTGATTCCTAAGCCACAATCTGTTCTCAAAACCTTTCTTTTGAGTTGTGGGCGATTGATGGGACATAACATCCTTTGTTCCTTGTGCCCATGGTCATGCCTTTCTGAGCTATCCAAATTCTAGCTGGTTCTTCCAACCATTTCTCGAGGATCCCCCTTAGCTTTGGTGGTTCCAAGGTATCCTGGTTCAGTCCTTTTCTTATCCTTGGGCTTCCTTAAGGACCCCCTTTTAGATAGGGCTAGGCCAAACTTCCTTTACTTTCCTCTTTAAGGCCCATGGCTTACCCTATCATAGGTTTGGGCTTCCTCTTGCCCATTTTTAATGGGCCAAACCTTGGCTCACAGATTGGGTCTTCCTTGATTTTGCTGGCCTATTTGTTTTGGATCTTAATACTTGTAACATTTTGAATCTCAACAATGCTTCTATTTCATGAATGATAGTTGTTTTTTCCTTAAAAAATGTAATTACATATTGGGTAATGCGCACATAAACTAGAATACACTTTTTAACTTTGGGTAACACTTACATAAAAAAAGGTTATACAATACAATTCTGGGATATGTACTTAACACTTCAAAAAAACCAAAAATATCCCTAAAACTTCAAGGTATTTTTGGTAATTTTGGTAGATTTAGGGTATTCTGGTCACTTTGGACATCAGGTGCTGATTCCTAAGCCACAATTTGTTCCCAAAACTTTTCTTTTGAGTTGTGGGTGGCTGATGGGACTTGACATCCTTTGTTCCTTGTGCCCATGCGCATGCCTCCCTAAGCTATCCAAATCCCAGCTAGTTCTACCTTGCAATTCCCAAGGATCCCTTCTATCTCTGGTTGTTCCAAGGTACGGTCTAGTCCCTTTTTTCTCCCTAGGCTCCCTTGGGGACCCCCTTTAACATAGGGTTGGGCCAAACTTCCTTTACTTTCCTCTTTCCTCTCTAAGGCCCAGGGCTTACCCTATCATAGGTTTGGGCTTCCACTTGCCCAGTCTTAATGAGCGAAACCTTGGCTCACGGATTGGGCCTTCCTTGATTTTACGGGCCCATTTGCTTTGGATCTTAATACTTGCAACATTTTGAATCTCAACAATGCTTCAATTTCATGAATGACAGTTGTTTTTTCCTTAAAAAAAAAAATGTAATTACATATTGGGTAATGCGAACATCAATTGGATTACACTTTTTAACTTTGGGTAACACTCACATAAAACAGGTTATACAATACAATTATTGGATATGTACTCAACACTTCAAAACAACCAAAAATATCCTTAAAATATCAAGGTATTTTTGGTCATTTTGGTGGACTTAGGGTATTCTAGTCATTTTGGTCATCAGGTGCTGATTCCTAAGCCACAATCTATTCCCAAAACTTTTCTTCTGAGTTGTGGGCGGTTGAAGGAACATGACATCCTTTGTTCTTTGTGCATATGGGCATGCCTCCCTAAGCTATCCAAATTCCAACTGGTTCTTCCCTACACTTCTTGAGGATCCTCCCTAGCTTTGGTAGTTCCAAGGTATCCTGGTCCAATCCCTTTCTTCTCCCTGGGCTCCCCTATGGACCCCCTTTTACATAGGGCAGGGCTGAACTTCCTTTACTTTTCTCCTTCCTCTCTACAGCCCTGGGCTTATCCTATCATAGGTTTGGGCTTCCTTTTACCCATTCTTAATGGGCCAAACCTTGGCTCACGGATTGGGCCTTCCTTGATTTTGCAGGCCCATTTGCTTTGAATTTTAATACTTGTAACATTTTGAACCTCAAAAATGCTTCTATTTCATGAATGATAGTTGTTTTTTCCTTAAAAAAATGTAATTACATATTAGGTAATACGCACATAAACTGGATTATACTTTTTAACTTTTGGTAACACTCACATAAAACAGATTATACAATACAATTATGGGATATATACTCAACACTTCAAAACAACCAAAAACATCGTCAAAAAATAGGGTATTTTTGGTTATTTCGGTGGATTTAGGGTATTTTGGTCACTTCGGTCATCAGGTGCTGATTCCTAAGCCACAATCTATTCCCAAAACTTTTCTTCTGAGTTATGGGCAGCTGATGGGACTTGACATCCTTCGTTCCTTGTGTCCATGGGCATGCCTTCCTAAGCTATCCAAATCTCAGCTGGTTCTTCGCGCCACTTCCCGAGGATCCCTCTGGCTCTAGTAGTTCCAACGTATCCTGGTCCTGTCCTTTTCTTCTCCCTAGGCTCCCCTGGGGACCCATTTTTACATAGCGCTAGGCCGAACTTCCTTTACTTTCCTTTTTCCTCTTTAAGGCCCAAGGCTTACCCTATCATAGGTTTGGGATTCCTTTTGCTCATTTTGAATGGGCTAAGCCTTGGTTTATGAATTGGGCCTTCCTTGATTTTGCAGGCCCATTTGCTTTGGATCTTAATACTTGTAACATTTTGAACCTTGACAATACTTCTATTTCATGAATGATAGTTTTTTTTTTCCTTAAAAAAAATGTAATTACATATTGGGTAATGCACACATAAACTGAATTACACTTTTTAACTTTGGGTAACACTCACATAAAATAGGTTATACAATACAATTAAGGGATATGTACTCAACACTTCAAAACAACCAAAAATATCCTTAAAACTTCAAGGTATATTTGGTCATTTTGGTGGATTTAGGGTATACTGGTCACTTTGGTCATCAGGTGCTAATTCCTAAGCCACAATCTGTTCCCAAAACCTTTTTTTAGAGTCATGGGTAGCTTTTTTTCTGAGTTATGGGTGATTGATGGAACATGACATCCTTTGTTCCTTGTGCCCATGGGCATGCCTTCCTGAGCTATCTAAATTCCAACTGGTTCTTCCCTACACTTCCCGAGGATCCTCCTTAGCTCTGGTAGTTCCAAGGTATCTTAGTCCAGTCCCTTTCTTCTCCCTAGGCTCCCCTATAGACCCCCTTTTACATAGGGCAGGACCAAACTTCCTTTACTTTCCTCTTTCCTCTCTTAGGCCCAAGGCTTATTCTATCATAGGTTTGGGCTTTCTTGATTTTGCTAGTCCATTTGCTTTGGATCTTAATACTTGTAACATTTTGAATCTCGACAATGCTTCTATTTCATGAATGGTAGTTTTTTTTTTTTCCTTAAAAAAATGTAATTACATATTGGGTAATGCACACATAAATTGGATTACGCTTTTTAACTTTGGGTAACACTCACATAATGAGGAAGTGACGCCTAAGCAGCAAGGCTCAACCTTACAGATATTTTCAAAGACTTCAACAAGGTGCTAATAGGACAAGTATCCAGGCTAGCAATCTGATTCATACATGGAGGGTAGAGAGAGGGAGAAGGATGGTATAAAACGGATAGGAGACTCCCAAAATGGGGATCGAAGAAAAAAGGAAAGGAAACACTCTAGACTCAAGAATAATATCTGTAATTTGTCCTTAAGAGAAAGAAATATAGGAATCAAGCTCCTCAGCTTGAGTCTGAGGAAAATTTTTACTACACGAACTATTTCATCTTCATCATACTATGATCTTGGCCTACTATCATTGTTATCTAAACTCATTCGAACCTAGATTTCTAGCCCACTCTTTACAAATTCATTGTATTGGGCTCTTTGGGCCTATCCCCTTTCTATTTTGGGCTTAGATGCAAATCGTGTCCCTGCAAATCTTATCCAATAAACATGCAATTGTAATTAAAAAAAAAAAAAACAACAACAGCAAATTTAAAATATAAATTTTTCACATACCATTTGTTGTTTACAATTATCAACATATTTGTAGTGTTTATGGTTTATTGCGGATAAGTATTTATTTAATGATTAGGCTTTAGATTTGGTTTATGTTTTTTTGTGTTAGGTTACGTGTTTTTAGGGGTTAGGTTTCTTTTAGGGATAGTGTTTGTTTAATGTTTATGGTTAGAGTTTAGTGTTTTATTAGGGTTTATGATTTTGGGTTTTATAGGATCACTTTTTTAAGGGTTACGGTTTGGGTTTAAATAAGTTTTCTTTCCTTAGGGCTTACAGTTTGGGTTTTTTAAATAGCAAACATGTGAAAATGGTTGTTAGGACATATGTGGAAATTGTTATGTACATATGTCATTTAGAATTGGCTAATCCTTTGACAAAATGCACTTTATTTTTAATTGAGTAAATCTATGATGGTTTTAAGTCTTCAAGTAACTTTGTATTCAAGTTAAAAGTTAAAGCCATTCAAATTTGTTCAAAAAATCAAATGAAGAATTGTTGTATTTTAAAACTCGACAGATTGGATCTATTGAGGTTTAAAAGAAACTTTTTGCCCAAAGCTCAACAGCATTTCGACAGATAGCCTATCTATCGAGAATTACGAAAATCAGATTTTCAGAAATATTTTTCACGCATATCCAAGCTATTTGTGTAGGGTTTCTTTTCTTATAACTCTAGACATATATAAAGATTATTTTAAGGGCCATCTTGGGGGTTGTTGCACTTGTTGTTACACCCATATTGTAACTAGAGACAATTACCCTAATTCATCTTTCTCTTGAAGAAGTTGTTACATTTGTACGCCGTAGGGTTTTGTAACCAAAGAACTTCTTGATTTTCATCGTGTGGATGAACTGAATAACTTTGCAGCAAACCTTTCTCTTAAGTTGGTGTGTTAGTCACGTACTGAGATTCGTGCAAAGGAGTAAGCCATGTATTAGGATCCGTGCATTGATTGGTTAGTCATGTATTAGGAGTCGTGTATTGAAAGGAGGGATTGTCACTACATTACAAGTCCAATTGTGTATTAGGGTAAGGTTTCAACTGTAGGTTGGTATAAAATACTGGGATTCCTTCACTTGTAATCGCTTGTTTTGAAAATAATAGATTTTCTAGAGTGGTGACCTTAAATTCACCCGGTAGAGTTTTTCCTTGGTGGATTTCACCATTCGTAAATAAATCACCCGTGTCAAATTTATTTTTTGTTGCATTTATATATTTGATGATTTGTTTGTGCTACCACGCCTATTACCTATAATTGATCTAATTAATTCATTTGGCTAATTAATTAATTTAATTTACCAAATGGGTTAATACATTCTTGGCCTATCAAGTGATATTAGAGCAAGCACACTCTAATTAGGATTAATCTTTGTTGTGTGATCCATTGACCCCTGTTTGTTATGGATAAAGGACAATCTCTAATTATACCTCCTTTATTTGATGGCACTAACTATGCATACTGAAAAGTACACATGAAAGTTTTCTTGCAGTCTTCAGATGAGAAGGTGTGGCAAGTTATGGAGATAGGCTAGACCAAGCCAAAGGAAGCGCTCACTACTTGGGATGAAGCTAAGATCAAAGCGACGAACTTCAACAGCAGAGTATTGAATACTTTATTCAGTGCGGTCACAAATGAAGAGATTAAGAAGATATCTTCCATTGAAACTGCTAAGGACGCATGGATCATCCTCTAAATAACTTATGAAGGAACTAAAGTTGTCAAGGATTTGAAGCTTCAAAGGCTTACCACAAGCTTTGAAGAAATTAAGATGGAGGAGGATAAATTATTTGATGAGTTCTATGCCAAACTCAAAGATATAGTGAACTCTACGTTTAATCTTGAGGAAACCATTCCTGAACTCAAGATTGTGAGAAAAGTGCTTAGATCTCTTCCGAAGAGATTCCATGCCAAGATCATTGCCATTGAGGAATCAAAGGACATTGACCAAATTCCTTTGATAGAGTTGGTTGGCAACTTGCAAACCTATGTGATGATGTGAAAGTCGTAAGTTAAGTAGGTTCATCCAGACAGAGTTGGAACCTTGTTAGTGTGCCTATAAGTGTGGTGAAAAGCCTCCCTCAGGTGGTCACTAGTGTGGTGCCTGCCACAGAGTCTCTGATGATAAAGTCAGCATATAAGGGCTTTTTAAGGAGTAAGAAAGTTCAGAATGTCAGAATTATGCATACTAGTATATTTTGGATGGATGTCTCTATACCTTTTTGGTCTTGAGGGGTGTAAATGTATGGCTCCTTCGCTCCTAGCCGGTGCGGCCTTTATTGTGGCTTTAGTGCCCTTTTGTAACGCCTCTGGGCTCATTAAAGTAGGTTTTAATGGGCTTCCAACGGTCTAACAGCTTGTCTTGTAATTGCCCAAGGCATTAAATCCTTTATTAAGTGGCTTGCCTTCCTTCTTCCATGACGTGGCAAGGTGGACGAAGGTATCTTATAGTATCATCTGGGCAAAAGGGTTCGTTGGTCCCATCAGTTGCCTACCCAAGTTCTGTGGTCATCCTCACATGTAATGACGACCACCAGAAGGTGAGAAGTTTCTTGCTCAAACATAACTCTTGGGGTTCCGTTCCACATTTAGTGCATAGTGGTGGCGCTGCACACGTCGTGGCCACATGGCGTGTTCTTTGTGGTAGAGTTAATGCTCCACTTCTTATGCCTTTCGGGTTTCCTGCTATTTTTTAGTTTTCTGTGCTTAGTTTTTAAACTCCCGTCCTTTTCTCTTTCTTCTTCACTTTTCATCTTTCTTATGCCATTGCTGGCCTGCGTTGTTTTCTTCTCCGATCTACTTTCCTTGCAATTGTCTGCATTTTGTCCTTTTTGGGGTTGTGTTTCTGAGGCATGGCTTCTTCCATCCCTTTTTATTCTTCGTACTATAGTAATTTTGCAAAGGATTCTGATTCTCCTTTTTTCTTTTCATGTTTTGGGTTTTTTTTTTATTTATTTATTTATTTTTTTTTTTTTTTAAGATCTTGCCCCTTTCCTTCTGCTTTTTGAGTTCCATGCTTAGTAGTTTTGAAGTTAGGACACTATATCGTTTATTATATTATGCGTTACACTTCTTACTTGAGCATTAAACAGAACTTTAGTTATGCCTGGTCCCTTGGACTACCTATTTTGGGAAATTAATGATTCGTGTCATTTCACTTATCAAACAGAATCATGGTTATGTCTGGCTCCTCGGACCACATGACTTGGGTAAATTGATATTCTCCACAAATTTTTCTGGCTCCTCGGACTACATGCCTTGGGTAAATTGATACTCTCCACAAATTTTTTTGGCTCCTCGGACTACATGCCTTAGGTAAATTGATACTTTCCACAAATTTTATGTGTTAAACAAAACCTCGACTATGCCATGGGTAAATTAACACCTTGATTAAATTTTCTAAGTGTTAAATAGAACCTCGGCTATGCCTTGGGTAAATTAACACCTTAACTAAATTTTTTAAGTGTTAAACAAAACCTCGGCCATGCTTTGGGTAAATTAGCACATTGATTAAGTTTTCTAAGTATTAATCAAAACCTCGGCCATGCCTTGAGTAAATTAACACCTTGATTAAATTTTCTAAGTGTTAAAACAAAATTTTGGTCATGTCTAGCCCTTATATCACATGTCTTGGGTAAATTAACACCTTGATTAAATTTTCTATGTGTTAAACAGAATCTCAGCCATGCCTTGGGTAAATTAACACCTTAATTAAATTTTCTAAGTGTTAAACAGAATCTCGGCCATGCCTTGGGTAACTTAGCACATTGATTAAGTTTTCTAAGTGTTAAACAGAACCTTGGCCATGCCTTGGTAAAATTAACACCTTAATTAAATTTTCTAAATGTTAAATAGAACCTTGGCTATGCCTTGGGTAAATTAGCACTTTGATTAAGTTTTCTAATTGTTAAACAGAACCTTAGCCATGCTTTGGGTAAATTAACATCTTGATTAAATTTTCTAAGTATTAAAATAGAACTTTGGCCATGCATGGCCCCTTAGACCACATGTCTTAGGTGAATTAATACTATCCATTACTTATGTGAACCCTCAGATTACCTGCCCTAAGGAAATTAACACTTAGTGAATCTACCAAAGGTAGAACCCTTGGTCAAATAAAAGCAAGGGCCTTGCCCTGGCCCTTGGCAAAGCTGCTCTAAGGGTACACTAAGGTGCTTTTAAGATAAGGTACTCATTCCCTACTAAGTATTCTGCTTGCTTCTGAGGACTTAGGCCTTTCCTGTTAATTACACAACTTTCAGCACTAACACTTAGTCATTTTTTCTCATCGCTTACATAGTTTTATCCTGTTCGAGTAAACAACAAAGTCCTCGGCATTCATTATTGTTAAAATGAGGATGTTCATTTTTGAGTCATTATTTACCTAGAAACCTTAGCAAAGGGTGAAGTGAAAAATATAGTTAATCAAATATAAATGTCGCGAACAAAAAGAGATATTCACAGAATATAAGTCAAAGTCTTTTCATCAAATAAGGAAATGATTACATTTCAGATAGAAGCAGATATCTAGGAAGAAATAAAATTACAAAAAAAATAAATAAATAAATAAGAGAAAGAAAATAAAACAAAGTGATTATAATTACGATAACAAAAGAAGAAAAGAAAGGGATCCTAAAATTATGCCTTGGCTTTTGGAGGGGGATCTTCTTTGGACTTAGCCTCAGCATCCTTGGCTCTGGGAGGGGGATCTTCCTTAGACTTGGCCTCAGCATCCTTGAGCTTGAGGGCGGTCTCTGAACCTTTGACCTCTGGCAGGGACTGAACCTCCTTGCCTTTACCCTTCTCTCCTAGCCGAGGACCCCCTGACCAGCCCCTTTGCTTTGGGCCACCTCAGCCCCTTGGCCTTGGTCACCAACTTATTCAGGCCCTATGGAGACCTTAGGAGGAGGGAGAGAGCTTTGGGTGGCAAAGGGCTACTAGAGGGGAATGGGCTCAAGGGCAGCTGGAGGTGGGAGGGCAGTTGGAACCGCATGGATGTCTGGGGGAAACCACACATTCTCAGCCTTCCTCCACTCGAAGGTAGTTAGGACTCCTGCCACATTAAGAGCTTCTGTCCATACCATTTGGTAGTAGTCTCTACAAACCTCGATAAGCTCCTCTACTAGGCGTATCTTGGTCTCCTCTACCCCGAGGTTGTAGGAGGCTTGTGCCGATACCTGCGAGGTCTCCTTGATTGTCCAAGCTACTTCCTTGGCCTTGGCTAGCTCCGCTTTCAGATCCAGGACTTCCTGCTAGGCCGTAGCTCGTCTATTTAAGCATAATGGAGCTTCTTGTGTTGCTCTTCAGCTTGGCCTTCAGCAGTTTTAAGCTCAACCTCAGCATTTCATCTCTCCTTCTCCTCCTCCGTCAACTTCGTGTTAAGCTCCTGAATTTTCTACTCGGCTGCTTCTAAGGCCTTGTAAGCATCAGCCCAAAGGCTGGCCTCAGCCTTAGCCTCATTTCGAGCGTTGTTCACCCATTCCCTGGAGGTAAACACCTCCTAGATGGCTTGCACACAGGCGACAAACAAACGCGTTACTCAAAAGAAAGAAAAAGTGGAAAAAGATAACCAAATCGGGTGTCAGTAAGGATGGTCAAGGAACTTATCAAGACAAGATCCCTCTTTAGGAATAAGAAAAGATCTTGCTGCCTCATTTTATTTAGAGCAGTCATGTCCTTAGGTAGAAGAACAAGCTGCTCCAGGCTTCGGCCAAGTAATATGTGTGCCCTTTCTGAATCTCCCTGATGAAGGAGTGCCTCGTCTAACTCCAGCCGAAGGGCCCAGAAATGGTTTTGGCAGCACACCTCGGCCACCTCACGCTCTTCTCTGCTCTCGACAAAAGAAGCCTGCGTTTGGCCCTTGGCCACTTTCTATTGTTTCGACTCCTTTTGCTGGCTCACCTCCCCCTCATCAGTTTCGTCCTTTTCCTTCCTTTTCTTCCTCAGGTTAGGTATGGGAAGCAAGTTGCTCGGAGGAGGAGGAGAAGGAGGAAGAGCAAGAAGGAGCTGGGAAGCCAGAGCATCTTTGGACATTTACCCCTTAGCCTTATCTGCTAGGAGCTCCTTTAGACCCTTCTTTCTATTTAGGGCCATTTCTTCCTCCTCTTTAATACTACTATCAATGCGTGCAACTATAAGGTTGGGGGCTCGAACACCCGAGGTCCTATCCAACTCGTCCTCCTCATCCAAAAGATGGATGACAGGGTCTCTTGTCTCCTCATTTTCTTCCTTGAGATGGAATTGGTCGATTTCCTCCTTGAGTGACAATCGGGAGGAGGCAGTTTCTTCCCTTGAAAGCACTGTTCCTAGAGGAGCTCGTGGAAGAGGTCGAACAACTTGCACCACATCTTATCGGGCTAGAAAACCTGACACTGTAACGTTTATGTAGTTGAGCCGAGGATTGCCCACTCAGATCAAGTTGCCAACGTCTTGAAAGATATCAGGCAAGGGTTCGAAGTTAAGGATGAGGTGGACACCAAGGATCTGAGCACCCTATTAAGATCGTTGATGTTGACAAAACGAATGTTAGGAGCTATGTATCTCTTATCTACAAACACAGTCGAGAAGAAAAATCATGGTCAGAAAGATGAACACTTAGTGACAAAAGGGGGAAAAATCACAAAACTAAGCCTCACGACGAAGGACCTAAACCTAAAGCACCCCACCTGGCTCCCTCTCTTGGGTTGGACAGTAATGAACGTCATGCCATTCCCCAGAGGTAATTAAGTAGTCGTCCTTCATGCCCTTGTTAGACTTGGGAAGACATAATACGAACCTAATGGCTGGAGACTTGGATTTGAGATAATACCTCGAGTCACTGAGTGAATGACACTTATACATCTAGACGACGTCGTGCCAGGTGAGGTACAAACCCATGTGCGCAATAAGGGCATCTACATTGCCTAGAACCCTAAATAGGTTGGGCGCACATTGGTGGGCGCACAGCCTATGGGCAAGTAGGTAATCTCTAGTTACGCTACCCATGAAAAGTGTCATTCCCTTTCTATAAAGGTGATCATAGGAATGACGACCTCCCCTTCGTTCCTATCGGTATGCCACTGCCCTGGAGCAAAATATTACAGGGAAACCCTTGGAGGGATGTAGTATTTGGCCCTAAATCCCTCTATATCGACGAGGGAATCTACGAGGTGTTTGAATCTATCCATCTAAATAGACTAGAGAGAAAGGCGAAGGAGATGTCTAAGAAAAGGAGGTAGAAAATAGAAGGTTGAGGAGATTGGCCGAGGAGAAAGTCGCCTAAAGATGAAGAACTTACAAAAATGAGAAAGAGGTACGCCTCAGGAACTTCTTGGGAACGGGAAGAGTTGGGAAATCTTAGAAGTTTGGGATTGTGGGAAGCCTCGAGAATTCGAAGATTTTTAAAGTGAGTGAAATGAACTCTCCAGGCGCCTTATATAGGAGGCGGGCTTTGGGTGGGAGTTATCTCGCCTAAAATTCGAGGAGAAATGTCAACCATAGGATCTCCATCTCACCGTTAGATGCGGGGAATAAGATGCCGCCTGGAGCATTTAATGAAGCGTTGCGGACTCTAAAGCGTCAAGTACAATTACGGGACACGTGAAATGACATTCGCACGCATGGGAGTCAAAGACACGTGTCAGTTTAACTACCTAAAGTCAAAACCTCATTTCTCTCCTCGGATGGGAGGAAACAAATTGGAGTTTTGAGGGGCTATTGTGGGGTACTAGAATACCTAGTAAGGCAATTACGCCACGTGTCATAGCATGGCCGAGAAGGGCAGTTGCTGTGCTGAGGAGTCTACGTCCTCAGATTCTATGATCACATCATCAATATGCCATCAGAAGAGGCCTTATAGTACAGATTGAGCTTTAGGAAGGGGATTAGCACTTACGTGATTGAAGAATTAGTGGCTGCCACCACATTTAATGCATCCCACCAAACCTCCTGGCGGCATTTATGTGGAAAAGACTCTTGAATAGTGCTGCCTTGGTTTTCGTATCTTACAAAGGTTCAGGGAAGGTGCCTGATGGGACTAGCGCTTGAGTGACAGCCTGTGTGATCAACAAATGAAAGGTCAGGATCATCTAAAATGATCTATATAAGATAGAAGGTCCCCCGAAGAGAAAGGATCAAAGAAATATCAGAGGAAAACACTGTAGCACTAAAAAATTGAAACTGTAGACAAATCTCATAGTAATATATTCAAGAAAAAATCTCCTCAGACTTGGCTGAGGAGAATTATCCTTCTCAATACTATGGTTGCCTTCTGTTTTTCCTTGTTTCCTTATTATTTTTGGCCCATAGTAAGCGTTATCTCACCCATAAAAGCCTAATCTTGGAGCCCACTCTCTAACAAATTCATTGTGTTGGGCTATTTGGGCCTAGATCCTCCAGTCGTTTGGGCTCAAAAGCTAAATCCAATCCTTATATTCCTAAAATTTCTTCTTGTGAAATAAGATATTCAGAATTCAATTCTCGTCTACACCAAAAATTAATTGGTGTTTTAACCTAATGTTAAAGAGCAATTATCAATCATGGACACTATAATTTAAAACTCTATTCTCTAAATAAATACTCTAAATAAAACCAAAAAAAGTAGGGGGAGGTGGACCAAATATCATAAATAGTAGTAGCTGTGATTATCAAAGTTAGGTACTTGTTAACACACAATTTAATGCGACTACAAGTCTTTCCCTGGTAGATGAAATCCTTCATCACGGAGTTGTTAAAATTTATGGTCCTCGCAAAGGTTAGCATCAAAATTTTGTGTGGATGTTAAAAGTTTGTATTAGCTCACGTCCATGTTTGTTGTGGGATAGTAAACGACTATGATATTTATACATTAATTTTAGCTGTTACATATAAAATTTCTAGAACGTATTTAATCACTCAGCCCAATGTATTAATCAATTAAAATTCCAAATCAAATAAGATTTGTGTCCCTAATAATCCTATTTATTCTTTGTTTATTATACTCAAACAGTTTCAATTATAATTAACCACTGCAACATATATATTTTTGTTAAGACTAACGGGGCTCAGATTGAGATTCTTGTGTATCCTTAAGAGGAATTATACTACTAGGCAAAAGTAGACATACTATGCAACAAGTTTTAAGATATATTTGAACAAAGACCCTATATATAATTCGGAGACAAAACTTTCATAGCAAGGGGCGTCACAGTGCGTCCCTTCCATAGAAGTTCTGAAAAGTACAAAAGGGAAGCCAAATGGATATCCAATCGGATCTAATGAGCTCGGATGAGAGTGAAGTAAAAAAAATAAAAAATAAAATAACAAGAGTGTTAGTGTATAGCTTAGACTAGATTAGCCCATTGGGCTTATCCCAGTATACTGTACTTGTAGTTTATTCATATTACTTGTACTACACACATACCTAACCTATATAAGGCTCTCTATTATACATTATTGCTGAGATAATATACACAGACTATTTAGTCTTTCTCTCTCACTTTATATCTTTAACATGGTATCAGAGCCATTCCTCTGACTGTCTGGTTCCTATGGACATTTCCGGCGTTCTTCCGCTACCCTCGCCTTCATCTAGTAGTCACTGCCAGAAGTGAGTCACCGCCGTCACGCCCACAAAGCCAAGAACACTCGGGTTTCGTCAGTTTTGTTGATCAAACTGCCAAAGTCAAGCCATAGATTGATAGATCTTCCGATCCCTAGCAAAACCCAATAAAGCGTCTCCAACCTCTCACGCGCCTCCACGCGCCGGCTGCAGTTTCTGCCTCACGAGCACGCGCTCCACGCGCTGCCACGTGCCGTAAGCCAATCACACGTGCCTCACGCGCTAGGATAGTGCCGCCACGCGCCACATGCGCCTGCTCCATTTCAAGTACTACCACGTCAGCCCTAGGTGACGTCACACTGCCATGTCAGCACACGTCAGCGCTTGCTCCGTTGACCGTTAACCGTTTGACCGTTGACTTTGACCAAAGTCAAAATTTTTCAATAGGACCTATCTTGCTCAGTTTTTCACGTAGATTCCGATTTTGGGCTCCGTTTTTGCATTTGAGATTTTTAAATCCCATTTTTTGGGAATTTTTCCTCATTATGGCTCAACAAAATGATCGAGATATCATACGTCCTATCATCATTATGTTAGATAGTCCCACTAGCTATCATGCTGGTCTCAGAATATGACTGTCTTCCTAAAGGGTTGTAAACTGTGGAGATATGTGACTGGTTCAATTCTTAAGCCAGTACCAAATCCTAAGTCCCAAGCCACAGCTGCTGAAGATGCCTCCAAGATTACTGTTACAATGGATGATTATGAAGAATACCTAGAGGAATGGGAGAGTATTCAGAGTAAAATCTTGTCTTGGTTTATCAATACCTCTATTCCCTCCATTCATAATCTTCTTCCTTGTCTTAAGATTGCTGAGGCTGCTTGGAAATTTTTGGCTAATCGCTATAATTGTATTAATGATTCAAGCTTGGAGTTCCACATTGAATCAAAGCTTTATCAAATGTGCCAAGAGACAGGTCAGTCTATTTCTGATTATTATTCTCTGACTTCTACTATGTAGGAACAACTTTCGGCTGCAGATCCTCCACTAGTGTGTTCTAAGGACATTGAGCTCTTTGTCAAATATCGGGATCGTCGTAAATTTATGCACTTCATGATGGGTTTACGTAAGGATTTTGAGCCTACTAGGGCTTCTCTACTTAGCCGGTCTCCTACTCTTTCTCTTGATGCTACAGTCAAGGAGCTCATTTCTGAGGAGAACCGTCGGCCTACTCATCACATGTCATCATCTGATCATGTATTGGCTACACCATCTCCACAGCCTCCCATTACTGCATTCACTTCTCCTTCACGAATAAACTCTGGGTGTCCCATCTCTCAGTCTTTCAAAGGTATTCACTGCGAGTTTTGTCGTGCTAAAGGCCATGATATCTCAGTTTGTCGCAAACTGTAGAAATTTGTGCAATAGCAGAATAAAGCTTCTCTTCCTCGGGCAGCTATTGTATGTCCTTCAGATCCATCAATTTCTATAGGTCCATCTTTAGCTTTCTCACTTACTATGGCTGATATTGAGGCAGTTGTTCAACAGGTTTTATCTCGAACTTCCACTGCCTTTTCTGTCACCTCAGGTAAATAACCTTGGTTTTTTTATACTGCATGTTGTAACCATATAACTCCTGATGAATTCTAATTTTCTGATAAGGCACCCTTAGCACACCCTATCACTATTTACACTGCTGATGAACTCCTATGCCTGTTAGTTATAAAGGAACAATCTCTTCTCTTGATTTGTCCCTTAGTAACACCTTTCATATCCCAAAGTTATACCTCAATTTGCTTTATGTTGGTCAACTTTGTGAATTAGGTGTAGATCTTCTCTTTACTAATCATGGTGTGGATGTGCAGGATTCCTGGATTGGTCAAGTGCTTGGGACAGGGCGTAAGGTTGGTCACATGTTTGAGGTTCATGACTTGAAGATTCATTCACAAGTTGTTTCTGCAGCTGCTACCATTACCACCCCCTCACCTGATCTCTGGCATGCTCGTCTTAGTCATCCATCCTTATCTCGTCTTCAATTGTTAGCTTCTCAAGGTCATTTAGGTTCAGTTCAGTTTCAAAATTTTGATTGTACTTCCTGTCATTTTGGCAAACAAGCTAAATTGCCATTTAATAATAGTGACTCTTTTTCTTCTGCACCTTTTGATCTTATACATTCTGATATTTGGGGTCCTGCACCGGTTCTCACTGAGGGGGGATCTAGATATTTTGTCATATTTGTGGATAATTTTTCTCGATATACTTGGATTTATCTGATTCACCATAGGTCTGAACTTGTGTCTATTTACCAAAAATTTCATAAAATGGTTGAAACACAGTTTAATCGCACCGTCAAAGTCTTTTAATCAGATAATGCCTACGAATATAATGATAAATCTTTCCTATCCTTTTTAGACGGTCATGGTACCTTTCCTCAGCAGTCTTGTCCTTACACCTCTCAACAAAATGGTCGTGCAGAACGAAAACATCATCACATTCTTGATGTTGTCCGCACCCTTCTCATTTCTGCCTCTCTTCTTGAGCGCTTTTGGGGTGAGGCAGCACTCACTGCTGTGTACACTATTAATCGTATTCCTTCACCAACTACATATAACAAATCACCATTCGAGCATCTCTGTGGTTAAATCCCTGACTATTCATCTCTTCAGGTTTTTAGTTGTGCTTGCTTTGTCTCTTTTCTTCCTCATGAACGAACAAAGCTTCAACCTCGTGCTTGTCTCTATTTTTTCCTTGGTTATGGTGTCTCTCAAAAGGGGTTTCGCTGCTATGATCCCATTTCTCATCAGCTTCGTGTCTCCCGCAATATTGAGTTTTGGGAACATCGTCCTTTCATGAGTCTTCAGCAGTTTCTTGCATCCTCTTCCTCAGAGTCTTCCATTTTACTGATCTTTTCCTCCCTCTTTATCCTGAACTTGTGGAGGATTCTTCAACATCGGCTGCCTCTCCAGACGACTCATCTCCGGTTCCGTCCCCGGCATATGACCTGCCTGTCTTGGATCCTGTGACACCACCTTCTCCTGAGTTACCTGTTGATCCTAAACTTCGTCGTTCCACCCGGGTAAGCATTCCTCCCCCTTATCTCACTGATTATCACTACTTTTTTGCTCTTGCCACCCTCTATGAACCTTATACCTATCGTGAGGCCCATACTGACCTTCTTTGGTAGCAAGCTATAAATGAAGAACTAGATGCCCTTCATAAGAATCACACTTGGGATATGGTTGATTTTCCTCCTAGTCAGTTTGTAGTAGGTTGTAGGTGGGTTTACAAGATCAAGACCAAAGCTGATGGATCTGTTGAACGATACAAGACTTGCCTCGTTGCCAAGGGCTTTACTCAGGAGTATGGCATTGACTATAAGGAAATATTTGCTCTTGTTGCTCACCTTACATCTGTCAGATGTCTCATTGCTATGGCTGCTGATCGTCGTTGGCCTCTTTATCAAATGGATGTGAAGAATGCTTTCCTCAATGGAGACTTCTTAGAAGAGGTGTACATGCAACCATCCCCTTGCTATCCACACCCAGGCAGTCAAGTTTGTTACCTTCGTCGTGCTCTTTATGGCCTCAAGCAGGCTCCTCGAGCTTGGTTTAAAAAGTTTAGCTCAGTTGTTACTCAGCAGGGTTTCACTTCAAGTCCTCATGACAATGCTCTTTTTGTCCGAATATCCTCTGCTGGTATCACTCTTATTCTTCTTTATGTTAATGATATGATTATTACTGGAGATGATTCTGCAGGTATCTGCTCTATTCAGCACTTCTTTAGTCAGCATTTTGAGATGAAAGATCTGGGCACTCTTAGCTATTTTCTTGGGCTTGAGATTACCTCATCCTCTGATGGATACTATCTTTCCTAAGCTAAATATACTTTTAATCTTCTCTCCAAAGCTGGTATCACCGACAACAAGACTGTTTCCACTCCCTTGGGATACAATGCAAAGCTCACACCCTTGGATGGTGAACCTATATCTGATGCTACACGCTATCATCAGTTGGTTGGTAGTCTGATCTATCTCACTGTTACTCGTCCTGATTTCTCACATGCTGTGGGTATGGTTAGTAAGTTCATAGATGCCCCTTGTTCTGTTCACTATGCTGTAGTTCTTCGGATTCTTCAATATGTCAAGGGCACACTTTATCATGGTCTCCACTACTCCTCTCAGTCTTCTCTCGAGTTTCATGCTTATTCAGATGCAGACTGGGCAGGTGATCTGACTGATCGATGCTCTATTACAAGTTTTTGTTTCCTGTTGGGTACTTCCCTTGTCTCATGAAGTAGCAAGAAGCAGAATGTGGTTTCTCGTTCCAGTACTGAGACTGAGTATCGTGCCCTTGCTGACACTACCTGTGAGCTTGTCTAGCTCCGCTGGCTCTTGGCTGATATGGATGCTCCACAGCCCACTGCCACTCCTTTTTATTGTGACAATCGTAGTGCCATCTACATTACTCATAATGATGTCTTCCATGAACACACCAAGCACATTGAGATTGACTGCCACATCACTCGCCAGCATCTCAAGAAAGGCAATCTCAAGTTGTTCTCATTCTCCTCTGCTGACCAGCCTACTGATATCTTCACCAAGACTCACCCGCCTGGTCGTCTTCGAGATCTTATATCCAAACTCCAGTTGGCTTCCTCCTTGCCACCTCAAGTTTGAGGGGGGATGTTAATGTATAGCTTAGACTAGATTAGCCCATTAGGCTTAGCCTAGTATACTGTACTTGTAGTTTATTCATATTACTTGTATTGCACACATACTTTGCCTATATAAGGCTCTCTATTGTACATTATTGCTGAGATAATATACGCAGAATATTCAGTCTTTCTCTCTCACTTTATATCTTTAACAAAGAGTTTGAATGGAAAAGAAGATACACACGTGACTCAAATATAAATGGGTTGGGGCATTTGCTTCACTGTGATGTACCTTTAATGTATTATATATTACAATGATGTGACATTAATGTTTTGGTTTTTTTTATTTTTTATAACATTACCAATAATCTAAAATTATAAAATATATCATATCACTTTAAACTCATCACTTTTCTAAATAATGTAATGGTTTATTTTTGTATTGAAATTACATTAATGTACGTTTACAATAGTGAAATATTACAGTGTAATGTAGTATCACGGCGAACCAAACATCTCCATATAGGAATGTTTACAATTAATTTTGAAAATCAACAGTGAAAAATCAAAATATATGGAAAGTATATTACGAATAATACTTTGTAAGACTAGCATTATTCTTATTCTATATGAAATGAAGACTTGCAATTAACATGTTCATTAATACCATTGCACACCCTTGATGTAATGGTCACTCCACAAGTATAAGTGCTTGTGGGGTGTGAGGGGTAAGGAACGAGATTCAAGTCTTCAGAAATAAACTTCACACACATATACACTCGTCCAGCTTTACACTTGACGTCCTCTCCAATTGTGCTCTGACTTGAAACAGCTCCGCTTCAAGCTTTTTGGTCCTCTCAGCCAAGAAATTGTTTAAGAACCTCAGTGCTCCAATGGTCTGATTCGCTTCATCAACCTTTGTGGAAAGCTCCTCACGGTCAAGTTCCACATCACTAAGCTTCTTGGTGGCCAGCCTATAGAGCTTCTCATGCTTCTCAGAAAACTTGTATAATTTCTCATAGGCGGTATAGATATCATCTTGATCATCCATAATCTCAACTCTTTTTCTTCATCCACTTCTTCAGTAACCCCATCAGTAGGATTAACAGTGGCAGTGAAGGCATTCAAGATTCCATCGTCTTCATCTTCGGAATCGTCCTCGGGCTCTGTGTCGCTTAAGGTAACAGCAAGTGCCTTACTCTTCCCTATGCTCTTAAGGTACATAGGACACTCTTGTTTCATGTGTCCGAAGCCTTGATACCCAAAGAATTTTGGCCCAGCGGGAACAGTGTACTGACCGCCATCCTTGACATCATTTTTCCCTTTATCCGAATTCTTGAATTGTGAAGAGCTGGATTGTCTACGGTCTTTGTTGAAGCCCTTTCCATTGGCATTCTTCATGAATTTCTTGAATTGCCTTGTAATATAGGACTTCATTTTTGAATCTTCATCGTCTGAAGAATCATTTGTATCACTGCTCTTGGCCTTTAGTGCCATGCTCTTGCCCTTGCTTGACTTGCCCAACCTAGTCAGCCCTAACTCGTAGGTTTGCAAGTTTCCAACCAGCTCAGTCAGAGGAATTCTGTCAATATCCTTCGATTCCTCGATCGCCGTGATCTTAGCATGGAATCTCTCGGGCAGCGATCTGAGCACTTTCCTAACGATCTTGGGTTCAGGGATGGTTTCCCCAAGATTGAAGGCTGAGTTCACTATGTCTTTAAGCTTTGCATAGAACTCATCAAACGACTCATCCTCCTCCATCTTAATTTCTTCAAAGCGTGTGGTGAACCTCTGTAGCTTTGAATCTTTGACAGCCTTGGTGCCCTCATAGGTTGTCTGGAGAATGGTCTATACTTCCTTAGCAGTGTCAGTTGAGGAAATTTTCTTGAACTCCTCATTAGTGACTGCACTGAATAGGGCATTCAATGCTCTGCTGTTGAAGTTTGCCGCTTTGATCTTGGCATCATCCCAGTCGGCTAGTGCTTCTGTAGGCTTGGTCCAGCCTATCTCCATAGTTTGTCACACTTTCTCATCTAAAGATTGCAAGAAAGCTCTCATGCGTACTTTCCAGTATGCATAGTTAGTGCCATCAAATAATGGAGGTATAATAAGAGATTGACTTCTATCCATGACAGCAGGGGTCAATGGATCACACACAAGGATTAAACCCTAATCAGAGTGTGCTTGCTCTGATACCACTTGACAGGCCACAAACGCGTTGACCCCTTGTGATAAATTGTTGACTAATTAGCCTAGTTATTAATTAATCAAATTAACATGCAATATCACGTGGCAGCACAAACAAATCACCAAAACTAAGTTATGCAGTGGAAAATAAATGACACGGTGATTTGTTTACGAATGGGAAAAACCTTACGGCAAAAATCCCACTGGGTGATTTAAGGTCACCACTCTCGAAACTCCACTATTATCACAGCAAGCGATTACAAGCAAGGAATCCCAAGTACCTTACCAACTTACAATTGAACCCTTACCCCAATACCTAATTGGACTTGCTCTATAGTGACAGTTTCTCCTTTCAATGCACGGCTCCCAGTATGTGACTAACCAGATGCGCAGATCCCAGTACGCGACTTCAAACACCAACTAGAGAAAGAGTTGTTGGCTGCAAAGTTCTTCAAATCATCAGAGATGAACTAGGGCACAAACTTTGTCTTTCAGATCACAAATTGCATGAACAAGAAGTTGTCAATGCTTGTGCAACTTGCATCACTTTGACGGCCCTTAAAACAATCATTTTATATGTCTAGGGTTAGAAGAAAAGAAGTCTCAAAGACACATTCACAGATTGGACTTGAAACAGAACTGAAAATCTGTTTTCTTTAAATCACGACAGATAAAGGTGTCGAGGAGCTGTCGAGGCTCGTGGCAAAATGACTTCTTAAAGCTCGATAGATACATGCGTCGAGATAGGTGTCGAGCTTTAGTAACTTGCACTTCCTTGCTTGTTTCTTGGACAGACTTTGATGACTTCAACACTGAATCTTGAAACACTGTTTCTTGAAGTGTTAAACACATCCTAAATCTACCCAATTACAAGTAAAGTGCGTTTTGTCTAAGGATAAGCCAATTACATAAAATAGCGACATATGTTAACAACCACTTGAACTACATATGTCCTAAAAACCGGATCCCTTTCTAATGGCCTCCCCTTCTCTATTTATACTCCCCATTTTCTTGTTCCTATTCATAGAGCCATAAATACAGATCCCTTTCTCATCCATTGTCTTCTTGGAAACTACCCATCGTGGCCATAAGGTTGATCAGCGTCCCTTCAGGGGTCACTTCTCCATTAATGCGGCCAGGCGAGTAGGTGTGGAGTCATTAATGCGGAGGTGGCAGCTTTATGTAGAGCACTTCCCACTTGTCCTCCTCCTCGGCTTCCCGTTGAAGTATAACATAGTTTGTTGAGCCTCAAGAGTTCTTCCCTAGGCGTCATGTTGCACCTTTTGGTCCTTGTTTTGTCCGAGGAGGCCCTCTCCTCGGACCTTCCTTAATTGGCCAATGGCCTGATCAGTGGGCCCTTGGGCCCTTTAAGTTAGGTGACCCTATTCCTGCCTTACAACCCTTTGGTGGAGTCTACGTTCTTGGACCAGGCCCAAGGCCAACATTGGTGTTTTGACATTTCTACTCCCACATCAACAGTTTGTAAAATAGTTTGTGACTTTAGCATTTTACAAATTTTAATACAACTTTTATAAAAGAAAAAATATAAAAAGCTGCAATAAAAATATATTATTTATTTCTTTTTCCATAAAAAGTTTTTAGAAATAATTACTAAAATGATGCACTTAAGACATTCGTTAACTTTTCCTTTATTAAATTGAGGTGATATATGTTGTTTTTATGATTGTTAGGACATATGTAGTTCAAGTTGTTGACATATGTCACTATTTTATGTAATTGGCTTATCCTTAGACAAAATGCACTTTACTTGTAATTGGGTAGAGTTAGGATGTGTTTAACACATCAAGAAACAGTGTTTCAAGATTCAGTGTTGAAGTCATCACGTCTGTCCAAGAAACAAGCAAGGAAGTGCAAGTTACTAAAGCTCGACACCTGGTTTCGACACATGCATCTATTGAGCTTTAGAAGCTGTTTCAGCCCCGAGGCTCGACAGCTTCTCGACAGATCCTCGACACTTATATCTGTCGAGATTTAAAAAAAATAGATTTTCAGTTCTGTTTTAATTCCAATCCATGAATGTGTCTCTGGGACTTCTTTTCTCCTAACCCTAGACATATAAAAGGATTGTTTGAAGGGCCGTCAAACAAATGCAAGTTGCACAAGCATTGAGTAATTCTTGTTCATGCAATTTGTGATCAAAAAGACAAAGTTCATGCCCTAATTCTTTTGTGAAGAAGTTGCTGTGTAATGTGCACCGCAGGGTTTTATAACCAAGCATTTTCCTGATCTTCATCGTGTGGATGATTTGAAGAACTTTGCAGCCAACAACTTTCTCTCTAGTTGGTGAATTGAAGTCGCGTACTGGGATCTGTGCAATTGGTTAGTCACGTACTTGGGAGCCGTGCATTGAAAGGAGAAACTGTCACTACAGAGCAAGTCCAATTGGGTATTGGGGTAAGGGTTCAACTGTAGGTTGGTAAGGTACTTGGGATTCCTTGCTTATAATCGCTTGTTGTGATAATAGTGGAGTTTCAGGAGTGTGACCTTAAATCACCCAGTGGGGTTTTTGCCGTCAGGTTTTCCCCATTTGTAAACAAATCACCATGTATTTTATTTTTCCGCTGCATACTTTAGTTTTGGTGATTTTTTTGTGCTGCCATGTGATTTTTCATGTTAACTTGATTAATTAATAACTTGGCTAATTAATCAATTTAATTTATCACCAGGGGTCAACGCGTTTATGGCCTGTCAAGTGGTATCAGAGCAGGCATACTCTGATTAGGGTTTAATCCTTGTGTGTGATCAATTGACCCCTGCTGTCATGGATAGAGGTCAATCTCTTATTATACCTCCATTATTTGATAGCACTAACTATGCATACTGGAAAATACGTATGAGAGCTTTCTTGTAGTCTTTAGATGAGAAAGTGTAGTAAGCTGTGGAGATAGGCTGGACCAAGCCTACAGAAGCGCCGGCCAATTGGGATGATGCCAAGATCAAGGTGGCAAATTTCAACAGCAGAGCATTGAATGCCCTATTTAGTGCAGTCACCAATGAGGAATTCAAGAAAATTTCCTCAACAGAAACTGCTAAGGAAGCGTGGACCATTCTCCAGATAACTTATGAGGGAACTAAGGCTGTCAAGGATTCAAAGTTACAGAGGCTTACCACAAGCTTTGAAGAAATTAAGATGGAGGAGGATGAGTCATTTGATGAGTTCTATGCAAAGCTCAAAGACATAGTGAACTCAACTTTCAATCTTAGTGAAACCATTCCTGAACCCAAGATAGTAAGGAAAGTGCTCAGATCGCTGCCCGAGAGATTCCATGCTAAGATCACGGCGATAGAGGAATCGAAAGATATTGACAGAATTCCTCTGACTGAGCTGGTTGGAAATTTACAAACCTACGAGTTAGGGCTGACTAGTACAGGCAAGTCAAGCAAGGGCAAGAGCAAGGCACTAAAAGCCAAGAGCAGTGATACAGATGATTCTTCAGATGATGAAGATTCTAAAATGAAGTCCTATATTACAAGGCAATTCAAGAAATTCATGAAGAATGCCAATGGAAAAGGCTTCAACAAAGACCGTAGGCAATCCAGTTCTTCTCAATTCAAGAATTCAGATAAAGGGAAGAAGGATGGCAAGGATGGCGGTCAGTACATTGTTCTCGCTGGACCAAAATGCTTTGGGTGTCAAGGCTTTGGACACATGAAACAAGAGTGTCCAACGTACCTTAAGAGTATTGGGAAGAGCAAGGCACTTGCTGTTACCTTAAGCGACACGGAGCCCAAGGATGATTCCGAAAATGAAGATGACGGAATCTTAAATGTCTTCACTGCCACTGTTAATCCTACTGATGGGGTTACTGAAGAAGTAGATGAAGAAAAGGAATTGGTGGATGCCAAGTTTGAGACTATGGATGATCAAGATGATATCCACACCGCCTATGAGAAACTGTACAAGCTTTTTGAGAAGCATGAGAAATTCTATAGGCTGGCCACCAAGAAGCTCAGTGATGTGGAACTTGACCGTGAGGAGCTTTCCACTAAGGTTGATGAAGCAAATCAGACAATTGAAGCACTGAGGTTTGAGAACAATTTCTTGGCTGAGAAGACCAAGAAGCTTGAAGTAGAGCTGTTTCAAGTTAGAGCACAATTGGAAAGGACATCAAGTGCAAAGCTGGACGAGATGCTAAGTGTTTAGAAATCTTCTTCAGATCGTACTGGATTGGGGTATGAATTCTCTCTCTCTAATACTCATTCTGCTAGTACTACTATTTTTGTTCCACCTGCTAATAATATTTAAACTGAGGATAAAAATGTTAAAACTGAATTAGCAAGTGAGAACGTAGATAAGGGCATGTCTATCCTAGGAGCACCCTCTAAAGTTGAGAAAAGGGAAACTAGAAACCCTAGGACTAAGAAGGCTATCTCTCAAAAGCCCAAACAGAAGAAGCAACATCTCTGTTATCATTGTGGTGTTACCGGTCATACTCGACCAAATTGCTACAAGTGGCTAACCACTCAATAAAGCAATGGGATGATAGCATCTGGGAACTAGAATCAGCTTCAGACCTCTCCTGCTCCTCTTAGAGACATTCTCAAAGCCCTCATGTTCCTTTCAAACTTGAACGGTTTAAACTCTTCCCCCTCGTCACTGGTTCAAGGGTTGGCAAATAGGAAAGGTTCTTCCAAGGTGTGGAAGGAAAAGAGCTTTAAGTGATTTTAGTCACTTCTTCTTCTCTCTCCCTGTTTTATTGTTTTGTATTACTTGTGTGTTGCTTTACTGTTTTGAGTCAGTCTAGTTTTATGCATTGTTTTGCTTTCTTTAACTTGTTTTTGTTTGTGTGTTTTCAGTTTTGTGTTTTATTTTTGCTTTTCTGATAAAATAAAATCAAAAAAAATTGAAAAATACAAAAACAGTGTGTGTTTGTGTGCATTGGTTCTTGTGAACTTTTAAAATGGCCACTGAAACAGAGTTTTCTAAACTTTGTACCACCTGTAGCTTAGATGAGCATTCTTCTGCACAACTAAGCAAGTGAGCTTTGTAACTCTTTGTTTGTGATGAGTAAGGTTAAGTGATCTCTTCAACTTAACACTCGTATCACTCTTTTTGATGGGTAGGACTAAAAAATCCTAAGAGAAAGGCATAAATAACCATCTCACCATTGTTACTCGCCAATCATGATATGACATCTGTATGCTTCGGCATAGCAAAAGTGTAATGTCAAAAGCTTAACATAATTGGATATTTCTTTTCTCTCTCTTGTATACCCATGCATAATATGCTTAATAAAAGAAAATATGCAAAGAAATAAAAAGCAAAAAGATCAAAATGCTTTAAAATATGGTTGCAAGCGTGTTTTTTAGGAGATGTGGGAGTTATAGGATGTACCTCAAAGGTGATAGTCCCCATCAAACAATTTTGATTGTGTGTGAGTTAAAGCGATTTTCTCATATCTCAAATCGTCATAACTTTGAGACACTTATGCAATCTTGCGATGCTTTCACACACAACACACAATACTCTTTGCTACTCTTGATACATGTGCAGGTACAATGTGATTTGGCCATCACAAAGTTGTTTGGATCTTTGGTTGAGTTGCATGCGTGATTGCATTCATGTTTGTGTTTTTCCTCTCTTAAAAAACTGTTTTTAAGGCATCTCGACACCTCCTCGACACCTTCTCGACACCTAACTGTCTGTCGAGCTTCTTAGTGTTTCTCTAATCGTTGTCTCGACACTTGGTGGATCGATCGAGAAACTTTCTGTCTGCTCGATAGATTCTCGACAGCTTCTGGATCGATCGAGGTTCTTAAGTGGTTGATCTTTCCTTCTCGATACATGTTCTCTATAGCTGTATCTGCCGAAGTGCATTTTCACGACACCTACCTTGACAGCTGTCTCGACACCTATCAATACCTGCATTTGTCGAGAATTATTGAAGGGCTATTTAAAGGTTCTGTCATGATTTTCTCTCATTTCGCTCGATCTCTCTCTCTCTCTCGATAGTTGGTGTTTTCTCTCCTAAAACCTTTCTCACTCTCTCCAAACCCCTCCCTAAGGATTCTTCAAGTGATTTTCTAGATCTTCCTCACTTGGTAAGCATCTATCCTCTCATTCTTCATGCATTTCATGATTTACAAACCTAGGTTTTGAGGTTTTTGAAAATTTTTGGGTTTTTCAAAATTATTGAGAGTTTCATGAAATTTTTGGGTTGGTTTTATAGATTTGATCTTTAAAACTACATGCATTGCATCACATTAGCATTCTAAGTGTATTTTCATGCATTTAGATGTTTGCAAACTTGTTATGTGCTATTAGGTTTGGATTGGGCTGAGCCCATGATGTTTTTATTTTTGCATGTCATATGTTCATGCATTTCCCATGCATACGTTCTATCTTTTCAATATTTTCTCTTCCTATATTGAACTGTTTGGGACTTTTCTATGTGTTTCTCTTCCTCTCCTTCTCTTTATGTTTGCATTAGCAGTGTCTATAGCACCTAAACGTAAATCTATTCCATCCCAGAACCCTTTGCGTTCTAAGGGATCTTCCTCTTCTTCGGATTCTACTCCTTTGTCTATCTGGTTCTGTGATGAGAAAGCCCATAAGGACTTCTCGGAGAACTTTTCTAAACGAGGTGTTTATTCGGAATGCCACATTGTCCTGCCAGACTTTGTCGACACTGACCTACCTGATGTCATTCACAGTCGGGCTTGGGAGTCACTGTGTGACGTCCCAGTCACCTATCCTCTCGTGTTGATATAGGAGTTTTACTCCAACATCCACGGGATTGATTCTTCAGTACCTCTCTTCTATTCTAGCGTTCGAGGTACGCGCTTTGCTGTCACTCTGGAGTTAGTCTCCGAGGTTCTTCATGTTCCGAGGGTGGATCATCCTGATTACCCTGGATGTGAGCGTCTATGGACTGTGTCCAAAGACAAGATGATCTCGGCGTTCTGTGAGCGTCCTTTCTCTTGGGGAGATCATCAGTACACACCATGTCGACCTTTTGCTAAAGGTCCTCGGTTCCTTAACATGGTGATGACTTTTGTGTTGCACCCACTCTTTCACTAAAACTCTATCACAGAGTCTCGTGCTCAATTTTTGTTGTCTCTTCTTGAGCATCTCACTATAGATTTCCCTTCAGACTTTATCTTCTCTATCATAGATGTCTATAGAGATACGGTCACCCGTGATAAGCTCATTTTTCCCTTCTGCTATCACGAGGATACTTCGCCATTTTTCCATCCCCTTTCCTTCGTCCGATCCGTTTCATATCATGTCTGCCATAGACGCCGCTACAATAAAACGTAGCGAGGGACAGTTCAGATCGAGACAGTCGGATACTGCTGCTCTTTACTCCCGTCTGACTACATCCAGATCTGCTCGAGCGACATCTGCTCCTTCTTCGAGTGACGTCACTCTTGGAAACATCATGGCGCAGGTTCAGCGCATGGATGCTCGCCTCGATACTCTCTCCACGGAGTTGTATCAGGCGAACGTTCATATTGGTCGCATCGCTCGGCGACAGGCGACTTTGGGCGGCTTTGCTCTAAAGGCTTCTCCTCATCTTCCTTATGTCACTTCTGAGACTGAGGATGATGATGATGGTGATGACGATGATGCTTCGGATGATGATGATGGAGATGCGAGCTCTTCTAATGAGATGTCTACTTGACACTCTACCCTTTGTCACTCGTGACAAAAAGGGGGAGTAGTTTTGGTATATAAGAGTAGTCATACTTAGGAGGAGAGCTAGGACATTTTTTATAGGGGGAGTGTTAATATGAAAGATGTAGTGAGGATTGCATGTATTTCTTTTCTTTTCTATCTTTTTAGAGATACATTGATCATGTATTGACATACATTGTACTTATTTCTTGATATATATGTTGATGTATGTTTCTTTCACCCATCTTTCCATGTGTTGTTTCTTTTCTGTATTTATACACATGTTTCTTTTACTTGTATGTAATTTATTATTTCTGCTTCACATAAAGATGCCTTGATGTGTTTTATTTATAAGTGTTTCAGAAATACAGGTTGTCAAAGTCTACTTGCCATAAACCCTCTTCTTGCAAAGTTTTTCAAGAGTTTGTGTTAGGATAGATTTTATTGTAAGTAACAAGTGAATATGAGTTAAAGTGTTTTATGATTTCTCTCATATCTTCATTTGTTTGTTATAGTTTTGTCACGGATTGCCAAAGGGGGATATTGTTAGGACATATGTAGTTCAAGTTGTTGAAATATGTCACTATTTTATGTAATTGGCTTATCTTTAGACAAAACGCACTTTCCTTGTAATTGGGTAGAATTAGGATGTGTTTAACACTTCAAGAAACAGTGTTTTAAGATTCAGTATTGAAGTCATCACGTCTGTCCAAGAAACAAGCAAGGAAGTGCAAGTTACTAAAGCTCGACACTTGGTCTCGACACATGGATCTATCGAACTTTAGAAACTATTTCAGCCCCGAGACTCAATAGCTTCTCGACAGATCCTCGACACCTCTATCTATCGAGATTTAAAGAAAACAGATTTTCAGTTCTATTTTAATTCCAATCTGTGAATGTGTCTCTGGGACTTCTTTTCTCCTAACCCTAGACATATAAAATGATTGTTTTAAGGGCCGTCAAACAGATGCAAGTTGCACAAGCATTGAGTAATTCTTGATCATGCAATTTGTGATCAAAAAGACAAATTTCATGCCCTAGTTCATCTTTTGTGAAGAAGTTGCTGTGTAATGTACACCGTAGGGTTTTGTAACCAATCATCTTCCTGATCTTCATCGTGTGGATGATTTGAAGAACTTTGCAGCCAACAACTCTCTTTTTAGTTGGTGAATTGAGGTCGCGTTCTAGGATCCGCGTAATTGGTTAGTCACGTACTTGGGAGCCGTGCATTGAAAGGAGAAACTGTCACTACAGAGCAAGTCTAATTGGGTATTGGGGTAAGGGTTCAACTGTAGGTTGGTAAGGTACTTGAGATTCCTTACTTATAATCGCTTGCTGTGATAATAGTGGAGTTTCGGGAGTGGTGACTTTAAATCATTCGGTGGGGTTTTTGTCGTCAGGTTTTCCCCATTCGTAAACAAATCACCGTGTCTTTTATTTTTCCGCTGCATACTTTAGTTTTGGTGATTTGTTTGTGTTGCCACGTGATTTTGCATGTTAACTTGATTAATTAATAACTTGGCTAATTAATCAATTTAATTTATCACTAGGGGTCAACGCGTTTATGGTCTGTCAATGATATAATTCTATATCTTACTTTTACCCTTCTTTTTTTTTTTTTTTGGCTCTATTTGAACAAAATAAATAAATAAATAAAGTGAAGGGATGGAGCAGGTTCAAGTTTTATTTGAAAGAAAAATGCATGAATACTTAACCCCAAGAAGCAGCACAATCGATAGGAGATTGTGTCTAAGGAAGCAAGGCTACTAATTAGAATCTCTGAGTCTCTCTCTCCTCATAGGTAGAACTCGCTCATTGAAGAAAAATTTTGTAATTAAGTTAAGAGTTATATTAACGGATGTTCTTAAGACAATTGTTAATAAACTATAATAGAAAAAATTTTGCACTATTTTTATGAAAAGTATAGAAAAATGTTAACAAAATCAATTGCTTTATTATTTTTCTATAAAATATTTCTAAAAATAGTTCATAACCCAATATTCTTAGGGCATTTGTTAACCTTTCTCTTTTAATTATTGCACACTTCATAAAAAATTCTTAAAATCTTCTTGCACTTGCTAGATCACTCTTTCTCAAACAAGTAAAGAGTAAAACATGTATAGCGATTGCGTCATTCTCACAATCACAAACATACAACTATCTCACCAGCTTGCCATTAATTAGTTCATTAGTATCAAGGACTGAATAGTTTTCCTATGTCCGTTTTTTCTTGAAGAGACAGTGAGAAGAGTTAAGATATGAAGGGCCACACGTCAAAATCTTGCAGTTGTTAGGATTGACTAAAACTCATTAAGCTCATTAAAACAAAACTTAATGGGACTTTAAGAGGTGTTTGGTAGAGTAGTTTGAGATGTGATTTTTGTAATTTTTTGAAATATGTGTGAGTGAAAATGTGTGTGAAAATGTGTGTGATGTTGTTTAAAATGTGAAAATATGAGTTTAAGTTGACCTATCAAACAGGCCTCAAATCTTTCCTAGTCACAGTAGTTAAGATCCTCTATCACGTGGTTGTTAAAATTTATGATCCTCGCAAAGGTTAGCATCAAAAATTTGTGCGGATGTTAAAACTTTGTAGCTCACGATACATGTTTGTTGTGGGATAGTAAATGATTATGATAATTTATTCTAACAACTTCTTCCAAGGAAAAGAAATTTTTCTTTTGAGATTTATTTCATGCAATTAAAATTCCCAATGAAATAAGATTCATGTCCCTAATCCTATTCTTTCTTTGCATTTGCTCAAAGAGTAATGCTATGAACTTAACAAAAAGTTAAAATAATTTCACAACATTTCTAAATTAGTAAGTTATATAAAAAAAAAAAATTGAAGATTACTATAAATTTTTTTTTTTTAAGATTAATATATATAGTTGGCTCATGTATGAGTTGATATGTTAATTTAAGAATATTGTGAGATTGTTATGATTTTTTTATTATGAGTTGACATGTAAATTTTTTGAAGAATATATATATATATAGAGAGAGAGAGAGAGAGAGAAATCTCATGTGTGACAGAATGAGGTTTTGTTATATATTACTTCATCGGGCACAAACTCTAGCCAACTGTGCTGCCCCTAGGAAGATTTTTTTTTTAATTTTTTTAATTTTTTTTTGGATGAAAAGACCGATAACTTTATATATTAAGATGAAGATAAATAGATAAATTCAATACATCCTGAACCAAAGTTGACTCAATGACAATTGGATCCTACTCTACCAAAGTTAAAAAAACTACTAATGCCTTTGGCATTTTGAGCTAAAATATATATGCCTGGGTTTATTACCTAATTAGTAGCCTTGCTTCCTAAGACATAATCTCTTGCCGATTGTGTTGTCATAAAACTTGCAGGTTCTACGCTCCATCCTTTCACTTTATTTTGTTTGTTCAATAGAGCCCAAAAAAAGTAGATATAGAATTGTAGCATAGAAACTCCGCATATCACCTCAATTTAATAAAAAAAATCTAGCCTAAAACCCTATGCATATATATGAATATATAAAAATATACATTAAGATACATAATATAATTCCTACATATATAATTTAAATGCTATTGAAACTCATTCTTATGTTTTGTTAATTCTTTAAAAAATCTTGTTAGAATATTATTAGATAAAAACAATATAAATTTTTCATTTTTTTATTTTATTTAAAATTTTTTATTAATTCTTAATTTTTGTTATTGTGAAGCACTTTTTTTTTTTTTTTACAGTTCATTAATTCAAGACTCTTTGATTTTTGTACTCAATAATTCACTTAGATGAATTTTTATGATGTGGTTCCACATTTGACTCCAAAATTAAGAAATAAAACCCTCCTTAAAAATAAATAATTTAAGACATAAGGCACAAAATTGGACTTCAATTTTCAAATCTAATTGAATTTTCTCTAAATTTTGACTTTTACTATATACTAGTATATAACCCGTGCATATGCACAATACAATTAAGAAAAAAATCGCAATTGCACATATATAAATATATATATATATATATATAAGTTCAAATTATACGTAGTGTAAGAATTATTACACATTTTCTAAGTCATAGATGTATACGTGAGTTTTACTCTCCCTCTCTCTCTCTCTCTCTCTCTCTCTCTCTCTCTCTCTCTCTCTCTCTCTCTATATATATATATATATATTGAAGTACACATGAGTTTATTCTTTCTTTTTCTTTTTCTTTTTATTATTGGGTTTTTTATGGATTAATTATATTTTTGCATAACATTAACCCACCTATAACAAAAATTTTAAAAACTTAGATAAGACATATGGTGCAAAGTTAGAAGACAATTATAATCCAATTTAGAATTTAATTGGATTTTTTCTCAGTTCTAGCTTTAAATATAGGAGAAAATGGGCATTTTTCCTTAATTTTAAAACTATGCTAATAAAGTACCCATGTTTTGAAACTATTTAACAAAATATTCCTGTTTTTGAAACTCGATTTTAAGTTGCAAAATATATGCAAACTCCACATCACTAATGTTGAGTTTCACCTGTAACTCGATTTTATTAAAATTAAGTTTAAAAAATAAGGGTATTTTGATGTTTAGTTTCAAAATAGGGACATTTTGTTGCATAGTTTGTAAATTAGGGGCAAATGCCCATTTTCCGTTTAAATATATACTAGTAGGTAACTCGTGCTCGCGCACGGGAATGCTGAATTATAGTGATGCTATTGATATTATTTTTTGTTATTAAATATATAGGACATACTTTGACTAGGACATTTGGAGGCACTAAAATAGTTTTTTTTGCAATTTAATTTCGTGATATTGGTTACGCCAAGTTTCTCATTACATTGCTATTACGTATATAATTTTGAAAGTCACTATTAGATACTAAATATATAATATCAATTCACAAATTATTGTTTGTGAAATTCTACTAAATACAACAGAAAATAAAATGCTAAATTGGTCAAATAGTATCTCCTAAATTAAATAGGAATAGGTACATAGGATCATTCAGTTGAATTATAGTTTATTACGTTCAATATCTTCGCATACAAAATGTTTGAATAGAAATAGTATAAAAAATATGCTCATTAGTTTAGAGATAAATAATAGCAAAAATTTCAACAACTTAATTTGTATGGAAAGCTAACAAAAGCAAAATCCAATTTTGATTATAATTAAATTTTCTCTAAACTTTGATTAATATATATATATATATATATATATTACCTAATTAGTAATGGATCATACATAGTCATGGTATATTACATAAATGACTTATAAATTTGAATTGTTTTTAGTTATACAAAAAAAGGCTCATAAATATGAAATTATTCAAACTCTCTCTTCTTCTAATTTTATATATAGAGTTAAATATATGGTTAGGTTTTTTCATGGTTTTTTATTTTTATTTTTATATTTGACTCCTCGTTTTTTACACTAAATTAACTCATTTGACCAAAAAAAAAAAAAAAAAACTTAGATTAGATGGAACATGTGGTATAAAATTAAACTTTATTTGAAATCTAATTTTTATATTGAATTAATTCACTTGGCACAAAAATTTTAAAACTTAGATTAGATGGGACATGTCGCATAAAATTAGATTCTAATTGAATTCTAATATGAAATCTAATTAGATTTTCACTCAATTTTGTCGATATATATATATATATATATATATATATATATATTTAGTAGTTTGTAACTAGTGCATATGCACAGGTACAATTAAAAATAATTATAATTACACGGTTCAAATTATACATTTTTTTTTAAAAGAGGTTAAATTATACATGGTATTAGCTTACATTTTTTTTTTTAAATAATACATTTCTAAAATATGTAATGATTTCTCATTATATATATAAATTTAAAATTTAACTAGATTTAGACTTTTTAGGTTTTAATCCCAATAATTCACTTGTTGCAAAAATTAAAAAATTAGATGAACACGTGATGCAAAATTGGACTCTAATTGAAATCCAATTTAGGATCTAATTAGATTTGACTCTTAGAATTTTACGTTTAATAATTCACATGGCACAAAAACTAAAAATTAGATGAGACAAGTAACGCAAAATTGAGAATCCAATTAAAATCTAATTGGATTTTCTCTTAGTTTTGGCTTTTAAACTATATATATATATATATATATATATATATATATATATATATATAGTTTTGCCTTTTTGTTTCAGCATTCACCACCCTGACGAGTTTTTTGGGAGAAATTGTTGGATACACATGTATGACTCACACATGAGGGAGAGATTATTAGGTACACATGTATAATTAAAGTCCTATATAACATAATTAATTCCAAACTCATTTGCTAAAGCATTTAATTAGGTTAAATGACGACTCTATTTGCTATATTGATCAATTAAAGTCTCCAAAATACCCCCAACGACTTTACCACAAAAGTTTAACAAGAACTATTAATTTTAACCACTCCCATAAACAAACATCTCAACTACTGAGACTAAAGACTAAAGACAGGCTTATAGTCACATTAAATTTTATATTAAATGAGTACGTAACTATTTCAAAAATCCTAACTACTAATTTAGTCAAGCTATGGTACACATTCATTCACAATGGGGCCAATCACGTGGCACTTGCGTGCAACTGAATACTTCTCATGTGTGCATCTCTTATGAATGCGACAGGCAATTCTTCTTATTCTCGTTGGACATACTCGGGTCCTGTTTCTATCTTTCTGTGTAATAAGAAAGTTGACAATGGCAATGGGCCTTACTATTGATGAACATATTAAGTGCAAGTCTTCGTTTCACATAGCACAAGAATAATGCTAGTCTTACAAAGTATTACTGTATTCATAAACCTTCCATAAATTTTGATTTTCATTGTTGATTTTGGAAATCCATTGTAAATTACAAGCTGGGAAAAGTAGAAGATGTTTGTAAATTTATGATAATGACATCATTGCAAGCATGACCTGTTTTTTTTTTTTTTGGCTTGTTCTGTTTGAGAGGGTGAGATCAGATCACACTATAAATAGGGGTGCAAGATTTTAAGAATTACTATCAACTGTGCACAAGACTTTTTCTTTTGTGAATGAGAATCAAATATTCGAATTCGTAACCTTCTAGTTGATTGTGCTGCCCCTCGGAGTTCAGCGTATAAGCATTTTCTTTCAAATAAAATTTGCAGGTACTCTACTCCGTCCTTTCACTTTATTTTTTGTTCTTCAAGATATAATTCGTCAAAACTTCATCAATATTAGTAATTTAATTGAGTTCATATTACGTAACTTGTACTTTGGGATTTTAATTAGAAAATATATATGCCTTGCAACATAGGTTTCTAAATGTTTTTATACTCAACTAATAATTTCCTTTAACAAGTATTAGGATACGCATGATGAATTTCTATTTCATTTTTTTTTTCAATGGAAAAATAAATATGTATGTCAGTTAGTTAATTAACTTCAATTGGTTGAATATATTATTGCCCTTAAGAGAAGAAGGCTACTTTTTATTGTGTAGCCTTGAAATTCTATACTCATTTGATACACTAGTAACAAGAAAGGTAAAAGACACGACATTAATCCAAATATAAAATATGAGGTGGAAGGTTAAATAAAAAAAAAAAAAAAAAAATCTCATGAGTCATATGATAGAACCTCATTTTATCAAAGATAAGATTTCTGTTTATAAATATAAATAAACGATTGCATATTCTAGTGCTAATTATTGTTGTTAGCTTTTCCGTAAATAGGAAAAAAGGAAGCTGGCGATTGAAAAAGATGCTCAAGCCTGAGGAGTTGATCATTGACATTACAGAAATTAAGGAGTCTGCTGAGTGGCACCCCGAGTGTTGCATCTACAAGGTCCCCAAGAGACTTCGTGATGTAAAGAAAGAAGCCTACACTCCAAAGCTAATTTCAATAGGCCCTGTTCATCGCGACAAGGATGAACTAAAAGACATGCAAACGCTAAAACTGAGATATTTCAAGGAGTTCTTTTCTCGGACTTGCAAAGACCAGAAAGAATTTGCAAGTATTGTTGAAAAAAATGAAGATATGATCCGCAATTGCTATGCAGCTGATATCTCACTACCTGAAGGGGAAGATTTCAAGAAAATGTTTCTACTGGATTCTATCTTTATCATTGAGCTCTTCTTGAGGGCTTTTCCAACTAGAAAAGTTGAAAGTGGGTTTCGAATCATTCGAAAGGATTATATATTAAGTAAACCATGGCTAAAGGATAGCATAAGGCAAGACTTGATATTACTTGAGAATCAGGTTCCATTTTTTCTTCTCAACGACTTATATGATCACAGCTTGTGTACCGGCACTCATAAATCATTTCTTTTGCTTGCCTGTAACTACCATTTTCTCAGTGACACGGAATTATCCAATGAGAATGACGTGGAATTTTCCATTGAGAATAAAGTAATAAAACATTTCACTGATTTGCACAGATATTTCTACCATCCACCAGACCATGAAACTGGACATCCTATCGATCATCTATATAGTGCAACAAAGTTGGACATGGCAGGATTGATATTCCAGAAGCGGGAACCTCAGAATCGTGAGGAAAAATCATTAGAAGAAAAAAGACGTTTACTAGACATTAAAATCCGTAAGTGGGAGAACATGGAAACTTGTCCATGCATCAATTTCTCATGGCTCATGCATTGTTTACCATGCTTGGAAAACTTTTCGTGCTTGGAGCGTATGCAAACTCGCTTGGTAGTCCCACAGTTTGTGGTAGATGACGGAACTGAAGACCTTTTCCGAAACCTCATGGCCTTGGAGCAGTGTCATTATCCATCTGAAGCTTACATATGCAATTATATCTTGTTATTGGATTTCCTTATCAATAGTAAAGAAGACGTGGAGTTACTTGTTGACGAAAGGATTTTTGTTTACTCATTAGGCAGCAATGAAGCAGTTGCCAATATGGTTAACAAACTTGGCGATGAAATTTTGGAAACAAATTCCTATTACCATGCTGTCGCAAAAGATCTTAATGGTCACTATAAAAACTGTTGGAACCATAATATGGCATCCTTGAAGACAGTATATTTCCGTAATATCTGGAGAGGCACAGCAACTGTTGTTGGGGTCATAGTCCTGCTTATAACTTTTTTAAATTTCCTTAGGCCTTTTGTCTTGAAGAATATTTAAGTATTTTCATTGTGATATTATCATGTTCAAGGCATTGCTAGTAGTTGTTTTCGAAATTGTCAATTTGTTTAGTTTGTGATACTATTTCGGTATTTCCTTTCTAAAAAGTTCTAATTTTTACTTCACATTCTGGATGTTTCAAACATCGTTCCAACACCAATCTAGTCCTTTATGCTAAAGTAAAGTTGTATCCTCTATGTTCCCAGATACAAGAGTCATGCCCCCGTTTCACTTTAACGCCAGATTGTTTTATATCATTAACTGCATTCTTTCTAGTGTTGGTAAGGGTGTAGAGATTTGCTTACAGTTTAAATTTTGACCAATTTGACATTTTCCTTGCAATCATTACCACAATCCCTACCCAACAAAGAATTTTCGGGAGTTGTGTATGTTGCGAGCGCTGCTTCTTTTCTGAAGCAAACAAAAGCAAAGAAGAGCCAAAGAAGAGAACTCAAGGTAGGATTAAAGATTAATGAGGTATGGCCTAATGACTATGATACCATTAGTTAGTAGAGGTTATAATAGAAGAAATCAATTAAAAGGAAGGGAATCTCTCTCATACCAATTCGCATCCCAATATATTAGCTTTTTATTGGGATGTTTTTCTTGATTTTAGCAACATTGCCATCATGATTTGTCACGCCCCAAACTCCAAAGGGTCCAAAGCGTGAGAAAGATGCTTCAAGTACCTGTAAATTTTTTTACTTTTTGACAATTCAATCCACATAAAATCTTATCAAGTACCAACATCAAGAATTATCATAATAATTTCATTGAATATACTTTCAAATTAAGTCAGAGCTCTAAGCATTAACTACAAGGACCATTGGCCATAAAAGAATAGAGGTCTAAATAAATAATTACATAACAACAGCTTGTCCCATCAGTGGGAATACAGTTACAACCACTATAATATACAAAAGAATGAGTCAAGCATATTCTAAGATGTACATCATCTAATAACTCTATTACAAAAGTTCAGCCTCCATCAGTAGTTAGTCTAACTACTATTAGCCACCAAAAAGCTGTCTCACAAAGTTGTTGCCTATTCTGAAAAGTTTATAAAAATAATGGGATGAGATAGAGCCCAGTAAGTAGCAAAATTAATGGGGGTGGAGGAAATGCAAGTTTCATAACGATGAGCAAGTTACAAAACATGTTATAATATGAGAATTTTCATTAGGATCATGCAAATCCATTTTTCTTAATAAAATGACAAGAATGATTAAAAGAATATATCACCAAGCTTTCTCCAAATATTTCAACATGAAACTACATATTATTTACTGTGAGCTATCAAAATACCCTTTTTAAAACCTAGAAATCTAACCCAAAGCTATATGACAAGTTCCTATAAAAAAATTAAGTATGCTACAAAGACATCAAGTTATGCCACGAAGACATCAGTTATGCCACAAAGACATCAATCTGCCACAAAGACGGGGTGCTAAGATACTAATGTCACAAAGACTACGGCATCTGGATGGGTAATCACTGGGTAATCACATGTCGTAGTCTAAGGGTAAAAACATAAAAAGCTCACAATGTATATGAAATCAAAACACTGTTCAATTTCAAGTAGTTTCACAAAAACCTTTGGAATGCCTAATATATTCACAAGGTTCTCAAGTTTTCCAAAATCATTTCTTGTCCATAATATTTTGCATCAACTTTCCCAATTATCAAAGCATCTTTAAATTTTGCAATGCAATAAATCAATCAAATCCATTCTCAAGAATTTAATCAAAGATGCTAATAAAATATGCATTTTCCCATATGCGTTGTCAAATATGATAACATTTTCACAAATAATTTCATACGTTAAAGTTACCACGTAAAGCTTCCTAGGAAAATATAATTTCCATAACGACTTCCCAAAATGTGTTTATCCCAAAAATAATGCTTTATGCAATATAATTATTTTCTTAAAATCCCATTAAAAAGCTACTTACCTTGCAACCCTCAAAAAGCTTCACTCGCCAAGCTCTAAAGGAGATTAGCTAGAACCTAAACAATACCAAACAAACCTATCACAATAAGCATAAAGCTTAACATTGCATTTAGCTATGAACTAGAAATTGCTAACTAAGCAATTAATTAGGCAAGCCTAGTAATTAACCTCACAAATAATGTATTCCACTTCCAAAGTTTCTCAACAATTTCATTACAAAGCATAAACTCCCATTATACTCATGAATCATTCAAGGTATTATCTCTAACATCCAAACCTCAATAATTTATGAGTAGTTTTCACAAGATTTTCACAACATCATCAAGAGACCCATGACACCAAAATCACAATATCCTTCAAAACTAACAATTTAAATCTTTAACTACCTCCAAATAAACAATAAAAATTAGATTCATCAATTTTTTCACATTAGAAAGTCAAAACCCCCAAATCTTTACTATGGGTAAATCTCAAATGGCTACCATTGTACAAAATCCACAACCACTCACCCAAATAGTTCCACCAAAGCAAAACCCATAAACATTATCACAAGAATATCACTTCCAAAGCTTAGATTACAAAAACCTCTAGCAAAATATGAAAACCCACAAAGAGTATAAAAGCTCTTACCCTAAATAAGATGAGGTGTAGAAGCTTAAGGGGTTTTTATGGAGCTTTTTTTTTTGCCGGAAATAATGGTGGCGACAGTGGAGTGATTCACCGGTGGAAGAGTGAAGGAGTGTGAGAGGAGAGTGTTGTGTTGTGTTGAGAGAAAAAAGAAAAGTAAGAGAAAGAAGAGAGCTGGCTGGCCAAGAAGAATGAGAGAGTGAGATAATTTGAGAGAAATGAATGGTGAGGAAATAATGGGGGTAGGTGGGGTCACATGGGTCTCCAAAAATCTGATGTCTATTTTTTTTTTTTTTAAAGGGTGGCTGGGGCGTTACATGATTATATTGGGACTATTATGGGGACATCATTACCTAGTTACCTCTATCATTGTCAAGATTTAGAGCATGAAATTGATGAATCCACATTGTCGGTTACGATCCCTAAACATTGCGCTAGGCTTTTTGATTCGATGCTTCGAGCTCGTCATCGGTGTTAAGTGTATGTTTTCCACTGACTCAAGCTCTTTTGCTTAAACTCTTGCTCATCAATATATTAATATCATATATTATATATAATAGCAGAAGCCTTTTCTTGCAATTAAGAAGGTGCTACCATGTAGGAAAAAAAAAACCCCTTAAAATGCTGCTGTATATAGCTTTTAAGTTAAACTAGCTGCACGTTGCACCATTTGGCCATTGAAAACTCTACCACACTTACAATTAAAAAAGGATAAATTATATTGTTTTGTTAGGTTAACACACCATTTGATAGGATCTCAATATAAAAGGAAAAATAGCCGGTTAAAATATAGTTGAAAGGCTTGCAATACTCCAAAAAAAAAAAAATGCAAGGAACTGTGTTCATAAGCCGTCAATCTTCTGCATGCGTTCGCAAACCCGATCTTGCGCACACATAGTGATTTTCAAAAACTATACAAGGCAAGTTTTTGGCATTTATGTTGAGGTTTGGAACGAATCCCACATCGTTTAGGGGTTGTTTCAAACCCCTTTTTTTTCCACACTATAAGTAGCCTTACATGGTATATTTTCAAAATAGACAGAAATCTCACAGGAAAACACTAAGATTCATTAGTAATAGGGGACAAATGTGGAGGCTATTGGCGTCAGTTTCTCTGCTGGGATGCGTTGGACGCATCCTTCTGCAAAGTAGACCAAAAGTAACCTATTCTGATAACTTTGCTAACCAAGGATCTTGGGCCTACATGGTCTCCGCAAATTCCTTCATGAATCTCCTCCAGAATATATTTGGCTTCCTCCTCGTTGATGCACTTCAAGCAAGACATGGAGAAGCCTTTTTTTTTACAGGGTGTCATTTAGGATCGTGAACCTAGCTACTGTTTTTCTGACCTTCCTTGCCTCTTCGACATCCTGTGGAAGTCGTCCGTCCTAAAGGAAGGATAGGATTGGGGTCATCCAGCTGCTTTTGCTCTAGATTGCGAAGGTGAGGACCTCTTCACAGGGCCGGCTGAAGCTATAGGCGACTTAGGCGGCCGCCTAAGGCCCCCACTTGTAAGAGGGGCCCCCGGTAATAATAATATATCATATAATATTATTTTTTCATCTGAAAAAAAAAAAAAAAAAAAAAGAAAAGAAAAAAAAGGAGTTTGCTGTTGCCTGTTGGGTGTCTGGGTTTTTTCTCTTCCTTAGTTCCTTTGCCTCTTCGTCTTCTTCATGGTTTGCTGTTGCCTGTTGGGTGTCTGGGTTTTTTTTTTTTTTTACAAGAGGAGTTTGCTGCTGGCTGCCTGCTTGCTGCTGGGGTTTTTTCTTCTTTTTGGCTTTTGGCCGAGCTTGAGTTTATCTGCTGCAACTGTTTACTTTTTTTTGTTTTGGTTTGTTCTCTTAAATTTGGATTTGTCTAGAAGGTTATAGAATTAAATGGTCATTGGTCAATCCATCAATGGGCCCACCGCCCACTTAAATAGTTAAACGTGTAAGACTTCTCTAGAAGTCTTACACGTTTAGTTTTTTTTTTTTTTCTAAGAAATCATATCAGATTTAGTGGGTGGAGCCCTGAAGGGGCTGGTCTTGGTCTTAGTCTTAGTGATCAAGTTGAGTCCTTGCTAAAAAAAAAAAAAGTTTACTGTTACAAAATATATATATATATATATTGATAACAAAATTATAAATTTAGAATAATTTACTTTGTATTAATATTAATTTCAATTTTTTGTGTAGGTTTAAAGTGTAAAGTAATCATATTAAGTAAAGCTACAATTGTGCTTTTGATATACCAGGTTTTATTGTTTTATAGATTAAATTTACATTATTCTAGTTAAATTGTACTTTTTTTTATTATAAATTGTGTTTCATTTAGTCATAAATAGTTTTTAATTACAAATGTCTACTAGAAAATATCTATCTGGATATGAAAGACTAAAAAAAAAAAAAAAAAAAGACAAAGAGAAGAACTAATTGAATCTCAAAAAGGAGCTATGGACAAATTTATTACTAGTAAAAAACAAATTCGTAAGTGAATTAGCCATATTATCAATTGAAAAAGAAATGTTAGCAGAACTTGAATGTAAAAATTTAATTAGTAATTTTGCCTCTCAAAAAGCAAGAAAAATAAATTTTAATTGAAAAAAATATATGAATTTATAATTAAATATAATAAAAGGCCCCATTTACAGCTTTCGCCTAGGGCCCCCAAATTCGTTGAGCCGGCCCTGCCTCTTCAATGCTGGGGCGCTTTTGGACTTCAACCTTCAGGTCTTTATTCATTGGTCCTCTTTCTGATGATGCCTGCTTCGCTAGCTTATCTACCCCTATATTCTGGCTTCTGGGAATCTGTGTGAACTCGACCCGATCGAACTCCTGTGTCAAAAGTTTTGTTAGCTATAGGTATTTTTGCATCATTTCCTCCTTTGCTTCAAACTCCCCCTTTATCTGACCTACAACGAGCTTTGAATCGCTTTAGAGGAGCAAATTTTTGACTCCTAGCGCCTTCCTAACCCTTAGTCTCGTCAGTACTACTTCGTACTCAGCTTCATTGTTGGTGGTCAGGAATGTTAGCTGAACTTCATATTTGAGCGTCTCTCCTTTTGGGGTGATGATAATGACTACTACTTCGCCCCTCTTTCGGGCTGATGAATCGTCAGTTTGGATCATTCATCTTTTCGCTGCGTCTGTTGCTCCCTCCTCGTCTGGGATTATAAATTTGGCAATGAAGTCTGCCAATGTTTGCTCCTCAATAGCCTATTGGATCATCTTTCCTGTAGCCTCAGGCTTGTTCATTGACTTTTTTATGGGTTGGTCTGTCATCACCAAGATAGGGTTCGCCTGGAAGTAGAGGCACAGCTTGCATGAAGCTACAATCAAAGCAAATGCAATCTTTTCGATCTGTGGGTATTTGGCTTCTGCCCTTTGGAAAGCCTGACTGACGTAGTAAATTGGGAGCTGTCTTATATCCTCTTCTCGAATCAAAGACGAACTCACAGCTATAGCTGACACTGCTAAGTATAAATACAGGTTTTCTCCCTCCTTGGATGGGCTCAGGAGGGGTGGATTATTCAGGTAGCGCTTGAGTTCTCGGAAAGCTTTCTCACACTTGTCTGTCCAGGCGAAGGCTTGCTTCAGTGTCTTAAAGAAGGGCAAGCATTTGTCCGTCGCTTTAGAGACGAATCTGTTGAGCGTCACGATCCTGCCTGTGAGTTTCTAGACTTCCTTCACAGTCTTGGGCTACGTCATGTCTAGTATGGCTCATACCTTCTCTAGGTTTGCTTCTATCCCTTTCTGGAACACCATGAACCCTAAGAATTTCCCTTACGCCACTCCAAAGGTGCACTTGCTGGGGTTTAACTTCATTTGATATTGCCTGAGAGTTGTGAATGTCTCTTGGAGGTTGTCCAGGTGGTCAAACTCTTCTTTGCTCTTGACTAACATGTCATCCACATACACTTCCATGTTCCTCCCTATTTATTTACTGAACATTTTATTTACTAACCTCTGGTAGGTTGCTCTTGCGTTTTTCAGCCCGAAAGGTATCACCTTGTGGTAGTAGAGCCCTTGACTTATGATAAAGGCAGTTTTCTCCTGGTCTTCCTCTGCCATTATTTTCTAATTGTACCTCGAGAATGCATCCATGAAAGTTAGAAGCTTATGTCCTGTTGTGGAATCCACTAGTCGATCTATTCTTGGTAAGGAAAAGCTGTCTTTTGGGCAAGTCTTGTTTAGGTCCATGAAGTCTATGCACATCCTTCATTTCCTACTCGTTTTCTTTACCAGGACGACATTGGAAAGCTAGTCCGGGTAATAGACCTCCCGGATGAAGTCTACCGCTAGTAGTTTGTTAACCTCGTCCGTGACTACCTGGTATTGTTCTAGAGCAAAGAATTGTCGTATCTGCTGGATGGGCTTTTTCTCGGGATCCACATTCAGCCTGTGTTAGATGATTTTTGTAGATATGTCTAGCATGTTCTCATGACTCCATGTGAAGATATCTAGGTTCTCCTTGAGGAATTGGACTAATTTCTTCATTTTTGTACCTATAGTCGTCCCTACTTTTGTAGTCTTCTTCGATTCTCCGCCTACCAGCTCCATAGTTTCTAGTGCTTCCATATTTTTTTCTTCTTTCTCCTCTATCATCCATGTATGGTTCTCCTTCGCAGCCAACACTACTTAGTAGCATTCCCTAGCTAGCACTTGGTCTTCTTTTACTTCACCTACACCATTTTCTGTTGGAAATTTTACTTTCAAGCAATAAGTGGATGTGGCTGCCTTCCAACGATTGAGTGTGGGCCTTCCAATGATCACATTGTATGAAGAAGGACAATCTACCACCAGGAAGTCCAACTGGCTAGTCAATTATCACGGATAAGTTCCCACTGTAACCGTCAACGTCACTATGCCTTTGGGATACACTCTATCTCCATTGAAGCTGACAAGAGGGGATTCAAAAGGACACAACCTACCCGGATCCAATTTTAGTTGTTGAAAAGCAGAGAGGTAGATGATGTTTGTGGAGCTACCATTGTTCATGAGGATTCTCCTTGTATTGAACTCCTCTATCATGAGCATTATAATTAGAGGGTTGTCATGTGGCTGCTTTACTCATCTGGTGTCTTCTTCCGAGAAAAACATGTCTCTGTCCATTCATCTTTGCTTCAAGGGTGGTATCCTATGGATGCTAATTTCTTGAGGGATTTGAACGATTTCTCCGTAAATGGTCCTCCTGTGATTGTTTTGATCTCCCCGATCATGCTTTGTGGACGATGGGGTATGTGATCTTCGTCACTTGGTGAAGCTTCATGCTTGTCCTTATTATTATCCTTGGATCTGTTGGGTTCTCCCTTCTTTACAAATCTCTGCAACTTTCCTTTCTGTGTGAGTTCTTCTATCTGCTTCTTTAGGTCCCTGCAATCTTTTGTGTAGTGGCCGTGATCCTTGTGGAAACGACAGTATTTCTTCTTGTCACATACATTAGGTGACGAGTGTAATGGCCTTGGCCATTTGAGGTAGTGCTCATCTTTAATCTGCGCCAAAATTTTATCAACAGGCATAACTAAAAGAGTGAGTTTTACCGTCCGAGGAGTTTTATCATCTTTCCGTCCGTCAGCATTTGGAAAATCTGTCTGCTCCCTTTTTCGTCCTCTCCGACCGTCTTCTTTTCTTTCCCTCTCATTGGACTTCTCTACATCTTTTATCGCTGTTAGGGTGTCTTCGGCGTTCATGTACTTCTGCACTTTCAGGAACATCTCTGCCATCATCTTTGGGGAATTCTTTGCGAGTGAGATCATGAACTTCCTAGACTTCAATCTAGTTTTAAAGGTTGCTAACTGCACCTTGTCATTAGCTACGTCGACCTCTTAAGTTTCTCAAGTGAAATGCTTCACGCATGACCTCAGGGTCTCCTTTTCTCCCTGCTTGATGGAAAATAAGTGGTTTGCTGGCCTTCTCGGGCGTTGTCCCTCGACGCAGTGGCGTAAGAAGGAATTGCCCAACTGCTCAAAGTTATCGATGGACGATATTGGTAACTTCGTGAACCATTCCCTCACAACTCCTTTGACTGTGGTGGGGAAAGAACGACACAGTATTTCATCCAGAGGTTGCTGAAGGCCAAAGTCATTTTGAAAGTGTTGAGGTGATCCAAAGGTTCTTTCAGTGCGTCGAATGGTTCAAGCTGAGGTAGGCAAAATTTCGACAACACTAGGCACAGGTTGTCAAAATCTATCATGCCATGAACTCTCTTGTTGCAAAGTTTTTCAAGAATTTGTGTTAGGATTATATTTTATTGTATTCAACAAGTGAATATAAGTTGAGTGATTTATGACTTCTCTCATTTTTTTTTTTTTTTTTTTGTTGTGGTTTTGTCACGGATTGCCAAAGGGGGAGATTGTTAGGACATATGTGAAAATTGTTATGTATATATGTCATTTAAAATTGGTTAATATTTTAACAAAACGCACTTTACTTGTTATTGGGTGAATCTAGGATGATGTAAGTCTTCAAGCAACTTTGTGTTCAAGTTAAGAGTTAAAGCCATGCAAATTTGTTTAAGTCTCAAGTGAAGAATTGATGTATTTTAAAGCTTAACAGATAGCTAGACAGATTGGAGCTATTGAGGTTTAAAAGAAGCTTTTTGGCCGAAACTCGACAACAGCTCGACAGATAGTCTATCTATTGAGAATTACGAAAATCAGATTTCTAGATTTATTTTTCATGCATATCGAAACTATTTGTGTAGGATTTCTTTTCTCACAACTCTAGACATATATAAGGATTATTTTAAGAGCTATCTTGGGGGTTGTTGCACTTATTGTTACACGAATATTGTAACCGGAGACAATTTGCCCTAGTTCATCTTTCTCTTCAAGAAGCTGTTGCGTTTGTACGCCGTAGGGTTTTATAACCAAGGAGCTTCTTGATTTTCATCGTGTAGATAAACTGAAGAACTTTGTAGCCAACATCTTTCTCAATTTGGTGTGTTAGTCACGTACTGGGATTCGTGTAAAGGAGTAAGTTGCATACTGGGATTCGCGTATTGATTAGTTAGTCAAGTACTAGGAGCCGTGCATTAGAAGGAGAGATTATTACTACATTACAAGTTCAATTTTGTATTGGGGTAAGGGTTTAACGGTAGGTTGGTATAAGGTATTGAGATTTCTTTACTTGTAACCGCTTGTTTTGATAGTAGTGGATTTTCAGAAATGGTGATCTTAAATTCACCCGGTGGGGTTTTGCATTGGTGGTTTTCTCCATTCGTAAACAAATCACCCGTGTCAAATTTATTTTTCATTACATTTAGTTATTTGGTGATTTGTTTATGCTACCACGCCTATTGTTTATAATTGAATCTAATTAATTCACTTGGCTAATTAATTGATTTAATTTACTAAAATGGTCAATACATTTTTGACCTATCGAAGGTTGTCAAAAATGCAATATGACCTTGAATTCAAGATTTGGAATTTTTAAAGAGAAAGAAAGAAAGAAAGAGTAACATGGGAGAGAGAAATAGGGAGGAGTTGGGATCTAACTGTTGTTTGCAATTTTTAAGAAATTGAGGCAGAATCCATTTCTTTTGTACTTCTGTTGTTCCTTTCTTTCACATTTACCAATGAAAGACATGAAGTTAGTTGACATTGCATGGGATATGGTTTTCTTACAACCAAATTTTGCATTAAATTCTTCAAAATTAGAATTTTAGGATTGCAATTTCATCACTCAAATCTCAAATGATATATTGAGATCTTATACATGCACTAATTTTTTTATTTTTTTTAATAAACTTCAATATTCATTAAAAAAAGAGAAACAAGTGGACAATCTACCTTATTGTCCTTATTAAAACAGAAGGACTCAAGGATCTAAGAGAGAGCTTTGTAGCTGTATAGGCAGCTGCATCGTAGTCCCTTTTAACCTTGCGAAAGCAAAAAACTAGCTATTCAACATTCATATCCCTTACTAAGAGACTTAGGCTCTATTTGGTAGAGGGGGGTAAAACATACATTTTCAGTTTTTAAACAATCGTACACACATTTCTACACACTTTTCACCCACACGTATTTTTAAAAAACTATAAACAATATTATTCAAACTCCTGTACTGAACAGACCCTTAGAGCATCCACATCAGTTGGTGGATACTCTTCCATAATACAAAAACTCCCTTATTTTGGCAAAAAAAACACCCACATCAATGGGCGTAAAGTTGTGTAAAGATGTGCAAATTCATTCACGAGCTACAGTAACCGTGTATATTTACATGGTTATTGTAGCTTGTCTATCTCTTATTTTATTAATTTCACGTTCGCTCATTTTTTTTTTCTTTCTTCTCCGTGCTCAACAAAATGCTTGTCCTCTCCTCATCTTCTTCTTTTTCCTCAGATGCACACAAACACACCCACACACAAACAAATCAACAGAGATACACTTGCTCCCAAAAAAAAAAAAAAATACACACAGAGAGATACACAAACAGAGATACACAACAGATCAGTGCTTGATCAGAACGATCGGTACTTGTGGAACGATTAGTGCTTGACTGGAACGATCAGTGTTTGTGGGTCTTGCTTGATCGAAGCTCGTGGGTCTTGCCTGATTGGAGCTAGGGAGATCTGACCGAGATGGGTCTTGCCTGATTGGAGCTTAATTGGAGCTAGGGAGATCTCGGATTTAATCGGTGCTTGTGGATCGGAGCTAGGGAGATTTGGTCGGTGCTTGTGAATCGGAGCTAGGGAGGGACCAAGACCACCATGAACGCTACGTTCCACATGATGTCCAGAGCCACCACGAGCTTCGAGTACCCCTAGTCTGGCCTACGCTCCTCCAGCTGTTGCGTTGCCGTCTCCCGCACCAGCATGGACAGGCCGTGACGCCTCGTGGCGCGGCTTAGAAGCAAGGCTAGAGTGGTGGAGTGGGTGGTCGCGGTGTCGGAGCTGCCCTTTCGTGGGTCTGATCTGATTGAGAGAGTTGATTTGAAAAATGGGTAAAGAGATGGGTATAGAGAGAGAGCAACAAATCAGAAAAAATAGAGAGAGAGAGAGAGAGAGCATTAAAGGGGGTAGTTGAAAGAAATAATAAAAAATTTGAAAAAATTAATTATTTAATTAAAAGATGTAATATAATAGATGAACTGACGTGGGTATTTTGTAAAAATAGTATAAAAATGGACGTGTAAAATGAAGAAATTGACGTGGTTGCTCTATAATTCAATTAACACTTCTTGCTGTTTCAAATTAAAATTTCTAAGCTTCAATTTCCCCTACCAATGTAATTATCATGTTAAAAATAAATAATCCATTTCCCTTTTGTTTCAGCCAACCATAATCTGCCAGTTCACGTTTTAAAAATCCGTCCTCCAAATCCAAATAATCAAAAGAAATTCCCATCCCCAATCCCAGTCCAAACCCAAATCCAAATCCAATCCAACCCAATCCAAGAACAACTCTAAACCTGGCTCCGGATATCTGGAAACGCCTGTTCCCATCACAACCCCGAAGCAGGCGACAGATCTGGATAGCACGGCGTTCCAGTTCCAGTTCCAGTCCCGGAATGGACATAAACGCGTTCAAGTGGTGTTCGGGTCTCAGAGTGTTGGGCTACTTCATGATCCTCCTCGTCGCCGCAATCATCGCCGTCTCCTACTACGCCGTCGTCGTCCTCACCTGGGGCCCACTGTTGCTTCGCGGTGGCCCCCGCTCCCTCTTAGCCTCCGCCATCCTCTTCCTCTTCCATCTCCTGGTACTTTCCTCTCTCTCTCTCTCTTCTTCTTCTTTTGAAAAACACGAAAACAACCAAAGCTATAGTTTATCAAACACTTTGCAGCTTGCACTGTTATCTTGGTGTTACTTCAAGGCAGTGTTTGAGGACCCTGGTTCTGTCCCTGAAAATTGGAGACCCGCTGCGACAGAAGAGGAGAATTTGGAGGCTGGTGGTGGTAGTAGTTCCACCGTGACATCGTCTGATCATGTCGCGCCTGATGCTTTAGTTTCTATGTGGTCTTCTGACGGACTCGAAAGAAAACCGGTTGGCTATTGTTTCCATTGCCAAAATGGCAAGCCCCCACGTTGCCATCATTGCTCCATTTGTAAGTCAAATCTCCAAATGTTGTTATGCTTCTTAACATGGTCTTGAGGCCACTTCACATCGTGGCCTAAATTTCTTTCAAATATTTGATATTGGGAAATGACTATTTCTGCTCTTTCTTCTATACCCTGTTAGAAAAGAAGAAGAAGAAGAAGAAGAGAGGTTTCTTACTTCAGACTATAGCTGCAGTTTGCCTCTCTGTTCCTTTTGTGTTGTAAAATATTGCCTTCATCTACTCATTGGATGTACCAAAGACCAATACTTGAGAACTAAAAATCTTTTCTTTTTCTTTCTTGTGTTTCCAAGGGTTTGTCACCATAGATACTACATAGAGTTTGTAGAAGTTGCCATGTGACACCACCGCGTGCCCTTGATGTGGTGGTCACTCTACAAATATAAATGCTTGTAGAGGATGGGGGCAAGAGCTGGAGTTCAAGCCTCCATGAGGGAGCTTTATACACGTATATATACTTAGATTAGGTTAAAGTAAAAATTCTATCTTCTATGAAAAAAAGAAGTTGCCATGTGACATGGTTCTTAGTGAAACAAGAAGCATGTTATAGAGTGAAACTTATTCAAATTATCAAGTAATGATATTTATTAATTGTTTCCATTTTTAAAATGCCTTCAACATTATTTTTGATCTGCTTAATTGTAAATTTGTAATAACTGACTCTGTACATATGCTCTTTATCACCTGCACATCTTGTCTGAAAAAATCAACTGTTGTAATATTAGGTTACTTTTTGATGCTACCTATAAAAATAAAATAAAACTTTTGGATGCCCTTCACCCCTTTAGAATGTTGCTGCAGTCCTTTGTTTGCATATAGTTTTTACAGTAATTGCTAGAATCGCACATGATGATATTATGACTTACAGATTTTGTATTCTTTCTGTTATGCATGTGTAGGCCAAAGATGTATTCTAAAGATGGATCACCATTGTGTTTGGGTTGTTAATTGTGTTGGAGCGCACAATTATAAGTTTTTTCTTCTTTTCCTGGTAAAGTCTCCCCCTCCCCCCTTCCTTTCTTTTAAGACGTATGTATTGATAGCTTTATGAGTTACTTCCATTTCCACAGTAATAAATATACCTGATATTTATCTTTGATTTGGAGGCTGGCAAAGCCCACATGACCAACAGAACTGGGTTTTAACACCCGGTACATGATTTTGAATAAGCAGGATAAGCCTCAAACAGTTCTCTTCAGCAAATCGTCTAGAAGTTTGGGTATTTTTGGTAGCATTTTAAAGTAAATGATTAGAATGACCTCCAATTTTGTAGCCTACCTGAACTGACTTCTTTGGAGGGTAAGAATAATTGAATACGCCTATGGGACTGGGGTCTTATACTCTTATGGCCCAAAGAAGAATGACTCCTCACGGTTATTTTAATATATTTTGTAACTTACAAAGGGGGGAAAAAGGGAGTAATTGGAACTTGTAAGCTATTTTTGTAACCAATTTGAGATGTTTAAATTGAGGGCTTGAAAGTGAATTCAACCCCAGAATTTTCCCATTTCTTGACCCGAACTTTATGGATTTTTGAAATCATGACATCAGTTAGGAATATACTATATGTGGTAATAGACATTTTAAGTTTATCAGAAGAAATTAACTGTTATTAGTTCATTCTTGAAGTTGCTATCAAACAAGCATTTAGATCAAAATTTGATGTAGTAAAGTAAATAAATAATGAGTAGGATGGACATTATTGAACCTAAAAGATGCAATGTAAGATCTCTTAAGAGTTTATAAAGTTGAATTTCTTTGGCTTTGCCAACTTTAATCTAAAATTTTGTTAATTTAAATATTTTAACTATTGCTTCTGCTGCTTATATTATTTTTATTTAGATAGCTTAAAATCCTTAAATGAAGTCTCTTCTCAATTTACTGACTTGTATTTTGGACCTTCATAAGGTCTGATTACAAAGGACATCAGTAAACTTGACTGAATTATAGTGGTTCTGAATTTTTAGATGAAAAAGGAGAGGGGTGGCGGGTGAGTGGTGGTAGGATGACTAGTTTCTTATCCTTTTCTTCCTGGCTTACTTTTCCCCCCCTCTTATCTTTTCTATTGATAGGTTTATACATTCCTGGAGACGACAATGGATACCTTGATTTTGCTGCCTAATTTTATCCAATTCTTTAGTGAAGCGATAAATCATTCTAGCTCTCCTGGCAATCTTGCAATAATTTTTTTGGCTTTTGGTAAGTGTTTTGCCTGAATTGATCATTTCTTTTTCCTTTTCCAGCTCCATGTTTTAGTTTCCGTTTTCTCATTGTTACCATGTTCCTTACAGATTGTATACCTTGATGCAGTTCTAAATCTAGCCTTTGCCCTGAGTCTTCTTTGTTTTATAATCATGCATGCGTCTCTTGTGTCAAGCAATACCACATCAGTAGAGGTAACAAACACACTGTTTACTTGCTGTTTTCTGGATTTTGATTCTGTAAATTTGTTCTTGACTTCTTACCCTCTGATGCTTAGATTTGTTTCTGACATTTTGCTGTGACCTGCAATTAATCTGTTCTTGGGGATGTACGAGAAACTCTGTCAGTTATTTTAAGCTATGACAGCCTAGAAATGAGTGATTATTGCATAAAGAGCAATACTAGAGGCAACGTATTTCACAACCTCTTTCACTATTCAATGAGGGCAAGTTGTGACTGATGGGCATATGCACCACCACTATCCATACTTTTTCACCCACCAACCAAATTTTGGCACTTTAACATGTTGTGAAAAGTGCATGAAATATGTTGTGTAACTGGATATATTCTTGCATAATGCGTGGGCTATCATGTCCTCAATGACATTCAATATACAAATAATCTCATTTTCATAATTTCAAAAGTTTCTCACTCCTTATGGAAACAAGTGCTGCCTGATTTTTTATTGTTGAGGTCTCAATCAAATATTGTATATAATCATCTGAAAACAATGTTTCAGGTTCATGAGAAGAAAAAAACAATCAGGTGGAGGTATGACTTGGGCAGGAAGAAGAATTTTGAGCAGGTGAGACCTGGTGGACATTCTATCTGGAATTTCTCCTTTTACTTTGTATTGACACAAAATTTGAGGAAGAATTGACTTCTGAAAGATGATTTTAAAGGCTTATAGTGGATTACCAGGGCACATACTCTGCCATGTTATATGCAAAAAAAAGAAAAGCAAAACTAGGTCACTTTTGGGAGGAACATACTGTGAATTTAAAAGGCTAGTTTTTTCTAGTAGAGAGAGAGAGAGAGAGAGAGAGGGCAAGATTTTAATCCTGTTTAGAGGGACATCATTTAAAGAATATGATAATCACAGTGAATTTTTTTATTTTATTTTAATATATGTACTACCAAAAAGAAATATAAGTCATTTAATATCTTGACTTGCAGCCTTGGCTGGCTTTTTATTGGTCTTCTGCCAAGAAATCACTTTAAATTCTTTGTCCAAGCAAATTTTATAGTAAATCGTCTAACTGTCAATAATAATATTAAGTGGCTTGTGGATCCGATCAATTCTTCATTTTTGACCCTGTATTGGTCTCATCTTATTGTGGTGTGATCATTTTTGTTTCATCTTGAAGGTTTTTGGCACAAAGAAGGCATTATGGTTACTACCTTTGTTTTCAAAAGAGGATTTAGAAAACATACCTGCCCTTCAGGGTCTTGAATTCCCGACTCGTTCAGATGTTGAGGCTTGAGGCATGGTGAGCTTATTATATTTCATTCTGGCAGTGTAGCTTTCTGTGTATAACTTTATGATGTTTGTAATGTTGGCTGTGAAAATCTAAGTTGATGTGTTACATTTAATTAGTTTTATGATCTTGATCAGGATGAATATAAAATTTTGAGCCTAGTGGATATTAGTTGTGAGGGGTTATCTTGACAGGGTTTGAATTTTTTGGATTTGCCAATATAGACTGCACCAATATTTACCTACAATTATGTATTAGATATTACTTAATAAACATGAGTTTAGAAAGTGAACTTGTATGTACCATTAATCAATTACTAAGTGCCGATGTCTAGTTTTCTTCCATTATTTATGTTTTATGGTTTGTTTTTATATTAACATGGACAACTAAATTATGCTTCAAATTGAATCTTTCTGCTTTTGATTAAGGGAATCCGGTCATTTTATTCTATAGTGAATCTTCCTTAACAGGTCTAAGCTTAATAGAATACTACAGCTGGTGTCGTATGAATCTATTTTTCTTCTTAAAGACCTTCCTTGATTCACCCTGGGTGTTGAATTCCAAGCTGTGACAGACTGCCACAAACTTGTTCCTGCATTCGATGCCTATATTAGGCAGTTTCATGCTATATCTACTTCCACTCTTCCACAACGCATTATTGATGGATTTTAATTGAATTAGGTGGGTTGAAAGTTATATATTTGGACCTAAGGGTGTTTTTCTTTGGATACAATGTAATATTGCACTATAGCGTCTACTTCATGATGAATGCTCTTTAGTCTTTATCATCAGGCTAAAACACTAATTTTTTATTATTTATTTTTATATTTTTATTTTTTTGTTGTAGGTGAGATTTGAACTGGATCTCTTACGCATTCAAACAAGTCTATTGACAGCCTAAATTGTAACTTTGGTGTAACTGTAGTTCAAATGGTTGATTGGGCATTGCGAGTTATGGGGGTTTGCCTTTTGAGTAAATGAATTCTACCCGTTTATTTGTTTTGGTGGAAAATGTTTTATGTGGTTAACGGAAATCAAGTTCAACAGAGCAAAAAAGGTTTTGTGAAATATATATATATATATATATATATGTAGAGGGAGGGAGGGAGGGAGGGAGGGAGAGAGATAGGTTCAAGTTATATCTAGTGTAACTTCACAAAAGTTACATCTTTTTAAGACTATAGATTTTTCTTGGATCTAATGGTTAGATAACACTCTTGCTATGTTATAATTATTCTCTAGAAATTAGTGGTTGGCATTAACTCTTCCTATTAAATGTAGAAAAAAAAAAAGAAAAAAAAACAGCAATGAACCCTCCCATTTCCATCGTCATCCTTTTCTCCTTTCACTGTCACACGTCTTTTTGGTTCTATGCACTTTAAGCCTCAACCATTGATTTCTAACACCATTGTTTTAAGGTACTAGAATTAGTGTTGTAACAACATTTTTTTAAGAATCACTCATGGCCAAAGTCACAATTATTTTAGAGAACAACTGTTGTGACTGAGTTTTTCTAAAGCAATGATTACAAGGTTAAAAAAGTAGTAGGAACTAGGAAAGGAGTTCGCCAAGATTGGTTTTGCAATGTGAGAAGCTATTTATGAAAGAGGCTAATGATGAAAAAAAAAGAAAAAAAATGGGCCACCAAGAGTCTTTGCAGCAAGACAAGTGGCCAATCTGACTTGGTGGTACTCAACAGTCAACATAATACATGGTGGCTCCCCAAAATCATCTTTACTTTAGGAGGAGAGAGAGAGGAGAAAGAAAATATAACTTGTTTTTGGTAGGGAGAGACTAGTATGGAATGCCATAAATAAATGATAATAAATAAGATGCTAATTAAAATATCAGTATTAATGAGTCTGTATTTTTAGATCTTCTTAAATTTAACGGTTTAGAAAATGTGTAATTTACACTAGGTGTAATTTGAACATATTTCATATATATATATATATATATATATGTAGTAATTTCAATTTCAAGTACATGTGATTTAAACTCATATCTTTTATTTGACGACAATAAATTTTATTAATTGAGATAATTGGAATTCACTCAACCCATTCAAGTATAATATATAAAACAAATAGATTTACCACCGCGCACCCCCTTGGTGCGGCGGTCATTCCATAAGTATAAGTACAAGTACTTATAGGGTGTAGGGGGTAAGGGCCAGGGTTCAAGTCTCTAGGAGTGAGTTTTACACATATATATACTTATATTAGGTTATAATAAAAATTCTACATTGTATAAAAAAAAATGGATAGATTTAGGATTCTTTAATAATTGTAATATATTCATGCAAGGCATGAGTTAGTTAATAAACAAATTTAAAATAGAAGATATAACTAATATTATCGAAATTGCTTACCAAAAATAGGCAATAAAAAAATGGCATACATCTGTGATGGAAGAATAATGTGTAGTTCTCATAGTAACATTATGAAAGCAGATGTGACTAAATTTTATCAAAACTAAAAATAGATTTGCAAAGGACTAAGAGAAATTCTTTGAGAGAGTTTTTGGGAAAGAATCATTACGTAGTTGCTGATTCATTTTTTCAATCATGACATTCTACTCTTTAAAAGCCTCAAGTTTATGATTTTTTTAGCCTAAATTTGACTTAAAGAAAGTCTTCGATTCATTTTCACTCCCAAATTGTTGAAGAAGTGTTGTTGCTTTGCTAAAATTCACGAAGATCACTAAGAACATGAAGAATACGAGAAATGCTTTCAAAAAGGTGTTGCTTGAACTCCATTGTTCTAAGGAGGTGTTGCCCATGTAAACCGAGCATTGATTCGAATTAACTAGTCAAAATGTCAAATGATCCCAAAATGTTGCTCAAATTTCCAAGCTTGAAGGAAGAACGTGTTGCACAATGATAAAAAGCCTTAAGAACATTCACGACAACTTTTGAATCCAACATGATATCACATGCAAGTATAAATCTCTAATCGAGAGTAGTGTATCCTCTAAAGCTTTAGATATGGATATGCAATAATTTTTGTATTCAATAATATGGGACGAATACTATAAACATGCCCTTTGTATGTTGGTATTAGATGACATGGGATGAAATCTAATTTTCATTATAACCAAAAAAAAAAAAAAAAACTATTTTTCAAAACCCTAGTCTTTTGATCTCTTTTACAAAACTTTTTTATTTATTGATCTTTTACAAAACTTAATATACTATTTTATTGTTTGAGAAATGTCTGGACGATGTTTGCATGACATGACTATATATGTTTTAGAAGACCAATTCACTGGATGGAGTGGGTGCCTAACACATTTCCACTCCTTAACTTAACATCCAATCTTATATAAATGGTTCATAGATTATGTGTTATTCTATAATTTTCATTTTTTAGAATGTAGATAAAAAAAATCCTGTAATTTTTTCCCCAAGTTGTATCTAGGAATAAGTCAATGCACAATAATAATAATAATTCTATTTACATGGTAGAATTTTAAGGAAGGAACCTAAAGAACAATACCTAAGTACTGTACTTAAATTTTGCCTTTTATTTTATTATATAATATTCTCTCATTTTTTTCCCTTTATTTAAAACAAGTGACTACTCCAAATGTAAAACCCATTTATCTTGGGGAAATTGTATCACTAGTTGAACATCCATTTTAAGAGACAATAAAACAATCTCACTCATTCACATAGATTTTGTCCAAAATTTAAACAAAGAAGTTGAGGTTGTGCGTTCTGGTCTCTCACAATCATACACTTGGCTAAAGTCTAACTTAAGAGCGATTTTCCCATCACCTCTTCGTCCAGGGATGTAGCTATGCTTGGACCTGGGGGGATGTAGCTATGCTTGTTCCATGCTTTCACAAAAAGTATACTTCCTTGGTCCAATAAGAAAAAGCAAAATATAAAATATATATTCATGCTCCGTTTTTGTTCCATGCTTTTACAAAAAGTATACTTTTTTTATTCAATTTTTCATTAAATTTTGATTCTTTTTATGAGTTTCTGTCTGGATTCTAAATGATTTATGAAATTTATCTTAGAGCATTAGCATAGGATAATTGCAGCTTAAGTGTTTGATGAAGTTCTCCAAAGAAGCTTGGGATAAACACAAAAGAAGCTTGGGATAAACACACACACACACACACACACACACACACACACACATTTTTTTATAAGTAGCTTGGATAAAAAAAACATGGCTGTCTTTGGATTAATCTAGAGCTACAATACGAAGGTTTAGGGTATAACACATTTTTTAAGCATTTGGGTTTGAGTGTATCTCGCCTCCCTCACTCGAAATCCTAGCTTTGTCCCTGTCTTCGTTGTCTACTATTCATACTATGCAAAGCTTCAAAAACCACTAGGACGATTTTTGTTATAAGTATACTTGGGACAAAGAAACATCCTACGCCAACTTATTTGACCCAATCCTGCCCCAACTTATTTGACCCACCTAAAGTTTCTTTGTCCCAAGTATACTTATAACATGGCAAAAGTCATAACTATGACTTTTGCAATGATTTTATAAATGACATTACAAATACAATATGCGTGAAATTAACATCTTTATCCATAAATCCACTATGCAAATAATCAAGGATAGTTTTGGTTACTGTATCACCTTGTCTATGACTTTTGCAATGATTTTATAAATGACATTGCAAATACAATAAGTGTGAAATTAACATCTTTATCCATAAACCCACTATGCAAATAATCAAGGATAGCTTTGGTTACTGTATCACCTTGTCTATACTCTTGATAGAGTAAAACACTCATACCAAAATATGATTCTTGTTTATATTCTTCACTAGTTGATAATTTGTTTTTATATTGTACACTAGTCAATAAATTTGTGCAATGCATGATAAAATTTAACAAAATATGGTTTTTTTCTCTTTTTTTTTTTTTCTAAATATAAAATTTGATACTTATAATATTTATTAATAGACATTTATTTTAATTGAATTTGTATATGGGATTTTATATTTCACTATTTATAGAAATATGATGCATTAAAATTATAATGGAGGGTTTAAATATGAAATAGAAATTCAATTCAATTGAAAATATACATTTGAGTAATGCTAGAGATACAAAATTTTTTACAGAAAATTTTACAAATTGCTGATGCAGTGAGTGGTTATTAGAAAATGAAAGTGATGTTAATGGTGGATCTAAATGAAAATCAATAAGAAGTTGGGCATATCAATATTTTGTAAAAATGTTATAAAATAATTTGTAACTGTAACATTACTCTATGCATTTTAGGATAATGACGAGTGAAATTGTGAGATTTTAAAAATTTACATGACGTCACAAAATTATTAGTTCAACAAAAACTCCCAAATGTCTTTCAATTTTATTATATACTAGCTTATAACTTCATGCATATGCATGAATATACTTAAAGATATACAATAAGATGCATAATATAATTCATATATATATATATATATATATATATATATATAATTTAAATACTATTGATAGTCATTTTTATATTTTTTTAATTCTTTAAAAAATTTTGTAAGGATATTATTAGGTATAAAATGCAAATTTTCTATTTTTTTTTTTAAATTATTGTGAAGCGTTTTTTTTTTTTTTTGGAAAAGTGATTTGGTTTTTGTACTAATAACTCACTTGGATGAATATTTATATTTATATTTATATTTTTTGATAATTTAAATGTATCCAAACACATGCATGTTACATGCAATTTTTTAAAAATAAACATAATTTTTATCATAAAAAATATAAATAATTAGTTAAATTATATATATTTTTTAAAAAGTAAACGTAATTAGTCACATATTATAATTCTTACCCAAATTTAATACTACTTATGATAATTTTTTTTTCTTATTTTTAATAAGATAGAATGTGTAATGATTTTTATTGAGTATATGTGATTAGTTTTTTATTTTAAATTTTATAGTTCATTAATATTAGATTCTTAGTATTTTACACTCATTAACTCACTTGACAAAAAATTAAAAAACTTTTTTTTTTTAGGGTGAAAAAAACTTAACAAACTTAAGTGGACATATGACAAAACTTGAGTGAAAAATTAATTATAGTGTGGTCCTCACATAAATCTAGACACATGACACAAAATTGAAAACTTTAATTTGGAATTCTAAATATATATAGATATGTCATAAATTGTACAATTTTGTTTTTGGTACAAGTTATAGATTGTACATGCATCATACGTGTTTAATAAGATTTTGGATTGTTTCTCCAAAAAAAAAAAAAAAAAAAAGTTTTTGAATTTTATTTAAAATATATACTTGGATTTTGTTTTGGAAAAATATTTTTTGTCTCAAAATGTCCTAGTTACCAATCCCATTTAACACCCCACCTCCATACATCCCCCCTTAATCTCTCCACATCCGCCCTTAATCTCTCTCTTTCCCTCTCTCTCTCTCTCTCGCGTGGAGTGCTTACGTTTGTTCATTGATGGAAAGCCGCGTTCCTGTTAAAGATAAAAGAAAGCAGAAGACGGCAGGTAGATGCTTAACATTTAAATGCCATTTGGAACAAATTGAGCTGGGGAAGGCTGCATTCATGTGCCTTCCCATACTTCCCTAGCTAGTAGCTAATATCATATTATCATGGCAACCACTTGATTTCTATTAAAAATTCTTCTCTTATATATGCCATAAAATAATCATCATATTATAAGTTCACAGCATCGCTATCATTGCATTGAAATTTAGTTTTTATTTTTTTTATACTACTAAGCTAAGCTGTCCTCCTTTTAATTTAAAGAATTGAAAAGAATATTGATTTGATTAGTTAGATAGACCGTAGCCCACCAAAAATTAAGCTTTTCCACATGCACCACCAACTAATAATCAATCAGAACTACTATTTGATTAATACAATTGCCATTTCCAAATCATATAAATATTGTTTCTTTGAACCAAAAAAAAAAATCAAATATATATAATATATTGCCAAAAAAAAAAGGCTTAAGGGATCAGCCCGAATGGTATTTGAGAATCACATTTATTTATGCACTCTCTTTTTGAATTTTCTCTTAATAATGAAATAAATCATGATTCAGCGCAATGACGTGACACTGTAAAAAGAGAAGCAAAGTCTTACTGTTCTTAGTCTCTCTTACTGTAAAAAAAGATGCTCATAGAATAAAAAGAAAAAGATTCATACAACATTAATCGCAGTAGGTGGTAACCTCTTTGATTTGATCATCGATCTCTCAAGGTCACCTGCGAGTGGACGAACGGGTTGACTTGTTGCGCCACTCGGAGCATCTTCACCCTTAGAGCTACACCAATCGGAAACAAAGATGGAGAACCAAACAAAGAGAGGTGTAATAAGCAGAACTAGACCAAAGGGCACCATCCAAAGTTGACTATTTGTGCGGTGGTACTCATATTCCCACCACCCCATTGTTAGACCTCCTATCATGCTCACCATTAACGACCATGAATAAACTATGCATAACTTCACTCTTTCCTTTCGTTCCCCGTGACTTTCTTCTCTCCCTTCCTTAAATGATCCCATCAAACACCAATTAGCAAAATGAATTCCGGGTGTTAGCTGATAAGAAAAGAAAGATCAAGTGTAACTTTGTCACATATTTATAGAGCTTGAAAGCTAGCTGATCATGTGAATCCCGAAAGAAACAGGATCAAAATAAAGAACATACCTGTGATATGTAGTGGCAGTGAGAAGAAGAAGTAAGAGTTATGGAATTTTATGGGTGCTGTTTATGCTGAGAGAAGTTTGGGAGAGAAGGGACAGTGACCCGAAGAAGAGGGAAAGATACTGAAGACCGATGCTTTGGATTTTGCAAGTTATACAATTAGTAATTTTTTCTTGAGGGTAACATGAGGCGTGCCTTTTGATCAAAGTTGGTATCTGATAAAGATAACACCAAGTATAAGGAGGAGAAGGTGATTACGTCTCAGATTTTGGACACGGTTTATTAGTGGAGCTATCTAGGGGAGATTCTGTTTGTATTTCATTTTAGGTACCTTGTGGTTCATATATATGATAAGTAGTTTGTTTGTTTTTTGGGATATAAATAAATGGGTTTCGTATAAAACTTCCTTTAGTGCTCACATGTGTTTGTGATGCACATCTTAACACGAAAGACATATATCAAATTCACCTATATGATGAAACCCTACCCAAAAAAAAAAAAAATGAAATAAATAAAATGAGTTTGTAGTGGATATCTGTCAAAATATCATTTAAATAAAATATAAAAAATTAAATTAAATGAATTAAAAAACTCAAATTGAACCATCAAATCCTAAATAGTTTTCTTCCAAAGCATATCTAAAAGATTTGTCGTCTACTAATATTTCTTGGAAACAATTAATTACATGACAAATCTTTTTCAAGTCGAAGACACAACTGAGGCTGTTTTTGTCTCAAGCACACTTTCATGAATATCTGCCATATATATAAAGTTAGAATCAAGTTATACCATTTTTTATTTTTTTGAGAATTCAAGTTATACTATGATATGTTACACCACTTAGTAATTGAAATTGTAAATATTTTATTGTTGGATTGCATATTTCCTTTGTTATTAAGGTATTCATAATATTTTATCTTAATAAGATGTTATTTATTACACAAACCTTAAACTCATGTTTAGAATAATTCAAAAAATATATAAAATAATTGAAACTTAAAAGTTCTTATAACAATCTTCTTAAAAAATTATATATATATATATATATATATATATATATAAAAGATAATTATTGGTATTTCATCGATATTTTGTAAACTATAAAGAGCTAATACATTCTAGGTGAAAAACTCATTTTAATCCCTACATTTTCACGCGATTCCTATTTTGGTCCCTAACTTTTTTTCCACCAATTTTAGTCCATATCTTGGAAAACGCGTCTCGTTTTAGTCCTTGACGTTACATCAGAGACAAAAATTATATAGCTTACAAACGACAAAAATTAAAAATATTAAAATAGTATCCACTGTGTCCATGTGGCTTTCCACGTCAGCATCTAAATTAAAAAAAAATTAAATCATTAAGTTTAACTAAATAAAAAATTAAAAACAAAAATAAAAACAAAAAATTACATCAACTGAGATTAAAGTGTGTCTAAACAAAGAACAACAAGAACAAAAAACCCAAATCTAAGAACACAAAACTAAAATCCAAAAATCACAAACCCAAAAAAGCAACTGATCTTCCTTGTCAACCAAACACAAAAGCAACAAATACAAACACAGCAACTGATTTTTCTTGTCAACCAAACACATAAACAAAAAACACAAACCCAAACATCAGTAAAAATACAAACACAGTCCTAGCCATCCTTCTTCAGAAAACTCATAAAAACCCAAATCCAAACACAAACCAAAATTCGATCCTCCTCCTTCTCGTGCAGAGCCTCGTCCCTCTGCCTCCCCCATTCGTCGCGCTTCTTGATCGCCTCGTGAGCCAGCGCCTTCAGCCTGTTGAACGAAACCTGCAACTCCAATTTCTAGCTCGATGAGAAGCTCCCAAAACCACTCCACCGATACATCCTCCGCGCTCGGGCTCTTTATCAAAATCAGCACCGACTCGTCTCCCTCCTCCACGTCACTGAGAACCACATCGGCTTCTTGATCTCCTCCGCCACTCCTCCACCTTCGATGTCAAAGACCTTCCCAGACCCTATCTCGCGACCATCTTCTTTTTTGTTTGTTTTGTGGGTTTTGGTGATCATGGTTGTTTGTGATTTGGGGTTTTGAGAAATGGGTATTTCATGATTTTGTGTTTTGGCATTTTTGGATATGAAATTGGGGATTTGGGATTAGGTTTTTAGGGATTTGCCTTTTTTTTTTTTGGTGCTTAGGAATCGGTTTGAATGATTTGATAAGATGATGGGTTAGGGTGTGAATGGATTTGGTGATTTGGGTTAGGTGTGCATGATTAGTCTGTATATCTTTGCACTAGTGCCGGATTTGTTCTTAGATCTGGGTTTTTTTTGTTGTTATTGTTCTTGTTAAGAGACACTTTGATCTCAGTTGATGTAATTTTTTGTTTTTAATTTTTTATTTAGTTAAAATTAATGAATTAATTTTTTTTTAATTTAGATGCTGACGTGGAAAGCCATGTGGACACTAATTTAATATTTTTAATTTTTTCTGTTTGCCAGCTGTGCAATTTTCGTCTCTGATGTAACGTCAGGGACTAAAACGAGACGTGTTTTTCATGATAGGGACTAAAATCGGTGAAAAAAAGGTTAGGGACCAAAGTGGGAATCGCGTGAAAATGTAAGAACTAAAATGAGTTTTTCGCCTACATTCTATGTAAAGATGGTTATTTTATAAGTTTTCCAGTATTTGGTAGCTAGAGTAAAAAAATGGTCAAATGAAAACTATCTTTTTATTAATTTATTTTAGTGAGTCTAGCTTAATCTAAGTGTATGTATGTGAAATTCTCTCCTGAAAACTTGAACTCTGACCTTTACCCCGTACATCTCATAAGCACTTATACTCATAAAGTGATTATCTCGCCAAGAGTGTGCGATAGTAAGGTAAAATTATTTAGTTTGGTGTAAGATAAAATTGTTCTCCACTAAAAATTTTTGAAAAACAACTTTATCTCGTGCAAAGTTAAATAAGTGAACTTTAAAGATAATTTTACAAGTCATTTTTAAGTTGCTAGAGAGAGAGAGAGAGAGAGAGAGAGAGATATATACAACTAACAACATGTCCCCGTATACTACTAAAGTAATAGTCGATGTTTGCAAACATTGACTTTTAAAAAAAAAAATTAAAAAAAATTCTTTAATGGTTAGATAATTAGTTGTAATCGATAACGGGAAGCACCTCATGAAGAGTTCAGCCATATCTAGGGATGGTACACTACGCTCTACTCGTGATTAAAAATAATAATAAATGACCAGTCCGATTCACACACAGTTATTTTAACATGAAAAATTTATTATGAGTTACAATTATTCAACTAATAAATGGGTTGGCTGAATAAGCTGTTTTAAAAAGTACATTTTTCAAAAATAATGTTTTTAAAAAGTACATTTTGAAAACACTATTTATCAAATAACACTTAACTGTTTGGTAATATTGTGAAAAAATGTGGTTTCTACAAATTGAATATTTGGATAAAATTGGTGTAAAATGTATATGGTAGGTGTAATTCACCAAAATGAACATAACTATGTGTTAAGGCTCCTTTCCCATCTTGTAACTTGTAAGACATATAATAACAGATTTTTATATATATATATATATATATATAGGTTAATGACTTGTTATAAAATAAGAAAAAGTTTTCTTAAAAATTAAAAAAATTATTAAAAAAGAAAGAAAGAAAACGACACCCACTTTAATTTTTTATATTTATTTATTTATTTATTTTGGCGCAAAAGAATCAACCCCCCAAACTCCTACCACAATTTTTGCCTCCTTGCTTAGCTTCCTTTTCTCATCCCTACAGTGCTACCAACCATTAATCTTCTTTAGCTCCAATTTTCACCCATGCCCATAAGATTCTAGTCAAGCAAAATGGTGAGGACAGCTAACCCTTGCAATGAAAACGAAGTAAAAAGCTAAAGAAAGACAAGGGAACAAAAAGTGAACAGCTGGAGGCAAACAGGAGATAGACAGAGGCAACTGGGCAAAAGCACAGAAGAGATCAATAGTGTGAAGGCAATAAATTTTTCTTAAGTATTTTGGTCATTATGCAATTTTGTGAGGATATTTTAAGAATTTCATGCTTAAAAAAACATTGATAGTAAACCTATAATTGCGTTTTCATCCATGTTTTTGAAAAAGCTTGAGCTCATTATGTTTCGAAAACTCTGGTTTTTGGCAATTGTGAAAACGTGATTTCTTTATAAGCGCAATGCCAAACGTTTAACTTATAACAATTTCATACATAAACGCATATTTTGATTATCAAAACGCTTATTCAAATGGGCTCAAAGTCTTTTAATATTAAATTAGACTTATCACTCGTGTTTTGCGTGTGAGATTAGATTTTTTTAAAAATATTTGGATTTAGTAAAATAATGTTTAAAAGTGAGATAGAGATAATGTCCTAATTTTTAAGATTTTTCTCTATGCGCAAATTGATAAAAGTTTGAAAGTCTAAAACTTAAGAACTTTTCTAAGAACAGTAGATTTCTCTTTTAACTGGTTTGCATTTTTAAATTTAATAATTATTTAACTAAAAGATATGGGTATTTTAGAGAGTTAAGAATTTGTATGAGGATATTTTAATACACAAAATGATAAAACCCAAATAAGGAATCCTGTTATTAATGTGGTGTTAGGTACGAGGGAATCCACATTACTCTTGGAATCCAGATTACTAGGAATGTGATGTCTTGCATTTTAGATGCCTAAGAATATAACTATTCTTATGTTTGGTTTAATTGGGAATTTAATAAGATTCTTAAAAATGTGAGATTATAATGTTTAATTTATTCTTAAGAATTTTAAATGAATTATTTATTTTTCCCATACCATCCTTAGATTTATAAATCCTATATCAAGTCTTTTTTTTTTTTTTTTAAAAATCTTCCTCTAAATAAATAATGACATACAAAATGTAAAGTATAAATTATGACAAATTCATTAAATCTATAGTCTAACTTTTCAAAATGACAAGTTCAACACAAAAATAACTATTTAAATTCTTATTCTTTATGAAATTTCTTGTTGATAAAAATGAATAATTTATTTTACTTTAGCATCTAACCAATCCCAAATAGGAGATATAAAAAGGAGAAAAATTAATTCTTAACCATAATTTTAAAAAGACCTTAATCCACAACAAAACAACCTCACAACGTTTAGGTCTATAAGATATTGATAATTTGTTTTATGTTTTATCTCCATTGCTTAAATGATAGGAAGAAAGGGTTAAAATTGTTAATTTATAAAAAAAAAAAATGTAATTTTCTTTAAATTTGGGAATCTGGATACCCACCTGTTTTAAAGAGAATCCACGTTCCTACAAAAAAAGAGTTAAGGGAGAATCCAGATACCCTTGGCATTTGATTCTCTAGAGTGATTTGCAACTAAACATAGGAATCTTTAAACATTTATAGGAATCTTAAAACATTACCTTGTACCAAACGCCACATAATAGTATAAATAAATAATTCAAAATTTCACCAACACCAATTGATGTTTTGGCTTAATGATAATAATCATGGAGCAGATGTAATAAGCACAAATCTTATCATAGTACCAAACAAAAAAAATTAAATAAAGAGCTAAAATCTACCATTTGTCCCTAAAGTTTACTTGTTCAGCTCCTGTACTCCCTAAATTTTAAAAAATGAAGTCTATTGGCCACTCTATTCACTTTCATATCTATAATCTATATAATATATATATATATATATATATATATATTAAAAAGAGGATTCCCTTCTTTCAATTGGATTTTTATGTGGTTCAAAAATACCCTCATTAATGAAGGGTAACTTTATTTAGAAATAAGGTCATAAATGTTAAGTAACAAAGTTTATTTTGAATTCAAAAAGAGAATTCCTAAAATTTAGGATTTTTTTTCCCTTCACATTCAAAAAAGAAATTACAGTTATTATTTATCTCTAAAGTTTATTATTTTTATTTTTTTGAAAATATATATATGTCTAAATTATAATAGATACAAATTATTAATCTTTATTCAAAAAAATAAAAGAGTTTCTAATCACGCACGTAAGTGTGTATTTAGAGGCTAGTATATATGTGTGTGTGTGTTTAACAGAACAATAATGTGACATTTTTTTTAATTACACAGGTCAACTTAATATTTATTTAAAAAATTACAACAGCAACTTTTGATGCAACAGAGAACAAGCCCTTCTTCAACAATCAGACCAAACCATACACCTAGCCACACCCAAATCATACACAACCACACTTAAACCAAAACACCAGTTGAACAAAACCCAACCTTAATTGAAACAGGAAACAACCCCAAAGAAGCAAAGATTTTGGTGTCAAACGTAAAAGAAACCCAATTGGACTCAATGGCAACGGACTCGTGGTGGTTGGATCAATGAGAGAGAGAGAGAAAGAGAGAGAGAGAGATGCAGCTTTTAAAAATGCCAAATCAGTAGATTTGACATGAAACTTGGCTTTTGAAGTGGAACTCAACTCTTCTTGAGTTTTAGGGTGTGTTTGTTAGAGTAGTTTGAAATTAGATTTTTGTAGTTTGATATGAAATTTTTGTAATTTTTTGAAATACGCGTGGATGAAAAAGTATGTAGAAATATATGTACTATTATTTAAAATGTAAAAATGTGAGTTTGAAATGAGTGACCAAACAGGCCCTCAACTTTTTTATATAAGTTCGAAAATTAAAACTATTCTATTTGGCCAAATAATTTGTCGAAGGGCATTATTGAGCAAAAATGGCCTAGTTAGATGTTCACTCTCTGTCTTTCTTTAATTTTCCTCGAAGGTAGTCTTCCTCAGCATGCTTCCCTGTTGACGTTGTACGTACGGTTGTTGTTCCTGGCTAATCCCAATCTCCACAACTCTCATGAATTTCAATCTCCATGACATTGTTTCATTAGGCCCCTTCGTCAAATTTCAAATTCTCTCTCTCTCTCTCTCTCTCTCTCTCTCTCCATGACATTGTTTTTTTTATTTAAGATTTTTTAAAATACCAAAGCGACAATATTATTTTCAATGAACTTAATGGCAACCCACTTAATGGACTTAGTGGAATGAACAGAAGAATTGACTTTATAAGAAATTAAAGAACAGAAGAATTGACTTTACAAGAAATTAAAGAACAGAAGAATTGACTTTATAAGAAATTAAAAAAGATTGAAATGAACAAAATCAAAATCAAAATCACAAGACTAACTTGAATTTTGGGCAAATTTAGAAAGTGTTGTAAATTGTAAAAAATAAAAGAATTGATTTTCTGATGACCTGCTAAACTAGTCTAAAAGGCTAAGTGAACGTTTGGATAGCGGCAAGTGTCCAGCGTTTGTGCGTCTAGCTTTTTGCGCGTGGGTCCTGTGTACTATTCACGAGACCTACAAACCTCTTTTTTCAGCATAACTTTCATTAAAAATAGATCCCACTGCATTATTCACATATTTAAAAATTATTTTATTTCAATATTTTTAATTTTTAGCAATAAACAGTATTCAAATAGATTCTAAAACTAGGTCTCGATCCTCATCTCTCTTGCATGATGGTTGACACTTGACGGAGGTAGATTCTAGGCGTTTGGGTCAAGTCTGGCCCAGTTTTCGCTAACTCAAAGCTGAGTTTATCTGACCCCTCAAAGCCCACAATAATTCACTCCTGTCATTTTAGAAAAAAGTTTATTTTCCTGCTTTAGCCTGAACCTCAACGAAGCCCAATGTTGTTTAGTGAGGCCTAGTGGAACTTTAGTGAGCTATTTGCAATCCAGGTTTCCAGAATGGACCCAAGCTAGGGGTGACATTCATATGGAGCCGAAACTAGGTTCCAATTTTTTTTTTTTTTTAGTAAGTAAAAAAAGTCTTTGGCATGGATTTATTGACTTTACACCTCATAATGACAATGATCAATATCAAGTGTACTATTGAGGTTTTAATGGAGCTATTATTGTGAGCACGCCACATTTGTTAAAGTATCACTGCTCGAACCTCTCAACTCTAAGCAAGTATTACATAAAACAATAAGACAATTATTATTATTGAGTCACACCTGATTAAAAAACTAGATTCCATTATGATTATAATGGTTCGGTGACTATTATGTGTTGCCCCCTGAGAAAAAATCTCTCCCACTAATATATGTGTGGACAAAGTTCGACACTCTAACCTCAGCACAACAGGATAAGCCATCTTCAATGACAATGAGCGAAAGTCTAGTCATCATCCAATAATGCTTCTTTGGACGTTCTCAATTATTGCACATCCATGTGATACTTTTGGCCAAGAAATATTATATGCATTATAGCATCTGAGGAAAAAAAACAAAACAAGAAAAAAGGGAAATTCTATATCTGCCTTTTCGGCAATCTCTTCGTTTTTTACCCGTTGACATTTACCAACTAGGCCATACAATTACACGATTGTCCTCAACTCGCTGTGATAGCTACACATTTTGAACCATCTAAGTTTTATTTACTTAATAGTATTTCAAAAAACTTTATTTGCATGATAATTACTTTCTATTATCAGAAGCTAGATCTCCTATTATCAGAAGCTAGATCTCCTATTTTTTACTCAGTGATAAGAGACTTTATTTTAATTACCATCTAAAATTAATTCGTTAAAGCTAGTTGCAGCCTTGTGGGTTAGACGAAAAATGAATAAAGTAATATGAAAGTATTCATCCATTTTTCATAATAAAAGGAACCTGTGGAGCGAGAAAATATATTTATTTGAAAATTTGTAATTTATAACATTAAATATTACCATAATATCCATATGCCTGATTTTTTTTAGAGAGTTTCAACTTATAGCGTTCGCTTCTCATGATAACTCTTTATCATCAGACCAAGACATCAATCGTTTAGAACATTAATACATAATGTTTATATTAAAGGCAAATTGTACATATCATAACCAAAGGGACATATATTAATTAGGCGAAACCACATTTTCGCCTTTACATTTTTACACGATTCTCACTTTGGTCCCTATATTTTTTTTTCCATCACTTTTAGCCCTGTCCTAAAAAACGAGTCTCGTTTTTGTTCCCGTCATTACATCAGAGACGAAAATTACACATGTGACAGATGGAATGACACTATTGGCAAAAGAGTGCCTACATGACTATTAAAATAATAATAAAAAATTTTAATTGACATTTAAATAATGCCAGATCAGCATTTTAAATATTAAAAAAAGCCATGTCAGAAAAAATTAAAACAAAATTCTAAACATGTGATTTTTAAAACCAAATCAAATAAAAAAATTAAAATAAAATTTTCTTTTCCTTTCATTATTTTCTTCAGAAGAACATATTCATATATGTTTTTTGTGTTCTTCCCCAAGAACATGACTATTCATTTTCATGTTCTTAGCAAATTAATTCTTAGTTTCTTTTCATTTCTCTGTCTTTCTTGTACTTTCTTTAAAGCCAAACACATCAAAACTCAGATAAATAACAATTAAATAAAATAAAATTTAATTAAGCATTTTCTTGGCAATGTCAATCTCAAGATCTAAAAATTTTTCTCTCCTAATTGGTAATCCAGAAAATTCTCATTCCCTTTCACAAACCCAACAAATTCTCATTCATAAACCCAAAAAACTCCCTTTCACAGACCCAAAATATCCCTTCTCAGCAGATACAGCAAATGAGTTTTTCAAATTTGTCAAAAATCAGAAACAAATAAAATAAACCCAAGATCAACTTTAGATCCTCTTTAAATTCAATCCCAAGATAGACAGGGTGAGATGAGAAAGTGAGGAGGAGAGGAAAACGTGGGCCTTCAGATCTGCTAGAAACCCATACCACACACCCCAGACCAACCACCCTGTCAAACCCACCACCGATGAATCTTACCGATCCCACCACCTTTGAACCTTGCTGAACCCATTGACTAGGAGGATCTTACCAACTTGATAGCTGCGGTGGCAGCAGCTATTAAAGGAGATGAACAATGGGAGCTTCGGCCAAGGGGTACTAAGAGAGAGAGAGTGAGATCAAGAAACAAAAGTTTGAGGTGTAAGAATCTGAGATGGTTTTGATTAAAGGTGAAGCGATGTTGGAGGTGAGAGGGGGGCAGTTTGAGATTGGAGGCATCTGATGAGAATCTGAAATTAGAGAGAGTTGTAAGTATTTTTTAAAATATTTTATTTTATTTTTAAAATTGACAAATTTAAAAAGAAAATGGTTTTGATTTTAAATTCATTTTAAATGCTGACATGGACATTTTAAATATCAATTAAAATTTTTTATTATTATTTTAATAACCATGTAGGCACTCTTTTGCCAACAGTGTCATTCCATCTGCCATATGTGCAATTTTCGTCTCTGATGTAACGGCAAGAACAAAAACGAGACACGTTTTTCAAGACAGGGACTAAAAGTGCTAAAAAATATATAAGGACTAAAGTGGGATCACGTGAAAATGTAGGGATGAAAATGTAGTTTTTGCCTATTAATTTTAAAGGGACCTCAATCGTTATCTATTATTTGGTAGAATGAAAATTTCATGACATATAATTTAAGATTCGTGAATATTCGTAACTATAGATTAATATTTGTTTATTTCGATAATTTGGAAAATAGTTTTAAATAAAATAAATTAGAAGTATTTTTTAAGCTAATTATGTCAGAGCATGGCATTTTTGTGGTTATGATTTATTAAGTTACTATTCGTTAACCCGTGCAATGCATGAGAAAATTTTGCATAAATGTATCATGTATAAGATTCAAAGCTGAAATTATTAAAGTATAACGAAAATATTTGATCACACAACAGAGAAATATAAGAGAAAGATGTGGTTATCATCAAAAAACTAATCCATGGCTATATAGTTGACAAATTCAATTATAGCAAAAAATGAACTCAAAAATGCAAATGTTAAATCTTTCAAAAAGCCAAAAAAATTAAAGAATCTGAATATTCTGAGCCTAAAAATTATTGAAACAAAATAGTATATATGCGTGTGCGCGCGCGCGTGTGTCTATGTGATTACATAACAAAGAATATAGAGAAAGATGAGTTACCTTCAACCGAATAATTTGTGTATATAGTTGTTGAAATCTGTTAGCCAACTTCAAATCTTGCAAAAAAAAAAAAAAAAAAAAAAAAGTGAGAAATCAAAGAATCGGATGTTAAAATTTCCAAAAGTCCAATAATAATAATAATAATAATAATAGTAAATTAGATGATTCAGAGCCTAGAAATTATTGAAACAAAAGAAAAGAATATATGACTTCACAATAGAGAAATATAACAAAGAAATTGATTAACCCTGGTGAAAATAGTTATAGCAATAGTGGAGTTACTGGTATTGTGGTAGCGAGAGAACAATATCCAAGATGTGTTTGTTTTCTTGGTTGTTTAGAGACTTTTGCTTCATATAGGATTCGAAGTCTAAACAAAAGGACATGGTTATAATAGAAATTTTTTTCTCCCAAAGCCAAAACTTATTAACAAAAATCAATGAAACCCTGCTATAATATGAAAATATAGATGCACAAAAACAAAATCACATAATAATCCAGCGACAAAACTTTTTTTTCCTTTCAAATCTTTAAATTCACAAATGCCAAGAAGAGGAACAAACATAAGTTAAATCATCAAACTAAAGCTAGGCCAAAGCATACATACATACATACATCAACTGTAATGTAACCCCAGCCAAACAATATATGTAATCTACAATTCTACGTTAGATTAAACCCCTAAGAAGAACTTCGTTTTTTCAAATACAGTAACACCCAAGAAATTGGAAAATTTTAATTGTAAATTAGTATAACTTTAACCTTCATTCAATTTTTTTTGGCAGGAGGCCCAATCTCTAGAACAAAATTAAGAATAAACAAAATTAAGTAAATCAACAAACCAAATTTAAACACCTTAGTACATTTCAACTAATAAAAAGTACTAATATAGAGAAGGAAAGCCGAATAGTCTTGTGTGGCATAAGTCATGACTCCTATTCCTATACCAATATTGCCAAAGATTTCTGACAATTCAGCCCTTATCCTATTTGTTTTAACATCTAAACGAATTTGAATTCTTATTTCTATAGTAACTTGACTCCAACACAATAGGTAAATACAAAAAGACGGTCACAGCTTTTGAGTGAGAGAGAGATAACCGGGTTTAGTAGTGTTTCAGTAGGATAGGTAATAGGGTTGCAAAAATTGAAACGGTTTAAATTTGTGATAGGTTATGTATCTTTTTTTTACTGATTTTTTGTTTGTTATTTAAATAATGTTGACGTAGAAAATTGTAGAGTATTCAAAGGGCTTCGGTTTTATAAATTAGTACGATGAAAAAAAAAATAAAAAAGAAGTAAAAACTCATGATAGTAAGCAGTTAGGCCAGGCATTCAATAACTCTATTGCACAAATTTGATAGCCATTAGAAATAGAGGGATAAAAGAGAACCAGAGAATTATGTTTGGAAGTAAAACTTGGAAAATACAGGACTACTGTTTTGTACTTAGTATCGTAGTTGATTAGAATTCGTAGTTCTTCAAAAACCATTTTGTCGTAGGCCATCGTGGGATTTGCCATTTGTTGCGTAGTTGAGTAAAATTCGTTGTTCTTCAAAGCCATTTGTGTGGTAGGCTTTGTGGGATTTTTACGGTTAGAATTTTTTTGGTTTGATCAAATGAACCACACCGAAGGGTGACTTGTCAAATCAAAGGCAGCGGGTCAATCGGTAAATGTCTTCGGAAGAAGAAAGAATTACTGCCGAGGTTTGTTTAGATTGAGCTAAAAACTAAAAATTAAAATTGAAAAATAATATAGTAAAATAATTTTTTAATGTGTGAATAATACTATGAGACTTATTTTTAATGAAAAAGTTGTTAAAAAGTGAAATTTGTGGGTGTGTGAATAATGTACGGTGTGCATTGTTCACAAAAAAAGTCAAATTTTTTGACTCAAAAAAATAAAAAAATAATACTGAAATGCAAAACGTACATTTGGGAAGTGCAAAATGCGTGCGTTCCCAAACGCACACTAAGTGTGCGTAGGATAGCTTATCTGTTTCAGCATTTTAAGTTTTGCTTTTTTATACTTCTATCCTATTATTTAAGAGATTTTCTCTATTTAGATTCCTCATTTTTTAGTAAAAAAATGTTCTTATACTTCTATATTTAAGTAGAGATAAAACTAAAGGGCAATTTAGTAAAAATATAACTCTAATTTCCACTAAAATATTACTTAAAAAATAAGACTACTATCCTGTTAATTTTCAAATTGCTTAATCTACTTATAAATTAAATTTTCAAAATAAAAATAATATATATAAAATAAAAAACACAATTTTTTTTCCTATAAAATAGGACCACTAATAAAAAAAAAAACCTCATCTCAGGCGCGAAACGCGTGTAGTGAGGCTAGCTTTTTTTACCAGTGTTTGATGCACTGTTCATGGAACATGAACAGTATAAATAGATAAATAAACAATGTTTTTAGTATAAACAGTCATCTAAAATTATTATTTTTTTTTTAATTTTCAATAAAATAAGTAGTTTCTAAACACTAATAAAAATTACTACAAAAATTACTTACCATCAGATTATTGTACTAATAAAACTCATCAATTGATCCCCCATTACCAATCTCGTAATGGCCACATAATTTTTCTATAGTTAAAGTCCCATCGGTATTTCTGTATTTATTTTTTAAAATGACTGATATGACAAACTTTTATAAGACCAGTTTGTACGGACGTTTGGTTAATCATTATCTAGTGGGGCCTCGCACACGGCGAAAACGCGCACATGAGGTAAGTATTAATAGATAGATAAGTCATGGTACAGTGGTCTGAGACCATATAAAAACGATAAAACCATGAAGTATCATCATCATTTCATGGTTTATGAATTATGATATTTTGATTCAGTAACACTAGCATTTATCTTTTTCATCGTAAAAGTGTTTTTTGCAAACAAAAGCAAAAAAAAGCAAAGGAGTATATCCAAGTACACAACACACCCTCTGATGTTTGTTTGATCGGACGGTGGGGTGAGATGAAGAAGATGAGCTCGAGAAAGACACCGGCGACGAGGACACGTGTGGGGAAGTACGAGCTTGGCAAAACCGTGGGTGAGGGTAGCTTTGCCAAGGTCAAGTTTGCCAAGAACGTTGAGACCGGTGACAACGTTGCCATTAAAATCCTCGATCGCGAACAAGTCCTCCGTCACAAGATGGTCGAACATGTAATTACTCTCTTTTTCTTTTATGTTTTTTTTTTTTTTTTTCGAAGTATCAATTTTATTTTCTTATCTATGCAAGTACCGTTATGACAAAAGATTTTTTTGGACTATTAAGTACTAAATAAACAAATTAAAAAAAAATGAACTGAGTAATTTTATTAAGGGTAGGATAATGGATGTTTTTAGTGTATTTGTTGGTTAATAATTTTAGAAAAGTTTTTATAACTATTTATAAGAAAAGTACAAAGATGGTAAAAAAAATCCTTTGTTTTTGTGTGTGTGTTTTTTTATTTCATAAAAAGTTTCAGTTAACAAGACCTATTTTAATATTATTAATGAGGTGTAATCAATTGTACGACTGTGGGCTGCGCTACACATGTGAATCTCTGGATAATGTGGATGCCACGTGTACGACATGTAGCCAAAGAGTGCAGTATGTGGGTCCCAATTGTTGGATAGAGATAGAGTCCACTGACCTTTGTCGTTGACAGTAGTTAGTCTAGAAAGTTAGATTATTTTGTTAATTGATCATGCATTGGGAGGAATGGAGATACTTGTGTTCCAAACTTTTAATAATCTTTCACCCCAAAAAAAAAAAAAAAACTAATAATCGTTTTCGTTAAATTAATATAATATGTTTACCTTATGGAACAGGGTGTGAACGTGGACGGTTCTTTTTATTCGAGTCTGGTCTGCTTATTTTACTGAAATTAAAATTATTTTACTGAAAATATTGTAAATAAAGGTAAAATTTAGTTGCAATAGTACAATGAGACTAATGAATAGTATCAAAAAGTGCAATGAGGCTATTAATAATGCCAAAAATAAATTGAATAGTAAAATAAGCTGATTTTTTAATCTAGAGCCGAACGCACCCTTAGTATCATTCTTATTATTTTCATTTTGATTGAAATAAAGACTGTTGTATTGCATTTCGCATTCCATTTGCTTCTTGATGTTAAGCTATAGAATAGTGTTGTATCTATAATTGATTACTTTTAAACCTGGAGCAAAGGGTCGTTTAATTTTATTTTGTTGTTGTTGTTGTTGTTGTTGTTGTTGATGCTTCTTCTGGCAGCTAAAAAGAGAAATTTCGACAATGAAGCTGATCAAGCATCCAAATGTTGTTAAAATTTTTGAGGTAACGGTAGTCGCTTTATCTTTTTTCCAATTAAGCTTATTTCTAATATGTTTTGTTTCAACAATGTGCATCATGGTTTATTCAAAACCACCGTGCATCTTTGGTGCGGTAGTCACTTTATAAGTATAAGTATATGTGGGGTATGGAAGGTTAGGGTTGGCGTTTAAGTCTTTAAGAGGAAACTTCATACAGATATACATTTAGATTAGATTAGAGTAGAATTTATATTTTGTATAAAAAAAAATTATACGTAATACTAAATTCTAGCATAACCAGCTGGAGACTGTGCCTCATGAAGTGGAGGTCACTGTGTAAACAACTCTTTAGTCTTTTTCCTCGCTAGTCTTTTTCCTCTCTTTAAGGTCAAACGCGCTCATTAGAAAAATGAAAAAAAGACTTCTTGTTTTACTTTTATGTCATTTTCCAATAAAACATTGGAATTCTAATTGAATGGAAAGATTTCTACCCAATTAATTGTTAATCCTGTACATAATCTCCTTACTTTATGAGAAAATAGTGTTTGAAGTTAGGTGTAATAGAAGGTGGTTAAGTGGTTTGTAATAGTATAAGGTGTTTGAAGTTAGGTGTAATAGTATAAGAATTGCATGATGAAATAAGTGTGTTGATATTTGGCCTATAGTACTTTCATAAACAGAGTCAGGAAAAGTATTTTGAAAAAATCATAGTTGAGGAAAAATAATGAAGAATATGGGCAACAACCATATTTTTACTCTCTCTCTCTCCACTTGATGCTAACCGAAGTAGGCCTTTAGAACCACGGACTTGGTGTCAAATGGTCTAAGAAAGCATTTAAGCATGAGTTACATTTATTGGCTAAGTATTGTCATTAAGTGCGTTCGGAAGTTTGGAGGGAGAGGAGAGCAAAGAATAAGGGAGGGAAGGAGAGGAGAGGGGAATGACTACCCCTTCCCCTTATTTGGATGTTGTAAGAATTAACTAGGGGGAAGGAGAATAGATATCCCTCCCCTTTATGTGGATGTTTTTAAAATTAAATAGGGAAGAAGAAGAGAGAGTAATTATCATATAAAATGACACTTAGGACCAACTTCTACTAATTTTAGAGAATCAGAAATAAATTGACATCATAAGGGCAAAATGGACAATTTCTTTTAATATAAGTGGAATTTCCCTCAAAATTTCTCCAATTTAGGAGAATTAAAAAAGAGGGGTTAGGGTCAAGAGTGTTGTGCTTAATTGGTACCTCCAAGTGTTTCCAGTTGAGACATCTAGGGTTCAAATTTCCCCACCTCCAATTACTAAATCATAAAAAAAAGAAAAAGAAAAAAGAGAAAAGAAAGAGACTGGTTAGGAGGAGTAAGATATCCTTCCCCCCTAAAAGACATCCATGCTAGATTGATTAAACCCATCCCTTTTTCCCTACTCCCCCTCCATCCAAAGCTTTAAATGTACAGATTCTGTTTTGGGAAGGCTATGGATAGAGCATATTCCTATGATAGGATTTTTACTATTGTACCGGTTAGCTCGAAGGGTTAGTTAGTAATGGGTTGTAATAGTTATGTGGTTGGTTAGTTAGTTAGTCAAGAAATTGTAACTGATTGTTTAACAGAATTCATATCTGAACCAATGTATAGCATATAGCTCAACTATAAGAGGGTGGATTGTAACAAAGGACATTGAAAAATGATATGCGATTTCCCTTCTCTTTAGTCTCTCTATTCTCTTCTCTATTCTACTCTACTCTAGGAGGCCTAGTTCCCTTGAAGAACTAACATAGCTAATTTTGTTACTTGGATAAGAACTACTGAGTTCTTATCATCCTACTATATTTCTCTATTCCATTCTAGAAATCATAAACTACCCTAAGCTGTTTGTCCAGATACAATGCACCCTGAATTGCACTATTTTAAGTAGGACACTTTCAATGTGCATGTTTAAAATTATCTGTGTTCTGCATGCATAGGTTATGGCAAGCAAATCAAAGATCTATATCATTCTCGAATTTGTTGGTGGTGGCGAGCTCTTTGACCAAATAGTAAGATTTTTTTTTTTTTTTTGGAGCGTTATACTTGTATTATATTGTGCATTCATTCAATGGTACTCATCTTTTGTGGTCATATGAACTTGTTCTTTTGCGTTCATGGAAGTGTAATCACCAGCCAGTGGGTGATATTCTTCTATTTACTCAAAACAGATTCCCTCATGGGCTCTTTGATTCTCAGGCCAAAAATGGAAGACTTAAAGAGGATGAGGCAAGGAAATATTTCCAACAGCTCATTAATGCTGTAGATTACTGCCACAGTAGAGGCGTGTACCACAGAGATTTGAAGGTTTGCCAAATTTCGTACCTTTCCACATAAAGTTACTACTTATTGAGCATTTTCAGGGATGGTGTTTTTGTTTCTTGGTAATTAACTCAACCAGGCTTTGATTGATCATTAATGTACTATGCTGCATCTTTTGCAGCCTGAGAATCTTCTTCTGGATTCATATGGTGTTCTTAAAGTTTCAGATTTTGGATTAAGTGCATTTGCACAGCAAGTACGGGTGAGTGGCACTCAACTATTGCCAGGATCTTTAAGTTTACTTCATGTAATAGTAGCCTTTTTAGGTAGGTTTTGCAATCCATACAAAGTTTTTATATAAAAAATTCCATATTGAAGTTGCTGATATATTTGAAATCACACTCACGTGAGGAATGCATTAAACAAATTAATAAGAAGCACTGGTTACAAGCCTGTCAACTTACAAACTGAAAGAATCTAAATCCAACAAAGACAAAATATCAGAGGGAGTTACAGAATACAAAATGAAGATCTGCTGCTGGCATCCTTACTTAACGAATGATTCAGCAAAATGTCTAGCTTTAAAATATGTTTAACCCAATGCCGAGGAAAGCTGTTAAAAGTTCCCTGCTGTCCGATAGGAAGCCAAAAAATTTCTGTTAGAATTCTGGTTGTTTAGGATCATATCAAGCACGACTTTTGCATGTAATTTTACTTCAATAGCGTTTATTCCTAGATGAATGGCTGACTGAAGACCATCCCTCAAAGCCCAAATCTTATCCATGACACTGGTAGTGACACCAACAGCTCTAGAAAGCCTGCCACACAACTTGGCAGTTTCTTATAATATCACCCCCACCTGCTATATCAGGGTTACCACAAACATCACCATCAGTATAAAGTTTAAACCAACCTTGGGTTATTCTATTCAAGCCTGACATAACGAGAAATACTGGAATACAGACTATCTGAAGATCTTTGTTAGGCTGAGCTTGCTGAAAACTGACTCTGATGTGGTGCAACCAGAAGGTCCAAACTCCAAACAGAAATAGAAAAGATACCTTTCTGATACATATCATCCCTATGGTATCCAAATGTGGTATTGGGACGGCAGTTACCCTTTAACCAACCATGAATGCTCAAACTAAATGAGTGAATAGCCACCGGGAGTATTCCTTTCGCAGCCTGTTACAGAACACCCTAGTGTCAGTGCAGTCCCTTAAAGCATGCAAAAGAGACTCAGAGTGGACAGGACACAGGGATATTTAGGCCTTGTCTAGAAAGCATTTCTCTAACTGGTACGCTGTTTTGCCTACTGTTAAAGATTGAATGTTTTCTTGTACACAAGGGACCGCCTTTTGTATAGGTAGAGTATTTGCTATACAAGTAACACGAGTGCAGTAGAAGTGGAGTACAATAGTACAATGGACTCAAAGCATGTTGGGCTTGTATTCTAACATGTCCAAAGCTGGAAAAAAGACTTGGCCCATGGATCAGCTTTCATTTTCGAGAGTTAAGCACCATGGGAGAAAGCTTTGATAAATGGATTTTTGACCATTTGCTATATTAAAACACTCTTAGCATCAAAATTTACATATATAGATGGTGCCCATATCCACAACCAATTAGGAATTGCTTTTATAGCTTGGACAATATTGAAAGGGAGAGAAGAAGATAGGAATCCCAAACTACGTCCTGCAGGGGAAGCAATATCAGCTACCCTCATGATATCCTCTCCTAAATTCAAAGGCTCTTTGATCAAACTTCTCAAAGAACCACATTTAAGCTATCATTCATGCCAGGAGCTAATATATTTCCACTTCCAATAGGCTAACACACACCTTTAGAAAAAATATTGTACCTGTATGAGTCAAAATAGGAAGGAAAAATAAAATGATCGTTATAATTAATTTCTAAGTTATGGGAAGAGAATTCTCAATGGAAGATCTAAGCAAGAGATCAAAATAAAGACTAATAAGATTGAAGTGAATAACAAAGGTCATTATATTCTCTTCGGCCTAGCCGATGAAGACTCTTACAAGTTAGGATTTACACTTCACACTCTCTCTCACTTTGTTGTTTTTTCTTCCCCCCATTCTAACGGGGGAGGGGTCCTATTTATTCAAGTTGGGACTTTCTCTCTTTCTCTCTTTTGTGTGGTGGAGGAGTGGGGAGGATGATACTTATCCCATCAAAGGTCTCCTCCCTTCTTTTGAGGAAGTAAGTGGGTGTATGGGTGGAAGGCACTGTTCTGACTAGTCATTCAGTAATAAATGTGACTTGACTGATAGGTATGGTCATTTAATGCAGAGGTGAATGTTGCTAAATTTAGGCGCTACCTTTCCTGGATTGTCAGTTGTACTTCTCTGTTGCTTCTCAAGTACTCCTCGATTCTTCCTCGGTTTGATTGTACAATCGGTAGTGGGCCAAGGATAAGATTCTCCTTGGCCATGTGCCTAAAGAGGGAGAGAAGCTCCCTGGTGAGCTGGACCTTGCTACCCAATAAGATCCCCTTGCATTCTCCTCCTTCGGTGCCTGACTCATTCCTTCTACAACTTCCTTGGGCTGGACCTACAACTTCCCTTTCTTCTTTTCTTACTCTTGCAGCCTTCTGGCCCATGGGCCTCTTGTACTTATTCCATTCCCCACAGTACCCATAGCTGGCCAGGAGATAGAGATGGTGAACCCATTTGGATTATTCGAATTTAGTCTACCAACTATTCTTACTTACAAGTACCCGGGCTCAAATCTTATCTTTTTCTTGTTCCAGCTTCCCATTTATTTTGGCTAGAAGAGCGATATTTTTTGCTCTCCTGATTAAACTCCCAGCCCTCCTTCCCCTTTGGGTTTGACAAGTTTGCTCCAACCAACAAGATGAATTGTTTTAAGCTCCTCTGAGGAGCCCCAGAGGAAGTTCTTATTAAGTTTATTGAGATTATTGCAGTCTTTAACTGGAAGAGCTACTTGCATAAATATTCTGGAATGGGGAAGGTGACATATTGGATTAAGATAGTTCAATAGCAGGCTCTTTCTGACGTCTAACTGAAAAATAGTTTATAAATAGGGGATAATCTGTGGCAATTGAGCTCAATCTCATTTGTCACCTTCTCCCTTATCAGTCCTAGGTGGAGGCTGAGATCTTGGGTTTAAGACCTATTGGGTGTATGTGTAACTTACAATGACAATGACCTGATTACGAAAGAGAGGAACTAGTCTCAAGGGTGGGGTTTGGGTACTTGGGTTGGTTGAGGAGACGGAGTTTGGTAGAGGTCATAGGTATTCTTGAATTTGAAAACTGAAAAAATATTTAACTTTAATTGTGTCTAACTGATTTTATTGAAGCTAGCAAGACCAATGTAAGTCAAACACTTATACCATGCTTTGAATTTATTCGCTTCTCTCATTGTCTTATTAACTAAAGAAGAGGGCAAAGAGGTTCCACAAATCGCTTGTAAATGTCTACTAGCACTACTTTTATATGGTTCTGTGTGCCACATAAAGACTTGTTTCCATTTTCATTTAAATTGGTTAGTGGCAGATTGGGATTGCTTTAACTCAGCCTGTACTATCTCATTTAAACTAGTGATTAGGCCAAGTTTGGAAACATATTCTCTACATTGTTATGATAAACTCAAATATTTTCTACATTTACTCAGTCAATTAACCAATTATTAAGGTGACTTGCCCAGAGTTGTGAGCAAGTTGAGGTTTTAGAGTTTTGGATGGTGATTTTAGTTTTTGAGTTGCTTTATAAGATTTTGAGACCCTCTCATTTTGAGTTTCTGTGTTTTAAAAAGGCTTCACTCTCATGAGTCTCTAGTATTTTTTTTTCCAATTTTTTACATTAATTTCTATTTGAGTTACACAGAATTATAAATGTTTCAGTGAAGATGTATGCACCTCAGCTGTAAATAGAGCTCACCCATTTGATTTTGTTAGTGGAGATTGTACATTGCTTTTCTACGGAAAATGAGAATTTTTTTTGTGCATTGGGGAGACCTTAACTACTTTCTCCTTACTGCAGGAGGATGGGCTGCTTCACACTGCCTGTGGGACCCCCAATTATGTTGCTCCCGAGGTATCTACCTACAACTTTGTAAAATAGCAGAATGATTTTGTGCAACTCTATGTTCGATTTCTCTCATGTGATATTTTTGTTTCAGGTTCTACATGATAAAGGTTATGATGGTACAGCATCTGATATTTGGTCTTGTGGGGTCATTCTCTTTGTACTTATGGCTGGGTACTTGCCATTTGATGAACCAAATCTCATTGCTTTGTATAAAAAAGTAAGTCTTTCCAGATTTTGCATCCTCTTTTCATATGATGAAATCTGATTAAACTCATCAATGTATTGATATGAATTTCAGATTTCCAAGGCTGAATTCATGTATCCATCATATTTTTCTCCTGGTGCAACAAAACTGATAAAGCGTATTCTTGATCCTAACCCTCTTACAGTGAGCTCCAAACCATTTTCTGATTCAGAATTTATTAATTAATGAACCTTATCCTGAATTTTATTATTCAGGAGCATGGTTAGAATAGCAAGGGTATATGTAATGTTTAACATGGTGCATTCATAGCATTCATGCCTTTTGTGGTGTATATGGTGGTGGTTTATTTCAGCGGATAACAATTCCTGAAATCTTGGAAAATGAATGGTTCAAGAAAGAGTACAAGCCAGCATACTTTGAGGAGGAGCAGAATGTAAATCTGGATGATGTAGATGCTGTCTTCAATGACTCGGAGGTGAGATGATTTAATCTTGTTTCTCTTTTATTTCTCAGTCAAGATGTCTGGTTAATGTGCCAGTTACTGACTTTTCATACAGATTGTTTTCCTGTCATTGTTTAGTGGTACTGATAGAACATCCATGTCCCAGTGCTCAAATCTTGACACTGGATATTACTTTGGTCTCTTACAATGGGATTGTAAACTAACAATCTAGTCAGCCCAAACGCATTGATATGAGGTCAAGTTTACCTGAAGATTTATATATGTGTGTGTGTGTTTATTATGCAGGAACATCTTATAACAGAAAGGAAGGAGAGGCCTGTATCCATGAATGCTTTTGAACTTATATCTAGGTCCCCAAGTTTCAATCTTGAAAATTTGTTCGAGAAGCAGATGGTATGTATATCAAAATTTCATTTTCTGATTATGAATATTTCAAATATGGCGTTATGGGAAATTGATATCTTATGGAGCACAGTTTGTAAGATTGAAACACCAACTGTGTGCCAAACTGGTGCCTTGGGATTTTGAGTTGACTGTTTCCAATCAAGAGCTTGTGTTTTCTAAACACCTTGTGGTGACTAATTTTATCTAACCACAGACCAAATCATTCTGAACCTTAGTAGAGCATGTTATTTATTTGTTTGGGGTGGATTTCATTTTCTGTACTGATTTCTGTTATACTTGTTACCAATTGCTGTTATTGCTGCTAATAATCCCCTCTCTTTTGTTTGATTCTAAATTTATCTATACAGGGTCTTGTGAAGAGAGAAACCCGTTTCACTTCCCAGTCCCCAGCGAATGAAATAATGTCTAAAATTGAGGAAACTGCAAAGCCTCTTGGCTTTAATGTACACAAAAAAAACTACAAGGTAACATTTCTCGTGTTAGATAGGTTGATTGGATTTGCTTTGTTTCATTTGCTGTTTTATGTCCACGTTAAACAAGTTTAAAATTCCTGTGTATGTCTTTCTTAATTTCCAATCATTCCAGATGAAGTTGCAAGGTGACAAAACTGGAAGGAAGGGCCACCTTTCTGTTGCAACTGAGGTACTGAGTTATTCCTTAGACATTGAAGTTTAAAAATATTGGAGGCTGCCGCTTATAAATTTCAAATTCTTGTATAATTAGTAATTCTCAAATTTGACTGTATCACTCAAAATACTTTCTGTGCAATTGATTCCTTTTCAATTTCAGGTGTTTGAGGTGGCTCCCTCCTTTCACATGGTGGAGCTGCGAAAGACTGGTGGTGACACACTGGAGTTTCACAAGGCATGTAGACTTTTTTTCTTCCTGACTTTGGTTGGTTGGTCAGAAAGTGTAGGAAAACAATGGAAGTAAAATGATCTTTTGATTCTTGATTTTTCATCATTTAGAATCCTGAATCGACAATAACTGCTGCACACAACTGAATTTGATACAACTAGTGGCTTTGTTTTGTAGATTTTCTAAAATTTTAAGTAATGAAAAAATGAGTAAACAAACATGAGCAGAATTTGCTTTGCTTTAGTTTACTTTGTCCTCTATTTATTTCTAAATTAAATGGAAGGTTGATGTTGCATTTTTTTTTTGGGTAATAAAAGGTTAATGTTACATACTAACATGTTTCAAGGGCTAAGGTTCACTATTTAATTCGTTTCTTGTCAATGCTTTGATCATATGGCAGTTCTACAAAAGTTTCTCATCAGGATTGAAAGATATAATGTGGAACACCGAAGAAGATACCGAAGGATTGAAGTAACCCCTCTCTCTCTCTCTCTCTCTCTCTCTTTTTGTTTGTGTGCGCTCTCTCTCCTTTGTTGTCATGAAGAGCAGCTATATTGACTAAAAAAATTGTGTACACAGGTCACAACAGAAGTCCTGACAATTTAGCCTATTGTGAGTACTGAGTACCAACCATGAATAGTGATCCATGGAAAGGTGTTTATGGTTGGAGAAAAGTAGAAGGGTGTCTCCACTTATGTAGTTTGAAAAGGTCCTTTGTAATATGAAAACAAGCCGTCAGAACTAGGGTCTTGGTTTGGGTTTTTTTTTTTTCCCTACGAGAACTGAAACCAGTCCCTGCGAACTAGGGTATTGGTTCTTTTTACTTTGTTTTTCTTTCAACTATATTGAAGAATTGAAATCGGGCAAATTCTTTTTCAAATTGATACAAGAATGAATAAGTGAGAAAGCTATTTCTTGTTTCAATGAAAAACGAGACATTGGAACTTTTTGTGATTTGTTGCAACTTGTAAGAGCATTTGCATCCCATGGGTATAATTTTTCTATTTTAACCTACCAAATGGTCACTTTTTCTACTTTAACCGTTTACTTTTTAATATGTCTTACATCTCATCCTCTCGTTACCTTCTTTGATTCTATTTGGAAATAGCTTATTTAGTTTAAATTAAAAACTTTTTGCTGAAAGTACTGTAGATAAAACTAAAAAGTAGCTAAAATAGTACTGTGAGATTCATGAATAGTACCAAAATGTGTAATAGAACTTATGAATAGTAAAAAAAAAAAGCTGAATGGTAAAAAAAAAAAACTAGCTTTTTAAGCCAATGCCAAACACACTTTATTTTGCAATACATTTCATTAAAACAATCCAAAATAACTCCACAAAAAATTAAAAATCTCAAGCAAATCACTTGGCCCACCCCAGCTATTTTTTTTTTAACAATGATTCACAACCTAGAAGGTTGTTTTTGTTGTAATTTGGTTTGCAAATATAATGAAAATTTTGTAGCAATATCAAATATAAATTGTCTTTCTCAAATGTTTGCGGCACCTTTATTATATATTCCATCTTTTAAAATATACTTTTGACTTCTAATATTTCGATTTATTTATTTATTTTCATTCTGGCCATTAAATTTTAAAATTTTGAATTTTGGGCCCGTAATGTTTGGGTCCATTTCAAAAGAGCCCCATTGTCTATCTCTATTAGTATTCTTGTTGGTAAGTACTAGAGGGGAAATAACACATCACCCATATAAGCCACATCGCACAACTCTGTTGGATAACAAAAACGTCTAAATCTAAAAACAAAGCATTATACTTAGGGATTGAAATCAACTCTCGAGTTGGGCTTGCGGGTTGGTTTTGTGACAGTTTGATGGGTTAGCAATGATCTAGTGGATTTTGTGCGTGAATTTGGTCGATTTAATGGGTTGATGTGTGGATCCAGTGGGTTGTGACTTGTGAGATGGATAAAAAAAATTAACAACACGCGAAATACTTGAAAAGAATTTATTTTCTCTAAAAATATTTTTAGCTGAAAACATTTTACAACGAAACAATCAAAGCGTTTAGAGAAAAATCTCGAGTATAAAATTGAGTATGCCTTTAAAAAAAATAAAAACATAACATGTATATTTTCACATTATATTATCTAATCTCTAGATAGATGGTCAAAATCATCAATTAGAGCTGGTATCTTATGAACCAGGTGCATGAGACCAGTCTCTCATAAGTAGGTAGACCCTACACGTATGGAGCTCACCCGTTTATAAGAGACAAGCCTTATGTGCTTGATCACGTCAGTGATTTTTCCCATCAATTAATAGTAATCCCTTATTAGTTGAGAAAAAGAAGTGTTTGTTGTCTTGAAAAATTGGAACTCCAAAATATTAGGAACTGCCAAAGTCTTTGAGTTCGACAACTGGTAGGAGCATCCATTTCATTTGGTCACTGCCATTAGGCCCACGCCGTGTCAGTTAATTTTAATTAATTGTATCAGTTTTTGGTTAGCGGATCGTATTCTAATACATACAACACGTAATAATAATGATATTGAAGTGTCAGTTAGACTAGCATTGATTTGGTCAATTTAGGAAATGCCTCGTGGATCGGATTTCCTAACCACTATCTTCAAATTATTCTCTACAGTCTACATTATCTCTCAAAATAAATTATTTGGTACATTTGTTTTGGTATTACAAGTCTTATTCCCACTTTTAAAGCTATGTCTTACTAAATTCCATAAATAAGACTGGCTCTACCAGTGCCCGCAGTGGTAGAGCCAAGAAATTTTTTCAAGGGGTCAAGCTAAATATTTAATAAAAAAAATTAAATCCAAACAATAACATACTCATATATAAAAAATTTATTTATTATTTATACATAGAATGTTTGTAATTTTAATTCAATTTATGATATTTTCTTATCTAAACAAAAGTACTTATATCAAATAAGTCTTTTTTTGATAAACTAGGATCATATTACTCGAAGGGAAAATTAAGAAACATGCCAAAAAGATCAAAAAACAATAACAAATTGATCTCTGAAGGAGGAGAATCATAGATAACAAAATCTTGCTCTAGTTTAGCACTGGATTTGGTCATCTTATCAGCATACTGATTGGCTTCTCTGTAACAATGCTTGATCTGTATCCTTAAAAATTGACTCACTAAAATCTTGTAATTTGCAATAAGGGAAGAATGTGCAATATCTGATCTAACTTGAAACCCAGTTCACAACAACTTTTGCATCCAATTCTATCTAAATCCTCTGAGCCCATCCCGAAGCGCCCACAACTCGGCATCCACACTAGTAGCAAAACCAATAGCTCTTGCAAACCCCGCAACCCAAGTACCATTATGATTTTATAGAATACCACCACCACCAGCCAAACCAGGATTATCTAAGGCTGAACCATTAGTGTTTAGCTTAATCCAATTTGGCTTGGGTTTTTCCCCTCTCACCTTGGCTGGAGACTTCCCACTTGTAAGCTTCACCCTCCCAGCACAAGGGAAAAACTCAGCCACCAAGTTATTCACGTCTTTTACCGAAATTAAACTATCATGATTAGGGTTAAAAATTCTCTTATTTCATTTTTGCCAAAACAAAAAAAAAAAAGGAAAACAAAAGAAGAAGAAAAAGTAAGTTTTGACATATATGTCTGAAAATATACAAATCAAATTAACAAAAATAAAATATAATTAAATTATGTATGATATACATTAAATATTCTATAATTTAATGAGCTATGTATGACATAAGAGTAATTTGAAGAAATAAAAAAAGTAACAGTCAACTATATACATGAATTACTTATTTTTAGTAAAAACTTAAGAGGGCCATTATTGAAATTTATGTTCAATTTTTTTTTTTTTTTACCAAAAATATAAGAGGGGGAGGATTTTTGAAAAGTCAAGGAGGCTATTTTAGGAATTTAAGTTCAAACAATCATTTAGTATATTATTTAAGTGGCACAGATTATATTATTACCACATTAGTTTATAAATTTTTTATAGTAGCCTTTAATATTTTTCTACTAAAAGAAAGGCATGATATTTTTTTTAAGAATCAGCATGATCATCAAATTAAGAGCACCGTTTACCAATTGGCAATAATTTTATGCATGAATCTCGTTGGGGTCGAGTTAACCTTTGTGGCTGAAATCGAAGATTTCAAGGAAGACCCACCAACATTTGTTGACCTCATTTGTCATGAGAAGCATCGTTCTTGTTAGAGGACTACCGATCTTTACACGTTTGTCGCCATTGAACATGTTCACCACCGATCGAAGAAAGAACTAATGCTTTTATTTAAAGAATTTTTTTTCTTGACTGGTATTTTGAAATCTTGGTCACTTTCTGCCCCCTCAAATAAGTCTTCGTCACTTTAAATAAAAACAATAATAAAAACAGAGACTTGAAGAAGGAAAAAAAAAAAAAAAAAGGGCTTTTTTTATACCTATAGTACCCATGAGGATTTCCATTATTTGCAGTTACAATTGCAACCTATTACACTCCTTGAGATCTTTTACAAATTTGGTCCAATGCAGGGGCGGAGCTTAGGGGGGTTGAGGGGGGGAGCATTTGCCCCGCTTGGCCCACCCAAAAAATACCCTTAATTATAATAGCTAATACTTATTAAATACTCCTATTTAATTTTTTGTTTTTAGGTTTATTAAATGTCACTCTGATTCTTTGGTCTAATGAGAAATTATTAGATCCACCAGAGAACTATTGATGTGGTCTTCCTGATCTCCCAACCAATAAAATGCTGTTATTTATGCAAATGTGAGTCAAAATAGGCATTTGCCCCTTTCGCCCAAAAGATGTAGTAAAATGCCCATGTTTTGAAACTATCTAGCAAAATGCTCTTGTTTTGAAACTCGATTTTTAAAAAATCAAGTTTCAATGAAAAACTCGATTAGATGAAAATCAAGTAATGTGAGAAATTTTATATGGAACTCGAGTTTCATGTTTTTTTTTTTTTTTAAAGTTTGATTTCACATAACTCGATTTTTTTAAAATCGAGTTTTTCATTGAAACTCGATTTTTAGAAAATTGAGTTTAACACAGGAGTATTTTGCTAGATAGTTTCAGAATAAAGGTATTTTACTGGAAAATTTTGGCAAAAGGGGCAAATGCCTATTTTGGCCTGCAAATGTGACATCATCTCATTGGTTAGGGAGGACCACATCAGCATTCCTCTCGGTGTAAATAATAATTTCTCCTTGAAACAGAGCATAACTTCTAAACGAACCATTGAGGGACCTTAAGTCCTCCACTAGCAATGCCTTGCATTGAATTTTTTAGCTTGTCCCTACCATATTATAATTGAACCCGTAGGGCCAATGAGTCCCAGATACGTATTGGACCGGCCTAAATGCCCTCGCGGGATTGAAAGCCCAACCTAACAGCATGGATGGTCTGAGGACATGAGAAGTCCCGCCTGTGAAGTAACGTGACATAAGAAAGGTGCCATGCATGAACGGAACATCCTGAGGCATGGTGTCCGAGGATGGCAACGTCCTCGGACATATGCTGCCGAGGATGAGAAGAGTGATCTGGCAGTTCAAGGGCATCAACACTGAAGACCTTGGACACAAAGGCTGAGAAAATAAGGATAGGAGATAAAGAGGAGTGACAGAAAAATATCAAGGATAAAGCTGCTACCACCGCATTGAAGGCTCTACACCTACTTCTCTGGCCACATTAATGAGGAAGTGACGCCTGAGTATTGAAGTTCAGTTTTAGACCCACAACCAAAGACTTTGGTAGAGTGGAGTGATGGGACAAGTATTTAAAAGAAGCATATGACCTACACGTGGAGAAGGAGGAGGGAGACCTATAAAAGGCGAAGGAAGAAGAAAAGGAGGGGGAGGGCGAAAAGGAAAACACACACACACTAGAGAGAAATTGTAAGGAAAATATCAAAGATTGTATTCGGCATCTATATATAGATAAAATAGTTTTCATCCACGTACAAAGATTATGCAAGTGTTCTATGATCCAATTTAGCTTTTATGTTATCCAACGTCCCTAGACCTAGATTCGAAACCCACACTCTATAAATTCATTGTTTTGGGCTCTTTGAGCTGGTCCGAAAGTATAACCTAGGTCCAGCACAATTTGTGTCTTTATAGAACCTTTTATGAGTCCTCATTAACCAAAATAATAGAAATTCGCATATATTACACTTAGTATTTATCTACCACTAATAGTTTCATTCATAACTTGAGTTTTGGCTCTAAAAAAAATTAAAAATAGATCATTCATGTGAGAAATATCTCAATAGATAAATACAATATTATGAATAAGAACTTTTTTTGTAGAGTTTTTTTTTTTTTTTTGGAATAATTACATTAAATATCACTTAGTATTTAAATGAATAGCTTTTAATTTTTCAAATTGGTCTCAAATATTATATATTCACATAATGTGTGTAAGTGCGTGTAACATATATAAATTTTGCCCCATCTCCAATGTTTTCTTAAATAAAAAAAAAATTTTCTAATTTTTAAAGTGATAAGAAAATATTGATCTAATATTTAAAATAAAAAATGAAAGATATCGCATTTGTCTTTAATCAAGATATACTTAGACCTAAGCTTTAGATATTATTTTAGTCAATATTACTAATTTTTAAAATTTATTATATTTGTTTTTATATTAATTAATTATTATGTTATTACAATTAAATCTCAATACCTTGAGTGGGTTCCAGTTAACTCAATTAGTAAAGTATTTAATGAATAACATATTGAGAAGTTCTATGTTCATAATATTTTCACAACAAAATTTAGATAGTAAATTACTATTGATTTTTATTTAAATCTACTACTGAAATTACAATAACAACCTAGCTATAACAACTTAACCAAATATTTTGTTGATGTATTATGACTTTGATGGAATGTATTACGAGGGGCAACACCACAATTCTTTTTTTTTTTTTTTGAGAAACAACACCACGACTCTTTAATTTAAACTAAATGATTACCAAAAAAAAAAAAAAATCTGCCACTATTAATGTTATGGACATTAGGTTATGTTTGGCAACCATTTTTGTTTTCTATTTTCAAAAAATTATTTTTGAGAATATAAAAAAAAAATTTCTTGTATTTTTGAAATAAAAAACATGTTTTGTTAGTTGAAATTAAAAAGATAGTTTTTTGAAGAAAAAAATAGAAAATACTAAAATACGTTATTACTAGAATTTGAAATCTAATGCTAACTCATTAAATGACACAAATTCATTAAATTAAATGCGTTTTTTTATTAACTTTTAAAAATTAGAAATTAAAAATAATCTTTTGCATATTTTCAGTTTCCTTCACAAATTTAGTTTTTGAGAACAATTTTTGTTTTTTATATATTTTGAGTTACCAAACAAGTTTTTTAGTCTCAAAAATAAAAAATTATTTTTGGAAATAGAAAATAAAGGGAAAAACAGTTACCAAGCATACCCTTAGCCTTTCTTGTAACGCATCAGATTCTAGGTTTTTTTTTTTTTTTTTTTTTTTTTTTTTTTTTGAGAAGGACATCAGATTCTAGGTTGGTATTAATGTGTTAATATTTATTATTATATGACATTTTATTATTAGACCCCTGTAGGAAAGATTATATATATCTCACAAGGATGCCAATTAATGCCCTTTGTATGAAATACGAGAGAGGGAAGGGAAAGATTGGAAACACTAAACTGAATATTCAAACCATTAACTTGAGTTTAATGAGACACAGCCGACTATATTAGCTGTTGTGGTAATGCCGTAAAGCAAGGGATTTGCTGAATATTCCAAACTTTCTCTTAAATGAAGCTAGTCATCCATAGCCATCATTGGAGAGTACGAAAGCTACTATCTATGGTGGATTGAATATGTAATGCGCAGTTTGATCTTTTTATTACTAATGTTTTGAATTAGAATCTTCTAGAGTTTTTAGAGTAACTCCATCATCAAGTTCAAATCTTATCACATTATCAACATCTTAAATGGAAATGAAAATAGCATTAGTCAATGCTTGCTGAATGTTGATGACTCGAAAAAAGTTTGACTTTAATCAGATTGGTTAGGATTTTAATAATTCCATGGTAAAGTAAACTTAGAAACCTCAAAAAAAAAAAAAAAAAAAAATCTTAATTCCCTTATGTTTGTTTGCTTAGTTGTTTTTTGTTTTTTGTTCCTTTTCTCAAAAGAATCTTCTCAAAAACATTTTACTCACTTTGGTAGACAAAGAAAAAGAAAAAGGTCGGCTTGCTGTTCTCTTTTAATGAGATGGACGGTCTTCTGAGTAGCATCAATTGATGGGCACAGCTTATTATTGGGCTGAATTTTGCTTTGTTTGAATAATCGAAATAAAATGGCTACAAAGTCCTAACGTATAATTTAAAAGCCATCACTTATTTGACTTTTCCTCTCTCAATAATATTAAATTATTAACTAGTGGGGTGGTATCAGCCGCCGGATTCAAGGTTGTCTTTGTTGAGTCTCGATAGAGAGGGGTAACCCTAGGTTTTTCACGTGGCTATGAAGGTACATATATAAATATTGGATTTGACTTTCTTCCTGTAATTTTTAAACTGGATATGTTATTTTGTTTTAAATATATAATAGTATATAGTAATAAATTTTTCACATTTTATTTAGTGAGTAGATAATGTGATAGTTTCTCATTAAAAAAAAAAAAAAAAAATTCCAGCTTAAAAAATACTGAAGGTAAGTTAAACTCATAAATGTTAGTCATAAATCCATAATCTAGAAAAAATTTTTGAGCCTTTCATTTTCTTTTGTTTGGACCTCTATTTGATTAGATTGATAAGCTTTTGCTTGTTCTTCATGATCTACTTGGTATTTTTAGTTCTAAAAGTATTTTAGAGAGAAGTTCCTCAAGCGACTCAGTGGCAATTAATTTAATATATTTGAATTGTTTTATGAATGAATGTAAAATTTTTTCCTAAATAAATTATGAAAGTTTTTTTTTATTTTTACAATTTGAAAGTTACTGTAGGGAGAGAAGAATTGAATACAAATTCTCTATTTCATTTTACCATATATTTGTTTGACATTCTTTATGAAATAACGATAGTTTTTTATTTTTTTAAAATACTTAAACATATGATAGATTGTGATTGGTACAGTATAAAGTGAAACACAAAAGCTCGATGTACAATTGTATTCAAAATATTTAAATCTTGAATGTCACCATTAAAAATACTATAAGATGGCACTTGGTACAAGGATCTTAATTGGCAAATCATGAAAGATATATATTCATTAATTTCTTTCCATATATAACATTTTTTCCCCAAAAGACCAAAATATCAAACCATTTACTAAAAAAAAAATCCATACATGAAAAAAACTTGAACAGCTACATAAAACTCAGTTGGGTTGAACATATTACAAGAGTTCACCAGATTTGATTGTCGGATTATTCATATGATCTTATTAAAGACTCAGACTGAATAGGCATTGAGATATTGGTTCACTTATCGAATTAGTCAGGTTAGTTTAGATTTATACTTTTTAGTAGAATCTTCATATTCAAAAGATGATATAGACTTATCTATAATTGTTTTTTTTATCTGAAATGCATTAAAACTTTATTGAAATGAAGGAATTAGCAATACATCATTTAGAAGAGCTTGTTCAAGAAAATAAGGAATCTCTTCTAACCAAATAGAGAAGTCATCAATGCCCAAAACATATTTAGCTATGAGCCGGTTTATTGGCGTGTCGACGAACATGGGAAAAATCCACTTGGCAAAAATTGTGGGAATCAGACAGCGAACCATACACCACAGCAACTATAGAAGAGGGTGGGGGAGAGGTCTCTTTCAATGCACTTACGAGAGTCAATGAGTCACTCTCCAAAACAAACTCTTGGGTCATCATGTCCCTCACAAGATGCAAACCGAATTCAACAGCTTTGGCTTCAACTTCCACTGCTCCAAGGGGTGCCTGGATTTTCTTACTACACGCTCCAACAAACCTACCAGCTGAGTCTCTAATTACCACGCCAATTCCAGCAAATTTTTGGTGCGTAAAAACAACACCATCCATATTTATTTTGAACTTACCGACTTGAGGAGTGCTCCAGTGGGCCTGCGTAATCAAGCTAGGCCCATTCTCCACGTGAACACTCTTCTGGTACTCAGTAAGGTACTCCATTGCCCCAAAAACCCCTCCTAACACGGCTTCTTCTGACTTCCAAACCTGGTCTGATTCCAATCTGTCCACATTGCCCATATTACCATGATAATTTTTTCAAGTCTATCCTGATCCCATTTCGCCTCCATTGCCCCAAAAAACACCTGCTAACACAGCTTCTTCGGACTTCAACACCTGGTCTGATTCCAATCCGTCCACATTGCCCATGCTATCATGATGATTTTTTCAAGTCTATCCTGATCCCATTTTGCCTCCATTGTGCCATACTAGACCATAGACATGAAATAGCTGAAATGAAATCTCAACCTAGTTGGAAAAAGCTTTGAAACTGCTCACACCTCACGGGCCGAAGCATAATCCCAAAACAGGTGTGCCGAGGACCCCACCTCCAACTAGCATGCTTCGTACTTCCCATCTAGCAGCACTTTTCGATGCATAAGGTTCTCTTTAGTATGGAGAATATCTTTGCAAGCTCACCAAGCAAAGTGCCTAATTTTGTGAGGAATATTAAGCCCCTAAAGCCACTTCCAAAATTTCCTCAACTGACTTCCATCAGATACATACCCCTTTTCCTCTTTAGCTACCATCTCCATAGCTAATTGGTCAGCACTTCTAACTGAGAACTTTCCATTGGATTTCAGCACCCATATCAATTTATCATCAAATAGATGCGAGCTCAAAGCAATACTAGCAATCAAATTAGCCTCGTGCGGAAAGAAAAGCGTCTTCACAATATTTGATTTCCATGCACCCAAGTCATGGTCAATAAGGTTGCCAACCCAAGAAACATCAAGAGGCAGGGGCAGTGGTGATGTCACCTTGTAACTAGAAGGTGTAGGAAGCCACCTATCCTGCCATATCTTAATTTTTCTGCCATTGCCAACCTACCAACGGATCCCTTTTTCGACTATTTGTGGAGCTGCCAAGATGCTACGCCATGCATACGAGGGATTACTACCCATCTTTGCTGGATGAAATCACAGTTAGGAAAATACTTCGCTTAGAACACTTGGTACAGTAAAAACTCCCTTCCCATTTGCAAACGCCACCCGTGCTTGACCAAAAGAGCTAAGTTGAATTGTTTTAATTGTTTGAAATCCATACCCCCTGGGGATTTAGGAGTACAAAGCTTGTCCCAACTAATGCAAGCTATTTTACGTTCATCTCTTTCCTGCCTCCACCAGAAGTTCCTTATTAAGCTTGTCAATTCATCACATAAAGAGTCAGGGATCTTAAAACAGCTCATAGAATATATGTGTATTGCTTGGGCAACCGCCTTAATTAGGATCGTTTTCCCTACCTTTGACAAAAGCTTTTCCTTCCACCAGGCCAATTTCCTTGCCAATTTAACTTTTATTTCTTGGAAGGAGTTTTTCTTGTTTTTACCCACCGACAAACCCAAGTACTTTTCATGCTGCTTGATAACTTGGGCCCCAAATCTAGACTAGATCTCCTCTTGAACTTCTTTGAGATCAACTGTTACCCTGAAGTTGCCTCAAAAACTGACAAAACTCGCTACAGAGCATCACATTCCTCAATGGAAGCTTTGCAAAAAATAATACTATCTTCTGCAAAAAATAAATAAGACAGCAGGACCACCCCTACAAATAGAAACGCCCCTTATAGAGCCATCATCAACAGCTTTTTTTAATTAAAGCCAAAAGTCCTTCTGCACAAAGTAGGAATAGATAAGGTGAAAGAGGGTCACCTTGTCGAAGACCCCTTATAGGGGTGATATGGTCTTTGGGCTTGCCATTGATTCTGAAAACGTACATGACAAAAGAAAAACATTGCATCATCAACCCCTTGCATCTTTGGTGGAAATCCAGCTTCTCCATTATTTTATCAAGGCAGATCCATTCCACCCTGTCATATGCCTTGCTCATGTCTAGTTTCACTACCATTCCTCCTTGCCTACCTATTTTCTTTTGACTAATGTGATGCATAATTTTAAAAGCTACCAAAACATTATCAGTAATAAATCTATCATTAGCAAAAGCGCTCTGAGTGCCACTGATAATAGTAGGAAGAATTTTCTTAAGACGATTAGCAAGAGTTTTAGTAGCCAACTTATAAATCAAATTACACAGACTAATAGGCCTATACTCTGTCACTCACCTTGGTTGATTAATTTTAGGAATTAAAACAACATGAGTTTCATTAAACTTTGGGGGAGTGATACCAAAGTTAAGGAAATCAAGTACTGTTTTAGTCACTAAATTACCAACAGTAGGCCAATAATGCTGGAAAAAAAAAAAAGAAAAAAAAAAGAGAGGAGTAATACCATTAGGGCCTAGAGCATTCTGGGGATGCATTTGTTTAAGAGCTTGATGGACTTCATTCGGCATAAACTCCTTCAATAATCACTTGTTCATGTTTGGGGAGACTTTAGGTTGGACGGCTTCTAAGATTTTAATGAACTCCGTGAGTGAAGCGGAAGTAAATAGTTCAAAATAGTAGTCCACAAACACTTGCTCCACTGTTGTCTCATCCTCCCGCCATACATCTTGAGAGTCAAGGATACCCTCAATGGTATTTTTCTTGAGCCTAGATGAAGCCTTTGCGTGAAAAAAACTGCTACTTCTATCTCCCTCTGTAAACCAATCTAGTCGAGCCCTCTGTATTCACATTGCATTTTCCTTCTCCATCTAGCAATTGAGATCAATTCTTGTCTGTCGAATATTTGTTATGATACCTTGATCAGAAGGTTGCATTTCAAGCCATTCCAACTAAGTTTGTAAACTTGCAATCTCTCTTCTCACATGACTAAATACATTCTGGTTCCGGTCTTCCAACTTACCTTGGCATAAATTTAAGCACGACACTATAGGGAACAACAATGCATCCCTTTGCCCTTCAATCCAAGCCGATTCAACTATATGATCACATCTAGAGTCCTTCAGCCACATGGACTCGAAGCGGAGTAATTTTTTCTGCCTTTGTCGTTTCTACTCCTAAAAATTTTTTAGAAGAAGCAGACCATGGTCTAACACTGAAGTTGATTTATGAAATACCGTAGCCATAGGGAATAAGAGAGACCAATCCAAAGTCACGAGGGCACGGTCTAACCGTTCCCTTATTTGATAGTCATCCCCTTTCTAGCATATCAATGTAAAGAGTGGACCAATGAACTCTAACTCCTTCAGTCTACAAAAATCAATTGCACTATTAAATTGGGCCATTTGTTGAGGTGGCTAAGAAGCCCCTCCTTCCTTCTCTTCAGCATTCCTAATTTCATTAAAATCCCTGATTACCACCCATGTCAGATCAGAAACTGTAGAGAGGGATTGAAGGAGACGCCATGTATCTGCTCTCAATGACATATCTGGGTTCCCATAGAAACCAGTTAACCTCCATCGCCCAAATTTACTCCCACCCTCTACAAGGGCGTCAATATAAAATACCGAAGAACTCATCACTTGCACTTGTAGATCATAATCCCAAAAAAGAGCCAAACCTCCACTAGCTCCCTCACTAGGATAGGAAAAACCATCTTTGAAACCACAACGTTCTCTTACCATCTTCATCCAATCTACATCATATTTTGTTTCCATCAGGAAAACAAAATTGGGCTTCTCTATCCTAATAACCTTTTTCAAGGCATTAATTGTTTGAGGATTCCCAAGCCCTCGACAGTTATAGCTTAAGACACTTATTGTGCCCGATGATGCTGCCTAGCAGCCACTGCCGATCCCAAATTTTTTGTCATGAGCTTGCCCAACGCCTTTGCCTCCATGTCCAAGAGCTTCTATTTTTTATCAGTGAGAGGGTCATCAATTTAGGGTAGAGACTATTGCTTACTTTTAGACCTCAGTACTATTTCACTAAAAGTAGTGGAATTCATTAAGTCACGGGGTGGCCGTAGCCTATGCCATGTGCCATGCACATGCCATGCAAATTTTCAGTTTGTAAAGTGTCATGCATAGGGCCATGCAATATTTCAGAGTGTACAATACCATGCAAAGCTTCATTCTTTTTGGTCTCAGAGTGATACATGGGTGTGGTAATGGTGTCTGAGATTTTGGGAGGTTTAGGAGTGTGTGGGGTCGAAAGTAATGGTGTGATTGGTGGTCAGAGTGTCAATTTGTTTAATTGATGGGACTAATGACTGTGTGTGTAGATAGAATATTCATCAGAGTCTATAATTGGAGTGTGGGTCAGCTGTGGGAATGGAGTAGGTGTGTTTGAATTTGGAGGGTGGTTTAGCTCATGGTCCAGATTAGTGATGTACATTTCAAACAAAGTGGAGTCTAATAAAATTTCCTTGTGCGTTGGAGTGGTCTTATGAGGTTCGGTGTGAGTTGTGGCTACATCAGTTTGAGATGAAGATGGTGGGTCCGGCGCTGAGGGTGACGTGTTAGGTGTTTGAGGGGATGGGCACATAGATGATGATGGTATGGGTCGGTAGGGTTGAAGAGGGCTAGCGGTTTGAGGGGATTTGGTACGGACCACTTGTGATTGTTGAACGTTGGCTAGAAAAGCTCGTAGCCAAGGATCATATTGCTGCTCATTCTTCTGTAGAGACTCACCACTGTCTGCCCAAAGCTTGCAATCCTTTTCATCATGGTTTAGGAGGCCGCACTAGTAGTAGAAGACAGGTAGGCGTTCATATTGGAAGGAAATCCAGTGGGGGTCCAAGCCGCCTAAATCAACATACCGGCCCCGACAGAGGGGCTGATCAATAGCAATTCTAATTCAAACTCGGATGCAGCGTCCTTAACCCTCCTCAGACGGTGAAGCATCAACATGTTCAACGCTACCAATAGTGTTCTCGATAGCCTTAGCATTGGCTTTGTTCATACAACTGAAGGGGGAGATTATGGAGTTGAATCCAAAAAGGGCTAGTATCAAACTTAGCGTTATCCACAAATTTAGAGGCGCTTGGTTGGTAAAGGCCTATCAAGTATTTGTCAAAAGTCCAAGGCCCTTGCGAGAGAATTTTTTGCACATCGGTTTCTTGGGTGAACAGTAACAAAAAAGTGTTTTGAGTAGGGTCCCGTACTTCAAAATCCTGAGCAAACCTCCACATGCTTTTGAGTGTTCGCACCAGAGATTCAACGTTGACTTGGCGCTTGGTGAAGAGCTTTGCCACAAGCACCCTACTGTTGTTTTCAATAGCAGAGGTTAGAGGGATAGTTTGGCGTTCCTTTGTGTGGAGGAAGAGGCAGGCACACTGACCCATAAGGTCATCCATAGTTGTGAGGGTTGGGTGTGGTGAGTTGAAGGGGGTAGAGGGTGGAGGGAGGCAGACAGTTGAGGTAAAACAAGAAAAGAAAAAAACCAATTTCCACCATAGCAGAGGAAAGAGGTGGCTATGTGAGGCTAGGGTTTCACCAATGTGGGCTTTCCAAGGGAGAGCAAACGAGGGAATAAAAATTTTTTTATCTATAATTGATAATCTATATATAAACAAGGAGAGGGGCAAAAAAAAAAAAAAATTTGGGGAAAACTTGTGATATTAATTTTTTTAGTTTAGACAAACTTTCATATATATGCACAAACACATACATCTATATACACACACACAAAATTTAATATCTTTCATGGAGAAATCTTTCATGCATTACACGAGTTGTTGACTAGTGTGTGTGTGCGCGTGTGTGTGTATATATATATATATGTAACATGTTTATTAATCTTCAATTCACATGCAGCATTTTAAAAAAATAAAATAAAAGGATTACTAGTAGTTTTGCTATCTAATTTATATAAACAAAACTTGTTATACAAAAGTAATTATTAGATAATCTCAGAGTATGGTAATGTAATATTCACTCCTCTCACAATCAAGATATATCTCACTAATTAAATTTATGGTTAGATCCATCATGATTGTGAGATGAAGTATTGGGCACCACATTACTATATTCTTGGAGTATCTAATAATTTTTTGCTAAACAATTACCTATATTGACAATCACAAAAACAAACTTGAGTAGGTTATTGGTCTAACCATAAATGTTCAATTGTAATTTAAATAAAATTGGGAATATTTGTAAAATAGGGTTAAAAATATATCAATTTCAATATATATATATATATATATATTCAAAATAAAAGATCTAATTAAGCATATAAATATCTAATGACATCTTAATACAATATTAGTTATTGAGCTCTCTTTCTGCAATATAAACATAGAGAACTCAACATTTCTTTTTAACGAAAATATGTATCAATCCAGTCCTAAAATTATAATATATATATATATATATATATAAGTATTGAGGAAATAAATTAAACAATACAATATTATAAAAGTATATTAGACAGATATTATATAAGAAAATCCACACAGATGTAAATGGAAGCAATTGTTTAAAATATTTGCACCACTATTAAATTGTTTAAAATTATACCCATAAATATGTTTATTATGTCAATTTTTTTTTTCATTATAGTTTCTTAGGATAAATTATCAACTCATGTTTTAAGATACTATGAAATATATGTACATTTTGTATCATATATATTTTATCTTGTATTGGAGGGGTTAAGAACGTTTTTGTATTTGGATCCCAGGCAAAATACTAGATTGACTTTTAGGCACAAACTCCGATTAAGTTGCTCAATTTGACACATCCTAAGCCGATCGTGCATTTTGTCCCAGAGTGGGAGTCCTCCCTAAGGATTGTAATGTGTCTAATCAACATTCAATTATACTATCTATAGTTGGGCAAATATTAATAGTCTATTTAGATTGAGGAGAGAGGAAAAGAGAATAATAGAGTAGAGTTGGCTAAATACTATTGAAATCAACTTAGCCAAACACTTTAGAAGAGATTAGTGAAGTCCTGACCTCATGTCGCCTTAGCTAACCTAAGGATATAGAAAATCACTAGGATATCACACTTTCCTTCATAGGGAAACATTATCTAACTCCGCTAATTCCACCAACCCTCGTCTGTAAATACCTCCCGAATTTATAGAAAATGTATGAAAAACACTATTGCCATTATTGATACTTATTTATCTCCTTGTCAAACTCTATTTTATTATTTATTTAATCTTCGAAGGATTAGAGATTGAGTGATTAATCCTTGATAGTAGGTTCTAATTTCACCACATAGGAACAACCATAGTTGTTGATTTGTGGATTCCCTTCTGTTTTGGTCAGAAAAAGATAGAACTGGTAAGTAAACCGGAACAAGAAACACACTCATTTTGCCTCAAGCTAAATTATGGTAATTTCGGTCAAATTTTGATTTGCTCAAAAAACTAGAAGTTTTTTTTTTTTTTTTTAATTTGATTTGTTATCATTTAAATGATAAAGAATCAAATTAAAAAAAAAAAAAAAGCATAATTGTTTGTAAGTGTTAAATTTGTATTTGTGTGTATAGGAAAATTATTAGGTACTCTCTCCTCTCACATGAATGGTGGGTTTTACCATGAATTTAATTAGTAGAACCTACCATTCATGTGAGAGAAGGAAGTACACATTTGTGGTACTCCGAAAGTACATAATAATTTTCCATATGTATACATATAGAATTCACAAATACCAAAATATCCCATTTCAATAAATGAAGCCAAACGAGGATCTCCATTCCGCGGGAGTCCTTATTGTGATTCTCATCATGGGAAACACCTTAACTTACACGTAAATTACTAGTGATGCTCCCAATTGAAACGTGTGCTGATGTGCCTCCTGTTAGTTACTTAATTTGGATCCTCAAATTTTTTTTTTTTAATTTATATCTGTCTATGTGAAGAATATTATGTCCATCTTCAACTCACGCGGTGAAATATAATATTGCAATGGATTCTTCTTCTATAATTATTATTTTTTTTGGTCGGGTTGAAAATATATTGCAATGGATTCTTGATAGGTTAGCAGTTAACAGCTACCGTCTTTGACCCTCCATCGCCTCCATTTATTGTTCCTTGATTGCTAGTTACCTACACCACCCACTTGCCTTTTTCCTGATTCCCCTAAACACCCTTATCTTTCTTCCCCTCAACTTCCAACTCCCAACATCCCACTTCTTCAATTATCCTCCAGTACCAATGGAATTGGAGGTGGACCCAAATTTTGGTTTTTTACTTCTAAGTTACAAAGAAAAATATGGAGTCTATGCAAATGAAAAATGGAAAGACCTTTGGGACTCTTAAGCTTTCTTGAACGTAATCGCATATACTCCCACATGGGTCACTTATAATAGTCAATGTAAACCCCGCCCTGTCCCAATCAACCAGATTTTGAATAAAGGACAAAAAAAAAAAATTTGAGTCTCTTCTCCTTTTTATTCTTTGTATTTTTCTTTGTTATTTATTATCTTATTTTTCCAAAGTATTCCCTATGGTGGTTGAGCTATATATCTATCCCCTCATGGAACTACTGCCCATTAATTCAAGATTATCATCCCAACCTTTTTTTCCAGTTAATATTCTAATAAGCCCAAGCTGTCTTGTGCTATTGCGTTCCAATATTGTTCAGCTTCAATTCTCTCTCTCTTTCTGTGTCTCTCTCACCCAACCAACTGTTCCAACTCGTGTAGGCCTAATTGCTTTTAATTCATTACAATTTCATTTTTGGACGGAAATTACACATTTATTATATTATATTATATAGTTTAGCTTCTCACAGTCTCGTTGTTTATATAAGTAAACCAACACAAACCCATTTCTTGTTCAAGCACCCAAAATCACTTAGAGAGATCACATATTCACACGACAGAGAAAAAAAGAGTTAGAGAGAAAGGAAAAACAAAACCAAATATGGATAGTAGCATAGAGATGGATAAGGAGAGATTAACGGCGGAAATGGCTTTTAAAGACTCGTCTTCCGCTGTTATCAAAATCCGGCAACGCTTGCCGGATTTCTTACAATCCGTGAAGCTCAAGTACGTGAAATTAGGGTACGGGTATTCATGTAACCCTGCTGCTATTTTCATGTTCCTTCTAATCGTTCCTCTACTGGTATCCATAGGGTTTCAGCTCACCGGTCTAGAACTGGAACGTGTGTCTGAGTTATGGAGAACCCGGGCGGTTTGGTTCGATGATGTCAATGCAGGCACAAGACTAGCTGGTTCAGCCTTTTTTGTCGTCCTCCTAGGCCTCTACTGGGCCAAGCGGTCTAGACCGGTTTATCTCGTGGACTTCGCGTGTTATAAACCGGACGACGAAAGAAAAGTAACCCGGGAATTCTTCTTGAAGATCTCTGAAGACACAGGTGCATTCGAAGAAGACACTCTTCACTTTCAGAGACGAATAACGACCCGGTCCGGTTTAGGCGACGAGACATACTTGCCTAGAGGAATCACTTCCAGACCACCGAACTTGTGTATGGAAGAGGCAAGGTCCGAGGCTGAGGCTGTTATGTTTGGTGCATTGGACGCGCTTTTTGAACAAACTGGGGTTAACCCAAAAGAGATTGGCATTGTTATTGTCAATTGCAGCTTGTTCAATCCAACCCCATCTTTGTCTTCCATGATTGTCAACCACTACAAGCTCCGCACGGACATCAAGAGTTTCAACCTAGGCGGTATGGGTTGCAGCGCGGGACTTATTTCAATCGACCTAGCCAAAGACCTTTTGAATGCAAATCCCAACACGTATGCTATAGTGGTAAGCACAGAAAACATAACTTTGAACTGGTACTTTGGCAATGACCGGTCCATGTTGCTGTCGAACTGCATATTCCGCATGGGTGGTGCGGCTGTGCTGTTGTCGAATCGAGCAAGAGATCGTAGCCGATCCAAGTACCAATTGGTCCACACGGTTCGGACCCATAAAGGGTCAGATGACAAGAACTACAGCTGTGTGTACCAGAGAGAAGATGATAAAGGTACGATTGGGGTGTCACTAGCTCGAGAGTTGATGGCAGTGGCAGGCGACGCATTGAAAACCAACATAACGACGTTGGGTCCCTTGGTTTTGCCAATATGGGAGCAGTTGATGTTCTTTGTAACGCTGATGAGAAAGAAGGTTTTGAAAGCCAAAGTGAAGCCATACATACCGAATTTCAAGCTTGCGTTCGAGCACTTTTGTATACATGCAGGAGGGAGAGCAGTGTTGGAAGAGTTGCAGAAGAATTTGCAGCTTAGTGATTGGCATATGGAGCCCTCTAGGATGACCTTGCATCGATTTGGAAACACTTCGAGTAGTTCTTTGTGGTATGAATTGGCTTATACGGAGGCTAAGGCTCGGGTCTCCCGGGGGGACCGGGTCTGGCAGATTGCTTTCGGGTCGGGTTTCAAATGTAATAGTGCAGTTTGGAGGGCCCTTAGGGAGATTCCGGTGCCCACTGAGGACTGCCGGGCTAACCCATGGGTTGACTCAATTGATAGGTACCCGGTTAAGGTTCCTGTTGCATAGTATTTGCTTTAATTAGTCGGTTGGATCCGTACACGGTGTCAACTGTTTAAATTGAAGAGGATCTTCAATTTCTACCTCGGTCTGTGGCTTTTTTTATTGTTATTTTCTTTTTCTTTTTCTTTTTCCTTATCCTCATTTACCTTCATATGTTACAAAGTGTACAACAATGAGGGATTCTTTATACAGGACTTTCGCATGCCATGTACTCACTTTAGTGGTTAGTGTTATATAATGATAATAATATTGTTTGGTGGTTAGAGGTAAGTCCACCTAAAAATGTTTTTTTTTTTTTTAAATGAAATGTTATAGGAGATAATAGTTTTTTTTTTCATTATTCCATAGTTACAACAACAACAAAAAAAAAAATAAAAAAAGATTTGAACCATAATATTTTTAGAGCAAGTTATGCCACTAAGTCAAAAGGTTACTTGATTGAGTTGATTCAATCAATATAAACAAGAAACAAAGTAAATTTAATATAAGTTTTTTCATACAAGTTATTCATGTGTCTAGTAATGTTTTCCTACTATGAAAATGAAAGATTTTAATTAGTGCATTATCATTGTTTAAGAATTAAAAGCATGGTTAAAAATTATAATACATGACATCAACATGTCAATTGACCCATTGAAAGAAAAAAGAATAAAAGACTCAATTGTCAAAAAAAGTGATGCCACGATGCCAATCCAATTGTTACCATCATTACTTTTGCCAATTAAACCCACACAAGTTAATATATAATGGGTCCGGTTAATGTATGCCCTTAACATATTTATTTTTTAAAAAATTATCTCGAAAATTAAAAAAATTATCAAAACTATTTCAATTCAAAAAAAAAAAATTTTAAAAATGATAAATTATTGTGTGCCTTAACAACACGCATTAGTAAAATCCATATATAATGGTTGAGATCCACCGCACAGGGTCTAGTACCCCAATCGCCACAGAAATGTTGTGTAGTTATAAAGATGCGAGTGGAATGCCTGATTTGACTTTTTAATGTTCACTTCAAACACTCAGAAGAAAGGTCTTTGTCTCTCACATATGAATTTGTTTTTATCTTCCCTCGACCTGAACTTTCGTGGGTCACTCACACGTACCATTGTCATATGAAGAATGCTAGCTGGACAACATATACATTATCAACTTTTTGTTCTAGATGTCCAATCTGAATTGATTTAGAGCCAAAGTTTGGTCCCTAAAGAACAATTGGTTTGGTCAAATCAATTAGTTTCCAACAATTTTCAGAAAGAAAAAAAGAAAATCCAACAATTAGCTGTTTCTTATCAATGAGCCGTAAACATGGTTGGTCTAATTTTTATTACGTACATTTTATTTCCTCTTTGAATATAGGTGTCCCTTTCGACAGGTTGAGTGTTTATGTTTGGAGACAAAAACCGCAGGCTTACTTCGCAGCTCAATTTGAGATACATGTTTTGTGTGAGTTTTACTTGGTTGTCATCAACCAAAAGTTTGATTTTAAAGATGAATTAATCAGTAGGAAAATACTTATTGCACAACCATGTTGTGTAAGGAAATTGTCTTGAAATAGCGACATAGAGTCATGATTTTAACTTGAAAATTGTGACTTGAAGTCACATTTTTAGTGTAATTTTTAAGTGTATAATAAATAGAATAAAGTTTTTCTCTAAATTAATTTAAAAAAAACTTTTTAAATTAGTTTAGAGAGAAACTAATTTGTTCTAATAAATACTACTTATCTTTTTTGGCAAAAAAAAAAAAAAAAAAAAAAAAACACTACTTTAAACATTATGCCTTTGACGCGTTTTACATTTTCCCTTTTGAATAACCTCTGATTGATACCGTAAAAGATCCAAAGAGACCCACTGAGAGAAATCTGCACCTTTTTTTTATTGGGGAACTTTTTGGACCATTTTTTTTTATGTAAGTGACTTTTGGACCAATTAGGTTGGAAATAGTTGTCTTGTCTATGCTTTCCAGTACAAATGGCCTTTATAACTTTATTATTATTACAACAAACTCTATTACTCTGCAACCCCACCATTGGTTGAACCAATAAATAATAGTTTTTCATGGTCAGAATAATAAAATGTAGCACTAACTTTATAGATACCAGAATAGAATTTAATAATGAAAATTTAAAATTTAAACCGATAAAAGGTGTTAACATTGTTCGCATATCATCTTATATGGGTGGAACGGTAAATAGTCATTTCTTTCATATTCATAGCTCTTCACCCTCTTAATAATTCGATAGTTGAGAGGGAAGAGATTTAAGCCATCAATGTCAACTTATGGAGCTATAGGGCTCTTAACATTCATTGTTTATTTCTCTTGTATGTTGTACACACTATCTTTGTTAGAGGAAATTTAACACACATGACTAAATATTGAGTAGATCCTTTTCAAGGTTACATGCAGTACTCATTCTTTTACATATTGAGTAGATATTGAGTAGATACTTTTATGGTATTACGGTTAGACTGATTAATGATTGATTTACTAATCTTCATTCATATCCCACCAACTTGCATTGTGGTTTGTTCTTAGCTACAAGGTTCTGTTTGTCTTATGTATCTCGATTTCAATCAGAGTAGATTAACTACCTAAATTGGCTATAATGTTTCATACTTGTACTAAGAGTTTAATTAGCATAATTGGTGGTTTTAGAGATTGTAGGAGTATTTTGGTCATTAAAAGATTTCATGGGTACTTTGCTTATTTTAGAGATTTTGAGGATATATTGGTCATGTTAGTGGTTTTATTTGGTGATTTTATAAAAATTGGCTTTGGGTAGGGTGTAGATATCTATGGATAAATAGACCGGGTAACAATTGGGTATGGATACTAATTGAGTAAGGTAATCGGATACCATGGATAAATTGATTGGGTTGGGTATATAGGGATATACCCTACCTATGACCATCCTTAATTATTTGTAAACAATAGGTGACGAACACTTGTTTCGTCACCCCTCCATTTTAATATTGGATGATGAATTTGGAATTTCATCACCTCTGGTAAGTCTTTGGTTAAACAATAAGTGACAAAAATTTATTTCGTCACCAAAAACACCTACATCCTAATATTGGGTGATGATTTAAAATTTCATCACCTCTGATAAGTCTTTAGTGGGGCGAAAAGTTCGTCACCCTAGGTTTGCCTTTTTTTCATAACCTATAGTGACAATAAATATTTCGTCACCAATTTGTACATCTTTGGTGACGAAATATTGATTTTGTCACCAATTTTAATATTTTTATGTTACTTGGTGACGAATTCTTCTTTTCCTCACTAAATGTTATCATTTGGTGACGAAATTGTTTATCCTCACTAGATTCCGTCACCATAGCCCACTTTTGTTGTAGTGGGAATAAATATATAGTTATATGGAAGGATGTTTTATGATCTATAGACCAACAATCATTAATATTTTAAGGTGTGGCTAGTCATTTATTTTTGGTCAATTCTATTATCGAACATAACTTAAAGGAATGTCTGGAGCACTCCTAACCTAAGAACAAGTCATAATCATGTCCCAATCTAGAATTATTAGTTTAGAAGTCCAATTACATGTGGGGAGGGCGATTAGCACACCCACAAACTAGTCGTACGACATTACACCATTTTAATACGCCTAATCCGAGCGTTCAACGTTTTTTTAGTAGGTCCCATGGGTACTGTTTAAGTACCACCAAACTCACTTTTTCACAAATTTTTAAGTAAATTTGGGTCCCACAATACTATTCACATCTTTAAAAATTATTTTACTATAGTGTTTCAAGTAATAAATTTTCAATTTTCAGTAAATAAGCAGTATCCATGGGTACTGTTCACGTACCACCAAACTCACTTTTTCACAGATTTCTATGTAAATTTGGATCCCTTAGCACTATTCACACCTTTAAAAATTATTTTGATATAATATTTTCAACAATAAGTTTTCAATTTTCAATAAATAAGCGATATCTAAACACATCTTTAGTGTAAATTAAAAAATTGAATTTTAGATTTTCGGGTGAAATGATTGATTGATTGTGAAGTACTTGTATCAAGAATGATGCAAATGGCGGCATTGATGGTTTTAGTGTGATGTGTGTTTGAAACCTTGGGAGGACGTGTTTTGAACTGGGGAAATCATTTTAGAAAAAGGGAATACCATTGAGTTAGCTAGCATTAAGGAAAATATTGTTTTATCATTTTTATTTTGGGTTAATTTTAAATATTTAACCTTAATCTATGGCCCATTAACTAACATCTAACTTAATGGTTATGGTAAGAATTCAATATGATTTTTGAATAGTTAAATATAGAATTATATAAATTCAACTGTTGTAGTTTTAGGCTTTATGATACTCGGATGAGCAAAGAAACTTTGGCCCCCCCCTTTTTGATAAAAGATTTCTTTCTTTTAATTGAGTTCAAGGAATCTCCTCAATCTCATTAGATAACAATTATATGATCATTGACGTGTTAAATCACCTACATCATTTAAACAAGTTACCTATGATTATCAAATAGATTGTGCGAACAAAGTACATATAATACTTTTTTCAGCTACCACTAAAAAGATTTGGATGAGAAATGTGCAAATGAGAACCCAAAGCGTAAGGTCCAAAACTAACTGATAAAACCTGAAAAACCCCGAAGTCCCAAGTCCAAGTCCAAGTCCAAGCCATGTGGGCTCTCTCCCAAACCATACCATCTCTTCCCCACCACACCATCTCAATCTCACCCAAGCTTCTTCCTCTCCCTCTCACCATCTCAGCCAACTCTCACCCACGGCACCACCAATCAAAACCACCAAGAAACGACTCCGTCCCCACCAAAGACGTCAAAGGCCTAGGCCACACCATCCTCGAAGTCACAGCACTCAATTCCACTACCCCCAATCTCAATCCCATCCCAAAACAACAAAAACAAGAAGGCGAGGGAAGGCAGATTAGTGGGTCAGATGTGCTTCGGGCTCTTCAGAGAGCAGCTGCTCAGAAAAACGAGTTCAGTAGAAGTAAGAAAATGAAGAGTAAGAAGATGAAGAAGAAGAATAATACTATGGGGGTATCATCCTCTGTGGAAGAGGATAGTCTGGATTATAGTAAAGTGAGGCCCTTGTGCATTAAGAGTGAGTGGGGTGTGAGGTTAGTTGAGTTGGAGAAGCGCCTTCAGGAGCTTTCTGATACCCATTCATAATTCCAAGGCTTCCTTCTTTTTCTATGGTGTAATCAATTGTTTCTGAATTTTGTTTGATAATTTGATAGTTACAAGCTTCTTCTTTTTTTATTTTTTTTTATTTTTTTATGAGCATTAAGGTTGGGGTATTTGAATTCTGGTTTTCTTTGTAAAGTAAAGCAAGTCATGTTATCATATGAATATGAGAGTCCCTATTGTAAAAGATTTGGTATTTTCTTCTTAATTTTTTTTATTTTTATTTTTATATTTGGGCAGTTTGAACCTACAATGTATGAACACTTTATTTGCAATGCCACATTTTTGTAGTAACGGTGTTTTATTTGCTATGTCATGTTAATTTGGGGCGTCATACTCACGTGGTAATAGTGTTTTATATGCTATGCCATGTTATAAATTTTCAAATATTACTTGTGTTGCCGTATTATATCTATACCTGTACTCATACTTATATCCATATGGACTTCGTGCATTTTTAAACCCATGTTGAAATAACAGTTATTTATACTATCGATAAGAGGATTCCTTTCTCTAGATTAAACTTTTATATGGTTTAGAAATACTCATGAACTTTACATTTATCAGAGAACAAAAAAAAAAAAAAAAAAACCTTGAAGACAATCCGGTAAAAATATATCTCCAATTTCACTTAAAATGTTTATAAAATAGAACACTCTCCTACTAATTCATGTTTTCAAAACAAATTTATCCAAAATTTAAAAAATAAAAATAAAAATTATGACACTAGAAAAAAAAAAAAAAATGAAGCTAGTTATATATATATGGCATTATTGTTTTCTTCTGTTTAATAATTTGGTTGTTTGCTAAGATCCTTGCAGCTTAATGCCTTAATGTACAATGAAAGCTGTCTAATAATTATGAAACAGAGCAGAATGGAGAAGTAAAACTGTCAAAATTAAAAATGGCAGCAGAATGTTGGCAAAGGAAAATGTATTATTAATATTTTAGAGAGAGTAGCTACTACAGTGTTGCTAAATAATTGAAATGGAGAATGCACTTGTGGCAAGAGTGATGAAATGGGAGAACCAACAAGTGTCTAATTAAATAGTGCAGGTGGGTAGTGCTCTGACCCTGTTCTTGACAATAAAGGAGTAAAGGAACCTAATAAATCACCAGACCTTAATCCACTCACTATGAACACATTGGTTCAATTGAAAGTCCTGTTAAAGGAAGTTGTTGGGACTATTTAGTTTTGGCAAATTCAGTGTCAAATATTTCGAAAATGTGATGGCATATGTTTACTTGACATTTTGTTATTTGAATTGTATTCAATTGGGTCATCAAGGAAAAGAGGATTGAAAGTTGAAGTTGTTGGTCGAGCAAAGTCTGGTAGGTAGCTGACTCGTACAGTAGCTAGCTGAGGCCCGAAGAGTGTTTGTCCCTTGAGGACATTGTTTTGTCCAAAATTTTGAAGGGCTCTTTGAGAAAAGTTCAACTTAATCGTAATTGTGGTTCTTTTATAGTTGTTTATAAAGCCCAGATTTATCTAGTACATATTTTATACAGGACTCAATACACACCCACACAACCCACAGTAAACTAATTTATTTTAATATCCAATCAATATAAGGCATCACTTGAGTACTATGAGTTATGCTAACAAAAGCATGCAGAACATATGGTCACAGCCTTATAGATAACTTGTTTCAACCTTTGGATCTTTCTGTTTTGAATTCCGCAAAGAAGAGTAAATAGAATTGAGGGACGCAGAATTTGATGTGAAATTGAGAATTCAATTCTTCCAAGTTCTACCGCTATAATAGAATCTTACAATAAACAAGCTAAAGTGTCACCCTACTATAAATCAAAATAAAATAAGATAAGATTATATCCAACTAAAGTGTTGTGAAATTTTGTTGTGTCTAGAGACCTTTTCCAAGTTTTATGTTTTAAAACTTACGTGTTTGGCATATGCTCCTACGAGGCTGTGGAGTGGCGTGTGCTATTTAGATTCTCAGTGTTCCGTCGACGATAAACTTGGCCTTGTTTAACTTGCAAAAGATTAGGACTTTGTACCTAATCTCAGTGTTCCTGTTTTGCGGTCGGTGTTTTATTGGATTATTTCTCGCCACTGTCTTATTGGGTTTTGTCCAAATGCACTTATGGCAAACTGCACATTTTGCGTGCTGAGAATTATTTTACTTTGGCACAAAGATTTTTGTTGAACTGCATAATTGACAAGACATTGTTTTACATGGGTGTATAGTCAACTGCAGTTGGTTGTTGTTCTTAAACACGTGTTTCGTAATTGACAAGACATTGTTCTACAAGGGTTTCCTTTAGTATAATTTGACATATCTGATTCACAAGGACTTGCTCGCGAATTCAAATGTTCTGCCATGATTTACATAAAGAAAGTCGCAGTTTGTCCCTCCAAGTTATATCCACGAGTTGTCTATGCTCTCACTGTTGTTCACACTCACCATTCAGCCAAAAAGAAAAGTTGTTCATGTAATTACCAATTACATTGCTTTAAGGTGGCCCAATTTTTGAAACGTTGGGTGATATGATAGCTGCTTCATTTTGTAGCTATTTTGACTGCATGTTCAAGATATGCTTGGCTATTGAGTTTTTGTTTCACTTTGGTTAACACTCATGTACAGCCTCTACCTCTACCACGTAATAAATCAATAGAAAAAACTGGAAAGCCATACACCTGCACGTCAATGAGGATCAATCCCGACTAAGCTACAGAACAACTACTTGATTTACTTCTTCACAATTATGAATTACTCCAACCATTATGCATGCGTTGTAGGTGGGTGGAAAGCGTAGAATCTGCATGTTTCAATTTTCTAAAACTGCAGCCTTAAACAATATTACCTTATCCAAGTAAAACAAGAGAAAAAATCTCCTAGAATATCCACTATCAGAATCTAGAACAGAATTTCTGATTTGATCAACAGCCTGCAACTTTTGAAACATCTTACAATGGCATCTCTATAAGTTTCATGTCCATGTTAACCTGATCATCAGAATGATGAGTAAGTTTTCATTCGGAAAATATATTCAATGATCCCAATTAGTGATTTATTTATGCACTTAGGCTTTTCTCTGGTAATTCCCTGTTAGTGAGTTTAACCAAGAGCAGATTTAACCTGTACCTGCCCACATCTTTCTCAGCAACCAAATAGTATATAACTAAATCATATTTTCAGAAAGTAAAACAGCAACATAATTCACGTCCCACTTCCTACTATTGAAATTGTAATAGCATTGTGTAACCCATGCACTTTGCCTCAAGGCAGCCATGAAATACATAAACCACATGAAGAAATTAAGCTGCACTTGGATGCATAATCAGAAGCGTAAATTCTATTGATCTAGCAACAGCAACATTTTTCAGCAATGTGTAAAAAAAATGCCAAGAAAATGCATTTCACACATGAAAGTTAATATATAAGAAACAAATACTGATAATCAAAACCTAACAGCACTGGGGCACCAACATTTAAGTTAAGGGATACCTCACTTCCTAATTCTAAAATATTTCTTTTTTTTTCCGTTCCCTTTTTTTTTGTAGTCCAGAGAAAAGGAAGGGGGGGAGAGAGAAGGGGTTATTTCAATTGATGTAACTAGTCATTCAACTACAACATGTTGCTTTCCCAAAGAGAAAAAAGAAAAACAGAAAAACTAGACATCATGCCAGTCCTCTACCACTAATAGGGTCGGTACCTCCTGCCACGATTGCCTTCATCACCACCTCCTCCTCGACCTGGTTGTCCACTTGGACCATTGCTCCGATCTATTCTGCGAGGCCGAGGGGATGGAGATGGAGATGGAGATGGTACCTGCATGCCTGGCTGCTGGCTGAAAAGAATATAAAGTCAAAATAAATTATTTAAAATGGTGGAATTATTAAAAAGCAAAAACCACTTTTGAATTTAATGGCAACTTACAGAACATAACCAATTCGACCATCTGGTAGAACCATTGGGACCATATGCATTCCTGCTGGCATTGGACCCCTACCATATATCACTGGCTGTTCATGTGAGCAAATCCATGAGATGGTATTCAACCAGTAAAGAAACTATGACAAGATACAGAGATCCATGCAAGTACCTGCTGAAAACTACTGGCAACACCATATCCAGCCCCTAGAGAACCATATGGATTACCAGCAAAACCGCCATACCCAGGATGTGGAAGATGGTTTGGATGAGGCCCAGAATTATGGGGGTAAGAACCTTCAAACTTTTTATCAGTCTGAGGTTTAGCAAGTACAACCTCCAACACTTGGCCTGCAGTTCAAATCCCTTTGAATAAATTACTGTTGGAACCATAACAATTCCAATAATAATGATAGAAAGTTTGAAACCAGTACATTTGACAACTCAGATTTTTTTTCTATGTTCCAATCACTTCTAATTAAATCAAAAAATAAATTATGGAGTAGAAGAAACCGGCCTATATTAGTAATTAGAAACCAACAGAAATAGCCCTGCCAAAACTATTATTATCATATCATCATCCCTTTTATATTTAAACTAATATCAATATGCTCCTAAGGAAACAATCTCTCATGACAGAAATAACCATAGTAGTGAATTTTTCTAATCTTTCTTATGCTGAAGTAAGCTTTATTCTCCCCCACCCCTCCCTCCCTCTATTGTTATTTATAAAAAGAACAAAGGCTAACAGCCATCACTTAGACGATAAGATAGCATTGAGGAAACTGGCATTAGATCTAATCATTCCACTTATGAGCCAAAATCATTATAGCATCACAGTCTTCATCTTGAAATCTATGATGACCTTTATGTCCTAACATAGCCTAAAGTCTACATTTGTCAAATATTTATTTTTAAGTGATTGGTGTATTGGGAGGTCTCAAAATAGGTTCAGACAAAATTGACTCTGATCATTATGTATTCAAGTAGGCATCAGCTGTATGTATGTGCATTATTAGACAAAATTCCCATTGTGTGCTAAACCAAAAATTAATAGGTTTAACACATAATGAACAAGATTGTTGGCACATCTTTGAAGTTCCCTAAACAGCATTAGAGGATTTGTTGGAAAAATACCGTCGATTTCATATTTCTCTGTATCTTTAACAGCCTTCAATGCACTTGATCTTTCAGCATAATGGATAAATCCAAAATCTCGTTTGCCACTAGCTTTGCCAGGTGGCATAACCACTTTTGTCACTTCTCCATGGCGCTGAAATAGTTCCTTCAGTTTTTCAGTACTAGTGTTCTCCGGAATGTTTTTCACATAAAGAGCCTTAACCTGGGAATGGCAAAACAAGTAAAACCATTTATTAGACCAGAAAATTAATTTTTTAGGTAGCAGTGAAAGGCAGAATAGGGTCTTCACAACTTTTCAGAAAAGATGATGTAGCATTTATATTTCTAACTCCACAAAAATAGAAGCAACTATAGATTTCCCCTGTAAAGTTTGCCAGCATTTTCAAGAGTACAAGTTATCAAATAAACAATACAGAATTCAGCCAAAAATAAAAAAGAAAATAAAAAATAAAGAGAATATAACTGAAACATAATGCTTGACAGAAGTCCTTACATGATATTTAGAATTGAGATATCTAGGTACAGTCTGCAACTTAAGAGACCAGTAATACTGGGTCAAACAATGTTTTACATGGAGCCTTTCAAGTAAGGGTAAAACCATTGGCATGGTGTTAATTTCAGACAAAAATATTCTCATAGGCACTCATAAAAGATCAATTAGGTTATTTGCATACTGTCAAGCATCCATTACCAGCATACCTATACAGAAGTCTATGAGATAAACATTGAATACCATTAAGTGAGAATTTTTTTTAGATATAATGGTTTACTTCATCAGATGCTATACTACATATTTAGATTTTTTTTTTTTTTTTAATCAGTAAGTAAAGAGCTTTATAATTGATGTAAAGAAAAAGGCCTCAAGTATACTAACGACACTCAAAAAAAGAAAAAGAAAAAGAAAAATAAAGATAGAAGACTGCACAACAATTAAGCCATTGATAATCTGCCCAGAAAATCCAGGAGATCCATCTCTGACCCATCAACAGAAGCTTGCTTCTATTCAAACATAGAACATAACAGCTGCGATTTGATTTGAATAATTGACTTTATTCAGAGTTGTCAATAAATGTGTGTGGCTAATGTCCTACCAACATGAAATAAATATAAAACAAATGAAGAGCCATTATGACAGGTTATCAACTAAGAAACTCAACAAGCACAATGAGCAGCTCCATATTATTAGGTCACTATTAGGGCCATTAGTTAAAAAAGTTTAGATGAGCTCTCTATCTCTGTCTGCCTTCTATCCCCCACCCCAAAAAAGGGGGATCAAACCACCAAAATTTCATTCTCATATTTAACTTCAGCAGTACTTTTTCATGTTGATCAAACAATGATCATATTTCATTTCAATCGTCTTGCTATGGAGCCATGATAACATTTCCTAATACTTCATACATCTTCAAGTGGAACTTATACAAGAAAAATCCACTTATTCATGCAATGTATCACGAAACTTTTTCTCCAAATAGTTTTTTTTGGAAAAGTTGGCTTGAATTGTCAAAGCCAATATTAAATGTTTGTTTTTTCTTGCATGCATTTTCAAAGAAAGTGGAAAGCCAACAACAACCAAGTTTGTCTAGCATGATTTGCTAAGTTGCATGCCCATGACTTGAGTCCTCACATGCAAGCCAAATTCTATGACTAAGCAAGTTTCAAGTGCTTAAACTGCTACAACTTTGGCAGAATAGGATGGTTATAGAGGTGAAATATGGGAATGTTTGGGATGGTTAGCACACGAAAAAGGTGACAAGTGCTTATGGTATTAGCCTGTGGAGATTCCAAAACTCATTAGAAGTGGCTGGTTGAATTTTCCAAAACTCCTGTATGATGCGGGGGAAGGTTCTAGAGTGAAGTTTTGGAAGCATGTATGGTGTGGGGATTGTACCCTCCAAGAAGCTTTTCTAGAACTTTATTGTATTAGTAGGACAAATGATTCTTCAGTGGTGGAGGTTATGTGTTGGTCTCAGTGTAGTCAAAGGCGAGCTAGGTGCTTGCCTAGGTGCCTGGGCGAGGCGAGGCGCCATTAAGGTGTCTTAAAGGCTCTAAGGTGTGGTGCCTTTAGTGAGGCGCTTGCCTTTAGAGCCTAGGCAAGCAAGGTGACCACCTTAAGCCATGAAAATGGCACTAAGGCGAGAGCCTCAAGTTTTTTTTTTTTTTTAAATAGAAATTTGTTGTGAAACCTATTTTAGATTATTAATTTCGAAAGGCATGTTATAAAACCTATTGTTAGTTAAATTAATTTACAAAGTTGTTTTGTAAAACTTATTGTTATATAGAAGCTTGTTGTAAAACGTATTGTAATAGAGCCTAAACCATGCAAATCCTATTTTGAAATAATTTTATAGACCTAATTTCTTCATGCTTCCCATTGAAAAAAACTTCATTATAAATTATAATACACTAGGTACATATGATTTTAGTTCTATAAGTATGATAAATATATTAAGAATTTGGCGCTTCCCTTTATTCGGGCTAGCGCCTTTTGTCGCCTCACACCTTGGGCAATACAAGGCCTTGGGCCTTAAGGTCGCCTTTCACCTTTGACTACCTTGGTTGGTCTACTGGGACGATTCGTTGGGATGTTCAATTTTGTTGACCACTGCAAGATTGGGAACAAGAATCTTTTAATCTGTTTATGAATATGGTCTACTCTTCAAATGTGCGGGGGTTTGGTCCTGATAAGGTTCGTTGAAAGCCAGCAAGGAGCATAGGCTTTGAGGTTAGAGGATTCTATATTCCTTTCTACCCGCCTACTCTCTTATGCTTCCCTTGGAGAATGACATGGCAATCAAAGGTTCCTCCAAGGGTAGCTTTCTTTTCATGGTTTGCTTCCTTAGGTAAGATTTTAAAAACAGATAGCCTATGCAAAAGACGTGCTAATTCTTGATTGGTGTAATATGTGTAAGAGTTGTGGGGCATCAGTGGATTATCTTCTGGAGTTGTGGGGCATCAGTGGATTATCTTTTGATTCATTGCCCCATAGCTTGTGAGTTGTGGTCGTTGGTGATTTGTTTGTTTGGAATCCACTGGGTTATGCCTCACAAGGTTATTGAGTTGTTTGAGTCTTGACAAGGTAAGTTTGGGCAACATTGCAATATAAATTTTTGGAGACTTGTGCCTCATTGCTTGATATGGTGTATTTGGCGTGAAAGGAATGCTAGAAGCTTTGAGAGATGTGAACATTCTACGCTAGAGATTAAGTCTTTTTTCTTGCACGTTGTGAACATTCTACACTAGGGATGTGAACATCCTGTTTTACTTGATCGTTGTAATTTTGGTTCCTGATTTGTGCCCCCATACTACATCCCCAATATACTCGAGTTGGCCTTTTATTAATAATATTTTACGTTACCTATCAAAAAAACTTTGCCTGAATACTTTTGCCATGAATAAAGGGTGAGCAAGAGAGGAAGAGGTGGGGGCAAGATGTAGGCAATAGAGTGAGAAGCTTAGGCGCTGAAAAGCAAAGGTGCTTCCTCTTTGTGTGAGTTACAGAAGTAAGAGGAGAGATACTCTTTACTGGCGGCTTAAAGGGGATGGTAAGTTTGACACTCAGTCTTACTACCATGCGATCTGGGGTGCTTCGAATTCTTCGTTTCCTTGGAAGGGTATTTGGAAACCAAAGATTCTTAAGAGCGCGGCGTTCTTTCTGTGGACCACTGCTTATGGTCGGATCCTCACTTTGGATAATATAACGCTTAAGGGTCGCCCTTTGGCTAATAGGTGTTGTATGTGTTGCTGTGATGGGAAGTTAGTAAACCACCTTCTTCTTCATTGTCCTGTTACCCATTCCCTTTGAACTTTTATACTTCAAGCCTTTGGTATTTATTGGGTTATGCCAGGATCGGTGGCAGGTTTGTTATCTTGCTAGCATCAGTGGCTTGGGAAGCATAAATCGGATATTTGGAACTTGGTTTCAGGGTGCTTAATGTGAATTGTGTGGTTGGAACGAGAGCGTCGATCCTTTGAGGACAAAGAGAAGATGTTGGATGAGTTAAAGCTTTTATGCCATCGTAGTCTTTTGGAGTGGTCTCGGTGTTGGGGTTTTACTAATTATTCTTCTTTCTCTGAGTTTTTGTCCTCCCTTAGTTTAATTTCTTGACTTCCCTCCGATTGTTGTGATGTTTGTCCCTTTTGTTTTTTCTAGTTTTTCATCAACATGAACTTCTTGTATTCCACTTTTTTCTATCATTTATAAAAGTTTTCTAATTACCTATCCAAAAAAAAAAAAGTGAGTTACAAAAGTAAGAGTTTGTTGAAACTCTTGGCTAAATACAAAAGGGTGTTCTCTATTGATTTGAGAGAGAACTAGGGGTGTATTGGGGTTTGGGCTTGTGAGAGTGCCTTCGAGCTATTGTTGAAATCTTCAAATATAATGAAATTTTTTTTTCGCCTCCCATGGTCGTAGGCATATTGCCGAACCACATAAAATTTCTTGTATCATGTTTTCTCTTCTCTCTTCTTTAACCTTACATAAATAGACTATTTCACAATTTTCCAACAATAGTTTTAATAGATTTATATCAATGGATGTAAAAGTCAAATATCAGTGAAGGACCAGGTAACCTATTAAAAAACTGGATCTATACACAAATTTTTTCAACAAGTAAAACATCTTAATTATACACATTATTTTTTATGGATAGATTTATACACATAAATTATAACCCTAAAGCACATAAAAAAGAGCTTATATAGGGTCTTGACCTACATAAGGGGGTTACTTTCTATCATATTTGCCAAGCTCACCTGCTAGAGGTGTAGATTAGGTGTTTGGTTCAAGTCATCCCTCAAAATTTATGATTTTTGAAAGAATTCCTAGATGTTCCTTTGTTTGGATAAAAATAGTTCAAGAGTATCCAAATCCAAATGCCGAAAACCCCCTAAACCTCACTTTAGTGTGAACATGGATTTCTTTATATATATATATATATATATTATTAAGTTACATAGCAATCCCAAGGGGTAGCACAATTGACTAGGAATCACATCTTAAGAAGCAGAAATCACTACTTTGAATCGTTCCTTAAAGCCAAAACTCAAAAGAAAAAAAAAGTTACAAAAGCACCTGATGGTTTTTAAACCCATGAACTCACCCCACACCTTGCTCTTAAAAGGGGAAGGGGTGCCATTTGAGTGAGAGCTCAATGAGGTGAATATATATTTCCTTTGAAAAAGATCTCTCTCTATCTCCTCTATCTCTTTGCTCTCTACCCGATTGGTGTCATTTTACTACATGCTGTTGGAATGCTTTGCTTCATTTGTGTACATCTTAGTAACATTGCTCTTCAATTGGACATAAGCTGGTATTAATCTACAGAATTCTGTGTTTCAGATTTATTTTGATATCTTAATTTTTTTTTAAAGCTCAATTTTGAATACCTTGCCTTCACTGAAATCTAGCATATCTTTTATAATTGAGCTCAAAACTTATAAGATAGTAATGATACTAGTTGCCACCAACAATTTATCTTCTCATTAACCATTTTTTTTATTTTAAAAAAGAATAGATAGTGATGATATCTAGTTATCTTTTTCTTGGATCCAATTTGATTTAATATTTTGATATATTATTGATGTTTTAAAACAGAATTAAAAGATATGATGTAATTAAAGTTTACTTTGAACAAGAATATTTTGGGATGCATAAATAATTCCTATGAATAAACCAAACATAGGGATCTCATATTTTGAAAAATCTTATAAAATTCCTTATCAAACTAATGGTGGGCAAGATTACATTCCAAGGAGAGTAAATACTGACAGGCATCCCCAAACCAATCACTTCATCAAAGAATTCAAGTATTCAACTAATACCAAAATTCTACATTAACATTCACCTGAGAAGCAGCAGCATGATCAGGTGTACTCTTTGGATCAGCCCAAGTGACAGTTGGGGTGTTGCCATCCAACTTGAAATTCACACTTGACATTTTCTGCCTTGAATAATCAGCACAAGCATTATTGTAATACAAAACAAAAGCAAAGCCACGATTTCTGCTTGGATTTTGAGGATCCTGAAAATAACCAAAGCAATGTTGCTCACAAGGTAAGCATTTACAACCATCCAATCTTATAATAAGGTCAGAGAAAATTCAATTTGAAACCCCACCTTTATAAGCTCAATGCTGTCAAGTCCCGGACCAACCTCCTCAATGACTTTTCTAAACTCATCCTCTGTCCAGCTCTTTGGAACATTACCAACAAATAATCTGTGCTTAGTTTCGGACAGTGAACACCTTAAGGTTTTACCCTGTGGTCATGAAGCATAGAGAAGAATACTGTTACGACAGAACATTCTTAACAAAAGGGCATTAGGTTTTAAAATGAGCACCATGATTACCTTGAATTCTTTGCTATGTATCTCTTCAATAGCCTTTTGTGCTACCTCTTTTGTTTTAAATGCTATGAAAGCATAACCCTTGGCATCACCAGTATCCTTATCTTTCATCAATCTTACCTGAAAAACAATTGTAAAATCAAACCCTTTTTGAAAATACGAATGGAAAGAGGAAGAGTAAATAAAAACAAAGAGGTGTTGCAAGCAAGAGGGTACAACTCCAACCTCAAGAACTTCGCCTATTGGCTCGCAGAGATCCCTCAAGTCTTCTTCCCGGGCATCTCGAGGAAGTCCACCAATGAAAACTTCAGACCCATGCGGAGGAAGGGCAAGAAGTTCAGCCCACTTCTCCTTTTTCTCCTCATCAATAGGAGCAGTGGGCGTTTCTTCATCTTCAATGGATTCAGAGGCAACGTGTCCTCTATCTGTATCTGGTGATTGGTCTTTCCCACTAGCCTCAGCTATAGAGTCCTCATGTACTTCTTCCACATTCTCTTCATCATTATCATACCCAGCTCCATCCGCACCATCCTCGTCATCATCTATCTGTTCTTCAACATCATCATCTTCCATGTAATTGTCCTCATCAAGATCCACCCGCTCTTCAACTTCCGTACCTTCTGCCATAACTACTTCAAAACCTAAACTTTGTCATCCAATCACTAATCAGCACCAATTTCCTGAAGGTGCTCATGGTATTCACGAAAAATACAATGCTCCCATAAGATGCATAATTTTCAGTACAATGATAATGGCAGGAAGCAACAAATAAAAAAGGAATTTTGCGGTTGTATTTGGGGATGGAGGTAATAGAACTTTAAGGGATGTTTTAAGCAATGGTACAAGAGTGAATTTAACCAAGTGCCCCAAATGCTACATGAGTCAAATTCCCCATTTGGTTGCTACAAAAGCAACTTATCAAACAATTTATTAGATCCAAGCATGGTAACCAACTTCGAGCACAAAAGCCCATATGTAACCAAAGATAGAGGGCTATTTTCTTCAGACTCAAGCAAATTTCGACCAAAAGATAGTGTTTTTAAGATACCCAAATCCTAGAAAAGAAAAAAAGGTTGACTTAGAATCTGCCCTAAATGTTTGCATTATAGCTCTTTTAGTGACTAGCCCATCTCAGTTTAAAATTTGTTGGAGGGAAAGAACTCATTCAACGAATATGACAAAACCCCAGTATTCTAATTCTTCGAATTTGACAAATTTGTTTCCAATAAAAATCAAATTTTTACAATCTAACTGCAAAAAACCCAAATACAGATTTTTTTTAAATTTATTTTTAAGCATGAAAAAAAAATCAAAAACCCTTAAACCCTTTTGAGGAAAACCCACATAGAAAAAGATATCAAATCCAGAAACCAGTCACAGAAATGAAGGGTTTATGGAGGTAGAAGCAGCCGCCAATGAAACCCAAGAAAAACACGAAAGGAATAAGAGAGAGAGTGAGAGAGAGAGAGTTGTGCATACCAATACTACGAAAGCAGTTGGGGTTTTGAGATTTGGGTTTTAGGAGGGTTGCCCTTTGTGGTTATGTTTGCTGCTTTGGTTTCTCCGAGAGAGTAGCTAGGTGGGTTTTAATCAGACGACTCTACGAGCAGCTGCAGCGAGCAAAGCCAAGCAAACCCCAAAATTGGGTGGGATTTCTTTCTTCTGTTCCGGAAAACCCCCTTATTTGAGAATGAGAGCCAGGATTCGGAGCGACCAGGTCTACCTCCTCGGGTACTATCAACTAACCAGACTCTGCCACGTGTTTACTTGTTTTTGTGTTTGCGTTTGTGTTTTTATTTCTCCCGTTAGATTTTGTCTCAACTAGTAAATTCTCTGATGGTTGTATAAGAGATCTGCGTTCAATCCCCGCTTACACTAAAAACTGATTGGTGTCTTGATCTGATGATAAAAAGAGCATTAAAAGAGAACGACATAGACTGAAACTCTAAAAAAAAAAAAAGATTTTGTCTCCTTCTTTTCCTTGTATTTTTTCTTTCAAAAATTGCACCCACTCAAAATTTTGGTAATTTAATATACAATAGACCCGTTTGATAAGAGTTTTATAATAACGTTGTTTAAGTTTTATAGAAATATGTATATGTAAAAAAGTGTGTAAAAATACTTATTTAAGTACCGTTACTAAACGAGCCTATATTTCAATAGTGTAATAAAATTGAATAGTGAAATTTTTTTTATTAGAATAAAAAAATAAAATTATTTTAAATTGTATGATGGATGTACTAATCAAGCTTTTAAACCAACTAAAAAATAAAACCCATATTTCTTGGATGTGGAAAAACATCATTAAAATAAAAAAACCAACCCAAAACTCTACCAAAGGTCATGGAGAATTGGAAATGGTCATAACATCCCCTTACAACACCCTACATGGTTTCTTGTTAAACCCCAATCCTTAACTCAACATTCTCCTGTCACTATTGTTTATGACTTTAATAACTATACAACCAACTGCTGGAACATCTCCCTAATTAAAAAAAAAAATGTATGAATAATGAAGAAAGCAAATAAATCCTCAACATTTCCTTGTCCAAAACCAACCTTCTTGAACTATTTGACCACTCATTTATGCACTTCCCTTTCACTAAAGTAGCATGGTCCCGATAATCTTACAATTAGGAGTAAATGCCTTTTGGCTTCATAAGAGAATAAATCACCAAGTGGCTGCTAGCGAGTAAGTATGATTCACTGCTCATGGAAAGCATTCTGGGTCTACTCAATGCAGGTGCACCACAAAATGGAGAATGCATCATTCCACCAACCACAACAATTTGGAGGCATAAAAAAGATTAGCAGATCTTGATCTCCAAGTAGAAGTTGATAGGCATATCATATGTTTAGAGGAAGGAGTGGCATTGCTCTCAAAGGCAAAGACAGAGAAGGCAACCAACTCTTTAATGGAGGACAGAGTGTGGTAATTTAGGATGGTCGACTTGCAAAATTAATAGCACTCAAGGAAGCTCACATTAAAGCTACAACAATGGACTTCTGCAGAATGGTTGTTTTGACAAATAGTAGAGAACTTTAACAGCAATGGAGGAACAAAAACCACTGGCCTTGGCAGTTTGAAGCTATGATAGAGGAGATCTCTTGTATTATCCAATCTTATAATCATTTTTGTTAATATTTTGAAACTGTCAAATATTGTGTTAGCGGATTGTTAGAAATTAGCTAGTTATTTTGAAAGTGTCTAATCTGTTATTGTATTAACTATGTAGACTTCCTTGATGGGGATATATATAAATTAAAGCTTTTATACAAAACCAAATATTACAATATATTATAAAATAAGTAATGAAACATCTTTTAATTTCTTGAAATTTTTTACAATTGAGCTTTAATTGGAGTAATAACTTTGAGGTTAAATTATAAATTGCACCCTCTAACCTAAAATTCAATTTAGTCTTGTAATTTTGCTTTTATTCAATTTAGTTCTTTAACTTTTAAATTTGATCAATTTAATCTGTTTGTGCACTTCTTTTAGAAAATTTCCGTTAAGTATCCTAAAATGAGACTCAAAAACAACATTGATTTAGGGGTTAATAACAACACAATTCTAAAGGAGATTAATAGGAGGATTGAAAAGTTTAAACCTAGAAAATTGAATTGAACAAAATTGAAGTTACATGATTGAATTGAATTTTAGACAAAGTTAGATGCTGGACTTTGTAATTTAGCATAACTTTAATTTTACAAAATATTGTTTTCATCCTTAAAGTTTTCTAGAATTTCATTTTTTCCCAAAAATTTTAAAACATTTTTCTTTGTCCCTAGACATTGAAAGCGTTACACTTTTTGTCCTTTCATCCACTCTCGTAAACTTATCCTTTGTGACTAACTAGGTGACACTATTCTAAAGATTAAAAAATTTGACATGTTTCGCATGAATCAAACTTTTAAAAAAATAATGACACACATGAGATTAACATTTAGAACAAAAATATTTGTCACATGTACAATATGAAAGATGTTTTAGAGTTTAATAAAAAAGAAAATTTTTTTTTAATAGTTTATGGACCAAAAAAAAATTAAGTTTAGAGACAAAAAACAAACTTCATATGCAAGCTTTATGAACAAAAACAATATTTTTGCCTTTCAATTTAGTAAATCTTTAGTAATATGGTTTCACTTAAAGTAAATCATGCTAATAACTTCAATATATTTATAATTTTAGTCAGAAATGGTGAATGTGTGAAAATAACTAATTGATTGATAATTATATAATTTTACAATGTTACTCATAACTTATGTGAATATTGTTAATGTAAGAGCACAAATCAAGCCTAGACCCAAATGAGTGATGGGTCGGCCCAAATGGCCAATACAATAGAATTTGTAGAGAATTGGCTTGAAGCCTAGTCTTCTTGGAACGGTTGAAAGCAATGGCGTTTGGACTAAACCCACGGTGGCGTGCAGCGAGCTAGTGGAGCGACTTTGGCTTTCCTCGGACGTGGCCGAGGAGTCTCTGCCCTTGCTTCCCTTGAGCTATCTTGGAGAGAAAAACTTGCCCCTCTTTCCAGGCCCTCCCTTCTCCTTTTATACTCCCCATTTTTGTTCCTATTCATGAAGCCATAAATGCAGATCCTTTTCCCATCCATTGGCTCCTTGGAAACTTCCCATTGTGGCCATAAGGCTGACCACCGTCTCGTTGGGAGTCACTTCACCATTAATGCGGCCAGGCGGGTAGGTGTGGTGTAATTAATGCGGTGGTACCAGCTTTATGCAAAGCGCTTCCATCTTGTCCTCCTCCTCGGCGCCCCGGTACGGCCCGTTGGGCTTCAAGAGTTCCTCCCTAGGCGTAACGTTGCGCTTCTCGGTCCTTGCTTCCATTTGTCCGAGGATACCCTCTCCTCGGACTTCCCGAGTGGGCAACGGCCTAATTGGTGGGCCTCTAGGCCCTCAAGTTGGGTGACCTCATCCCCTCCTCGTGACATCTTAGGCGAACCAACGTCCTCGGACCAGGCCCAAGGCCCACATAGGTGTCTTGACACTTTTGTCCCCACAATAGCCTCTCAAAAATTCATTTGACCTCGATCCGAGAAGGGGAATGAGTTTTTGACCCACGAATGCCACCTTCACGTGACCCTTCAAACATAGCACGTGCGAAGTTCCCCCCGCGCCTTCTTGGATGGTTCCTGATGCTTCATAACACGCAACGCCAGCATTAAATGTTCTGAATAACTTCCTATCGCTCACGTTCTACGGTGAGATGTGGATCCTACGGCTCTGATTCTTCCTGCAAATTTTAGCGAGACAGATCTCATAAATTTTGGTTTCTCAAACTCCCTAATCGCTTGGGAAGTTGCACATCCAACCTTCACTCCCAAAAAGCGACTGCGCCCTTAGAAGCGTCTACTTTCATTTTCTTTCTAGAAGCATTCAAAGAATCGTATCCCTCTTTCTCCGTAAGTTCTCGTTCCCTTAGCCCCATTCTCCTCGGCTGTTAACTTTTTTCCTTTCTACTCTAAGTCTTTACCTTAATCTGGACCATATGGGTAGGTTTAAGTGTCCGGTGGACTCCGAATCCGGTATGGAGGGATTCCGAGCTAAATTCCACATTCCTTCGGAGGTGGAATTAAAATACTGCCCACCTGAGGCAGTGGCTGACTCTAGGGGGGAAGGGCAGGTGGTTATCCTCATCATCGCCTTCCTGGAGGGTGGCATAACCCTTCCCATGGGTCCTATCACTAGTGAGTACCTTTACAACCACCGGTTGTGCCCCGACCAATGTACGCCTAACATGTTTAGAATCCTGGGGAGTGTAGACGCTCTAAATGAGCAGATGGGTCTGAACCTCACGTGGCGTGACGTCGTCTACCTGTACGAGTGCCACCCGCTCAAGACCGTAAGGTACTATCTTAAGTCCCGGTCTAGTGTCGTTAGGCTTATATCGTGTCTCCCCAAATCCAACAAAGGGATGAAGGATGACTACGTCGTCGCCTCCGGGAGCTGGTACGACGGAGTCCATTGCCCCGTCAGAGAGGGGAAACTAGGTGTGGCTGCCTAGGATTTTGGACTTCTAGTTTAAGCTTTAGTTCCATTGCTTTTGCCTTTGGAAATTTGTAACTTGATGTCCTTGTTGCCCAAGTTCGTTCTCGAATCTAACCGTGATCGATCCTTTAAATGTCTTTTTTGCAGACAAGCAGTACGTATCTTCTAGTCTAGGAGAAGTTAACGTCCGGGATCTTAACAGGGTGTTGAGATTCGAGGTGTTCATGCACGAGGATCTGCAAGTGAGGGCTGCATACCTGATCTTCGGGTACGAACCTCTGTCCAACATTTTCCAGGAGGTCGAGGACGCAATCGTCGCCAACGACAAGAGACGCAGACAGATAGACGTCGTAAAGCCGAACTTCCTCTCCCCACGCGACCTGCTAAACGACCCGTTGGTGATATTGTACTCCCCCCCCCTCCCGTCAGTAAGGTCTCAATCTCGGTTCGGCCCCTAACTTCTGTTGTCGAGGGTGAGACCGACCAGCTTAGGCTTGCGGAGGCCGAGAAGCCTGAAGAGGACGACATTGTCGAACTCTCGGACGACGAGGCCACCCAGTGCTCAGGGATAAGAGGTCTGATAATCTCCAAGGTGGACAGTAGCACTGAGGAGGAAGAAATGGCCAGTTTACGATCTCTCATGGGTGAGCAGGGTGCGCAAGTGGCTAAGAAGGGTGCCCTTGGGCCCAAGCTTCCCTCTCAACTACCCCCTCCCCCTCCTCCTACCGTTGACCCCAAAATTCACACTCCTGACCTCAAGAAGAAGAGGAAAAAGGAGAGCAAGGAAGCTGAGGAGGCTCAACAGAAGAAACTCAAACAGCAGCAACAACAACAACTACAGCAACAACAACAATAACAAAAGGCCGTCAAGGGCCAGACCTGAGCTCCTTCAGTGGAGAGTGGGGGGAGCCACGGGCTGGCTGATGTGTGTCGAGCTCAGTCTTTCTGGTCTCCCACGTTGGAACTGGACGGGATCCCCATCCCCGAACGTTTTAGCATAAGGGAGTACTAGAAAGGGCACTCCCTATACCTCGCCGAGGCTCTGGAGAAGCCCATGCTCCTTTCGAAAGACATAGAGGCCCTCGAGCAGATGCAGCAGCAGCAGCTGTTCCTTTCCCTGAAAAGGGATCTGGGCTTGGTACGTATCGTTCAACTTTTATTGCTCGCTCCAATTTTTGAACCCATTCACCGCTCTGCTTGTGCCTTTTATGTGCATGCAGGCCATCCAGGAGGTCTTTGTGGCCGAGAAATGGATAGAGGATGCCCGGAAAAAGGCCTCCGCTCAATTTAACGTCCGAGTAGAGACGGAGAAAGCCCTAGGTCTTGCTGAGGCTGAGAAGGCGAAGCTTGCCAAGAACCTAACGGCAGAGGAGCAAGCGAAGAGGAGTGCTGAGGCCAGCCTAAAAAATGTCACAGCCCAAGCCGAGGCTCAGCGGAAGGAGCTCCGAGGCTACAAGGAGGACCTTGCCGCGGCCAAGCAAGACAACGCCCACCTGAAGGAAGAGCTAGCGAAGGCCAAGGAAGAGGCTCGCGCTGCTAAGGAGGCTGCTGATGCTGCTGTGGCCGCTTCCTTCCAGAGGAGGGTCAAGGAGACGGAGACCCGTCTAGTCGAAGAGCTGGTGGACCTGTGCAGGGAGTATTGCCGACAGGTCTGGTTGGAAGCACTCGATGCGGCGGGTGCCCCTTCCTCGTCTGAATGGAGGAGAGCCGAGAACGTGTGGTATCCTCCGGATATTTGCGAGTTTGATGCTCCTCCTGCTACGGCTCCCTCTACTTCCTTCGTGGCCCCCGTTCTTCCTCCAGCCTCTCCGGGTCCCGGCCAGGACGTTCCTCCGGACGAGCAGGCTGACAAGGGTCAGGGGAGACAAGATGGCTAAGATGATCCCCCTCTTGGGGCGAAGGATAAAGGGAAACAGCCCCTGGCCCTACTGGAGACAGAGCCCATTGACTGCACTCTGATCCCTGAGGAGGCCATACCCAAACCCGCGGAGCACGAGGCAAAAGGAGCAGAGGACAGGGCTAGCCGGGATGAAGATGTGCCTGAGGAGGATCCTCCCCAAGTGGCCAAGACATAAGCTACTAGGCTCTTCCCCATCTTCTAGAGACTCTTAATTGTACTTTTAAGCATTTTGCCATGACTGTGAATAATTTTGATTTTCAATTTCCTTGTCATCATTTCGTGGATTTGGTTTTTAGTTTTGTGTATGTGCTGATTAACCAGGTGAATCCCAAACGAGAGGGATTTCACGTCGTGAACCTACTCCTTGGGAGTGGAACTTACGTGACATGCAAACATTAGAATAGGTCTGGTCTCATTTATCGGTTATGGAAACGAATTGAAACGCAAGTTTCTCCCAGGATATGAACTGCGTATTAATTTCCTTCCAAAACGCTTGGATGAAAATGGAACTTCGTGTTTAACTTTCCCCAAGCTAAACATCCGAGGACCTGGCATAGCCTAAGTTTACATTAAAAATTAAACTGCATGTTGATATGAACGCTTAGTTAGAAAGATTTGGATGTTAAAGCAGGAGGTCTGAGGACCTGGCGTAGCTTAAGTTGACATTAACCCTCAGTTAAAAAGATTTGAATGTTAAATTTTTCCAAAGCAGAAGGTCTGAGGACCTGGCGTAGCTTAGGTTGACATTAACATTTAGTTAAAAAGATTTGGATGTTAAATTTCCCAAAGCAGAAGGTCCGAGGATCTGGCGTAGCCCAGGTTGATATTAACACTTAGTTAAAAAGATTTGAATGTTAAATTTTTCCAAAGCAAAAGGTCCGAGGACCTGGCGTAGCTCAGGTTGACAATAACACTTAGTTAAAAAGATTTGAATGTTAAATTTTCTCAAAACAAAAGATCCGAGGACTCGGCGTAGCCCAGGTTGACATTAACACTTAGTTAAAAAGATTTGGATATTAAATTTTTCTAAAGCAGAAGGTCCAAGGACCTGGCATAGCTTAGGTTGACATTAACGCTTAGGTTGACATTAACACTTAGTTAAAAAGATTTGAATGTTAAATTTTTCCAAAGCAGAAGATCCGAGGACCTGGCGTAGCCTAGGTTGACATTAACACTTAGTTAAATATATTTTAATGTTAAATTTTCCCAAAGCAGAAGGTCCGAGGACCTGACGTAGCCCAAGTTGACATTAACACTTAGTTAAAAAGATTTGAATGTTAAATTTTTCCAAAACAGAAGGTCTGAGGACCTAGCATAGCCCAAGTTAACATTAACACTTAGTTAAAAAGATTTGAATGTTAAATTTTCCCAAAGGAGAAGGTCCGAGGACCTGGCGTAGCTTAGGTTGACATTAACACTTAGTTAAAAAGATTTGGATGTTAAATTTCCCAAAGCAGAAGGTCCGAGGACCTGGCGTAGCCCAGGTTGACATTAACACTTAGTTAAAAAGATTTGGATGTTAAATTTTCCCAAAGCAGAAGGTCCGAGGACCTGGCGTAGCCTAGGTTGACATTAACACTTAGCTTGGTAATAGAGATTGACATATTAACAATTAACAGGATACAACGATCATTCAAATGCATGGCGTGTACGCCTTTCATTAATAGTAGTGCCTTCGGAGGTTATTTACATTCCAAGGTCGTTTTACAGGTTTATTTTCTAAGTCGGTGAGATAATATGACCCTATGCCAGCCATTGAGGTTATGCAGTAGGGCCCCTCCCAGTTTGGTCCTAATTTTTCCCACGCCGGGTCCTTAGCAGTCCCGACAACTTTCCTCAGGACTAAGTCTCCCGGAGCAAAGGGCCTGGATCTTACACGAGAGTCGTACCCCCGCTTGAGCTTCTGCTGGTAACAGGCTAGACGGACCATAGCATTTTCCCGCCTTTCTTCCACCAAGTCCAGCTCTTTTAGCAAGCTGTCATCATTGGTGTCTGGGATGAAAGACTGCGCCCTCATTGTCGGGAACCCCCTTTCCAAAGGGATCACAGCCTCGGCGTTATACGTCATCGCGAAAGGTGCCTCTCCTGTGGACCTTCGTGGCGTCGTCCGGTAGGTCCACAGCACGTGCGGCACCTCATCCACCCATCTGTCTTTAGTATCGTCTAGTCTTTTCTTGAGCCCATTGACTATCGACTTATTGATCGCCTCAGCTTGGTCGTTTCCCTGCAGGTCGACTGGGGTGGAGTATCTGTTTGCAATGCCGAAGTCTCCACAATACTTTCTGAAGGCTCTGCTATCAAACTACAGTCCGTTGTCCGAGATGAGAGTGCGCGGGATCCCGAACCTGGTGATGATGTTTTTCTAGACGAATTTCTTTACATCCACATCTCGGATATTCGATAGGGGTTCGGCTTCCACCCATTTTGTGAAATAGTTTGTCCCGACGAGCAGCCACCTCTTATTGCCTGCTGCCCTCGGAAATGGTCCCATTATGTCTAAGCCCCACTGTGCAAACGGCCAAGGGCTGACCACGGGGTTAAGGATGCCCCTAGGCTGGTGGATGTTGGGAGCAAATCTCTGACACTGATTGCATTTTCTCGCGTAACCCTGCGCTTCTCTCTGCATGTTTGGCTACCAGTATCCCTAGGTGAGGGCTCTATGGGCTAGTGACCTTCCTCCCGTGTAGCTACCACATATTCCTTCGTGCAACTCCTCCAATAACTACTCCGTTGCCTCCAGGTGTACACACAAGAGGTAGGGTCTCGAAAAGGAGCGCTTGTAGAGTTTTTCTTCCTCGGACAGCCAGAACCGAGGGTCCTTTCTACGGATCTTGTCAGCTTCAGATTTTTCTCCTGGCAAGGCGTCGTGTTTAAGGAATGCCACTATTGGGTCCATCCAACTGGGTGCCATCTTGACCTGGTGAATCCGGGAGGCATCTCCTCTTGGCTCGGCGGGTCTAAACAGGTCCTCAACTAGGATGACATGAGGCAAACCTTGTGTCGAGGAGGTTGCGAGTGTGGCCAATGAATCGGCGTGGGTATTTTCGTTCTTGGAGACATGTGATAATGCAAAAGACTTGAATTTAGACTGCAAGTGCTTGGCGCGGGTCAAATACTCTCGCATTCTCGGTTCTCTAGCCTCTAACTTCCCTTCCACTTGGCCGACGATTAGCTGCGAGTTTGAGAACGCCTGCACCGTTCTTCCCCTCATCTTTCGAACCATGTCCATTCCCACTAGCAAAGCTTCGTACTCGGCCTCATTATTGGTAGTCGAGAACGCCAACCTCAAGGACTTTTCCACGACGATTCCCTCCGGAGAAGTCAAAACTATCCCTACGCCTGAACCTTTCTGGTTGGATGCTCTATCCATGAAAAGCTTCCATACCGAAGGTTTCTCGCACGAGACTACGCCAACTGGTTTTCCGCCTATGCCCCATCCCTCCAGGTTTTCTCTATGGAAGGTTCAGTAAACTCCGCCACCAGGTCGGCCAGGACTTGCCCCTTCACAGAGGTGCGGGGCATGTACTTGATGTCAAAGGCTCCCACGACAGTTCCCCATTTAGTGGTTCTGCTGGAGTAGTCAGCACTCCGTAGTACGGACCTAAGCGGGAGCTGGGTCAGTACGACAACGGTGTGGGATTGAAAATAGTGGGGGAGGCGCCGAGTCGCGTGCACCACGGCTAGGATCGCCTTCTCCAACGGTAGATACCGAACCTCGGCCTCCTGCAGAGACTTGCTGACGTAATAAACTAGTCTCTGTATACCATCGTCCTCCCGTATCAGAACCAGGCTAACGGCGTGGGCAGCCACCGCTATGTATGCGAACAGTTCTTCATCTAGATCGGGGCGAGACATGATGGGCGCCCGAGAGAAATATTCCTTCAGTTGCTGGAAGGTCAGGGAACATTCCTTAGTCCATTCAAATCCCTTCCATTTATTCAACAGTTGGAAGAAGGGTCGGCACCTGTTCGCAGACCGGGAAATGAACCTATTGAGGGCAGCCGTCATCCCTGCCAGCCTTTGGACCTCCTTCGGGTTCCAAGGGGGTTGCAGGTTGCAGATTGCGGTGATCTGGGCGGGATTGGCCTCAATACCTCTATGAGTGAGCATATAACCCAGAAATTTGTCAGACTCTACACCAAAGGAGCATTTGGAGGCGTTCAAACGTAACTTGTGCTCCCTTAAAGTCTGGAAGGTGCTATTCAGGTCGGCCACGTGGCCCGATTCAGTCCTGCTCTTTACAACCATGTCATCCACGTACACCTCAACAGTTTTTCCTAACTGTGCCTCGAACATTCTAGTCATCATCCTCTGGTAGGTAACCCTTGCGTTCTTCAAGCCGAAAGCCATCACCTTGTAGTGGTAGTTACCGGTGGGGGTAACAAAGGTTGTTTTCTCTTAGTCTTCTGAAGCCAATGGTATCTGGTGGTACCCTTGAAAGGCGTCCAGAAAACTCATTCGAGGGTGGTCGACTGTCGCATCCACCAACTGGTCTATGCGAGGCATTGGGAAAGAGTCTTTGGGGTAGGCCTTATTCAGATCCGTGAAGTCCATGCAGACCCTTCATTTCCCACTTTTCTTTTTCACCACAACTGTGTGCGCCAGCCACTTGGGATAGAACACCTCCTTGATAGCCCTAGCTTTCTTAAGTCTGATAACTTCTTCTTTGACAGCCTTGGAATCTTCTTTGGAAGAACGCCGAGGGGGTTGTCTCTTTGGCGTGGTTGCCGGGCTAACATTCAAGTGGTGGCAAATGAAGCTCGGGTCAATCCCAAGCACCTCATATGCATCCCATGCAAATACGTCAATGTTCCTTTTCAAGAATGTGACCAACTCCTCTCTTTCCTTGGCCGGCAACTAGGCCCTTATCTGGAAGAACCTCTCTAGGTTACCATCCACGAGAACCTTGTCTAACCCCTCACATGTGGGCTCTTCCGCTGCCATTTCTCCTGTTGTGGCAAAAGAGGCTAATTGCTATAGGGTTGGCACAGTTGGGGCCGAGAATTCAAGTTTTGGCCTGCGCAGAACTGCGGCTGTCAGACACTGCCTCGCAGCAGACTGACTCCCAATAATTTCCTCAACCTGGCCACCGAATGGGAACTTCACCTTGGCGTGGAGAGTAGAGGAGACAGCCCCTAGGGTATGTAGCCATGGTCTCCCCATGATGGCCGTGTAAGGAGAGTAAGCGTCGACCACGATGAAGTCCACTTCAACCACTGCTGGCCCTGACTGCACTGGCAATCTAATCTGCCCCCTCGGGACGACTGCCTTTCCTTCGAAGCTTATTAGAGGTGAGTCATAGGCCGAGAGATCTTCTTCCCTCAGGTTCAACCCCTTGAAAAGGTCGGGGTACATTATGTCTGCACCACTCCCTTGGTCGACCATCACTCTCTTCACATCGTAACCTCCGATTCTTAACATTATGAGCAAGGCATCATCGTGTGGTTGGATGGTTCCCACTTTGTCCTCGTCCGAGAAGCCCAGAATTGGAGGCTTGTTACCCTTCAACTTCTTTGGCTCGGGGTTGGGATCCTTGGCAAGGGCTCAGGCCACAGACATCACCCTGAAAGGGCAAGAACCAGTCCTCCCAAGAACAGCGAGGATGACATTGATGGTCCCCAAAGGGGGTCTCAAGGTGTGGTTGCCCTCACTTGCCGATCCGGGGTGCTCTTCTCGTCCAGCGGGCCGGTAAAAGAACTGTTTCAACTTTCCCTCCTTCGCTAATTGTTCCAGGTAGTTCCACAAGTTTTTGCAGTTCTCCGTCGTGTGGCCATTTTCTTGGTGATACTGGCAATGGAGATTCTTGTTACGCTTCGTGGGATCACCTATCATCTTGCTGGGTCACCTGAAGTAGGGTTCATGACGGATTTTCTCAAACACCTGAAGTATGGGTTCGCGGAACACTGTGCTGACCTCTTGTGCAGGTGTCGAACCAGGCTGCCCACAGAACTCTCTCCTCGACCTACTGTTGCCGTAGCGGTCCGACTTGAAATCCCTCCTCTCCTGAGGGATAACCTTCGCCTTACCCTTTCCCTATAGCAAATCTCCTCGACCCGCTTGTACTCGTCAATGCGATCCATGAGCCGACGCACGCTCTTGACAGGTCTTTTCATCAATGATTTCCTTAGATCGTGCTCATTTGGAAGGCCGACCTTAAAGGTGCTTATAGCAACTTCGTCGAAGTCCCCATCGATCTCATTAAACATCTCCTAATACCTATCGGTGTACGCCTTGAGGGTCTCCCCCTCCCTCATGGCCATGGACAACAGTGAATCCAAAGGCCAAGGCACCCTACTACATGTGATAAAACGCGAGCCGAACACCCTTGTTAGCTCCACGAAGGAATCGACATAGCCTGCCTTCAAGTCGTTGAACCACCTCATCGTGACTAGCCCCAGGCTGGAGGGGAACACCTTGCACATTAGAGCCTCGTTCTGAGAGTGCACTGCCATTCTCTGGCTGAAGTGGCTCACATGCTCCATTGGGTCCGTTAGTCCGTTGTAAATGGTAAAGGTTGGTTGGGTGAACTGCCTTGGAAGTTTTCCTTTCTCAATCCTCCGAGTGAAGGGCAACTTGGAAATTTGGTGGAGCGCCTCGCTCAAAGCATTGTTGGCCAAACCCCTAGAGGAGGTCCTCTTGCCCTTATGGTCGCGGCGGCGCTCGTCCTCGTGAGAAGAGGACTCGCTAGGGGGGGTCCTTAACCTAGAACTGCCAATGCTGCTGCGAGAATCTGCTGAGGACTGGTCTGAAAGAGAGGGCGTGCGCTGTCGTTTCTCCCGTCGCAGCTTCCTCTTCAGATGGTCAATCTCCCTTTGCAAGGTCTCGATACTTTTCTCACGGGAGGTTCTGCTTCAGTCCCGTGCGTGACTCCGCCCGCGTGTATGTCCCGTGCACACGCTGGCTTTGCGATCTCTCTCCCGCTCTAACTGCGAGAAGTAATCCTCGCGCTGGGATCCTATGGACTCTGCACGATGCGGACCCGAGCCTTCCGTGATATGCTTTCACGTCCCTGCTCTCAAGGCTCCCCACAGACCACTCCAATTGTAAGAGCAAAAATTAAGTCTAGACCCAAATAAGTGATGGGCCGACCCAAATGGCCAATACAATAGAATTTGTAGAGAATGGGCTTGAAGCCTAGTCTTCTTGGAATGGTTGAAAGCAATGGCGTTTAGACTAAACCCACGGTGGCGTGCAGCGAGCTGGTGGAGTGACTTTGGCTTTCCTCGGACGTGGCCGAGGAGTCTCTGTCCTTACTTCCCTTGAGCTATCTTGGAGAGAAAAACTTGCCCCTCTTTCCAGGCCCTCCCTTCTCCTTTTATACTCCCAATTTTTGTTCCTATTCATGGAGCCATAAATGCAAATCCCTTTCCCATCAATTGGCTCCTTAGAAACTTCCTATTGTGGCCATAAGGCTAACCATCGTCCCGTTGGGGGTCACTTCCCCATTAATGCGGCCAGGCAGGTAGGTGTGGTGCAATTAATGCGGTGGTACCAGTTTTATGCAGAGCGCTTCCATCTTGTCCTCCTTCTCAGCGCCCCGGTACGGCCCGTTAGGCTTCAAGAGTTCCTCCCTAGGCATAACGTTGCGCTTCTTGGTCCTTACTTCCATTTGTCCGAGGATACCCTCTCCTCGGACTTCCCGAGTGGGCAACGGCCTGATTGGTGGGCCTCTGGGCCCTCAAGTTGGGTGACCTCATCCCCTCCTCGTGACATCTTGGACGAACCAACGTCCTCGGACCAGGCCCAAGGCCCACATAGGTGTCTTGACACTTCTGTTCCCACAGTTAATTTTAGTTAATAGTGACTTATTGAGGGACAAAATTTTAAAAAAAAATTATGGTTTTACTTATTATTTTTTTGTGAAATTTAGGGGTTTAATATGAAACCATTCAAAGTTATAAGTGATTATGTAATTACCAATTTTTTTTTTTTAATAAATGGTATTCATTTGGCACAATGAGATGTGTAGCCACTTTTTTTTTCTTTTTTCTTTTTTGGAGAAATAAATATATACACAGAAGGGAGAGAGCATGAGTTTTAACATAAAGCACACCATAAACTACATTCAAAAATCATGGTAAATTTAAGGCAATATAAGATAAGTTATATTACACACAATATACTCATTTAAGCAATTTTTGACTATTACCCAACTACAACTTACAAAATTTAACTTTTTATTATATAGTATATGATATAATATGATCTAAACATGAGATATATATATATATATATATATATATTTGTGTGTGTATATATATTATAATTTCATAATTCGTATATAGTATATTAGAGGTATTATAATTTCACATGATTTTTTTTGCTTGTTCATGTTTAGATAGGTTTTAATTACAATTTTTTAAAATTTTTTGTAACTTTTAATTAGTATGGACTGTTTGAGGGCATGAAATGAAACAGCTTAAAAAATTTATGGCTTTAATGAAAATTTTTTGAAATTCAAGATTTAGTTTAATTAAATCCTAAATTTAAGTAAACTAAATCCAAAACTATGTCTCATGAGAAAAAATTTTATTTCAATGGAATTTTTATTTTGGCCAAACTACAATATTGGTCTCTCAAGTTTACTCTGTTTGCGCAATCGGTCCTTCAAGTTTGAAGTAAGCACAATTAGTCTCTCAAGTTTTAAAACTGAGTTATATTGGTCATTTTACTAATTGCCGTTAATGGTGTTACATATATGACTAACAAAACAATAACTTGACATTTTTTTTTAATGACGTAGCTTTTTTTTCAAAATGAATGAAAAAAATTTTCATTTTAATTTTAGATAATTTTTTTTTTTGTCACTTAAGTCATGTGACTCTCACCACGTAGACATTGTAGTCCGTAAACTTTATTTTAGTTTACAATAACACACACAAGGCTCATCCATTGACAAATACTAGTAGTATTCAATGTCTCAAGCTCAAATCTAAGGGCTATATTTTAGTAATACTCTATTTTTGATTTTTGATGGCATTAAGCTCATCTTACTCTTATAGTATTGGGTTTGGTGGCATTTCATGTCCTAGAGTAAACCCTAGAAAAGCTCGTCATTGTTTGAGACATGGTCAGTTGGGTTTAGCTTTCTCTGCTGAGCCTAAGGAATCTCGGAGACCCTAGTCGCTTCGCATATATTTTGATGGATTCAATGCAAAGGGCCCGGTTCGTTGCTTGGCGAAAAGAGTCTGTTACAGTTCGACAACTCCAATGGCCTCTAAGTAATGTTAGGATGGACTTTTTGGTTTTGATTTTGAGAACTATGAATTGGATTTTTGGAAAATTTTGATGGTTTTTTTTTTTAATATTTTTATTTTGGTTTTGGGCTTTGGCTGTTGTCGGCGACGACTGGGGCATGGGTCTCCACCAGTGGTGGGTCAGTGCTTGGTTTCTTCCTCTCCTCCTCGGGTGGGTTTTTACAATTGGTAGAAAATAATTTTTTTTTTTTTAATTTGGTATTGGCTATGAATATTGTTTCTTCCGTGTAAATTTAGTTTGTAATTTTTTTAATTAAAAACATGTCACGTCATTAAAAAAATTCCAACTTATTATTTCGTTACCCACGTAAACAACACCATTAATGGAACTAGTAAAAGGATCAATTCAACTCAGTTTTAAAACTTGATGGATTAATTGTGCTCACTTCAAATATAAGGGACCAATTGTGCATACAGGGTAAATTTGAGAGACCAATATTGTAGTATTGCCTTTTATTTTTGTTACTAAAGGCCCATTTGGATTGAGGGGGAGTAGAGTAGAATTGGCTAAAAATATACTAATGTTAGGCCAATTTTAATCTACTTCTCCTCAATCCAAACGAATCTTATATTTGTTAATTTATTTGTTCATAAACTACCCTAATGGGCTGGGCTATCCCAAACGTGGGAGTGGATTGGGCTCATTGGGCAGATTTTGTTAATCATTGATTCCTCAATAGTTATTTACCAAAATGGAAATGGATCTCTATTTAGGTTAGAGGAACAATGACATGAGAAGGGGAGTGAAATTTACATTTATTTAATATGCCAAGAAATTATAATTTGGGCCTCCTGAAATCTTGATTCCACCACAGTCCGTTTAAGTCACATATATTTATCTCAGAAGTCATACGAGTACAAACCTTTGCATTCTTGTATACTTTGCCTAGTCTACAATAATAGCCCTTCTTGGGAGCACAATGAATATCTTCTGAACATATACACAACCCCTCCAATGCACACCCCTCCTTAGCTATGGTTATACCATTTTTCAATCCAAGAATTTGGTCTGTCCATGCACTAGAGAAGAGGCCAAAGGGATCATACACCTCCTTAACCTTCAAAAATTCTCTAGCATTTTTGTACTTGTTAATTGCTCCATCAAATGCTAGGTTTCGATTCTTCCCCCAATGTGGCAGTGCTCCATACTTGAAAAGAGCGAGTTGCTCAACTTCTTCGAGTATGTCTTCATAAAGCCTAGGAGTCATGGGGTTTTTGCTTCGATAATAAGTGATATCAAAGTCAATTGCATCTTCTTGTTTGCCCAAATAAGCACTCGAAGCCTTAACATAGCGCATGAGAATTCCGTTATACATTTCTACACCGCACATTGCTTTAGGCTCCATTTCAATCAGCTTCTGCACATCTTTAATAAAGCTCTTAACCACGAACAAGCTAATACTGAATGTCGTTTGGTGAAAGAAAGCACTTTTGACTCTGTGGTCCCATGCGCAAGCTGAATTGTGATGGCTATCTAGGCATGTGCCTGATGCTTGAAGGCGGTTGTGAAATCCAATTACGGGATAGCCCGTAAAGTCGTCATCTATAAGTCCAAAATCAAGAATTGTTTTTAGAATTGGGGACAAAAAACAATCAGCAGCTGATGCAAATAACTTAATTTGGTAGTTTTTTTAGCACAACGAAATAGCAATACCATTGTTACTTAAACCATAGGCAGCATTCAGGAGTTTTGATGTAGAGAAATGATATGTCCACAATATTTTTACAATATTTTTACAACAAATCCTAAGTGGCAGGTTGTTATTGGTAGTTATTATTGGGGCAAAAAAGTAATCTTAGTGTTAGGTTCAAATTTAAACCTATAACAGCTAACTACCTATGATTTGTTGTAAAAATGTTGTGGACGTAACACATCTCTTTGATGTAATTGTTTTTGCACCGGCGCACATCTCTTTGATGTAATTGTTTTTGCACTGGCGCACTTCTCATTGGCATAACTCAGGTGCTCTAGAAGCTCCTCTATTTAAACAAGCACAAAACAAATACTGTAAAAAATTACACTTTTATTACAATACCAAAAATCTAATGGTAGTTCTAAAGTATAGGTAAATGCTTTTTGGTTAACCTAAGGTTCTGATAGAGCTCAGTTCGAGTGAAGGTATGGGGCAGAATGAGTTTGAATTGTATAGACCATTGCCAGATGTGTTTGTGGAGACACGATCGTCGATACGTAGACTGCCTTGCGTTGACTAGGATACCAAATTATATCCGCAAACTCATGTTGATGACCAAAACTAGCCACCTGATCTCCCAAGTCTGAATCATTTTTTGTCAAGTAGGTGATGGATCTCTTGAAGAGGGGTTGTAGTTTTAGGGTGACCTGCAATGTGAGTGTTTTCCACTTTGAGCTTTCACTTTGACTGTTTGACAGATGATAAGATTAAGAGTTGACTGAATTTGTCACCTAAATCTTTATTAATGCTTTAGATGCATTTATGAACTAGACTTATAATTGGTTAATTATAAAAGCATTCTCTTAAGAATCCCAAAAAGAAAGTTTGGCTTGATTAACAAATTCCAGCAAGCATTTTTCTAGGATATTACTTAGATCAAACTTCCTGGATGACCCAGAAATACCCTTTTGTCATATATATATATATATATATATATATATATCAAGCTCCAAACCATACCTGTGAGATGACTCCAAGAACTCCAAGTGAAACTTTAGCTGCATTGAAATCTTTGTCACCATCTTTGAGCGTCCGAACCTTTACATACCCATCTTCAGCACCACCAGGACTAACAATTTGAAGTTCCAGAAGGTAATCATGGACCGAGCTTCCGTTAGCCCACAGTGTGCTACCATGTGCACCTGTACTCAATAGGCCCCCAATTGTCAAACCCCACCAATATGGTGTATAAGGCAAGGCTAGACCTGCCTTGGTAGCCTCATTGATTAGCTGCCTCAATGTCACACCGCTCTCTATGGTCATGGTCATAGCTTCAACATCAATCTTTAACATATGATTAAGATACTTGGTGCTTATTAACAGACCTTTTTGGCCGTCTGGAAAAACTAGCTTGGGAATGTTGTGTGAAAAACGTGTTGCCGCTTTCATTTTCCTTCTGTTCTTGGTTGCTTCTGCCACTATTGAAATGAGCTCTTGCTCGGTGGTGGGGTACGCCACCTCGGCTGCTCGACAAGTGCTTCGATCCGGGAAGGCACCATAGGAGTTTGTGATGGTACAGTTTGTATTCTCTGATGAGCATTTGATGGGTTCCTCTAGGGGGCTACAACTATAACGCGCAACAAAAATTAACAGGAAGAAACTTGTTTTTGAGCGTAACAATACCATGTTTTGGAGTTTGGTGGTGCTTAATTTTGTGTTGGTAATTTAGCAATGTAGGTGCTGATTTTTATTTTATGGGGGTCCAGGTTTGAATCTGAAGCCTGTAGAAGAAAGGCTTTGGTCCTAGCTAACTCTTGAAAACTTTGAGATAAGCTTTCAGAGAAAAATGAGCAAGAAAATGTTAACAAATTTTCACTAAAGGTATCTTAATGATTACAAGAGAGTTCTGGCTCTGCATGTGTTCATAGTACACTTAGAGCAGAGCCTGAAGCATTTACAACAACTTAAATGGATGTGACTTATCACCAGTACAGCTCAGTAACTATCTAAAATAATAGATATTTACACAAGTAAAATGAATGCTTAACACGTCTAAATAATACTTAGGGTCCGTTTGGATAGAATTTATTATTGAAAATTAAAAATACTGTAACAAAATAATTTTTAAATGTGTAAATAGTGCCGTGAGACACATTTTTAATGAAAAAGTTGTTAAAAAGTGAAGTTTGTGAGTTCTGTGAACAGTGTATGGGAGAAAAGTCAATAACTGAGGCTGAAAAAAAAAAAAAAAAAGCTAAAATGTGAAAACGCAGACGTAATCCTCCGAATCCAAACAGATAGTGACCGTTTGGATCCGAATGAATTTTGTTGCGTTTTGCGTTTTCTCCTCTCTCTTTTTTTTCCTTCTTCAGCATGCATGAACAGTAACCGGTACTGTTCATGCACGTTATTAAACTGTGCGGGAGACAAGTTACTGTTCATGCACTATTTATAGGACCCACAAGCACTTTATTAAAAAAAAATATTAAAAATGGGTCCTACGGTACTATTTTACATATTTAAAAATTATTTTGCTACAATATTTTTAGTTTTGAACAATAAGTTCTATCCAAACAGACCCTAAATATTATTTAGCACACGTTAAGCATTCCTTTCACTTGTGTAAATATTTGTTATTTCAGGTAGTTACTAAGCTATACTGGTGGTAAGTCGCATCCAGTTAAGCTGTTGTAAAAGCTTCAGGTTCTGCTCTAAGTGTATGTTGAACACATGCAGAGCCAGAACTCTGGATCCGATGTTTTGCATTGCTAAGTTTCACGTTTTAGCCTTTTTTTTTTTAAGCCATAGTTGTTAACTTTTTTCCTGTGAACAGTGTATCCATGCACTGTTTACGGGACCTACAAACTTCACTTTTCAGCAATTTTTCATTAAAATGGGTCTCACGACACTATTCACACATTTAAAAATTGTTTTGCTACAGTGTTTTCAATTTTCAGTTTTCAGTAATAAGTTCTATCCAAACGGACCCTAAAATGAACCGGTGAATGTTGCAACAAAACGATGTTGTGTGAATAGCCTATGTTGAAACGACATTGTGTACTAGGCTACTAGCTTAACAATCCTTTGTTTCTTTGTGAAGTCTTGGGGACTTGAGTAGTTGTGTTGTAACTTGTACCTGTTGTGAAGCAGTCGTGTCTGTCTCGTGCTGTCTAATGGCTTTTAGCTTGTGTTCTATTTGGTTGAACAACAACTTGAAATTTCTTAATGAATTTTTGTTTTAAGTGTTTGCAAATTTGTATTTTTGGTGAAAGACAAAATTTCAAAAAATTGTAGGAAAGAACCCAAAAACAGGTTCAGAATAACACTTCAAATACACTAAGACCTAATTCTAGACAAACTTTTGTTCTTGGTTTGCCAACATACAACATATTTAAAGCCTAAACATTTATGACTATATATTTAGAACTTAACAATTAGGCCTAGTGAACACCATCAAGTACATGAGCTACCCAATTGCATTAGCAGACAACACTTTAACATATATTTTGACTTATCATCTGAATTCAGACATAACTGTGAGGACAATTTGAACTGGGCAGTAAGCATTGTACTAACAAGTTTGGCATTGAGGCACCAAGAGCCTCAAACTTCTCGCTCTACTTTCTTCCACAAACCAAAAAACAAAAAAAGGGGACCTGCAGTTATTGGTGCACTCTAATAGAGCTTATACACACATTGCCTACAGCTTAAAAACTTTGCATTCACACTTAAAAGTACGTTTTTGATCGAAACAAGTTTTATGAATTCTCATATTTTTAAATGCCTCCATGGGCTCCAATGGGTGGCTTGCATGCACACTTTGTATGGCCATGTAACCTCATTTGAGAAATGCCTTTGCCCTTGGCATCGCTCTCATTTTTGTGGATTAAGGGTCTGTTTGGATAGAACTTACTGCTGAAAACGAAAAACTAAAAACACTGTAGCAAAATAATTTTTAATTGTGTAAATAGTGCTGTGAAACCCATTTTTAATTTTTTTTTTCTAAATAAAGTGCTTGTGGGTCCCATAAACAGTGCGTGAACAGTGCTAAATAGTAACTTTGTCTCTGACACAGTGTAATCATGTGCATGAACAGTACCGATTACTGTTCATAAGCGCTGAAAAAAAAAAAAAAAAAAAGAGGAGAAAACGCAAACGTGACAATCAAAACGTGAATCCAAACGGGCACTAAGTTGATTAACGCTTAGGCGTTACTCTTCTACCAAATGTCCACTCTAGGTGTTTAGCTACATCTCCCACTTGTACATAGTGGACATGATTTGGTTGCGCATCTCTCCACGTGTTCTCTATTGTGTTTCATACATATAAATAGACTATGAGACCATTAAGCACCCCTGCAAGAAAATTTTGGGAGCATTGCACCAAATCCTATCTGAGAACCAGCATAGCAACATCCATAAAATGTCTTGTTATACCCTAGACTCATTCTAAGACATTAGATCATGTATTTCTTATTCCAAACTAATTAAATGTTCTCACAACAAATGTGGTATAATTGCTATGATGCAATTTTAGCAACTAAAATACTAAAATGTTGGCTACAACGAAAGTGCTATACTTAAATAAATAAAAGCAATGGAGCTATAGTAAGTTGTCATCTTTGACAACTTAGAGCATTCACATCAAACATCTCAAAAAATTTAGTATTTAGCATCTCAAAAACCTACTTTAACTATTATAACAACTCGCTTTACAATACACCCAACATCAAAGGTTTTATATTTTTTACCATTTCATTAAAATATTATTGTTTTAATTATTTTTTATTCACAATCTCATCTCTTTTACTACCTACAAATCCACTGCCCATACCCACACCCACTGCCACCAACCACCGTTGCCCACACCCACAGCCGTCACCACCACCACCACCATTCAACCCCCAATCATCAAAATCACAAACAAAAACAAACCACTGTAAACCCAGCAAATTAATAATCACCACCAGCCAACCCAACCCACACAAACCCATAGTCACCACCAGCCATCATCACCCACCCACTGGCCACCATCGTAAACCCCAACTCAAAATCTACCCACCTCTAGCCACCACCACTACAAAACAACCACCAAATCACACAACCTAGCCATTAAACAACAAATCACAAAACAACCACCAAAACCCAGCTACTAAAGACCACCATAGGCAAGAGGCTGACTAGGCAAATAATTCAAACCAGTGAGCCAGCTAAATTGGATATCTTTTGCAAAAGGTTCTGGTGATTCATATCTACTTAGTCTTCCTTCATATCCAGTTGATGTAAGTTGGAGAAGCTAAGAGTGCCCAAATGCAAGATCAATGGCCTCTTTTTCAAGTTTAGTTACCGTCTTTTTCTTCTTAATCTTGAAAATTTGTAATTCATTTTGGTTCCTTTGCACTTGTTGTGGGGAGAGGAAGAAATTGAGAGAACCAATGAGAAAGAAAGAAAAAAGAGAGAGAAGAGAGAAACTGGTAAAAGAGATAAGAAAATGAGAATGAAGAGAGAGAAAAGAGAGTCTGGAGAGAGAGAGAGAGAGAGAGAGAGAGAGAGAGAGAGAGAGAGAGAGAGAGAGAGAATATTTCTATTGAAAAAGTATTATAAATTTATTATTTTTATAAGACTTGAGCTACAGTGGACTATCATAGATAGCAGTCCACTGTAACTCATTTGCTAAAATTTTTAACAATAACACCTTTGTTGTAATGTGTTTTTTTGGAATGAAATGCTAAAAGATAGCATTTTTAGCTTTTGAGAGTTTTATTGTGAATGCTCATACTATAGCTACAAACTTATAATAAAAACTAATATTTTATTTCTTCTCTCTTCTTTTCCTTAATTTTTTTTCTTTTTCTCTCTCTTTCTTCTCTATTCAATGTCGTCTCTCTCTCTCTCTCTCTCTCTCTTCTAAGCTATTTCTCTCTCTCTCTTCTCTTTAGTTCCCTCTCCTTCTCACCAATGGATTGTCGTGGTGGTGGATCATGGCTAAGATTTGGTCTAATTTGGTGGATGCTATTAGTTTGATTTGGTTGATCCGCCTTGGTGGATCATGGTTGAGATTTTGATCAGAATTCTTCTCATCGATGGTAAATGCTATTGTTTTTCCTAGGGTTTGTGGTGTTGTCTTCGAATCTCGTGGTAGATGTTTTTCTGGGTTTTGTGGTGTAGTTTTCAAATCTATATGGGTCACCAATTTGGTCTTGGGCTTGTGATTTGGGTGGTGGCTAGTGTTTTTTTTTTTTTTTTTTTTCCCAGTGGTGGTAGCTAGGGTGGTGTAACATCCTAGCCTATTTGCATGATTAATTTTATAGATTTACACCCTTATTATTATCTTAATTAATTTAAGTGCATAAGACTTTGATATTTTGATGTTAAAGAAAGAAGTTTATAAAGGTAAGGGTATATATGCAAAATTATTTAATTAGTTGGGTCTTTCTAGAAAATAAAGCTTTTGGGAGTCGTAAGTATAAATTTTAACAGTGTGTTTGGTAATGCTAAAGGAGAGAGGAAGAGAAGAGAAACAATCTGAAAAGTGATCATTTCTTCCGTTTGGTTAGCATGGAAGAGAGCAAAATGGCATAAGCCATTTCCCTGGGCCCACAAATTTGCAATCCACCCAATTTGGCCGGATTTGAAGGGAGACAATAGTTTCTAAAATCTAGGGGCCCACATAAATAATATAATATGCCTTGAAGTGACATATTTGCCCATAATTTTTATGCATCTTTCACATTTATATGGGCATAAAAAAAAAAAAAAAAAATATATATATATATGTGTGTGTATATATATATATATATATATATATATATATATATATATATTCTTTTCATTTCCTTATTACAAGCGAAACAAAGGAAAGAAAAGTCCGTTTTTCTCCTTCCTTTTCCCCTCCTCTCTTTATTTCCAAACTTACAAAAGAAATTTAATTTCTTTTCTTTTCTTTCTCATTTGCTTTCTATTACTCATTTCTTTTCTCTTCTCTTCCTTCATCTGTAACCAAACAAAACATTAGTTGAAAGGGTGAGTCATCAACCCTTTTCCCTATAGTGAGACACATGCCCCACCACCCTTCTCCCTTTTCTCTTTGTAGCACCGAATTCAATTTTCTTTGTTTTTTTGTTCTTCTTTCATTGTTGTTGCATAGCCATACTCCTCTCTCACACCAACAGCCCCTTCTCTCTTTTGCCTTTTTTCTCGCCAAAACTATGTAGATATATATATATATATATATATATATATATATATGTCTCTGTAAAGAAGAAATGAAACACCTACTACTAAAGTTTGAGTTTTAGAGTTTGTGGGTAAGTAAATAAAACTACTTCTTGTTTTGGAAAATTTTAATGGTGTAGTTGTTTGTTTTATTTTCCCTTCTATATTCTCTAGTTTGATTACAGAAGCTGGAAATTGTAGTTTTATGTTAGCAATTTGAAAAGATTAAAGATATTATTGTTAATTTAGTATGAACTAGAAAACTGTGAGTTGAGATAATTGATTAGGGATTGTAAAGGTGGTTCTGTTTGTGAGTTTATTATGTAAAGGTGTTGTTTCACTATTAAATTTAATTGTTAGTTGATTAAGTTTTCTTTTTGGCTTCATGACTCTTGGATTGCACCTAAAGACATACCCAATGCCAAAGGCCAAGCAATTCCACTCACTAAAAGTTTCAAAAGATAGCTACTATATATCATCCAGATTAATATTTTTGATAACACTCTTCTTAGGCTGGATTTTCAACTTGGCACATCCAAATCTTGGATGGTCCATCACAAACTAAAGAATTAAACCTCATAAGCTATGTATGCAAGATCAGTGGTGACAAACATGCATGCGGGTCAATGGCTGTCGTCGGCAGTAGCTAGGGCTTGAGTCTCCGACGGGTTAGTGTTGGGGTTTCTACACTCTCTCCCCTTCTCTCTCTCGTGGTGGGTTTGTGATATTATTTTTCTTTTAGAAGCGTGGGTTTGTGAATCACTGAATAAGTTTCAATACTGGTTTTAATTTGGTTTTGGTTTTGGTTTATGAATTTCTTACTTGAAAATTTATTTTGTAATTTTTTTAATTAAAAAATGTCATGTCATGTCATTAAAAAATATCAAGTTATTATTCCATTAGTTACCTAAGTAACACTAATAACGGCAATTAATAAAATGATTAATAGAACTCATTTTTTAAAATTGAGACATCAATTGTACTTAGTTGAAATTTGAGGGATCAATTGTGTACAGATGATAAACTTGAAGGACCAACATTGTAGTTTTGCCTTTTTTTGGGTTATTTTTTAATGGAATAGTACAAGCTTTTCTCCTCTATATATATATATAATATTTGTGAAAATTTTATATAATACTAGCCTCATCACACGTGCTTTGCGCGTGCGATAAGACTTTTTTTTTTTAGTGGTCCTATTTTGTAAAAAAAAAAAATTGTATTTAATTATTTTATATATATAATTTTTATTTTAAAATTTTGATTTATAAGTGAATAAATTAATTTAAAAATTAATAGGAGAGTGGTCTTATTTTTTAGGCAATGTTTTAGTAGGAGTTAGAGTTGTATTTTTACCGGAATGTCCTTTAGTTTTGTTTCTACCTAACCATAGAATTGTAGGGGTATTTTTGAACTAAAAAATGTAGAATCCAAATAGAAAAAACACTTTAAATAGTAGTATAAATAAGCCTTTAAAATTGGGTTGGGTCGGCACTGCCCAAAAACAAACTTAAATAATACACATAGATTTTTGATTTCTCGTGTCTTGATCGAGCCTAAGTCAAGAGTCAATCAAAAGGCTAGTATTGATCGATCAAGAAGTGATCAAGGGGTGGTCGAAATTCCAAAAAATGCCTTTCTTCAGTTAAACTTTGCACTTTATCTTGTACTTTATTTTTGACACTTACAACTAATAACAAGATACATTGTCATAGGTTTTCTCAAAAAAAAAAAAGAAAAAAAGAAAAAGAAAAAAGAAAGAAAGATATATTGTCATAGATTTGCCAACACTAACCTAATTGTTCCCACTACCACAAACATTCATAAAACACATGCCCACAAGCATAAGTGCCCATAAAAACTGAACTAAAGGAGCCCCAAATAGGAACACTTGAAAGTTGTAAACTTCTACACGAATCACACGATCAGGTTTCTTCTCATGTATCTCTCACAGCATCAACAACCCAAAAAAAAAAAAAAAACACTTCCCATGTAGAGTACTAGAGAACATAATAACTTTCAATCAATCACAAGAACATTGTTACAAATTGAAACAGCAACTCAAAAGAAAATTAATATTAGATTTTGATCCCTCCGAAGGTGAAATCTTGACACCCCCATTGTTCCTCCTCACATATATTCATCTTAGAAGTCCCACGAGCACACACCCTTGCATCCTTATAAACCTTTCCTGGGCTACAATAATAGCCCTTTTTGGGAGCACAATGACTGTCTTGTGAGCATATACACAACCCTTCTAATGCACACCCCTCCTTATCTATGGTCACATTATTTTTCAATCCAAGAACTTGGTCAGTCCACTCACTAGAGAAGAGGCCAAATGGATCATACACTTTCTTAACCTTCAAGAATTTTTTAGCATTTTTGTACTTGTTGATTACTCCATCAAATGCTACGTTTCGATTCTTTCCCCAGTGGGGCAGCGCCCCATACTTAAACAGTGCAAGTTGCTCAACTTCTTCTAGTATGTCTTCAAATAGCCTAGGAGTCAAGGGGTCTTTGCTTCGATAATAAGTGATATCAAAGTCTATTGCATCTTCTTGCTTGCCTAAGTAAGCACTCGAAGCCTTAACGTATCGCATGAGAATTCCATTATAAAGTTCTACACCACACATTGCTTTAGGCTCTAATTCAATTAGCTTTTGCACATCTTGAATGAAGCTCTTAGCCACGGACAAGCCAACACTGAATGTAGTTTGGTGAAAGAATTCACCCTTAACTCTAGGGTCCCACGCACAAGCTGTGATCAATTCATTATCATGACTATCTAGGCAGGCTCCTGATGCTTGAAGGCGGTTGTGATATCCAATCACAGGATAACCAGTAAAAAGAATACCTGTTAGAAAAAAAAAATCATAAATTTTGTCATTATCAGCCACTAACGCAAATAATAATTGTAATTTCTTAGCACTGTTTAGAAGAAGAGGATAATAACAATACCATTGTTAGTCAAACCATAGGCAGCAGTCTCGAGTGCTAGAATAACCGTCTCTGCACCTAAGCACTTCCCAGCAGCGTCACTTAAGGATTCTTGAACTTCCTCTAATTTAAACAAGCATAGAACGTACCATTTCAAAACCATTACACTTTGTTATAAAAATAGCTAGCAAAAATCAAATTGTAGTGCTAACCTGTGGTTCTGACGATGCCCAGTTCAACTGAAGCTGTTGCGCGGAATGGGGTGAAATCATAGAGGCCATTACCATGTGCGTTTGTGTAGTCTCGGTCGTCTATACGATAAACTGCCTTGCGTTGACTAGGATACCAAGTTATATCAGCAAACTCATGTTCATTGCCAAAACTAGTCACCATATCTCCTAAGTCCGAATCATTTTTTTTCAAGTAGGTGATGGATCGTTTGAACATGGGTTGTAGTTTTAGAGTGACCTGCAAAGTGAGAAAATTTCATTTTGAGCTTTCATTTTGACCATGTTGTGACATTGGCTTATATATCAATCTATAACAACAGCTCATCAATTTATGTCTTTGAAGCCTATTACATGTGTCTTTAACTTAACTGGGAGTGATAAAACATAAGCAACATATATCAGATGCTGTCAAATCATATTGATATTGTGGCATTTTCAACATCACAATCCTATAGATGATGCCTACCATGCACGGTACCACAAGTAGATAACTTTCGAAGTTTTTGCCAATTCGTAGCTTGCGTTCTCTTTCCCTAGACTTGTTCTTTCCGAAGTTTTTCGCATATGTGAGATTGACATGTGGATCCCGTAGATATGGGACTCACATATCAGTTTGACATGTGTCGCATGAGGCGGGTGTATATGAAAGTTTTGATTCATCTCTTCAGACACATAATTATGTTTATCTTAAATGATGGGAAAAAAATATTGATGTATATACATAGTAAAAATGATGCATATATACAACATAGCCTATATAAGAAATTACAATCTGTTTCTAAAAAATAATCAGAAATATCAATATGTGGCGTTTATATACTTTTAAATAATTCAGCTAAAAAAGAAAAATATACAAGACATATAATTAAAAATTTAAAAATATAGCATTCATATAATAAATATACAAGACATACAGGGGGGAAGAAGAGACCTATCTTTAATCAGTCCAAAAAAAAAGGAACTATAATTTTTTAATTTATTATTATTTTAAGTGGGACAGACCTATCTTTCCTCTTGCTTCCCTTAATCGGTTATTCCCTTTCTTTTGGGAAATCCCTGTATAATGTAAGACATGACTGATCTTTAGACTTAAGGCTTAATTAGGACACTTACGATTTGGTTTAAGGCTCCCCATTAGGAAAAGGCCAGAAATTGTGGGTATATAACTTGTTTCACACATGCACCAAGAACATTGCAATTGTATATTCAATAAGATTTAGGCAAGCTTATGGGAAAGTTGCATAAGTGATACCAAGACAATTTGTAACTGTAAATTCAATAACATTTAGGCTTATGGGAAAGTTCCATAAGAGATACCAATAAATTGTAGTTGGAATGCATGTCCAACCCCTGAAGGAAAAAAGTAGAGTGGCTATAATAGCGGATGCACGAGATAGTAAGTATCAAGACTAATGCTTTGATTGGTATTTCCAAATAAAATTTTCAAAATCCACAACATTTTTCACAACTTGATAAAGTGGTTGATTGTGAGTTGTGGATAATTACTTTCATATGCCACTCACTCATAATCAACCACCTCATAATTGTAGTAAAAGTTGTATCTCTAAACTCTCTCTTTCACAAATATATTTAGTTTCTTTTTACTACTTCCATGAATTCCCTCACTAATTAAACACAAACTTTAATTTTTATTTGTTTATAGTAAGAGTGTCAAATTACTACGACCAATTTCTCCCTAATGGCTTGAGAATTTTATGTGTGTAAGTCAATATCCCACATGCAGGGTAAAATGTTAACATTATCCGCTCAATTTTCTGCATAGCCACACATGTGCATTATCTCTCTCTCTCTCTCTCTCTCTCTCTCTCTCTCTCTACAAAAATTAAAATTGGAAATTAAATTTAATTTTTTTCCTTCATCATGCATCACATTGCCAAAGCTAAAGTACAACTCATTTTTTCTTTGAAAAGGTAATAAATTTTCATCTCTTTTTGTTAGATTTTATGCTTGAACGATGATATTTGATTCTATGTATGAAAATAATCTTTGTTTGGTTACTATTAAGGCATTGAGATATGCGTTGAATTCATCTTTGTTTGAGTAGTTAAGCTGATCATGAGACTATTAGGTGATTATATTTAAGTGTTGCAATAGTACCTTTAATAAATTAGATTCTATTGTTCTATTATACGCTTTAAAAATGTTAATGCTATTTGTAATTTAAAAAAAAAAATTTAAATGTCTACTAGAAAATATCAATTTAAATGTCTACTTTAAAATTTTCATAATCTAAAATTTAATTAAATTTTAAATAGAATCTCTTGATCAATTTGCTACTAGCAATATAGAAAACAAAATAATAAAACATTTTAGCTAATAAATCTCAAAGATGAAAAAAAAAATCAACAAAAAGAGTTAGAAATAATGATTAATACAATAGAAAGTTAAAAATGAAAAATAATCAAACATAACAGGTATTGTTATATATATATATATATATATATATATATACATCGTTGAATTTTATTGGAATACTTGCAGTAGTATAGTTATTTTTTTAGATGAATTTTTGCAAAATTAAAATTAATAAAATTATTAATTAGATGAATTAGATTAACCATGTTTTCAATTAAAAAGATGTTAACAAAACTTAAACAAGAAGATTCTCAAAAATTTTGTATCTCAAGAAACAAGAAGCGTTGACTTGTAAAATATTAACAAGAAGAATTTAAAATAATTTAATTGAAAATTTTTAATAAAATTCTCATTAAAAACTATAACTTTAAATCTTGTTTCTCAAAAAATAGAAAAAATAAATAATCTCAAAGTATATCAAGTGGACCTAAGGCAACTCAATTATTATCATTTGTATTTGGGGATTGACACCGAAAGTCTTGTATCTCGATTAGTTGATATTTTTTTATGTTTTCAATTGAAACGTTAGGGTTTAAACATTAGCCATCCGCACCTATCATGAGTGTTATTGGTTCTCAACATTAGGTTGAGACTTGGGATATATAATAATAATAATAATAATAATAATAATAATAATAATAATAATAATAATAATAATAATAACACCTCCACATTCACTGGTTAGGCTAGAACACCTACCATGTTAAGTGGAATAGTACATCCTTCCATTATGGTTTCAAAATTATTCTTTAATTTATTTCTTATATTTCTATTCTACATTTTGTTTTATTTTAGTTTTAGTCCCTTAAGAAATATATCTAGAGGCCCACTTTGAATTGGGGAAAGCAGAAGAAGTTGAAGAAGGATAGCAAGTCAATCAAGATTACATTACAGTACGCTACCTTATGTAAAAGTTGATAGGTAACTGCACAGTACCTAAGGGGGGTATTTGATATATTATCTCAAACAACAATTTTCAGTTTACAAACAACATTACACGTTTTTTCACACACATTTTTATCCATATATATTTTCATACATATTTTTAAATAACAATTTTCAGTTTTTAAGTGCATGTGCCAAACACCCCTAAGCCTGTGAGATGGTAGATGCTCCTTTTTTTTTTTTTTTTTTTTTTGTTAATTACTTAAAGTAACGTTCAATAAATTTATTTTTACTACTTTTTTCATTAAAAACGAGCTGACTAAGATAACCTTTTTAATTACCTTTTTTTTTTCTTTTTTTTTTTTTAGAATCTAATTACCTATTCATCATCTTGGCAATTTTGAAAATTTTTATGCTCTGACTTATTGATGATTACTAAATTTTTTTTTTTAGTACACACAAACAACAACTACTACATACACTAATAATCTCGTTAGACATGCTTTTGTCTTATCTTTCTCTTATGATCCGTTTGAATGAAGATGAAGTAAAGTAGAGTTAGTCATTAGAGTCTATTTAGTTTTTGAAAAATTTAAAGCTTGAAAAAGATACACTGCTGAGAGTTTTAATTAATAAGAATTAAAATTTTTAGATGTAATTAATAATTATGTTTTTTATGCTTAAAATTCAAATTTATACTGACCATTGTTGATTGGCTGAAAAATGTCATCGAGTCTTGGTATTGTAAGGTGAAGCATAATCATTTTCTTTTAAAATTAGCTCTAGAAATAGATATTTTTTTTAAAGACAAAAGAAAATTTTAAATGCATATGTAACAGAAGTAATTGTTGATTAAAAATACAAGAGATGTGATAATTTTTCTAAAAAAAATTACTGTGAAATTTGTCATTTTCAAATAAAATATGAGACTTTAACATTTTTATGTCTAATGATAAAGAGAATTTTTTCCAAAAAAGAAAAAAAATTACGAACTTTAAAAAATTAGCAATTCTCATCGTGCATTCGTGTATATGGAACACTTTTTTTTTTTTTTTAAACAAATAACTATTACTATTATTTATTTATGGAGGTAGAAGAAGAAGAAAATAAAAAACATTAACCAGTTGTTTCCTTGTAGTTGGATCTCCAAATTTTGGAATTATTCTTATCACATCTCAAAACAATAAAACGGAATCTATTACAAAGTTTCTCAAACATTACACTGCGATCAAACTTTGAGATGAAAAGTTTGTGTATATGAGATGAAATATGATGCGCAATTAATTGAGACTCACCGCTTCAAGTGAGTATACCAAGTTAAGTGTTTAATATCAATATGTAACCGTTAAAGAATAGCAGAGGAATTTGGGACCTTTGGCTAGTAGTAAGCGATTCTAACCAAGCTAAAAAAGAAAAAGTATAAGTTATAATCCAGACCTGTGAAATGACTCCAAGAACTCCAAGAGAAACTTTAGCTGCATTAAAATCTTTGTCACCATCTTTGAGCTCCCGAACCTTAGCATAACCATCTTCAGCACCACCTGGACTAATAATTCGAAGTTCCGTAAGGTAATCATGGACTGAGCTCCCCTTGTCACGCAATGTGCTACCATGTGCACCCGTGCTCAATAGTCCCCCAATTGTCAAACCCCACCAATATGGTGCATAAGGCAAGGCCAGCTCAGCCTTGGCAGCTTCGTTGATTAGCTGCTTCAATGTCACACCGCTCTCCACAGTTATCGTCTTAGCTTCAACATCAATTTTTAACACATGGTTAAGATACTTGGTGCTTATCAAAAGCCCATCTTCCCCGTCTGGACAAACTAGCTTGGGAATGCTATGTGAATAACGTGTTGCAACTTTCATTTTTCTTTTGTTCTCTGTTGCTTTTGCCACTATCGAAATGATCTCCTCCTCCGTGGAGGGGTAAGCCACCTCGGCAGCTCGACAAGTGCTTCGATCAGGAAAGATACCATAGGAGTTTGTGATTGTGCAATCTCTGTTCTTTGATGAACATTTGATGTGGTCTTCCGGGGGACTACAACACACAACAAAGATTAATAGGAAGAAACAGCTAAATTGGAAAACTCCGCGTAACAATACCATGTTTTAGAGTTTTGGTGATGATGCTTTAAATTCTTCTTGGTAATTTAAGATGCATCTTAGTTCATTTACATTGTTGTTGCACATGTATATATATAGTTGGGTGGTTTAGACAGGTATATATTAAAATAAAGAAACTATGATCCATTTTAAGACACTTTGAAGAAAGGTGTTTATTTTCTTTGCAAGTGTTGATAGTTGGCACCAACGTGACAAACAATTCCCATTCTTAAAACGTTTGTTCAAACGTGGAACAAAAAGAAATTAATATGCAGACGGAGTGATTAAAAATTAATGACAAAGTCATCGATGGATTTAGAGTCAATTTTATACAACTATTAAGGGGAAAATTATTAGGTACTTTCGGAGTATCATAAATGCGTATTTTTTTCTCTCACATGAATGGAAGGACCCACTATGAATTTAATTAGTGGGACTTATCATTCATGTGAGAGGAAAGAATATGTATTTATGGTACTTCGAAAGCACACAATAATTTTTCTTATTGAGGTGGCCTATTATAATGAGTGTATAATAAAAATAATATTAGTGGTAAAATATGGTGTTGCCTTGTGCTAAATAAATTAATAGTAAAAATTTGCCAAATGAATGGTAGAAATTCAATGCAAACTTGCAGAAATAAGTTTAAATATGAGGATCCAGTTGGAAAGACTTCATCAAATGGCCTATTAATTGTACTGATACACGGCAAGCAATCCACGCAAAGAAGTCTAAAAGTTAATTTTTTTTTTTTTTTTTTTGATGAATAATGAACATTTGAAAACTATGGTAGACAAGTGTATCATTTTCTTTCACAGTCACACATTCATGATGTTCATTTGTCTTTACCGCAAAGACGGGGGCAAAGTTCACAAAGCCAAGCCCTATCCACCTGACACCTCATTGAAACTCACGTACGTCTCCAGGCAGAATTGAGTATGGTAGGTGTGGCACACAGGATACTCTCCTGCTATAGTCGGTTAAGCTGTAATTGCATTTGAGAGTATAATACCATCAAATCACAATATAATTACAATTTCAATGTTTCCGAAAAAAAAAAATACAATTTCAATTAGCTTAATTAGTAAATTATCTTGTCAAATTAAATTTTTAATTTTGATTATATCCAAAACTAAGCATTTGAGTGGTCTTAATAATACCATCAAATCACAGTCAAATCATAATTCAAAGGTGTAAATACATTTTTAATTCTTACATTTTGTATTTTTTTCTATTTTGATCCCTACATTTTGATTTTTTTACTTTTAGTTCCTAATTCCGGAGGTAGTGTTTCTACAAAGAACTGTAGCATTCTTTTGGATAAGAATATCGGATATACGCCAAATCTTATGTCTTTAAGTAAAATTGAATATTCTACGGATAAAGAACGGATGGGAGTAGTCATGGAGTTTGCTACGGTATTTATGGCAGAAAAGCCATGTGGCTGGGATGGGCTATGCCACGGTGTAATTTTGGGCTTTAATATATTGTTTTTTAAGTGCACTATCAGCCACGTTAGATTTTGTCATTAGTCGGGTGACGGAAAGGACCAAAATGATAGGCGTTAATTGGATTAGGGGCTAAAAGTGGAAAAATAAAAATGTAGAGACCAAAATAGAAAAAGTGCAAAATGTAGGGACTAAAAGTGCATTTACGCCTAAATCTAATTAGCTCAATTAGTAAATTCTTTTATGGTATTAAGTTCCAATTTTGATTATGTCAACAATCAATTGATATCTTAATGTGATGATAAATTAAAGAACAATCTCTAATTAAGAGGTTAATATAAAATATAGAGACACCACTTAACCCAAAAGTTTAAATATTTAAGTTTGAGCTCAACTATGTTATATTAATTACTCTTTCTTGTCATTTTTTTTTTAATGTGTGACTTCACTCACACACATATATCCAGCAATCTTCCTATCATGTGTAAGTCTTTTCCTCTCTGTGGGCTTTGACTAAGTCCTATTAGCTTCTCCTTGCTTTATGAGTCTTTTTTCTTCATCAACACATCATCCATGGTCCTCTCATATGCCATCCATGATACACGGGTCAACCCCACATGCTCATGAATGGGAACCCGAAGTGCACTTCCATAACCCTGGAAACTTGACGCCATGCTCTGATCTAGCACCATTGACAATACTATTTTGTTAGGTCTTTCTTCAGGATTATTTGTGTGAGCCCTTTAGGCTTACCCTGTCCTCGCTCTAACCACGAAAGGGATCTTGAACACCTTGCCACATTTGCCGCACACAGCAATGGGCTTTGATACCATTGTGGAGACTTTGATTAAGAGATTAATATAACATATAAGGATATTGTTGAGAGGTTAATATAGCACATAAAGGCATCACTTAACCCAAAAGTTTAAGCTTTTGAGTTTGGGCCTAATTATGTTATATTAATCACCCTCTCCGATCATTTTTATTCAATATAGGACTTCACTCGCACCTATATACCCAACAAAAAAAAAAAAATCATAGCAAAATCTCAATTTGTCTCTACCACAAATTTTAAAACTGAATTAACTTGTTGGTCTAGCTATATGCTTTTCGTGGGTATAAGCATAGAGGTAGCTTCCATGTTCTATATCTAAACAAAATATTGCCTATTTCCTTCCCCATAAGTGAATGTGTAAAGACAATTTTTAATTGTAAAGTTGTAGTCAACGGGTCCTAACTCTTAAAAGCTTTTTTTCTTATGATATTAGAGCATTCACAATGGTGGTTGTAATACCACTCAAAAGTTATTTTACCAACTCAAATCATTAGATCATGCAACTGGTATTTTATTTTTTAATGGGTTTTATTGTCTCTCTCTCTCTAGTGGTTCGTTCATGATGGCGATGGAGGTGGTTCAGTTGCAATTCGTGGGTCACGGTAGCAGTGGTTTGATTGCAGTTTGTGGGTTATAGTAGTGGTGGTTCTGGGTCTAATTTAGATCATTAGGTTGTGGGTCACGATTTGGATCATTGGTCGTGGGTCATAATTTTGTTTTTTTTTTTTTTCTCGATTGGTGGTGGTGATGTGATTGTAGGTTTGGTGGTAAATGGCATTGGCAATTGTTGGCTAGTTAGGTTGTAGTGGTCTTTGGGTTGTAGTGGTGGGTATGGCTATTGTTGGCTGGTTGAGTTGTAGCGACCTTTGGGTTGCAGTAGTGGCTGTGGTTGTTGCTAGCTAGTTGGATTGTGGTGGTATTTGGGTTGTGGTGGTGTTTTTGGCTGTTTTTTATGGTGGCTAGTTGGGCAGTAAGTGGTTGCTATGGGTGTGTGTTTTATGTTATTTTTATAGTTGCTTAATTTTTTTAATGTATTGTATACTAAAATAGAACTTTTAATGTTGGGTGTATTGTAAAATGAAGTGCTAAAACAAATAAAATAGTTTTTTGAGTTGCTAAAAGCTAAAATTTTTAGCTCCATCACTATGAATGCTTTTATAAACTTACTAATAGCAGTTAGGAAGTTTACTTGTGTAGCTAGTTTGTTCTTCTTTTATTATTATTATTAGCATTATTATTTTTTGGATAAGTATTTACTATGTTGCCAGATTTGATAAAAATGAAAATGCATTTTGTTATGTAATGGCTTGGGAAAAAGGTTGGTGGGTTAATTCGAAAAAATGACCATTACAACCCAAACTATTGGGTCCTTGTGCCAAGTGGGTTAGGGCATTTTTTGAACAAGGTTTGTTTGGAGAGGGTTGAGGGGAAAATTGATGTCCTCAAATGAAATATGAAGGTGGGGGGGGGGGGGAGCCGAAACTTAACGTTAGGCTCTGAGATGATTCCCAAAGGTTTTTGGTGTAGTGATAAGCCTATCTAAACAAAAAAATAAAGGCTGCATCTTAGCAAGAACAACATTAAGGCCCAATAGAAGACTTCATAATAGTTAATTAATAGATTATAAGTCTCGTTACAACAATGCAAGAAAATAAAATTCTCCAGTGGTAAGGTAAAATTAAATTGATGGTCCAGTAGTCAATTATTGAACAAATTTAAGAAGGTGTTCACTTCAATAAGTCCTTGTGTGTCTTGGTCAAAAGGTATTGATACCATATTTTGTCTGCCCTTGATTTGCATGTGGGACCCTAAAAAAATTCAAAAATATTATTTTCCCTCCATAGGGCCACGAGAACATCCAGAATGATGTAGCGCAACCCGTTTGGACACCGGAGCACCCAAAGTGCATTTTCCAGCAAAAATGACCAAAACACCCCTCGTGGGCCTAGAAACCCTAATTTTGATTTGGCCATCCATATGGATCGAAACCAACGCCACTGCAAAGATTATCAAATTCTCATTCCAACGACTATTCACAGGTCAAAATCGGAGTTAGAAAGGCAGAAATATCATAAAAATTGGGATGATGCATCGATCAATGCACTGATAACTTCCTAGAGCCATAACTTTTGATTTGACTGTTGGATGTTCAAGTTCCATACATTTTTAGAATCAAGAAGTCAAGATCTTTCCAAGGGTGTCAAGATCAACCCAATCGGAGGAGCCCTCAAGGTGGTGAAGGGCCGGCCTTTCAAAAAGCATGCCCAGGGCTATAAATAGCCCAAGCACCCCCCAGACCAAATAAAGAAGATTTCCTGAGTTTGCTCTCTGCCTGGATGCTGTCTGCATGTTTTTCCTCTCTTCCAAATACAAAAAAACACATCAAAGCCTCTTAATTCTTCCATCTTCACCAAAACACAAGGTATTGTTTTTATACCCAATCTTCCTCTCCTTGGTTTTACACTTTGGATTTGGGGCTTAGAGGTGTGGATGTAGCTTTTTTAGCTACTATCCACACTCCTAACCCTCTAAATCTTTTTCTAGCATTTATCTCACTCTTTTTGCCTTAATAACATGATTTATTGCTTTTCTTAGCATGATTCTTGCTTTATCTTGCTTCTAGCTTGTTCTTAGCTTAGATCCATATTTTTCTACGCTTGTTCGCATGTTATTTGTCTTGATCTACGTGATTTATGCTTTATGCCATGTGTTTATGCCTAGATCTATCTTTTCATGTGTTGTTTGACTAGATCCACATGTTTCTATGCTTGTCCACATGTCTATTTGCCTTTTCTACATGTTTTATGCTTTATGCCATGTTTTCCCATGTTTTGTTCCCCTTTTTGTTCTATGTTGATGTTAGGGTTATGTGCTCACATGTTTATATGATGTTATCGGCTATGCCTTGCTTGGATCTATGTGTTTATGCATGTGTTTCCATGCTATATGTTTAGATCCTTGTCTTCACATATTTATATGATTGGATTCGTGTTCTTCCATGTTCATGTGCTAGATCTACATGTTTACATGCATGTTTCTATACCTATATGTCTACATCTATGTTTTCACATGCCTACGTGCTTAGATCTATGTTCTCTACATGCTTTATGCCATCTTCCATGTGCTTGTGCACTCCATGCTATGTTTGTGTGCCTAGACCTAGGCTATGTTTGTCATGCCATGTGCTATTATAGCCCTTTTATCGCTTTTGTCTTTCTTTCTTATGTTTCGGCTATTCGTTAGGATTTAGATCTTGGCCCCTTATGGTCTTGGTCACCATCCATACGTCTCAGCCTATATCAAAGGGTTTGAATCACCCTATTTTCATGTCTATGCTTGCTTGCTTCTATGCTTTATCTTCCATGTTAGTCTCTCTAGTTCTAGGCTTTGTCATGCTTGACGCCCTTAGCGGGTTTGTGGTTGTGTGGTTACATCTGAAGCCTTTGAGGCCTAGTTTGGGTGTAATCACTTGGGATGCGTCTTCGGACACCGAATTGCTTCGTGCATACCTTCCCCTTTCCGCTCCGTGCATTGCTATGCTTACCTTGCTTGTACGTGCCACCCATTGGCTTTCTATGCATCTTTACACGCTTGCTTACATGTTTATGCATGAGTCTTGCTTGCTAGTGTGTCGTCCATGCTTCAACACAATGAAGTTATGGACATTCGATCCAAAACTACATTTGTCCCTCGCAAACACCACCTTTTATTTGCTTTCTTGCTTGTTTGCTTACCTTTTTGTTTTTTTGCTTGCCATGTCTATCATGCTTATTTGCTTTATGCCTCATTCATATGCTCTTTGCATCTCAAATAGAGAGGATGTCTAGTGCAAAACTTGATGAGGTATTGGATGCTTAAAAGCCTAGTTCTAATAAGATTGACTTAAGATATGCTGTTTCCTCCGGTCCCTCCTCTTCTATGGCTTCTAGATCACATACTATCTTTGTGGCTCAATCTAAGAAATGTGATAAAGGTATGAAATCCATAACTGATTTGTCTAATTCTAAATCCTGTGATAAACCTTACTTTAGGAAACCAAGTAGCTCTAAAACTACTCATGTTTGTCACCATTGTGGTATTTCTGGACACATTTGTCCTAAATGCTTTAGGTTGTATCCTCAAAAGCAAGTGTCCAAACGGTCACAAGTTTCCTTTCAAGCAACTTCACCTTTATTTGGAGAGTTATTAAAAGTCTTAAGGTTTTTAACTCAATTTTAGAATACTAATTCTTCTATGTCCTTTGGTAGACATACTAGGACATGTGCCTTTTCATTTTCATGGCCAAAGACTCATGCTGTGTGGGTGAGAAAAGAGCCTAAGACTTAATTTTCTTTTCTATTTTCCTCTGCTTTAATTCCTTCTTTTTAAAGTAGGACTCTCTTTGCTTGATTTCTTATCTATTCTTGGAATCATGCTTTCATGCATCTGCATCTACCTTCATGCTTTCATGTTATTTGTCTGTTTTTGTTTGATTATTAGAAAAATACAAAAACAGTGTGTGTTTGTGTATATTGGTACTTATGTACCTTGGATGGCCATTGAAACAAAGTTTTCTAAACTTTGTATATCTTGTAGCTTAGATGAACACTATAATACATAACTAAGAAAGTGAGCTTTGTGGCTCGTGTTTGTGATGAGTAAGATTAAGTAATCTCTTAAACTTAATACTCATATAACTCTTTTTAACGCGAAGGAATAGAAAATCCTAAGAGAAAGGCTTAAATAATCATCTCACCACTAAAACCCGCCAATCATGTATAACTGTGTGCTTCGGCATAGCAAAATTGTGATGTTTTTAGCTTTCATAATTGGATATTCTCTCTCTCTCTCTCTCTCTCTCTCTCTCTCTCTCTCTCTCTCTCTCTATATATATATATATATATATATATGTCTATGCATAATATGTTCAAAAAGAAAAGGTGCAAAGAAAATCAAAAGCAAAAAGAATTAAAATGCTTTCAAATATGGTTGCAAGCTTGTTTCTAGGAGATGTAGGTGTTATAGGATGTACCTCAAAGGTGATAGTCTCCATCAAACAGTTATGATTGTGTGTGAGTATATTTTATTCTCTCATATCTCAAATCGTCACAATATGAGAAACTTGTGCACACTTATTATACTTTCACACACAACACGCAAAAATTCTTTACTACTTTTGATACATGTGCAGATACAATGTGATTTGGCCATCACAAGGAATACATGTATTAATACATGTTCACTAAACTGTCTTAACTTGTTTTTAAAATATAAAATTAGTTAGACTTGTTTAATGTGTGTGTGTGTGTGTGTTTTGGATGAATGTTTTGATTATATGTTAAGAGATTTTTTGAGAGCTTAATATGTTAATTGGATCTTTGTTTAAGTTGCTTACTTGTTGAATTCATCTTTCTGTATTTTTCCTTTCTTTGAAAAACTCTGTTTCTCAATCTTGATAACTTCTCGACAGATCCTTGACAGATTCTCTTCTATCGAACCCCTCTTTCTTCTTATCTCAATCCATCAAGGTTTCTGAGTTTCTTCTCGATGGCTTCTCGATCCATCGAGGAAATTTTCTGAACTCTCTGTTTACCTGATAGATTCTCAGCAGATCCTCGATCCATCAAGATTTCTGGGTTTTCCCTTAATAGCATCTCAACAGCTTCTCGATCTATCGAGACCTTCTTGCATGCATTGTTTTTTACATGCTTCACATCTTTCTATCATCTTGTCATCCATAACATTTTGTTTTAATTACATTCATGCTTTTATATGGATTCCTTGTGCCCCTTGATCATCTTTAATCATATTTATGTTTCTCGAGAAAAGCTTTATAGCTTCTTATACCATTTGTCAATCATGACAAAATGGGGGAGAATATGTGGTTTCTTCTTAAAATTCTACATGTAAGGGGGAGAAATACATGCCACTGTAAGGGGGAGTTATGTTTCATCTTGTTAGAGGGAGTCCTTACCTCCTTGTTGTTGTAAGAGTTTCTTTTAACTTCTTGTACACCGGTCTTGTGACCATTTTTACATACATTGTGCTTATCTTTGATATATATATATATATATATATATATATATATGATGTATGTCTTCTTCACCTATCTTTACATGTATTGTTTTTTTTTCTCTCTTTATACACATGTTTCTTTATGTACACAATCTTTACTTCTGTTTCATACATGATGCCTTGATGATTTTTGTTTAAGTGTTTCAGAAAGACAGGTTGTGAAAGTCTATCATGTCGTGAACTCTTTTCTTACAAAGTTTTTCAAGAGTTTCTAGTAAGGATGGATTTATTTTGTAATACAACAAGTGGTTATGAGTTGAGTGATTTAAGACTTCTCTCATAGTAATTTGTTTTGTTGTGGTTTTGTCATAGATTGCCAAAGGGGGAGATTGGTAAGGACATATTTTATGTAATTGGTTAATCCTTTGACAAAATGCACTGTACTTGTAATTGGGTTGATCTAGGATGAGTTTAGTACTTCAAGAAAAATGTTGTTCAAGCCAAGTATTAAAGCCATGAAGGTTAGACCAAAAAACAAGTAAAGAAAAGCTGTTCATTAAAGCTCGACAGATACTTCGACAGATACTTCGACAGAAACAATATATATTGAGACTTAATGAAGAAAGCTCGATAGAAACTTGATAGAAGCTAAATCTGTTGAGATCTACGAAATCAGAATTTCTAGATCTAATTTTCAGCTTATGCTAAAATATTTGTGTAGGGTTTCTTTTCTTACAACCCTAGACAAGTATAAAACTTATTTTAAAGGTCGTCACAGTGGGTATGCACTTAGAGAACATATGAAAAAGTGACCAAATGCCTTATTCTCTCTATAAGAAGTTATTGCGTCTTTTACGCCTTAGGATTTTGTAACAAAGTACTTTTTTATCTTTATTGTTGTTGAAGTGAAGAATTTTGCAGCCAACAACATCTTTTTCAAGTTGCTGGACTTAGTCACATACTAGAATCTGTGCATCATTGGTTAGTCATGTATTGGGATTCGTGCAAAAGGGTGATGTTCATATATTGAAGAGTTCAGAGGTTCTAAAGCGGTAGAAGGTTTCTACTGTAAGTTCATCTACGAGGATTGTAAATTCTAAGGATAAAGGTTTTGTACTAGATCTGAAACTTCTTTTTATTATAGTGAATTGCTTTTCAGGAAGGTTTCCCCTCAGGTTTTTTTATTGTGAAACTAGTTTATTTCATTAATTTTCCTAGGTCATCATATCTTGTCTTATTTACTTTTCTACTATGCATGATTTTGACATGATATTGATATTTGTTTATTTTAACAAGGTTTATTCATAATAAATCTAATTAACAACTTGGATTTAAAACTTGTTAATTCTATTAATCGGGGTCTAAATTTCTCAAAAATCTTGAATTGTTCACGGTAGTCTATTAGCTAATTTAGCTTCATCCTATCCGAATCTTTAAAAAAAGTCTTCATCCTATCTAAAAGACTATATAATTCAAATGGCATTTCAAAAAGTGTTTGCTGGGTGTGAGAGGTAAGGGCCGGGGTTTAAATCTTTAAGATGGAGTTTCACACACATATACACTTAAATTATGATAGAATGGAATTTCTATCTTATGTAAAAAATAAACAATGACATTTCTCTATTCATTTAACTATTATTATCAATATGGGCAAGACTTACTTATAGTACTTAAGTACTGTTCCTTAAGTTCCTCTCTTAAAATTTTTCCATGTGGATTTTTTTATGGGGTGAAAGTGTATTTTTTAATTAAGTAGCCACATAACTGAATTTTAAAAGGGGAACATAAGAAACAACACTTAAGATATTGTATTTAAGTTTTGTACTATCAGTAATATGAGATATATCTTTACTACTATTTAAGGGGGCTTCCCCTGCTTGGATTCCTCATTTTCATGGTTCTAAAATACCCCTACATCCCTATGTTTATATAGAAACAAAACTAAAGGACAATCTGATAAAAATACAACTTTAACTCTTACTAAAATATTGCCTAAAAAATAAGGTCACTCTCTTATTGATTTTCAAAATGCTTTATCCACTTATAAATTAAATTTTTAAAATAAAAATTATATATATATAATAAAAACACGCTTTTTTTTTTCTACAAAATAGGACCACTAGAAAAAAGCCTCATTTATAAATGAAATTTTCAAAATAAAAATTATATATATATAATATAAAAACACTTTTTTTTTTGTTACAAAATAGGACCACTAAAAAAAAAGCCTCATCACATGTGCAAACATATGTGATGATGCTAGTTTTGTATTTACCGTTTAAAAAAAGTCTTATCTATTTATTTATTTCAACTAGACTTTTATGTACTTAAAAAATACCCTCATTAATAAAAGGTAACTTCATTTAGAAATAGAGTCATAAATGTCAAATAATGAATTTCATTTTGAATTCAAAAAGAGAAACGTATGTGATGATGCTAGATTTGTATTTACCGTTTAAAAAAAAGTCTTATTTATTTATATATTTATCTATCCATACTATATATAAGAAGATTCCCTCTTTTAAGTGGACTTTTATGTGTTTAAAAAATACCCTCATTAATACAAGGTAACTTCATTTAGAAAGAGGGTTATAAATATCAAATAACAAATTTTATTTTGAATTCAAAAAGAGAATTCCTAAAATTTAAGATTTTTTTCCCTTCATGTTCAAAAAAGAAATTACAGTTACTGCTTATCTCTAAAATTTATCATTTTTATTTGTTTGAAAAAGAAAAAATATATTTCTAAATTATAATAGAAGTAAATTATTAATTTTTACCCCAAAAAAATAGAAAAGTCTCGGAGCACGCACTCACGCATGTGCTCAAAGACTGTTGAGAGACTAGTGTGTGTGTGTGTGTGTGTGTATATTCATTTATAAGATAAGCAAGAAACTCAAATGCTTGAATAGTGAAATGGATAAAAAAAAAAAAAAAAAAAAGTTAAATGTGGGACAAGATTAACAATTCAGGAAAAAAAAATTATCAGGTTGGTTTGGTGCGTTAGGGAAGTTCTCAACTCTCAACCATCCAATTAAACGTTCATGCGATCGAACGTATCCAAAAAAAAAAAAAAAGGTTGCGGCTAACAAATTTGGAACAACTCTCAACCATCCCATTAAACGTTCATACGAACGTGCCCAAAAAAAAAAAAAATTGCAGCTAACAAATTTGGAAAGTGACTTGTTCAGAGGATTTCACCTTCTTACAGTGAGCAACTAATCATTTAGGCAATAGAAGTCACTTTAATTGGTTGTGTAGTCACGGTGGAGAGTGACTTGTTCACAAAATTTCACCTTCTTTTTTTTTTTTTTTTATAATTATTCTAACACAAAAAAGAAAATAGTAATAAATCCCATTGAAGATAAGGCTTATAGAAGTTAAAGTTCTTTGCTTCCACGGCACTAACTTCTAATAGTTGAAGTTTTACATAGCTAGTGTTTTTTTCAATAGAAAGACTAAAACTTTCATGGAATATAAACAAAGACATTACATGATGGTGAAGACTGAAGAGCTTATTTTAATAAACAATGACTCTTTTTTATCTAAACAGAAAAATCAACAATGTCAAAAGTATGTTTAGCTAAAAGATTGGCTGGTTTAATGATCAATTTGTACTCAACGCCAACTCCTTCTCTGAAAACGATACGTTAGCAACTTCTAATAGTTGGAAGTTTTAATCGACTAGTTATGTTTGAATACCAAATTAATCGGCTTTGACTTATTCAATTTTTATTCAACTCCAGTTACTTCTCTGCAAAGGATACGTCACTGAACTGACTTTGGCTTTTATACTAATCTTAAACGCTTGTAACGCATGAAAATTTTTAATATGATTCTTTATGGGATATCATCGAAAAAGTATAATATAGAGTTAGTAGATTAAAATTTCTTATTTGAAATAATTAACTTTTCATCTACGTAAGTTTTCTTTAGTCTAACACTTTTTCTATTGTATAGAACTTCATCTTTCCTTCCAATTAGTCATTTTGCTTTGATTGGTACACACAAAGAGATTTTGCTTTGATCGGTTTATATATATATAACCGAAGTCTCTACTGGCACCATAATTTTCCACGTCAGCACAACACAATATTTAAAAAATAAAAAACACTATTTTTCTCTCCAAAACAAAACCCAATGCTTGTCTCTCTTTCTTTCTTCTTTCTTTTTTTGGGATAAAACCGAAGCCTTTGACTTTTTTTTAGAGCTCCCACATGTTTACACATACGCATTATTTAAATAAAAAAACAAAAATTTTAATTTTATATTTCTAAAACTCTCCTTCTATCTGAATTTTATGAGTTTGAATACTAGAAGCCGTGGCATATGAAATCTAATTGTCTTGCCATCAAATTCTTACCACTTATCAAATTTTTGATAACATATTTTTAATTTTATAATAATAATATTACCACTTATTTCTTCTTATCTTATCACGTTGAATAATAGTTCTTCCCAACTCTCTTTCCTCTTCACACGGCACAAGGTTTTTTAAGTTAGAAGTTTTACAAAACAAAAGACTACCAGTACCAATAGAACACGGCATCTGTAATTAACGTAAATTCTTGAATCTTTTTGTTCTTATGAAGAAGTTTACTTGGGATACAATACATATTATACATCATCAAATAAGTTTAAGTGGGAATCTAATTCAATTGTTTAGATTATATAAAAAATAAAAATCTCTTTGGATAATTTTAAATTTTAAAACAAGATCGTTAATTTTTTGTATATATTTATTTCATTTTATAGATTTATTATCATGATATTACTAAATTCTATTAGCCCACAGTTTTAAGCTTATCATACTCCTTCATAATATATTATATATATAATTTCGATCTCAAGTTATTATCCTAGGGTAAACTTGGAGCTAGATTCAACCCACCAATAGATTGGATTATCTAAATAATTCCATTGTGTTTTAATTTCTGACTTTTTGGTTAATTTTTTCTAACACTAGAAATTTTCTTGCAGATTTCACCAATTATAGTAATGGATTATTATTCTTTTCAGGGTAGAACATCTTTCTTTTATACTTCTCTACGTGTAGTTCCATATTTTTTTTTGTTTATATTTTGTTTTGATAATTTGTAGGCACCAAATTATCTAATTCTTTAGTTTCATCTAAATTTTTGGGTTTATTTTTTGCATTATATGAAACTATTTGGCATATTTCAATGACATCTTTCTTTTATATATCTCTCTTGTGTGTAGTGACTGTAGTCATATATTTTTTTTCTATTGTTTCAATAATTCTAGGTTTAGAATCTTCTAATTTTTAATTTTTTTTTGGCATTTTGGAAGTTTGAACATCTGACTTTTTGTATTAGTTTTAGCAATATCTGAACAAGTTTGGCAAAATTCAACAACTATACTATGGATTATTCTTTTGAAGATAATTAATTTTTCTTTTATATTTCTCTATTGTGTAACCATATATATTTTGTTTTGTTTCAACAATACCTTTACAATGAATCTTCCGATTTGCTAATATTTTAAGCTTTGACTTCTTTATCAAATTGTAATACAAATTCAAGCCAGCTAGATAGGAGCAATTTATGCAATTGTATAGTTTTATAATCAATTTAATATTTCATAAAATTATTTTAGTCTACCATACAAACAAGTAACTTCCCGTGCATTCCACGGATTAGCGATTAGTTATACAGTGCATATGATTTAATTTAGTATAATTATGCTAAAGAACTATTATTATGTATTCTTGCAGAGAAGCATGCATGTGTTTGACAGTTCCTTATTGTTGTGCGAACTAATTTTTAGGTTATCTAATAAATAAATAAATAATTTATCACGTGTAGTTAGATCTTCTACCTTCTTAAAAAAGGATCTTCTGCCTTGAGCAGAATTGTGTACCTACTACCTATACATGTAATGAAATACTATTGTGTATGTTCGGTATATTTATTTATTACTATTATTTATATTTTGAGTGTTCAGTTAGATAATATATCAACCTCGAAACCTAGTATTTTACTTAGATAGGAATTGAAAAATGGGACTTGCAGGTTCATCAATTCTTTACTTCTTCTTACAATATGTAAATGCTGGGTTATCTTTTGTTGATTAGGATTTTAGCTTTGATCTCTGGTTTGTAATACATTTTGCCGACTTCTGTTCTTTAAGGTCTTCCAATGACTGGACTAAAGAGGCAAGTGACCGAATTGAATATAGATAACATGGCCTTTGCATTAAAATTTTTGAATGAGTTAGCAAATCATACGAGGAACTCAATGCAATATCCTATATATGTATCATAGTTTCCAAGAGTAGTCCATTTTCTCATATGAAGGCTGTGACCTCGATCTACCATTTAATGATAAAGTTCCCGACGGACTACGGAGTGGGAGAATTAAGAGGAGATCAAGTAGCTGCACGCGAATGTTATGTAGCAATGATGGGGATGGATGACCACCACCAGTCCATGAGCATAGAAGAACAACATACAGCGGCGGAGCCTGTAGAAAAGCTCGAGGACATACCTCTCGACGACTCCCAACCAGAGCGGACAACCAAGATAGGCACCCTTGCAAACCCGACGATACGTCAGGAACTCGCAGCCTTCCTCAAAGAAAACCGAGACGTACTCGCTTGGAGTCACGAAGACATGCCAGGCATTGACCCGTCGGTCATAGTACACAGATTGAATGTATCACCATCTTTTCTGTTGTTTCGCCAAAAGAAAAGAGTCTTCGCCCCAGAGAGAGATCGGGCAGTAGCGGAAGAAGTTTGCAAACTACAAGAAGCAGGCTTTATTAAGGAGGTTTACTACCCCGAGTGGTTGGCAAACGTCATCATGGTAAAAAAGAACAACGAGAAATGGAGGATGTGTGTAGATTTTACAAACCTAAACAAAGCATGCCCCAAGGATAGCTATCCTCTACCAAGGGTCGACCTCCTAGTGGATTCTATGGCCCAACACTAGTTGTTAAGCTTTATGGACGTGTTTTCAGGATACAACCAGATCCTAATGGATGAAGCTGATCGAGAAAAGACTTCGTTCGTGACAAGTCAAGGCATTTTTTGCTACAATGTCATGCCATTCAGCTTGAAGAACGCAAGTGCAACATACCAGAGGCTCATGAACAAGATGTTCGCACAGCAAATTGGGAGAAATGTCCAAGTATATGTCGACGACATGCTAGTGAAAAGCCGAAAAGAAAAAGATCATTTGGGAGACCTAAAGGAAACCTTCGATACTCTTCGCTCCTACAACATGAAGGTAAATCCAGCCAAGTGTGCCTTCGGAGTAACAGCTGAAAAATTCCTAGGATACATGGTGTCCCAACGAGGTATTAAAGCCAACCCGGACAAGATCCGAGCTATAATGGAGATGACGCCTCCAAGAAACGTGAAGGAAGTACAGAGCCTTAATGGCAAGGTCGCCGCGCTTACCAGATTCGTATCCAGGGCGACAGATAAGTGTCTCCCATTCTTCCGCACACTGAAGAAGTCCTTTGAATGGACGGACGAATGCCAGCAAGTATTTGAAGACCTAAAGGCTTACTTATCATCACCACTACTGTTAACCCCCTCCCAACCAGGCGAAGAGCTGTTCCTATATTTGGCTATTTCTCTGGCAGCCGTCAGCACAGCCCTGGTCAGGGAGGACGACAAGGTGCAAAGACCGGTGTACTACGCCAGCCGGGCACTTCACGGAGCAGAAGAAAGATACTCGCCAATAGAAAAACTCGTCTTTGCTCTAGTAACGGCAGCTCGCAAGCTTAAGCCATACTTCCAAGCCCATACGGTGGTTGTACTGACCGACAAGCCCATACGGCGAGCAATAAGCAGCCCAGAAGCCGCGGGACGTATGGCCTTGTGGGCAATAGAAATGAGCGAATTTGACATAAAGTATCGCTTACGCACCGCCATCAAGGGACAAGTGCTCGCTGACTTTATTGCGGAGTTCACGAATGGAGAAGGCCAGGGGGCAGACAATCCTCAGTGGAGTATATTCACCGACAGGTTATCAAACAAAAGGGCTAGCGGAGCAGGGGTCGTACTTCGGTCTCCAGAGGGCGACGAGATTGAATGCATGATTCGGCTTGATTTTCTTACAACTAACAACGAAGCAGAATATGAAGCCTTCATAGCAGGCTTAAATTTGGCCAAGGCTGTAGGAGCCTTAGATATGGTGATCCATTGCGACTCTCAAGTCATCACTAATCAGATAAATGGTGACTATGAATGTAAGGGAGAGAGGATGAAAATGTACCTAGAACAAGCAACAAGGAGGGCAAACGAGCTTCAGGCAAGAGTCATTCAAATTCCAAGAGGAGACAATGAGCAAGCTAATCGCCTTGCAAAAGCTGCATCCACGGAACACGTAATCATCCCCAGCAAGGTACTATTTTTTACTTGACAGGCCACAAACGCGTTGACCCCTTGTGATAAATTATGTTGATTAATTAGCCAAGTTATTAATTAATCAATTTAATATCCAATATCACGTGGCAGCACAAACAAATCACCAAAACTAAGTTATGCAGCGGAAAATAAAGAACACGGTGATTTGTTCACAAATGGGGAAAACCCTTACGGCAAAAACCCCACCGGGTGATTTAAGGTCACCACTTCCGAAACTCCACTATTATCACAACAAGCAGTTACAAGTAAGGAATCCCAGTACCTCACCAACCTACAGTTGAACTCTTACCCCAATACCCAATTGGACTTGTTCTGTAGTGACAGTTTCTCCTTTCAATGCACGGCTCCCAAGTACGTGACTAACCAAATGCGCGGATCCCAGTACGCGACTTCAATTACCAACTATGGAGAGCTGCAAAGTTCTTCAAATCATCAAGGATGAACTAGGGCACGAACTTTGTCTGTCAGATCACAAATTGCATGAACAACAAGTTCTCAAAGAATGTGCAACTTGTTTTTCTGTGATCTCTCCTTTGACGGCCCTTAAAATAATCGTTTTATATGTCTAGGGTTAGGAGAAAAGAAGTCCCAAAGACACACTCACGGATTAGACTTGAAACAGACCTGGAAATCTGTTTTCTTTAATTCTCGACAGATAGAGGTGTCGAGAGGTGTCGAGGCTCGGGCAAAACAGCTTCTTTAAATCTCGATAGATGTATCTGTCGAGGTATGTGTCGAGATTTAAAATCTTGCACTTCCCAGCTTGTTTCTTGGACAGACTTTGACGGCTTCAACACTTAACTTTGAACCACTGTTCTTTGAAGTGTTAAACTCATCCTAAATCTACCCAATTACAAGTAAAGTGCGTTTTGTCTACAGATAAGCCAATTACATAAAATAGTGACATATGTTCACAGACTTGAACCACATATGTCCTAACAATCTCCCCCTTTGGCAATCCGTGAAAAAACCACAACATACAAATGAAGATATGAGAGAAGTCATAAATCACTCAACTCATATTCACTTGTTACATACAGTAAAATCTATCCTATCACAAACTCTTGAAAAACTTTGCAAGAAGAGAGTTCATGGCAAGAAGACTTTGACAACCTGTATTTCTGAAACACTTATAAACAAAACACATCAAGGCATCTTTGTGTGAAACAGAAATAATAGATTGCATACAAGTAAAGAAACATGTGTATAAAGATAGAGAAGAAACAACACATGAAAGGTAGGTGAAAGAGAAACATACATCATCATATATAAGAAGAGAATAACTACAATGTATGTCAATACATGATCAATGTATACAGATGAGAGAAAAAAATACATAGGATCACCTCACTACATCCCTCAATGCACACTCCCCCTAACAAAAATGTCCCATGTCCTATGCTAACACTCCCCCTAAGTATGACTACTCTCATACTAAACTACTCCTCCTTTTTGTCACGAGTGACAAAGGGTAGAGTGTCAAGTAGACATCTCATCTGAAGAGCTAGCATCTCCATCATCATCGGAAGCATCATCATCATCGCCATCATCATCACCCTCGGTCTCAGTCGACACATGAGGTGGCGGAGGAGAAGCCTCTGCAGCAAAGCCGCCCATAGTCGCCTGTCGCCTGGCGATGCGACCAACACGAACGTTCACCTGATACAACTCCGTGGAGAGTGTATCTAGGTGAGCATCCATGCGCTGTAGTTGCGCCATGATGTCTCCCAAGCTGACATCGCTCGAAGAAGTAGAAGCAGATGCTCGAGCGGATCTGGAGGTGGCCAGACGGGTGGAAGGAGTGGCATCGTCAGTCTGTCGCGATCGGAACTGTGCCTCGCTACGTTTTACGGTAGCGGCGTCTATGGCGGACATGACGCGGTAAGGATCGGACAAGGGAAAAGGGATGGAAAAATGACTCAGAATCCTCGTGATAGCGGAAGGGAAAATGAGCTTATCACGGGTGGCCGTATCTCTATAGACATCGATAATACAAAAGATGAAATGCGAAGGAAAGTCTATAGAAAGATCCTCTAAGAGGGACAACAAAAATCGAGCGCGAGGCTCGGTGATAGAGTTATAGTGAGAGAGAGGGTGTAAAACAAAAGTCATCACCATGTTAAGGAAACGAGGACCTTTAGCAAAAGGTCGACATGGTGTGTACATGTGATCTCCCCAAGAGGTAGGACGCTCACAGAACGCCGAGATCATCTCGTCTTTGGACACAGTCCAGAGACGCTCATAACTAGGGTAATCGGGATGATCCACCCTAGGGACATAGAGAACCTCAGAGACCAGCTCTGGGGTGACACAGAAGCGCGTACCTCGGACGCTAGAGTAGAAAGAAGGTACTGAAGAATCTATCCCGTGGATGTTGGAGTAAAACTCCTGAATCAACACGAGAGGACAAGTGACCGGGACGTCACACAGTGACTCCCATCCCCGAGTGTGAATGACATCGGGAAGGTCAGTGTCGGCAAAGTCTGCCAGGACTACGTGGCGTTCCGAATGAACACCGCGTTTAGAAAAGTTCTCTGAGAAGTCCATATGGGCTTTCTCATCACGGAACCGGACAGAAAGAGGGGTAGAGTCAGAAGAAGACTGTCCCTTAGAACACAAAGGGTTCTGGGACGGAATGGACTTACGCTTAGGTGCCATAGACACAGCTAACGCAACCATAGAGAGGGGGAGAGAAAGAAACACACAGAAAAGTCCCAAACAGTTCAATATTGGCAGAATAATATTGAAATGAAAAGAACGTATGCATGAGAATGCATGAACATGTGACATGCAACATAAAAACATCATGGGCTCAGCCCAATCCAAACCTAACAGCACACAATCGATTTGCACACATCTAAATGCATGAAAATACAATTAGAATGCTAATTGTGATGCAATGCATGTGGTTTTGAAAATCAAAACTAGAAAACCAACCCAAAAATTTTATGAAAACCCCAACAATTTTGAAAACTCCCAAAAATTTTTTTTTTTAAAAACACAAAACCTAGGGTTTTAAACAATGAAATGCATGAAAATGAGGGATAATGTGCTTACCAAGAGATGAAGATAGCAAAGAAACTCTTGAGAAAGCCTTGGGAGAAGGTTTGGAGGGAAAAAGAAAAAAAATTTGAGAGAGAACAGTGAGTTTCGAGCGAGAGAGATCGAGAGAATGAACAGAAAAATCGCGAAAAACCATTATATAGTCTCTCAGTAAATCTCGACAGTTGCAGGTGTCGAGAGCTGTCGAGGTAGCTGTCGAGGTAAGCTGTCGAGAAATGCACGTGGACAGATGCAGCTATCGAGGTCAGCTATCGAGGGAGAAGAAACAAACAAGAGGGAACCTCGATCGATCCAACAGCTATCGAGAAGCTATCGAGCAAACAGAAAGTTTCTCGATCGATCCAACAGCTATCGAGGTATCTGTCGAGACTGCGATAAGAATGAGTCTAAGAAGCTCGACAGATAGCTATGTGTCGAGAGGTATCGAGGAGGTGTCGAGATGCCTTTAAAAGCAGTTTTTCAAAAGAGGAAAAATACAGACATGAATGCAATCTTGCATGCAACTCAACCAAAGATACAATCAACACATTTAGCTCTCAAAATCATCTCTCAACAAGAAATATTGATGCACATGAATCTCAAAACACGCACACACACACTAAACAAGTCTAACCAATTTTATATTTTAAAAACAAGTTATGACAGTTTAGTGATCATACATTAACGCATGTAAACTTTGTGATGGCCAAATCACATTGTACCTGCACATGTATCAAGAATAGCAAAGAGTATTGCGTGTCGTGTGTGAAAACTTCGCAAGATTGCATATGTGTTTCAATGTTATGACGATTTGAGATATGAGAAAATCACTTTAACTCACACACAATCATAACTATTTGATGGGGACTATCACCTTCGAGGTACATCCTATAACTCCCACATCTCCTAGAATACACACTTGCAACCATATTTTAAAGCATTTTGATCTTTTTGCTTTTTATTTCTTTTTGCTTTTTATTTCTTTGCATATTTTCTTTTTAACAAGCATATCATACATGGGCATACAAGAGAAAGAAAAGAAATACCCAATGATGTTAAGCTTTTGACACTGCACTTTTGCTATGCCGAAGCATACAGGTGTCATTGACATTGCACTTTTGCTATGCCGAAGCATACAGATGTCATATTATGATTGGCGAGTAACAGTGGTGAGATGGTTATTTATGCCTTTCTCTTAGGATTTTCTAGTTCAACCCATCAAAAAGAATGAAACGAGTGTTAAGAGAAGAGATCACTTAACCTTACTCATCACAAACAAAGAGCTACAGAGCTCACTCGCTTAGTTGTGCAAAAGAATGCTCGTCTAAGCTATAGATGATACAAAGTTTAGAAAACTCTGTTTCAATGGCTATTTCAAAAGTTCACACGAATTAATGCACGCAAACACACACTGTTTTTGTATTTTTCAATTTTTCAATTTTTTTTTTATTTTTTTATCAGAAAAGCAAAAAAATAAAACACAAAACTGAAAACACACAAACAAAAACATGTAAAGCAAAACGATGCATAGAACTAGACTGACTCAAAATAGTAAAGAAACACACAAGTGATGCAACACACAAAAACAGGAGAGAGAAGAAGAAGTGACTGAAATCACTTAGATTCCTTTGCCTTCCACACTTTGGAAGATCCTTTCCTTTTGGTCGATTCTTGAACCGGTGAAGAGGGAGAAGAATATGAACCGTTCAAGTTCGAAAGGAACATGAGGGCTTTTAGAATGTCTCCAAGAGGAGCGAGAGAAGACTGAAGCTGATTCTGACTCCCAGATGCTATTGTGCCATTGCTCTGTTGAGTGGCACGCCACTTGTAGCAATTAGGTCGAGTGTGACCGGCAGCACCACAATGATAACAGAGATGCGGCTTCTTCGGTTTGGCCTTTTGAGAGTTAGCTTTCTTATTCCTAGGGTTTCTAGCTTCCCTTTTCTCAATTTTAGGGGGTGCTCCTAGAATGGACTTGCCCTTGTCTACGTTCTCACTAGCTAATTCAGATTTAACATTCTTTTCTTCATTTTCAATGTTATTAGCAGGTGGAACAAACACAGTAGTACTAGAAGTAGGAGTATTAGAGAGAGAGATTCATACCCCAATCCAGTACGATCTGAAGAATATCTCTGAGCACTCAGCATCTCGTCCAGTTTAGCACTTGACGTCCTCTCCAGTTGTGCTCTGACTTGAAACAGTTCCGCTTCAAGCTTCTTGGTCCTCTCAACCAAGAAATTGTTTTCGAACCTCAGTGCTCCAATGGTTTGATTCGCTTTATCGACCTTTGTGGACAGCTCCTCACGGTTGAGTTCCACATCACTGAGCTTCTTGGTGGCCAGCCTATATAGTTTCTCATGCTTCTCAGAAAGCTTGTATAGCTTCTCATAGGCGGTATGGATATCATCTTGATCATCCATAATTTCACACTTGGAATCCACCAATTCTTCTTCTTCATCCACTTTTTCACTAACCCCATCAGTAGGATTAACAGTGGCAGTGAAGGCATTCAAGATTCCGTCGTCTTCATCTTCGGAATCATCCTCGGGCTCTGTGTCGCTTAAGGTAACAGCAAGTGCCTTGCTTTTCCCTATGCTCTTGAGGTACGTAGGACACTCTTGTTTCATGTGTCCGAAGCCTTGACACCCAAAACATTTTGGCCCAGCAGGAACAGTGTACTGACCGCCATCCTTGACATCCTTCTTCCCTTTATCTGAATTCTTGAATTGTAAAGAACTGGATTGTCTACGGTCTTTGTTGAAGCCCTTTCCGTTGGCATTCTTCATAAACTTCTTGAATTGCCTTGTGATGTAGGACTTCATCTTGGAATCTTCATCATCTGACGAGTCATCCGTATCACTGCTCTTGGCCTTCAGAGCCAAACTCTTGCCCTTGCTTGACTTGCCTAACCTAGTTAGCCCTAACTCATATGTTTGCAAGTTTCCAACCAGCTCAGTCAAAGGAATTCTGTCAATATCCTTCGACTCTTCGATCGCCGTGATCTTAGCATGGAATCTTTCGGGCAGCGATCTAAGCACCTTCCTTACTATCTTGGGTTCAGGGATGGTCTCCCCAAGATTGAAGGCTGAGTTCACTATATCCTTGAGCTTGGCATAGAACTCATCAAATGACTCATCCTCCTCCATCTTGATTTCTTCAAAGCGTGTGGTGAGCCTCTGCAGCTTTGAATCTTTGACAGCCTTGGTGCCCTCATAGGTTGTCTGGAGGATGGTCCATGCTTCCTTAGCAGTTTCAGTTGAGGAAATTTTCTTGAACTCCTCATTGGTGACTGCACTGAATAGGGCATTCAATGCTCGGCTGTTAAAGTTTGCCGCCTTGATCTTAGCATCATCCCAGTCGGCCGGCGCTTCTGTAGGCTTGGTCCAGCCTATCTCCACAGCTTGCCACACTTTCTCATCTAAAGACTGCAAAAAATCTCTCATGCGTACTTTCTAGTATGCATAGTTAGTGCCATCAAATAAAGGAGGTATAATGAGAGATTGTCCTCTATCCATGACAGCAGGGGTCAATGGATCACACACAATAAATTAAACCCTAATCAGAGTGTGCTTACTCTGATACCACTTGACAGGCCACAAACGCGTTGACCCCTTGTGATAAATTATGTTGATTAATTAGCCAAGTTATTAATTAATCAATTTAACATGCAATATCACGTGGCAGCACAAACAAATCACCAAAACTAAGTTATGCAACGAAAAATAAAGAACACGGTGATTTGTTCACGAATGGGGAAAACCCTTACGGCAAAAACCCCACCGGGTGATTTAAGGTCACCACTCCCGAAACTCCACTATTATCACAACAAGCAGTTACAAGTAAGAAATCCCAGTACCTCACCAACCTACAGTTGAACTCTTACCCCAATACCCAATTGGACTTGTTCTGTAGTGACAGTTTCTCCTTTCAATGCACGGCTCCCAAGTACGTGACTAACCAAATGCGCGGATCCCAGTACGCGACTTCAATTACCAACTATGGAGAGAGAGAGTTGGCTGCAAAGTTCTTCAAATCATCAAGGATGAACTAGGGCACGAACTTTGTCTGTCAGATCACAAATTGCATGAACAACAAGTTCTCAAAGAATGTGCAACTTGTTTTTCTGTGATCTCTCCTTTGACGGCCCTTAAAATAATCCTTTTATATGTCTAGGGTTAGGAGAAAAGAAGTCCCAAAGACACACTCACGGATTAGACTTGAAACAGACTTGGAAATCTGTTTTCTTTAATTCTTGACAGATAGAGGTGTCGAGGCAGCTGTCGAGGCTCGGGCAAAACAGCTTCTTTAAATCTCGATAGATGTATCTGTCGAGGTATGTGTCGAGATTTAAAATCTTGCACTTCCCAGCTTGTTTCTTGGACAGACTTTGATGGCTTCAACACTTAACTTTGAACCACTGTTCCTTGAAGTGTTAAACTCATCCTAAATTTACCCAATTACAAGTAAAGTGTGTTTTATCTAAGGATAAGCCAATTACATAAAATAGTGACATATGTTCACAGACTTGAACCACATATGTCCTAACATTACTCAAATCACACCACTAATAGATGTCATCAATGTGCAGAAGGTAAGATCTGAGAATGATTGGACCACCCCTCTGGTCGCTTATCTCCAAGAGGGCATCCTACCTGAAGAAAAGGAAGCCGCAAGAAAGCTAAAGGTACAGGCAGCACGATTTGTCTTGATGAGGGGCATCCTATACAAAAGAAGTTTCTCCCGACCGTACCTGAGGTGTTTAGGACCCGAAGAAGCGGATTATGTCATGAGAGAAGTGCACGAAGGGATCTGTGGCAATCATTCAGGATCACAGTCGTTGGTCCACAAATTAGTCCGAGCTGGATATTACTGGCCGACCATGCAGAAGGACGCCTAGACGTATGTCAAAACATGCGACAAGTGCCAAAGATTCAGTAACATTATCAGGCAGCCAGCCGAAAAGATAACCCCAATAACCGCTCCCTGGCCATTCTCCCAATGGGGGCTGGACATCATAGGCCCATTCCCAACAGCAGCAAGGCAACTAAAGTTCCTAATAGTCGACATCGACTACTTCACAAAATGGGTAGAGGCTGAAGCCCTGGCCACAATCACCGAGAAGAATGTACGAAGCTTTGTTTGGAAAAATATCGTTTGTAGGTTCAGAATTCCAAGGGTCCTGATCTCGGACAACAGTAAGCAGTTCGACAATAACTCCTTCCGGGACTTCTGTTCACAACTAGGAATCAAGAACCACTATTCCTCCCCTGCACATCCCCAGGCCAACGGGCAAGTCAAAGTCACGAACCGATCCTTACTTTGAATAATCAAAATTCGGCTCGAAGGGGCAAAAGACATATGGCCGGAGGAACTACCTAGTGTACTTTGGGCATACAGGACAACCGTTAGGACCCCCACAGGAGAAACTCCATTCCGGTTAACGTACGGGAGTGAAGCTGTCATACTAGCTGAGGTCGGACTCACGAGCTACAAAGTGGACAATCACGACGAAGGAAGAAATAACGAAGCCATGCGTCTAGAACTTGACCTAGCTGACGAAGTTAGGGTGGCGGCTGAACAGAGGCTCGCGCGATACCAGAACCTTATGGTCAAACACTACAACTCTCGAGTCAAGCACAGGGACTTCGAAATTGGAGACCTCGTCTTGAGAAAAGTAATGGGCACCACCAAAGACCTTACACAAGGAAAGCTCAGCCCAAACTGGGAAGGGCCCTACAAAAAAGGATCATGGCTAAGGAAGGGCACCTAACACTTAGAGACTCTAGATGGACTAAAACTACACCATCCATGGAATGCCAAGCACTTCAGAAAGTACTACCAGTAGAGAAAAACGCAAAGAACGCTACTTCTTATTTTCAATCTATTTCTTTTAGTCGTTTATTTTAGTTTACTTTTGACTACAATACATTTAAAGCCCAAAGGGCTAAAGTTTATTCTTTTTGGAACAATTTTTTACTTATGTATGCATTCATCACAATAAGAGGAGTTTATTCAGAAATGACTGGTGTATCTGTTAAAGTGGACGACCTTAAGTCCACAAAGTAGACGAAACTACTACTAAGTCCACAAAGTGGATGACCTTAAGTCTACAAAGTGGACGACCTTAAGTCCACAAAGTAAACGAAACTACTACTAAGTCCACAAAATGGATGACCTTAAGTCCACAAAATGGACGACTTTAAGTCCACGAAGTGGACAACCTTAAGTCCATGAAGTGGACGACCTTAAGTCCACACCTTAAGTTCACAAAGTGGACGACCTTAAGTCCACGAAGTGGACGACCTTAAATCCACGAAATGGACTACCTTAAATCCACGAAATGGACTACCTTAAGTCCACAAAGTGGACGACCTTAAGTCTACAAAGCGGACGACCTTAAGTCCATGAAGTGGACGACCTTAAATCCCCGAAATGGACGACCTTAAATCCACGAAATGGACGACCTTAAGTCCACAAAGTGGACGACCTTAAGTTCACAAAGTGGACGACCTTAAGTTCACGAAGTGGACGACCTTAAATCCACGAAGTGGTCGACCTTAAATCCACGAAGTGGTCGACCTTAAATCCACGAAGTGGACAACCTTAAGTCCACAAAGAGGACAGAACCACCACAAAGTCCACAAAGAGGACGACCCTAAGCCCATAAAGTGGTCGACATTATGGATGGAGTCACTACCAAGTCCACAAAGTGAACGACATTAAGTCCACAAAGTAAAAGGAACTAATACAAAGATTACAAAGCAGACGACCTCGTCAAAATAAACAAGTCCACGTTTAAGATACAAAGCTGTTACAAAAATCAAATTGACATCATGACAGCGTCAAGGGCAAAGCAACATTATTAGGGAGCCATAAATATTAAATACTATAAAATAAAATTGGCTTTACAAAAGGCCCAAAAACACGGGCGTCAACCATTGAAGTTCCTTACAACTTAAAAATAGAAGCACCCTTAACAAACTATTCATTACAACAACAAAATTTATAAAACTAAAGGAGTGGCTGACGGAGACAGAGTGATGATAGGAGTGGAAGCGTCTTCAGCATTAGATTTTTCTATATGGAGGTCCCCAGACGGAGCTATGGTGACGGATTTATCTATGGCAGGCTGGGCGAGGACGAAGCTGCCATCCCTTGAGTCCACCTTGAGCTGGGTAGTCTCGTCGGTTTCTTCAAATGTGGAACCACCTGCCAGAGTTGATGGAAGGGGCTCATCCATGTTGACCCTAGAAAGATCCAGGTCGGGATAAGCAGACTTCACCTGCTTCAGGCAATCCTCAAACCCGTCAGCATAGTAGACGACGCAGGCATCAATAAAGGATTGAGAATCCTTAACTCTGTCACGGCGTCAGCCCTGGCCGTCTCCACCTGGCTTAGAAGGCCTTTGAGGTCCTTCTCTATCGACAGCCTCGCCTCGTCAGCCAAGCTCCGCTGACGGGTCTCTTCCTCCAGTTTGGCTCTTAGCCCTTTCACCTCTCCGGCAAGATGGACGTTGGCCTCTTTGTACTGCTGCTGCACGTCAACCGCATTCTTGAAGCGAACATGTAGACAGGAGACCACCACTTCCTTTGCAGCACACTTATCCCGCAAAAACTTCATCCGAACCATGGCCTGCAAGACATAAAAACGGCGTCAGTTCTCTATAAGTTCGTCCAAGCGATGGAACATGAAAAAAAAAAAAAAAAAAAAAAAAGTATGCCCAAGTAAGGTCAAATAACCCTGACGACCCTATCTCATTCATCGCCTGCTCATCACATAGCTCCATCTCCTCTTCTTTTAGAATGGACTCTGCCACCTCCACAGCATAGTCCTTATGGGTAAGAAGGTGACGAACAGGATCAGGAGTGACGACCCCTGACGCCGTCATCAAGCCCTTGCCTGACCCATGAGAAGCTTTTGGAGGCGACAAATTCTTAGTAGGTTTAACCCCAGAGGAAGGGACCACCTTCTTCCCTGACCGATCGTCTGTCCCGTCAATCTTCCTTTTGACGCCTGCCTTCCCGACGGGCTTGGGAACTGACGAAGGTGTTGCCTCACCTTTAGCCTTCTCCTCTTGTTTCTTCTTGGTAGCGGCAGCACGAATTCTTTGTTTAGCCGTCTCCATTTCTATTAAGGATAAAAAGTGAGGGGAGGAAAAACCATGTAAGAAAAATGACGAAGGAAATTAAGAGACTCACGCCGACAAGAGAAATCATTCAGCCTTCGAGCTTCCTCTGTTGGTTCTGGACCACCACAATATAAATGCAGGGTGTCTAGAGTGATTAGGTCCCGGCACTTCCTTTCGTCCAAAGGAATTGACGTCACTCGACGAATAAACTCTTCTTGCTCCGCGGTTATGCGTGGACGAACGTTGGCTGAAGGAAAAAGAGACGGGGTTAGAGATCAGTCAAATAAAGCAAAGAAGAGAGGCTGACGGGGTCAATCTGAATCCCTAACGTATGCCCAAGTATTGTAAAAAAAGCCATGAGGCATTGACTCCCACTCTTCTTGACGGCATACCCAGTTGGTCCCTTCCACAAAGAAATATCTTCCTTTCCATTTTCTATTAGAGTTAGGCATATCTGACACCAATTTCAGCTCTTTCATCCTCACTAAAAAATGATAAAACCCCTTAGACGAAGAGATATGTTGAGGACGGTAGCACCAAAAGAACTCGTCCAGAGTTAGCTGATGGTGCCCACCGCTAAGACGACCCCACAAAATCTCTGCACCAATAAATGTCCTCCAGGTGTTGAGGGCAATTTGGCTGACGGAGATACCCAAAAAATTGGCTAATTGACGATACAATCCCGTCAGCGGCAATCTTAATCCCGTAGCAAACATGGCGTCGTACATGCTCACATCTGCTGTTCGCCCTGAATAACACCGCTCCTCTTCTCGGGGAGACGGATTGGGATGTCGTCTGGAATCTGGTAGCGGGCCCGTAATGTGTTAAAAACATTCTCGAACATCGTTGGCAAGAAGCCGTTGACGGACCATTCCAAGGGTAGGATGAAAGGACGGTCATCACCAGGAGCTCCTGAGGTGCTCTCTAAGGTCTCCTCATCACCGTCATCCTCACTCCCGTCACCAGTTCTCTCCTTTTTCTCCCCACTATCCCCATCCTCGTTCACCTCACTTTCTCTACCACTTCCTTCCACTTCGTCAAAAGAATGGGCCGACGTGTCCCTTTTTGACGACCAGGACAAGCCCTCCTCGGGCTCACGACCTGACGGGAAGACCTCGTTGTAACCCGCTCCCTTGCGGACTGACGACTGTTCACTCGACATCTGACTACCTCCAAACGACGGTTTTTTGTTCTAAGAACCTAGGCTGACGATCTCGCTAAAAGTACAGGGTAGAAAAAGAGAAAGAATTAAAAGAAGAAAAACTTACAAATAAAAGGTCGTTCGACGTAAGATGACGATCCCAAAAGGTTGACGGCTACGGAGTAAACGAGGCTAGCAAATGGATGGACAGGAGTTATTGACGTGACGCTTTGGCTCTCAGAAGATTGCAAATGTTGGAAAGTTCGAAATGAGGGGAATAGGAAATATATATAGATAAAAGGGGCACGGAAGACGAAGCGACGTGCTCGTCCCAGATCGAGGCAAATTGGATTATGCCACGTGTCCTAACATTTAATAGAGGCCATCTAAAGACGTTATAAATGTATACTCCATAACTCATCAGGAAAGACTGACGAGACTATGGAGTAGGGGGTAGCTGATAAGGGTTATTTTGGTAAGTCCAAAGCTAACGGACCAAGGACTGACGACCCTGAAGCTGACGGCCTCAAAAGCTGTGGAGATCTGAAGCTAACGACCTTCACCAACAAACCAACGACTCTAGAAGTATGTATAGCTAAGCTGACGAGATCAGGCTGAAGAGGTTAGTCGTGGTCTCGTCCCCAACCTTACTTGACCAACACGCATACAAAAAAGATTCTTGTACGACACGTCTAGCTCAAGTTAAAAAGACTCCTATAAGGACAAGGATTCTAGAAGATACATAAGATCCAAGAGTTACTCTCCTAAAAGGAAAAGAACTTCTTGACCAAGGCATAGATTTCAGCCTTACGCTACTATAAATACCACAAAACCCTCTCAAAACAAGGTACATACAATTCATCTCAGCTCTAGCACTTTAGAGTTGTGAACAGAAGATTTCTCTAACTTGACCGTCAGAGGGTGTTTGGCCAGTACCACACCGGTGCCCTTTCCTAGGTCTTCACCTTTTGTATTGTGCAGGTACGTCATCAGGAGCACGTGCGGACCGTGTAGCTTACTGACGATTTTGAGCATCATCAATAGTTTATCCTTCTTGAATTTGCATACTTCGGTAATTTAAGCTCTAAGATCTGTTGTACTCGCTTCAGCAACCGCTTTAGGAATTTTTTGCAGAAACTTAAGTTATACAAAATCTAATATAAAGAGAATTTCGTACATTGACAAAACACGTACACATACAAATACAAATACATAAAAGGTAAGTTTGCTATTAGTTTTAAGTTTTAACTTTTATGTACAATTTTTTTAAAATCTCGTTTTTTCCTCACTTCTCTGATTTTTTTTTTTTTTAAATTCTTTCAAGGCACAAGTATAATTTAGCACACTTTAACAACAAATTTTCCACAAAAAATTAGATAAGCTGTTCCAAAATGGACATAAAGTCTTACAATTTTCTTTTACGAGTTTTTCTATTTTGAAGACGTTGCATGATAATCTCATTATCAATACTGTAATTTACATCGCTTTCAAAATTTTAGTTCGATAAAAATTTCTTACGATTGTCCTTTTTGTTTGTAATAGCCTCATATATTATTATTAAAAGGACCGAAGATTAAGGGCAAAGTTTGGCTACAAAACTTAGTTGTAGTCTAAGATTATAACTCTCACTAAACAAATTAACATGATTACATATTTTGAAAATCTAACCATTTAATTACATGTTCTTTATATTTTTAAAACATATGTCAAATTTCAAGTCAATCAGATGTTTTTTATTTATTATTTTAAACTACAAAAACTTGAAATTTAAATATTTGATAACGACATAGCTATTGATCTTTGATCTTATTGAAATTTTGCAAGTATGGAAGATATAAAAATAAAATGCAATATAATGATGGATTTGTCAAAATTCACATCAAAAAAAATATATTAAGTGACCGTTTGGATTGAGCTGATTCTCCGTTGCGTTTCAACAATTGCGTTTTCTCTCTTTTTTTTTTTTTTTTTCAACGTGCATGAACAGTAACCGGTACTGTTCATGCACGTTTTTTCACTGTAGCAACACTGTGCAGGAGACAAAAAACACTGTTCGGCACTGTTTATGCACTATTCGGCACTGTTCACGAACTGTTCGGCACTGTTCACGCACTGTTCATGTACTTTTTTAACAATTTTTTTATAAAAAATGGGTCCCGCAATACTATTCACACATTAAAAAAATTATTTTGCTACAGTGATTTCAGTTTCAGTTTTCAGTTCAGCAAAAATAAGCTCTATCCAAACGGACCCTAAGTGTAGTTGTAGCCTTAGTCTACAACTAAATTTGTTGCCAAGTTTTGTCCAAAATTTAATTATGTTGGGCCTCAAAAAATTTAGGATGGTCACAAATTTTTTTTTTTGGTAAAAAAATTATAAAATTTATATATAATAATTTTTTTTTTTTTTTCCTAATCATAGTGATCCTATAACCACTCTGACTTCAACATGTAGCCACCCCTAAATGGTTTAGTTTCTTCCTTCAATAAAAATTTAAAAAAAAAAAACAAACAAAACAAAATCATGATCTCCTATAGTCTAATGCCTTTACATTTAGAACCAAAAGATACATATTGAAATTTTGCAAGCATGGAAGATATAAAAATAAAATGCAATATAATGATGGATTTGTCAAAATTCACATCAAAGAAAAAAAAATATTAAGTGTAGTTGTAGCCTTAGTCTACAACTAAATTTGTTACCAAGTTTTGTCCAAAATTTAATTATGTTGGGCCTCAAAAAATTTAGGATGGTCACAAAATTTTTTTTTTTTTTGGGTAAAAAAATTATAAAATTTATATATAATAATTTTTTTTTCCTAATCATAGTGATCCTATAACCACTCTGACTTAGCCGCCCCTAAATGGTTTAGTTTCTTCCTTCAATATAAAAAAAAAAAAAAAAAAACAAACAAACAAACAAAACAAAATCATAATCTCCTATAGTCTAATATTGCCTTTACATTTAGAACCAAAAGATACATATAGTCGCTTGATCCATAAGTGAAATCGAACCAGCTACATCATCATGGTCTAGATATTTTGATAAATTTAAGTAAAATCTCATCATATCCATTAGGGATGGCCATGGATAGAGTATGGATCGGGTATACCCATACCCTACCCAAAAAATTTACCCATGGATACCCGAATATCAATACCCATAAGTATCCATACCCGAATCTTACACAGATTTATTATCCATGGATATCCATACCCTACCCGAACCCATTTAATTTTTTTTTTAAATCCAAAACATTTTTACTATACCCTACCTGGCCTACCACGTTCTCCTCATCTTGATTTATATACTTTGTCTTCTCCGCTTTCCTCTCTCTCTCTCTCTCTAGCGCCGCCTCTAATGCCTTCTTCTGATTTTCAAGCTCGTCTTCCAGGTAGATCCGATCCAGATTCTCCATCTGGAATTTCTCCGTCAACAACGCATTCTCTTTCTTCTCTTTCTCAATTTCTAGTTTCAATTTTGTTTCTCTTGCTACCAAAATCTCTTCAGCATGGTCAAAGTCTTTACTCCGATACACAGTTCGGAGCTTTGAAACTAACTCCGAAATGCTCTGGTTCTTTGGGTTAGTGCAATCGCCATTGCCATCCAATGCGAAAGCCGGTACATGCCGTGAACTCATTTTGGGGAAAATGAGAGAGAGACAATCAAAACGACGCTGTGGGTAGGTGAAAATGGTTTTGAGGAAATGTAAATGATGGCTGTTGCTGGGTTTTGTTGCGGAGAAGCGGAATAGGTAAACGACTGATCACTGACTGAGTGTCAAGTGGTTTGTACTTTGTTCACTTCAGTATTTGTTTAGGTTTTTTTTTTTTTTTAAATGTGGGTCGGGTTTGGATAATATCCATACCCTACCCGAACAATTCGGGTAATACCTATACCCTACCCAGTTAAGATTTACCCATGAAAAACTGGGTATTACCCGGAATATTTAGATCGGGTAGGGTTGGATATCAATTACCCAATGGGTATGGCCATCCCTAATATCCATCTAATAAAACAAGTAGAGCTAGTCTTGTCTGCTCAAACATAATATCCCTGTATCTTTTTTTAGAAGTAAACATGATATCCCTATATCATCCAACACATCATCTTTCAAAATTACACTTTATCCCTTTAAAAAAATTGCAATAATTATCTCAACATTATATTTAGGGAAAATTATACTTTACCCATAAAATAGAGTGTCAAGTGTTACACATATAATAATTCGGAGAGAATAAGTGTGTACTTTCATAATTTAATGTGACAAGTATTACACTATTACGGAGATAATAATTTAGGAGTAAGTGTAAAAATAGATATAATTTAGAGGGATAAAATCTAATTTCTCCTTATGTTTTATTTCGAAATAGATTGTTTAGATTTATTTTCAGAATTCAAAGTTTTAAAAGATGTTTTACAAATAAATGAAAAATACTCCAATTAATGTATTAGAGTATATAAAACAATATTGGCTCCCTAGAACTTCTCATTCACTCTAAGCCTCTCTGTAGCCTAGAGCATGTCTCAAAGTTGTTGCTTACAAGATTCTAACCTTTCCAGGTCTATCAATCAGATCGTGGTATGGATTTTTCTAGTTTTTTTCTTTTCGACTTTTTGACTCTTACTTAATTTGCGCATGGGTTATTTAATTTTGGTGGATAGTTTTCTACTAGTGTAATTTATTGGAATCAGACATGGAGGAACCGTGGGAAGGCTCCATTTATGGGAAGAGGAGGGGTTGAAATGGTGATTAAATCAAAGGAAGTTGGATACTCCCATAAGCATGCTCAGTTTAGTGTTCTAGCAAAACTTGAAATCAATAAGGATTATAATAAAGAAGCTTTTATTAAAGCTACTGTCAAATAGTTGTGGCACTGCTCAAGTTGGGTTTCAATCACTGAAGTGGGAAACAACCTATGCATGGACATTTTTTAGAAAGACAGTGATATGGAGGAGATTATATCTAAAGGCCCCTGGTTTTTTAATAAACGTCTCATTCTTCAGAAAAGATCCCATGGTGATACTAGTCCCAGTGATGTGAAGTTTCACAATGCTCAATTTTGGATTTTTTTTTTTTTTTTTTTAATATTTCCATTAGAAGCATGAATAGAGACATCGGCAGTCGATTGGCAAATGAGATTGGTGACTTAGTCACAGTCGATGTTTCTAGAAGTGGTTTGGGATGGGTCCCTTTCTTACGTATAAGAGTGAATATAGAAATTACCAAACCTTTGATATCGATGCGAGGAAAGATTTTGCGAATCGAAGGGTAGTGTCGGCCGGGTTTGTTTTCAGCACGAGAGACTACCTAATTTTTTTATTATAAGTGTGGTATTCTCAGTCACAACGTCCCCCAAGAAAAACAAAGTGGTTGTCGACGAAGGATGGGGATTTTCATTACGGACATTGGTTGCGAGCAGTGACTTTGAGACCAAACGGCACAGGCAGCGATCTACCAGGTTCTTCAGGATGATGAGAGTACAACAGCTTCGGAGGTTGATCCCTACATTCATGGGGATAACAACTCATCTCGTTTGGAAACTGCCTCAGATAAACGTAGGTCTGTTTGATATGTGAGTTTTAACGTAATATCCCACATTTTAAACAATATTATACATATTTTCAAGTACTTTTTTACTTACACATATATTAAAAAAATTCAAATAATATAACTTAAACTATCCTATGAAACACCCCAGTAGTGATCAAGATAGTGGAGGATTTTTGAATAAGCCAACTCCACAGGAGACTTGTGATAAGGATGGGGTGAAATTTCTATTTGTGATGTAGGCGCGTGCGGATGGGTAGGAAGGTTGAAGAAGGTTAATCATGTACTCTACTTTTTACACTAAAAACTTTTTAAAATATTTTTGTTGATAAGATTGACATTTCGAACTTAGAACTTAGAACAAGATACACGATCATAAATTTGCCAACATTAAACCTAATAGTCAGACTAAAAAAAAATGTTACCACTTAAAAATGCATTAACAACACTTAAACAACAGTTTTTAGTATCTAAATAATATTACACGTATTTTTATATACTTTTTTGCCTATATATGTTTCTAAAAAATATAAATAATGTTACTAGAAAAACATTACCGAATAGGTCCTAACTTTCAACAAATCACCGTAACGATATTATAAATTGAAACATTCTAGAGCTTGTTTGGTACATGTGTTTAAAAATTGAAAATTATTATTTTAAAATATTTGTAAAAATATATATAAATAAAAAAAATATATAAAAATACATATAATATTATTTAAAAATTAAAAATAATTATTTAAAAACACAAATCAAACACTTGTAGTTTTCTCAATTACGTAAGAGGCTTTATTTGACTTTTGACTTTTCTTTTGTCTTTTTGAACCATTCGTTTGGTAGATGATTTCGGCAATCGTGTCGTGTAGTTTGATTTTGTATTATCTAGTTTTTTTTTTTTGGGGGGCGGGTGAAAATTATATTTTGCGGGTTGGATTTGGAATTGGGGAAATCTGATTTGTGTGAAAATGGAGAACGAAATTGAGTCTAAATTAAAAAGTCAGTTTATTTTACTATTTAATTTATTTTTATTATTATTTATGAGTCATATTATATTTTTTGATACTATTTATAAGTTTTACTGTACTATTTCAACTAAATTTTATCTTTATTTATAATATTTTATGTAAAAAAAATTTAATTTCAATAAAATAAGTGAATCTAAAAAAGACCCAAAAAAAGATAAAAAAATAGGATTCTATCATCTTGTTTGGTGGGATAACTGGGGCTGGTTTAGAAGCCTATGTAAACATGCACCTTGGGCCTTGGGCCTTGGAGTTTGTGTTCGATCAGCCTGTTACTGTAGGCAAGCATTATAATGAGAAGAGAACATGGTGACTAATTTTGAATATTTTAAAGGCTAAAATGATATCTTTTTTGTTTTTCGGTTTTTAGTATATACTTCTTACTTCTAAATTTCATGGACTAAAATATAGTTAATTTGGACCAAATTTCTGGGACCAAACGTATATCTTTCTGCCAAGTAAATATATTAGCCGCAACTATATGTAAATCCGAGGGAAAAAAAAATGCGACAACATAATTAGCATTCTATCTTTTTATATAGTCCTCTATATATAACCACAGTGACCACCTTGTCACTGAATCCTTTGGTTTTTATTTGCGAATTTGCATCTTGATCGTCCATCTCAATCTTTATCAATCGGACCCAAATATCACAGCACAAAGGAATTTCAGATACAACTTTGCAATTAATTCGTAACTTCCTTTGAGAGCCCAATTCAATTAAATTAGGCCACAGGCATCACCAATGTATTACTTAGAAGTGACACGAGCACACACCCTTGCATCCTTATATACTTTTCCTGGTCTACAATAATAACCCTTGTTAGGAGCACAATGACTGTCTTGTGAGCATATACACAACCCTTCTAATGCACACCCCTCCTTATCTATAGTCACACTATTTTTCAATCCAAGAACTTGGTCGGTCCACTCACTAGAGAAGAGGCCAAATGGATCATACACCTTCTTAACCCTTAAGAATTCTATAGCATTTTTGTACTTGTTGATTACTCCATCAAATGCTACGTTTCGATTCTTCCCCCAATGGGGCAGCGCCCCATACTTGAACAGTGCGAGTTGCTCAACTTCTTCTAATATATCTTCATATAACCTAGGAGTTAAGGGGTCTTTACTTCGATAATAAGTGATATCAAAGTCCACTGCATCTTCTTGCTTGCCTAAATAAGCACTCGAAGCCTTAACGTAGCGCATGAGGATTCCATTATAAAGTTCTACCCCGCACATTGCTTTAGGCTCCAATTCTATCAGCTTTTGCACATCTTGAATGAAGCTCTTAGCCACGGACATGCCAACACTGAATGCAGTTTGGTGAAAGAACTCACCCTTAACTCTGTGGTCCCAAGCACAAGCTTTGATCAATGCATCATCAAGACTATCTAGGCAGGTTCCTGATGCTTGAAGGCGGTTGTGATATCCAATTACAGGATAACCCGTAAAAAGAACACCTATTAGTCCAAAAAGGTCATAAAATTTTTCGTTATTTTGAATTAGTAATATCATTATCAAAAGAAGGTATCTTATGCACCTGTTTCATGCGCCCTATATGAGATTAACACATAGAATCCACACGTTAATCTAATTATATAGGACGCATGAGACGGACAAATATGAAAATTTCACCATTATCACCACTAACGCAAATAATAATTAGAATTTCTTAGCACAGTTCAGAAGAAGAGGAAGGTAACATTACCATTGTTACTTAAACCATAGGCAGTAGTCTCGAGTGTTAAAATAACTGTCTGTGCACTGAGGCACTTCCCAAGAGCATCACTTAGAAATTCTTGAAATTCCTCTATTTAAATAAGTACAAAACAAAACACAATTTCAAACCCATTACCCTTTTGTTATAATGCTAGCTAGCAAAAATCAAATGCTAGTTCTAAAGGTTATAAATTTTTGTTGGCTAACCTGTGGTTCTGATAACGCCCAGTGCAACTGAAGCTGTGAGGCGGAATGGGGTGAAATCATATAGACCATTGCCAGGTGAGTTTGTGTTGACTCGGTCGTCGATACGATAAACTGCCTTGCGTTGACTAGGATACCAAGTTATATCGGCAAACTCATGTTCATTGCCAAAACTAGTCACTCTATCTCCCAAGTCCGAATCATCCTTTGTCAAGTAGGTGATGGATCGTTTGAACATGGGTTGTAGTTTTAGAGTGACCTGCATAGTGGGATCAGCTTTCACTTTAGCAGATTGACAAGGTTTATTTATCCTGATCAACAATAAAACTTCCACCAATTCATGTCTCTCATGCCAATTGCATGTCTTAACCTAGTGATGAAACATAGCCCGCATATATTAGATGGAAAAGGTATTGCTACAAATTTGGTTGGAAATTTTTTATTGAATGTGAATATCAAAAAATTCACTATTAGATAACATTTTCTTTTTATATTCTCAATTCTTATAAATTTTTCAAAAAATCAAAGATCATGACTTATATTATCAATCAAATATTTAAATTTTAAATTTTTGTAATTTAAAATTATTCATAAAAAATAAGTTTATAGATCAAATAGTAAATTCGATATAGAACAAAATTTTACATGCATGTTAAGAACATAAAAAATATGAAATCTATTTTTAAAATATGTAAAAATGTTAATTTTTTTTTTTAGAGTTTATCTACCGCCTACAAAATTGTAGTCAGATTTTTTTTTTTTTTTTCTAATTAGGTGCAGTCAATTAAAATTCAAGCATTTTCAACGAGTCAATCCTATGAATGATGCCTACCAACCACCGCAATTAGATACTTCCAAAGTTTTGCCCAATTAGTTGGTAGTTCGCATTCTATTTGGGCTGTATGCATGTCGGCTATTGACAACATGATTGAATCATTTAATAGTTTTATAGATTAGCCAATCTTGACAGTTGTAGATTTAATAAGATTTAAGCTAATTCTCAAATCAAAGGGTCCGTTTAGATAGAATTTATTGCTGAAAATTAAAAACTGAAAATACTTTAGCAAAATAATTTTTAAATGTGTGAATAGTACTGCGGACCTATTTTTAATAAAAAAAATTGGTAAAAAAGTACGTGAACAGTGCGTGAATAGTGTACGCATAGTGCATGAATAGTACACACAGTGCGTGCACAATGCAAGCCTGTATCCCTTGTCCCCCACGCGGCAAAAATTTTTTTAATAGTAAATTTTTTTATTCTTAATAAGAGATATGAATTTTAAACTCCGCACCAAAAAAAAAAACTAATAAAGTATCTTGACTTTATTATAAAATGTAATAATTATAGAGCAAACATAATGCAACTTAATTGCCATTTATATTTGACAGATTATAACAGAAAGTAGGTTAACGCATTGAATTGCAAAGTTTTGTTTTGTTTTTTTTTTTTTTTTTGTCCATAAGCAATATCTATTTTTGAAGGTTAGCATGTGAAGTGGAATCGTACATCCTGCCACGATGTTCCGGTGGAGCTGACCACATTTATTCTTTAATTTATTTCTCATACTTTTATATATTTTTATATGATTATTTCTTATACTTTATTACTCGTTTCGTTTTTAATTTTTTATTAGTACCTGAGAAATATATTTTAGTGGGCCACTTTGAATTGGGAGAAACAGCATACGTGAAAAGCAAAGGATCGCAAGTCAATCAAGAGGTTTCATTGCTTGACTTGACTCTGGAGTAAAAGTACATAAACAAATGCATTGTACCTGAGTCTGTGAGGCGGTGGATGATCGTCCTTTTTAGATGGCTAAAGTCTCTTTATTTAGGGGAAAAAAAAAAAGAAAAAAAAAAAGCAAAATGTAGAAGGAAAGAAAGCATATATTTATGGATAAAGCTTGGTCACAAACTAAAATTAATTTGTATTTTTAAAAAAAAAAATTAGTTTGTAGTAAATGACTACAACACTTAAATATTTTTTTTAAATATTAATTGTGACAAATTCATTATTATATTTACATTTTTGTTTTATCTCTTTCATACTTACAGAAATTCGATAATACTAAAATTAATAACTATATCAATTAAATGCTTAAATTTTAAGTTTTTGTAGTAATTTAAAATTATACATAAAAATTAAGTTTATAATTAAAAATAATAATATCTGATTGATACAAAATTTGATTTGCATATTAAGAATATAAAGAATGTATAATCTAACTATTAGATTTTCAAAATATGTAATCATATTAATATTGTAACCAAACTTAATTTATCTAATACTAATTAAGTTATTATACCCTAGACATGCTTTTGTCCTATTTTTCTTTTAGGGTCTTTTTTTAATTATTTATTTTATATTCCTATTAGGATGTATTTAGTTCGTGAGAATGGTTGCCTGCTGGTAGTTTAGGTTAACAAGAATTAGAATCTTTTAGATTTTGATAAATATGTTGATTGATTATGCTTAAAATTTAAATTTATACCAACCATTGAGCTAAAAAAATCCCTTTTCCTCTTTTGTGAAAGAAAAAATATTAACACACACAACAAAGGACTCCAAAGGAAGAGAACTTCTGGCATCTTCCAAAAAGGAAGAAGCCGAGCCTGGAGGACAATTTCCCAAATCAAGAGAACCAACAAAACTACAATTGCAAGGCTGTCCTCGAGTACTGATATTGTAAGATGAAAGTGTATATGAAACATAAACATATTCTTTTATAAAATTAACTATAGATCTATAGTAAAAAAAAAATTGAAAGAAAAAATAAATATAGCAGTGGTAACTGTTAATTTCATATACAAGATATGTAAAAATTGTCATTTCCAAATAAAATGTGCATGAGACTTGACGTTCTCGAGTCTTATCATGAAGAGAATTTTGTGCCAAAAAAAAACAACTAACTTTTACGAACTCTCAAATATTAACAATTCTCACAGTGCATTCGCGTATATAAATGGAACAAGTTTGTTTTTTTTTTTTTTTTTTTTCACGAAAATAAAAATTGGCATAATGCTTTATTTTAGTTGGATCTCCTAAGTTTTGGAAGTATTCTTATCACCTCTTAAAAAAATTAAACGGAATCTATAACAAAATTTCTCAAAACGTTATACTGAGATCAAAATTTGACTACAAGAAACACCAAATATGAAGCATAATTGAGACTCACCAATTCAAGCAAGTACACCAAGTTACAAAGCATACCTGTGAAATGACGCCAAGAACTCCAAGTGAAACTTTTGCTGCATTAAAATCTTTGTCACCATCTTTGAGACTCCGAACCCTTGCGAATCCAGCGAACCCGGGAGTAACAATTCGAAGTTCCAGAATGTAATCATGGACTGAGCTCCCATTAGCCCACAAAGTGCTACCATGTGCACCTGTGCTCAACAGGCCTCCAATTGTCAAACCCCACCAATATGGTGTATAAGGCAAGGCTAGCCCAGCCTTGGCAGCCTCGTTGATTAGCTGCCTCAATGTCACACCACTCTCCACCGTTATCGTCATAGCTTCAACATCAACTTTTAGAGTACGATTGAGATAGTTGGTGCTTATCAAAAGCCCATCTTGCCCATCCAAACAAACTAGCTTGGGAATGCTATGTGAATAACGTGTTGCAACTTTCATTTTCCTTTTGCTCCTGCTTGCTTTTGACACTATGGAAATGAGCTCTAGCTCGGTGGACGGGAACGCCACCTCGGCGGCTCGACAAGTGCTCCGATCAGGGAAGGCACCATAGGAGTTTGTGATTGTGCAATCTGTATTGTCTGATGAACATTTGATGGGGTCCTCTGGGGGGATACAACACACAACAAAGATTAACAGGAAGAGACAGCAAGATGGGAGAAGTCCGCGTAATAATACCATGTTTTAGAGTTTTGGTGATGCTTTCTTCTTGGTATTAAATATGCATCTGAGTTTTTTTTTTTTTTTTTTGCTGAATAAGATGCATCTTAGTTTTTTTAAGCAAATATGCATCTTAGTTGATTAACGTTGATGTTACTTATATACATAGTTTTTTTTTTTTTTTTTTTTTGATAGGAACTTATATACATAGTTGAGTGGCTTAGACTGGAATAGATTAAAGTACCTATGGCTATAACCCATTTTTAAAATGCTTTGAAGAAAGGTATTCATTTTCATCATTATTGTTGGCCGAGTTGGTTCTAAAGTGACCATTGGCGGCTCTACTTGTATGTTGTATGTGAGGGTGGTTCTATCAAAAAAAAAAATTATATATAAAAAATTATTTTAAATTAAAATATTACGTGATTACCCTGACTTAAAAAAAATGTTTATATATATATATATATATATATTAAACAAATATATTATATACTAAATTAACTTATTTTGACCACCTAATAAAAATATTGAACACCTTTACTAGAAAATTATAAGAATTTGAGTTCAATAAATATAAGAGTAATGCTACGTCTATAATAGTTTGACAATAATTTTACAATAAATCGTATGTGGTAAGCTGTTACTAATTCCAATTCGGGTTCATATTTGACATGTTTTCCCTACCAATAACAAGCTAACAACTTGTTATATAAGATTTGTTATGAAATTATTGTGGTCACTTTATTATTCTTATATCAATATTTTTAATTTGCACTTTATCTTTAATTAGTTTTTTTTTCTTTATTAGTATAAAAAATTTGTAATATTTTATGTATTTACATTTTTTGTGACGTTAATATATTCAAATGGTCTCTTTATTAAATTTTGTATAATTTAAATTTTTTATTGGCCACTTAAACAAATTCTTAGACCCACCATGAAAGTGACAGACAAGTCCCACTCTTAAAACCTTGTTTAAGCGTGAAATAAATAGCAAATAATAGGCAGATGGAGACAAAGTCAATCAGTGGATTTAGAGACCATTTTTGTACACTGTTATATATTTGAGGAGACGTATTTTGATTATTTCAAAATAAAAGCGGTGGTTAGTGGTTAACATGTGTTGCCTCAATCATGCCAAACAACTTATAAAAGTCAATGCAACCATCTAGAAAATACACTTTTTCACTCACACATATTTTTAAAAAAATTAAAAATTATTGTTTAAATACACGTACCAAATAAGCCCTAAAGATGCATACAATTGTCTAGACTCTCTCAAAGAATAGACAATTCTTGTACCGTTACTTACGTGGCAAGCAATTGCCTGCATAGAGGAAAGGTATGTAGCAAATCCTCCCCCGCTGGTTAGTTAAGCTGTAATTGCATTTGATTGATACTAGAAATTCCATAAAATCACAATACAATCATAAGTTCCATTTAGCACGATTAATAAATTTTCTTATGGAATTGAGTTCTAACTCTTATTACACCCAAAATTAATTGAATTTTTGAGCTAATGATAACAAACAATCTCATGAAAAAGATGTTGTAGCTGGATTCAAATCTTGTAATGTCTTAGAAAAAGAAAAATCACAATAAAATCCCAATTTCTTTCTCTACCACAAAGTTTAGAACTGATAATTAACTTGTTGCTCCGACTATGTTTTTCTTGCGTCCAAGTATAGAGGTGTCTTGTCTATATCTGAACAAAAGATCACCTATTTTCTTGTATAGCCAGTAATGATAAAATCGAAAATGGATTTTGTTATTCAATGGTTTAGGACCCAAAAGGTCGGTGGGATAATCCAGGAAAATGACAATTCCAACCTGGAAGATTCCACACCCCTCCACCAATGTTGTGACTAATGTTGTGCCACTTGGCCCACTTTATGTAGCACGAGAATTACTCTTCCAATCCGGATTATTGGGTTCTTGTGATAGGTGGGTCGGGATGTTTTTTAACTTGATTTTTTATTTTTATTTTTTTATTTTTTTGCTGAATAAAAAAAAAGAGTTTTTGGTGTGAAGTGTAAACTCATCGACTTTATATCATGTGACCATAATGAGTAATAACATATATACACAACAGAAGCTTTGACATAACTATCACTTAAACTGATTTTCAAGTGAAGCAATTCGAAAACTTTTTCCATCAAATCACTACTCACGGTTAGTTTTTAACTTAAAATCGAAATCATGGAGATTTGTAGTTTTATATCGGGTTTTCAAGTATTCACTTCTTCACCTGTCACGCACGACAATCAATCTTGCTGTCTTTGTTGTATTGGAAATGTGATACAAAGTGGACAAAGTGAGAGACCCTACAACTAAAGGAAGCTGCACTATGAGTATGAGTGTGCGTACTGACGCCAACACTTCAACACACTATACCTTCGCTTCGCCCATACGCTTCAACAGGTTCTTGCCACATCAAAAGAATTTGCTTAGTGGACACCTTAATGATTTTCCCATTCGTTTCTAGAGTGGAAAGAGTAATCTGAATTGAATTCTTTGTGGAACTCTCTCGTGGCTTCAGGGTGACACCTATGCTTTTATAGTGATCTGGTGTTAGGTAAAGAGAAGCCTCCGTGTTACATAATGATTAAGTTTAGTAATGCTCCAAGTGTACAATTAACTTGCCAGATGAAGCTAATGAAGTGAAAGCCAGTTTACATTATTATGCTAATTAAGGTGACAATCAATTCACACTTTTGTATTTTCTCTGTGCTCCACAATTTCCTTTATAATTAACTCTTTCCAATTCCATAAGTTGTTTTTATCTATTTCTGTTTTCGTAATGATCTAAATTTGTCATTGATCCACATCTTCCTATATGTATGTGGACATAGAAAATTTACCGACCTTTTAGAACCCCAAAAAAAAAAAAAAAAACTACTGAAGAATGTCAGAAACCAATAATCTCTGCTTTCATTTACTCCTGTTTCAGTCAATACCATCTTTAAGACTCAGCTGTCAACTACGCAATTAAATGTTGCAGTTAACACGTTTAGGAATTCAAGAGCACTCAAGTCCTGTAATAGAAAAAATATCAAATTGTAACTCAATGAGTAAAATTTTTAATAATTAAATAAAAAATTTGAATCTTGATTTGATGATAAAGAGTTATTATTAGGAGCAGACACTATAAGTTAAAACTTTCTAAAAAAAGGTCCAAAATTTACCTATATTAAGATCATATAAAGTGATGTAAAAATACATATTTATTATAGTAATAATATAAATTTATATTAGCACTATTTATTTTTCATTTTATTTTTTATCATTTCTTTACGTATTTTAAGATGAAGAAAAAAAATAGATGGTAGTAGTTGTATGTGAAGAAAGAGAAATAATTAAAAACATAAAATAAAATAGATATTTAATAAAATGTAATGTAAAATAAATAATATGATATGGGGCATTTTAAAAGATGAGAGTAAAAAATAGGAAAAGTATGTTTTTATGAGAAAATAGACAGAAATTGTTGCACATGTGCTCTTATAATGCTGATCTTAAAATAAATAAAGCTGCTAAAACAAAGAGTGTTTAAAAATAATAAAGTACTTATTTTAAGAAAAAGTGAGAAGATAGAAAAAATTTCAATTTCACTATTTTTTGTTTGGTTGGGAATGAAAAAGTGAAGGGATGTAAAAAGTAAATTTGCATAAATTTACTTATATACTCTTATTAAAAAATGATGCCTAATTAAAAAAAAAAAAAAAGTGAGAAACAACCCAAAAAAAAAAAAAAAGCAATCACCTAATTATGCCCTTATCAAATAAAACAAAAAAGTAATAAATTTATTTCTATTAACTATATAAAAAGAGGCAATGCCTCTACAGTGCCATTTTGGTTTAGTTAGCCACTATGTCGTCTTTTTTTTTTTTTTTTTTTTTGAAGTTTTGAACAGTAGTTACAATACCAAGTTGCACTGTAGCTACAAGTAGCTACAGCTTCTTCTTTTTTTTCTTTTTTTTTCTCAATCTTCTGTTTTTACTTTTTTTTCCCTCTTATATATATATATATATATATATATATATATATATATATTGTTATACTAACACAACAAATTTCATAATATTTTCACAATTATTATGGTGTCAATTTCTTATAAGTCAAAATAAAATAATAAAATATGAAATTGTGACCAACCACAATTGAAAATAAATGTTTTGTGAAAATGTTGTGACACTTGTTAGGTGAATGTGTAAAAACTACAGTGCTTTTGGTTTGTTCAATATGTATTTTTTTTTTTTTTTAGTCATCGATTTGTGCTCTTTTTTCTACCAACTATATAAAAAGAGGCCATCGATTTGTGATCTTTTTTTCTATATATAAAAAGAGCGAATAGGCTCATGAATAGTGTTATAAACAGTATTTTGGTTTAGTGACTTGCCTTTTTCCCCCATTTTTTCCTTCAAGTTCACCAACTTGGTTTGAGCTTTTTTTTTTTTTCTCTTTTTTCTTTTTTCTTTTAGAGTATCTTTATATGTTCACTTTCTACTTGTAATGTAAGCTTACATTGTATACACACAAAAATTAGCAAATATTATATACATTTACAAAAAAAAAAAAAAAATTGTACAAATTTTGCAAATGTGTACAACATTTACCTATTTTTATGTGTTTAAAATATAAATTATATAAAAAGAGTGAATGAGAAAAGTTATAGTAATTTCACTACAATAGTTTTGGTTTGTTTAATTAACTTTCACTGTTTTGCTGGCCTTTTTTTTTTTTTTTTTTGTAAATGCATAAAGTTATAGTATATTTGCTATATTATTTTTGGTTTGTCCATAATAATTTTCATAACACTTTCATAATAAATCAAATATAGTAAATTGTTATTGATTCTAATTTAAACTTACTAATGAAACTACTTTTTTGCTCACCAATAACAACTTGTAGTAACCTACTACTTATGATTTGTTGTGAAAATGTAATGGACATAACATTTTTTTGTGTGAAAAATGTTAAAACATCTTGGTGTTGTCAGTTGTCACAATATTTTCAAAACTGCTAAGCTGTCAATTCTTTACAAGTTAAAATAAAATATAACAAAATTATAAAGGTAATATGAAAATGTTGCGTCATTATATTGTGTTTTTAGAAATTTTTTGTTGGTTTAATTAACTTTGTTTATCCAAAATGCACTATTCTACATACAATTTTCTTGGGTTGACTTTTTGTATATTTTTTTTCTTTATACACTATTTTAAGTAAAAACACATAGTTTTGCATACAAAAAAAAAAAAAAAAACAAAAATTTAGGAAAAAAAACATTTTTCATTCTTTATGTTTGGGGAAGTTCACAATTCTTCCTTAAACTTTAAAAAAAGCAATTTTTCTCTTAATATTTTGAAAAAGAGCAAATATGTCATATTGTTATTCTCTCAGTTAAACCCTAATGAAAACTTATGATTCTTAAAATATTTTATTGTACAATGTCTAAATTTCTCCTTCTAAATTTTAACATTCTAAAAATTTTCTTTACGTATTTTGAGTTTTAAATGATAAAAATTCTTAGAAAGTTAGAATGATGATATTCGATGACACATGCCTTTTGTTATCTTTTTTTTTTTTTTTTTTTTTTTAGATTTCTTAGCAAAAATCAGTTATTTATTGTTGGAAGATAATAATATTTGTTATCATCTTAGAAGTTTTTAGAGAATAGATATATTGTCTTTAGCAAGTAGGTACTAAAAAACTATTATAGTTAAATAAATATATATATGTTAAATAGCTACCCTAACTTTGTGGTGGATCAAAATTCTTAAACGAATGAGATTAACTTTTTACAACATAATTATCAAAATTCTTAAAATTAATGTCTTTTTTAATAAATGTTAATCTCTATATATTTTAAAAATCAAATGATTCATATTTTTGTTTTGTAATACAAATAAAATCTAGAATTGAACTTAATTACGACAGTACTTTTTTTCCACGGTAAGCATGTGTCCTCCACGTGCTGTCCTAACTAGTAGCAAAAAAATTGTGTATGTGCAAATGGGATGAAGGGAAAAAAACAAAAAACAAAAACAAAAACAAAAAAAGTAAACGCTAACAACCATTTGCCGAATTCGAGACAAAAACACCTGGCCTCACCATTTATTTTCCTACCTCCTCACTCACCTAACACATTTCTAAAATGTTTACCTTCCCATTTTCTCTCCAAAGTATTTCATCAACCTTATTTTGCCTCCAAACAACGACGACTAAGACTTTAAAAATAAAATGCTCACGTCATAAAGGGCTCATGATGCCCCCGACACAGACGTCACTTTGCGGCCCCAAGGTTTGAAAGCCATTGGTTTTGATTCAAAGAGGATAACATTTCTCTGAGGTAAAAATCTTATTCAAATGATCTTTCTAAAATTCCTTTGTAACTACGGTGGATGACTTTACCTCTAAGATTAAAGATTAAAATAAAAAGTTGATGATTGGGGACGGGGTTAGGATTTTCTCTTAGGCTCCATTTGGGAGTTCATAAGGGAATTGAATGAAATGATCATAAGGGAATGAAATGGAATGGAATGGAATGTATTTAAGTAAGAGAAATGAATGGAAAAGAATGGAATGGAATGGAATGGAATTAAGTAACCTTGATTGGATGTTTTAAAATAAAGGAATGGAAAGGAATGAAAATGAATGGAATGTAAATAATCATGTTTGGGAGCAATATGGAAGGAATGGAATTGAATCGAATCATTTTATGACAATATTACTATTAGACCCCTATTTTAAAATAAAGGGTTGAATATATAGGGGTATTTTGGGAGTTTTAGTAAAAAAATCATTAAATCTAATTCCATTCCATTCTCTTCCATTCCTCCCAATTGAGGCTTTAAGAGAATAGAGAGGAATGAGTCTTCTCTCCTGTGTGCACCCAATTACGCTCGTTGGGCCTAAAATGTATCTGGGCTCACAATTTACTTGTATGGTGGGCTTTTGTGTTTCCTACAATGGGCAATTATGTACTTAGCAAGCCCAATTCCCAAGCTCCCTTGATTATCTCTCTCTGTTTATCACCTCTCCCATTTTTCTGCCTTACGGAGTTTTTCTTTTCCCTCTCCCCCCTTTTTCCCCGAGATTGCCCACCCCCAGCCTTAGAATATCCCTTGCCTATTTATAGACCAGGTTGGTGTGGTTGCACAATAGTTTTCTTGGTCAGTGGAGGGAGGGGTCTAACGTTCCTTCTCCTAAGTGGGTGTCTTTAATGCGAGTGGGGGGCAATGGTAGTGGCCTTGGAACTAACTCCACCGCGAGGCCTGTTTCTCAGCGGGGTGGTTCCCTAGGCAATGGAAGGGAGGTCCAATACCGTTGCTCCGGAGAGTAATGGGTAAGTGGTGACAGTGGCATTGGAACTAACTCCACCGCTAGGTCTGTTGCTCGGCGGAGGTGTTTCCTAGGCAATGGAGGGAAAGGTCCAAATCCGTTGCTCTAGAGTGGGTGTTAGGTGATGGGTAAGTGATGATAGTAGCATTGGAAATAACTCCACCGCTAGGTCTGTTGCTCGGCGAAGGTGTTTCCTAGGCAATGGAGGGGGAGGTCCAATACCGTTGCTCTAGAGTGGGTGTTAGGTGATGGGCAAGTGGTGATAGTGGCATTGGAACTAACTCCACCGCTAGGTCTGTTGCTCGACGGAGGTGTTTCCTAGGGCATTGCCGGACAAACCGAGTATAGAAGGTTACACGGGATGGGCCAACGAGTCCGGGCCGAGCAAGGTCGGACACGTGGCATCATAGCAATGGGCTTTTATGGATGGATGGTTTCAACGAGGTCGACGCCCGTACATTAGCCCCCCCTTGATTCATGTTCGGATCTTGGCAATGAATCAAGGACCTTGTAGAGCGCATGGTGATTTTCTGAAGTTACCGAGGGCCATTCACGTGAGGCCGGGATAATTATTAAGGTTTCCTATAGGGGCAGTGCCATGCCAGGCTGTCACGTCTGCAATAAAGGCTCGGTGGTGGGTGGAGACGTCTGATGGTTGGTGGACCATCTTATGATTCGCGAATTGTCTAACGATTCGTAAACTGCGCCCATGCGTGTAGGGAGTTTTCCAAAAAGGGGATTAGGCGAGCTTCTTCCCGCCCTTTGCTTCATTAAATGCTTGGATTTTCGTATATATATATATAGCTCCCGTTGGGTCTTGTTTTACTTTTCGCGTCTTCTTCACTGTCAAACCTTTCTTTGCCGAGCATCCCTCCTCTGTGCCAGAACATCTTCCTTGCATCTCACTCTCTAGAGCCCAAAATAAGTCTTCTCTGCCTTCTTTCCTTTTCCAATTCTTACATGTGCCGTACTTTAGGGATGGGGTATTCTCACCTTCTTGCCCCTAGGGCTGCCTTGGGCAGCTTTAGAGAGACCTTTGGCATCCCAAGGGACGTCGACGTTGTGTATTGCAACGTGGACGATATCGCGTTTGAGAGGGCTGTTGACTCGGTACTGGGTTTTTTCTGTTAATGTCTATACTTGAGGGTGGGGTTAGATTCTCTGTAGATCCTCTTATCATAGGTACCTTAGGTTTTTACGGTCTTTGCCCCGACCAATTTCCCCCTAATTTTTATAAAGTAGTTAGTTTTGTCAACCGATTAAATCAGATGTTCTGCCTCCAATTGAACCACCATGACATCAATTTTATGTACAAACTGTGAGGTGATTTTGATAGTGGGTATTACCTAAAGACTAGAGATATGAGAGTCCGTCTTATCTCTTGTCTCCCTGACTCCAACAAAAACTCGGCTGGAGAGTTCGTTCGGGTGCACGGCAACTGGCTCGACAGCGAGTTGCTTTGCCCGCTTTCGCCCCTTGAAGTTGGTCAGTACCGAGAATAGTCATACTTTTTTCCATTATTCACACGTTCCCTTCTTTTTCTGTCTAACTGATAAGTTTGTGTTTATTTGCAGACTCAAAAAGATTTTTGCCGGACGCCCGGGCCATACATGCGGGTGATCTTAACTTCGTCCTCCGATTCGAGATCTTTGTGAACGGCGACGGGCAGCTCAGGGCATCCCACCTGATCCTCGGAGTCAACCCAGTATACAACACCTAGCAAAATTTCAGCCAGGCACTTTTGGTGGATAGCCCACTTCTATCTTATATAGATGTCCGGCACCAAAGATTCCATCCCCCTTCACTCACCACCAGTAAAGCACGAGAGGTCGGCCCTCGATATACAACCGTAGACAACATAGCGCCGGTGAGAGACAAGTTCGCTGAGGGTGTATCTCGAAAGCGTCAGAGACATAAGGCAGTTGAAAGGCCAAGCGACGTAGCCCCAGCAACCAAGGGGGGAGCAACTGAACCAATAGGTACTTCAGGCACCAAGTCAGATCACGGAAGGAAATGGTGCAGCGTAGGGAGATGACACTTGCTCAGTTCAAAACTGGAGCCGGACATGAGACCCAACCTCGATCTCCTTGAGGGTTGGGTCGGGTCCATCCTGCTGGTGAGACCAAGAAGAGGAAATGAGTCGCCAATAAGAACACCCCTGTTCCCAGTAATGCTCTACCAAAGACTCCGCCTCGTCCTAGGGGCGGGCCATAGATCCAGGAGATGCTGGTCGTCACTTCTCCTGCCCCTCAGATCGGGACAGACGTGACATCTTCCTCTCGACCCGAGGTAGGCTAGCAGCACACTTCTTTTTGAGCGACATGCCTTTACCTGAAACTGACAACCTTCGGCTATGGGATAAAGGCGAAGGGGGGCGGGTGGCCCAAAGTCCGGTGCAAGGCCTCATGCTGCCCGAAGACGCCCAGTACTATTTGAGCGGTGACGACAAGACGCTCGCTCGGCGGCTTCAATGGCACACTATTGCGGTAAGTTCCCATTCCCTCTATTGCACATGATTATATCGAGTAGCTTTCTCCCAAACTTCACTAACCCGTTGTTGTATTGATCATAGGTCGCGCAGTTGACATGCGTCATGGACGGGAGGCTGAAGGAAGCAATTGAGGCCGCTGAGCGGGAGAAAGCGCTGAAGGCGATTACTGAAGTGACTGCCAAGGAGAAAGAAGAGGCCGCTCTTGTGTCCAAGAGGAAAGTGTTAGTTGCCGAGAGAGCCCGTCGATCCGCCGAGAATAAGCTAGCTGCTGTGGAGACAAAGCTGGGCGAGACGGAGCTTAAGTTGGCAACGGCAAATAGCATGAGCCTTGCCCAGGCTAACCAAATTGGTAAACTGAAAAGGTCTCTCGAGGCCTGCGAGAACGAGTGGTATGACAAGGGCTTCTCGGACCCCGAGAACTTTGCCGAACTGATCATCTACCAAGCGCAACGCCATGGGTTTGGAAAGGGATGGCTGGCTGCTCTTCAGGTTGTGGGGCTAGCTGAGGATTCCCCACTGTGGAACCCAACGCAAATTCCATATTTGGCCACTTCTCCTCTCGTTCAAGGACAAGCCGAGAGCACGGGCGAAGAAACTCCAAGCATGATTGACCTTGTGCAGGAGATTGATGCTTATGTGGAGACAGCTGACCCAGAGGTCATGAGTGACAACCAGACTGAAGATGTAAGTGCTCACTTGCCCGAAGACATATCTAAGAGCCCTTCCCCTTCTCCGAACCCCGCCGATCCCGCTGTGTGATCAACTGTTTTTATTTTACTTTATTTTATTTCATCTCATTTCGTTTTATTTTATTTTGCTTAGTAAGCCTATGGCGTCAGGATGTGGTGACAGAACAATTTCCTTTGTTTGGAATGAAAAGTTTTGATTGTTTCGTTATTTATTTGTGCAATTATTTACGTATGCTTAGGAACTACCGACCATTTGTATATGCTTGTTATGCGTACTTTTTTACTCACGGTGGCAGGGCGCAACTATCCTGTCTTTAGGGCCTTCGGCTCAGGCTAGGTTTAGTCTTAAAGTTTCTAACTACTCAGTGATAGAGGTCGATCCGAGGAAAGTTGTTTGTCCTTAGAGAATTAAGTTCTAAGGTTTTCACCTGCTCGGTGATAAGGATCGAACTGAGGGAAGGTGTCTATCCTTAGAGAACTAAGTTTTAAGGTTTCCACTTGCTCGGTAATAGGGATCGAACCGAGGAAAGGTGTCTATCCTTAGAGAATTAAGCTTTAAGGTTTCTACCTGCTCGATGATAGGGATCGAACCAAGGGTAGGTGTTTGTCTTAGAGAATTAAGTTTTACCCAAAAGATTCTCCATATGTTTTCTGCCCTACAACAATGGCTTGAAATTACTGGGGTCACATGCATCTTAATGAATAAAGGCCTTTGCGTTGAGCGTGTGATAATGCAGGATTACATCAAGTTCCCCTCTTTGAAGGATAGTTAATAGTAAAACTTTTTTAAGTTACAAACATTCCACGGCCGTTTTAGCGGCTTTTCCTCCAAATCTTCTAAGTAGTACGCCCCTACCTTGGCGATGGTCGTTACTCGATATGGCCCCTCCCAGGACGGAGCTAGCTTTCCTGCATTAGTGTCTTGTGTATTGCCTGCAACCTTGCGAAGTACCAAGTCCCCGGCCACGAACTCCCTTTTCCTCACCATTCTATTGTATCTCCGAGCAAGTTTTTGCTGGTACTCCGCCAGTCGAATGGTGGCCGGTCTTCGATGCTCCTCTAGCAAGTTCAGCTCCTTTGCCATCTGCTCCTAGTTCTCGTCTGTCGCGAATCCAGCTACCCGAGTACTGCACAAGTTCACTTCAGCGGGGTTGACAACCTCTGCCCCGTAGGTTAGAGAGAATGGTGTTTCTCACGTGGATCTCCTGAACGTCGTTCGGTATGCCCACAAGACGCTTGGTAACTCCTCGGCCCACCTGCCTTTGGCGCCTTCCAAACTTTTCTTCAAAGCACTCACGATGGCCTTGTTGGTCGCCTTTACTTGGCCGTTGCTCTGTGGGTATGCTGGAATGGAGTATCGGTTCCGGATTCCGAGGTCGTGGCAGAACTCTCGGAAGGCCTTTCTATCGAATTGCAGGCCATTGTCTGACACAAGAGATTCTGGAACGTCAAATCTCGTTACAATGTTTCTCCACACGAATTTCTTAGCGTTAACATCTCGGATGTTTGCTAGTGCCTCTGCCTCTGCCCACTTGGTGAAGTAGTCCACTACCACTAATACAAACCTCCGGTTGCCTGTAGCCTAGGGAAATTGCCCAACTATGTCTAGCCCCCAACAAGCGAATGGCCACAGGCCTCTAACTGAGTTCAAGTTCCCGGCGGGCTGGTAAATCATTGGCGCGTGTATCTAGTATTGCTTGCATTTCTGAGAATACTCGATTGCGTCCTCCCTCATTTGCAGCCACCAAAACCCTTGAGTCATTGCCCGGTGCACCAATGATTGTCCCCCCATATGGCTTCCGCACACACCCTCGTGCAGCTCGGCTAACAGTTCCTTGGCTTGACTAGGACGAAGGCACTGCAAGTACGGTCCTTCAAATGACCTCCGATATAGCTTTCGGTCGGGAGACAACCAGTACTAGGCGGCGTTGCATCGTAGCTTGGCCGCCTCTTTCTCGTCCTCAGGAGCACGGTCCTCTGTGAGGAAGTTAATGATGGGGTCCATCCAGCACTCCTCAACGTCTATCACCTGGGCAACTAGTACTCTAGAGGTGATACTTGGTTCTGCTACTAATTCCACCCTGATCAGCCGAGGTACCACGTCAGCTATCGATGATGCTAGTGTCGCCAAGGAATCGGCGTGCCGATTCTGTCCCCGAGCTACCTGCTCAACCTTCACTCTTGAGAAATCATCTAAGGTTTGCTTTACTAATCGTAGATATTCAATCATCCAGGCATCTTTGGTTTCGAAGTTCCCTAGCACCTAATTAACTACCAAGAGAGAATCTGAGTAAACTTCCACTTCCTTGGCTCCCAGATCCTTGAAAACCCTGAGTCCGGCAAGCAGGGCCTCATACTCAGCCTCATTGTTGGAAGCCTTAAAGCCCAGCCTAATCGAGTGTTCCAATTTTACCCTTTCCGGCGTGATGATCACAATTCCAGCCTCCGCTCCTGCCGTGTTGGATGCGCCATGCACAAATACTTTCCATGACCGAGCTTCCGTGAGGCAGATCATATTAGTACCTTTTGGCGTAAACTCGGCAATGAAGTCCACAAGCACTTGTCCTTTCATCGAATTCCTCGACCTGTATCTGATGTCGAAAGAACCTAGCTGAGTTCCCCATTTAGCTATCCTGCCCGTGAAGTCAGATCTTTTCAGTAATGACTGAAGTGGGTATTCCGTAAGGACATAAACGGTGTGGGCCTGAAAGTAATGAGGCAGCTTTCTGGTGGAATGCACGAGTGCCAACACCAATTTCTCCAACGGTACGTACCTGGTCTCGGCGTCAACCAACGACTTGCTGATGTAATAAACCGGGAGCTGCACACCATTATCCCTTAATAGCACGGCACTGGCCGCATGCTCGGATACCGAGAGGTACATATACAGGTCTTCTCTTGGTTTTGGGGCTGTCAACGTAGGTGCCCGCCCAAGGTAGTCCTTAAGGTCTTCAAAGGCCTTGTTACACTCCTCATTCCAGTGAAAACCCCTTCATTTCTTCAAAAGTCAGTAAAACGGCTGGCACCGATCAACGAACTTGGAAATAAATCGGTTGAGAGTGGCCAGCATACCGGTTAACTTCTGAACCTCCTTAGGATTGCTGGGCGTTTTGAGGCACCTCACGGCCTCAATCTGATCGGGGTTGACTTCAATTCCCCTTTTTGTGATTAGGTAACCCAAGAACCTGCCAGACCCTACTTTGAACGCACACTTGTCAGCGTTGAGGGGCAGCTGGCGTCGCCGGAGTATTTCAAACACCTCCTTAAGGTCGTCGATGTGATACCCTTCCTGCCTACTCTTTACCGTCATGTCATCAATGTACACCTCAACCGTGCACCCGATCTTATCCCTAAACATCCACGTCATCATTCGTTGATAAGTGGCTCCCGCATTCTTCAATCTGAACGGCATTACTGTATAGTGATAGTTGGCGTCGGGTGCTATGAATGCCGTCTTTTCCTGATCCTCGGCGGAGAGAGCGATCTGGTGGTAACCCAAGAAGACGTCAAGAAAGCTCATCCTTGGGTGCTCGTATGTAGCGTCTACTAATTGGTCAATTTTTAACATTGGGAACGAATCTTTTGGGCATGCTCGGTTCAAGTCGGTGAAGTCAACACAAACCCTCCATTTGCCATTCTTCTTCTTCACGACCACCGTGTTTGCAAGCTATTCTGGAAAAAAATGCTTCTTTTATAGCCCCCGCTTCTCTCAGTTTCCTAACCTCTTGTCTGACAGCTTCCACATGCTCTTTTGCAGACCTTCTAGATTTCTGCCTTTTTGAGGGGCATAGGGGATCTACGTTTAGCTTGTGAGCTATAAATTGTGGGTCTACCCCGGGCATCTCGTATGGGTTCCAAGCGAACACATCCAAGTTTCATACAAAAAAAAGCAGCAACTCTGCCCTTGCCCGGTCATCTAGGTTTGCCCCTATTTGGAAACTTCTCTCGCCCCCTGGCAGTATCTTCACTCTCACCAGCCCCTCGGCAGAAGTGGTCCCCTCTAGTTAGGCTTGCTGTAACTGCTATAATGCACATCCCTTGGTTGTAGCCCCTTGCTCGGCTTGTTTGTGGGCTGCGGCTACCACATACTGCCTGGCCGCTTGCTGGTCGCCCCGTATCACTGCAACCACATACTTGGTCCGAAATTGGACTTTAACGTGCAAGGTGGATGGTACGGCTCCCATGTCATGTATCCATGGCCTTCCAAGAATTGCTGTGTATGGTGAGTAAAAGGCGACCACAACGAATGTCACGATTACCTCGTTACCTCCCATGTTGACTGGGAGTGAAATCTGTCCCTCCGGTCTCACCATGTGCCCGTCGAACCCCATCAATGGCGTGTTGTACCTGGATAAGTCCTCCTTATTTAGGCCAAGCCCCCTGTACAGGTTCGGGTACATTACGTCCGCTCTACTCCCTTGGTTTATCATAATCCTTTTTACTAGGAAGCCCCTTACACGGGCCGTGACTACTAAAGCGTCGTGGTGTGGCTGGGCAGTTCCTTCCAAGTCGTAGTTGTCAAATGCTATAGGTTGTCGAAAATACCTCGGTTTCTTCCCCTGGGGTTGCTCGCCAGTGAAACCGTCTGTTGATACCACGGCTAGTACCTCTCTTGTGATCAGCACCGTAGGGTCCCTCGGTGCCGCGTGGATGACCTCTATTACTCCTAGAATGGGTGGAAGGGTGTCTTGGCGCACTCGATCTGTTTGTCTCGTTTCTTAATCCCCGGTCCCCTCAAGAAATTTCTTCAAATAGCCTTCCTTCACTAACTACTCCAAGTGATCTTTCAATACTCTGCACTGCTCCGTGGTGTGCCCTTTATCTCTGTGGTAGGTGTAATACAAGTTCTGGTTTCTCCTCGATGGGTCACCCGCCATCTTGTTCGGCCGCTTAAAATACGGCTCATTCTTTATCCTGTCAACAATCCTGTGCATGGGCTCCTTAAACACCACATTGACTCCCCCAATATCCCAGTCGTGCTCCTGAATCCTCAAATCCTTCCTGTGTCTGAGGACGAAGCTAGTATTCTGAGGATAACTGACGACCGGGGCCTTCCCCTTGGCCTACAGCCGATCGTCTTCCAATCGCTTGTACTCCTTGATACGTCTCATTAGCTGCCTCATATCCTTGGGAGGTCTCAGGGTCAACGATTCTCTCAACCCGGATTCTTCCAGTAGCCCCATCCGAAAGGTGCTTGCTGCGATCTTTTCGTTGCCCCCACCGATCTCCTTGTACAATTCCCAATATTGGTTGGCATAGTTGCGAAGGGTTTCCCCAGCTCTCATTTTCATTGTTAGTAATGCGTCTACGGGCTGCGAAACCCGGCTGCATGTCATGAACCTTACTCCGAACTCCTGAATTAGCTCCGAGAAACTACGGATCGAGCCTTTCTTCAATTCGTTAAACCACCTTAAAGTAGTGGGGCCCAGACTTGAAGGGAAAACCCTACACATTAGTGCGTCATTATGAGCGTGCAGGGACATCATTTGAATATAGTGACTTACATGCTCGACCGGGTCTGTCTTTCCAGTGTAGGAGTTGAACGGAGGCCGGGTGAACCTGCTCAGAATTGGCGCCTCCTCGATGTCCCTCATGAATGGGGACCGGGCAGCTTGGCGTAACGCCCTACCCATTGCATCTATGGCCGCATTTCGTGGTCGCCTCTCATCCAAGGAAGCCTACCCATGGTCCACGTGCTCCCACGAACGCTCACAGTGCCGACAAGACTTGGACTGATGGGATCCTGCCGCATGTCGATTTCCCACACTGGTCGACCTTTCTCTCCGGTCCTCTTGATCTCTTCTCCTTCGTCTTCCCCGTGCCTACAACTCCAAATCCCTTACTGTCCTACGCAAGCGTTCCAGTTCTTGATTTCTCTATTCAAGCTCCTGATCTCTCCAGTCATGGCGGTTGCGCCCCGAGGCGTCAGAAGTTGTCTGAAGGGTTTGGTACGATTCTTCTCCAAGCCTGGACTCTGCTGCCCCCTTGTTCCTTCTATCCTCCAGCCACTTCTGCCTCCTTTCTCGCCATGTGGACCCTCGCGAGGACCCCCCAGAACAGCTCTCTGCATGACTTCCCAGTCTGCTCCCAAACATTCTCCCGTGCATTCCTAGACAGAACCGCAGCTTGGTAGGGGATCCCCACAGACGGCGCCAATTGTGTGCACCCAATTACGCTTGTTGGGCCTAAGATGTATATGGGCTCACAATTTACTTGTATGGTGGGCTTTTGTGTTTCCTACAATGGGTAATTCTGTACTTAGCAAGCCCAATTCCCAAGCTTCCCTGATTACCTCTCTCTGTTTATCACCTCTCCCCTTTTTCTGCCTTAGGGAGTCTGTCTTTTCCCTCTCCCCCCTTTTTCCTCGAGATTGCCCACCTCCAGCCTTAGAATATCCCTTGCCTATTTATAGACCAGGTTGGTGTGGTTGCACAACAGTTTTCTAGGTCAGTGGAGGGAGGGGTCCAATGTTCATTCTCCTAAGTGGGTGCCTTTAATGCGAGTGGGGGGCAATGGTAGTGGCCTTGGAACTAACTCCACCGCGAGGCCTGTTGCTCGGCGGGGGTGCTCCCTAGGCAATGGAAGGGAGATTCAATACCGTTGCTCCGAAGTGGGTGTTAGGTGATGGGTAAGCGGTGACAGTGGCATTGGAACTAACTCCACCGCTAGATCTGTTACTCGGCGGAGGTGTTTCCTAGGCAATGGAGGAGAAGGTCCAATACCGTTGCTCCGGAGTAGGTGTTAGGTGATGGGTAAGTGGTGATAGTAGCATTGGATCTAACTCCACCGCTAGGCCTATTGCTCGGCAGAGATGTTTCCTAGGCAATGGAGGGGGAGGTCCAATACCGTTGCTCCGGAGTGGGGGTTAGGTGATGGGTAAGTGGTGATAGTGGCATTGGAACTAACTCCACCGCTAGGTCTGTTGCTCGGCGGAGGTGTTTCCTAGGGCATTGCCGGACAAGCCGAGTATAGAAGGTTACATGGGATGGGCCAACGAGTCCGGGCCGAGCAAGGTCGGACACGTGGTATCGTAGCAATGGGCTTTTGTGGATGGATGATTTCAACGGGGTCGACGCCCGTACACCTCCTACCCATTCCATTCCCTCCCACTTAAACTCTCAAATAAGGAAATTGGCTTTCCATTCGCTCCATTAAAATTCCTAAATAAAGGAAGGGAAGAATATTATAAAATTATTCTTTTTATTCATTTATATTTCATTCCATTCACTCCTCCCAAACGAGATCTTAATGGGTTCTATGTATGAAAAAGAAAAATATTCAAAAATATAAAATATACTGTTAAAATTTAAATTTAAATTAATATACAAAAATAAAACTAGTATTGAGTCAATATTAACACATAAAAAATAAATTATTGTTTCTTGATGCATTTTACTCAATCATTTATGATCCATCACAACCAAATTAATTTGATGTTCTTTAAAATCATAAATTTTATCTATAATTGACTTTGCATTAAATGTTTTAGGAATTTCATTTTTAATGTATACAATGAAAGAATATATTCTTTAAAAAATTATCTTTTATATTGTTATGAAGCATAGTTTGACAATATTTATGACTCAAAATGCTTGTTTTAAAATTGCAGTAAAATTGAAATAGTAAATAGAAGTATAACCATTCTCAAATCAAAATAACATGAACCACAAAAATCGAAATTATATTTATTATAACTATTTCCAAAATCAAATTAGTGTTGTCAATTAAACAATTTCAAAAAATGATAAATTACATATACCACCATTATGGTTCACCCTTCAAACATGGCACTACTACCATGTGTTGTTGTTGTTGTTGTTTTTTTTTTTTTTTTTTTTTTTTTGGAGAGAGAGAAAACATGTGTTTTATTTTGTGACAGATGCCTTTTTGGTATTATACTTTTATGATGCGTTTCCGCTATTTCTAATGGAATTTGATAATGTTGTAAGTGCCAACATCACATGCAAAGAACAAAACACATATAGAATATTGTTGAGGCACATTGGTGTTTGTTACAAGAACAAAGCACCCAACATCCATAATCTAACTGTACTAATGAATCTTCAAAAAAAAAATTTAAAAACAAACTGTACTAATGAAATTGACGACAAAAAGGGCTAGCAGTGGTTCTCTGTGTATTGCCCATTTTGTTATAAACAACCAACGAGATTGAAGTTAAGAGATCGAACTCTTGGGCCTTTGGTTTACCACCCAAAAAAAAAAAAAAAAACTCTTGGGCCTCTTGGCACCAGCAGAATTTTGATATTGGGTTGACTTAGTCCACTATGGGCACACATTATTTGTGTATGGTCTGGCCAGTATTTGTAACAAAATTAAACTTAAATTCTTTCTTTCTTGATACTTCTATTAAAATCCAAAGCTTTCTTTTCAAATGCTTGACCATTGTGCACCCTTGGCAAGATAGTCAGGAAGAAGCTCCACACATGTATACAATTAGATTATTCTAAATTAGAATTTCTATCTTGTATAAAAAATAAATAAATAAATAAAAAATTGCTTGCGCATGTAATGATGTAAATTTCAAAATGAACTACATCAATTCTCACTCACAAATTGTTAGTAGCACCTCTTTTTGGTTGAAGCTCCGATATCTGGTTTTTTGGACAGGCACTGATCATCAGCTCATGAAGAAAGTAGAATAGTATGAACTCCAAAGTTCTCAAAGTACTTAATGCATATTATTTAGGTAAAGGTTAGTTCGCTTGGTCTCAAGTGAATATCTTCTCATAGGGTCTAGCTAAACCAGACAGATGGATTTGGAGACAGTGACATCACTGCACCAGCAAGAGTGGGAAGTGGAAGTATGACATAGTGCCAACAGCAGATAGGAGAGATTTAATGGGCTAATATGACCCATCAGAGTCAAGTAAATATGATCCTGAAATGGACCCCTACGAGCTAATAGAATCATTCATACATGGCTGCCAATTCAATAATTGCTTTCTTGCTATAGCTGGTTTTTAATGCGGCAACAAAGGTCAATAGTAGTACAGATATTCCATTGGTTTAGACTTTAGAGCCTCTGCAAATCCCTTTTTTTTTTTTTTATATATATTCTTTTTTCCGCTATGAAGAAAGGAATCTCCTGCAAATCCGTATTGCTTAGTTCATGAAATACGGGTTTCTTGTTCAAAAGTTTTCAGCCCTTAAAAATATTTCTTTGATTTGGTAAAGCTTGTTGTTCAGACTTTCGGGTGCGTCAATTTCATGAATGAATATGATTTATTTTTTTCGAGCACTTCCGGGGTCATCATGATTTCTCAATGTCCAATTTATTGCGTTACTCTCTCTTTTAACTTGGGACTTGGGAGCTACAATTTCGTATGACATCTCATAATAGCCAATGCAGGAGGTTCTTTTACTAGTTTGTCCCATGAAGAGGGCTCCAAAGGTTAACAATCAACTTCACGATCATTATGAATTTCAGTGAAGAAAAGACTAGTACAAATCATTACGCACCCCATTTCGGTTCCTATTTTGTCATGCAAGGCTGCACCTTTAATTGGGCTCCCATAAAAGCAACAATGGACAATTATAGGGAACGACTGAAATATAACTGCAATTTAAAAGCCTGTTAAATGTAAGATGGCTCCAACAGCTGCTGAAGGTCTATTAATTTCTGTTTCTTCCATTAGACGCAACACAAGGTGTCTAACACTGTCTTTTAACACTTCGTTTGTGGAGTTCGTAAAGGAATTGAATGGGATATGTTTATGTATTAGAAAGGGATGAAACATATTTAAGCAATAGAATGAAGTAAAGTAATCTTATTTAGATGTTTTAAAATAATAAAAAAATGAAAGGTAAATAATCTTGTTTGGAAATAAAAAAAAATAAACAGACTCATTTAACAACAATATTATACTGTTATTAGACCCATACATTTAAAGAGTTTTAATAAAAATTTCATTAAACAAAATTTTGTTTCCTCGAATTCCTCTTGTCAATTTCGAGTGAAATGAAAATTTAAAGTTACAAGATAATAAAGATAAATGATTGATCCATTTCAAACAATGGAATGATCTTTCCTTCCATCAAAACTTCCATTAGAACTCCCAAATATCGAATATTCTATTTATTTTTATTCATTTCCTGTCAAAGAAATAGTGGGAAACGTTTACCAATCATTTATGGTTAAACTTTGGAGCATGCAAGTTAAAGGATGTTAGATGATTTATTATTATTATTATTAATTTTTCTGTGGTAAAGACAAAAACAGGACAAAGCAGAGCATGCAATAGACCTCACTTTTATCTTCAACTTCAAATAAAAATATGAAAGAAAAAAAATTACCACTTGAATTATCCAACTATCTGTCTAATAAATACTTCACACTCTACTCCCTACGCCAAATTCCAACTGCATCTGGGCAATCTCATTTTCTGTTCAGAACTACATATCTATCACACTCAAATTAAATTGAAAACCTTAAAAAGTCATTAAGTCAAAGCTCATATCCTATCATCAATACCCGCCATTCATCACCTCAACCACCTTCTAAGGTCACTGGTTGAAGAAGGAGAAATCTCACCCCCAAAGCTATCAGTGCAGCATGATGAATAGTTAGACTGTTGCTCCAACCCAAAATGTGCTCCACTAACACTCTTAAAGCTTGGACTCCTCAAGTTATGCCCATAACATCCATACCCCATTCCCACACTATAAGGGTCTGGTGGTGCCGGAAATGAGAGCCTTTTCTTTGCTGATCCAACTCGATCCCTCTCTGGCGTTGATGCCCTCTGCCTCGGTGCACTCTGAGACCTCACTCGAGCCTTAGCAGACTCGGTTGCAGCCATGTAATTAGGCAATGTAGAACCACCACTTGCACTACTACTTGCCCCACCCCTGACAGCATGTGGATGCACATTACCATTGTAATAATAGTTGGACCTTAAGCTTGGTGTTTGAGATGTAGGGTAATTTCTATCTTCTCCAGAGCAACGAGGGCTCGCTGACCGGACTTGGATAGGCCGGGTTTTCGATGGTGAGGGTGTGACAGGGGAGTGGTGAGGGTGCAGATTTTGGTGATTTCTATGGAGTGGTGAACTAGGTCTTTGTTGTTGGTGATGTTGATTTTGATTTGGTCGCCGTAAATTAGGTGCCAAGTATGAGTAAGGCTGGGCTGTATCCATTTCCACAGTTTTAATGGGGTCTCTTTGATCAGTTGAGGCTCTTCCCCGGGTATCCCATGGCTTTGTGGCCATCCACCGGTCCAGCCATTTGGGTCTCTCTTCGAGCTCATCTTCATTGCCAATTGATGGGCTCCTACCAGACCTCCAAATCTATGAAAGGGGTGTGGAAATTTCAAAATAGGACTAACTAACTCACGGTATAACAAGAGTAAAACAGAGGAGGAACTGAAAATGAGTGTGAGAGTGAGACAGAGTAGTGGATGAAACCTGTTGAGAAAAGGCCTGAGACAATGTCTTTTCACGCTTCATTGCAGCTTCCTTTCTTTGCTGTAACATAGCTTTCACTTCCTCAACTGTGTGTGGCCTGTCGTCCCAATCATCAGCTATGCTACTTCCTTCTCTTGACTGCGAAATACCCAAAAATTAACTTTGAAATACTTGAATCTCAATAGTGTCAAAAACCATAATAAGAAACATTTCTGTTTGATTGACATTTTGGAAACAGGAAAAAGGGGTTTGGGTTTGTTTTACAATCATTCCACTTTTTGCCGAACAAGAAAAGTTCTTTCAAAACATTGACTAAGACATTGACTTAGGATCAAAAACCAAACTTACAACTGATTTCCTGTCTGAAATGTCTTGAAGATACCTCGACTCCCAAACGCTGTTTGTGTCACTGAATGTAGATTTTCTGCTGCCTTCATGGGAGAGCCTCAAACGCTGGTCAAGCACCCTAGATTGCACACGAACCAGTGCTTGCATGCACTTAAGAGTCATCTTCGCTTGCTTTCTAACATTATGACCTCTCACCAAAGCTTGCAACTTTACTAAGCCCTTAAGCGCACGAAGTGCTCTCCTCGCCTACAAGTACAACACACGCAGTGCTAAATACTACTAAATAGTCTCTTCAACTATAAAAAATAGAGGGTTAGAGTTAGATCTATATTTGGCTTACCAAATATCCCCTAAAAGCTGTCTGAATAACTATTGCAGAATTGTGTTGTTTAGCATGATTAGCAGGCCTGGACAGCCGAGCCACCTCCACCGCCGCTTGGGCTGTGGCCATTGCAGCCTCGGCGGTGGCCACCGCCACCTCAAGCGCATGCTTTCGCTCCGCAGCCGCAGCTGCCATCGCCGTCGACTCATGGTTAGCCTGTGCAACAGTGGAGTCAGGCGTGGGCTTTGGTTGCTGTGTTTGCTGATCTGTTACTGTTTCTTGGTTTGCGGGTTTCCTGAATGGCCATCTTCGCTTTTCTCTCTTCTGCTTTTTAAAAAAAAAAAAAGACCCAGTTAACGATGTGGTTAATAAGATCAAGAAGAGAAAGAACGTTGAATTTTTGAGATTTAGTGAGACACAGACCTTTTCATCATCATCTTTAGTAGGAGATCTGAAAGCTCTTTTGACAGCAGTTAACCAAGAAGTGCTTCCCTTCTTCCCCATCAAAAAATGAGGTAAAAATATCCGAGCTGCATTTACAGCTAAGCTGCTAAAATAGATGACAAAGACCAGAGAGAACTTTTGAGAGAGTTAAAAGAAAGATGATGCGCTCTCTGGGGTTTGTACGATAGCGCCCACCTCTTTAACCGTGCATGTGAGGTGTTTCCTTGTGTGAAAGAGAGAAATAGAGAAAGAGAGAGTATAATTATTCTGAGAGCATTTCATTTGTTAAGAAATATAATAAAAAAATTAAAAATTAAAAATTAAAAAAAAAAAAAAGGAAAATATATGGGAAATATGAGTGAGGATGAAACTGCAGACTGACGCACTAACTGTTGAGATGAGCTGAGAAAGAATCTATCTATTGCATTGCATGATTGCACCTGTTCCTGGAAGCAATAGCAAAAGCTTCCGTGGGGTTGAACTCACTCTTCATGTCATCAAAAATCAGCTCATAATTTATCATAAAAAATTCAGCTCATAAATTATTCTCCCATCACTGCTCGTAAATTATTCAAATTTTATTATATTTTCGGTATGTAGACTTTTTTATTATTAATAAATAAAAGAGATTAAATTTTATGGAAAATTGGTCCAAATAACTTGGTTTACATCTTGTAACAAGAAAATATAAATTAAATGCTAGCTCATCATCTTACTTAAATATAAATGTATCTAATCACTTAAGATAATATTTTAATATGCATCATATTTTAGGTTTTATATAAACAATAATGTTGTGTTATTAAATATAGTAAAATATATTGAGTTTTAAGTAAAAGGCTAGTATGGTAATATTTTTTTAAACAATATAAAACATGAATCTTACGCTCCATCTTTACCATATTGCTAGTTCTAATTAAATAAAAAAGTAGAATAGAGTGATCATAGTGGCTTCCTCCACTTTAACGTTACCATTGTGGCATCCACAATGTAGACTTTTGTTTATGTTCTTCCATGTTTTGCATATATATTTAAGTTTCTTTTAATAATGTTCTTTTTCATATTATAAAAAACGAAAATTGCTCTTATTGTTTTAGTCAAAATATATTGAATTTTCTAGATTTCGAATTTAAAATTGTGAGAAAGTACTAGACAAAATAATGATCAAGCCTTCACTAATGAAATCATTTCTTGAGCACGTAATTAGTTTGAAGTAGTGGGCTTATCAATTTTGTACTCTAATTACATAAATTTACAGGTGAGAATAGGCTATTATAAGTCCACTTATTTTCTTTTAAAAAATAAATATAAGTACTATTAGAAGAGAGTATACCATGTTTCAGGGGTGTATATATATATATATATATATATATATATAATCTTTCACAACACGTTCTATATGGGACCTACTAGTATGTGGGCATCAATTGTTGTAAGAGAGTAGGGTGTATACACATGAAATATACGCTTCGTTTGTTTCAATGTAAAATATTTTTAAATGTAAAATATTTTACATGTAAAAGATTTTACTGTAAAATATTTTCATTGAAAACATTTTCAAGTGCTTGGCAAGATTAGTCCTTAGAAAATGTAAACAGCCACCTACTTCCAAATACAAGCACACCACCACTACTAACCACCTGAAGAACAAAAAAAAAAGAAAAAAGAAGAAAGCCACCACCGGCCCGTTGCCACCAAAATCTAGTGACTACACACCACCACTCACAACAACGACCACCAATAGGAAGCAACAATTCCAAAGGAAAACAAAATTCCAAAATCAAGGATCAATGAAACCCACTGTTTTTCAGCCACCATCAAAACCCACAAACCACCACAACTATAGTAGTTCCAGCCACCAACCTCAAAACCAAACCTAAAAACACCAAACTCAGCCTACCAAAACCCAACACCAATGACCCAGCCCACTAAAACCCATCACTGACGACCCACCCCACTACCGACCTTATCACCAATCTGCACCACAAAAGAGGTAGTGGTCATCGATCTGTATCGTCCTTGCACTCGACATTCACGTCGGGAACATTGATGCCAAGAGTCAAAGTCCTAAGGGTGGTGCCGCTGGTGGGTAGCACCAGTCGGTGAGTGGCTCCGGTCGGTGGGTGGGGCCGTTGTTGGGTTGCATCAGTCAGTGGGTGGCACCACCAGGTTTTGGGAGAGAAGGTTTAGGTTGAGAATGAAAGAAAATTGAGAGGGAGAGAAGAGATAGCGTGAAAGGGAGAGAATAAACAGCCTGAGAGTTGTCGGGTGAGAGTTAGAGAGAAATTGTAAAATATTTTACCAAAATTTTAAAGTGTAAAATCTTTTACACAAATTTGCTTGAGTTGATTTGGTTGACTGAAAATATTTTATTTTTGACTAAATGTTTTACAGCAAAACAAACACTGTAAAATGAGAAAAATATTTTCTTAAAAATATTTTGCGTCAAAACAAACCGAGCAATAATATCTATTTGCATAGTGCTAGAGCCACCAAAAAAATACACAGACTTTTTTACTTCCATCTCACAAGCATTTACATCACCTAGGTCCCATTGCAGTACAAATTTGAGAGGGGGGTGGAAATTTTATGAACATTTTCAGTGCCTCTAGCGTTTTTGGCTGGAAAAGTTTGCTTATTTGGTATTTTGAATCATTTTAAAAGTTCATTATTTTTTAGATCTAAATTATTTAAATTTTCACTTTATACTAAATCACTTTTTTTTTTAAATAACTAAATACGTGAAAAATATAAATTGTAACACGTGAATGCTAACCAAATTTCCAGGGCCCTTTGTACTTAATAAAACTTTTTTTTTTAAAGGAACAAAATAGAACCATTTGAAACTTATTTCAAAAAATAACTGTCTTTAGATCTTGTCTTTTAAAGAGATGAGTCCCTGCATTGAACTTGCCTCTTCCAAAAGTTCGAAGAGAAGAGTTTTACTTTTTTTTTTTTAATGCAAATTTGAATGAATAGTCAAGATGGAATGGGAGTCATGGAAGCATTTGTCTCTCTTGACAATAACGCAGCCATAATTGCAACAGAATTAAAAATTCAATCACCAAATCCCATCAGCCTTGAAACCAACTAAAAAACTGCCTATGCGAATCATAAGCCCTAAGATTGTGGTGGTTCTTCCCTCTCTTTCTCTCTCTCTCTCTCTCTCTCTCTCTCTCTCTAAATAATTACTGTGATACAATAATATAATAATAGTTATTGTGTGTGTGTGTGGTGGCCCTGGTGGGGGTGGATAGGGAAGAACATAGTTGTTTCTAAGGGTCCGTTTGAGATATGTTTATTTTATTGAAATTGAAAATTTTTTACTAAAAGTTATGTAAATAAAAGTAAAAATTAGTTGAAATAATATAATGAGACCCATAAATAGTATCAATAAATGCAGTAGAATCCATAAATAGTAATAATAATAAGCTGAATAGTAAAATAATTAAGTTTTTTAATTTTGAGTGGGCTTGAGCTTGTAGGCCCCAAAGGCCAAACAGGAAAGCCAAGCCACGTGAGCATGGTCAATTGGGGTAGAGCAAACCTAACATTGAAGAACCTTGAAGGATCTCCTTATTGTCGGATGCGAGTCAAGAGCCCTCCCAACACCAAAGAGGTAGAGAAATGACTTAATGGGTCAAAGAGCAAACAAATCCAAATGCCTAAAGAAGGAAGAGTCAGAGTTAAGCAACCATCCCCTCCAAATTAATGGCAATCCACCTACAACAATGTCACATTAATTTGCTAAATGACTATCAAAAGAATGCCCAATATCTTGTTTTTCACTCATTTTGACCTTAAAAGAATGGAGAATGGGAAGATGGGACAAGTATCCCCCTCACGCAATACCCACTCTACAGGTGGATGGTAAGGGGAGTACCTCCTTCACATAAATAGGGACAACAATCCCCCCCCCCCCCAACACAAAAAAAAAAAAAAAATAACAAGTGATCCATAAAGATCTAAGAAAAAAAAAGTGTTAAAAGTGTGAACTTGAAAGTAAGAGAGAAAAAGCTGTATTAATCTAACCTCTCCTTGGGCCGTTTGAGGATATTGATAATTTTTTTCAACTTGGGAGTTTTCTATCGCAATCCATTTGGAGTTTTCTTTTTCCTTATTAAACTCTAGATCCATACATATTAAATTAATTGTGATGTTCATTTAAGTAATTCTTACTAAGAATTACATTTTGACCCACACAATTGAATTTTTTTCAATTTAATAAATGTGAAGAAATTTTGTTTTTTTTTTTTTAAAAAAAGAGAAAATTAATCATAACATTAAACAAAAATTGATGAAAAAGTCTTAATTGAATAAGTTTAAAAGTTAAAGTACCAAAATAAACGAAAATAAAATTAAAAAACTAAAATTGAATTATGATAAAAAAAAATATAAAGTGAGTTTTGCATTTTAGTTTTTTTTTTTTTGGTTAACATATAAGAGGGTTAGTACAAAACAGAACAAGGGAGAATGAACACATAAGTCCCTCCGTTGCGAACACCAAAAACGGGTTATTTTTGGCTACAGCCTTTAAATGATCTCTGGGCAAAGGAATGGAGTCATCTGTAACCTTTACTATTATAGCTAGTTAGCGACATTTATAAAAGTGCATGTGGTTTAGTGATCTTTCTGCGGTCATAGTCATGGACTACAGTTAATGGGGGTGTCAGAAAGTACATCAACAGCCTTTATATATATATATTTATATGTATGCATGTGTTTATTATCTTATAATTATATATATATATATAGAGAGAGAGAGAGAGAGAGAGAGAAAAGTGAGGACGTGAGAAAAAAAATGGGTCGGGGAGGAAGAGTGGCCGAGTGAGTGATATCGAAGAGAACGTCGAGAGTTGAGAGGCACGAGAGAGAGCACGTTGATGGTTTGCACAATAACCAAAAGTGCTTTTAAAAGGACCCAAATAAAACCAAAACCTAAACCAAAAGCCCTTTTCTCTTTCCTTTTTTTTCTCTGGTCTTTTCTTTTACTGGATAAAAAAAAAGGCTTTGTGCTTCTCACTTTCTGCTCAGAAACAACTGGCCACCTCTCGTGCTGTCACGTGCTGTCAGAAACTAGTAGAGCATATCCTGTGGTTGATCATCCACGGTGGTCCTCAATTTCATTCAATTATTTTATTGCATCTTTCTCAAACCAAATCATGTGTGGTTCTTATACTAATAATACCTTGTCCCTGCTTGAGAATGTTATTTTAATAATATTATTTATATTAAAAAAAAAATATGCGAAAAAAATGTATAAAAATATGTGTAATATTGGTTAAATATTAAAAATTATTGTTTAAATAACGGTAACAAACGGGTCATTAGGAACTGCTGGACATTGTTGTTTAAAAAATAATTTTCATTATTTAAACAATAATAAAACTTTTGACATATATTTTTATAACACTTAAACATATATTTTTAAAATACGAGGGTGTTTGGTGGTTGTTTTCAAACAACAATTTTTAGTTTTTAAACAACATTTCACGCATTTTTATACGCCTTTTCACCTACATATATTTCTATAAATATTTTCAAATAATAATTTTCAATTTTTAAACACATGTACCAGGGCCCTAAAAATTACAATAGTACTGAAATCCTGTTAGCAACGGGGCTCTTGCTATCAAGTCATTGTTGGGATCCTAGCTGGCAGGTTGCTTTTATTTTGGAAGACTGGTCAAACTGTGGATCATCATCTTGGTCTCGTTTTTCATTTGGTCATTATCTCGTTGGGTCATTCCAATTGCCCAAACTCGTAGGAATCTTGGGACAGTGTTTCTCTTACTTAATTTTACCATGCCAAGTTTAGATTACAGTACTAGTCTACTAGAGTTGTTTGTTAGTTGAGGAAGGTTAGACCAACTCACTTCACATCTCTACGAAATTAAATGGCCTAAAGTATATTTTTGGTTGTTAAATTTTGGATTTGTTTTCAATTTAACTTTATTTATGTTTCAAAATTTTCAATTTGGCCTTTTTATATTTGATTCATTTTTATATTGGCCTTTAGTGTTTAAAAAATTTTAATATGACTTTTCACTTCTAGTCCTTAATTTATGAAAATGAAAATTATAAAATGTAAAAGGCTAAATAGAAATTGAATCAAACATGAAAGGTCAAAATTAAAGTTTTGAAATACAAGGAGGCAATATCAAAACAAATAACACATGAAGGGAAAAAAAATGAAAACAATTCTACATTTTAAGGCTTCGTTTTGTTAGGGGTGAAAAAGTATGAGAATAGAAAATATTTTACTTTCCCCTCTTAGAGTTTGGTTAATGTATGAAAAAATGGAAGGGTTGAAAAATCTTTTATTTAGTTGAGAATAAATATGAGAGAATAGAAAATAAAGCTTCCCCTATTAAATAAAATAAAATGAAAACATATTGTATTTTTATTTAAAATTTGTATATGAATGGGCACTCATTAAAAAAAAAAGCACAAGAAATTCAAGAATACAAAAATTTTTGCTCAAAAAATAATGTTGAAAAGATAAAGGGTGAGGGCAAAAACATGTCGAATGATAACATCAAAGACAAACAAAAACATTAAAACATATATATATATATATATATATATATATATATATATATAAACATTATGGCTTGTCAATTTTGTCCAAAACACCAACTCCTTATTTTCACTTGGATTTTCTCTCCGATTTTGAGAGATAGAGTTTTAGTGGGCTAAAGGAGAAAATTATTGACTCCCTCCATTTTGTCTCCCCTTTCCACTCTCAAATAAACAATTTGGTAGGTTTAATTCAATGTATAGAAATGAAATTACAATCCACTATTTATAGAATCATAACCTCATCCTATTGGCCCACATGGCTCGATACTTCATAGTATCTGTGTCCACGCAAACCAGCAATCCACCCAACTTGGCCAACCTACTTGTGTCCGACCCACCGCCACCTGATCTGACGACTCCGACGGTCGAACGAGGGTTTCGCCCTCACTAACCCGACCCCCAGCGGGTCAGTTGTCAGTTTTTCATTTCAAAACCCGTGAAACCCGACCTAAACCGAAATTCAGTGAATTATTAAGCTTCCGGATCAAATCCAACAAGATCTCATCGAGATCCGTCGAGATTTGGTCCAGATCCAACGAGATCTCGCCGTTATTCGACGAAATCTAAGCCAGATCTCACTGGATCCGGCCAAATATCGACCCCGGTGATGACAGTCGAGACCGACCCGATACAACTCGAAACCGAGGAGACCCCAACTAGAAAATCCGACTAGATCATTCGAGTTGGTTTTAGGTCATTTTTTCCTCCACCTGAATCATTCGGGTCAAGTTCGAGTTGGGCACAAACCTAACATAACCTGACCCGTGAACACTCCTACTTCATAGGGTTGGTCCTTTATTTACCTATGTACTAATAGGTGCATGTGTGTAATAGGAACTCCACATGTGTTTAATTGTATATTATGCTACTAAGAACTAACTTGTAACTATGACTCTTTGATTTTCTTCATGATTTGACTTGACTCTTTGATTTTCTTCAAGTGTTGTTTGACATTAATATTCTAGGCGTAAGTGCTGGTTGACACTTGGAGTCAATAACTCTAGCTTTCAAGTTTCTACTTCGTTCATGACCTGATTGAGCTTCTAAGTAGAAAGGAAATAGGAGAGTATTTTGCAAAGAGTTTCAGACGGCTATATAAATCTGAAAACTCAAGGTTTCCTCATGATCTTGAAGGGCTGATAATGAAGAATTAGCAAGGGTCCCATCAGAAGAGGAGATATAAAGCAAGTGATTTTTGAGATGCACCCTTAAAAGTTTTGGCCCTCAGGGGCGGCTCTAGAAATTTTTTTCAAATATCTCTTAAGAAGTATAAATTATATAATCTAATAAAAAGAGAAATTTATCTATTGACAATAGCAACAATAAAAAAAAACACGCAAATATATAAAATTTACAATCATCTTCTACGAGTTTTTATATTTTGAAATCGTTGCATGATAGTCTCATTATTAATGCTACAAGTTACATCTTTTTTAATGTACACAACCAAGCAATCATTCATCCACTAAATGTAGAACAAATTATGGAGCAAAATTTAATTTTATTGGAATAAAAAAATTGAGGGAGTTCCCAAATTTTTTTTGAAGAGTAGACAAATAAATTTTTTTAAATTATAATTTCAGGTTAGGGTGGTCCTAGGACCACCTTGGCCTTAAGGTGGTGCCGAACCTGTGGCCCTGATGGAATGCCAGAGATTTTTTACAGACATTACTGGTCCATTGTAGCAATCAGTTGATTGAAGCTGTGAAGAGATTTTTCGGAGAAGGTTGGCTGATAAAGGAATTAAATCAAACGTTCATCACACTATATTCCTAACGTGACACCAAAAAAATGAAGCCCTAGTTCATAAGATATCTAACGTGACACCCGAACCTCCTACTGATCAACAACAAGCAACAATGCACAATACATCCTGAAGTTCAAGAAATGAATTTGGGTAGAATTTGAAGGAAAGAGTTGCTGCATCCCAAGAATGAAAGTTCTATGCATGTAGGTATAAACCCTAACAAATTTTATTTTTATTTTTATTACACTTTTGATTTCAAATAGATCGTGAAGTTCTTTGACGGTAAAGGATGATTGAAATGTTGAACAATGTTAGGGTTTATGCCCTGATAACAATAAAGTTAAAAAATTCTTTTATCAAGTGATTACTTAAATAAATTATTAATTATTTCTGAATTAATTAACATCACAAGCATATGGATCACATAGAGATAAACAATTTGATAACCTAAGGAAACTGATAAAACAAACTGTTTCACCATAAAAAAAAAAAAAAATGAGGGGATTTACCTGTCAATCCTTTAGACAACAAATCTACTATAATATAATAGAAGTTTATACAAAAGATGTAACCCTAAATATAATGCTACCTCATGTGGTATTTACTTTTCCATAAAAAAAGAAAAAGAAAAAAAAGATGTAGTACTTACTTATGTGAGCACATACAGCTCCAAGATTCACAGATTCTTTTATCCCTAATTTATTGCACTTGAACTCCCTATTCGTGACTTTGAGATCCACTCTTAAAGATTTGTTCGAGTAACTTGATTGAACTGGATATAACAACTTCACCTGATCATTGGATCTTTTGTGTGCATATAGGTATCTGGTTGATACTTCAAGAGAGCTTGAAAAAATCCAGATGTGTACAATACATTGCTCTGATGTAGTCTGGGAAAACGTGCTTGAGGCTTGCTTATATAGTACACTTTTAGAAGCTAGTGCCCAAGATCGCACAACTGAGATGAATCAATGCAGATTTGATATTCATGTATTTCGACTGGATGAGATAAGTGACTCTCAACCTGTTAAGTTGGTATTAAGATGTTGAGCTGTAGCAGTCCATATTTTGCATTCTTGAGTCTTCCTCTGTTTTAACTTTGACTTGTCTTGATCAAATAACTAACTCGATACCAAATTAATAGATAAACTAAATTCTAATAGTTACCATTGTTTATGGTTTTCTAATCCAAAAATATGGACCTAACAAATAAGAATATTTTTTTTACAAACCCTAACATACAAAATTTAATTTCACTTGTAATTTCTTGTTAAAGACATATTTTGAATGTTATGTTGTTCTATGCTTGCGAGTTTGCATGACATGAGTCCATCAACATTGCCTCCTAGAGACCAATTTTGGTTGAGCAAAGTGGATGTCTAATTCCTTTCCATTTTCATAACAAGGCCTCCAAACGTAAAGCATTAGTTTTAGACCATGTTTTTCCATGTAATTTGATAGTTTTTAGATTGTAACTATAAACCAAAGTGATGTATTTTCTCTAAATTCTAATTAGGAAATCAAGTTTCATAATTTTATTTTATTTTATTTTTTTGTCATGATATAAATAAAAATATTTCAATGATATATATATATATATTTAATGTATTTTATTGATAAATTTAATAGAGATATATTTTGGAGGAATTGGGATTATGGAGGATGGATTTTTTTGATTCGCTGATTTAATTGTGGTGTTGGTAGATGATATTTTTTTTGGCAATTGTGATGAATTAAAAGGTGGGTCCACTTCTACTAAAAATTGGGGTAAATATGTTTTTTTTTTTTTCTCTCATTTTTTATGTCCCCCTCATCCCCCCTCATCCCACCCCCCAAAAAAGAAAAGGAAAAAAAAGAAGAAGAAAATAAAACAAGATCAAAAAGTGAAGGTTTTGTGTTATACCAACTACTCACCCACAACCATAACTCCATTTTAAAAGAGGAAAGCAAATTAAATATAATGTAGGTAAAAGAATGAACAAAAGCAAAAACAGAATATCCATACCAACAAAGAATTATTGTTTTTTTGTTTATATATATAATTTTTTATACTTTGGAGCGGCTAGCCACGATTGATCCTTGTGCGGAATCCTAAAACTTCTAGTACTTAAATTGAAATTGTTTTATTGGTGAATTAAAGTTGAGAATTAAAACTGTTTGAATTATAAAAATTTTCCAATGCAACTAAATTTTGCCCGCTAGGAGTAATGTCTTAATATGTAATATATCTGGATGCATCTTGTTATCTTGATCTTTGCCAGCTTTGGAGAATTCCTTTCCAATTTTTTTGTATGAAGAAACTACACATTTGATACATGTACAGTAAACATTCACAGCCTAGAAACGGCACAATTCCCCGACACCCCCCACAACACCACCCCCCCCCCCCCCTTCTTTTCCACTCAGTCCCTTAAAATATAAAACATCCAACCTCAAGGTCACTTTAAAGATACAAAAACTATTGGGTTGTAATTGAAAAAAAAAAAAAATTAAAAGAAGAAGAATAAGTCATCAATGTTTTTTTTTTTTTTTAGTGCGAGCGTTTCAACATATGACATCCATTCTTGATGATGACTCTTTATCAACAGATCAAGACACTAATAAGCTTTTAGTGTAGTCGGGGATTGAACCCTAGATTTTTTTATTTAATTATTAGAGACTTCATCAGTTGAACTAACTAGAACCTACAATCGTTTTTTTGTTTGAATAGAGGCATTAGGAGAGAATTTGAATGTCAAATTGTAGTTTAAATCACTTGAATATATTAAGAAATTTTTATATTTTTTTTAAAATGAAATTTATGAATAGAATTAAGCTCTATTAATATGTGGATTTGAAATGATTAGGTGTAAGAAATCATTTTAAATTTCCGATATATAAGAATTATATTTGTTCAGCAAAACTACCTCAACTCAATTACCATATCCATGTGTTGTTAAATTTATTAAACAATTTATAATAGCAATCATTCTTTAAATCCCTTGATTTGAGTCTTCAAATCCAAGGGTAACCCAAATGATCAGGTACTTCAATTCAACTAGCACTACAAGGTGAGTTTCTTTTTATTTATGGGAAATGTTAACAAGCACCATGCGGTGCTTGTTAAGATTTCTTTTAATGGGTTATGATAATAAAAATGACAAAAAATTATTATAAAAGGTTGCCAAAAAGGATAAAAAAAACTATTAACAAATTGTCAAAAAAGATAAAAAGTTGTAAAAAGTAGATTAATGCCATAAAAAGCTGCAAAAGGTTGTTGTTAATGGGCACCTTAAATACCCGTTAATACAACCCTTTATTTATTTATTTTAAATACATGACTAATTAGGGGCGGAGATATATAAATCCTAAATGAGCGTTGAAAACATTAGAAGATATCAGCCACCTGAGTTACAAGGCTTTTGGTGAGAGGAGCTCGATCAGTAACATGATATACAATTTGAGCTGGGCTGAGGCATTTATGTTTTGGGCCGTACTTGGACGAGACTAATAATCTCATCTCAGCTTAGCCCGTTGGCAGGCCTGGTTGTGAGTTGTGGTACCATGTAGAAGTTGTCAGTTTCCATAATGCTTAAAATAATGACGTTTTGGGGATCAAGCAGGGATTTGCTCTCCAGCTTTCTGGATTTGGTTTTTGAGAAACACACTTGACTTCCTCAAAGATTCCTTCAGTGGACCTCTGAGCATCAATCCATCGTAATAGAGTTGAGGTATGCATATAGCAAGGATTCAAGTGATACCTTATGGTCTGTTAAAATGGCATGGGATTTGGGCTAGGATTTGAGAGGCCCAAAAAGAAAGAATTTGGATTCGGTCCAAATCCATCCTTGATCTTAAGGTCCAAATCTATTGATATCTGTAGGTCTTGTATTTTTTTTTTTTGGAACTTGTTTGTGAGTTTGTCTGTATTTCTGTTTTTGTTTGTATCTGGGTTGTGTGGGTTTCGTTTGGATTTTTCTATGTGGGTCTGTATCTACTAGTAAGCATGGGTTGGTTTAGTTTTGCTAAGAAATTATTGGAGATTTCTTTTTTTATAGAGTTCGAAGTTGGTCTAATTGAAATCCAATGAAATGTTTAATGAAATGCCTCCGTGACTTATGTATTTTAATGCAAGAGTTTTTAGTCTGAGATTTTGAGCTACTTTGATGTACATACATTACAAGGAAACATCCAAGTCCAAGGGAACTATTTTTTTCATAGCTTTATACATTGCTAACAAGAGATAGACAGTTTGCAATGCGTGCCTCCAGTTGTGTTTCCTGTGGTTGAATTCATAAAGCACAGTCAGACTTTTCTCTGACCTGATGATGATTATTAGATATTTAGTAGCATGGGAAATATAATATGGTTCTCTTCTTTCTTTTTTAGATTTTCCTTGTTTCAAGACTTGTATAATATTTATCATGCAATTGATATGTGGAAGGACTAGCTAAGCCATTTACATGAGTAATGAAAGAGTTGTCTAGCTGGAACCTTGTATGGACTAAACTTTGTACAAATGCTTCGGAAAAAAGTCGTAGCTTTTCTAGTCCCCTTGAAATCTACTATTTGCCCATTACATTATTACATTTACTACACAGTATGCAAGATGATGACAGTTCTTTTGGTACAAATGCAATTGCTCAGTTGAAACTGGTTGGTGATGCATGTACTGGTTGGTTGTGCAAATGAAATTACTCGGCATATTATGCACTTAGCACCAGTTGTGTGTTTGGTGTGCCTAGTATATATTTCGTAGAAGGATGCACTTAATTTGTCTCTTGTTCTATTCTCATGAGAAGAGAATATTATAGTTGTAATGTTAGGAGAAGAGAATATTACATGTGTACCATTTTTTCTCTCTCTCGTCCAAGAGACTAATGTTTTGTTCTCTCTCATCAATGAAATGCTATTTGAGTTCCCTGTGTGCTTCTGTTATATTAATTTATTCTCTCCTCCCCCTCTGCTCCCTCCTCTTTTTCTCTTCTTAGTAGTTATTTCATAGTTTTTTTCCCCTTATATTAATCGCCATGTGTGGAATGCTTACATTAAGGTATGGTCCCAAATTATGATGGGGTATTCCTTGCATTTGCAATTTTGGTACTGGTTGGTCTGGTTTTTGGGTTATGTTATACTACCTGGGTTTGTTTTATTTTCCTCTTATTATATTGTTAAGGGATTGCCATTGGCCATTGCACTGGGGCATTGAATTTTTCTAATTTCGTTTCTTACATTCTGCTGTCAATATCTGTAAAATTAAGATTCATTTGCTCTATTTGCTAGGTTTCTCAATTTGTTTATTTGCTTGATGTGTACTATTGACATTCTTTGTGATGACTTATGTTTGTGGATTAAACTCATATATATGTGTGTGTATATATATATATATATATATATAGAATTCAATATATACTCATGTAATGCCTTTAAAAGTCTAAATTTATATACAAATCCTCAGCCTGTTAACTGGGAAAATATTTTTTCTGTTTTTGTATTGTGTTTTGTTTTTGTTTTAATTATCATATTGCTTGGTATTGTTAATTTGTATTCACTAATACTTTTTTTGACCGAATTATATTTTTTCACCTTAAAATTTTATCCCATTAACCAAAACCCGTGGGGGATTGGGAGAGTTGTTTCTATATAATCAAGCACAAAACCTAACATCTTTAATCTTCGACTGCAACCATTCACAAAAACAAGCAGTTAAAAAGCAAGTCATATTTATAATCTTCCAATATATCAATAAAAGAAGTTATATGTCATTTGATACCTTTATTGGTATCCATTAAAAAATAAATAAATTCTATATCCACCAAAATGTCCCCCCAAACTATCAATTTGAGAGAACAGATCAATATACTCTGTATTGTCTAACTTAAAAGTTAAATTAAATAAAAATGGTTGTTTTTTATTGCAACAAATGATGGTAATTTGCAAGTTGTAACCACACCCAATTTCTGTCTTATTAGATGCCTAATTTAAATAGCAATGGACACATTGATACAATTCTTTTAGAAGTGTCAATTAAGAAAATTGGTAGTACGTTGTGAAAGTATTATAAATAGGGCGAAAGCCTAAAGTGAACAAGCATAATTTACCTTTATTAATGAAAACATGTTAATAACATATACTTTCTTATAAATAAAAAAATAAAAATAAAAAGAACATTTACATTGGGACTCAACACCATTGTCTAGTCCTCAGAGAGAAAAACATACACTTGTTGTAAGAAAAAAATTAATTATAATATGAGAGAGAGAGAGAGAGAGAGAGAGAGAAGCCCTGTTTGGCAACACATTTTCAAATTGCAAATTTTGAAAGTATACGTTTTTTAAATTTCATCTTGTTATAAATATAACATTTTCAAACAATCATATTCTCAAAAAGCTTAAAAATATATTGTATCAAACGAGCACAATAGCCTATAGCTCAAATGGTACATCATGATGTTTCTAACGAAAACATCTAGAATTAAAATTTTCCATTTCCAACTATCGAATCATAAAAAAAGAAAAGGCACAAAGGAGTTACCATAATAAAAGCCCTAAAATTATCCTTTAAAAAAAATTCTTGAAAGATAGGCTACTTCCTGGTTAAGCTCTCTTGCAATGGTCTCTAAGGTCTTCAGTAGAATTGGTCTTCTTTCTTGTAGTGGCTCATTTGATGAGTTCGTATCGCAATTTGTGTTTAAGCATCGGACTTTTGAAAGCTAGATCTCCGATCACCTTGTATACCTATTGATTAATACCGCAAATATCAATGGCTTTCACTAGGAGTTCAAAAAAATATGTCTGTGGCCTAAGCCAGAAGGCCGAATGGAGCCTATGGCCCACTTAAGACAAAAGGCATTGGTTACCAATCCTGGACCGATGAATGAGGGTCCATACTGGAATTCACTTAGGCTTTATTTTCTTACAACTCTAAACATATATAAGGATTATTTTAAGGGCCGTCATAGTGAGCACAGTTGCACAAGTGTGAAGCAAAGTGTTGCTCATGCAAATTATGATCAGAAATCCAGTTTACCATAGTTCTTCTTTCTCTTGAGGAAGCTACTGTATTTGTATACCGTAGGGTTTTGTGACTAAGTGACTTCATGATCTTCATTGTGTGATAAACTGAAGAATTTTGCAGCCAACGTCCTTCTTAAGTTGGTGATTAAGTCGCGTACTGAGATTCGCGCATCTATTGGTTAGTCATGTACTGGGAGCAGTGCATTAAAAGGAGAGATTGTCACAACAGAACAAGTCTAATTGGAAAATCGGGTAAGGATTCAACTGTAGGTTGGTATAAGGTACTAAGATTCCTTTACTTGTAATCGCTTGTTGTGATAATAGTGAATTCTTTGGAGTGGTGACCTTAAAATCACTCGGTGAGGTTTTTGCCTTGAAGGTTTTCCCCATTCGAAAACAAATCACATTGTCAATTTTATTTTTAGCTGCATTTTATTTTAGTTGATAATTTGTTTGTGTTGCCACGTACATTGCATGCTAATTTGATTAATTAATAAACTTGGCTAATTAATCAATTAATTCATTATAAGGGGTCAATACATTCTTGACCTATCAGTTTTAACTCCACCAATTTTAATTTGTGCAAGTATATCTATAAATTGCATAACTTTTTGATAATGTTTCCTTACTCAATAACTTTATCCTTATTTAATATTTTATCAAATCTCCCATCACATTTTAATGTTCTTTACACTTTCACTATGCACACCAAACACCAAATTTATCAAATATTATGAATTATCTTATCTATAAAAAACTATTTAAAATAATTGTTTTCTTATATTTTAAATTTAAAAATGTGAATTTAGGATTAGATAATAAATGATATCTAATTAATATAAAATTTAGCATAAATGACAAGTGTGAGGGCTAAAGATTCAGGGCATGTTCATGGGCTTGGGTCTGATTTGAGAGTATTTACTTGTCCGAGGATGGTTAATGGTAGTAACATTATCAGACTTAAAAGCCCACGAGCAAACCATTGCGAGAGAAGTTGATGGAAGTAGTCCGAGGACAAGCAACTCCTCTGATCAATAAAGTGAAGGTCAGATGGACGCCTTGGGAATAAGAATGACATTCTAGAAGGACCCATGGATAAAAATGAGTTCCACGATGGTACAGGGAGAAAGACTGAAGGAGAAATATCTTAGTGAAAGCTGCTACCACTGCATTGAAGACTCTGCACCAACCTCTCTAGCCGCATTACTGAGGAAATGAAATCTGAATAATGGTGATTAGCCTTACAGCTATGGTTTGAAGACTTCATGTGGGGGTGAATGGGACAAGGATCTCGATAAGTGATTTGATCTACACGTGGAAGAAGGAGAAAGGTAGGAGGATGATATAAAAGAAAAGAAAGACATTCTGGGAGGGGGGATCGCAGAAAAAAAGAGAATAAGCACTACATACTCCATCACCCTTAACTGTAACCTTTTGGGGGGAGAGAAGAAGAGATAGTACAAATTGATCTTGGCTTATGTCTAAGGAGAGATTCTAATACAAGAGTAACTCATCGCATGTGATTTGGTAATCTAGCCCATCATTTTTGTTATCCAACACCTATAGAACCTAGATTTCAAGTCCACTCTCTACAAGTTTCATTGTATTGGGTTTTTTGGACCCGTCCCCTTCACACTATTGGGTTTGAGTTCAAATTGTGACCTTACAATAAGTATGTAGAAAAATTTTAATCCAATGGTGTGCTTCCTAAAATATTAATTCACTAAAAAAGTTATTGAGTGGTGTAATTCTAAAAAATGCTGCGCTAAATATACTTGAATCTAATTGTAATATTTATTTTAGTGCTATTCTTTTGCATTCGTTAATTGAAGATCACATGTAAATTAAATTAAATTACATATATTTTTCATTAATATCATCAAAATGGAACAACAGAATAGATAATGTAAAGGGATGAGGATCAGATAATACAAACAAAAGGGTTAAGGACAATACCAAGGGAACGAACCTTGGATAGCACCAATAGAATGTCTTCGAGAAAATGCAAATGACCTTATTCAAGTGCAAAAAAACTACAATGGACGAGGACTCTAATAATGCCAATATGACCTTAGGAAATTGAGAACTAGGGCTAAAGGTTGTCGGGTGCAAACCGAGGGCGAAGAGAAAGATTTGTCTCCAAGCAGTGAAGAAAGGAAAGAAAATGGATAAAGCATCCATCACCTTCGCATTTAATGCTTTGCATCACTTAGCTTGCCGCATTAATGAGAAAATGACCTATGAACAATGTCAACCCAGCTCATAACTCAGTGTAGAAGCCTTCTAGTAAGGCCTTGATGGGACAAGTATCAAAGAAATCTGATCCTAGCCTTCCAAATGTAGGGCTTAGATACATCTAGGCTAAATATATAAAGCCAAGAAGTCCTTGGATTGAGGGATGGACTTCTTGAGACCAGTGTAGTTAATACCGTACCGGTACCAGCCAGTATGTACTGTATTGGTTCGTATACCAGTATCAAAATACCAACGTTTCGTACCGGTTTGAATACCGGCCATGTACCGGTCGGTTTCGGGTTATACCAGCCGATACAGGAAAAAAGCCTTTTTTTTTTTTTTTTTTTTCTTTCAAGTTTTGTAATTTTTGAATTTTTGTAAATGCAGAATGATAACTTATTTGTATTAACTTAATAGTATTATTTGTTTTCTTAGTATGCAATGAAAAATTAAGCTTTATATTTTTTATATTATGTTTTTTTTAATTGATGCTAAAGTCTAAAACCATGAATAATTTGTTCTGAGTTGAGGTAATGTTTTATGATAAACTTTTATATTTATTACAATATATATATACACACACATATACATATACATATACATATATATATATATATATATATATAATAACGGTAAACTCAAAACGATACATCAGTATTGATCGGTAACAAAATATATCGTTCCACTAGTCAAATCGATACAGCCTCCGGTACGAGTGGGGGTGTCAAATAGGTGGGTTTGGGTGGATTTGGATTGGGCATAATTAAGTTGGGTATATAAAACCTATTTACCCATTAAAACCCATTTAACTAATTGCTTCTAATCCAAATCCAACCCAACCCAATTATTATGAGTAAACCCTAACTCACCCAATTACCCAATCATTAAAATTACTAAAATGCCATTAAAGTGAAAACCCAACACTTGATTCCCTTTTCCACTCTCTCTAGTCTCCATTCTTGGGATTAAAAAATTCCACATAAGCACATCCACATCAGCAATTATATTAAAAATCCAAATAAAAAAACATTTTCTTTTCTTTTCTATTTTGTCTCACTTTCTTGGCAACCAAACAGTGCAACAAATACAAAGAAATGTCATTTCAAGCTCAAAACGATCTTTGCTCCTCCTTATCTTCTTCTTCTTCGATTTCTAGAGGGCCTATGGTGGCAGCTGCTACTATGATCTTGGCTAATGCACCGGCGGCAGCTCTCATGTCGGCTTCTGCCTCCGCCAATGCCGCCCAAGATTGGCCCAAGCTCCTTCATTGTAATTTTCTTCTCCACTACATCCTCGCAAAATGGAAATCGAAAATCCAAACTTTCTTTTTCTTCTTCTGATTCTCATTTCTGTGTTTGTTTTTGCTTTTACAGTGATTCTGATTGGTTTATATGAGGGTCTGATTTGGCTGAATTCACTGGTTTGATTTTCAATTTTGGTGTATTATGGTGAAGATCTACAAGTTTCAGTGGTAAAAGGCTGTGATTTTTTTAATTCGCTGTTTTGATTTTCGATTTCGGTGTATTATGGCGAAGATCTACAAGTTTCAATGGTAAAAAGCTGTGATTTTTTATTTGTTTATTGTATTTTTGTGTTCTGTATTTTATTTTGTCTTTTTATAAGGTTTTGTGTAGAGAAGAATAGTGAAAGATCAGAGAGAGGGAGCAAGTGAGAGAGAGAGAAGTGTTTGGAGGCCGAGAAAATGAAGGAAAATGGAAACCCTGAAACATTGAAACGTCTGAGGTCTTTATTTATTTATTATTATTTTAATGGGAAGGGCTGGGTTAAATTTGGGTAAATTGTTTTTGGGTTAAATGGAGTTCATTGGGTTTTTAGTTAAAACCCAATAATCACCGGGTCTAATTGGGTTGATGCCCATTTAACCCAACTAATAATTGGGTAGGTTTGGGTTCAATTAGAGTGGATGAATTTGGGCGGGCAAATGGGTTTGGGCTTACTTTGCCACCCTTAGGTACGAGATTGACTCCCTTGCTTGAGACTTGAAAACTACTTGTAATCTTTATCTCGGACTAAGCCCGAAAACCTCAATATAAGTATTTCAAAACTGTTTCTTATCAGATATCATTAACCTACACTTGGAATTAATTCAAACACACCCATTTTAATCTTTTCGTCTTGTTAAGGGCATTTAAGGTTGATTGAGCATCCCACCTCTTAAAAATTAATTGTGTGAGCAAAAGTAGCAAGTTTGTTCCTGACATAAACCTTACTTACTTTTTGCCCACCACAGGTAGTTAAAACAAAAGAAAACAATTATCTTAAGTAACATGATCAAATTACACTGCATTAGACTGAATTTTAATCAAAATTAAAAAAATTTGTTGATGTGTATAAATTGGACTAGAATTTGTTACAGTAGAATTTACTTAAATTATTATTTAAACCTCTTGAAACTTTGATAATAAACTTTTACCTAGAAGAGAAAGACTATATTAATAATTTATAAACCTCGTAATATTCTGTCACATGGGAGAAGTACTACGTTTATGTATGATGTCTATGCTTTCATTAAGAGATATGGTATAGGCATGACATGTAAAAATCTAAGCAATATTATATTAATATACTAGCAGTATGGCCATGTGATGTGGGGAATAATTAAAAATTATATGTAAATCTAAGAAAATATTTTATTAATATCTCTACAACTGAATAGTAAATAGTAAAAATAAAACCAAAAATACCCTAAAATATATATGTTGTAGTCTTGTAGAAACACATCGTGCAAGATCTATATTTATCAAGATAAAAACTTACATTAGTTGATTAAATAATTTAAAATAAATCACAAAAACTCTTTGAAATAATCTCACAGCTTCAATTAATACCGCTCTACCAATCTTAATTTGGAGGCTGGGGAAGGAAGATCTTGCAATATGATTATCCCATAGACAAGAGAATTAAAAATAATATGTAAAACAATGAAAAGATTATACTAATATCATTGGAATTGAACAATAAAGTAGTTAGTAAAAATAAATGAAAAATATTTACCTTAAATTGCATGGTGTAAGCACATCTTGTAAGGCAAAGCAAAAAGAAATTTCATGTATAGGGTGAGTTTATTAAAATTCATATCTAATAACAAGTATTAGCTGGTATAACATTATTTAGAATTACACCAGCTGTAACTTGAATCAAGCCCCCCCACACACACATATATATACATTTCAAAATTCTCAGTTTGGCCAACCTTTGGTTCCATGTTCAAAAGACCCCTATTCTCCACCTCTACGTGGTTGTTACACCATTAAGTATTAACTACCAAATGGGTGCTTAGTCATTAAGACATGTCATTCATTCAATGTTAACTATTTTAACTATCAGTATAAGCACATCACTCATATGCTTGGGAAAAAGGGCCTAAATCTAAAAATCATGCTTAACATATCATAGCATTAGGGGGGAAAAAGAAGAAGAACAAACCCAAGTCAAAACCCTAACCAACAAAAGAATAGATTCAATGGAATACAAGTTTTCTATGCCACCATTTGTGTTCCACTTTATGTTTCACTATCACAACTTGCCTTACGTTTGATTTTTTCCCCCCTCTTAATTTCTGGTTATATTATAAGAAAACTAAAAAAAAATAAATATATGGTAAGTTGTGATTAGTGAAATATAAAGTAAAATACAAAAAGTGGTCTAGATGATTTGCATTCATTGGATGGGTATTACTTGCTTAGCTAAAGAGCATGGATATTGCTCTTGAGCCTCATGCAAGTTTTTCTAGCTCAATTCGAGATTCAACTTCTATTTTTCCCACTCTGTTTTTTACCCCATAGTGCAGTGCATGCTCGCTAGACATCATTAATAAGATGTTGTGAATCTCATCCCTATAGCTCCCATACACAGCGCACTAGCCATACAACAAGACATTATTAAGCTTGATCATTATAGATTAATGATGTATTTGGTAGAGTGGATTTTAGGAATGATGCAAAAAAAAAAAAAAGGTGGAAAAATTTTTTGGAGGGTGTTTAGTTGAGAGGAGGAGAGGGAAAAATGATGGTGGGGCCCATCTGGGCCAACCAAAAAGTTCTCTCCAAAATGGAGAGAAAACTTTGTAGGGGATGATAGGCCAAAAATGCATTGACCCCTTATGATGAATTAATTGATTAATTACCCAAGTTTATTAATTAATCAAATTAACATGCAATGTACGTGACAACATAAATAAATCACCAACTAAAATAAAATGTAGCGGAAAATAAAGTTAACACGGTGATTTGTTTACGAATAGGGAAAACTTCCAAGGCAAAAACCCCATTGGGTGAATTTAAGCTCACCACTCTCGAGAATCCACTATTATCACAACAAACGGTTACAAGTAGAGGAATCTAAGCACCTTATACCAACGTACAGTTGAACCCTTACCCGAATACACAATTGGACTTGTTCTGTAATGACAATCGCTTCTTTTAATGTACGGCTCCCAGTATGTGATTAACCAATAGATGTATGGATCCTAGTACGCAACTTAATCACCATCTTGAGAAGGATGTTGGTTGCAAAGTTCATCAGTTCATCATACGATGAAGATCAAGAAGTTGCTTGGTCAAAAAATCCTATGGTGTACAAACACAACAGCTTCTTCAAGATGAATTAGGGCAAAACTAGGTTTCTAGTCACAATTTGTATAAACAAATATTTGCTTTACACTTGTGCAACTGTGCTCTATGTGACAACCCTTAAAATAATCCTTATATATGTTTATGGTAGTAAGAAAAGAAAGTCCAAACATATATTCACGGATTGAAATGAAATCAAAACTGAAAGTCTGATTTCATAATTCTCGATAGTTACCCTATCTGTCGAGTAGCTGTCGAGCTTCTTACTTAGACATCTTTTTAAATCTCGATTGATACTAGCTGTCGAGTTTTAAAAACTAGCATTTCATTACTTGATTATTGGATAGACTTGCATGGCTTTAGCACTTGAATTTAAAATCTTATTCCTTGAAGCATTAAACGCATCCTAGATCTGCTCAATTATAAGTAAAGTGCGTTTTGTCAAAGAATTAGCCAATACATGATGATATATGTTCTTAACATGAATCACATATATTCTAACAGGGGAAAAATCTTATAGGTGAAGGACAAAAATGCCCATGTGAAAGTTGCTACTTGCACATGGGCTTCTTCAATACCTTTTTTTTTTTAATTCCAATTTTAATAAGTTGTTTAGTGTCTCATTCCTGTTTATTTTTTTAGGATGTGATTTTTTTTTTCTAGACATGATTTTCATTTTCTAATAAATTTGGGTGATTGTATTTTTTTTTTTTGTTGATTTTTTGTCACTTTTTTGTTTTAATTGGCCATTATTTTTTAATAAGAGTATATGAGTAAATTTATATAAACTCACCTTTTTTCATCCCTCTACTTTTTTTACTCCCAACCAAATAAAAAGGAGAGAAATTAAAATCTTATTTACCCTCTCACTTTTTCACTCTCTCACAATTTTTTATTCTCTCACTTTTCTATACCTCCAACCAAACGAAGCCTAAGAACTAAGAAGCTCATGGAGTACTATGGCTGTGCAGCCTTAGACTTGGTCTTACACGATGGCTCGCGGAATGTTGTTGGCGCTTATTGGGCTCATTTAATTTCAATCCCTCAGTTGACATGGCATCTTTAATGTTTGGGTTCCTTTTGACATTTGGGCTCCTTTTTGTCCAAGCATATGGGTGACATGTCTTATATAGCGACAGCTGGCATTAAATGGATCGATAACATATCTTATTGACTATGCACTTATTTGACACTGAAATGGACGATATGCACGTTTTAAATATATACAAAACTAAACATTAAAGCCCAAAATGAAATTTTTGAAAAGTTAATGGCCAAAATGAAATGAACCCCAATTATTAAGGGCCAAAAGTGTACTTTACTCTCTCTCTCTCAACTTGATGTTTTAAACTTTTTTTTTTTTTTTTTTTGAGGGGGTGGTGTTTTAAACTTGGTTATAGAATATTACATAAAAAAAAATATTTTGATTATTTGAGTGTATTTATAGTAAACCCAAAACAAAAGTATGTCATATAAGACATGTCGGTCATATTGAGTTACAAGGTGTAAGAATGACATTTAGTACGGGTGTGTATTTAAACAACCAACACAATTCGACACGACCCGACACCTCAATGTGGTTTTTCTTGGCTTGATGGTATAAGTCGAGTTGGGTTAGGATTTGCAAAATTTTCAATCCATGTAACCCAACCCAACCGACGCTATTAATAGTTTATATATATATATATATATATATTTTTTGTTTGAATTTTTTTTTAATTTTAGGACTTTATTTAAATTTATTAGTTTGATTTATTTTGGTATTTTGAGACTCAATTTTAATAAAATTATAATATTAAGCTCAATTGTTTAAATTGTAATTATTTATTGAATAATAGACTTTTTTTTTTTTGAGAAACAATAATAGACTTATATGGTTGAATGAAAACTCAAAACTTTTATTAGACATAAAATGGTCTCAACCTAACAACCATCCTTAGGTTTGTTTTTAGAGATATCATTGGTTGAGGATTTCTGAGGGGACAAAGTTTAGATACAAAATTGGTTATAGTCTAAAACTACAACTATACTCAATATCTTTTTATTAGAGATGAATTTTGACGAATTCACCATTAAATTACATCTTCCTCTTATATCCTCTATACTTGCAAATTTCTCAAAAATTAAAAATTAATATCTATGTTATTAATAAATTGTTTAAATTGCAAGTTTTTGTAGTTTAAAATTATGCATAAAATATAAGCTTATAAATCATATAGTAAATAATATTTGATTAACAAAAAATTTAATATGCGTATTAAGAGCGCAAAGAATATATAATTTAACGGTTAAATTTTCAAAATATATAGTAATATTTATTTTATTTAGTAAGGTTGTAGCCTTAGGCTATAATTAATTTTGTAGCTAAACTTTATCCTTTTTGAGAGTTGGATTGAAAAATACCTTAAACCTAACCGATTCCAACCCATGCACACATTACCATTTAGAGCATATATAATTTTTTTTATGAAAAATTTATTAATTAAAACTTGATAGAATAAATTAAACAATGGGAAATAACTTGGAAATTTGATTGGAAAGCGATCTACGCATGGCTAAGTGAATAAAGACCATTTCCCCATTATATAAATATTAATGAATACTTTAAGTCAGCTGTCTGCTTGTGGTTCATTTTCAATAGCGGAATAGCCTATACTCCTGCCATTTTTATCCTTTTTGAATGATAAAATTAAAATATTATAATGTCCAGCTCAAATCTAGAAAAAAAAAAAAAAAAAAAAATTCTGTTGGATGGCATGAGTTTAATGTATTAATTTGTAGTTTAAGATCTGACCATATATAATGGATCAGAGGTATATATCAAACCAAAATGACCTATGTCATCAATAAATTGTTTAAATTGCAAGTTTTTGTAATTTAAAATTATGCATAAAATATAGGCTTATAAATCATATAGTAAATAATATTTGATTAACAAAAAATTTAATATGTGTATTAAGAACGTAAAAAAATATATAATTTAACGGTTAAATTTTTAAAATATGTAATAATATTTATTTTATTTAGTAAGGTTGTAGTCTTAGGCTACAATCAGTTTTGTAGCTAAATTTTGTCCTTTCTGAGTTTTGGATTGAAAAAAACCTTAAACCTAACCGATTCCAATCCAAGCACACCTTGCCATTTAATGCATAATTTTTTATGAAAATTTTATTAATTAAAACTTGATACAATAAATTAAACAATGGGAAATAACTTGGAAATCTGATTGGAAAGCGAACTACGCATGGCTAACTGAATAAAAACCATTTCCCCATTATATAAAATATTAATACGTACTTTAAGTCAGCTGTCTGCTTGTGGTTCATTTTCAATGGCGGAATAGCCTATGCTCCTGCCATTTTTATCTTTTTGAATGATAAAATTAAAATATTATAACATCCAGCTCAAATCTAGGAAAAAAAAAAATACTATTATGTTGGATGGCACGAGTTTAATTTATTACGGTGTAGTTTAAGATCTGACCATATATAATGGATCGGAGGTATATATGAAACCAAAATGACCTATGAAGAGTGGTCAAAATGGTACGTTAGCCAGTTAACAGCAAGAGGTACGTACGTAGTGCCCACATATCTGACCATTGGAGCCTAGTATTTGAATCTAGTGAAGCTCCAAGAGCATATAGGGATCGGATCGTCTTTGCTTGGTATAGCAACAATTTAAAGCTTTTATCAAATATATAAATATATATATATATATATATATATATATATATAAAATACAAATAAGTAAATTACACAGGCATGCACCAAATTATATTGGTATTATCTGTTGGGCTGTTCTAATATCATTATCCTGTTCCAGTGAGACAAAATCTCTTGCGAAATTGAATCCAGCCGTATAGATATTGCCACTTAGTGATCATTGACCTGACTTCATGCACGAAAAACAACCCCTCTCCGAAAAAAAGAAGATTTCACATAGCTAGATAGAAACAAAAGCAATGTAGATTATTTTCAATGCTCTTAAAACTAGATTTTTGTCCAGTACTAGTACTTGTCGTATTCTTTGTTGGTTTTCAATGTTACAATGCATTGAGGGAAAGCAGAGGGACAGGAAGAGGAGATTGGTAATTTTGTGAGTCCTAAGGTTAGAGCTTTTTTATGCATAATGATTATGTGTAAAGAAATATATGCTTACATGTTTTTTGAGTTTGTCTTTCAAGCCTTGGTTCACTAGCTTGTAGGTGAAAAAATTGCACCATGCTATGAAGGCTATGAATATGATCCCATGGGGCATGAGCAATGACACAATGGGAAGTAAAAATAATGAATTTGTAAAAAGGAATAGCTTGTGTCCAAGTTTAGAGACTTTTTATGGAATTGATAGCGATATTGAACAATCCAATGCTTCAAATGATTGTTAAAGTGGCAGAAAGCCTCGTGCTCTTTTGAATTTCAGATAATGCATCCGAATTATATTCAAAAGAAAACGAAGAGCAAATTAATTGGCTTATCGAAAAGAGAAGAAGAGCAACATAATTGGTTCCAATATTGGCTCTGCTCGTTCATGCATATTACAAAGAATCTCATGCTTCTCACATGTGGTTTGTAGGGTAAAGGGTGTCTCTACTTTCGAATAAATATCATGTTGTATTGTTACCTGGAAGTTAGTGAAAAGAGAATATATGTCTCAATATATTAGTTTTAAGAACATCAAATGGAAATGTATGATAAAATTCAAAAGAAGGCATAAGCCTTTTCCCACCTTTTAATCCCATCAAATATCCTTTGAGATATGATTCTTTGGCCTTGTTTTTCAAAAAAGATTGGCTTCTAAAGGTAACCCTTCAATTCATCTACAAATTAGAATTATTGTATGTGCACTATTTCGATTAAGATGTAACACCTTGCCCGCTTGGCTTGACCCCACCTCACCTACCGTGATTAATTCAATAAATATGAGCTCTAGTTGTACATTTATAGTTGTTCCAATTATATTTTGTTTGGAAAGGTCATGACAGAACGATAGCAACAGAGGCTCACCAAAAGTCATAGCCAACAACCGTTTTATGCCTGGAGAGCATGATTTATAACATTTAACATCAACTATGTAACTAGTACTATATACATAAGCCAGTTGTTATGTGGGGTTTGTCGGTTTATCCCGTAACGCAAATTGGCTGCACCTTTCTCATTTCTTTTTCGGATCGCCATGTAACGAAAATTGTTTCCCATGGAAATGGATCGTGATTAGAACATATGTGGCCTTCAACGAATTAAAATTTCACAATGGTTAATTTCTTTAGTTCACACTCATTAACTTCCTCTTCCTATCTATTTCTCTCTTGTTTTTGGGCCTCTGCACTCATCACAATTGGTTTATTGTATAACTTTGTGGTTGACTTCCACACCCCCCTTCACCCCACCAAAAGGTAAAGAGAAAAACAGTGGACATGTTGATTAGATTTCCTATGTGGTGGTTCCAATTCTAAGCTCCTTGATTAGAATTAAAGAGAATCTTTTTAAATATGTCCATAAGCAATTTTGTCTACATTTGACTCATCAAATTAAAAGTTGGCCGACGAAAGGGATGCTCTACAAGGATAGGTATATAAATAGCTTATAGGTCTTTTGGTGGACCTTTTCAAGAAAAAAAGTTGATGGGAAAATAGCACCTGCAAATCTCACCATCAAGAGAAGACAATGCAGAGAGAAGATTTCAACGAGAACCTGCATTCCATTGAACTCTTTATCTCTATGCACTGCATTTGCGTCCTCGCTCGTACTTGTTTTGTTTTGTTACAATTGTATAATGATATATGTTTTGGTTTCAGCAGACTCAAAAGAATTAATATTCAACGCAAGTGGAATCTTGTAAAGAAAGTTCTCAAAATTGACTTCAAATAATTTCTACTCAAACAACTATTTTTAAATTGCATAAACCCAAAAGGTGAACAATCTCGGCATAAATCGAAAACAGAGGAATTGAGTGTATGAGTCCCTTACTTTTGATATGTTGTAAACCTAGCTAATTTTTTTTTTTTACTAAATAAAAATTCTATTTTAGCATAATTCAAGTGTAAATATGTGTGAAGCTATTTTTTGGAAATTTAAATCTTGACCATTCCCTCCACCTTCTCACCCAATAAAAACTTTGTTCCTGTAGAGTGACTATTACGCCAAAAGTTTATATTGATAATTCTATTTTTAGTAATAAGGCATGCATGAGAATAGTCCAGTGATACTGTGATACCTGAAGAATTGTAGATACCGTCACTAGCCCCCCCCCCCCCAAAAAAAAAAAGTTCACCTTCTGTGTAGAATGGCCTTATAACTTACACTGAGAACTATTAGACTATTATCTATAATTAAAAATAAGTAAGAATTTATAATACTTGGAAAATTATAATAACGCATAATACTTTGGAGTACGTCAGAGATTTATTTTGAGGGGATCACATTATAACTTTGATTGTTTTATTTATTTATATACGTATAATTTAATATTATAATGATATAAAAGAAAGGAAACTATTAACAAGTACTTTTAGGAAATTTGTCAATGGATCATTTTAGAAAGAATTTAATATAATTTTCATGAAAAATTTAAAAACTTGTCAAAAAAGTCAGTTTTTTTTTCCTTTTCCGTATAAAATTTCTAAAATTATTTCTTAAACCAATATTCTTGAATTATCCGTTAGTTTTTCCCTAAAAGAAAACAAAAAGTGTCATACTTACCTTTCATCAAATACCATAGAAGAACTAGGCAGGCACAAAAGGAAACAAAACCATAAAAACTAAACATTTTGTACAGTACACAAGCAGGTGAAAAGAGGTACAAAGATTCAGCCACTGAAGAGAATTTCACATTAAAATTCTATTCAAATATGATAAGCGCAACTTGGCTTGCTTGAACGAAACTTGTTATAGTGCCGTTTGAGAGAGTCTTGACTCCTACCTTGATTCATGCTTTAATTCTAGTTCATCTATTGAAATCTTAGTGTCTGTTAGGTAAAAATTATTTTTGTCAACTTATTTTTGTTATTACTTATGAGTTTCACTGCACTTTTTGGTATTATTCATAGGTCTCACTATACTATTTCAGTTAACTTTTTCCTTTATCTACAGTACTTTCAGTAAAATGTTTTCAGTTTTAGCAAAATAAACGGATCCCAAATAGATCATTTGTGTGTTGATTTCATGACATAATGTATACTTGTTACATTTCTCCACAACATGGTAGAGTATATCATTTTCTTCAATTGTAATGGTGGTTGGGATTAATTCTTCCAGCCCCCAAAGAAAATAATTTGACAAGGAAAAGAGAGCTTGGAAGTGAGACACAAAAGTTGTCTCAAATTTTGTGTCTACTTAAAATCTATGCACCATTTGATTCTTTAAAGAAATTTAGGGAGTTTCTTCTTTTGATGATGGTGGTTGAGAGATGGGCAAACTAGTGTTGAGATTGGAAGAGGTCAACAATTGCACTTTGGATTTCTGCTTCCATAGTGTCTCTTCCTGAATTAAGAGCTCCTAGATTAGTCTATCGGAAACAAAACCTGATTGCCAAGGAGAAATAATATTTGGGAGAATGGACTTGAGCCTATTTGCTAAGATTGGAAATGGTTTTGTAGTCAACATTACATAGGTTTAGTGGTTTGCAGCCTTTTACTTGGGAGGCTTTTTTTGATTTACATATGAGGGTGATGAAAGTATTATTGAGCTCATTCTCAAAGAAATTTGTGACGATAGTAGTAACATTCATAACAATATATAGTAGGCTAATAATGTTTAAAGAAGATAGGAGACATATCATCAAATCCAGGAGGCTTGAAGGAACTAAGATTGAAAAGGCACTATTAATTTTCGTTGGATCTGGAATTCTTCCGAGTATATAATTTCTTCAACTGTAATGGTGCTTGAGATTAATTCTCTTAGGCCTGTAAAGTGTTTTTATTCCAAATTCTAATCTACTTCCTTACCTCCCTAATCTTGTTAACTAGTTTATGGGCAAGGGAGTGAAATTGAGGTTTTTGCCAAGCAAGATTTAAGGTCATGTTTGTGTATAAATGTTGGCAAACACGTGTTAAAACATACTTTATATGTACTTGAGTCTTAGTATTTAAGGTCATCAAGTAGTATTAAAGTAGGCACATTTTGATTAGGTTTAAATTTTTGTTGTGTAATCTACTTACCTTGTTGTGCATAACCATGTTTTGTTGAATGATGATGATGACCTTCAAAAAGCCTATAATAAGCTTTATAAAGAATTCGTCAAATCTTTTAGAAAATCAACAGAGCCATTCCTTAATGTTTGCTCTAGGGGGTCTATTGTTGCACCAAGTGAAGGGGTTCCCTTGAATATCCTAAATCAAAAAGCCCTTTTAGTTTCCATTAAACCACCATTGGAGGATGATGCAAAAATGCATAGCCCCCTATTTCTCATCACTAGAAAGCAAGGCATTAAAATCACCCAATTCTAGCCAACGGTCATCCAAAGAATCTATTACTTGTTTTAGAGAATCCCAAAAAGTATTTAGGGAAATAAGGGAAGGTAAAAAAAGATATGGCTAGGTTTATGATGTTGAAGTTTTTTGTCTCCTAGAAAAGGTCATAATGACGTTATCTTTTTTTTTTTTGTTTGTTGAATAAAAAATGGTAAAAAAAGGAGATTAAAGTGACTTTTTTATGCAAGTGTTACCATAGCAGCATCTTACCTGTCAAATTATGATTTGCAAAAAAGATAACTACTAGTAAATCATAATTGTTATCTCATTTCACAAGGACACTAGTGAGCATTGAGCCATGACGTAAAAATGCGAAATAAAAGAATAAATGTATTTGGAATAGTTTTTTTAGAATAAAAAACAAAAGGAAGGAAGGTGGTGGTGGCGGCGGTGGTGGTGGAAAGTGAAGTGTACAAAATTATAAATAAAAAGAGGTAAGGGACGCGAGGAGAGAGATGGGATGAAAAGGACAAGGTGGCAAACATAACCTTGATGTAAGTGCGTATGTCATTATCCGACAGCAGGGAAGAGTACGTAAAGCCGTTCGTATCCCGCGGTTGGTGGCATGGCCTAGAATCTCGCTACTTTGTTGGTTTTAAATGTTTTCGCCTATGCTGCTCCGACCAGAAATTAAATAAAGTGTTCGACTATATGTATTTTTCTTAATCCTCTGGAAAAACAAATCACGTTGTCCTATGCCCTCCTAAGGAAAATTAGTCAGCTAACAATAGTGGGCCTATCAATCATCACCAACACTAAATATATGGCTACACATATTGGGATTATTTGTTTACTTTTCTGGTTTGACGTGACGAGGTCAATAGGGTTTGTTGTTTTTATGCTAAGTGGTCAATAGGCATAGGCCCTATTAGAAAACTTTTTTTAAGGCACCAAAATATGAAAGACTATTTCTTGAACCCAAAATAGGATGGTGAAATTGGTTTGTCTTATATTATTTTCGTCAAATTTTTTAAAAATTTTAGTATTTAACGTCTTAGAAAGTTATTTTATCAATTTTAACAACTTTATTATAATACACTGAACATCAAATGTTCTATTTTTTTATCATTTTGTTTAAAATAATATAAACTACTCATTAAAATAATAAAAAATAACTATACAAACTACCTTTTTCACCACAAACATTAAAATAATAATTTTATTTTTTTTAAAAAAATTGGAGCTACAATGAGCTTTCAAAGATGAAAGCTCATTGTAGCTCAGTTGTTATTTATTTATTTATTTTTTAAATTTAGCATGTTTGTTGTAACTTGCTTTTTGGTACTTTTTACAAACTTCATGTTAAAATTTAGTATTTATAGCTTTTAGCATTTTTAATGAGAATGCTCTAATATTACATTCAAATGAGTTTCTCTTGGATAATTTTTTTTTCCTAAATAAATTTTTATCTACTCCCTAGAAGTTCTAGCTAGGTTTTATTGCCTTGATTTTACCCAACGAAAAAACATATAAACCTTTTATTAATGGCAAAACTATAAATTTTTTTTTGGGGGGGGGGGGGAGTTAAACTATATATAATAAACTCAAAATACAACATATTATATAATATATACCCAAAAACAATGTCTTAACTTAATTCAACAAATATTATCTTCGCATAGTTCAACTAGAGCATGATAATAGTTTTACAAACTATGAAATGTATTAAAAATTAAATAATTTCAGATAATTGAAATAAAAAATTCACTTTTATATGCCTAAATATAAACAAACCAATATAACAATAAAGAAAATAAATGCAACAATTAACCAAGAAAGCATAGGAGCCACCCCCCCCCCCCTCTCTCTTTCCGATAGAGGTTGAGATTTCCTATTCTTTTTTTATTTTTTTTTATTTTTTTATTTTTTATGCGGTTGGTGAGATGCTTTATAGGTGCATGTTTACTGTGCTTTAGGGCCGTATTTTGATGAAAATTGGAATATAAGATTCTATTCAAATAATTTGGTTAAAAGCCATACTAACTGGATCTAATGTATTGACACTTGGGAGCTAACCTAGTGGTGTAAGAGATAGGGATGGGACAGAGATCCAGGTCCGGGTAAAGGTAAAGTGTTTCTTCTAATATGGTAGGTACGTAACGTAAGATCGTGCTTCACTTTTTTATTAGTGCCTTTCTTTCAAAATAACTAGTGCATATATATAAATATTAAGGGCTTTAAAATTTAAACTTTGCCTCTTCTTCTACTTTTTTTTTTCCTTTTAAAAATAGAATAATCCTTATTTTAACTTCCGCATGAATTAACATGTTGAATCCAAAAAGCCACCTTCTACCACTGTGCGAAAAGGATCAATCATGCATGGTACACAAGATTATGCAAGGAGAACCCTTCCCCTCCACCTCTATCCAATAATCCATTTATTTTTCCGAGTATGAAGTCTGGATTTTTTTTTTTATTACTAATGTGTGCAAAATTACCAATTTTCTCAAAAGTTACAAATAATAAGTTATAAATTATCCTAAAAGTTCAGTTCACTAGTAAATTTAATTTAGTTATTTAATCATTATTTTAACACATAGTACAACCAGTGACGACTCCAGAAATTTTGTCCAGAGTGTTCCTATTTCACTTTGAAAAAATTTTGGGTCATTTCGGTCTATTTTAGGTGTTTCGGGACATTTCGGTAAATACCGGTCGAAATTCAAAATTTGGCAAGCATGGAATTTATACTTAAAAAAAAAAAAATTCTTAAAACCAAAACAAATTTGCATTCTGTACACCGAAAAACCTCAAAAGGAAAAAAAATTAAACAATAAAATAAAAAGAAAAGAAACTAATGAATAAATGTACCGGTACAATAAACTATAAGTTCATTTGAAATATTAATAAAATTATTAATTATTGTTGTTTAGTTGTTCCATAAATTTGTTTGTCTTTTATAATGTATTAGTTAATTAAATTATTAATTATTGGTGTTAGTTGCTTCATTCATTTTTTTTTACTAACTATTAAGAGTCTAGCATACATCCCATTGTGCACACACCCCTGCTTCTGCTTGCCTTTTAGTTCAAAATTTATTTGGCATAGAATTATTGAGGGTGTTCCTGATATTGCTTGAGGGTGTTCATATTTTTTTTTTAAGGGTAAACAAATAAAAAAAAATTAAATTATTATATATAAAAAAAAATTCAAGCCAGGGTCTTTGTTACATTATAAATACATGAAGGTGTTTGTTACATTATACTACAACCAACTTTCATACTCTTTGAACTAATTAAGTACAATTTATTTTTAAAAAAATTTATTATTCGATAGTTATGTGAAAAGTTATAGAGATTCCTGGCTTGATTAAGATACGTTTAAGTACTATTTAGACTAATATTTTATTGACCGCTGACATTATTTAGGGGAGCTTGCTTCCAACAATTTAGACTACTTCATCAAACCCCACTTTTCCGTGTTTTTTTTTTCCTCTTTTCTTTAAAGTAAATTCAATTTTCAAAACATTTCGCTTCCTATGAAGGAGAAAATAATTTAAAATATGGAAGAAATATTGAAAGACCAGAAAACAAGGATCCAATAAATTCTTTTCCAAAAAAATCCAAAAACTTTATTTTATTTATTTATTTGTCTTTGTCTTTGTCTTTGTCTTTGTATGTTTTTTTTCCCTGCTTTACGGGACATTGGTGTATAATAATTTCCAATATAAGAGGGGAGACTTTGTACTTCAAAACAATAAAGAATTTATTATATTAATTTTGCGAAATGCTCCAGGAGGCAGGAAGTCAATATAACTTTTATTTATTTATTTTAATAAGTGAATATGATTTTAAAAGGAAAATGAGGGAATTAATTATATTCAAATTAATAACCTATTTATATCCGATTTTTTTTTTTTTTTGGAAGAGTAAATTACTTTACCAAAAATGGTATTACTTGATCATGGACATCACCTCCATTTTATGAGAGATCCCAATCAACTTTGTTAGAGTTTAGGGTTTTTTGATTTTTGGCCGGAAGCTATCGCCTGAGTTAATGAACCATGTCATTTTGTTTTCAACTTTTTTTTGTTAGTGACGGGACAAATATGCAAAGCTTACGTTTCTCTTTCATTCGTTTTTGACTTCCTCCGAGTGGGACAACGTCCTTCCTCTCTTTCCTTCTCTCTCTTTCTCTCCACATGCATTAGAAAATTATTCAATATTCCCCCCAATAATGACTAAAAGCTTTGTGTTAAAAGTTTTGTATCTTAATTGACACTCTATGATACTTTTTAATTGGAAGGTTTAAAGTTCAAATTCTCTTAGCAATGCTCTCTCTCTCTCTCTCTTTCTCTCTCTCTCAATTGGAGAATTATTTGATATTCTCTCCCTATGCAATACTTTCTATTTTCATATGAACGATAGATTCTACCATGATTTTAATTAATAAAACTTGCTTAATTATAGGAGAACGAAATACTGTCTCCAAAGTACAACAAAATTACTCTCAACCATCAGCATTGGATGGTCATGCAAGTTGTGCGGAGCCCATGTCCTGCACCCTTTAGTCATTTGTATATGGACCAGCAGAGCCATGGGCTCAGCACCGTCCTCAAACAAACCGACAAACCACGTGACCAAAAGATAAATGATAATTAAGCACATGACCATCTTGATCATCTTAGAAGATATTAAAAAAAAAGAGAAAAAAAAAAGAAAAGAAAAACAAAAAAGGTAGACCTATAATTGCAGTTAGAAAAAGAATATCAAAAGCACCCAGAGTCTGCCAGGCTTCTAGAGGGCAAAACTCTAATATTAATGGTAGACATAGTGATTAACCGAAGATAATGGTTGACAATGCCACCCCATCTAAAAGTTGTTCACCTTTATTTATCTAACATATCAGGTACTAGTAGCATTATCACAAATAACTGCCTGTAATTATGAGCCTCTCTGACTTCAAGAACTAACATTATATGATTATACATAATATATATTGAAGGTTATTCTGTTATACCGGGGCGTTTGACACATGGCATAGTGGGTCGTCAGAGGATGAGAATGATGATGATGATCGAGCAAAACTCCAGAGGTCAATTTCACTGTTGTAGTCCTGCGTGGGATGGTAGGATCTGTTGGAAGAGGATGATGATGATCGAATGGTTGAGAATTGGAGATCATGATCAGTACTGCAATAAGGCATGGTGTTTGTGGGGTCATTGAAGCAGGCTAATTGCCTAGAAGCCTCTGTTTGGCCATTGAGCTGAGAAGCAACAAGCCTATCAAGGGCTGCCCAGTTGGTGAGAGCAGCTGAGTCCATTTGGTTATAAACAGAGTTGGGATTGGTGACTGAGGACCCTTCATTTTCTATGATCATCTCTGGATGAATATTGTGTTGGTAATAACATTGGCTGCTTGTGGAGTTTGGGCTCTCCAGGCTTGGAAGCTTCATGAATCTCTCATGGTAACCATTTTTCACACCTGTCTCGATGGGCCTGAGATATGTTCTTGCGCTGCTTTTTGCTTCATTCATCTCTTCCTCCTTACCGTTTCCCACGTATTGGAGCATTTGCTCCAAGGCTCCACCATTACATGAATCAAACATCTGGCTTCTTGTTTCTGCAGTGAATGATGAACTCATAGGGCTGTCTAGGGTTTTGTGCAGATTTTTCTTCTTGAATATACGGCACACCACCCATCCCTCTTCCTGACTTGCCTCTCCCATAGCATTGGAGATCTTAACACAGATGGTTACAAAAACTATGATCAGTGAAATGAAAATATAAAAATTTGGTATTTTAAAAGAAGACAATTAAACCTTATCGGCTTTATAATATACATATATCAAAAGATACATGATAGAAATTATTAAAAAAAAATTGGCTTACATCGGTATCAGTGACGTTGTCGTCTAGCCTATACTCGTGCATGATCCAGTCGGATTTTAGGCCGTGGGGGGCTCGGCCTCTGTAGAACACAAGAGTCTTCCTCATTCCGATCCGCCTACAATTGCTTAGTATCACTTTGTCACGGCCAGTGGCTTTCCAGAACCCAGCAGTAGTGGCACGATTGGTGCGCGTCCCAGTGGGGTACTTCTTGTCTTTGTGGCTAAAGAAGTACCAATCATTTTGAGGGGTGGTGCCTATTTTACACACCTCTGCAACAAACCAAAAATTAAACCCAACATCCATCTCTGAGAGACAAATCATTCCAAGAAAAACATTCAGCTAATTATAGAAGAATGTGCTCCAAAGAAAATGACCCTTTGTTATATATATAAATTAAATTTAAAAAAAAAAAAAAATCAAAGATAACAAAGAGAAATGAACCATATTGAGGCATTACCTTGTATATCCCATGGCTCGAGCTTGTTGAGATCGACATCACGAATAACATCGAGGTCAATCTTCTCATATGAAACTTTCTTCCTTAAATAGTACTGCAAGAGTTCCTCTTCGGTAGGATGAAATCGAAAGCCAGGGGGGACTTGGGATTGTCCATTCACAGAAATACTCATGTTTTCCGGCATTCAGACCGAGAGGGTTTTCTGAGGAAGAGGAAAAAGAATGCAAACAAACTAGGATAGTTCAGTTGAAGAGGTAGAAGATATAAGAGTCTAAGAAGTAACAAGTTTGTATACACAAATGAGTATGTATAGAGCACTATATATATGTGTTGTAGGACATAAAGGGCCAAAGATACAAGAGAAATGAGAGCTTTGTTCTCAAGAGGACACACATTGGCACTTATTTATTTTACTTTTATATAAACAAATAAATAAATAAATTAGTGGGGTTAGTTTTACTATGCTACGAGAAGAGCCAGCTACCTAAATGGTACTGTTTTTGGCAACTTGCTGTGCGTGTAGGGCCCAAAAATGTGGCTATCAGTATTGGGTCCCATGCATAAAGGACGTTGTAGGCAACTAAGAGAAGTGTAAGGGCGCACGCACACATCCACAACCACGACCCCCGACCTTAAAATCTCTTCAGAAAAGCCCCTCTTAAACAACCATGACCATTTCCTCTCTCTCTTCTCTCTCTCTGTCTCTCTGGTTTGGCCTGTGCAACCACCGCAACAATTAAAAGGTGATGGGGTAGGGATTGCGCTTTCATGGCCCGTTAGATGAGAAGAAAAAATGTCATCGATGGGAACATGTGGGATTCACATTACGGTTGTGGATGCTCCCTTGTCAGTATTCAATTTTATTTAATTTTTTTTTTAAAAACTAATAGATATTTACTTACGCTTGGTTCTTTAATTGCTTTTTCGTGAGAAAATCTCCGCGATTATTTCATGGACATTTTGCAAATGATATAATTAATGCATTTGATAATATGTCTCCCTCACGGTACTCCTTTCCTATTCTTATTTTTTTTTTACAGAAACGTTTTACGCATTGGTAGGTACACAATTAGGATCATACTTCGAGTACGCAGTACGTGAATAGTGGTGATTTATTGATGTATAAAATCCAAATGTCCTTGACCTCCTATATATGAAGTCTTTGCGTACTTTCCTCTTCTTTTCATTCTTCTCTCTCTCTCTCTCTCTCTCTCTCTCTCTTTTTGGGGTGGGGTTGGGGTTGGCGTGGTGCATGAGCTTTGTTCTCTAATATTCTTCATGCTTTGCACTTCCATTATTTCATTGTTTATTTAAACTACGCTTAAAAAGAGTGCCACCTTGCTGAAAACATTAATTATAAATTAACTGTCGATTTGATTTCAGCACATCAATTATCAGCTTAATCACCCAAAATTTGAAGAATATTAATGTTAACGAGTAGAGACAAGCTATTTGGGTTCATCTTAGGCATCCTAGATATTATTTGGGTTCAACCGTTGAGCTCAGTTGAGTTTAGCCCTCTCAAAGTATATTACTCACTATCGGTTGGTAATGTTGATATTTTGTTTCTAGAATCCAACAATGCATGTGTCATATTATTTAAAATTTTTAATGACTTGATAATTTGTAAACCTTAAAATTTATATTATTTAATTTAAAATCTATTTCAAGTTGAGAGATTCATATTGTAATTATTTGAGGAATATTTAGTTGCTAAATAAAAACAGGGGAAAGATATGCTTTGCTCTTTATTTTGAGCTAAGGATAAAGTTTACCCTCTAGTGGTTAATGTTTCCGTTTACATAATAACATTTCTTGGGTATTGGAAAAACTTAAATACAGTTTTTAGATAGTATGTCTTAGTTTAAAATTTCAACTAAATATCTTAGTTTAAAATTGCAATTAAATTTTAAACCTATGACTGTATTGAAATTAATTTCCCTTAAAAAAAATATAACATTTTTGTGTTATATTGATCAATGCATCCATATTTGTGAATTTTTATGAAGAATTGGTATAAGATACAACACCTAAAAAATTATACCTAAAATTTTCCTATTTAACTAAGTAATTAATGCATATTAGCTTGGTTTGAGATTGATGAGTTAATGTAAACGAAACAAAATCTCCCAATCCACTTGAAACAAAGAAACTTCATTTTCAGTAAAAATTTTATTTTTTGAATTTGATAGTTTATAAAGTTTCATATCATAAAAAAATTAATCGATGTTAAAATGTCACATCATAATATTAATTTTAATTATGAAAGTTCCATTTTATATAAAAGGAGAATATCATAATATGATGTGAACATAGTTTATGGTTTATTGTGTCAAAGCAAGTTATGTTGTTTGATAATTCTTTAATATTATTAGTTACCCAACTACCAGGTTCTCATGATATTGCTTTGGTCAGAGGGAGTACTTAACAAGCCAACATCAATTATGTGAACTTGATCAATTTGCAAATATCATTTTAGCCTTTTATTTTTTTCCTTTTCCTTTTCTGTTTCCTATAACAAAGTGGTGTGGGGAATTCAATTCCAATTTCTACTTATAGAGCAGAATATTCTTAACACACTTTAGACATTCTGTCTATAATTGGACATGGAAGCAAAATGAAGAATACTATATTAGTTATAGGCTCAATTATTTTTTTTATGACAAAACATATCAAATGAATACGTTTTAGCCCTAGAAGATGTGAAATTGCAATGAATTTTTCCTATAATCAGGTCGAGTTTCAAATTTCAACCTAGGATACTCTAGATCATTGTGAATTGAATTGAATAAGTGTGTGCCATATGCGGAAATATGTTTCATCTTATATCAAGTGTATACTCAGTTGAATTGGATTATATAAATGATTATGAGGAGTCTAATTATAACTTTGATTAGTCTTTTGGGGTTATAACACAAATGTTGCTAGTGCTTACTTTGATTGTGACAAATAGTATTAGAGTTAACTTGGGAACGTACTCCATGTAGCTTGAGGGTATTACATCACTACACAGGATCCAATGAGAATGTTAGACATTAAAGAGTAGGAGATTGTAATACACTGAATTATGTAAATTGTTTTAAATAAGTGTATGTTATGCAAACACATACTGAATCTCACGTCAATTTTTTACTAAACCAAACTAAGTTATATAAGTAATTATGAAAAACGTAGTTGTAATTTGACTAGTCTTTTGTGATATAATACAGATGTAGTTAGTATTTTTTTTTTAATCGTGACACAACCTAGTAAGAATGTAACCCACTATTCCAGAAGCAATTTTAAACCATGTTTTGCTTAAAAATTTAGAAAGAAAAAATAGTGCGTGTTTCCTAGGTATGATTATATGTATATTATATATATAATTTTTTTTCTTTTTTTCATTCATAATTTTTTAATGGGTTAGCGATTAGTTTTAAGATTTTTTAAGCAATCAGTGCCATTAGTTGAGCTCGTGAGGTCACACATGTGGCTTAAATATTGACTTTTTCTTCTTGCGTTGCACGTTATCACACCGATCAGGTACGTAAAGCGAATTTATAATTTGCCATGAAAAGTGATGGTATATATTATGTTTTAGTTTTGGTCATGGTATGGTCATGAATAGTCCTGATTCAGTGTCTAACAATATATATATATATATATATATAGAGAGAGAGAGAGAGAGAGAGAGAGAGAGAGAGAGAGAGAGAGAGAGAGAGAGAGATTCGTTAATTGCAATTTAAACGTATATTTGCTTGTGCCAGATCCTGCAGGACTCTGCATGACCAACCTTGATATGATATTATATTATACATGCACCAATACACAGGCTATTGCCCTAGATATCAAACGTAATGCACACCTTATATTTTGTACTTTATAGGGAATTAGAAGGAATATATATTAATAACTGAAGCGTAATGTACACAGTATTTGCATAAATTTTTTTATTTATAGATTAATAATTGAAATATTCATACTGAAAATCATATTTTAATTTTTTTTAAAATTGACATGCTGTTATGTGTGCATCGTCTTATACATATTACTTATCCATACGAGTGTTTTCCAAACTCCATATATGTAATTTTGCATTGTAAAAAGTCATTAACATTTACTGACGTTTGAGAGATATGATATGCTAGATACATCTATAATATATTCTATAAATTTATAAAATTGAAGTGGTACGAATTTTGATTGTTCTCCTAATATTTTGTCACATAAGTTTTTGAAATCTTACAACTTTTTCACATTATCATTTTAATATTTATTTTTAATTGGATTTAAATCATATTCTATATTTAAACCATCCATTAAAATTTTTTTGAAAGGGAAAAAAACTGATCAAGCTTCGTTGAAAATAAGTAGTTACATCAAAAATCATTTGTTTATGCAAGAAATTCAGAACTTCCTCGAACTAGACTACAAGATTTAGGAACAACCTTAATAAGAATCTCCTTACCCACTCTTGATAGTAGTTTTTCTCTCCACTCCTATAATTTTTTTTTTCCACACTTTCTCCTTGATATTTGCGAGGACTTGGGCTTTTGAACAACCAATGATCAGTGGTGGCTCCAGGACTTTTTTCAGAGTGGTTATTATAAACTTAAATTATACAAAATCTAATAAAAGAGAATTTCATATATTGAAAAAAAAAAACCAAAAAGAAAACATGCAAATACATAAAATTTTACAATTTTCTTTTACAAGTTTTCTTATTTTGAAATTGTTGCATATATGATAGTTTCATTATCAATGCTACAAGCTACATTTCTTATTTTGAAACTTTAAGGCTACATCTCTTATATGATAATTTCATTATCAATTCGACAAGCTTTCCTTTTTGTTTGTAAAGGCCTAATATATTGTTGAGGAGACTAAACTTTAAGGATAAAGTTTGGCTACAAACTAAGTTATAGCTTAAGGTTACAACTTTCACTAAACAAATTAGCATGACTACATATTTTAAAAATCTAACAGTTGAATTGCAAGTTCTTTATGTTTTTAAAACATATATCAAATTTAATGTCAATAAAATGTTATTTACTATTTGATCCATAAACTAATTTTTTATATATAATTTTAGACTACAAAAACTAAAAATTTAAACATTTGATTAATGACATAACTATTAAAACTTTTCAAGCTTGGAGGATATAAGAAAAAAACGTGATCCAACGGTGGATTTGTCAAAATTCACATTCAATTAAAAAAAAAAAAAATTAAATGCAGTTGCAGCCTTAATGTACAACCAAGTTATTTTTATTTTTTTTTGAAAAGAAACGCAACTTACTTTTATTAAGAAAGATCAGCTAAAGGAAGCTCCGTCGAAATTAATCTTGAAATGTTCCAGAGAAGGCTGTTTCCAAAAAATATGAGTTCACATGTGAGGGTTTGAATAGGGGACCTACAGAGCTAAGAATTCCTCGCATCTCTCCTTTGAAGCCTATGCAAGCTGGTGAAGATTATGGTATGGTTGAGCCAAATGCACTTGATTACATTGTGTCCATTTCAAGGTAGTCAATATCGTACTAGTATATATACCGATATTGAAATATCAACGTTTTGTACCAATTTAAATACCGGCCGTGCCGGCCATACTGTCCAATTTTGGGTAATACCGGTTGATATCGAGCATACCGGTCAGTATAGGAATTTTTTTATTTTATTTTTAAGTTTTGCAATTTTTGAATATTTGTTAGGGCAAAATGGTAATTTATTTGCATTAACTTATTAGTATTATTTATTTTCTTAGTATACAATGGTAACTTTTAAGTTTTCTATTTTTTATATTGTGTTTTTTTTTTCTTTTAATTGATACTAAAGTCTAAAACCTTGAATAATTTGTTCTAAATTGAGGAAATGTTTTATGGTAAACTTTTATATCTATCATAATACACACACACACACATGAATACATATATATATATATATATATATATATTTATAATTATAAAAAATAACAGTAAACCTGAAACAATACACCGGTATTGATTGGTACTGAAATATATCGTTCCACTTGTCAAACTGATACAGCCTCCGGTACAAAATTGACTCCCTTGGTCCATTTGACCACACAACTGTAGTGAATGAGGCCGAGTCTTTGTTCTCCTGAATTATCCAAGAAAGCAGTTCTTTGAAATCTGTAAACTGACGCAATCTTCAAAAGCCCCCGTCTCCCTAATCCGACCAAACCACATCCAATTCATGGCAAGACCAATGTGCATGTAACGTACAACCGAGTTTATTTCCAAAATTTATTTATGTTAGGTATAGAAAAATTTATGATGGTCACAATTTTTTTTTTAAATATAAAAAATCATAAAATTTTTAAAATTTATATATAATAATTTTTTTTTCTAGGTCATGATGATCCTGTGCTCACCCTAATATCAATGTAAAACCGCCCCTGCCAATAATGGACGATAGACCCAATTATTTTTCATGTTACTGGATTTCTTGGACTCCTACCATTCTCTGAATCTAAGCTTGAATATTTAAATGTATTTTGAAGAAATTGTTGTCTTTCACATAATAACATGTTGACCTGATACTTGTCCATATGAATGTATGATAACCCGCAAATGTTGACATTCAGCTAATTAATGATACTCTACTAAACATGAGGCTATTATCTACTAAAAAATAATATGTTTTATGTGAAATTCTTAGATAGTTTCAAAGCATTATTTCGGGCTCTCACAAAAGAGATGGGCTCCATACATGGTCCTTCCATGGGCCTACACACTTTGTGTTAGCCCGGAGCAATGTTGCTCTGGTATTACCTAAGTCTTTTCCGTATTTTATAGAACTTGCTATGCTACTTGGAGTCTTCGACTCCATGAATATGATGTGAAACTTGAACAATACCTAACACATGTCAATTCTCTAAATTAACAACACATAAATATATTCCATTTAGGAAAGCTATATTTCCTCCATTTATGTTTAGACATCTATATTGACATTAGATTTTATGATATACACCAAATTTTCCAATTCATAGTTATTAAACCCAACCTAACCTATAATGATTTTTTTTTTTAAATATAAATACAATGAAATTTAAACTTATGACATCTGCTCAATAATTATTTTTCTTTATCATTAGGTTGAAATATCAATTGGATTTTAAATTCTTATTCAATGATAAGAGATTTTATCAATTCAACTAATTGAAATCCATGATAAATATATATATATATATATATATATAACAATAAATTTACGTCATAACTCATACAATAATGCAACACAATTTATTTCATAATCCATACATTAGTTAGTTGTTTTTACCAACTGTCAATCACATCAATAATTGTGAAATATATAGCTTATATTACCCCTTTGAAAGCTGTGTAGCCACCAGCAAAGCGAGGGTCATTGGACACGTGTTTGACAACCACAACGAGCCTATGAGAAGCCAAAGAGCAACCCATGTGTTAAGCATAAATAAACTAGCAGACAGACCATTTCCTTTTAAGCAATTTTATTGTGAAACTTGCAAAATATATGACGCTGGCCTTAGATTGAATTCTCAAGTAGTAACGATCGCGCCATCTATTTTTATATCTGTTTCATACATTTCACTTTGTTCATGTGCTCAGCAATAGTGGAACATATGTATTTCGTTAGGGGAAACTTTTTAGGAGTCTCTAGACTAATCATTTTCAAAGCCACTCTGAAGTCCTGGTCTCTAATCATTATTCTGTCTGATAAAATGACCTAGCAACCACTATATACTTTAGTTACTAACCGGCACTGGTTTTGATAACAATAGCTTTTTATCTTTTTTGCATTTTCTTTCTTTCTTTTTGTTATATTATTTTGTACACACCAGAATTGATATTTTTATTTTCACATGTATAGTTGCTGCATGCGGTTGCTGTTGGAGAAATAATTTGTTAATATAATTGTTTGAGTAAATTAAAGAGCAAAATTTGAACGTTGCAGATACTGATTAAAGTGATCTTGGCATCTTGTGATGATATTAAGTTATCCCCAACACTAAGATCAAGTACTTCTGATCAGAAATTTACCTTCAAGATCTGATGGTACATTGAGAGTTACAAGTCATTATTATTTTCAAACCCCATCTGCTTAATTTCCACATACATACTTACCATTGCTTGGTTTCAGCTTTATGGGAAATTCATGTCTTAAGTCAATTTCAATTCCACAATATTTCACGCAAAGTGACAATAAATATATAGCTCCTAGCTAGTAAAGTGTAATCCAATGACATACCCAATTTCCAAATGACAGCGACAGAGGGTGGTTCTAAATTTTTATTTCATATAAATAACATAACTGGCTTCTAGATGTCCGAGTTTTATTATCAAAAATAAAAAATAAAAAGATGCCCGAGTTTTTGAGTTCTCGTCCTTACTTGAGTGTTTGGAAATAGGGTAAACATAAATTAAGATGCATTTTTCTTATTCAAAGTTTCACATGTATTATTCTCTCTAAAAAGAAAAAAGTTCTATATGTATAACACCTAGAAAGACATACGTGGTAGTTTGCATGGCAAGCAATCATATATGTCCATATTATGGTTACTAGTTAGGGTGGTCGTAGAAGTTGTTAAATGTCAACATTTAGTAACAGAAAATTAGATTAGATACCATTCATTCTCTCTGAGAAGACAGACTCCCACCTATATATTTAGACACCAGAACCTTTTTTTTTTGGACTGTCCTTTCTTTTCCACACTTCTTTTCCTCCACATGCCCCATATCTCTCAAAAAGAATGGTGGTAAATAAATAGTTAAAAACCATATAGTAAATTCTAGTACAGTAATTGGCAATAATTTGACATGATTTGATTGGATATATCAGATGAAATAAAATCAGCTGTTACTTTTGCTGCTATTTTGACGATGTAAAGTAAATTGCGAGCTCCAAATAATTTTTGGAATGACACAATTCTTTTCTTTCGTAGGGTAGATTTTCCAAACCACACGACTTAAAGCCATGAAAAAGCTATCTTTTCAATTATTCCATATTTAAAATTTTGACCCGCGTTATTCATCGGAATTCCTAATGGTTCTCAGAAAAGGTGTATAAAATAATCTTTCCTTTAGTAACGATAATTTAGGTGATATGCTATGAAAATAATTTGACGCGATATGAATTTTTTTTTTTTTTTTTTGAATATTCCATTGACACGATATGATTGGATAGGTCAAATAGGAGATATTGCATGTTTTACTGTTTTCAAGTTGAGAGTATAGTTGAAATCTTGTTACAGTGTTTGAAATTGAGATTGGCTGTGACAAAGTTTCCCCTCTTACTTGTTCTCCCTCTGAAAAAAAAAAATAGAGAGAGAGAGAGAGAGAAAGGCGGGTTGAACCCATGATATGGAAGACTTGAGAGCGGTAGGTGCCATTGGGTTAGACGTCTATCGTTATTCTCTCTTTTCCAAAAACTTCCTTTGTTTATTTTTATTTGTATTTTTAAAAATCAATTGGTAACAATAGAAAAATCTAAATTTTGAATGTCTCTATTAAAAAATCAAAATATGTAAACTAATTGAATTACAATACTTTTAACTTTTTCTTCTACATGAACTATAAATGAAAATCATGTGATAAAATTTTGACAAAAAACGTAGCCTCTACACACGGTAATTAAGTTGATGAAAAGTTTGATCAAACGCGGTTGAAGAGAGTGAACATTTTTCTAATACTCGTTTAACTTTTACTATGGCGTGATTAATCATCACTTAATGCTTGCCAGGACCAATATAATCAGGATAAAAGCTTGCCGTGTGTAATGTACTTTTGCAATGGTGAGACTGAGACACAAGACGACTATGTGTGCCCTATCACATAGTGTGACATGATAATGATATTGAGGAGAATTCATAGCAGCTACCAAGAAGGTGCTCTCTTGGTAGCGCTTTTTGCCCTTTTTCCTTTCTGGTATGGCACATTCTCCTAATTCTTACTTGAACTCTCTTTTTTTTTTTTTCCTTTAAATCGAAAACCTAGTCTATTGCTATGTACGGCCAACCTTCTTTTTCTTTTTCTTTTTTTCCCTTTCTAGTTTTGTGTTTTTTAACCCTTCTTTTATCAACTTTTCCATATATAGATCTCCAAAATGAATGGAATTAGTATCCTTCTTTTAGCAAAATAAGGTACGTATGGCAACATGCTCGTTATTGGGTTTGTCTGATCTAAAATAAATTACATATGCTAGTGTTTCTATTTCAACGGATTTTTTTTTAATTGGAGAAACGTTTCAACGAATTAGAGTACTGTGTCGTATTCATGATATGGTTTTTGAAATTTGGAATAAGACATTAATTCTCCCAACTAATTACTCCTATGTAAACTGCTATTAATTTTAATTATTTATTAGGACCTGCCTTTTAATTGGGGGTCTTTTTTGCTTAGTTTTTGTTTCTTTTTCTTTTTTTTTTTCCTTTTTTTGTCAATCAATTAGTTTGGAATTGGTAGGTTAATTTGGCTCTACCTAACCAACCAAAGTAACTGAGATTTAATTTGTCCAAAAGCTTTGCCTCAACCAACACCTCTAGCTCCCCAATTAGGAGAGATCAAGTTCGGCACAAAGGTAGGTGTTCTATGCAAAACACCTATCTTTGGATGCATATACCAAATGAAGATGCTCAATATTCAATCGAAAAATTAAAGAATGCCTTAAAAATTCATTTGATAAAAGGAAGTAGCTAGTGTATGCCTAATGGGGAAACACTTATATAAAATAAAAAAAGACTAAAGGGCAAACAGGGCCCTGAGGATGAAATGGATAAATATACACGAAGACATAAGTGCATTATAAATTTCAAACTTTTATGCTTAAAATGTGAATGCATTCATTGTGGAGCATTTCCCATCTGGTGCTCTAAAATGTGCTCTTAGCTATTTTGCATTTTAATGTAACACCAATTCCTTAAAAAAAAAAACCCCACAGTCGGTGCTTTAACGTTGTTGAGATGTTTATATATGTTGTTACAGTAACATCTAAAAACAAATGTCCACTATAGAAGTATTTATATTTTAAACACTACTAATTTATTCCATCCTTAATTATTTTAATTTCACAAAAAAGTGTAAAATAAAATAAATTATATATAAATAGAGTGGTAAAATAATAAAGTATTAGATGTAAGATGTATTTTTAAAATGATAATATATAATATTAAAATAATTTTTGATTTTTTATTTATTTTTCAGAATTTTTCAGCACATGAATGCTCTAAATAGTTATTTAAAGAGGTCTTGCCGAGGCTATAAAACCACGTGGCCAGAGCACAAATGGAGACTAGGCACTACGGAGTAGAAACATAGACTACTATCTAATTCTAGGCAGCAAATTGAGCTGTCCCTTTCAAGCAACAATACACCTAAAAGAAAGATTCCTCACGGCAATTATATACATAAAGTTTTTGCTACATGCGAGGGATATGATATGGTAGACAGTATGTCGAACAGATGTAATCACCTTTTAAAATAAATATGGATCCATGGATGTATGTATTATGTAACCACGTTTTCTCATAAAGATAACTGATCCATTTTTATGTGAGAGGGTAGTTACATATACTTGATTCACTATATATATTTTGAGTGAATAGATAGAAATATATCGGAAAAGACTAGAAATAAATTTATATATTTACAAAGATGCAAACTTAATAGTTAGTGTACACTTGGATATACTTATTTTATTTATTGTATTTTTCATTAATTTATATGTCTTAAGTCTACCCAACCAAAAACTATTGGTAGACTGGTACGTACCAAACCTCTTCCCAATTGGCTCGCCTAAAGACACACCACTTGTGAGTCTTCCTTCCCCAGCACTTATTAAGTTGTTTGGGTAAGGAAAAACTCACAAGCACGACGTATCTCTTTCTTATTCCAATTATTATGATCTTTGTAGGGTATCTGATGAAGCAAAAAGTTCGTCAATAGAAGAGGGGTAGGTCCAGATGGAACCAAACCAGAATCTAGCCCTTCTTGCAGTCACGAAGAGGGCAGTCAGACCTGCAAATGTGATCACCAGTGTGGTGCCTGACAAAACACCTTCGATACTTAAGTTAGTTTCTGGGAATTTCACTTAGAAAGACAATAATAAAGAGTGCTCTTGTTATGGTATTTTTCTTACCCTGACTGGTGCTTTTGGAAGGTTTATATATGTGCTTCTTTGGCCTCCTAGCCGTTGTGGTAGTTACTGTGGTTTTAATACCACTTCAAGTAACGCCTTCCGCCTGCTGGTCGAGGCTTTAATTCGTTCCCAACGGGCTATACAGCTGTTCCATCCAGCCTGGGTAATTTATTGGCGATACTAAATATTCCTGTTGTTTTCGCCTGCTCTTGCACGTTTCATCCTCGTCTTCACCAATTGCCTCGTCTGTTGTGATTCTCGTCAGTGATGCCTTTATCGTCAGTACTTATTTCGTCAGTCCCGTCAGTTGCCCCCGGATTCCTTGGTTGTCATGACATGTCATGACGATCATGGAAGGTGAAAAGTTGGCAGGTGACTCTTGGGGTTTCGTGCCGTATTAAATGCGTAGTGGTGGCGCCGTACCGAACGTGGCCACGTGGCATATTGCAGTTGGTGAAGTTAATGCTCTCATCACTTGTCTCTTCGTTTTTCCCGCTGTTTCTCTTCAGTTTTTGTGTTATTTTGGCTTTTAACTTCCCTTTCTTTGTTCTTCGTCTTTTTTTTTTTCAAAAATACTTTGGTTGCCTTCATATTCCTCTTCTTGTTCCTTAGAACACACTCTTTTCCGGCGATTTTCTCTCTTTGAACTGGTGCGTTGCGGCGGTGCGGCGGTGCTTCTGCTTTTGAGGTATTTATCTTTCTCCCTTCTGCTTTTTTCTTTCCCTTTTTGTAATTCTCTGATTTCTCTCTTTTCCTTTTTCTCTTGTTGTTGTTGTTTTTTTTTTTTTAAGAGGGCTTTAGTTCGTACTGTCTTGTTTGTGTTTTTCCTAGATTTTCATGGTTTGTGGTTCCGAGGTTAGGCTAGTTTGCCCGTCAATTTCTTTCTTGTTTGCACGCTTAGGGGGTTTTATAGATAGTTCCCCGTACTTAGAGGGCTTTGTCTTTGAGGGTGATTGTCTAGGAGTTGTACTAGCTGATTTGTTGCCTCTGCTCTGTCAATCCATTGCTTGGTATAGAGGTCGAGGAGTAATGCCTGAAGTTAGATCCAGTGAGCTTGAGACAGGTCTGTCATCTAGTGACGATCCAGCGGGAGGAGACACCGCAGTTTCGGATCTTAGGGAAGTTTGGGCTTTTCACGCCCTTGAGGAGGAGTGCGGTCTTGATGCCGAAACACTGGGGAGATTTAGGGATAGGTTTCAATATCCGGAGTGGGTGAGGCTTCATCTGCCAGGAGGAAATGACCGGGCATGCAATTTTTTCCCAAGGGAGGTTTGTTTTTACGAGGCGGCCTTTTTATGTGGGTTGAGGTTTCCCGTCCACCACTTTTTGATGGAGATGTTAGATTACTTCGGCATAGCTCCAGGACAGCTTATGCCCAACTCTTGGAGAATAGTGGTTAGCTGTATGGGTATATGGATGGCAGCTGTGGACGGGGACATGCTCAAGATTGATGAGCTTGTTCATTTGTACCATCTGAAAGCGTCCAGAGAGTGCGAGTACTATGAACTAGTGCCTTGGGAGAGAAAAAATAGGATTGTCAAGGGGTTACCTTCGCCTTTCAGGTACTGGAAGTCCCGATTTTTCTTTGTGTCAGGGGACGAGTTTGAGACCCCTTCGGGCGAGACTTGGGGTGATCTCCCGAGGTTACGCCGTAGGTGGGGAACCCCGACTTTAGGTGCGTCAACATCTATCTCCGTCAATTTAGTTCTTTGTGCCCATTGTTGTTATTCATGACGCTTTCATTACTTGTTTTCTGCAGTTACGAAGCGGCCAAAACTAAAGAGCCAGTACAGGGAGAGAGTGCGAAAAGCTGTTGATTACGCGCAGACGGTAGAGGATTGGGACGACCTTGTGGACCCCAGAACCCTTGCCTTCTATTTTCTGGGGCCAGAACCTTCCTCTTTCGTTCTTTGTAATATTGAGATTGAAGAAAAGAAGAGTAAGTATTAGGTTTGTGCGTAGGAATTGCCTTTCTTCGTCCCTGTTAACACAACCTTTTTTTTTTTTTTTTTTTTTTTGCAGAGATGACGACGAGATTTAACAAGGATTTGTATGCCAAGATGAGATCGAAGAAAAATGAGCCCCTATCCAATTTGGGGAGGAAGGGAGTTCGAGTGAAAGGCACCCCTGCTTTCCCCTCCGTCCAGGTTACTTCCGTCACTTCTGGAGCGGAGGTGACAAGGACGGTCTCCCTCTCAACATCGATCGAGGAGCTCCCTACTCCTGTTTCCAAGAGGCCACGATTGGACGTGGAAAAGGATAAGGCTGCTTCTCGTTCGTCCACTATTTGGGACGACGAGAGCCTGGTGGTTGAGAGGGCGCATGGGGCTGTGGCTGCAGACGACCTGAAGGCTTTCTCTGGAGCGCCTTTTAATATCATCGCGAGTCGCCATGTTCAAAAAATTGTTCAAGTAAGACCTTAGGGTGTGGTGATCTCGGGCTTCTTTTTTCAACCTTCGCGTATTGACGGCCTTGGTTTTTGTTTCAGGTATTGGGGGAAAGTTTGCACATCGCCTCGGAGTATCTAACCCAGGAAGCTAAGATGGCTTCTCTTGAATCGAGGGTAGAGGTTTTGGAGGTAGAGAACTCCGGCTTGAAGAAGGAATTGATTCAATCTATGGGGGAAGCTAACGAGCTGAAGGAGAAGGTGAAGGGTCTGAATGACGATCTGAGGGCTGAGCGTCAGTTGACCCTCGAGAAGGACGAGCAGCTCTTGGCTTTTAAGGAGAAGTTGAAGACCATTGCAGCTAGGTCCGTCGAGGCTTTCCAGACCACTGACGAGTATAACACTATCCTGCTTAGCTAGTACTTTAAAGGATTCGAGCTCTTGAGGAGGTACCTTGCCAAGCACCCTTCGGGAGTGGACCTGGAAAACCTCGACCTCGAGGAGATCGACCAAGAGATGGCTGCCGACGAGGTTGCCCAATCTTCATCTGCTCAGCCCGACGCTTCTGGGAATGCTTTAGCCGACGACACTGCCCTCGATGATGCTGCTCCTCCTGCCGATTGTTGAACTAGATTCTCCTGTTTGTTTTTTTTTTATTAGTCCTACTTTTGAAACAGCTTTTCTTTCATGAACAATGGGTTGTATAATGGTTTGGCCCAGTGTTTATGGGTCTAAAAACAATGGAATTTGCCTTCTGTTTTTGGGCTTTAATTAGATGCACTTGCTTTCTTCTTGCACATTCGTAACTTAGTCATTTTCAATGTTTTCTTTTTTTATTCGTCAGTAACTGACATCCGTCAAAGCTGGACTTTGTTACTTAGCAATCTTTGAGATTCAATGTCTCTTTTATTCGTCAGTAACTTACATCCGTCAAAGCGGAATCTTGTTACTTGGCTATTTTTGAGATTCGATGTCTCTTTTATTCGTCAGTAACTTACATCCGTCAAAGCGGAATCTTGTTACTTGGCTATTTTTGAGATTCGATGTCTCTTTTAGTCGTCAGTAACTTACATCCGTCAAAGCGGAATCTTGTTACTTAGCTATTTTTGAGATTCAATGTCTCTTTTAGTTGTCAGTAACTTACATCCGTCAAAACAGAATCTTGTTACTTAGCTATTTTTGAGATTCAATGTCTCTTTTAGTCGTCAGTAACTTACATCCGTCAAAACGGAATCTTGTTACTTAGCTTTTTTTTAAGAGCAGGGAGGGGTTGTTTAAAGTTTTTAACTGAGAAACCTGTGGACGTAGAAGTATTAGCAAAAAATCTCTTTATTAATTTTAAATGCATTCATTGGTTGCATTCATTGGTGGTACTTCTTCAAATGCTCTATGTTCCATGGCTGTGGAAGTTTCTGCCCGTTCATGGTTTCCAGATGATAACTCCCTTGTCTGGAGTAGTGAGTAACTCGGTAGGGCCCTTCCCATGTAGGACCCAGCTTTCCCTGTGCTGAATCTCTCGTGGCTGTGCTGACCTTGCGTAAGACGAGGTCACCTATTTCGAATCGTCTAAGCTTCACCCTCTTGTTATAATTTCTTCCATCTTCTGCTGGTACTTGGTCATTCTATTGGAAGCTTGGTCCCTTACTTCGTCCAGGCAGTCAAGGTTAACCCTGAGTTGATCGTCGTTATCTCCTTCATGGAATGCCTCGTGTATGAAATTGGTGACTCTCACCTCGACTGGGATCACAGCTTCAGTGCCATAAGTGAGTCTAAAAGGTGTTTCCCCCGTCGGGGTTCTTGCCGTAGTTCTGTAGGCCTACAACACATTGGGTAGTTCGTCTGACCACGCGCCCTTTGCATCATCCAGCTTGGTTTTTATGATCTTCAGCAATGTCCAGTTCGTCACCTCTGTCTGACTATTGGCTTGTGGGTGTCCTGGGGATGAGAACTTGTTCTTGATGCCCAAACTTGAGCAGAAGTCTCTGAAGCCTTGACTGTCAAACTGTCAACCATTATCTGATATTATCGTCATTGGTATCCCGAACCTGCACACTATATTCTTCCAGACGAAGCTTCGAATTCGTGATTCCGTGATGGTTGCTATCGCTTCTGCTTCTACCCACTTGGTGAAGTAGTCAATCGCAACCAATAAGAACTTTACCTGACCTTTACCTAGTAGTAGTGGGCCAACGATGTCAATTCTTCATTGTGCGAATGGCTAGGGAGAGGATATGGTTGTCAGTTGCTCTAATGGAAGTCGTTAGACATTCCCGAACCTTTGACACTTGTCACATTTCCTAACAAGTTTTGCTGCGTCCACCTGCATGGTTGGCCAGAAATAACCTGTTCGAATGATTTTGCTTACTAGGTATCTGGGTCCGGAATGGTCCCCACAAACTCCTTCATGTACTTCCTTCAGGATATATACAGCTTCCTCTTCATCAACACACTTCAGGTATGGCATAGAGAAACCTCTCTTGTATAAGGTGTCGTTTAGGATCGTGAACCTAGCTGCTCTTTTCCTGACCTTCTTGGCCTTGTCAACATCTTGGGGGAGGTGTCCGTCCTGCAAAAAAGACATAATAGGAGTGATCCAGCTATTTGTACCTTGGATCTGGAATGTTGATGCTTCTTCAATGCTGGGATGCTTCTGGACTTCAATTGCTGGCCCGCTTCCTGATGGTCTCTCTTCTGACGATGACATTTTTGATATTTCGTCTGCTATAGTGTTCTGGTTTCAAGGGATTTGTTCAAATTTGACTGTATCGAACTCCTGGATCAGACGCTTCGTCAGTCTGAGGTATTTTTGCATTCTATCTTCTTTCGCCTCGTACTCTCCCTTTATCTGCTCGGTCATCAGTTTTGAATCACTTTGGACCAGCAGGTTCTTGGCTCCAAGGGCTTTTCCAAGTCTTAGTCCTGTCAGTATTCCTTCATATTTGGCCTCGTTGTTGGTAGCTTGGAACTGCAGCTGGACTCCATATTTGAGCATTTCTCCGTTAAGGGTAGTTATTACGACTCCTACTCCGCCTCTCTTCTGGGCTGACGATCCGTCAGTCTGTATCGTCCACATATCTTCGTCTCTGGCTTGGTTATCTTCGCTTGCGTAGGTGAATTCGACCACGAAGTCTGCCAAGACTTGTGCCTTGATGGCCGTCTTGGGATGGTATTCGATATTAAATTGGCTAAGCTCGATTGCCCACTAGACCATTCTTCCGGCTGCTTCAGGTTTGTTCATGGACTTTTTGATAGGTTGGTCAGTCATGACCAGGATTTGATTCGCTTGGAAGTACTGTCTCAGTTTGCGTGAGGCCATTATTAGTACGAACACAATCTTTTTGATCAACGGGTACTTAAACTCAGCTCCTTGGAAGGCCTGGCTGACATAATAAAATGGAAGCTGTTTCTTGCCTTCTTCGTAAATTAGGGCCACGCTAACAGCCGTGACTGATACTGCCAAGTATAACTGTAAAGCTTCTCCTTCTTTGGCCGGGCTTAGTAGGGGTGGATTACTCAAGTAACGCTTAAGCTCCTGGAAAGCCTCCTCACACTCGTCAGTCCAGACGAAGGCCTTTTTCAAGGTTTGGAAGAAGGGGTGGCACTTATCTGTTGCCCTGGAGACGAACCTATTTAGCGCCGCAATCCTTCCTGTCAACTTTTGGACTTCTTTAACCGTCTTTGGCGACTCCATATTGATTATGGCTCGCACCTTCTCCGGGTTAGCTTTTATCCCTCTGTAGGACACCATGAATCCTAAGAATTTGCCTGAAGCTACGCCAAAAACGCATTTGCTTGGGTTTAGCTTCATCTTGTACTGTCTGAGGGTGCCGAATGTCTCCTTTAAATCTTCAAGATGGGAAAGTTCTTCCTTACTCTTGACGAGCATGTCGTCCACGTATACCTCCATATTCCTGCCGATCTGGCTTCTGAACATCTTGTTGACCAACCTTTGATAAGTGGCTCCAGCATTCTTCAGCCCGAAGGGCATCACCTTGTAGCAGTAAAGTCCTTTGCTTGTGACGAAGGCAGTTTTTTCTTGATCTTCTTTAGCCATCTTGATCTGGTTGTACCCGGAGAAGGCGTCTATGAACGTCAGTAACTTGTTTCCAGCCGTCGAGTCCACCAGCTGATCTATCCTTGGGAGAGGGAAGCTATCCTTCGGGTATGCCTTGTTCAGATCCGTGAAGTCCATGCACATTCTCCATGTTCCATTTGCCTTCTTTACTAGGACGACGTTGGCGAGCCACTCCAGATAGTGTACTTCTCGAATGAAACCTGCCACCAGGAGCTTAGCGACCTCGTCTGTCACTGCCTGGTCCCGTTCTGGAGCGAAGGTTCTGCATCTCTGGTGGACGGGTTTCCTCTCTGAGTTCACCCTTAACTCATGCTGGATGACTTCTGGGGAAATGCCAGGCATGTCCTCATGACTCCATGCGAAGACGTCTAAGTTTTCCCTGAGTAATTCGATGAGTTTGGCCTTCATCTCAGGGCTTAACATTTTTCCCACCTTCGTCGTTTTGGTTGTTTCTCCGACAGCTAACTCCATCGTCTCCAATGCTTCTTCCTTCTCTTCTTCTTTCTCTTCTATCGTCCATGTATAGTTTTCCCGTGCAGTTAGTACGGCTTGGTAGCATTCTCGAGCTAAAACTTGATCTCCTTTCACTTCGCCGACCCCCTCGTCCGTTGGAAACTTCACTTTTAAACAATAAGTAGATGTTGTCGCCCTCCACTTATTGAGTGTTGGTCTTTCAATAATGGCATTATAGGATGAAGGACAATCTACCACTAAGAAATCTAGCTGACGGGTTAACCGCCTCGGGTAGGTCCCAATTGTAACCGTCAGCGTCACCATGCCCTTGGGATATACCCGATCTCTGCTGAAACTGACAAGTGGGGAGTCAAACGGGAGCAACCTTTTTGGGTCTAGTTTCAGTTGCTGGAATGTGGGGAGGTAGATAATGTCTGCTGAGCTGCCATTATCCATAAGGATCCTCCTGGTGTTGAATCCTTCTAGAGTTAACATTATAACTAGGGGATCATTGTGTGGTTGTTTCACCCCTCTAGCATCTGCTTCATTGAAGGACATATCTTGGTTAGTCCTTCTTTGCTTGACTGGAGGTACCATGTAGACGCTGTTGACTTGCCTCTGGCATGCCTTCCTGAAGGACCTAAAAGATCCCCCGAAAAATGGTCCTCCTGCGATAGTTGCTATCTACCCGATCACATTCTATGCTGGCTGGGCTTGACGATCGTCGTTTCTTGACGATGATTCTTACTGGTTCTTATTTCCTTCCCTTGGTCTGCTGTATTCCCCCTTCTTCACATACTTCTGCAGCTTCCCTTTCCGTATCAGCTCCTCAATTTGCTCCTTGAGATCGCGGCAATCCTCTGTGTAGTGACCGTGATCCTTATGGAATCGGCAGTATTTGCTTTTGTCACGAATGTTGGGTAACGAATGTAATGGCCGCAGCCATTTCAAGTGGTGCTCGTCCTTAATCTGAGACAGGATCTTGTCAATGGGCATAATTAAGGGGGTAAACCTTACCGTTCGGGGACCTTTATCATCCTTTCTTCTGTTACCGTCACTGGCTTGATGATCATGTCGTTCTCTCTTCTGTCCTCTTTGTTCGCCGTCCTTTATTCTAATGCCTCCCGGCCTTACTGCGTCCCCTATGGCTGCGAGCGCATCTTCGGCATTCATGTATTTTTGCGCTTTTAGGAGCATTTCTGCCATCGTCTTTGGAGAATTCTTGGCAAGTGATGCCACGAGATCCCGAGATCTTAACCCCGCCTTGAAAGCCATCAACTGCACTTTATCGTCAGTTTCGTCCACTTCCAAAGTTTCTCGTGTGAAACGCTTTACATACGACCTCAATGTCTCCTTCTCCCCTTGTCTGACAGTGAGTAAATAATCTGCTGGTCTTTTTGGATGTTGTTCCCCAATAAAATGCCTCAAGAAGGTGCCGCTCAGCTACTCGAAATTATCTATTGATGATGTAGGCAGCTTGGCAAACCATTCCCTAGCCGCTCCCTTGAGAGTGGTGGGGAAGGAGCGACATAGTATCTCGTCAGGGGGCTGTTGGAGACCTAGTGTTGTTTTGAATGTGTTGAGGTGATCTTGAGGGTCTTTCAACCCGTCGAACTGTTCGAGCTGGAGCAGAAAAAATTTGGGCGGTACTGGGTGCTCGAGGACTGCTGTAGTGAAGGGCGAATCTGTAGCCCTAATCATTCTATCCACGCTCCGCTCCGTCTTTTCTTTGATGGCATTTCGTAGTTCGTCCATCTCCTTCCTCATTTCTTTTATAACGTCCAAATTTTGTTCGTCAGGAGTGAGTGGTCTGAGAGTACTGACCCTTCTGTGACTATCCCCTTCATCTTCTGGGCCGCTCCTGGACTGACTCTCTTCTTGTTGCATCTGCTGAAGTTGTATCCTCATTTCCTAATTCTGTTTGGTGAGTTCTTCGACAGTGGCCGCCAGAGCCTGGATTTGCTGGGTCAAGGAGGCGGGGTCTGGATTGGATTCCATCTGACTGTAGAAGTTGGTGGGAACCACCTTTCCAAGTATAAGTATGGAAATGTGATCTTTTCCCCACAGCCGGCGCCAAACTGATGAAGCAAGAAATTCGTCAGTAGAAGAGGGGTAGGTCCAGATGGAACCAAACTAGAATCTAGCCCTTCTTGCAGTCACGAAGAGGGCAGTCAGACCTGCAAATGTGGTCACCGGTGTGGTGCCTGCCAAAACACCTCCGATTCTTAAGTTAGTTTCTGGGAATTTCACTTAGAAAGACAATAATAAAGAGTGCTCTTGTTATGGTATTTTTCTTACCCTGACTGGTGCTTTTGGAAGGTTTATATATGTGCTCCTTTGGCCTCCTAGCCGTTGTGGTAGTTACTGTGGTTTTAATACCACTTCAAGTAACGTCTTCCGCCTGCTGGTTGAGGCTTTAATTCGTTCCCAACGGGCTATACAGCTGTTCTATCCAGCCTGAGTAATTATTGGCGATACTAAATGTTCCTGCTGCTTTCGCCTGCTCTTGCGCGTTTCATCCTCGTCTTCACCGATTGCCTCGTCTGTTGTGATTCTTGTCAGTGATGCCTTTATCGTCAGTACTTATTTCGTCAGTCCCGTTAGTATCCATTGCATATTAAGCATAACATTCCCATGCATTGAGCATCATGCATCGTACTTCTTTTTTATTCTATCTCTTTAAGGTTGTTTTTCCTCTGATATGCTTGATCGGATTTGTTGTTATTAACCTGTTTATACTACATACATGCATTCAATATGTTTGTTCATGTTTCAAGAAAGAGATGTGGTCCCAAGACCCTGTCTCTAGCATGGTTGTGGTTTCATAGACTTGCATAGATACTCGAGTCTGTGTTAGGGTTTTTCGTCATGGAATTGCCCAATAGGGAGTTTATTAGGAAATTACATGGAAAAAAAAAAAAAAAAAAAAGGTGTCATGTTTCTAGAATTCTAGTTATTTGCTTTGTAATTTGTAAGGGGGTAGTTCAAGATTGAAGCTTACCAAAAAAAAAAAAAAAAGTTCAAGATTGAAGCTTTTCTCCATTGTACAAGATTGAAGAACTCGCTCGAGCGAATTCTAGGGCTCAGATGAGCGAAATTGAAATTGTAGTAAAATCTTTTGGCAATCACTTGCTCCACAGTCAATTGAGGGAAACATTTATGGAATATTACATAATTACCTTCTAGTGCAGATTATGTGGCAACCTCAATACTAAACCCTTCACATATAAAATCCTAATTTCAATCCTAATTTCTAGGGAGGAAGACAAATGCAAAAAAATAGAGAGAAAATCTTGAGAGAGATTTCAATCTTCTTTTCGACCTCACCATTAATTATTCTTGAAAGTTATTTTTTCCAACCACCTTGATCACCCATATGTGTTTAGGACTTTGATCACTGGAACACATAGACGTCTTTGAATTGGGTCTACAAGTGGCGATCATTTGCAAAGCAAATCACATAAAAGGAACAAGGTGGGAATTTGTAGTTGCTAGTAAGAATGAGGAGCTCAGGCTTAATGCCTGTTTACATATACGGTAATGTTGTGTGAGTACAGTTAGGCTTGTCCATAAATCGGTCTGAGTCGGGTTTGTATCCAACCCACAATTAACCCGCCAGCTTTGGGTGGTAGAGAAGCTAACCCACCGCCGACCACCAGAAACCACGGGTCAAGTCAGTTTTGGTTTAGATTGGTGGCAATTTGTTTTAGGTTGAAATTGACAGAGAGCAACGATGGAGATCTCAACTTCAGCAGTGTAGATCTCAACAGATCTCATCAAAATTTGGCCAGATCTCGATGGATCTCATTGAGGTTTGGCCTAATCTGGTCAGATTTGCGTCTGGAGAGAAGAGGAGGTCAGTCAAGTCAGTTGGACTTGGTTTTTCATGCGAAGACCTATCAACCAACTTGTCAATTTCAGTTCCAAGACATGGAGACTTGCCACTGACCATCACCAGTGTTAGACCCAATGGTTTCCAGTTCGGGCCGGGTGGTTTGGGCAAGTGGATCAGTAGCGGGTCAAACTTGGACACCCTTAAGTATAGTATGTACCACAACAACCTTTTATAATGGATTTTCCTTTTGGGGTTCCACACCCAAGTGTTTTAACGGGTTTTCATTTTGTAAACAAAACCTTCTCTCTTATGTAATTGTGATATTATTTATGCTTTAGTTGTGATTCAAACATTTTTCCAATTAGCTATCTTAACCAATGAGTGGATCAATTGAATATATATATAATAGGTGAAGCAGAAAGAAACTTCAATTAGAATTCTAAATTAGAATTCTAATCTATTGTTGTGCCACATGTCAATGTAAATATGAAATTGAAGTCTAATTTGTAATTCCGATGTATTTCTTTTTTTTTTTTTTTACACCCACGTATTTTTAAGTTCACCTCCGTTTTCCACACCCACGTATTTTCAGGTTCAGCTTCCTTTTTCACATGGAATTTCAAAAGAATCTCTTGATATCAATGATTCATGTATTTCGGTATTTTTGTATCTTATATAAGAAGAGATTCTCCAAATATTCCGATTGTACTTATCTTTACAATTTTCATGGTCTTGGTTTTTGCTCTACAAAACGAATTCCAACCATTCCTAAGGTTTGATTATTACTTTCTTTCATCTACCTATACTGTCATTCTTTTTTGTGTAAATTTTTTATTGTTTAATTATATAATTTTATGGTTTTCCTATGATTGATGTTGTATGTTTATTGTCTTTCATCTACCTATATTTTCTTTCCTTTTTGTCAATAATTTTTATTGTTTAATTATAAAATTGTTTTGTTTTCTTATTATTGATGTTGCATATGCATTTTTTTTTCATAATACGTTATCAGCACGAGTCTCTACTCAATTTCGAAAGGAAGTTGTAATCCCATTATTATTCAAATATCAAAGATTATTTATATGTAGTTTTCTCAACTCACTGTAAGTTTTCTTTTAAGGAATTAGTATTTATCCTATTTGTTTGTTTTTACGTTTTATGCTCATAATGTTAGTGATTTTTAATTGATAATTTTTTTTTTATGAAATTCATGTTATTATATTGTTATATATTGTTATGAGATGCACGTTATGAGATTCACATTTAATTGATTAAAATATTTTGTTAAAAATGGTTTGTGATAAAGCAACTTAATCATAGTTATATGTATCGTGAATGAATCAACCTTGAATATATATGTCTATGTAGCATTCTTTCATTAGAATTTTGTATGATAAAAATATTTGTTAAAAAATTACATAATACTAAATTTTATTAAACATGAATAAACTAAGTCTTTTAAACATGACTAAACTCATGATTAATAAATAAATAAATAAAAAACAAAACCAGCAGTATCACTTAAATAATAAAATGCAATATATTTATTGATTTATTAAATTATATCCATTCTCGTACGGTGGCATGGGTTACATACTAGTTAAAATTAGTAATTAAGCTGTCTGAGGTCTAAATTGTAATTTTCATAACACTGGATTTAACAACATGCCGACTTTGGAATTCGATTATACCATTATATTGTTTAGTGAGAGTGTGAGACGAAAAGATGGATGCTGACTTTTTCCAAAATTCGCAAAAAAATTACTTCATTTACAAAATTCACCATTCAATCCGTTTGAATAGATTTGATGGTGGTGGAAAATTCTCGCTCAACCTTACATTCAAATTTAAGGAAAACTGCCTACATATAAGGTTTTAACGAAAAAGGAAACTTCGCCAAAGAATAATTATCATAAAAAAAATTCAAAGTAATGATGACCCTCACTAGAAGGCGCACTTGGGAGGAAGCCCCAAACATCACTAAAAGGTAATCTCAAAAGATTAGAACTAATAGCAATCGTTAATGAAAAATTAATGACAAACAACACGACCTCCTAGACTGACATAGACTTCAACTTAATGAATGATTACTTGAGCATATTGGATGCAAGAATTTGAAACAGGACACGTGAATCATGAGGTTTCGGTTGGGTTATAGTGGAGGAAGTATTGGAATTTGGAAGCCATGAAGACCGAATGGTTTTGATACCAAATTGACAAGTATGATTTGATTGAATAAATATTTTACAAACATTTTGGAGTACTGTTGTATACATTTGTATTTATAGATTGGAGAATGCAAAATAAGATTTACATTACAAAAGTTCCAAAAATGCTAATGATTATATATAAATACAGAAGGGTTTGGTCAATAAGAAGAAAGGAGATTCACACGAGTTTGATGCACAAACCTATGAGAGATAGAAATTTATTGTTAAATAATTTCAACATTTCTTATCTACTTAAAATTTTGGAGGGTGATAGCAATTTATTATGGTAGTAAACTAGATGGTTTTGAATTTAAAGTTTTAAATTATACCTTTACTCTAACTAGTACCTCCATTTTACACACACATTATCATTATATAAATATATATATATATATATATATATATATATAAAGTCTTTACTCTAGGTTGTATAAGTAAAAGTCTTCACTTTACGACTTTTATTTTGAAAAAAGAAAAAGAACAAAACCACATATATAACATGTAATAAGTAATTATCATTTTCAAGATAAAAAACATAATACTTTCTTCTCTCCCATTTATAACATATCTCATTAGTTCAATTCATGATGAGATTCATTATTAATATGAAAAGAAAACGTACCATATCATCACATTTGTGGAATAACTAATAATTTTTCTTATTAAGTCTATGTGGTTGATCCGATGAAGCATCTGGTGAAACCCTTACCATAGAATTAGATACATTCATCTGATCTCATTTCTTGCAGAAGCTACCTAGTACTGACTGATTACGGCATATGCTCGTTAGTGAGAGGAAAGAAAAAAAAAAAAAAAAAAAGATTATGGCATTTGTTTATATAAGGAAAAATAACGCAGCCATACAATAGTATTGTAACTTGAAACGAATATATATATATATATATATATATATATATATTGGTGATAAACTCAATGAATTGCCTATAAAATTGAAAGTCGTTGCGGTTGAAGCGAAAACATCGATCTGGGTTCCACAAGAGTTCAAAATCCATGCTTGTTATTTTCTATTTCCCCATCTGAGAGTTGCTAATTGTTGTTAATTGGGTACCGACACACATTCATACTGTGATATCATCAGACAGCGCAACATAAATAACGGCTTTGTTTCTAGCTTTAACGTGTATTGCATGTTGTAGGAGTTTTTCATGAGATCTAATTTTATTTGGTTTTCATGTTCTAGATGCTTTGCCCTGTCAAGCGCTAGACAAAATACTTGTCCTACAAAATTATCATCACGTACTTGTCAGTTGGTAACCATTGACCCGGTTCATTTGTTACGTAATTAAAAATTGAACACTCATTTACTTCATATATAGGTACAGATATTTACCGTTTCTAAAGAAACCAAGATTACAAGATCTAGTTGGGTGTAGACGAAGATGATGAAGTTGAATTACGAAGAGAAAATGACTGATGAAAGCTACAATGCAACTTGTTCTTTGAAATAGTTTACTCTATGAAGAGGAATATGTAATTTCACTAAGTTTATAATTAAACATATAATACAAGAGTCCTGTAACTCAATTAATTAGCAACTTTTATAGTGTTTTTAACGAAAATATCTAAAATTCAAATCTATCATCTCTTAACTAAAAAAAATAGATATATAACTCATATAGTTATACCAACTAATAACTTGTTATATAATTCATATTTTGAAATTATCATCGTTGAATTACATGTTTTATATGTTTTTAATATTTATACAATTTTTCATGTCAATTGGATATTATTTGTTATTCGATCCATAAACTCATCTTTTATGTATTATTTTAAATTATAAAACTTAAATTTAAATAAATGATTGATAATATAACTATTAATCTTTGATTACCTTGAAATTTTGCAAGCATAGAGAATATATGAAGATAATGTAACCTAATGGTAGATTTGTCAAAATTCACTTCCAATTAAAAAATATTGAATGATATAACATTATTTAAAGTTAAATTAAGTGTAATTTGAAAACAAAACAATAAAGCAAAGAATACATACATATATATATATATATATATATATATATGTATGTGTGTGTGTATTCTTTGCTTTATGGTTTTGTTTTCATCTTTTACTTCACAAGAGAGAGATAACAGTCCAAATATATTTCTGTGAAGTTTTCTACTTTAATTTTTAAACTGCTATATATTGAGCTTTGCCATAATGATAGCTTAAAATGCTGCTTTTTTTTTTTTTTTTTTGTTAATTAAAAAAATGCTGCTTCTTTATTGTGAGTTATTCAATGGAAAATATTAAATTTATTGCCCCCCCACCCCCCCTCTCCCCCACAGTTGGAGTGTACGAGACTTATAAAAAACAAGATTAAATTAAACTTAAAACGTGACCTCAAAACCTTGTACGCCTTTTTTGCAGAATAATAATCTTTTTGCTTTCTGTTCATAAGATTCGTTCCGATCCATATGAATTTAATACTTGCATAGAGACAGATAATTGATCTTTTCATATAGACAAAAGGCTTTGGAAGGAATATTGTCAAAGCAGCTTTCACAAAAGTGACTAATCTATCAATCTATCATCAGGAAATTATTCAAAACTGATTTTTTAACATTGTCATGCATTTGGAGAACATTTAGATTCGAAGGGCCAGTGGTAATTAAAGCTGAAATGAGTGATGATTCCCTAAATTAGGTGAGAAAGCTTTCTAATTAGGTACTCAAAGTTTGACCACAGAATATTTCTGCTCTCTCAAGGTGTTCAAATCCGATGGTTACTCCTAGATAATAAGTTATACTATGCTCTTTCTATTGTTTTCGGGACTGATGAGAGTTAATACTGCATTCTATTGCAGACCCCAAAAACAAAAGAAGGAATTTTCCTAATGGAAAACGTAGCACTTTATGCATGCATTGCACATCATCAAATGGGAATTTCTTCAAATTTTCAAAAGCTTCTAATTTTGCAGGGCATGGTTTACACATTTGCCTTTCCTATCTAACACATTAATTGCATCAGCATGGTAATGGTTTCCCATTTTTTGTTTTCGATTTTTTAGAATAAAAAAAAGTCAAGCACGTACGAACATTTGATGTTTTTCACCCGCAGGTTTATCAGGATGTGGAAAAATTTTTATAATGTTGAAATTTTCTTAAATCGCTTAAATCTCAATCTTTTCTTTGATAATAACGTCCTACCAGAAAGAGAGAGAAAAAAAAGTCACACTTTGTTTCATAATCTTGAAAGCAGAAAAATAGAGTAATAAACGAAAGCAAAAAAAAAAAAAAAAAATGCTGCTTAATATAATTGTTTTACGGTAAGATTTAAGAGTCTTGGAGGAATATTAGCTGAATTATTGGTAGTCTCTCTATGCACTGAACTAGTCAGTTCAGTAATATTTACAATAGTTCAATGCTTACGTGCAACATTAATGAGACGGGACGGACCAAGCCATGTCTGTTCTCATCCTGTTGGCTCATATTATTGTCCTTTGATTTCTAATTTTAGCTACTCTCAAAAACTTACGATATTTTGTTTTGTTCTTCATTTCAAATCGCAATTTAATACATGGTCATCATCAATCCTGATCGATGACAGTGCTAAGTCACCAAAAGTTGGTTAAGTTATTGATTTCAAACAAAAACAAACTCAAATATGAAAAACTTGAAATGTGACAATTTCATGGAAATTTTCCTCGTATATTTATTTACAAGCATTACTATTTTTATTTTAAACTTAATAAATCACACTTCCCAAGTATAAAATAACCTATGCTGAGGTGATGTTCGAGGGCTTGTTTCATTATTCTTTTGGTCTTTTATGGTTGGTATGATGCGATGGTAGGGGGCTCCCCTTGGATTTTGTTCCTTATGTGCCTATTCTTCAGATCTTGATTCGATTCTGGCATTTATTTAATCAGTCAGTTTGCTGGATCCATTCCCCCGTATGATTACTAATTATGCTGTTGAATATATTATATACATTTATCAAACTACTGCATTTTCTAGTAAATTTACACATAATGTTCAAAGAATAAAGTTTCTCTTCAAATTAGTTCGAAAAAAATTCTTTAAATTTTTTATATATTTCTTTTTTAGGTGTGAATTTTGAAAATCTAACCATTGATTTCATGTTCTTTATGTTCTTAACATGCATATCAAATTTCGTTCAAATCAGATATTATTTACTATTTGATCAATTAACTTATTTTTTATATATAACTTTAGATTACAAAAATTTGAAATTATAACATTTATTTGATGACATAGCAATTGATCTTTGATTTTCTTGAAATTTTGTAAGCATTAAAAATGTAATAATAACATGCAATCTAACGGTTAGATTTGCAAAATTTACCATCATTATAAATATATATGATGAGTTTGTAGAGTTTCTCTCAAAACTAGTTTAGAAAGAAACTTTGTTCATGTTCAAAACTAATGGAGACCACACTTTACACTTGATACCACCATCAATTTATGACAAATTATAGTAAATTTGTAATATGTAACTTCCTAGATAATGCGAGATCAAGACTTTTAATGCTTAAAACTTTGAATTGTATATTTTGAAACTACTAGATGGGATCCAAATTAATGGAGAGAGTTTGATTAGTACTTGTCAAATCAAAGTAATCTCATCATTAGTGGATTCAAGAGTTATAGACAATTATAATAATATCTTTTATGGTGTTTCATTCATATTTATGGTTCGAATCCTACATTTCTCTCTCACACATGCTATTTATATATATATATATATATATAACCTTATGGATTATTTTTCTAAAAAATATTCATATAAAGCCATTGGATGGTAAGATATATGGCAAGGGACAACTATTCAATTGTTAATAAAAACATAAAATGAAATCTATGTTTCTTGCTATTATTGGATTTGAAGTGAAATTATTTGCACATGTTTACCATCAGGACATTAACATTTACAATTCTCATTTTTTGCTACATTATCTTATCCCAAGAAATTAAAAGTAACCCCACTAAGCTTGTTAGTCTAAGTGGAACCTTTTCATGCACTTAAGTGCTTGGATTAATCTAGCAACAGAGTTGCATGGTAGTTTAGTAATCTCTAATTATTATTAAAAAAATAAATAATAAATAAAAACTGCTAAGCTATTAAAAAATAATCTAGCAACAGAGTTGCATGGTGGTTTACTAATTATTATTAAAGTAAATAATCAATATGCTTGTGTGTGTATAAACTGTAAAGACACTGCTAAGCTTTATAATTGAAATTTTAAAAGTATTTGCTTGTGCCTCGTAGCACGACAAAATAAATTATATAAATACTGCCAGGCCCCGTAACATGACATGAATGACAGCCGGCACCTCTTAGTACTATTCTAGGGGTTATATCATAAAGCTTAACAGTGTCGTACTATATATTCTAGCTTCGATGACTAAGTTTGGACTATTCCTAACTTTTTAGTACGATTCCTTACTGACACTACACATTAATGCTTACTTATTTGTTGTATTTATTTATTGGTTCATGCATAACGTGTTCAAAGTGGTAGATATTTATCTTTAGAGACACTGAAAAATAATCTTCTTTTTTTTTACGAGATTGAAAAATAATCTTTAGGCCCTAAAACATGACAAGATCGATATGTTTTCTACTTTCAATTTGGAGTTGCCAACAGATGGCCTAGGTTTCATGTTAGTAAATCCCATATATATATATATATATATATATATATAACCTTGTAACTGTTACTTGTTCAACATATTATTACTTTTTTATCTACATAAAAATAAAACTACATGGGAACGGAATCTCTATTTACACAAAATTGGGTTTGGAGACCCAACAGAGCCCAGATTATATATGTTCATATAAAAAGGAGGGCAAAAGGGTGTTAAAGCTTACCTGTTGACTACCAAAAATTGGTCCAAAATATAGGCTAACTTTGTCTTTGAGGAAATTGTGTTGAAGTATTCGCCCACCAAGTTCGAGCCAATACTTTCTCACAGTTCTCAACTAGGAAAATTTAAGGAGATAGATTAGTACCGTAAGAGATAGCTAAGAGGCTGATTGGATCATTGATTTCTTTAACTCATAATTTTATTTTCATAATTCATAACTTAAAAATGGTGGGATTCATAGCGAAAAGTCTTTTTGGGAGCACCATAACTCTGTCTTCATCACTCAATTATCTGATTTTTGAGTTATGAGTTATGGAAACTGAAAACACATTTTGGCTATTTTCAGTTTCCATAACTCATAACTCAATGATATTTTTGTAATTAAACACACATAGGGGACCCACTAGTCATAACTCAGCCGCACCTTTTGACCAACTGATTTTTTTTTCCCCTTCTTCTTTCACTAGGTTCGGTCTTCACTCTTCAGTTCTTCCTTTTCTTTTTTTTCCCCTTCTTCTTGGTTCGGGTTTCTAGGTTTCTATTTTTTTTTTCTCTTCTTTCACGGGGTTCGAGTGATCTAGGTATTGGGGAAAAAAAAAAAAAAAAAAAAAGCTACACCAAGTGACAGGCATGAGACCCACAAACAGTGTGAAAAATATTGCGTGATGGGAAGTGAGTGATGATGCCAAACGGGGTGGTATTTTAAAGTGATGAGTGATGAGTGACAAGTGACGAGTGACAAGTGACGAAAATTGAATGACAAAAAAAAAAAAAGGCATCTAAACAGGCACTAAGTTTCAGAATCTGTTTCAAGTCCAATGTTAACAATGACCCATGTGTCATGTCATTTGAAGCCCACTGCCAATTGCTCAAATTTCCAATTGCAGGGTCATCGTAAATCCCAGACTTCATAAGGCCCTAGCCATCTTCCTGATGTGTCCCTAATTACTTTACATATTTCATTTCACCTTAGAACTAATATATATTCATATCCATGTTTGTGTGTCTGTAACCATAGAAGAGGGGAAAAAATCAATAATATTAATAATCTACTAGCCTCATCACACACACACGCTCATCACACATGCAAAGGTCTTTCTGTGTGGAGCAACTAGAGAAAGAGAGACAAAGAGAAAGAAAAATAGAAAGAGAAAACACTATAATGAAATTTATTAAAAACAAATGGCATTACATGTCCATACCTTCTTAATTGAGTTTTGAGAGATTGCCTTCTTTTGAAATTAGTGGAAACCTGGGAATAGATGTGCGAGATTGGATTTGTTATTTAGAATTTGAAGAAGAAAGAAGAAAGATGATAAAAATAGAAAAACATGTAAAATGAAGTAACTACTTATTATTGGGAGTTTATAGTTAGTGGAAACGTGGGAGTATATATGTTTAGGAGAACAAAGGAACTTAACTTTTTTTTTTTTTTTTTTATATATAGGAAAAACTATTTGTTATTAAATTGTTATTTTAAATTTATCTAAAATTTAGGAGTTTTAAAATTAATAATTTTACATGTCCAACCCTACTATTTAAATTTTCTAAATAAGAAAATTTGAAGGTATTTTGGGTATCAAGAAGTAAAAGTTCAAATAGGATAAGCCCCTTAACATATAAAACCGAAGAGGTTTGAGTTTTTTTGTTTTTGTTGAACTTTTAAAATTGTTCCATATAAACTTTAAAGACCCAAAAATTTTATATATTACTATTCTAATATATATTTTTAATTAAATATAAATTCTAATTCATATTTAAATATTTCATTAGAATATTGTCACAGCATATTTTCTTTAAATGATAGAATAGATAATTCATATATATACAAAAACAATTATAATCAATATCTATTAATAACTATCATAATTATCAATTTTATATTTATACAAATAAAATAAAAATAAAAATTCATATTTTATTAATATTTTTTGAGCATTGCATAAGTTACCAACTAGTTACACTAAAAACCATTGCTTCATGTCTCAAAATAGTCCATCTCCTTCAAAAATGTTTTATTTTAATCTTTATAATTATAAGTTTGCGTAAAAAATGACTATGCCATTTTTCTTGCTTTTATTTTGAGTTGAGATTGTTCAAAAAAAATCTCAGAGATTTTGATAGCTACAAAAAAAGAGAATATGTTGAATATTCAAATACCTTGTTTGTTTTATATATTTGTTTGGAGATAGAGAAAATCAAAGCAAATGATAGAAGGGATGATAAATGGGTGATGTTAAATGACAGCTTAAGTTAGGTTATAAGGCTTAGGCCAATGGGCTTGGTTTTGAACTAGGTTTGAGCCGAATGGCTTTAAGAGTTTAAATGGGCTTGGGTTATTGGCCTAAAAGGTTGATTGGCTTGGGCTTGTGGGTTTTGAAGAAAAATATTTGGGTTGGGTTTTTAAAGAGGAATAGACTGAGTTTTTAACTTTTTTATATTTCTACACTATAGAATTTTGGTGAAAATAGCCTAAGAGTATCTTTTTGCAAATTATATTGCAATCTACCAATGTTTCGAAAATATATAGGGATCTATCACTTTTTGGGTATTCGAATTTGGTGAAATCAAGTTTTCATGGTACTCGAGTTCATGGAAAAATTTTGAAAATTTTTTACAGTACTCGAGTTCCATAAACTCAAATACTATAAAAAATTTTTAGAATTTTTTAGAGTATATTTTTTCAAAGAACTTGAGTTTTTAAAATTCGAGTTTCAAAAAAATGGTAAATTCCTATATATTTCCAGAATAGTTGTAGACTGCTAATTTTTTTGTTAATAGTGGTAGTGGGCCATTTTCACCATAGAATTTTAATATAACTTCAGTATATAAATTGATTCAATAAAGAAATAAAATTAAGTTTTATAATTATGATTATTCTATAACCTTCATCCTTAGAACCAATTTTGAGTGCAAATCAAAACTAATATAAACAAAATCAAACATGTCGGATAAATCAAAATTAAACAAACTAAGCAAAATGCAATAACTAAATAACCTAGTGAAGCCAAAAACTAGTAAGAAAACGAAAAGTGTGGAAAAGGGTGTTGATACCCATTTTAACGACACATTTTCTTCAAGCCCGATTCAATCAAGCTCGACTTCATTGTGGACTTAATTCATGTATTATATTATATTTTATTCTTTTAAGCATGGCCTAAGCCCATGTGACTTGTGGGGGAAATTCAAGAAGTGTGGCTTGGAGGGTATGGGTTGATTCCTTTCGAACCTTTTGCATGAGTTGAGCCCATGTGTGCTACCAAGTAGGCAAAGGACATTGGTAGCACCTCAGGCTCATGGAAGAGGTCTTGTATCCAAAATTTTCACCCCAAAATAGCTTTTATGCTCTAGGTGACTGTGGCCCAAAATTTCTATCCAAACCCTTTTTTTCCTTTAAAAATGGTTGTCTCTCATTGGCCAACTTCAGCTACTAGCTCTCATCTAGGTGAGCCTCTCAATGGTCTGAAACAACTAAAAAGGAGGAGTCAATAAGAGTTTAGTCAAGTATTTCCCAGATCATGTTAAAAGCATGTCAAATTCTTCCTTAAACAAAAGCAACCCAAGCCAAAACACTAAATTAGTACCTTGGAGTCCAAAGCCTTTTCTATTTTCCAAAAACCAATCACTTAAAACACCCCAAACTCAATATAAATGCCACAATCAGATTCAAAACAAGGGAGGACATTTTTTTACTTTGAGAGCAACACTCCAATCTCAAAATAAGAATCTCTCTTTAGCTAAAAAACCAACCAACCACGTTCTACCCACATACCTGAAACTTTAGAGCAAAAGCTCATTCAGCTAGTCAACAATCTCACAATTCCGAAGCTTAGGGGTGGAAATATGGGTACAAGGGAACCTTCCCTCTATCCCTCACAACCTCTCTCAATTTCCTCTTCTCGCTAACTGTGGGTCGAAGTTTCAACACTGTTGAATCACGTTTTCCTCATAGAGCTTAAACTTAAGAGCAAAAACTCATTGAGCTAGGAAACATTCTCACAATTCTGAACCTTAGGGGTGGAAATATGGGTACAGGGGAACCTTCCCTCTCTTCCTCACAACCTCTCTCAATTTCCTCTTATCACTGACTGTGGGTCGAAGTTTCAGGCCTGTTATATTTTATACTTTTCTGCACTTTTGTTATTAGAATTTTGATTTGTTCTTGTCAAAATACCATTAGCCTTTTGTTCATTATACATTTCGAATTTTGGGCTTAATTCTCCACAATAAATACTTCTAAAGAACCTAATGGGAGATTTGGGTCATTCTCGCATTTTTGGCCCTTGTCACAAAAACGTCCTTGACATTTTGGTGACTTCACTGGGGAGTCAAGTAGCTGAAACAAGAGAAGTCATGTATCCGAAAATGCGAAATCAACAAAATATGATGCTATCAACACCAACTTGTCATTTCAAAAGGCATCGTATGATGCCTTGTTATCACGAAGGGCGCATCGTGATGTAGAGTAAGAAGTGTTCCATTTTCATCTTGGCAACATGCTAAGGACACTCTAAGACATGTGACAAATCTGCCCCAACTTTGCAGAAACCATCCTAGAAGAAATGGACTTTGAGGATGGAAGAGGAACTAAGTCTCTTATTCATGGGAAAAATTTTATTCTACTCACTTATATTCTTTTTTAGCTATTATACTTATTAGTGAATCATCCTATATCTCTTGATTTACATGATATTTGTGAAAACTTTTGTTGTAGCTTGAAAATGCAAAATAGTGAGTTACAAGTCCAACAGAGAAGGGAATAATAGCTCCAACCAATAATCAACAAAGCAAAGCTCAAAACATCAATTTCAAACCAAGAACTCCAACGACAACGGCTAAAAACTCATCCTCAACATCTTCTCAACACATGTCTCCTCTATGGTTGAGTTGTATTGTTGCTGAGTTTGCACCGAGCATTTAGGGGCTGCTGTGGGTGATTGACTCATTTTGGCATAGCAATAATTGTCGTTGTGTGCGACCCTTCGCAGGTGAATATTTTTGGTGTCACCATAAAATGAAGTCTTCACCAAATAGCTAAAGGTTATAGCTAAATAGCCTACTGCAAGTTGCAATATATTGCATATACCAAGCCATGAGGTAGCAACGTTTCAATCATCAAGTCTTGAAGTCATATGAGCAATAAACAACCATCAAAGTACGCTTAAGCTAAGACTCTCAAGCATTATCTTTGATAATTAATTATTTTATATATCGTTTAAACCATTTCAGTACTCTAAACTTGTTGCCAAAATATTTTCTACGAGTCATTTGTATTAATGTTTAACTGTGACTATCATTTACTAATATAAATGATAATTACACTAGGGGAAAAAACGGAAACCTTCTCGGAACATCTGACAAAGAATGAAAGTCGGACTCGATTCCCTCTCACCGAAGCCGTGACACGTTCATGCATTCTAAGCCATGAGAAGCTCACACATCCAAAATCATGGTCGATTTGCGCATGCCCAGTCATAGCATGTTCATATATCCCGAGTTGTGACAAACGCATACATTCTAAGCCATGAAAAGCTCACACATCCAAAATCATGGTCGATCCGTGCAGTTCTAGCCATAACATGTTCATATATCTCAAGTCGTGACAAGCGCATGCATTCCAAGCCATGAAAATGCCTTAATCCTTCTTTTTTGACGGGTGAAGATAGAATATATATTAAAAAAGGAGTGAAAGTATATTTGTATAGTAAAGAAGAGGTCCTGAACCACACAGGCCAACACGCCAGGATGGGCTAGGACTAGGACAGTATAGCACTGCCAAAACACCTAATAAACTAATGGGAGAAAAAAAAGACACTTGCATGCCTTAGCACTAGCATGTCCGCTGATTGGCCATTAGAGTTTGGTATCCATGCAAAAAGGACAATGCACCACGTAGAGTAACCTCTGGGTGAGTATGAAAGTTCTCAAAGCAAAACTTATTTCGAGCCTTCCATATACCCCATGCAATCACAGCCCACTGTTCCAACTCAGTCCGACTCAACCGTTGCACCATAGTCCGAGTTAAGAGGAAGAAATCGGATGCACAAGCTGAGCTCTTCTGGATTTTTCCTGTAGCCAACGCCCATACAGTACGCGCAAACGGGCACTCCCAAATGATATGCCCAGCTGTTTCGCTCTGCTGCTTACACACAAGGCACGTCGGGTCCAGCTGCACCCTCTTCGCGTGGAGGTTGTCACGGGTTGGCAAGATGTTAGAGCAAGCGCGCCACAGGAAAGATCGTACTTTTGGGGGAGTGTTGAGGGACCACACTGCCTTCCATGCTCTTCTATCACTAGCTGCTTTTGAGTGGTCCCCACCTGACTGGTGCAACATCCTCAGGGCCACGGAGTACGCCGATTTAACCGAGAAAGCATTGGACTTGTTTTCCTTCCAAACTAATGCATCATTTGCCTGCCTATTGGGCAGGGGTACATTTAGTATATCAGCACATGTAGGTGGCTCAAACCAGTAAGTTATCATGGCCCTATTCCATTGTCCAGTTTCCTCGTCCATCAGCTCGCTCACTTTCAGCGGTCCTGGCCCCTCTCTACGAAGACATGGTGGTCTTGGCAACCATTGATGACCCATTATATTTATCGATTTTCCATTACCCACCTTCCATCCAGCTCCTGTCAGAATGATTTCCCTTGCTTTCAGTAAGCTTCTCCATACGTATGATGGGTTGCTTCCCAGCTCAGCTTCCAGGAAGGATACATTAGGGAAATACCTAGCTTTGTACACTCTGAAAAATAGAGAGTTTTGGTGGCTGAGCAGCCTCCATGCCTGTTTTGCCAACATGGCTAAATTAAATGCGTGGACGTCCCGGAAGCCCATACCTCCAGCATTCTTCGGCTCGCACAAACGCTTCCAATTAATCCAGTGTATCTTCCTTTCATTACTCGTCTGCCCCCACCAATATTTTGCCATGATGGAATTAATGTCGCCGCACAGAGCCTTTGGTAGCTGAAATAAGCTCATTGAGTATGTCGGTATCGCCTGCGCCACTGTTTTAATTAGGACCTCCCTCCCCGCCTTTGAAATAAACTTCTCCTTCCATCCGGTAATCTGCTTAGCTATCCTCTCCCGAAGATCCTTGAACGTGTTCACCTTGTTCTTTCCACCTACCATCGGCAACCCCAGGTACTTCTCAAAAGCAGTCACCACCTGGGCGTTAAACATTCCTCGAATCTCCTCCCTCATCTCAAGTTTGGTGTTTGGGCTGAAAAACATGGCTGTTTTCTGCCGATTGATGGCCTGCCCTGAAGCCAGCTCGTAGGTATTCAAGATGTGAAGGAGACGTGTGCATTCCGAGGGGGTGGCCGGGTAAAATAACAGGCTGTCGTCGGCAAAGAGTAAGTGGGAGATACATACACCATTACGACAGGACATGATTCCTTGTACCTGCTGTGATTCGTTAGCTTTTCGGAGTAGGGCGGATAATCCCTCTGCACAGAACAGGAACAAGTACGGTGACAGTGGGTCACCCTGCCTAATGCCACGTGTAGGGGAAATAAAGCCACGAGCCTCGCCATTGATCAGGACTGAGTAACTTGCCGACGACACGCACCGCATAACTAGGTCTACCCACACAGCCGAGAAGCCCATCTTCAGCATAATCTTTCGTAAAAACTCCCATTCTACACGGTCATACGCTTTACTAATGTCCAGCTTAATCGCCATGTGCCCAACCTTGCCTTTCCTTCTATTCCTCAGCCTATGGAGCATCTCATATGCTACTGCAGTATTGTCCGTGATAAGCCGACCAGGAATGAAGGCGCTTTGGGCGTCCGAGATAATATTCGGTAGGATATTCTTCACTCTATTAGCCAGCACCTTCGACACCACCCTACTGACCACGTTACTCAAGCTGATGGGGCGATAATCCGACATAGTTTGCGGGTCCTTCCTCTTAGGTATAAGTACAATATGGGTAAAGTTCATCTTTGTTTGAATTTGAGATTATACATGAAAAGGGAAGTTCAAACGTTGCCATCATCAATAAAATTGTTCTTGTCACTCAATTCTTGCAATTGAAATCCACGGCCAAGCCAACTAATAAGAAGAGTTCGAGCACACCTTTGAAAAATGCTTTACTAGTGCTTGCTCTAAACATTGATGTTAAACAATGGAAAAATCACAAGCTAGTTCCTGGAAATCCATTCCAAAGATTTTTGAGTGGAATCTTAGTATTGATGTGAAAGCTCAGCGTAAGCGACATAGAGGCCAACGAAAAAAATTGTTGTGCTATGGATGCGACAACCCTATACTGACATCTCTAATGCTTACCCATCATTGTTCGAAAGTTAGAAGCCAAGCAAGCAAAGTATAGAGCCGCTGTCTGCAATACCATGCATCTTCAACAAAGAAGCTAATCGAAGCATGGGAGAAAAACTGTTGTGCTGGGAATGAAACAACTCTATACCGACATCTCCGACGCTTAGCCTATCATTGTCCCAAAATTAGAAGCTAAGTTAGCTGAGTGTGGAGACACTGTCTGCGGCACAACAAATCTTCGACAAAGAGGATTTATATTCTACCCTTTATATAACAAATAAGGAACCCCATTTTTGGAATTCATCTTGGAGGAATATGGTGAGTACTAAGGGAGGAATAAATCCCACCAACAACTCTTGGCAATGGAATACTATTGGTTTGGCATAACCAAATTCGCTAAAGTTGCCACACTTCCAAGTGCACTCCATGCTTATATGCACACACCATATAAGCCTTCAAGACGTGAGCGCCCCATAGCCTTTTATACTCAGGGGCTTGATCTCATTGGACCTATCCATGCACTCTTGAATGAGTACATTTGGGTCTTTGCCGCCACTAAATAGTTCACTAAGTGGATGGAAGCAATTTGACTCAAGAAAAGTGATGGGAATGGTTGTAGCCAAACTCATCAAGTAGTATATCATTTGTCGCTTTGACATCTCGTTCATAAGCGACAACAATACATCTCGCTTACACCAACTTTTGAAGGCAAGCCCTATGAAATATTTGAAAACCTACGAACTATCATATTATCTAAGCATGGTGAGACCGCTATATGCGAAGGTGCAATGCCTTCAATAAGGTAGGGAAAGCCAATACTTTCTCCTAATGGAAAACCTTGCGAAGCAGCGAGAAAACTTATAAATTACTCTTACAACGAAGCCTCTACATGTGAGGGTAAAAATACTCTCAATAAGGTAGGAAAAACCAAACACATACTCTCTTAATGGTAAACCCTATCAAATGGTTGGGGAGCCAATGAGACATTTCATTATGGCGATATCCCTACTTGCGAAGGCATAACTAGTCCTTAACAAAGTAGGAAAGTCAATACGTTTTCAAAGGTAAGCCCTTCCAAATGATTAGGAAGATGGCGAGATATCATATCATTCTTATCTGACAAGACCCTTACTTGTGAGAATGCAATGCCCTCAACAAGGTAGAGAAAGCCCACATTTTCTTAATGGCAAGCCTTATGAAGCGATGGGAAGCCAACATAATATCTTAGAATTCAAGAGCAATGATCCACTACATGTGAGGACATAACCATCCCTCGAGAATATAGGAAAGTCGACTCAACAGCTCACTACCTCATTGCTATATGGTAATCCACTATACGCGAGGATAAAACTCATCCTCAAGAAAATGGAAAAATTGTGCATTCTATAAGTCGCTACATGCAAGAACTGATATTTTTAAAAGATGATAGTGGTACAAGCTTTATTCATGCTGTTGTCTGCAAGAATGCAATCAACCTTTATGAAACGGTGATAAACGAGTATACTATGAGCCGCAATTCATGAAAACGCGGCCCAAATATGGGGGCTTCTTGAAACTAATGAAATAGCAACCTAATACATGTTGAGAACAAATAGACTACCAAGTAGCGAGCCAAGTTTCAATATATATGAGCTGTTGTTTGCAAAACCAAAATAGTCCGTTAATAGAGCACTAAAAATAGTGCACAGCCAGTGAGATGTGTGCTTAGCCAAAACCTATTCGCGAAGGCATGACAACCAAGCAACATGTCTACTAACTTGCCCTTGCAAAGGCAAAATCAAATTCACAACATATCCAATCAAGCACGAGTCATCTTTAGGAGACTAAGTGTGCATAATCTATCAAAATTTTGCTATTCAATCACAAGGTGCACGTGACCTTCCCAAGCAAGATTTCCTCCACATACTCAAAGCTCATAGTCATACAAGGCTATTTTCACAACAAAAACATACTTATAGCCTATCAATGAAAGGTACAAAGTCATTCTCAAGGTACAAATTACAAGTCATATACATGCTTAATGTACAAATCATTTTTTCATTCAAAAATACAAAATTTACATCCAAATGTCATATATATTTGCTTTGTACAAAATGCAAATTGTGTCTACTAGCCATGACAATACAAACTCAAAGTGGCATCAATACAACTAGATAGGAGCTACTCTATACATAAGTGGACTATCCACAATGGTGAAATACAAGAGAAATTGTCTCCAAGGCAGCAACCAATGTTACACACTTCAACTAGTTTGAAATTTCAAAGCTTGGGGCTCAATATCAGACAAAAAGAAAAAAAAAAAATGAAAGCAAGAAAGGAGGCAAAGGAAAAAGTTGAAGCAATGTCGTAATCCTTATCCAACGTCACCATTTTTGGGACATTGACTTATAGTCACTCTCTTCTTTAGTTCAAAGCCGCAAGTGAGAGGCGGACCAAAATGGTTCAAACTAACGGCTACCATTGTACCATCTATTGTAGATTTACGTTGCTATCCACAGCAACTTCAACCTCAAAAACTGATACATTGGCAATGAGATTGGCCTTAGGAATGAAAGTGCCAATGATAGCATGATTGTCTACGCCAAAGTCATCTTACAAGAGATCACGCTACAACACACTTAACAATTCCTATTGGCATGAAAAGGGCTAGCAACGAGTTTTGACTCACCACAACAAATTTTAACTTGCCAGAGAAATTGCGGCTTCATTCTCAAACAAATGGAATTGCTGTCTACGCATCGACAATTGCATAGAAGGAATATTGTTTGTAACATTGCCATAAACATAAGCATCTCTGTACCATATGGATATTACCATGATCAAACGATAGACGCACTATGAAATCACCAATCTCGACACCGACACTTTCTAGTAACAATGCTATGGAATGCATTATTTACTCAATGGTCTCAACATTTGATGCTTTACGGTTATCAAGCGGCCAAACAAGCAATGATGATAATCTAAGCATGACACTCGACAACCTTTTTCGGCTTTAAAGATGTCACGTCTTAATGCATACTACTTCAAGCTAGGAAAGGGAAAGCCATTGAAAGCGCCCCTCCTATATATAGTCATTGGCAAATTTGGCTGCAACGCTGCACAATCAATAACACCTTCAAGTGTCTTAATGCTATGGTTCATCCTAATGGTCTTAACTAACTATGTCCTCATCATTACAACAAGCACAAAGCAAAAACTTATGGCCCTATCTTCTGCTTGCATTTGTCGCAAGAATACGATATAGGGGGCTGCCAACTAATGTAGCAACTATGTCTTACCTCTATACTATATTGGCAAGTAATATCTTCACCCCATCCCATCTTAAACGTATTGTACCAGCATGGCCAACGATATTACTTATTGCTTGTGGTTATGGCTTTATCGAATCTAATCTTAGCAAACACAATCTCACCAAATTGACCAACAAGCAACTCAAAAATTACAGCATCCTCAATGTGGTCCAATTATTCATGGCGACCAACTCAAGGTCAATCATAATTGCACTATTCCCACGCCTTGCGACTATCGAAATCAACAAGGAGCCAACTTCAATATGAAATTCAGCCTCAATTACAATGACTTAACCTTATGGGTCAGAGCCTTACAGAAATTTTATGATCTCCTAAGGAAGAGCCGACCTACACATTCAATGATACTATTCATTCAACATGTCGCCAAATACATCCGAGAGATCAGCAAAAAGATCTATTAACTCACCAAGGTGAGCATTGCATCCAACTTTATCGAGCTTGCACAAAGAGCAGATTCAACATCTTGTTGCCACATTCGGCATCAATCTCTTACAACAAAATCCTTGCTTTTTAGTGAAGAAGGTCCTTCCTCTTCACCAACAACATTGCTTAGCCAAAATTGGTATAGATGGTCCAACGGCCATGGGCGCCAATCTATCGCAAACCTCCACCAACATCATCGATGGAACAACTCTACTCTTTGTCGATGGGTTTACTCTTCTTTTAGCGATGGCACTTTGTCCCACCTAAATCCACATTTTGAACAGTGGATGGTGCTAAGCTCTTCAAATTTATGCACTCCACCAACAAAGATCTCCTCTAGCCCTCCATTTCACTGCCTTCACCTCATCGCCCTTAGGTTTCAGCAAATGTGGATGAAAGCAAATATTCACAGCTCTTGTAGCGAATAATAAGAATAGAAGAAAATATGAAAGATGTATTGCTAAGAAGACAAAGTGGTTGAATGCCATTGAAGGAGAAGAAAAAAAAAATGACAAGGAAGAAGCAAAACAGTGCGTTGGCTATTAAAAAAAAGAAAAAGAAAGGTGGCATGAGGCTTTTTTTTTTTTTTTTTTTTTAAATCTAAAGACTTTCCACGATTGATATTAGGAGGATTTCCTCCTACACTCCTACAAGAAGAGAGGAGGAGAACAATAGCCTAAAGAAAGTGGTGTGAAAGCCACTAAAGAAAAAAAAAAGTGGCGTGTTTGCTCATCGATGAAAAAACAAAGACCTTATACATATACAAGGGAGAAAGGCATTATATATTACAAGGCAGAAGTGACGTGGTGGAATGAGAGCCATGTACAATTTGAGTGGAGGAAATCTAATGCTACCTGTAGGTGACTAAAGAATGCAAGTTTACTTCTAAGGCCCACGATGTTGACCCAAGCAAAGGCTTACTAACAATAGCCAATTTTACTCGTTAGAAAATATTGAAGGACTCCAGGCACGCATCAAGCCAGTGATGTGTCAGGCAAACATGAAATTTTTACAAGCGGACTTCTTCAGCCGGTTATTTTTCAACAAATGGGCTCAGCTTATAAGGTCGGTTATTTTTCTGAACAAATGGCGTGAATAGTACTGCCATTTTTAATAAAAAATTGACATGAACAGTGCGCGCATAATATGCGCGCACAGTGCGCACACAGTAGCGCTACAAACGGATGGATGTGGACGTCATGCTCTATCCAAACGGGCAAATAATATTTATACAAACGGATTTCATCGACCCCGTATCTTCTCAACAAAAAAATAAAATGTTTGGGTAGACTAATTTCCCAAACTCATAACATTTATAAGCAACAAGAAACATCAACTACTCACATGCGTGCCACAAGTGCTATGCATGCTTAGGGGGCTAATGTTGATACCTATTTTCACGACACATTTTCTGCAAGCCCAATTTAACTAAGCCCGACTTCATTATGGGCTCAATTCATGTATTATATTATATTTTATTTTTTTAAACATGGCCCAAGCACATGTGACTTGTGGGGGAAATTGAGGAAGTGTGATTTGGAGGGTATGGGTCAGTTCTTTTCAAACTTTTGCATGAGCGCAGCCCATGCATGCTACCAAGTGGGTAAGGAAAACTGGCAATACCTTAGGCTTATGGAAGAGGTCTTGTATCCAAAATTTCCACCCCAAAATAATTTTTATGCTCTGGGTGGCTGTGGCCCAAAGTTTATGTTCGAACCCTTTTTTCCTTTAAAAATGGTTGACTCTCATTGGCCAACTTCAGCTACTAGTTTTCATCTAGGTGAGCCTCCTAATGGTCTGAAACAACTAAAAAGGGAGAGCCAATAAAAGTTTAGTCAAGCATTTCCCAAATCATGTTAAAAGCATGTCAAAATCTTCCCTAAACAAAAGCAACCCAAGCCAAAATACCAAATTAGTACCTTGGGGTCTAAAGCCTCTTCTATTGACCAAAAACTAGTCACTTAGAGCACCCTAAAATCATTATAAATGCCACAATCAAATTCAAAACAAGGGAGGACATTTTTTTAACTCTAAGAGCAACACCCTAATCACAAAACAATAGTTTCTCTTTAGCTAAAAAACCAACCAACCATGTTCTGCCCACATACTTGAAACTTCAGAGCAAAAACTCATTCAGCCAGTTAACAATTTCACAATTCTGAAGCTTTGGGGTGGAAATATGGATATAAGGGAACCTTCTCTCTCTTCCTCACAACCCCTCTCAATTTCTTCTTCTCATTGATTGTGGGTAGAAGTTTCAAATCTGTTGAGCCATGTTTTTCCCATAGAGCTGAAACTTGAGAGCAAAAACCCACTGAGTCAGGAAACATTCTCACAATTCTAAACCTTAGGGGTGGAAATATAGGTACAGGGGAACCTTCCCTCTCTTCCTCACAACCTCTCTCAATTTTCTCTTCTCATTGACTGTGGGTTGAAGTTTCAAGTCTGTTATGTTTTTATACTTTTCTGCACTTTTGTTATTAGCATTTTAATTATCTCTTTTCAAAATACCATTAGTATTTTGTTTATTAAATATTTAGAATTTTGGGCTTGATTCTCCACAATAAATACTTCTAAAGAACCTAGGAGGAGATTTGAGACATTCTCGCATTTATAGCCCTTGTAGCAAAAATGTCCCCGACAAAGGGAAAAAAATATGTACACAAAATTATGAAATTATTGGAATACACACTCTATAGGAATTACTTATCAACATACACACTCTCTATGTACACAACATATACTTCTATACCAAAAACATAATTATCAAATTATTCTCAACCTAAATCGATATCCATAATTTGGAATAACTGAGATTGCCTTAGTAATTCGGGGTTTTTGATGAAAAGGTTTTCGTCAAGGTTCATATACGACAGCTGATTGCATGTGAAATCGTAAATGTCTTTCCTGGTGAAGAATATAGAAACATATATTTTTCTCCTTTAACTACTAAAGCAAGACCAAAGTTTTGAAAAGAGATGATGAGTTGAAGAGGAAAAAAGAAAAGGTAAGGGGCCTAAGGGCCCTCACTGGACTCCAGTTGTCGTAGAAGATAATATTGTGAAGAAATATTGAGAAATAAAGAGAAGAACCTATCTGAGAGAAAAAGTGAGATTTGAAAGGATAAAATAGATGGAGACAGGAAAATTGGATTTTACCCTACCAAAAAAAGGTGGGAACTTAGACTTGTGGAGCAACCATCACAACAATGATGCACGATAATGATTGTTGGTTTAGACCTAAGATCACCCATTCAAATTGACGATCATGAAATTTTCACATAATCTTCCCCAAATAGGGATGAGTTGACCTTTTTAGCTAGATATAATTTTCTTACAATTTAGGGGGATTTTTGTGGTCCAAAAGATTTAAGAAAAGTCTAAAAATTGACCATAACTATCCAAAACATCCTGGATTTATTTGGACATTAGATTAAAATATAAAATCCTAATTGTTCATAGAAGGCATGCTTCTCGTAAAAAAATGTAGGAGGATTTTCTGAGGAATGGTTCTTTTTTAGAAATTATTCAAGCTTGCAAAGAAAATAGGTAACTAGTTCCTAGTTCCTACTTTAGTAATTGAGTTGGATGATGGAAAGTTATGTTTATGGTGTCTTGTTCAAGCCTCCTTGAATATTTTGAGAATTATATGATTGTTGTTAATGTTGCATGTTACTTTCAATTTAAATATATATTTTTTGACGATTCAAAAGTTGGGGAGAGGAAATTTAAGCCAATGACATCTTCGTTGAAAATATAAAAAGTTGACAATGAAACAATATGCTTGACTCTTAACCGTTTCAATTTATAGTTATTATGCAAGATGCTTAGTTTAGGTTTCATATTTAACATATTTAGGCCTAAATTTTTCATTGTTATTCAATCATATGGATGCTCAGAATTAGGGCTTTCTTATTGGATAATATATATATATATATATATGTGTGTGTGTGTGTGTGTGTGTGTGTGTGTGTGTGTGTTTAGATTGGTACAAACTTGCTATCAGGAAATAATAATAATAATAATAAGGCCTAAATGCAAAAACACTTTATAGGACTTTAATTATTCCTTTTAACTCTTGAGATTTTTATATACACCAAATTGACCCATGTGATTAACGCTTTTTTAGATGAAAATAAATCACATGATCATTACATGAGCAGAATTACAAATCTGTTAGTGCATGAGTCTTCTTAATGTAGTCACATGATGGTCACATAATTTTTCAGTCCAAAATAGTTAAAAATTTTAAAATATACTATAAATCATGGTCAAATTTTGAATTTGGCAAAGGGGGACATAATTGATACCCCATTTTGAAATTGTTGTTTAACCTTACATTAACGGCCAAAGACATAATTCTACAATAAAAGGGCAGAATCTACATTTTAACAGTTGGATAAACAAAATCTTAAGTAAAAACAAAGTCTCCAATCAAAACGAAATATCAAGTTCTTATATATGTTGGACCTTTAGATTAAAAGATCACGCCATCACTACTTTTCAATGGTTAATATACATTCTTATGATTAGGATTAGTTACATGTAATTATCAGTGATTACTTATGATTGATTCTTCTAATTGGTTTGAGCCTATGATAATATAATTCTAACAGAATTAATTTGTCATAATTAAAGCTTCATCAGGTTGCTACCTCCCAGTTTCTCAAAAAAAAAAAGGTTGCTACCTCCCAAGCACCAATAATTAAATTCAGGAAACAATTATAAACATTAGAAAAGAATTTATTTACTTTTCACATGCATTGCTGGAAGCACTATTATCTAAAACAGTAGTACTAATAATATAACACAAAGGGAAAATAAATAAATAAAAAAAAGCAGAGAAATGAAAGTTCTGTCTTTTTTTGCTCTAAGTATCTAAACCATACTTCTCCGACGATCCCTTCCAACTACTGGACACGCTCCACTGGTCGGAATTAGCCGCCGACGGGACCCCATTTCCGCACTTCGCCACCGTCCTTACGCTCTCTATCAACGCCTCGGTGCGAGACTCCTGTGACAAAATCTCAGACAACTGTTCAGGGCTAATCACCAGCTTCACCTTCCACACCCCACTGCTATTATACCTCGGTACAACTTCTGGGTCCGCGAATCGCTTCATGATCCCTTGGTTATCGCATGAGGACATGCGGTACGGCGTGGTTACGTTGATAGACGACGAAGAAGAAGACATGTTGTTGTTGTTGTTGATGGCTGTGTCAGATTGCTTGGCGTTGGTGTTGGTGTTGTTGGGTTTGTACGGGTTGAGAGGGAGGAGATAGTATAGTTGTCCCACATGGAGTTCTTCGTTGTGGAGAAGAGGCTGTGCAAAGAGGTCTCGGCTTCGGAAAATGGCGTGGCCTGGGAACTCGTTTGTTATGCACTCTACGGTGATGGGTGCGTAGAGCTCCATGATGCCACCACTTGAGGTTATTACCTTCACCATCTCTTCCATTGCTCCAAACCCTTTAAACACACAATTCCCCATTGATAATTGAACAAAGCTTGTTGTACTTCCTCCAAAGAAAGAGGGTGGATGGATTGAAAGAAAGACTCAAAGACTGATTACATGGATTATTGGAAGATTGCTGTGAAAACATAGATTATGAGGTAACTGTGAGAAGGGTGTTTCTTGAGGGTTTCTTCTGAGGCCATGACCAGCCGACACAAGTATCCCTTTCTTGCAATCAAAAAAGTCCATCACGGGGGGTTTTTAAGGGGTTGTGGCCCCACCTTTTCTATACTTGGACGCATGGTACGTGGACCGTTTGATAATCACAATCACAACAAATTTGAGGGAGGGTGGCAACCTATGGTAACAGGGAATAGATATCAACGAGCTTACTAGTGAGAATCAGGAGACTCAAATCAAGACCAAAATCTTATAAGCCTAGAGCATTGCTGCTAGACCAATTATCGCTTTGCTTGATGCGATATGTTATAATTGATGCAACATTATTTTTATTTGTTTTATGAGTAAACAACCTTTAATTCAAGTGAAAACTAATTTAGTAAAACAAGAAACCTACAATATTGCCTGTAATCATTATTGTTATTCAATGGGGGATCCAAATAAGCAACCGCGTAAGGTTCTAATTGAAAAAAGACTTTTAAATTCTTATCAAAAGAGATATTCTTGTACCAATAAAAGTATTAATTAAGCTCTAAATATTCATCAATAAATAAAAAGTAGTTGTTTTTTATTAAAGAAAAACTAGTTAAAGAAAAATGTTTTTATTGGATGGGTCAATTATTTAATCTCTCATGCATAAATGTTAAAAGAACTCATCAATCTTACGCTAGTAAATAAATTGGTAGTAAAATTTTACTTAGAGATATCAAATATATAACTTTATTAAAATTTTCAATCATAATTTTTTAGTATTTGGTTACTTCATTTAATAAATAGTTTTATTTTAGTTGTATAGTTATTGAGTAATGTGATGGGTTCATTTTAATTTGTAATTTTTTGTAAGAAAATAGATTTTAAATGGAAAAAAATTAAAAGTTAAATAAATATTCTATTAATATTCAAAGTATAAGAATAAAACTCACTTAGAGTTGTCGCCTTAGGCCTCACAATACCTTAAGCCAGCTCTGATCATTATTTTTATTATAAACCAATTATAGTAAGGTACTTTAAGTTTTTAGAGAAAAAAAAATTTAGAAAAATATTTTCAATATCTAAATACATTATTGATAATCGTAGTTTTCATTTATGCACTATTGTGTTAATAAGGCATATATTGAAGTTAAAGGTGATATATGAATTATTTTAAGCTACAACACTTGCTACACATTTATCATAACTATCTTACGTGACAATTGTAATTGATTGTATATCAATTTTTATATAAATCTATAACTTTTTTTTTTTTTTTTTTACCACTCAAAATCCATCACTTCACATTTGTCGTAAAATAAATTGTGATCTCAGTATATGACTTCCGGAATTTCCACTTTTGTAGGTACAGTGCATTGGTCAACGATTTTGGAGGACAGAGGAGAATTTGACCATACCGTTGTAGAGCATGATCGACATGGGGTTGATGGTCAATTGGCAGCATCATCTGCCTACAACTTTTTTTTTGTCTTTGCTTTCTAAAGTGGACCCACTTTTTGGGGCGACTCTCGCTTAAAAAGAAGGGATAAATTAGACTTTTCCAAGTTGGAGGGACCTACCATTGATTTCGATGTATGGATCTGTAATCGTGTGCCAGAATAGAAGAGCCAAAATAGACAAGACAATAGTATATGGAACACGACGCCGTTTATTAATTCATCTGGAAACCCAATATTGAGTTTAGAGTTCTGTATTCAGTGTATCGGACAAGGAGAGAACAGTACAGGAGATACTGATTAATCTCAACAACAATAAGCCCGATACGCTCAATTTCACAACTTAGTAATTTGTGTAATTGTAAGTGATAAACCAAAAATTGTGAGTTCATATAAATAAAAATGAACAAAAAGTTTTAACCATTTACTATCTCACACATTGATATATTGTGAAATTGAGTGTAAAATTTAGACGTGTCTCTAAAATTATTGTCATCTTAATGACAATGAAAGCTTAACAATTTCCTCTGTCCCATTTCTTTCGATACCAAATCTGGGGATTAGACAATAATCAATAATGTCCTTTCCCAGCAACTTCCGAATAATCTTGTTCCAGCCCATGCAGGCCATAACCTACGACCTTGGGGTCACTATACCCCACTGAGCTGATGGGTCAGGTAACTTGTCCAAATTCTTGGCAAATCATGGGGCAATTACAATATAATTAAGTGCTAGCAATAATTGAGAGTTTTTCTCCTAAAAAATATTAAGAGTTTTTATTTTCCCCTTTTTATTTTGTTGAGGAAAAAAAAAAAAAATATATATATTCCACACCGCACACAAGCCTCATTCATTTAGGTATTTCACATGTTTGATATATTTGTATGGGAATACGTATTGACGTATTGTGTATTTGTATTACTATGAAACACCCTAGGTATACATATTGCAGCCTCCTTATTATGAGGCCCCCACCGTCAATTAGTGCTTTCGGTGACACTCAAGTTTATTTTGAATCCATGTTCTTTGTTTGTAATGATGTTTTCATCAGAAAAATACATAAAAATAGTTTCGGGATGGCTTGACCTTGCTAGCACGGGGTGAAGAGGAATATATTTGTTAGCAACAATAGAACTTTGGATTACCGTTTGAGACTTTGAGTACATGACAAGAGGGTTAAAAGGAATCTATATTTCATGATTACATTAGCGTTTTAAGCATCATTTCCTACAAGATGGTGCTTTCAACTCAGTACAACGTCAAATTAGACAGCATTCATTATGTCTATTTTAGGCTGTAAAAAAAAGTTGAGCATAAAGGACAATGCTAAAAACACAAAAATAACAACAAAAATCATATATAATTTTTTTTTCCATAAGTGTTGATAAAGTTTGTTATGATTAAAACAATATTATTTCTATCACTTCTATTATACACTAATCACGTAGCTCATGTTAGTGATTACAAAAAATATCATAAAAAGTGTTATGATCATTTTGGAATTTAATTTGCTTTAACCCTAATGAACACTGTAATTAATTAGTTGGTCCATGATAGATATGTTGGATTTTCACCAATTCCCACGAACACTTTCCCTTTGAACCATGGCCTTTCAGTCTTTCACTATAATTTTAAAATTCTAGGTCGAAAGAAGAAGAAGCCTTTTGCTACCACTTAGAAGTTTTATATTAAACGTAATGCCTCTAAAATCTACAAAGGGACTAGGTTGTGGAAGTTATGTGTAACACAAACCTAATGGGCGACATAGTATGATTTGGTTGTCTAAGATTCAAAACACAACATTTTATGTTGGCCAGAGATTTGACCCGAGAAAAAAAGACCAAGAAGCAAAGTTTCGGCCAAGTGCAACTAATTAATAATAATAATAATTAAAAAAAAAATCTGTTGATTATAGATGGAAAAAGCAAAACTGTGCATTTGCTACAAAAGTTGCCATTTCATTAAATGATATTATTATATGTGGTAATACTAGTGCATATGTTGGAATAGCACCTCCATAAAGATTTTTTTAAGGGACTTTGGAAAGAAGAAAAAGAAAAGTGGGCAAGTGCAACTACTTAAACATTTTTTGTTAATCATAGATGCATATGGGAAAAGCATAAAAATACATCTTGTCAAAAAATTATCTTTTCCTCAAGCTAAAGATGAGAAATAACCGTGAATAAGTATTCTTTCACACTACTTTTTCACACGATTATTCATATACAATATTCATAATTGCATGCATGTGTTGATGTACATATTTTAAAACTGAAAGGTAATGTCTACCTTTAAAACATAGAAAATAAATATATACAAAATATATTAAATAAGTTATGTGAGATAATTATTTCCCACATGTTATGATTTTCACTTTTGACAAAATAAATAAAAGCATTTTTAAAAAAGAAAGAGGCTTGAAAAGAAGAAGTCAAAATGAGTTTGGCAAATTATTAAGTAGCATGGCCGTTCCCATCCCGAACTATTACGTGACGTTTCCCTCACTCGTGCCATGTTTCACATTTTTTAATATCACCATCATGAAACTGTTTGAAATACATGAAGATCCAAAAACCATAACAAATATATGCGGATATGATAAATTTGAAGATTGTCTACGTTACTACACTCTTGGAAAGTGGGACCATCTATAAATGCATGAGATGAGATGTCTTAAACTGGCTGCTTGTTTATCTCTACAAATATCCATCTCCTATTTTAAATTAATTAAACAAAATATGACTGGTCGTTCATTCATGCATTAACGAAAAACAAAACCGGATGATGGCTTTTTGATTGTGACTAGTGAGTAATCTGAAGAGAAATAATACATAAATAATTTTTTTTATATGGACTACGAACCATATATTTAAAAACTAAGATATTATTACTATTTTTTTAAACTATGTATTAGAAACCACATATCAAAGACTCCAAAATCCAAATTCTATTTTCAGGTACGTAGCTGATTGGCGAGGAGTTTGTCAACTTTAATGGCTAAACCATGTATTTCTTGTGGGCGCATGTGTATTTATTACGGTATTGGTTTACGATTTTCCAAATGACATAAGCACACGCACATCCACATAAATATTTTGATTGAGAGCAATCCGAGAAAGTAGGGAAAGCTAGAGCTAGAGCTAGAGCTAAAGAGAAATAGAATAGTAATGGGAAACTCTTTTGGGCGAAAGAAAGGGGTGCATCCAGTGGACCAAGCTGATGGAATAAGAGTCCCATCGAGTTACTTAAGAATTAGAGTGCGAATGAGTAAGAGGCAACTCAAGGAGATGATGGATCAAGTGGATTTGTCCCAAGGTAACTCAGACTTAGGTGGCTTGATCATGCAAGAATGCTTGGAAGGTAGGTTAAACGCTCGTCCTCTTTACTATGGGATTGAGTTTTAATTAACAAAGAAGAGTACTGTGATTGTAAATTATAACAATATAATAGAATTCTTCAATGGTTTAAGTTCTGTTTGTCTTATATGTATGCACTTATATGACGTGTGTGTGTAATTATTTATTATGTAGAGAGAGATTTATAGATTATATAGTAATATGAGATTTTAGTTACGGTGGAACCAAAAATTAAAAAAAAAAAAAAAAAAATTGTATTGTATTGTATTGCTGTGTGTTCATCTTCTTTAAGGGATTATGTTGATTGTTTTACTTTGGCAAAGCAAAACTGTATCACCTGCGCAGTAGAAGAAGTTCTCATATTGCTTAAGCATACGTGCAGGGTTTTTTTTTTTTAATTTTTTTTATGGAACTATAGTTTTTTTTTTTTTTTTACTATATAATTTGATACTTACAAAATTGGTTGATGGCAATTTGCACCATGAAAGTTTCCACTATGAAGCTCTGTTTTTTTTTTTTTTTTTTTTTTAAGACGAATGAACTATAAAGCTCTGTTAAAACTATATAGTCGGTGTTTGCGTGAATAAAATTATAAAACATACGGTTCTTTCAGATCAAAGGTTGATCAGTTGGTCCAACTTCCACCGTTCGCTCAAAAAAAAAAAAAAAAAACTTCCACCGTTCGCTCTAGGTATGCATAATTTGGGGTGCATGATCAAATTAGAGGCTCGAAATCTGTCGAGAATTTCTTCGTCAATATAGGCATAGTGAAGTTATGAGGCCCATGGACTTACAATCCAGTAGCAACCTTCTCCCTCTCCTTTATTGCAGATTTGATAATCCCTCCTTTAAAAATAGAATTAATAATTTGAAGCATAAGTTAGGCCCAAATTCCTTCTTCTTTTTTTCTTTTTTCTTTTTCTTAAATACCAGAAACAGTTTTTTTTTTTTTTTTCATATCAAGAATGAGAAAATTAGGTTATTTCTGCAGTCACTTCAGAGTCTATGATGGTTGGAGTCCAAGTTACAAAATCATTCACAAATTGGGCATATCTTCGGCCCAATTTCAACGGAGAGTGTTAGAAAGCACAAAACTTTTTAGAGCTAGTTTGTAACCCTTGAATAGTGAATACGCACTAGTGCAATAAAAAACAGAGCCAATTAATATATATATTAATTGGCTTTTTTTTAAATAAAGATACGAAAATAGAAGAAGAGATTAGAAAGAAAGAGTCAAAGAGAGAGAGAGGTAGGCTCTGACTCCATTTATTATCTTTCTCTTTCAATCTTTAATAAGGCCTAAATTCATGGATTGAAATCAGGGCACCTAATGCAATTCTTATAAATGGTTGAAATTGATAGGGATAAAAAGTAATTTTTAATCTCAACTATTGATTCAAAAAAGTTAAAAAAAGTAAAAAGTAAAAGTTAAAAAAGTCACATTAGATGTCCCTAATCAATTGAGAGAATATTACACTCTTTCGATAAAATTAATTGTTTTTCATATTAGCTAACTTAATTAATTTGAGAAAATATTATATTATTTTCTTTTTAACTTTCTTTCTCACTCCTAATCAATTTATCCCTAACCTTACACAAAAGCATATTCTCAACAATCTTGGGCATGGAGGCAGTTGTCCCACATACATGTATTTTTGTTGAATGGTACTTGTATTTTGAGATGTGAAAAAGATGTCTTATATGTGTTGCCATGTCGTAGCAACACTGCAACAACACTCTTTCGATGTAAGCAGTTGAATATCACCATCTTCCTAGCTTGGTAAAATGGGAATAAACAAAAATTTACTTTTGGTTGGATGAACTTTCTAGGACCTCATCAGACGTGTTACAACTTTTACTAAAATAATAAGGTATATGCTTAAATTAATTTTTTTATGTCAAAAAAAATTAATTTGAAATATGGTATTCTTGAACAAATTTAGTTGTTATTGCAACAATTGAAACAATGTCCAACAAAAATGTAAAAAAAATAAATAAATAAATAACACAACAAAAAAATGTAAAAAAAAATAAAAAAAAGTAAGGGTCAACTGCCTCTATGCCCAAGAACACTGAGAATATGCTTTTATGTAAGGTTAGGGACGAATTGATTAGAAGAGAGAAAGAAAGTTAAAAAGAAAATAATATAATATTTTTTTTCAAATTAATTAGGCTAGCTAATATGGCGAGCAATTAATTTTAAAGATAATATTGATTATAATGATTTTTTAACCATTAAATTTCTTAGAAATCTACGGTTTAAAAAAAATGTAACTTTTGTAGAGTTACATCAGATATAACTTGAACTCAGCTTATATATTATATAATAAATGGTGGCCAAATGGTGTCTTGTCTCTAGTCTAGTGACTATCAACGGTGAACCATGTAAAACAACATGATACCCATCACTAGTGGCTCTACATAGAAAGGTGGTCTTGTGAATTGTGACCACGCTCGCTTGGAAAAAAATTATTATTATTATGTATAAATTTTAAAATTTTATAATTTTTTTATTCTTAAAAAAAACTTTATAACAACCCTAAACTTTATTTAGGCCCAACGTAACTAAACTTTTGACAAAAATTGGTAACAAACTTGGTTGTAAGCTAAGGCTACGACTTCATTCAATATATATATATATATATATATATATATATTTTTTAATTGGTTGTAAATTTTAACAAATCCACCATTTAATTACATTTTTTTCTTATACCTTCCATATTTGTAAAATTTCAAGAAAATCAGAGAACACTAGCTATGTCATCAATCAAATATAAAAGAGAATTGTATAAATCTAATAAGCAATCAACTATATACATTCATCCAATCAAAAAAATAAAATTAAAAAATTGTATACATTCTTAGTATTGCATTTTTTTTTTAAATTGAATTAATTTTTTTTTATTTTAAATGCATGAATTTGTACGTAGATATAATTGACATAAAATTAAAATATAATTGCAATGACAATTGGCATGAATTGGAGTCACTGAAGTCTGAAAATGTAAAGACAATTGGCATGAACTATAGTTTAATTAGAACATTTTTTTGTTACATGAAAGATAGAAAGTTCAATTAAGACACTAGATACAAATTAGAGTGCAATTAAAATCTACTTTGAAATTTTAATTGACTATTCACTTTAATATATTAAATATAATATATAATTTTTGCTAAAAATTTTATTACCACTTTGTTAGAAAATAGAATGGTGGTTGATGGGATTGACAAGACCTCTTTCCTTGATCGACCTCATGAAATACTTTCGTTCACCTTGACACGGCATGGACGAAGGCAGGCAAGTCATTAATAAGAGGATTCAATACCTCAGACAGTTACTAGCTAGTTGTCAGACCGTTAGAGCCTCATCAAGACCTGCACTAATAAGCCCTAAGGCGTTACAAGAAGAGTATTAAAACCACAATTAAGGCTTCAACGACTAGAAACCACAAAACTATATATACACACTCTTTAGAAGCAAAGTGGAGAAAAATTTTCACCTAAAAACTACTCTTACACAGGAATCTCTGATATTTAGAGCTTTCTTATTTCTCTCAAAAAGCTTCTATACATTGACTTTGGCATCGGAGACGTTGTGGTAGGCACCACACCGGTGACCACCTTAAAAGAGCCTTTGTTCTACGTTTGCAGGAATAGTAACGAGGATTTAGCACCATTTGGATGAACCAAATTGACTGATGATTTATACATCATTAGTTTAGCACTGTCTGTGGGAAACAAAATTTTTGCACCTAGGGTCGAAAGCGTAGTTCTAGTCAAATCCTAAATCCAGATGAAGTCCAACCAAGATTCAGAAGCACTAGCCCTGAAAATCTAGACACTTATAGCTAGCGTGGAAGAACTTACCAGACAGAATCAGGAGATGAAGCTGCAAGTCCAACAAGAGGAAAACCGGTCTAGGATTAATCAGGAAGACAAGGGAGACAGTCAAAGAAGGAGTGAACATCGAAGGCCAACCACTCTAGATGGACCAAGCTCAAATCTTCTTCGAGAAATGAAAAAGGAGATAGACAAGCTAAGGAACGCCATTAAGGGGAAAGCAGATCGAAACTTGGATAGAATGGTCAGGATGACAGATTCCCCCTTTACGGCAGCGTTTCTGGAATGCCCAGTGCCGTCAAAGTTTTGTCTACCTCAGCTTGAGCTGTTTGACAGACTTAAGGATTCCTTGGACCACCTTAACACTTTTAAGACAACACTACGTCCCCAACAGCCCCCTGACGAGATACTGTGCCAATCTTTTCCCACTACACTCAAAGGGGCTGTAAGGGAATGGTTTATGAAGTTACCCATATCGTCCATCGATAGCTTCAAATAGTTGAGTAGTTCCTTCCTACGCCACTTCGTCGGAGGACAGCACCCCAGGAGACCAGCAAACCACTTACTCACCATTAAATAGGGAGAAAATAAGACCTAAGGTCGTACGCAAGGCATTTCACCTGCAAAACTTTAGAGGTAGACGAAGCTGATGGCAAGGTGCAATTAACGACCTTTAAAGCTGGATTGAAATCCTGGGAGTTCGTGGTATCACTCGTGAAGAATCCCCCAAAAATGATGGCCGAGATGCTTTTGAAGGCACAGAAGCACATTAACGCCAAAGATGCTTTAGCCGCGATAAAAGACGAAGAGAAAACTAGTGAAAAAGGAAGGAAAGAGGACTACCGGAAAGGACGGAAAAAGGAACGCTCCGAATGTCAGACTAATGATGGGGGTAAAAGAAAAGACGAGAAAGCTTCTCGGACAATAAAATTCACTCATTTAGTTATACTTGTTGACAAAATTCTAGCGCAGATTAAAGATGAGCATTACCTCAAATGGCCTAAGCCATTACATTCGTCACCCAACATACGTGATAGGAAGAAGTACTGCCGTTTCCACAAGGGTCATGGCCATTACACAGAGGATTATAAAGACCTAAAAGAGCAGATAGAGGAGCTCATACGAATAGGAAAATTACAGAGGTTTGTAAAGAAATGAGAACCTAGTAGGATTAGGAACGATGACTAGGATAATCACGAAGCCTCACCAAAGGACGTGGATCGCACATCCCAACGTCCACTAAGTGTGATCGGGGAGATAAAGGCATCAGCAGTAGTAGGAGGCGAAAGAGCATTCTTAGGAGCATCACCCTTAGGAGCCGTAGGCTGAGAGGCTTCGTCAGCTGCCATTTCCTTATCCACCTATTCTAGATCCAAATTCTCTAGATCCATTCTAGTGGGGTGCTTGACGAGGAATCGCCTCAGGAGCTCGAAACCTTTATAATATCAACTGAAGAGCACTGTGTTGTACTCTTTAGTCTACTGGAAAGCCTTAACGACCTTAGCAGCAACGCTCTTAACTTTCTCCTTTATGTCTAGAAATTGCTCATCTTTTTCTAGAGTCAGTTGCTGCTCAGCTCTGAGGTCGTCCCCCAAGGTTTTAGCCTTCTCCTTGATGGTGTTGGCCTCGTCCATTGCAATGATCAGGTCCTTCTTCAGTTTGGAGTTCTCCACCTCCAAAGTCTCCATCCTAGACACCATAGATGCGACCTTGGCCTCTTAAGTAAGGTATTCCAAGGTGATATGAAGACTCTCCCCCAGCATCTAAAAAGAAGATTGAAGTCTTCAGGACGATAAAAAAAGGATGAAATTGCACGAGCACATTACCTGGACAAGTTTGTGGATATGACGACCCACAACCTCGTTGGAAGGCATACCAGAGAAGACCTTCAATTCCTTAGCAATGACGACCTCATGTGCTCTCTCCACTACAAGTTTAGCATCATCCCAAACGCTGGAAGAATGGGAATCAGCCTTCTCCTTCCCTTTGTCGGCCACATGTGGTTTCTTTGGGATAGGAGTAATCTTTTCGACCAAGGTGGCTAGAGAAGATATCTTCAACGTCTCAGTGCCAGGGGCAACTGGAATGACAGAGACTCCTTTCTCTACCATGCGCACTACCCTCTTCCCGAGATTGGACAATGGCTCGTTTTTCTTCAACCTCATTTTCGCATACATATTTTTGTTGAATTTAGTTGTCATTCTTGCAAAGAGGAAACACTTTAAAAAAAAAAAAAAAAAAAAAAAGAAAGGGGAAAGATAGAATTAATGATGAACTAAATAATGTGCTTACTTTTCCTTTTTTTCTCTCTCAATAGTGCACAAGACGAAAGCGGAAGGCTCCGAGCTAAGGCAGTACAAAGCCAAATTGCAAGGATTGACCAAGTCATCGAAATCATTAACTGACTTCGCGTACTCAATGGTAGCCTTAACACGTTGCTTATACCTGCTCTTAAATTTAGGCCATCTCTTAACTGCACTAGATAATGAACTAAAGAATTAGTGACAACAGAATGTACAAAAAAAATGAAGGACAAAATACTGATAGAAATAACGACACACCTAGACTCGGAGTTCTCCACCGACGGAGCAACCTAAGGAGATCACCCCACACCTCGCAAGGAGGAGTCTCCCATTCATCCCCAAACACAAAAAAAGAAGCTGGACTTCCAGTATCTGAATGACAAGGGTAAGTCCCTAACGATCCTAGTCCTCCTCTCCTAAGGCATCGATTCATAGTACCTGTGCTCTTTGGACTCCTTTAGACAATGCAAATAAACAAGCTTGTCCACCTTAATTAGATCCCCTTTAGTAGCAGTCAGCCATATCTCCATACAACTGACCACTATCCTCCTCAAATTGGGCATAAGTTGCCCGGGAGCAATGCTGAAACGGTTTAGGAGCTCCATGATGAAAGGGTGGACAGGGAATCTGAGCCCACTCAAGAAAGCAGCCTCGTAAAAGCATACTTCCCCGAGCGAGAAGTGGCATGCTCGTTCCTCCCCGTGAGGAAGATGAACCCTAACCCTCACAGGGAATTGAAATCTCTTTCTAAACCTATACAACGTCTCATCGTCCAGACTGCACACCTCACTAAGGGCATGGAAAGCCCTAACTTCCCGAGGGACGGAGATCGCAGTATCTTCCTCCACCACCACAGGATCATTGCTAGACGACAACCCGGTCTCAAGCTCACTCGATCTTACCTTAGACATTGCCCGTCGCTTACTCACTAAACCCTCGAACCAATCAATTGACTAACAAAGCAAGGGCATCAAGTCAACCAAAGCGACAACTCTCAAAGATAAAATTTTCAACTAAAGGGAGAAAGGTACAAGAAACGCTTAAAGAAGCCCCTAAACGCGCTACGAACTGGTGCCTTGGGAGAGGAGGACTAGGAAAACCAGTGCTACTAACCATGGAAAACTAGAAAACGAAGGGGAAGAGAAGATAATCCTAAAAGCCCCAAAACAAAAAAGTATATCAAATCATAAAATCTTTCTATGCCATAGAAAAACGAAGAAAAAGAGAAAAGATAGGCATACCTCATAGAAGCAACCACAAAATGCAAAAGCTCAAACCACAAAACATGAAAAGCTTGAGGAAAATCGTAAGAACAGATTGGAGAAGAAGATGCACAAAGCAATGATTGAGAGTTGGAAAAAGTGAAGGGGAAAGAGGAAAGGGAGAAAATTTAAAAACTAGGCACAGAAAATTGAAATTCAACGGAAAACCCAAGAGTCACACAATTGGGACATTAACTCCACTGGTCAGAACACGCCACATGGCAACGATGCGTGTGGCACCGCCACTACACATTAAATGTGGAACAAAACCCGAAGAGCCATGTCTGGTCAGAAAACCCTTCATCTTTCGATGGTTGTCCTAACACACCACAACGACCACAGAACCTAGGAGGCAGCTGATGGGACTGACGAGACCCTTTTCCTTGGACGACCTTATGAAATACCTTCGTCCACCTTGACACGGCATGGACGAAGGCATGCAAGTTATTAATAAGAGGATTCAATACATCAGGCAGTTACCAGCTAGCTGTCAAACCGTTGGAGCCTCATAGAGACCCACACTAATAAGCCCTAAGGCATTACAAGAAGAGCATTAAAATCACAATTAAGGCCCTAACGGCTAGAAACCATAAAGCTATATATACACACTCATCAGAAACAAATTGGAGACAGAATTTTCACCCTAAAAATACTCTTACACAGGTATCTCTGATATTTAGAGCTTTCTTATTTCTCTCAAAAAGCTTCTATACACTGACTTTGGCATTGGAGACGTTGTGGCAGGCACTACACTAGTGACCACCTTAAGAGAGCCTTTGTTCTACGTTTGCAGGAATAATAACAAGGATTCAGCACTATCTGGACGAACCAACTTGACTGACGATTTATACATCATTTGTGGTTGTTAAACAAAAATAGAATGGTTGTAGCCACTTGCCACAGGATCTTTGTGCCCAGGTTTAAAATAAAATAAAATAAAAAGGAAAAGGAAAGAGAGACGATGTCCGAAATTCTTTAATCACCTAATTAAATCTAGACAAGTGCTAGGATGCAATTCACCTACAACATACCTCAAATAATAATTACTAGTAACCTCAAATTTTTGTCAATTTCTATTTCTCAAAAAAAAAAAAAAAAAAATTGTCATTTTTTTAAAAGAATCTGTAGCCTCAAATAAATTGGTAGAATGTTAGGAGAATCACACTTTGTTCTGGTGATTGAGCATATTTTTCGTTGGAGAGTTTGTTCATCTTTAAAGAGTTCTCATAAAGTTTATGAATACAATAGAATTTCACAATATTTTTACAACATATTTGCTTTGAGTTGTAGTAGATTTGGAATTAATTTTATTTTAGGTAAAGATGCAAAACCCACCCATAAAGTTTTATTAAAATTCATTTCATGTTTAGTTTACTTTTATTCAATTAAATCCACTAAGTTTTAAATTTTTTCAATAGAGGCCTCTTGTTAATTACTGTTACATTCCATGGTTAAAAACAAAATGGATGTTTATTCCACATTGATTGTATGTTTAATATCCGCTGTTTATAATCATAATCTAACCTTTGTAGTTATACTTTAGTTATGTAATGTATTATAAATTCAGTTTAAAATACTAGTATTACTATTTTCGTGTGTGTTTTAATAAGCATTACGGATTATTAAAAAAAACACTAATAATGGGTGCCATTTTTGTTTTTTCCTAATATTTAAATAAAATAATAATTTTAATCTTATAAAAAAAATAAAACCTGTTTTTCAAAAAAGAAAAAAACACACACACGTGACACATCCCCCACAAAGCAAAACTAAAAAACCAGACGGGCCAAGGCCCAGAACGATGAAATGACGTTGTTTCCGTTGTAACTAAAATCGCCCCTAAGTTCTACGATTAAATTACAAACAGAGCAACAGTGAGCCCAGCAAAAAAAAAAAAACAGCAACAGTTACATCCTTATATCCAATGAGAGAGAGAGAGAGAGAGAGAGAGAGTTACTATTCAGTGGTTGGAGCAGAGGAGAGTCGATGGGGTGACTTGAGGCCAGGGCAGGCAGTAGAAGTCAACTTACCCAACACATGGCATAAATCTCTTCTATTTTTTCACTTTCAGAGGCTCTATGATGACCCAAATAGTTAGGTCTTTGCCAGAAACTCAATTGTTCTCTCTAAATAGGTTCCTACTTTTAGTTACAACGGTAACAAAACAAAGCCTTTTATTTATTTATTGGGTTTTTATTTTATATTTTAGATTAAGAATAAAATTATTATTTTATTTATTAAAATATTAGGAAGAACCAAAATTGTGCCGTTTTGGGTGTTTTTATCGAAGGAATGTAACGAATTTTAACCGAAGATCTTGATTGAATAATTTTGAAATTTAAAGAACTCAATTGCACAAAAATAAAGTTATAAAACTTAAATGAATTCTAATAAAACTAAGAGTGTGCATTTTGCCCTTGTCCTTTAATTTATTTTGATTTATGGTGGGTGGACACTTTAACTTGTGATATTATGTTGTGGGATAGAACTCAAGATTCAAGAGTCCTAACCTTTCCAAAGTTACAAGGTTTGAATAGTCTTAAAGTTTCGAGTGTTCAAACTTATGTTTAATACTTTTGTTGACTAGACATGATGTAATGTGGACACCTCTCCACATTTGACCGTATCCTGAATTTAGGATTATGATTTTGGAATGCTTTAAGCAATGGTTTTTCTACAATCAGAATAGAAAATTGAGAATAGAGAATGAAAATAGACTTCACATTTATCGCTACAATTACAATAGTTTTTTTTACAAACACAAATTTTTGAAATAATCAATTATGATTGGTAGATGATGACCCTTCACGAACTGATGCAGATGCTCTAACATACTGTATTTGTATATAGAATATTTATATTATATCCTAGCATGTAACATATTGTAGATCACGGATGGAATCCCCCAAATATTTTAAAGGCCATAAAAAAATAAAAGAAAAAAATTTTAAATAGTTATATTCTGTTATTTTATTTATTTTTGTACAATCTTTTTTTTAAATATACTATATGTTACAATTGACTTTTTACAATATCAGTGATCTTTTAAAGGCTAAAAAAAAAATTAGATAAAACTTAGGTATAAGACCTTAGATATTGTTTCTTAGGTTCCCCTCTTAAGATTCAGTCGTGTGGCTACTTAACTAAAAATACACTTCTATTTTATGAGAAAAAATCCAAATAGTAGAATCTTAAAAGGAGAACCTAAGAAACAACACCTAAATACTATACTTAAGTTTTGCTCAAAAAAATTATAGATCTAAAATCTAAACTTTATTAATTTAGTTCTATAGAATTACACTTGATCTTTTAGCAATATCAATGATCTTTTTTAGAAACTATAAAAAAAAAAATTAGCAAACTCAAAAAAATTAGTTTAATAACAAAAATTACTAGTAGCAAAATTTTTAAAAAAAATTAAGCTCAATCGACTAATTTTATCCAAAAAATAATAATAATTTTTTAGTTCTTTAAAAAATTTTGAATAAAATAATTTTCTCTTACCCAATCACTTATATATGCCATAGAAGTTTTCGTATTAATTTTTTTTATATTATTTATAAACAGTTCTCGTATTAATTAAGCGAGCAGGTTTTTTTTTGTTTTGTTTTGTATTTTTTTTCCCCCTTCCTTAGTACTAGGAAGTTGGAACTATATTGGTGTTTGCGTTACCCAAAACATAATAAAAGTTCTTTCAGATCAAAGGTTGACTTTTTTCTTTTTCCTTTTTTAGGGTGATCATAGGTTGACTTGAGTTGGTACAAGTACCACAGTTTTTTGTTTTTTGTTTTTTTTTGTTTTGGGCTGCTGGATCAAATAAGAGGCTCGAATCTGTCAGGAAACCACTGGCTTTCCTGTTCACCTTTGTAGGCTAAACCCAAACTCTATGTATGCCATCTGGCTTCTAATGCATGTTTTATCTGATAAAAAAAAAAAAAAATGTCAGAATACCTTCTTCGATAGGTAGAATGAATTTGTGAGACCAATGGGCTTATAATCCAGCAGCATCCCACTCCTATCCTATAAAAAAATAATAATAAATAAATAAATTTTAATTAGGACAAAATTTAATTACAAAACTGACAATTTTATTCAATATTTTTTTATTTGGGGGCACATTTTGAAAAATCTACCATTGAATCAGTGGCGATTTCAGGAATTTTTTTCAGGGTATTCCTAAAAATTTTTCCTAAGAATTTTTTTTTTGGTACGTGGTTTTTTTATCAAATGTTTGTCCATAATTCTAGCAAAAAAAATAAATAATAAACTATAAATTCATTTGAAATATTAATAAAATTATTAATTATTGTTATTTAGTTGTTTCATTAATTTTTTGTCTTTTATAAAATATAATTTGTTATATTATTGTTTCATTAATTATAAAATTATTAATTGTTGTTTAGCTTATCAAAGTAATATAATTTAATTTGTTTGTCTTTTATAATGTATTGATTAATTCAATTATTAATTATTGTTTATTAGTTGCTTCCTCCAATTAATTATTAGTTAATTAAATAATTGTTTATTAATTATTAGTTGCAGCACTAGCAAACAGCCACACTCCCCATTCACCCCCAATTCAACAGGCCCCACCCCATGGCCCCAATCACAAGATTAGAGCCAACAAGATAAAGTCAATTAATTGTATTTCACCAAAAAAACACCAACACCAACCTAGACAATTAATTTATCTCAGCACACACAAATCAACAGCAACAGATAACTCCAAAAACAGTGCAAATATTAATAAAAATTTATAAAGTATACTAACCAAAAGGCAAAAATAGACAAATGACAATCACCAAAAAAGAAAAGAAAAGACAATCACAGTTCTCAGTTCAAAGGCTTAAGAGAGAGAGAGAGAGAGAGAGAGAGAGAGAGAGAGAGAGAGAGTTTAAGACAAAGAGACACAGAGACAGTCTCAATTTTTCACTTTCATTCTTCCCTGTTCACTCTTCAGATAAAAAGCAGAGAGACTGAGACAGAGTCACAGAGATGAAATACCTGAGGGGCGGTGCTGTTGGGCACAGTGGCGAGGCGAGGCGAGGAACCGAGGAAGATTGATCTGGCACAGTGGCGAGGCGAGGCGAGGAACTGATGAAGACTAATCGGGCAGGCGGGGTAGCACGACGAGATGTAGCTTCTGTTTGAATGGGAGATCGAGTTTGAGCCGCACTACAACAAAATGTATTTTCAATGACGAAAATTAGTGAGGAAATATTTTTCGTCACTAAAAATATAGCTTTAGTGACGAAATATGAATTTCGTCACTAATAATGGAAAAAATTATAACATTTAGTGACGAAAAATAAATTTCGTCGCTATTGTGATTTGAAAAATGGGCGCCAATGGAGGGAAACTTTGGCGCAAGTTTAATTAATCTACAGTGACGAAATATTTCGTCACTAAAAGTTGAAATTTTTAGTGACGAAATATTTCGTCACTGTAGGTGTTGCTGTGAATAGTATTAGTGACGAAAATCTTTTCGTCACTATAAGGAAGAATTAGTGACGAAAAATATTCGTCACTAAAAATAATAATAGTTTTGCACTTATACGTTTTTAGCGACGAAATCACAATTCGTCACTAAAAATATGATTTAGTGACGAAATATGAATTTCGTCTCTAAAAACCTTTACAAAACCTGGGTCTTTAGTGACGAAAGTAAAATTCGTCACTAAAAACTTAAAATCCTAATTTCAATACTAAGCTAACCACCAAAACATTTCAACAGCTCCCAAACCATTTTGGTCCAAAAAAAAAAACAAAGCCAGAGAAGCTCCCAAACCCAAAAAACCCAGGAATGAGCATCAAGCGTCGCGACGCTCCGGCGAACCGTCGCCTCTCCAGCTCGCCGTTGGCGTCGCGACGCTTCGGCGAGCCTATGCCAACGGCGAGCGCGACGCTAACGGCGAGGTCGCGACGCTTCGGCAAGCCTCGCCGAAGCGTCGCGATGCCAACGCCGAAGCGTCGCGACGAACGGCGAGGTCGCGACGCTTCGGCGAGCCTCGCCGAAGCGTCGCGATGCCAACGCCGAAGCGTCGCGATGAACGGCGAGGTCACGGCGCTTCGGCGAGCCTCGCCGAAGCGTCGCGAGCCTCGCCGTTAGCATAAGCTCGCCGATGCGTCGCGACGCTTCGGCGATCCTCGCCGAAGCGTCGCGATGCCAACGGCGAGGCTCGCGACGCTTCGGCGAGGCTCGCCGTTAGCGTCACGACGCTTCGGCGAGGCTTGCGATCCTCGCCGAAGCGTCGCCTCTCCGGCTCGCCGTTGGCGTCGCGACGCTTCGGCGAGCCTATGCCAACGGCGAGGCTCGCGACGCTTCGGCAAGCCTGGCCGTTGGCATAGGCTAGCCGAAGCGTCGCGACGCTAACGGCAAGCCGGAGAGGCGACGGTTCGCCGGATCGCGACGCTTCGGCGAGGATCGCGACGCTTCGGTGAGGATCGCGAGCCTCACCGAAGCGTCGCGACGCTAACGGCGAGCCTCGGTTTTAGATCGATTTCTCAGTTAGGTTTTGTGGATTTGTGTAGCATTTGTTGAAGTGTGTGAGATTTTGCTGTGCTCTTGTGGTGAGTTTGATCAGTGATGGACACAAGGGGTAGACTTGTTGCTGGGTCTCACAATAGGAACGAGTTCGTTCTGATCAATGCAGATGAGAATGGAAAGGTAAGAAGCTAAGAGTACTTGTTTTTTTAATTCATTTTTTATTTTTGGATTACCCATTTGCATTTTTTGTTTGTTCAAATCTGGGGGTTATTAGAAATGTGGAAAAAAAAATGGGGCTTTTGGTGGATTTTTGATGCAATAGGAGTACCTTTGCTTCTGATTTGGCTGATGAGATTTTTACTTTTGTGAAGTTTTAGATTTCTTGCTCACATTTTGACTTAGTAGTATTTCGATGCAATATGAGTATCCATGCTTATGATTCTGGTTCACTGTTTCTATTATTAAAAAAAAAACTGTTTACAGCTTTTGTCGGTGATTGATTAGGTTTTCTGGACCTGGGTTAGAATAAATAAGAGCATCTAAAGGGTGTTTTCCGTTTGGTTAAATTCTTTGAATTTGGTATTGATTTTGAAAACAACTTAATAGAATTCAAGGACTGAAACAGGTCACATTTAGCTTAGTGGTGGTGTTCGTCTTATTATTTCTTCAATTTGCTTTATTAAGTTTCAATTCTCAATGTGCTTATTTTTGGGTACTTAGGATTTGCAAAGCTGGAGATCAAAATTGGACACTCAAGTTAAGACCTATCGTGATGTAAGTGTAGGATAATTATTCACAAATTGTCATTGTATATATAGTATTATATGCTACATGAGTTTATCTGAATTTTGATCACTTGGATTTTTTTGAGTTGTGGTAAGTAAGATGTGGGTGTGTGTTTTTTGGTACTTACTGTGGTTCTAATTTCCTTTTGTATGGTATTTAGATCCTGTCTATAGAGGTGTTTGAATGGTTGGCTAATATTATAGTCTTAAGTGCCGGATGTTAGACTCTTCAAATTTAAGGTTGGATATGTTCCTAATCACTTTGGGATTATTATCTAATGTGGAAAACCTCTTCAGATTTTATAATCATTTTAGTGACATTGATGTTCTTTAGTTCTAAAGTTGCATGAAGAGTTAACTTTTATGGTGCCTCTTAATTGATATGGGTTGAATTTTGATGCATGTTGTGTGTGTGTGTGTGTGTGTGTATGTGTATATTTCCATTCATCATAATCCTGATTAGCAACAGTGATTGTGTGTTGATCTCATGGTAGTCAAAGGCGAACCAGGTGCTTACGTATTGTGTGTTGATCTCATGGTAGTCAAAGGCGAACCAGGTGCTTGCCTAGGCAAGCACCTTAAACCATGTAAAAGGTGCTAGGCAAGAGCCTAAGTTGTTGTTGGGGTGTTATTTTTTTGGGTGTGTGTGTATGTTTTTTTTTTTTTTCCTTCTCCTCCCTACTAATCAGGTAGAAGTATACAATCAAGAGTGGAGAAAGTTTGCTCATTTTGGGTTATGATGCAGGTGAAGACTTTAGTTGGTAGTTTTAAGTTGTAAACATGAACATAAAGTTTTTATTCTTACAAAGTTTGTTTGTTTTGTATAGTTCTATTTAGTGCAAGTTTATTTTTTTTAATTGATAACTATTGATCATAAGATCCTATTTGTTGTTGTGTTCTTGGAATTATTGTTTGCTATATAAGGTTTATCCTAAAGTTATGTACAAGTCCAACTTGTAAATCATGGGTGACATCTTACCTTAGCTTATTTTCTAGTTAAATTTGATTAGATTGTTAATCTTAAAGCTATTTTATTTGTATATGTAAGGATTACACTAAAAGTGCCATGTACTTGTAGATTATCCATTGATATAAAATAATTATGTGGTAAATCTACCATGCCTATGACTTAAACAGATGCAATGGTATGTGAGCTAAAGCTAACTAAAAATTATCTTTCTTTTATCTCCAGCTCTCTTTCTCTTTTGTGGCTGAAGAAATTGTGAGGGACAAGGCGAATAACACAAGTTAACTTTGGATTTTTTTTTAAAGCTGTAAACTTAGCTTAAGCAAAGTAAGTAAATTCTAGTTAAAAATTTATAAAACTCTATAGTTGTGATGTTGGAAATTGGATTTGTGATGTGACTACTCTTAATGCATTATTAGAAATGTTTTATATAACATAATTAATGTTTTTTCTTTACGATTTTAATGTAGCATTGTTTTATATTTGTGCAGATTTTTTATTGGTGGCTATTTGGCGATTTACTTTTGGCATTACTTGAAGACATATGAGGACATCTTCCGTTATTGTATATTTTGCAAACTATTACATCTTGAGTTATTGTATATGTTGCAAACAATTATTGTATGGAAGGAGTTTGAATTAGATACTTGTTTTATTTTTTACTTGTGGAATGTATGGATCTTTTTTTATAAATGTGTTGAAATAAATGTATTATTCAAATGTGAGGTTTTAGTAATGTAATAACAGGTTATAGGTTAATATCAAAGTTATGAAAAAAATAAAAACAGAAAATAAGTTTTAATGACAAAATATTTCGTCACTAAATGTAGCAAAATTTTGTAAGAACTGGTTTTAGTGACGAAAATTTTTGTCACTATATGTGCATGGATTTTTTTAAAAATAGTTTTAGTGACGAATTTTTTTGTTACTATATGTACCCGAAAATAGTTTTAGTGACGAAATTAATCGTCACTAAATATGATTTAATAAATTAAAGTGTTTTTAGTGACGAAATATTTTCGTCACTGAATGGTGTTTTTAGCGAGGAAAACATTTAGTGACGAAAGGTTTTCGTCACTAAAAGTTTTTTTACAAAAAATCAAATTGGACTTTTAGTAACGAAATTTTTCGTCACCAGGACTTTTAGTGACGGGGTTTCAGCAACGAAATGAGTTTCGTCACTAAAAGTCCGATTTCGTCACTAAAGGTTCTTAGTGACGAAAAACTGGACTTTTAGTGACGAATTTTTTCGTCACTGAAAATACATTTTGTTGTAGTGCCGGCCTGATTTGGTGATCTCCTACTTCGTCGTCCGTTCCGTTGGTTGTTGTGTTTGTGAAATTTTTGGCGTTTGTGAAGTGTGAGTGTGAAGTGTTTGGCCTGATCTGATTTCAGTATATTAGGTTAGGTTCTTTTTTCTTTTTCTTTTTTTCTTTTTCCTTTTTCGAATCCATGGGTTACTGGGTTTGCTACCATCTGTTGGGCTTGGCGTGGGCTTGACGTTGGGCTTGCCGTCTGTTGTTTTTTCTCGAGAATCCGTGGGCTTGCCGCTTGCTCTGTTACACTTTTTTTTTTCTCAAATTTTAATTCAAATTTTTTTTGGTTTTTTTTTTTTTTGCTTGAAAGTAGAACAAATATATATATATATATATATATACATATATATTTTTTTTAGGGTGTTCCTAATTTTTTTTTAAAGGGTAAACAAATAAATTTTTTTTTAATTATTATATATAAAAAAAAAAATTAGTTCAGGGTGTTCCTGGGAACACCTTGAAGTGTACGTGGCGCCGCCACTGCATTGAATTATATTTTCTTCTTATATCTTCTATGCTTGCAAAATTTCTAGAAAATTAAAGATTAATAGCTATATCATCAATAAATTATTTAAATTGTAAATTTTTGTAATTTAAAATTATGCATATATAAGTTTTCGAATTGATGCAAAATTTGACATGTGTATTAAGAGTGTAAAAACTATGCAATTCAACGGTTAGATTTTCAAAATATGCAGTAATATTTATTTTATTGATTAATATTGTAGCCTTAGGGTACAACTAGTTTTGTAACTAAATTTTGTCCTTCCAAGTATAAGTTAGACCTAAATTTAAATAGACAAAGTTTAGTTATAAAATTGATTGTAACCTAAAGCTATAACCTTACTTAATATCATTAAAATTACTAAATTTTTTGAAAATCTAACTATTGAATAATATATTCTTTACACTCTTAATACACATGTTAAATTTTGTGTCAATTAGATATTATTTAATATATGATTTATAAATTTATATTTTATGTATAATTTTAAACTACAAAGACTTGCAATTTAAACAATTCATTGATGACATAGCTATTGATATTTAATTTTATAGAAATTTTTCAAGCATGAATAGTATAAGAAGAAAATGTAATCCAATGGTGAATTTGTTAAAATTCACCTCTAATAAAAGAAATATTGAGTAAATTTGTAGGCTTAAGCTACAACAACTTTTGTAGCTAAATTTTGTCCAATTTAATTTGAGTGTGTGAATGGACAAAGCTTATTGCAATTCAAAAGGTTCAATTAAAAATATGACAAAATTTGGCTACAATCTTAGTTATAGATAGTAGCTACTACTCTACTCAATATCTTTTTATTAAATGTGAGTTTTCACAGATCCACTATTGGATTATATTTTCTTCCTATATTCTCTATGTTTGCAAAATTTTCAAAATATCAAATTTTTATAGTATAAAATTAGACATAAAAAATAAGTCTACAGATTGAATAATAAACAACATTTGATTAACATGAAATTTGACATGCATATATGTTAAGAACATAAAGAACATGCAATCTAAAGTTAATTTTTAAAAACAAAATTTAACTACAAAATTAGTTGTAGTCTTAGGCTACAACTTTACTCAATTAAAAATATAAAACTACATATTTTGAAAAAATAACCGTTAAATTGTATGTTCTTTATGTTCTTAATACACATATCAATTTTTGTGTCAATCGGATATTGTTTACAATATAATCTATAAGCTTATATTTTATGCATAATTTTAAATTACAAAAAATTACAATTTAAAAAATTTATTGATGACATAGCTATTGATCTTTAATTTTCTAAAAATTTTGCAAGTATGAAGGATATAAAAAGAAAATGTAATCCAATGATTGACTTGACAAAATTTACCTCCAATAAAAAATATTGAGTAAGCTTGTAGTCTTAAGCTACAACTAATTTTATAGCTAAATTTTGTCATTTTAAGAATATAATCATATTAATTTTTTTAGTGTGAATTGTAGTTATTAGCTATAACTAAGTTAATTTATAGCCAACTTTTGTCCTTAAAAGTAACCCAGTTACAGGTGTGTGAAACTTTTCTACCTTATAAGTAATATAAACTATATGTATTTATATTATTAAAAAAATATTAGATTTAAGTTTTTTATTTTTATTTTTTGAGTTTAGGTACATGAATTTGTATGTAAATATAGTTGACACAATTAAAGTATAATTGCAATGGCACTTGGCATGAAATTGGAGTGCAGTGAAGATCCAAGTACTCTTGGCATCAAACTATGGCTTAATTAAGAGAACACTTAGCAACAAACTATGGTTTAATTAGAAGGATACTTGGCACAAATTGGAGTGTAATTAGAATTAAATTTAGATTCTTAACTAAGCTTTCACTAATATATTAAGGACAAAATTTAGTTACAAAATTGATTGTAACATAAGGCTACAAAATTGGTTGTAGTTTACTTAATATTTTTTTAGTGGATATAAATTTTGACAAATTTACCATTGGATTACTTCTTCTTCTTATATCCCTTATGCTTGCAAAATTTTTGGAAAATTAAAGATCAATAACTATGTCACCAATAAATCGTTTAAATTGCAAATTTTTGTAGTTTAAAATTATGCATAAAATATAAGGTTATAGATCATATAATAAATAACATCTGATTGACACAAAAACTTACATGTGTATTAAGAGTGTAAAGTACATACAACTCAACGGTTAAATTTTCAAAATATGTAGTAATGTTTATATTATTGAGTAAAATTGTAGCCTTATATTACAACCAATTTGGTAGCTAAATTTTGTCCATATATTAAAGGTTACATTAGTGAATGCCCTTAATTAGAGAAATTGTTAATAAACCATTTTAGGAATGTTTTGACACCACTTTCATAGAAAATATAAAAAGCCATCAAAAAATTAATTACTTTTTTATTTTCCTATAAAAATTTATAAAAATATTTTATAAACCTATGCCTTTAGAAAATTCATTAATTTTTCCCTTATATTAATATCAACATTTTGCCCAAAGTTTATTAAATATTAGTTATTACCACTTTGTTAGAAAATAGAATTGTTGTTTTTAGCCAAAATAGAATGGTAGAAAATAGAATTTTTTTTTTTAGCAAAAATAGAATGGTTGTTATCACAGGATCCTTGTGTGCATAGTTTTGTTATTTGTATTTTTTAAAAAATAAATAAAGGTGTTCAAAGTTCTTCAAATCATTTAAATTCTAACGGTTTCTGATATGCAATATCCACCTCCCAAATAAATAGTTAGTAATAGCCTCAAAAAAATTGGTTGTATGCTGTTTAGGAGAGCCGTGCTTTGTAGCTGTGATTGAGCTTGTTTTTGTTAGAGATTATGATTCATCAGCCTCGTAAAAGTATGTAATTACAATAAAATCTTACAATATTCAAACAAATTTATTTTGAGCTATAAATAGGTCTAGGTGTGCTTTCATTTTTTTTTTATATATAATTTTTATTTTAATTTATAGTAAATTGGCACCTCAACTTGTTTTAAATATATATATATATATAGTAAACTTTTGTTCTAGGAGTAAAACTTGAGCCCTAAGAGCAATCACAATGGGAATTGTAAATGCCATATGTTAGCAATATTTAGGGGCTGTTTGGGTGAAAAAAAATTGTCACTCATCACTCAAATATTATCACTCATCACTCTTTAACTCATTTCCTATCACTCAATAATCCCTAAATATCTCCAAAACCCGGTTTGGCACCTAACTCAATTATGTTTTTCAACTTCAAAAACTTAAAAATGTGGGACCCATTTATAAAACTTAAAAATGTGGGACCCATTTATAAAACTTAAAAGTTAAAAGTTGCGGCTGAATCCATTCCAAAACATAAAAAAATAAGTTCGGTTTGTCAAAAGTTGCGGCTGGACCTGAGAAGTGCTCTGACCGTGGGTCCCTCAATGTGCGTATATTTACAATAATGCCATCATAACTCAGTTTCTATAACTCAAAAATGCCTAAAACTTGTTTTAGTTTTGCTAATTCATTACTCAAAAATCAGAAAATTGAGTGATAGAAACAAAACTTGAAAACAAATCCAAACAGCCTTTCTTTGTGTGGGTCCCAACAATTTTGAGTGATGAGTGATGAAAACAGAGTGATGGGTGATAGAAACATCAAAATCCAAACAGCCCCTTAGCATCAAGCCTTAAAAGTACTCAACAGCTAGCCTGCTAAACTTGTAAAATTGTAAATTTTTTTGGCATTATGCTACAGTACCATCGTAAATGTATGACGGTACTGTAGCACAATGCCAAAAGATTATATATCAGGCTTTTCTCTCTCATTCACATGCTCTCATCTCTCTCTCTCTCCATCGCTGAAGCCTCACCAAGATGCTGTCGTTTCAGTCTCACTGCTTAACACCACGTCAACCCGGTGGTCCAGCCTTCCTAATCTCGATTTAGATCTTGGATGGGAGTTGAGTGGGCTACAATTTCCTGGATTTCTTTGGAGATTGGTGGAGTTCGACGATGGAAGTGGCTTTAGTGTGTTGGTGGCGGCGGTGGAGGCGGCGGCGACAGCGAGAGGTGATGCAAAGAGAGAAAACTTGACTTTCGAGACGAGTAGCCACTGGATCTCCTTCAGTCCCTCTCTCATGGCGGTGATGGCATTTTTTTGGGTAATTTTTGTGGTAAGATTGGCGTGATTTAGGTGGATATTGGTGTGGCAGTGATTGATGAGTTGTTATGGGTTACTGCGTTTCTAGATCCACTACTTGTTATGGATTTCTGGTGGTGGAGATCGGCGAGTTGTTTAGGTTTCTAGTGGTGGAGATCGGCAAGTTGTGTGGGTTTCTAGCAGTGGAGATCGGGGAGTTGTTGTGTGGGTTTCTAGTAGAGCTAATTATTAGCAAGAAAGCTTTGTCTGGGTCATGCTTATGGAGTTGAAAAGGTTGGGGAGGATGGATATTGGGGTCAATGTTTCATTATGGGTTCATGGTGGTGGAGGTGGGGGATTGTTCCTGGTGGTGATGGTAGTGGTAGGTGGTTTTTGGGTTTTATTTGGGTATTGATCATGGTGGGTTTGCTATGATGGTGGGTTTTGGTGCGGTGGTGCCTCTGTCGGTGGTGGTGGTGTCGTTGTGATAGAAAAGCTGTGATAGAAAGTGTTGTATTATTTTAATGTATAATTTATATTATTTTAATGTGTTGTATGATAAAATAAGAGTAGGAATGTTGGATGTATTATAAAATGGTATAGTATAATTGATAACATAGTTTTTTGAGATGATAAAATAGAATAGGATAGCATTTCCCATTGTGAATGCTCCAACCCTCCCAAAGTTGTTAATTTTGACCTCTCATAAGGTTTTAAGCCATTTGGATTTTTTTCAAAATAACCAAATCCCCCAAACAATTTCATTAATTTGCAAGATTTTGAAACTATTTAGCAATCTAACAAATCGGGTCTATTAGACTCGATTTTGCTATTTGAAATTGAGTAAGGTGGGGTCAAGTTCCATAGCAGCGTTTGGTTTTCGCGTTTAGTTTCCTCCATCTCTGTTTTTCCTGTCTGGGTCTCCATCTCCATGGAACTTCATCTTTGGTCTATCTCCATGGAACTTCATCTTTGGTTCCTCCATCTCTATGTTTTTCTTGTCTGGGTCTCCATCTCCATGGAACTTCATCTTTGGTCTGGTGAAGTTCGAGACGCAGGGAAATCGAGTGGTGGAGACTAGAGTTCCATGGAACTTGAACTCTTCACACTTGATTTAGCATAACAGAATTGATTTCTCTTCACTCGATTTGTTAGATTGCTAAATAGTTTCAAAACCTTAAAACTAATGAAATTCTTTGGGTGATTTGGTTAGTTTGAAAAAAAAAAATCTGAGCCATTGGCTTGTATTTGATTCTTGTGCTAATTAGTGATTATACATGATTGGATGTGGACACATATCCACATTTGACTAAGTCATGAATGCTGGACGTGGACACATTTCCATGCTACTATTACATTTATTTCTTCTACAGTGATATTTTTTCTCACAAGTGGTCGATAGTCATCAAAAGAGACTACTTTGGCCACTAGCTATAGTGGGGACTCGATGAATTTTTTTAGAAGGGTTATTAAGAAATTTAAATTAAATAAAATTTAATAATAAAAAAATATCACCATTATCAGTTTAAAATGTAAATATATGAAATTTTACAACTTCTACGAGTTTCATATTTTAAAATCGTTATATGATAGTTCATTATCAGTTTTTTAGTATCTATTGTCAATGTGGCTAGTTGTGACCATTTTATTTTGTTAAGTTTGTATAACATTTATTTATTTTTATGTAGTTTTCATTATTTTTATAAAAATATTTAAAACTAAAACGACAAAATGCCACCCACTGACACTATATTATTTATTAAGTCACACATACATATTCATCCATAAACATTACACTAAGAATATACTTAACCAATCAAATATTTGAACAATGGCTAACTTTACTATTTTTTTTCTTCAATTACATACTAACATAAATAATACACTAAATGTCTAATTGTTGTTTAATTTTAGGTTGTACTTACCAATGATTATGGTGTGCAAGATTTTAACCAATGTATATATGCAAAAATATTTTAAAGCATAAAATAAACTAATTATATATATATATATATACACACACACATACACGCCTCTGAGCACGCTTCTATTTTTTTTTGGGTAAAGATTAATAATTTGCATCTACTATAATTTAGAAATATAATTTTTTATTTTTCAAACAAATAAAAAGAATAAACTTTAGAGATAAACAGTAACTGTAATTTTATTTTGAACATGAAGAGAAAAATTTCTAAATTTTGGGAGTTCTAATTTTGAATTCAGAATGAAATTTGTTATTTGACATTTATGACCCTATTTCTAAGTGAAGTTGCCCTTCATAATGAGTATATTTTTGAACCACATAAAAGTCCAGTTGAAAGAGGGGAATTCTCTTTTTCAGGAAAAAGTTAATAATTTGCATCAATTATAATTTGGGATTATTACATTTTCCTATTTTAAAAAAACCTAGGGGTGTGATGAAGAATTATTTCACCTGCAAAAGCAACTTGTATTGCGTAGACATTTTTTTATATGAATTTTCAACTTTAAATGTTTTCTTAACAAATAAACTTAACTGGAGTAAAGGAAAAAATAATGGTAATGAAAAAAAAAAGGTGAAAATTGCACTGTAAAATATGTGAATAATGTTTACCTTTGACTTTACAAATAACTAACTTTTAACCCACACAATGCGCGGGAATATTTTATTATATTTATTTGTTATATTCTATCTTTAACTGTATTCCTTACAAAGCAACTTATATTCTTTAAATGTTTTCCAAAGAAAGAAACTTAACTGGAGAGAAGAAAGAAATAATAAGAAAAAAAATAGAAAAAAAGAGAATATTTATAAATTTGATTAATCAAATGTATTATAAAATGTGTAGAAAGAAATAAGAGAGAAAAAAATAGGAATCATTTCACATCTCTCGTAAATTTCAACTATTGATTAATTATTACAGTACGTCAATGAGTATTTCATCACTAAATACAACAGTAATACTTGATTGATGCAGCCTTAATGCAATAGTAGCTCTTGAACAATGCAGCAATCCAATATGATAGACCTGTACACCAGTAGCAGGAACATACTAATAGAATAACCTACTAATAACATCAGCAAAATTAGAACTCTAGTAGAATAACCTACTAATAATTTAATGAAATTGCTTCCTCAAAGACATTTTGGTTTTACTACAGAAGAGCCCAAAATATTAATTATAAAGCAATAAAATTTGATCAATGTTTACCAAGGACTTAAAGGAGGAAGCAAGTTAGAATACTGGTCTATTTTAGTTGTCACAATCTACATTCTAAGAGAAAATTCAGCCAATGTCAGTTGGAGAATTCATTTGGGCATTTATACTATTGTAACTTGCAGCATGATCTTAAGAAAAAAACAATCATTTTTATTGTAAGTATTATGATAAGCCACAAACGCGTTGACCCCTTGTGATGAATTAAGTTGATTAATTAGCCAAGTTATTAATTAATCAAATTAGCATGCAAATTGCGTGGCAGCACAAATAAATCACCAATAAACTAAAGTATGCAGCGGAAAATAAATTGACACAATGATTTGTTTACGAATGGAGAAAACCTATACAGCAAAAACCCCAACATGTGATTTTAAGGTCACCATTCCTGAAATTCCACTATTATCACAACAAGCAGTTACAAGTAAAGGAATCCCAAGTACCTTACTAACCTACAGTTGAACCCTTACCCACAATACCCAATTGAACTTGTTCTATAGTGACAATTTCTCCTTTTGATGCACAGCTCCTAAGTACGTGACTAACCAATTGCGCGGATCCCAGTACGCGACTTCAATCACCAACTAAAGAAAGTTGTTGGCTACAAAATTCTTCAATTCATCCACACGATGAAGATCAAGAAGATGCTTGGTTATAAAACCCTACGGTGCACATTACACAGCAATTTCTTCACAAGAGAGATGAACTAGGGCAAGAACTTTGTCTTAGGTCACAAATTGCTTGAACAAAGGTTTCTTAATGCTTGTGTAACTTGTGTACATTGACAGCCCTTAAAATAATCATTTTATATGTCTAGGGTTAGAAGAAAAGAAATCCTAAAGACACATGTACGGATTGGAATAAAAAACAGAACTCAAAATCTGTTTTTCTTAAATCTCGACAGCTAGAGGTGTTGAGGTGCTGTCGAGCCTTGGGGCTGGAATAGCTTCTTTAAAGCTTGATAGATGTAGCTGTTGAGCCAGATGTCGAGCTTTAAAATCTGGCACTTCTCAACTTGAATCTTGGACAACTTGTATGGCTTTAACACTTGATCTTGAAACCTTATTTCTTGAAGTATTAAAATCATCCTAAAGCTACCCAAATACAAGCTGAGTGCGTTTTGTCAAAGGATAGATCAATTACATAAACGAATGACATATGTTCAAAACAAAGTGAAACACATATGTCCTAACACATTAAATGTAGTTTGTACTCGTTGCCCACTAAAAGGAGGTAATTGAAAGACTTTCTAGAATATACATAGAACTGGAAGTCTAATGAAAAAATTAAAATAAAAACCTTCATTCTCCAATCTAACAAACAGTAAATTATCACGTTTTAAATTCCCCAAATTTTATAAGATCTAAAAAAGAAAAAAGAAAAGATTAAAAACTAAAATTTATGCTTCATTGCTATTTACAGGCTGCAACATACGTAAAGTTTGACCACTCTTTTAACTGTTTATGAGATACAAATGCCCCATAGTTACAAAAAAGCAATAAACAAATTTTTTGTTACAAAAAATGTTGAATTCATGCAGTTAGCCTATATTGATGTGACTGATTTCCAAAACTTTTTTTTCAAAAGAATAGGATGCACAAACACATATAATTTCTTAGTGGACTGAAATACCAACCAAAGCCCCAAAATGGTCATATCATTTGCAATAAACAAATGTCTCAACACCCAAACACAAATCCACAACTACCCAAAGTTTACCAACCACAAACCAACATAAATTCATTGGAAAAATGTTTGAAATAATAATAATAAATAGAGAAAAACTCACCTTATATAAGACTATAACCGGCATAAGTAAGGTTTGGGATTGTTGGGCAGAGAAAGAGCCAAGAGATGGAAAGAGTGTGGCAGGAGTCAACTGAATGACCAAAGCATTGGTAAGTCCTTTGTTTTACTGGAGATCCCTAAGCAAAGAATACCCACTACACCACAACCATACACGTCCCACAAAATTTAGTTCATAATAAGATCAATAGGATGCAAAAGAAAAAAAAAAGTAGTGTAATAATCATATGATCACAAAAACAAACTACTCATTTTAAGTAGTCAGTAACTTTTAGATTCTAAAAGGCCAAAAAACCACACTACAAATCATATTAAAATCATAATGGCCTATTCACTATTAGATGAATGGTAAGGGAGAGTTAAGAGCTATTGCACTTATATACACAACATTCAGTAAATAACTTCTTCAAAATAGTAATGGATGAAATCATGAAACTACATTAAATCATTCTATAACCCACTGGTAGATACTTTTTAAGTTCGAAATCAATCAAACATATAGATCATGAGAGCATATTCCAATATCATAATTACAAAATCAAACAGTACAAAAATATTCTGACCAACCAATCCAAAGAAATTTAAAAATCAATACAAATATTGTTAGGTTCAAACTGTAATATAATAATTGGTAAGAATTAAATCACAGCCACAACAGCTGAGCCAAATAGTTGATCATTTTTCTCTTTGACGATAAGATTTTCGTAAAATTAGTAATCTTCTTCTTACTACTAAATCTAAGATATCTTGCACATCATCAGTATATATTATAGGAGAAAGATAGTGTAAAATTGGTGTATACACAAATTATAGTTTCATGTGAAGTGTATATATCCATACTCTATACTTCTAAGCAACTTATGCAGATAGCCGAACACATATAACTTAAAACATGGCTATTTGATACCTGCTATGCATAATGCATTGTTGACATGCAAAAGGGCAAGGGCAAAAGCAAAAGTTGAAGTAATGAATTTTACCACTTTTAAAGGAAAATTCTTCTGTTAACTTATGACTGATAGTTCATGTATGCCTCATTTTGCAGGCAAAAGTCACCAAGAAGAAAATAGAAACTGATTATATCCATACTCTATACAAATAGAATCAACCAAAGACGTCTTTCTAGGATCAATATGACCCACAATCTCTATATTCCTTACATCTCTTCATAACCAGTTCTTCTCTAATAGGTCACAACACATAAACCTTTATCAAAACTAAACAGTCCATAACAACCAAACCTAAATCAAATTTAATGCCAAAATTTTGTTTATAGGAAAATACATTTACTATACCTGAGAAAAACCGAGAGAGAACGGTCTGATATGGTCTGTACTTCTCTACTGTATTCTACTTCTTGCTCTTTCTGTTTTCAGCCCACCCCTCAAAAAGAAAAACTGATTATTAAGGAGTTTCTTTGGATTATTTGGCTTAAGATATGGTAACATACTTTGGCTTTTGCTGGAAATACCCAGCCAGTATTTCTCAACCATCTTTTATCTGAACTGATTTTTAATATTCTACTTCCCAATCCATCTCGACATTTATTTGTGAAGCACCCAAATAAAAATTAAAAAAAAAAAAGGCAAGAAAATCATCCATCTCAATGATTTTTTTGCATTTGATACTTCTGTTCTTTCAAGCCTTTTATCTCGTATGTGTGCATGTGTGTGTATGTGAGCTTCTTTAGCTTTCGAATAGAATGTTCTGTTTTAAATCACTTTGTTGTCCACATATCTCACATATATTTCTAATCTCACATCTAACAATTCAATGCACCTGTTTAGACTTTACCTTTGATGGCTAACTGATGCATGATATGTAAAATCTGATTGTAGGCCCATACAGTGTTGGAGATGAACTATACTGAGCAGCAACTTATAGCAGCTGTGGTTTCTGATAGGTTAAGACCAGTATTGGGTGCTCCATCAAGTTTGTTGATCTATATATATCTATATATATATATATATATATATATATATATTTGGCAGGAATATCCAAGTGAGAAGAATTTTAAAAACAGGGCAATCATAGTATATCTAATTTGCATAAAATTTCTTCGAAGATTTTCACTGGCTATTAAAAAGGGACCATTCAGAAACAACATACCCAAAAAAAAAAAAAAATTTAAAATAAAACTTTGTTATGGTTTTGATTATTAAAGAATTGTGTTCTGAGTGACAAAACAAATCTTCATCTTAATCTAAATGGGAAAGCAAATTCAAAATAAAAGTGACTCAAATGGGCAAAATCGATTCTAGATACTTAAAACCAATTTAAGCCAAGTCAAATACCCTAAACAAAACAACTTCTAACCAAAATCCCTCAAACCGAAATCTAACCCATCTGTTTAAACTAATTAAACAAAACTACTACTAATCAAAAAACCTAAATCATAACATCATCCCTTAATGCTTCTAAAATACGTAGATAAGGAAAAAGCCCAATTGCCTTTTTATATTCCTACCTTGTTCGTGTGGCTTATATTTTTTTTCTAGAATAATCTACTACTCTATTTTAAACCGGACACCATTAATAGATACCCACACATCAATTTATCCAATCCCTAAAACAGAACCAAATCTAACTCATATACCTTAATAAAAAATATAACCCAGAAATTTAAATAAAAAAAGAATCCAGCCAAATTATAAGAACCTGATCATAATTAATGCACAATTTGAAAAGCAAAAAGAAAACTAACCTATAGAGAAATTGAAAGGCGTTCTCTGATTGCAAACTATCGATACATAGGCAATGGAAGTTTTTGATTTGTTTTTTTTTCCTTTTAATCGGGTTGATTGGGATTGAGGCTTTACTTCCAACCGCTTGATGTTTTAAGTGGGGTTTTTCCCGGCGATATATGGATGGAGGCTGGGCTGATGGAAAGAGAACTCCATGGATAGGGTTTTTGCTTTTAAGGAAGATAGAGAGAATGGCTGAATTTGTTGAAGGAGGAGTAGAATCGGAATGGAAGAGACTGTGTGTCTGTAGTTTTGGTGGTCGAAGTATGGCGAGGGGACGGGCGGAGGCAGGAAACTCTGTGGCTTACGATTACAAACTCTGTTCTCTCATTCTTCATATAGCAAGCCTTTCTTTTCACTGTATTTTGGCCGGTTAGATTTTCTTTTTTATTGAGCGGTCTGAAGCAGTGTTTTAGTGTAACCCAAATAGTATAATTTATCGCTTTTTAATTGTAATTGTGGCAGCATTTTAAATGGCTTTTATTCCTAACGTGACAGCACCTCCTTAAAGGCTTCTGCTATTATATATAGTATTAGATTAGATTAGATAATAAATTAGATTAATCAAATGTATTATAATGTCTACAAAGAAAAAAAAAAGATGACTCGCTCTTGTAAATTCCAAATACTTATTAAGCTTGCATGCTTTCAATATAGAAATCCAAATGTTTCAAAGATTCTACACATTCATCTTGTCACATTTTTAACCCATGGCACATTACCAAAAAACATAAAGGTAATCAATCACAAAAAGATAAAGTACCAAAAAACATAGAATTTCATAAAGGTAATCAATCACAAAAATAATACATACAGAATTTCATAGACTTGAAAGAGTGTGTTATTCTTTGAATCAGTGCATATAGTTTGAAACAAAGACTCATATTTTTACTGAGTAACTAAAATATAATATAGATTCTGCTAATGAAAAAATCCTTGTAATCCTTAAAATATCATTTGCTGGAGGAGGAATATCAAGACACATAAAATACTTCCACGACTTATAAATGAGGTTCAACTCAAGATGCTTTCTGCAATTTCTATAACACCTATAACAACTATTATTTTGTTTATTTTTTTCATTTTTTTTTCCTTTCTTTGACTTTACTTTTTTTGTTTCTCAAAAAGATAAAAAAAGACTTTACTTTTTTTATTTTGAGAAAGTTCTTTGACTCTACTTTATATCTCTTTTTTTTTTTTCATCTTTTGATTTGGCAATTTCTAACTTTATTAATAATCAAATACATGAAATTTGTGACAATGGAATAAAATCATATAACCAATTGCAGCGCAAAAATAAAACTGGCGATGTCATCTTCATCTAACACATATATTTTGTATTAACATATATAAGGTAACTTTAATACGATGCTTTATTATGTTAATAATGAAAATCTATACCGTGCTAACAAAAGAATTACAAAAAAGATAAAGATAAAGATAGTTTAGAAGAAAGCAAACCTGAAAGAGAAAAGACTCGAAGCAACGTAGAGATAAGTTGCTGAATTACATGCACTTTCTAAGGATAACGTCATCATTGACCTATATCACAGCCAGGGTAAGTCTCTCTCTCCCAGCCTCTAATTGCATAGTGATTATAACATTAAAAAAACAATTACAATATATGAAGTACATTATTAATTACATAAAAACAAAAGGAAAATATAAAATAAACTGATACAAACCCGAAGTAGAAAGAAGGCAATGATTTGAAATATTATTAACCATGGCCAATGTAGATAATGAACTCTTCGGATAGTCAGGTATAGGGAGAATTATACACATAAAAATAAATAAAAAATAAACAAAAGAAACAACATGATATATTTTAGAAAGTTGGTGATGGGAAGTAATTTGATAACATCATAACTGCTTAATAATTGCTTAATGATAATGGGACATTTAAAATTGTTGGGTAGAAGTTTGGAGTTGTGTGTGACTAAACTTTGGATATACAGGTTTTTTTTTTTTTAACAATAATGGCTGATGTTTGTTTGTTTGTTTTTATCAGTACGGGAAACGTGTGTTTGTTTTAATTTTAATATTTTTATAAATAGATAATGCAATTTGAAAACCATCAAGAGAGTTGTCCTCTTTTGTAGGCAATATTTTAGTGGGAATTAGAAAAAGTATTTTTGCCTCTACTTAAACGTAGACTATAAGGGTATTTTGGAATAAAAAAAATCTAGTTTAAATAGGAGAAACTCTTTAAATATTAGAATATATATATATATATATATATATATATAATTTTGGAAGTCAGGGGGTTTGAACCCCTGAACAACAAGTGCCGTCTCTAGCTGTTGCCACTATCTCTTCAGCCAACCCCACCTGTCATTCCTAATTCCTTTTAGCTCTTAGCAGCAATTAGCACTCCCTTCACATTTCTTATAATCAACTTTGAATCACCACCGTACCAAAGTCACTCTGCAAGTATAAGTGCTTGTGGCATGGGGGGTAAGAGCCAGGGTTCAAGTCTCCAAGAAGGAGCTTCATATATATATACACTTAGATTAGGCAAGTAGAATTTCTATCTTATATATATATATATATATATATATATATATATAACTCTGTTTCTCAAAAAAAAAAAAAAACAAAAAAAAGGTAAATTCTATTTCAACGTTAATCATGTGTACATTGTTGAGGTTGGTGACATCCAAACTATGTCTGCTTTGTTGATTGGTGGCTCTGTCCATATACATGAAATCAAATTGAGTTCTCCTACATCCATAATATATGTTAGTGTATAGCTTAGACTAGTTTAGCCCATTGGGCTTAGCCCAGTATACTGTACTTGTAATTCACTCATATTACTTGTACTGCACACATACCTAGCCTATATAAGGCTCTTTATTGTACATTGTTATATACACATCTATATACAGACTATTTAGTCTTTCTCTCTCACTTTATATTCTTAACATGGTATCAAAGTCATTCCTCTGACTTTCTGGTTCCTGTGGACATCTCTGGCGTTCTTCCAATGCCCTCGCCTTCATCCAGTAGTCACTATTAGAAGCGAATCACCGCCGTCATGCCCACCAGCCCCAAGAACACTCGGATTTCGTCAGTTTTGTTGATCAAATTGCCAAAGTCAAGGCATAGATTGACAGATCTTCCAATCTCGAGCAAAACCCAACAAAGAGTTGCCAGAAACCACCTCCCACACGCCCACATGTGCCGACTAAAGTTTCTGCCTCACGGGCACGCTTTCCACGCGCCACCACGCGTCGTCAATCACTCACACGTGCCGGTACAGTGCCTTCACACGCCTTCACGGGCTCCACGCGCCTGCTCCGTTTCACGAACTACCACGTCAGCCCTAGGGTGACATCATACTGCCACGTTAGCACCAGCCCTTGACCGTTGACCAGATTGTTGACCGTTGACTTTAATCAAAGTCAAAATTTTTCAATGGGACCTGTCTTACTCAGTTTTTTGTGTAGATTCCGATTTTGGGCTCCGTTTTTGCATTTGAGGTCTCGAAATTCCATTCTTTGGTTGTTTTCCTCATTATGGCTCAACAAAATGATCAAGATATCATACCTCTTATCACCATTATGTTAGATGGTCCCACTAGCTATCATGCATGGTCTCAGAATATGACTGTCTTCCTCAAGCCAGTACCAAACTCGAAATCCAAAGCCACAACTGCTGAAGATGCCTGCAAAACTACTGTTACAACGGATGATTATGAAGAATGCCTAGAGGAATGGGAGAGTATTCAAAGTAGGATTTCTAGCCGATCGCTATAATTGTACTAATGATTCAAGCTTGGAGTTCCATAGAATCAAAGCTTTATCAAATGCACCAAGAGACTAGTTAGTAGTCTATTTCTGATTATTATTCTCAAACTTCTACTATGTGGAAACAACCTTCTGCTACAGATCCTCCAGTGGTGTGTTCCAAAGACATTAAGCTCTTTGTCAAATATCAAGATTGTCGTAAATTTATGCACTTCATGATGAGTTTGCGTGAGGATTTTGAGCCTACTAGGGCTTCTCTGCTTAGTCGGTCTCTTACTCCTTCTCTTGATACTGCAGTCAAGGAGCTCATTTTTTAGGAGCACCGTCAGCCTACTCATCACATGTCATCATCTGATCGTGTATTGGCTACACCATCTCCACAGCCTCCCATTGCTGCATTCGCTGCTCCTCCACGAATAAACTCTGGGCATCCCACCTCTCAGTCTTCCAAAGGTACTCGCTGTGAGTTTTGTCGTGCCAAAGGCCATGACATCTCAATTTGTCGCAAACTGCAGAAATTTGTGCAAGAGCAGAATAAAGCTTCTCTTCCTCGGGCAGTTGCTGTATGTCCTTCAGATCCATCAGTTTCTACAGGTCCATCTTTACCTTCCTCACTTACTATAGCTGATATCGAGGCAGTTGTTCAACATATTTTATCCTGCACTTCCACTACTCTTTCTGTCACCTCAGGTAAACAACCTTGGTTTTTTGATACTGCATGTTGTAACCATATGACTCCTGATGAGTCCTAATTTTCTAATAAGACACCCCTAGCACATCTAATCACCATTTAAACTGCTGATAGAACTCCTATGCCTGTTAGTCATAAAGGAACAGTCTCTTCTTCTTGTTTATCCCTTAGTGACACTTTTCATATACCAAAATTATCCCTCAATTTACTTTATGTTGGTCAACTTTGTGAATTAGGCATAGATCTTCTATTTACTAATCATGGTGTGGATGTGCAGGATCCCCAGATAGGTCAAGTGCTTGGGACAGGCCGTAAGGTTGGTTGCATGTTTGAGTTTCATGACTTGAAGATTCCTTCACAAGTTGTTTCTGCAGCTGCTACCACTGCCACCCTCTCGCCTGATCTATGGCATGCTTGTCTTGGTCATCCATCCTTATCTTGTCTTCAGTTGTTAGCTTCTCAAGGTTATTTAGGTTCAGTTCAGTTTCAAAAATTTGATTGTACCTCTTGTCATTTTGGCAAACAAACAAAATTGCCCTTTAATAATAGTGACTCTTTTTCTTCTGCACCTTTTAATCTCATACATTTTGATATTTGGGGTCCTGCACCTATTCCCACTGAGGGGGATCAAAATATTTTGTCATATTTGTGGATGATTTTTCTCGATATACTTGGATTTATCCGCTTCACCATAGGTCTGAACTTGTGTCTATTTACCAAAAATTTCATAAAATGATTGAAACACAGTTCAATCGCATCGTCAAAGTCTTTCGATCAGATAATGCTCAAGAATTTAATGATAAATCTTTCCTATCCTTTTTAGAAAGTCATGGTACCCTTCCTCAATGATCTTGTCCTTACACCTCTCAACAAAATAGTCATGCAGAACGAAAACATTGTCACAATCTTAATGTTGTCTGTAACCTTCTCATTTACACCTCTCTTCCTGGGCGCTTTTGGGGTAAGGCCGCACTCATTACTGTGTACACCATTAATCGTATTTCTTCGCCAACTACACACAACAAATCATCATTCAAGCTTCTCTATGGTCAAACTCCTGACTACTCTTCTCTTCGAGTTTTTGGTTGTACTTACTTTGTCTCTTTTCCTCCTCATGAACGAACAAAGCTCCAGGCTCGTGCTCGTCCCTGTTATTTCTTTGGTTATGGTGTATCTCAAAAGGGATTTCACTGCTATGATCCTATTTCTCATTGACTTCATGTCTCCAGTCATGTTAAGTTTTGGGAATATCGTCCTTTCATGAGTCTTCAGCAGTTTCCTGCGTCCTCTTCCTCAGAGTCTCCCATTTTTACTGATCTTTTCCTTCCTCTCTATCCTAAACCTGTAGAGGATTCTTCAACATTAGCTGCCTCTCCAAACTACTCATCTCCGGTTCTGTCCCAGCATATGACCCGCTTGTCTTGGATCCTGTGGCACCACCTTCTTCTGAGTCTCTTGTTGGTCCTGAACTTCGTTGTTCCACTCAAGTAAGCATTCCTCTCCTTTATCTCACTGATTATCACTGCTCTTTTGCTCTTGCCACCCTCTACAAACCTCACACCTATCGTGAGGCCCATACTGACCCTCTTTAGCAACAAACTATGAACGAAGAACTAGATGCCCTTTATAAGAATCACTTGGGATATGGTTGATTTGCCTCCTGGTCAGTCTGTAGTAGGTTGTAGGTGGGTTTACAAGATCAAGACCAAGGCTGATGGATCTGTTGAACGGTACAAGGCTCGCCTCGTTGCCAAGGGCTTTACACAGGAGTATGGCATTGACTATGAGAAAACATTTGCTCCTGTTGCTCGCCTTACATCTGTCCGATGTCTCATTGCTGTAGCTGCTATTCGCCGTTGGCCTCTTTCTCAAAAGGATGTGAAGAATGCTTTCCTCAATGGAAACCTCCAAGAAGAAGTGTATATGCAGCCACCCCCTGGCTATCCACACTAAAGCCGTGAAGTTTGCCGCCTTTGCCGTGCTCTTTATGGCCTCAAGCAGGCTCCTTGAGCTTGGTTTGAAAAGTTTAGCTCAGTTGTTGCTCAGCAGGGTTTCACTTCGAGCCCTCATGACACTGCTCTCTTTGTCCGAAGATCCTCTACTGGTATCACTCTTATTCTTCTTTATGTTGATGATATGATTATTACTGGAGATGATTCTGCAGGTATCCACTCTCTTCAGCACTTCCTTAGTCAGCATTTTGAGATGAAAGACCGGGCACTCTCAGCTATTTTCTTGGGCTTAAGTTTACCTCCTCCTTTGATGGATACTATCTTTCCTAAGCCAGTATCACCGACAACAAGACTGTTTCCACTCCCTTGGAATATAATGCAAAACTCACACCCTTAGATGGTGAACCTATATCAGATGCTACTCACTATCGTCAGTTGGTTGGTACTCTGATCTGTCTCACTATTACTCGTCCAGATATTTCACATGCCGTGGGTAGGGTTAGTAAGTTCATGGATGCCCCTTGTTCTATTCACTATGCTGCCATTCTTCAGATTCTCCGATATGTCAAGGGCACACTTTATCATGGTCTCCATTACTCCTCTCGATCTTCTCTTGAGCTTCATGCTTATTCAGATGCAGACTGGGCAGGTGATCCAATTGATCGATGCTTTATCAGAGGTTTCTGTTTCTTGTTGGGTACTTCTCTTGTCTCGTGGCATAGCAAGAAGCAGGATGTAGTTTCCTATTCCAGTACTGAGGCTGAGAACCGTGTCCTTGCCGACACCACCTGTGAGCTTATCTAGCTTCGCTGGCTCTTGGCTGATATGGATGCTCCACAGCCCACTGCCACTCCTCTTTATTGTGACAATCGTAGTGCTATCTACATTGCTCATAATGATGTCTTCCATGAACACACCAAGCACATTGAAATTGACTACCACATCACTCGCCAGCATCTCAAGAAAGGAAATCTCAAGTTGTTCTCCATCTCTTCTCCTGACCAGCCTGCTGATATCTTCACCAAGACTCACTCGCCGAGTCGTCTTCGAGATCTTATATCCAAACTCCAGTTGGCTTCCTCCTTGCCACCTTGAGTTTGAGGGGGGATGTTAGTGTATAGCTTATACTAGTTTAGCCCATTGGGTTTAGCCCAGTATACTGTACTTATAGTTCACTCATATTACTTGTACTGCACACATACCTAGCCTATATAAGGCTCTCTATTGTACATTGTTATATACACACCTATATATAGACTATTCAGTCTTTCTCTCTCATTTTATATTCTTAACAATATAATCTTACAATATTTTCACATCATGTTGAGATGTCAGGCCTCATAACAAAATAAAATAAGATAAAATATAAATTATATATATATATAACATTAGATCAAGACTCACAGCAACTCGAATAAAGTTGTAAAAGTTTTGTAAAAGTGAAAGTACAAGTTTTCAATGGTATTTATTTATTTCAGGCGTGATGTTAGGTTCAATTGTTCTCTTTAATAATTATATAACAAAAATACTCTTTTAACACATTTTCCTCAATTTCACTTTTTATTTCTCACCTAATTTCACTTTATCAATATTTTACTCTTCATCTCCTTTCACTTTACCAATACCAAACTCACTTTCTTTCACTTTACCATTATCAAACCCACTTTAAAGAAAAGAAGAGATGAAGAAAAGCTCAAATATTCAATGAAGAATGAAGCAATTATTTTACATGGTACAATAATTTTATTTCATTAAAATTCATATTTATATTTTAAAAATATTTGAATATGAGCTTAATCTTTATGTCAATACATGTTATATATTATAGCACCAATGGATGAGAATTTACTTGTAAGTGAGACTCATTAAGTTGTTAAAAGGAATTGTTTGGACTTAAATGAATTACTTCAAGAATTTACTATTATTTTATTTTATTTGTATTATGTTTTTTTCATTTATCCTAAAATATGATGTGGATTTTTTTAATCTTGTCTTTATATAGTGCTAATCGATGAGAAATTAGTTATAAGTGAGACTCATCAAGTTGTCAAAAGGAATTGTTTTGACTTAAATGAATTACTTCAAGAATGTACTTTTTTTTTTGTATCATTTTTTTTTCATTTATCCTAAAATATGATGTTGATTGTTTTAATCTTGTTTTAATGTAGTTCAAATGGATGACAATTTAGTTGCAAGTGAGACTCATCAACTTGTCCCAATTAATTACTTTGACTTAAATGAATTGCCTCAAGAAGGTACTATTATTTTTTATTTTATTTGTAATCCATATTTCTTTATTGTATAATATGATATTGAATTTATTTTTAATTCTTGTTTTAATATAGCACAAATTGATGGTGATTTAATTGTAGGTGAGAATCATGGAAGTGTTTCAAGGAATGGTGTTGAGTTAAATGAGTTTCCAAATGATGGAAAAATAATAACACTTGTGGAGGGGAAATAATTGATTGGAATGAATGTCCAATAGATGAAATGGGGGTTATTGAAAAATATGAAGATATAAATTCAGTAGAAAATGAATTTCAGCCTTTTGTTAGTCAATGTTTTCTTAGTGAAGAAAAAAATTTCATTTTCTATAGAATTATGCAAATCAAAATGGGTTTACAATTCAAAAAGGCCATTCAGAGGAAAAAAAAAAAAAAAAGTGGAAAAAATAGGAAGAGAGTTTTTTTTTATTATTATCAAGAAGGTAGACAACCACTTCAAATGGTGGATTCATCAAACGAGCAATGAAATAGGAAGTCTTTAAAATATGAATGCAAAGCTTCTCTAACTATTGTATTGTGAAAGTCAATAGACATTTTTCCAAGAGAATGGTATGTCACTATTTTTGTTGTATATCACAATCATTAATTGTTGTCTCCTCTGGGAGCACAATTTCTTCTGGTTAATTGAGTTATCACTGAAGATGATAAAAATTGCATTCTCTTATACAAATAAGTTGGACTTTCATTTAGAGAAATAATACGTGTTATGAAATTTAAGAAAAATGTGAAACATGGACATCTTCCATTGTTTTTTTAATGGGATATTCGTAATATTTATGTGAAAATAAGAAAGAAGCATGGAGTGAATGATGCCATCAATCTCTTACAATTGCGTAAAGTTGCTAAAGAAATGAATTCTAAGTTTCAATATGCATTCACAGCCAATGAAGAGAAAATGTTAAAGCATATGTTTTGGTCGCTTATTCATAGTTATGATTGACACCAAAATATGGAGATGTTGTTTTTTATACTACTTACAAGGTAAATGCTTATGATATGCCTTTTGATATTTTTGTTGGTGTCAATAATCATGGAAAGATGATTCTCTTTGGTCGTGCACTTCTTTGAAATGAAACATCTAGCACTTTTCGGTGGTTAATGATCGCGCACTAGTTCTCTTATAAATTTGTACAACTATTTTTCCATTTTATTTAATTAATTAGTGGAATAATATTAATACATATCATTTGAAATGTTAACATATTTTCTAATTAATTTTTGTTCAATTAGCAGAATTTTGCATATTTAATGAAGAAACAACCCAAGGCAATTTTGACAAATCAAGATTCACAGATTATGGAGGCAATATCAAAAGAATTACCGATCACAAAACATGCCTTTTGTATATGGCATATTACCACTAAATTTAGTGGTTGGTTTACATCAATTCATCGTAATCAATATTCAAATTGGTGCATAAAGTTTCAAAAGTTATACAAGTTAGAATCATGTGAAGAATTTGAGGGTCAATGGACTCAAGTTATGGAAAAGTATGACATGCTTACTAACAAACTTCTAATTGGTTTATATCAAATCAAGTACTTTTAGGGTACCATGTTACCTTCATGGGCATTTTTTTTGGTGGAATGACAACAACTAGAAGATCAGAAAATATAAATGCATTTATTAAATGGGTTTGTTAGTTCTCATATAAACTTGATCCAAATCATTAAACAAATAAGTCAATACTTACTGCTGATTTCTTTTGTTGTATAATTTTTTTTTATTTGTTAATATTTGTAGTCTATATGTGTCATACAAAATTTTTTTATTTTATTTTGAAAGTTCAAAAAGTGTGTAAAACACCTTTGAACGTTTAGACCCCCAAAATACAAATTACCAATTCAAGCTTATAAACAAACAATGTACGTGCGGAAAATGTAAATAAGCTAAAACAGAATTGATAACATAATCTAAACCAAATAAAATCACATCCACAGCAAACACAAGGACAACACTACGATGTGTTATCGAAGAGGAAACCAAAGCTCTCGGCGTAAAACCTCTCTGACGCCCTCTCCAGCGTAAAACCTCGGTCAATAATCCACTAAAGAATGTAGTTGGGATACATGGAGAACAGAATACCCTCCAAGCCTAATCTACCTAGTGTACCTAAGCCCTCCAAGCTCCTACTCCAAAGAGGTTGCGCAGAACCTATTTCTTCTTTAGCTTACCGGATTCCGCTACAGCCCATAGCATCAACCAATATGAAATTGGTCCCTTCTTAACTGCTTCCCAAAGCACCAAACAGCCTTCTCACATATATAGGTATGGTGAGAAAAGGTTTTGGTAATGCACTTCTCAAGGATGTGACAATAGAGAGGAAGAGAGTAGAGGAATTTGGAGAGTCTCTATGTGAAGAATGTGGATGAGTCAATTTTGTTTTTCTCTAGGGTTTCTCTCTCAAAATTCTCTTTGAAAGCTCTCTATATTTCGTGAGTATAAGGGGTATTTATACTGGAGTGAGAAAGGAATGCGAAGAGTCAGGTTTTCCCAAACAGGGCTAGCTAGCGACTTGACCTCGCGACTTGACTGAGTCGCGAGTTCAAGTCGCGAGCAAACAGAATGGCCAGACTGGACTTTTTGTCCTATGGTGCTACAACTGGCGTGACTGTTCATCTTCTCAGCATGCTTCACTCGTGTGCATCATTTGGCGGCTTGCAAGTTGTGAGTCACCCGCGAGATCCAGCCATGAGTCTCTGCTTCACTGCACATTCTTGAGCATTTTTTCACACTCTGTCACACACTACCCTTACATGTATCTCACCTAAATACAGGGTTTCTAAGTGCTGAATTACAAGCAAATTGGCATGAAATAAAGCCAACAAAGTGGTTGATAATTTCAACCTTAAATATTTAACTATTTATAATCTTAGGTTGATCTTTCCATTTAAGATATTGAATTTTAGGGTATACTTTGTCGTCACATTCTTAGTGTATTCATTCACAAAGACTGTTACCATATTCCACCTTTGTATTTATCATCACATTGGTGTTGTGAAGCCTCATTAAGTGAAAAAGAATTGCTAGTGTTGGATGATGTAATTTAGTAGGCAAGAAAAAATGGTTGATGCCAATGTTAATGGTGCAATTGATGGAGATTGTTTCATTAATTGTCCTCCGCTATCAAAGACAAAAGACATCCAAAGCAAAAATAAATGAAAGGCGGAAGAGAATTAGGAAAACAAAAGACGACTTATGGGCTTTGCAAACATGTTGGTCATAACATCTCTGTATGTTCGGAGAAAGAGATTTGTATTTCCTCAAATGGTGCAAAAAAAGAAAAAGAAAACATGTACTTCAAGTGAAATAGAATTAAACCCAATATTTTGTTTCGAATTATAGGTAGAAGCACTTAACCCTGTAAAACAAAAATTATGACAATATTATTTTTGACAATATTATGCTATTGTACTAAAACCCTCCCCCCACTATGACAATATTATGCCATTGTTAATTGATGCTTCTTTTGTCTTTGTCTTTTTTTTTTTTTTTTTTTTTAGTGTTGTATTTTCATTTTGACAATATTATGTCATTGTACTCAAATATTTTTTCATACATTTTAATAAATTTACCTAAACTTACTTCAATAAATATGGGGTTGAACTTTCGAAATTGGTTAGCTAAGTACTCTTATTGATTTTGACCAGTAGTGATCATGATGTTTTAAATTATACTAATTATGATTAAATATTCTTAAAAAATAAGCAGCAAAATTAAAAAAGAAATTAATTTTAATAATTGTAAGACTACAATTGCAAATTAACCCCTAAATTTTATATTAAATCAACAACAATGAAAGAAATAAGGAAATTTTAATAAATAAGAAAGGACATTTGATAAAGTCGATTACTATCTTCAAGGAATATTTTCCCTTGCACAAAATTGTCAAGGGGTTACCAAAAAGTATATGTTATGGTAGAACGGAATTTTCCAGTTCTTAGTGTTTGTGGCTCTTAATTTATCATAGCTTACTGGCTAACTTTTGCTTTTCGTTAATTTGATGTTGCTATTTCTGTGTATATTGTTGTTGGGTATATTGTTGTAGCTTTCTCTATTTTGTTGAATGAAATCTACGTTTAAAGAAAGAAAGAAGGAAAAAAAAAAAAACCAATTCACCTCTTTCCCCCTATACATCACACCAAACAAAACAAAAATCACAAACTAAAACCATTCCATCCTTCGTTGGTACAATTTGTTTTGAGATAACAAAGACCATTTATCATGTGAAATGTAAAATTACTTTTTAAGCTTTGGTTACTAGTCACACTCAACATATTTTAAGCTACATTGAATAATTATCAGTTTGCTCTTGATGATTGCTCTTTATTATTAGGGTAGGATACCAATCGATTTTTTGAGTAGATAGGAATTGAACCATTAATCTCTTTATCATTAATAAATGAAGTTTAAAGATTAATCTTCCAATAATGAAATTTGGACGCTAGATCACTGCAAAAAAATCTCATTATTTAAGGGGGTGGGATTAGAAATTTCTCCCCCTTAACCCCTAACATCATCTATATTCAAGGGAATAGTCAAGTATTCAAAAAGTTTTACATGCATATATTAATAATAAAAAAGATTTAAAAAAAAAATACTTGAGTTTATTATACTAATTTGAATGTGAACTAAATATTTGCTTTGTAGAGGTGAACCTTCTAAATGTTCTTCCCTCTATTTCTGTCAATTTTGTAGAATTGCACCTTTTCATATCAATTTTGCAGAATTGCACCTTTTCATATTTAAAAAGAAAAATTATACAAACATTCATTCAAGTATTAGTGCCTTTTTTTTCCTTTTAATATTTTATTTTATCCACATATGTTTTCAAAATACAAAAATTATATTTAATGATATAGTTGTAAATAAATTAAAAATAGTGACCCCTACTAATTTGTCTAAACTAGTCTATCTTTTCAATTAAGGAGCTAACTTTTTCACAAAAACATGATCATGCTTCAAATTTTATTTTTATCATAAATATTAATAAAAAATGGGTATATGAACTCCATTCTTTTATCAATATAAAAAAAAGAAAGTAATATACTCATTAATTTTCATAAAATTAAAACAAAATAAAATCTTAGAAATGGCCCCCTAAACACCAATTTTTTTTCCAGCATTTTGAAAATTGTTCTTAGAAATGGAAGCCAAACAAGTATAATGTAAAAATTATTATTTGAAATCTAATTTCAATTTCAATTTTTTAAAAACTTGTTTTCGTAGATTTTTTATTAAATTATTAGAGACTTTACCAATTGAGCTAACTAGAACCTAACGGAAAGAAAAAGTTTTAAAAATTATTTTAAAAGTTAAAACCCAAAAATAAAAAGTCAATACTTTAGTCAAGATGAAGGTTTTTTTTTTTTTTTTAAAGAAGAAAGTCAAGATAAAGTAAATGACATTTTGGTCCAATTGCAAAATGATTTAATTTTTCCCATCTAGCTTTTTCCAAATCCCAAATAGCATGAATATTTTATAATTGTTTATACCACATTAACGGGTTTTGACACCACGACACTTGTTAATAATAATAATAAACAACATAAGCACATGTAAAATTTCAAAAACACTTTCATGTAAGATGAGCAAGAGCCACACTTGTCACATAAAAGAAAAGAAAAAAACAAAAGAATAGTCTGACTTAAGGGTAATTCTTACATGCTCCGGGAACAATGCGTCCTCCTCTCACATGAGAGGTGGGCCCTATGGTGGGACCACACGTGGGGCCCACCCCTCATGTGAGAGGAGGAAACATTGCTCTTAGAGCACTTAAGTTTTTTCCTTAACTCAAAAGCCAAAACATAAAAAGAAGGAAAAACGTACGGACTGAGAAAAGGAGTCGGAGAGGCAGATTATCGGCGACATGGGATGACGACTGGAAATGTAATAACGGTGGCAACGGCGCGAGTTCTTTTTCACTCTGTTGCCCTCTTCCCTTCATTCAAAGTGAGAGGTGGGATGCTTTGTTCAAATGCAAAGAAGTTGTATGGATCAACCTCACCCTTAACAATCGCCAACCTCCTGAAATTATTCTTATAGTACTTGAGACCCCATCTTGCAGCTTGTGAGTAGGTTGTGTTTTCATTATCATTCCTACCCAAATCAAGATCCCTATAATTAAGATAAGCAGTCCTTGGAGAGTGTGATACATAGGGAGTCATGTGCTTATACACCCTTCTTATCCATTCCATGTGCCTCTCTGATGGCCCCACTCCTTCATCTTCCCATTGGATAAAGTACTGAATATTATACAAATTTCCTTTTCTATGTGGAAAAGGAATTTCAGATTCTGAAATCTCATTCATTCGACCACCATAAGGGTCCATGATCAAGACCGAGTTCTCATCTTCTAAACACACCTTCCATATCTGTTCCCATGCGGCTTCTGATATGGGTTTCTTGACATAGTCTGATGCACCCTTGAAGTAGACTATTTCTTGTGGAATCCTATCTCTCAGTGCTTCAATACTCGTTCCTTCTGGGTAATATGAAAAATAAAGGACGGATTCAATCCAGCTCATTTCAGTGCAGTTACTCAGCTTCAAACCCAATTCAGGGAAGCTATTTTCCATTATCTTAAGGAGCTTATCAGCTCTCCCAAGAAACATGGAATTAAATGTCAATTGGAGTATGTCATTCCTGAATCTTCCGTCAGTAGTATTCGTTGCTTCTATTACGACTCTAATGAAAAGATTTCTATCAAGTTTGTGGGCAATATATTGCCACTTGTGAACAAGTTTAGTAGCATTTCGGTCTAAGATTTTGGCAATGCTGAACACAGTTACCGTGCGTGGTACATCAACAAGCTTGATTTTCCATGAAATAACGACACCAAAACTTGCTGCTCCACCACCTCTAATGGCCCAAAAGAGATCTTCCCCCATGGATGCTCTATCGAGAATTCTGCCATTAACATCCACAATATGAGCATCAATAATATTATCAGCAGCCAAGCCATATTTTCTTAACATGGTACCAAAGCCGCCCCCACTAAAGTGCCCACCAACCCCAACTAGGGGGCAAAGCCCAGCTGGAAATCCATGGATGGGACTTTTCTCCGCAATTCTATAATACACTTCACCTATGGTTGCTCCAACCTCAACCCAAGCGCTGTTATCTTCAATATCAACGTCAATGGATCTAAGGAATTGGAGGTCAAGGAGGACAAATGGGAGACCAGCAGTGTAAGAGAGGCCTTCATAGTCATGGCCACCACTTCTAATTCTGACTTGCAGTCCAAGTTGTTTGCAACAAATGACTGTGGCCTGTGCATGGGAATCAATGAGAGGTGTGACTATAATAACGGGTTTTGAGGTTGTAGGGGAAGAGAATCTGAGATTCTTAATATTGGATTCAAGGATGGATAAGTAGGAAGAATTATTTGGGGAGTATACAATTGTGGAAACTGGAATATGAGGTGGGCAATTTAGGGAAAGGCATTGGATGAATTTTTCATAGAATGAATCCGAGCATGATGATGAAACTGAGAGGATGAAAATGGAAAAGAGAAAAAGAAATCTAGTCATTTGTGGCTCCACTAATTCTTATTTGGTTTTATGGGGTTTTGGCAATAGTTTCCAGCTGTCTCTGAAGTCGGATTAGCGTGCTTTTCGAAGATCAAGACAACTGAGATATATTCAAAAAAAAAAAGTTAGATAGAGCTAACACTAGCTACTCATCAAATTATCTCCGGGTCAATCACAGAGAAAGTTTGGCGCATTTTCTGGTGGCTTCAACTACCCACATTTTGATACAATTGACATCAATGTTAACTTGCAAACTGGATTGATAGGCCAAAAATGTATTAACCTTTAAAAGTAATAGAAGTCGAAGCGAAGGCGGTGGAAATTGGATTACAATTTGCAAAAGACCAGACAGGTGATATATTCAAAAAAATAAAAATAAAAATAAAAGTTAGATAGAGCTAACAGTAGCTACTAATCAAATTATCACCGGGTCAAAGAGAGAGTTTGCCTTGTAATTGCTTATGTACACACGCACATGCACATTCCATGTCTCAATAAATTATGAGGTTTCTATTCATTATCTTACAGCCCACACATCATGTTCCAACACATTTTGGGAGGCTTGACCCATGCCCAAGCCCGAGCCCATTTTGAATTAGGATTATGATAGGAATTATAATCTTTATTATTATGAATAAAATATGTTGTAATTTAATAACTAAACATATTCATTAGTTTAGTTGTGAGTTATAACATTAGAATGAAACTTCACATTTATTTTAAGAAATTTCTTACTCATATAATTAATATCTTCTTAAAAATTGTTATTTTTAAATTTAAGAGAGATATATGTTATTTTTTATAATTATTTATTTTTATAATGTTAGATGTATATAGATAGTTTGTTTATTTGGAAATATATTAAGTTTTAAAATTATTACACTTATTAAGGAATAGCTAATACAATATTTTAAAGAAGAATAGTTATTCCTCATTTTGAAAAATAGTTATTCATAAGGAATGATTATTTTTTGTAATAAAAACATAACCAAACCAAAAAATAACTAAACCGTAAAAATAAATATTACATTATAGTTCCTATTACAGTCTATCAAACATGTTTAAGTGTACTTCAGGCATACACTACAACAAATCAGACTTTTTTCAAGGGTCAAAACCCCTAAAAAAAGTACTAAAAAACCTTGAAAGAAATTATTTTAAGAGTCTAACTGACCCTTGATAACCTTTGAAACATACACCGTCGAAAAAGAAATTTTAAAGGCCTTCATGCCCCTCAAAACAAGTGCTCTAATCTTATTTTGAGGGTCAAGAGACCCTTACATAACCTTTTACCAAGGTTTATAAGATTTATATTTACAACCCTTGATAAATAAGGTTATTTAAGGGATCTCTTGACCCTCAAAATAAGATTTTATTTTATTTAAAAAAAAAAAACCACAATAATGCACAATATATATTCATCTTGAAACTAGCATATTGAAGAAGCATATTAATGCAAACAGATATCAAAAGAAAAATGTCATCCAATTGCAACAATTAGGAACCAAAGCTGGGTCTTTCCCATAAAGCACCAAATCCTGTATGATCAAACAATCATTAGGGGAGAGAAGCATCTATAAAATCCCCTAGGAAAATTTCAATTTACCATGGCTTTAACAAATTTTTAGAACAGTAGAATTTTCATATCATCCTTGATATCAACTAAAATTTGTACAAAACCTATATGTTTAGTAGCAAACAAATTTATTATTTTCTTCCCCTTCCCTTCTTGGTTGGCTATGCATCTATTTGTTCCTTCCTAGTAGCTTCTGCTACATCCGCTGCACAGTGAAGTCAAACTAGCTACAAGAAGAGGAGCCACCTTATCACACTGCCATGAACAAGAAAAAAATTTGTCAGGACCTCAAGCTAACAAGCATGAGCAATAACTATTTGGAACAACCCACTCCCATATAATTCCACCAGATCTATCACACCAGCTGTAAAATATCCACCCAGATAAATAATTCCACCATAAATTTCAAAAACCGAATAGATCAAAGCAATAAATAATCCAACACAGAGGTTTGGTAAGGAAGGGGAAAATCAAAGAATAACCTCTAAGTTATCCCGTTGCCTATTATATCTTCTTCTTTATTCTTTTCTTCTTTTTCTCATTATGTAAACAGATTTCCAAGGATCCTCCAAAGATCAAACTGGACTCAATTCGCACAACCAAAAAAAAAAAAATCTGTTTTCTTACAAAGTTAACCAGTTCATAACATATACAGCATAGCTAGCACCGACGATACCATGAACCATTGTTTATGTACTACTAGTTCTCAATCACCGCACAGCACCACATTGGACATGATTAATTATACATACAAATATATATATATATATATATATACACACATATATGTATATATATATATCGAACCAGTAAAAAGTATTAATTACCTATGACTGAATTCAGCTATGGTATAATTTTTTTTATAACTCAACTAAAGCTTCTAGATTCACTAGGACCCATATAACCTTAAGTTAATCTTCATACCTTAGTGATCACTACTAGATTGGGCTGATTGCGAGGTGATATAACTGAACATTCGCATCATCATATTGTCATAATGTGCTTTTTGTTCAGCCATTTGACTAGCTTGTTGTTCCTCAAAATGTCTTCTTTGTTCTTCCATTTGAATAGCTTGTTGTTCGAGCATGCTTTTGAGGTGCTTTACTTCTCCTTTCAACTCTACATCAGCCTCTATTCGTTTGTGTTCAGATTCTAAGCGTTTTTGTTCAGATTCTTGGAGTCGCTTCTCAAGATCATACATTCTAGATGAGGAGGAACCCCATAACTTGGTAGGAGTGACTCCAGCCCCATAGCCACCAACTCGTCCATGACGCTCAGGTCCAAACACTTCCACAAACATTTGATCTTGAGATATTTGCAATGCCCCCTCATTCACTTGAGTAGTAAGATTCCTCAATGCCACCTAAAAAGAAAAGTAACTTGCAACAAAACCACATAAAAATATATTATCTATATTAATATAATTAGAAGATTTCATACCAATGCATCTTGTGTTGATTCATTTACTGCTTGCCCATTAACTTGCACATGGGTGATGTCAAATAATTCAATTCTATTAGGGCTATGACCTGTCTTCTCTTTCTACCATTTGACAAAATGAATAGAAGATATGTTATTTATTCACACAAGAAACAGAATAACTAGTTAAAGCGGAACAAATTCACACAAGAAGCAGAAAATACTACTCAATAGTCAGAATGCTTAGATCTGAAACTAAAATGCTTTCCATTACAGTACTTAGCCATTAAATCCTTATGCAGCAAACAAAAGGCCATGCCTCAATCTTAGATTAAAATAAAGACAATTGTATAGCTAATTAGTAGTCAATAAAACTAATTCCTTTATGAATTTTCTGCCTATATATATGATAGATATTAGAAGCGTAAGTGTGAAGTCGCTTCCTTGCATGGCTTGTATATATCTTATATAGCCCATTTGAAACTCTGCTTCCCAATTAATAATCAATCATCAATCTGTCTACATATATAGAAACTTTAGGCACAAAAAAAAGACGAAGAAGTTTTGTGCATTGTCAAAAACATTGCAGAACACCCACATAGTATTTCTGCATTATCCCCTCCGAACCTGGCTGTCCTTGGTTGTTGATTTTTTTATTATAAAAGTTATGGTCAACAAAGCTATAAAAGAATTCTTATGCATTTGTAAATTTTTTTTTTGGTACCAATCTAGAATTGGAAGAGAATTTTTTATTGACTACTAATTTGCTATACAATTGTCTTTGCTAATATTGAACTATCACTAGAAAGGTTTCACCTATGTGGTATGGTCCGTATGAACAACCAAAGTTCTAATTTAGATTTAAGCATAAGGATGTTACTAATTCTTACTAGGATAATTTCAAGAAAGAAAATTAGTCCCTAACGACAATAGAGAAGATGTAACTCATTCACTAATGATGAGAAAATAATAATACGTTCACTAATAAAAATTTGATTAGTACCATGTAGCATACTTTTATATGTACCGCCCATCCGGCAGCCCATTCACATTCAACGTAACAAAATCTAGAAAAACTAAATATAACTACATAAAAATGGCTTTGCTAACTAATGAAAGTAACAACAATCACACCCCAAATATGAAACTAACAATTAAATTTTGAATTGTGGATAATAAGCATTTTGCTTAGATATACCTCTTCCGCTCTACGTTGTTGGAAACTTTTTGAACCAGATGTGTGGATAATATTGTTTTTGTCCCGATTTTCCTTGTTTTTCAAACACAAGTCCTACATTTAAGAATGATAAGTCAGTCCCATAAACCAACAAATCCACATGACAATAGTTAAGAATAAAGTTGATAAATTTTTTTTTGTAATGGTACCATATAATCTTTCTTGCTCCACAAATCCACGAGACAAATCCAATCATCCTTCTCGAGTCCGGGTGGAACATTTGCTCGTGCCTCTTCTGTTGCTTCACCATATGGCTTAAACCACTTTTTTTTTAGGGAGTCACGATAATTTGAGTAAGAGCTACCCATTTGTCGCCAAACTTCTTGCTCTTGACCCTCAACTTTGAAGTACTCCTACAATAGAATTAAACATAAATACACAAATAAAAAAAATCATAGAAGCTGCTACTAGATAGTTTTCCATTAAATCACTATTCAATCCTAATAAATCACAATCAAATTTCTAATACCAAAGTTTATTTCCATAACCAGCTACAACAAAACTTCAAGACCTCATCATATACAATACAATACAATACACAGAAACAACAACATAGATTCTTTCTCATCATTTCCACCATTCTTCACTTTCTCTCCAATCTTCAAACCCTGCAACCCTTCCACACAAGCTTTAGCTACACTAATTATCTAATCAGAGAGATTCCAAATAATCATTCCCAGTACCAATTAGATAAAGCATAACAGCTGCTGAACAAAACAGAGTCAAATATAAAATAATTCAATTCAACTAAACCAAACAAGTTACACAAATACCCACACAAAAATTCAAAATATTCTGAATTCAAATGCGATTTCTGCTAAAGAAATTCAAATGCGATTGTCCGTAATTGAAGTTGAAAGACAGAAAAATTGGAATTCTGATGATGATTACCAGAAGAAGCGAGTCCTGCTCAGTGATTTCAGCTTCCTTCACTTTCTGTGCTACAACCTGAGGAAAACGATTACATTACAGTGAGATTCTAAAGCGAATGATCAATTAGAAATCGAAATAGGGAAATCGATGATGAGCTCAGTTTTCTGAGAAATGTGAAACGAAAATCATGGGGAAATCGATGAAAAAGTGTGGGTAAACTAAAAAATCAAAGACAACGCCCTAGGGTTTGTGATTCGTACTTAATCGGAGCTGAGAAACACAACGCCCTAGCGTTTGTGATTAGAGATGAAGAGTCACAAAACCGAGAAATTAGGGTTTGTGATTACTTACCAAATTGATGATCGTCGAGCTCTATGAGATCTCCATGATCGTCGAGCTCTGAGAAATTTCAAGCTATCTCAGTTTCTACTGCGAGAGTGAGGAGAGCATTTTTGACTTGTACGTGTGAAGGTTGGTTGGTTATGATTTGGGCTATATGTTTAAACTTTGTTTTGGGCTTTCCTCAAGGGATGCAAATTTTGTTGTGGGCTTTTTTCAAGGGCTGAAAAGTTTGTAATTTTTTCCAAGGGTTTTGGGCTGAACAAACTGGCACATTTTTTTTTTCACATTTATTTCATGGATGTCCTAACTTATTTTGAGGGTCCAAATAACATTTGAAATAAAGTTAAGTAATATAGCCTTCCGCATTTCTATTTGTAAGTTGTATTGACAGATTTTAGTAAACCCTTGATAAAAGAGGGTTGAAATAACTAAAGTTTGTTGTAGTGATAACGACTAACTCAGCAAATAGTTCTTCAAAACATGTTCAGCTTCAACGGGTCATAAAGAACCCGCTAAGTCTGACTAGGTAAAATCAAGTCATAAACTTAAATAATCTAACTAAAACTCAAACCAGTTTAGACATTGGGTCATGGATCCAACCAACCAGATGATTTGGAGTTCTATAACCCAGAGAAAAAGATGCCTGAACACATAAACCGGTGCTTCACTCTATTTCCCTTTTCCCTTCGTTCAAAGTGAGAGGTGGGATGCTTTGTTCAAATGCAAAGAAGTTGTAGGGATCAACCTCACCCTTGACAATCGCCAACCTCTTGAAATTATTCTTATAGTACTTGAGACCCCATCTTGCAGCTTGTGAGTACGTTGTGTTTTCGCCATCATTCCTACCCAAATCAAGATCCCTATAATTAAGATAAGCAGTCCTTGGAGAGTTTGACACGTAAGGAGTCATGTGCTCATACACCCTTCTTATCCACTCCATGTGCCTTTTCGAGGGACCCACTCCTTCATCATCCCATGAGACTTGGTACTGAATGTTATACTTTTCGACGTGGAAAAGGAATTTCAGATTCTAAAATCTCATTCATTTTACCACCATGAGGGTCCATGATCAAGAGCGAGTTCTCTTCTTCTAAACACAATTTCCACAACTGTTCCCATGCGGCTTCTGGTATGGGTTCCTTAACATAGTCTGATGCACCCTTGAAGGAAATATTTTCTTGTGGAATCCTATCTCTCAGTGCTTCAATAGCTGTTCCTTCTGGGTACTCTGAAAAATAAAGGACGGATCCAATCCAGCTCATTTCCATGCAGTTACTCAGCTTCAAACCCAATTCAGGGAATCTATCTTCCATTATCTTAAGGAGCTGATCAGCACTCCCAAGAAACATGGATTCAAATGTCAATTGGAGTATGGTATTCCTGAACCTTCTGTCAGTCGTACTTGTTGCTTGTATTACGACTCTAATGAAAAGATTTTCATCAAGTTTGTGCCCAATATGTTGCCACTTGTAAACAAGTTTAGTGGCATTTCGGTCTAAGATTTTGGCAATGCTGAACACAGTTACCGTGCGTGGTACATCAACAAGCTTGATTTTCCATGAAATAACGACACCAAAACTTGCTGCTCCACCACCTCTAATGGCCCAAAAGAGATCTTCCCCCATGGATGCTCTATCGAGAATTCTGCCATTAACATCCACAATATGAGCATCAATAATATTATCAGCAGCCAAGCCATATTTTCTTAACATGGTACCAAAGCCGCCCCCACTTAAGTGCCCACCGACCCCAACTAGGGGGCAAAGCCCAGCTGGAAATCCATGGCTAGGACTTTTCTCTGCAATTCTGTAATACATTTCACCAATGGTTGCTCCAACGTCAACCCAAGCGCTGTTATCTGTAGGGAATTTCCACGAATTCCTAAACCTGTGAGAAACAAAAATATAGAGAAAACACACGCCAAAGAAAATAATCACACGCACAAGACAGTATTTACGTGATTCGGCAATTTGCCTACGTCCACGGAGTTGCAGAGATTTCACTATTATCAGGGACAAATACAAGTTGCGGCTACAAACTGTTTTTCTCCTCACAAAACCGACTACTTACAGAAACCCTAATTAAAAACAATCTTTTATACTAAAAACAGGATTCACAATGGGCCAAACACAAACTAGACTCCACAAAACCCAACAAATCTCCCACTTGGAGACTAGTTCGATCACCAACATCAGCCGCTATCTTCCAAACACAATCCCTCATCCCTGCAACTCATCCTTCTGTCCTCAAGCTAGAAAGCCAACTGAAGCTGCACACAGCTTCAGCTTCTCAATAGTGACACCCTTAGTCAACATGTCTGCCAGATTCTTAGATCCACAAATCTTCTCAAGTATTACCAGTTTATCTTCAACAAGGTACCGGATAAAGTGGTATTTAGTCTGTATATGCTTCGACTTTGAAAGAAAAGCCGAATTTTTAGCAAGAAAGATTGCACTCTGACTGTCACTGTGTAGAATGCCCATCTCTTGCTTCTTACCCAATTCATCTAAGAAACCATGCAACCAAATCATCTCCTTCCCAGCTTCAGTTGCTGCAACATACTCAGCTTCTGTAGTAGACAAGGTAACAATCTTTTGCAAATTTGAGGCCCAAGATATAGCTGTACCACCCAGAGTAAATACAATCCCAGTAGTACTCTTTCTACTATCAATATCACCAGCAAAATCAGCATCTACATAACCCTGCAGTTTCAAATTTGCACCTGTAAAACAAAGACATGTATATGATGAACCCTTCAGATATCTCAGAATCCACTTGACTGCCTCCCAATGCTGCTTTCCTGGCCTACTCATGAATCTGTTCACAACTCCCACTGCATGTGCAATGTCTGGCCTAGTACACACCATGGCATACATCAAGCTGCCAATAGCTGAGGCATAGGGCACCTTACTCATATAATCCCTTTCTTCTTCTGTCTTCGGTGACTGTTCTTTGCTTAGTTTGAAATGACTACCCAAGGGTGTGCTCACTGGTTTGGCTTCATTCATGTTGAATCTGCTGAGAACTTTCTTCACATACTCTGACTGTGAAAGCTTCAATGTACCATTAGCCTTGTCTCTAATGATTCTCATCCCAAGGATTTGCTTTGCAGCTCCCAAATCCTTCATTGCAAACTGTTTTGACAACTGCTTCTTCAGATTATTAATCTCCTCAATGCTAGACCCTGCAATGAGCATATCATCCACATACAACAGTAAAATGATATAAGAATTGTCAAAGAACTTAACATAGCAACAGTGATCAGCTTCACATCTTTTAAACCCAATTCTATGCATAAAACTATCAAACTTCTTGTACCACTGTCTAGGAGCTTGTTTTAGGCCATACAAGCTTTTTCTCAGTTTGCAAACTAGGTTCTCTTGTCCTTGAATAATAAACCCTTCTGGCTGAATCATGTAGATGTCTTCCTCCAAGTCACCATGAAGAAAAGCTGTCTTCACATCTAACTGCTCAAGATGTAAATTTTCTGCAGCCACTATTCCCAGTATCAGTCTGATTGTTGACATCTTCACAACTGGAGAAAATATCTCTGTGTAATCAATGCCCTGCTTCTGCTGGAATCCTTTAACAACTAATCTGGCCTTGTAACGTTTGCTACCATCATGTTCATTCTTTATTCTGTATACCCACTTGTTGTGCAAAGCCTTCTTTCCTGCTAGCAGTTCAGTTAGCTCCCATGTCTGATTCCCCAACAAGGAATCCATCTCATCCTTCATGGCTAACTCCCACTTGCTTGAATTTTCATCTTGCAAGGCTTCATCATAGCATTCTGGCTCACCACCATCAGTCAATAGGAGATAATTCAAAGCGGGTGAATAACGCTGTGGAGGTCTAATGGTTCTGGAAGATCTGCGGACCTCAGCTACAGGTGTATTCTGATCTACCTGTGAATCTACATTCTCCTTATCTTCTTCACCCATTTTCTGGACAGTGCTTTCAGTCAATTCATCTAAGTTGACAAACTTAGATTTATCTTGATCTACCCCTGTAACATTTGGCACTGCAGTTGACCTGTCCTTATACATAACCTGTTCATTAAATATTACATTTCTATTTCTGATGATTTTCCTGTTTTGTTCATCCCAAAACCTATAGCCAAATTTCTCATCACCATAGCCAATGAAAAAACATATTTTAGACTTTGCATCAAGTTTACTACGAGCATCAGAATCAACATGAACATAAGAAACACAGCCAAAAACTTTTAAATGGGAAAACTTTACCTCTTTACCACTCCAAACCTCCTCAGGAAGTCTGAACTCCATAGGAACTGATGGTCCTCAGTTTATTAGGTAAGCTGCAGTGCTAACAACATCAACCCAGAAAGTTTTTGGCAGTCCAGCATGCAACCTCATACTTCTAGCACGCTCATTGAGAGTTCCGTTCATGCGCTCAGCCACACCATTCTGCTGTGGTGTTCCAGGAATGGTCTTCTCCATTCTAATTCCCTGTGCAGCACAGTATTCACTGAACCCTCCATCTATATACTCACCTCCATTATTTAACCTCAAACATTTTACTTTTAAACCTGTTTCTGTCTTAACCATAGCCTTCCATTTCTTAAAGGTTTCAAATACATCAGATTTATTTTTCAGAAAATAAACCCATACCTTTCTGCTTGAGTCATCAATGAAAGTAATGTAGTACCTTGAACCTCCAAGGGATGCAACTGGAGAAGGCCCCCACAAATCAGTATGCACTAGCTCCAATTTTTCAGCCTTTGGTGTCCTACCAGTTTTCAAGAAGCTCACCTTTTTCTGCTTTCCTAAGATGCAGCTTTCACACATGTCAAAATCAAAAGACTTCAATTCTGGTAGTTTCCCTTTTGACAGCAGTATCTTTCTCACTCATGTGACCAAGTCTGCGGTGTCATAGGCTTGTATCAGTACTTGTTTCAACAACTGCAATTGTGTCTCTTGGACTTGAGGTCATATAGAGAGTATCAGTCTTCTTTCCACGAGCCAACACTCTGGCTCCCTTTGTAATCTTCCAAGTACCACCAACAAATAGTATTGCATGCCCTTCATCATCAAGCTGTCCAACAGAAATCAGATTCCTCCTTAGGTCAAGAATATGTCGAACCTTCTCCAATAACCAAACAGACCCATTGGGCAACTTTATCCGGACGTCTCCCATACCCACAACATCCAAAACTGAACCATCAGCCAAATACACCTTACCAAAATCACCTGCAACATAACTCTGTATGATTTCTCGGTGTGGAGTGGTATGAAACGAAGCTCCTGAGTCCAGAACCCAATCATCAAGTGGACTGTCTACTGCAAGAAGTAATGCATCATGTACCTCTTCTATTACAGCATTAGCAGAGTCATCTTCATTCTTCTTCTTAGGATTTCTGCATTGCTTCCTAAAGTGACCTGTTTTCCCACAGTTCCAGCATTGTACTTGTTGGCCTGATCTAGATTTACTTCTGTTCCGGTTAGAATTTCTAGATTTTGATCTACATCGGTTTGAATTTCTATCATTCCCTCTGCCTCTTGTCTCAAGATTTAGGGCAAAACCAGATCCAGAGGTTTCACTTGCATCTCTTCTTCGAACCTCCTCAGCCAGAATTAAATCTCGTATGTCGTTGTACTTCAGCTTTTCTTTTCCTGTAGAATTACTTACTGCCATCCTCATTGCCTCCCAACTGTTTGGCAAAGAAGCTAAAACGATCAGTGCACGGATCTCATCATCAAAATCAATTTCTACAGACGACAATTGATTTGTGATAGTATTAAATTCATTCAGATGTTGTGCTACTGATACGTTCTCTGCCATCTTCAAATTAACTAATTTCTTCATCAGATGCACCTTATTGTTGGCTGACGGCTTTTCATACATACCAGACAAAGCCTTCATCAGATCTGCAGTGGTCTTCTCCTTCACAACATTGTGTGCAACAAACCTAGACAGCGTTAACCTGATAACTCGCAGTACCTGTCTGTCAAGAAGAGTCCATTCCTCATCCTTCATAGTCGTAGGTTTTGTCCCCAAAAGAGGCAGATGCAATTTCCTCCCATAGAGATAATCTTCAATCTGCATCCTCCAATACACGAAATCTGTGCCATCGAACTTTTCTATTCTAGATGCCTTTCCTGCTTCCTCTGCTATTGCTCCCACTCAAACCTAACCCTAGGCTCTGATACCAGTTGTAGGGAATTTCCACGAATTCCTAAACCTGTGAGAAACAAAAATATAGAGAAAACACACGCCAAAGAAAATAATCACACGCACAAGACAGTATTTACGTGGTTCGGCAATTTGCCTACGTCCACGAAGTTGCAGAGATTTCACTATTATCAGGGAAAAATACAAGTTGCGGCTACAAACTGTTTTTCTCCTCACAAAACCGACTACTTACAGAAACCCTAATTAAAAACAATCTTTTATACTAAAAACAGGATTCACAATGGGCCAAACACAAACTAGGCTCCACAAAACCCAACATTATCTTCAATATCAACGCTAATGGATCTAAGAAATTGGAGGTCAAGGAGGACAAATGGGAGACCAGCAGTATAAGAGAGGCCTTCATAGTCATGGCCACCGCTTCTAATTCTGACTTGCAGTCCAAGTTGTCTGCAACAAATGACTGTGGCCTGTGCATCGGAATCACTGAGGGGTGTGACTATAATAAGTGGTTTTGAGGTTGTAGGGGAAGAAAATCTGAGATTCTTAACGTTGGATTCAAGGATGGGTAAGTAGGAAGAATTACTTGGGGAGTATACAATTGTGGAAACTGGAATATGAGGTGGGGAATTTAGGGAAAGGCATTGGATGAATTTTTCATATAATGAATCCGAGCTTGATGATGAAACTGAGAGGACGAAAATGGAAAAGAGAAAAAGAAATCTAGTCATTTGTTGCTCCACTAATTCTTATTTGGTTTTATGGGGTTTTGGCAATAGTTTCCAGCTGTGTCTGAAGTCGGATTAGTGTGCTTTTCTAAGATCAAGACAACTGAGATATATTCAAAAATTTAAAAAAAAAAAAAAAGTTATATAGAGCTAACTCTACCTACCAATCAAATTATCTCCGGGTCAATCACAGAGAAAGTTTGGCGCATTTTCTGGTGACTTATTATATATTTAATTCTGCTACACACATTTTGATACAATTGGCATAAATGTTAACCTGCAAATTGGATTACACTAAGTATACTCCTTTGTTTTAATGTAAAATATTTGTAAATATAAAATATTTTATATATAAAATATTTGTAAGAAAATATTTTTATTTTATAGTGTTTGACAGTGTACATAAAAATGTTGTGTAAAATATTTTCTAATGTTTAGCACAACGTAAAATGTAATGTTATTAATTCAATTTCGGACTCCGTTTCGGTTTGTCTAGTAAAACGAAATATTTCGGTACCGAAACGTAGGATTTCAAGTCGAGAGGGCTAGAGATAAGCGAAATTTTTTTTTTCAAATACGCATCCATAATCCATATAGTATTCAAGCAATGATTTATTATAGGCGAAAACCACATTTTAGTCCCTCCATTTTCACCCGATTCCCATTTTGGTCCCTATATTTTATTTTCACCACTTTTAGTCCCTGTTTAGAAAAACGTCTTCTATTTAAGTCCTTTCCGTCAGTACCGTTAGGGCACCAGCTGACGTGGCAAACGGATTTATTAAAATAATAATAAAAATTTTATTTTCTTATAAAAAAAAGCCACGTCAACAATTAAATTTTAAAAAAATAATTTAAGTAAATTTAACTAAATAAAAAAAATCAACCCCAGCATGAACAAGAACAACACAAGAACATGAACAGGAACAAGAACAAGAACAAGAACAAGAACAACACAAACCCAGCACAAACCCAGTAATTAAAAAAAAAAAAAACAAAACAAAACAACAACAACAACAACAACAACGGAGCCGCCACCTCGTCGATCAGCCACAAACAAACTAACCCACAAACAACAACAACAACACCATAAACATTTCAATCAAACTAACCCACAAACAAACTCCAAAGCAAACATTACACCCAGAAGGAATCCGCTAGAAAGAGAGAGCCGCCACCTCGTCGATCAGCCACCACCACCTCGTCGATGAACACCGCCGCTTTAGCACGCCGATTGGCCACCCATTCTTGTCGATCTACCCTTTCACATGCCGATATGCTAGAGAGAGAAAGAGAGAGCCAGACAGCGGAGCCACCACCGCCACCCATTCTTGTCGATCTACCCCTTCGCAGCGGAGCCACCACCGCCTCGCCGATTTCCCCTTTCCCACCCCTCGCCGATCTACCCCTTTACTGGGTTTGTGCGATTTCCCCTTTCCCACCCCTCGCCGATCTACCCCTTTGTTTTTTTTTTTTTTTTTTAATTGCTGGGTTTATGCGTTTATTGGTTTGGAGATTGGTTCTTGTTCTTGTTCTTCCATACACACTTTGATTGGGTTTATTTTGTTGTTGTTGTTGATGTATTTTTTTTTTTTAATTACTAAGTTTGTGTTGGGTTTGTGTTGTTCTTGTTCTTGTTCTTGTTCTTGTTCCTGTTCATGTTCTTGTGTTGTTCTTGTTCATGCTGGGTTTGATTTTTTTTATTTAGTTAAATTTAGTTAAATTATTTTTTAAAAATTTAATTGTTGACGTGGCATTTTTTTATAAGAAAATAAATTTTTTATTATTATTTTAATAAATCCGTTTGCCACGTCAGCTGGTGCCCTAACGGCACTGACGGAAAGGACTTAAATAGAAGGAGTTTTTCTAAACAGGGACTAAAAGTGGTGAAAATAAAATATAGGGACCAAAATGGGAATTGGGTGAAAATGTAGGGACTAAAATGTGGTTTTCGCCTTTATTATATTCAAACCAAGAAGCTTGAAAGCCACGATTGTGCTTTCCACTTTTTTTTGTTTTTCTTTTGAAGAGGTTGGTGCGGATCTTTTGTAATGTAAGCCCATCGAATTTTATCATGTTGGAACATTGATATTTTTTGGAATTGGAGAATGCACATTTTCTAGAATTAGAACATCCACATTTTCTAAAATTGGAATAGCAACATTAGTTGTTAGCAATCCCACGTTGATTTCAGAAGAAATTGAATCTTTTCTTTTGAAAAAATCAAGCATTGTAGTTGATTTTTTCATAATCTACAAATAAAATAAGAATCATATATATTAAATTTGTGTGACAATTTTCTATATTATATGATTTGTTTTTTCTTTTTGTCTTTGGTCTGCCTTTATTTATCTTTGTCTTTGTGTTTTTTCCATTTTTCTTACATTGACCCACTAGCCCAACCCCAGCACTACCAATGCTCTTTATTTATTCTACACAGCACTGCTAACAAAAACTTTTCTTAACTTTAATTTTTTTTATCTGTCACTTGTCCATGTTATGCCCAACTACCAGTCAAACAATGAAATAAACATTCTCTCTTCTCTCAAACTCTCTCTCTCTCTCTCTCTCTCTCTCTCTCTCTCTCTCTCTCTCTCTCTCTCTCTCTCTCTCTCTCTCTCTCTCTCTCTCTCTCTCTCTCTATATATATATATATATATATATACAAGCGACAGAGAGAGTCACAAACACAAAGTGACAGTCACAAAGCCAAAAAGCCCAAAAAAAAAAAAAAACACAGGCCGCAGCACAGATTCTCATTCAATTCACAATCACCAACATGAACATCAGTAATCAATTCATCACTCTCAGTCTCATCATCAGTAAAAACACACTCCACAGCCACAAGCACAAATTGTTACACTTAAAATAGTTGATTCACAAATCACAAACATTTTATTAAGTTTTGATTCTTGAAGGAAAGGATCATAGATTTAAGTACCTGTGATTGTGAAGGCTCAAGCCTCAAGCAACCGGCGACGACGACAGCTGAGGAGGGCTCGTGACCCGTGTGATGATGGTGCGCCAGCGTCGGCGTGGGATGGTACTTAGTGGCTCACTCAACCTCATCGTGTCACGCCTCTCTATCTCTCTGCCTCGTCGTGGCGTCGCGCCTCTCTATCTCTCTATCTCGTTGGCCATCGCGGCGTCGCACCTCTCTATCTCTTTGTCTCATCGCGCGGCTCGCGCCTCAGTATCTCTTTGTCTCTCTGTTCTGTTTCCTTTCTTTTCTTTTCTTTTTTCCTTTGGCTTTTACTTTCTCCATTAGGCGTTAGGTTTTCTGCTGAGTTTTTTTTTTTTTTTTTTTTTTTGGGATTTACATGGGTCATGGCATGGGCTCTTGCCTCTGGGCTGATCAAAAAACTTTTGGGAGGAGGCCTGAGCGGGAGGGGGGCCTGAGCAAAAAATTATGGAGGGCCCAATTCTTTTTTTTTTTTTTTTTTTTTTGAAAAATTTAAGTTGTTAGAAAATTTTTTTTTTTTTGGCCCAGGAGGGCCCGGGCCCCTTTAGGCCCCAACCTGGGTCCGTCCTGCATACTGTTTTAGAGTGTTTCAGATTCCTAAAAAACATGTTTTATATATATATATATATAACCAAAAATTATCAATTCAAAAAAGTAGAATATAGATATAAAATAATGAATTTAATCTAATTATATAAAATAATGATTTTAATTTTTACTATTCATTCATTTTCTCTAACTGACCCAACCACTGCCATATCTTTTGATTCATTTTTTTGTTTTTCTTTCTTCTATCTCACGTGCTTTGGTCTTCTCTTCCCATATTTTCATCTCTCTCTTTAAGTCCCATCTATCACCAAATCCTAACTAATATTCCCACATCCCAAACCTCATCACAACCATATATTCAAAACCTCATCACACCATATATTCAAAACCTCATCACAACCATACTCTCCTATTCAAAAAGTCTGATACTCTCATCTTCTTGCTAAACTTTGATACACTCATCTTGTCTCTCCTATCTCCTCTCTCTCTCGCCTTTGTTCAGCTCCAAGTATGCCTCTTCGGGTCTATTACTCTGTGTAAATTTCTTGACACTTATCTCATCTTATCTTCTAATTTATGTTCTCATCGTCCGCATCATCTTCATCTTCATCTCCTTTTTTTTTTTTTCACTGAGGCTCATCTTTTGCTATTGAACATGTACCGGCCGAATCTTGCATTTCGGCCGGATTTCACCGAAATGAACCGGAATGCCCAAAACACGCCGGAATAGGCCGGAATTTTATCCGAGGTGGGACAAAAGGGTGTGCCATTCCGGTTTACAAACCAATACGAAATTTTCCAGCCATTTCGGCCGAAACCAAAACGAAATTAATAACATTGAAAAAAAAAAACTGCAAAAATTTAAATAATTTTTTTATTAACTTACAAAAAATACATAGAGACGAATGGCTAAAAAGGTTGAATTTACTTATACAAGTTCCAAAATAATGAATATACATTGATCATGATTGATCTATGTTTTCCAACTTCTCAAATTTGTATTCATGTTTTTTTTTTTTTTTTTCTTAATAGTTTTTTTTTTCTTTTTTTTCTAATATTGATAAACTATTTTTTTATTTATTTAGATGCTATGGTGTAATGTCAGTAAAAAAAATTATTATTATTTTAGTTGTAATGTCAGCTTCGAGTGTGCCAACAAAGCACACTATTTGCCACGTAGGCATTTTCTATTAGTGACTTAACAGTAAGGACCAAATTTGATAAGCCAGAATGTATTGACCCCTTAGGTAAATTAATCAATTAATTAGCCAAGTAAAAGAGTCAACTTAACAAACAATAAGCGTAGTAGCACAAACAAATCACCAAATAATTAAATACAGTGGAAATTAAATTTGAAACGAGTGATTTGTTTACAAATGGGAAAAACCACCGAGACAAAACTCCACCGTGTGAATTTAAGGTCATCACTCCCGAGAATCCACTATTATCAAAATAAACGGTTACAAGTAAAGGAATTTTAGTACCTTATACCAACCTACAGTTGAACCCTTACCCCAATATACAATTAGACTTCTAATGTGGTGACAATTTCTCCTTTCAATGCACGGCTCTCAATACGTGACTAACCAATCGATGCGCAGATCCCAGTACGCAGCTTACTCCTTTATACGAATCCAAGTACGTGACTAACACACCAACTTGAGAAAGATGTTAGCTACAAAGTTCTTTAGTTCATCCACACGATGAAGATCAAGAAGCTCCTTGGTTACAAAACCCTACAGCGTACAAACGCAGTAACTTCTTCAAGAGAACGATGAACTAGGGCTAATTGTCTCCGGTCACAATTTGAGTAAATAATCACTTTGCATCAAGTTGCATCACCTTTGACGACCCTTAAAATAATTCTTATATATATCTAAGGTTGTGAGAAAAGAGACCATACACAAATAGCTTGGATATGCGTGAAAAACAAATCTGAAAATCTGATTTTCATAATCCTCGATAGATAAGTTATCTATCGAGCATCGGGCTAAAAACTCCTTTATAACCTCGATAGATACAATCTGTCAAGCTATCTATCGAGTTTTAAAATACAACATTTCTTTACTTGAGTCTTGAACAGATTTGCATGCTTTTAACTCTTGACTTAAACAATATGTTGCTTGAAGACTTAAACCGTCTTATATCTACCCAATTACAAGTAAATTGCGTTTTGTCAAATAATTAATCATTCTAAATGACATATGTTCATAACAATTTTCATATATGTCCTAACAAAATTGATTGCAAGTTGAAAATAACAATGACCAAATTAACAATTACCAAAATGTAGGGACCAAATTGACTGTGACCCCAAAATATAAGGATCAAAATGGTGTTTTTGCCTACCTAGAATACATATCCTTCACGTTTTTCCTTTGTTCTAATAAAAGTTAAGATCTAGAAGTCGTAGTTTCAACAAGTGTACGTCACAACTAATTGCCACATATATTGCAACTTCTGCTACTATGGAATTCCGAACACTAAAATCTTCATAAAGAAAAATACTCCATAACAAAGAAAAAAGTAATCGGATAATGAATGCAACTTTATTTTAATAATACAAATCCTTAAAGCTATCTCTTTCTTGTAATTGAGTCTATCCCCCTTCAACTTACCTCTTCTCAAAAACAAAAACAAAAACAAAAAAGTTTGTCTCCCTTATTATTTTATTTTTCTAAAAATTTTCATTTTGCCCCCAAAACTATGATTCTTTTACACCTACCACATAAACTATGAAAGTATACTTTTACATTCTCTAATATATTACTTGTGTAACACTTTACACCTCATCTCATGGGTAATAGTTTAGGGAAATAAATGTGCATACTCATAATTCAAGAGATATATGTAAAAAAAAGTATAATTTAAGAGAATAAATAATTTATGAATGTAAATTTAAATGGGGTTGAGTTCATAGGAGGAAGCGTGTAATTTAGAAATGTAAGTGTAAAAAATGTGTAGCTTAGGAGGTAAATTGAGATTTGTAAGTCAATCACAAATGCTAGAATCTATGAAAAGAGAAGTGCTATGTTTACAAATCTTTTATAATACTTTCTCAACAAATTTTAAATAATAAATTATTATAAATTTTTAATTTAAATCTAACACCAAAATTATTTTCATGCCTATTATTAACTACCTATAAAAACATGCGACCTAAAATTTATTTGTGAAAAATTTGTACTTTCTCCAGTGAAAAGTCGTGTCAAACCTCAAAATACGAGGGAAAAAAGTTACAAGAATAGGCCTAAGGACAAGAAGCAAGCCAAGTTGACCGAAACGGGTCAGAAAAGTCCATAAAAGGAAAAGAAAGCATGAGAAAAAAAAATGTGAACTGTGTCGTACTATATATTCACGTGAATGCCGTACACCCAGGAGGTAAACCAGGCACTGTTAGAAACCTAGGTGCTTTCGCTTGAAGAGAAAATAGAGAAATGAAAAATTAAAGTAGTAAAATAGGTAATTTTTACTGTTTGTTTAGAAAAAAAAGAAAGGAAGAATGAAAAATTGAGAGGAAAATTTTCCTCCCAGGTCCTCAAAAATTTTCCTCTCAAATTGGGAGGAAAATGATGGGAGAGAAAACATGGAATGGGGGCATTTTAGTAAAATGTCCCCATCCCACCTGAAGGTTTTTTTTTTTCTTTTTCAAATGTTACTGAAGGTTCAATAACGTTGAACCTTTTTTTTTTTCTTTTTTTTTCAAACATTACTGAAGGTTCAGTAACGTTGAACCTTCTTCTTTTTTTTTTTTTTTTTTTTTTTCAAACGTTACTAAAGGTTTAGTAACGTTGAACCTTCTGAAGGTTTAGTAATGTTGAACCTTCTTCTTCTTTTTTCTTTTTTTTTTTTTTTTTCATTTTCAACGTTACTGAACGTTGAACCTCTTTTTTTTTTTTTTTTTCATTTTAATGTTACTATTAACAAGAGTATAATAATCAATTTATACCCTCCCACTTTTCCACCCTCTCACTTTTCCACCCTTCCAACCGGACACACAAGAGGAAAAACTAAATATTTTTCATCCTCCCACTTTTCCATCCTCTCACAATTTTCCATCCTCCCACTTTTCCACTTCTCCAACCGAACAGACCCTTAGAAACCAGCACATGCATGTCCCCCTGCCTTTGCCAAATGCATGATTCTCCATAATAATTAATATCACTATCTACAGTAAGCATCTCTAAATTAAAAAATTAGCTTATTTTACTATTTAATTTATTTTTGTTATTATATTTTTAGTATAATTTATGAGTTTTACTATTTTTAATTAACTTTTATCTTTATCCATAATACTTTTAACAAAAAATTTTCAATTTCAACAAAATAATAAAACCTCAAACAAACCCTAATTCTAAACTCATTATATCCGCTTAGCTTAGATAACAGAGACATCATATAGACCAGAGTGTGTCAATTAGGAACTAGTCAAAACTACCTTCTTCTTTGAATCCACACATGGGAAGGTTGTTAAGCTTCAGCCTGACATTTTATCAAGTGGCAATCTGTTGATGGCCTTGTAGAATGGGAAAATCTGTGAATAGATACATGTATTTAAGTGATAAGTAATCATTCCTAGTTTGTTATATTAAAATTGAAACACAAAAGTTATAGTCCTAAAAGAATCCATATAGAATAAACAGTGACATCTTTCTGTACTAAAAAAATGAGAAAGGCTAACATGTAAAAAAAAAATCTTACAACATTTTCAAAATTCTTATTTTAAGTAGTCTCGGCTGTATAATTTTTTTTTTTTTTTTTTTGATATATAGTGAGATTTTTTTGTAACTAGATGCCACTCAAAGTACCCAATTTCAACCGAATAAAACTCGTAGAAAGCAATCGTAAACTTTATGTATTTGCGTGTTTTTTTTTATTGTTGTTGTCAATATATGAATTTCTCTTATTATTAGTTTGTATAATTTATACGTTTTAAGAAACACCCTTAGAAAAATTCTTGGAACCGCCACTAAGTCACAAAGCCGGCTGAATGGTGGAGCAAGAAAGGCGGTCACCTAAGGCCCCAAGTAAAAAAAAAAAAAACCCCCAAATTTTAATCAATAGAGTTATTTACAATCAATAAATAAAATAATATTTTTTTACCAGATAAAAAACAAATAAAAAATAGAGAAAAATACAACGTTCACAATATTTTTCACAACACTTTTACGACTAATACTAAGTAGTAAGTTGTTACAGCCTATTATTGATGGCAAAAAAATAATTATAGTGATATTTTCAAATACAAAACAAAAAGCAAGTTAAAACCTAAGATTTGTTATAAAAAATATTGTGAATGTTACACTTCTAAAAAAAAATAAAAATAATAATAAGAGTTTAGCTAGCAAACTTTTACTAGTTCTCATCTAAGTCTACTATTAATACCACTCTTTTACTTATCACTATCAATCTACCACATCAACAAGTATAAAAAATTTTGTCAAATTTTTTTTGTCTATACAATTTCTAAATAAAAAATAAAAAATTACTTAGTTCATGTTAATTAGTAATAATTTTACATTTAAAACAAGATAATCAATTTTCACCTTGGGCCCCCAAATGCATCAAACCACCCCTGCCGAATCAGTGAACCAACCCCTTGAGTCCAGCTTCTATGACTGTATAGGGTGCTGCGTGATGAGTCACCTTCTACTTCACCCTTTGATTTGATCGTGGTGGCCTGATAAGGTTCCCACCGTGATGCTTGTAGAGGTATTCTTCTCGAGGACCCTACTTTATTTTTCAAAAGGAGAAAAACAAAACAAATAATAGGCCAATTTTATTTAGTTGGCGCATTTAGGTCTACGAAATATGAATTTTAAATTACTACAAATTAGAGATTACAGTTGGATTTGGATCTCCCAAGCATTTCTTCAAAGTTCAAACGGATATATTCCACTTTGTAAGGATATGTTCCACTTTATGCTTCACTAATTATAGTTTTTTACAAGTCTTTTCCCTCTAAAATAACCAAAGTTTGAAATAGAAAAAATAAAATAAAATACATTTATATTTATATATATATATATATATATATATATATATCTAATCTAATCTAATCTAATACTATATATAAGAGCAAAAGCCTTGAAGGGGGTGTGCTGCCACGTTAGGAAAAATGAACCCTTAAAATTCTGCCACGTATAAGTTAAAAAATGATAAACTATGTTGGTTGGCAATCTACACACCGTTTAAAAGCCTCTCATTATAAATAACAAAAAAAAAATAACCAATTAAAATTAAAGGATACATGGAAATACAAACAGAGAGGTGATGAAAGAGAGACGACAAGGAAACGGGGAAAGAAGCAGAGAAGGAGAAAAAAGAAAAGAAAAAAAAGCTTGCAATACGAAGATAAGAAGGAGACAGAGTTCGTACGGTCAGCTAGCTATCACCATCATTTTCCCACCACTGTTCGTCCCTTGCCAAACTTAGGCTACTGAAATCGGCACTGGTAACCTAAAGGTGCACGCAAAGATACGAACATAGAGAGAGAACTACAACTGGTAAGTTTTTTTTTTTTTTTTTTCATTCTTTCTTAGATCTGGGTATGAAATATGAATTAGTTTTGAGAAATTTGGTTGGATTGATTTGTATTTAGGTATTTGGGTTACATTAGGTTTTGATTTGATTTTTTTGATTCGATTTAGTTTCTTAGTATACTAGAAACTTTTGGGAGTATTTGGATTCAATTAATTATGTGTTTGATTTTGGTTTAATTTTAGGGTATTTATAATTGGCTTTGGATAATCAAGGTTTAGAGGCCAAAAGTCCAAGAACAGTAAAGAGAGAGTCTGTTAGACACAGGGTGTAGAGACCAATTAGAGATTTTTTTGGAAGAAGAGGAAGAATAATCGTTAGATTGTTAAGTTAATGCGCCATGGATTCAGAGAGGGGCACCACCACAAGTTTTGTCATCACCGTACGCCTCTACCCACTATTAGACTACCAGAATCGCTACCGGTAAAGTTCTGTTTTAAACTAAAAAATTAAGGGTTTTTGGTTTTTGTTTGGAGAATCAATTGCGGGTTGATTATGATTTAGATTAGTATTTTGGGTTGCTTTGATTTTGAGTTCACATAATATGCAGATTTGCTTTGTTACTCAAAGTGCAAACCTTTGACCAATCAAAACTACACTAAAGTTTTATTTTAAATTTTAAACTTTTTGTGTTTGTTGTTTCTAAATGGTCCCTTTTTTAAAGCCATTGGAACTATGTAGATTAATCTTGAACCACTATGAGTATTGTTAAGAATCTACCTTCATTTGAAATTGAAATTGAAAAGAGAGAAATAAATTAGAGAAGAAGATAACTATTTGAAGTGGTAATTCTGGATCTAACTCTATCCAAGTTGCATTGGCAAGTGTATCTGCTGTATAGATATAGTTGTATTCCTAAATTATTGTAGAGAAACTTAGTACAAATTATATTTTCTATGATTGATTGCAACAGTTTCATTTAACAACTCCTTATGGTGATTGTTGGGATTCATTATCTAGGACATTAAGTGAACTGCCCTGTTTCTTAAATTCTTCTCCTAGTGCTTTCTTTCTCTGCCACATATCTCTGCTTTATTCATTATATGCATGTACATTTTAAAAGCGAAAGGCTACACCAGTTTTAGAAATCTTAAAACATCGTTAAGACTTTCTCTTAATACACCAGTTTTGGTGAGATTTTGCTTATCTATATTTAACTCACATTATTGTCGGTGGAGGAAGTCACATTATTTATACATTAATTTTTTTCATCTTTGTTGTCTTTCAAAATTTTAATTTATTCTTCACATTTGAGGGAAAAAAAAGATGAAAGGATAGGAAAAAAATGCCGCTTCTTCTCCTGCAAAAATTTGAGTTGGATCATATGTTGTTCCTTAGAATCAAATTTTGGCTTGGAATTATACTTTGCTATATAATTTGCCATTGATTATGCTACTGATATTTGTAGTCCAACTTGCAATTGAGTTTGAATGTAAAGCTTGACATCAAATGAATTCAATGGTCTACAATTTGTAGTTGGATTGTCATCTCATTTACCTCATGGAATGTTAGATGTTGTAGGTTGTTTCTATTGTCATGATCCAAGGGGAAACGGTGTTTATCATCATCCCTGATTATTGTCTACAATAGCCAGCACTTTAGTGCATAGCATATGAAAAGATTCCAACCTCATCACCCGTAAGTGTTTGTGATGATACCTAAGCCAAATTGAAGTGTTTCAATTATAGGAGAGGGTCCCTTTTTTCTCCGACTCTTATTTTTTTGAGTTTGGGTTGCAAGGAATGATGATAATGCCAATTATTCACTCCCACCGCCAAGTGAAACCTAGCAGAGGGTGTGGTTGCCTCCAAAGAGAAGTGCTCTTTGTCGTCTGTTGGACAAGTTACGCATTATGTAATTATGTTTCTATTTTAATCTAAAGTCAAAAGTTGCCTATTATTTCATATACATGTTTCCTTACCTTCAACTCAGATCTCGTTATAATGCTCTTAATTAGCTATCAGAATATGCTCCGCCATCACACAAAGAAAAGTAAAGGAATATGTCATCTGATAGTTCCAATGTTACACTTGACAAATATGGGTTAATAATAGACCTGCCCTGACTACCTTATATAATCAAGGTTTCATTTAATTTTGTTGTTTTTAATTTAAAGGTGAAAATATGTTGAAGAAGTTAATGGCGGTCATTGCAATGGAATGGTACGTTGCTTTCTCTCTAAACTAATAAACATGTTTGGCATGTTATACAATCTGTTAGATTTGGGAGAGTTGCAGATTATGGCCTGGACTTCAAGCGGTTCACTCTTTATTTCTCAAGGGAGTAATTGAATTCATGTTTGAGTAAAGCAAATGACAAAGAAATTTTTACTGCAATGCGTGGAGAATTTAGCACCCAAAAATCAACAATGGACTAAAATAACAGAGCATCCACTATGGTCCATGGAGCATCTCACTGTGGACACAAGAATACTTGATTGAGTACACTAGATTAAGAAAGATAGCAAATTGATTTATGCTTCTTTTTTTTTTTTTTTTTTTTTGGTTTAGTTTCCATGAAAGCCAATAAAATACAGAGGAATTGGGTGTGATGTAGATGTACGGAAATCATATTGACGGTAAAGTTGTGTTATTTTATATTTATTTGTTACAATTTTAATTATTCCTCATTACTAGAATTTTGCCTGTTTGATTTCTTAACTAATTATATATGCTCTCTATTTGTTCTTTATTCTAGATTTGTTCTTCTTCTTTTTCTTGCAATAATGTAGAGTACAACTCCTAGCCTCATACTCGTATTGGATTATGCATGATAATAATTCTCTTGGTTCTATTGTGGTGTAAAAGAATTTTGTTATTATATCTAATTTTAATTTTCTCTTTTTACATGGTTGTAGTTCCGATTTTATGTGATACGCTACAATTGTGGGGCTAAATTTTACTCAAGATAATATAAAATAGTTGTCATCTATCTTAACATTTACCAATGAATTGTATTTATGTAATAGCACGTTATGATTATGTAATATATTACTATATAAAATTTGAATGCTTTTCATTTTTTGCGATGTTTAAAATTTTAACAATTTGTCATACTTGATGTTTCATTACTTTCTCTCCATTTCATATGGGAGATGATATAACTTTAAAATAGTCGAAATTAGATAAATATTCAAACTTGGACATGTTAACAATTTGATATAGATGCACCTATGGAAAAAAAATTGCAGTGGTGTTGGTGGTGAATATGAGTTTAGAATGGCATAAAAAATAAAAAAATGCGACGCTCTTGATGTATGCTAAACTCATTCATTTAATTATGTTCAAGTTTTATTTCATAACTCCTACCTTCAAAGACTATTTCAACATGACTGCGATTATTTTGCATTAAAGGTTAATTTGTTTGGCTCTAAGTAATTGTGAAAAGGCATGTCTGTTTTATTTCAATGTAATTTGTTAGGCTCCTCCGTAAATACCACCAAAGTTTCAGTTGTGATGATTGAGAGTGAAGTTGTTAGCCTTAGAGCCGGCCCAAGCGAAGATCGGCACTCAAAAGGAAAATGTTTATTGATAATGTAAATCTTTATGTTCGTAACCAGATTTCAACATGCATACTTTAGAATGTATAGTAATAATAAGTTTTTTGTAAATTGAATTATGAAAATTTTTGGATTAATTTCTGTATTTTAAAATAATAAAAAAACAGATTGATAACTAACGTATCTTACACACTTCTTACAAATTTTTCTTTACGAATTGATGCTAGGTTGTCTATCTTTCAGAAGAACACCTGCACATTAACATCATTATTTGATCAACTAACCATCCACCCCCTTTCCTATTTTACCATCACATTAAGCATAATATATTAAGTTGATCTTTGTTAAAAATTCCAAAATGTGTCAATCAGTTGAGATCAATGGATTTAAGGTTAGAGAGAGAAGAAGGTTTAAAGGGAGAAAGAAGAGGGAAGAGGAAAGAGGAGGCGGAGATCAACGTTGAGGTTTGAGACTTGGTGCAATGGTATTGTGCTTGTGTTTCAATTCATTTGCTATTACATATGTAATCTTATGCAAAGGGTTTTAGACTTTTAGATAAAACCAAACTTTTTTTGCACTTTGTGACCCGTAGAAGTTTGGTACTCTAAACTCAAGGAACATAATAGTACTACAAGCCCAAAAAACCCAGTAGTACTCTTATCCTAAAATCCGTAGAGTTTGGAAAATCAAGATCATGGGAAGATTTTGGATTTCAGATTTTCATTTGGTATTATCCGTTACTTATCAAATAAGTTTTTTAGTATTAATAAGTTTCTTACATGTAAAATAATTTTTTATAATTATTTCATTAAAAAATGCCACATCATTAAAAAAAATTGAAATTCATTATTCTGTTAGCCACGCAAGCAACACCAATGTAAGATTTAGATCCTGAGACAAATAGTGTGTAACCAAGTTTAAGGCCAAGTTGTTAATTAGATCAATTATGAGAGCCTTAGGTTAAACAATCACGCATACACATCAAGCACAACAGAAAATAAAAATTACACAAGATGTGATGACCTAAGAAACCAATGAAACCAAACCAGTTTCATAGGAAAAACCTAGGGGGACTTGACCTAATCAATCCTGAGGTAACAGTGATAGGCCAAGAATGTATTGACCCCTTGTGATGAATTAATTGATTAATTAGTCAAGTTTATTAATTAATCAAATTATCATGCAATATACGTGGCAATACAAACAAATCACTAACTAAAATCAAATGTAGTGGAATATAAAGTTGACAAGGTGATTTGTTTTCAAATAGAGAAAACCTCCAAGGCAAAAACCCCACCTGGTGATTTTAAGGTCACCATTCCCGAGAAATTCACTATTATCACAACAAGCGGTTACAAGTAAAGAAATCCTAGTACCTTATATCAGCCTATAGTTGAACCCTTACCCCAATACCCAGTTGGACTTGTCTGTAGTGACAATCTCTCCTTTTAATGCACGACTCCCAGTACGTGACTTACCAATAGATGTGCGAATCCCAGTACGTGACTTAATCACCAAGTTGAGAAGGATGTTGGCTGCAAAGTTCTTCAGTTCATCACAAGATGAAGATCACGAAACTCCTTAGTCATAAAACCCTACAGTGTACAAACACAGCAGCTTCTTTAAGAGAAAGATGAACTAGGGCATATGTCTTCGGTTCACAATATGTTTATGAAGAACTTTTGCATTGATATGCGTTTAGGGTTATGCGAAAAGAAAGCTCAAACATCTATTCATGGATTGGAATGAAATTAGAATTGAAAATCTAATTTTCATAAATCTCAATAGATACCCTATCTATCGAGCAACTGTCGAGTTTCGGGCTTAAACAGTTTTTTAAACCTCGACAGATACTAGTTGTCAAGCTTTAAAAACTAGCACTTCATCACTTGATTCTTGGACAAACTTGCATGGTTTTAACACTTGATTTTGAAACCTTGTTCCTTGAAGCATTAAACATATCCTAGATCTACTCAATTACAAGTAAAGTGGGTTTTGTCAAAAAATCAATCAATACATAATGACATATGTTCCTAACATGAATTACATATGTCCTAACAATCTCCCTCTTTAGCAATCTGTGACAAAACCACAATAAGCAAATGAACATATGAAAGTAGTCATAAATCACTTAACTCACACTCACTTGTTGAATACAATAAAATCTATCCTAACACAAACTCTTGTAAAACTTTGCAAGAAGAGAGTTCATGGCAAGAAAGACTTTGACAACCTGTATTTCTAAAATACTTTAAACAAAACTCATCAAGGCATCTTAGTGTGAAACAAAAATAAAAGATTGCATACAAATATATAAGACGCATGTGCATAAAAAGAGAAAAGAAAAAATACATGAAGAGATAAATGAAAGAACTATAATGACAACCTCATCATATATATATATATATATATATATATATATATCAATAAAGAATACAAGGTTTACTATCACAAAGTGGTCACAAGACCAAAGGTACATGAACTAAGTATCTAAAAGATAAATAAAAGAAAAGATACATAAGTCCTCACTACATTCCTCAAAGTACAGACACTCCCCCTAGCAAAAAGCTCCTATGTACTAACTCTCCCCCTAAATACATGACTACTCTCATACCCAAAACTACTCCCCCCTTTTATCACAGATGACAAAGGGCAAATAACTCAAGCAGTTATCTCATCATCGCTGGAGGAGCTAGCACCATCATCCTCATCACCACCACCATTAGAGCCACCATCATTGTCCTCATCCTCAGAAGTCTCTAGAGAAGGAGTGGAAGACTCAACAAAGCCACCAAGGCAAGCCTATCATTATGCAATATGACCGACACAGGTGTTCACCTGGTACAACTCATCATTGAGAGTGTCAAGGCAAGCATCCATGCGCTGAAGCTGAGCCATGATCACATCAAGAGTCACACTACCCACAGAAGAAGAAGAAGAAGGAGCGGATGTGGATGGAGCTAAAGATGCTGGAGGTGTCTCCATCTCAGTCCGTAGCCACTTCGGTCGAAGCTGGGCCTCACTCCATATAATAGTCGCCACATCAATGGCACACATGATAGGGAAATGATCAAAAATGGGAAAGGAGACAGAAAAATGGTTAAGAATCCTTGTGATAGCTGAAGGAAAGATGAGCTTATCACGGGTCGTTGTATCCCTATATACATTTGTAAGGGAGAGGATGAAGTGAGAAGGGAAGTCTATAGAAAGGTTCTCTAGAAGGGATAACAAAAATTGAGCATAAGGCTCTGTGATAGAGTTATAGTGAGACAAAGGATGTAGAACAAAATTCATCACCATCTTAACAAACCTCGGACTTTTAGCAAAAGCTGAGCAACAGGTGTTCTATCACCCCAAGAAGAAGGGGTCTCACAGAACAAAGACATAAGCTCATCTTTAGACATAGTCTTAAGACACTCACAACCGAGGTATTCTGGATGCGCCACCCTCGGGACATGGAGCACCTTGGATACAATATCTAAAGTGACCAAAATGCGCGTACCTCGAACGCGAGTAGAAAAATGAAGTATTAAATAATCGAATCCGTGCATATTGGAGTAAAACTCCTGTATGATCACAGAAGGGCACGTGACTGAGACGCCACACGGTGACTCTCAACCCCTACTGTAGATGATAGTGCGTAGGTCAATATCAAAAAAGTCCGATAGAACGACTTGGCGTTTCTAATGAATGCCTCGTTGGGAAAAGTTCTCTGAGAAGTTCTTACAGGCTTTCTCATCACAGAACCAAAGATAAGAAGGAGTAGGATTAGAGGATTTAAGCTTAGGTGCCATTATGCAGACTAAAAGAAAGAGAGGGGGGGAGACCAGCAAAAAAGCACCAAAACAATTCAATATCAATATGATAGAAAAATGGAAGGTACGTATGCATGAAAAATGCATGAACATGTGACATGCAAACTTAAAAGCGTCATGGGCTCAGCCCAATCCAAACCTACCAACACACAAGTTTGCAACAAAGTAAACACACATCTAAAATGCATGAAACATTGTTATAATGCAAATATGATGCAATGCATGATCATTTAGGATCAAATATACAAAAACCATCCCAAAATTTTGCAAAAACCTCTTTAATTTTGAAAACCCCAAATTTTTCAACAAACCCCAAATATTAGGTAACAAAAGATGAAATGCATGAAGAAATGAATGAGAAAGAATCTTACCAGAGAAAAGAAATGATCTTGAGACCGAAGAACATTTGGGGAAGAGGTTATGAGTGAGAGAGAGATGTTTGGGAAAGTGAGAGGTCAGAAAGTATCGAGAGAGATCGAGGAGAAATGAAATGAAAAACACGCTGACCTTTTAAATAGAAGATCATAATTCTCAATGGTCGAGAGCTGTCGAGAATTAAAAAGTGAGAAATAGCTATCGAGGAGCTATCTAGAGGTGTCCACAGCAAAAATAGCTCGATGGATTGAGAAGCTATCGAGCATCTATCGAGAAAATAAAAACTTTCTCAATGGACCGAGGAGCTATCGAGATTGCAATAAAAAGAAGCTGAAGAGCTCGATAGATAGCCTAGTTGTCGAGAGGTATCGAGATTGCTTAAAATAGTTTTTCAAGAAGAAAAAAAACACAGATATGAATATAATCAAGCATGCTACTTAACCAAATATCCAAACAACAATTTTAGCTCTTAAAAACATCTCTCAATCAAGAAAAATGTCAAGCATTTAGGTTCAAAACACACACACACACACTAAACAAGTCTAACCAATTTTATATTTAAAAAACAAGTCAAAACAGTTTAATGGCTATATATTAACACATGTGTTCCTTGTGATGATCAAATCACATTATACCTGCATATGTACCAAAAGTAGAAAAGAAAATTACATATTGTGTGTGAAAAACATGGCAAGATTATATAAGTGCCCACATATTATGACGATTTGAGATTTGAGTAAATCAATTTTACTCACACATGATCATAACTGCTTGATGGGAACTATTACCTTCGAGGTACATCCTATAACTCCCACATCTCCTAAAAGACACATTTGCAATCATAATTTAAAACATTTTAATTCTTTTTGCTTTAATTTTTCTTTTAAGCATATCATGCATGGCCATATAAGAGAAAGAAAAGAAATACTCAATTATGTTAAGTTTTTGACATTGCACTTTTACTATGCCGAAGCATACTGATGTCATTTCATGATTGGCGAGTAACAGTGGTGAGATAGTTATTTATGCCTTTCTCTTAGATTTTCTAGTCCTTTCCATCAAAAAGAGTGATACAAGTGTTAAGTACAAGAGATTACTTAATCTTACTCATCACAAACACAAGTCACAAAACTCACTTACTTAGTTGTGCATAGAGATGCTCATCTAAGTTACAAGAGATACAAAGTTTAAAAAACTTTGTTTCATTGGTCATTCAAGGTACATAAGTAGCAATGTACACAAATACATACTTTTTTTGTATTTTTATGATTTTTGTATTTTTTATTTTTATAAAAAAAATAAAACAAAACTGAAAAAAAAAAAAAAAAAAACAAACAAACAAACAAACAAACAAACAAACAAACAAAAATATGTTAAGCAAAGCAATGCATAAAAAACTTGACTGACTTAAAATAATAAAGCAAAACACACAAGTAATGAAAACACAAAATAGAGAGAGAGAGAGAGAGAGAAAAGTGGCTAAATCACTTAGAGCTTTTTTCCTTCCACACCTTGGAAGAACCTTTCCTTTTAGTGAACCCTTAAACCAGTGGTGAGGGGGAAGAATTGCAACCGTTTAAGTTCAAAAGGAACATAAGGGCTTTGAGGAGATCTCTAAGAGGAGCAAGAAAGGATAGAAACTGATTTTAGTTTCCCGATGAGATCATACTATTGCTCTGTTGAGTGGCTAGCCACTTATAGCAATTAGGTCAAGTATGTCCAACTGCTCCATGGTGATGACAAAGATGCTGCTTCTTTTGTTTAGACTTTTGAGCATTACTCTTCTTTGCCGTAGGGTTTTTAGTCTCTTTCTTAGCAAGATTAGGGGGTGCTCCTAAGATAGATTTACCGTTGTTTATGTTCTCACTAACTAACACAGTTTTGACATCATTGTTCTAAGATTCAATATTATTAGCAGAAGAAATAAAAACAGTAGTATTAGAGGAAGTAGTATTAGGAGAAGAGAAATCATACCCTAAGCTAGTTCAATCCGAAGCATATTTCTGAAGAATAAGCATCTCATCAAGCTTTCGACTTGAAGTCCTCTCCACTTGAAACAGCTCCGCTTCAAGTTTCTTGGTTTTCTCAGCCAAGAAATTATTTTCAAAACTCAGTGCTCCAATAGTTTGATTAGCTTCATTAAACTTTGTGGAGATTTCTTCTCATTCAAGCTCCACATCACTAAGCCTACTGGTGGCCAACGTGTACAACTTCTCATGCTTTTCGGAGACCTTGTATAAGTTTGCATAGGCAATGTGAATGTCATCTTGTTCATCCATCTTCTCAAACTTTGACTCCACCAAGTTCTTTTCTTCATCCACGTCTTCCACAATCCCCTCAATAGGATTGATAGTGGCAGTGAAGGAATTTAGGATTCTCTGTCATCCTCATTTTCAGAATCATCGTCAGGTTCAGTGTCGCTTAAAGTAGCAGCAAGTGTCTTGCTCTTTTCGATGGAATTGAGATAAGCAGGGCACTCTTGTTTCATGTGACCAAAGCCTTGACACCCGAAATACTTAGGTCCTAAAGGAACACTGACCGCCATCCTTAGCATTCTTCTTCCCTTTGTCTTAGCTCTTAGACTGAGAAGAAATAGATGCCTACGATCCTTGTCGAAGCCCTTCGCACTGGCATTCTTTATGAACTTCTTGAATTGCCTTGTGATGTAGGACTTCATTTTAAAATCTTCATCATCTGAAGACTCATTTGTGTCACTATTCTTGGCCTTCAATGTCATGCTCTTACCCTTACTTGATTTCCCAATCCTTATCAAACCCAACTCATAGGTCTGCAAATTACCAACCAAATTTGTCAAAGGAATCTTGTCGATGTCCTTTGATTCCTCAATAGCAATGATCTTGGAATGAAATCTCTCAGGTAGAGATCTGAGTATCTTTCTCACAATCTTGGGTTTGGGAATGGTTTCTCCAAGATTGAAAGTCAAGTTCACTATGTCCTTGAGCTTGGCATAGAATTCATCAAATGACTCATCCTCCTCCATCTTAATCTCTTCGAAGCTAGTAGTGAGCCTCTGAAATTTCGAATCCTTGACAACCTTTGTTCCCTTATAGTTTGTCTAGAGAATGGTTCATGCTTCCTTTGCAGTTTCAGTGGAGGATATCTTTTTGAACTCCTCATTCAAGACAACACTGAATAAAGCATTCAATGTCCTGCTGTTGAAATTTGCTGTCTTGATCTTAGCATCATCCCAATCGGATGGCACTTCCTTCGGCTTAGTCCAGCCTATCTCCACAACTTGCCACACTTTCTTATCTAAAGATTGCAAAAAATCTCTCATGCATACTTTCTAGTATGCATAGTTAGTACCATCAAATAACGGAGGTATAATGAGTGATTTTCCTCTATCCATGACAAATAGAGGTCAATGGAACACACAGTAAAGACTAAAACTAATTAGAGTGTGCCCACTCTGTTACCATTTGATAGGCCAAAAATGTATTGACCCCTTGTGATGAATTAATTGGCTAATTAACCAAGTTTATTAATTAATCAAATTAATATGCAATATACATGACAACACAAACAAATCACCAACTAAAATAAAATGCATCGGAAAATAAAGTTGACAAGGTGATTTATTTTCGAATGGAGAAAACCTCCAAGGCAAAAACTCCACCGGGTGATTTTAAGGTCACCACTCCCGAGAATTCACTATTATCACAACAAGCGATTACAAGTAAAGGAATTTCAGTACCTTATGCCAACCTACAGTTGAACCCTTACCCCAATACCCAGTTGGACTTGTTTAGTTGTGACAATCTCTCCTTTTAATGCACGGCTCTCAGTATATGATTAACCAATAGATGCACAGATCCTAGTAAGCGACTTAATCACCAACTTAAGAAGGATGTTGGCTGCAAAGTTCTTCAGTTCATCACACGATAAAAATCACAAAGCTCCTTGGTCATAAAACCCTACAGTGTATAAACACATCAACTTCTTCAAGAGAAATATGAACTAGATCATGTGTCTCTAGTTCACAATGTGCTTGTGAAGAACTTTTGCATTGATGTGCATCAGCTATGACGGCCCTAAAAACAATTCTTATATATGTTTAGGGTTGTGAGAAAAGAAAGCTCAAACATCTATTCACGGATTGGAATGAAATCAGAACTGAAAATTTGATTTTCATAAATCTCGATAGATACCTTATTTATTAAGCAGCTGTCGAGTTTCAGGCTTAAACATCGTTTTAAACCTCGATTGATACTAGCTGTCAAACTTTAAAAACCAGCACTTCATCACTTGATTCTTGGACAGACTTGCATAGTTTTAATACTTGATCTTGAAACCTTGTTCATTGAAACATTAAACACATCCTAGATCTACCTAATTACAAGTAAAGTGTGTTTTGTCAAAGGATCATCCAATACATGATAACATATGTTCCTAACATGAATCATATATATCCTAACAAACAGTTTCACTATAAGCTAGAGATTTACAATCAAGAATAACAATTCATAATAAATCTAATTTCAGTTACCAATCTGATCTATGAATCTCATAGAATTCCTTTACAGTGAACCGCTACAATGTGAACCTCCAATCCAAGTACTTTAAAATCTCATTGAAGATTTTCTCCAACATAGACCTCTAGTCTACGACTCTAAGATCCCACTTCAAGGTTTAGATCCAGCACTTTTGATAACTGGTTTAAGGCACCAACTTCTACAACACCAAATCTTGAGTTTCTTCAATGAATATCACTAGTAGAAGATATGAGAGAACATTAAGTATAGAAACCCTAGATCTAGAATAGGAGACACAATAGGCACTTCTCTTTCCCTATTTTTCCAATCCTATAGAGTCTCTTTTATAGTGTATAATAGGTGGCACAAAACCCTAGTAGATTGGATGATGGGTTGGGCTTTAAATTTGCAAGCTGATCTAATCGGCGATTTTCGATCGATCGAACTTCAGTTTTGATCAGTCGAAATTGTGAAAAATTCATATCCTTGAATCAGCTTCTCTCCTATTCTTACGCATTAAATACCTAAATCTTGAGCATTGTTGATAAATTCTTTAGACTCTATGAATTATATATAGACAAGTTTATATTCACGTATTTGCCAACAAAACTATATAAGTATAGAACCTAACAACCACTAACGGTGGTAAAGATAAGGACTGACTCCGCTTATTTTAAAATATTGAGGGACAAATAGTGTCCACTTAAAACTTGAGAGATCAATTGCGTTCATAGAGTAAATTTCAAGGACCAATAGTGTAGTTTCACTTAAAAAGAAATAAATCAATTCTCTAACTTACTTTATATGAATTAAAATGTGTGTATACTGTATATTTGTTTGGAATGAAGAAATATAAATGTGTCTTTTAAGAGACATTATTCTAATTAATTTAAATTGTTCTATCCATTACTTATTGTTCTTTGTAATTGTGCTTTGTTTGGATGATGTGCCTAGGAAAAAAAAAGTTACTATTTTTTTCTATCACTTCTATCAATTTTCTAACCTTTTCTTTTCCTTTAAATTTTATAATTTCAAAGCTTTTATTTGGGTTATGATGCTTCTTTTTCTTTTTACTTTTTTTGTCCATGTGCATAAACTCGACGTGACATGTTATGTTATAATTGGAGTTTTCAATTCTTTACATATGATGGAATTTTCAAGAATGGTTGAGATTTAAAAAACTTCTTTACAATATAAAATAATTGTAAGTAAAATAAGCTCAAAGGATGATTGGATATTGCGCATATTTGTTTAAGTCTCAAGGCTTCAACAACAACAACAACAAAAATTGTTTAAAAATGTGCAAATAATGAAATATTAAATCTATTTAAATCTCAAGACTTGCATTTCTTAATTTTAGATTGCATGTTTAAGAATCAATTTTTTTAAGAAAGTGGGATATAAGGTAAGTAAACGTTTATAAACTTTAAACTAAATACTTTATAAAAAAAAACTATGCGAAGAACAGGTTCAGAACTAGGGGTGTGCAAAAAACCGATGAACCGAAAAAACCAGCTGAAACTGACCAAACCGAGTTCAATTTTTCGGTTCAGTTTCGGTGCGATTCGGTTTCGGTTTGAATTTGAGAAAACCGAAATATTTTGGTTCGGTGTCAGTGCTGGATTTTTTCACCCCGAAACCAACCAAACCAAACCGAATATATATATGTATATATTTATGTAGCTTTTAAGACGTAACGCAATAGTGGCTTAGTGGTTTAGTGTCTACATGTTGGCTTAGTGATCCTTGGGTCGAGCCTTCGGGCGAGCATTATTTTTTGCAATGTTTTTTTTTTAAACCCTAATATAAATACCCTTCTAATCTCCTATTCCCTTCTCTTTCATTCTTCAGCCGCCCCCCTCTTCTCTTCCAACGTCTCTGTCTCTCTACACTTCTTCAGCAGTTTATCGCTACTCTCTTCGCTTTTCTTTTTCTTTTTCTTTTTTCCTTTCTCTGAGTGTCATGGACCTTCAAGCCTAAATACCCCCCTAATCCCTTATTCTCTTCTCTTCCATTCTTCAACCGCCCCCCTCTTCTCTTCCAACTTCTTTGTCTCTCCTCAGTAGTTCATCGCCACTTTCCTTTTTTTTTTTTTTTTTTTGAGTCTCATGGACCTTCAAGCCGCCCCCTTCCCCAATTTTCTGTCTCTCTCTAGTCTCTACCCTTCTCGCTTCAGTAGTTCAGCGCCTCTTTTTTTTTTTTTTTTCCTTTGACCCTTTCTCTGATTCCCATGGCCGTGCCTTTCTCTTCTCTCTGAGTCACATGCCTCTGCTTCGCCTCCACACGCCGACCTCGATCTACGACGATCTGCCTCTGCCGCCGCCTCCAGACGAATCGGTGAAGGGTTTTTTTTATTGGGTTTTGTTTAATATTGAATGAATGCTATTTTTTGTGAATCTGTGATTGTTATTTTCTTATGTTGAGTTGTTTTTTTTTTCTATTTGTGACTCGTGAATCTGTGATGTTACTGAAACCGAACTCCGACCAAAAAACCGACCAAAACCGAAACAACCCGAAACCGACGGTGTTTCAACTTTTTTGGTCGGTATCGGTTGACAATTTTGGAAACCGAAAATTTCGGTTTCAGTTGGCTAGTTAAAAATAAAATCGACCGAAACTGAACCGAAACACCCCTATTCAGAACTATTAAGCCTCAAAGCAACAAATACACATTCGAATACTTTTATATCACTTGTCAAGTTTTTATTTTTTATTTTTTTTTTAAATAAATAGTAATACTTATTAGAACATATACCAAGATAATAATGCTAGTGTTTTAAACCGAGCTGCCAAGTTATTAGGGGTTGACAACACTTTCGGCTCATCTTTTTTTTTTTTCTTTTTTGTTGAGACGACACTTTCAACTCATCAATAAAAAGAGCAAATTACACTTTACCACCCTAACCTATACACTAGATTACACTTTGCACCCTAAACTATTCAAATGCACACTTTGCACCATAAATTATGATCCTTGTTACACTATGCACCATCACTAAAAAAAATGTGTTTTGTAGCTGCGTTTTTGAGCTACGTTTTACAAAAACGCAGCTCTAGGGAGGTACTTTGAGCTGCATTTCTGGAAAACGCAGCTCCACCCCTAGTCCAAAGCTGCGTTTACTAAACACGGCTATTTCTTAGAGCTGCGTTTTCCACATGCTGAGGCTGCATTTAGCTAGGTAGGATTGAAGCCACATTTTTAAAAACGCAGCTCTAGATCCATCTGGGGAATTTTTTTTCTTTATTCAATATGTCTGGAGCACCGTTTAGGAAACGCAGCTTCAAAGATGCTGAGAGCTGCATTTGTCTAAACGCACCTTCAACATATCTGGAGCTGCGTTTAACAAACGTAGCTTCAACATTTATAGAGTTATGTTTGATTAAACGCAGCCTTATATAGTTTGGAGCTGCGTTTGATAAAACACGGCTTAGTTTTAAGTATAAATAAAATAAAATAAAATAAAAAATTCCCTCAACTCCACATAATTAAAAAAAAAAAAAAAACCCTAAAGCTGCCTCTCGGTCCCTAAATCCCTTAGATCATTCTCAACTATCAAAAACCTCTCGATTCAACACCCTTCCCTCCTTCCCTCACTTCCACCCTCTCCGAATCCCCTTCCTCCCTCCGCTCTTCCCTCACCGGCACCGACAAAGCCCAGTCCTCCATCACCGTCGACCTGCCACTGCCAACCTCCATGTTGGGAAATTTAGACCCCGGTTGATAGAATTAACAAGTTTTAAACCCAAGTTGTTAATTAGATTTATTATGCATAAAACTTGTTAAAACAAACAAACATCAATATCATGTCAAAACTAAGTGCAGCGGAAAAATAAATAAGACAAGATATGATGACCCAGGAAAACCAATGAAACCAACCAGTTTCACAGTAAAAAACCTGGGGGGAAACCTTCCCGAAAAGCAATCCACTATAGTAAAGAGAAGTTTCAGATCTAGTACAAAACCTTTGTCACTAGACTCTACAATCCCCGTAGATGAACTCACAGCAGAAACCTTCTACTGCTTCAGAACCTCTGAACTCTTCAATATATGAACACCACCCTTTGATGCACGGATCCCAGTACGTGACTAACACCTTTGCACGAATCCTAGTACGTGACTCACTCACCAACTTGAGGAAGAAGAATGTTGGCTGCAAAGTTCTTCACTTCATACACACGATGAAGATCAAGAAGCACTTGGTTACAAAACCCTAAGGTGCAAAGACGCAGTAGCTTCTTTCAGAGAGAATTAGGCTTCGGTCACCTTTTACATGTGTTCTCCTTGTATTCTCTTATGTGACGGCCTCAAAAATATGTCTTATATATGCCTAGAGTTATGAGAAAAGAAACCCTACACAAATACAAAAGCCTGGCCCAAAAATCAGATCTGGAAAACTGAATTCCCGTAACCTCGATAGATACCTCGATCGATCGGGCAGCTGTCGAGCCTCATTAAACCTCGATAGATAGCTCGATAGATAGCTCGATAGATAGCTATCTGTCCGCAGGTGTCCAGCAGCTATCCGCCAGGTGTCCACCAGGTGTCCAGCTTTAGTACACACTTTTTCTTCACTTGTTTCTTGGTCTAATCTTCATGACTTTAATACTAAACTTGAACAACATGTTCTTTGAAGTATTAAACACATCCTAGATCTATCCAAATACAAGTAAAGTGCGTTTTGTCAAAGGATTAGCCAACTACATAAAATAGCGACATATGTTCACAGACTTGAACTACATATGTCCTAACAATCTCCCCCTTTGGCAATCCGTGACAAAACCATAACAAACAAATGAACATATGAGAGAAGTCATAAATCACTCAACTCATACTCACTTGTTACATACAGTAAAATCTATCCTAACACAAACTCTTGAAAAACTTTGCAAGAAGAGAGTTCATGGCATGGAAGACTTTGACAACCTGTATTTCTAAAACACTTATAAACAAAACACATCAAGGCATCTTTGTGTGAAACAGAAATAATAGATTGCATACAAATAAAGAAACATGTGTATAAAGATAGAAAAGAAACAACACATGTAGAGATAGGTGAAGAAAACATACATCATCATATATATACCACTTGATAAATACCATGTTGTATGTAAAAATGGTCACAAGACCTAGGTACATGAACAAGGAGATAAACACTCCCCCTAACAAGATGAAACACAACTCCCCCTTACAAGGGCATGTATTTCTCCCCCTAACTTGTAGAATCTTAAAGAAAGAAACCACAAATTCTCCAATATCTCCCCCTTTTTGTCATGATTGACAGAGGGTACCGAGAAACATAAAGATGATCAAGGATGATCAAGGGGGCACAAAGAATCCATAAAAATGCATGAATGTAATGAAACAAGATGCTATGGATGACAAGATAAGAGAAACATGTAAAACATGTGAAAAACAATGCATGCAGAGAATCTCGATCGATCGAGAGGTATCGAGGAGCTATCGAGCAGACCTCGATGGATCGAACAGCTATCGAGAAGCTATCGAGGAGACAGAAACTTTCTCGATCGATCCACCTAGCTATCGAGAGGTGTCGAGATTGCGATAACATGCAACTGAAGATCTCGACAGATAAGCCAGGTATCGAGAGGTGTCGAGGATGTGTCGAGATGGCTTAAAAACAGTTTTTCAAAAGAAGAAAAACACAAACATGAATGCAATCATGCATGCAACTCAACCAAAGATCCAAACGACATATTAACCTCTCAAAAACATCTCTCAACAAGAAAAATGTCATGCATTTTGATCCAAAACACACACACACACTAAACAAGTCTAACCAATTTTATATTTCAAAAACAAGTTAAGACAGTTTAGTGAGCATACATTAACGCATGTAAACCTTGTGATGGCCAAATCACATTGTACCTGCACATGTATCAAGAATAGCAAAGAGTATTGCGTGTTGTGTGTGAAAACATCGCAAGATTGCATATGTGTCTCAATGTTATGACGATTTGAGATATGAGAAAATCACTTTAACTCACACACAATCATAACCGTTTGATGGGGACTATCACCTTTGAGGTACATCCTATAACTCCCACATCTCCTAGAAAACACGCTTGCAATCATATTTTAAAGCATTTTTAATCTTTTTGCTTTTTATTTCTTTGCATATTTTCTTTTAACAAGCATATCATGCATGGGCATACAAGAGAAAGAAAAGAAATACCCAATGATGTTAAGCTTTTGACACTGCACTTTTGCTATGCCGAAGCATACAGGTGTCTTTTGACATTGCACTTTTGCTATGCCGAAGCATACAGATGTCATATTATGATTGGCGAGTAACAGTGGTGAGATGGTTATTTATGCCTTTCTCTTAGGATTTTCTAGTTCAACCCGTCAAAAAGAGTGATACGAGTGTTAAGTAGAAGAGATCACTTAACCTTACTCATCACAAACAAAGAGCTACAAAGCTCACTTGCTTAGTTGTGCAGAAGAATGCTCATCTAAGCTACAGGTGATACAAAGTTTAGAAAACTCTGTTTCAATGGCCATTACAAAAGTTCACATGAACTAATGCACACAAACACACACTGTTTTTGTATTTTTCATTTTTCAAATTTTTTTTATTTTGAAAAAAAAAAACTAAACAACCAAACAAAAACAGACAAGCAACATGAATGCATGAAAGAAAGATGCATATGCATGAAAACATGATAGAAGGATGCAGATGCATGATAGCATGATTTCAAAAGTAGAAAAGAAATCAAGCAAAGAGAGTCCTACTATAGATAGAAAGAATTAAAGCAGAGGACAAACAAAAAAGACAATTAAGTCTTAGGATCCTTTCTCACCCACACAGCACGAGTCTTTGGCCGTGAAGATGAAAAGGCACGTGTCCTAGTATGACTACTAAAGGACATAGAAGAATTAAAATTCTTCTGAAATTGAGTTAAAAAGCTCAAGACTTTTAATAATTCACCAACAAATTCCATGACAACGGGGGTCAAGGATCACACTCAGAAAATTAATCCAATCAGAGTGTACCCGCTCTGATACCACTTGTTGGGAAATTTAGACCCCGGTTGATAGAATTAACAAGTTTTAAACCCAAGTTGTTAATTAGATTTATTATGCATAAAACTTGTTAAAACAAACAAACATCAATATCATGTCAAAACTAAGTGCAGCGGAAAAATAAATAAGACAAGATATGATGACCCAGGAAAACCAATGAAACCAACCAGTTTCACAGTAAAAACCTGGGGGGAAACCTTCCCGAAAAGCAATCCACTATAGTAAAGAGAAGTTTCAGATCTAGTACAAAACCTTTGTCACTAGACTCTACAATCCCCGTAGATGAACTCACAGCAGAAACCTTCTACTGCTTCAGAATCTCTGAACTCTTCAATATATGAACGCCACCCTTTGATGCACGGATCCCAGTACGTGACTAACTCCTTTGCACGAATCCTAGTACGTGACTCACTCACCAACTTGAGGAAGAAGAATGTTGGCTGCAAAGTTCTTCACTTCATACACACGATGAAGATCAAGAAGCACTTGGTTACAAAACCCTAAGGCGCAAAGACGCAGTAGCTTCTTTCAGAGAGAATTAGGCTTCGGTCACCTTTTACATGTGTTCTCCTTGTATTCTCTTATGTGACGGCCTCAAAAATATGTCTTATATATGCCTAGAGTTATGAGAAAAGAAACCCTACACAAATACAAAAGCCTGGCCCAAAAATCAGATCTGGAAAACTGAATTCCCGTAACCTCGATAGATACCTCGATCGATCGGGCAGCTGTCGAGCCTCATTAAACCTCGATAGATAGCTCGATAGATAGCTCGATAGATAGCTATCTGTCCGCAGGTGTCCAGCAGCTATCCGCAGGTGTCCAGCAGCTATCCGCCAGGTGTCCACCAGGTGTCCAGCTTTAGTACACACTTTTTCTTCACTTGTTTCTTGGTCTAATCTTCATGACTTTAATACTAAACTTGAACAACATGTTCTTTGAAGTATTAAACACATCCTAGATCTATCCAAATACAAGTAAAGTGCGTTTTGTCAAAGGATTAGCCAACTACATAAAATAGCGACATATGTTCACAGACTTGAACTACATATGTCCTAACACTCCACTTCACCGCTGATCATCCTCACTGTGCCTCCATCGTTGTGTTGCAGTGCTGCCGTCGACGATTTGGCTAGCACTCTAGCCCGCCGATCCTCTCACTCTTCAAGGTATTTGGTTGGGGTTTGATTTGGGTTTTTGATTCAAGTATTTGCATTGCAATGATTTGTTATGTTGTTTGTTCGTTTTTTATTTTTGGGTTTCGGTCCTTTAGGAATTTGAATACTTGGGGATTATGGTTTTTAGGTCCTAGGGTTTTCGTTTGAACAAGATTGGTAATTATGGCTTTTGGGTTTCTTTATCTACGTTTCAATTTACACTATAAAACTTGTTTAATCCGAATTGTACTAGTATACTTACTAAAGTTTTAAAAATTTTCTTTCTCTTTTCCTATTTTCAATGGCCTCTTAATATTCTAATTCTGTTTTCTGCTGCATTCTCAAACCACAAAACCAAAATGTTCCAGGTGGATATAGGAACTTATTAACCCTGCTCCCCGCTCAAGAAAAAAGAAAAGAAAAGAGCTAAACAATTAAAAATTAGCATCTTTCTAAATATTTCTATTCTTACTGCACCGCTTACTTTGCTAATGAATCTTCTTCCTAGAGTTCTGCCTTTCTAAAAAATTGCCTTTAAGCAGCCGCACTTTATTGCCCTTCACATATTTGCACACCAAAGTACTTATTTAATGTCAAATTTAATGGCTTGCCTTTGTTTTCTATTTTGTGCCTTCTTTGGAATTAATTTTTTTTTTTCTTTAGGTAAATAGATCTTCCCAAAGGTTTTGACTGTATTTGGAATTTTAAGTTGTAAGATGGTGTGCAATGGCGTGAACAACTGAACATTGCACACTGCTATCTGTGTTGGGAAAAAAAATCTTTGGTTTCTCTTGTTTATCTTTATTTTTCTATTTTTGTTTTAATGGTTAATTCCATAGCATCTCCTGCAGAATAACCTTGTCTTAACAAGGAGAGAATTTTATGATTTCTTATGTGGTTGAAAAATGTTATCCAGATTGAGGAAAGAACTCTTGGAAGTGTAGCTGTTGCTCAACTTCTGGAAAAATTGAAACCACCCTATTGGTTTTCTGCTCACCTACATTGCAAGTTTTCTGCTCTTGATCAGCATTGGGAAGGTGGCCCAGTGACAAAATTTCTTGCACTTGATAAGTGCCTTCTCGGTCGCCCATTTTTACAGATATATAAGGTGATGGTTGTCTAAAGGGCCTTTCTTTTAGTCAATGCTAAAGGCTAAACTTTTGGCATTCACTTTACTATAGATACTTGAAATTGAATCAGAGCCAGGACCTTATGAGATCCAGTATGATGAAGAATGGCTAGCAATAACATGGAGTTTCAACTCTGTCTTTCCTTTGACAGTGAAAAAGACAAATTTTGGGTGTGTACTGTTCATGAAAATTATGATTTACTATCTTTGCTCTGAATTCTTTGATCCTCCTTTTCATTTTGGGCCCTCTTATTGAGTAAGAAGGTAGGCAATAACTCTATTTTTACACAGGAGTGTAGATCTTTGCGTGGAAGATAGTCATCAATGGCTTAAAAGCAAACTCCAAGAAAGAGGGGCCAAACCTTTTGAATTTGTTCGAATAGTACCATGTTACAATCCCTCTCAATCTGTCTCCAATCATTCCTTTTTTGGTATAGTTATGAAATCTTTAGACTATTTTGACTGTTTTCATTTTGCATTTTGAAACCTTGGATAACAGGTCCTTAACATGCATTCCTCTAATATGTGTTTGCGGATAGTGTTTGGGCCATTATATGTCACATGTGATTGTTTCTATTTGCTGATTTTTGAAAAGAAAATTAACGAGATTGAAGAAGGCTTTATACCCATTCCTTTTCTAATTAGCCTCACTGTCTAAACCACATATGATCAGTACCATTCATTTAATCTTGTAAAATCCTAAGCCCATGGTACAAGAATTTCTACATTACTTTTGATGATGTCTCTTCCTGTTTTTGGTTCTGGTCTTCCTTTCAACACTATATGCAACCATATTTTTAGTGCATAATGTCTTCCAAGGCTTTTATTGTTAGATATAGTGCCTTTTACACTAGTCTCCTGGAGAATTTTTTTTGGGAGGGGGGGGTGTAGGGGGAGGATGTGGAGTAGGATGGCTTTGCTTAAAGTTGGTACGAAGTTGGGTGTGTTTAAGAGAAATATCCTTCTGGGATTAGAATGATATACCAAACACTCGGTTGATAAAATTTTGGGGGTGTTGTCACTAACCTAGGTTAAAGTCTCCCATGGGGCCTAGAAATGAGTTGATCTGTAATTCTTCTCTCCCACCCACCGGAAACTGTGAGGGTGCTTGAATAAAAGGCAACTATAGGTCGGTTGATAGAGGCAAGCCTTGAGTGATTCCCCGAGATCTCCTCAATTACCATATCCTAGGAATGAGCCTTGCCTGTATTATGTGTCTGTGACAAAAACATTGATGTGCTTGGGGATGGATCAAATTAATGATGCTTGAATTGGTTGTTTGCTCTTACCTCTGTGACCATACCTGAAAGTTGAATTTACTTTATACAAAATTTAAATGTGTGATGCCAGAAATATATTTTGATACTGAGGTTTATAGTTGATTTCTGAACTGCCCTTCTGAGAAGGGTAAGCCTTTTTGGTTGATGAGAATGTCTAACATGTAACTTGTTGTGCAAGGAGCGTGCGTAGCCAGAATTATTTTGATTCTTTTCTTTTCTTTGTTCTGTTTGCCTCTCCCAAGTTTCTTTTGAACTTGTGCTGCATCAATTTGTGTATGGATGCATGTGTGCTTTTGTTGAAATGGAAAGTATGGTTATTTTAATGGTTCTATAAATACGAGAATAATATTCTAGTCATCTATCATGAAGGAATAAAAGAAGAAGAATCAAATACTAGCTTAGTTTTTCTGCCAATGAGCTCCAACTCAAATGACACTCCTTGTAAGAGCACCTGGATTCAAGACCCATTGGGGGTGTTTGCAACTTATCAATCAAATTGTCTAGTACAGATTTTCCTGTGGAGTGTGGACTCAATTGTTATTTGTATACAAAGTTTTGTTCTACACTTCTTTTTTATATTTCATTCTTAGGGTAAATTTTTAATTATACATCAAAACAAAAGAAAAAAAAGGAGGATAGTTCCTAAAATCAAATATTGATGCTTGTGCAGGTTCTTTTAGTGATGACAACGAAACCATTCCCATTGATGATGTGGATGAATTGGAAGAACTTGCAGAAGTTGATGATGAGGAAGCCAAAAAGTGAGAAATTGTAAAGGCTGGGTAATGTTTGCCCCTTTATCATAATCCATCTTTATGCTATTGCCTTTACCTTATGTGAGCCTGTAAGAGTACTTCTTGTCATTGCTTGTTGGGCTATCTAAATCGTACTGTAGTTCTTTGAGAAGTCAAAGGTCTTTTGCTTGTAGGTTATTTAGTTAAATCATCATGTATATACCTAAGAAATTTGTATATGCCAGCAAATTCATGCATGCTATATGGCCCTATGAGAAAAGATTAGCGTTATACATTGTGCTTTTGAAAGAAACATAACCTCAAGTAATGAACCTTGGAAATTTACAATTCACTTCTTTATTTTTGTTATTTAGGCAAAATCTGCTTGGAGATGACGAAACCATTATACTATATACAACTTTGCTTGCAACCAAAGATAAGTATCATAGTGATGATGACCTCATAGTAATAGACGGGGCTTGAAAATTTTTGTAGGTGCATGTGAAGCAAAAATTGGGTCATGTATTTGTTTAGATATGTAAAGCAATGTTTGTTAATTTAAATTACTTAAAATTGAGACAGTTCATAAATTTCATAATTTCTGAAACTATTAATAGAGTATAATTTTGTAATCTCTAATTTTTTCAACAAAAAATCTTGATCTAATTTTGTATTAAATATTAATTAATGAGTAGTATGATTTAAAAGATAATTTATAGTTTACAAACTAGCTTGATAAAAAAAATGTTTGAGTTACGTAAAGATTATCAATAAGATTACTACAGTAGTATCTATAATTGTTACTGTAGCTCCGTAGTCATATGGATATAGTATGTTGTTGTGGCCTTGCCATGGTCACCAAATCACCATTCACTTTATTTTGGCTATTATTTTTCAAAGTACACACACACACACACACACACACACACACACACACACACACATATCTGATATGAGTAATTTAATAGTTGCCACTTATTTTCTCTCTCTGTCTGGTTTCTCAAATGAGTGACAATGGTCCCAACATGTTTAATGTGGTTAGTCTGGCAGGAACATAATGCCCGCATTTTTTAAGACAAGACAAGAACTGTGAAACGGGTAAAATGTTTATTTTTTTGTACTTTATTTCTTTGGGCTTGTATTTGGAGGTGTACAAACTGTACTATTGTGTTGATGAGTGTTGAAAATTTGTTTTGTTGGTTGCATTTGGTTCCAATTTGTTATGATTGTTGGCAATTGTTGATTACAGCTCTTGTTTTAGGCAAGTTGCAGGAATGTGTTTAGGAAGAAACCTTTGAAAAAATAAATAAATAAATAAAACCTATAACCCTGTTTTTTATAAAACGCGACTATAGACCTTGTTGGGGCTGTGTTTAAAATGCGGTTATAAGCTGGACCTATAGCCGTGTTTTTAAAAACACAACTATAGGTCTTACCCTATAGTTGCGTCCTAAACGCAGCCTAAACCGGGTCTATAGCTGCGTTTTCATCAAAACGCAACTATAGGCCCAGTATCTATGCCTGTGAAAAACGCAGCTATAGGGGCTAAAAAACGCAACTATAGGGTGGGCTGTAGCCACGTTTATAAAAACGCGACTATAGGTCTCGCAAGAGGTTATTGTCGCACAGGATAGGCCGCGTTTGAAAATGCGGCTATGAAAAACACAGCTATAGCCTACAGCTGCGTTTTTCAAACACGGCCATAGCCCTCATTTTTTGTAGTGCATAATGTTAATTTTAGGATTATGTTAGACAAAAATTAATACTACATGACTTGCATATGATTTTTGCTTAGAGAGTACACCAATAAAGACCAAACACCCTTTTCACAAACAATTTAAAACAAAAGTTTTCTTTTTTCAACTCTTCATCTCTCTCGTGTACAAGTTCAAATTTCTCTCTTTCCCCAAATCAAAACCCTGTAAGTCTGTAACCCTAAATCCCCAAATCAAAAATATTTTCTGCTCCACCGCAACATCACTACTCTACCACCTCAACAAAAGTCCCAAATTGCAACTCCTTAAATCACTCTCTTACTTTCTCACTTTTCACAAAAGAACTGTCAATTCCAAATTGAAACACCAACTCTGTCTCTGTGTCTCTTAAGCAAGAAAGGGTGTTTTATCAGGTTTCACTCAGTCAAAACCCCAACTCCATTGAAACAAATTTGATTCACACAAGTAATAACCTACAACAATAAAAGATGTTGAAGAAAACAGGACAGTAGATGCCAAGTAAGAAAGGCCATACTAGCTTGGACATGATAGTGGTTGGGATTTTTGATGGGTGTATTATTGTCAAAAGGTGGGCTGGGTAGGTAGAGCTTTATTGTTTTGTAGTTTTTTTTTTTTTTTTTTTTTGGAATTGTTAAATTATTACTTTTTTTTTTTTTTATACAGGAAAATGATATGTTCACAACATTTTTTACAATTTTTTTACAACAAATCTTAAATGACAGGTTGTTACTGGTTGTTATTGTTAGGGCAAAAAAGTAATCTTAGTGTTAGATTTAAATTTAAACTAATAACAACTAACTACTTATGATTTTTTGTGAAAATATTGTAAAAATAGTGTGAACATAGCATCTCTCTTTTATATATACAAAATAGTACAGAATAGTATTTTTTTTGTTTGAATTGTTGTATTGGAATGTTGTGTCATCAATTGGTCTCCAAATTCTTGGGCTGAGAACTGCTGAAAATTCTTGGGCTGAAGGCACGAGAACTTCAACTGTTGCTGCAGATTCTCTGCCGTAAGAACTTCAACTGCTACAATAGGATATGGTGGTGGTGCTTGGGAAAAGCCATTCAAAGTGTACAGTCCAAAAAAAAAAACCTAGGGAAAGAGAGAGAGCTGTGTACCTGTACGCACTAGGAAGAGATAAAAAAACTGGAAAAGAAAATAATTGTTTTTAATTGTTTGTAAAAAGGGTGTTTTAGTCTTTAAATATTATGTCATCTAAGCAAAAACTATATACAAGTTATGTACTATTAATTTCTGTCTAATTTAACAGTAAAACTAACTTCATGGTGCAAAGTGTAACAAATGTCATAGTTTAAGGTGCAAAGCATGCATTCAAATAGTTTATAGTACAAAGTACAGGTAAAGTGTAATTTTTCCCAGGAAAAAAATAAATAAATAAAAAAAAGGCATGTAACCTTGCAAAGCATGCATTCGAATAGTCTATAGTGCAAAATGTAATTTAGTGTATAGCACAGCTAAATTGTAATTTTTCCAAAAAAAAAAAAAAAGGCATGTAACCCTGTTAATATAGCCTATGAGATTCGGCGCACCAACCATTCAAATCAACGGCCCACAAATTTGGGCCTTGGAATCAAGAAGCAAGACCCACAACTTGGCCGAGACAACACCCATAAATTCAGACCGAGATGCTAACTATAACTAATAAGCACTTGGACCAAATTTAAATTGGATCCACAAAGCCAGCAAGCACGGCCCACAAGTTTGGGTTAAGATAATCTCAAGGCCCATTAACATGGCCATGCAGCAAAACCTCTAAACCAAATTGATGTAGTTGGCTATCTAAAACCCAAAAAGTTAAGACCCACAGCTGGAAGCCTGAAACAAAACCAAGATTAATGGGAGGGCAAAAGGGTCATTCCAAATCAACTTGGGCCCAGCTAAACTCTAGTAAATGAGTTTAGGACACTCGTGAAACCCCACGGCGGAGTAAACGAAGTAAAAGGAGAGTTACCTTTTCCTGAAGTGGGGTTCATTATTTACATTTGACAAACCTCATTTACTTTTTTATTGTTATTTTTACTTTTTATTTTATTCATTTATTTAAGGTTAGGTCATAAATGAATTGAGTTATTAACAAACCACTCAAGTTTGGCTTAAAAATAATATTTATATTAGTTTATTTAGCAAAAAAGTCAGTATTAAGTCTAAATTTATATTTAACTGTTAAACGAGTAAACATAATGTGTATATAAACAAGCTCATGAATACGAAGTTGAATCGATTTGAATGCATATAATATTCTATAAGCTAAATTGTAACTATATCCGTAAATTTTAGAGATGTTTAGATTTTACATTATCAAATTTTAGAATTTAAGTTTTACCCCCTAAAGTTTTGAGATGTTTTAATTTTTCACATTATTTTTGTAGCTTAAAAAAATTAAATAATTAAAAATGGTACGTCATAATAAAAATGACGTTGTATCATTTTATTAGATGAACTAAACATGCGTAGTAAGTTTACGTGACACTTGTAGAAAATATGGACGAGGGCTGCTGATGCAAATATAATAGAACTTCAGAGAATAAAATCTAAATTCTGAAATTTTAGGACATAAAATCTAAGCATCTTTAAATTTCAATTGATAAAATCCAAACTCTGAACTTTTGTGGTATAAAAACAAACACCCTCAAACTTTAAGGGTGTAGTTTACAATTTAGCATATTATACATTTATAGGTTTAAGTATTAAAATATACTCATACAGATTTGTGTGGGTTGGACTTATCCATATTTTGCCTGCCTACAATTTGATTATGTATTATCTAAACTTGTAAATAAGTTAATAAGATATTAAATTATTATTTATAATTTATAGATAAATATATATAACACATTTTTTAGTAAAAATATATAATTCCTTACAAAGCATGGTAGGTGAATCAATTTTTTCATAAGTTCATAAATGAAAATAATTTTATCTCATTAACTTTAATAATATAATATTAACTTTAATAATATAATATTAACTATAATTTAGAGATATATAAACTCATTAGCATAGGTCCAAGCTTAAATCTCCTACTTGTACTAAAAGTTTATTAATCTAAGGTTCAGTCTACTATATATCCATGTTATGGTTAATTGTAACATAAGTTTTGTACTACACTCTTATAAATAAAAATATAGCCTTTAAGGTTTTTCTCCGTAGATATAGACCACAAGGCTTAATAACGTAACCATTATATTCTTGTATTCCTATTTTATGCTTTCCTCTTTTATTTCTATTCAAGCATTTTTAACATGATGTATCAATGCTAATATTTAATAATTTTTTTTTGAGAGATAATATTTAACAACCTAAACTATAATGATAAATTATTTTTGATATTTTAGCTAAGTAGACATCAAATACTCTACTATTTAATTATTTGTCCATATTTAATTTTTGGGACAAAATTTGGCTACAAGCTTAGTTGTAGCATAAATCTATTGCTACATATTTTGAAAATCTAACTATTAGATTATATATTCCTTTTATCCTTAACACACATATAAAATTTTAATGTCAATCGGATTTTATTTACTATTCTATTTATAAACTTATTTTTTATGCATAATTTTATACTATAAAAATTTAAAATTTAATCATTTGATTGATAACATAGCCATTAATCTATGATCTTCTAGAAATTATGCAAATATAAAGGATATAAAAAGAAAATGTAATCTAACGGTGGATTTATTAAAATTCGTTTCAATAAAAAATATTGATTGAAATTGTAGACTTATGCTACAATCAAATTTGTTACCAATTTTTTTTCTTACTTTTTTTTAAGCAATATAATTATAAATGACATTTTGAGGGGTATTTTTGAGATCATGTGTGGACACCAATGACTTATATTCTAATCATATGTTTAGATGTACATTCAAATTCAAACGCAAATATGTGACACAAACAAGTTTTGTCAAAGGCGATCATTATTTTGTTTGTAATTATTATAAAAGCTGGTACAAACTATTTGAACATGTGATGCTCATATGATGATATGAAAACCATCTAACCTGTTTAGGAAGTCTGATAAAGTTAATATCAAGAGAGAGTGAGAGACATTCTCTATAATAAGAAAGGAATGAATTATTAAGTGTTTTTTTTAAGACATACATGTAATGAAACTGTTATTTAATTGGATTAACAGGTTTGGTAAAATTATATGTCCATCCAAACTTTTACACTGTGTAAGTTACAAGATCAACTGCGGAAATGATAAGTACTTTTCAACCTTTTAGCACTTAGCAAAACAAAAACAAAAAAAGAATTCAACCTTAGCAATGGTGGCTAGAAATGATGGAGGTATATATGATCATCAAAGCCAGAGATCGATAAAGAGCAGTCAGCTATGGATCCTTTAATGGAAAAAGCAATTGTTGTTCTCTAAGCTCTTCAGTTGGCTAAGGGAGAAGGGTTTTTCTGAGATTGTGCTGAAAGGTGACTCAAAGTTGTGCTTTGATACCATTTGCAACATTCTCTCAAATGTGCAGGACTTCAGAAAGTTATTTTCCATTTGCTCTTTCATATGGGTTAGTAGAGATTTTAATGGGGTCGCCCATGTCCTTGCTAAATGTTGTTTTTGATGCTTTTTATTTCTTTACTTTGTAAAGTTCTTTCTTCCCTCTCTCAGTGTTTGTGGAAATTAGACTCTGTTGTCTGTTCTTGTTTTTTCCCAATGAAGGTTTGGTTTAGAAAAAGAAAAAAAGATAGTTAAAAACAAAAGTAAAAGCAAAAACAAAAACTAGAAATTAGTAATTTTAGGACCCGTTTAGTACATGTGTTTAAAAATTAAAAATTATTGTTTGAAAACATTTATAAAATACGTATGTGGGTGAAAAAGTGCGTTAAAATACGTATAATATTATTTAAAAACTCAAAAATATTGTTTGAAAATACAGACGAAATACCCCCTTAATCTCACACAGTCACACCCACTATCCAAAGCCCAGCTGGCTAATGGTGGTAACCTGTAGTAGTAGAATAGAAAAATAGCCGCCAAGAGAGCCGACAAATGGAGAGAGAAAAATGTGTATAAACAAAAATAAATAAATAAACTCACCCAAGAAAATAAAAATTAAAAATTAAGAAAAAGGAAGAGAGAGTGTTAAAAATAAAAAAATTTAAGAAAAAGGAGGAGAGAGTGTTAAAAATAAAATTTAAATAAGGAAAAGGAGGAAAGAGTGGTAGAAAATATATATATATATATATATATAAAGAAATATGATATAAAAATAAAATAAAGACTAAAAGAAGAAGAAGATGGAAAATGATGATTAAAAAAAGCAGAAGTTTGACCGATCTCTTCGACAGTCCAAAGCCGTTGTGTGGTAGCGACAGTCATGATTCGGTTTCAGTGTTTTAATTTATGTCTGGTGGAGAGATGTATCTCTAATTACCTCTTCTCTCTCCTCCCCTTCTCTTTCATCTTTATCCCATTTCACCATTTTAGATGCCGCATACCACGCTTACCACTTGTTTTTTTCCCTATTTTTTTATTTGATCATTAAATACGCTACTTCTTTTCTTACTATTTTATTCCAAAAATTCATTTTTTAAATAATCAAAATGGGTGCCCCTATATTCCACCTCCATCTTCAAAAAGACAATGTTCTCCTTCCTTCTTATATTATTGCTTCTTTACTTGCCCTGAGCACAATCAAATCAACCTGTTGTGAATTATAATTAGCTCAACTAATTAGATAATATTAATTCACCACTTTTTATCTTATTAGACTCTTTTGTTTGGTTGGATGAAAAAGAGAAGGTTGAGAAATTGTAGTTTTCCATTTTTTGGTTTGATGGAAAAGAGGGAGGAGTCGGGGTGCATGTAGTTTTCCACTCAAGCCACCAAAATCTATCATTCCTCTTTTCTATCATTCTTACTTTTCTATTATTTATACATTTTTTATCATCTTATTTTTCCATCTTGCCAACGAAATGGATAGAACAAAACGATATCAAAGCATGTGATCCAAAGATCTAACCATCTTTTCACTCTACCTCACATTTTATGGGGTTTAATTTTTACTTACACAAAAAATCGTTTGGTGTCTTGGTTTGTTGGATAAAAAATGCAATTATCAGAAGCAGATGTTATAAGTTAAAACATTTTAAAAAGAAATATTAAAAACATTAAGAGGTGTCTTTAAGTTACATATTTCTTAACAAGATCTATAATATTTGTTGAGATTCAGAATGGTATTACTTAGGGGCGTTCACCAAATCGCTCAAGATCGCACCCAAACCAACCAAATGGAATAACCGCATCGCATCACAAGTGGTAGTGTTGTGATGTGGTGTGTGGTTTTATGATAACAAATCCATACCACGCTACACCCATATATATTTATTTTACATTAAATTTATATTAGTAATTTAATATTATATAAAGTAAGTGATCAGCTTCGTTTTAGTACATTCTAATCTCACATTAAAAAACAGTTTCATTTTGGTTAAATACTCCATCTCACACTCTCACTCTCACAAGATCAAAAGTTCAAAAGTTTAAGAGTATATTTTTTTTGGGTATTTGTACACTACACCAAATCGCATTGCACATGTGATTACAAAACTGAGGTGTAGTGCAGTTATAGTTTTGGCCAAATTGCACCACAAAAATGTAGTGCTTAAATTGGCCTAAAACCACACTACAAACACCCCTAATATTCTTTATATGATATATAATTAATAAATAATGTTATCGTCACAAACTATTTTAAATTTTTTACAAAATGTTGATATGGATAATCTCTTATTAGTTTTTATCTAAACCCACCATTAATATCAATTTTTCATTTACTAATAATCATTAACCACATCAACGGTTTATAAAAAAATTTGTAAAATAATTTGTATCCGTGACATAATTCTTAATTAATTAAGTCTTATTTCTAAATATGTCAACTCGAATTTTAAATCCTTATCCAAGCTTAAGGTCAGCTGTTGACAACTCTGTCTCACGCGGTTGCAGAACTAATTATAATAATGATAATGCAGTGCAAGTAAGTGATATGTATGTAACGTACGTAGTTAGATTAGGAGGACTTTGAAAACCATTAATTAGAGATAAGAGAGGGGACCCCTCTAGACAAATTTGGAAAAGGCAGGAGGAACATGGACTATGATTGATGTTTTGGTGAATCTAGGACGGTTGATAAGATAGGTTAAGGTGAGTAAATGCTTTACACCCAATATAGACTTACAGTGAGAAAGAAAAAATAAAAAGAGGGTAGTTTTGAGTTTTAATTAGTGCTAAATTCAGGGAATGACACTGCTTAGTTATCAAAACCTGAGGTGCCCCCAGAATTAATCTCAGCTTAATTCATTTATTTACCCATAATTTTTTTTAATACTAAAAAAATTAATTAAAAAAAAAGTTTAGAAGGTTGTGCCAGAAAGTTTTGGCCCACCAAAACATAAACCCATTTCCTGTACTTTTTCGGTTAAGAGAATTGCTGCAGCTTCAGAGAGGAAGGTGAACAGGACCAAACAGAGAAAGAGAGAGAGAGAGAGAGAGAAAAGAGAGTGCGTGCGCGTGTGTGTGTGTGTGTTTCAGGGGCATCATTCATAACCTAGAGCACTGAGCCCCACCAGATGCCATAAACAGAAGGAGCAGGCAATAACAAGAGGAGTTTGGAAGAGAAAAAATGGAAGGTTGAATACAGCGAAGCACAGCAGAGATGTTGTAGTTGTTGTTGTTGTTGTTGTGTAGCGCTAATGCTAATGCAAATGCAAATTCAAATGCAAAGGCAGAGAGAGCAACAGTGAGCACTGAGCAGACCCACCTCCCACAAAAATATAAAAATATATAGTATATTATTTGTTATTATTTAACATGTACAACAACAATATTGTAGCAGAGAGAAAGTGGTGATACAGCAAAAAAGGTTGGTCTTTTGGTCTTTAATACAGTGCATGTTTTCATTGGACACCTTCTCTTTCTCTCTCTATCTCTACGCTTACTATTGTAGTGGGTGCCCACTACTATTCTTTTTTGTCGTTCTCCTCTTTTTTCTTCTTCTCTTCTCTTTCTTTATAATCTCTTTCTCTGTGTCATATAACATTATTACTTGTGTTGTATATAAATATTATTTCTTAGGTAGTTTTTCTTTTTCCTCTCCTTTCCTTTCCAACCTCAACAGTAATGATATTCTCGTTACGGAGTATCGTTGAGGAATCTGGGGAGTTGTTGTAGTTGTGTTTGTGGAAAAAGTGGCAGTTATTATAGGCCTCTCTCTAAACCAAAAAAAAAAAAAAAAATACACGAAGTTAAAACTTAAAAGAAGAAGAACAACGGAATCGCAAGTGCACGAGTGTTTGTGATTTCATTGATGTGATCTTCAAAAAAACAAATTGCCTCTTTCTGCTTTTAATTACCAAAATCTCTGCCTCTTTTTTTTTTTTTTTTCCTTCTCTCTCTATATTTGGTTTGTGGAGAGAGAGAGAGAGAGATCATTTGGTTTTGTTCTTCTGCTGGGTTTTCATTCATATTCTTTTTTGTCTTTGCTTTTCCTTTGGGGGTGGTTTTGGCACTTTTGCTTTGCTTCTTTTGTGTGTGTTTGATATTTTTCATGTCTCAACAAAGGCAATTTCAGATGGTGGGTGGTAACAACAGCAATCCGGGGCAGTACAATGACACAACTTTAACCAAAATCTTTGTTGGTGGGTTGGCTTGGGAGACTCAAAGGGATACAATGAGAAGGTATTTTGAGCAGTTTGGTGAGATCTTGGAGGCTGTTGTTATCACGGATAAAAACACTGGGAGATCCAAGGGTTACGGTTTTGTAAGCCCATTTCCTTTCCTCTTTGGATCCTTCATAAGTTTTCCAATGCCATTTGCCTATATATATGTTTCTTTCATTTGTTTGTCTGATTAGAAAGGTTAAAAAGAAAAAAGAAAAAACGGGTCTTTATATTGTTTTTCTGGTTTCTTAGGTTACATTTAAGGATCCAGAGGCAGCCATGAGAGCATGTCAAAACCCATCTCCCGTGATTGACGGAAGGAGAGCAAACTGCAATCTGGCATCTCTTGGTGCCCAGAAGACTCGTCCACCAACTCCTCAACATGGTCTTCCAACTTTCTCATTTCTTTTTTTCCCTTTTTTTTTATTTTTTTATTTTTTTTATTTGGAGAAAATGGCATATAGACAATTAATGGACACCCCCATTATCAACTTTCTTGCCAAGGTCACTGATCATTAAGTATTCATCTGATATGGATTCATGAGACAATGTCGAAATGAGTAATGTTGGGTTGTAAGTATCCAACACAACATGCTCATTATCATTCCAGTCTCTATTTCAACCTTAGCAAGCTATTGCAAATGGGTTTCACTGAATATGTATTTTGATGCTATAAATATATATGGATCTGAATGCCATTGGGTGCCCCAAAATAAAAATAAAAAAGTGATTTTGTTTTAAAATAAAATGTCAGGTTCAGGAAGGTTTAGACCGGCAACTGGCTTGGTAGCTTCGCCTGGTTATCATGGATCCTCATCTCCATATTACCATCAACCAACTGGTCAATACACATTTCCTTATTCAGCTTATGGGTAAGCTAGAAAGATCCTAGGAAAAAATCTTAGACTAATTAGTACTTTGTTCTATTCTTTGGTTTGTTATTAGTCCCCATCAATCTGTGTTTTTTTTCACCCTTTAAAAATATTTTTGGTCAACTTTCAGGTACACTGGATATTCCCAAGATGCTATGTATCCTATGGTTAGTACACTTGTGTGTGCATATATTGCAAATGGTAAATACTACATTACATTGCTTGATTTTGAGTTTGATGTCAATATTACAGAACTATTATAGTGTTTATGGTGGTCAACAATTCTCTCCTTATTATGCCACCTCTGGGACAGCAGGACCACCTGGGATGTACCACAATTTTTACCCATTCTATGCACAATACGCACAAAGTAGCCAGGCTCAGGGTTTTGGAGTTCAATATCCCCAAATGGTACAGTACCCATATTTGCCTCAGAACTATGGCTCTACTGGGATACTTTCTCTTCCTTCTTCAATGCCAACAACTAATAGCACAGGTGATAGATTTTAAACCATTCTCCAATGTTCATTTTTAAGTAAAATACAATCCATTTTTACCATAGAATTTGCATGCAAAATGCAATAGGTGCAACATCAACAGCAGGGGTGAATGGAACAGCTGCAGGTGCTACACAAGCCTCTGGGACAGCTTCTGAACAGAATTCATCAACTTAAGTTTCTATTGGAGGAAAAAAAAACAATGTCTTCTTACAAGACTAACAACATGGATAAAAGGGTGAAAAAGGCCACGAGCAAAAGGAGAAAAAAGTGAATAAGGAAAGAATATTAAGCTACTGATATGATTCAAAAGGATTTCTGATCAGCTAGCATAACAAGGGAAAGGCATCCAAGAATTCAGCATGGGGACCGATTCATACATGGAACAGGCATATAGAGCTATGTTAAAGCTTGTTCCACTAACCATCTTTGCTTCGTTTTTCAATTCATGCCCCAATATTACCATCTTCATCATCATACATGTTTGGTCTAGAACTGTAGGGAGTCTTTTTTCTAAATTTCAAGTAGTTGTTAGGATTAGGACAACCATATTCATTTGTGTATTGGCATAAGGTAGAAACTAAATATTGGCTTTGGATTCTACCTTATACACTAATTGCTAGATGGTAATGTCTTGGACGCAGAGAGCATCCAATGACATCAACTTGTTTATATTGGCAGTAATGGGTTCAAAAGATTGATTTTGTATCTTTGAACCCCGATTGGTTGGTCAAGAAGAAAAGGTGAGCCCGGATAGCTCAGCCATTTAACTTGTAATTTTTTTTTTTTGTTCATTTTTCATTATTGGTACTTTTTAAGATAGGATTAGTTGGGATAAAGAAGATTATGTCTCTCTTGGTTTCTTTTTCTTACAGACAATCATCTCTTTTTATTTCATCTTTCGCTTTCAGTCGGCATTCTTTACTCATTGTGATTCTTCGTTGGCATAGTCACATCTTTTGGGCACTATAGAATGTGTTTAGAATCCAAGGGGATCTCACAGTGGGTCAATGGGTGATGGCCCTTTATCTGTTTCAAAATTGGGCTTGCAGATCTTGCCGCACATGTATGCTTGTGATTCTTGAAATTCCATGTGCTATGATGTGGTTGGATTTCCATGACATAATAATAATATCATATAATAAGAATATTAATAACAAAAGTTATCCTGCGGTAGATATATATCTCCTTAAAGAAGTGATGATGGATACACAAACCAAATTTTCCTTGGTCATGCATAATGATATCATATATTAAATAAATAATATCATATACTATATAATAAAAGAGTTTATTGTACCAAGTAACTGCTTTTTACATCGAAATAATAAACAAAATTTTGCTTGTTTTTTTCTTTTTCTAAATAAAGAGTAACAGAACTAGCGGTGACAATTTTACTTAAGTTTGATCATTATAATTGTCAAGCAATTGAGGACCCAATGTTGGGAAGTTTTTTTTTTTTTTTTTTTTGATATATTATTCATAACGAAAAGAAAATACATCCTAAATAAGGGCTTGTTCTTAAAAACAATGCATCCCTTCAACTCAAGCTAGAAAATCATCAAATTCCTAAAGCATGTTTCAATCCAAATGTTTGGAAGGGTTTAGATGATAAGTGGGCCGAAGAAAATCATCATGGCGAATAGATGTTCCGCTTTTACTTCTAAAGCTTCTTTCCTCATTGAATGATAATGATGATTGCCCACTATACCAAACCTAGACTATTCGGTCATGGAAAAGAGTGATTACTGTTTGATACTAGTATTATTTGTTACAAAGGATAAAGGTGCAGCACTATCTTTTCCTCTTAAACAATTTTGAATTGGTTTTCGTTATAGTATGCAAGGTGAGTGTATCATGCATCACAATGGAGAGAATATATCCTCTGAATTTTTAAGGATAAATTGTGGGTACTCGATAGAGTAATTTGGCTTATCTCAATTTTCGAAATCTTAAAAGCTCCGAGCTTCTCTATGAAACCAGGTTGGGTTTATCTCTTGGCCACTATTTGTTTAAGTACCTGTGTAGAATCTGTACCATATCTATTTACTAGGGGACAAAATCCATTGAACCAAGCCATCTTCCTCAGCATAAACAAAACCAACAGGAGCCCAATTATGACTTGCTTCTCATGCCTCTCAGAATTATCTTCCACTAGCGATAAAGCTGGCAAAACCCATTTGATGCTCTATTGTAGCCAGGGGTGGCTCCACTTGGAGCCCAGGGGGTTCATTCCACTTGGAGCCCAGGGAGTTAATGAACCCCCTGAATTGAACCAAAAAAATAAAAATTATTATAATATTTTATTTTTCCTGTTTTGACATTTAAAATAAAAATTTGAGCACTTTAACTTTAATCACAACTGAAATAAACTTAAATATAATCATCTTAACAATATCTTGACCTTTTTAAACACAGAAAAATCTCAATAACAAATTAATTTGATCTAAAATCTAGGAAAAAAATTTTAATTAGCCTAACAACAAAAGTAGAATTTGCTAATCTTAAACCTTAAAAAAAAGCTCATTTAGATCTTAAGAAATTTTAAATAAATCAATCAAATGAGAAATTAGTGCGTGAATGATTGATTGACTATGTACATTGAAACACATGTACCTAGTAGGATTGATAATGAAGATATTATATAATAATTTCAAAATACGAAATATCGTAGAAGGCAATTGTAAAACTTTATGTATTAAAGTTTTTTTTTTTTGTGATGTCAATATATTTAATTTATCTTTTGTTTAAAATTTTGTATAATTTATGTTTCTTATTGAACCCCTTAGAAAATAATCCTAGAGCCACCACTGATTGTAGCCGGGTTGGAGGAGGCATGTTGTCATCAATCAGTCTTAAGGATACAACATTTTTCACAATTCCTGACATAATTTGATCTGATTGGTGCAAAATATAAATGGTCTAGCCTTAGGTGAAAAAAAAAATGTTGTCTTAGTGTTACTTTACAGTCAAATATGTGTGCTGTGTCAAAGACATTAAATTCAGTATGGCACTGCACTATATCTAAAGACAACTTTACTTGAATTATTATTTTCTACTTCGGGTCATTGACTGACTCAATGTATCAAGTATTACTATTAACTGAAGTGCAACCAAGATAAAAGAGCAACCCAAAAACCTGACCTTTTTAACCCATGTAAAATCCTAACACTTCAATAAAACATGTGACGTATGCAGTCCATTGACTCCATTCGAATACCAAAACATTAAAAGGGGGCTTACCGGTGGTAGCCTAAAATCGCACTGCTACTGTTTTCCATATTGCATTCCAGCCCATTAGAAAATGCGTAGGGAAAAAAACCCCTGCCGAAAGTCACTTTGATTTTATTTATTTATTTTTCATCTTCTTATGTGTGCAGACAGTGCAGGCAATTGTGATTGCTGAACTGTGTCCTTGTATAAGATATGGCTGGTCATGCTTCCCACACAATATATGGTGGTAACTGGTAAATTACCAATAGGCAATTGACACGAGGAAAGGAGAAATTGAAGACCTCTTTACAAGGTTAGAATTATAGAATCTTCCACAACTATTTTCAATTCATAAATGTTTTTAAATTGATTTTTTATAAAAAAAATTTCATTAGTTGAGTTTCTATTTTCAAATAATTTTTTTATCTGAATTGCAAATTTCACCCTTTAGCTTTGACTTGTTTTTAATTCATTTGGCTGATTGGAAATTTGAAAAAATTTGATGTGTTACAGATTACAAATTTATGCGAGGAATTTGTAAGCCTATACAGCTTTGACTTGTTTCTAATAAATCGGGAAAAATTCCCCCAACCACCCCTCATATTTTCAATAGTATGCATGATGATGCACCACAATTACCACAATTATCATATGGACACTATCCTTGCCACTCTCAAGTAGTTGTAATCTTTTAGTCTAGTTCACAAGATTCATGATCTTAGGAATTTATACATGTGGACATTTAAGTAGCACTTAAAATTGTCCTCTTATGATGGATTTATGTGACAATAAGCACACACAAATGTGGGAAGTGGCATTAATATTGGTTCCAACATCAAGCCAATTTAGAAAGAAATGGCAGCTCCTTATCAAAGCAGACGGTTCCAGACATAAAAGAAAGTACAGGAAGTGGCATTGCATTCCAAGGCATTGATAGGGAGGGAAACTTTTTTTTTTGGAAGCTTGTGATACCACAAAAGCCCAATCCAAAGCTATAGCTAAGCAGATCGCAATACAAGCTACAGTCATAAAAAAGCAACAAAGTTGGGGTTCTCAAACAATAAAGGAACTGAAAAAAAAGTTGGCAACAAGTCCAGGGGACCCATTGGAGTTGAAGAGCACTGTTTGCACATCTTAGACAATTATGCTGCGTGACTAATATGGCTAAAAGTGCAACAAATTCTCACATTCATTATTTTTTATCAGAACATTTAAGGTGTAATGGATATGTCTGGAACTAACTAGAACATTTATGCTTTGTACTTTCCGGACCTGGTATAAAAAATAATAATAAAATAAAAAACATTAATAAGCTTTACAACCTGATCTTATTGCACTTTCACAACCCATTTTCCCTTTTTTTTTTTTCCAGATTGACTACTATCTCCCTCATCCAAAGGAAATTCAAGCTCATCTGGAGGCGTTGCTGAGAATATTATGAAAAGAATTACAGCTTTAAACCTTTAAACTATTGATTCCATATTACCAATGGGGCATGGGCTTGGGGAAGGAACCTTTTTTTTTTTTTTAATAATAATAAACTAGTAAATTTTCATTAAACTGAAAAAGATCCAACATCAGTTTCAAAAAGAAAATCCAACATCAGCCTTCCAAAACTCCCAGACTGAAAGGGGAAGGGAAGAACTGTTACAGATCAGTACTGAATTATAGACAGCAGCACTTAGCCATATTATTGGCTACATTTTTTAACTCTCCCTTAACCCAAACAAAAGAAAAACTTAAGATCAAAAAGGCATGCAACATAAAACTTCCATCCAATGCCATGTACAGTGGCAAATTCATCTAGAGCTTACCTACATCTGTGGCATTACTAATAACACAGTAAATGCACCATAAGTTATTAAAATGTCTATGAAAAATTTCTCCATAGTGGATATCACATGACACTATCTATAATCAACAATCAGTTCAAAGTGCATTTCAGGAATTGATAAAATAAATTTCAGCCTTGAAGGATATGTTGTTTCATCACTACGATAATAAATTCTCAGAATCTACTCTAGACACTCGATAGAACTCTTTAGTTCCCTCAACTGATTTTGGGGGTGCAATCTTTCGTTCCAGAAAGATATGATTAGCAGCTAAACTACTTCATTTTCACCCAATTAACATCAAAAAACACAATTGTGTATTTACACCAAAAACTACAATTCTACAAAAACAGGTTTACCATGCTAGTCTTCATCAGACATCTTTTGCTTCTTCCACTTATACGCAGCTTCCAAGATTTTAAGATTAGTCGTCTGAGTTTCCTCAGGGAACATATAATCAATGTATTCCTCGTACCTGCCAATTTAAACTTGTTAGCACAGGCAAATAAGGAAAAACCTAAAGAATGTAAGGACGTAATTATATCAAATCTTCATAAGAATTTTATAAGTTAGTTAACATACCCAGCCGGACCATCCTCAGACACCATCTGCCTCCTCTTTTTCAGCTTCTTTGGCAGCTTAGCCTGGACTAAACTAATATCACCAAGCTCCCCAAAACTGCTCTCCATGTTCAGCCACTCTTCCAGTAGCATTGCTCTTTCCTCTTTTAACTCAGGTGCAGATGTTCTGTAGTAGTTAATGGCTTTCTCAAAAACCCCTGATTCATAGAAAACAAAAGAAAAGGGTTAGAGCTTGTTTTATTTGTGATGAGGTTTAAAACACAATCAAATTATAAATTTAAAGAAGTAAACAATATGATTTCACCAAAAATTCCTTACTTCTAGCATGCTGAATGCATTGCTTCTTTTTTCCATGAAGATCCTCCTGGAGATCATCTTCTGCCAAGTCTGAACCCTTCGCATCCTCCTCCATGGCAGACGCCTCAAACTTTGCATAGCTTATCCAGACCTTCAAGTGCTTAGTTCTGTCCAGAAGCCTCTCATAGAGCTCTCTGGTCCTTTCGAATTCACCCTCTGATATTTCAAAATCAATATATGCCTGTCACAAAATAAATAGATTTATTATTACCAGTTATCTAAAAATCAATGTAGTCAACAAGCTTTAAAAAATATGCCAATGCTTTCTTACAATCAAGTCAAATTGCTAACCAAAAAAGTGATCATCACATCCAGAATTATGGGATATCAAAGTGGCAAAAGAAATCAGACTATAAGACAGAAATGACCCAACTTCCTTCACTTATTTATCAGATATGGGCCCCTTTTTCATTATTTCGGGCATAGCAGGATTAAGAATCAAGAAACAATAACTTCTTTCATTTTTTTGAGTATCAGAAAATTTACTGAAGAAACTATGGAATGAATCAAGAAACAGCAACTACAAACATCATCCTGAAATAAATGTTCGTAGTGAAAAGTGGTTATACAACTAAAAGGACCATTAACAATTAGGAATGAAAGCTGTAATGAAGAATAAACAGTCTAACTGTATTTTTAGCATTAAGTAAAATGAGGAATGCATTATTGCATGTACCTTCCACAATAACTCTGGCATATCCAGTGCTGGTTGGGCAATTGCAAGCTCAAAGATCGCCCTAGCTCGCTCGGTCTCACACAAAGATCTCTCTAATTCTGCATACTTGCTCCATGCATAACAGTTTTCAGGCGCCCACTCCAAATACTTCTCATAAAGTTTTCGGCCACGGTCTATATTTCCAAGCTGAAGCTCTATCTCAATATACTTCTTGAATATCTATTAGGTTAAAAAGTACAATCACAAGTGTGAGAATATGCCAAATATGCCAAATATAGTTCATATTTAAACTCAATCAGTAAATGACCTTATCTTTAGGAGCTTTGCCAATTGCATTTCCCAGGATTTGTCGTGCAGCCTTGAGATTTAGTTGCCGGATCTCAAATTGAGCAGCTAGAAGCCATAATTTTGCAAAAGAGAATTTCTCATGAGGAATGAGCTTCAGACACTCCCTGGAAAAATTAACAGTAAGTGAGCAATCTCTTCAAAGTCACTTGGGTTTTTCCACTCAAGTGAATCATACATAGGAAAACCAGTTACAAGTGCCATTGGGAATGATTGTGTAAGTCACTTATGGCATGTTTGGAAGTTTAGAAAGGGAGGAGAGTAGAGGGGAGTAGAGGGGAGGAGAGTAGTGGGAAGGAGAGTAGAGGGGAATGGCTATCCTCCACCTTGTTTGGATGTTTTTAAAATTAAGTAAGGGGAAGGAGAGTAATTAGTTTTTTCATTTGTAATTTTGTTAATATAATAAGGGCAAATTTGGTAATTCATTTGGTCAAACATTTTTATTCTCTACTCTCCCTCCAAATCTCTCCAATTTGGGGGAATTAAAAAAGAGGGGTTGGAGGGAGTTGAAACCCCTCCAAAGTCCTCCCCCTCCTCCTTTAAAAAACTCCCAAATAAGGTAATTGAACTACTCTCCCTCCCTCTACTCTACTCCCCCTCCTTTTTTTAACTCCCAAACATGCCATTAATTCGCATTAACAGATTTCATTTAATAATTTTTATAATGAATGTACATCAGAGAGATTGTCAAATTGTAAACACTTAAAATTCCTTATTAATTGTTCACATGAAAAAAAAAACTTGAAACCAAATTGATTGTACAGCATAAAATCTCCTACATACCTTAAATTTATGATCATCTATTAAGTAATCAACAGACAAATTGTTTATAAGTTATAACCATAAAATTAAACTGAAGTACTGAAAATGAACTAAGTTTTTATTTTTTGTGCTGTTTTCAACATTCATTTTGTATAAACTAGGAAGCACAAACATAGACATGAGTACAGGTATGACATGGCAATACAAGTAATTTTTGAAAAATTATAACATGACACAACGGGTATGACACCAATACGGCACTCCAAATGAAGTGTCCGTGCTTCCTAGTGTATAAACTACATTGTTTTCCATGGTTATAAAGACTAGAGTTCAAGCCATCATTAGTTTATTTTTTCAGTTTTAATTTTAAGTGTTTAGCCTACAAAATATGGGAAGAAGAAGCCTTTCTAAGCCTTTCTCTTTTTATTTTTATAATTAATTTGAGAAGCCATTCCTTCACTCAAGACCTAATACATAGAAAATTGAATGCTAAGGTTCCTGTGTGCAGCATTCAGCAAACGCAAGCACCATCATTTTATGCATATGGCAGCACAAATGGGATGTCCTATAAAATGGAGGATGAAGCCTAAATTGTGAATAATCTTTGTGAGATTTCAAAATGGCACAATACTTGGATCAAAGTGCTTAAACTAGGCTTAAGTGTAGCGCACATATACCAAGCCTGAAAATTTGCAAATTACATGACCAATAACCCCAAAAATGTTTCTTTCTCAATCATCAGCAAGCCCAGAACCCCACCCATTGCAAATCACAACAACCACCACAAAGACCAATTATCCAACACTACTGCCAAGGCCCCAAAGCAAAGTCATTCAGCATTTGTAAATTTGCCGTCAAGCCAATATCACTAGTGTTGGCCAAGTATCACATAGTTGCCAACTACTAGCTACTCCCATTGAATAGCAACACAAACATTAGGTTGCTTGACCTCACCCCCTCCTAACACAGATTTTATCACCCAGTATCCCAATGCCACCACAAATAATGTTAGTTGTCATAACCCAAATACGTATACGGTACTTATCAACAAAAAACAAAAAAAGATTTCATTCCCCCACCCCTCTTCCTCCCTCTGTTAAATATAACATGTGTGGTTTGACTCCTCTTCAGTCTGCTGAAGTTTTTGACCCCTCAAAGGGGACATGGTCCCAACTTCCAAGCATGCCATTCTCAAAAGCGCAAGTGTTACCCACCACCTTTTTGGTTGACATGCTAAAGCCTATTACTTCAAACATGGGAAGGTTATGCGTCCCTCAAATTTTGCATTCACGGACCTTTTTTGTTGATGATGGAGGAGAAACTTATGACCCTGAAACAAATTCCTGGGTTGAAATGCCAAATGGCATGGGAGAGGAATGGCCTGCACAGCAGGCAAGTACAAAACTGAATGTTGTAGTAGATGGTGAATTATATGCATTTGAGCCTTCTAGTTCCCTGGATAGTGGGAAAATCAAAGTACATGATCAAAGAGAACCTCATCCCCTCCTAATTTAAGAATGTCATTTCTCTTTTTGCACATAAACCCACTACTTATAAAATACACCAAGGAGTAAATGTTTTGGAGCATTAAGCTTCCCCAGCACCAGGATATAACAATAACAAACCTTAGTTCTCAAACGTTCAAACGTTGAGGTTGTCTATAGATCCTTCACAGACTAATAAGTGTTGTTTTGTATGTTCTTTTTCACCTTCTATCTTATACAAAGTCATTCTCTCTTATCATCTCCTTAATTACTCTTTGAAAGTATCATATGCCTCAACTAAAAGATTTCAGGACAACAAATGTAGTAGCCCCTGTCATGCAATTGAATGCACATGCTTATCTTTAGTGCACGTGTGATTGTTCACCATGAAACATGAATGAAAGGAACTCATAACACACTTGGTATTTCACCAAGATACTCTATGATTTATTCAGGAAAAAAAAAAAAAGGTACTCTGATTTATATACACAGTCAGCCAAGGCTCAGCACAGATAGACAAAAGAAAATCAAGGTTCCAGCTGCTGATTTTTACTTCAAAACGAAATTCAACTTCTCAGTTAAATAAATAATGAAAAATAGAACTTTACTGGTAGTGATTCCAGTAGTCTGATGGTGGGCAGAGGCCTGACGGTGATGGCAGCCTCAGATCTCTCTCTCCCTCTCTCTCTCTCTCTCTCTCTCCCCCCTTTATAGTCTCAGATCTCTCAATCGCTAATTATTTTTCCTTTATAGTGGGAGACAGTGTTTCACTTAAAAGCCCCAAATTTTTACTGTTTGATACTGAAACAGTGTTTGATTTCAATAGACCATATTCATAATGCAAAGAAAGATTTGGAGCCCACTACTTCCACTCCATTTCATCTATCTTTCCACTGACCTACTACATCACATAAACAGTATAATAATTTCTGTGTTCCACTAATTTAATTCTACAACAACTTCTACAACCTGTGTAATTTACTTGAAGGCATAAAAGATTAGTTCCAAGATTTTGGGGTTGTCTATGGATCCTCCATAGACTAGTCAATACTCTTTTCCATCATCCTATTCTATCCATAACCATACTCTATGGTAATTCCTTAGTTGATGAATCATTTTTCACTACTTCTATCAATGTTATTATTCATCTTCCTCCACCTCTTTTTGTTCCTTTAACTTGAATTAATTCTCTTTCTTTTTTTTTTTTTTTTTTTGAAACAATAACAGAAGATTTAATATTAAATATTCAAACTTACAAAGTAAAAACAGGAAATGCTAGCCACAAAATTCTTCAACCATAGGCAATACAATTTCACTTAAGGCAAATGAAGTAGAATTAGCCATTGGTAATGTGAACCATCCTATGTTTACACAGTTATGCTGGCAGTGTCATTGATTTCCAACAAGGCTCCCCCATCCAATTTGTGATAAAACACTTGAAACCAACTGCAGCTTGCCAGAAGCAAAGGAGACTTAAAGCAAGCATGTAGCAATAATGATAAACTAAGCTTGACAAGACCAGCCAACTAGTTAAAACCAGCACTCATTTCCTTTCACTTCAATTCCAGTGCCAAACGCTCAATCTCAAGTTTCATCCTCTCATTTCCATCCTCAGTTTTTCCAACTCACAGTCTTTTCTTCCTAAACCTCTGCCACTTGAACCACTGTTTCTCTAATTCCAACATCTCAACTTGAATTTGGAGCTTCTGTTCTTCCAAATGAAGAGAACGAGATTCAATCCACTGCTTTTGTAACCAAGCTGCTCTCATGTTCTCAGGTAAGGCTTGATTCATACAAGATTGGGCAATTTGTGCTTGAGAATAAGGACTTCTGTTGTAGTCCTGGGAATTCAAGGGATTCCCAATATTAATATCTTCATGGGCCAGGCCTTGTCTCAATTTCTTTGCTGACCCTAACACTCCATATATCCCCCTGTTATGGTGTAAAGCATGATTCTCCTCGAAGTCATCCTGATCATCAGTTTCCATATCTTGATCATCTTCATCAAGATCATCATGTTGGTGCTTCCTGGCATCATCAGTATCATGATCATCTCTACTTTTAAGAGCCAACTGTAATGAACGCTGAAATGCTTGATCATGAGGTAAATGCAATCTGTTACTATTATGGTAAGAACACATTTCTTCATAGAACAACTGCTTTGAGCTTAATATTTTCCGAACGTCATCCTTCTCTTTCTCTGTCAGGTATTCTATCACATCCAAAAGTGCAGGGTTCTCAACAACCTGGCAAGAAGTGCCACTCCCAAGCATATCATTAAGCCGCTTATAACGTTTGTTAAGGTCATTGAATTTATCCTCACACTGCTGTGGTGAAACATGATAACCCCTCTCAGCCATGACCTTCGAGATAGATTTCCACTTGCCCTCTTTTTTGTAGAACTGCAGATTTCCTTCTCCCCCCACTACCACAATTGGAGGCAACATCTTCACCTATATAAGAAACAGCAGTAATCAGAAGCCTCACCATCTTATCAGTCCACTTCACACACTGCCATGGTGACCCCTTCTTCCCTCTATTTGCTTCATTATGACCATCAACACCCTCTTCAGTAAAACTCTGTTCATCCTCATCACTCTTTGAGTTTTTGCTCCTCTCCCCCTTACTGAAATCTACCATTGGAATGGTTTGATCACAGTTTTGTATGGTTCCCATTGTGAGCGGAAAGCCCTCATGAATTGAGGGATGTACAGCTGACCCTTGGCAAGGAAGATTTTGATGTTGGTGTATTGTATGTCGGTGTTGTGTTTGATGATGAACTCTCATTGATCCTTGCAAGTCAAACCCTCCATAGGAACCCAGACCACCTGGAATAATACCTACTTGTGGTAAATTACCTTCCATTGCTTACTCCAAACAACAATTCAGATCAGACCCATAAATCCCATCACCCCTAAAACCCTAGCTTGCAGGTCCTTCCCAGTTCCCACTCAGTTGAAGCCATTCATATAAACTAAATCCAACTCTATAAAATAAAAATTATGCATAACCCATTTCTTATTTTCAACCCCAATTCCTTGTACAGTCTACAACCTCCTCCTCCTCCTCCTCCTCTCGGGGCTATTCAAAATCTCAAATTTTAAGCAACTATACCCATATTTTCCCATAGAAATCAAAAACAAATACAAACCCACTTCCAAAATTTCGATACCAATTACAAACACCACAATTTTTTCTATACAAAATCCACCAAGACCCAAAACAGTTTTTTTCACCAATACTCGAATCAAATAAAAGTACCCAACATATGCAATACAAACACACAAACAAACTAATCAAATCCTCAAAGAGTTGATTCACAAATAAGCAAAAGAGCTACTTATCTGTGACAAATCTCAAATTAGATAGCTCCTCCACGCTCACAACACCCCCCAGAAAGGCATAAGTGGACCACCCAATGATAGCTCCCCCAGGCTCACAACTCCCCCACTCTCCTCTTTTAACATAACCAAACCATTTTATTCTTCTTTTGAACATAAACAGATTAGAATAATTGAACACATCAGAGGTACTTTTCAATTTATACTCTCAGAAAAATAAACCTAACGAATTTTGGGTATGGAACTTGACATTTTGAGAAGTAACTCAAAAAAATTCAAATTTAAAGCACCTTTAATCTAATTTACAGATTTCTTAGAGCAAACCTGCATTTTCAGTTTATTTTTTTAGTGTGCTAGTGTTATTCATTTGGAGGTGAGTTTCACAACATATTAAATATTGCTACTAAAGGACACTAAAGTTATGGTAGAGGATCCGTATACTATGCATGAAACAAGAACCACAAATGAAAGAGAACTGCATCAATATAGCATGTGAAACACGACACCACCTCGTGTAAACATCTAAATTACAACCTTGAATTTATTTTGGCCACACAATGCAAAAAATACAAGTGAAGTATGAATAAAATCATGCAAAAGCAAACATTGAAAACAACACAATCCGTTAGCTATCCGCCACATTTTTAAGTCTAAACATAAACTTTATGCAGTACATCAACTTTACCAACCACAAAAATAAGTTTTTGACAATCACAAACTAACCTATACACATCTCTTGTGCGCTCCACATCTTCTGCATCAAGCTCTTCATACAGCGCATAATTTATCCTAAAAATCACACAAACACAAAATCAGCAACAAAAATTGAAAATATGAACTCGAATTAATTGAACTTCAAACTGCATCCTCAACCACATTACTTACCACAAATAAATATATCGCTGCCAATACCGCTTCTCCTCAGCAGGAGGCACATTCGAAATGGCTCGCTCGTACACTTCTCTAATCCTATCCTTATTCCCAACATTCTCTTCCAATCGAATATAATCGAACCATGAATCGTAATTCAATGGATTTTTTCTCACTTCATCTTCATACTGAAATCTCCTCTTCCCCACTATGGCATCCTCAATTCCTTCCTTATCTCCATACTGTTTCTCAAATGCTACAAATTTTCTATACAAGTCCTCAGCCCTTCCTTTCGGTATATGATCAAGAGCGAACTTGTAGATACACCTAGCACGCTCTGATTCCTTACACCGCTCTTCGAATTCAGCGAATGCAACGAATAACTGCTCGGCTTCTTCATCGTCGGCGAGTTTTTCAACGGCTCGTTCATAGACATTCCTCGACCTAGCAGCCTCGCCATTCTTCATCTCGAACTTGGCGTAGCGAATCCAAGCAGAGACCTTAGGGTGACACTGCACGAACCGCTCGAAAATCTGCCTAGCTCGCTCTATTTCATTGTAGCGGAGCTCGAATTTGATGTAGGAAAGCCAACCTTGCTGGTCTGGCATCCAACTCATCCACCGCTCGAAGATCTGTCTGGCTCCGGCGACATTGCCAAGCATCTCTTCCATGTGGATGTACTTGTACCACAACTGATCCACTCTCGGCAAGAGAGTGACGGCGCGGTCCCAAACGTTCCTGGCGTGGTTGATGAACTTGTTCTTCATCTCCACCTCTGCGTACTTCAACCACAGCGTGTGGTTCCGATAATCCACCTCGAGAGCTCGTTCCCAAACGGAGCGAGCTCGATTGAAGTCCTTCTGAGACTCCTCCCACTGCGCGTACTTGATCCAAACACTGATATTCCATCGCACGCGGCGGATTAGGTCTTCGAACTCCTTCCGCTTGCGAAGTCGGTACTCGGAGAGTTCAGTCGCGTCGGTGATCTTCTGCTTCGGAGGCCGAATCTCAGCCTCTTGGCGTTCACGCGCTTCACGGAGGATCTGCTCGGCGGTGATCTGAATCGGCGCCGGAGTTTTGTTCTTGACACGTGTCGGTCTCGGAAGCTTCACCTCCGTGTCTTTGCGGGTGAGGTACCCTAAGGATGGGTCTGCTTCTTTGGCCATGGTTTTGGGTTTACGGGGGAGCGAGCGAAAGAGAGGGAAAGAGTGAAGAAGAAGAAAAGTGGTGGAAAATTCTTGAGGAAAAGGAAGGTTTTTGATGGGCTCGTTGGGGTTTTGATTTGGGAATAGGTTGAAATTGAATGGCTCTGGAACTTCTTCAGAAAAACGGCGCCGTTTTGGGAGTCACCAGCAATTATCTTTTGTTTTATGGAAATTTCGGGTAGGGCAGAGATATTATTCAAATCCGACCCTTAAAAAAAATAAAAAAAAATAAAAAAACAAAACAAAACAAAAAAAAATTTCTCACTGTGTGCGAAAGTTCTGATAAAAAGAAGTAGGGGTAAAAGGATGATTTGGGGGGGGGGGGGGGGGGGGGGGGGGGTGTATATTTGGAGACTAACAAAGTGATGAGATAAAATATAGTGAGTTAATACGGGTACGAAAGATAGTTGCAAATTAGCATATCGAGTTTTAAAAACTCGAGTTCCATATAAAATTGAGTTTTAAAAGCTCACTTGTTACTTGCTGATTTGGACATGTTTTTGCCACATAGATCTCAAATCTTTTACGCTCGATTTCAAAATACATGGAACACTAACCTACAAACCCAGAAAAAGAAGAAAACCCAAAAGAAAACCTAGAAGAAAGAAAGAAGAAAGAAGGAAACCCAGCAGAAAGAAAGAAAGAACAAGAAGATCCATATCAAAGAAGAAGACCCACAGCACACACAAACCCAGTCTCCATCAAGCACATCCCGATCGTCGATCTACGATGTAGTTCACGATCTCCATGGGTGCAGTTCACGATCTCTTCTTCTTTTTGTCGATCTACGGTGCAATTCACAATCTCCATGGAACACAAAAAGACAAGTGCATTGATATGGATGCTTTCTCATCAGTAGTGTAATCTTTTGAATTGAGAATTACACTCTCTCAGGCATTAAGATTAGCTTTGGTGGAGCAGAGAGAGTTTGAGATTTTGATAAATTCATGTGTGAGTAAATATAGCAAAAAGCGAAAGATTAAAGAGAGGGATAGAAACTCACTTATAAAAAAAAAAAAAAAAAAAGATAGAAAGTCACTTGCTACCAGTAAAATGACGACGTGCTGTGGAATTCCCTTTCTCCTAACTCGGAGCCAAGCTTTTTCTTCTAACTGGTGTCGTTTCTTATACACTTCTCCTGACTCTCTCTCTCCTCTTCTTTTTCTTCAATACCTTGGACACTGCTTTAACTTCAGCTCTTTATTCGTCCCTTACTGGCAAATAATTTTTTATTGTTTATTTTTTTAAATCACCGAGATTCAATATAAAAACAATTTTTTCCTGGATTTTTTTTTTAATTTTCTATACACACAACAAGAATGGAGATGTCTTTGGGATTATTAGAAATTTTATCTAATAAAATTTCCATCTCTATCTGAAAAAAAAAAAAAAAAAAAAAAAAAAAAAACAAAACAAAAAAAAGAATCAGATACAAACTAACATATATATATTTTTTAATTTTTTATTAATTAGTTTTTTTCTTTTTTAAGATTGGTTAGTTTTTAAGTTAAAATGTTTTGGATTTAAAAAAGAAAAAAAATCAAATGGGTTTCGGGTAGGGTATGGATATTCATGGATAATATATTCGGGTAAGATTCGAATATGAATACTAATGGGTATTAATATTCGGGTATCCATGGGCAAACTTTTCATGTAGGGTATGGGTATACTCGATCCAAACTCTACCCCTGGTCATCCCTAATTACACCTCCTAAATTATATCTTATGTTACCTTTTGTACCCTAAACTTTTTTAATACATTTTTTTCACTCTAAACTATGATCATTGTTACACTTTATAGTTCGATGTTAAGTTTGCTATTAACTTGTAAAGAAAAATATGATACCACGTGAAAATAGATAATTGCCCTTCTTGTCAATGCCTTAAAAACAAAATATAAATTAGACTTTATCACTCTAAATACACTGTTCATGTCCCATGAACAATGCATTAAGCGCTGGTTAAAAAAAAAAAAATTAAGGCTTGAAACTCAAACGTCCAAAACATGGACGTGATCCAAACAAACACGTTCGAATTGAAATCTTTTGCTGGAGTTATATAAATGGAGCTACATAAAGTAGTTGTAGTCTCTCGCTTCATTATTGTGTCCATTTATGTTTGTGACAATGTGACATCTTTTTGAATCTCAGATTCGAAAACTAGAGATGTGTTTGAATTTCAAAATCCCATTGCAATGGCATTTATTCAGGTAATCCTTGCCTGACATGCTAGCACAAATATTTATGCATTAGAATAATTTATAACAAATCTACGCGAGGGCAGTCCATCTTTGTCTTTCTTTATGTTATGGAACTTTAAGGTGTGTTTGGTTAGAGTGAAAATAGGGAAGATAGAAAATAGTGAGAGGAAAATAGGGTGGAAAATTATGTTTTCCATTATTTGGTTGAGGACAGAAAATAGGAGAAACAAAAAATAGGGGAAAAGTTTTCCTTCTTGGACCCACTTTTTTATCCTCCCAAATTAGGAGGAAAATGAGGAGGGAAAAGTGATGAGAAATGCATTTTACACAAATACCTTACTTTATTACACTCACCTACCCCTCACTTTCCCACTATTATATAACAAGGATATAATAGTCAATTTATATAAACTACATTTTTCATCCTCTTCTTTTTTCTCCCCAACCAAATAAAATATTTTACACCCTCCCACTTTCCACCCCTCCAACCAAACACACATGAGAGAAAACCAAATCTTTTCTATCCTTCCACTTTTCCATCTTCTCACTAATTTTTCATCCTTTCACTTTTCCACTCCTCCAACGAAACGGACCCTTAAATTTACAGGTTGAGAGTTAAGGGGTATCGAGGAGTCCAAGAAAGACTAAGAGGTATATCTGTAAAAAATAGATTATTCTCTCTTTTTTCTTATACATTTAAAAAAAATTATTATTATTGTTTTTAATTGTTAGAAAAGGATTAAGAAAAACTTCTATTTTTCCAATCTCTTCCTACATAGTTTCTCATTCTGAGGGTGCTATGTTATGCAGGACATCTACTAAATAATCTAAATTGATATCTGTGTTAAGATGGAGGTCCCTGCTAGATTTCTATGGTATTTAAACTCAAATCTACTGAATTTTCTGCTCTTGAATAGCGACAATATGCTAGATTTATTCTTCTTTCTGACCCTTTTCTCTCAAATTTGTAGATCAAGGAGGTCTGACTGACAATGTGAAGTAGCTAATTTGGTTCAATTGAAAAATACACATGAAGTTAGGCATAGTTACAGATTTGCATAGGTAAGGACCACTTATATGACATTGGATACCATATCAAGCATGAGATGACAATTAATATTGCAATAAGCTAGGAGTTCAAGTTTGAAAACCTATGGAAAGCTAAACAGCTTGAGGACTGAATGTAGATTTCTTAAAGGTCCATTCCGTTGCAGGAGTGGAAGAGTGGGAAGACGGAAAATAGTGAGAGGATGGAAAATATTTAGTTTTCCCTCTTGTGTGTTTGGTTGAGGGGTGGAAAAGTGGGAGAGTGGAAAACTCTTTTGTTCGGTTGAAGAGAAAAATGGAAGGAAGAAAAATGTAATTTATATAAATCGCCTATTATACCCTTATTACATAATATGTAAGAAATAGATTTATTTGTACTCATTACATAATATAAAATTTATCACATCATATATATAAATTTTTTTTTTATTTATTATTATAATATAAAAATTAGATTAAGTCACGTTGAAAGAAAAAAAAAACGTTCAGGTGTTCAGAATGTTGGAAAAAAAAAAAAAAAGAACGTTCAGGTGTTTAGAACGTTAAAAAAAAAACATTCAGGTGTTCAGAACGTTGGAAAAAAAAAAAAAAAAAAAAAAGAAGAAGACAAGAGAACATTGAAAAAAAATAGGTGGAAAGAGGGTAGTTTTGTAAAAGTACTCATAACACTTTTCTCTCCAGATTTTCTTTCCGATTTGGAAGGGAAAAAAAAATGTGAGCCTGGAGAGAAAACTTTCTCCCCAGTTTTCTCTCCTTCCTATTTTTCTTCCCTAAACGAACAGTGAAAAACAGTATTTTCCACCCTATTTTCCTTACTTTATTTTTCATACTCCCTATTTTCCACCCAAACGAACAGACCCTAAAGTAAATATGAGAATGCAAAGTAGGGATGTTTGGTTTTCTTATCTGGGTGGGTGCAGGTATGTGAGTGTATAATTAGAGATGTGATGATTTTTCTGGAAATAGTCATTAATTCCATATTCAAAAGCACTTTTCATTGTGATGCATGTAAAGTTCATTGCATGTTAAGTCATAGGTGCCTTTGCACTTGAAGGAGTTATTGCAAGAACTTAGATCTAGAATTGCTTCTGAACAGCTAAATTCATTTAATGCCTAATGGTCTTGATTACGAGCTAGATCTCTTGTCTGGTTTCTGCAAGAAAAAAATGATTCCTTTAAATGTAAAAAGAAAGATCAAATTTATATATTTAGTCTTTTTCTTGCTAATAGTATTTGTCTTAATTAAGCAATCTGATTTCTGCTTGATGACAATGAGAGTAGTCACTTTTGTTTGTAGCATCCTTTATGAGAATACTCCATGCAGATAACATATCTTGTTCATGCTGTTTTGGTAATCACAAATTAATTCACATTTGTAGCTTACAGAAAGATGTGGTTTAAGTGCAAGGGTAGCATTTATAATCTAAATTGTTAGAATTTGAATAAAAATCTAATTCAGAAGGTACACACCAAATGGGTTGTTCAAAAAAGGTTTTTATTTTTATTTTTAAAGATAGGGTAGAATTTCAATTTATAGTGCGCTTTCCATGATGGTTGCTCTAGGCTCAAAATCAAAATTCTCTCTGGTTGAGTTAAATCAACTCATGCTATAGGATGAAATAGCTGTAGTACAAAGTTACTAATTATTTTAGACACCAGTAATTGTATTATTTTATAAACCCACAAAAGCATTTGTAAACTTTTGATATGGGCAAGCCTAAGTTCAAATACAAAAATAGTTCCACATAACAGTCTATAAAACAAACTTTTGCCTATATGTACACACCATTCACCATAAACATCAACAACCACCAAAACTCACATCAAAGCCCATCATGAATACGACCATCATTGTTGATCAAAAGATTCAAAACCCACATCAAAACCCACCGCCACTGTGATCAAAACACACCACAAAACCCACCATCACTATTGATAAAAACCTACCACCACAGCCGATCTACCACCTCCCCAACATCGATTCAGCCACCGAGGTCCCACCACCGATCTACCACCTCCCAAACTTCGATTCAGCCACTAAGGTCCTAGAGAGAAGGACTAGAGAGAGGGGATGAAACAGTGAGAGGAGAGGAAAAAAAAAAGAGAGTCTGAAAGTAAGAGATAATAAAGTAAGAGTGAGAAATAATAAATTAATATATTTATGTTTACAAATCATGATCTTATATGGCGCATATGAAATACTCCAAATTTATGCACAAACTTGATGCCTTCGCATCTTGGAACCATTTTCAGCTTCCCTTTCTACATAACATGAGGCAATGGAAATCATGCCATGCTGTGGTGTGTTGTATAGAGCGAAGAATTCATAGAGCTTGACAAGCCACTGAAAAAGATCTCTGCTTTTCAAATAATGATGAGTTGCATTGGATTTGATTATCTCAAGATCTTCGCCTCTGATACCAGATGACAAGAAGTTGCAAGAGTATGGATATAAATTGTGGAAAAGTAAGAATGGTGAATGTTTTGTATAAACACAAATTTACCATTCAAGGTTACTAAATTTTTTTCACAACTCACTATCCTCCTGTATATTATATTTCTAGGTAAGGAAAAATACCATATTAAGAGCTTTAGATCCTACAAGCTGTGTAGGCTTGTAAGGATAATTAGTGAGGTGACTCAATTGTTGTATCCCGGGGGCGCGCAGCATGCACAATACTTTTAGTCTACTATACTAGAAATCTCGTAGATGACATGTATTGCCTCAAGACAATGACATTGTCCACATCTCAACTCTGCCATCTTAAAACTTATGAATTGACGGTAAATCATTCTCATGTTATTAGACTTCTTTAAAGCATCATTTAGGTAAGATCTTTCCACTATTCTTTAATTTTATGGTAAATTCTTATTTATATGATATGTAATTATTTAGCTTATTTATATGGTAAAGTCTCTATTCAACATGTGTTTGATATCAACTTTTTAGCTTTTTGCTGGTCATTTTTTACTTAAAGTATACTTGTATTTTGAAAAAAAAAAAAAGTGAAGAAAAATTGAGATTTTAAAAAGTTATACATAAAAATTGAAAACTTGTCAAAAAAGACTAGTGCTAATACAAGAAAAGAAATACCATTATGTAAATGAATAACTTTCTCTATGTTTGGGGTCACCTTGGCATTGGCCCTCGACTCCCCCTCCACCATCACCCCCATACCCGCCTCCATTTTCCTCTCTTTCACCAGTTTCACTGCCATGTTTGCTTCCACTTGCTACAGCATCACCCCAACACCATCTCTAGCATGTTCACTTCCACTTGCTCTTGCTTCGCCCTGTAACCATCTCCTCTGTCATCATAAAGATTAGAGGTTGGCCTTGTCTCACCTTTGACTGCACTTCCCTCCCCTTCACCTATAACATCACTTTTTTCTATAGATTGCAACAAGGAGTCGAGTTCCAATCTAAGCTCACTCATATATCTCTTAGCTTCATGTAAACTCTCATCTGTTGTGGTAGGGCACAAAATGGAACTAGATACCCGACCATCTCTGGCATGTTCGCTTCCACTTGGTCCAGCTTCACCCTCGTAACCATCTCCTCTGACAATATAAAGATTAGCTGTAGGCGCCCTTGTCTCACCTCTAACGGCACTTCCCTTTCGTGTGTCTTTAACATCACTTTTTAGCAAGGAGTCTAAGCTTTTCAATCTAAGCTTGTTATTGAATTTCTCAATGAAAAGATTTTCAGCTTTAATTACAATCTCATCTTTTTTGGTAGTGAACAAAGTGGAACTAGAAATCCAACTTTTTGGCAGAGATTCATACAATATAAGTTGACATTCAGTCATGATATATTTATGAATTGGCAATAAGAAACAGATGAGTAGTAGTGCCTGATTACTACTCAACTAAAAGAGCACAAGAAAACGAACCTGAAAGGTAGCTTTTTGAAGAGCAAGACCAAACAACCACACAGGTTGATGGTTGTGATCGTAGTAAGGAGTTTTGCTACACCACGAATATCCTTTTGTCCTGGATCCTTATCTCCCATATGAAGAGTTAGCACACCACCAGAATAATGGAGCTTTTGGCCATAATAGTACTAAAAGCCAAAATACTAAGCCACAGTCGAAAACCCACAGGTAATAGGGAAGAGGTAGTGGTTGCCCCTTGATTGGATCCTATTCATTTAAACTATTACTAGAAAAGGCTCCCCCAATGAAATAAACAGAACTGGCTTCGGCAATGCCAATCACTACAAAATCCATAACAGAGGAACAAATTAAGAAGGCAAAGTAGAGATGGACTTATGGGGCCAATCTAAAGTCTAAACTAATATTTATAAATAGAGAATACATTCGGTCAAGCTGTGGTGTAAAACATTGGTTTTACACCAACCAATAGAATCCTGCCGAATCATCTTCTTTTAACTTATCACTTAAATCCCTCTCCAAACAGAGAACGAATTAAGAAATCCACAACCCTCAAACTTCTACTTCCTTTCTCTTCCATCGTTGCTTGCCCAAACCTTCACCACACCACACACCGAAGCACACCGCCATAAGGGTTGCCGGAGCTGTGCATGGAGCTTGGAAACATACCAAAGCCACCGTGAGCCACGATCCAAGGGTTTGTTTTTTCATGATTTTCCCTTTTCCCCAATTTGAATTTCGAATTATTGATGGGTTTTTATAAGTTTATGGGTTTTTTTGGAGCCTCATGAATTATTTATGGTTTTTTTTCTTCTGTATTTTGGTTTCTTAATGGGTTTTGGTTAGATTCCTAAGTGTTAGGGTTCAACCTGTAACTGAATCTGATTGTAGTTCTTGGAGGATTGTAGTTCTTGTAAGTTCTAATTTAGTTCCAAGAGTATTAGTTGAAATGTATAAGTTCCAGGAGTATAAGTTCTAATTGCAAGAATTTTGTGAATTTTCAAATATTGATGTAGGACAAAAGCTTTGATACCAAACTAATTAGAGATTTGTTGGGTTTTGGGATAGGTAGAAATAGTGTTTGTTTTGGAAAAGGCTGGAAAATATTTGGAAGTGAAAAGAAAATTTCTGGAAGTTGAACAAAAAAAGGAAGAGGTAGAAAATATTCTCTTAAGCCGCACATATGGATATTTTGTGCATGAGAAATGGAGTTTCCGGCTCCAACAACTCCGAAGTCATTAATTACCAAAATATGCAAAAAAAAAAAAAAAATAGAATGGGTCAAGCCTAGTTATATCATCTTATTTACATGGTCAAATGATACCTAATCTATATGTTCTACTGATACAGAACATTGATAAAAATGAAGTTTAATTAGCTAATTTGATACCTAGGAGAGTATTATGTGCTAATGAAAATTTTACAGGGAAAATTGCAGGGAAATTGCAGAGAGAATTTTGACCATAGTTTCTATTATCTGCTAATGAATACCATGTTTATGTTTGCTCAAATAATATTTATGCTGTCCTATATGATTTTTTTTTATGCAAATCATTATATCGTTATGATGTCCTGTTTGTTGTGTATGGCTCTGCTATGACAGCTTAATGCTCAAGTCCATGGTATAAGGTGTAAGAGATGACTGTCGTTTAACATAGATTATGCACAATTTTCTGCTTGACTAAATTGAATCTGATTTTTCTTTTTTGGGTTGGTAGTTACCTAACACAGTTTTAGAAGATTTAAAAAAATGTTACTTCTGTGATAGGATTGCTGAATTGTTTTCTATATATATTTCTTTCAATTTTTTATATTTCTTTATTTTTCAATTTATGTTTTTTTTAAACCTCGACTTAAAGTTTTGGATTTGCTTTTCTTAGGATCTTGTTCAATTAGGAATCTAGCACTAAAAAGTTCTATATTTTTAGTCTCTATATTAGTTCAACTATGAAATGAATTTATTTGAATAAGAATCTTGTTTTTTTTCTTACATGTGCCTTTCTGACAAGTTTACTTACTGTGGTTGTTGAACTCTCTGCTGTCAACTTTAGCTTCTAGGACGCAACTGGTATCATTTATTTGATAGTTATTATAATATTTTTAGTTTCAAATATAAATTACTCCTACTTGTAATGTCAATTTTCTCCTATTTGTAATGTCAATTTGCTCTCTATATGTACCAAAGTAAAATTAAGGATGTACTTGGAGCTATTTTATGTAATAAAGTTGATTGAGTTATTGAGTAGGATGTTCAAATGTACCCTGCGTTTGTTGTGCTTTTGTAGAATTAGTTTGAATTTCAAACAATCAAATTGGTTGTTTGGTTTTGTATTAAGTGGTTGAATTTACTTTTTACTTGTATCCTAAATTAAGTTGAAACGTTACCAATTTTCAATAATCATTTTTTAATAATAATTGTAATATTTGCATAAAATTTTCCAATTAGATTTTAATTTTGTAATAGAACAAGTTTGCCAAATTGGGCAAGTTTAGTATTGTAATAGCACAAATTTTAAATTTATTCTTAATTGTTGCGTATGAATTTTTCTTTTCTTTTGTTTTTTATAGGTCATATTGAAATTTAAAATTACTTGAATTGAAAATATGAATGCAAACAACAAAGAACTTGAAACAATCTCACTTTGTGTTTGTGATATGGTAGATGACTTAGTACATAATGAGTCAGAAATAAACGAAGATCAAAATAATGTAGACTTCTCATTGGATGATTCAAATCAACCTTTTGCATACAATAGACATTCAGAACCACGTCTTGATATGGTATTTGATAACTTAAAGGTTGCTTGTGCATATTATAATGCATCTGCAAGGCAAAAGGGTTTTAGTATACAAGTAAATCATACTCAAAAGAATAAAGATAAAATTGGCAATGAATTTAAATCATCTTGATTATTGAAGATCTGTTCACACAAACGTACCAATAAGCAATTGCAACCATTATAGAAAATAATGCATAACAAATATAAAAAATGTACAAGACACGTCACATTACATATTTAACAAATAAAAAACCAAGGATTTCAACCCAATGCAAAGGCCATCCAGGACCATAAAACACATTAAAGCTTAAAAAATACATAAATTTGGGGTGATGATGCGAATGACTTCAATCTAGATAAGTTTGCTGAAGGAGTTTCAAAAGCTACAAGGGGTCAAGTTTCATTTTTCTCGTTCCGATGGGGTCCTCGAATATGCATTGGACAACATTTTTCCATGATAGAAGCGAAAATGGCTCTATCAATGAATCTACTACACTTCTCCTTTAAGCTATCCTCATCCTTTGCTCATGCTCCGCTCCCAATTATAACCCTTTAACCACAATATGGTGCTCACATTATTCTAGATAAACTCTAGAATAGAAAATATCGGTTGTCAAAAAAAGATTTGAATTCATAACAAAAGAAACATTTCATATGTATATTGATGCTTTCGATAAAGAAACATTCCATGAAATTCTGCAAAAAGTTTCATATCTGTAATTCTGCATATCTGCATGTATGCATTTCATTTGCAATTAATTGTATTTGTATGAAGACAAATTTATTAGAAGCTAAGTACAATTCACATTCACCAACAATTGAAAGTTTACTGCCTAGTACTATTATCTCTTCAAGTACAGCCCAACAAAAACAAATCCATGTATAAATCCAGGTACAGCCTATGGAAAGCTTAAAGCTTAAAAAAATGGTCCTAACTTCTACCATAAAGCGAATCCATGCATGTATCTAGGTGCATTTGAATGCATGTAACATCCAACGGTATGCAGGTTGAATGCATGCTTTCCTTCTTCAATTACTCTAATGCACACCACAGTCATTCCCATCTCCAAGCTACTTCGTATAATACTTTGGGATAGGCTGTCCGTCAAGCAGTGCACCACAATAGGTCTATGAAGTGGATATAAGGAATGTAACACTTCAATTACTTCAACATCTTCTTCATCACGAATTCTAAAGTGAAATTCATTGTAGTAATATGTCAGTATGATATGTAATGCAGCAACACTTTTTATCAGCCTTGACGTGTATTTAGCAATTGCATTATTTGCCTTTTGACGATCACGGATGGCCCTTTACCTTCTACTTTGTAAGTTTTGTGCCAACTGAAATGATAGTCATCCATATGTGGCACTCAACTTCCTTGGAGCAGCTTGAAGGATTCAATGCTGATGTTACAGATACTAACATAGGCCAAGCTGCTAGAAAGAAACGCAATGAATGTGAGAAAAAATAAATTAAGGCAAAAAAATATAGATTAGTTGAAATTGAAACCATGTAACGACATAAAACATTAGTTATTAAAGCAAATACATCTGATTGATACAAATATTATACTTAGGATTAAGTTTTCACTCATGTAATGAGAAATGATCACTTGGCAATATGCTAACAAGCATTCTCCTAAGAATACTAACCCATCATTGCCCCATGATGAAAGAGGTTTCTTTAAATGAGTTACGCCTTGTGTTTCCCAATGTAAGGCATTATTTGCAATCACAAGAAGTAAATATATATGAAATTGATCATGAGGAGAAACATATAATATTTAGGCAAAAGGGGTGTTTTTATTTATTTATTTATTTGTTTATGAGGTATGCAAATTTTTGCATCGAATATGAAAGGTAGGAAAACTCGGGGCTCATGTAGCATCGAAAGCGAAAGGTATATTCATAGATGCATACTTATTTTATCAAGACTAAAGGGCTGAAGGTAACATTTGAATTACATTCTATTTGTACCCTCTGCCAATAATAGTAGATCGGTGAAAAGAGTGTTGCTCAAAGCATTATCAATCAATTTGATGTCTAATCCAAAAGTTTTGTATTTGTTTTACCAATATATTGGACACCTTACATCATTGTAGAAAATAAAGCATTCACATAATGGGAAAGAAAAAGGGGGGAAAGAGTGACTAAGAGTCAACTACAATGCTCAACCACAAGACAACATCAAAAATCCCTAGCACAAACATTGCAGCAATGAAATCAGATTGTCGCCCAAAAATATTGCCAAGATCTTTTATTTAGCAAACATTAAATAGTCTAAAAACAGGAACTTAAGTTTTTTAAAAACCATCACTTGCCTAAAAACTCGCCATGGGGGAAGGGGCGAAACTTAAGTTTTCAAACACCAATACTTGCCTAAACAGTTATTAGACATGATTACCTATTCTAAGCCAACATTTTTTAACATACTGAAATCATACAACAACACTACATAATACAATTTTTGATGTTAGCACACAAAGAAAATTGAACTGTGAAGTCATACAACAACACTACATAACGAAATTGTGGCTCTTAAAACACAAAGAAGTGGATGGGACAACCAATAAGAAAATAAACCTCCTAACCAATGTTATGGAAATGAAATTATACCGTGGTTCATAAAAGCTTCTCAAAATCACACCCAACAATAACAATTCAAAGACTAATAATTCAGAATACATAAAGTAATCCCCGTACATAGATTCAAAGAAAAAAATCCTCAAGCTTCGTTTTTTTGAGGAACAAGCCTCAAGCTATTAGCAATAAGCAATATTAGCACAAAACTAGCAATACCCAGAACCCTTAAACTTCAATTCCAAAACACAAAATCCCAAACACAACTGTACATAACCTATATTCAAACCAACAAAACCAGATTGATATATTACTCATTGAAATGAAAATGAAGTGAGAAGTGAGAAGGCACCTTCCTATTGAGGACAGCCATAAGCTCTATAGATCCACCAAAGGAGAAACTTGGAAACTTAAATCCGAATCCTACGTTGCTTTTTGGAACATCTATAGATGTTGAAGCAACTTCCTTTCTAGATGAGTCTTTTTTTTGGTAAAGTAATTCGCCGTTCTCTATTTGGAGAGGGATTTAAGTAATAAGTTAAAAAAAGCTGAAGTGGCATAATTCTATTGGCTGGCGCAATTTTTCAAAGTAAAACATGGGAAGTGAAAATTAAAAAAAAAAAAAAAAACTGGATAAATTAAAAGCATATTGTTTAGGAGTAAAACATGGAAAGTGAAGTTTAAATATAGATGTTATTCCACAGTTGCCTTGTTTTTGAGGTACGATTCAAACCATTAATTTAATAATTAGTCTAACATACTATTAAGACCAAGAAACTATGCATGCATCTTATGCATTAAAATTTAGGTGAATTTTATAAATTTGGGAAAAAATTAATAATTTACATTTATTATAATTTGAAATTACTACGTTTTTCAACAAAATACCTAGAGGTGTGATGAGTGTTATGGGTTTGTGGGTGTAACAATTTTTTTCATCAGACCTCTAATGTTTGTGCACACTTGTTGCATGTACTCAAAAGCTTTTTTTTTTTTGAATTAGCATTAAAGATGGGACTTGAGGATAAGGATGGCTAGACATAAGATAAAATTGTAATAAATTTGAGCGAGTGGGTTGCTAAAATAGCAATTTAGGAGTTTTATACCCAACGCTAATAGCTTATCTTCTTCCATTTGCACACTCTTTGAAACCCCGGGGAATATATCATCTTTTGGAGTGCTACTCAACACTATTATTTAATTTTTAATCTCTCGTATTCCTCAAAAGCCAATTCCCAAAAAACTTTTTCCGATTCAGAATTAATAATCTCATATTTTTCTTTGATTTCCGCCAATATCTCATGAAATTTTTTTACTTATAAATTGTCTAATATTTTTCCTATCAATTTCGTTTAATAACAAGCAATGCCGTTTTAGAATTATAGGTGATATACATGTCTTTTATGTTTTATGTATTTTCAATTAAAAAAAGTATGATAATCAAATCATGTCAAAGATGTTGATTGCTCAAATAAACTTTGTTTTGATATTTTATAAAATTTACCTAATTTTTAATGCATAAGATGCATGCATAGTTTCTTGGTCTTAATATTATGTTAGACTAATATTTTAGCATAAGAAAAAAAATATTATTAAAATTTATTGATAAAATAGATAGTAAAAAAAATATCACTTTAAGTTAATTGGTGAATGCACATTGTATAAGATCATGTTTCTTTATCTATATATATATATATATATATATATCAATTGATCATAAAAAAATTTCAAATAAATAATAAAAAAAATTTAATTTTCTTGAAACTTTCGAAAACTAAGTGTTAATTAGAATGGTATGTTAGTTTTTTTTTTTTGGGCTAAAGAATAGTATGTTAGTTTTATTAACTCTTTGCTAAAAGAGTTTCATTTAAAATAAATTATGTTAAAAATGTTTTATACTTAGGGTGAGTCACATAATGAAATTTTGTTGTAAAACATGAATTTACATTAGTTACATTACATAGTTTAAGTGAGATGACCATGAGTACATAACTCAAAATTTATTATTAAAACAAAAAAAAAATATATTTGATGTAGACTAATAAAAATTACAAAATAGATAATCAATTTATATAAAAAAACACTTGGTTTGAGGATTTTAATTTTAGTATTCTTTAAAAAATTTTAACAATTATAATAATAAAGTTTCACATTAGTTTTAATATATAATAAAAAAAGGAGAGAACAATTTATTTATTTATTTTTGCTTCAAGGAGAGAACTTTTTTTTTTTTTTTTTGATGGGAGAGAACTACTTGATACAACCATAACCTACAAGATTTAACTTTATATAGTACATAATATAATATTTTATGATTTGACATGATCTAATATAATATTAATTTTACTGTGAATATATATATATATATATATATTTAGAAACACACATAGGGAAATGGGGTTTAATATGAATATATTGGTGATAATAAGTAATAACTAATTGATTGATATTATACCAAATGTCTTATACTTATTCGTGGCATGATTTTTTTTTTTTGTTTGATAAGTTTAGTCACAACTTTTGTAAGTTTCTATTACATGGAATTATTTGTTTTTGTTTGATAAGTTTTAGTCAGAATTTAAGTAAATTTCTATTACTTTTAGCCAATAGTTTGTCCTTAATATTTTCATAACAATTTTTAGAGTATTTGTATCAATTAATGTAAAATAGTATAAATGCAAAATTTTGGCAAACCAACCAAAAAAATTACCCATATTAGTTTATCCAAAATTATGCACACCTTGCTCATAACTATAATATTAGTACTCATATAAATTTACACAACTAATATTCATGTGTAAAAACATAAATTAAATAATTTCTCTATTTATTTTTTCTGTTGGTGTGTGTGAGTGATGTGGGGTGTCTAAAGAAAGTGGTTATATGCTTGAAGAATGAACATGTTATTCAAATAGTTTTTAAAATAAATAATTTAACAACAAGTCATTTTAAAAAAATAATTGTGTAAAATAAAAAAATAGGTTCATATACTCAAATAAACAAAAATTTTTGTAATTCAAATACTCTTAACTAGCAAGCTATTATTAGTTTTAATTTTGACCGATAAAAGATAAAAGACTAAACTTAATACCAATTTGCATTTTACAAAACTAAATTATGGGCCTACTCCATTTACATAGACGGCCTAATCTAAAGTGGGCCGAATAACGAGTGAGTCGAGCCCATTAATTCTCTCCCACCACAATAAAAACCCTATCTCCCTCCCATATGCACATTCCCAAACCCTAGCTAACTTTGCATATCTCTGGGCAGCAGCCGCTAGGCAAAAAATCTCCAGATCTCTCAGTTCAGGTTAATCATCATCTCCTCTTCTTTTCAGCTATATTAAGGTTTATTCATTTGTGATATTGGTTGATTAGTTTGCTTTTTTTAGTTGTGTTTATTTCTGCTCATCTTCTCCTTCATTTCAACTTGTTCTTCTCAGACAAAATCCATGGCTTCAGAGCAAGCTTGCACTCTCGCTTGTTTGATCCTCCATGACGATGGTATTCCCATCACTGTATCCTTTTCTCTTCGATTTTGATAAGGGGATCTATGTTTTATTTGTAGAGAAAATGGTGGGAATCAAAATAAATTGTTTTTTTTTTTTCAATATTTGCGAAACCCATTTAGATTTATAATCTTGTGTTGTTATAATAAAAAAGTTATACCCTTTTTCTTTGTTTAATGATCTCTGTGAAAATTAGTTGATGTTTCTGGAAGATGCGCGCGCGCGCGTGTGTGTGTGTTTTTTTTTCCTTAAATCGTTTGTAATAGTCGGAGAAGATTGCCACATTGGTGAAGGCAGCAAACGTGAACGTTGAATCTTATTGGCCAAGCTTGTTTGCCAAGCTTGCCGAGAAGAGAAACATTGAGGATCTCATTTTGAACGCTGGGTCCGCCGGCGGTGGTGCTGCAGTTGCTGTTTCTGCACCAGCTGCTGGTGCTGGTGGCGGTGCTGCTGCCGCTGCTCCTCCACCTGAGGAAAAGAAGGTAAATAGGAGCAATTGAGTAATTTTTTTTTGTCTGAGTTGGTTTTCCACATTGAAAGTGTTTTGCCCTTTGAGTTATCTGATTGTTGTGTCCGTCTTCTTTTGTGATTTTACAGGAAGAGCCAAAGGAAGAGAGTGATGATGATATGGGATTCAGCTTGTTTGATTAGGAGCTGTTTTGTTCTATTTGGATTTGTATTTTCAAGGGTTTAACCTTATCAATGTACTAGTTGTTTTTTTTTTGTTAGTTACAAGATGCGTCTTCTAAGGACGTAGTGATGAGAAGTGAAGTGTGTTTTTGAACATTATGCGATTTTGTTTTTGAAGATATGTTAGTATTTTGATATTTTTAGACAGTACTTTTCTTTCTGTCATTCATTGAATTTGTGTTGTTACGTATGCAATGAGGCTAACAATTTGCTATAGTAATTAAATAGTTTTACCTAATCAAGATATGTGTTTAGCAGTTGAATGCTGGTGTGCTCTGTTCTTCATCCATACAGTTTGCTGTGTATGGTTTTGAGATTTCAAAGCGCTTTGTAGTCAGCTTCCTACACCATGTTGTGTTGGAAGTTGTCAAAAAAAAAAAAAGTTGTGTTGTGAGTTGATTTATCTTTTTCTGTCTATAAGATTAATTTTCTCTGGTTTTAGGGCTATTGGATCCTGTAGTGTTTCTTTCACTGCTGTATATGGTAGAAGGTTTGTATGGTCCAATGTCATGCACACTGGGTTTATGTTGTGATTAAGGAAAAATGCATTAGCTTAGTATGTATGTGTACTAAATCTTGACTCTATTGTAGCTACCTTAAATTGAATTCTCTCTTTTTTATCTTTCTTTTTTCTTTTTGACTTTGGATGAGTGAATGCTCTGTAGGCTAGTTAATACTTTAATTGGCTTCTGAATCATACTGAAGGTAGACCTCACCTCCAAAAAACTGAATGTTATGTGTTTCTGCAGTTTTTGTTTAGATGGTCATGTTCTGGTAGCATCTGTAGACTGTTGTCATACTGGATATTTCATAATGAATTTGCCTCTTTTTCTTAGTATTGCTTTTCCTGATTCGTCTTTAATTATTTTTAAGCGGTCTTTTAAAGCATTAGGGCCTCTCTCTTGAGCTTTGGACTAGATGAACTCCCTCTTTACCCCTTAAGTGAAGTAGCTCTGGGTTGGGCAAAAACCTGAGTATAAAGAAGCCTGACCTATATCAAACCATTTGCAACTAGAAAAGAATCCTTTTAATAGCGAGAGCGTTTTAATGCTCCCTTAGAAAGCACTGCATGCCTTGTTTATGTAGCCATGTGAGCTTTTGAAAGATTGTTCATGTCCAAACATTTTATTGCACATAGAAAGCCTGTATGCCATGTTATATAAACATGTGAGCTTGCGTTTGAAAAACCCATGTCCAGACGTCGTCTAGTATAATCGGGTTTAAATCATCCAGCAATCCTGGCTGTTATGGTTGGATTAAAATCATCCAGCAACCCTGCAAAATTGAGCCCGTGACATCTACTTTCAGTGCTGGAGTGGATGGCACACTGACATATAACTTCTTTATTGTTCCTTATCGCAAGGACTATGGGAAAGGGGAAGTTACTGTATAAAGAAAACCATATGCTTTTTTCTTGTTGGCATGTCTGTTTATAACAAGACGATTGGTTTATTCACGACGGACAGAACGAGTGAAAAGTCTTCGGAAATGCAATTGTTGGTTTTGTTTACTTGCACATAGTATCATCATATATATAGTGTATACTCTCCGAGTTACAAAGACTAGTTGGGACTCGGCTATCAAAATCCTAAACTAAATACCGACTGTTGGTGTCACATTACTCGATACTATTACTACTACCTTCTAAGACCAACAACACATTTCCCGGCGACAATGAATAATGACAGAGGCAGCTCTCTGACTGTTAGACAAACAGTAGCAGATGCTTTGTGTTAGTCATTGGAGTGCTTCTTGCTTTAGGCCTCCCACAGCTCTTAGGGTGTTGCAACGTTTTCCTTTGCGAGTGGAGCTATTTCCTCACCCTCGATTCCAGGTTCACTTCCTGCCACCCCCAAACTTAGCAGCACCTCCTCCCACTTCTTAGCAGGTCCATGCGCCAATACACCATGATTTACAGATTAGCATATCTTCTATGGACTTTGAATCAACCAAACAATAATTTATAACTAAAGAATATGGTGTTTTTGGGTAGGATATGAATATGGTGTTTTTGGGAACTATAACCAGAGTGAATATGGTGTTTTTGGGTAGGATATGAATAAACATGATACATTAAAGAAAGGATAGATAATCAATACAGAAATATGAATCTAGAATAGACATTCATGGATTGCATACACAAGCTAATTTGTGATTGTTACTAAAACATAATATTCTCAACAGTTCTATGAACTCATTAATTTATTGTGCAACCTCTATTTCAAACAACCTTATTGAGCCACGTGAAGGAAATTAAGACATGAGCATTATGAGAGACAATAATTTTCATAATTTTTTCACAACTTGTTGAGATGATAAGTTATGATTAGTGTAATATCACTTTAATATGAACTCACTATTGACATTACTTTTATTATACACCAATCATAACATGACAACTTAACGGTTGTGAAATTTTTTGTGTCACCTTGTTAATACATGCCTCAAGGCTCAAGTATGTCATCTATATATTTTGGTGCAAAACTGTTGTCTTTTAACCCTTAAATCTTTGATGTATTAATAACTAAAGTCCCAATATTTTGTCCTTTTTTTTTAACAATACCAGTATGCCATAGAAGTCCCATTCTTTCTTACTACTTCGGTTACTATACATTCCCTTGGTATGGCAAAGGTTATGATGGAAACCTATTGTGCAACGAATTATGCTGCTCTCAAACTATTTTCCAGCGAAGCACCGCATGGATCAGAGAAGCATATCATATACAATTAGAATGATGGAGATTATGAACCTGGCATATTAAGCTGAATCGAAATTGGTAGTCCTGGAAATCCACTCCAGCTATAGGCCCATAAATATTTTGTGAACCTGGCATATTAGTGTTTTTTTTTTTTTTCCTCATTTTACTTTTAGGTTATAATTGAGTTTCCAAGGAAATAAATTTTATTATATATAAAACCCTCATGTTCCTATGAGATATTGCAACTCGGAACCTTTTGCAATCCATGTATATACTTGATGATAGCTCTTTATCATTAGATTAAGACATCAATCGATTTTTGGTGTAGGCGGAGATTGAACTCTAACTTTTTAATGTACCCATCAAAGATTTTACCAGTTAAGTTAACTAGAACCTACTATATACACACACGCACAAGCTCATCTATTGGAAATCTGGAAATAGTAACGATTTAAGAGAGATTTCAAGGCTAACCGTCGAAGATTATTTGTGAACATTTATTGGATAATGTTCTCTCCTTAGAGATCATGCAATTGTCAATTTCATTAATCAATCAACAAATTGGTAACAAAAAAAAAAAAAAAATCAACAAATAAAATGATTTAATTTACAACCAAAGTATATAATTTAATAAGTTAAAATATATAATGAAGGTATTTTTAAAACTTTCAAAACTTTTGATAATTAAGTAATTTTTTTAGAACTATAATTAAGTTTAGTTGGAGTAGTATTTTAATTGTTTAAATATTTGATAATACAGTTTCACTTAAAGTAAAATATGATAATAGTTTAATATATTTATAGTGAATCATTAGATAAAATGTTATAACTAATCATTAGGGAGGAAAGAAAATAGTACCTTCAAGTCATTACTTAATGGGCAAGTAGCGGGTTCCAGTTAGCTCAATTGTTAAAGTCTATGATGGTTAAATAAGAGATTTGAGGTTCAATTTCCATCTACACCAAAAATTGATTGGTGTCTTGGTTTGATTATAAAGAGTCATCATCAAGAGCAGATGTCGTAAGTTGAAACTCTCTCATAAAAAAAAAAAAAAAAGGTAAGTAGAGTTAACGCATTAGGTTAGTTTGCCAAAAATAAAAATAAAAACCAAGTTGTGTTTTGATATTTAGGCAGCGTTTGGATTCCCCGTTTCACGTCCACGTCTGCTTTTTTTTTTTTTAATTCACGCGCGTCTGTCACTGTTCATTGGCCATGAACGTGATTTTAGGCCAATGAACAGTGATTTTTGGGATGAGCAATGTTTTTTACACATTTAAAAATTATTTTGCTACAGTGTTTTTAGTTTTCAGCAATAAGTTCTATCCAAACGGACCCTTAATATTGTAAATAAATTAAGTTGTTTATTGACAACTTCAGTAAGTCCAATATACTTGGTTTAACTCATGAAAAAACTTGTTTGTATATGTTTATTTAACCAACTACCTAAGTTTAAGCCCAATTTTAAATTCAACTATCAAAGGAGTTAAACACAAATATAATAATGTGTTCATGAACAAACTTATAAGTATTCTAAGTACTCAGAAAATAAAGGCACAAGCCCATTTAGATCAGTGGAACCTCGTCCTTTTAATCAAGCTTAAATAATAGAATTTGTAGGGAGAGGAAAATTTAAGTCCAAATGCAGTTCTAAACTAAGTCCAAGCTTAAGGCTAAGGAGCCTAAGTCATGGATTATTATAAATGATATGGAAATTGTGAATAAAGTCTTCCTCGGGCAAGTCCGAGGATCAACTATTTGTATTAAGTATAGTTCAAGTTTACATCAGACTACTCTTTGTTCTTTTTCCTGTTCTAAGAGCTTTTTCAAGATTCATCCCCCTCCTTCTGGAGGATTCCCTTCCTTTTATATCCTTTTTCAAAGCATCTTAGCCCTCCACTTGTACGTCAAAGGGCATTTTTCAGGATACTTGTTTCATCAGGACTCTGTTGAAGGTGGTAGAAAGGATTGTTAGCTGTGGAGTTATTGTTTTGGGATCATTTTCACATTAATGCAGTTGATAAGGTTGGTGTAGGGCATTGAATGTGAAGGTGGGAAGTATACCCTTCAGGAAACTTCCTTCCACCATCCTTGTTCCCATCATTGTCCTTTTTCCTCTCCCCGGGCCTTCACAAGACACTTATTGTCCTAATTCTACTTCCATCCTCAGGTAGGCGAAATCCTCAAAGCTTATTTACCCCTTCGGGCCTAGGTTATGCAAACTATTACACAATCTAATACTTCTCGGTTCTCAAACCCCTCACAAGCATGATACTCAATTTTAATATATAATGTTATATGTTTTATAATAATTCATTAAGCCCTCTAACTTTGTTTTTGTTTTTTCAATTTTCTCTATTTATTAAGTTTATTCAATTAAGGCCTCTCCATCAACCTTTGTTAAATGTTATGGTCAATTGTTCTTGTCCAAAATTTTTAAATTTTAAAAAATCTATTTAATGATTGAAAATTTTTTCTGATTTTTGTTTATAAAAAATTTAATGGAAGTTGAAAAATAAGAATAATAATAATATATTAGTTAATTTTATAAAATAATATATATTATTTGGCTTTTATTACATATTAATTAAAACATATTAGAACTCATTATTTACTTGTTAGAAACTTAGAATAAAGCAACCCTGCACTAATGAAGTTTTAATTTAATTACTTTTGGTATTTTCTAAATAAACTCAAAATACACATTTTTTTACCAATTCTTATGCCTACATTTACTTTTGATAACTTTCTCATGCACAGCCAAGAATTTTGAGAATCATGAATGTCCCTCTAAATATAGTAACTTACAATAAGAAGAATTATGATAAGAATTTGGAGATGCAAAGAATCTGTACAATAATAAAGAAATTAGGTAGGACTAGGATCACGATGGAACAAATAATCATCCAACGTTTTGATTACTGGCTTTTGCATAGCGCAATATTTATCACATGAAAATTCAATAATGATACCTTTTTATTCAAAAAAGAAAATTCAATAACATTAAGGAGTACAAAAAAAAGCCTATAAACATATTTGGTAATAATCTGGATTCTCTCAATAAAGAAAAATCTGGATGATGTTGCACTTTGAAATATATCAAAAACAAAATAATATATGGAAAGTATTGTTGTGTATTCCTTACGTTTGCTTTATATTGAATGAGAATTATCTCCCAGTCATACCTTTGTTTTAATGATAAAAATTGGTTGTTGTATCATCATTAAATTAACGTGATTTATAGGTTTTGTCACACTTCTTGAAGCCTATATAAATCCAACCATTGAAAATCAATTCTTGCATACTGAAAGTAAAGAAGAAAATATGGTGCACAACAAAACATTTTTGGAATTAGTGATTGCAATGTTGGGTGGTCCTCGATTCTGGAAGGTTTATTTCTACAAGAAATTCAGCATCAACAATTGAATATGAGGAGGTTGTTCTTGGTATATCATGGACGGTTAAGTTCATGAAAGTGTTTTGGGCTTTGTCGATGTAGTAGTTTTTTTTTTTTAGTTACAAGTTGCGTCTTCTAAGACGAAGTGGTGAGAAGTGAACCAACCATTGCAAATCAATTCTTGCATTCTAAAAAGTAAAGTAGAAAATATGGTGCACAACAAAACATTTTTGGAATTAGTGATTGCAATGTTGGGTAGTCCTTGATTCTGGAAGGTTTATTTCTACAAGGAATTCTGAATCAACAATTGAATATGAGGAGGTTGTTCTTGGTATATCATAGACGGTTAAGTTCATGAAAGTGTTTTGGGCTTTGTCAATGTAGTAGTTTTTTTTTGTTAGTTACAAGTTGCGTCTTCTAAGGACGAAGTGGTGAGAAGTGAAGTGTGTTTTTCAACGATTATGTTATTGAAGATATGTTAGTACATCAATATTTTTAGACAAAAATAAACTTTTATTGCTGTTATTCATTGAATTTGTGTTGTCGCGTATGCAATGAGGCTAACAAGTTGCTATAGTAGTTAAAAAGTTTTACCTAATCAAGATGTATGTTTAGCAGTTGAATGTTGTTAATGAGGCGCTATTGACCTGTGCGGTACATCTTTTGGTCGCTGTGTGCTCTGTTCTTCATCCATACATTTTGCTGTGTATGGTTTTGAGATTTCAATTAGGGCTTTGTGGTCAGCTTCCTGCACCATGTTGAGTTGGAAGTTGTCAAAAAAAAAAAATGTTGTGTTGGGAGTTGATTTATCTTCTTGTCTATAGGATTATTGTTATCTGGTTTTAGGGCTATTGGATCCGGTAGTGTTTCTTTCACTGCTGTATATGGTAGAAGGTTTGTATGGTCCAATGTCTTGCACCCTGGGTATATGTTATGAAAGATGCCTTTGTGTGATTGGTAAATGTGAATTATTTGCATTTTGCTTTTATCTTAATGGATGCTTTAATGCTGGTGTATGGTTCTTTTGTGTATATGAACCTACTTCAAATTGCATGCTATCTTGACCGCATCTAACTAGTGATTAAGGAAAAATGCATTAGCTTAGTATGTATGTGTGCTAAATCTTGACTCTATTGTAGCTACTTTAAATTGAATTCTCTCTTTTTTATTTTTCTTTTTTCTTTTTGACTTTGGATGAGTGAATGCTCTGTAGGCTTGTTTATGCTTTAATTGGCTTCTGAATCATACTGAAGGTAGACCTCACCTCCAAAAAACTGAATGTTATGTTTCTGCAGTTTTAGTTTAGATGGTCATGTTCTGGTAGCATCTGTAGACAGTAGTCATGCTGGATATTTCATAATTAATTTGCCTCTTTTTCTTAGTATTACTCTTCACACTGTCACCACCATTGTTCCCTTTTATTCCCTTTACATGTCTAACTGATAAGGTCTTAACATCACAAAACACCAATTTCTCAAAATCTATGTTGTAGTAATTATTATAAGATTTGCCGCGTGACAATGCAGCTATACTGAGTGTCCAATATATCAGTGACCGCAAAATTTCATGCTAAAGATTGCAATTAGAATATATCACAGTACTTTTAAGTTAATACACAGTACTTTGATTTAATCCATAAGAAAAAGATAACAAAGAATTGAATTAAGTTCCCAAACAACAAACAAAATCTGTCATGTTTATCAATATACACCACTTATAACTATGTCAAGGAAAACCAGCAAGTAAATTTTATCCTATTGATTGTTGAGAACTTGTAGAAAGAAAATAAATGTGTAAATTTGAATTTAAATAACATATCATTTTTCAGTTTTTATAAAAAACAGGATTGTTTTGTACATTAAAAAAGTGAACTTTGAAATGATTTTGGCTGAGCCTAATGTGATACCTGAAAAAATCTAACTAAAAAACAATACCTGAAAATCAAGCACAACCACCAAATACATTAAATCAACTAATAAACAAAGAAAGGGCTTTATTTCTCTAGTTATTAAACTACATCACACTAAACACTTTTAATCTACTCCAAAATAACATTTTCTACATATGAATGTATATGTCAATTTATAAAATCAAAACAAAACAAAATAAAACACATGTAAACAGAAAAATTCAGAAAATAAATTCAAAAAGAGAGAAGAAAACCTTCTTGCAAAGTCAGGTGTTAGAAGTGGCGAGAAAACTTCTGAGGCCGGTGGTTGGAAACAACGAGAGAGAGATGGTTTTGGGCATTTTATGACGAGAAAAAGGTCGGTCTCGTGGGAATTGTTGATGATCGGCAGTTTACCTCTATCTCCAGCGGAGATCTTAGGCAGCAGCTGTCAAGGTTTGGAGTTGAGCGAGAGAAGTTAAAATTCATCTTCAGTTATTTTTAAGCGGTCTTTTAAAGTTTTAGGGCCTCTCTCTTGAGGTTTTGGACTAGATCAACTCCCTCTTTCCCCCTTAAGTCAAGTAGCTCTGGGTTGAGCAAAACCTGGGTATAAAGAAGCCTAACCTGTATCAAACCATTTGCAACTAGAAAAGAATCCTTTTAATAGCGAGAGCGTTTTATTGCACCCTTAGAAAGCACTGCATGCCTTTATTATGTAGCCATGTGAGCTTTTGAAAGATTGTTCATGTCCAAACATTTTATTGCAAATAGAAAGCCTGTATGGCATGTTATATAAACGTGAGCTTTTGAAAGACTCGTCCAAACGTCGTCGGAAATGTAATTGTTGGTTTTGTTTACTTGCACATAATATCATCATGTATATAGTGTATACTCTCCGAGTTACGAGGACTAGTTGGGATTCGGCTATCAAAATCCTAAACTAAATACCGACTGTTGGTGCCACATTGTTCGATACTATTACTACAACCTTCAAAGACCACCAACACATTTCCCGGCGAGAATGAATAATGATAGAGGCAGCCCTCTGACTGTTAGACAAACAGTAGCAGGTGCTTTGTGTTTATTCTTTGGAGTGCTTCTTGCTTTAGGCTTCCCATAGCTCTTAGGGTGTTGCAACGTTTTCCTTCGCCAGTGGAGCTATTTCCTCACCCTCGATTCCAGGTTCACTTCCTGCCACCCCCAAACTTAGCAGCACCTCCTCCCACTTCTTAGCAGGTCCCTGCACCAATACAACATGATTTACAGATTAGCATATCTTCTATGGACTTTGAATCAACCAAACAATAATTTATAACGAAAGAAAAGAAATGTTCTGTTGTAGCTTCATGATGCTAAACTGTACTTGAATCTACTTGGCAAGAGGTTTCACCAACCTTCCATGAGAGATCTTGAGCCATGCAATTCTGTATTATCTCAGTGAAAGCTGGAGTTCCATAGGTTGCAATGGCCCTTTTCACATTTGTAGCCACTGCAGTCACATCGGCAGGATCAACAGCTTCACACTGGAACATCATTGGTTAGAATTCATGTATAACTCAACACCAAAATACACGTAAGTTAAAGTTGCCGTTACAGAGCACGCGGAAGGAAATGAGTTATTACTTCAACATTGAAGCTTCCCATTTGAAATCCTGTGAAGCCTTCTTTAACCGTGTCAACCAATCCGCCAGTTGAGGCAACAATAGGCACCTGCAGTGTCATTGGAATGGGCGTAAAGCAGTAAGAAAAGAAAGGGTTAGTTTTTGATGCAAAAAAGCTATAGCAATAGGTAGCAGACTGGGAAACTTTGAGTAGGCATCATACAGTTCCATAACGCATGGCATGTAATTGAATGAGACCACAGGGCTCAAATCTACTAGGAACCAGTATAAAATCAGCACCAGCTATTATCATATGAGCCAAGGGAACATTGAATTTTGCCACTCCTCGGGCCTTGTCAGGGTATATTTCCTCCAGCTGTTCAAGCTGCTTCTCCATTGGTTTTTTGCCAGTCCCCTTAAAAAATATAACAAAGCTCACAATAAATTTCAAATTTGTTTTTGTGGTATGATCACTATTATGATAGTAAAACAAAATGGGGAATATAAAAAGGCTTACAAGGACTATAATTTGAACATTCTCTTTGATAAAATGGGTAATGGCTGCTACAAGAATATCTGAACCTTTCTGCTCTTCAAGTCTACCAATGAAGCCTATGACAGGGATGTTTCTATCCACTGGCAGTCCAACTTCAGCTTGGAGGGCTTCCTTCAAAAGAGGCTTTGCATCCAACACCTATGAATGCCAAATTTGAGAAATATTGGGTAATGCAGCAGGGATGTTAAACAAAAACAGTTATTGATGTGAACACACAGGTTAGTAAAATGATTCTTACAGTTGAAGCATCATATTTGACGTTTGTATATTTGTCAGTTAAGGGGTTCCATTCCTGGACATCCATGCCATTTACAATTCCTTGAATGCCAGTTTTACGAATGATGTTATGCAATTCCACTCCTTTGTCTTCTCCGGAAACAAGTTCTTGGGCATAGTATGGGCTCACGGTTAATACCTTGTCTGATTCTAAAATTCCAGCTTTCATCCAATTGATTTTTCTTCCCTTAACTGGCTTTTCATACCTGCAAAGTTGCTATTGTCATATGAAGTTCATCATTTAGTATTTTGTTATATTGAGTAGATCAAAATCATACCCATCAATAAAATCAAAAGAGCTTTTCAATTCTTTTGGGAGATTGAGAAGTGAGAAATCTGTGAAGGCAAATCTGCCTTGGTAAGCAATGTTGTGAATGCAAAAGGCAACCTGAAAATTTTATAAAGCACAAATCCATTTTTGAGTAAAAGGTGTAACCAGAATTCTAATATAGATAATTCAAGACAGATAAACAAGGAACCTACTCTGGCAGTGCTGTATATGCCCTTGGGTTTGTATATAGTTTTCAGGTAGCATGGGATCAAGGCAGTGTGCCAGTCGTTGGCAATGAATATGACCTCTTCACCTGCACGCAGGAATATCAAAGAAGCAATGCTTAAAATTTATATAGTGGAAGGAGTCTATATTCTAATTTTCCTCACAAATGAATGTCCGTACCATATGGTCCAGAGAAATATTTATTGCTGTTAAGTGCTAGAACCCTTGGTGCCTCTAGAGCTGCCTAAAAGCCAAAGAAGTCGATAAATTTGGGAACTATAACCAGAGTGAATATAGTGTTTTTGGGTCGGATATGAATAAACATGATACATTAAAGAAAGGATAGATAATCAATACAGAAATATGAAACTAGAATAGACATTCATGGATTGCATACACACGCTAATTTGTGATTGTTAAACATACTATTCTCAACAGTTTTATGAACTCATTAATTTATTGTGCAACCTCTATTTCAAACAACCTTATTGAGCCACACGAAGGAAATTAAGACATGAGATTTACCAGAGACAACAATTATAACTTTTTCATAACTTGTTGATGATAAGTTATGATCAGTGTAACGTCACTTTAATATGAACTCACTACGTACTGACATTACTTTTATTATAAATCAATCATAACATGTCAACTTAACGGCTGTGAAATTTTTTGTGTCATCTTATTGCTAATACATGCCTCAAGTCCCAAGTATGTCATCTATATATTTTGGTGCAAAACTATTGTCTTTAACCCTTAAATCTTTGATGTATTAATAACTAAAGTTCCAATATTTTGTCCTTTTTACAATACCAGTATACCATAGAAGTCCCATTCTTTCTTACTACTTCGGTTACTATACATTCCTTTGGTATGGCAATTGGCAAAGGTTATGATGGAAACCTATTGTGCAAGAATTATGTTGCTCTCAAACTATTTTCCACCGAAGCCCTGCATGGATCAGAAAGCATATGATATACAACTAGAATGATGGAGATCATGAACCTGGCATAATAAGCTGAATCGAAGTTGGTTGTCCTGGAAATCCTCTCCAGCAATAGGCCCATAAATTTTGGATTTGGTTTTCCCCCACACCTAGATGTTCAGTTATCAATCGATTCAAGCCTATGTTAGTTTGACTCTCTAAAAGCCTTGACACATTAAAAATTGTACCTGTAAAGTAAGATGAAAGGATAATGAAATGGACCAACCCTTTCAAGGAACGCTGGGTGATCCACAAAAACGCGGTCTACTCCTCTTTTGTAGCAATGGAAGAAGCGAACCTTTTCGATTTTATCTCCTACTTTAAGCTTCATATCAAGTGGTATTTCAATATTTTAAACATAGAAAATTGCCTATTAGAGTGAAACTTCCAAGAAGGAAATGAGATATAAAGTTTGCATGCATGTAGATCAGAATATACCTCAATTACAACGTCTGTATCCCACGCATCTTTGTACTGGTCATAACGTGGAGAGACAGTCATAACACGATGCCCGTTGGCCTGGACAAGGATTGAGTTTAGTGAGTTATAAGTTATAGAGTGTCTCAAAGCATTTTTAGATGAAATTGCCAAAGGTTTGACAATTTTGCAAAAGCTAAAGAGGATCCTGAAGATGAAAACAACATTAAGGCAAAAGCTTTTAAGAAAAAACCTTTACAATATTCATTGTTTATGCTTTATAAATCCAAAACTTTAAAACGCTAATTACTGTCATTTGTCAAACAAAACATTCAAAATACTAAAGAGCTTTATAGTTAAACCTCTACTACCAAATTTATACAATTAAATCTCTACTTCCTAAAGCATTGCCAAATGGTGGCATATTCTCATGGAAACTTTATATATGTGTCAATTGAGTCCATCCAATACATTTATCAGTTAAAGAGAGAATGAGGCAAAAGAGAATGCTAATTCAACTGACCGCCATTGCTGGTGGCAGACCTCCAAGAACATCTCCAAGTCCACCGGTTTTGCTCCAGGGACCTACTTCTGTCCCCACAAAGACCAAATTCATCCCACTTCCGCAAACAATGGTCCGTGAAGTCCATGCATTCCCACTCTTGAATGTTTTACTCCTCGTTTGCCTGGCAGTTAATTTCGCCATGGTTCTGACATGCACTAGTTCATCCACTTTGTTCAAAGATCTTAACCCATTGTGAGTCACGGTGTGATTTATTAATCCAAATTTCATCAGTGCTACTTTAGCCTCTGATCCAGAAGTTACTGATCCATAGTTGACACGAGAACTTGTTGATACAAAGTTTGAACCAGCCACAGTTGCCATTGGTGATATTTTGTTCTGGTAAACAATGAAACAAGAAAATTACAGCAATTTGATATAAACCATTGATGCTTATTAACATTATATTGAAATATTCATGCGTGAGTGATGTGGTAAGTTCCATATGGGTACTAACCAGTAACCATAAGAGTAAGTGACTAATATATATATATATATATATATATATATATATATGTATGTATGCATATATTATAGCTGGATTTATACGCTTAAACTTTTGGGTTGTACAAGTTGTTATAAACAAATTCACGGACTGAAAAGCTGAAGTCATCTATTCTTGACTACACTTTTTTAGTAGCCAATTGGACTTGAAGCATTAAGAAAACGTTACAAATTTACTACATGAAATAGGAAGGGAAAACACATTAAAAAACAGGTATAAAACAGAATGCCACATACCAATCAATTAACAAAAGCAAACACAGATACTTACATTGACTTAATGGAGTTCAGCTCCAAGCATATACAAATGAACTATGCACCAATGCCTAGACCTGACTCCTACACGCTGCACTGAACTGGTACTGAGAATGAATTACGAAGAAGAAGTAGAGCTACCATTTGTAGTGGTTTAAGCCACTAGTCCCACTTTCCACGTGGCCACCACACGATGGTTAGGGATTCTGAGACGCCCAGCCACCGCAGGATTCTTTTGAGGCTTAAAAATCACAAGACAAGAGACGAGAATGATGGGGCCAACTATTTTGTGAATAAAAAGTGGAATATGCTCAAAGAAATTGTTTGCATTCTGTTAATATCTTCTTGGACTTAAGACTGAGTCCAGTGATATGCTAATTACAGATTGCAAATTGCAATAAGCATGTGTTTTTCATGAAGTAGTCCTGAAATAAAGGATAAAACGGTAATAAGCAATAGAATTCTTGTGGTTATTATCATCTTTAGCTATGATGGAACCCACCACAGAACATAACTTTCCTAGGACTTTCCCCTCTATTTATTTATTTCATCTTAGTCATATAAGATATGTGTTAGGTATTGTATTGTGACAGTGGTTGTAGGCTATTGTGGATGTTTGTAGATATTTGTAAGTAGCCATTGTGAAAGTGTATGCTATTGTTGATATTTTTAGATATTTGTAAGTAGGTGTGACACTTGTAGTGTAAGGGTGTGCAGGAGGGTGTGCGTGTGTGTGCAAGGTGGTGCGTATATACTTGCAGGGGTGTGCGTGTGTGCCTGCATGTGGGTTCAAGGGAGTGCACAGTGACTAGTGCAGATAAACTGTACTGCCATTGTGGGCTGTTAGTTGGTTGGGCTAGGATATCAAGTAGGTAGTTAGTTGGTTACGGGGTGTAGTGCTTATAGGGAAAGGGTTAGGATTGTAAAGATCATGCACATAAGAATTTCATTATTTTACTTCCCCATTCTTTCTCTCCACCTTGTTCCTTGTTCCAATTCTTAATTCTTTCTTCCCTTTCTTTCACTGAACTATCAGAATCTTATCAATATGATACAAGAAAATGCTTTACGGAAAACATTAAAAAAAAAAAATTGTGATAGCATAGATAAAGCTTAATTACCTATAGATGGCTCACAACATGTAATTATAAATTAATGAGCTTTTCATTGTTATTAATAATTGTCTGAGATCACGACATCAAACTATGGAACATGATCCTCTCAATTTTTAACTAAGATTTTATGTTTAGCATATAGTAAAGTGATTTTCATTTAAAATTTTAAATGTTGTGACTTATGACATTAAATACACTTTTAAATTTCTAATTTATAATCTGAACCATGAAAGGAATAGATTTTATTGAGAGTAGTATGAAGATCATAGTGTCTATGTTAAAAATTGTGTCACATTCCTATTGGCCTATTTGGCCTTTTTTGATAGAAAGGTCAACTTGGTTACTTTTGAGGAATTTTTTTTTTGGGTGTGTGTGTGGAAGGAATGTCTAATCCTTGTAAAAAAAATAATTTAATCATTATAAAAAACTAATGAATATTTCTTGTTTGCCAGGGAATATGATTTGAAGACATATATAGAAGAGATCTTATAATTTCACATGGAATGATTTTTTGCATTTAAAGGATTTCTGTTACTTTTAATTAATAGAGAATTATTGAGTGAGTGATTTAAAAAGAGTTAAAGAATTCATAGTTTTAATTTAAGCATATGGTGAAATTATATTATACGATTTGTAATTTTTATATTAAGTCACATAATGCAAACATGACATGTATGAAATAACTTTTACTATTAAAAAAATGTTATGATAGATTATTAATATAATATAGAATAAATAATGAAATTTATGTTACATTTCTAAAAGAGCTTGAAGTATAATTTTATTCAAGGTATTATTTTAAGTTTAAAATGAAAAATGCACCATCTGAGTTTCATCAAAATTCATTTAGTCCTCTAACTTTGCTTTTATTTATTTTAGTCCTCCCGAGTATCAAGTTTATTCAATTAAGGTTCTTCCATTAACTTTTTTTTAAATGTTGCTAAATGTCAAATTTTTTACTTTTTTTCTTCAAATTTTTTGAATAAAAAAAATAATAATTGAAATATTTTCTAGATTTTTTTTTAAAATTTAATAAAACACCAATTGGTTTTTTGGTGTAGGCAGGATCGAATCTCATATCTCTTATTCGTCAACGACAAGAGATTTTGTAGTTTTTTTTTTTTTTTTTTTTTTTTACATATATATAGAGTTTCAACCTATGACGTCCACTTCTGATAATTATGCTCTTTATTATTAGACCAAGACAACAATCGATTTTTAATGTAGATAGGAGATTGGACCTTAAATCTCTTATTCAACTATCAAAGACTTTACTAGTTGAACTAACTGAAACTCATTTAAAACTCATTATTTGCTTTTTAGAGACTTAGAATAAAGCAACCCTGCACTAATGAAGTTTTAATTAAATTACTTTTGGCATTTTCTAAATAAATCCTAATTTAATTACATTACACAATTTTTTTTACAAATTTTTTACTTATGATTACTTTTCCGTAACTTTCTCATGCATTACTCAGTGAATGGTCGATCCTGTGTGTTACAAAGAGTGCCCAACCCATTGGGACAGCCAAGAATTTTGAGTACCACGAATGTCCCTCTAAATCTAGTAACTTACAATAAGAAGAATTATGTTAAGAATTGGAGAATCTGTACAAAAATAAAGAAATTAGGTGTGTTACAAAGAGTGCCCAAGCTGCATTTTATAAATGCGGCAATAGCTCCACCCCAAAAAATGTGGCCTTAAACACTAAAAACGCAGCTATAGGCATATTCTATAGCCACACGTTTGAAACGCAGCTTTTTCTGCATACTTTAAGCCGCGTTTTTTAAAAACGCGGCTTTATCCTGTCTGTAGCCACGTTGTTACAAACGCGGCTTAAAAAAACGCGGCCTAAGACCTGCATGTTTTGTAGTAATCCAACGTTTGGATTACTGAAATTTGCATAGTCTTAATATCTATCGCATGAATATTCAATAATGACATTTTATATTTTTATTCAAAAAAGAAAACGTCAAATATGGAAAAGGAAAACTAATTGGGGGTACTAAAGTAAATTTATTGTTTGTTAAAATTACTTTCCATGGGAAACTTGTAAATTTCACAAAAAATACATGATATTGGTATTGTGAGTTTCAGTTAACTTAATTAGTAAAGTCCCTGATAGTTGAATAAGAAATCTGAGATTCAATTCTCCATCTACACCAAAATTCGTGGTACTCAAAATTAACATGATTTATAGGGTTTCTCACACTAAGTAAAGAAGAAATGATGGTGTACAACAAAACATTTTTGGAATTAGTGATTGCAATGTTGGGTGGTCCTCAATTTTGAAAGGCGTTTTTCTCCAAGGAATTCCATTAACAATGGAAGATGAGGAGATTGTTCTTGGTATATCGTGGAATGTTAGTTCCATGGTCGATTATTTATTAATTATAATGTTATTTAGATGATAATTTGTGATGGTGACACCATATACAGTTAATTATATCATATGGCGAGTCGCTAAGTCCTGCCTTTGTTTTAATGATAAAAATTGTTTGTTGTATCATCATAAAATTAACGTGATTTATAGGGTTTCTCACACTTTTTAAAGCCTACATAAATCCAACCATTGCAAATCAATTTTTGCATACTGAAATGTAAAGAAGAAACAATGGTGTACAACAAAACATTTTTGGAATTAGTGATTGCAATGGTCCTCAATTTTAGAAGGTGTATTTCTATAAGGAATTCTATATCAACAACTGAAGATGGGGGAGGTTGTCCTTGATATATCATGGAACATTAGATCTTTGGTTAATTAATAATGAAATTGACAGTATCACCCTTTGTGGTGTTTGTCTCTGCTCTGTGTCTCTGATTTGAATCCTATCTTCCCCCTTTTCCAACACTATCTATCTATAAAAAAAATAATAGAATCTCTTTATAAATATTTTGTGAACAATAATAGCACTATTCTCTCTTTCTCCCACATTCAGTTTTGCTCTTCTGCTTGCCTTTTTTCCTTTTTTTTCAAAAACACGGTCTCTATATTTTGGAGTCACAGTTAATTTAGTTTTTACATTTTGATAACAGTCAATTTGGTCTCTGTTATTTTCAATTTGTAATCAATTTGATCCCACAGTTAACTTACTAGTGGAAACTGCCTACATAGCAAACGGTGTGCATAGTTGGCACAATTAACATTGATGTGGCTACTAAAATAATAATAAAAATGCCATGTTAGCATCTGAAATTTTTTTTTTATCAATTTTAATAAAAAAATAAAGGAGAATTAAAAACCAAAAATAAAACTCAGATGATCTTGAACATGAACAAATTTGGGAACAAACGTCTCCATATATTCAAATCAAAATTCAGCAAACTCAAAGGGGTTGAAGCAAAACTATAATTTAGATGAGCCAAAACCACAAAAGAGAAGGCTTAAATTCAAAATATACAACAGCACCACACAAAATCAAAATAGCATTATAGAAACAATCATTCAGCATTAAGACTAGGGTCTATTTGGATACTGTTGAAAACTGAAAACACTGTAGCAAAACAATTTTTAAATGTGTGAATAGTGCCGTGTGACCCATTTTTAATGAAAGTTTTGCTAAAAAAGAGGTTTGTGGGTCCCATAAATAGTACATGAGACCTATTGAAACTCAGTTAACACTTTTCTTAAAAAAAAAACGTGAAACGCAAACACTATAAGCTTATCATCAGTATCCAAATGGATACTAGAAACTAAAAATGGAAAACTAGAAACAACTCACAGTGAAAAACCCAGTGCCTTAGACTGAAATTCCAAAGCAAGAACAAAACACAAGATTGAAACTTGGACAGAGAACATGGGGAAGATAAGATCATAAACAATAGAAAGTTACTTATATATCCCTTAAGGAATAATAAGAAAATATAAAACAAAAAATAATATAGAAATAATAAAGGTGAAAACCACATTTTCGTCCCTACATTTTTACGCGTTTCTCAATTTGGTCCCTATCTTTTATTTTCACCACTTTTAGTCCTCGTTTTGAAAAACACGTTCCGTTTTAGTCCCTATCGCTACTCATTTAACAAAATTATCCTACGTGGCAAATGGTCCAACAGTAAATGCTGACGTATCCATTAAAATAATATTAAATAAATTATTTACATTTTTAAAAATGTCACGTCAGCAATTTAATTTAAAAAAAAAGTCACATTAGATAAAAATAATATAAAAATTTCTAAACTAATTATTTTTTAAAAAAAGAAAAGAAATTAGTTAAATTAATTTTTTTTTCTTTTTTTTTTGGGAAGAACATGAAGAACTTAGCTTGCCCAGAAAATGTGTTCTTCCCCAACTAAGCTTGCCCAGAAAATTAAAAATTTACTTTTCTTTTCTTGCATTTTCTTAGCAACCAAACCCATAAAATCACTCAAATTTACAATTAAGCTTGCCCAGAAAACTCCACATCGGAAGAAAAAAATGGCCACCAAAACACCACCAGCCACCAAACTACCATTAACAATTCAAAAAAACACCATAAACCATTCAAAAAATAGCCACCAAAATTGCAACCAACCATCAAACCACTGCCGACCACCCACAAGACAACCAGCATCAAACAAAAATCTAGATTAGAGAGCTAAGAAAAATCTCCACAAACCCAAATCGAAAAATCAAAAAAAAAAAAAACCCAAGAAACAAATAACATAATCTGAAAATCTAACCCAATGGAGGCAAGATTGGGTAGCCACCAAAAACCCAAGACTATCGTTGGACCTAGGGGCTATGCGAGAGGGAAGAGAAGATGGGTCAGTGGCGTTAGTTTGTGGGTGGGCAATGGTAAGTGGGTAGGCGTCGATGAGTGGGTGGGTGTCGGTCAGTGGTGTCGATGAGTGGTTGGGCGTTGGTCATCGGTTAGTGGTGCCGATGAGTGGGTGGGCGTCAGTTAGTGAGTAAGAGAGCTGAAAGATGGAGAGAGTGAAAAGAACTGAGTGAGAGGTTGTGTGGTTGTTTGTGGAGGCTGAAAATCTAGGTTTGAGTTTTGTGTTTTTGTGTTTGGTTTCCAAGCATAAGAAAATCTTGTTGAATGTTTGTGTTTTGTAAATTTTTATGTGCATGTCTTTTTATTTTGTAAATCTGAGCGATTTTATGGGTTTAGTTGCTAAGAAAATGCAAGAAAAGAAAAGTAAATTTTTAATTTTAATTTTCTGGACAAGCTTAGTTGGGGAAGAACACATTTTTTGGGCAAGCTAAGTTCTTCATGTTCTTCCAAAAAAAAAAAAAAATTTAATTTAACTAATTTCTTCTTTTTTTTTTTTAAATAATTAGGTTAGTAATTTTTATATTATTTTTATTTGACGTGGCTTTTTTTTTTAGTTTAAATTGCTGATGTGGCAATTTTAAAAATGTAAATATTTTTTTAATACTATTTTAATATACACGTCAGCATTTATTGTTTAACCGTTTACCACGTAGGATAATTCTGTTAAATGAGTAACGGTAGGGACTAAAACGGAACGCGTTTTTCAAAACGATGACTAAAAGTGGTGAAAATAAACTATAGGGACCAAAATGGGAATCACATAAAAATGTAGGGACGAAAATGTGATTTTCGCCAATAATAAAAGTGAGTTTGATACGTTTGTGAAGAGTGTACGCAAGATATTAGTGAACAATGATGAAGCATTAGTAAACAAGCTCTCTCTCTCTCTCTCTCTCTCAACAAAGGGGTGCTGTGGTTCTATCATGAATCCATTCGATCTTGAACATGATGCTAGATCTGAGATCACTAGGTTCAAAGAATGGGACACGGGTTGTTGTTTTGATGAGTTTGTTGTCAATGGGTTTTGTTGATATAGGCGAAGGATTGAGGAATCAAGAATTGTGGAGGTTGATTTGGGTTTGATTAATGTTGATTTGAATTTGTTGAGATTGATTAGAATTGGATTTGAGTTTGCTGAATTTTGATTTTGATTTATAGAGATGTGGGTTTTCCCAGATCTGGGTTCATGTTCAATATCATCTGGTTTTTTTCCTTTTAAAAAAAAATTAAAATTGATCAATTATTTTTATTTTTATTTAGATACTGACATGGTATTTCTTTATTATTATTTCAGTGGCCATGTCAGCTTCAAGTGTGCCAAACTGAGAACACCGTTTGCCACGTAGGCAGTCTTCGTTAGTGAGTTAACGGTAGGAACCGAATTGATTACAAGTTGAAAATAATAGGGATCAAATTGACTGCTATCAAAATGTAAGGACTAAATTGATTGTGACCCCAAAATGTAGGGACGAAAATGGTACTTTCATCTTTTTTCTTTTTTCATTTAACCTTTTGCCATCCATGTATATGGTATGTACTTGATGATAGTTCTTTATCATTAGGTTAAAACACCAATTGGTTTTTGGTATAGGTGGGAAATGAAACTTAAATCTCTTTTCAACTAACAGAGACTTTACCAATTGAGTTAATTGGAACCCACTATATATATATATATATATATATAAAAGATTTAAGAGAGATTTCAAGGCTGGTCATCGAAGATTATTTGTGAACATTTACTGGATAATGTTCTCTCCATAGAGATCACGTGATTGTCAATTTCATTAATCAACCAACAAATAAAATGAAATAATGGAATAATAGGATTTAATTTACAACCAAAATATATAATTTAATAAGTTACAGTATATAATAAAGTTATTTTAATTAAGTTTAGTTTTTTTTAGAACTATAATTAAGTTTAGTTGGAGTAGTATTTTTAATTGTTTAAATATTTGATAATACAGTTTCACGTAAAGTAAAATATGATAATTGTTTAATATATCTATAGTGAATCATTGGATAAAATGTTATAACTAATTATTTGGGACTTGGGAGGAAAGAAAATTGTAACTTCAAGTCACAACTTAGCGATTGTTTGGATAAGGCTGAATGTGTCCACGTTTTGTGAAATTGCATTTCAGCCTCTTTTTTTTTTTTTTTTTTTTCCCGGACAGTGTTTCAGCCTTTTGCAAAAAAAAAAAAAAAAAAAAACAAAACAAAAAACAAAAATCAAAAATCAAAAATCAAAAAACAAAAAACAAAAAATGAGTTGTGTTTTGATATTTAATGTTGTAAATAAATTAAGTTGTTTACTGACAACTTTAATAAGTGAAATCTACTTGGTTTGACTCACGAAAAAACTTGTTTGTATTTGTTCATTTAACCAACTACCTACGATTAAGCCCAATTTTAGATTCAACTATCAAAGGAGTTAAGCATAGATATAATAATGTGTTTGTAAACAAACTTATGAGCATGATACTCAATTTTAATATATAATGTTATATGTTTGATAATAATTCATTTAGTCTTCTAACTTTGGTTTTGTTTATTTTAGTTTTTTCTATGTATTAAGTTTATTCAATTAAGGTCTCTCTATCAACTTCTTTAAATGTTTGTGGTTAATTGTCCTTGTCCAAAATTTTAATTTTTTTCTTCAAAATTTTAAAAATTTTAAAAATCCAATTAATGATTGAAAAATATTTTCTATTTTTTTTATAAAAAAAATTAACGGAATTTGAATAATAATAATAATAATAATAATATATTGGTTAATTTTTTAAAATAATATATATTATTTGGCTTTTATTACATATTAATTAAATCAAATCAAAACTCATTATTTACTTATTAGAAACATACGAAACCATGAGGGTTGATTATGGCCTCGTTGTTTGAAGTCATCCCGCTACCATCCACAGTCATCGAAGTGGAAACCTTGGTAGCGCGCTGAGCAGTGGAGTTCGCACTAGAATTGGGATTTGAAAACATTGTCCTCAAAGGAGACTCCGAAGTCTTAATCAAGCTTCTAAGAAATTGCAGCAGGTCACTAGTGCCCTTTGGACACATCATAAGTGATATTATTTTTCTTGCTTTGCGCATTACTTGTTTTAGCGTTACACATGTCCGAAGACAATGTAATAAGGTTGTCTATTCGTTGGCTAGAAGAGCAATCTCATCCTCCCTTTTGTTCGTTGGGATGGAAGATGTTCCACCAGACCTTTTATCTGTACATAATTCAAGCTGATTTGAATGAATTCAAATCTTGTGTCCCACTTTTCCTGCTCCACTCTATACTGTACCAATAAAAACTTGCCACATGTTCACCTAATTAATTAAATACTACCATTAATGACTTATTAATACTACCATTATTAATTAATGGTAATATTTAATTAATTAGGTGAACATGTGACAAATTTTTATTGGTAGAGTATAAAGTGGAGCAAGAAAAATGGGATAAAAGATTTAGACTCGATTTGAATAGCCTTCCTTAATAATATGTACTGATTTGATTCTCAAAAAAAAAAAAAAAAAAACTTGTTAGGAACATAAAATAAAGCAACCCAGCACTAATGAAGTTTTAATTTAATTACTATTGGTATTTTCTAAATAAACTCTAATTTGATTACATTACACATTTTTTTACAAATTCTTTTGCTTACAATTACTTTTGATAACTTTCTCATGCATTATTCGTTAAATGGAAGGTCTTGTGTGTTTCAGAAAGTGTCAACCCATTGCACAGCCAAGAACTTTAAGAATCACGAATGTCCCTCTAAGGCTCTAAATATAGTAACTTACAATAAGAAGAATTTTGATAAGAATTGGAGATGCAAAGAATCTGTACAATAATAAAGAAATTAGGTAGGACTAGGACCACGATGGAACAAATAATCATCCAACGTTATGATTACTGGCTTTTGCATAGCGCAGTATCTATCACATGAAAATTCAATAATAACAATAATGAATTTACCAAAAAAAAAAATTCAATAATGATACTTTTTTATTCAAAAAGGAAAACTCAATAACATTAAGGAGTACAAATAAAAACCTATAAACATATTTGGTAATAATCTGGATTATCTCAAAGAATAAAGAATAATCTGGATGATGTTGAGCTTTGGAATATCTCAAAACAAACTAATATATGGAAAGTAATATTGTTGTGTATTCCTTACGTTTGCTTTTATATAGAATGAGAATTATATCCCAGTCACGCCTTTGTTTTAATGACAAAAATTGTTTGTTGTATCGTCATTAAATTAATGTGATTTATAGGTTTTGTCACACTCCTTGAAGGCTTGAAGCCTATATAAATCCAACCATTGCAAATCAATTTTTGCATACTGAGAAGTAAAGAAAAAAATATGGTGTACAACAGAACATTCTTGGAATTAGTGACTGCAATGTTGGGTGGTCCTCGATTCTGGAAGGTGTATTTCTTCAAGGAATTCTGCATCAACAATTGAATATGAGGAGGTTGTTCTTGGTATATCATGGACGGTTAAGTTCATGATTTAATAATTTTTAGTTACTCAAGTGGTAGTCCAAGATGGTGACACCCTTTGTGGTATTTGATGTTACTGGTTCAATCCTATTTTCCCTTCCCCCACTAAAAGTAATAATATAATTTGTTTTCTTTTTTATATTTTTGTGACAATGATATAGTATTATGTCTTTCTCTATCTCAGTTTTGCTCTTCACCTCACATTTTTTTGGATTTACTCTTTTAGGTCTCCCATGGAAATAAATTCATTATAGAACCTTACGTGTTCTTATGAGATATTGCTGATCAGAACTTTTTGCAATCCATGTATACATTTGAAATGCTTTCCCTTTTAGAGTTGCCTAGTTTGCTTCCCCTGGAGTAACTCTTTCTATTAGTTGTAGGGCCCCTTATCCTTAATCCCTTTTGTAAAGGCGTTTTCTAGGATAAGGGAAAGAAAAGAAGATTGTTAAATTGGTTAAGAAATTCTTTATTCCTAAGTATTTTAACAATTCCCCCCACCCCCCTCTTACAAATTCATTATGAGATGCAAACCCATTATTAATTGCCTTTTCAAATCCTATCATCTTTGGAAGTCTAGATATATATTATTATGTTTTTTACAGGAAAAAAAAAAAACTAATATACACACACATATATATAGACTCATCTACTGGAAATAGTAACGAATTTAGAAAGATTTCAAGGCAGGCCATGATGCCATCAAAGATTATTTGTGAACATTTATTGGACGATGTTCTCTCCTTAGAGATCATGCGGTTGTCAATTTTATTAATCAATCAACAAATAAAATGAAATAATTAAATAACATAATTTTAATTACAACCAAAATATATAACTGCTTCTACTTGACCCAATTGGAGAAAGACCCACTAAGCTAGATGTCCTTCGGCAAATATCTGCTCAGTTTTAAAAAAATATAGACAAAATATAAGTCACAAATTACAGCTTCTTAATACATTCCAACTCAATAATTTTGTATATATCAAAATGGAACATGACTTTATTTTAAGTCCCTTTATACTAAATTTTACGGCAATTTATTTATAATAAACAAAATCCAAGAGTCCATTATAATATATAGGTGTAGGCAGGAATTGAACATCAAATCTCTTATTCAACTATCAGAGATTTTACCAATTGAACTAACTAGAACCCATAAGAGTCCATTATAATATTATCTTTTATTTTATACTTAATTTTAATAATATTCATGGGTGAACACATTCGTCCAAAGTTGTAATATATAAGGGCAATTACAATTACAACCATTCAATAATAGTGAAGTTCAACAATTCAACTAAAACCATTTATAAGTTGATTATAAAAAATAAAAAAAAAAAAAAAAAAAAAACCATTTATATGTTGTACCATGTTTTGCTCATAATAGTGAAGTTCGGTTTTCAACAATAGCTATACCAATGATTTAATTCTTGTGATTGACAATAGTATAAAAAACATATAATCGATAATGACATTAATCTCTCTCAAGTGCCAACTCACTTGAGTGAGTGTTAGGCGAGATATAAGCACTACAAAAAAATCATCATGTTCCAGCGTTTTTAAAAACCACCATAATAGATAAGCATGTACTAGGGTTTTTTGAAAGCGCTGGTATAGATAAGTGAGACTTTTTTCTATTCGTTTCGGCAATAATATTTTTTAGAAAATAAGTCATTTTTCAAAAAATATTTTCTATAAACTATCTCATTTTCCTATATATGGTAGTAACATTAAATAAGTTAAAAAAAAAATATTTTAACTTCTTTTATTTAGCTTATTATGAGATAAAGTTATTTTTCAAAAAAAATTAATGGAAAACAATTTTTAAAAATAAACCATATTTTTTATGTTGACGTAAGACAATTTTCCTTTAACTCAATTTTTCTAATGCTATCAAACACTTGAAAAAAAAATAGAAAACTATCTTTACACAATATTTTCCATCAAAACAAATAGAGCATATTTGATTTTTGAAACTATCATGTTCACTCAAATTTCACCTGACATGGGAATTTCTCTAAAAAAAAAATTTCAACTTCTACAATTCCAATTTCAACTCCTAATCATCTTGTTTCAATAGAAATAAAAATTAAATGAAATTTAATATAAAGAGAACTTTGCATATTTCAAAATGTCCTAACATGAGGGGATCTTCTCAATGAGACAATATTCTCACTTTTTTGTTACATTAACTTCTTACTATCTCATCAAAAGTCTTATAACTTAATTGACACTTTCAATAGAGATATTCAGGTTTTAAGTTCCCCCTCTAACTATTGATCAAATTACACACACATGCACACACATATAAAAGACAAATTTGTTGTTTTTAACTACTTATTGAATTTTTATTTTTATTTTTCTTTTGCAATTTTAACATTGACTTTTGAAAGATAACTAATCAATAAATATATATATATATAATGAAAAATATATTTAAATAATATAATCAAAATTTAATAAATAACCCTATATAAATTAAAAGTTTTAATAATATAATCACAATTAAATTGATAATTATATAAAATATAAAAATATTTTAATAATATAATCAAAACTGAATAGTAAAATATATAGTTAAAATAAAATAAAAAATTATTTAACTTTCGTGATGAATGCATATAGTATGAAACCAAATTAATAATAAAATTATTTGATTATATAATAGGTTAACATAAATAATAAATAATAAAGTTTTGTTTTAATAAAAATTTCAATGTGATAATTTTTTTTGAGGAAATTCAATTTGATAATTAAGCTTTAGTTGGAGTAGTATCTTATTTTTTAAATATTTGATAATATAGTTTCACTTTAAGTAAAATATGTTAATAATTTAATATATTTTTAGTGGATCGTTAGATCTAAGGGTGTTAACAGTGTGGTGTAGTTTAGCCAAAATTATAAATGCATCGCACCTTATTTTTGCAGTTACACGTGCAATACAATGTATAAAATGTAGTTTAAAGTCGATATATTTTTCAAATTTTGGGCTTTTCTTACTCAGCCCAAAATTAATTTTTCCCTTTATTTTGGGTCAAGTTTTAAATTATTGAGCTAGTTTTTCTTTATTTTGGGCTGGCTTTCCTAATCGACACTTACTTGGGTCATTAAATTTTTTTTTTTTTTTAGAAAACTTGGATTATTAAACTATTAATAATATATTTAATATTAAAAAATAAATATAATAATATATAGAAAGAGTGTGGTGTGGTGCACTATTACTTGCAGTGCGATGTAGTTATGCCATTTTACGGGTAGTTATGGTGCGATTTTTGCAGTTTGGTGAATACCCCTAGATCAAATGTTAAAACTAATTATTTTGGGAGGAATGAAAATTGTATCTTCAAGTTACAGTCTCAATGGGTAAGTAAAGTTAACTCTTTAGGTTAGTCTACCACCAAAAAAAACAAGTTGTGTCTTAATATTTAGGGTTGTAAATGAACTAAGCTCGTAAAGCAATTCTAATGAGTCAAATATACTCGGTTTGATTTATGAAAAAATTTGTTTGTATTCGTTTATTTAACCAAAGAGTTAAGATTAAGCCGAATTTTAAGTTTAACTATTAAAAGAGTTGAACACAAATATAATAATGTGTTCGTGAACAAACTTATGAGCATGTCACTCAATTTAAATATATAATGTTATATGTTTATAAAACTATACTTGTATAGATTTGATATTACATTTTGTAAGTTTGTAAAAAAAAAATTTAGGTATCAAGTTGGAATTTTTAATTTATTGATAATATAAATATTCGGTTTCGTAGTAAAATTTAAAATAATATAAGTTTTATTTATTTATTTGAGAAACACACACACACACACACACATGTATATATAGGGGAAGAAGATGAGATAAGGAAATACACTCACAAAGTAAAAAAGATTTAGAAAGTTAGTTATGCCTTCAGAAAATGTCAAAAATAACCTTAATTTAATTAAATAATTCTTATTTCTAAAAAAAAAATGAGGTTAAAACTATAATCCAACATAATTCAAAAAAAAAAAAAAAATACCACAGAAATCTCCTTTTAACTTTCCACTAAACAGAAAAAAAAAAAAAAAAAATTGTTCCCACCCCACTTACAAAAACAAAACTTTCGTTTTTCATGGATAATTAAAAAAAAAAAAAAAAAAAAAACTTTCCATTTTCCTCTCTTCCCTCCCACTAATCCACTTTTATATGATTTCCTCCTTTTCACCCCATTATCATCACATGTCTCACCATTCTTTATTTAAAATTTAAAATTAACCAAAACTATTCATAAATATCTTCCACAAATTGAAGACTTGTCCCATAAAAAAGTCACCAACCCATTGGATTGATCTATTTCTCTCCTCTTTTTTTTTTTTTTTTGTTTCTTTTTTTAATGGACATCTATTTCTCTACAAGGAACAGCCTACAAATAAACCTCTAGGGCTTTCATTTCCAATCTAGGTTGATAACTCTCATTTAAAAAAAAAAAAATTAATTATTCACTTTCTCCTTTGATATGAAATTGATTGGTATTTATTTGATTCTCTTTCAATGGTTTTCAGTTATGAAGGTGTAATTTCATTAGGTTTGGTGGAAAAGCTATGATCGAAGACAACAATTTGCATCCAGTATCACTTCTCTTTCTTTCTCTCTCACACATTCTCTTTCTTTTACTTTTTCATTCCTGTACAAGATAAAATTATCACTCTCAATATCTTTGGGATTATATTTGTATTTTGTGGTTAATTAGAACTTAGAAAAGTTAAAAGAATTAAAATCTTTTTGCATTTAATTTTGCTTTTGTTCGTTGATGGCATTATACAAAGGTATGAAAAATTGCCTAAAGGTTAATGAAAAAAAAAAAAAAAAAAACTAACTTCGCTTGTTGCCTCCTATTGATCCATTTGGTCATTACATTTTCACTTGATTTTTGTAATAAATCTGACCATCTGAGTGTCTGAAAGATAGGGCTTTACATATCTCATTGCTCACCGAGTCACTGTATTTAGTTGGAAATCAACCCAACCTTTTACTTTTATGTTTTTCAATGTGCATTATGGCAAAATATTGGTAATATCATTTTAATTGATATTTATAGTTAACAAAAATTAACTTACTAGGATGTATGATTTATTGGTTTTAAATGATGCTTTAGTCCATTGCATTGGGTGATGTTGGTCACATTTCAGCTGAAAAGCGAGATAAGTTTTCATTTTACATCATTTTTTTGAATTAATTGTGTGAAGTTAGTTTTGTATCAATTGTGGGTTAGTTTTTTCTTCTCATATTTCTGTTTTAAATCTTTTATTTTATGTAAATTTTTGTTTTTGCGTTCAAATAATGACCCACTGTTTAACTTATTTGTAGGTTAACCAAGTAGATAGAGAAGAGCAGTTTTGATTGTGGTTCACCAAATTATCCACGATAGGTCACCTTGATGGGTTGATGTTGTTATATTTGTAGTATTGTTGCAATCATTGATGGCAAGGCTTTCCTGTTGTAAAGAATTTATCAGATTAAATGCAAAAGATTTATATGATTGTAGTTCTAATAACACCCCAAACATTATATTTGGGCATTAATCCTAAAGGAAGCTAAAATATTTATTTAAAAAGAGAAAACAAAGTCATAGATGAAATGTGTCTCTCATGATTCGATATCAAATTTATTACTAAGGTTTTGAACTCTCTTCCATTATTGTAACTATCAAATTATTATTAAAAAAAATCTAGGGATGTAGAACCATTTTCCAATGCTTAAGTTTCAAATTAGACTAAAAACAAGTAACTAGAAAATTTATCCTAAAAAATTATTGTAAGTACACAAATCGAGCCTTGGGCCCAAATGTGTGACCGGCCCTGCCAAAGTGGCCTATACAATAAATTTTTAGAGAGTGGGCTTGAAGCCTGGACCTTCCGGGGTGGCAAAGAGTGGTGGCGTCTGGTTGAGTCTACTGTTGGTGCACTTCGAGCTGGCGGTGTGACTTGGGCTTTTCCTCGGACGTGGGCCGAGGAGTCTCAACCCTCCCTTTCCTTACTCTTTTTAGGAGGAGAGAATACACTTGGAGAAGAAAGGTCCGGATCCATTTCCAGTGGTTCCCTCTCCCTATTTATATTCCCCACCCCTGGCTCCCATCCGTCTTGTCCCTAAAAACACTCCTCAATGGTTATAAAGCTGACCGTCGTCCCCTCAGATGTCACTTCCCCATTAATGCGACTAGGCGGGTAGGTGGGAAGTCTTTAATGCGGTGGCAGCAGCTTTATACAGAGCACGTTTCACTTGTCCCCCTCCTCGGCGTCCCGTCGAAACTCTGTATGACTTGCTGGGCGCCAGGAGCTCTTCCTTGGGTGCCATGCCGCGCTCCTCGGCCTTTGACGCCGTTGTTCGAGGGTACCCTCTCCTTGGATCCTTTCCCAACTGGCTGACGCTTGATCGGCGCGCTCTTGGGCCCCCGTTTTAGAAGGCCCTATTCTTGACTCACGGCCCATTGGCAGAGCCTGCACTCTTCGGACCAAGCCCAAGGCCCACATGGTGTTCTGACCCCTTTGCCCCCCACAATTATGACACTAAATTTAAAAAAAAAAAAAAAAGTCTCATTGCACACACATAATAATTTATAGAAGCTCTTTTTATTTCATCTAGTATTTTTCCATTAAGTTTGTAGAATTTGTATTTTACTTTGAGTTTTCAAATATCGTGGTAGCCAATTAGAGTTTTAGTAGCTTTAATTTTGACTAATTTCATAAATTCATGTTTAGTTATTTATGATATTTTGTGTTGTGATATTTTGTTAAAGAAAGTGCATGCTCTAAGGCTTTTCTATTTTTTTGAAAGTTATTAAATTTTACCCAAACACTAAAAAAGTCTCTAAGCACGCACGCGCTTGAGCACGTACCGAGAGACTAGTTTATATTATTTATATTATTATTAGTAGAGTTTATTAATAAAAGATTTTTTTTGAGAGATAGTTTCAAATATATAGGTGGAGATTGAACCACAGATCTCTTATATAACCATTTAAAACTTTACCATTTTTGGAATTAGTGATTGCAATGTTGGATGGTCCTCAATTTTGAAAGGCCTATTTCTCCAAGGAATTCCATTAACAACTGAAGATGAGGAGGTTGTTCTTGGTATATCGTGGAATGTTAGTTCCATGGTCGATTATTTATTAATTATAATGTTATTTAGATGATAGTTTGTGATGGTGACACCGTATACAATTAATTGTATCATATGGCGAGTCGCTAAGTCCTGCCTTTGTTTTAATGATAAAAATTGTTTGTTGTATCATCATAAAATTAACGTGATTTATAGGGTTTCTCACACTTTTTAAAGCCTATATAAATCCAACCGTTGCAAATCAATTTTTGCATACTGAAATGTAAAGAAGAAACAATGGTGTACAACAAAACATTTTTGGAATTAGTGATTGCAATGGTCCTCAATTTTAGAAGGTGTATTTCTATAAGGAACTCTATATCATCAACTGAAGATGGGGGAGGTTGTCCTTGATATATCATGAAACGTTAGATCTATGGTTAATTAATAATGAAATTGATGGTATCACCCTTTGTGGTGTTTGTCTCTGCTCTGTGTCTCTGATTTGAATTCTATCTTCCCCCTTTCCCAACACTATCTAACTATAAAATAATAATGGCATTTCTTTATAAATATTGTGTGAACAATAATAGCACTTTTCTCTCTTTCTCCCACACTCAGTTTTGCTCTCTCAAAAAAAAAAAAAAAAAAAAAAAAATTTAGCTCTTCTGCTGGCCTTTTTTATTTTTTTCCAAAAACACGATCTCTATATTTTGGGATCACAGTCAATTTAGTTTCTATATTTTGATAATAGTCAATTTGGTCCATGTTGTTTTCAATTTGCAATCAATTTGGTCTCTACAGTTAACTTACTAATGGAAACTGCTTACATGACAAACGATGTGCGTAGTTGGCACAATTAACATTGACGTAGCTACTAAAATAATAATAATAATAAATGCCATGTTAGCATCTGAATAATTTTTTTTTATCAATTTTAATAAAAAAAATAAAGGAGAATTAAAAACCAAAAAAATAAAACTCAGATGATCTTGAACATGAACAAATCTAAGAACAAACGTCTCCATAAATTCAAATTAAAATTCAGCAAACTCAAAGGGGTTGAAGCAAAACTATAATTTAGATGAGCCAAAACCTCAAAAGAGAAGGCTTAAATTCAAAATATACAACAGCACCACACAAAATCAAAATAGCATTACTGAAATAATCATTCAACATTAAGATTAGGGTCCATTTGCATACCGTTGAAAACTAAAAATATTGTAGCAAAATAATTTTTAAATGTGTGAATAGTGCCGTGTGACCCATTTTTAATGAAAGTTTTGCTGAAAAAAGAGGTTTGTGGGTCTTGTAAATAGTGCACCAGACCCCCTGAAACACAGTTAACGTTCTTCTAAAAAAAAAAAGGTAAAAGGCAAACGCTACAAGCTTATCATCAGTATCCAAACGGATACTAGAAACTAAAAATGGAAAACTAGAAACAGCTCACAGCAAAAAAACCCAATGCCTTAGACTGAAATTCCAGAGCAAGAACAAAACACAAGATTGAAACTTAGACAGAGAGCATGGGGAAGATAAGATCATAAACAATAAAAAGTTACTTATATATCCCTGTTTTGGTTAGGGAATAATAAGAAAATAAAAAACAAAAAATAATATAGAAATAATAAAAGTGAGTTTGATACGTTTGTGAAGAGTGTACACAAGATATTAGTGAACAATGATGAAGCATACTAAGCAAGCTCTCTCTCTCACTCTTACAACAAAGGGGTGCCGTGGTTCTATCATGAATCCATCCGATCTTGAACATGATGCTAGATCTGAGATCACTAGGTTCAAAGAATGGGACACGAGTTGCTATTTTGATGAGTTTGTTGTCAATGGGTTTTGTTGATATAGGCGAAGGATTGAGGAATCAAGAATTGTGGAGGTTGATTTGGGTTTGATTAATGTTGATTTGAATTTGTTGAGATTGATTAGAATTGCATTTGAGTTTGCTGAATTTTGATTTAGATTTATAGAGATGTGGATTTTCCCAGATCTGGGTTCGTGTTCAATATCATCTGGTTTTTTCCTTTTTTTTAAAAAAAAAAATTAAAATTGATAAATTACTTTTATTTTTATTTAGATACTGACATGGCATTTTTTTTTTTATTATTTCAATAGCCATATCAACTTCAAGTGTGCCAAATTGAGTACACCGTTTGCCACGTAAGCAGTTTTCGTTAATGAGTTAATAATAGGAACCAAATTGATTACAAGTTGAAAATGATAAGGACCAAATTGATTGCTATCAAAATGTAAGGACTAAATTGATTGTGACCCCAAAATGTAGGGACGAAAATGGTATATTCACTTTTTTTTTTTTTTTTTTTCGTTTAACCTTTTTCAATCCATGTATATGGTATACACTTGACGATAGTTATTTATCATTAGATCAAGACACCAATTAGTTTTTGGTGTAAGTGGGGATTAAAATCTAGATCTCTTTTTCAACCAACAGAGACTTTACCAATTAAGCTAATTGAAACCCACTATATATATATATATATATATATATATAAGAGATTTAAGAGAGATTTCAAGGCTGCCCATCAAAGATTATTTGTGAACATTTACTAGATAATTTTCTCTCCATAGAGATCATGTGATTGTCAATTTCATTAATCAACCAACAAATAAAACGAAATAATGGAATAATAGGATTTAATTTACAACCAAAATATATAATTTAATAAGTTAAAGTATATAATAAAGTTATTTTAATTAAGTTTAATTTTTTTTAGAACTATAATTAAGTTTAGTTGGAGTAGTATTTTTAATGGTTTAAATATTTGATAATACAGTTTCACTTAAAGTAAAATACAATAATAGTTTAATATATCTATAGTGAATCATTGGATAAAATGTTATAACTAATTATTTGGAACTTGGGAGGAAAGAAAATTGTAATTATTTAGGACCTGAATACGTACACGTTCTGTGAAATTACGTTTCAGCATTTTTTTTTTTCTCGGATAGTCCTCTTGCATTGCTCATTGTCTATGAACAGTGCGAGAGGTTTATGAACAGTGTATTCGCTGGCGTTTCACGCCTTTTTTTTTTTAGCCTTAAATGTTGACTTTCTGCATGAACAGTGCACTTGTGCACTGTTTATGGAACTCACAAATATCACTTTTTAGCAACTTTTTTCATTAAAATGGGTTTCACGGTACTATTCACATATTTAAAAATTATTTTGCTACAGTATTTTCAGTTTTCAGCTTTTAACTGTATCTAAACGGACTCTTAGTGCCGGTTTGGATACAGATTAATTGGCCGTTGCGTTTCCTCAGTGCGTTTTCTCTCCTTTTTTTTTTTTTTTCAAAGTGCATGAACAGTAATCGGTATTGTTCATGCACGTTTTTTCATTGTAGCAACACTGTGCAGGAGACAAAAATCACTGTTTGGAACTGTTCACGTACTGTTCATGTACTTTTTTATCAATTTTTTTATAAAAAATGGGTCTCGCAGTACTATTCACACATTAAAAATTTATTTTGCTACAGTATTTTCAGTTTCAGTTTTCAGTTCAGCAAAAATAAACTCTATCCAAACGGACCCTTAATGTGTAAGTAGAGTTAACGCATTAGGTTGGTTTGCAAAAACAAAAATTGAGTTGTGTTTTGATATTTAATGTTGTAAATAAATTAAGTTGTTTACTGACAACTTTAATAAGTGAAATCTACTTGGTTTGACTCACGAAGAAACTTGTTTGTATTTGTTTATTTAACCAACTACCTAAGATTAAGCCCAATTTTAGATTCAACTATCAAAGGAGTTAAGCATAGATATAATAATGTGTTTGTAACACAAACTTATAAGCATGATACTCAATTTTAATATATAATTTTATATGTTTCAAAATAATTCATTAAGTCCTCTAACTTTGGTTTTGTTTATTTCAATTTTTTCTATGTATTAAGTTTATTCAATTAAGGTCTCTCTATCAACTTCTTTAAATGTTTGTGGTTAATTGTCCTTGTCCAAAATTTTAATTTTTTTCTTCAAAATTTTTAAAATCCATTTAATAATTGAAAAATATTTTCTATTTTTTTTAAAAAAATTTTACGGAATTTGAATAATAATAATAATAATATTAGTTAATTTTTTAAAATAATATATATTATTTGGCTTTTATTACATATTAATTAAATCAAATTAGAACTCATTATTTAGTTATTAGAAACATATGAAACCATAAGGGATTGGTGATGGCCTCGTTGTTTGAAGTTGTCCTGCTACCATCCACAGTCATCGAAGTGCAAACCTTGGTAGAATGCCGAGCAGTGGAGTTCGCACTAGAACTGGGATTTGAAAACATTGTCCTCGAAGGAGACTCCGAAGTCTTAATCAAGCTTCTAAACAGTTGCAGTAGGTCATTGGCGCCCTTTGGACACATCATAAGTGATATTATTTTTCTTGCTTTGTGCATTACTTGTTTTAGCGTTACACATGTCCGAAGACAATGTAATAAGGTTGCCCATTCGCTAGCTAGAAGAGCAATCTCGTCCTCCCCTTTGTTCGTTGGGATGGAAGATGTTCCACCAGACCTTTTATCTGTACGTAATTTAGGCTGATTTGAATGAATCCAAATCTTCTGTCCCACTTCCTGCTCTACTCTATACCCCACCAATAAAACTTGTCACATGTTAATCTAATTAATTAAATACTACCATTACTGACTTATTAATACTACCATTATTTATTAATGGTAATATTTAATTAATTAGGTGAACATGTGACAAGTTTTTATTGGTACAGTATAAAGTGGAGCAAGAAAAGTGAGATAGAAGATTTGGACTCGATTTGAATAGCCTTCCTTAATAATATGCACTGATTTGATTCTCAAAAAAAAAAAAAAAAACTTGTTAGAAACATAGAATAAAGCAACCCAGCACTAATGAAGTTTTAATTTAATTACTTTTGGTATTTTCTAAATAAACTCTAATTGGATTACATTACACATTTTTTTACAAATTCTTTTGCTTAAAATTACTTTTGATAACTTTCTCATGCATTATTCGTTAAATGGAAGGTCTTGTGTGTTTCAGAAAGTGTCAACCCATTGCATAGCCAAGAATTTTAAGAATCATGAATATCCAGTGGCGGCTCCAGAAATATTGTTTAGGAGGGTCATTAAAAAATTTTAATAAAAAAATAACTTGAATATATTGAGTTATCGACAAAAAATTAATACATAAAGTTTTACAATTTTCTTCTACAAGTTTTCAAATTTTAAGTTGTTATATGATAGTTCATTATGAGTATCTATTACCAATGTGGTTAGCTATGAGCCTATGACCATTTTATTTTGTTAAGTTTATCTAACATTTTTATTTTTATGCTGTTGTTATTATCTATTTGTTATAGTTTTTATAAAAATATTATAAACTAAATGACTAAACTAAACTCATTAGCTTTGTATTAATTATTGACACACACAACCACACTCATTCATACATAAACTTATACACTATGTATCTACTTAACCAATCAAATGCTTGGATAATCACTAATTTTACAATTTTTGTCTCAAATTTTAATAACCTTATAACAAAAAGTTATCATAACCAAGGTTTTGAAACCCGGACCGTTCATTGAACCGTAAAAAGGAGAGGTTCAAGGTTTTTGAGGTCGAACGGAGGTTGAACCGGGGTCGAACCGTGATGATGTCATAATTAATTTAATAATTAATTATAGCCAAAATATAGATATTAAATTTATAAAACTAGCAAAATTGACTAATATATCTATATATGTGAGAGAAATTTAATGATTTTCAAGCATATATTTAATAATTAAATAAAAAATTTAATAAAACAAAATAATAACCATGAAAATATTAAAATTTATGATTAATTTTTGAAGCAAAGTTGAATATCTTTGAAAGATTTTAATTATAATTCTTTTTTATTCCTTGTAAGAGATGTATAATTTAATTAAGTAGAATAAAATTGTGTTAAGTTGTTTTTATAAAAAAAAAAATTACTAAGAGGTTGGACCTCACGGTTCTTACACCGGTTCGTGCAGTCCAACCCCAGTTTTAGGGGTTCACGGAATTAACTAAAAATACGGTTCTTTAGGCTTAAAAAATCGGTTTTCATCTCGGTTCCCAGTTTTCATGGTCCAACCTCCTGGTCCGATCCGGTTCTGAAAACAGTGATCATAACATGATAACAATACACGCACATTTAACAAACCATCTCTATTTCCTAATTATTAAATTTTATAGATTTATTTTATATTTATATTGTACACACAAACATCCACACACATCATAATTCACACAAATAACATTATAACAAAAATTAATGCACATAATCAATATTAGACACACTCACACACATAATATAAATTTATAAAAAAAAGTGATACAATTCACAAACACTTTTTACTCTTAGAGTTACAAATACTTGTAATAAGGGTGTGCAAAATTTAAGTCAGGATGTGCAAAAATATTTTTAAAAATAAATTAAAGAATTAAACTAACAAAAAAAAATATTTTATATATGTAATTTTTTTTTTTTTTTGAAGTCAGGGGTTCATTTGAACCCCCTGAATATAGAGTAGCGCCGCCCATGCGAATGTCTCTCTAAGGCTCTAAATATAGTAACTTACAATAAGAAGAATTATGATAAGAATTGGAGATGCAAAGAATCTGTACAATAATAAAGAAATTAGGTAGGACTAGGACCACGATGGAACAAATAATCATCCAACGTTATGATTACTGGCTTTTGCATAGCGCAATATCCATCACATGAAAATTCAATAATAACAATAATGAATTTACCAAAAAAACAATTCAATAATGATACTTTTTTATTCAAAAAGGAAAATTCAATAACATTAAGGAGTACAAATAAAAACATATAAACATATTTGGAAATAATCTGAATTATCTCAAAGAATAAAGAAAAATCTGGATGATGTTGAGCTTTGAAATATATCAAAACAAAATAATATATGGAAAGTAATATTGTTGTGTATTCCTTACGTTTGCTTTTATATAGAATGAGAATTATATCCCAGTCATGCCTTTGTTTTAATGATAAAAATTGTTTTTGTATCGTCATTAAATTAATGTGATTTATAGGTTTTGTCACACTCCTTGAAGCCTATATAAATCCGCCTATATAAATCCAACCATTGCAAATCAATTTTTGCATACTGAAAAGTAAAGAAGAAAATATGGTGTACAACAAAACATTCTTGGAATTAGTGATTGCAATGTTGGGTGGTCCTCGATTCTGGAAGGTGTATTTCTACAAGGAATTCTGTATCACCAATTGAAAATGAGGAGGTTGTTCTTGGTATATCATGGACGGTTAAGTTCATGATGAAATAATTATGTTATTCAAGTGATAGTCCAATGATAGTGACACATTTTGTGGTATTTGATGTTCCTGGTTCAATCCTATTTTCCCTCCCCCCACTTAATATTATCATTTGTTTTCTTTTTAATATTTTTTGAGACAATGATATAAGTATCTAGTCTTTCTCGATCTCAGTTTTGCTTTTCACCTTATATTTTTTTCATATTACTCTTTTAGGTCTCCCATGGAAATAAAGTCATTATAAAACCTTACGTGTTTTTATGAGATATTGCTGCTCAGAACTTTTTGCAATCCCATTAGAATTACGTGTTTTGTATCGTCATTAAATTTATACATTTGAAATGCTATTCTCTTTTAGAGTTGCGTAGTTTGCTTCCCCTGGAGTAATTCTTTGTAGTAGTTGTAGCCTTGTAGGGCTCCTTATCCTTAATCCCTTTTGTAAAGGCGTTTTCTGGGATAAAGGAAAGAAAAGAAGATTGTTAAATTGGTTAAGAAATTCTTTATTCCTAAGCATTTTAACAATTCCCCACCACCACCCCCCTTTACAAATTCATTATGAGATGCAAACCCATTATTAATGGCCTTTTCAAATCCTATCATCTTTGGAAGTCTAGATATATATTATTATGTTTTTTACAGGAAAAAAAAAACTAATATACACACACATATATATAGACTCATCAACTGGAAATAGTAACGAATTTAGAGAGATTTCAAGGCAGGCCATGATGCCATCAAAGATTATTTGTGAACATTTATTGGACGATGTTCTCTCCTTAGAGATCATGCGGTTGTCAATTTCATTTATCAATCAACAAATAAAATGAAATAATTAAATAACATAATTTTAATTACAACCAAAATATATAACTACTTCTACTTGACCCAATTGGAGAAAGACCCACTAAGCTAGATGTCCTTCGGCAAATTTCTGCTCAGTTTTAAAAAAATATAGACAAAATATAAGTCACAAATTACAGCTTCTTAATACATTCCAACTCAATAATTTTGTATTTATCAAAATGGAACATGACGTTATTTTAAGTTCCTTTGTACTAAATTTTACGGCAATTTATTTTTAATAAACAAAGTCCAAGAGTCCATTATAATATATAGGTGTAGGCGGGAATTAATAAACACTAAATCTCTTATTCAACTATCAGAAACTTTACCAATTGAACTAACTGTAACCCATAAGAGTCCATTATAATATTATCTTTTATTTTATACTTAATTTTAATAATATTCATGGGTGAACACATTCGTCCAAAGTTGTAATATATAAGGGCAATTACAATTACAACCATTCAATAATAGTGATGTTCAACAATTCAACTAAAACCATTTATAAGTTGATTATCAAAAAAAAAAAAAAAAAACCATTTATATGTTGTACTATGTTTTGCTCATAATAGTGAAGTTCCGTTTTCAACAATAGCTATACTAATAATTTAATTCTTGTGATTGACAATAGTATAAAAAACATATAATCGATAATGACATTAATCTCTCTCAAGTGCCAACTCACTTGAGTGAGTGTTAGGCGAGATATAAGCACTACAAAAAAATCATCATGTTCCAGCGTTTTTTTTCCCTGCGTTTTTAAAAACCACCGTAATAGATAAGCATGTACCAGCGTTTTTTTAAAGCGCTGGTATAGATAAGCGAGACTTTTTTCTATTTGTTTCGGCAATAATATTTTTTAGAAAATAAGTCATTTTTCAAAAAATATTTTCTATAAACTATCTCATTTTTCTATATATGGTAGTAACATTAAATAAGTTAAAAAACAATATTTAACTTCTCTTATTTAGCTTGTTATGAAATAGAGTTATTTTCCAAAAAAAATTTGTGGAAAACAATCTCTAAAAATAAGCTATATTTTTTATGTTGACCAAAGATAATTTTCCTTTAACTCAATTTTTATAATGCTACCAAATACTAGAAAAAAATAGAAAACTATCTTTACACAATATTTTCCATCAAAACAAATAGAGCATATTTGATTTTTGAAACTATCATGTTCACTCGAATTTCACCTGACATGGGAATTTCTCTAAAAAAAAAATTTCAACTTCTACAATTCCAATTTCAACTCCTAATCATCTTGTTTCAATACAAATAAAAATTAAATGAAATTTAACATGAGGGGATCTTCTCAATGAGACAATATTCTCAATTTTTTGTTACATTAACTTCTTACTATCTCACCAAAAGTCTTATAACTTAATTGACACTTTCAATAGAGATATTCAGGTTTTAAGTTCCCCCTCTAACTATTGATCAAATTACACACACATGCACACACATATAAAAGACAAATTTGTTGTTTTTAACTACTTATTGAATTTTTATTTTTATTTTTCTTTTACAATTTTAACATTGACTTTTGAAAGATAACTAATCAATAAATATATATATATATAAATGAAAAATATATTTCAATAATATAATCAAAATTTAATAAATAACCCTATGTAAATTAAAAGTTTTAATAATATAATCACAATTAAATTGATAATTATATAAAATATAAAAAAATTTTAATAATATTATCAAAACTGAATAGTAAAATATATAGTAAAAATAAAATAAAAAATTATTTAACTTTCGTGATGAATGCATATAGTATGAAACCAAATTAATAATAAAATTATTTGATTATATAATAGGTTAACATAAATAATAAATAATAAAGTTTTGTTTTTGTGAGGACTCGAAGACCCGAAAGATGACGTGGCCCGAGGACTGGCAAGCGTCTTAAAGAAAAACCTACTCGGGTCGAAGCCCGAGGACCCGAGGAACTGTGAACTGACGGTGTAGGCCATCACAAATATCTAGAGACATTGAATGCTGTAGACAGGCTTCTTTAACTGTAATAAATGTGGAAACAGCAGCCTTACTTCCAGCATTAATGATGAAGTGACTTGAACAGGAAAGTGGATCTCTAGATATTTTACCATCAGTGCTTTCTGTAAAAAGGAGTTACAAGTGTCACCAAGTAGGGAGGGGAGGGAAGTGAGATGTGAGGTGGAGATGATAGGGACCTGAGGTATAAATAAGATGGGAGGGGATACGGTGAGGGGGCTGGCAAAAAGAGAGAAAAAGGCGAAGAAAGAAAAGAGTAGTATCCAATTAAGGGAAAGAAGAAAAGGAAAAAAGAAGTAGGGGAAGAACATCATAGACCCAAAAGGAAAGAAGGGACCTCGGGACCGGCATGTTTCACTGTTGTATGGTTTCCCCTCTATAAATTTCATTGTTTTGGGCCATGATTCTGAGTGGACCTTAGCTTTGTAAAGCCCAAGGGTGAATTTCAGTCTTTGGACCACAATAGCAGATTCGGGACCTTACAGTTTTAATAAAAATTTTCAATGTGATAATTTTTTTTGAGGAAATTCAATTTGATAATTAAGCTTTAGTTGGAGTAGTATTTTATTTTTTAAATATTTGATAATATAGTTTCACTTTAAGTAAAATATGTTAATAATTTAATATATTTTTAGTGGATCATTAGATCTAAGGGTGTTAGCAGTGTGGTGTAGTTTAGCTAAAATTATAATTGCATCGCGCCTTATTTTTGCAGTTACATGTGCAGTACAATGTATAAAATGTAGTTTAAAGTTTGTATATTTTTCAAATTTTGGGCTTTTCTTACCCAGCCCAAAATTAATTTTTCTCTTTATTTTGGGTCAAGTTTTAAACTATTGAGCTAGTTTTTCTTTATTTTGGGCTGGCTTTCCTAATCGACACTTACTTGGGTCATTAAATTTTTTTTTTTTTTTTGAAAACTTGGGTTATTAAACTATTAATAATATATTTAATATTAAAAAATAAATATAATAATATATAAAAAGAGTATGGTGCAGTGCACTATTACTTGTGGTGCGATGTAGTTATGCCATTTTACAGGTAGTTATGGTGCGATTTTTGCAGTTTAGTGAATACCCCTAGATCAAATGTTAAAACTAATTATTTTGGGAGGAATGAAAATTGTATCTTCAAGTTACAGTCTCAATGGGTAAGTAAAGTTAACTCTTTAGGTTAGTCTACCACCAAAAAAAACAAGTTGTGTCTTGATATTTAGGGTTGTAAATGAACTAAACTCGTAAAGCAATTTTAATTAGTCAAATCTACTTGGTTTGATTTATGAAAAAATTTGTTTGTATTCGTTTATTTAACCAAAGAGTTAAGATTAAGCCAAATTTTAAGTTTAACTATTAAAAGAGTTGAACACAAATATAATAATGTGTTCGTGAACAAACTTATGAGCATGTTACTCAATTTAAATATATAATGTTATATGTTTATAAAACTATACTTGTAGATTTGATATTACATTTTGTAAGTTTGTAAATAAATTTTTTAGGTATCAAGCTGGAATTTTTAATTTATTGATAATATAAATATTCGATTTCATAGTAAACTTTAAAATAATATAAGTTTTTTTTATTTATTTGAGAAACACACACACACACACACACACACACATATACATATATATAGGGGAAGGAGATGGGATAAGGAAATACACTCATAAAGTTAAAAGAATTCAGAAAGTTAGTTATGCCTCCAGAAAATGTCAAAAATAGCCTTAATTTAATTAAATAATTCTTATTTCTAAAAAAAAAAAATGAGGTTAAAACTATAATCCAACATAATTCAAAAACACAAAAAAAAACTACCACAGAAATCTCCTTTTAACTTTCCACTAAACAGAAATAATAATAATAATAATAATAATAATAATAATAATAATAATAATAATAATAATAAAAAAAGAAGTTCCCACCCCACTTACAAAAACAAAACTTCCGTTTTTCATGCATAATTAAAAAAAAAATTAAAAAAAAAAAAAACTTTCCATTTTCCACTCTTCCCTCCCACTAATCCACTTTTATATGATTTCCTCCTTTTCACCCCATTATCATCACATGTCTCACCATTCTTTATTTAAAATTTAAAATTAACCAAAACTACTCATAAATATCTTCCACAAATTGAAGACTTGTCCCATAAAAAAGTCACCAACCCATTGGATTGATCTATTTCTCTCCTTTTTTTTCTTTTCTTTTCTTTTTTTAATGGACATCTATTTCTCTACAAGGAACAGCCTACAAATAAACCTCTAGGGCTTTCATTTCCAATCTAGGTTGATAACTCTCATTTAAAAAAAAAAAATTTAATTATTCACTTTCTCCTCTGATATGAAGTTGATTGGTGTTTATTTGATTCTCTTTCAGTGGTTTTCATTTATGAAGGTGTAATTTCATTAGATTTGGTGGAAAAGCTATGATCGAAGACAACAATTTGCATCTAGTATCACTTCTCTTTCTTTCTTTCTCACACATTCTCTTTCTTTTACTTTTTCATTCCTGTACAAGATAAAATTATCACTCTCAATATCTTTGGGATTATATTTGTATTTTGTGGTTATTTAGAACTTAGAAAAGTTAAAAGAATTAAAATCTTTTTGCATTTAATTTTGCTTTTGTTCGTTGATGGCATTATACAAAGGTATGAAAAATTGCCTAAAGGTTAATTAAAAAAAAACTAACTTCGGTTATTGCCACCTATTGATCCATTTGGTCATTACATTTTCACTTGATTTTTGTAATAAATCTGACCATCTGAGTGTCTGAAAGATAGGGCTTTACATATCTCATTGCTCACCGAGTCACTGTATTTAGTTGGAAATCAACCCAACCTTTTACTTTTATGTTTTTCAATGTGCATTATGGCAAAATATTGGTAATATCATTTTAATTGATGTTTATTGTTAACAAAAATTAACTTACTAGGATGTATGATTTATTGGTTTTAACTTTTAAATGATGCTTTAGTCCATTGCATTGGGTGATGTTGGTCACATTTCAGGTGAAATGCGAGATAAGTTTTCATTTTTCATCGTTTTTTTGAATTAATTGTGTGAAGTTAATTTTGTATCAATTGTGGGTTAGTTTTTTCTTCTCATATTTCTGTTTTAAATCTTTTATCTTATGTAAATTTTTGTTTTTGCGGTCAAATAATGACCCACTGTTTAACTTATTTGTAGGTTAACCAAGTAGATAGAGAAGAGCAGTTTTGATTGTGCTTCACCAAATTATCCACGATAGGTCACCTTGATGGGTTGATGTTGTTATATTTGTAGTATTGTTGCAATCATTGATGGCAAGGCTTTCCTGTTGTAAAGAATTTATCAGATTAAATGCAAAAGATTTATATGATTGTAGTTCTAATAACACCCCTAAACATTATATTTGGGCATTAATCCTAAAGGAAGCTAAAATATTTATTTAAAAAGAGAAAACAAAGTCATAGATGAAATGTGTCTCTCATGATTCGATATCAAATTTATTACTAAGGTTTTGAACTCTCTTCCATTATTGTAACTATCAAATTATTATTAAAAAAAATCTAGGGGTGTAGAACCATTTTCCAATGCTTAAGTTTCAAATTAGACTAAAAACAAGTAACTAGAAAATTTATCCTAAAAAATTATGACACTAAATTCAAAAAAAAAAAAAAAAAAAAAGGCTCATTGTACACACATAATAATTTATAGAAGCTCTTTTTATTTCATATAGTATTTTTCCATTGAGTTTGTAGAATTTGTATTTTACTTTGAGTTTTCAAATATCGTGGTAGCCTATTAGACAGTTTTAGTAGCTTTAATTTTGAATAATTTCAAAAATTCAGGTTTAGTTATTTGTGATATTTTGTTAAAGAAAGCGCGTGCTGTGAGGCTCTTCTATTTTTTTGAGTAAAATTTATTTATTTGCATCCATTATAATTTGAGATTACTATATTTTCTAACTACAAAAATACCTAAGGATGTGATGAGTGTTATGCGTTTGTGGACGAAATATTTTTTTCATCACACCTCTAGATATTTTGTAATTGAAAAATATAATAATCCCAACTTACAATTGATACAAGTTATTAAATTTTACCCAAACACTAAAAGAGTCTCTAAGCACGCACGCGCTTGAGCACGTGCCGAGAGGCTAGTTTATATTATTTATATTATTATTAGTAGAGTTTATTAATAAAAAATTTTTTTTTTGAGATAGAGTTTCAAACATATAGGTGGAGATTGAACCTTAAATATCTTATACAACTATTTAAGAGTTGAGCTAACTAAAACCCATGTTAAAATTTTTAGTCCTATATATAAGAGATAAAAATAAAATATCAAAGTAATAAGAAAAAAAAAAAACATTAATAAGGTAGTTATTGAACCACTTCCAACCAAACTTGACCCTGCTATTTAGTTGGTTCGAGACTCTTGTGTTGTTGCTTTGCAATGCTACAACATAGTAGCATAGTTGACGGGCATCGGTGATAATCTGATGGAGTCGAAACTAATTCCTTAAGCGGAAAGCAACAAATTCAAAAAGTAAAACCGACAAAACCGACATGACCAAGAATCTCACCAGTACCTCCGAAACATTACCTGCGGCTATGGAACTCGACCTCGACTCCTTCCTTAACTCACCTCTCACCAGCGACGACGACGACGACGACAACAACAAAGACAATCACCACAGCCTCAACTCCATCCCTCACCGCACGATCGACGAAATCCTCAACGCCTCCGATTCCTCGACCTCATCTCCGCCCACATCTCCACCGTCCGTTTACTCCCGCGTCTCCGATCCCAAACACGACCAGGACGACACCGTTTCGGTCTCCACAACTAAACAACCCTCCTCAGACTTTTCCTCCATTCCATTACAAGCCCAACACGATGAAAACCCATCGCTCCAGTCCCGACCCGGTTCGTCTTCGTTCAGTCGGGTCAGACCCGGAATTAATTACCCGGACGATCCGTTTAAAAGGCTCTCGAACTCGAAGCCGTTGCCGTCGCTTTTCGGCGGTGTGAGATCGAATGCGAAGCCGGGGGCAGCGCTTGCGGCGGCAGTGGCAGCCTCCAGGGCTCTCCCGACGCCGCACGCCGCCGCGATCAAGTCGAGGAGGGCCGCCAGTGGAAGCTTCCAGAAGGTTCTTGAAGATTCCGATGCGGTTTCGGTCTCGGCCTTGGATGAATTGAGCTCTAATAGTGAAATTCGTAATGCGAAAGAGGATGAGGTTTTGGAAGGTGTGATTGGGAATGAGGGTTTTGCTCAGGGTTCTGGTGTTAAAGAGGTCGAAAGCGAAGCCGAAAATGCGGTTCTAGTAGACGGAGTAAAGGTTAGTAGTAATCATGAAGAATTGCTGCAAACAAGTGCTGATTCGGTTCCTAATTTTGATATCATTGAGCCGCGGATTGGTTCTTCGTCCATACGTGTTGAGGAGGACGAGAATAATGTAAATGTAGATGAGAATGCTGGTGTGCTGGACAAGAGCTCTGGAATTTTGGACTCAGGAGAAGGTAAGGTTGATCAGTTGGAAGAGAAGGTAGAGGAGGAATCGACAATTGAGGCATTGGAAACACAGCAACAAGTGAACGTTTTGGAAGATACTGAGGTGGGTGGTGGCGGCGATGATGATGACGCGAGTTCGTTGAGTGATATTACGGAACTTGTGGAAGAGAGAATTGGGCAATTGGAGAGCAGGAGGATTAGTAAGAGAGCGGAGAAGAAATCCCGGGCTGCTTCTATGAAGCCATTGGAGTTAGCTGAGGAGCTTGAGAAGAAGCATGCTTCTACTGGTTTGCATTGGGAAGAGGGTGCAGCTGCTCAGCCAATGAGGCTTGAGGGCGTGCGGAGAGGATCAACCACATTAGGATACTTTGATCTTGATGCGGATAATGCTATTACAAGGACCATTTCTTCTCAGGCATTCAGGAGAGATCATGGTTCCCCTCAAGCTTTGGCTGTTCATACTAATTATATTGCAATTGGAATGTCAAAAGGGGTCATTCTCGTTGTGCCCAGTAAATATTCTGGTTATAATGCTGACCACATGGACCCAAAGGTTACTTTTGCATTAATCTGCTTATATTGCTCTTACTTGTTAGCCTTTCATGTTCTTTCAAGATTCTATGTTTCTATATGTTATTTGTTCATCTTTTGGTTGAAACTTGAATAGATTCCAGGAAATATATTTTTGGTGTAATCAGAGTCAAGGGAGAATGTTGTGCATGTGCCCTTTAAAATAATAGTCAATTCCTGGTGTCATCTTTGCAGAATTGCTTAAGCCCAATGAGTTTCACACAAAACAGCAGTTACATACTTGATTTTGTACAGGATGACTTCCATACACAAATCGCTTGATATTATTGAAAAGAAACACAATGTATCAGCTTTAAAAATTGAAAAAGAAAAACCTTTGGTGTGCGTACTTAGTATGAGTATATTCTGTAAGGATGACTTAAATACATAAATATAATGTGCATACTTAGCATGAGTGTGTCGGTACTTCCTCAACAAAGTTCTTATCCAGATATGCCCTTATTATATGGTTATCCGTTAAGATACCATTGATTGGTAATATGTAAATTTCTTCTGTTACAGAAATCGAACATGTTAAGTGAGAAATTTGGCTGTTTATGGTAATTTCAATATGCAAACATCTGGATGTTTAATTAAATTGTGAAGCTTCTTAGTACGTTTGCTTTTGCTATGTGCCACATTGTAGTTACGACAGAAATAACTTTACTCAATAAACCATGCTGTTTATGTTCCAGATGTCGATGCTCGGTCTGCAAGGGGATAGGTCTCATGCCCCAGTAACTTCCATGTGCTTTAATCAGCAAGGGGACCTGCTCTTAGCTGGTTATGGTGATGGTCATATTACTGTTTGGGATGTGCAGAGATCATCATCAGCAAAAGTTATTACTGGAGAGCATACAACACCAGTAGTACACACATTATTTCTGGGGCAGGATTCTCAGGTTACTCGTCAATTTAAAGCAGTTACTGGTGATAGTAAGGGTCTCGTTCTGTTGCATGCTTTCTCAGTTGTTCCCTTGCTAAATAGGTTCTCCATCAAAACCCAGGTAAAACATTAGTAAGCATTAATATGTGATTTATGATTGTGGCACTATGTATATTATGCTTTATGAGTTGACATCATCTCCAAACTAATGATCATATTGTTACTTTAAATAGTGTCTTCTTGATGGACAAAAAACGGGAATTGTGCTATCAGCTTCACCGGTCCTTTTTGATGAATTCTCTGGAGGTGCTTCCATGTCCTCTCAGGGAAACAATGTAGTTTCATCCAGCAGTCTTGGTAGTATGATGGGAGGTGTAGTAGGTGGAGATGCTGGCTGGAAACTCTTTAATGAAGGCTCTTCTTTAGCTGAAGAAGGTGTGGTCATCTTTGTCACCCATCAAACTGCTCTGGTGGTATGAAGCCCTCAGATGATTGCACAAATTCCATGTACCTTTTGTCTTGTGAATTGATGTTTTTCTTCTTAGTGGTTATATCTTGTTCAAAATGTGTTAAAGCCACATTTGCATGTTACAGGTAAGGCTTACTCCTACTTTGGAGGTCTATTCGCAGCTTTCTAAGCCAGATGGGGTTCGAGAGGGTTCTATGCCTTATACTGCATGGAAATGCATGACACAATCACGCAGTTTGCCTAGTGGTATGCATTGAGTGAGTTTTGGGCATTTATGTTGAGATTTTTTATCTTTCTAAGATATGAATTTGTTACAGAAAATGTGCCTGTGGAAGCATCAGAGAGAGTCTACTTGCTCGCAATTGCTTGGGACCGAAAAGTTCAGGTTGCAAAGTTAATCAAATCAGAGCTAAAAGTATATGGGAAATGGTCTCTTGACAGTGCAGCTATAGGTGTGGCTTGGTTGGATGATCAGGTACGTATTTAGTTATTCATATATTGATGATTTGTCTTTTGTTGTATTTAAATAATGTTATTTAGGCAGCGCTGCCTAGTAAAAAATTGTAAATGCTTTGCACGTAATGAGATTTTTGTACTTGACCAGATACTGGTTGTTCTTACATCAACTGGACAACTCTGTCTGTTTGCTAAGGATGGAACTTTGATTCACCAAACAAGTTTTTCTCTGGATGGTTTTCGTGGAGATGATCTTGTTGCATACCATACCCACTTTATTAATATTTATGGAAATCCTGAGAAAGCTTTTCACAATTGCATAGCTGTAAGAGGAGCTTCAGTATACATCCTTGGACCTATGCATCTTGCTGTTTCTCGCCTTCTCCCATGGAAGGAACGGATTCAGGTTCTGCGGAAAGCGGGTGACTGGATGGGTGCACTGAACATGTCAATGACACTTTATGATGGCCAGGCACATGGTGTTATTGACCTCCCTAGAACGTTGGATGCTGTACAGGAGGCCATAATGCCCTACCTTGTGGAGTTGCTTTTGTCATATGTAGATGAAGTATTTTCTTATATTTCAGTGGCATTTTGCAACCAAGTTGAGAAAATGGAACCACTGGACAACCCAAATAGTAGAAGCAGTTCTGTGCACTCTGAAATAAAAGAGCAATACACTCGTGTTGGTGGAGTTGCTGTGGAATTCTGTGTTCATATCAAGAGGACTGACATCCTTTTCGATGAAATTTTCTCCAAGTTTGTGGCAGTACAACAGAGAGGTAACATTACATCTCTGTCTTCTTGTGTTGAATGCTTCAATTACTACGCAGTTTGATCTTTGATGTCTGGGTTGAAGTTCATTTTTAAGTGAAACTTGGTAACTCAATTTGTGATAGCCATAACTACATAACATGAGGCTACAAAGTTTAATAAACTTTGAAGGTCAGACTGTTTGGACAGTGAGATTATTGCTAGGCTATCAACAAGACATGTTTGGATCTTTGGGGGGAATTTTATCAATTATGAAAGAATATGAGAAACCTTTCCTTCTTATTTATTATTGGCAAGTTACAAACGCACCTAGTGGTTGTTGAACCCACAATCTCACCCTCCACCCAATTCTCGTTGGGGAAGTGCCAAATGAGCCAAGCTCATTGGCTGCTTAGAGAGCTTTCCTTGTGATGAAGCTTTTCTAATGCTATATTCTATTTTACCTTTGCCTTTTAAGGTTGGGTTTGTTACTAGGAAGGGTGCAAGTGCTCTCCTAGCACCTTGAGAGTGATGTATTCCGTGTTGACACTTTGCTAGTACAAAACTAGGTTTAGTTAGTGTCTGCTGTGGTCTAATTGCCTGTGAAGTGTATGTATTCTATATATATATATAGCAGCCCTTCACTTGCGATAATATGTCCATATTATCAGTCCTTAGACATTACTCTTTCGGTGATTTACCTTTTGTTTCACTACATTTTCCAGACACATTTTTGGAGCTTTTGGAACCATATATATTGAAGGACATGCTTGGATCACTTCCTCCTGAGGTATAGCATGATGTCCCAGTGCTTAGCCTTATTGGCAGCTTAATCATAAATTCTGATATTTCTTTTTCTTTTTCATTTTATTTTGTTAGATTATGCAAGCACTTGTAGAACATTACAGCAGCAGAGGATGGTTACAACGAGTTGAACAATGTGTCCTTCACATGGATATCTCTTCTTTGGATTTCAATCAGGTCTTACCTTCAAAACCTTTGTTAATCATTTTTGTTGTTGGAGTAAATTCATTTGTTATGATTTATTGACTTGATTGGATAATGATTATTATTTTTCCTTGTAGGTTGTTAGGTTATGTAGAGAGCATGGATTATATGGTGCTCTGGTGTATCTCTTCAATAAAGGATTGGATGATTTTAGGGCTCCTTTAGAGGAGCTGTTGGTGGTCTTGCGAACTAGTCAAAAGGAGAGTGCTGCTGCCGTTGGGTATGTATAATGTGTTCCTTGTGTTCTTATTCATTGAATATGAAAGATTTTCTAATATCATGTTTTCTCATTCTAGTTTGCTTCTCTTCTATGAATGCTGTCATTTCAATATTTATAATTTGACTGGATTTATTTAGAAGAATATATATGGGAAACATTTTCTACTTTTAAGGGACTGTAATCAATGTGCAGGTATAACATCATATTAAGAATGTAATTTTATAGGAGCTGCAAATAACCCTAATCTTAAAAGATTTCAATCAGCTGGTTTGAATTAGGCTCCATCTGGGCCTATGTGGCATGGAGTTGGAGACTTGGAGTCAAATTTCAATCAGTGTGCAAGCTTGCTTCTTCCTTCTCACTTCCTTTTTTTTCCCTCACATTAATTTTCTTATTCTACTTTGTGATAGTATTTGTGTCCTCTACTGGTTGGTTGTTTAAATAATTATTGGGAAGAAAAAGAGGTCGTATGAAATATTTCTGGGGAAAGGTGGTTTATTTGATCGAATAAAACTTCTTGAGGCATTTGACCATATGGAATATCTTTAGTTGAAAAGAGGTTTCTTTATTCAGTATGGTATTGATAGAATTTTAGAAAATGTCTTGGATGGCTCACTTGAAATGTTCATTTTCTTTAGATTGGTTGCCCATCACAACCCCCACTCCCCCACCCCCTGCACATGCGCTAGGGTTTGTGCATGTAGGAGGGGGCCTGGCCCCCCCAAAAATAAATTAAAATGAGAGAGAGAACTGCTTTACCACTTTTTCTTTTATGCAGTCTTATGGTAATCGTACTGAAAGGTTTTACAAGCAGGATTATATTTTTTTATACCATTATTTATGTTTTATCTTCTTATAGTTGGTTTTTTATTACCACTTTGTAGTATTAACCTTTACCTTTTGTTCTTTCTTACAGGTACCGGATGCTTGTTTATCTAAAATACTGCTTTTCAGGTCTTGCTTTTCCTCCAGGTAAAGAGTTATTATTGGTGGCACTTTCCAATTGATCAGTTTGAAGATCCTTTGTGCAAGTATGTGAAAATTTCTCTATAAATCTTGAATTGACTAAATTATGGAAAACCAAATATATGTGACTGTTTATCTTGTAATGTTTGTTTTGGCCATGTTGTACGTATATGTGTCATACTAATTTCTTAGAATGTTATATTTTTGTTTTGCTGTGTTACTACTTTCTTACAGTTCTTATGTAATTCTTTAGGAGATTAAATTCAATAAGGATGTGACGTAAAAGACCCTATTTACACCCTCCAATAAAATATTGATACTGTCAGATTTTTAAAATGAAAGCATAGTGACTAGTACATATGATAACAACCGATTAAAAGCTAATATAATCAAATATTTATTAAGAAAACAAACAAACGGATAAAAAAAATTACTGTTGTCTGAAGACTCTGAACGCACTGAGAAGTCTCTGGATCAATGTTGGTGTTGTCTGAATTTCATTCAATAGAAAAAACCTTTTGATGATTCCATAACAATCTGCAAGCATTTGTTTCAATGCCATCTCCACTCCCTGCTCAGAACCCAACCACTGTAAACTCCATTTATCTCATCCTCATAAGCCTTGTCAGAGTCAGAATCATACTGTTCCTCCCATTGCATTCTTCAACACCCCATATTATTCCAAGTTCCCAAGAATCACACTATTCCCTCCACAGAATCACATCATTTGCTGCAAATCCCCTTTCTCTCTAGTTAACCTCAGCCATCTCTTCAAGGCGACAATCAAGGGGGTTCTAGGTCGGTAAAAGTAATTTGTCCACCATGCACAGTGGCCGGAATTAATGGGTTTGTTTCATGTTATGGATATGGCGGAGGGTCCTGGTGTGGTGGTTAGTGATGGTTGTTGGTACTTATTGGGTGAGTCGGATTGCAGTCTTGTGACAATTATGAAGTGCTCAGCGACTCCTCTATTCTAAAGGCTTTTATTTATTTATTTATAATTTGAATATTTTAATGTCATTTGGATTGTGTGTAGTGGGGCTTATGATCGTTATCGCACAAATCTGATGTGGCATTGATTGGATGGTGAAAACAATGGGTTTTGCACCACATCCTTATCAAATTCAGATTCATTCTTTAAAATGCTGTTGTTATCTTTTCAAATGTGTGGTTTTTAAGTAGTGATATTAGCATCTGTATTTTTTTTGTCAATAAATAAATAAATAAATATATATATATATATATATATATAACTGTACTGGTTGATGACTCTGGAAGAACAAGGCATTTTTCTAATAAGCCAATTCATTGTACAGCTTAAAACTAGTATTATGACTCTATTTGGTAAATTGTTTTTATACAACTCACTATTGATAAAGAATGGAAACCTGTTTGGTTTCATCTTTTAGTGTTTATGGGAGTTTACATAATTCTGAAATGGTGTTTAGATGCTATGAAATGAGTGTGAGGCATCAAAGCAAGAATACCTTGTTTCTTTTTACAATCCACATCTTTTGAAGCTGTATCACTTGTACAGCTTCATTTCAATGTATGCAGGATGGAACTGATTTAGAAACATTGAAGCCAAAAGTTTCCCTTTTGCAGGACAAGGAACTCTGCCCCCTACACGCTTGCCATCTCTTAGAACAGAACTTCTGCAGTTTCTATTAGAACATTCTGATGCCCCTAACTCAAAAGCAGTTTCAAGCTTATCATCTGGAGGAGCATACCTGAACCTGTATCATCTCTTACAGTTAGATACTGAAGCTACTTTAGATGTTCTGAGATGTGCTTTTGTAGAAGATGAAATCCCAAAACCCAAATTTTCATCGCATGATTCAGCAGGTGAAAATACGGAGCCAAAAATAGAGAATGACAATGGATGTCAAAATATATTGGTCCAAGATACAGTGAACTCTCTTATTAGTATTCTTAATAGGGACATTTCCCAAACAGAGAGGTCAGATAGTGAAGATGTCAGTGGATTGGTTGAAGAATGGCCTTCTAAGAAAGACATAGGCCATATGTTTGAGTTTATAGCATGCTATGTTGCATGTGAAAGAGCTAACGTCTCAAAAAGTGTCCTGAGTCAGATTTTAGAATACTTGACATCACAAAATAATTTTCCAACTAGTGTTTCCTCGCATCACATAACTTCAACAAGAAGGGAGAAGCAGGTGCTTGCCCTTCTAGAAGTAGTGCCTGAGATTGACTGGAATGCTTCTTATGTATTAGGCCTATGTGAGAAAGCACAATTTTACCAGGTATATTTAAATATATTTCTTATGATGTTTTCCTGGGAAGCATATTGCTGCAATCTAGAAATCCTCTGCTTTTCTTACCACAATATTAGCTCTGTTGTAATTTTATAGGTTTGTGGCTTCATTCATACTATCAGACATGAGTATCTTGCTGCTTTGGATAGCTACATGAAGGATGTAGATGAACCCATTCATGCTTTCTCCTTTATCAACAAAACATTATTACAGCTGAGTGATAATGAACGTGCTATTTTTCAATCAGCAGTCATTTCTCGTATACCTGAGCTGGTTGATTTAAGCAGGTAATGCTTCTTCTTTTTTTGAAGTTATCTGGGGATCTTGTTTAAATGGTACATATGATGTTTTGTTGCCCAGAAATTAATTTATTCTGCAATCTTATGCATTTGTTTATCCTTTGCAGAGAGGGAACATTCTTGTTGTTCGTCGATCATTTCAACAAAGAAGGTTTGCATATCCTGTCTGAACTCCGCTCTCATCCAAGAAGCCTATTCCTTTATTTAAAAACGGTCATTGAGGTTCACTTATCTGGCACTCTCAATTTTTCTTCTTTAAGACGAGATGATTTTGTGGATCCTTCTGATGGAATAAGGTTGAAGGATCAGTCAAAAGGACTTGAGGCTTACTTGGAAAAAATCTCTGATTTCCCCAAGTTAATGCGTAATGATCCGGTTGAAGTGACTGATGATATGATTGAGCTTTATCTGGAGGTGAGCACTCTTACAACTATATTTATAATTCAAGCCAGAATTCATTTTACTCCCTTTATGTTCAGACTTCTTGTCATTTTGGTCCCTATAGTTCTGCTTTTTGCAATTTCATCCGAAAAAGTTTTAGATTGTTGTCAATATAGCCCCTTGTCTAACTCAGTTAAGTGTCATCAAACTATGTCATCTTGGTGAAATTTTTTTGTAACAGAAAAAAAAGATTCTTTAAAAGTAAAAAGATAATGTCAGAGACAATGTAAGAAAATGAATTGCTAGCAAACCGAGGATTTAAGTTATCATCAGGACCTCTCTGCCATGGTACTTCACATCCTGCTTGATCTTAACGAATGAAACTCAAGGTATGGAGGAAAGGCAATAGAATATGCACTTACCACAAATAATTTTAAGAGCTTACCCCCTTCCCCACCCAAAAAAGGGAAAAAGGGCAAGGCATTGTTCATATCAACCAAGAAGATAGTGGTCCAAGTGAAAAGCATAGAAGCAGCTGAAGGCACCTATGTGAACCAAAGGAATTGGAGCACAAGGACTATTGAAGTGTTCTAGATGTGAGTCAACTTGAACCCGAAGCGAGGCCTAGAGCTATCAAGAAATTTGTCTTGGTGTAGAAGAAGGCAGTGAGGATGGTGAGAGAGATGGAATTGAATGAAAGGCAGAAGGAAGAATCAAAGAAAAGGTGATCTGGGCGAAGAGAAGGGAAAACTTGACTGCAAAGAAGGTTCTAGGACTGGAGTTGAGGAATCGAGGATGTTAGAGAACATGATACCTAGGAAATTTACCATATTATTTTCCTTAAATTTCTGAGTTTTTTGGATTTACCTGCTCTTTTCTTTTCCCTTTGAACTTCCTCCCTCTTCCTTTTTATAGCATTTTTGTATAGTTTTTCTCACAAATTATTATTATTTTTATATGGAATTTTCACTAAAACATTAACGGCAACGTTTTGGTGTTACATACATGACGCAAGACAACTAGAACAAAACTGAAATAACAATAAAATAAAGGGTTATGACCTAGGAGCTAGCACCTAGGCCTAGCTAGGAGTCAGCACCAAGCGGAGAAACTATTAGGAGTCAGCACCTTGGGTAGACCTAGAGTCAGCACCAGGCTAAAGAGAGACCAAGTGACCATTTTTTTCATTCATCAAAATATCAACTATCTCCTCAAGGAGTACAATAGGCTGCTTATAAAGAATTGCTAAACCCTAGTTCTAATTGGCTAAAAAACCCTAATTGCTTTATTACAAAAATATCCTTGCTTCCAAATTAAAATACTAATAACCTAATAAACTACTAGGACCTAAAACATAAAAATAAAATTAACTTGCAAACATAAATAATACTAAATAATAATCTTCTTGCGTCTCCCGCATCAATACAGCTCATGACATTTGATGGCTCTTGGTTAAAGGAATTGGAACTACCACATTGATAACAGTCTGAAACTTTAGGATGAAATCACTCATAGTGTCACTATAGTGACGAAACTTACAACAAACTCAAACTTGGAGGGACCAAGATGTAATTTAGCCTAAATTGAAATATGAAGCGGATGAATGTTTTCTTTCCCCCAATGTCAAATGAATGTGTTTGTTCAGTTTTATCCTATGGTCTTTGAACTCCTTGTTATATAGCTATTGTCAACACTAAATGTCTTCCCCCACCCCCACTTTATATGTGACAATGATTTTGGGTTGGCAATAAACTAATAAAGATCTTGTTTCATCAGTCTGCTCATCATTGAGCCGTATATCATACTCCTTGTATACATATTTCTAGACCATGCAGATTCTGCACAATAAAGGGTGGTCATTGTTATGGTCTCTTAATTGCTTACTTTAGTTTTAGTTATTGCTCAAATTTCCTGGTAGCACTTCTCTATTTGGTGATAGCACCTAAGTTACTGAATGTTTTGCATATCACTTTTGCAGCTATTATGTCAGTATGAACCTGGTTCAGTTCTCAAATTCCTTGAGACCTTTGATAGCTATCGTGTGGAACATTGTCTACGCCTGTGTCAGGAATATGGGATTATAGATGCTGCTGCCTTCTTGTTAGAAAGGGTTGGTGATGTGGGGAGTGCTCTTTTACTTACACTTTCAGGCCTTGACAGTAAATTTGTTGAGCTTGATGCTGCTGTTGGAAATGAGGTTTCTGATGTGACTTTGAGTTCTGCTGCTGATACAAAGCATCTCAAGACTGTATTAAATATGAAGGAGGTCTGTCAATATGACTTTTAATGAGATGATATGTTTAAGCTTCTTGTGTGTGTACAATTGTTTTACAATTTTATATTACCTCTGATATTTCTCTTACAGGTGAATGAAATACGCAATATATTGAATGCCTGTATTGGATTATGTCAGCGGAACACCCCTCGCTTGAACCCTGAGGAGTCAGAGACGCTCTGGTTCAGATTACTTGACTCGTAAGTTGAACATCAATCTTTCTTTTGCTTTCTTTATTATGGTAGATTTACCGTAAGTGTTCTTCATTTCAAAATCGTTGGAGCAGTATATAATCATCCACTATAGCAGTTTGCCTCATGCTGATTAATTGATTTTCATGATTATATGACAGGCATCCATTTGTTTGTTATATAATGGAGTAGATCTATACTTGTAATTAAATAGGAGTGCTATATTGGTACTATACCAGAAGCACATTCATTCTATGACACTGCATTTATTTCTTTTAAGAAACAAAAAATTGAGAATGCCAATGAGCTATAGCTCAACTGGCGCTTCCATTGGGTGCATGTGTAACTTATCATTGAAAAAAAAGAGAAGAAAAAAAGATTTAGAAGAAATTACATTTATTTCTATGATTATGTTATTTTGAGGACCATAAAGTTCTATGAACTGTTATGGTCTCTACTTACTAAAAAAAAAATGTTATGCTCTTTGTTCTTTTTGTTTAATTGTGGCACAAACTCATACTAAGCTTCTGTTCCTCAATCTTGTTTCCTGGATTTACTTGCTCCTCTGAAAGCCTAAGCACTTGGTGTTTCTCTTTGATCATTATATGTTTTATGTCAAATTTATGCTAGTGTGTGTCTTGTGGTGGGGGTGGGGTTTCATGTGATTGGTATGAAACACCAGCAAGTTACAGTCACCAATTTTGATTCTTCCAAGAATCTGGTAACTACATAAATTTTTTTTACCAAGTGAACCTGAAAACTATCAAATGACTGATATCCATATACTTTGGTATTAATATTAAATAATTTTTGTACAATTCCAATATGTTTACTAATATTTTCTTGTGAGTAGTTAATGCAGTCTAAGATATGTGATCCTATATCATTTATTTGCATTGCATGTGAAATGGTAGCAATGAACTTTAGCTCAATTGGAGCATCCTCCCCCTCCCCCCATAAAAATGGAGTGGAGGATAAGGTGTGGGTTCAAGATGTTCTGTGTTTCTAACTTAATAATGGTTGAGTTGTAAAATATGAGAGATTAGGGTTACATTAATATGTCCCTTACCTTAGCATATATTTTTTAGAGAAATAACATGATTACAAAAATACCCTTACACTAATACAAAAAAACAAGTTAATAGAAAAGAGTGATGTATGACAACCTAGGCTTCCTATCTAGATTAGTCCTACAGTAGAACCTTAGGCTTCCCACGTAAGGTGTTTGGATTCACCACCAAACAAACGCATTGCCATTTTGCAAACAATCTGAATAATAATAATCATAGTCTAAAAATACAAAAGAAATTATATGGAGCTTTATATGCAACTTCCAGAAATCACAATAATAAGGATAAACTCTCCTAAACAATCTCAAATGCTAATCTGATAGTCCTAAACAATCTCAAATACTAATCCAATACTAATCAAATAAGTATGTTACAATCTGAAATTATCCACTAAAAATCTAAAATAAAATATTGAAATAACTTCTGGTTTGCTCCTGCATTAAAGAGTTTTTCTCAGTAAAACAAAAGGTTTTGAAATGGTGAACTGCAGTTGCTCCAGGATAAGGTAGCCTCTAAAAGATTAAAAATAAGGTAGTGGAGTAGATTTCTCTCTCTCTCTCTCTCTCTCTCTCTCTCTCTCTCTTATTTTTAATTTTTTTCAGGTCAGAGTGGAGAATGAATGAGATAGTGGATTCTAGAAAATCAACAAGGATAGATATAACTAGGAAAGACTTGAATATCTCATTAATGCTCAGGTTGTCATTATGTATGGTTTGTTTGGCTTTTACATGACCTTGAAAGAGACTGATTTTCAATATGCTTAGTTTCACTTGCTTTGTTTTCATGTTAACAACTGTTCTGCACTTTATAAAGTTGCTAAACAAGCAACTTCTCTTTGGAGGAAGTTATTATATTGTTAAGAATTCAGATAAATATATATACATATGCAGGAAAAATAATGAATAGTGCTAATTTGTTACAAAAATTCATTTCAGGTTTTGTGAACCTTTGATGGATTCATATGGTGATGAAATGGTATCTAGAGGAGAAAATCATGTTCCACTGCTGCCTGAATCATCAGTCTCACATGAGGATGAAGCAGGCATAGTTAATTGGAGAATATCAAAATCGCACAGAGGGGCTCATATCTTGAGGAAATTGTTCTCTCAGTTCATCAAAGAGATTGTTGAGGGAATGATAGGATATGTTCGCCTTCCAACAATCATGTCCAAACTCCTCTCTGATAATGGCAGCCAGGAATTTGGTGATTTTAAACTTACCATATTGGGCATGCTCGGAATATATGGCTTTGAAAGGCGAATTCTGGTAGATATACTCTTTAAACTCATCATTTGCTTTAATCATGTGGTCGGCCTTGTGTATACTTGTTGCATTAGTTTATATAATGGAAATTATTTTTGCATCTTTGTTGAGATTTAACTATGCCAACATGCATGATTAGGTCATAAAGCTTCTTCTTGTGAATTTGAGTTCTTTAGTACGATTCTAGGACCTTTGTTTAGGATCATGAATGAACTCTTCTCCCATCTTTGGGATATTAACGTCTTCTCATAGCTAATGCAATGAGTTTGAAAGTTGCTTATATAATTGTCGTATAGAGTTGCATGGCACGTTGCATTTAGTATTTCTGCTGTACAGAAGTGAGCAGCAAACTTGCATCAAGGCATCTGGTTTTAGATACAAGCTACTCTTGTACAATGCTCAAGCACACTTATAGTGATAGTTTAGTTTGATTGTAATTTCTGATTACATGTGCATATTACTTATTGACATTCTAGTGGATAAATGACTTTCTTTTTAAAGTTAGATATAAGGCTGACTTGCTCAACTGTAATTATAAAATATTGCAGAGTATAAAATTTTCTATTGATTATAATGATTTAATTTGTTGTTTTAGGACACTGCCAAATCCTTAATAGAGGATGATACATTCTATACCATGAGCTTACTTAAGAAGGGGGCCTCTCATGCGTATGCACCCCGGAGTCCTATTTGTTGTATATGTAATTGCCTTTTGTCGAAGAATTCTTCTAGCTTTAGCATTCGCGTTTTTAATTGTGGTCATGCAACACATCTTCAATGTGAAGTTCCAGAAAATGAGGCATCAAGTAGAGGTGCCTCATCTGGATGCCCAGTATGTATGCCAAAGAAGAAATCACACAAAGCAAGAAATAAATCGATTCTAGCAGAAAATGGTTTAGTAAGTAAATTTTCGTCCAGGCCACAACAATCACATGGAACTAGTATTCTACACCCCCATGAAAGTGATACATTAGAGAATTTCTATGGGCTTCAGCAAATTTCACGGGTAAGCATCGAATTTTAATTGTCATTATCTTTTCCATTTCCTGGACTTCACTAACATTGAAAATTAATCAAAAGTGAATTGGATGCTGCAGTTTGAGATCTTGACTAATTTGCAAAAGGACCAGAGATTAGTTCAAATAGAACACATGCCTCAGTTGAGGCTTGCACCGCCAGCTGTTTATCATGAAAGGGTAAAGAAAGGAACAGATATTTTTACAGGAGAAAGTAGCAGCAGCCTTGATAAAATAGAGAAACAAAGTAAAAGCAAGCAATTAAGGGAGCTAAGAGTAAAAGGATCATCTCTTCGGTTCCCTTTAAAATCAAGTATTTTTGGTGAGTTGTGTTATAAATTCAATTTTAGAGCTACTAAACTTTTGTGATACTTTCCAATTCTAACACATGGGAAACTCTGCTATAGGCAAGGAGAAGACCAGCAAGCGGTAAGGCGAGTGTCGTGTATAGAACATGCCAGAGATGATGAAGACCATTTCGGCTGAGATTTTGACTCCTACTTTATTCTCTTTTTTCTTTTTTGTATATTTTCATAATTGAGTTGTTTATATTAACTTTGGGAGGCTTGGTTGTTGCTGGTTGTTGTATCTGTTTATATATTATAGAGTAAAATTGTACATGAACCATGGGTAGTCACTTGTAATGAAATTGAAATAGAATGCAATCAAATAATGAAGGAATGTTTTCACCAGCCTATTTTAAGCATGTGAACATATATATGAAAAGACGAGTAAAAAGCAATGCTTTTCCAGAGGGGAGTTAAAAAAACTAGTGATGTGCTAATATCAGTGAGATTGAGTTTTCATTAGCAAATTGGTTTAAAGCATTTGTGGAAGAGGAGAAAAATGAAGCTGAAATGTATCAGAAATTGTAGAAGGTAAAAGATATGATAAAAAGGAAAAAAAATCATTTTGAAGAATAAAACAGTTGCAATGGTAACGGGTGCCGACCGTGTGGGAAGTGGTACACCGGGAAAACAATATATATATATATTGGAGAAATAAAAAGGGTGGAGAGACGGAAAATAATATAGAAAGTTAAAAAAAGGCGAATAAAAATTTAACACTAAGGGCCCTACCGGGTTCGAACCGGTGACCTCTTGATCTGCAGTCAAATGCTCTACCACTGAGCTAAGGACCCTTTTTGATTGTAACATCTCCTATTTATTAATTTAACTAAAATATATTCGTACCACTGATAATGACACCGACCTCATCCCGTGGACGGTGCCACGTTTGAACTCTGGAATCTAATCGCTATCCTTATGGTCACACACCGTAGAATCTCCTCAGTGGGACCCACGGGTTGTACTCCAAAAAAGTTTTTTTTTTTTTTGGGACTGAAAAGTTAGAAAATTTGGTTCCTAAGTTTGTTTACAATTTCAGTCTCGTCCTTATGAATTGTATCAAATTTGTTTATTATATTTCAAATCAATATTTATCAACTATTAATTTTATTAATTTGATCAGATCCATTTTGTCTTTCTAAAGTGATTTTTAATTCACCTGATTTTGAAAGTTAAAGATATGAATTTAATACAATTAATAAATAAAAGATCAATACTTTTTGACTTTTAATAAAAATAAAATAAAAAGAACAATACTAAGACCACATATTTGTACGCAATAATTTTTGGACAAGGTTTTTTTTTTTTTTCCTCACTTGCTGCAACTGTGCACTTGATCCCTTTTGAGTTGCCACCACGAGCATCGCTCTTGGTGGGTTTGCCCTTGTTCAAATCGTGGGCCTTTTTCCTATCAAAAAAATTTGTGGGCCTTTTAACCTCTATAATTTGCGTTTTGTTATCATATTGATATTGTGATTAATCTGAATGTTCTCATTCTACTTTTGTTGCAATTATCTCTTGAGAGACTTTGGTTATCTCCCAAATTATACACCTTGTAATTTTGTTTTTTAGCAATAAATTTCTACCGATTTCATTCAGAAAAATGCATAGAAAATAAATTGAAAACATTGTTGTTGCAACATTTTGTTTACTTTATAAAAGTTTTTGTTAATAGATGCTCTTATGCGCTCGTTAAGGAAGCTTCAAATGGGTCTTACTTATTTTGAGAAAAGTCATTTAAATTAAAAGTGATATGCTCTCTATAAAAAGTCAGTTAACTTCATTAGAGGATTCTCATCTAGTTATGCATAAAATATGCATTTTATCTCTTCAAAACACCATTTTTTTTATTTTACATTCTCACTTAACAATACACCTTACATCTCATTCTTTATTTTACAACCCATCTCATTAAAATAATTTATTTTCTTGCCACATCAACAACAATAACACTAGAAACAACTCACAGCCAGACCCACCACTACTACCACCTCCAACCAAAACACCACCGTTGCACAGTGAGCCATCATGACACAATGCCGAGAACCACCTCCACCAATTTGAATTGGAGAGAGAGAGAGAGATTTGCCAATGTAAAATCTATATTTAAATTTTACCGTGTAGCTGAGTTGTAAATTATTTTGCTTTTTGCATTTTCAAATATGGGGGGATTTTGTATATTTAGAAATATATTTTGCATTTCAATGAATTTTACATTCTCAAAACCATATAATAATTATATAATAGTTCAACCTTAAACGAATGTCTTAAACACCCATTAACCGGAAAAAACATAATAACATTCATGGAAAAATCAATAATGTCAAATCACAAGCCACAACAAATGCCACACACATCTTATAGCAAAGAAAACAACATGACATTATCAATAAACACACTCAACTGACCTTACAAAGCCCCAATTAATAGCATTTGTAATTAGCTATTGTAGATAGTCCTAAATGTGGTACTACTAACAATAAGTAGGTTGTAGTTGGGTGGCCTTCCCTTTCCCTTTCTCATTTTCACAAGCCTTTGTTTTTCCTTTCAATATATAAAATCCAAATCTTTTGCCCCCACACCCACACCCACACCCACACCCACACCCCAACGCTCCAGTCGGTTATTTCCACACTTCCCTCCCTCGTTTGCTCCGCCCAAATCTTTTCCCTTTCCTTCATATACATAATAAACTCTCCTCTCACTTTCTTTCCATTCATTTCCTCAGCTCTCTCTCTCTCTCTCTCTCTCTCTCTGTCAACCCATTTTCTCAGCTCCCAAACACGTAAAAAAGAGAGAGAATGTCATTGACGACGTCCACCAAGTTCGCTCAGCCCCTTCCTCTGAACACCACCTCGTCCAGATCCAAGGAACACAAGCTCTTATTCGACCCTGTCAAAACCAACTCTTTCCTCGGATCCACTCACAAGCTGCGCTGCTTCAATTCTCTCTCCAAATCCAATCAAACTAATCTCCACCGTCGATCCGCCATCGTTGCTGTATCCGATGTTGTCAAGGAAAAGAAGTCCAAATCCAGCACCAATCTGGTAATCATTCCACAACCCCATTTCTCCGTTTTTTATTTTGTTTTTGGTTTTAGTTTAATGCGAATCATTAACAGGCTTATGAGAATTCAATCATGCAAAAATCCTCACTTTCTGGGAAAATTTTATTTACCCAGAAAGCTGACTCAAGGAAAAATAATTTTAAAGGTATTGCCTTCGAAGGTTTAAAAGTATTGGGTAGCTGAGTTTTATTAGTATTGGGTAAGTGAGTAATCAGATGGAGCCTAGTTAGAACTAGTTGTTTAATTAGGTGGATACTATGTTCATAATTTGCAACCAAAATGGCACAGATCATAAACCTTTTTCCATTTTTTGTTTTTGATTTTAATTTAATGCGAATGACTAACACGCTTATAATAATTCAATCATGCAAATCCTCACTTTCTGGGAAAATTTTCTTTACCAAGAAAGCTGACTAAAGGAAAAAAGAATTTTAAAGGTATTACCTTTGAAAGTAAATGGAGCCTAATTAGAACTAATTGTTTAATTACGTGGATTCCTTGTTCATAATCTTCAACCAAAAGGATACAGATCATAACATTGAAGTTTCTTTGAAAAAAAAATGTTTTCATTTTGGTATTTGTTTTAAATGTTACTGATATATTTCTTAAACTTATATTTGACAAGATTTTATTATATATATATATATATATGTTGCATATGAACTTTAATTGGAAAGAATATTTTGGTGGAAGTATTTTCTAGTGAGACAAACAAAGTCTGAGATTTGTCTTTGCTTTTTGTTAATTGGGTATTCAGCTGATCACGAAAGAGGAAGGCTTGGAGCTCTATGAGGACATGGTATTGGGGAGAGCATTTGAGGACATGTGTGCCCAGATGTATTACCGGGGCAAAATGTTTGGTTTTGTTCACCTCTATAATGGCCAAGAGGCTGTGTCAACTGGGTTTATCAAGCTTTTGAAGCAGGAAGATTCTGTGGCCAGCACATACCGTGATCATGTACATTCGCTGAGCAAAGGGGTCTCTGCTCGTGCTGTGATGAGTGAGCTCTTTGGAAAGGCTACTGGGTGTTGCCGTGGCCAGGGTGGTTCGATGCACATGTTCTCAAAAGAGCACAATGTGCTTGGTGGCTTTGCCTTCATTGGTGAAGGGATTCCTGTGGCTACTGGTGCAGCATTTTCCTCCAAATATAGGAGAGAGGTATTGAAGGAGGCAGATTGCGATCATGTGACAGTGGCATTTTTCGGAGATGGGACTTGCAACAACGGCCAGTTCTTTGAGTGTTTGAACATGGCAGCGTTATGGAAATTGCCGATTGTGTTTGTTGTGGAGAATAACTTGTGGGCTATTGGGATGTCACATGTGAGGGCAACTTCCGATCCTGAGATTTGGAAGAAAGGGCCTGCATTTGGGATGCCAGGTGTTCATGTTGATGGTATGGATGTTTTGAAGGTTAGGGAGGTGGCAAAGGAGGCAATTGGAAGGGCTAGGAGAGGAGAAGGGCCGACATTGGTGGAATGTGAGACATATAGGTTTAGAGGGCACTCATTGGCTGATCCTGATGAGCTTCGTGACCCTGGTGAGCATTTGGCATTTTTTTTTTCTCTTTTGCATATTTACCTTTTGTTATATTTAAGTCTTGAATTTGACATGTCTACAGATTGTGCATTTAACGTTTTAGACAGCTAGTTTTAGTTATGCGTCTTGGTATTGTTGACTTTTTTTTATTTATTTTTGGTATATTATGTGGTTGAACTTGAACCAATTCAAATGATGCTGCCCCATCCTTGGCGTCGCATATGCCATTTGTGTCGGAAATTTTAAATATTCTGATGTTACATCCCTTGTTGGATTATTGACTTGAGGAGAATTTGGAATGGCTGCTTAAATGCTAGACAGAGCCTGCTGGGTTTTTGTCTTGATGGACTAGATCATTTACTTTTAATGGAAGAGGCATGTCAATTAGCATGGTTGCATAGCATTGTCAAGTGAAAAAATTTTCTGGTCAAAAGTAAGAGGATTGAGCTTTTGGATTCCTAGGACATGAACTGGTTTGATTTTATTAGGAGCAGGGAAATCCCCCCCCCCCACCCCCCCCCTCTTTAAAATTCATTTTTAGGACTTGATAATAATATTAGGCCCTGTGGCTTATATGAACTGGATGAGTACCCAAAGATGACCTTTAATTTCTTCTGGTATATTATTTTTCTCTTATGCGGTGATCAATGTTCACCTCAATTTTGGGTACAATTTTTGCAGCTGAGAAGGCACACTATGCTGCTAGAGATCCCATCACAGCATTAAAGAGATATATGATTGACAACAATCTAGTCACTGAACAAGAGTTAAAGAGCATAGAGAAGAAGATAGATGAGGTGGTTGAGGATGCTGTTGAGTTTGCTGATGAGAGCCCTCATCCACCTCGCAGTCAGCTATTGGAGAATGTGTTTGCAGATCCAAAAGGTTTTGGAATTGGACCTGACGGGAGATATAGATGCGAGGATCCCAAATTCACTCAAGGTACTGCTCATGTGTAACCTTTCAAGCTTGGACATCAAACAATTGTCTTCTGGTTTTAGTCCATGGATGCATGGTTTATATATGCTTCTAGCTTTCACTAATGAACTTTAAAAAATGTGTCAGCTTTTCTAATGGAAGCAGGATTTGTTATTTAGGTTGCATTCTATATTTCAAATTTTGTATTTTTACTTTACTTTTTTGGTATAATTTATCACGTTCTTTGGGACTAGCATATGGAATGGCAAGCTCTGAAGGCCAGTTTCATATTCTGTGTGCATCAAGATGTTGCGTTCATGACATGAGGATCCCCTTTTTATAAGTTTTGTATTTTCTTGTTAGTTACTTCCTACAGTAGTGCTCCTCCACTGAATAAGATTGTTACTGGACAACATTTCATTTACCTTTCTTTTCAGCGTTTTCCTGCTTTCTAAACTGTATTTGTTTCTACAGATTTGTCCAATCAAAGCATAAATAAAAATCTCCTTAAGAGTTGTTCTTCAAGAACTAAGTTCAATGTAAAGTTGCAAGAGTCAAATTCAATGCATTATATAATTTGATTATTTGTCTCTACACATTTGTCCAATCAAGCATAAATAGCAACCTCCTTATGAGTTGTCCTTCAAGATAAACTACCTCCTTATGAGTTGTCCTTCAAGATAAACTTTGATGGAGTGATTTTTAGAAAACAAAGCAGTAGTAGGAGTTTTCAAGATAAACTTTGATGGAGTGATTTTTAGAAAACAAAGCAGTAGTAGGAGTTTTGATTCGAAATGATAATGGACCACTCATTGTAGCATTGAGTTACCAAGGGAAAGTAATTCAGATTCAGAAGAGACAAAACTAGCAATGGCTATCCAGGCTATTAATTTTGCAATTGAATGCTACAAAGGGAAAGTAATTTAGATTCAGAAGAGACAAAACTGGCAATGGCCATCCAGGCTATTAATTTTGCAATTGAGATAGGTGTAAGAGATATCATTTTAGAGGGAGATTTAGCATATGTTATTGACATGCTTTCCTCCAAGGAGGAAGATAAATCAATGATGGGAGATATGGTAGAGGCAGCAATACGCTCTGTTTGTTTCGATCTGTTTGTTTCGATGGAGAATTTTGTGTAAATAGAGTTTTCAGCATTTTTTAGTATTTGGTAGCATCAGAAAGAACGAGTATTAATAGAAAAAGTATGGCTTATTTTTAGAGATTGTTTACTTTTAAATTTTTTGGAAAATAACTATATCTCACAGCAAACTAAATAAAAGAAGTTTGAAAATTGTTTTTTAACTCATTTAAGATTGCTATTAAACATTAAAAAATGAGATGGTTTTATAGAACATATTTCTTAAAAAAATGATTCATTTTCTAAAAAATATTATTGTCGAAACAAATACAGAGAATAAGTATTATCCATGGTCATAAGATAATTTCATACAGAAAAAATATAGACTTCTATGAAATATTTTGAAATAAAATTATATTGCACATGTGCAATGCACAGGACATCGGCTAGTTCTGTATAAGTAGTGTGCGGCCTCCTTCCATTTATCCCATGAAAACGGTGCTACTATTTTCTTCAACTAGAATTCCCAAGCTTCTAACCGTTTAACAAGGACAGCGACATCTGGACCAAGAAATAATTACCATCTGTGTGAACTCATCTTGTACAAGGTTTATTGAAAGAACAAATGAATAGCTTTGATACTGTCTTGCTAGTAAAAAATAAATAAAAATTCTCCTTCCACCAGGAACTTTGTTTTTCTCTGTTCGGAACGTATAAACCAGTTCACTAATGAACACGGTCCGAAACACAGCTTAGATTAAAAGTTGCATGTGAACAGTAAAAGTGTGTTTTACTACCAATTTGACTCGGGAATACATACTATTGCTTTTTTTTTTTTTTTAATGCTAATTGAATACAACCGCATTAAGCTACACCAAAGCTACGTAGCCTACGTGGAGAGTCGGATCAGGTAGAAGCATTGACATAGGCCTTGCAGCTTGATTTTCCTCTAAAGCTCACCTCCACTTAACTTCAAGACCTAGAAATCCATAAGAGTATGATCTAATTAATCAGGAACCAAGAACGTGGAACCCTCTGATTTTGCATCAATGCTACAACTTTTAGGAGGCCAAGATAATTAGCTCTTTACCTATTACCAAAACTGAAAACGAAGGCAAGTTAATCTGGCCTCTATCCAATAGAGGGGTATGTATATGAAGTAGAACAAGGATACCAGGATCTCTTGTAAACTACCCAGCCAGCAGAACAATAGAGTTAATATTGGAAGAAAAGGGGGTTTGGAAGATCTTATGGAAGTTAAAAATTCCTTTTGGACCAGTCATTTTTTTATGGAAAATCCTGAACAACACTTTGCCTGTTAAATCTTTGCCAAGTGAAAAGAAACAATGCTACAGATCAAATGTGTATCCTATGCCAATCAGAGGAGGTAGACATGGATCACCTATTCCTCTCCTGTCCATTTACTAATGCAATGTGGCTTGGCTCTAGTCTAAATATTAAATCAGATCTTCTGCAGCCTATCTCAATCATTCATTGGGTGCAACAATGGCTGCTAAATACAGAGAAACCTAGACTTCTTAACCCTCAGTTTGAAAATACCTTGGCTGTAAAATTGTGGTCTATCTGGAAGAGCAGGAATCAACTACCATTGAAGGTAAGACCCCCAACCCTTATAATACATAAACGGCTTGCATTGTTTTAATTGACAGGTACTACAAAGCATTCAGTTCAGAGAAGATTAAAACCAAGCAGACAGTAAACACAAAAATGGAGGGCCACAAGTTACTCAACCAGATTGGCAGATACTTCTGATAGCTGGGCATAACAGGACTACAAGAGAAAGTTGATAAGGGGAGGCATGTCTTATCTAGCAAAAGACAGGGAAGGAAAGGAAATCTTCAAAGGCTGCCACTCCTTTAAAGACACAACGAAAATGCAGGCAACACTTCTAGTCACAAGGGAAGCAGTGCAAGAGGCAAGCATGAAAACTTCACCAGAATAATCATCCTGACCCAGAACAAGCAGCTGAATGGTATTCTAAAGGAAACAGATCTGTAGGAAGGCAAGATTATGTAATTGCTGATGATCTTCAGCACTGGGAAGCTGAAGGAATTGCTATTGAATTATTTTTTTTCTAAACAGCCTTGTTCTAGGTCCAGTTAGAAAATGGGCCAATCAGGCCTTTTTATTTTGTGTAGATATCCTGGAACCGCAATGTTGATGTTTTCTTTGAGGTATCAAAGAAAAAAAGAAATTATTGCCGTCATTCCAAGTCTTCTTATCCTTATACATCTATATAGCCCATACATTCTGCATTTTATTTATATGATATAAGCAAAACAAATCATGAAAGAAATATTTTAAAGCATACAAAATTGATAAATAAACACACACACGATATGAGAAAGGACAATGGGCACATTTTATATTAAAGCATGGATTAAGTGAATAAAGTAAAGTGTTGTTCTAAAAGCAATGAAACATGATACATACCAAAACACTAACTTGAGTTACATCAATGTATAAAATACGTAAAGCACTAAATCGATTTGATAAATATTTCCAGTTGTACAAGACTATAACTGGAGAAATTTTTTTATTGGAACTTCTAATGATGTTTCTTCTACTTTTGAATAAACTAATGTAGTTCTAACTCAGCAACGATATTCTCTTTAAAGAACTACACTGCTCAATTTTTGAAAGAACATCAGAACTACATTGATAACATTTATAAACATCCTGCATTGGCCATAACATAAAATAGCTAAAAAAAATGACAATAGCGTGTGTGTGTGTGTGTGTGTGTATCAAGAATTTTTTGATAAGTTATATATATCAAGAATTGACTAATAACGTAGTGCTACTAACCTGTGAACAATGGTGGTGCCAGCCCTTTTGTTCCTACTAAAATAATAAAGAAAATTGGAAGAAGAAGCTAACACCATTTTAATCTAGAATCCAAAAAAACACAATTGAGTTAAGCACTTAATGCCAGGGGGAGGGGGGATGAGGGGAAGAAAATTGACCATAGGCCTTAATACATGTTAGCATACATATTGGAATCCAAATAATGGAAATCTTTAGGCATGTTACATGTATTTGTTGAGTATATTTGGTTGCCCAGGATCAACTGAATATGGGTTAGACTTCTTATTTTTTGATTTGTCACTACATTTTAATCTCTCAAGAGAGGAGTATTTCATTCACAATGCCATTTCAGTCAAGCCATGGCAGTCGTCATTTCATTTGCCACATCGACATTACTAAAGAAAAAATTCAAACAGAAGATCATCTCCATCCCAAAATAGTTTGCATGAGAAAATACTTCAAATCAATCACTGATCTTGGTCTTGATTGTATAAAACAGTAGTTATTACTAAACCAATTTTTCTATGATCCATAGTACATATAGGCCTGTCATTTCACAAGGCCTATAATTCTCAAATGCTTGCACCAGGTATGGGTCTAAACAATGCATAGCAATTTGGTTTCCTGTGGTTTAGAATCATTTTGTGACTAATGCATGGTTGATTTTTCAAATTCTCAGAAACCAATTGCTTAAGAAATCAGTAATTTGATGCATTTCTTTCTAAAGTGCCCCCTTTTTCTTGGATGAATGAGAAATTTTATTTAAAGAAACAGTCAGTACACACAGCAGCAGAAGCTGCAACAAGAAGAATTGTTCAAGCAAGTAGCAACAAACCAGTTGCACCACCCTTTGAGATCTAATCTACACCTCTAGGAACATAAAGACTTACATAACTCCAGCGCCCCCAAACATCTCTCTACATAAAAATCTTAGGGTCTGTTTAGATACCACTTATTTTGATGAAACTGAAAACTTATTACTGAAAGTACTGTAAATAAAAGTAAAAATTAGTTGAAATAGTACAGTAAGATCCATGAATAGTACCAAAAAGTGCAATGGAGCCATGAATAATAGCAAAAATAAGCTGAATAGTGAAATAATTTATAATTTTCATTGCTTCCCAAACGCATGCTTAATGGTTTGCAACATTCACCAAATCAAAAGAAAATAAATCCAAATCCCAAATCTCACACTCTTCACCATCCCCATCTCAAAACACGCACACAAATATATTCATCCGTGAATATATTCTTTCTTCTTCTTTTTTTCTTTTTCTAATCTTTCAAAGCAAAGAAAGGAGCATGGATATAGCTGTATTCATGTGTAAATGTGAAATCTTACCATGGGAAGACCTTGGACTACTTCAAGCACGCCTTCTACAACTGCAATTTACATAGATGGTGATTTTAGATAATGAAATAGCCTTGAAATCAGAATATACTCTAAGGCTTTGTCAAGACTGGTAGAAGCTGGCAACACAAAGGAGGTGACAATGAAAATCTGTAATTGGGGTGGGGAGTGAGTTTCTGTATTATTTTGTAATGAATCAATCAAACTTCAACTGGAAATTGAGAGAGAGATTACCTGCCATGCATGTTCGCCAAAATACCAAAACAAAATAAAAATCCCAACTTGTGTTGCTCATCTGCCTCAGCTCTGCCAACCATAAAGTTGACTCCATCCCACCATGGCCTTTGCATTGTCGCCATGAATTGATGTGTATTGACTCACCAAAATCCCACTCAACAAAAAGAATTATTCATGGGTTCTTTGCTCTTTTTATTTTAGGTAATAGATGTAGATCGTAATACACTTTTAGGATCATAATACACTTTTAGGTTTAATCAAAATTAACTCATCTATCCATTAACAAAGGACATAGAATAACGTATGTGACTCACAACAATAATAACTTTTAGTATTGTGAATGTATAAAGACAATATCAAGAATGCTCTAACTTCCAAAACATCATAGGTAGCAATTGAGACAAAAAAGTTGTAAGGCAAAATTCCCATATTTTCTGCATGATCGTGGCTCCACACTTCTTGAAGTTCAAATGAACTAAAGGCAATGTAGCATGAGGATACTGAGAGTATTTCATTCTGCTGAACAAAGACCAAGAAAAATGATACAACAATAATAAAAAATTTTTAAAAAAAATATGAGGGGGGAGAGGGAACTAGACAAATGGGAACTACAACTTAAGAGCAGCAATTGCTTCAGGTTTAAAATCAACCCTGAGGCCCAATACTCGCCTAACTTCGGCTGGGGTTAATCTCCAGGTCATTGGTCCCGAGTTCTCACCCCAGAAATCTAGAATCTCAGAAACCTTCTCCAAGTTGAGGATTGTAGCCATTTGAGTAATACGAGCAAACTTATCCCTAACAGTCCTCTGAGTCATGCTTGAGAAATGGCTTACCAATGCCCTTGCATCTCTGTCGAGCTGAAGGCCTCCAAGTTGACTGAACCTTTTCTGCATCATGATCACTTCAAGCCTCTTAACGATGAAGTCAATGACCAAATGAACAAATGAGTCATAGTTGCTGGCAGTCATTAGTGGCTGAAGCCATGCCACATTTGTCTCAACAGCATGAAGAAGCCTCTGAACCCATGGATCATTCACCTCATTGTCTGCATATTCAGCCTCTGACAGTTCATAACTGATGGTTGCTACACTATCTAACACTGGACGGATTCGGGGTGTCACAGTAGCAACAAGCTGTTCCATTCCAGCATTTAGAGCTTGCTTGAAAGTGTTGCTCATATCACTCAATTCAGACAAACAAGATTTCACTTTTTCTCTATCAGCTGGTGCAGGGAATACCTGATAAAAATAATTTAACTCTGTTTAATGCAAAAAAGATGGGAATTATTTTAACAGACAAGCAAGTTAATATTACTTGAGCACAGGAATCTAACCAGGGGTATAATCACATCAGATAATGACTATCACACAAATATATAAAATTTTGAAGTGAAGAACAAAGCCTGAGAGAAGCATCCAGTATAAGAGCCAAGTTTTCACGTAGGGTCACACAGTAAAAAAAGGATTAGAAAAAAAAAAAAAAAAGGGGGGTCGACTATTAAACAGGAGACCTGATTGATTTAGTATGGAGTGATGGAACAATCACTCCTTCATTGAAGTTGACAATATAAACCTGAACTCAGCCCATACTGGATATTTTAGATATAAAAAGCATAAATTACTAGGGCAACCAATTGAAAAAAGTATGTCCAGAAAAAAAGACAATAATCAACACAAGATACCAAAATTTCTTTCCATGGAAAAAAAAAACAATGAAAAACATAAACTACAGTGTCAAGCCCATTGTTATTTAGTCTCAATACCCAAAATTAGTTATTTATAGCTAGTTGCAAATGCCAGTGTATCACAGCTTTCAACAAGCAGCAAAACTAGGCATTAAGGGATGCTAAACAATGGTCTCAGTAGGTTGAAGGTTCTTTCTAAATCTGAATAAATACCAGCAAAAGTGAACAAAAATGGCCAAGATAAACTGGGCATTAGAGCATTATAAACATGACCACTATGTTACATTAGGAATGGATTAACAATGTTAATTTTACCCAACCTTTTTCAGAACTCAGTAAATGCTCTAGAGCCTTGTCATTCTGTCTTAAAAGTCGCTCACTGCATCGGTCTAGATTACTAGGTTTTACCATAAAGTGCGAGACAAATCAAATGCCATATCTTTAAGTTTTGATACTTCATTGATTGGTAACAATATCTCACGAAAAGCCAAAGTCATATAGTATGTAACAGCTGCTATACAGCTTCAATTGGTTCAGACTTCAAACTAAGCATAGTCCTGTTTCAATTGGGTGCAAACTTGAAAACTTATAAAACTTCGATTGGTTCAAGGTTCAAACTTCAAACTAAGAATCGATTAAGTTTAAACTTGAAACTAATAAAACCACATTGTGACAAAGTAAACCACTCACCTCGGCACATTGCTCTTCAATCTCGTGTTTAAGCTTGAGAACATACTCGCCACTGACATCTATATTATTCAAAGCAGTGGCAATCTCCGTCCCAGTCTTGTGAACCGCAACACCAGCCAAGAACAGTTTGGCACCAAGGTTGGGCTCCCTGGTCTTGTGCTGCAAAGCTTCATGATACTCATTGCTCAGCAAACTACTAGCACCACTGAGCACCGCAACCACAGAGCTGATATTGGAGGTGGAAATGGCCCTCCGCAAGCAACTCTGCAGAACATAAAACACATCATCTACCATTGAAGTTGTCAAGCTATCTGGAACCTCCTCGTCAATCCTTATTGCCTTCCTCACATTCTCCACCATAAAGAATCCTTCTAGAACCACATAGAACCCAGTGATCTCTTGCACAACTTTGCTAAAGCTTCCACTCCGAAACGCCTTTGTGGCACGAGGAAGTAACTCTGGATCAACTGAACTCAAGGCTTTGATCTTTAACACCATGAATTCCGTATAATCCTCGCCCAATTGCATCAACGATAGTATCTCTTCCAAGTATGATTCAATCTCCCTCGGGTCAGGACCTTCGGATCCTCCTCCCACAGCAAGCAAATTCTTGTTCTGAGCATTGATCTCAGATGATAACCGGCCTAACTTCCTGAATTCCATGTATTTCTTCAAGATCAATGAACCTCGCGAGTCACATTCTTCTTGGAGCTCACAAATCGCATAAACGATCCCATCCTCGCCGCATAGCCCTCTCAGAATCTCACTGTTCTCTTCAATTGCCAAGACTATATCCTTGAACAGATTCGTCAAGCAAGAAATGAAATTCACTTGACTCGTCTGGTTTCCTTTTTGTTCCATCAACTCCACCATGTGCTCAAACTCCATTCTCGCCCTCATTGCGATCACTTTCTTCAAGTAACCAACATAGACCTGTAATCCTTCATCCTCCAATCCAAGCGGCGGGAAAATCCGTATAAACCGCAAGATCGCGGCGTGGTCACGTTGATCCACGGCTGCAGAGAGCTTCTTCCGTACAATTCCTTCTAATTGCTTCTTGAATGAGAGCATTTGGTCCCTCTGATGAGATCCAGAGTCCTTGTACTTGGCATCGATCTGGAAAAAGGTCTGAACGTAGTTTGCGGCAGTCTCGAAGTCTTCGGAATTGAGAGCCTTGTTGACTCCGTCGATGCAATTGGATCGCTCAACAATGGCGTCAATGCGATGGAGAGTTGAGTTCACGCGCGACTGTGCGAGGTCAAGTTCTCGAACCTTCCGGCTCACCTGATCAGCCAGCATGGACGTGGAGGACACGTTGGACAGCATGTACTCCGAGTCGGCAGAGACTATATCGAGTACCTCCGAAGATTTCTGGAGGTGGAGGAGTTGCTTGTCCAAATCGGAGCGCTGCGAGAGGAGGTTGTCAAGGTCGAGGTCCAGTGAGCGTTGGTACGCTATGCACTCGTGGAGGAGTCGGGTCATGGCTCCGACATCGGTTAGAGTCCGAATGTGGTCCATCGCCTCCGCCGTACCGAAATCGATGGAGGAGGACTTCGTTCCCTCGTCGGATTCCATGGCTGCAGATCCGTTTGGCGTCGACGGCGTAACCTTCTTCATCTCGGGTCCCCCTCTCTTTCTCTGTGACAGCAACTCATAATTACAAAACAATTCAGACAGAATCAATATCAAAAAAGAAGAAGAACGTGAAACTCAGAGCTTATTGAAGTGATGGATTCTATTCTGGAAATTAAAGAAGGAACAAACAAAAACGTACCAGCTATGCTTTTGGTGTTGAAGTAAGGGAAACGAAAAACTGGCTGTGAAAAAAGTTACAGAGAGAGTGTTTAGAAAGAGAAGATGCCACCATCTCCATACCCATTCATAATCACAGTTACAAAACCCATGAGAGAAATCTGAGATTGAGAGAGAGAAGAAAGAGGAGCACGGTGCGAGGGGAGAGAGGAATTGAACAAAATTTCACAAAATTACAAAATTACTCATATATCTTTTAGCATTTGGGGTCCGTACCCAAAAATTTTAGCATTAAAACATATGATGAGAAGGTTTTTTTTTTCTTTTAGCATTTGGGGTCCGTATCCAGGGGATGCATGGGTCGGATTGAGTCGAGTTGAGAGAATTTTTTGACCCAATCTATTATAGTAGGTAAAAAGAAATTCGACCCAATCAACATAAGTCGGGTTGGGTCGGATTAAACCCATGGGTTAGACCTTTTTTATTTATTATTATTATTAAATTGAACCTATATTTTTTTATTAATTATATAATATATTTAAATATATATTAAAAAAAGTAATAGGATTTTATATTATATATGTTTGTAGGAATTGATGAACTGTTCTACAACTACGTTTTAACTTTAAAAAAAATATTTATTAAATATATAATATATTTTAAATATATATTAAAATATTGGTGGGTCGGGTCGGGTTGGGTTTAACGGGCTTGTAATTTTATGACCCAAACCCAACCCGACCCACTTCAAAAAAAAATTTATAACCCAACCCAACCCATCAAGCCCTAAAAACCGACCCAACCCAGCGGGTTGGGTTGGGTCGGGTCGGGTTTGACGAGTCGATGGGTTTTCTGCACACCCCTGTAAATATCAAATAGTTTGACATTTAGCACACCTGATGGAAGTGGTATTTATAAATCCTAGACATGACAATCTCAGGTTCGGGTTGGGAAAAAATGAGTTGGTTTTGGAATGAGTCTGGACGATCAAGTCGTAATAGGGTTGGGCTGACAAGTATTTTCTTATGAAAAAAAATATTAAAAAAAATGCCAAACTTTTAGAGAAAATGAGTCAAATCAATCAAGGAAATGAATTATATATGATAACTTTTTTTTTTTCTTTCAGTGGACCCCTACTATTGTTAAACTACTAATTTATAATTTCATGTATATACGTGAATATACTTAAAAATATATATATTAAGATGTATAGTATAATAAGTATAATTTTTACTTATATAATTTAAATATTATTGATAGTCATTTATATATATATATATATATATATATGTATGTATAACTCTTTAAAAAGTCTTGTAAGAATATTATTAGGTAAAAAATGTAAATTGTCCATTTTTTTAGTTTTTTTTTAAATTATATTCATTAATTTTAGACTCTTTGATTTTTGTACACAATAACTTACTTGGATAAATATTTATGATGTGGTTTCACATTTAACTTTAAAATTAATAAATAAAACTCTCTCTAAAAATATATAATTTAGGATACTTGACGCAAAATTGAACTTCAATTGTAGAATTTAATTGAATTTTGTTTAAGTTTTACCTATTAATATAGATTCAAAGTTCACTATTGATATAGACTTTTGAACTCTTTTTTTTTTTTTTTTTTTTACTTTAGTTTAGTTTTGTACTAATTAGACTTAGTGTTAGTAACTTAGACTTAGTATTTAACTCTACTACTTTACTGCGTATTCTTGGTGCAATGATCACTTTATAAGTATAAGTGTTTATGGAAGTGTGGGAGATAAGAGTTGGATTTGAAGACTTCAGGAGGGAGTTTCACACACATATACACTTAGATTAGGTTAGAGTAAAATTTATATCTTGTATAAAAAAATATATAAAAATAACTCTACTACTTTGTATTTAACTTAGTGTTAGACGTTTAGTAATGTAGATGTGTAGTTGTAGATACTTTTTCCTTTTATTTTTTATTTTTCCTTTTAATTCACTTTTTTTTTTTAGTAAATGGGGGCATGGCCCCTACCACTGGTGGCTACTAAATGACTGGATAGTGTTAGTGTAGTGTATTTTGTCTTTATGTATATGCACCTAGTACCTTGGCATGTAGTTTAAATATTTTTTTTAGAAAAAAAAAAGTTTTTAAAAATGAGCTAGATCACAGGTTAACCTGTAAAAAAGGGAGGGGGAGGGGGAAGGGGGGGGGGGGGGATCTCAAGTTGGCCATGTTTTTTAGTTGGATAAAAAAAAAAATTCGAGTTCGGGTCAAGTTGAGTTAACAAATTTTAACTCATTTTGCCATGTCTAATAAATCCTCCCATTTCCTCCTATTTTAAAAATGGATGAAAGACACTTGGCATCCAATAAATCTAAAAGTTAAAAAAATACCACATCAAACACAATTTATTTCTCACCTCACAGCATACTCTTCTTCTTCTTATTATTTGTCTTTCTCTCTTATCACTGCATATCTATAACAATTTACTTTAACAAAGGTGCTACGTCCACAACATCTCATAATATTTTTCACAACAAATTATAGGTAGTTAGTTATTATTGGTTTAAATTTGAATCTAACACTAAGATTACTTTTTTGCCCCAATAATAATAATCAGTATCAACCTGTCACTTAAGATTTGTTGTAAAAATATTGTGAACATATCATTTCTCTTTCTTTAAACATGTTTCATTAATATAAATAAACTTAAAATTACAATTAAACCTATTACATGATATTAAACTAATTTTTAGTAAAGGCTGAATAATAATATTAAAAGTGTTTAACAAGAAAATATCATAATAAAACAAAAAGTCTAATATTCATGGATTTAAAATACTTAGTATTACAAATTAAGTCTTTAATATCAATAGAGTTAGGTGAGGCTAAAAAGCCTAAACCCGTTCTCGTGCCACCTTGATATGTGGGGAAAATATCTTGTCCCATCCCACCCCAACGCCTTTGCGAGGCCGGGGAAACCCTAGTGGGGCAAAGTGGGTCAAGGTGAGGTGAGGAGAAATCGCCATCTCTAGCTCCATGTCTTTGGAGTGGGTTTGCCAAGGTAGTTGATGAAGGGGTTGGATTTGGGAAAGAGAGAAATAACTTATATTTTGAAGTGGCATGTTTTTGACCTTTAGATTTATTAGTTGCCATGTGTCTTTCATTTGTTTAAAAATGAGAGGACTTAGGCTTCATTTATTTTGATGGAAAATCATGTGTGAAGATCATTTTTTGCATTTTTTAGTGTTTAGTAACATCATTAAAAATGAGTTAATGAAAGACTATTTTTGGTCGATATAAGAAGTATGAATTATTTTCTAGAGATTGTTTTCTACTAAGTATGCGTTTGGATAGCGGCCACGTTTCTACGTTTCACGTTTTCCTTTTTTTTTTCTTTTTTTCTTTTTTGAGAAGAGTGTTTATGTTTTTCTAGTCCTACAAACCTCTTTTTCAACAAAGATTTTCATTAAAAATGGGTCCCATAGTACTATTCACACATTTAAAAATTATTTTACTATAGTGTTTTTAGTTTTTAGATTTTAGTAAAATAAGCGGTATCCATTGCCAGAATTTCTTTGAAAGTGGAATGGCAATGAAGTTCTGAGGGCTTGATTGCACCGCTTTTATAATCACAAATACTTCTCTTGCCATCAACTTCTTCAAAGAGAGCTGCTGCTCAGTACTCATCACTTGCATCTGTCTGCAAAATCCGTTTGCCTGGTCCTGGAATCTGTAGAGGTGGAAGCTTTTCTGCTAATTTTTTCAATTGTTAGACTACTTCTGTATGAACAGAATTCCATTATGGAGGAGATTTCTTCAACAAATGAGTTAAACAATCTCTGTATCTGGAGATTTTTGGGATGAGATCTGACATGTAATTAACAATCCCAAGAAACTATTGTATTTGTTTGGTACTTGTGAGCTTGTCTGGAAACTCACCAAGAGAGACTGCTATGTGGGGTTGCAAAGTATACTTTGCTTCTGAAATGTTTACTCCTAAGAAGTCTATAGAAGATGCTCCTATGACCATTTTATTTTTTGAAAGCATGATCCCTTAGGTTTTTACTAAATTGTAGAATCTAGTAAGCAACTTTTAATGAGATTATGCATCTTTTGAGAATAGGAGAATGTCATCTACATAAATTAATGCATTGGTCAAGAGTGGCTGGAACAACGTTATCATTGCTTTATGAAATTGAGATAGAGCATTTTTTAGACCAAAGGACATAACAGTCCATTGGTAATGGTGGTATAGGATGCAAAATGTTGTCTTGTATCTCTCTTTTGGATGAATTCCTAATTGTCAAAATCTTGCTTTAAGATCAAACTTTGAGAACACTTTAGCATTTGAAAGGTGCCAGAAGAGAGAACTTTTGTTTGGTAAAGGGAACTTGTCATCTATAAGAAAATAATTAAGATCCTGATAATTGATTACCAATCTGAGTTTTCCTCGAATTTGCTCAGCATGCTTGTTGACATAGAAAGCTTTATACTCCCATGGAGAAGTTGTGGGTTCAATGAGGCGTTCTGAAAGAAGAGTAGATAATTCTTGTGTAGCCAAAGCTAAATGTTTTGGGTTTATTTCTCTGTGACTGGCTTTTGTGGGGTTAACATCTTCATTCTTTTTAAATGGTAGGTGAATGAAAATATTTGGGTTTTTCCATAAAGGATTTGGATTTTTAAGGAGGAATTTAGAGTGGCTGTTTGCATAACAATCATTGATAATTTGGAGTTTCAAAGAGTCAAACTCTTCTACTGTGCATAAATGAGGCACTTGGGTCCAGGTGAGAATATGTTGTTTATGCAAAAATCCTTTAGAAGACCATTTGAGGCCTAAGTATTTGATAAAAGAGATCAAATCTTATAAGAAAGTGTCTGCTTGTAAGAGGGAATACAAGGACTTGATGTTTGATGTTGGAAAATATCTATGTTAGAGCATCCGTAGCAGCCGTTGCAAAAATTATGCCATTTTACCACATCAAAAGCCTACTTTAATATTTTACCACATCATTTTACAATACCTCATTTATCAGATATTTTATAATTCAATTCTATATATTAAAATAATATTTTTTACACATTAAAATAATATATTATCTTCTCCTATTAACATCATCCACAGCAACAACGTCAACGTCACAACCACCGGCCACCAATATCCACTGCCGCAATAACACCTCTATTGCAAACCAACCACCACAATATGGCAATATCAGATCAACCCAAATTGTAGGGGGAAAAAAAAATGCCCCCACAGATTGAACTGATTGCAACTAAACCCATTCCATTTGTTTCAATCCGAACCCCAACACCATGGCCCGACCTGAATAAAAACCGGGCTTCACTGTCATCGACAAGCAAGATCATAACGAACACTCCGGCGGTGGACCTCACCCTTACGAACCTTGCTTACTGCTCGCATGCCGATCTTCATGGCTTCGCCGTCCCTGGCACCAAGATAGAACAAAGAGGAGAGACCCACAACCCAAACCCAGAGACCCACGCCGATCACAATCTGAAGTCAGAAACCAACAATTCAGAGACCTACGCCCATGCCGATCACAATCGAAAATCACAAACCACAACCAGACCCACGTCGATAGGCAGCTCTGAGATAGAACAGAGAGGAGAGAGCGAACAAAAGGGGGAAAAAAAAACCGGTGAAGGATATTTTACAGATCAGTGATGGTAGAGAGGAAATCGGTGGTGGCTCATATGCATGAATGGGAAGAGAATAGAGCAAAAAGGAAGAGGGAAGAAGAAAGAGTATGGGAGAGTGGAGATGGAGGCGGAGGCCGTGAATACTAAATAGCTGAAGGAGAAGATGAAAGAGATATGAGAGAGAAAGAGGAATAAAAAATTCATAAATCCATATGCCACAGCTGACCGTACCGTGGCAAATTTGTGACTGTACTGTAGCATGTTGCAAAAAATATGACATTTGGAACATCTGATAAATGGGGTCTAATGGTGTTTGTTGTGGGATATGTGCCAAATATTTACCATTTGTCACATATCCCACATCTGCTGTGGGTGCTCTTATTGCAATTTAAACAGTAAAGTAGCTACAGCCCACCAGGGCCATCACGCTATTTTTTGCCCTTTTCGTCTTTTTCTCATCTTATATATAATATAATATAATAAAGTGTAATTTTTTTAATAAATGTTATTTTAATAATTTTAATTGATAATAAGTAATAGATATTTGATGAAGGAGATCAAATCTTATAAGAAAGTCTTTACCTATAAGAGGAGATATAAGGACTTGGTGTTTGATGTTGGAAAATAACTTTATGTTATTGCAATTTAAGATAAATGATATGTCCATAATATTTTCACAACATTTTTACAACAAATTCTAAGTGGCAGGTTGTTACTGGTTGTTATTGTTGGGGCAAAAATGTAATCTTCGTGTTAGGTTCAAATTTGAACTAATAATAACTAACCATATGTGATTTGTTGTAAAAATATTGTAAACGTAGCACCTCTAGCAATTTAAACACTAAAGTAGCTACAGCCCACCAGGGCCACCATGCTATTTTTTTTTCCTTTTTGTCTTTTTCTCTTCTTATATATAGTGACTGTTTGGATCCAGCTTTTTTTTTTTATGCGTTTACGTTTCACGTTTTCAACTTTTTTTTTTTTTTTTTTTTCGGTTCTGCTACAGGGACAAGGTGCAGAGTGCACTGTGCGCTTACTGTTCATGTACTTTTTTAATAATTTTTTTTATTAAAAATGGGTCCCGCAGTACTATTCACATATTTAAAAATTATTTTGCTACAGTGTTTTCAGTTTTCGGTAATAAGCTCTATCCAAACGCACCTATAATATAATATAATTAAGTGTAATTTTTTTATAAATGTTATTTTAGTAATTTTAATTGATAATAAGTAATATTTTTATTATTTAATGAATATAAAATAAACTACATTTTTTATCCGTCGTCTTTTTTTCTCAATTAAACTAAAGAATTTTTCATCATTCCAAACAAACGTCTTAGCAAAATTAAAATTTTCTATTTTTTCATTTTTTAATCTTCTCAACTAAACAATCTATTGCTACTTAACATAGAAAAATAATATAATTTTATAAAAAAAATGCTTTGAAAAATTATACATTTTCTAGAAAATATTATCTAGAAAACATAGCATTTTTATAATCCGGACCCAATTTTTAATATAAATATATATTAAAAACCCCTAAAAACTCTCTCATTCTCTCTGCCTGGACCGAAAAGTAGGCTAGCGATAGCATTTCTCGCATAAACTGAAACACAGTGAGAAAGGAGAGCTGCGTATGGCTATGGCGAGCACTTCCACTTGGTTTAGTTTAACGCCTTTGTCTACGTGTTTAGTTCAGAACAACAGAGCTGGAGCTACAGCAAAACGGTTCGTTTCGTGTTCGAACGAGTTTTGCCACCCAAGGCTGTCTTGGTCTTACTCAGTCTCGGTGAGGCCTACGAGCAAAGCTAGGGCTTCAACGGTCTTGTCAGTTGTGGGTGAAGAGAAAGCAGGAAGCGAGGAAAATATCGTGAACTCCCTACACGACGGCGTATTGGTGCAGGGATGGAAGCAATCGCAGTCAGGCTCAAGACCTTGTGAGCTTTACGTGTGTAATCTCCCGAGGAGTTGTGACATTGCCGAGTTGCTTGACATTTTCAACCCTTTCGGAACAGTACTAGCTGTTGAGGTAAGCTCTAGTCTAAAATTTAATCATGTCAATAAAAATTTAGCCAAAAATTTCTTAGTAATGCTTTACTAGTTGAAGTGAAATTCGAAGCAAAATATTATTTTTGATGAATTATTGAACAATTTAGAGATGTTTAAATGCTTATTGTGATATTTAACAAAAATGTTGGCAAAAATACACTTTGGTAACTTAGAGAATTGATCAAAGTTGGTGTATTTTTACGAAATTGTTTTTAGGGAACTAGTTTGGCATGGAAATGTAGTTGGATTAATTATGTTTTGGTAATTTGGTTGCAGATTTCGCGGAATGCTGTGACGGGTGAAAGTCGGGGGTGTGGTTATGTTACAATGAGTTCAATAAACGCAGCAAAAATTGCAATTGCCGCATTAGATGCGTCTGTCAGTGTGAAGCTAGTTACCCTCTATGTTTAACCTCTTTGAGTCTTTTGTATTTTGCCTGAAATTGTTCGCTCTTTTTATTTGAAGGATGTTGGTGGCAGAGAAATGCGGGTTAAATTTTCAGTTGATATGAGTCCTAGGATGAGGAATCCTGAGGTATTGAATTCCACACCCAAGAAACAGATAGTATATGAAAGTCCTTACAAGCTATATGTGGGAAATCTTCCTCGGGCTGTTAAACCTGAAGATTTGAGGAATCATTTTAGCCAGTTTGGAACTTTGGTTAGTGCAAAAATGTTGCATGATCAAAAAGCACGAACAACCCGTTGTTATGGGTTTATCTCCTTTTCTGCGGCCGCAGAACGCGATGCAGCATTATCTCTAAATGGAACAGTGAGTCTTTTTCCACTACTGCTGAAAGTCTGAAACTTATTTTTTCTTCATTTCATTTTGTGTCTCTCTTACTTACTTGATCTCACTTGTAGGAGTTCTTTGGTAGAGCATTAGTAGTTAGAGCAAGCGTGGAAAGGACCAAGCCCTGAGTGGAGTTATTCCCTGCTGCATACACGCTTGATTGAAGTTTCTTCAGTTAAAGAAATCGGATGATTTGGAGCACCTGTTTCGGTTGAGACATTTAGGCAGAATAGATAAGTTTCCTTATGTGTACCAAATGACAAAGTTTGTATACGATTAAAGTTCTGTCGTTTAATGTTATTTCATTTTCACCAAAAAGAAAAAAGGTTTTGTTGTATTTCAACTATGCATTAGTAATGCCAATGTGTAGTGTTCTTCTGGAGGTAATGGTTGGTTTAGTTGAGAGAATTTCAGCCAACAATTGTAGCTTGATCAATTTTTGTGGATTATCATGTCTTAGAATCATAGCTTGATTACTGGACTAGTAATAATTATGAAAGTATATCTTTTGTGTTTTTGATTATACACTTCTTATGGCAATTTCAATGTTTGAGCATACTATTGGCCTAAGAATGTGGTTCACAGACATAAATGAGTCTTCTGTTATATTATTTAATTTTGAATAAAAGTGAAGTAGTCCTGGTAGAAGATGTTGGGGGATTGGGGGAGTTGGCTGATATTCTCAGTGTAAAATTGGGAGGTTGGCAATGAATTATTTAGGTAAGCCTTTAGGCTCTTCTTTTTCAAGGCTGCAGTAGTGTGGAGTCCCATTGTAGAGAAAATGGAGAGGATTAGCAGTGTAGAAGAAGCTATATATTTATCCAAAGAGGGAAGATTAACGTTAATTAGTGAGTGATGAGGAGGATGTGGAGATGGAGAAAGAGGAGGGGAGATGCTGAAGAAGGATGGGCCTTGGGAGAGGTTTCTGTGGAGGATCGCAAATGGGGTTCTGCTCATCAAAGCTGATGATTCCACTCGATAGATTATCCCTGTTCTTCTCTGGAAATGCAGCTATGAAGGTCAGTTCTTTCACTATCTCTCGCACTACTTTTTGTTTGATTGCTTTGTTTTCTTGATTTCTCATTGCTGCTGCCAATTTGCTTTTGGTTTTTGGTCTTTTTTTTTTTTTTTAAAAACATGAAAGACAGAAAAAAAATCTATGTTAACTCAATGGATTTTTTTGTTTATATTTTGGATTGGGGGTTGGGCCCTGCTTAATATAGTCTGGTCCTAAACTTCAAAACTGAGCAATGTTCTTCCTAATTTATTGATGATAAGCACTTTGCCTTATGTTATAATTTCAGTCAAATTCAATGGAGAAGTCAATTTTTTGAATATAATTTTTTTGTATGAATTTTTAGCTATTTTGATGGAATCCTAAGGCCATGGGGCCAAAGTGCTTATTACCAATAAATCAGGGAGACATTGCTTGGTTGTGAAATTTAGGAGGACATTGCAACTGCGCCATATTTAAGGGAGGTGCGGTTTGCATTTTTTAAAGGAAATTTTACGCTCAAATAATAATTCTGAAGAATTGAGAGGCTGGATAATTGTGGTGATTTTGTAGCTGAAGTAGATGGTAGTCTTTATTCTGTTTGAGTGACGAGTCTGCTGATGGCTGAGTGTGACTAGTAATGATTAAGGATTGAGCCAGTCTCTTTCCTGTTTGGGAAAAGGCTAGCCAGTTCCTCAATTACCTAGCAAACTTATATGCGCATTTGTGGTTATAAATCAGTGCACCCAACATAGGTGTCTGTGTTACATATGGCGGAGGATAAAATTTGTGCCTTATGTCTATGCCTTATTTGTTTAATTTGTTTTCAATTCTGCACAAATTGGCTTTTGTTCATCAAATACATTTACCTGTCACCAAGGCTTCAGTAAGCCTGCTTATTTGGAATTCAAAAATTTGCTTCAGCCTATTGCAGTTCCTCTTTCCCTGTGAAAAGCACATCTTGCTTTGATTGCTAATACTCAAGCAAGTTTATGTGCTTATACTCAAGCAAGTTTGTTGAAGATATGCAATCTTCACTTTTTACATATAAAAAAGGAAATATCTTCACTTTCAACAAATCTCAGTTTTGTAACTTAACATAAACTCTATTTATCAAACAGTTGTAGCCGTTTCTGATGCCCTGAAGGCATGGGAGACATTAAAGTGGAGACCTCATAACATTGATCTTGAATTGACTGAAGTGGAGCTTCCATCAATATTCGGATTTGCACTTCTTACTTTTGTCATGGAGCATGTATGGAGAAGGCAAAATGTATGCTTCTATCCTTGAACTATGATCAATTTTTTTGGATTTAGTATGTTTCTTTGTTATGTTGTGGCATACAAACCAACATGTGAGTTCAACCATTTTTTTAAATATCTTTATTACAGCTGACTGATGGACATGATCGTTAGAAATTAATTGCTCCACATCAAAAAGTTGAAGACACGTCTCAAAATAATGCGGCAAGAAATCATTCAACTGATTGTGTAGCTTCTATGCAGAAAAATATCAAATGCAGTGAGAAAGGGAGTCATGCTCAAGTAAGTACCTTTTCATATTGTACATTTCTTAAAAAATAAAAAATAAATAAAGCTTGTAATTTGTATGCTGTGCCTTGTGAGGGAATTATTGTTTTCAATTGATAAATATACACATTATGCTAGCATCTATCACTTTTTCAGATGTCAGTCTCCTTTGAATATTTTACAACCAAAGAAAGTATTAATAATTTCCATTCCGACTTGCTAACTATCAAATGTTTCCCCATTTCCTTTTATTTGTAAACTCTCACGGATTGTACAGTTGACATGAAAATAAAGAAGTTGCTCCAGGATCCATGGAACAAGCATATGTAAGGCCACTTCTAGAGAGAAAAGTTTCTTTTTTGTATACTGGGTTAGCTTCATGAAGTTTCACATAGAGACTGCATGTTTTGCCACCTCTTGTCCAGAGCTCTTGTACAACACCTTACTAGGAAGCTGAGAGTGCATACATGCAGGGTCTTTTACAGATGGAATGTGGTAGTACGTCAAATTTGAGCAATAGCAATATGAACAAGCATGGAGGGTGTGCTAAGTTGGATAAGGAAGAGAGTGAAAATGGAGGTCCATCATATTATCTTGTTTTGCTATCTCCCTTTTTCAACACTAAAAAAAAAAAAAAAAAAAAATTCTCCCCTGAATTAATATTAAGGAAGGGAAAATTTGACAAGATAATTACTGCAATGTTAAAATGGGATTACATTGAAGATTGTTGGAAGGATATTCAAGATTAGGTGATAAGGTTGAATAGAGGATTTTGAGAGTTCACAAACTCTTAAAAAAACAAATAATAATGTAAATATTTCTTAAAGAATTATTGTATTTTATTAGATGTCAGCTCTCTAGTCTAAAACATGCTTAAACATACTAAGTTTAGCGCATAACATTTTGTTTCAAGCTAATGAGCCGTTCACTGTCAAACTAAGAAGAACAGGGGAAAGGTGTTTTTTTTTGGGGGGGGGGGGGTGTGCAATTCTTTTATGAAGTAGATAGAGCAACTAACCTAGTTGATTGAGCTTTGCCAAAAAAAGTTGGTTGAAGTTTCTTTTTACTTATAATTGTAACAAAATCCAATACAACAAAAAAACCTTAGTTCCAAAACTCTGGGGTTAGCCATGGATCTCCAACAGAGTACAGACTATTCAAGTTTGCCACATGTATTCTTCTCTGCTATTCTATCCTATCCTAAATCATACCTTTTGTTTCCCTCTTAATCAACATCTCCTCTTTTACTACTTCTACTAGTTTTATTTCATGCCTTCTTCTATCTATAATTGTTTCTTTAATATAAATCCAATCACTCTTCCTAACAAATGCATTAATTGCTCTTCTTTGTACATGACCAAATTATCTCAAGCGAATCTCCCTTGTCTTTTCATCAATAGGAGTCACCCTTATCTTTAAAATAATTTCTTCGTTTGCTATTTTATCTTGTATTTTCACTTTTTCACCTTAACATTCTTATTTGAGCATGTTGTTTCTTGATAGCCCAACATTCAATATCATATAGGCCCTAATTGGTTGGGGTGATTTTAGGAGGGAAGGAAAAGAGGTAGAGAAAATGATTTTTTTTTTGGGGTTTTGGTTGGAGTGATTTTAGGAGAGAAAATTGGTTGAGCCCGAATGTTTTCTTCCCAAATCAGGAAGAAAACTGTAGAGAAAATGGTGGAACAAATGTTCGCGCCTGTGTGGACGAATCTTTTTTTTTTTTTTTCCTCCTTTGTTTTTTGTCTTTTTTTGGAAAATTTTCTTTTTTGGTTCATCCTTTTTTTTTTGTTGCTAATTTGTTATTTTTTTATTTAATAGGGCCATAATAGTAAATTTATAAAAGTTGCATTTTTCATCCTCTTATTTTTCTTTTCAACCAAACAAAAGAGTTTTCCGTATCTCCTCCCACCCCCAAACCAAACACCACGAGAGAAAACTAAAATCTCTTCTATCTCCCAATTTTCCATCACTTTCCCATTTTCTATCCTCTCACTTTTTCATTCCCCATATTATAGTTGGTCTTTTGATTTTTTTTATTTATTTAACTTAATAAGTATTTTATAATCATATGAGTTAAATCCATGATATCTAAAGCACTCACTCTTTTGGATCATCAAGTTTTGGAACCCTTTCATCTTTGTTTCTCCTTGCTGTAAACTTACATTCCATGTACTTTGGTGCTATAAGCCCCCTTCTAAAAAAAATTTTGTGTATTCAAAATCTATTAATTAGTAGAGTGGTAAATGTTGGAATATTGGTTAAATGATTAAATATACCTTTTTGTATTAGTTTAAGTTTTTGGGAGTAATGGTAGCATTGTATTAGAGTATAAGGTCCTAAATTTGAACCATGTTTCCACTCTACCTTTTATTTAAAAAGTCAAGAAACTCTATGTGTTGAGTCTCATTCATTGAGGGAGAGTTTTGGTCCACACGTGAAGGAAGGGTTAAAATATTAGTTAAATAATTAAATTTAACCTTTCCTAATAGCTTAAGTTTTTGGGAATAGTGATAGTTTATCAGTAAAATTGAATAAAATATTAGAACCTACAAGTTCCACAATCTAGAACCTAGTCTGGAGAGAAATCTTTCAAATTCGTCGTATATCTATACATTGAGTACGAATTTTGAAAATCTAACCTTTGGATTGAATGTTTATATTATATCATTTATGCTTGCAAAATTTCAAGAAAATCAAAGTTCAAATGCTATGTCATCAACCAAATGTTAAAATTTTAATTAATTAATTTATTTAAAATTGTGTATTTATAAGTTTATTGATTGAATTGTAAATAACATCTGATTTGAATGAAATTTGATATGCATGTTAAAAATATAAGGAACATCAAATTCAACGGTTAGATTTTCAAAATTCATATTAAAAAAAAAGAGATATATGAGTAGTTTGAAGAGTTTCTCTCCATGCTAGTTTGGAGAGAGACTTTTTTCCACAATCTAAATTGGTGTCCTATTTATTAAGATCTGTATTTTTTTGAACTTATGGCCTTTTTGAGGATCACAAATTGCAATACTTTGAGACTAAATTGGGATTTTATAACCATGGGTGCTAGTGACTTTTATTACTAGAAGACCCTCCCAAAACTTATGGGAAGCCTGTATTTTGCACCTAGAAAAACACTTGAAAGTTTCTCTAGATAACAGTTATGTTTTTATTTCTATTTTAATCTGTTTTTTTAGGTATATTATGACCAAATTTAGTTTTGTGATAGGCATATTTCAACGTGACTAACAATTATGGAAGCCTTTCATATTCTTTTTTGGGCAAAACTTTGCTTAGGTGTTTATCTTAGGTTCCTAAACTAATTTCAACCGTTTGGTTTATTGGTCAATGCACTTCATATAACCATGTGGCTTGCTTTTTGGCTCATGCAGCACAACCATGTGGCTTATTGGTCAATGCACTTCTTTGTATATAGTTACAACTTACAATATCATATGGTTGAATCTAATTGGGGACCTATGGTACAACATCTAAGGAATTGTACCTGAGTTTTACCCATTCTTTTTGAGTTTTACCCATTCTTTTTACCATTTAATCGTAAGCCTACAAGATTCAATTCATTGAATTCTTGTTAGTAATGATCTTGACAGAGTAGTTTTTTCAGTTTTTCTGCCTCTTGTATGTCAGGGACTGGAATCATATAAGACTGAAAAGAAAAACTGGTTTTTAGAGTTTCATTTATGTAAAGGACAAAGTCAATCTTAATTAAAAGTCTCCTCACTGAGTTATATGAATTTGGAATGAAGGTAGTTCTGTAAGGTTACATCATGAATTTTGATAAAACCAACGCTCCTTTCTGCAGGTATAATAGTAGTAAGATAATGCAACCCTTTCTCCGAATAATACTGTCCAGCAATTGTACCAAGTCTAAGGAGGGTGTAAGTAAACCCCATGAACTGTCATCCAATCTTTTTTTCTGCATGATGATACATTGAGTAGTAGTCAGGAAAATATCATCAGTTTCATTGGTCAATCTGGACAAGCTGAACTACAGATTCCATGCATCAGCTTGAGATGATTCCTGTCCCAGGGGTAAGGTACAATAATATATGAACTGGCTACAGGCATTTTTTCCCATCTGTATTTTGTACTCAACCTGGTCTACCCCCTGCATGGGGCCCTCCTGAAATTCACAACTCAGAACAATGTTATCACCACTCAGATGAGACTACCAACAATTCGTACACTATGAGTTGTTTTAAAATTTGCCATGATATAGAGCCCTTAATCAGAAAATTTTGGTGGGGTAATAGGGTGATCAAAGAAAATTCATTGGGTGAAGTGAAAAAATGTGCTCAGCCAAGGATCTTGGAGGTATGGGCTTTCGTGAATTAGAAAAGTTCAATGATGCAATGCTCACAAAACAAATTTGGCGTCAGCTGCATAATACTGATTCCCTCTTTTTCAAAGTCTCCAAGGCTAAATTTTTTCCAAACGGGTTGACCTTGGAAGCAAAAGAAAATACTCACGGCTCTTATGTGTGGAAATGTATTGTAAAGGCAAGGAAGGTTATTGAGTTGGGGAAAGTGTGGAGAATTGGTGATGGGAGGACTGCTAAAATTGAAGGGGACAAATGGCTACCAGATCCTTATTGCAGACAGGTGCTTTCTCCTGTCTCTGAACTTTCCCTGGATGCTAAAGTTTGTAGCTAATTGATGTGGCAGAGGGTGAATGGAAGGCAGATTGGGCAAAGGAACTCTTCATGGATCATGAAGCTGAGATGATTTTGGGTATACCAGACTGCCCCCAGATAAATAAATTTGGTGTGGGATTCAGAAAACACTACTCATTGGGCTTATCATTTATTAGTTGAGTTGGATGAGAAGCAAAAAGCTAGCTGCTCTGATCCCAGAAGACTCCAGTGTCGCATGTGGACTATGCAGGTTCCAAATAAGGTGAAGCATTTGCTTTGGAGATCAGCTAACAAAGCTCTTCCCACCAAAAAGAATTTTTTTTGCACGGGGGGGGGGGGTGGTGTTTACAAGGGATGAGTGGTCACAGGAGTTGGCAAGTCATCATTTCTCAGCCTTTGTATATTTGCTGGACTGTATTAGTAGGACTATGGAGAGTTGGGTGTTGGAGATGTTTACTATGAGAACCTGGTGCTTGTGGGAGAGAAGGAATATACTGAGGTTGGAGTCAAGTGTTCCATCACTTTCATAGCCCATTGAATGCTCAGTTCCCCCTAAAAGGCACTTATTTGGGACCGGGTTTGTCATAAGGCTAATTCTCTACTACAGGAGCTCTTAAGCTTCCATGATCCGAGACCAGGTCCAGAAATAATTCAGCAACCAGTTCGTTGGTCTCCTCCAACTGGTAATTTCTTTATGGTGAACTTTGATGGAGCTATATTTTGTGAGCTTTATGCTGCTGGAATTGGGGTGGTTATTTGTGACTAGGGTGAAATAAATTCCACTTCCACATACATGGCTGAAGTTGAGGCTCTAGCTTGTCATAGAGCAGTTGAATTTCCCAAGGAAATTCGGCTAAGTCATTTTAGCGGGGGATGCAGAAGTCATAATTCAGCAGCTACGTACAGAGTAATACTCCTGGCGTCTCTTCCTATGGTTATGTGATTGAGGATATTCTGATGATGGCAGTGGAACTACATTGCTTCTCTTTCTCTCATGTAAGAAGAAATGGCAATGTTGTTGCTCACTCTTTGGCTAGGGGGGCTACAAATTCTGCAGACTTGCTGGTCTGGCTAAAGATACCCCTGAGGAGTTTGTTCCTCTAGTTGTGTATGATGTTTCTTAGCCCATTTCAATAAAAGTTTTGTTAGCTGTTGGCTGGATTCTAGGGGAAAAAGAAAAAGAAATTCCATTCACCAAGCTGAGCATGAGGAAAATTGATTCAGGGTCTGTGAAGTAACTTAGACATGGTTCCTGTGCTGCTGGTCAAACAACTACACGTAGTTTATGAAACAGTGCATAATCTTAATGGCTTGAGTATGGGAGCACGGTTCCACTAGAAGAGTAAGTGGTCAATTATTCATGATGAATCTAGAAGACTGGACTCTTTTCCTTCCAGCCAAAGCGAAGCAGCTCTCACAAAGTTCTGACTGAACCGGGAAGATCGGTTCTCTGAGAAAAAAGGTACTGGTTCTTTCTATATTTGATTCATCTGAGGTTGGATTTATAATCTTGGATATTCCAGTTTAATGCAGAAATTGATGTCTACTCTAATGCAGCTAGGCGTGGGCTCTTTCCATCAACTACTTGCCGCTACCCCAAGTACGTGGGCTCTTCCATCTACTACTTGCTGCTACCCCAAGTCCTTTTCTGTTCTATATGGACAGTCATTAATTTTTTGTTCTAACAGGTCTTTATCCCAATGATTCTTGTTCCTGTATTAAGCTACATTTGTAGTTTCAACTCTAATTTTAAGTCTTTCCCGCTGCTCCCATGAACCTAGTTTCAGAAACCCATCATGGCTCAGCTGCTTAGAATGCCTTTAGTTGCATGTGGTGAGAATACCAAATCACACAATAACCACAATTAATGTCAAAATTCTTGCGCATATTGGATTTCTTTTGTTAAACAGACGATTCATTACAGACTAAGAAAAAATATCAAGAACAGTACAGATTCTGTTAACAAAAAAAACCATTACAATCCTCATCCAAAATAGTCCTAATGGTCTCAGGAGGACAATCAAAATGAACAAGACATAAATTCTGGTCCAGCCCCATCTTAGCCAACATATCCGCACAATGGTCCCGGTAGCAATGTTTAAATTGAATTTGTTGGAACTGCATCATCAGCTGCCTGCAATCATCCAAAATGGGTGATCTAATATTATTCTCACAGTTTGGGTTCCGAAGCACATCCACAATTGCTTTGGCATCAAGTTTAACAAGAAGGGAGTGTATATTCAAATTGCTGCATAGCGCAACGCCCTCGATAGTTTGTAAGCCAGGTGCAACGTAATATAATTAGTTGTTGATTTAAAATGATTAAATAGAATGTCATTTCAAATCTGTAATATCATAAATATTTTTATTTGAGTAAAATCTCCAACATTCACGTTATCAAATATTGTAAAATTAATATTGACAATTTTTTTTTTTTTTAAAATCTTATGATTTTAAATGGTCAAATCCAAATGAAGCAAAACCTTGGAACTTCAGGAACCTATAAAATGGTAAAGGGTTCTTCTAGTGCCACAGAAAATGGCACAGAACAATAGATGGAAGTCTGACGTATATTAAAAATGGAGAAAGGTGATTCGCAAAATTGGTGGGGGCTAATTCAAAAACCAACAAGCTGTATCTGAGTCTGACGACACATGATCCAAATAGATCCAAAGTTTGTGTAGAAGATAGAACCACGGCCACATGCAGAACCGGCTGAAACTTACCAACAATGTCGGTGAAGGACCAAAGATGACGACATTGCCTTACCCTTCCCTTCTTCCCATAGAAACCACGTCTCATGACAATATCCATATATGTTTTTCAAAATAAATAGTAAAAGAGAAATGCTAAAGCGTATAATAATTTCATAATAAATTTTAAGTGAAAAAAATATTGTGAATGTAATATTTTTTATAATATAATGAGGTCTGTTCACGGGTCGGTCCGGGTTGGGTTTGTGCCCAACTCGGAATCGACCCGAGTACTTCGGGTCTACCATTTTTGGACCCGCCGCCGATCCGTAAAAGGGATCGGTTCGGGTGGTCGGACCACCTTGAAGATTGGTTAGTTCTTGGTCAGGGTTGAAAGTTGCAAAATGCCGCCAGAATCTGATGAAATCCACTAGATTTGTACCAAATCAGGTCGGAGATGCTGAGATTTGGCCGGATCTTGACGAGATCTGGCCGTTTCTCCACTGATCGGACTAAAACCACTGACGAAACGCTCCCATTGATGGAAAACGACTATTTTTTTTCGGTGTAATACGATTGGATTGGATTTTTTCAGGTTTCCATGTTCAGACCCGTCAACCGACTCGTCAGTCTCGGGTTCTGGGGGTGGCAGCCCGGCACCTACCTGTCACCAGCATCGGGTCGGCTGGTTGTTGGATTGGATCGGCCGGGTGGGTCGGTTCGCGGGTTGGTGTGGACACCCCTAAGTATAATGTAGTATTAATTTTTAATTTTTTTCCTTTGTTATTTTAATTTTAAATTTAATGTTATTAGGGTTCGGTGTGGGTAAACTAATAATTTAATTTTAACTCCCTTCATTTGCTTTGAAATAGAGAAGATCTAGATTCGAAAAATTGATATCTTCCTTAACTCTATTTTCCCCCTTCCACCAAGGTTAGTTGTTCCATTACACTAAGACAATTAAGACTTCCAAATGTAAGAAAGCCTAGCAAAATCTCTCTTTCCATTACATGAAGAAAATTACTCTGTTTTAATTCTACATACTATTTCACGTGGATATGCATGGTGCAAAAAGTGTGTGCACTTTTATTTTGTTTTTTATATATAAAACAGAAATTTTATTCTAATTTAATTTATGTATGCGTCCTTTGAATTTGACATAATAAATACCCTTATTTATTTTTAAAAAAGTGATCCGTGTGTAATGATAAATAAAAAGGGGCTCATATATCTATTTTTGCACTCTCTTTGTATGCGTAACTTAACGGGCTTTCTTCCTAATGTACCAACAAATAATTTTTTTTTTCTTTTAATCTTTTCATCAAGGTTCTCTCTCCCTCTTTTGAGTCTATCTCAATATATATATATATATATATGTATGTATGTATGTATACACACACACAGCCAATCATCTTTACCATAGATAATATTGCTTTTACTCATAAAAAATGGGTATGGGTATTCTTATTGACTTATTAAAAGACTCATACTTATCTAATATAAAAAATGAAGTTCTAATTTTTTTGCCTTAAACCTCTAAATTCAAGTTGTACCAACTCTATCAAGCAATCGTCATCAATCCAAAATAAAATAGTAAAATGAAATTTATCATAATTAAAAAATAAGCATATTGTAAAATTTTGTTGTGTCCATAAAAACATTTATTTTTATACAAAATAAAAATTTGTATTTATAGAATGACATTAAGGAATGCGGCGGTTTCATAAAACTACTCTTAATAAATAAGAAAAGGATAAAAAGTTTGCTTAGTCCCAAAATAATCCTAAAAAAAGTGTAAAGGAGATAAAAAGCCACACCGCATTGATAGGAATTAAATGGCAGAAAGACTACTTTAGTTTCAACTTTCAATGTTTTTTTTCCTTCCGGTTTTGTTCCGGTAGTACGAAAGGTTCTTCTTTCTCAACTTTTTTTTTCTTATTCACTCTCCACACCCGGCCCACCTTTCTCTCTCACGCACCTCCCTTTGCTTTTTCTCTACTTTTAAACCATTATAAAACGTCTAGTACCATGGCAGATGAGCAAGCTCTAGAAAAACCCCACTCTAAAATGACCCAACTAAAGCACAAAGGCATAGGCCCAAGCCGAGTTCTCTGCACTTGCATCACTATCTTTCTCCTCTTAATTGGTGTAACAGCCCTCACACTTTGGCTAGTCTACCGTCCCCACAAGCCACAGTTCAAGGTAGTCGGCGCCGCCATCTACGAGCTCAACACGTCAACTCCACCGCTCCTCTCCACTACCATGCAGTTCACAGTCCTCACAAGGAACCCAAACAAGCGCTTGTCCATTTACTATGACAAGCTTTCAACTTTTGTGTCGTATAGAAACGAACCCATCACACCCCAAGTGATGCTGCCTCCTTTCTATCACAGGAAGCACAGCACCGTAGCAGTGTCGCCGGTGGTGGGAGGCACGCCGGTGCCGGTGTCGCTGGATGTGGTAAATGCGTTGGTGACGGATGAGACATATGGGGTGTTGGGGTTGAGGTTAGTGTTTTTTGGGAGGCTGAGATGGAAAGCTGGAGCTATAAAGACTGGGCATTATGGGGTTTATGTGAAATGTGATGTATTGGTGGCATTGAAGAAAGGTTTTGTGGGTCAAGTACCCTTGCTTGGAACTCCTAGTTGCAAAGTCGATATATGAAGAATTATCAAGATTGTATTTGTCGGTGCAACTTTTTTTTTTTTTTTTTTTAAGCTTTTCTTTTTACTCTATCATATGGTACATGTTTTAGTTGTTGTTGTTTATTTTGTTAAGTTCTTTGCCATTTAATCTGTAAGTGTACCTATAGTCTATAGATGTGGATTGAACAAGTTCAGTTGCAAAGTACCATGTTAGATGCTTTCTTCTTCTTCTTCTTCTCTCTCTCCATTCAGTCCAATTGAATTAATTGCTTAAGAATTTGGCTCTGATTTTTTTGTTGGTATTCACTTTCTAGCATGGCCACAAGGCACCGACGGCTTTGGACGCGTGGCAGTACATGCAGCGAGTTTGGTACCATCTGTCTTTGCCTTCTACTTTCTGATCCCAAAGTACATCCAAATTCCAAGATGCTCCAGTGGCTGTTTTTTTAGTGGCTCTCTCTTTGAGTAAGTCTAGAGTGAGAGCTATAATCATACACTCATTCACAACATTCTTAAACATTACTTAATACGGAGTAATAATTTGTGATTGATGCACTTTATTATTATTTTTTTTTCAAAAAGCATCTACGGTAGTCTCATCTCATATGTAATTGCTGAAATTTAATTACAATTTAACACTCAAACATGTGAAATGAGTGTGAATTTGTGTTTGTCCAAGGGTATATTGATTTAAAAAAAAAAAAAAAAATGAAAGTAGGAACTCTAATGGCTTTCTTTGAGTAAGTCTAGAGACACACATAAATAGGCACTCAAATCCACAAGTCATCGTAAATTTGGGTGTGTTCATCGGTGAACTTCTAACATATACATACACATATACATGTTATGGATATCTTGGTTAACTTATATGATAATTTTTTTAATTAACTTTGAAGATAATATTTTAAGAAATAAGTTCATAACATTTTTATAATATTTTTTCAACAAATTTTAAATGTTTGATTGTTACTGATTGTTATTGGTAATTACAAAAGTAATTTCAGTAGTCGGTTTAGATTAGAACTAATAATAACTTACCACCTTGTATTTGTTGTAAAAATGTTGTAAACGTCACTTTTCAAACCACTAACTCCAACAAAAAAAAGTGTTTAAACAAAAATATTTTATATTTTGTAAACATATTAAATCCTCCAATTTTTTCTCTAATATTTAATCCAAAAAACCTTCATATCTACATCTATGTTTCATGAATTAATTTGCATCAAAATTATGCTTGAAAAAAAAAAAAGGACAAAAAGCTTAGCTTCTTATCTTGCTTCAACCTATTATTATCTTGCTTCAACCTATTATGTGACAATTTATTCTTTGAAAAAACAAAAGACTACTATGTGATGACTAAAAAGGTCATTTATATGTACTATTAATCACAAAATATTTTTAATGAAACATATAACTTATTTATATGGTCATCTATCTATATATATATATATATATGACCATATAATTTACTATGTAATGGGTTGAAAAGGACAATTTCAAACATTTTGGAATCAAACTTTGACTAGAATAAAATACAAATATAAAAACGCGAACAAAAATATTGAGATTTAAAACTAACCGAAGTCAAGAAATTGGATCAAAATTATGACTTTATGAGCAATTGAACAAAAATTTTTGGGGTTAAGAGAGACTCATGCATATCCTAAACCTGCCAATATCCCGCCTTCCAAAGTCTCAACAGCCAACAAATATCATATGGTAAATAATCTTCATGCATTATCAGTTTGTCAACTTCATTGTTTTGGTCGATCTGGGTTTGATCATTTCATTAATGTCGTTTACTCGAATCGAATCCGCCAGTTTGTTCAGATTTTTGGTTTTTGTCTTACAGGCCAACCACTAAACTACATTTGCGGCTTATTACAATTAAATGAAAAACTAATTTATTCAATTTAAAGAGCGAATATTTATACATTTTAGAAACCTTAGTCACAATGGAAAATGTTCAAATTGTTAAATATATTATGAACTCAATGTGTTATACCACATTGTATACACTAGAGTGAATGCGGAAGGGAAAACATAAAATAGAAACACAGAGAACACAAGAGTTACGTGGTTCAGTCTTGTCAGCCTATGTCTATTGAGGAATCTCTTAAGAGTTACAACTTGTGTTATAATGAACCTTAACATAAGTATATATAAGAGACTAAACCCTAAAACGCTAGACTTATCACATGCGCTTTGCAAATACAATAATTATTTATTTATTTATTAATTTGCTTTTTTGGTTTAGCGTTATAATTTTTAAAAGTGATATATAAATAACCATGTGTATTTTTTTAAGAAAGAGATAAGGTAACGTGGAATAATATTTAAAATTGAGATAAAGATAGTGTCCTAAGTTTTAGGTTGAATGGAGAAGATAAAGGAAAAAACCTAAAAATTAGGAAAAATAAATTACTCTTTTAACCAGTTTTTGTTTTTTTAATTTAAAATTATTTAATTTAATGATAGAGGTATTTAGACAGTTTAAGAAGTTGTGTGAGGGTATTTTAGTATGCAAAAAGTTGAAAATCAAATCTAAAATCCTGTTATTAATAGTATAGAAGATATATATACACACACACACACACACATATATATATATGAGAATACTAAGTATTTTTAACATACACACATAAAAAGAGGGGAGAAGGTCTTAAAGAAATTAACAGTAATGTATTCTTTCTGTTGTAAATAATATTTTATTACTGACAAACAGTTTAAGTTGGTCGAAAAAAAAGAAGTATGGCATGTACATATCCCTTGAAAATAAATCACATTTATGATAAAATTATAGGTATTTTTACGTAGAAACTTTTTCCATCGCAAATGTTTTAATATTTGACAAGATATTTTTGACAGAAAATATTTACGGTTGAAAAAGAAAATTTCTTTCGACAATTTTTCTTGTCCATTAGAAAATTTTGCTGCGAATAGCAACTTTTTTGTAGTGATACCAGTACAAGAATGTGATAATTAAGATTCAGCAATATACACACATCGATATATTCATTCTAAATTCGCATATCGTAAGAATTAAAAAAATAAAAACAATGTTCAGAAGTTCTCTCTCACCGAATCATATGATAGCCAAGATTTATCATTGGGTGACTCTTTTATTGGCTAGGAATCATTGGGTTACTCGTGGAAGGTATGTAAATTGCTTTTTAAGTATTATTTTTTTCACTAAAAATAATGGCTATATATCCAATGGTATTTTGTTCACTTATATGGGGTATCTCATTAAGTAAAATCATTGTTTCACACTGATTGATGTGTACTCCATCTCCGTACACTCAATAACTATACTTTCATACCTAGTGTTCACATTTTTTTAAAGGAAAATTGCACTTTACCATCTTAAAGTATATTCCTGATTGCTTGCACCCTAAACTATAAATGACATTTGTTACACTTTGCACCCTAATATTAAGTTTGATGTTAATTTGGATGAAAAAATATTGCACCACTTGAAAATACCTAATTGCACTTCTTCTTAGTTTTTTAAAATCAAATAATAAATTACACTCTACCATTCTAAACTATACTACTGATTATACTTTGCACCTTACATTTAGAATTTTCATTAAGTTAATAGCAAACTTAACGTTGGAGTGTAAAGTGTAACAAGTATCATAATTTAGGATGCAAAGCATGCATTCAATTAATATGTGGTATATTTTAAAATGGTAAAATGTAATTTTTCACATTTTTTAAGAATATCTGCATTTAACACATGAAACTAATGAAGTGTGTGGAGAGTGTATACAAGTAAATCTTCCGTCTTGTCTAACTAAAATCAAAGAATAAATAGAAATATTGTTTCACACTAGTTGATGCACCACTTAATGCCTATACTTTCATACCTTTTTTTTTTTTTGAGAAACACACACACACACACACACACACACACACACATATATATATATATAAAGGGAGATAAGACAAGAGAATACACTCACATGCCAACATCAAAACTGCATGCCTATACTTTCATACCTAGTGTTCACATTTTTTTTTAAATGTCTACAGTTAACACATGAAACTAATGATATATACAAAAACCCTATCATATATATATATATATATATATATATAGAAACTAATGAGTATGAGATAATGGCATTAATTAATAATTCATGCAAATGCAAATGCAAATGCTCTAATGTAGTAAAAAATAATGGTGTTTTGTATATTTGTCTTTGTTTATAGATGGTTACATTATAATGTATTACAAAACAATGATTTTGTATATTTTTCTTTGTTGATAATTTGTTAATACTAAATAAATGACTATTTAAAATTTCATGATTTTTTTTTACCTATACTCCGACCCTCTCAAAACTTGGTATCCTAGGTTCGTACATGCTCTATCCTACCGCATGCATGACAATTTCTTGATTGTTTTCTCTTAATTATCTCTATCAATGCAATCACCCACTACATTTAATGCCCCTCACCTAATTTAATTTTCACTTTTCAAGAAAGCATCTTCTTTTTGTAACTAAAGCCAAACAAGTTATAATTCCCTAACTAAGCTAAGTCTACCACAATCATCTTTCCAATGAAAAGCCACTTGAACCCCTTAGATTTATGGTAGAAAGCCATGGCTTATCTAACAAACCAAAGGCATCTCAATATTATAGAAACCAAACCAAACCCATTATAAAAGGAAAATCAAAGGGGAATGGCCTAGAAGAGAAAGAAAATGAGAATGCAAAATATGAAGGGTACTCATAGAACATCAAGCTATCTATCTTGCATCATTGACAAATTTTTGAAAATGCAAAATAAATCCATTTTTGTCACCAAAAAACTACTTTATCTATTTTACATACGTACTATAACAATCCACCCTACATAACATCATTTATTTTACAATTTACTAAATAAAGGTAATCTTTATATATATATATATAGAGAGAGAGAGAGAGAGAGAGAGAGAGAGAGTTGAATAATTTTTTTTAGAAACAAAAAACAAAAAAGATTTAGATGAGCTACAAGATGAGGGAACATGTAAATATACATGTCCACTATATAATTTTTGGTGTGATTTTGTATTTTTGGTGCTTTTGAAACAGAGAATGCGAATAGTACTCTAACAATAACAAATCTCATTCTTAGTTTAGAAGATAACAAGAGCTTTTAATTATCCAAAACAAAAAGGAAGACAAAATAACTTTTCCTCAAAGAATTCATATCCACACACACAATACCTTTCTTTTTGATTCGATGCTTCACGCATTCACTTGAAAAGTAAGAAGCTGACAAAGCAAAGACTCTTTAGTTAGGTGCTGGAGAATTTTATATTTGATGCTTTGGTAACTTACGTGCCTTTACAAACTAATGAGTGCTCCATTCAGGAAAAAAAAAAAAAAAAACTAATGAGTGCTTCAAATTCAGAAAAGAAAAAAAAAGACTGCTCTAATGATTTCATCTATCATGTTCATTAAAAAAATGAATTCATCTATCATGTAGTTTTTAAAGTTAAAAAAATAGTAGATTAAATCTAGTACATTTAATCTACCGTAAGGAAATAAAGGTGTACGAGAGCATCGACAATGGGCATCGCATCAACCGATTCTCGATTTTCAATATCAACAATCGAGTGGGTCTAGGAGGTATCAGATTCATATCACAAATTGATCAATTGCACTAGTAATCACTAATAATATGGAGATGCCTTGGGAACAAGGCGTTAAGCTTGTGAATCAATCTTCTAAAGAATTTAAAAGATTTGCTAAAAGCCTAAAATTTCTGAGATCCAGGAAACACATTTCCCAAGACTCAAACGAATGTTTTTTCCTCTTACTTTCTCCTCTATGCCTTTTCTTCTCTCTTTCTTTCACTCTTCCCTGTTCAGACAACTTTTCCTCCTCCTCCACATGTGGGTTTAGCAAGCAAACGCTGACCAAGAGAATTGAGAAAGTCAATCGCTGGTGTGTGGCATCAATTGGAAGCCAGGGCCGGCTCAGGGACTGAGGCCCCCATTGAAACCTAAAAAGAAAAAAGAAAAAAGAAAAAAGAAAACGACCCCAACATGTAAAAATAGTCTCAAAGAAGTGTAGGATGATATTTAATTTTTTTTAAAAGAAAAAAAGTGGGTTTTGCATTCTTCCCCCTACATCTAAGAAGGCCTGCAAGATATTGGATTAATAGAAATTCAACCTAATTGAAATTCCAAAATTGTTTATGAGTGTGTTGATTGAGTGGATAAGATATAAAAAAATGTTAATAGAACCTATATAAGAAAACTTATTTAGTGTGTTCTAGTTAACTCAACTAGTAAAATTTCTAATAGTTGAATAAAAGGTCTAAGATTCAATTTCTATCTACACCAAAAATTGAATGTTTTATTGAAAATTAAATAAAAATTCTTTAATTGGTATTTAGATATTTAAAAATCTCATTTAAAATTATTGTCTTATGTAGCCCCCAAATTGTTTTGAGTCGGCCCTATTAGAAGCACACATAATTGATTGGTTTTTGAATCTTGATGGGGGTCTTGGGTTTTAGACTAATTATAGCTGTTGATCAATTGTGCTCACGGCGGGATTTGATGATTTGGGTGTTTGGATTTTGTCATTGCTAAAACCCAATTATATGGTTTGAAGTTCAGGTTCATGACGACTTGATGGCGATGGTTTTGGGTTTTTTTGGTATTGGGTTGTTGTGTAGCAGTAGTGGATCCAAGAATTTTTTTGAGGGGATCATTAAGAAATTGAAATTAAATAAAATTTAATACAAAAAAACTTGAATAATAAATGCAAATATATGAAATTTTACAATTTTTATGAGTTTTCATATTTTAAAATCGTTACATGATAGTTCATTATCATTTTTTATTATCCATTGTCAATGTAACTAGGTGTAATCATTTTATTTTGTTAAGTTTGTATAACATTTATTTATTTTTATGCAGTTGTCAATATTTTTATAAAAATATTTTAAACTAAAATGAAAAAATGCAACTCATTGACACTATATTATTTATTAACCACACATCCATATTCATCCATACATAAATATTACACTAAGTGTCTACTTAACCAATCAAATATTTGAACAATTGCTAACTTTACTATTTTTTTTTCAATTACGTACTAACATAAATAATACACTAAATGTCTAATTGTTGTTTAGTTTTAGGTTGTGCTGATCTATGATTAGGGTGTGCAAGATTTCAGCTAATATATGCAAAAATATTATTAAGCATTAAAACAAACTAGTATAGAAATGGTGAAAATTGTAGAAAATTGTGGAAATAAAATGTTCTCATTGTGGAAATTGTAGAAAATTGGTATAGAAATGGTAGAAATTGGTCAAATTTTTTAGAAGAATTTTTGGAAATTGTTGATGGGTATATTGCTTTTCATTAAAAGAATTTCTTTTGTATAAAACTATTGAATTAAAAAAAAAAAAGAATTACCTCTATTCTTTTTACTTTGAAATATATATATATATATATATTTAAAATAACGTTATATTTATGTCACCAAAAGCCACTTTATATAATTTTACATATCTATTTTAAGTTTTTACTTTTATTTTTTTTAACAGCATACACCATACATCATACATCTCATTATTTGTTTTACAATTCATCTCATTAAAATAATCTATTAAACCCCCACCAACAACACAACAGTAATTGAACCCAAAACCAAACCTCCCACCGTGTTAGGAGCTTTACAAGTTGCTGATGATGACATGAGGAATTGGAGTACTTGGACAACATCTGGCTAGTCACTTGGCTCAATGTTTTCTCAAGACACCAATGGCTCCTCATGCTTAACTCCTAAGTGCTCTTGGAGGGAAACAAACCCTGTCTCCTTGTTGGATTAGAATGATGAGCATGAGGAGGGGCAGCATGTGGAGGCACCTTGCTCCACATGCTGCCCAGGTGCCTCCACATGCTGCCCCAAGGCCATGGCAGGGGTAAACCATGGTGGGCATAAATGGTTTGGTGATGATGGGCAGCAGCAGGTGACCTTAGGCGATGGTTCATGGCATGGTGGCTTGGTGTATGGTTGCTTTGTGTGTGAGTTTGGTGGCTTGTGTGCAATGCAGTACTGGGTTACTGTGATGATATTAGGTTGTGCAAGGCATTGGGCTGGTTAGTGTTGGCAGAATGCATGGACTTGTGTGAGTGGGCTGATAGCAGTTACTTGGTGGGCTGCATATGTAAATATTGTGTGTGATTTGTATGTGTGAATTCCCCTAATAATTCTGTTCCGAGTGTTCCTGCAGTGTGTGTGAGTAGTGTATTGGCTAAGACTAAGTGAGGAACTTAGTGTCATCACAGGCAGAAAATTTAAAAAAAAAATTCCTTGTGACACACCGCAACGCAAACCCACCCCCGACCTAGCAATTAACAATCCACACCAACTATGTAATGACCATCGACACCGACAACTCACCCCAGCCGGAAACTATCAAAATCATTGCCACCAAAACCCAAAACCAAACAGAGCCGCTGCCATCAAAATTAAACTCACCAATGTTATCACTGACGACCCACACTCTAGCCACGACGATCCTGCAACAACACAATATGAAAGGGGAGGCCTGAAAAAAAAGGAGGAAGACAAAGGACCAGCTGGGAGGAGGGAGGGTGCGAGAACAATGACAACGAAAACGTGAGAGATTTTGTCAAAAGGCATTGTACTATAATGGATTATCTGCTAGTATCAAGCACTGCCTTATTCAATGGACAAAAATTGAAATTTTTTGTACAACTTCAGTTCAAAATGATAGCAAATAAAATAAATCTAGAGGATTAAGATGAAGTACATGAGAGATTTTATTATTTAATTTGGGTTAATATATGCTAACAAAAAAAAAAAAAGAAAAAGTAAAAAAAATTCAACCCAATGTGAATTTGTGTTCATGGGAGTGCGCTTAATAATGAACCAATTGATATTATCAAAAGAAGAAGATGTAAGAAAAAAAAAGTTTGGTAAATGTAATATTTCCTTTTAAATATCATGCACAGTTGCTATTAGAGGAGTTTTTATACTTTTTTTTTTTTTTTTTAACTAAAAGACACCAAAAATCTATTAGTGAGTTTCAGTTAGTTCAATTAATCAGGGTTTAAATTTCCCATTTAAATTTCCCAACATTCTCTATGTAATAAAGAATTTCTTTTATCAGCTTCCACTTGTTTAAAACTCTTAATTGGTAAGTTAGTAAAGTTGTATGTTAAAATATTTATTAATATTATTAGCACTTTTTGATGTTTCCAAAAAGTTCATAGCTGAAGGTTCAAATTTCTCTTCCCAACCTATTGAGTTATAATATATAAATATTTAAACACACATATAATAGGAGAGGGGAGAATGTCTTAAAAAAAACTTTTAATGTGGATTAATCTCATATTGAATAATGAGTGTGAGTTAAAGAGGTTTAAAGTCTGTATTGTGTATCAAATAGTTAGACCCTTTTGAATATACATCACTATAAGTTTTTTTAGGACATTCTCCCCTCTCCCTATATGTATGTGTTAAAAATACTTAATATTCTAAAAGAAAATTATAATATATAAACAAATAATGTTGTAAACTTGTAATTGCCAATATTTGAGATCATGAGGAATCTTCGCAATCTCAATTAAATCCTAAACGAGCGTGTACTAAGATGTAAATGAACTATTATATTTTGTATGGCAGTAAAGCACTTGCTTTATAATTACTTTATGTTATTAATTGTATTATTTAATTTTTGTTGAATCATTTATATGTTTTTTTTTTGTGAAGTCAATTAATCATATGTTTCATGCTTATGTTTTGAATGTCTTGTTTGCCAAAGCTAAAAGCTTAGCTCTATCTATCACTTTTTTTTTTTTTTTTTAGTGACTTCTTAAATAAAAAAAATAAACGACTGATTTTGTTTTGATAATTTGATAATTGAAGGAGTATTGTCTACTGTCTTGCTTACCGTTGGTTAAAAAACCCCTCAATTTTCTGAAGTGTTGTGATCAAGCTTAGAGCCGTCACCAGGTATAGTATAAGTAATGTCCGGGGTAATTAATATTGGTAATTAGTGAGAGTGGTGGTGGCGACAATGAGAGTGACGATAATGACAGTGGTGATAGTGGCAATGACGACAACAGTGGTTATGATGGCAGTGGTAGTAGATTTATGGGATGATATTGGCAACAATAGTGGTAATTAATGGTAACATTAACCATGTAAAGAGTCCTGATAATGGCATGAGAATGGTTTTATTGATAGAATTCGTATAATGACACAATTCTCCTTAAAATTTAAACTTGAGATTTTGATGCTTAAATATACGGAGATCAATGTTTCACATACTCTTTGAAACAACTCTCTTATTAACCCAAACAAAGGAAATCAACATTAGAAAATTTCAAATTACAGCTTTGAATAAATTTCACACCAAAATCCCTTGTTTGGACACAACATAAAAGTTCAGAGAAAGAAAGGGGGCATCTCCAAATAGTAAATATTTCAAGCAAGTCATTTACTTGAAAAACTCCATAACCCAAAAATCACAGACAGAACATTCAAATTTGATGCCACTAAATCCAGCCATGGTTGCCAAGGCCTTGATTTCTTCTTGGGTCCTTTCCTTTCCTCCTGTGAATTGGGTCATCATAAACATATCCAATTGATAGGTGCTCTTCATAGAAGTGCTAATCTTGGGCATAGTTGGAATAACTGCCTCCACAACAATTACCTTTCCATCATTTGGGATAGCATTGTAGCAATTTTTTAACAGCTTCAAGCAGTTTTCTTCACTCCAATCATGAAGTATCCACTGAAAAAACATCCAATTATGGCATCATTTGTCTTGAAAAATTATACCATATATTATTTATTATGTAAAAATTATATATATATATATATATATATATCATTTCTACCTAATAAATAACTAGTTTCTTATAATATTTTGTGCCATTACGAAATCAATTGGATGGGGAATAATTGAGACAAGCAGTTAGTAATGTGTTTGGGTTTATGTCAAGGGTACATGTGAATCAAAACCTAATGCCTTCTAGATATGAAACTAACCTTCAAAAAAATGGCATGCCCTTCAGGAACGTTCTCAAACATATCTCCTTCTATATGTTCCACACCTGTAATATAAATTAAAACCTTATCTATATAGATTGCGTATAAATACACCTTAGGCTATTAAGGTTTTCAAACTTATGATCCAAAATTATTATTCCTCAAAAGCATTAAAACATTTGATCAAATTTTAACTTTTAACTTCTTCTTCTTCTATTTTTGGAGAATCAATCAAGTTTTAACTTGGTGAAACAAGACGACACCTGAAAAATGAAAATTATGAATTGAAATAATACCAGGATAAGGTGGAGCATGTTGTATAACATGAGGCAAGTCGAAATTAATGCCCTTGATATTGGGATATTTAGTAGTGATTAGGTTAACGGCAACTCCTAGACCACCACCAACATCAACTAGTTGCCTGAGTTGCTCAAAACCTTTGTAAGACTCAAGGATCTTCTTGATGACAATAGTAGTGTGGTTGAACATTGCTGCGTTAAAAACCTTATTAAACCTGGGGTCCAAGTCTAGATACTTGAAGGCATGCGTGCCAAAAGTCCTGTTGAATGGAATTCCTCCCTCAAGAATTGCATCGTTCAGTTGGGACCTATGAAGTGCTTTGGTTAGATACCATATCTTTCATTTATCTAGATTCAAGGGTGCTACACAATTACAATAGCATATTTAATTTTTGAAAATTAGATTGGGGAAATGGATATGCCTTTGAGGTAGAATTAGACCACATAGGGGGAACTACCAAATCTCATGAGATGGTTTCATGAGACCATTCTCTCACTATGCAGAACCCATATGTATGGAACATACACAAGTTATGAAAGTGACATTTTATAAGATATATTTTTTCTCTTGATAAATGACCATATGATATATCTATCTCCATTTTGTGAAATTTAATTTTGGTTTTGAATTTCATCGTTTACCCTAATAAAAAATAATTAACTTTCTTTACTATTAAAAGAATAATAATTAACTTTCAAAAAAAGTTAAAGTTGCAAATCTTTTGTATCTATACGGCTTTCCCAAACAACTAAACAAAGCTTTGTTTCGCTCTTGCCCATCAATTATTTGACCAACAAATTTTGTCGATATCAAATTTAATTATTTGACCCAAATTAAGCAAGAAAAGAAGTCATTAAAATGGGCATAAAGCCTATCACAATAAAAATAGTACAATATAGGGGCAATTACATATGTGCATATAGCAGATAGTAGACTTTGACCTAAATTTCAAATTTAATTCAATGTTTAATTATATTAACCACCATTTTTATAGTTTAAAAGTGTCATAGTGTTGTTGCTCAAAAAGTGTTTTAGTGTTTTGAGAACTTTGTAGTTTTAATGGTTGACACCTCCTCGTATTTTAAATGGAAACATTCAAATTCAAATCATCTTTACTATAATTATCGAATTATATATATAAAATTAAAAAAAGAGTGTTATAATAAAAAAAGTTACTGGTACAAAATAAAATATGATCTAGATTTTCTCTTCACACATTCCTAACCAATTACCATAGGTTATAAGCAAAAAAAAGTCAAACAATCAATGAAGACAGGTAAAGGGAAAAGAAAAGAAAAGTAATACTATAATTACAAAATATTTTATAATATTTATATAAATTATTAATATGACCAATTCTTATTGGTTTTCATCTGAGCTCATTATGAATATTATTTTTTCACTTACTAATAACTATCCATCATATTATTCAGAGATGGACCCATGTTAGGGCAGAGGGGGGCATAGCATTGTATGATGTCTATCCTTTTTGTCTCTATTTTGCCACTGTGATAGACTGATAGTGCAATGTGTTTTGTGTGTGTGAGTTTACTGCGTACTTTTTAAGAAGCCATCCTTTGTAATAATAATTGAGTCTTGACTCTTGAATGTGAAAAAAGAGACGGTCAGATAAGGACAAATGAGAAAAAAAAAAATAAAAATAAAAAAGAATAGAAAAACTGGAAACTGGCAATCAAAGAGTGGAGCTTGTGAGAACTATATGAATCAAATTTACGCAGTGGTTAGTAATAAATATTATTAATTGATAACGTTTGTTTGTTAGTTTATTTTATGAATTATTAACATTAATGTTGTTGTAGCTTGTGGGGTATGTTTGTTTGGTTTATTTTTTGGACTAAATTTTGAATCTATAGAGTTATATAATATGGAAATAATGAAACTTTTATTTGAATATGATGAGAAAATTATCTATAATATTTGATTTTTTTAAAGAGAAAAAATTACAAATAATTTGAAACTAATAATGCAGCATTGTCTATAGTGTTGATGTCCTAATTCGTGAAAATTTTCAAACAAAATTTCAAAAAATTACCACCGATTAAATCAGTATCAATCCAAATTGTGCAAATATGAGATTATAATGTTAATAAATGGGATGAATTTTGACAAAGTTTGAGTAGATGTTAGTTTTGATTTTCATCAATTTTTTTGTGTTTATACTTTAGCCCCTCCCATCTTTGAATCCTGATTCCGTCCCTGATATTATTATCGATAGTTTGTAAAAATTATTGTAAAATTATTGTAAAACAGTTCATAATTTTTGCATTTTTTTCAATACAAAATAAGGAGGGAAAAAAATAATAAAAAACGAACCAGCTTTTTATAAAGACTTGGTCTTGAGCCAAGGCCATGAAGGGACCCAATGACACGCCATCTTCACTAGGCACAAAGTATTCAGACACAGATGTAAGACTGTAGAGCCCCTGGAAAGGCAAGTCCTCATCGGCAACCACAGTGAAACCAAGCACAGAGTGGCTGACCAGCAGCTTGAGAATGCGGTCCAGCATCATGGCTGCATCGGGGTTCTTGGTGGGCATCTGAGCTACGATCTGCGTGGGAGAGAGCTTGGCTCCAGGACCCGCTTTCGCTAAGATATCAAAAACCCCAAGCTCAATGGCCGAGTGCAAGACCATGGGCAGCACAATGGAGGTCGAGAGCTGCATGGCATAGGAGAAACTCTTTTCTTCGCTTTGATCATTATCAAGATTTCTTGGATGGGATTCTTTTAGAAAGGCCATAATATTAGGGCTAAGTGAACTGAACTCTTATTTGTTTTCTTCACGTACTATTTATAGGGATTCAAGATATTTAATTGAATGGTTGATACTTATAGGGATTCAAGTATGGGTAAAACTTATTTACACACCTGGTTTTCAAATTGGGACCGTTTAATAAACCGTTAAAGATAGAGGTTCAAGGTTCAAAGTTCAAAGTGCAAGGTTCAAGGTTTTGAAGATTGGACCAAAATCAAACCGAAGTCGAACCGCGATAACATGATAATTAATTTAATAATTATTTAAAATATAAATAAATATATTAAATTAATACAAATAGAAAAGTAAAATAAAATAATCAAATAAATGTATTTTTATAAAATTTTCATAACTTCTTTAACATACTAGTGCCTAAATAAAATGTCATCATCTCATTAATAGAAACAAAACAATAGATGCACTTAGATATTTTCAACAAAAATTGAAGTATGATAATAATGTAATAATAATAATGAAGCTATTTGTTCCATGTTGATAGATTCATGGTAGTTATAGTACAAAATTTTGAATTAAAGTAGCATTGTGCAATCAAAGCATGGAGTAACTCTTAAGTACCCCCGGAGTAAAGAGAATGGCATTCCTTTTTCTCACATTTATGATATGGGTCTATTCATTAAATTCATGGAGGGGTCTATCATAAATGTGAGAAGAGGGAGTACCATTTCTCCGTGTTTCGGGAGTACCTAAAATTTTTTCCAAAGCACGTGGGTGGCTGGCTCAGCAGGCTAGCTATAGGCACTAGCACACTATTCACTACACACTTCAGAAAAAGACACGAAAAATTAAGTTAAAAAGAAAATACATGCATTGTTCACCACACGCTAGGGGTGGCCATTTGTGCTAAGAAAAAGACAAAAAATTAAGTTAAAAAGAAAAGAAATGCACAATGTACCACACGCTAGGGGTGGCCACTTGTGCAATCAAAGCACATCGGTGGGTGGCATAGTAGGTAGTGGCGGCTTCAGGATTTTTTTTTTCTAGGAGGGGTCAATAGTGTTGAAGCTAGAAATTAGTTGTGGGAGGAGTAAAAAAAAAAAATAATAAGAAAATTAGGGGTGGCCATTTGTGTTAAGAAAAAGACAAAAAATTAAGATAAAAAGAAAAGAAATGCTCTGTGCACCACACGCTAGGGGTGGCCACCTGTGCAATCAATGCACGTTAGTGGGTGGCTTAGTAGGTAGTGGCAGCTCCAAGATTTTTTCTCTAGGGGGGGTTAATAATGTTGAAGCTAGAAATTAATTGTGGGAGGAGTAAAAAATAAAATGATAATTTTTCTTTTTGTATGTACAACTTTCATATTACATAAAAAAATCTAAAATAGTATTCAAAAAAAAAAAAAAAATTTAGTGTGTGTTTGGGATGAGTTGAATTTTTCAGCTTATCTCCACCTTCAGCTTTTTCTTGCTACTATTTATAGGTCCTACTGCACTTTTTGATATTATGCATAGATTCCATTGTACTATTCAGATTTTTTTCAAACATTTTTTCTACACTTTCAGCAAAAAGTTTTCAGTTTCAGCAAAATAAGCTGTTCTAAATGAACACTTGGTGTGCATTTGGATACCACTTATTTTGCTGAAAACTTATTACTGAAAATATTGTAGTAAAATATTTTTTATTGTTGCAAATTACTATTCATGCATTTTTATCACTTGGCTGGTCCATGAACAGTGCCAAGGACTAGCCCCAAGAAAACGCAATCTCAAAAAACGCAGCTGCAGCCGCTACACAAATGGACCCTTAGTATACAAACTGTATTGTACAATAGTCTAAAAAATTATTAATAGTTTAAAGATTGATAAGACAAAAACCATTGAATAAATAAATAAATATAATTAAATAACTAATTAAACATTTTTGTCAAATTAATAATAATCTATATATATATATATATATAAAACCGGAGCTTTTGAAGCTCCCACATTTTTCCACATCAACATTATATAAAACAATAAAATTATAAAAAAATAAAATAAAATAAAACCCTAAATACCTTAACTATTTCTAACCCAATAACTTTTTCTCCCCAAAACAAACTCGATAAAATTTACTCTCTTCAATTCCTAAACAAAGCCCAACACAAAAACCTATTTCTCAATCTCTGTCTCTCCTTCAAATGCAAACCCAATTCAAACACTTCAAGGCCCGTACGCAGAACCCAAAAACAGAAAAGCTAGACGCAGGTCTTTCTCTCTTCCCCTGCGACGGTAAGCGAATTCAACTAAGCCACAAACGCTTCGCCTCACAACCAACCTAACATCAGATTGCTGGAACGACTACAGGTAAAATCTTTTATATTAATTTGGGTGTTTAATAGGATTTAGGTTCGGCTATTTTTTTTTTTGGTTTTGATTTAAGAAATTGGTTCAGATTTTGTTTTGATTTAGAATTGGTTTTTATCAATACTTGAAACCCTAATATAGGTTCTCCCTCAATTTTGGTTCCTCTCAATATATCAAATTTTAGCAAGAGCAAGAGCAAGCCAAAGAAGAGGACCTGTGATTTCTGTGATTCTAGGTTCATGATTTGAGATTTAAGTAAAGATTTTTGGATGACAATGATGAAAGATGATTTCTGTGTATGGGCAAAGTTCATTCTTCTCTTGATTCAGTTATAGTCTAATCCAATCATGGGTAACTTCTTCAAACTCTTCTTCTGCTTCGTCTTCATTTTTTATTATAACTAAATATCGATTAATTATCCTACTTATCTCTCAAATTTTGAATGGTGGTTGTGCTTTAAATTGTGGCAATTTAAATATCAGTTTTTGCTTTATTCGACAAAGTGATAAAAAGAGTCTTTATGATAGTGCCTGTGAGGTGTTTAATGCTAGGTATTAGTGGGATTCTGCATATGGAGAGCAATGATAAATTTGACAGAATTACAACAATTTTTTTATTTATTTATTATTATTTGTAACAATGGCTGGGTTTTTATGCTCTTTAATGCACACTTTATATTGCTTGACATTACACGTAGTTGTCATGCATTGCAATTTGTATCTCATACACATGTGAGACTTGGCTTGATTATACCCTGTTTGAGTGTTTATCCTTGGTTATAAATTGTGGATATTCTGCGTCCTTTTACCACTCGGTTTGGACTATTGTAATCAAAAGCGAAGGTGACCTTAAGTCGCCAATGCCTAATTTCCCAAGTTGAGAAGCACCAAAATGAGGCCCCTAGGCGCTAAAGGCAAGTTCCTCACTGAAGGTGCTTTGCTCAAAGCCTTATATCAACATCCTAACCACCATTATATCAATTGAAAATAGGGCAGCCAAGTAGGTGAATTTACAGGACAAGTCTGGAACTTTGGTAGAAAAAAGGGTGGTGAAAATGGACAAATATAGCTGTAGTACCATTGGGCTCGAATTACACGCAGTGGGTCGGCCCAGAAACTCTTACAATGAAAGAAGCCCAACCTCACATCTGGAAATGGTCTGAAGACGTAATCCGTCCAATCTACAAAAACACGTGATAAGAAGGAGTGTCATGCATGATCAAAATACCAAGGAATACGACGTCCGAGGACAGCATTGTCCTCGGCAAGGGTTGCCGAGGATGGCATGACTGATTTAACATTCCAACAGCTCCCCTAACGGAAGCCAGTGGTGCTAGAATTAATGAGATAAAGATAAAGATTAAAGGGGAGGGGTAGGGGAACATCCAGAAAAAGCTGCTATCACCGCATTTAAAGCTCTACACCTGCTACTCTGGCCGCATTAATGAAGAAGTGACGCCTGAACGTGGGGTTTGAACCATATCTTCATCACCAGAGACCTGAGTAAAAAGGGATGATGGGACAAGTATCCAAAAGTGAAGAAGGTCAGGGTTACACGTGGAAGAAAGGAAAAAGGAGAGAGGCCTATAAAGGGTGGAGGAAGAAGACGTAGAAGGGGGGGAAGAAAAATCAGAGAAAGTGAAAAAGAGAGAGAAAGAGTGAGAACTTGTAAAGAAACTCAAGCATTTGTCCTCGGCAATAATACACAAAGGAATATTTCGTCTGTGACTGATAAATATATATATATATATATATATATATATATATAGGTTCTGTGATCAAGCCACACCTGGATGTTATTTACCGCTAAAATCCTTGGATTAAGATCCTGCTCTCTATAAATTCATTGTTTAGGGCTCAGAGACTCAATCCAATATCTAGCTCGATCCGTGCCCTTACAATTGGCGCCGTCCGTGGGAAATCCTTGAGTTTTTGGTGCAGATAGCATGATGGCGGGTTTGAATCCAGACTATGCTGAATCTCTCGGACCTCAGCACGGGGATCCATATCAACAGACAGAACATATAGAAGATCGAGAAGGCAGTGTGCACTCGGTGCGAATCGCCGGTAATCCTCAGGATAGAAGCAGGGGCCCTAATGAGGCAAATACTAGGGCCATGCAGAGGGAAATTGATCATCTGAAAAGGAAATTACGTCGGGTCAAACGTAAACGTGCGCCTTCCATATCTGAACCTTCGTCAGATGATTCCCAGAGCAGTAGTTACAAGCAGAGGTCGGCAACTCCTCCTAGTGAGACCTTTTCTTACCAAGAAGGGAGTCCTCATGATATGGTGAGCAAAAAATCCCTTCCCAGGGGCTCGGGCAGCCACGCCATGGGGAAAGCGCTGCTCCAACTTTCCAAATCACCCTTCACACGACGTATTGAGAGGGGAAAACTTCCCCGTCGATTCACACAGCCAAACTTCACCATCTATAATGGCAAAACAGACCCAGTGGAGCACGTGAGCCATTTTAATCAGTGCATGGCGGTCTATTCACAGAATGAAACCTTGATGTGTAAAGTTTTCCCCTCAAGTTTAGGGCCTGTCGCGATGAGGTGGTTCAACGGCTTAAAAGCGGACTCCATCGATTCCTATATGGAACTTACAATGGCGTTTGGGTCTCGTTTTGTTACATGCAGCAGGGTACCTTGGCCTTTAGACTCGTTACTGTCCATGGCCATGAGAGAGGGCGAGACGCTGAAAACCTACTCGGACAGGTACTGGGAAGCGTTTAACGAGATCGATGGTGATTTTGATGAAGTGGCAGTCAACACCTTTAAGGTCGGCCTTCCAGTTGAACATGATCTAAGGAAGTCCTTGACCAAGAAGCCAGTGAAAACAGTTCGTCGGCTCATGGATCGTATCGATGAATATAAGAGGGTTGAGGAGGATCAGCAGCAAAGTAAAGGGAAGATGAAAACTATCCCTCAGGAGAGTAGAGATTACAAGGCAGAGAGGTATAACAGCAAATGGCCGCGAAGAGATTTCACTAGCCAGACTAGATCGGCCCCGCCCCAGACAGTAAACGCCGTATTTCGTGAGCCAGTACAACAAGTGTTGGAGAAAATTTGCCGAGAACCGTACTTTAGATGGCCCAGCAGGATGATAGGAGACCCTACCAAACGTAACCAAAACCTCTATTGCAATTATCACCAAGATAAGGGCCACACCACAGAGAATTGCAGGAACCTGTGGAATTACTTGGATCAGTTGGTCAAGGAGGGAAGGTTAAGGCAATTTATGAATCGACCTAATGAACCAGGCACCCAATCAGGTTCCGCGAACCAGGGAAGCAACAATGTGAGGCCACCACTGGGCACGATCAATGTCATATTCGCAGCGCCAGGTCGGACAGGGTCATGTCCTATCAGAATAATGTCAGTACTACGTCCCTCTGCCGACGACACCAACGCCGAGCCGAAGAGGCTCAAGAGGAGCCCCTTGCCTGTGTTGGGATTTTCAGAGGAGGATAAAGTGGGCACTATCCAACCGTACGATGATGCGTTGGTCATCACTTTAAGAATAGGGGGTTATGATGTGAAGAGAGTGATGGTTGACCAGGGTAGTGGGGCTGACATCATGTACCCAGATTTGTTCAAGGGGCTCAATTTGAGGCCTGAGGATCTCACAGCTTATGACTCCCCGTTGATAAGTTTTGAGGGGAAGGCGGTTATTCCAAAGGGATTAATCCGACTACCCGTACAGTCGGGGCCAGTAGTGGTGGACGCGAATTTTATTGTGGTAGACGCCTACTCCCCTTACACAGCTATAGTGGCGAGACCATGGCTGCATGCTCTAGGCGCTGTTTCGTCAACTCTACATGTTAAAGTAAAGTTCCCGTACGAGGATGGAGTTGAAGAAATACTAGGCAGTCAGTCCATGGCGAGGCAATGCATAACAGCAGCCATCATACATCAAACAACATAGGAGTCTCAAGCGCTGGCCGAAAAGAATTTATAGCAATTAGAATCCTCGGCTGAACCGAACAAGGCCGAGGTTGAAGGGTCCGGTTGTGAAGATCTGGAGAAAGTGATTATTGCGGATGACACAGAGAAATTCTTCCAAGTAGGGAGTCAATTGCCATCCCGAGAAAAAGAAGAACTGGTTGCATTTCTGAAATGAAACATTGATGTGTTTGCATGGGATGCCTACGAGGCTCCAAGGGTTGACCCAAACTTCATTTGTCACCATCTCAACGTCAGCCTAACAGCAGTACCGAGGAGGCAGCCACCTCGTCGCTCGTCTCAGGAGCATGCTGACGCTGTAAAGGAAGAGGTACTGAAACTTAAGAAGGCAGGGGCAATCAAGGAGGTATTCTACCCAGAATGGTTGGTACACACAGTAGTAGTGAAAAAGAAGAACGGAAAGTGGAGGGTGTGTGTAGACTTTACAGACCTGAATAAGGCTTGTCCTAAGGACTCATTTCCAATGCCCCGCATAGACCAGTTGGTGGACGCTACTGTGGGTCATCCTCGGATGAGCTTCTTAGACGCTTTCCAAGGTTACCATCAAATACCCTTGGCCCCAGAAGACCAAGAGAAAACAGCCTTTGTCACACCCACGGGAAACTATCACTATAAGATGATGCCTTTTGGCTTGAAAAATGCGGGGGCTACCTATCAGAGAATGATGACACGAATGTTCGAACCACGGCTAGGAAAAACGATCGAAGTGTACGTTGATGATATGGTGGTTAAGAGTAAAACCATCTCGGCCCATATACCAGACCTGGATAACACTTTCCAGACGCTGAGGGAGCACAAGTTACGACTCAATGCATCTAAGTGCTCCTTTGGTGTAGGGTCTGGAAAATTTCTGGGCTACCTAGTGACACATAGAGGCATCGAAATTAACCCCGCTCAAGTCAAAGCCATCAATAACCTGCAACCGCCCCGGAATCCAAAGGAGGTGCAGAGGTTGACTGGGATGACCGCGGCCCTCAACCGATTTATCTCAAGATCTGCTGACCGGTGCAGGCCATTCTTTCAATTATTGAACAAGTGGAAAGGGTTTGAATGGACAGAAGAATGTGCTGTTGCCTTTCAAAAACTTAAGGAATATCTTTCTCATCCTCCTATCATGTCTCGGCCTGAAGTTGATGAAGTCCTATTTGCATACATTGCAGTGGCCACCCACGCCGTTAGTCTGGTGCTGATAAAGGTCGATGGGGATATACAAAAGCCAGTTTACTATGTGAGTAAATCCCTGCATGAAGCCGAGATACGCTATTCACCATTAGAAAAGGCAATCCTAGCCATAGTGCATGGTACACGTAAGCTTCCCCATTATTTTCAGTCTCATACGGTGGTTATCCTGACCCAGCTTCCCCTCAAAGCCATACTCCGGAGCGCAGATTATACAAGCAGGATTGCAAAATGGGGGACTATCTTGGGCTCTTTTGATATAAAGTACATGCCGCGCACCTCAATAAAGGGTCAAGTATTGGCTGATTTGGTAGCAGAATTTGCCGAGCCCACAATAGGAGATAGTGCCGATAATAGGGGCATTGATGGAAAATCAGTTGGTATGGTGGCGGGCAAGGGTCTTATGGGTTGGACCATTTACATTGATGGAGCTGCCAATCAAAGGGGATCTGGGGTGGGTTTAGTAATCACGACCCCAGAAGGTCTCACATTGGAGAAGTCCTTAAGGCTGGGATTCTCGGCTATAAATAATGAGGCCGAGTATGAGGCTTTGCTAAAGGGGATGGAGATAGTTCATAAACTGGGAGGAAAGATCGTACAAGTGTTCTCGGACTCGCAACTCGTTGTAGGCCAAATGGAGGGAAAGGTAGAGGCCAGAGATCCGAGGATGCGAGACTACTTGAGTCAAGCCAAGATAGTACAAAGTAAGTTCGAATCCTTTACCTTATCCCATGTTCCTAGAAATAACAATGCACATGCCGACTCCCTAGCAACTCTTGCTACATCATTGTCGAAAGGATTACCTCAGATTATCTTAGTTGAAGACTTACCCAAACCTTCGAGAAATATTGGAAATGTCATCCGTGTTCATCAGATCAGGGTGGGACCTAGCTGGATGGACCCCATCATATCCTTCCTCAAGGATGATGTTCTGCCCGAAGAAAGGGTCGAAGCAGACAAAATACGTAGGAAGGCCTCTCGATTTTGGCTGGCCGAGGAGAATAAGCTTTATAAACGATCCTTCTCTAGCCCATATCTGCTATGCATACATCCAGAGGCGACTGAGCTGCTTCTGGAAGAGCTACACGAAGGGATTTGTGGGAGTCACACGGGGGGGAGGTCTTTGGCTCACAGAGCCCTCACGCAAGGGTATTGGTGGCCCAACATGCAACGAGAAGCTCAAGCTTATGTGAAGAAATGTGATCAGTGCCAAAGGTTCGCCCCAAACATTCACCAACCTGGGGGCGTTCTCAACCCCCTCACGAGCCCCTGGCCTTTTGCGCAATGGGGTATGGACATCGTGGGTCCTTTCCCAAAGGCGCCTGGGAACAGAAGGTATTTGATTGTGGCCACAGACTATTTTACTAAGTGGGTGGAAGCCGAGCCTCTGGCAAATATCAGAGATGTCGATGTGAAGAAATTCGTGTGGAAGAACATTGTTACCCAATTTGGCGTCCCTCGCACCCTCATCTCAGATAATGGTTTGCAGTTTGATAGCAAGATGTTTAGGCGATATTGTTGTGACCTTGGCATAGCCAACAGGTACTCCACACCGGCTTATCCGCAGGGGAACGGGCAGGCCGAGGCTGTCAACAAAGTTATAGTAAATGGGCTGAAGAAGAGACTGGAGGATGCCAAAGGAAGATGGGTGGAGGAATTGCCTCATGTCCTGTGGACGTACCGGACCACACCTCGCCAATCAACAGGAGAGACACCATTCTCGATGACTTATGGCGCCGAGGCTGTTATACCTTCGGAAATTGGATTTCCAACGATAAGGACAAGTTCCTTCATCCCGAAGAGCAATGATAGGCTACTAGAAAAAGATCTGGATTTGGTTTAAGAAAGAAGAGAAGCTGCGATGATCCATCTGGCTCATTATCAACAAAAGCTGAAGCAGGGGTATGATTTGAACGTGAACCCGAGACCGTTTGCTCTTGGAGATTTAGTGTTGAGGAAAGTAGTGGGTAATACCAAAAATCCAGCATGGGGAAAGCTCAGACCTAATTGGGAAGGACCGTATCGCATCACGGCAATAGCTGGAATAGGAGCTTACTACCTGGCAGATTTGGATGAAAAAGTTGTACCCCATCCTTGGAATGTAAGTAATTTGAAACGATATTATTATTAATGAAAAGTGTTGTTGTCATTTTATACATGTCGTTTTTATACTATTATGTTATGCCTAAGGTTACGCCGGGTCCTCGGATCCTCTACCTTAGCTCTAATTCAATTAAGGTTACGCCGGATCATCAAATCCTCTATCTTAATTGAAAATAAAAAGCTAAGGTTACGCCGGGTCCTCGGATCCTCTACCTTAGCTCTAATTCGATTAAGGTTACGCCGGATCATCAGATCCTCTATCTTAATTCAAAATAAAAAAGTTAAGGTTACGCCGGGTCCTCGGATCCTCTACCTTAGCTCTAATTCGATTAAGGTTACGCCGGATCATCAGATCCTCTATCTTAATTCAAAATAAAAAAGTAAGGTTACGCCGGGTCCTCGGATCCTCTACCTTAGCTCTAATTCGATTAAGGTTACGCCGGATCATCAGATCCTCTATCTTAATTCAAAATAAAAAAGTAAGGTTACGCCGGGTCCTCGGATCCTCTACCTTGGCTCTAATTCGATTATGTTACGCCGGGTCCTCGGATCCTCTACCTTGGCTCTAATTCGATTAAGGTTACGCCGGGTCCTCGGATCCTCTACCTTAGCTCTAATTCGATTAAGATTACGCCGGATCATCAGATCCTTTATCTTAATTTAAAATAAAAAAGGTAAGGTTATGCCGGGTCCTCGGATCCTCTACCTTAGCTCTAATTCGATTAAGGTTGCGCCGGATCATCAGATCCTCTATCTTAATTCAGAATAAAAAAGTAAGGTTACGTCGGGTCCTCGGATTCTCTACCTTATTCCAAACTTAATTAAGGTCACGATAAATCAACAGATCCCCCGTCTTAGTTTAAAGCAAAGAAAGGTTATCTCGAATCTTTTTCCTTGATGCAAAAGCAACGTTGAAGTTACTAAGTGAACGGGTCTGTATTTGTTGTTAAAAATTAAGCACAAAGCTTGAGGGACAGTTAGTCCAGGTATGAAATACGTCAGTATGTTCCCTTTTAATATGTTGTCATGAAAATAGTTGTTAAGTAAGTTCTAACAGCAAAAGTTGGCAGTTATTACTTAAAACATTTGCACGCATATGGATGGCACAAATTTCCTTGAATAAGGGCCGAAAACTATAAGTACATACTGTGGATACAAGTTGTTGCATCGTCACATCACATGGGCAATAACGAAATAAGATCTCAACACCAAATATGACACAAAATATCAGTTTAAACTGAGAACTCTTTTCATTGAACAAAATATTTATCAATACATTCATAGCCAAATTTGTCAAGTTACAAAAAAAAAAAAAAAAACCGAAACTAAAAAATAAAATAAAAATACAAGGGCAAATACTAGAAATAGAGAAAGAACAGGTAGCGGCTAAGGCACGAGTGATCATGGCTTGGGCTGGGACTGGTCTTTTGGCTCAGTAGGAGGCACCACTAATGCCGAGGACCCATCAACCTTTTCCTTTGGCTCTATGGGCAAAGTCGCTAGGACTAGCTCCATAGTCCCGCTAACTTCGGGGTTGATGGGCAGCTCTTTGGGGGCAGGAGGAGGCGATGCATCTTTAGCTTGGGCAGTAGGGGCAGCATCATCGGCCACACTCTCCTCTACTTGTACCCCAGTTGAGGAAGAAGGGGAATCATCCTTGGCTGAGCTAGAGGCAGCCTCGCGGATTGCTGAAGGAATATAGGCATTCTCCACCTTCCATAGGGGGGAGGAAGCATCCACTCCGGCCTGAGAAAGAGCTTCCTTCCACACCTGGAGGCAGTAATCCCTACATACCCCCGGCACTTGGGCTTTGAATGTTTCTGTGGTTTCTGCCACGCCCATATCGTAGCCGCTCTGCTCAGCCTCGTCAACCATTGCCTCGGCTGCTTGTGCTTTAATAAGCGCTTCTTCTTTGGCCTTGAGAGCTTCCTCCTTAGCCTCCTCGGACGCTGTAAGATCTTTTGCAAGACCTTCTGCTAGCGTCCTGGCCGAGGCGAGATCCTCATTGGCGCGCTTAAGCAGCAGCCTCTGATCCTCGACCTGCCTGGCGGTGCTCCTTAATTCGGCCTCCAGACCTGATTTCTCACTCGCCGCCTTGCTCAAGCTGGTGGTCGCCTCTTGAAGCTTCTTATCTTTAAGCTCTAGTATTTTCTTAGTGTGGTCCAGCCTAACCACTTCATCCCTTAACGCTCTGTAAGAGCTGGCAGCGATCTCCTCTGCTCTATGGGCAGATTGAACAGCCTACATATAAGTATTGTTAATGAAAGGCACACTATATAAAAAAAAAAAAAAAAAAAAAAAAAAAAAAAAAAAAAAAAAAAAAAAGGGATTTAAAGAAGAGCATAAGTGCCGAGGATCGGCCAATTTGAAACCTTACCATAGCTAACTCCTTTTTCAGGGTCATAAAGACGTTATGATCCCTCATCCTGCGCAGCTCCCCCATGTCCTCAGGCAGTAGCAACGCCTGCTCCAACGCGTCGGAGATGCAAGCAGCGGTGCCCTCGTCGGATCCCCTAATAGATGCATCGGCGGTGACCGCCTGATCGTCTACGTGCATTTGAGGAGCCCAAATAGGCGCATGGAGGGCAGCTGGAGGATCACTTTGTCTCTCTGGCCTCGGATGGGCGTGGCGAGCATGTTTGCCACCCTTTTCCTGGTCCGTCTCCTTGGTGGGGAGGTCCTTGCCACCTTCAGCTATTTCCTTCCCCTTCGGTTGGTCTCTCTTTCTTTTATGGTCAGCCGGGTCTGGATGTTGTTTTCGAGGGGAAGGGGGAGGAATGACTCTCACCGGGGGAAGCTTATCGGCTCCCTTATCCTTAGCCTTCTCCGGTGGTACCTTCGAAGGGTCCTGCGTTCCAACTTGTCCTTCTAAGACATCCTTCAGGCTAGGCTTGGGTCGGCGCTGGATTCCCATTCTTATTAATGGTTGCTCGTCGTCGTCCGAAGAAGTAATGGAGGGTGAGCCGACGACCGGTGATGGTTGCCTGGGAGGAAAAAGCTGATCTAAAGCTTCGGACTCCTCGTCTGAATCCGATAGCTCAACAATCTCCTCTCCTTCTTTTTCTTCTTTTTCTTCTTCTTCTTCTTCTTCTTCTTCTAAAGGTGGATGGGAAGATGATCCTTCACCCAACTGGAGACGAGCCGAGGAAGTGGCAAGGTGAGTGGCTCCTGGAGCAACCCTAACAGGCTCAGTAACTAAAATGCCTTAAGGGATTGGAGCACCAGGAGGCAACAGAAAGCCTTCTACAGCTACGCTGATCCTCGGAAGTCGCGGATCTTTCTCCTTGATGACACACTTGGTTTCTTGGAAGGCGGAGGAGATGGGTGTGTATCCGAGAATGCGGTGGGCGGCGCGGAGCTGACCGTCTGAGTGTACAAAGACCTCGGCCTTCAAGATCTTGTTCAAACGGTCGAAGTTAACAAGATTGGCATGGGGCGTGAGCGCACGACGATCTGCACGTGTGTATCAAAAAATAGATTAGTACAAGCAAAATAGGGAAAACATAATCAACGAAAGAAGCAGCAAATCTATTATTAAGCGAGGCCAACGCAATGTGAGCACTCACCAGGCTCTCCCTCCGTCGCCGGACAGTGGAGACCGTCATACCATTCCCCGGACAATATAAGGTAGTCCTTGTCCAAACCCTTGTTGGAATGGGGAAGGCATTGGATCAATCTGACTTCAGGGTGCCTAGACTTCAAGTAGTAGGTATGACCCCTCAATCGGTGAAGGGTGTACACCCAATTCACCTCGTGGTGAGTAAGACCTAACCCTAATCTCTCGTTCAAGACATCTGTGGCACCCAGGATCCTAAACATATTGGGAGCGCACTGTGTAGGGAACAACCTAGCGGTTCTAAGATAGTTCATAGTAATGGGCATCATAGGGATTCTCATCCCTCCCTCTATAAAGGCTATCATGGGAATCGCTACCTCACCAGTTCTTCTCTTAGTGAGCCACTCTCCCGTCTTACAGTACCTAACGGACACTCCGGGTGGGATCTCATATTTGGCTTTGAAGGCTTCTATTTTCTCAGGGGTATCCACTAGTGATGCGAACCTACCCATTTCTTAAAACTAGAGAGTGAACACAATAGCAGAATCGGGAGATCTAAATGGCCGAGGACAGAAGAAAGGGGACAATCAAAGGAGTAAACAACGATAATGAAAACAGAAGGTTGAAAAACTTACTTTTAAACAACTACGTCACCTCGGCTTAGAGATGAAGGGTGTGAAGACGCGTGCAAGTTGCAGGAAGGGTTAAGTTCAGTGTGCAAAGTCTGAAATGAACAGAAGACCTTTGAAGTGGCAGTATTTATTTCGTGGGAAAACGTAAAGCGAAAAATCTCCCGCTTATTTCCCCTTGAAGCACGCCCACTCGTTGGATGATCATCGCACGGTTGGACGGGGGAAATGAGGATTTCGAGGGGCTATTGTGGTACTATGGGCCCCACAAAAAAAGCCGCCAACATTTAATTGATGCACTGCTCGTAGACTGAAACGTCAGAAAAGGATCGTTCCACGCGCGTATATCGAAGCCCTCACTTCTTCTAATAAGATAGAACTAAGGGCTTCGAGGGGCTAATGTAGTACCATTGGGCTCGAATTACACGCAGTGGGCCGGCCCAGAAACTCTTACAATGAAAGAAGCCCAACCTCACATCTGGAAATGGTCCGAGGACGTAATCCGTCCAATCTACAAAAACACGTGATAAGAAGGAGTGTCATGCATGATCAAAATACCAAGGAATACGACGTCCGAGGACAGCATTGTCCTCTGCAAGGGTTGCCGAGGATGGCATGACTGATTTAACATTCCAACAGCTCCCCTAACGGAAGCTTGTGGTGCTAGAATTAATGAGATAAAGATAAAGATTAAAGGGGAGGGGTAGGGGAACATCCAGAAAAAGCTGCTATCACCGCATTTAAAGCTCTACACCTGCTACTCTGGCCGCATTAATGAAGAAGTGACGCCTGAACGTGGGGTTTGAACCATATCTTCATCACCAGAGACCTGAGTAAAAAGGGATGATGGGACAAGTATGTAAAAGTGAAGAAGGTCAGGGTTACACGTGGAAGAAAGGAAAAAGGAGAGAGGCCTATAAAGGGTGGAGGAAGAAGACGTAGAAGGGGGGGGAAGAAAAATCAGAGAAAGTGAAAAAGAGAGAGAAAGAGTGAGAACTTGTAAAGAAACTCAAGCATTTGTCCTCGGCAATAATACACAAAGGAATATTTCGTCTGTGACTGATAAATATATATATATATATATATATATATATAGGTTCTGTGATCAAGCCACACCTGGATGTTATTTACCGCCAAAATCCTTGGATTAAGATCCTGCTCTCTATAAATTCATTGTTTAGGGCTCAGAGACTCAATCCAATATCTAGCTCGATCCGTGCCCTTACAATAGCCAAGGCTTCGTGGTTGAGTTTCTATTTCCTTTGATAATTTTGAGAAGATACCAAGGCTTTGTGAGTATTTGTTATCTATGTAATTGATTTTTAAAAAAGTTTGTTTAATGATTTATATATGCTTCATAATTGTTCATAAGTTACTGTTAAGAAAATTTTAGCTTCATTACTATGACATTGATTTTAAGGGCATCTTTGTAAGTATGTGTTTCAATGTTCTTACCATGACATATGCTTTACATGGTTTTTCATTTCACCACATCAAGCAATGAGGGATCGCATTCCAGATGTGTGGGGTGAATTAGGATTGACCATTTTTTAATATTTTTTTATTTATTTAAATTCAGTGGTGTGGCATGGCAGGAAACCTTGCCGCTTTTACTTCAAAGTAGTTGTTTTCATGGTAAATTTTAATCACTCTCATGCTCAGGTTCATGGATGGGAGAATCGTCTAATACAGGTTTCTTTTGAATGTGCTAATAGTATGAGCTTCTATACTATTCTATTTTTTGCAGGTTATTTACAACTGCTGATAGTGATGATATCTACATAGCTATACAGTTCATCAATAAGGCAAGGCCATGGATTACATATTGATGGCTGTTGGTTGGGAATATGGCGCAAACATGTTGGCGAAGTACTTGGCAGAAGCTGGAGAGAATACACCGCTTATAGCGGTCACGTGCATAGACAAGCCATTTGACTTAGAGAAGGCTACAAGGTCCTTTCCTTATCACGTGGCCATTGGTCAGAAGTTCATTGGTGGACTGATAGATATTCTAAGATCTAATAAGGTTGGTGATTGCTTTCAATCTTCTATCTATTTTGGTTCAAATGCTTTATGCCCCTCCATTCAAGCATTGTTTTAATGTTGAGCAAACATAATCATTGATGTGGTATGCTTTGAATTGTGTTGGCCACCATTTAAGTGTAATAACTTACGCTTAATTTTTTAATTGGGAATAACTTATGTTTAATGTCTACTTAAGTTCTAAGAACTATTTCAAGGCAAAGCAAAAGGGTTTAACATGGAGAAGGCTTTATTGGCAAAGTTTGTTCATGATTTTGAAAAAGCAATATCTATGGTATCTTAGCACAAGAGACATGGTTGAGAATGTGAAGATTCCTATTCTCTTTATACAGTTCAAACTTATCTAACTCCAATGCCATCATGCTTTAATTTTTGTTCAGGATTAGATTAGTCATGTCCTGCATCTGTTTACTGTTTATAAATCTTCTTGTAAATACTCTGTTTATTTCAACAATTCTTGGCCTTTTTTGGTTAAAAAAAATCAGTTGAAAGAGATGGTTTATTAAAACTTATTTTGGAGTAGTGCTAAAATTTCCCATGATAACACTAAGGAAACCCCCAAATCAAAAACCATAGCCCCTTCCTATTAAAAAAAGAAAAGAAAAGGAAAACCATAGCTTCTCATCCGTTTCTTTCTCCAATCTCTATGCTTTGCCTTTAGTGCACCTTCTCCTTTGTCTCCGCTCCTAATGATGGTAAGTGATTAAAAGTAAATGGAGAGATTTGTTTTCTCTTTGTTTCACCTTCAATTCAATTGACAACCGATTTCCTATTGGTTTTTTGTGAGCTTTGCAGAATTGGTATTGAAGGAGCAAAATTAAGATGCCGTGGATGTCCTCTTTTGATTCAAATTCGTAAAAGCTTCCTTACTCTCTCTCTCTCCATGTGGCGTGGGGTCAAATATTTGCTTTCTGTGTTCTAAATAACAATTTATAGAACTCAATGTTTTATGTTAAATAAATATATGATGTACTCTTATATATAATGTAGATTTGTTGTATTATGTTCTTTCTCTACTCTTTTTGAGTCATAGCAAAAGAATTTGACATTGGTAACTATGTTCTATTTATTTATTATGAAAATAAGATTGCGATCATTATTGCAATTTGTTTATTTGTTTAATATTTGAATTAGTGAAGATTTTATGTTATGGTTGGGTCTTCTCCATTTAGTTGTATTATTTGATTAGTGAGTCTTGAGACATTCTGATTTAGTCCAGTAAATGATAATTGCAATATTGTTTTTTTCTTTTTAAAGAATCCCGTGCATCACACGGATTAGCGACTAGTTTATTATATTTATATGTGCTAACAATTAAAAAAAATGATAAAGAAGAATAGTAACATCATAAGATTTGGTTTGGGAGTAAATGTGAAACTGAGAAAAAAAAATAGTAATTGATATAAGTTTTTGCTTTTGAAGTGTATCACTTTTTAACCACACACATGGTCAGTCTCTTGGAATTTGGAGCAAACACGAAAAGACTTCTTGGACTTGGAAATCTATAAAGCACTTATCAACTTACTTGATTAGACAGAAAGAAAACATAGAAGGGAGAAAGAGAGATAGAGAGAATGAGGAAAAAATCACAAATGTAGATACAAATAGGTTTGTTATAGAGGTGGTGTATTTTATTTATTTTTTATTGCTAAAAGTGGTGTAATTTTTTTTCTAATGAAGAAGAAAAGTGTACGGAAAAATAGTTTCATTCCACTGTCAAAAGTAAAGTAAGCCAAAGTTAGATAAGATTTATTTATTTTAAAACGAATGAACAATTTTAAGAGTAGTGTTACTGCACAATACCTTCACAACAAAATTTAGGTGACAAGTTGTTAAAGGTATTATGGACACAACGGAAATGTGTTGGGAGTCCCCACCTAGTTTTTGTAATGGTCTAGGAACTATATATATAGCGTCCTCTTGAGAAATGACTATTGATGTTACTACCAGAGATGTGGGTTCGGAGTTTAGGTTCGTTCTTGGAAAGGTGTTAGGCACTCAAGACCGTCCAACCGTAAGGTTGTCTTCCCATTATTGTATCTTACGTCTTAACCTTGATAAAATCATGTTCAATACATGTATTATAAATTATACATACACTAGCATACATCTAAGCATACAACATGACATCATTCATCTCAAAACACATATATATCCATCCATAAAGCATAAAAAACCAAACCCACATATACAACCCTAGCATGTGAAAACCCTATCAAACATGATATGTCATATAACATCATAGCATGCCCTTACATCTCAGTATCTCATCCCAACATTCATTTAGCATGGCATCACATCATATTCAAGGTAGCAACATGTATAATCAAATCAAGTCGAAAGCATAAGAAGAGATCCAAGCAACATGTGATTCATCCAAATATCTAGACAAGATCATATCACAAATGCATGATCATTTTCAATGCATGACTTACTTTTTACTTACCTTGTAGCAACTTAGCACCTATGGCATTTATGCGTGAGCATGTGAACGCATGTTCATGTCATTCAAACAAGGAAAACACTAGGCAAACTCTAATTCTAACATGTGATAGCAAACCAAACAATTAAACATGTGAAACAAAGGTATTGGAAGCATAAAACATGGAAAAGAAGCTAAAAAAACAAACATGTGAAATCAAAAGCAAAACAAAAGAAATAAAAATTAGGGTTTCTAGGCAGTGGCCTGCGTACGCAAGAACACGCAGGTAAGATTATGCATACACAAGAACATGCAGGTAAGATTATGCGTGTGCAAGAACATGCAGGCAAGATTATGCATACGCAAGTTCTTGCCTAGAAATCCTCAAAATACAAAAACAGGGTAGAACGTCAAAACAGAAATTCTAATAACCTAACATGCATTTTAAGCATACAAAAACGTAAACCTAATCTAGAAAAGCATCTTAAAACATATTATAACAAAAAAATAAAGCAAACAGAAAGAATTAAAAGTAGAAAATGAAAGAAAGGAAAAGAAAATTTAGACTAGATACCTCACATAAAAGCTTTCCAAGCTTATTTTGGACCGTTCCCCTTACTCAAATCTCTTCACAAACTTATAAGAAAGTGATATGCAACGTTAAACTAAAAGGATTGGGGCCAGAAAAGGTCCCAATCAAATAAAATTAACTTGAGGATGTTTTGGGAAAAACTCCCTTTTGATTCACTATTTTCTAGTGAATCTTGTATTTTTCTTGTGGGATTTCTATGTTTTTGAAATTGTACAATGTAAGGCTTTATATAGTGGAAAAAATGGAGTTTGGAATGGCTCCCAGACGATGTGGGATTCATTCCAAATCTTAGCCATTATTGTAGAAAACTTGCATTTTTTATGTCTCTGAAACCCTAGCTGTGTACGCAGGCTACTATCCATGTACGTGGGCCAAGGACCTCTTTGGTCATTTATTTCCAAAAATAGATTTTTGCTCATTTAAAAGGTTATATTTTCCATTTTAACACTCTTTAGGTCAATTTGATATCTGATTGGGCTCTAAACTGGCCTTGGGCCTTAAAGTTCGAGCATCATTGGGGAACGGGGGCCCAAGTTGTAATGGGTACAAAATGCGATATATACGTGTATGTAAAAAAGTGATGTCAATTATGGGTATAGATAAAATTAGTTACAACTTGCTACTTAACCTTTATTTTACAATTTTTATGAAAATATTGTGAAAGTAGCACCAAGTTGAGCATATTCAAGCTTACTTTAGCTAGATTTAAATAAAATTTATGTCCAGGGTGTTCAAAATTTTATTTTAGGGAGTCAAAAAAAATTTATATATAATTTTTTTTTTTTGCCTATGTCAGGGGGTTCATTTTAGCCCCCTAGGTTGACTGTAGAGTCGCCCTTGTTAGCAGGCCAACTATAGGCACTAGCACACTGTACACTGCACACTTAAGAAAAAGACACAAAATTAAGTGAAAAAGAAAAGAAAGGCATTGTGCACCACACGCTAGGGGTGGCCATTTGTGTTCCTGGTTTTGGTTCTTGTTGTGTCGAGCCATGAGTATTTGGCTATATGGATTGACCCAAGTTCAACTTGTTTAGTTAACATGTCAGGAATCCTCGACTTAAACACGACATGTTTATTAAACAAGTTGACCTGAGATGACACGTTTAACACGTTTAATTTACAAGTCATGTAAAGGTCAATATAAATGACCCATTTAATAATCTATTTGATTAATAAGTCATACTAAACCTATATAATTTTTATAGATTCCCATATATCTAAAATTAAAATACAATTAAAGCTATAAATATGGTAATAAACATATAAAAATAAAAATTAATTAAGAAATAATATCAAAATAACTAAAAACTTTATAAGCTAAACGGGTCAGACGGGTTCGCATGTTGAACACGAACATGACTTGTTTATTAAACGGGTTAGTCGCGGCAACTCAAATATGACACAAACTCGTTTAGTCTCAACCCATGAACTGTTTATAAACGGGTTAGACATGTCGGGTTTGTGAGTTGTGTAAGATTTTGCCACCCCTACCACACACTACAGAAATAGAGGGTGTGACTCTGGTTGTAATGCCCCAAAATCATAAATAATAAATTTCTATTCAATCTAAATAATCCATAAAAATATTAAATAAATGCAACCAACAACCTAAAATCTCATCACAATTGTCAGAGCTCTAATTTCACCAAAGATAAAATATCCTCAAAATAATTCTCCAATACCTAAGAAGGAAACTGCGCCGGGAAAAGCGAAGGCGCACGCCCTCCCCTTCAGACCGGTCTTCAGCAGATGTCAGCAGTAGCTCCGATAGTTCCAGGTCGAGGACTCCCCTTGGCGAGTCCTCTTCCCAGGAGGACGAGCACCGTCGCCAATCTAAGGACAAGAGGACGTCCTCCAGAGGCCTGGCCGACAATGCACTGAGCAGGGCGCTCCACCATATTTCCAAGTCACCCTTCACTCGGAGGATTGAGAAGGGAAAGCTCCCAAGAAGGTTCACCTAGCCAACCTTCACAATTTACAACGGAAGGACGGACCCGGTAGAACATGTGAGCCACTTCAGCCAGAGGATGGCGTTGCACTCGAAGAATGAGACCTTGATGTGCAAGGTCTTCCCTTCCAGCTTGGGACCTGTCGCGATGAGGTGGTTCAACGGCCTGAAGGCAAGCTCTATCGATTCCTTCACGGAGCTCACCAGGGCATTCGATGCACGGTTCATCACATGCAGCAGGGTCCCTCGACCCCTAGATTCGCTGTTGTCCATGGCCATGAGAGAGGGAGAGTCCCTCAGGGCATATACTGACAGGTATTGGGAGATGTACAACGAGATCGATGGCGACTTCGATGAAGTAGCCATAAGTACCTTCAAGGTCGGGCTACCAAACGAGCATGACCTGAGGATGTCGCTAACCAGAAGGCCTGTCAAGAGTGTGCGTCGTCTCATGGACCGCATTGATGAATACACGCGGGTGGAGGAGGATTAGCTGCAAGTGAAGGCCAGGATGAAGGTTATCCCTCAAGAGAGGAGGGATTTCAGGTCGGACGGATACAGTAACAGTAGGCCGAGAAGAGAGTTCGTCAGGCAACCGCGTCGGATACCAACACAGGCGGTCAGCGTCGTGTTTCGCGAGCCCATATAGAGGGTGTTTGAGAAAATCCGCCACGAGCCCTACTTCAAGTGGCCCAGCAAAATGACTGGTGATCCTGCGAAGCGAAACCAGAACCTCTACTGCCAATACCATCAAGAGCACGGCCATACGACCGAGAACTGCAAGAGCTTACGGTACTACCTAGAACAACTGACGAAGGAGGGGAAGTTGGGGCAGTTTGCATACCAACACGAAGGGCAGAGAGAGCGCCCTGGGCCGTCAACCCAAAGCCATCATGCCCCAAGGCCACCTCTGGGAACCATCAACCTCATTCTCGCTGCCCCTGGGAGAACGGGCTCGCGCCCGTCCCGGGTGATGTCTGTGACGCGAGCCCATGATGAGGGCCCTAGCTCCCAAGCGAAGAGGATTAGGGGTAACGAGCCACCCACTTTGGCCTTTTCGGACGCCGACAAGGAAGGGACCATCCAACCCCACGACGACGCCCTGGTCATAATGCTGAGGATTGGAGGCTACGATGTAAAGAGGGTGATGATGGACCAGGGAAGCGGCGCAGATATCATGTACCCTGACCTGTACAAGGGGCTGAACCTGAGGGAAGAGGACCTCTCGGCCTACGACTCCCCCCCTGATAAGCTTCGAGGGAAAGGTGGTGATCCCCAAGGGGCATATCAGATTACCCGTACAGTTAAGGCCAGCCGTGGTAGAGGTGGACTTCATCGTGGTGGATGCCTACTCCCCGTACACAGCCATTGTGGGGAGACCTTGGCTGCATGCCCTAGGGCTGTCTCCTCCACCCTCCATGCCAAGGTGAAGTTCCCTTTCGGCGGCTGGGTCGGGGAAATCATTGGGAGCCAGTCCGCGGCAAGGCAGTGCCTGACCGCCGCAATACTACGCAGGCCGGACCCAGAAGCCGCGGCCCCGGCGGCTCCGACCTCGTAGCAATTAGCCTCTTTTGCCACCGCCGGGACAGCAGTGGTGGAGGAGCCCACGTGTGAGGGGTTAAGCAGAGTCCCCGTGGGCGATGACTAGGAAAGGTTCTTCCAGATAGGGGCTCGGCTGCCGACCGAAGAAAAGGAGGAGTTGGTCGCATTCTTGAGAGGGAACCTCGACGTATTCGCATGGGACGAGCACGAGATGCCTGGAATTGACCCAAACTTCATATGCCACCATCTGAACGTTGATCCGGCGGCAGTGCCAAAGAAGCAACCCCCTCGGCGCTCCTCGGCGGAACACTCTGAGGCCGTGAAGGGGGAGGTCATCAAGCTCAAGAGGGCTGGAATTATCAAGGAAGTGTTCTACCCCGAATGGTTGGCGCACCCGGTCGTGGTAAATAAGAAAAACGGGAAATGGAGAGTGTGCGTGGACTTTACCGACCTCAACAAGGCTTGTCCCAAGGACCTGTTCCTGATGCCCCGCATAGACCAACTGGTAGATGCGACGGTCGGCCACCCCCGCATGAGTTTCCTGGACGCCTTTCAGGGGTACCATCAGATACCCCTGGCTTTAGAGGACCAGGAGAAAACCGCCTTTGTGACCCCCACCGGCAACTACCATTACAAGGTGATGCCCTTCGGTCTGAAGAACGCAGGGGCTACCTATCAAAGGATGATGACCCGGATGTTCGAGGCACAGTTGGGAAAAACCGTCGAGGTATATGTAGACGACATGGTTGTGAAGAGCAAGGCGATATCAGACCATGTGGCTGACCTGGATAGCACGTTCCAGATTTTGCGGAAACATAAGTTGCGACTGAATGCCTCCAAATGCTCCTTCGGCGTAGGGTCTGGTAAATTCTTAGGCTACATGCTTACTCACAGGGGTATTGAGGCCAACCCCGAGCAGATCTCTGCAATCTGTAACCTACAACCGCCTCGGAACCCGAAGGAGGTCCAGAAGCTGGCCGGAATAACGGCAGCCCTCAGCAGGTTCATCTCCCGGTCCGCAGACAGGTGCCGACCATTCTTCCAGCTGCTGAATAAGTGGAAGGGATTTGAATGGACCGAGGAGTGCTCCTCGGCCTTCCTGCAGTTGAAGGAATACCTGTCTCGGCCACTCGTTATGTCTCGTCCCGATCCAGACGAAGTGCTGTTTGCCTACCTAGCCGTGGCTGCCAACGCCGTTAGCTTGGTCCTGATACGGGACGACAACGGCATACAGAGACCGGTCTACTACGTGAGCAAGTCTCTACAGGAGGCCGAGATCCGGTATTTGCCATTGGAAAAGGCGGTCTTGGCGATAGTGCACGCGACCCGCCGACTCCCGCACTATTTTCAGTCTCATACGGTTGTCGTGCTAACCCAACTCTCGCTTAAGTCGGTGCTACGGAGTACAGATTACTCCAGCAGGATCACTAAATGGGGAACTTTCCTGGGAGCCTTCGACATCAAGTACTTTCCTCGTACATCTGTGAAGGGTCAAGTCTTGGCCGACCTGGTGGCGGAGTTCATTGAACCTCCCTTAGAGGAGAGCCTGGGGGGAAAGCGAGTCGGCATAGTCTCGAACGGGCAGCCTCCGATATGGGTAATCTATGTGGACGAAGCGTCCAACCAGAGAGGTTCCGGGGCTGGGATAGTTTTGATATCCTAGGATGGTGTCGTCATTGAAAAATCTCTGAGGATAGCGTTCCCGGCCACCAATAACGAGGCCGAGTACGAAGCCTTGATGGTGGGGATGGACATGGTTCGTAAAATGGGAGGAAAAGCGGTGCGAGCATTCTCGGACTCGCAGCTGGTGGTCGGCCAGGTAGAAGGGAAGTCGGAGGCCCGGGAGCCCAAGATGCGAGAGTATTTAGCCCGCGCCAGGCGCTTGCAGGCCAAATTCGAATACTTCACATTATCACATATCTCTAGAAGCAGGAACACCCATGCAGATTCGCTGGCCACACTCGCAACCTCCTCGGCACACGGCCTCCCTCGGGTCATCGTTGTTGAAGACCTGCTCAAGCCAACCGGCCCAGGTTGTCAAGCCATCCGGGTCCAACAGATCAGAGCGGAACCCAGTTGGATGGACCCCATAGTGTTTTTCCTTAAACACGACACACTCCCGGAAGAGAAGTCTGAGGCCGACAAGATCCGTAGAAAGGCACCTCGGTTCTGGCTATCCGAGGACGAGAGGCTCTATAAACGCTCGTTTTCAGGGCCATACCTGCTATGTGTACACCCGGATGGGACGAAACAGCTTTTGGAAGAATTGCATGAGGGGACTTGTGGTAGCCATACGGGTGGAAGGTCACTAGCTCATAGAGCCCTCATACAGGGGTACTGGTGGCCAAATATACAGAGAGAAGCGCAGGAGTACGTGAGGAAATGCGACCAATGTCAGAGGCATGCGCCCAACATCCACCAGCCCGGTGGCGTTCTTAACCCATTGGTCAGCCCTTGGCCGTTTGCACAGTGGGGCTTGGACATAATGGGACCGTTTCCAAGGGCAGCGGGCAACAAGCGATGGCTGCTTGTTGGGACGGACTACTTCACCAAATGGGTCGAGGCCGAGCCGCTCTCGAATATTCGGGACGTGGACGCGAAGAGATTCATCTGGAAGAATATCATCACCCGATTTGGGATCCCTCGAACCCTCATCTCGGACAATGGACTGCAGTTTGACAGCAAAGCTTTCTGGAAGTACTGTGCAGACTTCGGCATCACAAACAGGTACTCCACCCCAGCTTACCAGCAAGGAAACGGCCAGGCTGAAGCCACGAATAAGTCGATAGTCAATGGACTCAAGAAAAGATTAGATGATGCAAAGGGCAGGTGGGTGGATGAAGTACCACATGTGTTATGGACTTACCGAACCATGCCACGGAGATCCACGGGAGAGACTCCTTTCGCGATGACGTATGGCGTCGAGGCCGTGATTCCGGTGGAGATGGGGTTCCCAACGATGAGGGCGCAGTCCTTCACTCGAGAAGCCAATGACAACATGCTGCTGAGGGGGCTGGACTTGGTGGAAGAAAGGCGGGAAAACGCCATGGTCCGACTAGCCAGCTACCAGTAGAAGCTCAAGCAGGGGTACAACTCTCACGTACAGTCTAGACCTCTCGCCCCGGGAGACTTGGTCTTGAAGAAAGTCGTTGGAACGGCGAAGGACCCATCGTGGGTGAAATTGGGACCAAACTGGGAAGGGCCCTACCGTATAACTTCAGTGGCTGGCGTGGGGTCATTTTATCTAGCCGACCTGGATAACCAACGTGTAAAGCGACCTTGGAATGTAAATAACCTTCGAAGGTATTACTACTAATGAAAGGCGTGTCCACCATGTATTCAGATATCATTGTACTATGCCGATTGTCGGTATTGTAATCTCTATCACTTTTTGCGAGAACGTTAATGTCAACCTTGGCTAAGCCAGGCTCTCGGACCTTCTGCCTTGGGAAAATTTAACACGTCTTAATCAATGTTTCATCAAGTGTTAATGTCAACCTTGGCTAAGCCAGGTCCTCGGACCTTCTGCCTTGGGAAAATTTAACACGTCTTAATCAATGTTTTATCAAGTGTTAATGTCAACCTTGGCTAAGCCAAGTCCTCGGACCTTTTGCCTTGGAAAAATTTAACACGTCTTAATCAATGTTTTATCAAGTGTTAATGTCAACCTTGGCTAAGCTAGGTCCTCGGACCTTCTGCCTTGGGAAAATTTAACACGTCTTAATCAATATTTTATCAAGTGTTAATATCAACCTTGGCTAAGCCAGGTCCTCGGACCTTCTGCCTTGGGAAAATTTAACACGTCTTAATCAATGTTTCATCAAGTGTTAATGTCAACCTTGGCTAAGCCAGGTCCTCAGACCTTCTGCCTTGGGAAATTTTAACACGTCTTAATCAATATTTTATCAAGTGTTAATGTCAACCTTGGCTAAGCCAGGTCCTCGGACCTTCTGCCTTGGAAAATTTTAACACGTCTTAATCAATATTTTATTAAGTGTTAATGTCAACATTGGCTAAGCCAGGTCCTCGGACCTTCTACCTTGGAAAATTTTAACACGCTTTAATCAATATTTTATCAAGTGTTAGTGTCAACCTTGGCTAAGCCAGGTCCTTGGACCTCCTGCCTTGGGAAAAATTTAACATGCAATTCATTCTCTTTTAAGTGTTAAATACCAACTGGGCTAAGCCAGGTCCTTAGACCTTCGGCCTTAGGAAAATTTTAACACACACATACAATGTATTGTTTAAGTTAAATGCTAATATCAACCTCGGCTATACCAAGTCCTCGAGCCTTCTACCTTGGCAAGTTTAACACGATTCAATTATTTTTGTTAAATGCTAAGGTTGAAATCTAACGTACAACTGTGCTAAAGGTCGAAATTCTCTTGTGGTTAAACCGCACTTGCCCTAGGTTCGGGCATGCCCAAGTGCACTAAGCTACTGCCTCAAATGTAAAGCTACTTAACAGTCGTGTATAGCATTTGGCGTAATAACATGAACAATTACACAATGAGCGTAATGCACCAAGAAGACTATATTGTAAAGAAAATTCATAGATAATAAGCTGTCTAATACAAAGCCAAAATGAAGAGGTACAAGTAGAAAAACGAAAGAACAAAGCACAAAGGATAACGACCACTACAAAAAAAAAATATAGCCAACAAGAGCGGGGGCTGAGTGGAGCGACAAAAAGGGGAGGGGCCGGGCTCGCCTAACCTTTGATCTTCAATGGGGGTTCCTTTGCCGACTTGGATTGGGCGTCTTTGGCTTGACCTTCCTCTTCGTCTACCGCAACCTTGGACTGGTCTTGGATTTGCTTCCCCTTGTCCTTTGGCTTAGGCGGGGGTGGGACTTGGTCGGCAGGGGCGTCCGACACCTCCTTAGGGATGACGACCCCTCCGGGAGGCGGAACTTGCTCCTGAGAGGATGGAAGCTGCACCGAGGCTGCGATCTCGGTATCCACCAGAGTCAAAGCAGCGTCCTCGACTAACCTGATATCCTCCAGATACCAGATCTTCTCAGCTGCCCTCAACTCGGAGCCGGCAGGGACTCCCGCAGCATTTAGGGCCTCGGCCCAAACTTGCTGGCAGTACTCTCTGCACAGCTCGCCTAACTCTTCGGTCAGGCGGTTCTCGGTCTACTCGACCCCCTCATTGAAAGCAGCCTTAGTGGCAGCCTCCACCGTTTCTCTCGTAGTACGAGCCGCCTCCTCGGCCCGCGCCAGCTCTTTACTCAAGTTGGAGACCTCTTGCCCTGCCTGGGCCAGGGCCTCCTCCCTTTGCTGCAGGAGCTGACGCTGGGCCTCCGCCTGCGCTGTCCCCGACTTCAGGCCCGCAACCAAGCTCCTCCTCTCTTTCTGCTCGGATGCGAGTTCTTTCGCCAGGTCCGCTTTAGCCGCCTCAACGGGGCCTAGCTCATTCTCGACCTCCACCTTCGCAACATTCTCGGCCCCTGCTCGGTCCTGGTAATGTTGGACCAAGGTATCGGCTGCGAAGGCCTCCTGGGTGGCCTACAAAGAGAAGTCAGAAGACACGCCATTAGGAGTTGGTTCTCATGCACATAGAATGAAGTGGTGGCGAAGGGTTTGAGAGGCGACACTTACCAGCGCCAGGTTCCTTTTGAGAGAAAGGAAAAGACATGTCCGGCCCATCCTCTCAAGGTCCTCTATATCCCTGGGCAGGAGGAGGGGCTGCTCCAAGGTGTTAGCCAAGTAGGAGGCATGGCCCCTTTGGTAGTCCCGGATGCTCGCATTCAGTGGAATTGGAGCCCCGTCTACCTAGAGAGCGGGGAACCAACTGGACTCCCCTCGACGGACCTCGGCTTGTCCGTGTAGTTCCCCACTCTCGACGGACGAGGCCCGTCCTCCACCAACCTGCTGCTGCTGCTGCAGTTGCCGTTGATGCTTCTGCTTCTTTTCCCTCTCCCTATCAGCCTCCTCGTTCTCGTTCCTCATTTTCTTCGGGACGTTAGGAGGAGGAGGGAGTGGGTCCGCAGGAGGAGGAGGTGGAGGCGGGAGTATCCTCGGCTGGGACCCGGAAGCGTCATCCTTGGGAACTTGGGTCCCCCTCTTCTTGGCAAAAAGTTCCCTTAAGGACGTCATGTCGTCGTCTTCGCTAGAGGATACCTCCGGTATTGCAACGACAAAGCCTAGAATATCGGAATGCCTGTCCGAGGTGGTCTCTTCCTCGTCCGAAATGTCGACCACGTTACCCTCTAGCGGTCTTTCAGCTTCCTCTAGCTGGAACCTGTCGATCTCCTCTCCAAGGGACGAGGTAGAGGCTGCAGGCTCTTGCTGCGCGGCTAGGGGGAGGGCCTCGATGGGCCGACCGTACAGAATGGTGGAAGGCGCGTCCGGCAGAGCGCGGGGAGCAAGGAAGTCCGCGTAGCGAGCGTCTATCCGAGCTCGCCTCCGGTGGCCGGCAAGAATGGCGTCCTCGACCTCGCCAAAAACCTTCGAAATGGGGTCGTACCCCAGTATTAGGTAGGCAGCCCTCACTTGTAGGTCGCTGTTCACGAACACCTCGGATCTCAGAACCTTGTTTAGGTCTGAGACGTTGACGTTTCCCAAATTGGGGGATGTATGCCGCTTATCTGCAAGAAAGGGGTAAAGGAGGTGAACGAAGTTAGATACTCGCCGCGGAACAAATAAGAACGACAGCAAGGAACAACAAAACTACTAAGGGAATTGAAATGGGGCAGAATTTCGCAAACTAAAGCTCTTAAATCCTAGGGAGTCACACCTGGTTGCCCCGCCCTCACTGGGCAATGGAGACCGTCATACCACCTCCCTGTAACGAGGAGATAATCATCCTTCATGCCCTTGTTGGACTTTGGCAAACAGGAGATCAGTCGGACCGCGCTAGACCTCGACTTGAGGTAGTAGCCTGCGTCCCTCAGCCGGTGGCACTCATACATGTAGACGACATCGTGCCATGTAAGGTGGAGGCCCATTTGCTCGTTCAGAGCATCGACACAACCTAAAATCCTAAACATATTGGGTGTGCACTGATCTGGACATAGCCTATGGTTGCGGAGGTACTCCCTAGTCACCTCCTTCATGGGGAGTGTCATCCCGCCCTCTAGAAAGGCAATTATGGGGATGACGACTTGTCCTGCTTGCCTAGAGCCTGCGCCGGCCCCGGGGGGACAGTATTCCAGGCCCACATCGGAAGGGATGTGATACTTGGCCCGGAATCCTTCCATGCCGGAGGGCGTATCCATTAGACACTTAAACCTACCCATGGAATCGAAGCTAGAGACGTAGAATCGTAAAGAGAGGAAAGAAAAGTTGACAGCCGAGGAGAAACTTACATGGGGAAGGACGTGCGCACTTTGGGAGCTTGTTCGAGGAAAGTAAGAAGTTGGATGGCTCTGTAGTAAATTCGCTCTTTGGAAGAAATGATGAATGTCGCGTCTACCGAAGTGTTTTAGATGATTGGGAGGCGACGGTGCGTGGGAAACCTCCCGCTCAAATTTTCGGGGGCGAATCCAGGCCGTTGGATCCCCATCGCACCATAGAACGTGCGTGAAAGGGAGTTACTCAGCGCATTTAATGCGGGCGTTGCGTGTTACGAAGCATCAGGAAGGCGTCCAGTAGGCGCAGGCATGCTCCGCACGTGTGACCATTTAAATGTCACGTGAAGTGAAGATTCGTGGATCAAAAAACCATCCGACTCCTCGGATCGGAGTCGAATGATTTTTTTGAGGGGCTATTGTAGGGGGTAAAAGCGCCAAAACGCCATATGGGCCTGGGGCCAGGTCCGAAGACGGGGATTCTGCTAAAAGGGCCGCGAGTCGAGAGCGAGGCCTCCTAACACTAGGGCCCAAGGGCCAGCCGACTGGACCACCAGCCTGTTAGGGATGATCCGAGGAGAAGGCCTCCTCGGATGTTGGATCGGGAACAGAACACGGTAGCAAAACGCCCGGGAGAGGGGCTCCTAAAGCTCGGCGAGTCATCCTAAATCCCAGAGGGGCGCTGAGGTGGGAGACAAGGGAGACGTGCGTTGCATAAGGCTTCTGCCACCGCATTAAAGATCTCTCACCTACCCGCCTGGCCGCATTAATGGAGAAATGACTACTGAGAGGACGATGAACAGCCTTAAGGGCATTGGGGAGCGTTTTCAGGGAAATGACAGATGGGAACCAGGGATGGGGAGTATAAATAGAGAAAGAAGAACCACTAGAGGGGCATCCGGACCTTTTTGCCTAAGGGGAAGAACAAGGTTCTCTCTTCTCTCTCTCTCCCTTGAAGAACAGAACGTCAGTCAGCACAGAAGCTCCTCGGCCCACGTCCGAGAAGAGAATTAAGCCACCCCATCAGCCAGCCGTATCTCAAAAGTGGACTTGGACCTTACACCGCATCCTTCTAAAGCACCGGGAGGCCTAGGCTTTAAGCCCATTCTCTACAAATTCTATTGTAAAGGCCACTTGGGCCGGCCCAGTCACCCATTTGGGCCCAAGGCCACTTTGTGTCCCTACAACCATAAAAATAATAATGAAATCCTTAGTTTCACAATATAATTTGTAACTGTTTGGGGGGGGGGGGGGGGGGATGAGATAACTCAATAAGTAGAATTCACTAATATTGGGGTGTGGGAACAAACCTTTTAAAATAAATATTCCATACAATAAAGTTATAAGTTGCAAAACTATCTGTATTTTAACGTTAAATATTTCATATAAAAATATCATTATATTGTGAGCCATCATAATATACCAACACCATCATATAAACGATTTCTTAAACTTTTCTCGTGGTCAACGTTTACGCCCCGTTGACAAGGTTGTGTTGTCCCCTTTTAGGACTAGAACCCCCCTTCATCTCTTTTCTTAAGGGTAGCTCCTTTGGAACCTGAAGGTGCACTCCCTTACTAAGAAGCTCTCTTTTTGGATCCTTAATGGTATACTCCCTTGCTAAGGAGCTACCAATTGTGCATTGTCCCCCCTTTTCTGGGACCGTCCCTTACTAAGGATTGGCTACAATGTGATTGTCTTTTGCTAAGGTCTAAATAACACTGTGCTTTTAATCATGACTTGCCATAGGATTCAAAACAAATTTCAAGATGCTCACAACAAATAATCTAGTCATAATACTCAAAAAATACAAATATTTCTCCACACATACAAATTTAAATAAGTCTAGGTTGTCCCACAAGTTTTTCATATAACACAGAGTCAACGTTTCCATACAATGTGCACATCAAACATTTATACGATATCAATATATTTATAGAATATCAACACATTTCTTTGATATAAGGATATTTTGATAATCAAAATTGTTTTGGAAAACCCTCCCAAAATTAGTATACACTACTTATCTCTTATTTGCAAAAATAGAATCAACCACCCTTGACTTATAATAAATCAGTAGAATTAGAACCTAACAACACCAAAAATAGGTTCATCAATACATGAATTTCCCACGTACAATCTGTTTTCACACTTAAATAGTTTTATCTATCAGTATTAAAGCCTACGGAGATGTTAGATTCTTTGAGATACACTTCAGCTGTGTCAGATTTTTGGGCTTACAAATATTGCTGCATAATTAGATTTTTGGCTCTGCCTAATTAGATTTTTGGCTTAAAAATATTGCTGCCCAATAAGATTTTTCCCATTAATTTAATCATAGATATTCATGAAACTCCAATATAGCTGAATGATAGATATCTGATCAATCTAGTATATAGTCGAAGCTAATATTATATCTTAATTTTTCAATCTCGTGGGTTCCAATTAAGTCAGTTGGTAAAGTCTCTGATAGTTGTATAATAGATTTGGGGTTCAATCCCCGCCTACACCAAAAATCGATTGGTGTCTTGGTTTGATAATAAAGAGCTATTATCGGGAGTGGACGCTATAGGTTGAAACTCTCTAAAAAAAAAAAAAAAATTCAATCCCATAGCTAGCCCTTTATTCCCTTGATGCCGTAAGACTTAATGATAAAGCTAGACAAGTTTTTGAACATTGGCAGGTGTGTTAATGACAAAATGGTTAACTTAAATAATATATAATTTCTTATTCCTACAAAATAGGGGCTAACTTAAATAAAAGCATTGCTGCTTTCTACAATAAATTAGAGATGAATACACGTCACTAGAAGGATGATAAAGAAGATAAATATCTTTTATGTTATCATCTTTTAACCAATATATATATATAGGCTTTTGTTAAGATTGAATTTTTTATTAATAAAATATAGTTACTTTTTGAGAGTAGAAAAAAGCATGGTAACGTGGCACTTAAATGTCAATAAAGCATAAAAAATTGGGCATTTTACAATAGGACTGAAATACCCTTTTAAGTCCTTTCATCTTCCTTTCCTTTACTAACATTTCTCAGTTTGTACTTTTTGAGATTTTTTTTTTTTTCCAGATCTACAAATCCACCTAAATGCCCAAATTTCAAACCAAGCCAAATTGTCAAGCTTTTCACATTCCAAATTGAACCCAGTCACCATAGCAACCCAGATACAACCAAAAACAAGGGAAGGAAAAGTAGAAACAAAGGCAAAGAGAGAAAATTGGAGTGCGACGGCTATAGGGGTGCTGGTGGTGGTGCCGGTGAGCACAGCTAACAAAAAGGGTGGTGGAGCTTAAGGTTTTGGTCTTGGTTGATAAGAGAGAGAATCTGAGATAGCAGAGAGGGAGAGAGACGGATCTAGTGCTAGTGGGTGGGTTACAGATCTAGTGGTTGTGGTGGTGTCAGTGGACTTTTTTTTTTTCCTGGGATTGAAATGTTAGAGAGACCAAGAGAGCAGGAGGTGAGATGAGAAGAAGAAAGAGAAGGTTTTAGACGTTAGAAACAGAGAAAATTGTGTAAAAATGTTAGGACATATGTGGTTCAAGTTGTTTTGAACATATGTCATTATTTTATGTAATTGGCTTATCCTTTGACAAAACACATTTTACTTGTAATTGGGTAGAATTAGGATGTGTTTAACGCTTCAAGAAACTGTGTTTTAAGATTAAGTGTTGAAGTCATCAAGTCTGTCCAAGAAACAAGCTGGAAAGTGCAAGTTATTAAAACTCGACACCTAGTCTCGACACATGCATCTATCAAGATTTAAGAAGCTGTTTCAGCCCTGAGGCTTGACAGTTTCTCGATAGATCCTCGCCACCTCTATCTGTCGAGATTTATGGAAAACAGATTCTAAGTTCTGTTTTGATTCCAATCCGTTCTTATGTCTTTGGAACTTCTTTTCTCCTAACCCTAAACATATAAAATGATTATTTTAAGGGCTGTCGAAGTATGCACAAGTACACAAGTTGCTCAAGCATTGAGAAATCCTTGTTCAAGCAATTTGTGATCTGAGACAAAGTTCATGCCCTAGTTCATTCTTTTTGTAAAGAAGTTGTTGTGTAATGTGCACCGTAGGGTTTTGTAACCAAGCATTTTCTTGATCTTCGTCATGTGGATGAACTGAAGAACTTTGCAGCCAACAACTCTCTCTAGTTGGTGAATTGAAGTCGCGTATTGGGATCCGCGCAATTGGTTAGTCACGTACTAGGAGCCGTGCATCAAAAGGAGAAACTGTCACTACAGAACAAGTACAATTGAGTATTGGGGTAAGGGTTCAACTATAGGTTGGTAAGGTATTGGAATTCTTTTACTTGTAACCGCTTGTTGTGATAATAGTGGAGTTTCTGGAGTGGTGACCTTAAATCACTCGGTGGGGTTTTTGCCGTGTAGGTTTTTGCCGTGTAGGTTTTCTCCATTCGTAAACAAATCACCGTGTCAATTTATTTTCCGTTGCATACTCTAGGTTATTGGTGATTTGTTTATGCTACCACGCAATTTGCATGTTAACTTGATTAATTATAAACTTGGCTAATTAATCAACTTAATTTATCACAAGGGGTCAACGCATTTGTGGCCTATCAAAAAAGATGATGAAGGGTATTTTTGTCTTATATGTAACAAATTTAACATTTCAAAAATGTTTCTCTTTCTTCAGTAAATATGGCTCCACATGTTGTTTATTTATTATTTTATTCATTCTTAACGGGTGTTGTACAACATCCGTTAACAGGACCCATATATATATATATATATATCAACCATAAAGCAATCTTTTCCCTTTCACTTGGTGACAAACTTGAATTGATAAGGCCTAAGCCTATTACTCTATTAGGTACAATTCTCAAAGCCTGTGGAGTACCCCTTTCCTGACATACAACCATATGCACCATTCCTAATCTAATATAATAACAATTATCCCTTTTTCTATTAATATAATGATAGATTAGGTTCATGACAATTGCTAGCTATTGAACATTCAAACTTCCTAAATTTAAAGCATGAGAAAATCATACCTACAGTTTCCAAGCACAGCAGCATAGAAGAAAAGAAAACCTTAATAGTGTGTTGCGGCTGAAACAAAGGGAATCTTCTTATGTATATACACGTGTAACTTAAGAGGTAAAAGACTAAGGTTTTTTTTAAAGCTTATCAAGGCCCGTATATATATATATATATATATACATATACATATACACTTATGTCATCTCACTTGGGCCTCTTATACCATAAAAATTATCAGATTTAAATATCTTAGGCCCAAACCAATTAAATCCATTTAATTGTGGGCCTCCTTTTTAATTTACATATAAGGTATCAAAATTATGGGGTGCTACACTAGTCTTCATGAAAGAAGAAGAAACACAGACATGCTCTTTGTAGAATACAATGGCAGAGTGATTGACGTAAGTTGTTTCATTTGCATTATTTTATTTTTGTCTTTTTATAGTTTTCTTTGTTTTCTTACCGGCAGAATTTCTTTTTCCTGCCAAAATTCGAAATGTTTCCCAATAGTTGTGTTTCTTTTTCTTTCTTTTTTTAAAAAGTTTTTTGGTGTACAAATTCAAAGGGAAGTAGAGACCGCGAGAACTGGTCGGGGTTCTCAAAACTGTGTGGTTGGATCATGGTTCGAACGATTCCCTACTTTTTTGGTATAGACTGGTGCTTAGGATTAAAAGAACCATGTTTATGAGAGGTTTATGGTTAACAGGGTTGATAGGCCAAAAACGTATTAACCCTTTGTGATGGATTAATTAATTAGTTAGCCAAGTTTAATTAATAAACAATTTAACATGCAAACGCGTGCAGGGAAAAATAAATTGACATGGTGATTTGTTTAAGAATGGGGAAAACCTCCAAGGCAAAAATCCAACAGGGTGATTTTAAGGTCATCACTCTCGAGAATCCATTATTATCACAACAAGCGGTTACAAGTAAAGGAATCCCAGTACCTTATACCAACCTACAGTTGAACTGTTACCCCAATACTCAATTGGACTTGTTTTGTAGTGACAATCTCTCATTTTCAATGCACGGCTCCTAGTACGTGATTAACCAATTGTGCAGATCCCAATACGCGACTTCAATCACCAACTTGAGAAAGATGTTGGCTGCAAAGTTCTTCAGTTCATCCTCACAATGAAGAGTAAGAAGATGCTTGGTTACAAAACCCTATGGTGCAAAGACATAGCAGCTTTTTCACAAAGAGATGAACTAGGGCAAACTTTATCTTTAGTCACAAATTGCTTAAACAGACTTTTCTCAATACTTGTGCAACTTGTGTCTCCTTTGACGACCCTTCAAATAATCCTTTTATATGTTTAGGGTTATGAGAAAAGAATGCCCAAAAACATATCCACGGATTGTAATCAAAATAGATTTGAAAGTCTATTTTTCTTAAACCTCGACAGCTAGAGGGGTCGTGATTTTGTCAAGTAGTTGTGGAGCCACGGGCTGAAATAGCTTCTTAAAGCTCGATAGATGCAACTGTCGAGACAGCTGTTGAGCTTTAATGACAAACATTTATCAACTTTTTTCTTGGACAGTCTTGCATGGCTTAACATTTGATCTTGAAACAAGGTTTCTTGAAGTATTAAAAACATCCAAGATCTACCCAAATACAAGTAAAGTGCATTTTGTTAAAGGATTCGCCAATCACATAAAAGTATGACATATGTTCTTAACAAGTGAACCACATATGTCTTAACATGGGTCATACCATACGGTCCAGTCTAAGTTTGAAAACCATGTTTACACGTTAATGTGTATACACACAAATGTTAAATAAAACTAATCATGAATTTAATTCATGTCATGATTTGGTGTTATTACACACTGTGAGAGATCGAGAAAAAACTTTCATGATGCTCTCAAAAAAAGATTTGGGTGCTTTATGGCACCTCTTTTTTGGGTAGTGGTGTGGAGTTACCACTTATTTTTTATACAAAAAAGAAAAAAGAAAAAATGTCAATGATTGAATAAAAAAAGTACAATTTTGGTAAATTAACCTTACAAGGCTATGATCCTAGTTACAATCCATGTAAAAGAATACAAAACTTTGGTCTTAGGTACAATCTACCAAAGTTAAAGACAAAACACTAATCTACTAACCAAAATCCTAAGTTCAGGGGCTAGGTTATGGAATAGGAAGGTGTTAGGCACCCATTTTGCCTAGGGATGGACCCATGAAGTCAGGCTAAGGGAACCGGAGATAAGCGAGAAAAAAAAATTCTCTATCTTGCAGTCTTGCTCTTTCTTCTCAGTTTTTCTTTTTCTTTTACATTCTTTGTTTGGAGTTTGGATTGAATTTTTGTATTTACATTTTTTTTTTAATGATTTACATTGGGTTGGCTGGCTAGTAATGGGATTGAAAATTTTGGAGGGGGGTTTATTGCGTTTTGGAGTTTGGATTGAATTTATGTATTTACCTTTTTTTTTTGGTTGATTTACATTGGGTTGGCCGGCTAGTAATGGGGCCGAAAATTTTGGAGGGGGGAGCCAAGTTCCTAGAAGGGGGGAGGGGGGGGGGGGGCAAGTTTTTAAAAATATACATACTAAAAACAATTGGGCTAAGGGGGCTCGGGCCCACACGGGCCTCCACCTATGTCCGTCCTTGATTTCACCCAAATAGAGTCTGGTCTTCTAGACTCTAATGACCACTATACCCTTTTTTGTATGATGTTGACTAATATGTTATAATACACATGACAGACACTTGACGAAAATTAATTTAAATAAATTTTCCTTATAAATAATGTCCTCTTTTTAAAGAAAAATCAGATCTGTTGTTTGCAAAGGGTAAAAAAAGGAGATTTTATCAAGAAAAATTAGATCTATTGTTTGTAAAGTTAAAAAAAGAGATTTTGTTAAAAAGAATAATCAGATCTATTGTTTGTAAAGTTAAAAAATTGAGGTTTGATTTGTAAAAAATAGATCTATTTTTGAAAAGTATAAAAAAAAAAAGATTTTGTTAAAAAGAATCATATATGTTTTGAAAAGTATAAAAAAATTTGATTTGTAAAAATCAAATCTGTTTTTGAAAGTAAAAGAAAATAAGATTTTTAAAAGAGGATTCATATTCATGAAACAAACTTATTGTGCGTCACACATAAAAAAAAAGAAAGACTTTAACCTAACTCTTAATCCCTTCTTTGAAATTTCAAAGTCTGCAATTTTATAAAATAGAAAACTTTTCAGAAAAAATTTTAGATCTGTATTTATTGAAAATACTCTGTTTTGAGATCTGAAAAAATCATATATGTATTTAATGAAAATAAAGATCAGTTTCGAGATAAAAAAATTTAGATCTGTATTTAATGAAGATACAAATTGGCTTTGAGATAAAAAAATCAGATCTATATTTAATGAAAATGCAAATCAGTTTTGAGATCAGAAAAAAATTAGATCTGTATTTAATGAAAATACAAACCAGTTTTGAGATAAGAAAAAATTTAAATCTGTATTTAATGAAAATACAGATAAGTTTTGATATCAGAAAAAATCAGATCTGTATTTAATGAAAATACAAACCAGTTTTGAGAGCAGAAAAAAAAATCAGATTTGTATTTAATGAAAATACAGATCAGTTTTGAGTTTTTTTTTTTTTTTTTAAAGGCTTTGATGATCGTTAGCAGATTTTGAAATCAAAGAAAAAGAATTAAAACAAACAATCAATTAAAGAACAAGGCACAATAAAACATATTAACTACATTCTTGCAACGAACAACAACATACTAATTAATGGAAAAGAAAAGAAAAGAAAAACAGAAAAATAACTAAATACCTCTTGCATGAGCGTGCTCTTCAAATGAAAGAATATTTTAGAAATCAAAGAAGTTCATTCACTTCTTTGAGGTCTAAAATACTTTACTTACAAAAAAAAAAAAGTTTCTAAAGCAAAAGCCTCTAGACGTCTTTAACGTAAGGGGGCCAGAGAATTTAGAAAAAAAAAAGAGCCCCTAATTCTGATTTTTTTCTCTATTTATAGAGGTTGGGATGCTTAAAAAATAAGTTGAATGAAATCAGATACAAATTGGAATGCGCCCTTATCTCTAAAAAGTCAAAAAAGATGGGCTTTATCTCAATCCAGAAGTACCCAAGCCAGGCTAAGTGTTTAGGCCAATCGGCACTTGCCATGTGCCGATGGTACTCCAAGAGTGCTGATAGGCCCTCTTGGGAGACAAGCCTACTTTCAAGTTTTGGATCGATTTGGACTCCTTTTTAAGGATTTTTGAGCCGGGAATTGCACCTAGACACGTTTTTTATTCGTATTCTAAAAATTAATCCTTTTTTCTCGATATTCAGGTCTTTAAAGTGATAATTATCTTGTAGATGAATATTCTAAAAATACTTGATTATCCACAATTTCTTTGTTATCTGATTATTCACTTTATTCTTATGCAAGCTAGCCTATTTTTGACACTAATCAACAACCAATCATAAAATTATTTAATTAATTTTAATTGCATGCGGACCGTGAAAACTTTGGAAATCGGGCATACTGTCGCAACCGTTAGAATCTCAAGATCATTTCTATGATATGAAATGAATGAATTAATGCATGTAATGCAACTCTAAATTTTGGGGGTATGAATGGTCAATCTAGCCATCTTCTAAGATTAAATTATGGGTGCAAATTCGAGTATCTACACACACTTGTGTAGATACACGAGTAAGTAATAAACATTGTTCATTTAACCTATGCATGTAGATTTGTCCTAGCTGGTTGTTGTTAAAAATTTAGCTATAAATTTGTCATTTGTGTTTTAAATATGGATTGAATAAAGTTAGGAATATTATAAATTTTACTATAAGTCATATAATTTTGTCATCAAACATAAAAAAAAAAAAAAAAAAAAAAAAAAAAAAAAACTTATTTGTTGTTTTGATGTAATGACACCAATTACATTCATGATTTTGTTGAAATGATATCAATCACATTTATTATTACATAAGTAGGTAAACTTCCTTTTTTCTTCAAAAATATAAAAATTGATGGTTATTTTAGAAGGTGGATCGTCACATCTGGATATTTATTAAATTGGTTGATACATATATAGATATTCAAGGATTTAACCAATGCATGTGTCTGTGTCTTTGTCGATAACAGTTTGCTCTTTTGCTGAGCAAATGATAATGATTGTCAAACAAATTTGGACATCCTTTCAACATATAAACAAGCCTCGGGTTAGCAGATTAGTCGTGGTAAAAACCAATTGTTCTTTAGCACGAATACATATCATCATACAAAAATCAGAATTTCAGACTTGTTTGGTGTCTACGTAGCTTCTCAATATGAAAAATATTTGTGCCTCCCATCCTTTGTGGGGCAAGCAAAAAAAACAAAGTTTCAACTATATTAGAGAGTGTGTTTGGCACAAAATACAATGGTTGAAAGAAAAACTTGTCCCAAGCAAGCCGCGAAGTCCTCGTCAAATCCGTGCTACAAGCAATGCCAACTTTCACTGCGGCTGCTTCAAACTGCCAAAAAGCCTATGCAAAGACATTGAATCTCTAATCCAAAAGTTTTGGTGGGCTTGGTCTGCGTAGAACGGATTATTTAATAAAGCTCTCCTCGGCTCCTTGCTAAACATTTGTGGCTCATTGCACAAAAGCCCACTCCTTACTGACTAGGTTGCCCTTTAGTTTCACTTTTTGGAGCCGAAGACGCAACAACATTAATTTTATAAACGCATCTGTTTGGCGTTTGGTAAGTCTTATAAAATCGTACGTATTGGCCCACTATCATGAAATTACGTGTTTGGTAAGTCTTACAAAAACGTACTTATTGGACCACTATCTTGAATTTATATGTTAACAAATTGCACCATTTGAGTTGCAATTGCGAAACGTAGCTATAAAAGCGAGTTTTCAAAATGCACATTAAACATAAAGCTGACCCAAATTGACTCTTAAGACTTTCATGTTTCAACGATAAGTATTATGACTGTAATCAACCCATTTAGAAAGCTTGAGTGAAATCCAATGCCACTTAGACGTAAGAGGAAATTGCTTCTGTTAAAATATTAATTTGCGAGTACTATAATCTCACATTGAACAATACTCAAAAGAGTGAGTGGTTAATAAAATATAACTAGACAGCCAAACCCATAAACATAAACTTTTAGGTTATGTGTTATTCCTATATGATTTCACATAAATTTAATGGTCAATATGATTTAATTTAGAGCCCTGTTAATCCAAGTTTTAAAGCCAAATGATTACTTGGTCAATTATGAATAGTTAAATTATAAAAAAATCTTGAGTCTCAACCAAACACATGTGAATAAAGCCACTAGGGAATACAATTTCAAGGATTTCCTTTATATATTAGAGTCTACTCAGGACACAAAAAAGTGCACAATTTTGTACCATAACTCATCACGTGGCGAGTTGTGATTGGTGCATGTGTGTCCCCACACGGCCCATCATTACACTTACACCAACCATATTTGTGCACTTTTATGTGTCCTAAGTATTACTCCAATCTAAAACACGAAATAGATCCGCTGCACTTCAATCAAAAAATAAGCTCAATTGATCCAATTTGCAGTTTCAACTGATTAGAAGCACTAGAAAAGGTATCGAAACCACAGATTTGTGTCAGTGACCCGAAGTTGTCTTGCCTTCAAATATTAAGCATTCTTAAGAACACTTACAAGACACAAATTCAACATTTTTCTCACGGGTTTACCAACATAACTAAAAACCTAACGTTTACAGCAATTCATAGAGCAAGACTCCCAGATTGATGCATACTTGCGTCGTAGATTGGTGTGCTAATATGATCCTATAAATCTAGAACTCTTTTCTTACACAAGATAAGGGTATGTAAAACTAAGGGTCCGTTTGGATAGAGCTTATTTTTGCTGAACTGAAAACTGAAACTGAAAACACTGTAGCAAAATAATTTTTTAATGTGTGAATAGTACTGCGGGACATATTTTTAATAAAAAATTGCTGAAAAAGGACGTGAACAGTGTGCGTACAGTGCGCGAACAGTGCGTGCACTGCCTTGTCCCCCAGCAGAACTGGAAAAAAAAAAAAAACTTGAAAAACGCAAACGCTGAAAGGAAAAGCTGTATCCAAACGGATACTAAGTGTGCGATATCTTCATAAAGAATTTTTGTGTTAGATCACCATTAATGACTTCATTGATATTGCCGACCACTATGGGTGAGACTAGTGGGATTGATTTCTAGCTAGGCTCCAAATCGTTGACTGCCATAAATGGATATCTTGAGCTCTAGACATTATGAATGGTTTCTTAGGCCAAATCTCGAGAATTCATGCTCAAAATCTAGACGCCAGATTACTGCCTCTCGATTGTTAAAGAAGGCACTATGAAACGATAATGTGCTTGTGCAACACCGTGAAACTGTTAACATTTCAATCACAGAATATGTGCATCACTTAAAGTCTCGTGCTCTACTGACTCACGCCTGTGTAAAGGAAGTTAAGGACACAATACCGTATCATGAAAGAACTCTAATGAAGACCAAATGATGTCGTTCCCACTGGTTCACTGTTAGTTGTTGGATTAGGATTTAGGAGGGAAATTCAGTTCTGATTCTGTTTTAAATATTTTGTTCAGTTGTGATTCTATTTTAAAGATCTGTTAGAATCTCTTAAAGTTTGGGAATCCATAACATAATCTGTTTTATATTTTTACTATAACTGTAATTCATTTCATTTTATGCAAGAAATCCATTTGTACAATTTTTTTTTTTCAGAATTTATGAATTTCTTTCTCAATATGTTCTTACTTGTTCTTTCTCTTGCATCACAAATATTAGCTTTAAGCTACAAAAGCTCGATTAGTTGCCTTATCTAGTGATCCTTAGATTGTCATGGGAGACTGTTGGAGATGGTCGAGTCGCAACCTTAGATTGTCATTAGCTTATTTTTTTCCGAATCAGTTGCCCCTATTCTCAAGGTTGGGCATTTAGTGAGTTAGTTAGGGGTATTCTCAAATTTCGTATTGCCCTTGGAAACTACAAAGCATGCATAATTATTTGACTTAGGGTGTGTTTGTTTCGACTGAAAATCACTTTCGAAAATTGTTTTCCGTAAAATAGAGTCTTTGGTTGGCTTGGAAAATTCGGTCAAACTGAAAATGTTTTCAGTTTGACCGAAAATTAGGCTTGAAATGGTGGAAAATGATTTTAGTTAGAATTTTCACTTCAAACTGAAAAAAAGCACGCACTCCTCACTGAGATAAAAGAAAACACCCTTCTCTCCCACGCACTCCTCACACCCAACGTAGCAGCTCCCAACAGAGAGAGAGAGAACATGAAGAGAGGGAGACAGAGAACGACGAGAGAGAGCTCGAAGAGAGAGAGAGCACGACGAAGAGAGAGAGAGAGAGAGAGAGAGAGAGCACGACGATCTCGCACTAGTGATCGCGAGATCGCGTCGCCTCGCGATCGCAATCGCGATCTCAGCGCGACGCCTCGCGATCGCGGCACGATCTGGCCAGCGAGATCGGTGACCGAATGGGTTGTTCCTGGTGTCGTTTGACTGAATGGGTTGTTCATGGCGCGATCCTCCCTGTCTCACCTCCCTCTCTCAGTTTTGACCGAATGGGTTGTTCATTGTTTTGATTTTTGTTTGTTTAAAAGTTGATGGATTGTAATTTTGTATTATAAAATTTGTTTGGAATGTGAGAAAATGGCTGAGAAAATGTGAGAAATTAGTGAAAAATTTACATTTTCAGAATGTTACTAAACACTTGAAAATATTTTTCAAAGTATTTTCTAAAATGCCACCAAACACCTAAAAATAGTTTCCTTTCCCGAAAATGTAATTACCTGAAATTATTTTACACCCGAAAAAAGATTTCCGTTGAGCCAAACGCAGCCTTAATGATTTCCCAAATTCTCCATGATTTCTTGTTGGATATGTGATTTTAAATGCCTGATACCCTTCTTTCTATACAAGTAACATTTCAAACTTCTTTTCATTCTGAGACATCACCTCTTTGGTTTTCTTTGCTTCATCTTCCTCTCCTTTTGTTGATGCTACTAGCATCTTTCATGGTGAACTCATTGTACATGCTTTAACCCTTACTTCTTTTCTTCCAGTAGTTTTTACTCTTCGTTTGCTCCACTGGCAGACTGGCTATGAACAAATCCCCGCTATAATTCGTTTTCTTCTTCTTCTACTTCTTTTTCTTTTTCATACATTTTTGTGGGTAAGCACCGTCATGCATTGTGCTTTGACAGCTTTGATTCTTTGTCCTCTATGTCACATTGAGTTTCCGCCAAGCTTTACCTTTGGGTTAGTTCAACATTACACCTGCTAGATTTCATCCATGTAATGGCTTCCATGGAGGAGGCGAATTCCTCTTTAGGGTCTGAGAATTACCTCGACTCAGAATCTCAAATTTTGGATTCCAATTTGGGTCAGCCTGTTCCATCCATTTTTTATCTCATTAGTCACACTCGTGTTATGTTTACTGTTGACTCTATCTTGTTTGAATTCAAATATCACATTTACTGTGCATCAATTATAATAGATCATATAAACGGTGGTGAAAAAATTGAAAAATAATATGTGTGCCCACACTTATTGTTTGCCTACGCTTAACTTTGTTGGGTAATTTTTTTTTTTTTTTAATTTTTTTTTTCTGTTTATGTATATACATAGGCAGAGGGAGGGGGGCCATGAATTTTCTAAATATGCCCCCTCCCCTTCTATTTAATGTTAAAATTTTAAAATATTGAGTAAATTTTAAGTGATGGTCCCCTTTCATTAAAAAAAAAAAGTATAAATAATGCTCTTTAATTTATTGTTGTTTCCTTTATTTTTCTTTTAATATTGACTTTTTTGTCATATATAAGTAATTAATTTTAGGAGCATTTAATGTATAAGTTAACAAAAATAGGGTAATTATTTGAAACCATAAATGCATACTTCTCTCTCTCACATAAATGTGAATCCCACTAATTAAATTCATGATAGGACCCACAATTCATGTGAGGAGGGGATTACATATTTATGATACTCCCAGAATATTCTATAATTTTCCATAAAAATATATAAAATAATCCCTTTAGGAAAAATTTTTTTTTTAAAAAATAAAGTCATACACATTTATATAGAGAATTAAAACTACCGAAATACAATGATATATTTGGCTTGGCCCCTTTGAGAAAATTTTCTGACCCTGTCACTATATATATATATATATATATATATATGAGACATGCTACGTCCACAACATTTTCACAACAAATCATAGGCGGTTAGTTGTTATTGATTCAAATTTGAACCAAATATTAAGATTAGTTTTTTATCCCAATAATAACAACTAGTAACAACCTTGCACTTAAGATTTGTTATAAAAATGTTGTGAAAATGTTGTGGACATATTCTCTCTCTCTCTCTCTCTCTCTCTCTCTCTCTCTCTCTCTCTCTCTCTCTCTCTATATATATATATATATATATATAATGAGGATGGTGTGATACCCAAACTAATTAGTTAATTAATTATAACATAATGGTTCCTTTGTTGTGGCATTTGGGATTTGTTTTCTATATTCGATATTAAGATAGTTGTGGGTTCCAGAACTTTCAGTTAGCTCAACTGGTAAAGTCTGTGATAGTTGAATAAGAAATTTGAGATTCAATCCCTACTTACTCCAAAAATCGATTGGTGTCTTAGTCTGATGATAAAGAGCTATCATTAGGAACAAATGTCATAGGTTGAAACTTTCTCAAAAAAAAGGTAATTAAGAGTCTGTCTAGGATCCGCTTATTCTGCTAAAAGTACTGTAGATAAAGATAAAAGTTAAGTGAAATAGTACAGTGAGACCCATAAATAGTACGAAAAAGTGCAATAAGATTTATAAATAGTAGTAAAAATAAGCTGAATAGTAAAAAAAAGTTGACAAAAATAATTTTTGCCAAACTCACGCTAAATGTTAGTATGATATATAATTATGCCTTTCTGTGACATTTCAATTGGAAGGGGACGTCAGCCAGGAGACTCAGGACAAAATTAAGGATTTTTTAAGTAGCTTATGTGGGTGACTGTTGGATTTTTTTAATATAAATTTTAATATCATTATTTTTTATTTAAGAGTGTGACAATTGTAATTTGATTGAATTCTTGCGTTGTGGCTTGAAGTTTGAACAAGCGGCAATAATTTAATTTGCTTGATCACACTTAATATTTCTGCCAAGTAGAGATTAGTACAAATGGAGTAAATCAGAAGATGGCAGCATTATTGATATTAAGAGATGGAGCAAAAAGCAATCGAAAGTGTGTGTATTGACAGGTTCACATTACTTTTGTAATTATTATTTATCCTATTCAGCAAAAAAAAAAAAAAAAATTATTATTTATCCTATGAAAAATGATAAGATTACAAATTTTTTTGTTTATAATTAGGTTTAATAATACTTTTTTTTTTTAACTTTTTAGATAGTTGTAAGTGGACCAATCCTGGAAGCCCAAGCCCATGAAGAATGGTGAGGTCTTGGTTTCGAAATTAAGCCCAAAACAAACTAATTTGTATAGAGAGTGGGAAGGAAATTCTGTTGGGAGTTTAACTAAGACTGGGTTAGGAGCTGAAGAGCCCAACATGGATAAGGAAGAGTATTCCGAAGAGCAATTTGTATTAAATCTATCCACTCGAGGATGTGTTCTTACACAAGGATTTTATGCCGGTCTTACACTGTGTTACTCACGACTATTCCGATCTTTGTGTTCTACACTTATTTTCCTCCTCCCAAGAATTCTAGATTCCCTTAATTGAGGAGCTCCCTCCCCTTTTATACTCCCCCTCCTTTGCATCTCAACCCATCAAAGCTTCTTTCTAGGCAATAGACTGGGGGCTGCTAGCTGTAGTGTCACTATTTAAGTTACTTCTCCATTAATGTGGTTGATAAAATATTTGCAATGCATTCAATGTAGAGGGAAGAGGTGTGCCTTCTTTAGGAAGCTTTCCTCCATTGCCCTGGTACTTCGGGTCCGGTATGAGGAGTCCTCGAGTAAGTCACACTTCTATGGGGGGCCCACATGGGATTCTTCACCAAAGATTCTCCTCAATCCTCGGGCACTCACAATGGTACTATTAATCCTCCTTATAGTTTGTATTAAATTGATAAAATTTGGTAAATTAATATATACTTGTCATAAGGGTAATTATTTTATATTGTTTAAGAGAATGTGTTATGTCTAGCACCACTTACCCTATACTCCCTTAAAAGTTACTATAGATTTTTAGTATAATTTTTTAGCCGACTCAATTTACATACAACTTATATTTGGTTAAAAATACTCAAAACCCTTTTCATTCACTTTGCGCATGAATTGAAACTTTGAATGCTTTAATGTTTAGGAGGGACCAAATAATTCAATCTTGCAATAAACATTGCAAAAGATAGCTCTTAAACTGCACAAAATGCTAAACAAAACAGTTTGTTACTTGTGTATAAACTCAAAAGCTAAAGCCTACCTTCTCCCATCTCTCTCTCCCATATGTGTGATAAAAATACTTATTATTCTAAAAAAAAAAAAAAAGCCGAAGTCTAAAAAACAGATAGAAAACACCCCCAAAATAAACCCTAGTTAATTTACTAATGGATTGTCGATCAGCATTGGATGCGAGAAATTCTTCCCCAATAAACCAGGACCAATTGACACTTTAATATTGCTTTCACAAATCTGTTTAAATCTTCAAATGCTCAGAAAAAAAAAAAAAAAAAAAAAAAAAAAAAAAAAAAAACACACACACACACCCAAAAAAAAAAAAAAAAAATCAAAAACATTAACTCAACCTCCTTGGTCTGGATCTACACAGTGTCCTGACTTAATTGACTACACGACGTCGTTTCCTGCCTCTCTACCTAATGACTCCATGACTATCCAGTTCAAGATCTGCACTTCCACCTTAAGTTATTTATTTATTTTTATTTTATGTAATGTTGGGTTTTGGAACTTGGGTCGGTGTTTGGTTGGTCAAAAAATTTAGGAGAAAGTTTAGGAAAGGGAAAAGGTTTGATTTTTTAAAGGTAGATATTGTGGATTAAAGTTGATTAAGCATATGGGTTATGTAGGAGGGACATGCATTTCTTTCTTTCTTTTTTTTTTTTTTTTTTTTTTTTTAACACAACATAAAATTTCTACTTTAGCCTAAATCCTAATCTAAGTGTATATGTGTGTTAAGTTTCCTCCTAGATACTTAAACTCCAGTCCTTATCCTCTGCACTCCACAAGCATTTATATTTATAGAGTGATTATCGTACTAAAGGTGCGCGGTAGTAGAAACATGCATTTCCAGTTAAGGACATTTGTTAATGGTATATTTTAAGAATATTTTGATATCACATTCATGGAAAATATAAAATATATATATATATATATAAACAAATCAATTGCTTTTTTTTTCCTATACAAATTTTCTAAAAATATTTTCTAAACTAATACTCTTAGGACATTCATTAGCTTTTTCCCTTTCACAAAAAGAGTCCAAAAAATATGAATATTATTTTGAAGGTCGTTGGGCTTTAAAGCTTGGGTTAGTATTTGTTTCATCAAAAAACTGTAGGAAGAAGTAGAGGATTTTTTTTTTTTTTTTTTCATTTTTGTTAGGGTTTTCAGGGTTTTTGTATTTAATGTATAATGATACATCAATTCAATGTCAACAAAATTATTTGGATTAAATGACTAATGTTTGTCACGTCACGCTTTTCCATTCACAACTTGATGCTAAGTACATTTTTGGAACAATTATTAAAATATTGGGATTAAAATGAAACACTTTAAAGGATAGAAATCATTTTGAAACATGGCACAAAGTTTGAAGACCAAATGTGCAATTTAAACTTTAGTTTTTCTTCTATGCTCAATTGTTTTATACTCCTTATAGAATATGTAGGGGTCAGAGACGTCCGGATGGCTGCGTGGGCCTTAGGCCTGGCCCGAGGACACTGTTCGGCCCAAGAAGCCATGAAAAGGGAGGAGGTCATCAAAGACCCAAAGGCCATGGGCTCATCGGGGAGATCACTGCGTATGTGGCCGTGTCCGAGGAGGACATGACCTCTAACGGCAAGGGCTAGAGCTGAGGAACGAGATTCAATGGGACGCCGAGGAAGGGAAACAAGCGGGACGTGCCCTGCAAAAGGTTACTGCCTCCGCATTAAAGGCTTCCACCTACCCGCCTGGCGGCATTAATGAGGAGATGACTTCTGAAGGGACGGAGGTCAGCTTTATAGTCTTGGGGAGCGTTTTCAGGGACAAGACGGGTGGCAACCAGAGAAGGGGAGTATAAATAGAATGGGGGACTTGAGGGAAAAAAAGAAGAAGAGGAAGGCTCCCTCTTTCTCTCTCTCTCTCTCTCTCTCTCTCTCCCTTGAAGAACAGAACGCCGTCCAGCATAGAGGCTCCTCGGCCCACGTCCGAGAAGGGAGTTGGGTCACTCCACCAGCAAGCAGCCTCACAGAAGTGGACTTGGACCTTACACCGCATCCCTCTAAAGTACCAGGAGGTCTAGGCTTTGAACCCATTCTCTACAAATTCTATTGTAAAGGCCACTTGGGCCAGCCCAGCCACCCATTTGGGCTCAAGGTCATTTTGTGCTCTTACAATTGGCGCCGTCTGTGGGGAGCCTTGACCGTAGGGACTGGAGGTGGCATGGAAGGCTCAAGTTCACGTCACGCGGAGTCCAGGGGATCCCAGCGGGAGGATCAGTTTGCGCGGTTGGAAAGAGAGCACGATGCCAGTGCCCACACGGAACGTACGCGCGGGAGGAGTCATGCCCGTGGTGGTAGTAGGGCCTCCAGCGAGAAAAGTGTTGAGACCCTGCAAAGGGAGGTTGACCATCTAAGAAGAAAGCTGCGCCGGGAAAAACGAAGGCGTACGCCCTCCCCTTCAGACCGGTCTTCAGCGGATGTCAGTAGTAGCTCCGGCAGTTCCAGGTCGAGGACTCCCCTTCGCGAGTCCTCTTCCCAGGAGGACGAGCACCGTCGCCAACCTAAGGACAAAAGGACGTCCTCCAAAGGCCTGGCCAACAATGCACTGAGTAAGGCGCTCCATCAAATTTCCAAGTCGCCCTTCACCCGGAGGATCGAGAAGGGAAAACTCCCAAGAAGGTTCACCCAGCCAGCCTTCACCGTTTACAACGGGAGAACGGACCCAGTGGAGCATGTGAGCCACTTTAGCCAGAGGATGGCAGTGCACTCGAAGAACGAGACCCTGATGTGCAAGGTCTTCCCTTCCAGCCTAGGACCTGTCGCGATGAGATGGTTTAACAGCCTAAAGGCAGGCTCTGTCAACTCTTTCGCGGAGCTCACCAGGGCGTTCGGCTCGCGGTTCATCACATGCAGCAGGATCCCTCGGCCGATAGATTCACTGTTGTCCATGGCTATGAGAGAGGGAGAGACCCTCAGAGCCTATACCGACAGATATTGGGAGATGTACAATGAGATCGATGGAGACTTCGACGAAGTTGCCATAAGCACTTTCAAGGTCGGCCTACCAAACGAGCACGACCTGAGGAAGTCGCTGACCAAGCAGCCTGTCAAGAGTGTGCGACGGCTCATGGACCGCATTGATGAGTACACGCGGGTAGAGGAGGATCAATTACAGGTGAAGGCTAGGGCGATGGTTATCCCTCAGGAAAGGAGGGATTTCAGGTCGGACGGATACAGCAACAGTAGGCCGAGGAGAGAGTTCATCGGGCAACCTCGTCGGGCGCCAGCGCAAGTACTCGGCATCGCATTTCGCAAGCCCATACAACTGGTGTTTGAGAAAATCCGCCACGAGCCCTATTTCCGGTGGCCCAACAAAATGATAGGCGATCCCTCGAAGCGTAACCAGAACCTCCACTGCCAATACCATCAAGAGCACGACCATACGACTGAGAACTGCAAGAGCTTGCGGTTCTATCTGGAACAGTTGGCAAAGGAGGGAAAGTTGGGACAGTTCGTGCACCAGCGAGAGGGGCAAGAGGAACAAACTGGGCCGGCGAACCAAGGCCGTCACGCCCCTAGGCCCCCGCTGGGAACCATCAATACCATCCTGGCCACTCTTGGGAGGACCGGTTCACACCCTCCCCGGGTAATGTCCGTAGCACGAACCTTCGCCGAGGACTCTGCCTCCGAGCCGAAGAGGATCAAGAGCAACGGGCCGCCCCCAATGACCTTCTCGGACACCGACAAGGAAGGGACCATCCAACCCCATGATGACGCGTTAGTTATAACGCTGAGAATCGGGGGATATGACGTGAAGAGGGTGATGGTGGACCAGGGGAGTGGCGCGGACATCATGTACCTGACCTGTTTAAGGGGCTGAACTTGAGGGAAGAGGACCTTTCGGCCTACGACTCGCCTCTGATAAGCTTCGAGGGGAGGACAGTGGTGCCGAAGGGACAGATCAGACTGCCTGTACAATCGGGCCCGGCAGTGGTGGAGGCGGACTTCATCGTGGTGGACGTCTACTCTCCTTACACGGCCATTGTGGGGAGGCCTTGGCTGCACACCCTGGAGGCCGTCTCCTCCACTCTCCATCTCAAGGTGTAGTTTCCTTTTTGCGGCCAAGTCGAGGAAATCCTGGGAAGTCAGTCCGCGGCGAGACAGTGCCTGACAGCAGCAGTTCTACGCAAATTGGAACCCGAGCCCTCGGCGCCCGCTGCTCCGGTCCCATAGCAATTAGCCTCTTCTGCCACAACTAGAGGGGCAGTGGCAGAAGGGCCCGGATGTGAGGGGTTGGACAGAGTCCTTGTTGGCGACGACCCAGAGAGGTTCTTCCAGATTGGTGCTCAGCTGCCGACTGAAGAAAGGGAAGAGTTGGTCGCGCTCTTGAGAAGAAACCTCGATGTGTTTGCGTGGGATGAGCATGAGATGCTTGGGATCGACCCAAACTTCATCTGCCACGACCTGAACGTTAACCCGGCAGTAGTGCCAAAGAAGCAACCTCCGCGGCGCTCTTCCTCGGAACACTCAGAGGCCGTAAAGGAGGACGTCATTAAGCTCAAGAGGGCAGGAGCTATTAAGGAGGTGTTCTATCCTGAATGGTTGGCGCACACGGTGGTGGTGAAGAAGAAGAACGGGAAATGGAGAGTGTGTGTGGACTTCACAGACCTCAACAAGGCCTGTCCCAAGGACCCATTCCCGATGCCGCGCATAGATCAGCTTGTAGATGCGACGGTCGGCCACCCTCGCATGAGTTTCCTGGACGCCTTTCAAGGGTACCACCAGATACCTCTGGCCTTAGAAGACCAGGAGAAGACCGCCTTCGTGACCCCCACCGGCAACTACCATTACAAGGTGATGCCCTTTGGTCTGAAAAAAGCAGGGGCCACCTATCAGTGGATGATGACTCGGATGTTCGAGGCTCAGTTGGGGAAAACTGTCGAGGTATACGTGGACGACATGGTTGTGAAGAGCAGGGCCATATCGGACCATGTGGCCGACCTCGATAGCACATTCCGGACTCTGCGGGAACATAAGTTACGACTGAATGCCACCAAATGCTCCTTCGGCGTGGGATCGGGTAAATTCCTGGGCTACATGCTTACTCACAGGGGTATCGAGGCCAACCCCGAACAAATCTCCGCGATTTGTAACCTGCAACCACCTCGAAACCCGAAGGAGGTCCAGAAGCTGGCCGGAATGACAACTGCCCTCAGCAGGTTCATCTCACGATCGGCGGACAGATGCCAGCCATTCTTTCAGCTACTAAACAAATGGAAGGGATTCGAATGGACCGAGGAGTGCTCCTCGGCGTTCCAACAGCTGAAGGAATACCTCTCTCGGCCACCCATTATGTCTCGCCCCAATCCAGACGAGGTGCTGTTTGCGTACTTGGCCGTGGCTGCCCACGCAGTTAGCCTGGTTCTAATACGGGACGACGGCGGCATACAACGGCCGGTTTACTACATCAGCAAGTCTCTGCAGGAGGCTGAGATTCGGTACTTACCATTGGAAAAGGCGGTCCTAGCCATAGTGCACGCGACGCGCCGGCTCCCACATTACTTCCAATCTCACACGGTCGTCGTATTAACTCAACTCCCACTCCAATCTGTGCTGCGGAGCGCTGACTACTCTAGTAGAATCGCCAAATAGGGAACCTTCTTGGGGGCCTTCGACATTAAGTATTTACCTCGTACATCTGTAAAGGGCCAAGTCCTGGCCGACCTGGTGGCGGAGTTCACTGAGCCTTCCCCGGAAGAAAACTTGGGGGGATGGGGCACCGGCGGAAAGCCCGTCGGTGCAATCTCGAGCGGAACGCCTCCGGTGTGGAAGCTCTACGTGGACGGAGCGGCAAACCAAAGGGGTTCAAGCACGGGAATAGTGTTGACGTCCCCTGAGGGGATCACCCTAGAAAAATCCTTGAGGCTAGCGTTTTCGGCCACAAACAATGACTCCGAGTACGAAGCTCTGCTGGCAGGAATGGACATGGCACAAAAAATGGGGGCAAGGGCGATGTTAGTATTTTCGGACTCACAGCTGGTGGTTGGTCAGATGGAAGGGAAACTGGAGGCTAAGGAGCCGAGGATGCGAAACTATTTGGCCTGCGCAAAGCACTTACAAGCCAAATTCGAGTCCTTCGGGTTGTCACATGTTTCTAGGAGCAGAAACACCCACGCTGACTCGCTCGCCACACTCGCTACCACCTCGGCCCATAGGCTCCTTCGGGTCATTCTCGTTGAGAACATGCTCAAGCCAACAGGCCAGGAAAGTCACACCCCTCGGATCCAGCAAGTCAGAGTTGGGTGTAGTTGGATAGACCCCATTGCGTCTTTCCTCAAGCACGACATACTACCGGAGAACAAGTCTGAAGCCAACAAGATCTGCCGAAAGACTCCGCGCTTTTGGCTGTCCGAGGACCAAAAGCTTTATAAACGCTCCTTCTTCGGGCCCTGCCTGTTGTGTGTACATCCGGAAGAGACGGAGCAGCTCTTAGAAGAACTACACGAGGGAATTTACGGTAGCCACACGGGCGGAAGGTCGTTGGCCCACAGGGCCCTCACGCAGGGGTACTGGTGGCCGAATATGCAGAGAAAAGCGCAAGAGTACGCGAGGAAGTGTGACCAATGTCAGAGGTACGCTCCCAACATCCACCAACCTGGTGGTGTTCTTAATCCATTGGTCAGCCTATGGCCGTTCGCACAGTGGGGCTTGGACATAGTGGGACCGTTTCCAAGAGCGGCAGGCAACAAGCGATGGCTGCTCGTCGAAACAGACTACTTTACTAAGTGGGTAGAAGCAAAACCCCTCTCGAACATCCGGGACGTGGATGCGAAGAGATTTGTTTAGAAGAACATCGTTACCAGGTTCGGGATCCCGCGCACTCTAATCTCAGATAATGGACTGCAGTTTGACAGCAAGGCCTTCAGAAAATACTGTGGGGACCTCGGCATCACGAACAGGTACTCCACTCCGGCCTACCCTCAAGGAAACGGCCAGGCTGAGGCGACCAACAAGTCGATAGTCAACGGACTCAAGAAAAGATTAGACGATGCGAAGGGCAGATGGGTGGATGAAGTACCCCATGTGCTGTGGACTTACCGAACCACGCCACGGAGGTCCACGGGAGAGACTCCCTTCGCGATGACGTACGGAGCCGAGGCCGTAATACCCGTAGAAATGGGGTTCCCGACGATGAGGGCGCAGTCATTCGCCCCAGACGCTAATGATAGCATGCTACTGAAGGAGCTGAATTTGGTAGAAGAAAGAAGAGAAAACGCCATGGTCCGATTGGCTTGCTATCAACAAAAGCTCAAACAAGGATATGACTCTCACGTGCGGTCTAGACCTCTCGCTCCAGGAGACCTTGTCCAGAAAAAGGTCGTGGGGACAGCAAAGGACCCATCGTGGGGGAAGTTGGGTCCGAATTGGGAGGGACCCTACCGGATAACCTCAGTAGCCGGTGTGGGGGCATATTATCTAGCCGACCTGGATGACAAACCTGTAAAGCGACCTTTTAATGTAAATAACCTTCGAAGGTATTACTACTGATGAAAGGCGTGTCTGCCATATTTTCAGATATCATTGTCTTGTGCCAATTGTCAAGTACCATCGTCTCTATCAATGTAAATTAAGTGTTAATGTCAACCTCGGCTAAGCCAGGTCCTCGGACCTTCTGCCTTGGGAAAATTTAACATACAATTCATCTCATTTAAGGTTTTAAATATCAACCTCGGCTAAGCCAGGTCCTCGGACCTTCTGCCTTGAGAAAATTTAACATACAATCCGTCTCATTTTGAGTGTTAAATGTCAACTGGGGCTAAGCCAAGTCCTTAGACCTTCTGCCTCAGGAAAATTGTAACACACATACAATTTATCGCCTAAATTACATGTTAATGTCAACTGGGGCTAAGCCAGGTCCTCGGACCTTCTGCCTTGGGAAAATTTAACATACAATTCATCTCATTTAAGGTTTTAAATATCAACTGGGGCTAAGCCAAGTTTTCGGACCTTCTGCCTTAGGAAAAATTTAACACGATTCAATTACTTTTATCAAGTTCCAATGTCGACCTTGGTTATGCTAGGTCCTCGGACCTCCTGCCTGGGGAAAACTTAACACGCTTCAATTATTTTAAACACTGCCGTGGGAAAGTCTAACACTGTTCCTTCTTCGTTGAATGTTAATATCAATCTTATTCACCAAGTGTTGATGTCAATCTCTTTTACTTGAGCACTAGCATCACGCTAAGCACCTGGGCCCCTAATTCGTTAGCATTTTTTATCTAAAGTATTATCTAAGTGTTAACGAAAGCCTATGAAAAACCTCTTGCGCGAACAAAGGAAACATATCCCAAACTTTTACGGAGTAACCACTCGCAGAAAAATAGTTCAATCGCAGACAAACATAGCTCATGATCATTAATAAAATAGTTACAGAAAAACTGTTGAGCAAAGGTCCTCTAGACAAAAATAAAAGAACAAAAACAGAGACCAGCAGCACAAGCTCCAGCCATTTGGGGAAGATCCTTTGCTCCTTGGGCCTCCGGCTGGGGCGCATCTTCGGGCTCTGTCTCAACAGGGGCTTCCTGGCCTGGATCTGAGGGGACTAGAGGAAGAACAGGGGCCACAAGGGGAGTTGAGGTTGCCGCAGGAGGGGGAGCCTCGAACTCGCGGATATCGGGTGGATACCATACGTTCTCGGCCTTCCTCCATTCGGACGTTGAAGGAGCACCCGCCGTGTTGAGGGCTTCGGACCAGACTTGGCGGCAGTATTCCCTGCACAGGTCTGCCAGTTCTTCAACAAGGCGGGTCTCGGTCTCCTCAACCCCCCTTTGGAAGGAGGCGGCCGAAGCAGCGTCTGCGGCCACCTTAGCGGCCTAGGCCTCCTCCTTAGCCCTCGCCAACTCCTCCTTTAGCGTGGCGTTCTCCCCCTTTGCCGCGGCGAGCTCCTCTTTGCAGCCGAGGAGCTCCTTCCTCTGGCTCTCAGCCTGAGCTGTGGCATTCTGGAGGCCGGCCTCGGCGCTCCTTTTGGCCTGCTCCTCCGCCTTCAGCTTCTGCCCAAGCTTAACGTTCTCCGCCTCGACGCGGCAGAGAGCCTTCTCTGTCTCCACTCAGACATTTAGCTTATAGGAGGCCTTCTTCCTGGCATCCTTCACCCACCGCTCGGCCACAGCGACCTCTTGGATGGCCTGCATGCACGCGAAAAGTGTAAGTAAGAGAGTGCACGAGTTTAGGACCGGCATAAACAAACCATGGCGAGACGAAGCATACCAGCCCTAAGTCCCTCTTCAGAGAGAGGAACAACTGCGGCTGCTGCATCTGCTCAAGGGCCTCCATATCCTTGGGGAGGAGCAGAGGCTTTTCCAAGGCCTCGGCCAGATACAGGGAGTGCCCCTTTTGATACTCCCTTATGCTAGCGCGTTCGGGAATGGGACTCTCGTCCAGCTCCAGCGCCGGGGACCAAGACCCTGGGGCTCGGCGCACCTCAGCCAGTGGATGGCTCTCCCCGCTCTCCACCGAGTGGGCGCGCGGCCTGACCTTGGCGGCCTTCTGCTGCTGTTGCTGTTGTTGGTGTTATTGATGTTGCTGCTGCTTAAGCTTTTTCTGGCGAGCCTCCTCGGCCTCGTCTTCTTCCTTCTTCCTCTTCTTCTTAGCGTCGGCGGGGGGAAGCTTGGGGTCGGCGGGCGGAGGAGGGGAAGGGGGAAGCTGGGGTGGGAGATGAGACCCGGAGGCACCCTTCTTAGCCACCTGGGCACCTCGAGCGCCCATGAGGGATCGCAGACTGTTCATGTCGTCCTCCTCGGTACTACTGTCGACCTTGGAGACTATTAAGCCTTTGATGCCCGAGCACTAGGTGGCCTCGTCGTCGGAGACCTCAACGACGCCGACTTCCTCCTCGGCAGAAATTTTCGGCTGTCAAACCGAGACTGGAACTGCGTACACCGGCGGAGCGTACAGGATCACCGCTGGGTCGTCGGGGATGTCGCGTGGGGCGAGAAAGCCGGGCTTGGTGACGTCTATTCGTCTCCGCCTTTTGTCGTAGGCGAGGATTGCGTCCTCAACCTCCCCGAAAGCGGTGGACAGCGGCTCGTACCCCAAGATCAGATGGGCGGCCCTCACTTGTAAGTCCTCGTGCACAAACACCTCAGACATCAGCACCCTATTTAAGTCTCGGACGTTGACGTTGGAGAGGCTGGGGGAAACGTGCTGCTTATCTGCGAAAAAGACATCCAAAAGAAGAGTTACAATCAAGTTCGGCAACAAAGATAGGCAGTAAGGACGACGGGCGACAAATTCCCAAAAGTGAAGGCGAAAGAACTAAAACGTAAACGAAAGCCCAAAACCTAAGACAATCACACCTGGTTTCCCCTCTTGAATGGGGCAATGGATCACGTCGTACCATCTCCCGGATGCGACGACGCAGTCATCCTTCATCCCTTTGTTGGACTTAGGGAGACACGATATGAGCCTCACGACGCTCGACCGGGACTTTAGGTAATACCCTTTGGACGTGAGCGGGTGGCACTCGTACATATAGACCACGTCCCGCCACGTGAGATTCAAACCCATCTGCTCATTTAGAGCGTCTACACTCCCTAGGACCCTAAACATATTGGGCGTGCATTGATCGGGGCACAGCCGGTGATTGCGAAGGTATTCCCTAGTGACAGGACCCATGGGGAGGGTCATGCCGCCCTCCAGGAAGGCGATGATGGGAATGACCACCTGCCCGTTCCCCCGGGAGTCAGCCACTGCCTCAGGTGGGCAATATTTAAGTTCCACTTCCGGGGGGATGCGGAACTTGGCTCGGAATCCTTCCATACCGGATTCGGAGTCGACCAGACACTTAAATCTACCCATAATGTCCCAGACTAAGGAGTGAACCTAGAAGGTGAAAGGGAAATTTGACAGCCGAGGAGAAAAAGGCTAAGATGACGAAAACTTACGAAGAGAGAAGGACACAACTTTGAGAATGCTTCAGTAGACGAAATGAAAATGTTCATTTCCAGGAGTGCGATTATTTTCTTGGGAGTGAAAAGGTGGATACGCGACTTCCCAAACTCTTAGGGATCTTGGAGAAGCAAGCATTTATGAGGCCTGACCCGCACAAACTTTCAGAAAGAATCACAGCCGCACGATCCGCATCTCACCGTCCAACGTGGGCGACAGGGAGTTACTCAGCGCAGTAAATGCGGGTGCTGTGCGTTACGAGGCGTCGCGAGCTATCTTGGAGGGCGCGGGAGAAATTCTGCACGCGCTGCATTTAAAGGGGCACGTGGAAAAAATGCTTGTGAGTCAAAAATTCATTTCCCCTCTTGGATCGAGGTCAAATAAATTTTTGAGGGGCTATTGTGGGGGTCAGAGACGTCCGAATGGCTGCGTGGGCCTTAGGCTTGGCCCGAGGACACTGTTCGGCCCAAGAAGCCACGAAAAGGGAGGAGGTCATCAAAGACCCAAAGGCCATGGGCTCATCGGGGAGATCACTGCGTATGTGGCCGTGTCCGAGGAGGACATGACCTCTAACGGCAAGGGTTAGAGCTGAGGAACGAGATTCAATGGGATGCCGAGGAAGGGGAACAAGCGGGACGTGCCCTGCAAAAGGTTACTGCCTCCGCATTAAAGGCTTCCACCTACCCGCCTGGCCACATTAATGAGGAGATGACTTCTGAAGGGACGGAGGTCAGCTTTATAGTCTTGGGGAGCGTTTTCAGGGACAAGACGGGTGGCAACCAGAGAAGGGGAGTATAAATAGAATGGGGGACTTGAGGGCAAAAAAAAAAGAAGAAGAAGGCTCCCTCTTTCTTTCTCTCTCTCTCTCCCTTGAAGAACAGAACGCCGTCCAGCATAGAGGCTCCTCGGCCCACGTCCGAGAAGGGAGTTGGGTCACTCCACCAGCAAGCAGCCTCACAGAAGTGGACTTGGACCTTACACCGCATCCCTCTAAAGCACCAGGGGGTCTAGGCTTTGAACCCATTCTCTACAAATTCTATTGTAAAGGCCACTTGGGCCAGCCCAGCCACCCATTTGGGCTCAAGGTCATTTTGTGCTCTTACAGAATACATTAAATTTATATATGAAAAATTATGAGTTAAATTATATTATTAATGTAAGATTTACATTGCAAACTAAATAAATGTGTATAATATTGTACACTTTTTTGTAAACGTGTACAATATTATATACTTTTTACAAATGTGTATAATATTGTTTAGTTTACCATGTAAAATTTACATTGATAATTTTTCCTTTATATTATATGGCTTTCTTGATTGGTTGCTCCAAGTATAAAATTTAATATAAACTATAAGAAAGTTCAGTATAATTTCTTGGGCCAAGATGATAAAAACTGTAGCTAGAACTACACATTAATAGACTTGGCATATGGGTTGGGTCGGGTGAATGTATGTTCGTCTGGGCTTGATTCGTATCAGAAAGAAAGATTTGCTATTTTTTTGATACTTGTCCAAAATTTGCTGGGTTAATAGAGCTGCAAACCAATCAGCCCATGTATTTGTAGTCTGGCCCTTACCTAATTGGTGATAGATCCATCTATAATAAGGTCTTCTTTTATTTGTTGATGTCAATATGTCATTAAAGTACCGATCGGTTGGAAAAGTAGAAAAATAAAAGGATGAAAAATTGAGGAAGGATGGAAAAGTGGAAGGATGGAAAATATTTAGTTTTTCCTCTTATGTGTTCGGTTGGAGGGGTGGAAAAGTGGGAGAATGGAAGACTTTTTTATTCGGTTGGAGAGAAAAATAGAAGGATGAAAAATGTAATTTATATAAATTGACTATTATACCCTTATTACATAATATGTAAGAAATATATTTATTTGTACTCATTACATAATATAAAATTTATCACATCATATATATAAATTTATATTATTATTTTTATTATTATAATGTAAAAATTAGATTAGGTCACGTTGAAAAAAAAAACGTTCAAGTAACATTGAAAAAAAAAAAAAAAGAAGAGAGAAGAGAAGAGAACGTTTAGGTAATGCTAAGAACAAAAAAAAAAAAACGTTTCAGGTCACGATGAAAAAAAAAAAAAGATGGAAATAGGGTATTTTTGTAAAAGTGCTATCATAACATTTCTCTCTCCAGGTTTTCCTTCCGATTTGGAAGGAAAAAAAATGTGGGCCCAGAGAGAAAACTTTCTCCCTAATTTTCTCTCATTCTTATTTTTCTTCTCCAAACGAACAATGGAAAACAGTATTTTTCACCCTATTTTCCTTCCTTTATTTTCCATCCTCTCTATTTTCCATCTAAACGGACGGGCCTTAGGGCCCGTCCGTTTAGAGTGAAAATAGGAGGGATGAAAAACAAAGAGAAGAAAATAGCATTTTTCACTGTTCATTTGGAGAGAAAAAATAGAAAGGATGGAAAACCTGGAAGGAAAATTTTCCTCCCGGGCCCACAAATATTTTCCTCCCAAATTGGGAGGAAACTTTGGGGAGAAATCTCTCTCTCTCTCTCTCTCTCTCCAACGTTCAGGCCCTGAATGTTTTCTTCTTCTTTTTTTTTTTTTTCAACATTCAGGACTTGAATGTTTTCTTCTTCTTCTTCATCTTTTTTTTTTCAACGTTTAGGACCTGAATGTTTGTTTTGTTTTGTTTTTGTTTTTTTTTTTTTTTGTCAACATTCAGGACCTGAACATTCTTTTTTTTTTTTTTAAACTAACGTTCTCTCTTTTTTTTTTTTTTTTTAACGTGATTTAATCTAATTTTTTACATTATAATAATATAAATTTATATATATGATGTGATAAATTTTATATTATGTAATGAGTACCAATAAATTTATTTCTTACATATTATGTAATAAGGGTATAATAGTCAATTTATATAAATTACATTTTATATCCTTCTATTTTTCTCTCCAACCAAACAAAAGAGTTTTCCACCCTCCTACTTTTCCACCCCTCCAACCGAACACACAAGAGGGAAAAATAAAATATTTTCCATCCTCCCATTTTTCCACTCTTCCACAATTTTCCATCCTCACTTTTTCACTCCTCCAACCGAACAGACCCTAAGTAGGACGTAGCTCCTGGGATGTCTATTTCCTTCTTTTAAGTTTCTTTCAATAAAGATTTTCAGATTTTTTTTTTTATATAAAAAATTATCCAAATTTTGCTAGTTGATCATACTTGTTTTTTACATTCAAAAAATAAATAAGTAAGAAATTTGAATATATTTCTTTCAATAATAAATAAGGTAACATAGAAATTAAACTCAAAAAAATGAAAGTTAGAAAATACATAATTTTTTTTAAGTCTAGGTACTAATATTTAATTTCAAAGTTCACTAATTAATCAAATGATTTCAGAAAAGAGGAAAAGAAAAACTACATTTCAAATAGTAGATGTCAAATCTCAATTACATATGTCGTATGTAAAATAAAGTTTTTTTTTAAAATACTAAATATTTTTAACACATACACGAAGAGAGAAGAGAAGGTTTAAAAGAAACTTACAGTGGTGTATATCCAAAAGGACCTAACTTTTGAATATATATCCAAAAGGGCCTAATTCACCTATAAATATTGAGTTTTAATATATATATATATATATAAATATATATAACAAAGCTTAGTAACCTATGAAAAAAATACTCGATATTAAAAATATTCATTTTTAAGAATCGCAGTTCAAGCTAATAAATAATATCATCAATATTTTCATCTACATTATAAAAAATTTAATACAACTTTATTATACAATGAGTCAATAATATAAGAGATTAACATCTTAAATGTTATAACTATTTTCGTAAAAAAAAAATGTTATAACTAAATTGATCACTTTAAAATCGAACCTGCAGGAACGATTTTTGGCATAGATTAAACATCACCTTTAAATCCAATAATAAATTAGAAAAATAAATAAATAACCCCGACTCAACATGTTTTATTGGTCGGGTGTTGGTTAAGCTTTTTTTTTTTTTATGGGTTCAATACACCCGTTCTAATCTTTCGGCTTCAAGCAAGTTAACCGATTTATGTCCGAATTTTCCGGTCCAACTACGAAGAGGTAAGTTATAATTTACAATAATTTTACAAATAATAAAGTTTCATTGAATTTATAAATTACACATTCCAAGCTCTAGCTAGTACTTATACTCATACGTACGACAAGAAATGAATTAAAAATTTATATCAAATAATCCACTTTGAATCTTCTCAAAAAACAAAAAAGAAAAAAAAAACCCACTTTGAAAGAATGACCATGTGGTTGATTTGAAGATTCTTTTGACAACACCTATGAAAGCAAAGTTTTGAAATGGTCAAGTGTTACTAGAAACCTTGGACCGTACGTAAATTAAATAAGGGGAAAAAGAAAAGAGCAAAATCTTGGAAAGTCCCTAAAATTACCAACCCCCTGGGTCCCCCGCATTTCCAGTTTCTTCATTCTTAATTATAGATTTTTTGGCTTGCTAGGAAAATATATATACATTGTGAACCTTACCATCTTTGGACGGTACAGAATATGCATTTTCTAGAAGGGACTGTTGGCAAGAATAGTATTAAGTATTAACTTCTTGGTGGCAAATTGAATATGACTTCATTTGAAACTCAAGTACTATTTGGATCCAATAAATAAATCACTTGAAGACGGGTACTAATAATAAAAACTTGTATTACACATTACACTATCAATTTACATAATTACATGGAGTAGATATTGTAATAATTTTAAACTTACTAGTATTTGTCGAGAAATTTATAACTCATGTCATTGTTCAGTCTTTTTAATTGTAAAATTATAAATAAAGAAAAAGTTATATAGTATTTATTGTATTAATTACTACAATAGCATGAATTACTTATTGTAGATGAATTGATACATCTTTGTGCACAAAATACTTAGAAGTTAGAGAGAAAGGGTTCAATATGTGCAGTTAACAGTATATTATAATTATTTCTTATAAAAAAAAAAAACCCCTGCACACGTGTTGGATCATTTGAAAGTCATTAAGATGCAGCCAGTTCTATTATCTTCGTGACCTTACTTGGATCAATGATGCATACATAGAGTCAAACAAGCCAACGTGCCGTACTGTCATGAAAATTGGAAAATACAAACAAGATAAAGACACTATCCTAACACATAACATAGTCCTCACCAAAGAGATAAGCAATCCTCTCCATCCTCCATGGATCTTTCTCATCGTTCACTTCCTCAGACAGTGCAGGCAGTAGCTTAAGTCTACACAAAGGGCATGTTACCTGACCATGATCCACCCACCCATCTATGCACTCTCTATGATACACATGACTACAATTTGCAGGCTCTCTAATTTCTTCACTTTTCTCAATGCAATTCAAGCATATTGCACATAAAATGGAGTCCTCTCCCTCTTGAGCTCTTGAATATTGTTTGAGAAAATTGCTGAGTTCTACCACTGGTAGCTTCTTCTTTATCAACTTTGAGACAACGGAACCTGTGAATGGTACCTGAACCATCAAGGGTGAGGGGCTATCTATATCTTCTTCCTCAACATAGTCTTGGTTTGAGTTGCAATCTTCGTTTGACTCCTTACACTTGTGTGGATAAAAGAAGGCCACCAAAACAAGGAATATGAGCTTACCTAGGAAGTTTAGGAGATTTGGCATAAATTTTGGCATTTTCATGTATTCAGATACTAATATCACCTTTGAGAACTAAAATTATGAGATTGATGAAAGTAAGGAACTTCTGAAAGGAGGACATATATATATATATATATATATATATATATGTGTGTGTGTGTGGGAGCCTTAGCTTGATGCTTGAGTAGTTGGTTTGGGTATTAATATATATATATATATATATATATATATTGAATGAAAAACACGTATTTATAAACTATTCAAGAATTTTGTATTTAGTTTACTCTTTCTTTAGAGTGTGAAACAATATTACGATATTATCCATTAAAATAATAACCTTGGAAGGACTGAAACCATTTTTTTGGGGAGAATATGGAAATAGTACTAATACTGAAACCTGCTACGATAGTTTTTTTTTTGAAAGGAACCTGCTACGATAGTTACGTGTGCTTTATTCACTTATTTATTTTTTTAATCTTACCTCCCCGGCTAACTATTGAGAATCACACTCAACCTCGCATATGTCAAAGCCGAATAGAAATAGAACCTTCTCATTTATATGTTTTTTTCCTCAAAAGTATTATTAGTGCTGGACCAGAGACGGACCCAAGTGTGGCCCAAGGAGGCCCAGCCCCCTGGCCCAAAGAAAAAGAAAATTTAGTAGGTAAATTTTCAGTAAAAAAAAAAATTTATACTTGTTCCCCTTTACGTTGTAGCTTAGACCCCTTCAAAATCATGAACCATTAACCCAGCCCATATATATCTTAAAAAAAAAAATACAAATCCAAATTTTATTAAGAAAAAAGAAAACAAAAGAGCGAGTGAAAAAAGAAAAATAATTATAGAGAATAGAGAATAGTCGAGACAGAGTAACTAAATTAATTCCTACGAGATAGACCAAGAGGCACTCACGCCCATGCCACCACGTGAGACCCATCTTGCTGCCGATTGTTCGATTTTGCCTTCTTGAATGAGTCAAAACTTGGGCAAACTTACTATTTACTTATGACATCTGTTGATCTTTTATGGAGGACGTGAAGAAGAAGATGCTGAGAAGGAGAAGGGAGGAGTGCTCAAATTCACGATCAAATGATGAAGACTAAAAGTATGAAATAATATTTGAGTAAAGAATTAATTTGAAATCCTGGCATTGCTTCCTGGGTGAGAGACTGTGAGGAAGAAATTTGGTTGTGAAAATAAAGAAAAGATATCTAATGGTAAAAGTAAAACACGTGTTGAGTAGTGGAGAGATTCAAGAAACTTCCTATACAAATAATCATGTATTCTTCTTTACTTACAAGATTGCCATAGGCCCATAAGTAAATAGTAAGTTAAAAATCTTATGTAAAATGTGAGTAAGATTATAAATAAATATTTTTTTAAATCCCACCTTAATTAAGATTTCTAAACAATATTAAATAAAATTCATTATTTTATATAACAGTAACAATTATTTTATATCTATAGTTTTTAAGAATCCCGAAACACCCTAAAACGAGCAATAATAAAGACAAGTAACAGAGAGATGAGTGTTAGGACATATGTGATTGGTTGTTAGAAACATATGTCAATATTTTATATAATTGGCTAATCCTTTGACAAAACGCACTTTATTTGTAATTAGATAGATCTAGAATGTGTTTAATACTTCAAGAAATAAGAGTTTAAGTTCAAGTATTGAAGCTATGCAAGTCTGTCCAAGATTCAAACTGGAAAAGTGCTGTTCATTAAAACTCAACAGCTAGCATCTATCGAGACTTGTAGAGTTGTTGAAGCCCGTGGCTTGACAGCAGCTCGACAAATAGGCATCTGTCGAGGTTTATGAAAAACATAATTTCAGATCTATTTTGACTCTAATCCGTGATTATGTGTTTGGACTTTCTTTTCTCACAACCCTAAACATATATATAGATTATTTTAAGGGTCATATTTGGTTACACAGCAGAGAGCACAATTGCATAAGAGCATAATTCCACAAGTGTGACCAGAAACCTAGTTTTGCCCTAATTCTTGAAGAAGCTACTATGTTTGTACACTGTAAGGTTTTGTGACTAAGCAACTTCACGATCTTTATCTGTTGAAGAGAAGAACTTTGCAGCTAATATCTTCCTTAAGTTGGTGATTGAAGTCACGTACTAGGATCCGTGCAATTAGTTAGTCACGTACTGGAAGCCTTGCATCAAAAGGAGAGATTGTCATTACTGAACAAGTCCAATTGGGTATTGGTGTAAGAGTTCAACTATAGGTTGGTATAAGGTACTATGATTCCTTTACTTGTAACTGTTTGTTTTAATAATAGTGGATTCTCGGGAGTGATCACCTTAAAATCACCCGGTGGGGTTTTTGCCTTGGAGGTTTTCTCCATTAGTAAATAAATTACCGTGTCAAATTTATTTTCCGCTACATTTAGTTTATTAGTGATTTGTTTGTGCTACCACGCTTTGCATGTTAATTTGATTAATAAATTAAACTTGGTTAATTAATCAATTAATCCATCACAATGGGTCAATACGTTTGTGGTCTATCAAGGAGCAATGATTCAACTTTTAACGAATAAAAATGGTAAAGTTAGGAAAAGTGCTTGTTGGTAGTGCATAACAAAATCATAGTGTACAGATCCCTTTTCCATAAATAATGTATTAAGAAATAATAGTGTTTTGTGTCTTTTGATTTTGTTGATAAATGATTGCATCTTAATATATTAAGAAACAATCATTTTGTGTGTATGTATTGGTTGATAGTTTGTTAATAATATATGGAATTTTTTTTTTTGGCTTGTCTCTGGCTTCTCCTAACTTAAAATCCTGGGTCCATCCCTGTGCTAAACCATTATCATTTAATGGAAATATATAATTGACATATTAATATATACCTGGCTTATATAATGTTTCAATTATATATTGGAATTTGGAAACCTCCAATAATGCAGTGTGCGTATTGCCATACTCACCAATCACCATCCAAGACAATATAATACCCATGACAAACCAAAGTTGTTAATATTGTATCAGAGTTTCGGTTTGATATAAAAAAGCGAAATATTTTCAACAAAAAAAAAAAAAATGAAAGTATACTATTTTGAGGTTACCATACATACATATATACATACAGTCATACATAAATAAATATATATATATATATGTGTATGTATTTTTTTATTTACATATTTATAAACGTAGAAGATAAAAAACATATTTTCTAAGTCTAAAAACATATCAGCCCAACATGTGTCATAATCCTTTGTCATTGTTTTTTCTTTTTTTTCCTTGTCCAGGCTAAAATATTAATATCAATTCATACGCCTGAAAAATTCCCAGTATGACAGATACAAGCTGATATAGGTCGGTGTTTTTATCATTTTGGTGGAGTTCAGCGGTAGTCTGATAATTTTTTTAGAGTGCAAGGATAGTCTAATAATTCTCATGAGTTTTTAGCACAATCTGGTAATTTTGAAGGTTTTAGAGACAATCAAATATCTCTAACGAAGTTTGGGGTTAATTTGATAATTTCAGAAGGCTCTGAGGATGATTTGGTAATCTTGGTGAAGTTTGAGAGTCCGTTTGGTTGGAATGATAGAAAAGTGAGAGGATAAAAAATTAAAAGTGATAAAAAGGTGGGAGGATAGGATAGAAGAAATTTTAGGGGCTGTTTGGATTATCAATTTCCCTAACTCATAACTCAAAAATGGTGGGACCCATAACGAGAAGTCCATTTGGGAGCACCATAACTCTGTTTCCATCACTCAATTATCTGGTTTTTGAGTTATGAGTTATGGAAACTGAAAACACATTTTGGCTGTTTTCAGTTTCCATAACTCATAACATAATGGCATTTTAGTAATTAAACACACATGGGAGACCCACAACCGCAACTTTTGACCAACTGAACTTTTTTTTTTTTTTTTTTCTGGGTTCGGTCTTCACTTTTCAGGTTTTTTTTTTTTTTTTTTTTCACTGGGTTCAGTCTTCAGTTCAAGTTTTTTTTTTTTTTTTTTTTTGTCCACTGGATTCGGTCTTCAGTTCTGGTTTTTTTTTTTTTTTTTTTTCTTCACTGGGTTCAGGTGATCTGAGTATTGAAAAGAAAAAAAAAAAAAAAAAAAAGCCGCACCAATTGACAGGTATGAGACCCACAAATAGTGTGAAATATATTGAGTAATAGAAAGTTAGTGATGGTGCCAAACGGGTGTGGTATTTTAAAGTGATGAGTAACGAGTGATAAGTGATGAGTAACGAGTGATAAGTGATGAGTGACAGAAATTGAGTGACCAAAAAAATTGATTCAAACAGCCCCTTAGTTTCTCTCATTTGTGTTTTGTAGGAGGAGGAAAAGAGGAGGGATGAAAAAAAATGAGCTTGTATAAATTTACTCATATGTTTTTTAAAAAAAAAAATGATTTCCAATTAAAAAAAAAGTGGCAAACAACCAAAAAAAAAAAAAAAGAAGAAGCAAAAATTATGCCTAGGAAAAAAAGTATAAAAAAAAATTCAAGTCTAGTTAAACCCAAAATAAATAAATTAAACAAGAAAATAATGAGCAAAACCATATATGCCCGAGAGAGAGAGACAGAGAGAGACAGAGAGAGAGAGAGAGAGAGAGAAGAAGAAGAAGAAGAAGAAGAAGAAGAAGAAGAAGAGGAACCAACAGGTCCATGCCCCAAGAAAAGAGAGAGAGCCAACATCAACGTCAAGAAAGAAAAAATAATAATAGAGAGTAATTCAATCATTGGCTGCAACTATTTCTCTCCCCTATATTTTTTTTTCTCCAAATTGTAGAGATAGAATTTTGGTGGGCCATGGGAGAAAACATGGGCCCCACCAATTTTCCATCATCTTCTTCTCTCTAACCAAACACCTATAAAATTAGTTTTTTCTCTGCCAATTTCTATCTCCCTTGTTTCACCTCTAAATAAACAAACTCTAATAATTATGGAAGATTACAAGGGCATTGCCATATTTTCCATGAGGCTTTAGAGGGGTTAGGTGAAAATAGAGATAATATAGTAATTTATGTGAGTTTAGGTGATGTTCTAGTAATTTATGTGTAGTGTGACAATATTAAGGTAATTCAATGTTGGGGTAATCTAGTAATTTCAATGGGGTTTCAAGGTAATTAGGTCATTTCAGTGGAGTTCAAGGGTAATTAGGTTTTTTTTTTTTTTTTTTTTGAGTTTAAATGGTACTCCTGTGATTTGGTAAAGTTTAGGGATAATTGGAAATTTGGGGTGGAAGGTGAGGCAATCCTGTAACTGCATGAAGTTTGTGGGATTTCTGTAACTTTGGTGAAGTGAGGAGGACATTTCTATAATTTTGGTAAAGTGGCATTTATGTAATTTTTGTAAGGTGTAGTGCATTTTTGTAATTTAATATTGATTTTGGTAGACTTTTGGGGTAGATTTGGGCCAACCAAATTTGGGCTCAATATTTTTTTTAACTTGGGTTGGACTGGGCCTTAATTGATTTTGACTCAAGATAAAAGGGTGTAAATCGAGTCCATTGAGAGAGTACGAAAACTAAATTGCTTATGAACTAGAACAAAACTAGCCTAAAAATTTCACCTAATAATTCTAAGAGTATCCATATAAAATTGCTTCTTAAAGTTTCTAATATTTTAGGAACTACACATTTTAGGCTAAATTTTCACCCAAAGTGGAGTCTATTAATCTTTTAGGGGCAAATGGATCATAATGGTCTTTTGCCAAACCTAATTAAGCCATAGGGGAGCCACACTCTCCCCCCAACCATGTGATCCTTGAATAAGCTTTGTCTGGAACCTTTAATTTCTATAACTCCTTATAAACAAACTCTAGTTCCCACTCAATTTTTTTAGTATAATTTAAATATGAAATTTCTGTTAGTGAATTCTAAGTAAAGATCATATTTATGACTATTTTCGGTACTAATCCCCTCCAAAAATCAAGTTATTAATAATCTAACAATAAGACCTTAAATCCATCAAAGTGTGATGTTTTTTAAACTCAATTAGCCTAATCATTGTCATGAAAACCCCCAAATTCCAAAACCCTAAGCTATGCAAATATGAAACCAAAAAAAAAAAAAATTAAAGATATTAGATAGGATCTCTTACCTTAGGTATATTTTGATTGATTTATCTCCAAATATTCAAATTCAATCTTCTCCCTTTTGCAATTTTTTTTTTTTTTTTTTTTTTATTGTGTTGAATGTATAACCCCAAGAAAAATTGATCTTAAGAGTTAAATAACCTTATACTACATACGGATCAAATACTATTTTGATCACCTCCAACGACAACCAAAGGTTATCTTTGATGGGGCTATTGGCTAAATAGCAGCTCCTCATGGTGGCACAGCAAAACTTCCTTAGAGTTTTTGTGCTTTTTTTTAAATATATATATATATATATATATATATATATATTTCTACAGACCCCTAGTTTTGTTTTGGCTTCTTGTTGTTTTAGGCGTTCTTTTTTTTTTTTTTTTTTTTTTAAAGATAATTACAATATGCTGCTAACCCCGCAGTTCGAATCATTTTCCCCCTAGACCCCCAAGCACTTTGTGCATGAAGAGGTGTCAATTTAGCTACAAGTCCTTTGGCTGGCATTCTTGTTTAGTATTCCTTGTTTGACTACATTTTACCTTTCAGACCTCCTTTGTATACTTTTTTGTCTTTCTTTACATATCAATATACTTCTATCTTTTATCCTCAAAAAAAAATTACTCATTGACTCATTAAACCACTAATTAATTTTTTAACTCAAATATTATAAGCGTTTCTTTCTTTTTTGGGGTTCAAGTGTTACAGTATGATTCTCCTTAATTATAATATCTTTTTAGAATTATTGCCTATGAACATGTGTTAAGAGTAAAGACCAATCCATCCAATATTTTAGATTCTCATTCCCTAACTTTGAATCTAACTCTGGTAGGTCTATTAGGGATCAAATGGTTCTTAGACCAAAACCAATAATTGACAACACCTCTCCATCCTAATTTTCAAGGCTAATGATGTAACACCCCAACCCAACTTTATAGTTAACCTATGTGTTCAAGTTGTTAATTATTATTTGAGTCAATTACTTTCTAAAATTAATATAAGAGTATTTAATAAACATATTATTTTATAATGCCATTGAATAAGAATTGTAAAGATTATAAATAATTGAAATGGCTATTTGTATTATAAATATATACTAAGTATAAGTATGTACAACACTATATTAAGTGGTTAAGTTATTAGATATATAGTTGTTGGTGTTTAATTAAGTGTTTAAGGTAAGTGTTTATATACCAAGTTATTTTATAGTTTGGGTCTTTATAGAATATAAGCTTATAAGGGGTGGGGTGGTAAGTAATTTTTAAAAGTTACAAGAGTGAGTCATCAGCTCCTTTTTCCTTTATTCATACACGTGCCCACCCAAAAACCTTCTCCCTTATCTTTTCTTGACTACGCCAAAAGGTTAATCTCTTAAGACTTGTTTGGATTTTGGTGAATTTAGTTAACAAAACTGAGTTTTGTTAACTCATAACCCAAAATCAGTGGGCCCCACAGGTAAGGCTTGTTTGGCTTAATATTATGGAGCTTAACTCAGTTAACAAATCTCAATATTTTGAGATTTGAGTTAACTAATTCAGAAACATCCCGGGCTTTTTTTTCAAGATATGAGTTATGGGATACCAGTGGCAATTTTGTTAATTTTCATCACAAGCCAGTCCCACAGTAGTGTCCCATCCCACCCCTTTGCAGGCTTTAACTCCAACGGGTCTTTTTACCTTTACTTTCCTAACCACCCAAACCAAAGCTCTTCTTCATCATCTCACTTTCCCTTTTTCCCTTCTCCCAAACCCATAACACAAGCTCACAATATGCTCTGGTTTTGCACACCTATCTGCCATGGACAAGCTCAAGCTCTACCGATCAGCCTTCTCAATTTTATTAAAAGAAAACCCAAGCTCTGGCTCTCCTTTTCACTCACCCCACCAATGGTTTTTTCCTTCACACTAAAATGCAACCCACGAAAACTCTTCATTCCCAAATCCAAGCACTCCTCACACTTCTAAACCCAGTTTCTCTACTCCATCGAAATTGCTATCCTCTCTTTCCCCATCCTATCTGCGAACAACACTAGCAAAAAACTGGAACCCATCAGATTGGAGAATCAAGGAACCAAAAGGGAAGATAAAAGCATCAAACCCATAAGCAGGAACCCAATATCGAATAACACAACACAATCCATATACCCACAACTTTCCAAAATCAAAAAGTTGAGAGAGGGATATATAGCCACAACGAGAAACAGAGAGAGAGTGAAAGTCATAAAGATGGAGACTGATACTCATTTGTAGATTCTTCAGTGGAGTGCATAGTACCGAGCTTAGCCGTCGCACAATCTACTTGATCCGGTGAGTCTTTAGAGAGGAGAGGGGCTGAGAAGAGAGGGGGACAATTTTTAGTTATGGCCAGTGAGAAGTGAGGAAAAACAAACAAAAAATTCTTTTTAAAAAAAAAAAAAAAAAAGAAGGAGAGTGAAGACGAATCAAAGGAAAAAAGAAAAAGAGGAGAAGGAGAGTGAAGACAGATGAGAGGAACAATGAGAAGAAAAATAAAATAAAAGAAAGGAGAGTCTTACGCGGGTAGCCTAACTGCGTGTTAGTGAGTGAGTCAGCACGTGGGTCCCATTTGAAGTGCCAAATTTTGAGTTTTCTAAATGAAAATTCCACTAAGATTTTGAGCCAAACGGAATTAGCTTGGCTCATGGGTATTTTCAAGTTACAATTACGAGTTATTGGGTGATGAGTTTAGAATGATGAGATATGAGTGATGAGTGATGGGATATCATTCACTCACCATCCAAACAGGGCCTTAGACTTCTTTCCCTATTTCTTTTTCATTGTCCTATTTCTTTGTTCTTTCCTTGTACTTACACGGAAACACTTCATCTTCTTCTTTGACTTTCTCAAAGAAACTAGAAGACTCAAGAAGCTCTCTCCCTCTTTCGTACCCACGGGTCCAACACCAAAAGAAAGAAAAGTTCTCAATTCTTCTCTCCGTTTCACACCTACGGGTCCAACAGCAAGGAAAAAGATTTCTTTCAATTCTTCTCAAGCTTTTGTTCTCAATTGAAAGCTAGAGTGATTCTAGCTCTATCACTCCAAGAATCGTGCTTTGGGTAAGGGAAAAATCTAATTCTTTTACTCTATTGTCCATTTTAAACTTAAGTGAGGATTATATGATTTTGTATATGGGTGTGTTGGATTTTAGAGATTGTTAATTTCATGAATATGAATTGCATCATTGTTATGCATGCATGTGCTCCTAAATGATAGATTAAGATAAAATATGTTATGGGTAAGTGTTAAAAGGAGTAAAATAGCTAGGTAAACTTTATGGAATTGCTATTTGAGGTGTTCAATGTGTAGTTAATTCAGTAATTGAAGCTTGTTGAGAGTTAGTTCAAGAACTTGTTAAGAGTTGCACTTATTGGTTAACCTATTTGGTCATTATAAATCCTGCAATTTTCTAGGACAGCTATGGGTAAAAGGTTTGTTAGAAATTATTATATGATATGTCTAGTATGTGGGTATTAAATTTCATATGAAAATACCATCATTTGATAATTGTTTGTGAATTTACAAGAAAATGTTGCAAAGCTGTCACTATGACAGATTATGTGTTTACACATGGTAAATTATGTATTAAATTGTATACAATGAATATGGATGCTAGGATGTTTCTTATGAATTCTAAGACACATATGGTTGTAATGGAAGTAGTCTCACAACATTTGGATTAATATAAAAATAATGGTTTAATTTCTAAGTTGCATGAAATTCTGTTAGGACAGATTTGAGCATGTTGTCTTTTATGATTTTTACTAAATCATGGATCTATGCTTTGACTCTGAAATTGATATGGTAATTACTACACATCTAGAGAAGTGGCTCTGTAAAGTGTCATGATAATTGGATGTGTTTAGATAGTCCATTTGTATTTTACAAATGAGGCATATGCTACTGAAATGAGCAATAAACAGTAAATGATAACTCTGTCTTTAAGGATTTAATTCTAAAGTTAGGGTGAATGTTTTGAGCTATAATTTAATATGCTTATCATTTGGAATTTCTAGATCATAGATATATTTTTATAACTTGGCTCAAGGTCTAGTACTCAAAGGAGGGGTTCTAAAACACTCAACTGTTGTTTTCATGAAGCTGTTTTGTTCAATGTGTTGTATGTTGCCTTGCGTAAGTTTATGCATGCACCATTGCTTCCGATCTCAAACACATTCTGAATTTGATTTTAAAGTTGTTTGACATGATCTAAATATGAACATTAAAATGATGGTTTTTCTTAGTTTGGTACATCATTTGTTGATGTATGCATAATATGTTTGTGGGAACCTCGTTGAGATGAGATTAGAATTTCCTTAATTATAAGAGATAGGCCTTGAGATAAATGTGTAAGTTTATTAGAAGATATAATTGATAGTAATAAACTTTGATATTTGGTTTAGGTGTTACTAGTACCCAAGTCTGAACTCCTTCGACTTTAGGCTTTTAGTTCCTTTGCTTTCACGTAAGGGATAAGTTCTATAAGCATTTGGTAAGTCATGAGGTTATTTCAAAGTGTATTATGCATTGAAAGGTTTTTGATTAGAGATATGATATATAATCATGTTTCAAAAAAAGATATGTTCGTGAGCTTTCGAAATCTTATGTATATGATTTGAGCATATTGATGCTATTACTAATTCCACGAATATGATGTTTAAAGAAAACAATGGAAATGCTTTTACTATGAAATGTTATGCAAACTTTGAATTTCAGTATGATGTATAAGTATAAAATGTTTTCGTGTTATGTCCTCTGGTTATTTGAACTCGGCCAATAGGAGTTAAATTACTGGCTTTCCATGAAAAATGTTATCTAATTGGCCATTAAAAGTGGGACTAACTTTGCTATACCCGCCTTTGTTGGTAACAGCCAACTTGTGGAGGATGTCAACCTACCCCCATGGTTAAAGATATGTATTAAGATGTGATCCCGGGAATACCTAGCATTGTGGGAAATACTGGATGCCTAGTGGTGCTAGAAGCCTCCCAAATAAGTACAGACTTATCAGATATGGACTAACCAATATGTTATGAACAACTATATTATTTTATTGATCATGAGAGAATGCATTGTTTAAATGCATTATGAAAAGTTAAAAGCTCTCATGAAAAGAAGTTTCTGATGAAAAGGAAATCTGTTCTTTAAAGATAAAAGTTTCTAAAGTTTTGTTGGACTTTAAGGATAAAAAATATGATGAAAATGTTTTAGGGTTTTGTAAAGAAAAAGTTTCTGATGAAAGTACAAGTTTACATTAAAAAGTTATCTGATATCTGTTCTTTATAAAACGTTAAGTTTTATGACTATGAAAGTTATAATATTTTATAAGAAGAAGTTTATAAAGAAAAGTTTTTGTATTCGTTAAGATATTTCTAGTTTAAGACAAAGTTACCAATTATCTGATTTAAGTTAAAATGATTATTTTTTAATGAGAATATATATATATATATATATATATATGTATGTATGTATGTATATGATTCTAAACAATCAATATTATTTTGGTGACTTTGTAAGAAATCAAAAAAATTCAATCCGGAAGATTTTGGTAATATTATTTTGATAAAAAAATGGAGAACAATTATTTTTCTATAAGAAGCGTATAAGTTATTAGTATGAATAGTATAAAATACTATGCATGAAAAGATGTTCTTCTATTCAAATATTAATAAAATAAAATGATTTGATTTACATGCATTATTATTAAATTTTTGTGTATCTTAACCTTACTGAACTGTGTAGCTCACTCCTTCCACTATTTTAGTTAACAAGTTTTATTTTGGAGTAAAGGAAGCCTTAGTCGAGTTTTGGAAGGAGCTGATTTTAGTTTTAAAAGTATAGATCCCAAATTAGCAATTTGATGTTTAGCATTGTAGTATGGTGTATTTTAAGATCTAATGAAAGTTGTGTACCTTAAAGTATTAAGAGACATATTATATGAAAATTAGAATTTGAGTAATTGGTGGATTATGTTATTCGTTGAGTACAGTGTAGATACTCTAAATGTCAAGTGAAAAGTTATATCAGTTAGGTAAAGAAACAAGAATGAAAAGAAAAAGAGAAAAAAGTTAAGTTGGTTCTTGTTAATATCAGGTTTAAGCTTGATATTAGCATGCCGGTCATGCTCTAAATTCTGAAATACAGGTTTTGGTCATAACAAATGAAGTACCCTTGAGCCCATATTAGAGTGGGCTTACAATAGCTAGCACTAAATTCCATCGTATGTGCTCACGGTAAACACCAATGGTAACATGAGTTGTGAGTGTAAGAGGTGTGGTCTCACATAGATCCACCACCATATATCACAAATTGTCAAGTGGTGAGTTGTGGTAAAAATTGTGTAAGTTAATGTGATTCTAGCATTGCTCAGGACGTTAAAAATTAAAAAAATAAAATAAAATAAAATAAAAAAAGCTTCTATTGGCACTCTCCAAAACAATATTTTAAGCCTCCAGTAAAACTCAGAAGATATAGATATAACAGAAAAATCATGTGACCATCACAGTCTTCTACCAACTATACTTTTTTTCCACGAACTTTTTGCTACTTTGATTAAAATGTACGTTGGTGTTCCAATTTGTAGGGAGATTTAAACATAACACAACTCTATCAAGCCTTGGAACTTCTAGGAATTGAAATATTTACGATATCAGCTTCAGTCATGTCTTCAGCAAACCCCTCTCATATTGAATCAGATTAGCCACCACCATCATTTGCTCCCTCAAGATTTCTTCTTTGGGCTTCAGCTTGAACCCCTGTAGCCGAAGGGACACAGCACGTGACTCTTAAATAGACACTGGACTCAATTCAGTTCTGCCCAACTTAAACTAATGGGCACCCCCGCCAGCCCAATCTAAAACGAACCCAGAAACAAATAATAAATAGATGATAAAATGTAAAACTATATTCTTTGACTTTCTTCAGATTTTATTTCAGTTTTCTAATTTTGTTTTTGTTCATTTCAGTTCTCTAACTTTCAAGTTTATTCAATTAAGGCTTTTTCATCATACGTTATGATTAATTTTTCAATTTTATAAATTTTTCTTCAAATTTTTTAAATTAAAAAAATTTAATTAATAATTAAAAAATATTTTCTAGATTTTTTTTCAAAAAACTTTAACAAAAGTTAATGAAAATATCTTAATTGAATAAATCTAAAATTTAGAAGATTGAAATGAACGGGAGTAAAATTAAAAAACTGAAATAAAATCTAAAACCGAGGTTAAGGTGTCAATTTTGCATCTCCCCCGTAAATAAATCAATAATTTCACGGTTTGTCCATGTTCACCCATCATTCAATTTCAACGTCATTGCTCATAATTATGTCTTAAAAAAATCATCTCTTTTTTGTTACCTATCCGTTGGTTTTTAGCGAGTATTGGCTCGTATGACCCGAAATTTCATTTTCAATAATTGTCCGTGCTTTTGTAACTTCATTGACTAAAATGTTTTCAGCCGCCTGGATCTTCGAACTGCTGGGTCATAAGGTTAAAATGGTAATCTCAAGAGTCCTAGAATACCCACTAACTATATTTTAGGAACCATGACACCCGAGTGACAGAATCCATTAGTATATAACACGAGACAGGTCGGTCTCTCCTCGACTTTGTGTTCGATTTTAGAGAAAACCCCAAAGGTACCCTTTTTTTTCATTTCATTTGTTATGCTCACTCAACTTCAAATTTTTTTTTTTAAAAATTTATTTAGATTTTTATTATTGGTTGTGAACATTTCTTTATTTGTTGACTCATTAACAACTCTTCTTGTCTTTATTTTTCAATATTATATAATATTTTTGTGTATCCTGTCTATGAATTCTGGAATAGGTTGATGGTTCTGATACTTACACAGTCACACCAATACTAGTTTTATGCAGGACTTTAGTTTCCATTGTTTCTGGGTTTCTTTGGAATGCTTTTGTTCTTTGGTTTGGTTTGGATTTGATTGGTGGCCGCTTACACATTTCGTGTTAAACTTAAATCCGAGCACTTTAATATTCTATTTGAAAGTGAGTATCTTAGTGAGGTGTCATGCATTTTGTCTGTTTCTTTTTGTCGTGTTGTTGAGGTATCATGCTAGCAGTACTTAATACTAATTCTATATTTGTAATTCAATTAAAAAAGGCAAAATATAAACCAAATTACGGTGTTTGGTTTGGGTTTGGCATGTATTGAATCTGGGTTTATTGTATTCTTTGGTGAAAAGGAGTCTAGGTAAAGCCTTTCACCTAGTGGACAAAATAGTTAAGAAAACATGTTTTGGCCCTTAGTTGTATGTGACTAGGTTTTAATCAAAGCAGGAGCATTTACTTGCATTGACTTTTGCCAGAGTTACTGTTATTACTCTTAATTATTGTTCTTTCTATTCTCTGTTTCGCTGTGCTGCTTCTGATCTTCAAGGCTCCTGAATTTTTTAATGCTGTACGATTTCCTGAAACTAGATCTTCTTTTTTCTTTTTAAGTGAATGGGTACTGAATTACCTTGTCATTTCTATACAATTTGATTGATTGTTTTTATATATGAAAACCTGTTCCACCTATAAAGGAAACTGCTTGCTGGGTTTTATTGAATTATTTGTGGTGCTATAAATTTTTTGGATAACCTCTATTGTTCTGAGCTGCTATTTTGACTTTGTCTAAAGCTTAGATCTGTGTCTTAATTTTTCTTCCTTCATTTTTATATGTTGAAATTCTACTGTTCAAAGATACATGGATTGCTGCGTGTTAAGGAAACACTCAGCTCAATGCTTCTTTTGTCTCGGTTTATGCTATCCGGGAATTGCTGGCAAGTAAACTGCCTCTGATGAACATCTCTATGTATAAACTGCTCATGGATGATCAGTTAGGGGGACATAAAAAATGTTACTTTGGTTGGTTTTTATAGATTAAGTATGTGATCCTAACATCATAAGTTTGATTTCCTAATCCAATCAAGTTTGTTGATTATAATTAAATGGGTGTTATCACATCTCAACTCAACAAAGTGTAAGTCCCATCTAACTGGTGTTTGCTATATAGATGATTCTTTGACTCTTTGTACAAAAAATACGAAGGCCTTGTTTTCCCTCTGATATTTGTTTGAGTTAGTATTTTTTTTTTTTTTTTAATCACTTAGACTTGAAACATTATTGTATAAACATAGGTTGGCTGCAGAGTTTAGTAGATAAATTAAAGGTCTTCTAAAATAACCTGCACTATAGGTTTTTCATCCTATACAATAGCCTTCAATAGTAAGGTAGTAATGCTAACAGAGTATTTTATAGGTTTCACCCAATGGCCTGACCACCATAAATAAAATGGATGAATTAGGCAGGTTGTTGGGAAATCAATTATGCATTCAACAAGTTCGTTATTCATTTTGTTCTTGCAGGTTTTGAAAATGTATAATTTCAAAGTTGTAACACAAAACTATAAGATTTAGCTTGAATGGCAATTCCTTCTCCAATAAAAAGGTGGATGTAGGCTGAGTTTATGGGGGCAAAGCCTACTAGATGCAAGTGTAACTTAGCGAAAAAAATTGGTGATTGCCTTTTATCTAGAGTAACCATTTGTTCTTGAATGCCATTTTTCATTTGAACACAAGACACATTTTTTGTTTATTTGACAAACTTCCAATGGTTGTGGTTATTACTAGCTCATTTAACAATTCAATAGCCTGTTGGTGATGTTCTTTTTTTAGTATACAGGGTCTTATTCTGCTTCTGTGGTGATTTATGTGCCATTAAAGTCATCGGTGATATAATAAATCCTACTGTTCTCTGTACCGTGCTCAATGTTGAAAGTTTCTAAACAATAGCATCTTTTTTTTCCAGTTAAAGATAGGGCAGAAAGGCAATAATTTGCTGTTTGGCCAATTTCATACAATTTAGTGTACATTCACTTCTTTCATAGTCATTCTCATCTCCTTGAATTTTCAGATGGAAGAGCAACATTCTCAAGGTAGGCAGATTATTGAAATCGGTGTGGATATTCCTACTGGAGAGGGGAGCACTGGAGCGGGTAAGTTTTGTGGGGAAGCACCTTGTGGATTCTCAGATGCTGGATCCAACTCTAAGGATGCTAAAGAACGATCAAGTTCGATGCGCAAGCTTTTAATTGCGGTGGCACTTTGTGTTGTCTTCATGAGTGTTGAAGTAGTTGGTGGCATCAAAGCTAATAGTCTAGCAATATTGACTGATGCAGCACATTTGCTTTCAGATGTTGCAGCTTTCGCTATCTCCTTGTTCTCCATATGGGCTACTGGCTGGGAAGCCACTCCCCGTCAGTCCTATGGATTTTTTAGGATTGAGATCCTTGGTGCTTTGGTTTCTATCCAACTCATTTGGGTGCTTGCAGGGATTTTGGTATATGAAGCCATTGTTAGACTTATTAATGGTACAACTACGGTGAATGGCTTACTGATGTTTCTTGTTGCTGCATTTGGTCTGGTGGTTAATATCATCATGGCTGTTTTATTGGGCCATGATCATGGCCATGGACATGGTGAACATGGTCATGGTCATGGTCATGGTCATGGTATTAGCCACAGCCATGGAATGACAATTTCTGCTCATCATCATCATGAGGAGCACCCAGAAGATGAGCATCATCATGCTCAAGAAGGTCCTGCACACCAACATGCTCATGAAGATCCTTCACACCATCATGGTCATGAAGATCCTGCACACCATCATGGTCATGAAGATCCTGCACACCAACATGCTCTTGAAGACGCTGCACATCATCATGCTCATGACCATCATGGAGATCTTGCTGAGCCACTGCTGGATAAACCAGAAAATGCACATGAAAAGAAGAAAAGGAACGTAAATATACAGGGAGCTTATCTCCATGTACTAGGGGACTCCATTCAGAGTATCGGAGTAATGATTGGAGGGGCAATCATATGGTATAAGCCTGAGTGGAAGATAGTTGATCTGATTTGCACCCTAATTTTTTCTGTTGTAGTATTGGGGACTACATTCCAAATGCTGAGGAGCATTCTTGAAGTCCTGATGGAGAGCACACCTAGAGAAATTGATGCAACAAAGCTCGAGAAGGGGCTATTAGAAATGGAGGAAGTGGTGGCCATACACGAGCTACATATATGGGCTATCACAGTGGGGAAAGTCCTGTTGGCATGCCATGTCAAAATCAGGCCAGAAGCAGATGCAGACATGGTGCTGGACAATGTGGTAAACTATATCAGAAGGGAATATAACATCAGTCATGTAACTATACAGATAGAGCGTTAGTGGGATCTTTACAGGGGAAATGATCATGGGGGAAAGTTTAAATTTATCCATGCCTCGTATTTCTAAGTGGTTGCTTCATACGCTTTCTGGTAGTAGGTGTTACACTTCTTAAAGGTGGGACTGATTTTGAGCACTAAAATTGATTTTAAGCAGCAGATTTCTCTCATTTTATCAAACATGCAAATGTTTAGCATCTAAGAACTTCTCGTGTCTTGGAATTTACATATATTTTTTACTTCAGCTGGTAAAGTAGAAATGAATTCTTTACTACCACCAAGGATACGCATCAGCTAACACAGGTTTGTCTCTACCGCCCTTTTCGGAGTGTCACAAAGAGTATAGATTGGTTTGTGCCTGGGAAAAAAATTTTATTGAACTATTTTAACAAGAAAACCTTATAAAGAAAACACTAGTTAACCGCCTAATATAATCCACTCTTCATGGAAGTACTATTTCATATTTAAGTTGGGTTTGGATACGGATGAAAAGGCAGACGTTTGCGTCTGTGTTTTTCTTTTTTTTTAGCGCATTCCGTGGTTAGAATGCTTTTTCAGTTGATCTCGTGCACTGTTTACGGGACTCACAAACCTCTTTTTTCACACAAACTTTCATTAAAAATGGACACTATTCACACAGTTAAAAATTATTTTATTACAGTGTTTTCAGTTTTCAGCAAAATAAACGGTATCCAAACACACCCTTAGAAAATTAGAATTGAAACTTTGACGGCAGAATGCCAATATTGTTTCTAATGTGCACTTCAGGAGCTTTTAGTAGTTTAACAAGCACAGGCCACCAGTTACAATGGGTGGGAATAATTGAACAAGAACCATCTCTATATTGTGGCTCTTGGATGAGATGGGGATATGTCCCTCCCTACAACACAAAAGAGTCCATTTGCTAAATTATGGGCAACAAAATTAGGGACTGTTTGGATTTTGTGTTTCTATCGCCCATAACTTTGTTGCTATCACTCATAACTCAAAATAAGTGGGACTCACAAAAAAAAAAGCCTGTTTGGATTTGTTTCCTGTTATGGAAATTGAAAACATATTTTAGGTGTTTTCAGTTTTCAAAGCTCAATTTTTAATAGCATTTTTGTAATTAAACACACATCATGAGACCTACTATCTTGTCAAGTCAGACTCCTTCTCTCTCTCCCATCAGTCACTCTCTCTTTTCTTTCTTTCTTCTCCACTTTTCTTTCTCTCTCTCTTTTTCTTTATTTGTTCTTCTTCAGAGCAAAATCTCACCCAAAGACAAAAGAATCTCAGCCCTCCCCATCCACGGCCTCTCTTCTCTGATTTGCCTGTCCACGCCAACCCATCCGACAGACCCACGCTAACCCATTTGACGGAAAACTCACATGCCAACCCATCCGACAGACCCATGCCGACCCATCCAACGGACAACTCACATGCCGACCCACGCCGACCCATCTCTCTTTGTCCTTCACCCTTCCCACGCCCACCCATCCGATGACTCGATTTGGCTTTGTCGTCGATCCAAAAGAGGAAAAAAGGGATCTATGAAATGATTATGTTTGTGTTTGTGTTTGTCGTCGATCCGGCTTTGTTGGGTTTGTGCTTTGATTAAAATGATTGTGTGAGATGGGTTTTGCTATTTTCTACCTAGGTTCTTCTTCTTTTTTTATTTTTTTTATTTTTTTATTTATTTGGTGTTGTATCATAAACAAGAATGAATGGATTTTGGTTTGCTGCTGCATATTTTGAGGGTTGGAAAATGGCTTCTGGGTTTGGAAATGAGCAGTGAAGAAAATGAAATGAAATAGTAGGAGGTGGGTAGGCTAACAGGAATGCCTAACATGTGCTCAGGTATGGGTCTCACAAAAAGTAGAAAAAATTGGGTGATGATAAATTGAAAACATATGCCAAACGGGTAGGGTATAGAAAATTTGAGTATTTTGAGTGATGAGTGACGAAAACTGAGTGAGGAGTAATGAGTGATGACAAAAAAAAATCCAAACAACCCCTTAGCTTCCTTGTATCCATATATAACAAATCCAAGCAGTGAAGGAATTTAAAACAACTTTAATATCATCTAAAATATGTTTGATAGCCCATTGGGGATCCAAGCATGATTTCTGAAGTGGGTGAGTAACATTAAGAGTGTCCACTACGCAGATAACTTGTTCATAACCTGCCTTTATAGTTGTAGAGGCAACATATTTTAGTTTTCTTTTGCTCTCTTTACTAGTGGTTTAGCTTTATACATGCATGCCTTGTTTCCTTTCGACATGAGAAGTATTTTTCAACCTGAAAAGGGAATCCGAGATTGAATCAAGCATTAGCTGACACCGAGTATTGGGGTCAACAACAAACTAGTTTTAGTTTCAAATGACTCCAACATCAGATGGAGTGAAGTTCATCCAGTTACTGCCGATAGAGTAAGCTCAGCATAAGTGAAACTTGTCAATTACTTTGTACCATGCCTTGTTTCTAGAAAATTGCAACAGCATCCTCAGTACATTTACATGGCTGTTGGTGACCACAAGAAACTGGACAAAAACCAATTTGAGCAGAAGCTCCACCTTATAAGTTAAGGATTAGGTTTATAGATTCCATTTCCAATGAATTCAGGGGTAATTTTAAGACTTACTGTCATTATTTTGTTCACGTGCAGTGAATTTAATCCTTTTTGTGCTGAACCGCTTGAAGACAAGTCCAAAAGAGAATGCCTCTAGTTGTGTGGCTAGAGGTGTGCGCAATAGTTTTCTAGAGATATGGAGGCCACGGTACCAAAAGATAAGATTCCTAAACATTATCAAGTGAGATTGGGTGTTTTCAAGTAGGGGATTTCATTGGATTGAATTTGTCCTCTTTGTAAATTGAGTGTATCATACATATCTGATTTTTAAGTTGTGAACACAATCATAATTCATAAACAAACCTTTCTACTTTCAACTTGTGAAATATGAATGGATGATTGAGCTGTTGCATCATTTCCTATTTTGCTGAAGTGAGACTGGTATCACATGTGAAATTGTTACCAAAGCAAATCATAGAAGAAATAGTGAATCGCCTTACAGGACAAGGTACATGTTCATATAACAGGTAACATAGTGACTGAGGTCTAAAGATAAATTAGAAAGAGGTGGCCCTTCAAAAACGTGTTTTTTTGTTAGACTTCTCAGAACATGATATTGTATGTGTTTTTTTGTTAGACTTCTCAGAACATGATAGTTTGTGATACTGTATAGTGCCTTGATACTCAGGTAATCCAGGTTATTCTTCCCACGTTATAGAGGTCGGTGCTGAACCAAAAAGGCCATTTTCTCTGCAAGAATAATTTTTTGGACCTACTTAGAAAACTGGGATTCTAGGCTCTTCGGAAAAATGACAGCTCAATCATCTATATATTTTTAGCTTATCTTGTAATGCCTACTCATTAGAGCAACAAACCATGGATTGATTTAATGTAACTATGTTTTTGTCCTTCCTACTTAATGTGTATACTCTTTTTTTTTTTTTTTTTTTTGGAGAATAATAAATATTTTTAACACACACTCGGGGGAGAGGGGAGCTGAGGAATGATTGTGAGGAATTAAATGGACAAAAAATATAAATTCGATCTTGGATTCAATCCTATCATCTGTTCCCCTTTGAGACAAAATTTCTGTTCCCGACACAATTAATTCAAATTATACCCACAGCTAGTGGTACAGGTCCCATATAAAAAAATAAAATAAAATTCAATTATTGAGTGAATGCAATGAAACAAGTTATGAGACATCTAGGAAAAAAAATGACTGACAATTTCGTGAGACACCAAGGACTCTCGTCCATGGATGAAAATACGAGTGCGTGAACGAGGTTTAACTGTACTTGAGCTTTAATTGTTGAACCTAATTGTCAGCGAATGTCTTTCTGAGATGCATGTGCTTTCCTTTTTTTTCAATTTAAGTTGGTTAGAATTATTTACATGCCATAAATATACTGTCCACAACTTGAATTCACGCTATTCTCTTACTACTTTTTTTTTTTTTTTTTTAGAAGAAAATAGGGGCGTTTATGATTATATTAAACCCCAGGACAGGGCGCCGCGTCGTGAGATACTCACTTATTTTTACGCGTGTGAGAGTCACCTCATTTTTTAGTACACCCCTCATTAAGGATATCCACCAACAGAAGGCCGTTGGCAGGACTCGAACCCAAGCCTGACAAACAAGGAAGCGAAGTCCTGACTAACTCAGCCAACCCCCCGTTGGCATTCTCTTACTACTTCAAACACTTAGTATTTATTACTTGGAGTTGGAGAGGTACCAATTCGCTCAAATAGTCGGTGATTCATTCTAAACCTTTGAACTTACACTCCTATAATAAACATTATCTCAAAACTTAAGCAACTTTTAACAAATATAGTTTGTGATGCTACTACTCAAATTTTCTTGAAAAAAACTCTATTTCAAAGTTTAATTTCAACCTTCACCTTATCATTCAAAATCAGTGATTGGTGCACTATTCTCTTAAGGGGAAAAAAATAGTGCACTGTTATCATTTTAGTCATTTAGTGAGTTGGCTGGATAGTTCGGTGGACTAAAATGTTAAAATTGTTTTAAATACAAAAATTAATAAATTAGTTTGCAATGCCCATGATAATCAGTCAAGTAATTTATTGATTACAATTAACCCGGGTTTTTATTACTATGTTAGTGATGATGGCAAAATCTACAAGACAACATATTTTTTATATTACTTATTTAAATTAGCAATATTTTCAAGTTAATTAGGAATTTAGTTTTTTTTTTTAAATCATTTTTCAAAATACGTTTTGAGCTAATATTTTAACACTTAGAATCATATTTTTGGAAGACATGATTTAAAAAATAATCAGATCATCAAATAGTTTTAAAACAGTGTTAATTTAAATAATTATTATAAAAATATTATTTAACAAATTTTGTCTAGTGATGAGATATATATATATATATATATATATATATATCAATACTAACTTTTGAATTTGCTATAACACTTAAGTTGTGACAAGTGCAATTATTTTTCTGCTTTTGGTTGGATCAAAATGGAAAATGTGTCTTCTCCAAAAATGAAAACGTACATATGTGATTAATCAAAATGGGATAATATGGCTAGTATAATGATTCTTCTAGCTAAGCAAGCTTGGAAATTGTTGCAAAGCAAGATTTCTATTTTCTATAGAGTTTTCAAGGCCCGCTTCTTTCCCAATTGCACAATCATGAAGGCTAAAGATTCGGGATCCGGGTCCTATGCATGAAGAAGTATACCCAAAGTAGGGGTGTGCAGAAAACCCACCGACCCGCCAAACCCGACCCAGCCCGCCGGGTTGGGTCGGTTTTTAGGGCTTGGTGGGTTGGGTTGGGTTATAAATTTTTTTTAAATAGCGAGTCGGGTTGGGTTTGGGTCATAAAATTACCAACCCGCCAAACCCGACCCGACCCACCCATATTTTAATATATATTTAAAATATCTTATATATTTAATAAATATTTTTTTTAAGTTAAAACCTAGTAATATATAATATAAAATATATTATATAATATAAAATAAAATCCTACAAACATATATAATATAAAATCCTATTACTTTCTTTAATATATATTTAAATATATTATATAATTAATAATAAAAAATATGAGTTCAATTTAATTTTTTTTTTAAAAAAAAGCCTAACCCCTGGGTTCAGCCCGACCCAACCCGACCCATGTGGGTTAGGTTGGACATATGTGATAGGTCGGGTTGGGTCAAATTTTTTTTGACCCACCATGGTGGGTTGGGTCAAAAAATTCCCTCAACCCGACCTAACCCGACCCATGCACACCCCTAACTCAAAGGGAGAGCTATGGTTCAGAGGGGTTTATGTTGGCAGATTGGAAGGTGACTTGGAGACGATAATTAAAGCTTATACAAAAGATGACGACCCTTTGACAACCTATGGTTTGTTGATCCAAGATGCAAATGTTTGTTCTAGATCATTTACTCAATTATGTTACTCTCACAGTAGGTGTGCATTCGGCATGATGAAATTTGTTAGCCTATTTTACTATTCAGCTTATTTTTTCTATTATTTATGGGATCCACTGCACTTTTTTGTACTATTCATGGGTCCCATTGTACTATTTTAGCTAACTTTTACCTTTATCTAGAGTACTTTTAGTAAAAAGTTTTTAATTTCAGCAAAATAAACAGATCCCAAACAAACTCTAAGAGAGAAGGTAATATGATTGCACATAGTCTAGCTAGGTATGCAATAAATGTCTCAAATTATGTTGTGTGGAGGAAGAATGTTCCATTACAAACCCTTAATGTAATTCAAGCTAATTTAACCGGCTTTTCAGAATAAAAATTTTCAATCCTTCCCCTCAAAAAAAAAAATATATATATATATATATATGAGCATTTTCATGTGATGCAGATTAACTAATAAAAAATAAATGATAACAAAAACCACTGTAGATTGTATGATGAAAGAAATGAGGGGTTTTTTTTTTTTAATGTATGTGAGATGATATGTTAATTAAAAATATTGTGAACTCATTGTAAATTTTTATTGTGTCATTAACTTTATTGGAAAGAATTACATGTAATTTCTGACAATAAAAAAAAAAAAATATATATATATATATATATATATGTAAGGACACAAATCGAGCTTTGTGTTGAATTGAGCCTCCGGATTAAGCCTATGAGCCCTAAACAATGAATTTATAGAGAGCAGGATTCTAATCCAGGGGTTTGGGCGATAAATAACATAAAGGTTCGGTTTGATCACAGAACATATACATACTTATCAAACGTGGACGAAATGTTACTTCGTATATTACTGCCGAGGACAAATGTTTGAGTTTCCTTACAAGTTCTCTCTCTCTCTCTTTCTTTCTCTCTTTCTTTTGATTTCCCCCCCCCCCTCTATGTCTCCTTCCTTCACCTTTTATAGGCCTCTCTCCTCTTTCCTTTCTTCCACGTGTAACTTGGACCTTCTTCTCTTTTGGATACTTGTCCCATCATCCCTTTTTACTAAGGTCTCTGGTGGTGAAGATAAGGTTCAAACCCAACGTTCAGGCGTCACTTCTTCATTAATGCGGCCAGAGAAGCAGGTGTAGAGCTTTAAATGCGGTGATAGCAGCTCTTTTCTGGATATTCTCCTACCCCTCCCCTTTATTCTTTATCTCTATTTCATTAATTCCAGTATCAAAGGCCTCCATCAGGGGCGATGTTGGACTGCTAGATCATTCACGTCGTCCTCGGCAACACTTGCCGAGGACTATGCTGTCCTCGGACGTCATATTTCTTGGTATTTTAGTCATGCATGACACCCCTCTTTATCACGTAACTTTGTAGGTTGGACTGATTACGTCCTCGGACCATTTCAAGATGTGGGGTTGGGCTTCTTTCATTGTGAGAGCCTTTGGGCCGGCCCACTGTGTGTAATTCGGGCCCATTGGTACTACAATATATATATATTTTGAAAACATGTGTAGCATGAATTTCATTATCAAAACAATAAATTATCTTCAAAAGAAATAATAAAATTTCATGGAATTTTTAATAATGGATTTCACGCAATATAGTTTTTTAAATTTATTGCAAGTTTGAATAATAAAGTTTCATCTAAATTAAATTATCCTAATTGTTTTAATTGATAAGTTTTGAAAAAAAAAAAACTTTGAGAAAGGAAAATCATTGTAACCCATATTATGATAGGCAAAGAATATATGTAGTGATATTACTCCAAGTTACATGGAAGGAGGAAAAAATAAAATTAAAATAACATGTAAAGGCTAAATATTTAGGCTATGTTTAACAGGATGGAAGAGGATAAAATTATAAGGGAATGGAAAAGAAAATGTTTTTGGATGTAAAGGAGAAGAGAAATATAAGAAATAGAATGTCTTTTACACTTTTATCATTTTTGTGGGAGAACGAATCTACCCAACATGAGAAGGTATTGTCCTCTTTGGAGCGAGCAGCGCTTGGCTACGACGTACCCCTCAAGGTTTTGCTTTGTCCCACATCGGGGAGAAACGCCTCCCACATGTGTAGTAGTGGTACACATGTGTCTTGAGCTCAAGCTTATAAGGCACATGTGGGAGGCGTTTCTCCCCGATGTGGGACAAAGCAAAACCTTGAGGGGTACGTCGTAGCCAAGCGCTGCTCGCTCCAAAGAGGACAATACCTTCTCATGTTGGGTAGATTCGTTCTCCCACAATTTTAAATTATAAAGTAATAAGGATATAAAAGAAATTTCACACAAAAAGTCAAAAATTTCTAAGGGTATAAAAGTAACTTTACAAATTTGGAGAGAAAGTAAAAAATATAAAATTGGTGGGATCCATGAAAAAACCATTTCTCTCCCCTCTTCCTTTTGCTCCTCTCTTTCCTTTCAATCGAACAAATGAACTTGAGTCTATTATCTTCCCTTCTCTCCCATTCCTTTTAACCAAACATAGTGTAATGGATATAACTCTTACAACTATATTCGTTTGTGGCATAAGGCAAGTAGGATGTCCTTCCATTGACCTGTCAAACACGCTTGCTCACAGCATAAAGATTATGTAAGGACTAGGGCTGTACACGGTGCGATGTGGCCGGTTTTTGTGGCCGTTTCTGCACCGCATCGGAACATACGGATTCCTAAAAACTCGAGCCGCCGTCACACCTAAGAAACAGTTCTCTGGCAACATCGGTGGCGGTTTCAGTTGGCGTGATGGTCGGTTTCTACTTATCTATCACACACACAGAGAAAAAGAGAGATCTAAAACCAAAATCAAACCTAGAAAACTCAGGGATTCAAACCACAAATCAAAACTTAGATCAAATAAGATCACAATATTCAAAACCCACTACAAATCCAAATATTAAAACCCAAACAAGCTGAAGATTCTTGGGACTATCCTTCGAGTAACTCACTTGGGAAGTATAATCAACCACCAGGCGATGGAGGCAGAGACAATACCTACAAGATCTGGCCTAGGTGGCAACGTGGCAGCAAAAGCAGAGGTGGCTTGAAGATAAAAACCAGAAACGGTGATGGGTTGTGTTGAGGGTGCCGGTGGGGATAGAAATCTTAGATCTAACTTGAAGGGGATATAAATGTGTATATATAAGCAAATCAGTTCGGTTTGGTGTTTATCGGAATCCAAAATCCTTCGTCGACAACAGTACCGGCCTACTTCGGTGCTTGAAAATCGCTGCCGACCATCGTGCCTAACACCTGCGGCGGCGGTTTGAGGCGGGCGGATCGGTTCAGCTCCAGCCGATTTCGTCGATGGCGGGTGGTGCCTGCACAGCCCTAGTAAGGACCAAATATCCAAGTTTAGATGATGGACGATCGACTGATGGCCAAAGAGACATAAACGAGGGTAACTTATAATGAGATCCTCAAACAAAAAGACAAAATCTCCTTAATTTGAAGGGCAATATTCTTACCCTATCAACTCATAATTTTAAATCATTAGTATCCCGAGTATTGTGCCTCGCATAAATACCATAGCCCACATTTTGCCATGACTTTTGATGATGGGAAATAATTATGGAATGAGTTGCTAGGAGAGGCCTCTATATAAGCATCAAACTACACCATCTCAAGGTTTGAGAGAAAGGCCTTAGAACCTTTGTTTTCCCTACAAATTTCAGTTTTTAGTGAGTTTTGACTTAAGCATTGGAGGAGTTTAGGTTAGCACCGCATCTATGCTCTCCAATTGAATTTCATGTTTTACGAGTCTTTCACGACTTTTGTTTGGATGAGTGGCTCACTAAGATCCTCCACATCATCATTAGTATGTTACATATTATATAAGAGTAATTTGATACTTAAAAGAAAAAAACCAATTGTTGAGACATAATTTTGTTAATGTTTGGGTAATTCTCAAAGTTCATGGACATACAGTTTCAATTTATAAGGATTGGAAATATGTTTGATTTTGACCAAAATTTTAGAGGATCATTTTTTTTTTCATAGCAAAAATAATCCTCAACACATTATAAATACATTAGGGTTATTTAATTAATTCTATTTCTACACTAGGTAAAACTGTTATATACATACATAGTTTATTACTATTCTAGGTAAAAATTTATTACTTTTGTTTTAAGAAGTTTAGATTGTTCTATTTAATTATGGTGTTCTATTAATAAAATTTAAAATAATTTTTTCCATTTTTAAAAATTATTTTAAAATTTAACATTAATTTTAGTTTTGACCCCAAAAAAAACCAGTTTTATAAGGTAGGTTTAGGGCTTATAAAATAATATTTTATTTATTTTATCTTCTATTAACAATTTTTTTTTTTTTGAATTTGATAATTTTGTGAAATATTTTCTTTACTTGAAATATTAATTCTATTTAAACTGTGCATTATATGGCAATACTGTTATATTAAGTCTCCATTTATATTTATTCTTCTTCTTCTAATTATCAAATTCTCTTTTTTGTATCTTCTCAAAAAAAAAAAAAAAATCTCTTTTTTGTATGAATTACAAGCCCTTAATTCAAGTATAACTAATTAGCTGCATATCTTGATATCATTTTCTTTTATGGAATTTCCACTTGATTTTTTTTTATTAAGATTATCAAATCCTTAAATAATATTGGCATCTTTGAATTATAATAGTAAATTGAAATTTTTATCATTATTTATGCTTATAGATTTTGACTAATTAAGATTAGTATTTATTATATCATTGACAATTTGACACATGGCTATTCTAACTTATAGATTAAAAAATGAAAATGAAAATAAAAATAAGCATGTAAAGAGTAATTCTTAATCACATATGAAGGATCCTATCAAATTCATTTATTGTGTTAAATTCCTTATTCTAACCCTAATATGGATTACAAAGGTCGTTGATGAAAAAAAAAATTATTTTTATTATTTCTATATTGAATTTTGAAAATCGTATATGTAAGGTCACGATTTGCACCTAAGCCTACAAATGGGAAAGGGATAGGCCCAAAAAGCCTAATACAATGAATTTTTAGAGACTTGGTTAGAAATCTAGGTTTTAATGAGTTTTGCTAGTAATAATGTTTGGCTGAAATCACAATAAGAGGAAACTGGAACAATTTGAATAGTGAAAATTTTCCTTGGTCTTAAGCTGAGAAGATTTATTCTTATATTTCACTCTCTTAAGGACAAATTACAGATGTTGTTCTTTTGTCTACGGTGTTTCCTTCCTCTTCCTCCTTTTTCTTGATCCCTCTTCTCCGAGATGTTCTTCTTTCTTATACTTCCTTCATCTTCTCATTTTCGCACTCCACGTGTAGGTCTAGACTGCTAATATTGATATTTGTCCCATTAGCACCTTTTAGAAGTCTTTAGGTAATAATTATAAGGCTGAAAATCGTTGTTCAGATATCACTTCTTCATTAATGTGACCAGAGATTTGGATACAAAGTATTCAATGCGGTGGTAGCAGCTTTCTCTTAGATATTTCATAACTGTCCTGCCCTTTATGCCCTTGTGAAACATATCTTCATCAATAAGACCTCCTAGAAGATCATTCGGGACAACATGACGTACCACCTAATCCTTACTTCACTTAGCTGAGGAGACGCCCTTCGTCGAATTACCTCCCTTAGTTTCTTTTGTCACAATTTGCTTATGGATTTCTAGGTCTGACGTCTTTATTGCTATTAATCTGTCCTCAAACAAGTGAACAACCTCGAACAAAACCCATGGCACAAAAAATGCACTTCGGGCCTTTTATCCCTACAGTATCAATAATAATTATAAACGTATTTTTTGCTAAATAAAGTTAAACTTAGCAAAGTAGTCTCACATAGGAAGAAAGCATCTTATGCATTAGATACATACATACATACATACTTATTCTAACAGTGCATGTGACCCATACATGGCGAGAAAGAAAATTATCCTCTCTATTTCAAGTCCTTTCAATTCATCTATTTTACAATTCATATTAAATTTTACAAATCTAAAAGTGTAAGAGCATTCACATCTAATAATCTATAATTTCTCTTTTTTAATCCTCCAAAAATTCACCTTTTAAAAAATATATAAAATAATCATTTTTGTAGTACGCTATGCATATCATTCTCCATTTCACAATATATCATATTAAAACAATCTAAAATAGCTATTTTTAAAATTTGTTTTATTCCATCAAAGCTACCACTCAAATATGAGACACCCACCTAACCGCTAAAAATCTAAGACACCCACCCAAAACATACAAATCAAACCCAAACCATTTATCTTCACTTTCGACAATGCCAAACACAAATCCATCAAAATATCCAAAAACCCAAGCCTAGCTCCTTCTACCACCCAAGATATCGTTACGCATGTGAGAGAGATGCAAGAGGAATAGAATATTATTGTAGCTTTTGTATTATTTCGCTTTGCAAAAAGAGTGATCGAATGTAGCATGTTTTCTTCTCTTTTTATTTGCAATTCCCTTTATAATAGCAACAACTCCAATTTAGAAAATCCAATGTGAATGTTATCTTATACAAAAATTTAATCTTCCCAATGGTAAAGACGATTCATATTCAAATTATGAAATAATAACCTTCACTTTAGCAAAATGATAACTCCAACACATGAAACTTATGTCTAATTAGCATGTAGGCTCCACAAATATGAGGGTCACGTATCAATGAAACATAAGTCTAATCTGGGCACATAACTAGGTGCAATGCCGTTCGCAAGGTAAATAACAAGATTTTTTTTTTTTTTTTTTTTTTCACCCATGTGCAGGTACAAATTAAATGGTAGGTAACAGTAAATAAGTGAAACATTATGGACAAAAGATAGGAGATCGAATTAGGAAAATGTGGGAAACGGGAATGACCTATTCAGCAGACTGGTGATGAGCATGACACAATCCATAGAAGGACTTTCCGAAGCCTTTTTTTCTTTCTTCTCTTTTTTTTTTTTTTAATATTATTTTTCCTTCTTTCTTTGCCGTACTCTCTCTTCCAGCTCTATGAAGAGAGAGAAAGAGAGTCCCCACAACTGTCTGTCCCCGCTGCTGGACAAAACTGCCTCCGCCAATAATGCTTAGGACCTTGTAAACCAGACAACCCTACCTTTCTTCTCTCTCTCTCTCTCTCTCTCTCTTCTGCTAAGTCTCACCAACTCCCAGAGTTTCAAGTATATCTGTTATATCTTCAAACTCACTAGAGTAATTTCCACCCTTCATTTCTTACCACATCCCTTTCTGTTTCCATTTTCTTCACCTTTCTATTAACCCTTCTTCACCTCTCCCCAAGCCCTATTTCTAGTTCTTGTTACTCTCTCTCTGTCTTTCTCCTTCAGTGTGAGTTCTTCAAAGCAAAGCATTTAATATATTCTATTTAAGGGTATCACTAGCATGTAGTTTCTGGAACAAAGGAATAAATTGTGGGATGGATATGATATGGGGTCTCGTTCTGCTTCTTGGAGGTTACATTTATTACAATTGTTTTGTTAGTATCACTATATGGAATGTTGGTCACTGAGGGAGAGAGAGAGACATAGAATTTAAGGCGTACTGTAACAACTACTGCTTAGCTGTGATGGAGAGGCTCCAAGGACCCATGAATCCCTGTGTATGTTACTACCAAGCTCACTTCGCACTCTATATTTCTATATGTCTTTACCTTTTCTGAACCCCTTCTCTAGAATCAAGAAATAGACTACATTTACTTCTCAAAATGCTTGTATTTAATGCCTAGTGTTATTTTCGGGGAAAAGCTAACATATTCCATGCTGTTTTCCTCTTTAACAAATTCTATTCTCGTCCACTCTTGTTCTATCTTTTCACTGGGTAGACTGGAACCCCCCAACCCAATACATGAAAGTGTTTATCTTGCTCCCATTGGAGGTTGGGCTTAAACTTTGTAGTGCAGAGAAGAAAATTTCTTCTTCTTAATTTTTTTTCCCTCTTCTTTTATAGTCTAATTTTCTGGGTTTTTTTTTTTTTTTTTTTTTTCTTTGCAGTTCTTTGGGGACCATTCAGACCTGGGTTGTTTAGAGCAAGAATTTGTGACCACGGAAAGCTTGAAAATTGAGGAAGAAGCACACTTTTCAAACTCAATGTTAGAGGACAAAATGCCGTTTCTTCAGATGCTACAAAGTGTGGGATCCCCCCACTTTTTGCCTTTCAAAGAGCCTAGTTTTCAAACACTGTTGAGATTGCAACACCTAAAGAAGCCTTGCGAGGTTTACACCTATTTTCCTGAAATGGAAACCCATATTCAGGCCCTAGAGCTTGAGAGCTGTGTCACCAATGACATAGTAGAGCTACATTCACCAATGAAATCCGAGACCATGGACCTTCAACACCCACATTCAGCTTCATGTCTCGAAGCTACTGTGAGCTCAGAGTGCAACCAAGAAAAACCCTACTCAGCTGAAAAACATTGCATAGAAAGTAACTCGGGCTCTCCACCTCCTTGGGCTAACCCACAATCCTGGCCTAAACACACCCACACCCAGTTCTCCAAATCTCTACCAACAGTTACACGGGAGAGAAAAAAGCGAAAGCGAACAAGACCAACCAAGAACAAAGAAGAGGTAGAGAACCAGCGCATGACCCACATTGCTGTGGAACGCAACCGGAGACGCCAAATGAATGACCATCTCAATGTCCTCAGGTCTCTCATGCCCGCCTCCTATATTCAAAGGGTAATTATATATCATCAAATTCTCTAAAGTTCCAATCTTTTGTTTTACAATTTTGAAAGATTGAAGCTTTCTTCGTTTTGGTTAAAATTAAGGGTGACCAAGCTTCTATTATTGGAGGTGCAATAGACTTTGTGAAAGAACTAGAGCAGCTACTTCATTCCCTTGAAGCACAAAAGAGAATGAGAAAAAACAAGGAAGGAAACGAAAGCTCCACTGTGGTCCCATCCAATGGCTTCTTCATGTTGCCACAATGTAGAATTGGTTCTGACGAAGGAAACTGTGGAGAAGAGGTGAAGGCAGAGAACAAATCTGAGGTGGCGGAGATAGAAGTTACGGTGATTCAAACTCATGTTAACTTGAAAATTCATAGCCAAAGGAGGCCTAGTCAGTTGCTCAAAGCCATTGTTGCATTGGAGGATCTTAGGCTCACAGTTTTGCACCTTAACATTACCTCCTCGGAGAGCGCAGTACTTTACTCTTTCAATCTCAAGGTATTATTCTGTCTTTTCTTGTTTCTTTTTAGTCAACCATTCTGACTTGAAGCTCAAGCAACCCTAGTACTAGTTACTTTTTCTTTCTGCATAATTTTAAGAGTATCTGTTATATTAATATATTGTAGTATTATTTTGGACTGGTGTGATTTTGGTGTGGGTTTTGGATGTGGTTGGTGATGCAGATGGAGGATGAGTGTATATTAGGATCTGCCGATGAGATTGCATCAGAAGTTCATCAAATATTTCAGCTTTATCAACGGTAGCTGATTGTTCAAAGACTCGAAGCAAATAGAGAGGCAACCGACTTCATTCTTTGGAGAGGGTAGGACTTCTAGGATAAGGCAAAAAAAAAAAACAAAAACAAAAAGGGATAGAATTTGAAAAATGTATGGTGCTTTGTGGGATGGGGTTATCGGGGAACAGAGGGCACCTCCAAATCCATTGCTCCCATTTCTTCTAGGCTGTGTGAGTTGTACCACATATGCAATGGGTGCAGTGCAGGACAAAACAGATGATGTTTACAGCCTAAACTTGAAAAGTTCCCCATGTTCTTAGCTTCTCTTTTTCTGTTCTTTTTTTCTTTTGTTTAAGAGACCCCATGTTCTTAGCTTAATTAATAATAAATGTTTAATTTATTTTTTTTATTTTAGGGGGTTTTATTTTTAGGGGGTTTAAATGTAAACGGTAGCATAGATATTTAGAATGGGGTCCCGCATGCTTGGTTAATGAGGCTTGGTTTGAATATTATCAGATTCTCATCATTACATATATTGCGAATGATGCTTCTGTTTTTTACATTGACTTTTGGAGCTTGCCGTACAAAAATATAGATATTTTATCATTATATACATGTCCTTCAGGCTTCTAGGCCTTTTTGGGTTTTCTTTAGGTGATGAATCATGAATGATGATCATCTCTATCCTGAATATGGGATTTTTCATTTTTGTCTTTTGGGATCTAACTTTCTAAAAAATTAAAATGAAAAAGTTTATTTTCAAATCTATTTGGAGAAAAAATTCTTTAATCCACTCTTAATAAAATTAACTAAAGTGTATTTTGTCACGTGACTTGTTTATATATATAATATATGTTATTAGTTTTATAAATTGTCGCGTAAGAGCATTCACATCAGTGAATGTATAAAAGTGTAAAAATGTGTAAAATGATAAAAAATTATTAATTTTACACATTTGAAGCAATTTTAAGCAAAAAAGTACCCACATCAGTGGGTGTATACTCATCAATAATTGTCTAAATTATTCACGTTGCTACAGTACCCGTGTAAATTTACACGGGCACTGTAGCATGGTTATACAATAATATATTGTTCTTTCTCTCTCCTCCCTGACTCTCACCTCCCTCTCTCTCTCTCTCTCTCAGAGTCTCAGGCGCAGTCTCTCTCTCATATCTCAATTTTTTCTTCTTCCTCTAGCCATCGCCGTTGATCTTCCTTAAGCTTCGGCCATCGCCATCGCCGCCGATGAGATTGAGGCCGGCGATCCATTTTTGGTCCATCGCCATCGCCATCGCCGCTGATGAGATTGAGGGCGGCGATCCATTTTTGGTCCATCGCCATCGCCTCGATCTCACTCCGATCCGGTGGTTTTTTTTTTTTTTTTTTTTCCTGGTTTTTTGTGGGTGTGGGTTGGTGATGATGGTGCCGCCGATTGGGTGGGTGATGATCCTGGTTGGGTGGTGATGATGGTGGCTAGGTGGTGATGATGGTGGTGACGGTGGCTGGGTGGTGATGATGGTGGGTGGTGGCTTGGGTTTTCTAATGGTGGTTGGTGGATTGGGTTTTCTTCTGGTGGTGGTGGTGGCGGCTTGGGTGGTTGATTGGGTTTCTGATGGTGTAGTGGTGGTGGATTGAGTTTTCTGATGGTGGTGGTGGTTGCTTGGGTGGTAGATTGGGTTTTCTGATAAGGTAGTGGTGGCGGCGGCTTGGGTTTTTCGATGGTGGGTGGCGGTTGTGCAGTGGGTGTATTTTATTGATTAAAAATGAGAAGAAAATGATTATTTAATTAAAAGATGTGTAAAATAAACGAACTGATGTGGGTGTATTGTAAAAGTGAGAGTGTAAAATAGAAAAAGTAGGTTTTTTCTAATTGAATGAAATAAGGAAGAATTTTTTATACTAATTGAGGATGAAACTTTATCTTAAAAAAAAAAAAAAGTTTATACCCCAATTATGGTTAATTACTAATCTTAACAAATTAGTCAATTAAGCCTAGATAATTAATTAGCCAATTACATAGTTGCGTGGATATACACAAAAACCCACACACCCAACCCAAGATTTGATATAGAGAAAAACCTAAAACGAGCTTAAACTCTATGTCCCACCCATCGAATCAATTCACTAACAAAGATAGTTGCAATACATAGACCTTTCAAGTTTGAAGCGTAGGTGTACGTGAGCTTCCAACTTTTGCTAGCACTCGATTGCACCAACTCTTTCCTTTCACTAGCTTCCGATTCTCCTAGTTGGGTTGTCAATCACAAGTCCAAGCACCCGGGCATTCAAGGCCTCTTGAAGATTTCTTAGGATTGCTTGTATGATTTCCAGCTCCAAGCTTCAATCTATGATCACTTAAGGTATCAAGGAGTATGGCTTGGGTCTCCTCTTCATGAATGAGGCAATTTGGAGAGGGACAGGGTATCGAGATTTCAGTGGGTTTTGCTCTAATGGTGCCGTTAGCTCTCTCACTCTTCAATAAGAGAATTTGGTGTAAAAATAGTGGGTATTATGAGATTTATAAAATGATTAATTGGATGGGAACAATAGAGGATTAAACCAGCTAAATTTTCTCAAGTTCTTAAACTTGCTGGACCAAAAGCCGTGAGTTTCAGATAAAAATTTGTCTGTTGAATTTTTAAAATTGCTCACTTCGCTTGAAATTCACCTGGCATCCTCAGTTTTCTCAAGTGAAATTGTTGGTATTGCAACTTCAACGTCAGATTTTAATCCTCTCATCTTAAAATGCAATACAACTCAATAAAACACAAATACATGAAATCAATTTTGCAAAATACAATGAAATTTGGCGTGGAACATGCCAACACAACAAATATCATTACAAAAAAAAAATTGAGTCTTGTAACTTAACCAGTACTTTTTTGTGTTTTCAACAAAGATGTTTAGGATTCAAATCCCTTCTTTTTCAAGTATTGAAAGAAAAATTTTACAAAATTAATTGAAAAAAAAACTTCTAATTGTGCTCATTTTTATCTAGGTCCTATAAAGAATGAAGAAATTTCTTTGAGATGAATTTATTTTAAAATTGAAAATATTTAATTCGAGCCTATTTCTTGTGCATTATAAATATTTGGTTTTATTGCCTAGAAAGTTGCATTTGGTTTTATCTTTCTTATATCTTGACTTTTTTTCTCTATATTTTATTTTGTATAAATTTGATATCATTTTCCCTATTAAATCCATATTTTTCCCACACAAAAACTATAAATACTCTCTCTCTCTCTCTCTCTCCTTTTCTTGGTGGATTTTTGTTTTTTAATTTCTTATAACTCTAATAAAGGTTTATGATTCTTTTTTTTTAATTGTTTTATTTTTAATATGTGTTTGATATTGTGTTTTATTTTTTATTTTCCAATCAAAAAGTTTTCTCTTCCCCTATTATTTCTTTGATTGAATTTTGGTTTGGGTTAAGGTTAATACTAAGTTTTTTTTTTTTTTTTTTTTGTGGAAATAAGAATTTGAATTTATATCAAAACACACTCTATGAATTTGAATGCCTACCAATTGTTTGAATAATAAGTTATTACAAAGTCTATTTTTTATTCTTTTGGTTTCATTTTAATTTTGGTTATGATAACATTGTAATTTTGTGATGAGTTTTGATTATTATAATAATTTCTCTATTCCTTAAGAGATGAAAAATTTGAATAATAAATTTGAAACTTATAAAATTTAGTTATATATTAAGTAAATATAACACACTACAATAAAAATTAGAAGAATACAATTCACCTTAAAAAAAATAGTAATCAAACACAAAAATGTGTGTATATAGAATGATGTATTTGTAGAGATAGAGAAGATTAAAAAAATACTTGCAGGATTTTAAAATAAATAAATAAGATTTGAAGTAATTATTATTTTTTAAATAGTTTTTACCCTTTTTGTTTTTTTTTTTTTTGTACGTTTATGTATTATCGGGATCTTCTCGACACCTTATTCATGCTAGTTGGACTGTCATGGAGACCAGTTCTATCACTTCTACTAAAAATCGTGCCCTCACTAGTCAGATTCAGATTGAAGTAATACATAGCAGAAAAACCATATTGGGGGAGACACGCATGGCATTCTCTGCTATACGAATGCATTGTTGAAAATGGACTTTTCTTTTTTTATAATGAAAATGGACTTTTATTTGGTCACAACTTCATCAAGAAATAAATATGTAAAAGACAGATATGAGTGACGTGGTGGAAGCTTTGTTGACGAGAATGAACGGCCAAAGTCAAATAGAAAAGAGCATTTAGCAAATCCAATTCCCAATTTCCCATCCCACACACCAAAGTGCAAAAGAGAGAGAGAGTGAGAGGCTCTCAGTCTTTTAGAAAGGAGAGAGATGTACAGTGCAGGAGCAAGCTCATATCCCCATGTGAAAAAGTATAAAGAGACAAATTACCCTCGTAGTTTTTCTTTTTGGTCTTCGTGTTTTCCTTTTCACAGGCTTTTTTTTTTTCTCTGTTTTTTTTTTTACTATTTTGTGTTTTCTTCTCTTTTTTTTTTCTTCGGTTTCTCCAAGGGTTAGTCTCAATCTCCTAGCATACAATTGAGGACCCTTTTCCCACTCCTACAGCTCCATGATAACAACCTTTTTCTTGGTTTATTCCTAAAGAGAACCTTTTTCATTCCAATTCCAAATTGAGTCAATGCCAATCGGCTGTCTAAAACTGTTCTTTCAACAGGAATTATTAATTAATTAATAATTACCTCCATTCAATACATTTTTTCATCAATATTCATGTTTTGTAGCACGATATTTTGCTTTCCCATGAACCAAACTAAGCTAGAAAAACCAGAATCTAGTTTAATATTAAGGATAATTTAATCTCTCTTTAGAAGTTGAGCCTCAAAGTCCACATTGATACTCGATTAACCTTATAAATTAAGTGTTGCCACAACCTCGGGCAACTCATTGAAACATTATTAGCAATGGACCCAAAAGGAACTTTGGTCTCAGATTTTTCGTAACTAGTGTTTGTTTTATTTGGAATGGCGGGCCATCATTGAAGAACGCTGGCATGTAATCAGTGTTTTCATACTATTATCATTAGCATTGGCTTCTTCATAATATCGCATTTCCACACTATCAGTAGCATTAGTTTATTTCCTTGAAGAACATAAAGCTCAATTTTATAATACTATTGACGAGTGGAAACTTGGGGAGTCTCAAAGTATGAGTGTTTAGCGTTTACCAAAGAAAACGCCGTCACCTGTCTAGGCCTTAGAGACCAGGTAGTGATCACATTACCAGAGGCGAACAGTTCCTTTGTTTTCTCGCTAGTTTCTTTTTCAACATCAGCCTCAACTTTCATTGGCAGTTGATGTGTCTATAATACGACTACGTCCCTCATGGGTCAGGGGGACCTTGCATATAGATATCAATGAATGCTCTATGAGAAGACAAGATTAAGGAGTAATGTTGTGTTTGGATGAAAGGGAAAGAGAGAAGAAAAAACGAGAGGATCATTTAATACATTTTGTTTGGATCTTATTTTAATTTGGGTGGAGAAAAATGTTTGAGGGTATTTGGAGAGATATATATCTTACCCCTTCAAACATTTTTAAAGATTATGATATTAATTTTAACTTAAATTAAGAATTGGTATAAAATTATTAACTTTTATAATGTCTTATTGGAAGATTATTGGTCCACTACTAGTAGGCTCAAATGTTATGGGGTCGATAATGTTCCCTGGTAGGCCCAATCTATGTTGCTTGGCAGCTTAAATCGAGGATTGTTAGGACCTCGGGAGTTCGATCTTGCTCGCGATGTACCTCGGTAATGGCTTGGGGGATATGGCCACCAAGAAGCATTCAACATCTGGAGCAGGTCCTAAAGATAGAGTCTCTATTTCTAAAGTGGGGCCTTATTACATATGGAATAATTCTAGTGAACCACACCTGCACGAGAAATGCTATAAGTAATCATAGCTAGCCCACTAAAGGAGGCTATAAATAAGAGAAAAGTAGAAGAGGAAAGGTTGGGTACGTGCACTTACTATTTTTAATTTATAAAACATCTAAATAAAAAGCGAGAGATATTAATTTTTCTATCTTCACTTAATTTTTGAAACATCCAAATAAAGAGAATGATTAACCAATTCTCCTTCCTCTCCTCCCCTTCCTCCTTGTAGTATTTTCTCTTTCCAAACTTCTAAACATGCTCTTAAGGGGAGAGTGGCCATGCTTTGGGGTTTTTTTTTTTAATAACTAAAGTACACTTTTGGCCATAAAGTTTTTAATTGTGACCATTTACATATCAAAATTTCTATTTTGACCTTTATGGTATAATTTAATTTTTATGTTATGTCAAAAATTTCTGTTACTAATTTAATTGTTAACTACCAGATAACTACTAGATAATAATCATTAAGGGTATTTGGAGAGATATATATCTTACCCCTTCAAAATTTTTAAAGATTATGATATTAATTTTAACTTAATTTAAAAATTGGGATAAAATTATTAATTTCTATGATGTCTTACTATTTTTAATTTATAAAACATCCAAATAAAAGTGAGAGATATTAATTTTTCTACCTTTACTTAATTTTTAAAACATTCAAATAAAGGGAATGATTAACCATTTCTTCTTCTTCTCCTCTCCTCTCCTCTCCTTCCTCCGTATAGAATTTTCTCTTTCCAAACTTCTAAACATGCTAATAATGGGGGGAGTGGGCATGCTTTGGTTTTTTTTTTTTTTTTATTAACTAAAGTACACTTTTGGGCATAAAGTTTGTAATTGTGATCATTTACATATCAAAATTTCTATTTTCACCCTCTATGGTATAATTTAATTTTTATATTATGTTAAAAATTTCTATTAGTGATTTGATCGCTAACTACTGGATAAGTTGCCTCCATTAAACCACATCACCCATATAATGTCACATGTTACTAGATTATTAACAGAAATGGACGGTAAGACTAATATCAAAATAGAATAAAATATGAAGGACTAAAATGTTGAAATGTAAATATCAAAATGAAAACGATCTCAAACTGTAAGGGCCAAGAAGGTACTTTAGTTTTTTTATGGTCCAAATTATTTTAGAATTACTTCTCTTTTTTCATTAACTATATATCTACAACATATTTTACAACTACAAAGGGGTCAAATTATTGATGATAGTAAATAAAGTGGTGTTAATGGTAGATCTATATAAGAATCAATAACTTGTCAACTCAACTGTTATGAAAATATTTTGTATGTAGCATTACTTTTTTTCTTTTTTAATATATCAATTTTATGTTATTTAAACCTATTTTCTTATGGGCAAAGTTTAGTTACAATTCCTTAAGTATTGTGCTTTACATTTCTCAATTGAATTGAATTGAATTATATAATTGTATTGAACAATACAATAAAAACAATATCATCTTTTTGTAGGTTGTTTTTTGTGTTAACGGACTGAAGCTTATTCTATCATACTTAAGCCCATTCTACTGTAGGTTGGAGAGTTGGGTCTGTCTCACTATTTTAGCAGGACCTTGCTAAGGGACAGTTTATGCACAAGCCCAACATCCAAAGTAAAGATAACAAAGATTGACAAGCACATATACACGTATTAGTTTGTAGGTATTTGCACACGTTTTACAAATTTACGAGTGGGCGCTTTATAGCGGAAAGTTAACCATAACAAATAAGTTAGCAACAGCAAAAAGATTTAGTCAGCAAAATAACTAACACAATAGGAATGACTGAATGCATACTGGCAAAGTGGTATATGCAAGTATTATAATAAATATAAAATGCCAAGTATTCCCACAAGAAGTGAACCAAAGAGGACTCGAACCCCAACCTGAATAACCTTATTATTGGACTATGCCATTAAAGTTGTGTATTCTGGAGAATGTGCCTAGATGACTACTTGTTGCAGTTTCTAAGATTTCAAATAGTGGGTTTGCTGAAGAGAGAGGAAAAATATTGCCTATTGATGCATGCCTTCTTGCCATGTTTTCTCTCTTTTCTTATCACTCCTCATTTTCCTTTCTCTCTATTATTTCTCTCTCAATTCATTCTATTTTCTTACCTTGGGTCGCTATCCTTCCATTTGTGGCTACTGTTTCTATTTATACTAGGCTAATCTCAAGGGATTTCTCTCTTTTACCCCTATGGCTCACCAACTATTTTTGTTTGCTGGGAACAACTCCTCAGAGTTGTCCACCAACCCAATGGTTGCTCGGCCACTATTATCTCTAGGTATGCCCATTATGTTCTCTCCTTTCCACTACCTAAACCTACTACAAATTCTAATTTGTCTGGTTATGCCGTGAGCCTTTCCCCCTTGCTTGAATGGATAAGGCTTTGGGTTTCTCTTTACTCACCTCTCTAGCATGCATCAAGTGGTTCCAACTGTCTACCACCATTTGTGCGCAAAATATCATCCCAATAAATCATTTTCCCAAAAGAGTCTCTAGCTAGAAACTGAAAATAGTCTTTTTTCCCCCTTCACCAAACTACATTCTTTGTGAATCCCTTGATCGTGGGCTCACATGCATTGGCTAGGTATAAGTTGGTGGTGCTCCGGCTACTATGTGGTTGCTCCATTACCTTCTATCTTTGTTTTCTTTCTTTCCCACATTATTTCTGCTGTTATAGATCAACTTTGTTGTGTTCTACTCCATGTCCCTTTTGCCCGTGCCTATCCTTTATGGAGGTTGTCCTAGGCTTCTTGGACTTTCCTCATTTTTGTCCATTCTTGGGCCCATGGGCTTGCCTAGTATTATTTCCTGGCGAGCTAGCCCATTGGGCTTTATATCTTTCTTTATTTCTTGGGCTTTTATGGCCCATTTGCTTCTGTCTTATTCTATCTTTTATTTCTTCTTGTGCCTATGGGCTTGCTTGTTGCCATTTCCTGCCGAGCTGGCCTACTAAGCTTTACTTCTTGTTGGAGCATTTTAATATTAAATAATTAAAATGAATAAATGTTATGTCATAAATATAAAGATATGGGAGTGGCTATGGAAGATGAGGAGTTAGTGAAAATGTTTAATCCTACATTGAAAAGGAGATGGAATATTTTGTTCTTTTTAATTTTGGTGATTAATGGGCTAACATGAATTGTCTCAAATATTGGGCCAGATACTTGCGCAAGGGGGAGGTGAAGAGTGGAGGTGTCAAAAATGGAAATAAATCAACCCTTGGATCCTCTTACTTGACAGCCCATTCAGAGCAATTACCATATCCGTTGGTGAGTAAATAACTCGAATTAATATTCTATTTTTATTATGGAAAATGAAGAGCCATTAACTCACTTAATGGACTATCCGTTTGGGCATTTTCATTCTTTAGAAACTCCTTATCTAACCATTAATTGTGTAACTTTAGCCCATCAGAATAATATCCAATAATTAATCTTGTAACACCCACTACATCAAAATAATGGACCTAATTAATCAGATTAATTTGGATAGTAATTTTGTAAGGCCCATTGAGCTTATAAATAGACTCATTCAGACCTAATCCGAGTTACTGTAACATACACTAAAAAATAGAGAGATTCTTGGCAAGAAAGAGTGTTCTTTCTGGTGGAGTTTTGGACTTGAACACTTTGTGCAGAGGTCGTTCTAGCCATACGACACTTGTTGAGTTGTTGTATCCTGGGGGAGACAAGTCAGAGAAGGTCTGCACCGGTTACAAAGTTTAGTCAACCAAGGGCTTGAATCTTCTTAAAAATAGCGAGTGCCGCGCCTCAGTCCAAATAGTGTTGTGTACTTTCTCTCTTTAAATTAATAAAATTCAGAAGTATTATTCAGTTTCTCTTTGTGTTATTTTCAATTATCATTGTGTTTGCACCAACACTTCTTTCTTTCAATCTGCTTCTGGCTATTATGATCTGTTTGCTTCTGTTTGTTTCCCTATCTTTTTTTTTTCTTCTTCTTTTGCTATTAGGCTTTCTGCTATCAGACCCTCTTTATTAAAAACGGGTATCAACACTTTTCTAAAAGAAAAAATATATAAATTTAACGATATAGTTCATTAATCTTTACAATCGTATGATTTATTGTAATCGGGAAAACCTCATCTAAAATAAGTACACAAAAGTTTTACCCTATTCATATTCTTGTGTCATATGCAAGAAGAGAAAAACCTTCATCTTGTGTATTTACAGAAAGATATGTGTTGATGCCTTGTCTTCCCCATATACTTGAGATTCCTTGGAGAATCAAGAGTGTCTACATTGGTATCTCTGTCACTATGTCTCAAAATCCTAATATTTCTATTTGCTGTTGTTTTTTAATATATCTTTTCAGTTCATCAAAAAAGAAAGACAAGTGAAAGTAACAATTTCTTTGATTTGTAAGGGCTCTACAACATAGGAGTATAGGACTTAGTTAGAAGCCGATTACCCAAGATTTAAAAATAAATGCAACTTAGAGCTGTTCAGCATTTCTCATAAAAGTGCAATTTTTTATGTTAGAATCATGCATAGGATTTTATTTCACTGATTTGTTTGTTTCACACAGTTTTTATATATAACTAGCTTGTAAGAGCACTTATGGCAGTGAAACTAAATAGCTATTTTAGCTTCACCAAAACACAAAAATCAACCATACAACAATGGAGCTAAGGGGATTCTTTTTTTTTTTTTTCATTGCTACAATGCACATCTATAGATAGATGTGTACTGTAGTTGAGAGTTAAAAAAAAATAGTTTTTTATTCTCACTTCCTATTAAAACATTATTTATTTGTTTTTTCTTTCTTCTTTTTTCCTTTTTTGTTCAGAACTCACAACTCTCACCTCTCTCTCTCAACTCTCTCTCAACTTCCTCTCACCGCTGCCAGCCCCACCCCCACACTGCCGACTCATTCCGCCAACCCATCTCGCCCTTACTTGGTTTTTTTTTTTTTTTTTCTTTCTCTTGTTGTGGCTATTTTGTGGTGGTGGTTGTGGTTGTGTGGGTAAATCGGCGTCGGTGGATGGTTGGATTCATCGGCATCAGTGGGTTGTGGGTGGGTTTGTGGGTAGATCAGTGCGTTCGTGGTGGTGGCTTGGGTGGGTTTCGTGGTGGTGGGTATGGGTGTTGCCTGGTGAGTCCGGTGGGTGTGGGCTTGGTTGATTTTTTTTTTTCTTTGTTGTGGGCTATGGTAGTGGTGGTGGTGGTGCTGTGGTTGTGTGTGTGTGGTTATAATGGTTGTGTGCAGTGGTTGTGTGTAGTAGATATATTATTTTATTATAGTGGATATATTATTCTATTGTAGTAGATATCTTCTTTTATTGTGATATTTATATTATTTATTGTGTTGAAAGCTAAAATAAATCTGCTGCTGCGGCATAAGTGTAGGTAAAATAGATATAGTAAATTTTTATGATGCCAAATAGCTAAATTTTTAGCTCCATTATTGTGGATGCTTTAACCCCATGTATATGCATGGATATATTTAAAGATATAAAATAAAATGCATAATATAATTCATATATATATAATTTAAATACTATTGATAATCATTTTTATATTTTGTTAACTCTTTAAAAAATTTGTAAGGATATTATTAGATATAAAATGTAAATTGTCCATGTTATTTATTTATTTATTATTGTTAAACACTTTTTTTTTTTACGATTTATTTACTCTAAACTCTTTGATTTTTGTACTTAATAACTCACTTGGATGAATATTTATGATATGATCCTACATTTGATTCTAAAATTAAAAAATAAAACAATGAAAGAATAAATAATTTAAGACACGTGGTGTAAAATTGAAATTTTAATTTAAAATTTTAATTTGAGTTTTTTTCAACTTCACCTATTATCATATAATATATAAATAAGTATACTACTGCCTCTCAACACAAACGGAAATGCCATTGTTTCATAATTTTAACCAATCGGTGACTTGTGAGGTACCAATTACAGTGATAGTGACTTTCCAAATGAGATTTTGCTCAGTTTCCAATTTTCAGTAATATTTTTTGGGTAAGATATCATGCTCACTTTAACCAATAATATTTTTTCGACTTCTTAAAACCTGTTTAGTTTAGCATTTTAAACTCATATTTTTATATGGGAAATGCTAACGAATGCCCTTAGGGCATTGGTTAACAATATATTTAAAGAAAGTTTTTATGGGAAAATGAAATAAATCAATTAATATTTTGACAGTTTTTTTCATTTCCCATAAAAATGGTGTTAAAACTTTTCTAAAATAGATTATTAACCAATGTCCTAAGGGCATTCGTTAGCATGACCCTTTTTATATTTCAGACTCCTCTATCAAACACCAGCTTAATTTTTGACCTTACTGAATTCTGAGGTCTGTTGCTTGGTCCAATGGTCTGAATAGTATGTTCATGGACAAATCTTTTTTTATCATTTTCAAAGACAAAAAACTACCAAAACCTTCCAAGTTCCAAAGTGGGAATAGGGGCGTGATTCAGATGCTAGTACTTTTAGGACCAGAGAGTTTTTAAGCTTCAAATTCCAAAGAGAACCTCTTTGTCTCTCATAAAATCTGACTCTCATCCCCACTGCGCGTATCCAATTTTCCTCTAAAAACGTTATTAAATTGGGGGCCCTAATCCTAAATTAAAACAACCAAACAACCCTTCTAACCTTCCGCGTGAGTCTTAGTTTTTCGCTATATGTATGTAGGGTCTGCTTTCAGGCACATATTAACCCTTTATTTTAAGAAAATTTTTATGAAAATTAAAAAAATATTTTATTAATGTATGTCCTAGATATATATATTTTATTAATATTTTCTAAAATTTATTCATGCTAATAAATCTCATAGATGTGTGTATATATATATATATATATATAGGGTTAGGTTCAAGTTACACTTGATATAATTCTAAGCAATGTTACACCACCCAATAACTTGTTATTGAATTATTATTTTGAAAATCCAACCGTTGAATTACATGTTCTATATGTTTTTAACATGCATGCTAATTTTCATATTAATCGGATGTTATTTATCATATGATCCATAAACTTATCTTTTATGTATTATTTTAAACTACAAAAACTTGAATTTTAACAATTGATTGATGACATAGCTACTAATCTTTGATCATTTTAAAATTTTACAAGTATAGAGAATATATGAAGATAAGATAAGATAATCTAACGGTGGATTTGTTAATATTCGAATCCAATTAAAAAATATTGAGTGATGTAGCACTACTTAAAGTTACACCAGGTGTAACTTGAACCTAACTCATATATATATATATATATATATATGTATATATGAAAAAGTTTAGATTCATAAAATTTTCACAACTTCTTGTTATAATTGTAACGTGTTAAAGTATGATTGATAAAGAAAAAATGATAAGTTCATGTATAAGCAATGGTTAATTACTTATAATTTATCACTACAATTTTCTATTGTAACAAATCTCTCTCTATATATATGGATCCGATTAATGTATGCCTTTAGAGCACACATTAAATTATTTATTTTTGAAAATATTTTATAAAGAATTGAAAAAGTTATAAATTTTTTTTAATTTTTGATAAAATTTTTTTAAAAAATAGTGTAATATTGGAGTCTTTTGTCCAAATATTGCAAAAAATTAAGTTTTTTATTGTTATAGGTACTGTTGAAAGTTATTTAGGGAAATGAGGAGAGAGAGTGAATTTCGACAACAGTGTTGCCGAAATTCTAAGAAAAAGTAGGAGAGAGAAAGAGGGAAAAGGCAGAGAGAGAAAATCTAGAATTTCGGTAACGCTGTTATCGAAATTCTGCTGCCCGTGCGTGAGTGCGTGCGCGAGTGACTGAAAGAAGGGGGAAAGAAATAAATTAGGAATTTCGGTAACGGCGTTGCCGCGAAAATGGAAGAAAAAAAATTGGGGAATTTCGGTAATGGTAATACCGAAATTGGAAAAAAAAAAAAAACGAGGATAATTTCGGTGCTGCCAGCACCGAAATTGGAAAAAGAAATAAAGAAAAAAAGAGAATAATTTCGGTGCTGGCAGCACCGAAATTGAAAAAAAAAAATAAAAAAAAAAAGACAATTTAGGTGCTGGCAGCACCTAAATTGAAAAAAATAAAAATAAAAAAAGAAGAAGGATAATTTCAATGCTGGCAGCACTGAAATTATCCCCTTTTTTTATTTTTTATTTTTTTTCAATTTAGGTGCTGCAAGCACTTAAGTTGTCTTTTTTTTTTTTTTTTTTTTTTTTTTTTTTTTTTTTTTTTTCTGGTATTACCATTACCGAAATTCCCCAATTTTTTTTCTTTCATTTTCGGCAACACCGTTACCGAAATTCCTCATTTATTTCTTTCTCCCTTCTTTCAGTCACTCGTGCGCGAGTGCGCGCACGGGCAACAGAAGTCGCGCACGGGCAGCAGAATTTCGATAACAGCGTTATCGAAATTCTAGATTTTCTTAAATTTCGGCAACACCGTTGTTGAAATTCACTCTCTCTCCTTATTTCTCTAAATAACTTTCAACAGTAACTAAAACTATAAAAAATTTAATTTTTTATAATATTTAGACAAAAGACTCGTAATATTGTGCGTTTTCAGAACACAACTTAATAAAATTTTGTGTATATATATATATATATATTTGGTTTGATGTTTTTTTTTTTTTTTTTCGAGAAACATATCTGGTTTGATGTTGAGTTGAGAAGTTTTCGCCAAAGTAAAAAGCTGACATTGTAGGGGTATAGAAATACATACAATTCAATATTCATATATTGGTGTGGGGTCAGGAGGATCACAGATTCGGATCATAGGTCCTCCAGATCTTAACAGAGTCCCTCAGAGATCTCCTTGGAGACTCTGAGCTTTTGGAAATCTGTAATAACCCTATTTAATGGGGCCCCCTTCTACACCTACATAGTTCGGACCACCTGGTCCTTCTAACTTCTAACTTCTAAAGCCTTCTGTTCCTCCAAAAAGAAAAAAAGAACTTCTTAATCCTTCATCACCGTACAATCAAAAAAAGATCAGATGAAACAGAGTCCCATCATACCTAACTCAATTCAGAGCTACATCACACCATATATTATATTCTTCCATGCTTTGACCAACGGTCAACCTCACCTCCAATCAAATACACTTTTACGGTTCTTAGTTCATTAAATTTTCATTAAAGGGTACAAGAGATAATGGAAAATTTTGGAGAGAAAATTTTTTTGGGGTGTATTTGGTTAGGTGGAGAAGAAGGAAAATAAATGGTAGGGTCTGGATATTTTATCTCCTGACCTACTAAAATGTTTTCTCTCTAAAATGGAGAAAAAACTGATTAAAGATAAATTTTTTCTTAATTAACAAAAATGTCCAATATATATACACATATTTATTCAAGTTGCCTTTATTTTATTTTCTTCTCAATAATGTTTTGTTTGTTTGTTTTTTTTTTTTTAGGCAGCTACGTTGCCTTCTTTTTCTTTTTTATTTATTTATTTTTCAAGCTTGGGCGTGCGTGCTATCAGGTACTTCTTCTTTTTTTTTTTTTTTTTTCTTCAACGGGGCAATTGCCTTTTCTTTTCTTTTTTTTCTTATTCTTTTTTTCTTCTTCTTATTTTCCAGTCTTAGGTGTGATAGTTTTTTTTTTAACTAGTTGTGATTTTTTTTTTGACAAGATTTTTATTTTTAATAAATTTGGGTGATTTTTTTTTTTTTGTGGTTATTTGTCACTTTTTTGTTTTAATTAGGTATCATTCTTTAATAAGGATATATAAGTAAATTTATTCAAACTCATTTTTTCAATCTTTCCACTTTTTCACCCCCAACCAAACAAATAGGAGAGAAAATAAAATCTTTTCTATCCTCCCACTTTTCCACTCTCCCACTATTTTCTATTCTCTCACTTTTCCACTCTTCCAACCAAACAGACCTTAAAGGGTATAAGAGAAAAAGAAAAGGACTTGGGTTAGGTCGTTAAGTGCATTGTACCTGGATAGATGGTGACATGTGTTCAAAAATAAATACATATCACAAATCTAATGGGTATAATGTTCTTGAACATTGGTCCTAAACCTTGCCCGAAAGAAAAAATATGAGACATAAATTTCATTAAATTTAGTTCTTTTATTATTATTATTATTATTTTTATGTTAACCAAATAACATAAATGATTTAATTTGTCTCTAACTTTCTCCTTTTCCTCTCAAACTAAACAGCATTCTTTTTTATTTTTTTACTTTTTTTTATATACAATAATGCCACACACAAATACAATAATTAATTATTTTTAAAAATATTTTTTTAAAAATTAAAAAAATATTAACATCCTTTTTAATTCTAAAAAAATATTTTCAAAAATAGATGACTTAAATAATTACAGTCATGACAAAATGGGTCCATGAAATTATTACATTCAACTAATAAAGTATAAAAAAGTCCCAAAAAAAGAAGAGTAAAAAATTTACAAAATATATGTATATATTAATATTATTGTTTTATTTTTAACTTTTCTTTTAAGTTAGAACTGGAAAAAAGATGGTCATAGTATATGGATAGACGAGTTTGTACAGTCAATCACGCGTTGATGGCCTGCGCTTATGTCACAGCTCAGTGAACTGAGGCCACGTATAATACCAGTAATTTTAAGAATATAACAAGTACACAGCAACTTTTTTCCTCAATTATTTTGGGCATATTATAATTAATTATTTATTTTACCTCCACACATTATTTTGTTTCTGTACATCAAAATTGTGATAATATTGTATCATGTTAAAGTTAGGGCAAAGTTGTATAACATAATACTTGAGTTCTAGATAGCTCAACTAATAAAGTTTCTGATAATTGAATAAGAGATTTGGGATCCAATTTCTATTTACATCAAAAATTTATTGATATCTTGATTTAATGATAAAGAGTTATAATCAAGAGCGGATGCATGGTTTCTAATGGTTGAATTAAAGATTTGGAGTCTAATCTCTATTACAATAAAAATTGATTGAGGCATTGTTTTAATGATAAAATGATATAATGAAGTATACTTTGAAACTCTCTTCAAAAGAAATAAAAAAAGTTGTATAACATAAGTTGATTTTATGTTGATTTTAGCATTCAGGCCCAATAAACCCCCCACATTGAGACTTGTAAAAACTAAAGTATTGCAAAAAAATTTGCAATACTGCTATAGTGTAATTTTAAAGGTCGAATTACACTGTAGCAGTATTGTAAAAAATATATATATATATATATATATATTTTATTTGGTTCTCTCTCTCACTGGTCACACTCTCATCTCATCTCGTCTTTTTTTTTTTTTTCTTCAGTTCACTAATCCAAACCCATCAACCACCACGTCTGATGCAAGCCACAAATAAATCACAGGGGAAATCACAATGACCAAACCCACCAATAAATCACAAACCAAACCACGAAGCAAGTGACAAACCAAACCCAGATCAAAGCCACCAACCATCGCCACCCTGACCCAAATTGGAATCACAACCCAACAAAAATTAACCTATGAAACCCACGAATTTAGAACAAACACCGTGACCCACTCCCAACAAATACAATCAACTCCCCCCCCCCCCCAAAAAATCCAAGACCAGCGACAAAAGCCAAATGCGAAAGAGGGAGATAAAGAAAACTCATCGCCGTCGTGCTGCCGCCTTGGACCTGATTTGGTCGGGTTGATGGGTTCACGATGAGCTAACAGTTTTTAGGTGGATGGGCTTTGCGATTTTCAAGTAGATGTGCTCTGTGATTTGAAAGTGAGCTAATACGGAGGTTGTTTTGTTTTGAGTTTTGTTTTGTGTGTTGTAAGGAATAAAATAGAATATTTAAATAAAATAGGAAAAATAAAATATAATTTTGGGATTTTGGATGCGTTGTAAAATACTATGGTATAATTGATAAAGTAACCTTTTTGAATGATAAAATAGGATGAGATAGCATTTTCTAAAGCTGATGCTCTTAGTAGAGGTTTTGCTGATAAAAAATAAGGGCTGTTTGGTAATATTAGTCTAATAATGTTGTAATATTTTTTAAAAATATATGTGAGTAAAAAAGTATGTAAAAATACGTATAATATTGTTAAAAAAATAAAATAAAAAAAAGCCGGAACCCAAATTTTCGGACGCTGTACGGTTGCACGAAAGATGCTGAAAGATTCGGAAAAGCCGTATGAAAGCTTTCGGCGTATGATGCTTTCCTTTGACTTGGCTGATTATTATTATTTTTTTGTTCACAGTGATCAGGTGAGGTTAAATTGGGATTGGGATCCGGTATATCGAGTAGTTACAGTTTTTTAACCCCCCAAAAAAAAAAAAAAGTAATTACAGTTTTTATATATTTAAAGGAAAAATGCAATTTCAGCTTGTTGCTAGATCTAAAGAGTAAAATGTAATTTTTCTAAAACTTTTTTATCATTTTATTATTATTTTTTAATTTTTTTTTTACTATCTCAACTTTTACATCTCACATGGTAATTACATAATTACATAATATAATAACTCAAAATCCAATAAATTGTACTTTCTTATTTCAATTTTAGAATTAGAAGATTTACAATAAAATAGACATAAATAGTGGGTTCTAAGGATTTTCTTCCAAATTTAAAAAGAAAATGCGAAAGTTTACTTGTACCATTAAATAACGGAATTGTGGTCCTTGTTGCTTCAAATGAGTTATCTCAAAAGAACTTGCTCAATGATGTGGACTTTTTCACGAGAACCTCATGTAGTCATGTGCAAATTTTGTAAAAAAATTTGTAACTTTATTTTTCCTTTAAGAAGGGTTGGATTTTAGCACAGCACAGCTAGTTGAGCTCGAAAGTTGAAGCACAGAGAGTGAGGGTGGGTCAGGGACTTGTGGGTTTGGGTTTGGGTTTGGTTTTGCGTTTGGCAGAGGCATGTACGAAAGTAAGATGCCACTTCGGGCTCGGGAGAATTTACCAAACAAGAGAGATGCAAATATATATATGCACAAAGATGAAGTTAAAGGAGAGGACAAGATCCTGGTGATGTGGGGACAAAGGTTTGAGTTTTGTATCTGGATCCAAAACAACCTTTCTCTTCACTGTCCACCCTTTTTAACCAAGAAATTATTCACCTCTAAATGGTGTGTCCCCTCTCTTTTCTTCTTTCCTTTTCTTGAATCACTTTTTGATTCTTTTATGCTCTGCCTTTGTGAAAACGGTCCTTGTCTTCACATGTTCTTTAATCTTTACTTGGAAATGGGTCCTTAAGAGTTAGGAAATGCCCTTCTTTCTTAAGCCAGCACCATGAAATATCCTCACTAGTAGCATTATTCATTATATTATCTTTGATAAATGTCTAACTAAGCACGTACCAAAACTTAATTCATGTGTCACGATTTCGAGTCTACAAACCAGTCTCTCTATGAATAAAATTACTTACTAACCACATTTGAAAAAAAAAAAAAATTATTGCACTCACTAACCACATATTTCAAATCCTACAAAAATAAGGGAACTAGTACAACCTTTACCTTTGTTTGGAAAAGTGTATATTAAGTTAGGAAAAATACTAAAAGTATTATAAGTTGTATTATAAAATGTTTATAAATTGATATGACATTGACTGTGATTGGTTCTATTTTAATTCGATAATAAATTAGTGTTTACATTACTTGAGATCGGTGACACATCATTTTATAAGACCTATGAAGTAAAATTATAGTATCATTTTCCCACCTAGCTAAATTACGTAGATATCACTTTTTCAAATTTCGCATTTGTATACAATTCGGCCAGCCTATTGAGTATGGTGGGCAAGCCAAGAATAAAAAATGACACTCATCCAAAGTTTTTTGGGTTTTTTTTTTTTTTTTTTTTCCGACAAACCTTGAATTTTAATCTTGCCACTTTTGATTAAGATCTTATAGAATTTTTAAGAAAATTTTACTGTAAAGTTCACGAAATCATATTCATTGCATTGGATTTGTATTGGGTTTGGGCCTTTGGGGGTATAAGCTAATGAGTTTTGATCCGTAGAGACGCCAATGGTTTTTGATTTGATGGGTTTGAGGTTTGGCCCATTTGGGCTTCTATTCCCGTGTGTTTGATCCGCTTTCCATCAAGGCCTTGAAGCAACTCTAGATTCAGTCTATTCTTTTTATTTTATTATTAATATATAGTTAACGTTTAGGTAACAGTGTTACACCAATTTTGACACCAGAGTTTAATTTGTTACATTTCAGAAGTTTGGGGTTTATTTTGATATTTTCAAATTATAGGGTTTAATTTAAACTACTCCAAACTTAATAGGGTTTGAAATGAATTCCCCTAGAATTTATAATGTCATATATTGTATAAGTTTACTTGAACCTAATCCAGTTAAAAGACCAACTTAACCCAACCTGAGATAGCGAGCTAGCCAGAGCGGAAAACATTAAAAAAAAAGCTAGGCTTGGGCTGATTTGTTTGGTTTAAGGTTGGGCTAGGGCCTGAGGTTGAAAAGCTTAGGTTGAGTCTGGTTTCGGCCCCCAACCCACGTTGTGTTGTAGCCTTTTGACATTCCTTAATTCATTCTTCTATGAAGTCCATAATTGAGAAGCCGCAACTCAGTTGTCTTGAACTATGTCAAACCAAGCTTGTAAACTGTGGAAATAGAATATGTAATAATTTTTCTTTGCACTTATAATCACAGTTGTCTTAAGACAGTAGAATGTGAATATAAGAAACAGAAGGGAAATGGAGGGAGAAATGAGAGAGGAAAGAGCTTTCACAGCTTAAACAAGCTATGAGTTTTAGGCTAATAAGAGCAAAGATGTTTGATATACATGTTTTTGTTCCTTGTTATGTTGCTTACATGTATCTGTTGGTTAAACACATGATTGTATCGCATACAAAACATACGCAGCGGATAATTAACAGATCTACTTCATTCGTAATTGTTAACATGTACTATGCAAATTTCAGAATTTAAGAACAAGAGAACATATCTGAGTGCAATGATATTAAAAAAAAAAAAGATCAGAAGTACCTGTGAACACTTTTAATCTTTACTCCAATTTTACTTTACGCATAAGAAGTGTGATCTCTTAATCAGTTTTTTAACGGAAAATAAGAGAGTGTCTCACACTCACATATACACTATTTCATATTTTTACTAAAATTCTGTATGTTTCTCTCCTTGTAACTGATTATTTAATTGGACTAGCTTTTTGGGTATTTCTAATTGGGTTTTAGTATGTGGCTTAGAATGAGACCAAAAGTGACCAATAAGACATTAGCTCCAATAAGCATTGGGCTTTTCTGTTAACTCTTGACAAGTCCAAAGTTACCATTAACTATATTTGATATTACTATATAAATATAGTTGCACTCTAGGCCTTATTTATAAATTATATCCTAAGATTTTATTATACATGTAACCCCTTCATAAAATATTCGTAATAATACAAAATCATGAATGTAGACTGTCATTTTGTAAATTACTACATCTTAATCTTTGAGTACCTGGTTTAATCCTCTATGATATTCATCATATATTTATGAAATCCAATTTTATAAATATATACTTTAGTAACTCCTTACTAAAGTGGTTAGGCCTAACACTCTGAATAACCAAACTCATTAAACTTATCTCAAGGGAATATTTTGTATCTCCGTTAAGAGACTATAAATTTCATTTTGAGAATATATGTTCTATCAATACTAAATGTGGTTGCACAACATACTGAGATTTTGTTCGTGTCTTTAAATCTCACCCCTAATATATCAAAGAAACTTACACTTTTAATCTTTACTCCAATTTTACTTTACGCATAAGAAGTGTGGCATTTCAATCAGTTTTTTAACGGAGAATAAGAGAGTGTCTCACACTCACATATACACTATTTCATATTTTTACTAAAATTCTGTATGTTTCTCTCATTATAACTAATTATCTAATTGGGCTAGCTTTTTGGGTCTTTTTAATTGGGTTTTAGTATGTGGCTTAGAGTGAGACCAAAAGGGACCAATAAGACACTAACTCCAATAGGCCCTGGGCTTTTCTGTTAACTCTTGACAAATCCAAAATTACTATTAACTATATTTGATACTACTATATAAATATAGTTGCACTCTAGACCTTATTTATAAATTATATCCCAAGACTTTCTTATATATGCAACCTCTTCATAAAATATTCGTAGTAATACAAAATCATGAATGTAGACTGTCATTTTATAAATTATTATATCTTAATCTTTGAGTACCTGGTTTAATCATCTATGATATTCATCATATATTTATGAAATCCAATTTTATAAATATATACTTTAGTAACTTCTTACTAAAGTGGTTAGGCCTAACACTCTGAATAACCAAACTCATTAAACTTATCTCAAGAGAATATTTTGTATCTCCGTTAAGAGACTATGAATTCAATTTTGAGAATATATATTCTATCAATACTAAATGTGGTTGCACAACATACTAAGATTTTGTTCGTGTCTTTAAATCTCACTCCTGATATATCAAAGAAACTTACACTTCATGATCAGATCTATTATCCTTTTAGGATTAAGAGTTATGTAAATAAAAATCGTGAGAATAATAAATGGATAATAAATCTCATAGCGGTCCAGTTCAATATGTTTTAACTCTTAAAACATATCAACACATTAATTAGAAGTCTTCATTTCCATGATCAAGACAAATCATCTTAGTTGATATGTTAGAGTCTTTGCAGATGAAATGCCAAATTTCATCATCGACTACAAATTAATATTCTGAGTTTACAAAGAACTTGTGATTTATATCTTCTGTGACTTTTCACATAAATCACATACTATGCATCTCATGGACTATATGATAATATCTAGTATTCATGTTACCATTATTTTAGATTATAATAAAACAACTTTATCACATAATGTCATATATAATATCATATATAGTATCATACAATAGGATTTAAGGGCACTGATTCTAATAATCTCCCACTTGCCCTAAAGACTATTGGGCATTAATCTAACTCTCATTCCTTCCAAATGTAACTCGAAAGTCCTTTGAGGCAAGGTTTTGGTAAAAGGATCTGCTAGATTACTTGCACTTTTAATCTTTGCTACCATTACATCTCCACGAGTAACAATGTCTAGAATGATGTGGTACTTTTTCTCAATGTGCTTTCCTTTCTTGTGATATCTTGGATCTTTGAATTGTGCAACTGCTCCACTATTGTCGCAAAATAATGTGTAGGAACTTGCTCCATTCTCACAACACCAAAATCCGAAAGAAATTTTTTGAGCCAAACAGCTTCTTTTGCTGCTTCACAAGTAGCAACATATTTGGCTTCTATGGTGGAGTTCGCAATACAAGATTGCTTTACACTCCTCCAACTTATGGCTCCACCTCCCAAGGTGAACACACAACCTGAAGTGGACTTTCTGAAATCAAGATCTGATTGAAAATCTGAATTTGTATAGTCAATGGGAATCAAATCCTCACCATAGTAAGCAAGCATATACTTTCTCGTTCTCCGTAGATATTTGAGAATATACTTTACAGCTTGCCAATGTTTTAGTCCTGGATTTGATTGATATCGACTGACCATGCCAGTTGAATAACAGATATCTGGTTCAGTACAAAGCATTGCATACATGAGACTTTCTACTGCAAAAGTATAAGGAACTTGTCTCATCATATTTTCTTCCTCTTAAGTTTCAGGACTATGGTCATTAGACAGGGGAACTCAATGTCTGAAAGGAAGTAATTATTTCTTGGAGTTTTGCATGCTAAACCGTTGTAGAACCTTATCTATATATCTAGCTTGTGATAAGCCTAACGTCTTATTCTTGCGACCTCTTTAAAGCTTGATCCCTAGAATAAAGTTAGCCTCACCTAAATTCTTCATATCAAATTGGCTTGACAACCAAATCTTTACTGATGACATTACCCCTACATCATTTCCAATGAGTAGAATATCATCTACATAAAGCACTAGGAATATTACTACTTTGTCTCGATATCTTTTGTACACACATGGTTTATCAAGATTTTGTTCAAAACCAAATGACTTGATTGCTTGATCAAATCTGATGTTCCATGACCTAGATGCTTGTTTAAGTCCATAAATGGACATTTTCAACTTATATACCATATGCTCTTGGTTCTTTGTTATGAAACCTTCCAGTTGCATCATATAGATTTCTTCTTCAAGATTGCCATTTAGAAAAACAGTCTTGACATCCATTTGCCAAATCTTATAATCATAATGAGCAGCAACGATAAGAGAATTCTGATAGATTTAAGTATTACTACTGGTGAAAATGTTTCTTCATAATCAATACCCTCTTTTTGTGTATACCCTTTCACCACTAGCCTTACTTTAAAAGTTTCAACTTTTCCATCTATCACTCTTTTCCTCTTGTAAACCCATTTGCAACCAACATGTTTAATGCCATTAGGCGCCTTTACAAGATCTCAAATATGATTGGAATACATTGAATCTAATTTAGATTTCATAGCTTTGACCCAATGATTTGCATTTATATCATTCATTGCCTCCTCTTAAGTGTAGAGATTCGATTTAGTCTCTTCTGAGATAGCTTCATAAGTTTCTCCCAAACCTATAAATCTTATAGGAGGCCGAACAATTCTCCCACTACGATGAGGCACCTGTGTACTAGTCATCTCATGAGTAATATCTTATGGTGTATTTAATACATCCACATCATCCGTAGTTTCATCCATTGGTTGTTCAACTACAAGTTCATTCATTTTAGCTAAAATAACTCTACTTCTAAGAGAAAATTATTCATATAGTCATTTTTCAAGAATTTAGTATTTGTATTAACAAAGACTTTGTTATCTTTACGACTATAAAATAAATAGCCCTTAGTTTCTTTTGGATAACCTACAAGCAAACACACTTTTTCGTGGGTAAGCTTTATTCGCGAAATAGTCTAGAGACAGTCGCAAAAGTTTTTGTCTGAATTTTGTATTTTCACTATTTTGCGTATCCCTTATTTGCGAGAAGAGCTTAGCTGTGAGATTCTCGCGAAAACTAGGAATTCAAAGTTTTTTCTAAATGTTATCACATGTATAAAGTGCAAGGCTGTATGTGATTAGATTACACATGTTTACAAAATAAAAACCTTTAATTTAAAATATCTAGTGGGAGAGAGATATAAGGGTTGGATTTCACGACCACTATTGTCAGTTTATAATAGTATGACTAAGCACCTCGTCTTGGCGTATATTCCTTGCTCCCTTCGGAGGGTGTTTAATTCATGGAACTACAGATTAAACTTCTTAATGATGGATGATATATGTTTTTACATTAAGAACGATCACGCTATCGTGGAGTTACTTACTGACTTACATAGAATTCAGTCAATAGTGTACACTTGACTAAATTTAATGTTAATCTCCCTTCGAAGCTATGTCATTATTACTCAGAGGCTCAACGAATTACGACATGTTATTAGTGTTTGATAACAGTTATCATGATACACTAATAATGAGAGTAATTCTCAATCAATCATAGTGTTTATAATTTACTTGGGTTGTTATTGCATATATTATATTATGGTTTTATTAAGGTTCCATACTATATGTTTATATGCTAAATTGATAATGTCTAGTTTATTTATTATATTTATGTTTATTATTTTCAGATTTGATCATAACATCTTTTAGCCCACTTGTTACTATTCTTAATCAAAACAAACTAACTGGATCCAACTATGTTGACTAGAAAAGAAATTTGGACATTGTTCTTACTGCTAAAGAGCACAAATATATGCTTACTCAACCATGTCCTTGCTTTCTATCATTAAATGTTTCTTTTGAAGAAAAACAACGATATGATCGTTGGCAGAAATCTAATGAGATGGCCAAGTGTTATATCCTAGCATCTATCTCAAATGTTCTACAACATCAAATGTGGGATGTAGAACTAGTTTCAGACATCATTAGTTGCTTATCTTGAGGAAAAACAACGACATGATCGTTGGCAGAAATCTAATGAGATGGCCAAGTGTTATATCCTAGCATCTATCTCAAATGTTTTACAATATCAAATGTAGGATGTAGAGCTAGTTTTGGACATTATGCTAAGTTTGAAGGAGATGTTTGGTGAGCAAGGCCATTTTGCAAGGCAAGAAACTATGAGGCAGATTTATAACACCAAAATGGCTGATGGTACTTTAGTGAGGGAGCATTGTCTTAGGATGATCTCTAATTTGAATACATTAGAAGTTTTAGGTGTCGATATTGATGGAGAATCCCAAGTGGATATGATACTCCAGTCATTACCAAAATCATTCAAGAAATTTAGCCTTAACTATAATATGAACAAAAAAATTTATGCGTTGTCTGAATTAATGAATGAGTTAGTAGCGGCAGAAGGCATCCTTAGTACTTCTAATATTGATGCCAATATGACTGAAACTTTTACTTCTCAACCTAAGTCGAAAGGCAAGGGTAAGAAGAAGAAGAAGAAGAAGAAGAAGAAGAAGAAGGACTTCACCAAGAAAGATGGTAAACAAAATGCCTTAGGAGTTGTCAACAAAGGAAAGAAGATCAAAGGAAAGTGTTTTCATTGTGGTGAGAAAGGACATTGGAAGTGGAATTCTCCAATATCTAGAGCTGCCAAGAATAAGGGTATGAAAAGTTCATTTATTCTTAAAATATGTTTGGTATAGAATCCCACAGATTCCTAATGTGTGGATTCAAATTGTACTAATAATATATGCAATTGTTTGCAGGGGTTTCAAAAGACCGAAAAGCTTAATGAAAGGGAATTGTTTCTTACTTTGGCTGATGGGAACATGATTCCGGTTGTAGCTGTTGGAGTTGTTAATTTATGCATTGAGTTTAGAGTTCTAATATTGGAAGACTGTTTGTATGTACCTAATATTCGTAATAATTTAATTTCTGCAACTTATTTAGGTAAACATGAATATTATGTTATCCTAAAAGACAATGTTATAATAAAAAAGGAAAAATTGTTTATTTGTTCTAGAAATATTGTGGATGATCTTTATATTTTAACTCTTGATAAGCATAAATTATATAATTTTGAATTAGATAATAACTCTCATGTAAAATCATTAAAGAGGAAGTTTCTTTCTACTAATGATGCATATCTTTAGCCCTTGCTGACAGGCCATAAATGCGTTGACCCCTTGTGATAATTTAGATTAATTAAATTAGCCCAGTTATTAATTAATCAAATTAACATGCAATCACGTGGCAGCACACACAAATCACCAAACTAAGTTATGCAGCGGAAAATAAACAACACGGTGATTTGTTCACGAATGGGGAAAACCCTAAGGCAAAAACCCCACCGGGTGATTTAAGGTCACCACTCCCGAAACTCCACTATTATCACAACAAGCAGTTACAAGTAAGGAATCCCAGTACCTCACCAACCTACAGTTGAACTCTTACCCCAATACCCAATTGGACTTGTTCTGTAGTGACAATTTCTCTAGTTAAATGCACGGCTCCCAGTACGTGACTAACCAATGTGATGCGCGGATCCCAGTACGCGTCTTACTCCTTTTGCACGAATCCAAGTACGTGACTCACTCACCAACTTAAGGAAGAAAGAATGTTGGCTGCAAAGTTCTTCAAATCATCAGAGATGAACTAGGGCACGAACTTTGTCTCACAGATCACAATTTGCATGAAAGAGAAGAAGCAACTTGTATCTTGTGAATTCTGCTTGTTGCTTACTTTGACGGCCCTTAAAATAATCCTTTTATATGTCTAGGGTTAGGAGAAAAGAAGTCCCAAAGACACACACACGGATTGGACTTGAAACAGACTTGGAATTCTGTTTTCTTTAATTCTCGACAGATAGAGGTGTCGAGAGGTGTCGAGACAGCTGTCGAGGCTCGGGCAAAACAGCTTCTTTAAATCTCGATAGATGTATCTGTCGAGGTAGGTGTCGAGATTTAAAAACCAGCACTTCCTTGCTTGTATCTTGGACAGACTTTGACGGCTTCAACACTTAATCTTGAACCACTGTTTCTTGAAGTGTTTAACACATCCTAGATCTACCCAATTACAAGTAAAGTGCGTTTTGTCTGAGGATAAGCCAATTACATAAAATAGCGACATATGTTCACAAGCTTGAACAACTACATATGTCCTAACAATCTCCCCCTTTGGCAATCCGTGACAAAACCACAACATACAAATGACGATATGAGAGAAGTCATAAATCACTCAACTCATACTCACTTGTTACATACAGTAAAATCTATCCTAACACAAACTCTTGAAAAACTTTGCAAGAAGAGAGTTCATGGCAAGAAGACTTTGACAACCTGTATTTCTGAAACACTTATAAACAAAACACATCAAGCCATCTTTGTGTGAAACAGAAATAATAGATTGCATACAAGTAAAGAAACATGTGTATAAAGACAGAAAAGAAACAACACATGTAGAGATAGGTGAAAAAGAAAACATACATCATCATATAGAGAAAGAGAATAAGAACAATGTATGTAAGTACATGATCAATGTATCTCTAAAAGATAAGAAAAGAAAAAAAAATACATCTGATCACCTCACTACATCCCTCAATCCACACTCCCCCTAACAAAAATGTCCTATGCTAACACTCCCCCTAAGTATGACTACTCTCATACAAAACTACTCCCCCTTTTTGTCACGAGTGACAAAGGGTAGAGTGTCAAGTAGACATCTCATCCGATGAGTCAGCATCTCCATCATCATCATCATGGGAAGCATCATCATCATCGCCATCGTCATCAGCCTCGGTCTCAGTCGACACATAAGGTGGCGGAGGAGAAGCCTCTGCAGCAAAGCCGCCCATGGTCGCCTGTCGCCTGGCGATGCGACCAACACGGACATTCACCTGATACAACTCCGTGGAGAGTGTATCTAGGCGAGCATCCATGCGCTGTAGCTGCGCCATGATGTCTCCCAAGCTGACATCGCTCGAAGAAGTAGAAGCAGAAGCTCGAGCAGATCTGGAGGTGGTAGGACGGGTGGAAGGAGTGGCATCGTCGGACAGTCGCGATCGGAACTGTGCCTCGCTACGTTTTACGGTAGCGGCATCTATGGCAGACATGACGCGGAAAGGATCGGACGAAGGGAAGGGAATGGAAAAACGAATCAGAATCCTCGTGATAGCGGAAGGGAAAATGAGCTTATCACGGGTGGCCGTATCTCTATAGACATCTATGATGGAACAAATAAAGTGAGAAGGAAAGTCTATAGAGAGATCCTCAAGGAGGGACAACAAGAACCGAGCACGAGGCTCTGTGATCGAGTTGTAGTGAGAGAGTGGGTGCAAAACAAAAGTCATCACCATGTTAAGAAATCTAGGACCTTTAGCAAAAGGTCTACATGGTGTGTACATGTGATCTCCCCAAGAGGTAGGACGTTCACAGAACGCCGAGATCATCTCGTCTTTGGACACAGTCCAGAGACGCTCACAGCTAGGGTAATCAGGATGATCCACCCTAGGTACATGGAGAACCTCAGAGACTAGCTCTGGGGTGACACAGAAGCGCGTACCTCTAACGCAAGAATAGAAAGAAGGTACTGAAGAATCTATCCCGTGGATATTGGAGTAAAACTCCTGTATCAACACGAGAGGAGATGTGACCGGGACGTCACACAGTGACTCCCAACCCCGAGTGTGAATGACATCGGGAAGGTCAGTGTCGGCAAAGTCTGCCAAGACGACGTGGCGTTCCGAATGAACACCGCGTTTAGAAAAGTTCTCCGAGAAGTCCTTGTGGGCTTTCTCATCACGGAACCGAACAGAGAGAGGGGTAGAATCAGAAGAAGACTGTCCCTTAGAACGCAGAGGGTTCTGGGACGGAACAGACTTACGTTTAGGAGCCATAGACGCTACTAACGCAAACATAGAAGAGGGGGAAAGAAGAGACAAACAGAAAAGTCCCAAACAAATCAATATTGACAGAAGGAAATATTGAAATGAAAAGAACGTATGCATGAAAATGCATGAACATGTGACATGCAACAATAAACACATCATGGGCTCAGCCCAATCCAAGCCTAACAGCACACAATAGATTTGCACACATCTAAATGCATGAAAATACAATGAGAATGCTAATGTGATGCAATGCATGTGGTTTTGAAGATCAAAACTAGAAAACCAACCCATAAGTTTCATGAAAACCCCAACAATTTTGAAAACTCCCAAAAATTTTTCAAAAACACAAACCTAGGGTTTTGAAACAATGCAATGCATGAAATGAGGGATAAAAAGCTTACCAAATGATGAAGAACACGAAGAATCACTTGAGAAAGCCTTGAGAGAGGTTTGGAGGGAGAGTGAAAAGTTTTTGAGAGAAATCCAAGAGTTTTCGAGCGAGAGAGATCGAGAGAAATGAACTGAAAATCGCGAGGAATCAACTTATAGCCTCTCAGTAATTCTCGACAGCTGCAGGTGTCGAGAGCTGTCGAGGTTAGCTGTCGAGGTAAGCTGTCGAGAAATGCACGTGGACAGATGCAGCTATCGAGGTCAGCTATCGAGGAAGAAGAAATAAGCTAGAGGGAACCTCGATCGATCCAGAAGCTATCGAGGAGCTATCGAGCAAACAGAAAGTTTCTCGATCGATCCGGCTGCTATCGAGGTATCTGTCGAGACTGCGATAAGAAAGAGTCTGAGGATCTCGACAGATAGCTATGTATCGAGAGGTATCGAGGAGGTGTCGAGATGCCTTTCAAAGCAGTTTTTCAAAAGAGGAAAAACACAGACATGAATGCAATCATGCATGCAACTCAACCAAAGATACAACCAATACATTAAGCTCTCAAAATCATCTCTCAACAAGAAATATGATGCACATGTATCTCAAAACACGCACACACACACACTAAACAAGTCTAGCCAATTTTATTTTTCAAAAACAAGTCAAGACAGTTTAGTGAACATACATTAAAGCATATAAACCTTGTGATGGCCAAATCACATTGTACCTGCACATGTATCAAGAATAGCAAAGAGTATTGCGTGTCGTGTGTGAAAACATCGCAAGATTGCATAAGTAACTCAATGTTATGACGATTTGAGATATGAGAAAATCACTTTAACTCACACACAATCATAACTGCTCGATGGGGACTATCACCTTTGAGGTACATCATATAACTCCCATATCTCCTAGAAAACACGCTTGCAACCATATTTTAAAGCATTTTGATTTTTTTTTTGCTTTTAATTTCTTTGCATATTTTCTTTTAACAAGCATATCATACATGGGCATACAAGAGAAAGAAAAGAAATACCCAATGATGTTAAGCTTTTGACACTGCACTTTTGCTATGCCGAAGCATACAGGTGTCCTATGACATTGCACTTTTGCTATGCCGAAGCATACAGATGTCATATTATGATTGGCGTGTAACAGTGGTGAGATGGTTATTTATGCCTTTCTCTTAGGATTTTCTAGTTCAACCCGTCAAAAAGAGTGACACGAGTGTTAAGAAGAAGAGATTACTTAACCTTACTCATCACACACAAAAAGCTACAAAGCTCACTCGCTTAGTTGTGCAAAAGAGTGCTCATCTAAGCTACAGATGATACAAAGTTTAGAAAACTCTGTTTCATTGGCCATTACAAAAGTTCGCATGAACTAATGCACACAAACACACACTGTTTTTGTATTTTTCATTTTTCAATTTTTTTTATTTTTATTAAAGAAGCAAAAATAAAACACAAAACTGAAAACACACAAACAAAAACATGTAAAGCAAAACAATGCATAAAACTAGACTGACTCAAAACAGTAAAGAAACACACAAGTAGTGCAACACACAAAATAAGAGAGAGAGAAGAAGAAGTGACTAAAATCACTTGGAACCCTTTGGCTTCCACACCTTGGAAGATCCTTTCCTTTTGGTTGACTCTTGAACCGGTGAAGAGGGAGAAGAATATGAACCGTTCAAGTTCGAAAGGAACATGAGGGCTTTAAGAATGTCTCCAAGAGGAGCGAGAGAAGACTGAAACTGATTCTGGCTCCCAGATGCTATTTCGCCATTGCTCTTTTGAGTGGCAAGCCACTTGTAGCAATTTGGTCGAGTGTGACCGGCGAGACCACAATGATAACAGAGATGCGACTTCTTCTGTTTGGCCTTTTGAGAGTTATCCTTCTTATTCCTAGGGTTTCTAGATTCCCTTTTCTCAATTTTAGGGGGTGCTCCTAGGATGGATTTGCACTTGCCTACGTTCTCACTAGCTAAATCAGTTTTAACATTATTCTCCTCAGTTTTAATGTTATTAGCAGGTGGAACAAAAACAGTAGTACTAGCAGAAGGAGTATTAGAGATAGAGAATTCATACCCCAATCCAGTACGATCTGAAGAAGATCTCTGAGCACTTAGCATCTCGTCCAGTTTAGCACTTGACGTCCTTTCCAGTTGTGCTCTGGCTTGAAACAGCTCTGCTTCAAGCTTCTTGGTCCTCTCAGCCAAGAAATTGTTCTCGAACCTCAGTGCTCCAATGGTTTAATTCGCTTGATCAACCTTTGTGGACAACTCCTCACGGTCAAGTTCCACATCACTGAGTTTCTTGGTGGCCAGCCTATAGAGCTTCTCATGCTTCTCAGAGAGCTTGTAGAGCTTCTCATAGGCGGTATGGATATCATCTTGATCATCCATAATCTCAATCTTGGATTCCACCAACTCTTCTTCTTCGTCCACTTTCTCGGTAACCCCATCAGTAGGATTAACAGTGGCTGTGAAGGCATTCAAGATTCCGTCGTCTTCATCTTCGGAATCGTCCTCTGGTTCTGTGTCGCTCAAGGTAACAGCAAGTGCTTTGCTCTTCCCTATGCTCTTTAAGTACGTAGGACACTCTTGTTTCATGTGTCCAAAGCCTTGACACCCGAAGCACTTTGGTCCTGTGGGAACAGTGTACTGACCGCCATCCTTGGCATCCTTCTTCATTTTCTCCGGATTCCTGAATTGTGAAGAACTGGACTGTCTACGGTCTTTGTTGAAACCCTTTCCATTGGCATTCTTCATAAACTTCTTGAATTGCCTTGTGATGTAGGATTTCATCTTGGAATCTTCATCATCTGACGAGTCATCCGTATCACTGCTTTTGGCCTTCAGTGCCAAACTCTTGCCCTTGGTTGACTTGCCCAACCTGGTCAGCCCTAACTCATACGTTTGCAAGTTTCCAACCAGCTCAGTCAGAGGAATTCTGTCAATATCCTTCGACTCTTCGATCGCCGTGATCTTGGCATGGAATCTTTCTGGCAGCGATCTGAGCACCTTCCTTACAATCTTGGGTTCTGGGATGGTTTCCCCAAGATTGAAGGCTGAGTTCACTATGTCCTTGAGCTTGGCATAGAACTCATCAAACGACTCATCCTCTTCCATCTTGATTTCTTCAAAGCGGGTGGTGAGCCTCTGCAGCTTTGAATCTTTGACAGCCTTGGTGCCCTCATAGGTTGTCTGGAGGATGGTCCATGCTTCCTTAGCAGTTTCTGTTGAGGATATTTTCTTAAACTCCTCATTGGTGACTGCACTGAATAAGGCATTCAATGCTCTGCTGTTGAAGTTTGCCGCCTTGATCTTAGCATCATCCCAATTGGCCGGCGCTTCTGTAGGCTTGGTCCAGCCTATCTCCACAGCTTGCCACACTTTCTCATCTAAAGACTGCAAGAAAGCTCTCATGCGTACCTTCCAGTATGCATAGTTAGTGCCATCAAATAAAGGAGGTATAATTAGAGATTGTCCTCTATCCATGACAGCAGGGGTCAATGGATCACACACAATAGATTAAACCCTAATCAGAGTGTGCTCGCTCTGATACCACTTGACAGGCCACAAATGCGTTGACCCCTTGTGATAATTTAGATTAATTAAATTAGCCCAGTTATTAATTAATCAAATTAACATGCAATCACGTGGCAGCACAAACAAATCACCAAACTAAGTTATGCAGCGGAAAATAAACAACACGGTGATTTGTTCACGAAGGAAAACCCTAAGGCAAAAACCCCACCGGGTGATTTAAGGTCACCACTCCCGAAACTCCACTATTATCACAACAAGCAGTTACAAGTAAGGAATCCCAGTACCTCACCAACCTACAGTTGAACTCTTACCCCAATACCCAATTGGACTTGTTCTGTAGTGACAATTTCTCCAGTTAAATGCACGGCTCCCAGTACGTGACTAACCAATGTGATGCGCGGATCCCAGTACGCGTCTTACTCCTTTTGCACGAATCCAAGTACGTGACTCACTCACCAACTTAAGGAAGAAAGAATGTTGGCTGCAAAGTTCTTCAAATCATCAGAGATGAACTAGGGCACGAACTTTGTCTCACAGATCACAATTTGCATGAAAGAGAAGAAGCAACTTGTATCTTGTGAATTCTGCTTGTTGCTTACTTTGACGGCCCTTAAAATAATCCTTTTATATGTCTAGGGTTAGGAGAAAAGAAGTCCCAAAGACACACACACGGATTGGACTTGAAACAGACTTGGAATTCTGTTTTCTTTAATTCTCGACAGATAGAGGTGTCGAGAGGTGTCGAGACAACTGTCGAGGCTCGGGCAAAACAGCTTCTTTAAATCTCGATAGATGTATCTGTCGAGGTAGGTGTCGAGATTTAAAAACCAGCACTTCCTTGCTTGTATCTTGGACAGACTTTGACGGCTTCAACACTTAATCTTGAACCACTGTTTCTTGAAGTGTTTAACACATCCTAGATCTACCCAATTACAAGTAAAGTGCGTTTTGTCTGAGGATAAGCCAATTACATAAAATAGCGACATATGTTCACAAGCTTGAACAACTACATATGTCCTAACACTTGCGTTTGGGTTATATTAATCCAAATAGAACTCAAAGATTGATTAAAGATGGACTCTTAAAGCCAGTGGAATTTGATAAATTTTCAGTTTGTGAATCTTGTTTGGAAGGCCAAATGACCTTTTAATGCAAAAGGTAGAGAGCCCAAGAATTGTTTGAATTAGTTCAACGGATGTATGTGGTCCTATGTCAACCCAAGCAAAAGGAAGTTATGAGTACTTCATCACTTTTACCGATGGTTACTCAAGATATGGTTATGTGTATCTAATGAAACGGAAATCCGAAACCTTTGAAAAGTTCAAAGAGTTTAGGGTTGAAGTTGAGAATCAATTAGGAAAATGCTTAAAGGCCATTCGATTTGATCGTGGTGGTGAATACCTTCTTGGGATTTTCAAGGAGTACTTACTTGAAAATGAGATTGTATTCCAATTGACTGCACTTGGAACTCTTCAACAAAATGGTGTAGCAAAAAGAATGAATAAGACTCTTTTAGAAATGGTTAGGTCCATGATGAGCTACTCAACTTTATTGATTTCTTTTTGGGGTTATGCTTTAAACACAGCAATACATCTTTTGAATTTAGTTTTATCAAAATCTGTTCTTAAAACACCCATGGAATTGTGGAGTGGGCGTAAGCCTACTATGAAATATCTCCACATTTGGGATTGTCCAGCACATGTGTTAAAAGGGAAACTTGATAAATTGGAACCAAAATGATTCAGAGGCATTTTTCGCGAGGAACTTCGCGAAAAGATAACCCGTAAAAAACCCGTGTTTTTAGTTTTTAAAGGGTAGATGTAGACAGTTTTCAACGGTTTTTCATGATCAAACAACCACCATAAGAACATAATAGATAGAATTTGATATCGAAACTGAATTCCATTGATGTTATTGCCTTAAAGTTCAATTCAACATACTTGAATTTAAATTTAAACAACATCATAACATCAATATCAAATTTATCAAACCATAGTTTCAACAACTATGCAAAAATTAAATACATATATAATCTTCTAACATCATGAAACTATTATCTCTAATTCCAAAACTCACAAAACATGTTATATAGATTTGAAATTAAAAACCTAGTTTTGATATCATTTGTTGGTTAAATACATATTTGTATTGCATACAAAACGTACGTAGCGGATAATTAACAGATCTACTTCATTCGCAATTGTTAACATGTACAATGCAAATTTTAACATTCAAGAATAAGAGAACATACCTTGGTGCGATGAAATTCAAAACAAAAGATTAGAAATACACGGGAACATTTTTAATCTTCACTCCAATTCCACTTTACGCCCAAGAAGTATGGTCTCTCAATCAGTTTTCTAAAGGAGAATAAGAGATTATCTCACACTCACATACACACCATTTCATATTCTTACTAAAATTCTGTACGTTTCTCTCCTTAGAACTGATTATTTAATTGGGCTAATTTTTTGGGCCTTTTTAATTAGGCTTTAGTATGTGGCTTGGAGTGTGACCAAAAGGGACTAATAAGACACTAGCTCTAATGAGTCTTGAGCTTTTTTATCAACTTTAGACAAGTCTAGAGTTACTATTAACTAAATTTGATACTACTATATAAATATAGTTGCATTCTAGGTCTTATTTATAAATTATATTCAAAGATTTTATTATACATGCAATCCATTCATAAAATATTTGTAGTAATACAAAGTCATGAATGTAGACTGGTACTTTGTAAATTACTACATCTTAATTTTTGAGTACCCGATTTAATCCTCTATGTATTCATCATATATTTATGAAATCCAATTTCATAAATATATACTTTAGTAACTTCTTACTAAAGTGGTTAGGCTTAACACTCTGAATAACCAAACCCATTAAACTTATCTTAAGAGAATATTTTGTATCTCTATTAAGAGACTATGAATTTCATCTTGAGAATATATATTCTATCAACATAAAATGTGGCTACTCAACATTCTGAGGTTTTGATCGTGTCTTTAGATCTCACTCCTGATATATCAAAGTAACCTACACTTCATGGCCAGGTCTGTTATCCTCTTAGGATTAAGAGTTTATGTAAATAGAAGTCGTGAAATTTATTATTCATTTGACAGTCGTTAGGAGAATAATAAATCTCATAGCGGTCCAGCTTAGCTTAATATGTTTTAACTCTTAAAACATATCAACATATCAACTAGAAGTCTCCACTTTTATGATCAAGGTAAGTTATCTTAGTTGATATGTTCTAGTCTTTACAGATGAAATGCCCAATTTCATCACCGACTATGAGCTAAAATTCTGAATTTATAAAGAACTTGTAATTTATATTTTTTGTGACTTTTTATATAAATTACATACTATGCATCTTATGAACTATATGATAATGTTCAATATTCATGTTACCATTATTTTAAATTATAATAAAACAACTTTATTAATTACAATATTAAGTCACACATAATGTCATACATAATATCATACATAACATCATACAATAGGATTTAAGGGCACTAATCTTAACAGTCTCACCATCTTAATAATCTCAGGAGAAATTAATTTTTACTAGTTAAAGTTGGCTACCCGAATTCCTTTGTGCCTTTCATACAGTTCACTTCTTTCATATTATTTTCAAAAGATATGCCTTTCAACACCAAGTCTCATATATGTTGAAGTCTTACTTTATGTATTCATTTTACTCCTAGTCGAGCTCATCTCACTAAAATTAGACGCTCTTTATCATAAAGCATAGACTACCAGCACCAAACACTTGTTGATTATTTTTTGGCCCCCTCTTTTCATTGCCTAATTTTTCTGGTACAGAACATTAGAAACCAGAGTAGACAATTATCTTGGAGTTATCACATTTATTGAGATGTTTAATATAGCCGTGGACTCGTGTGGTTGTGATAATCTTATCTGCTTCTGCAGCCTGTGGGTTTTTTTTCCTTCACCTAAAAGAGATTTTTTTTGGGCAGGCAGATACAAGGAAGTAATTTTAGCAGGACAAAAAAAAAATGGTACTAGTGGTAAATGTACAGGAGGCAATTGAAGAGATATGCAAATTATGTAAATTATGTACATAATTTATGTACATAGTATACACAAACACACAGACAGATACATCTATGCAATTTCCAACCTAAGCACTCCCTTCAGTTTCCGGAGATGCAATTTATTAGCTACAAACCCTGAGATTATATGTAGAGATATTTTGGTCCTCTAGAAAGAAAGATAACATAATGTAGATTTTGAAGAACAAAGGTCCAGCCTGAAGGCTCCTATCCAATAAAACACCATAAAATACCTTATCCTACAGCCATGTCAGCACACTATCCTGATAAAAAGTAATGAGTGGTTGTCCATCTTCAACTTGGAAGAACACGGATCTCCACTTTTCATTGCAAATTATCACCTCCCCCAAAACCAAAGTAATAAACCCAGACAAACAAGGAAAGCTTACCTATTAATCCTTTCTCCAAACTCTTCTCTCTCTAGTGGCCTCACAAAGTATAATCTGTAGGGGTTCAGTAATAATGGCCTCAACCTCCTCCACACTCACCATCTCCTCCTCATCCACCCTTGTTGATGTCAAGGCTCCTCGCCAATCAGCTGCTTCATCACCACAGTGTGTGACACTCCCCACACTGCCCCCTCCTCCTATGCAGCAATCCCAGAACAGACCTTGGAAGACCACTGCTTATTGTGAGTCCATCACATACACATACACATACAAGAGCAACCTTCAACTTAAACCTGCTTTATCCATGTTGCTACTAGTGTTTATAGGTATGGATGGCCATGATAATAGTTGTTTTTCTTCATGGTTTCAGGCCGTAAGCTAGCTCGCAATGTCATGGCCATGGCCACTGGAGAGGCACCTGCAGAAGTTGCAGTAGCTGAGCTGCCAGAGATTGTGAAGACAGTTCAAGAAGCTGTAAGGATTTGACATTATTATGAATGAACTAATCAATATTCTCTAGTGTTGTAAGAGAATTCCGTAAGTTTTGTAGACATGAATTCATGAAAATTGATTCCCTTGGATGCACAGTGGGACAAAGTTGAAGATAAGTATGCAGTGAGTTCACTTGCAGTAGCTGGTGTGGTGGCACTTTGGGGCTCCACCGGGATGATCTCGGTGAGGTTCTCCTATAATTGCATTTGTTAATAAATTATAATTGCATTTGTTAATCTTTCTTCAAAATATACTTTAATATAATTGGTAAGAAGGTTTTGAGAGATGGGTATTACTTTTCCAGGCAATTGATAGGCTTCCTTTAATTCCTGGTGTTCTTGAGCTTGTGGGCATTGGCTATTCTGGGGTAAGTTGAATTTGCTTTATTGCTTTATTCTTTTACACTTTCTACAAATATAAAACTGGTAAGAACCTAGGGAGTCGTTTCATTGTCTTCCCCGCTGAACAATTTGAATTGTTCCAATTATGTGGTTGTCAACATTCATTGACTGTTTGCATCTCAGGAATGAATTCCTGAATGGAAATTAAAATTTTCCTCCAGATCAATCCTAGGAATTTCATACCAACTATTAGGTGGATGATCCAAGACAATCCTTGTGTCTTAATCACACAATTACTATCTTAGCTAAATAATCTAGGTTCGTCTTGATAATGAATTTCTATGACTCGGATGAAGTCTAATGCAAATAACAGCATGCAAAATTTTACACCCTTGATCCCCCAATCTCACGGACTAAAATTTATTTGATCAAAGACATATTGATAAAATCATACTTGTCACAAAAGTTTAAACTATTAGGAAATCATGAATTTGATCATTTTAATCCTTATTCTAAGTTCTTTTGATTCCATGATTAATTATTATTAGTCTTAAAAAAACTTAAGCTATTAAAATGTGAAAAAATAAATTATATAACCATTATTCTAAGGGACATTCTGAGAAGAAAATCATTTTCTGGAGTGCTTAATTTGGAATTTTTGTGCTTTTGTCTATTTCTTATGCATCCACCTTCATTGTCTTTCTTTGCAGTGGTTTGCATACAAGAACCTGGTTTTCAAACCAGACAGGTTAGTGTCAAATTGGACTCTACCATCAAAAACTTGGTTCCAATTTTCGTGGTAACTACCATCATTTTGAAGAATTTTTTTGTACAATTTTTTCACCATGCGTCATCAAATAAATTTCAGGGAAGCTTTGTTAGAGAAGATAAAAGTTACATACAAGGATATAATTGGGAGCAGCTAGAGGAACTCAATAGGGAATGCTGCTGAGATTAGGTGGACCTCTGGTTTTTGAAGCAAATATCTTGCAGCACTTTTACGAATCAAAGATCTTACAGCATTGTCATGAACATGTAACCATAGTTCGTTCTCTTGGCATAAGCTTCTAACCCATTTAATATGTACTCCCATCTTGACGATATATGGAACCATTATATTTTATTTCCCCTTTAGCACCAATTGAATCCCATGATCACCATTTTCTGTTACTTTGGAAGAGCTAGAAGAACTTCACTGACTACAAATATAGCATACTTGCATATAATTTACTTGCTTGGAAATTTAAGCTTTAGAAATAATTCACTTGATTTTGAGGAAGCAAGGGCATTTGATTAATAACGAATTTAAGATATTCAGCACAGTTACTTGCAATAGCTAATAGGAAGTGAAAAAAATCTGAAAGGTATGGAGAGACATCCACAAACAAAGAATTTGCGTTTCGAGCCACATAAAATTAGTGGGTTTGAAAAACTTTTCCAATGGTAATAGTGTAGACTAGGATTAAAGTCACCATGTGGAGCAGCAACACCACATAAATGTTGAGATAATTTTTAGCATCAAGGGAATTCTTATACCGCAGTCTGAAACTGGAAAACAGGGTTGTGAATTCTAAGCAAATAAAATTTACCACTCAGGGTTTCATGGCAGAAAGCACAAGGATTATAGGTATAAAATAGAGAGTTCACCAATCACAGTAGAGCTATAAACAGCTCTTCATGATAGCAAGCTCATTAATCTTGATTTTCATGAATTTTCAAACTGACTTAAAAAAACAAAGGGATTTAAACCCAAAAAGAGCTTGAAACAAAGTTTCTAAACATTCAAACCTTTCCACATATTTCTCAAGAAGAATGATTCCCTTTGGTCCCAAAATTTGACTCTGAAACCTTCTTGTAGAACTCCATCACATGCGAATTACAGATAGCACAGAAGAGCAAAACTCATAAAACCAGATCCAAATGCCAATGAATCAAATTCATGTTGCTTCCGCTCCTTTCCTCCCGGTTTTTGAGTCATCAAAAGCATATCAAGTAGGGATTTGCTCCTTGCAAAAGTGGAAATCTCTGGATAAATTGGAAGAATTTGCTCCACAACAATCACCTTTCCATCATTTGGAAGAGCATTGTAGCAGTTCTCCAACAATTTCAAGCACCGATCGTCACTCCAATCATGAAGTATCCCCTACAAAACATCAACAATCTCATAATTTTTCATTCATGAAAAAAAAAAATGCATAATTTTTTACTGAATTTCAAAATGGATTATTTACTGACACAGCATATAATGTTTACGTCATCAGTACAAGTACTTAATTTCAAAAATAGAAAAGAAAAGAAAAGAAAAAAAAAAGCATTAGTCCAAAGAAATTCAGGAAAGAATACCCAACATACGTGGAGTGTGAATCTGTGAGTTGAGAAAATGGGGGGAGAAAGTAAGGCTGTAAGGGGGAAAAAATTAAAGAGTTTGAATTTTAATTTTTAGCATTGATCAAGATAAGTAAATAGAGCTTATTTTTAAGTATTTAAGACTTCTTACGAGAGTTTATAAACAAATAGAATAAAATAAAATAAAATTATCATATAAAAGAATAGAAAGTTCATTCCATTCTTTTACATTTTCTACATTAGAACTTCAAAAATAAAAAGAAGAATTTTCATTCATTTCTATTTTATATTCTATTACTTTCCTTCCTCTCAAACTAGGAAAGAGTGATTTATCCTGCAATACACTTTCGTTTTTCTATGCATCATTTGCTGCCAGACCCTGCTTGCTCTTGCTTACTTTCCAATGTTAACAATTTATTTTATATGAAAATAACATGAAAAAAGAAAAAAGAAGAAGAAGAAGGTAGTTTAACCTAGATAAAATCTAAAAAGGATGTAAAATATCTACTCATCATTTAAGTTGCCTTGCACAACAAGTTGTCCTTTTATTTATTTATATTTTCTAAATAACAATTTTTTTTTAAAACTTTTTAAAATAAGATTTTACAAAGTTTTATTGATAAAGATTAAAGAATACTATAAGATAATCAAGATGCTATTGCAGCCATAAAATGTGGAGGTAAATCCTCCATTAAGTAAACTCGAAGGTATCCTTTTATCCTGTATCAATGGGAGATTGAGTAAGTGGAGAGAATGGGAGAAGAAACTACAGGAAAAATTGAAGATAATGTCATGTTTAAATTTTAAGCATGTTCAGATATTCGACAAAGTTTAGATACCTCCCTTTTTCAAAAGTTAAAATAATAATAATAATAATAAATAAATAAAAATCTTAATTAGAGTCGTCACTCTTCCGACTTAATTATATACTTAAATTCCAATTTCTTTGCAATGAACCCTAGAAAAAAAAATTCTGCCTCAAAGTGGCTGTATCAGTTCTTTTTAAAAAAAATTTGGCTGTATCATTCATCCAGAGAGTGTGAAGTACGTCGGGCACATGAATTTTATCAATGGGTCAAAAAAAATGTCTACTTTTTTTTTTTTTTTTTTTTTTTTTTTTTTGAGGGAAAAATAATATGTCTACTTAGAAGCTCAATGGTACGGCTAATGAAGTAACTGCTCTTTTGTTTGGCTTAGAGAATCCAGAAGAAGAGCCAACTTCAATGAGCCAGATTAAAATGTAATGGAGTCATACGAAGATAGTGATATATGTTTCTGAGCTTCTTCATCAGCCAAGAAATGAGGACTTTTCCCAAAAAATGGGACTTACGTTTATGTTAAAGGCTTAAAAGCTCATCATAATATGTGGAATAAGCTCTTCCATGAGAAGCACAACTTTGATTTTTCATGCCTTTGACAGTGCAAATTTAGGCATTTCTAAATGATGGGCTTTCATTTTACTACATAACTTGAATTCAGAAATTTAGGGGCAATTTTGTTTTGCAAGCATCTTTTTTTTGAGGTTTTCAGAGAACTGAATGATGCCCATGCATTTTTTAATACTACAAGCCAGCCTTACTTAAAAAACTTCTTAACACAAACATTACAGACAAAACATTCATATCTAATGCCACTAAATCCAACTTTGGCTGCCAAGGCCATGAATTCTTGTTGGGTCCTTTCCTTCCCTGCTGGGGTTTGAGTCGTCATAATCAAATCCATTTGAGAGGTGCTCTTTGTAGAACTGCTAATCTTTGGCAAAATTGGAAGAATTGCCTTGATGACTATTACCTATCCATCATGTGGAGTAGCACTGTAGCAGTTTTTCAACAGCTTTAGGCAATGTCCATCATCCCAATCATGAAGTATATACTACAAAATTAACCAATTATGATATTATTTGTCTTGATTTTTTTTTTCTTTTTTGCGCGAAACATTTAATTTTAAAGGACATTACTGTCACACAAAAGCAAATTCAAAGAAATCGTCCATAATTTATATATATATATATATATATTTATATATATATATATATATATAAAATTGTTTATAATGCTAATAAAGCAAGATTATATGTAATAATTAATCCCTATCCCAACTGATGTGGCTATTGAGGTCTTGTAATTTGGTCCCATTTCTCATAAGAATGCCATTGCCACATCAATTGGATGCGATATAATATATTAATTTATTTATTATTGTTGAGGGTGACAGATTTTTGAATACTTGACTATTTCCCTAGTGTATGAACTATGTACTTTCCACCCCACACATACCACATAATTATAAAGAGAAGTTCTTTGAGAGAGATGCTGACTAGAGATTTTAAATCCAAGATCTCAAGGATCTCATGGAACCTTAAGAACCATTAAATCAATCTCTTGGAATTTTTTGATGAGGTCTAATTGAGAGTTTATGACAATATGATGGAAATGAAAGCATTTCCTATATCATATTTGGATTAAAAACCATGGCTTTAGGTTAATCAAAACAAAATATATACAAATTAAATCTAAAACTTACCTTCATAAAAAGGTTGTCCTCTTTAGGAACGCTTTCGAACATATCTCCTCCCACATGTTCCACACTTGCAACATAAGGTTTTTTATTTATTTTTTATTTTTTAAACCTCTTTTTATCTACACAAATTGTGTATTTATAAACCCTAGGCAACCTAGGTCCTTAAAATTATTTTATTAGCATTATTTTCCACGAAAATTGTATATTCATCAAATTTCAAACTATTGAAATAAGAAAATGCCATGACACAACAACATTATGAAAAAAAAAGGAGACTTATGAATCTATATTTACATATTACTAAAATCTGAAACGTAGCATTTAATGTTGCTACGCTCCTATTGGGCCACCTCATCCTCCACTTCATGTTTTTTTAAAAAAAAAAAAATCCTTTTTTCCTTTATGATTTCTCTCTATTTTTTTTTTTTTTAAATAACTAAATATAGATCATGGACAGACATATTGATGCACTCTATTACTATTCAGCCGTTACCATTTACTAGTGGATGTCTTGCGCGATGCATGTGTTCGCTATTAGTTATTTCATAAAACTCATAGGTGTTATAATGTTTGAAAAATTAATTTCGACTATGTATTATACGTTACTAAAATAATGAATGAAAAAAAAATTGTAACACAATATATCCATAAGTAACCATAATTAATTAGACTCTAAAAATGCCACTATATGCCATTTTTTGTTTGATCAGGTGTACATGTATATTTAGTTCTTACATTTGATATTTCCAATATAAAATTTTTTATTACTTCCTTTTCTTTTTTTAGAAGTTTTTTTTTTTAAAGAAAATACATGAACTTTTGAAGGCTAAACATCTTAGATTTAAGGTTTATAATTTCTAATTCACAAAACTAAATATACACGCCAAGAGATTAAGAATAAAACAATAATTGAACAAAAAAATATAAACTTATACTATTTCACTTCTCACGTTTAACTGAGTATCTTAATCACTTACAAAGATTGAACACTTTCCAAAAATATAAATAAAGACAAAAACCACATACCTTTTAGAAACCCCATATGTTGTTAAAGCATTGCATCAAGCTTTGATAGTATTATTAAGAAGCATAGATCATATGCACCTGAAACCAAAGCCAATTTCATACTCTTTTTTACGCTAATTTTCTCACTCTTTGTCTCTCTATCTCTCCAATCCTACTTTGCTTTTGGCCTTTTAATATTTTGTGAACTGAAATATATAAAACAACATGAAAACTAACATTGAATGGAGAAAACCTATCATTTTTTAAATTAATCATCAATATATATATATATATATATAAGCAGAGATCTCATACAGAAGTGTATAAGGTTTTGCCATGTGGCGCTTTGTATGAGTATTTTTTCGTTTAGCCTTTCACCTCCTATTTTCTTATCAATGATTACTTTAAGTCATAAATGCAGAAAATTAAAAGGTTTGGTATCAGAGCCATACAGATGTGTTTCATACAACCGTGTTGTAACCAGTTTCTCCCTTCTTTGATCAGTATACTTTGATTATTGCCTTGATTAGTATGCTTTGTGATTAGTATGCTTTGTATGAGTTTAAGGAGTTGGAAAAAGGAGTGGAACCAAACCTTTTAATTTTCTGCATTTATGGCTTAAACTAATTATTGATAAGAAAATGAGAGGTGAAAGGTTAAACGAAAAAGTACACATATAAAGCGCCACATGGCAGAACCTCATACTCTTCTGCATGAGGTCTCTGCTTTTATATATATATTGATATTGATATTGATTGATTTGTCCTAAATGCTAATGTTTTTTGTTCTATGATCAATTCTTAATGCCGGTCTTTAGTCCCCCAACCAGCGCCAATCCATTTTTAGGAAGTTTGTCATTTCCTTTCTTTCTTATGTGCATCTCCTTCCTCATATTTGCATTTATTTTTTTCCTTGAAAGTGACACAAATTCCAAAAAACTATTACTTCCACCAAAATCATCTATCCATAAGTCATACAATGTATACCAGCAAGGGTTGGTTATGTGTAATTGTAGTTCATTCACACATCATGGAAACCGTCATGCTTGTCAAGGCCAGCGGCCATAGATCCAACACATATATTTAGGTTTGACTTTGAAGTGTCCCTCCATATCCATCCTCCTAACTCCTTTACTGTTATACTTGATCTTATTCAGCCATCCAAATTGATTTCAACTTTTCGTTTTCTTCTTTCAAATTTCAAGTGGTTGTTAAAATTGAATAGCTCATTATCTTTTTTGTAGATACAATTAAAATTTCAAGTATAATCACCAACCCAAAGATGAGTTTTGTGTCTCTTTGTTTATCTATCGTTACAATGTTTCCTATTCCAAATTTTTAGTATTTCACAACCTTATATCTCTCTCACTCACACATCAATTATTTACTTAAGTTTTGCGATGTTATATCTACCAATGTACATTCTAGATACGATCACCCCATCATCTACAACAACAAAAAATTAGCTCAACACAATCACCCCCATCAAGAATTAGTTTTCACAATTTTGAGAAGACATCGATTGTTTTTATCAGAGATTTTCAAAGTTAAGTCGGCAATCGGATAACCATTGAGGTAAACAAAACACACAATTAGAAATGATCTTCTTCTCTTTTTTCCTTTCTTTTTGGTATTCTTGCATTTAGTCATTATGAGTGATTTTGTTGTTTTCTTTCCCCAATTTTTAATGATATTTACTTTTGTAATTCTTAATTGACTTAGAATTGTCAATGCAATTTTAGTTGGCCCATCATTGTCGTAGAAATTCTTAATGTTGATACGAAACATATTGATAATGAATTATTACTTCTGTTTATATGTAGAGTATTGGGAAAGTAAAAAAATATTTAGTGTAGTAATTTTGTTATTGTTGCATCACATGTGTTTGGTAAAATTCTTTTTAGAAATGTTATGTGTTATTCTCAAATCCATTTGTTATATTTATTTGGTCATTCTATTACAAATAATTAGCATCTCTGCCATCGGATTTTTTACTAATCTGAGCTTTCTTGGTAAGATACTTCGCTATTAATATTTTTATGTATAGATACTTGAGGAACTTGATTAATTCTTTATTGGAATTGGAATTGTTCTTTCTTCTAAACTCTTAGATTAATTTTTGAGGGTTAAAATGATAGCGTAGCGGTAAAGACATTCTTTGTGGTGTTCCATGTTTGTGGTTCAAACCCCACCACCCCCTCAACCACTATCTACCTATGAAAAAAAGAAAGAAAAGAAGGTTAGTGTTAGTTTGAACATTAACAATTTGTGGTGTCCCATGTTTGTGGTTTTTATTTTTCCTTTATTTTTGGTATTCTTGCATTTAGTCTTTATGAAGTGATTTTGTTGTTTTCTTTCTCCAATTTTTTAATGATATTAAATTTTGTTATTCTTAATTGACTTAGAATTTTCAACGCAATTTTATTTGGCCCATCATTGTTGTGGAAATTCTTAATGTTAATATGAAACATATTAATAATGAATTATTGTTTTTGTTTATATGTAGAGTATAGAGAAAGTAAAAAAAAAAAAAAAAAATTAGTGTAGTAATTTTGTTATTGTTGCATCACATGTGTTTGGTAAAATTGTTTTTAGAAATCTTATGTGTTATTCTCAAATCCATTTATTATTTTTATTTGGTCATTCTATTACAAATAATTAGCATCTTCGTCATCAAATTTTTAGTTGAGTTGATCTTTCTTGGTAAGCTTTTACTTTGCTATTTATGTTTTTATGTATAGATACTTTAGGAACTTGACTTATTCTTTGTTAGAATTCGAATTATTCTTTTTTCTAACATCTTAGATTAATTTTTGAGGGTAAAAATGATAGTGTAGCGGTAAAGACATTCTTTGTGATATCCCATGTTTGTGGTTCAAACCCTACCACTCCCCTCAACTACTATCTACCTATGAAAAAGAAAAAGAAAAAGAAAAAAGAAGGTTAGTGTTAGTTTGAATAAAATTTGATTTTCCATTATTTACTTAAATATTACATATATGCAATGCTTAATTCATTTAACATTTTTGAATTAACCTTTTGTTTTTTCCCCTTTTAGTCTCTTTGTGATTTTGAAATTGCACAAATTCTATTACATAGCACCAAATTAAGCTTATGTTGTAGGAATAACCAATGTAATGCCTCAGGTACCCCCAGTTTTGCCCAATCAAGCATCACACCACATAAATTTCTCAATAGAGTTGGTTTCTATAATGAAGTCATTGGTATTTTTAATGCAAGCCTTAATGGAGAATGAACTTTTATATTCCAAAAGTATGTACAACATATGGAACATGAAAAAGAATTTACTTGTACAAAGTTTTGAACAATAGTTTTTGAATAATTTGTATAATTACTCTATAATTGTCGAAGTTAAAATATGTTAATGCCATCTTCATTATGAAAAGTGAGAAACCATGAAAAGCAAAGAGCAAACTAACATAGTTGGTCGTGATTAAAAATTCTTTGATTAATTCCCCTTGGTTGAACGTGTACACTCCCTATAAAAGAAATATCTTAATTTCACTAAGTTGAAGGTAGTATTCTATTCAATCATTTTAGTAAATTTTTGAATTAAAGTTGTAGATTCTATCTTTGATGTTTGTGTTGGATGATTTATGTATATAATTGGTTGTTCAAACTAAGAATTCCCCATCTACTCTCTGAAGATCTTATTAGTTGTATAGAAGATACTTTAGGTTAATGGGACAAGATCAATAAAACATGATTTTTATATAATTATATTTAGATGATACTGCAATGTCATGATGGATAGCTAGGTTGGTCTTATTTTACTATATAATCTAAGTAATCATATGGTTAATGATTTTGAAGAGTTATATATTGCGGGATTTATTCATATGTTCATGTGATGAAAAAATAGTTTGTTATTTGCATTTTATTTTACTTTATGATGGAGTATATGATTTATTGATTATAAAGAAAGAAATGTTGATCTATGTTTTGGAGAAAAATATACTTATAAAAGGTGGTTTGCATACATTTGTATAGTAATTAACAAAGTATACATGGTTACAACTTGATCTAATAGTTCTCATACTATAAAACAAGTCTAATAGTTCTCACACTATAAATAAGAGAAATTTTTTTATTGCACTGTGTTTCAAATTTTTCCGCGTATTGTGCGAGTCTGCGACTAGTTTAAATAATACTGGGATAAGGCGGGGCATGTTGTATAACATGATGCAAGTCGAAACTAATGCCTTTGATGTGGGGGTATTTGGAAGTGATCAAGGTTTGAAGTAACTCCTAGGCTACCACCAACATCAACAAGTTGCCTGAGTTGCTCAAAGCCTTTGTAAGACTCAACAATATGCTTATTAACAATATTAGTGTAGTTGAGCATCACGGTTTTAAAAATCTGATTGATCCTAGGGTCCAAAGAGAGATACTCAAAGACATGCATACTATAGACCTGTTGAACGGAATCCCTCCCTCAAGAATTGAGTCTTTACATGCCACACATGCATGTTAGAAGTTACTAAAATGTGATGGACCACTAGAGTAGTACTCGACTAGCATTTCATAAAAAATTCACTTGCAGGCAGTGCCAAAGTTGTCATATAATGAGCAAGGTAAATAAAAAAGGATGGAAAGGCAACACAAAGAAATCCTTGTCATGAAGAGATGCAATCATGGGGGCCAATGACACACCATCTTCATTGTGCACAAAGTGTTTAGACACGGGAGAAAGAAAGTAGAGTCTCTGGAATGAACCAAACTCATCAGCAACCACAGTGCAACCAAGCACAGTGTGGCTGGTCAGCATTCTGAGTATGCGGTCTAGCATCATGGCGGCGTCGGGGGCATTTGTGCTACAATCTTTGAAGGGGAGAGGCCATTACATATTCTTTAAATTGAATTGACTCTCTTTTTGTTCACAAACTGGAAATTTTGTAAGTGGATTTCGGCGGCGTGGAGGGCATTTGTCTCCATATTTAGGGTTATCGTTAATTTTGTGATAGTTGCAATAATTTCTAAAATTAATATATTTTCAAATAAGCAAACTTTCTATATATGCGTAATAATTATAAAAATAATAAATCATAAAAAATAACTTATCTCTCTTTCTCTCTCTTAAATTTAAAAAATATTATTTTTAAGAAAGACAAAACCTTAGGTGCTATTCCTTAGGTTCCTCACTCAAGATTAAGCCATGCAGCTATTTAACTAAAAAATATACTTCAATCTCATGAGGAAAAATCCATATGGTAGAATTTTAAGAGGAGAATCTAAGGAACACTAACTAAGTACTGTATTTAAGTCTTAAGTTTTATTCTAATGTTACATCTTACAACTAAATTTATGAATAAGTTTAGTTATTTCATTACAACACATTTTATTATCAGTAATAAAGATTACAATTCTTGTTGTAATCCTTATTTAGTGTACCAAACGTTCTTTAAGTTAATAATAGAGACCAGACCAAATTGACTATAAGTTAAAAATAACATAAATCAAATTAATTATTACCAAAATATAAGAACTAAATTGACAAAACACCTAAATATAACACCTAAATATATGAACCAAAATGATATTTTGGCCATGATTGTATCAGTAGCAAACGACAACTTTAATTACTAGGGACTGAGGGTGACAATTATGTGGGGATAATTAATTATTGCTCATAAACAGACAATCGTGATGAAACTCCTTGTTACGAAGGTAAGTCAATCATTGGCCATATTTGGTGGAGTAAGTTTACTACCACAACAATTATCACAAGTCATCTATGTAACAAGTTGTAAGTGGTGAAAAAAAAAATAGTTCTACAATTCCACTACTTACAAATTGCTACATGCGTAAATTATGGTAAAATTTATGAAAATGGTTGTAGCAACAGACAGAATATTTGTCATTGTTTCTAAAAAAAAAATGTGATTGTAATTGTAAATAATGCAAAGAAAAAAGTGCTCCACGGGGCTAGCCCCTAGAATTAGTTGGAAAAATCCAAGAAGAAAAGTCTCAGCAACAAGCCAACAACCAACAGAAAGATACGAAGCTGGTGACCATACAGCTAATGTGAAGGCCCGCCTCCTGGATTATCTTAGGTTTTTCATTCACATGGACATGGTACTCTTTGTTAAAGGACACAATAATGGGTCTTGTCAGTAATTCAGAGGGTCCAGTCTCATCTATCTCTCGAGGAGCATGAGATGGATAGATATCTCATGTACTAATAAAAAAAAAAAAAAAAGGATAGATATCTCATGTAAAAGTATATCATGTTTAACATGAGGGGGAGGACTCCCGAAATATGATGTATTTTTTCCTCCTGTAGGGTGTACAGCCGATACATCAATTGACCATCCTTATAAGTTAAGTCAGTTTTTGGGGGTTGATACGTTGGGTCGAGTTACCAAATTTTTCTTGATTATTTTAATTGATCGTAAATATTTTACTATTGACCAAATATTTTACAAAAAAAAAAAATTGTAAAATATGAAAATATTTTACCTCGAACAAATGGAGCATTAGTTGCATAATACACTATTTTTTTTTTTTTTTTTGCTGAACATTAGTTGCATAAAACATTATTGGTAGGGAAAGACATCTTGTGCATCTCCAATACGACTAGGAAAGTGTGCATTTTCCCCTCGTTTTCCATGAGTTTAAGGCAAGCTACCTAACCTTAAAAGATCAACTTGTACTTAGGCATCACACGGAGAGCTTAATTTGAACTTTCTGTGCTTTCCTTTATTTCTTTTATGCAACCATTATGTTGTATTCCTTTCCAGTGGTTTGCATACAAGAACCTGGATTTCAAATTAGACAGGTAAGTGTCAATTTGCTATTTGGACTCTTATCACCAAAAACTTAGTTCCAATTACATAATTTTTTTCAGCTTGGGTCATCAACAAAATTTCAGGCAAGCTCTAGAAATAATTAACTTCATTTAGAGGGAGCAAAGGAGATGGACCCTGATTAATGACAAGGTTTGAGTAAGATATTCAACACAATTACTTGCAATAGGTAATAGGAAATGAAAAGAGCTGAAGGGGATGGAGAGACATCCGCAAACAAATATTTACGTTTCAAGTCACATAATATTAGTGAGTTTGAACCTCTTTTCCGAAGGTAAGAGAGCAAACTAGGATCTAAGTAACCATACACTCCATCACGATCAGTTAAGAGTAAATGTGGTATGTTATGATGATTTTGAGCATCTCAGGAGTTCTCATACTGCAGCCGGCCTACAGCGGGAAAACTTGTCAATAGTTGTGCATACTGAGCAAGGTAGCTTGTGATCAAATGAAATTTGCCACTCGGGGGTTTTAGGTAAAAAACCACAAGGATTATATGCATCAACAGAAGCTTCATGATAGCAAGCTTTGAAGATATGGACTTTTTATGAATGTTCAAATCGACAGCAAACCCAAAAAGTGATTGAAACAAAGGTTATGGTCATTCAAAAAACCTTTCTACATATTTCTCAACAAGAATGATTCCCTTGGTCACAAAATTTGACTCGGACCAGATCAAACACCTTCCAACAGGAGCACTTCAATAGTGATAATAGACTCAGATATGTCGAAAAACCACACTTCAATGGCTGATTGATGATTAAAGAAACCAGAACAAAATCAGAGAGAGATGAAAAATAGGAAGCTAAAATCTCAATTCTCACAGAATGAGCCACAAACAGGCTCCCCTAACTAATCTGAGCCTTGGCTATCCCTTAACATGGAAAGGTAGCCAATCACAGCATCCACATTCGAGAATGCAGGTGCTGCACTATTTGATCGAAGAAAAAAAGAGTGCCATCATTAGCTTGATTAATAAGAATAATTTCATTATCCAATATTTACACACAAAACATCCCATATTGATATCATAATATCACCAGAAACTGGTCCTTATCTCAGTAATTAGGCAAAACAGTTTAGCAGAGATTGTCAGCTCCTACAAAAGATACGTTCAACCTACAGTACAAATTATACAGATTCCTTATCTTGCTTATTGAACTCCATAACAGCCGAATTACAGACAAAGCAAGCTAAAGAAATGGTCTTAAATCCAGCTCCAAATGCCAAGTCAAACAATTCCTGTTGCATCCGCACCTTTCCTCCCGGTTTTTGAGTCATCATAAGCATATCAAGTAGGGATTTGCCCCTTGCAGAAGTGGTCATCTCTGGGAAAATTGGAAGAATTTGCTCCACAACGATTACCTTTCCGTCTTTTGGAGAAGAATTGTAGCAGTTCTTCAACAACTTCAAGCAGTGATCGTCACTCCAATCACGAAGTATTCCCTGCATAATATCCATAATCTCATGATATTCACTGAATTTATTTCTTAATTAAAGAGAAAGATGGTCCTTTAAGTCATCAGTACAAGTAAATCAGGAAATAATGCCAGAAAAACTCAAAACTCACGTTCAAAAATATGGCATCTCCTTTTGGAACACTCTCGAACATATCTCCAGCTACATGTTTCACACCTGCAAGACAAATTAACACATCCTTTAATCTAAGCACTCAATGAACTAATCCCCAAAAGCCATCTAGGTTCTTGAAACATGCAGTCATGCATTAACAACCACAAGTCAGTAATATTGAGTTGGCTAGATTTAAATAATCAATCTCAACAGACAATATGAGATTTTCCATTTTGGCCATCTCAAATGATAGATGATTTGGAGTTACTCTCTCAATTTAGAATGCAGTTCTGGAGTGATGTGGTACAAAGAAATTGATAATATGAAGGTTGTAAAGCGTACAATAGACAGTACAACAGAAGAGACCTGGTGGAACTGCACTTAAATCAACTCAAGTGATGAAATATAAAACGCAATATATCACCAACCAGTTTATTGATCATTTCAATTTCAAATGCCAATATTAAAAGAGCTCGTCAAATTGAAAGTTACCTTTGGAGAAATGATACAAAAAATCCACAATATTATTTCAAATATTACATATCGAAGAGACATCATACCAGGAAAGGGTGGGGCATGTTTTATGACATGAGGCAAGTCAAAGTTAATGCCCTTTATATTGGGGTATTTGGAAGTGATTAAATTAAGTGCCACTCCAATGCCACCACCAACATCAACAACCTGCTTGAGGTTCTCAAAAACTTTGTAGGAGTCAAGGATCTTCTTAACAACTATGGCAGTGTGGCTGAACATTGCTGTGTTGAAAACTTGACTGAACCTGTCGTCCCTGCCAGCATGCTCATAGGCATGCATTCCATGGACCTTGTTAAATGGAAGTCCGCCTTCAAGAATGGCATTCTTTAGTTGAGACCTAACATTCATTCAATTCAACAACAAAGTTAGCCACCGTTAGCAAAATTTTGATGAAGTCTGGGAACAACTAGCATAAGGCACACAGGTAATCCCTTTGAGATGGGTGTTAGACCCCATTATTAAACTACTTGACTATGCCAAAAAATCAGCCACAACTACAATTCCTAATAGGTAACAATGATTATAATTACAACAATGAACATAAATCCAAATACCCAAATGTCTTGTAGCCAGATGGTATCTACCACTCTCCTGTCTCCCATGTTCGGGTTCGACCCACCACCCCAAAAATCAAAATAAAAAACAAAATAACAACAATAATAATAAATCTAAGTATTGAATTAACAACACTTTGTCCTTATTCAAGTTTGTCATTGTCGTTTATCATTCTACTCTACAACTATTATTATAATTATATATATAAATATATATTTTACAATCTTCTCTACAATAAACTAATCATCCCATGCATCTCTTCCTTGGAACCATTCTTCATCAATACCATCATCCGGATCATGGTGTGGTAGTAAGGATCATCATGTCCCATTAAAGGATCTGGCATTTTCCAATGTTCTTCATGTGGCCATTGTTGTCTGCATATATCTGGGTTTGCAAGCACTATTTCAGGTAGAATTCTTTGGTTAAGAGATTCTGCCATTATGAGGGAATAGTGACAAAATATCCAAGACACGTCCATGTGTTTATGAAGGGTACCATCAGCATTAGATACCCAATGCATGTCTGCTAGGTGAAAGATTCCTTCTGCTCGCACATCATTTTTGGAATTAAGCTTAACAACTAGACAGGCAGAAGTAAGTTTTTCACCAAAGTATGGGTGCTCTATTTTGGGATACTTGGACCAATTACCATTATGAGCATCATTTTTCAAGATTTCAAACCAGAACTTGGTAAAATACTTATTTTCATGAGGGAAAATATATGAGTAAAAATTTAGTTCAAAATGGAGACACAAGTAATACTCATTGAGTAAGTACCACATGTAGAGATAATATGCAACTGTCCAACTAGTTATCCAAAAGGCAAAAGGAGTTTTCCATGATTCATCTATGTCTGGGAAAATAGCAAGGAAATGACTCTATTGTTCTTTGAGGTAGTCATGGAGGATTCTAATGATTCTTTTGGATCTAGTTTCAAAGGTCAGGGTCTTTATTTGGTCTTTTATTTCTAAGAGAAGTGTTTCTATCATATTAAGAATATCATCAGGGGTTGAAGAAGAGCTTGAGGATGAGGATGGATATGTGATTGGATATACACATAAAGGTGGAGGAATGATTGTGGTGGCAAGAACTGGTAGTTTTCTGGAAAGGTAATCAGTGGTAAAATTGTCTTTACCTTTGATGTGTTTGACCTGGAAAGACCATTGTGAAAACCAATTTGACCATCTGAGTAGCTAAGGATGTGGAAGCATTTTTCTTTTGAACTAGAGCATTTTTGGAAATGAGGACATGTCCATTTCTACTAGAAAATTATGCCCGAGGAGATGAAATTGGAATTTTTCAATGCCATGCTTGACTGTCAAAATTTCTTTGAAAGTGGAATGATAATGAAGATCTGAAGGCTTAAACGCACCACTTTTATATCCACAAATACTTCTTTTGCCATTAACTTCTTCAAAGAGAGCTGTTGCCCAATATTCATCACTTGCATCTGTTTGCAAAATTCGTTTACCTGGTCCTGGAATCTGTGAAGGAGGAAGTTTTTCTGCTAACTTTTTCAATTGCTGGACTGCTTTCGTATGAGTTGGATTTCAATCTGGGGGAGATTTTTTCAACAATTGAGCTAAACAATTCCTGTATCTTGAGATTTTTGGAATGAAATTTGACATGTAGTTCACAACTCCAAGAAACTGCTGTATCTGTTTGGTATTTGTGAGCTTATTTGGAAATTCTCCAAGAGAAATTGCTATGTGGGGCTGTAAAGTGTATTATCCATCTGAAATGTTTACTCCCAAGAAGTCTATAGACGAGGCTCCTATGATCATTTTCTTTTCGGAAAGCATTGTCCCTTGAGCTTTTACTAAATTATAAAATTCAGTAAGCAATTTTTCATGGGATTCTGCATCCTTTGAGAATAGAAGGATATCATCAACATAGATCAAGGCATTTGTCAAAAGTGGCTGGAACAGAGTTACCATTGCTTTCTGGAATTTAGATGGAGCATTTTTAAGACCAAAAGGCATAACAGTCCATTGATAATGGTGATCTGGAATGCAAAAAGCCGTTTTGTACCTTTCTTCTGGATGGATTTCTAATTGCCAAAATCTTGCTTTGAGATCAAACTTTGAAAAGATCCTAGCATGTGAAAGATGTTGGAAAAGAGCACTTTTGTTTGGCAAAGGGAACTTGTCATCAGCAAGGAAATGGTTAAAATCTTGGTAATTGATTACTAATCTAAGTTTTTCACAAACTTGCTCAGCATGCTTATTAACATAAAAAGCTTCACATGCCCATGGAGAGGTTGTAGGTTCTATAAGGCCTTCTGAAAGAAGAGTGGATAACTCTTGCTTGGCTAAGTTCAAGTGATCTGGCTTCATTCCTCTGTGACTGGGTTTTGTGGGATTAACATCTTCATTCTTCTTGAAGGGTAGGTTTATAAAGAAAGATGAATTTTTTCACAAAGGATTTGGATTTTTAAGGAGGAATTTAGAGTGGGTGGTTACACAACATTCTTTAATAATCTAGAGTCTGAAGGAGTCAAATGTGTCTATTGTAAATAAATGAGGTACTTGAGTCCAGGTGAAAAGATGCTGTTTGTGCAAAAGTCCTTTTGATGACCATCTAAGGCTAGGTATTTGATGAAGGAGATCAAATCCTATAAGAAGGTCTCTTCTTGTGAGAGAGGAGCCAAGGACTTGGTGTTTAATGGTAAGGGTTGGAAAGATCTTGATGAGGATAGGCTTGTTTTTTAAGGTAATTAAAAAGGTTTCTCCATTGGTTGCTTTGAATATCTGATGATGGAGTAGCCAAAATTGTTTAGGTAATATCTTGGGATGGAGAATTGTTGTTGCTGCGCCTGTATCAAACAAGGCTAGTACAGGGATGGGTCTGGAATAAGTATCAAGGAGGATATGTACTTGGGTTATGGGTGTGGGGCTAGTTAAGGGGGCTATGAGAGGCTGGAATGTGTAGATGGTTTGGATTTCTGGGTCTGAGTCTTCAGAACTTGAATCCTCTTCTGAGGTGGAATGAGCCATAACTGCTAAGGCTTGAGGAGAGTAGCCATCATCTAGTGAAAAGAGTGATTCTACATCTGAGAAGGGGGTATCATCTGCATGAATCTGGGCTTGTTTAAGTAGCTTTACCGCTTTTTCTTTCTTTGGACAATTTTTTGCAAAGTGGCCTGGTTTTCTGCATACAAAATAAACTTTTGATGTTTTTCCTTTGAACTACTTCTTTCGGAGGAACTTCCATTTCTTTTTCCTGAGGGACCTCTTCTTCTGACTTGCATAGTACATTTTCTTCCAAGGATACCTCTTAAAATGATCTCTTTTTTTTGTTGGACAAGTACAACTTTTGTCATAGCATTTAATCTGTAAATCTTTCCTTTTGCAATTTTTTTTAAGCTTGCTATGGACCTTGTCAATTTTTGAGAGAAACTTTCTCTGGTTGCAGAGCTTTTCAAGAGCAATGAGCACATGCTGGTAGATTTCTCCTAAAGAGGCTTGTTGCAGAGTTATTTTTTGCAGGTTCATCATGCGAAGAGTTTCATCTCCTAATGGTTCTGGAAAAGAGTTCAAAAAGGTGTGCTTCGAATTGACATCATCCATACCATTGAAGGAGTAATACCGGCTTGACATTTTGTCAAAGTGTTTCTCCAGGTCTTTTCTTTCAAAAGAGTAACATTTCATCAGCAAAAATTCTTCTCGTGCCACTTCTGTATAATGAGCCACAGAGCTAAGAAATTCACTACGAATGATTGTGAAAAAATCTTCTAAAGTGAGACACTGGGCTGTTTGTCTTTGCCTGTATTCTCCAAGGTTGAGCCACCATTGTCTTAATCTTCCTGTGAGTCTTGCAACAAATTTGGCAATAATTTGTGCAACAGTGTTATTTGGGGCTTGAAGTTCGGCTGTGCACCATGAATACATGTTAAAAATTTCATCATGCCATTTTGAAGGACGAGTATTGTCAATGGTGAACAAATGTTTTGAATCTGTGGTGGATGTGTAGATTAATCTTGTTTGGTAATCAGGTATTAAAGGTGGTGGAGGAAATATTGGTGGAGGTGGAGGTTGATCATGGTGAAGGACATCATCATCTTCTTCTACCTTTGGATCTGTCATAAATACTTCATCTAGTCCAAGATCAGATAAGTCTAGATTTGTGTCAGCAATGACTGGGAAGACAAAAAGTTCTTCTGGGTTTTGGAGAGTAAGGGATTTGAGAAAAGATGATATTGGGTTTGGAGGGTCAGGATTTGTAGCCAACATGTTCATATCTGTAGGTCTTGAAGAAGCACCAACAATTGGATCTAGGGGCTGGTATAATGGTTCTTTGTCTTTTTTCATAGGAGAGGGAGGATTTTGTGGTCTGGTTTGGGATTGTAGTTGGAGTGGTGTTGAACATGTTATACTTGAAAAGATTCCGCTTGGTCTAAAAGGGTTATGGTCAGGATGTGTTATGGTTAATGGTTGGAGGTTTTGGTAAGGGGAAACTGGGGAGAATAGTGAGGCTGGGGTATGGACAAGTCTTTATACAATGATTTACGAGGTTGATGAGACATGTAAACTTGCATTGCAAAAACTTGGATTACTTCTTTCCTTGGATTTTCCATTGAGTGAAGTTATGCTAGCAACTGTTTTCTTTCTTTTTCTTTTTGTCCAATAAGTGGAAATGAGACTGACAAATCTTTTACTGTGGAGGCAATGGTTGCTAATTCTTGCTCAACTGTCTGTATTTTCTTTTTCAAGTCTTCAATGAGAGAATTTGAAGACGAGAAGGTATGAGTGACTGCTTCAGCCATCTTTTGTTGGGTATCAAAAATCTTTGAAAGGACTTGGTTTTGTGCCACAACATTTTCTGCTTACCAATTTCAAGCTACTTCAGCTAAGGAAACCTGTTTCTTGGTTCCATCTGGGTTGTTTCCAACATGATTTTTGATTTTTCACACATGTTTAGTATTGGCTTGAGGATGATCAAAACTTTTAAGAAGAGGAAAATTTTGTAAGTAGGAAGGTGAAGCATGGTCAAACATGAAACAAGGTAGGGGTTTCTGGACTTGAGATTGACTGATAGGTTTGGGTTGACATCTTGATATTTGGGGGAGGACTTTTTGGTAGTATGGGATCAACAGAGGTTTATAGTTTTGACTTGGATTTTCTTTGCATGGAGAGGGAGAGGAAAGATTTTGTTTCTTGGTTCAGGGATAAAGGACATAATAATCAAACTTTCCAGAAAGTTCTCCAAGGAGGTCAACTTCTAGATCTCTTGCTTCATATCTTTCTTTAAGAATCTGCTGGGAGGATTTTTTCATTCTTCGTGAATTACTTTTTTCAAAAACTTCTTCTTCTTGGCATTCATCACAATCACAAACATCCCACCATATATGACCAAAGGATGATTTTCCTTCATAGCAAGGCTATCCGTCATCTCAGAATGCTTTGATTTAGAGACCATCTAGGCCTTCATATGACACCGGGTGGATCATAGCAATCTGAGTAGGAAAGACTGTGACCTCTTTCTTTTCTGGTGTAGTTGTGAGGAATTTGACTTCAACATCACCATTTTCTTTTTTGACAAAGAAAGGATTGTTAGACCTTACTGACTTGACTGCTTGGTGAAGCATCTCATATTTCGTAATCCATGATTTTGGAAAGAGAGAAGTCATCTGGTCTCTGTTTAACTATCTTGGAACAAATGTGCACATGGGTGTCACGCCTAGATCAACTTGGATTAATAAAGCTTCATTGGATTTGGCCATCTCCGGATCTGCTATATCAAAAGCATGATTTTGGAGTTTGTACGCTAACTGGTAATGGAGTGTGTCAGCAAAAGTATTTGCACCTAGGAAGCTCCTGTGATTTGAACTTGCACCTTAAGAGCATCACAAAGGTGAGGATCTTTAAGAGACATATTGAAATTGGGGAAGAGTGTAACAAAAACTGTTCCTGCATTTAAAGTTGTCTAAACTATACCAATGTCTGCATTATGATATTCCAAGAACCTAGAATCAAGGAGTGAAATTCTAGAGGCAACAGGGAGTCCCTTTCTTCCATGAAAAGTTAGTGCCAACCTGATTGCACCAAAGTGAAGATGTGTGTACCCTTGTTTTTGCCATGGTATTATAAATTCTCTAGGAAGGGCAAGGGTGATAAAATTTTCATTTTCACTGGCTGGAATATTATACTGGTCAAACTTAGAGGCTTAGACATACTCTTTAACAGTAGAAGGATGAGAAGGACCTAAGAACTTTTTTATGGATTTTTTAAAGGAATTTTGAGGCTTATCAAACACAATGTAGGGATTTACAATATGAAAATCAGTAATAGGAATCTTATTTTCTTCAGGTACATGAGAAATTTCATACAGGTAGCCTAACCTATTTGCAGTGGATTTACAAAGAGGTGGGTCAATAGTAGGTATAGTGGTATTCGGGTAACTAATGCTGATGGTACCCTTCATAAACACATGGACGTGTCTTGAATATCTTGTCATTATTCTCTCACAATGGCAGAATCTCTTAACCAAGGAATTCTACGCGAAATAGTGCCTGCAGACCCAGATATATGCAAACAACAATGGCCACATGAAGAACATTGGGAAATGCCAAATCCTTTAATGGGACATGATGATCCTTACTGCCACAACCATGATCCGGATGATGGTATTGATGAAGAATGGTTCCAAGGAAGAGATGGATGGGATGATTAGTTTATTATAGAAAAGATTGTAAAATATATATATATATATATATAATTATAATAATAATATATATATAACTATATAATACTATATATACATATGCCTCAGAAGATTTTTTCCATCCAAAGACTTCATCCCCAGAAGACTTAGTCCATCCTCAGAAGACTTATTTTCCAAGCCTTTTTCAGCAAAAGCAAAGAATTTTTTGCCAACAAGGTGGACTTCTTCTAACAACTTATATTTTTGTCCCCAGCCATACCTCCTTCTTGTGACACTTGTCACTCAACCATAAACACTTTGACATTTGGTTCTCTCCCCTCAGACATAATATCTCTAGTGGATAGCAACGTAACCAGACAAAGATAAATTTCTCAATCCATTTTTCACGTCCTCCACATCTTTTGACATCTGTCACAAACCAGACGGCACATACCATTTACTGTGGGAATCCTTATCTTCAGATTGTAAAATATTGTTGTATCATATTGCCTATAAATAGTCCCTTTGTATCTTTAGAAAGGCAGAGAGTGAGAAAAGGCGAGAAAGAAAAGCCATTGTAATATTTGTTTCAGTCTCTTTTATGCCTGTTGTAAAAAAGTTGTTAAATCTAATAATATCCTTAAGTTTATTGTATCTTGTTCTATGTTCCATTCCTTACGTAAATGTTATTTTTTATACAATCTTAGCAATATATGCCATAAAGCAGTTTTAATCTTCTACTCCATAATCTTCTTACACCTCTTAGTTAACACCTCAATATATGCCATAAACCAGTTTTAATCTTCTACTCCATAATCTTCTTACACCTCCTAGTTAACACCTCGTAGTTGGTATCAAAGCCATACAGATGTATTCCAATCAGTCCCATTTTACCAAGTTTTCTCCCTTCTTTGTTAGTATACTTTGATTATTGTCCTGATTAGTATGCTCTATGATTTATAGTTGCCACTTTAAGTGGATCCTTTGTATTTATCACATCAGAACACTAGATTTGATAATCAAGTAGAACAAGCCTAGGTGTGGCGTTTGTCCTGTTAGGTCTTAGGTAAACAGTTCTTATCTCAAGAAACCATTATGGCTAGTTCATTTGAAGCAGTTATTGATACCATTATACCTACTATTGACCCTCCTCTTCGTAAATCCACTGCAAATAAGTTAGACTACCTATATGAAATTTCTCATGTACCTAAAGATAGTAAGATTCCTATTACTGATTTTCCTATTGTAAATCCCTACACTGTGTTTGATAAACCTCAAAATTCCTTCAAAAGATCCATAAAAAAGTTCTTAGGTTCTTCTCATCCTTCTACTGTTAAAGAATATGTCCAAGCCTCTAAGTTTGACCAGTATAATATTCCAGCCAGTAAAAATGAAAATTTTATCACCCTTGCCCTTCCTAGAGAATTTGTAATACCATGGCAAAAACAAGGGTACACACATATTCACTTTAGTGCAGTCAGGTTGGCACTAACTTTTCATGGAAGAAAGGGACTCCCTGTTGCCTCTAGAATTTCACTCCTTGATTCTAGGTTCTTGGAATATCATAATGTAGTCATTAGTATAGTTTAGACAACTTTAAATGCAAGAACAGTTTTTGTTCCACTCTTCCCCAATTTCAATGTCTCTCAAAGATCCTCACCTTTGTGATGCTCTTAAGGTGCAAGTTCAAATCACAGGAGCTTCCCAGGTGCAAGATACTGTTGCTGCCACACTCCATTACCAGTTAGTCTCTAGACTCTAAAATCATGCTTTTGATATAGCAATTCCAGAGATGGCCCAATCCAATGAAGCTTTATTAATCCAAGTTGATCCAGGCGTGACACCCATGTGCACATTTGTTCCAAGACAGTTAAACAGAGACTAGATGACTTCTCTCTTTCCAGAATCATGGATTACGAAATATGAGATGCTTCACCAAGCAGTCAAGTCAGTACAGTCTAACAATATTTTCTTTGTCAAAAAAGAAAATGGTGATGTATATAGCTTATCTAGGCTTTTAAAATGATGATATTAGCATTAGTATTCCATAAAATTCATATGTTGATCCCATTGTTTTAAAAATAGGACTGGCTGGTCGAATTGGTTTAACTAGGAATCAGTCACCAATCCAATCCAATAAAAATCCCTAAAACAGGCCAGAGCTAATTAAAAATTGGTAAAAAATGGGAACCAGGAGCAGAAATGTTTCATTGACCGTGCCTATTTTTAAAACTCTGGTTAATACAACTGTGTTTTTTTTTTTTTTTTTTTTTTTTTTTGGAGAAAATGGTTAATACAACTTTAAATTGATAAAATAAGAAAATTCCTCAATAATATTGTGAAAAAAAAAAAAAGACTATGAGTTAAATTATTCTAGAATATGGTGGGGCATACTGTATAACATGAGGCAAGTCGAAATTAATGCCTTTGATGTGGGGATATCGAAGTGATGAAGTTAAGAGTAACTCCTAGACCATCGCCAAGATCAACTAATTGCCTGAATTGCTTTTCATATGATTCATTGCTTTATTTGCCTTTTGAAAAAAAAAAAAACACTTCCCCACTAGAATTGGGTAATTACTTAAGAAAGGTTTCAAGACTATCGCCAACATCAACTAATTGCCGGAATTGCTTTTCATACAAATCATTGCTTTATTTGCCTTTTGAAAAAGAGAAAAAAAGAAAAGAAAAGACTTCTCTACTAGAATTGAGTAATTACTAAAGAAAGGTTTCAAGACTATCGCCAACATCGACTAATTGCCTGAATTGCTTTTCATACAAATCATTGCTTTATTTGCCTTTTAAAAAAGAGATTAAAAAAAGAAAAGAAAAGAGAAGACTTCCCCACTAGAATTGAGTAATTACTAAAGAAAGGTTTCAAATTGGCACATGCTAATACAAAAGAAAGAACTGAGGTGTCAGAATATGAAATTTACGTCGTGCATAATTGCTTTAGCATACAAACCCAAGTTTTAAAGGTAAAAAAAGAAATAGAAAAAGAAAATAACAATAATTAAAATTCTAATTCTAATTTTTTTTCACAATATAAAATTTATATAAATTAGAATCTTGGTGTCCGTTTTAGTTGATGGTCTAAAATACCCGTAATATGTACTATTTTATGTGAAAATTTAATGGCTCATTTTTTTTTACTACTACAATATTATTTTAATTTACTACCTCCTTTAGTACTTACTAACATGACCGTATGAAATTCCGAATCCATTAACTCTTCTATTAGTGAATTCTGTTAAATATGAATATACCGCTCATGATTTCAAGTACCCATTTGAAGATTTGATATCTAGAAACATTGTTGTAATCAAACTACTGAAACTCCATCTTGATCACTAGATTTTTAGAATTATGAACTTGGATCTTTGATTGATGCCAAATTCTAGATGCAAAGGCACATCTCTCCAAAGTTTGTAATCACGTCCTATAAGGTTTCTTATATACCTAGGCTTTAATAGCACGAAACCCTAGAAGTTTGGGTGGCGCGCTAGGCTTGAAAACTAAATTCAACCATGATTCTTGACATTTCGAAATTCTATCTAAGGGTGAGTTTGGTTCAGCTTTTTGAAATTGTGCTTTTTGAAAAATTGGGAGTTTTAAAAAGTACAGTATGAAACTGGGCTTTTTGAAAAAGCTGAGTGTTTGGTAAAAACTGTTAAAAAGTGTTTTTTTTTTTTTATTTTAAATGAGTGTTTGGCTAGCACTTATAAAAGTGGCGGTTTGAATGGTAAATTACCAAAAAGGACAATGTATATATAAAGGAGTTTATTTCATACTAAATTAACTACTTCATAATACTTACTAAAAAAAAAAAAAGCTTAATAATGATAACAATAATAAAAATAAAAATATATTATTGGTATTATTTTGCAAGGAAGCTTCCTTTTTCACTCTTTAACCCCCCACCGTATATATTTGACCACATTCTCTTTTTTTCCATTTCCTCTCATCGTTGTCTTTTCTCTTCATCTTCATCTTCCCTTTTTTTTTAATCTTTTCGCTTGTTGTGCTGCTAGAGCTCTCAAGATCTTGTTTCTCCCTTGTCATCTTTAGATCTTCTTCGTCGTTTATTTCATTCACCTCCTTAGTTTATCAATTTTCACAGAGGAGAGGTGACAGGCCACAAACGCGTTGACCCCTTGTGATAAATTAAATTGATTAATTAGTCAAGTTATTAATTAATTAAGTTAACATGCAAAATCACGTGGCAGCACAAACAAATCACCAAAACTAATTTATGCAGCGGAAAATAAATGACACGGTGATTTGTTTACGAATGGGGAAAACCTGACGGCAAAAACCCCACCGGGTGATTTAAGGTTACCACTCCCGAAACTCCACTATTATCACAGCAATCGATTACAAGTAAGGAATCCCAAGTACCTTACCAACCTACAGTTGAACTCTTACCCCAATACCCAATTGGACTTGCTCTGTAGTGACAGTTTCTCTTTTCAATGCACGGCTCCCAAGTACGTGACTAACCAGATGTGCAGATTCCAGTACGCGACTTCAATTCACCAACTAGAAAGAGAGTTGTTGGCTGCAAAGTTTTTTAGATCATCTACACGATGAAGATAAAGAAGATGTTCAGTCACAAAACTCTACGGTGCACAATACACAGCTATCTTCTTCATAAGAGATGAACTAGGGCACGAACTTTGTCTTTGATCACAAATTGCATGAACAAGGATTGCTCAATACTTGTGCAACTTGCATTTTGCTTGACGGCCCTTAAAACAATCCTTTTATATGTCTAGGGTTAGGAGAAAAGAAGTCTCAAAGACACATTCACGGATTGAGCTTAAAACAGAACTGAAAATCTGTTTTCTTTAATTCTCGACAGATAGAGGTGTCGAGGATCTGTCGAGAAGCTGTCAAGGCTCGGGCTAAAACAGATTCTTAAAGCTTGATAGATGCATGTGTCGAGACAGGTGTTGAGCTTTAGTAACTTGCACTTTTCCAGCTTGTTTCTTGGACAGACTTGATGATTTCAACACTGAATCTTGAAACACTGTTTCTTGAAGTGTTAAACACATTCTAAATTTACCCAATTACAAGTAAAGTGTGTTTTGTCTAAGGATAAACCAATTACATAAAATAGCGACATATGTCAACAACTACTTGAACTACATATGTCCTAACAAGAGGAACTTGGGGTTGCACCTTTGATCAAGCTTGTTTGTGAATTTGTGATCTGCTCTGGTTCTCTGGGGCTGCTGCTGCAATCTTTGATTTCTAATGCTCACTTTCACTATGTAAAATTGTGTCATAAGCAAATTAAGGGATAAAATTGAGTTTTTAAGAATAACTAGTGGGCAATTTGGGAAATTTGCGCAACTTCCAATGGTAATATGAAACGCGCTTCAACGCTTTTTTGCAATTGAGCTCCTTATTGCTTTCTCAATTTGGGCTTTTCCTTCACAAATGAAAATAGCTTTTTAGAAAAAACAACTTTTAAAACCTTATCAAACGCACGTTTTATTTTTTTTGGTTTCAAAAAACGCGCTTCAGCTTCTAAAAGCTAAAACAAACGAGCACTAAATTGGTTGTTACACATTAAAACTCTTACATTATAGTTTGCAAACCTAGTCCTATGTTCTTACCCAAAAAAAAAAGAAAAAGAACCTAGTCCTATGGACTAAACAATTCTATATAATGGGAGAAATATAGGATAATCATCTAAGCATAAATGCTCCCAACCCGGAGATACTGCCTTGGTGTTTAAAATCCTTGCATCCTAGTTGCATGCTATGGTGGCAGTTGAAAAAACCTATTCTCTCTAAATATCAAAATAATTAGAAATATTGGCCATCTCCATTTCCCTAGTGTACATCCAAAGGCACTATTAAAAGGTATGGGATATGGAAACAAACAAAAAAGTATGGGATATTGTAAATGGGTGGGGTGGGGGGGTTGGTTTGACACAACAAATTATTATTATTATTATTGGGAGTGGGGTGAGGGTTGAAATACTGTGATACAATATATAGAATCTACCACGCTCTTGCATGTCCCACCACCATGTTTGAAATTACAGACTTTGCGTTATTCAATATTGTGCCGAATGATGTTTTATAAATCAATCATCTCATAATTTTAAGTTGAAAAGGTAAAGTTTTTCAGCATAAAGACAAATCGTATGATTGGCTTTTTTTTTTTTTTTTTCAATTTTCTGTCTTCAAAAACTATTTTGTATTTTCTAGATGAGAAAACTTGTTTGGTAACTCAAAAAAAAAAAAAAAAACAAAACAGTTTAAATCTCAAATTTCCAAAGAGAGCTGAGAAAAGCTAGTCTTTTGCCTATTTTCAATTTCCTATTGAGAACAATTTCCATTTTCTATCCATTTTAGGTTACCAAACAAGTTTTATAGTCTCAAAAAGAGAAATTGTGTTTAGAAATAAAAAATAAGAGGAAAAACAATTACCAAACATACTCTAATGACATGATTTAGCTATGAAAATATGGAAAAACCAATTACAGTTAACGGAATCTAGGCTGAAAAAAAAAAAAATCAAAAGCACAATAACAAAGTCCAAAACTTGTGGCCAAACCCAAACCCACCACTCTCTCCCTCCCTGCTCCACTTCCTCTCCTCATCCAAGAAATCCTCTTTGGTTCATGGCAAACTTCAGCATCAGTTACCAGTTATATATGAAGAAACAACCCAAGCCTAGAGTTAAATGAGATTTCATGTTCAGCTTTTGGTCTCATGTTTGAAAGATACAATGCCAATGTGTTTAGTGAGCTTGTTATAGTTTGGCAACAAATGCATGTACCTAATGTTCTGGCATGGGATTGTTTAAACACATCTATTTGCTTTTTATTAGTAAATTTATAAATTATCCTAAATAACAATATATATTGGTTCACCACTTACGTCAAACAATATAATTTTGGTTAAATAATTTATGATCCAAATAAAAACAAAGTCTCATCAGTAGAAGTAGAAGTGCTAACAGAGCTGCTCACTCACTAGCTGTTTGATCTCTTCACAAATTGATTTTGGGGTCTGTTAATGTTAGTTTTGGTCCCCCGATTTTTGTAGATTGTATCACAGAAATATGCTTCCAGAAGTGCAACATTGATTTTCATGCCTTCAGCAGGTGCAAAATTTAGGCATTTCTAGATGCTAGGATTTCATTTTACGACTGAACATGAACAACTAACAACTTAGAAATTTTGGATCAAATTTTTTTGTTTGAGCATCTTTATTTTAAGATTCAGAGAAATGAAGGATGCATTCCTAAATAGTACAAGCAAGTCTTACTTAAAGAACTCCATAACCCAAAAATTACAGACAAAACATTCATACTTGATGCCACTAAATCCAGCTTTGGTTGCCAAGGCAGTAAATTCTTGTCGAGTCCTTTCCTTCCCTCCTGGATTTTGAGTCATCATAAGCACATCCATTTGAGAGGTGCACCTTGTAGAACTGCTAATATCTGGTGCAATTGGAAGAACTGCATCCATGACTATTACCTTTCCATCATGTGGAATAGCGTTGTAGCAGTTTTTCAACAGTTTCAAGCAATGTTCATCACTCCAATCATGAAGTATCCACTACAAAATTAACCAATTATAGCATCATTTTTTTAAATTCATATTCATTTTTTGCACGAAACATTTAATACTAAAGGACATTAATGTAAAAAAAAACAAAGAAATTGCCCATACTTATTTTGTGTGTGTGTGCGTGTATATATATATATATATATATAAAATTGTCCATAATGCTTATAAAGTGAGATCATATGTAAAAACTTAATCCCAATCCCAATTGATGTGGCTATATATTGAGTTCTTGTAATTTGACTCCATTTCCATGTCAATTGGAAGAGATCTAATTTATTTATTAATTTACTATTGTCGAGAGTGTACAAAGTTTTTTGAGTACTTGATTGTTTCACCAAGTGTGTATAGTCTCTCTTCCCACACATATTACATAATTATAGGTAGAAATCTTTTAAGAGGTTTGATAGATAGGTTTCAGAGTTAGAACCTCGTGAATCTCATGAGGCCTTAGGGATTTTTTCTTTTTCTTCACTTTTTGATAAGGTCTAATTGAGAGTTTGAGACAATCCAATGGTAATAAATGCATTACGAATTTGGATTTAAATCATGGCAATAGGTCAATCAAAATAGGATGCCTACAAATTAAATATGGAACTAACCTTCATAAAAATGTTTTCCCCTTTAGGAATGCTTTCAAACATATCTCCTCCTAAATGTTCCACACCTGCAACATAAGTTAACACCTCTTTATCTACATATATTGTGTATTTAACTATTTATACACCATAGGCTATCTAGGCTTTTAAAATTATCATATACACATAATTATTCCACAAAAACTATATCTTGATCAAATTTTAAACTAGTGGAATAAGAAAATGCCATTATGAGAAAGGAAACTATGAATTAAAATAATACCAGGATAAGGTGGAGCGTGTTGTATAACATGAGGCATGTCAAAATTAATGCCTTTGATGTGTGGGTATCTGGAAGTGATCAAGTTAAGAGTAACTCCTAGCCCGCCACCAACATCAATCAGTTGTTTGAGTTGCTCAAAACCTTTGTAAGACTCGAGGGTTTGTTTAATAACAATGGTAGTGTGGTTGAGCATCGCCGCGTTAAAAACTTGATTGAACCTGGGGTCCACGGAGGGATACTCAAAGGCATGCATGCCATAGACCCTGTTGAATGGAATTCCTCCCTCAAGAATAGCGTCTTTCAATTGGGGCCTATGAACAAGTTCAGGTTAGATACCACATATATCATTTATTAAAAATTTTAGTAGCATGTGAATTAGTTTGTTGGAGTATTAGCTTAACAAATTTAGGTCTAATTATATTATATTAATTCTTCAGTTTTTTTCTTTAAATAGGATTTCCACTTATGCATTAATAGCATTTCATAACAAATTTCACTTCTAGGCAGGGAAGAAAATTATTAAGTACTCCCGGAGTATTATAAATGCATACTCTCCCTTCTCACATGGATGGTGGGTCCTACCATAAATTTAATTAGTGGGACCTACCATTCATGTGAGAGAAAGAAGTACACATTTATGATATTTCGAGAGTACACAATAATTTTCCAGCAGGGAGTGCAACTACCAAAGTTGTCCCTTTTTTTTTTTTTGGATAATTAAATAGAAACTTGAAAGGAAAAGAGAGTAGCAAGGACAGGGCCAAGATTCTAGCTTTACGCGCCCCCAGGGGGGTTATGAGCAAAGCATAAACAAAAAAAAAAAAAAAAAAATTCAATGAAAACATAATAGATATGCTATGAAAAATTATTATCCATTCAATGTTAACAAAATTAAAGGCACATATAATTTGTTTCTTTATACATTTTAAATCAATCATTTATAAAAATGGAATTTAGTGTTTCTAAATCCTGAAAATAATCTATAATTGATTATGCACTATATATACTAGTAGAAAGTTTTTTATTCAATTTACAAAGTCAACGATTTTAAAAAATTATATTCATTTTTGTTGCAAAACCTAGTTTTAACGATATTCATGATTGAAATTGTTTATCTTGTAGATGTACTAGAAACAAGAAAGGTAAATACAGGTAAAATGTTTAATCCTCATCAACCATTTGGCCTAATTCAAAACAAATAATTATAAATAGAAATAATAATAACTTAAAAAAAAGAAAAACATATGGGTAGGGATGGCAATTTTTCCCCGCCCTGCTTGACTCGCCCCTCCCCGCTTCGCCCCATGCGGGTTTTCTCCGCCCCGCAAAGGTGATGGGGCGGGGATGGGGCGAGATTTTAGACCCGCACCACGGGGCGGGGTGGGGATGGGTTTACACTTTTTAAACCCGCCCCGCCCCGCCCCATACCCGCCCCTCGTTAATAAGGGTTAAGTTGTAATTTTTTCATACTCTAAAACCTTATTATTTAAACAAAAATATCATCATCTTATTTTATTCTACCTAATGTGGTTCTATCTCTTTTTTCTCTCTAGCAAAGTTGGAAGTAAGGTACCAATATCATCATCTTATTAGCAGTTTGGATTATTTTATTGTGTCATACTATGAGATTTTTTTGTGACATTGTCTTGTTAAACATTTAGATAATATTATTTAGTTTTTGCTAAAAATTAGTTTGATTTGATAGGATAAATTTATTTATAATTTCAAGTATATTTTTAATATTGAAACATGTCATTTTTTTTGAAAAATGGTAATAGTTGTAGGGAAAATTAACAAGAAATAAAGTTTTACTGTGTAGGGCGGGGCTTCGCGGGGCCTTAAGGGGAGGGGATGGGGCAAGAAATTTTACCCGTCATGCGGGGCGGGGCGGGGATGGGGCAAGAAAAATCTGTACTGGGCGGGGGCGAAGATCCCATCCTTCGGCCCCGCCCCGCCCCATTGCCATCCCTACATATGGGCGCTTAAGTGCTTTAGATGCACTTCCCCATCAACATTTTCAAGAATATATATATATGCACACATACACATATAAGAGCAAGAAACTAAATTAGAATAGAAATGAAAGAGTAATCTTACTTGAGAAAACCCTTAGGGGGTGTTTGGTTGTTGTTTTCAAACAATCATTTTCAGTTTTTAAACAACATTTCACGCATTTTCACACACTTTTTCACCCACACGTATTTCTATAAATATTTTTAAACAATGATTTTTAGTTTTTAAACACATATGCCAAATGAACCCTTAAAGTTTCTTATTTTTTCTGTTTGCCCTTAATTTTCTTTAGACTTAAAAAAAAAAGTTGTATAAAAGAACAAAAACACTGAAATTTTATTTTAAAGATGGTTTATGACAAAAGATGCTTTTGTGTGTGCGCACGCTGTTTTTTTTTTTAACTATTTAGTAGAGTAAGCACGGTTTAAGTATTTGTGCATTCATGACACTTGTTAACAAAGCCTTAATGCATAATGTGGGACTATGGGAGTATTATATATGAGTGAATATGTTTGAGAGGGACAGTGGGCAAGCTTCATTGTTAGCTCTTCTACAGATCGAGTAGTGACCCATCTACATTGCTTACCGAAACGCGTAAATGGTCAGATTTATTGGTGTTCGGTTCAATGTATCTTTCATGTAAGCACCTTAAGGTGATATGACATTAAAATGTTTGGTTCATTTTATTTTTTCTAACATTACCATAATCTAAGATTACAAAATATATCACATCACCTTAATCTCAATTCTTAACACCTTCTTAAACAATGTAATGTTGTATTCTTATATTAAGATTAGATTAATGTAACATTACAGTATAATATAACATCAAGCAAACCAAACGCTCCCTTTAATGTTATTTTAGATCATTAATTATTTAACCAAAGAAATAATTAAAAAAGAAAAAGGTGTAAAACACGGCAATGAACCTACATAACAAACCTTCTCAAAAAAAAAACAAAAACAAAAACAGTAACTTATACTCCATAAGGTGGAACACAATGCAAGCTGTAACTGGGGGAGGGGGAGGGTAAAACTATCCTATTGATTTGTGATTCAAGAAAAACGCAAACCACGACATACTATATATATATACATACTTGTCTACATGCACTAGTTTAAAAAAAATCTTAAATCCAAAGTATAAGTCATAACTCATATATTAACAAGCTAAACACCTGATTGAGCATCTATAGGTCATTTTTTATCTTGTGTTTTTTCTTTTTGTTTTTTTTTATGAAAAACTACAAGTCAATAACATTCATAGAAATTAAATATCAATATACAACAAAACTAGACTATATTTACAATTACAAGAAATGATATTCATAAAAATTAAATATAATAAACTCACTATAAGAAAGCATAAAATAAATTGATTTTAAATTCAGCCAGATTAGACAACTATAGTGTCTGTTTGGCAAAAAATATTTTTGCCAACTTATTTTACTAGTCAATTTATTTTTGCTACTATTTATGAATTTTACTGCACTTTTTAGTACTATTCATGAGTCTGACGGTACTATTTCAACTAACTTTGACTTTTATTTACAGTAATTTTAACAAAAAGTTTTCAATTTCAGCAAAAAAAGCGAATCTCAAATAAACCCTATAGTAAAAGTGTACATTTGGCATGCATTATTTTTACTAATTTATTTTACTATTTAACTTATTTTTACTACTATTTATGAATCTTACTTGGCTATTATTAATACAAAGTGTAACGTGGCAGGGAAGATTTTGGCAAAAAAGAGTTTCTTGAGAGTTGTCTAAGATTACCTCTTAATGGACCCCAAAAATAAAAACGTCAAAAGGAAAGAAAGGAGGTTCAAGAAGACCGTATCTTGAAGCAGGGCCATTAATGGGTAAAAAGGAAAAAAAGACACGTACCAGCTATCCAAGAAGACTTTATCTTGAAGCAGGGCCATTAATGGGCCCAACGACACACCATCTTCATTACGCACAAAGTGTTTAGACACAGGAGAAAGACTGTAGAGTCTCTGGTAAGAACCAAACTCATCAGCAACCACAGAGCAACCAAGAACAGAGTAACTGGCTAGCATTCTGAGAATGCGGTCCAGCATCACGGTTGCCTCAGGGTTCTTGCTGGGCATCTGAGCTACAATCTGTGAGGGAGAGAGCTTGGCTCCTGGACCCGCTTTGGCTAGGATGTCAAAAACACCTAGCTCAATGGTTGATTGCAGTGCCATGGGAAGTGCACAAGAATTCACTAGCTGCATAGCATAGGGGAAGCTCTCTTCTTCTTCTTGTTTTAAATTACCATCAAGAATGCCTTGGTGGGATTGTATGGGAGAGGCCATTGAAGAAAGTTTTAAGTTTAGTTGAACCTCTTTTGCAAACTGAAAGTTTTGGTTAGTGGATTTATAGGGATTTAGAGGTTTTTGGTAACGTTGTTAAAATACATATCAATAAAAAAGTGTATAAAGATATTTATAATATTATTTAAATACGAAAATTATATTGTTAAACTACTGTAAGATGTGCGGCCTGAATTATTGTGGTACTAGTAGACAAGAACTAGCTACCAACTTTTCTTTTATTTTATTTTCCACGATAAGCTGTGGACTTATGGTGACAAATTCGAGCACGGGCCTGGACAATTATTATTATATGAAGACCTGCTGTTTTATTGCTCTAGTGAATCACGTACATCGTTTGTAGAATAATAATAATAATAGAAATATTACTTTGGACATTCTCAAATTAAATGAAGAGTTCATATTAGAACTAACTATAACATGAAGCTTAAAATTTGTTATAAAAATGTTATGAACGTAATTGTTAGAATATAAAAAGAAAGCTAAATTTTGCTAGAATATAGAAAGAATGCAAAATTTTGCACACTTTTTACTACACACTTCATAAACAATCGGAATGTGTTTTTAAAATATGATTTCACATCCCATAAAAAAAATGATTCTACAATACTACGTTCACAATATTTTCATAATATTTTTACACCAAATAATAGGTGGTTAGTTGTTATTGGTTCTAATGAACCTACCACTAAAATTACTTTTCTACCTACCAATAACAACCCGTAACAACCTACCACATAAGATTTATTGTGAAAATATTATAGATATAACGTTTCTCTTAACTGAAATAAAGGAATATAATTTCAATTCAGCACAACAATTAATGTATGTACAATAAGCATCCAATAGTTGGTGTGCTCGATAATCATTGTTATGAATTAGAGAGATGATACATCAACAATATTTTTACAACAAATAATAGGTAGTTAGTTGTTATTAGTTCAAATTTGAACTTAACACTAAGATTAATTTTTTGCCCAATTAATATCAACCAGTAATAACCTGCCACTCAAGATTTGTTGTATAAATATTATAAAAATACTGTAGACAAATTATTTCTCTATGAATTAAACACTTCTAACTTTTGCAACAACTTTGCATATGATTTGCTTAAATTAAGTAGTTCTAACTTTGCCAACAGGATGGTTCAGTTGATAAGGCTTGGACACTTCACCTAACACATCTAGATTCGAGTTCCACTTCAGCAGTCTCTTGTCGGGGACATCCATAAAGATTGCCCGCGAGTCTTAACTTCGGCTCGAGAACTGGCGTAATTTAGCTAATTCTTATTTTTTATTGCCAAAAAAAAAAGTAATTCTAACTATTGTAAGAGCATCTCCAGCAGATGCTCTATCTCCATTTTTAGTCCCAAAAATGCTACTGTTCACTTACTATTCACCCTCCAACAGCTTCTTCAAACACAAAATTTTTCCAAAATTTTTTTGAAGTTGCTACAGTCATTCTCTAAGTTTAAAAAACACTGTAGCGCCTCTACTCCATTTTTTTATCTTAAAAAATTAAACAGTGGTATTTATTTTACTATTTTTTCTCTCTCGTCTCACAGAGACATCAAACACAACGGCTACAAACTGTCAAACACAACAATCTTTCTCTCAAATTTCTCTAAACTCAGGCATAATTAAAATACAAACTCAGATTCTCAAAAAAAAAAAAATACAAACTCAAAAATATAATCTTCAAATTAATCAGACCATAACAATAAAAGCAAAAAAAAAAAAAAAAAAAAAAAAGACCCAAGCAATCTACCATCTGGGCTGCGTTGGGGAGGAAGACGACCGGCGGCGGTGGAGCGGAAGGCGCGGCGGAGCGGAGCCATCTAACCCATCTGTTCTTTCTCTATCTACTCTACCTCTTTCTCCATTTCTTATCACAGAGAGAGCTGGATAATGTTTTGGAGTCAAGTAGAAAAAGGAAAAAAAAAAAAAAAAAAAAGTAGAGAAAGGGAGAGCCGGAGAAGGAAAGACAGAGGGAGGTTCTGGAGATTAAAAAAAAAACAAGACAAAATATCTTATGGACAAAAGACAAATGGATGAGAGAAGGGGAATATATGTGTATACGTGTGTGGTGGACAAACTTATGGGTATACGTGTGTGGTGTACAAAAAACAAGAGAAAAAAAAAAAAAGAAAAAAAAATGAAACATACGGATGAAGACAAAGTAGAGAAAGGAACACTACCACAATATTATTACAATATTTTCACAATAAATTTTAAGAAATAGATTGTTATTAGTTAATATTGGTGAGTAAAAAAATAATTTTAGCGGTGGGTTTAAATTAGAACTAGTAACAACTTTTCACATAAGATTTTGATGTGATTCTTGTGAAAGTATTGTAAAAAAGTTGTGAATATAGTATTTTTTATTGAAAAATATAATTGTTGGGAATGAATATAAAAAGAATAAATGATGATAAAAAATGAATAAAAAATGAATGAAGAAATAATATTTAAATGAGATAAAGAATGGGATAGAGAATCTGTTGGAAGGTGTATTTGAAAAAGTGGATAGTTAAAATGTAAAAGTCACTGTTTATTCTTCAAACAGTACAAAATTTTAGAGAAGCTGTTGGAGATGCTCTAACTACTTTCACATGCAAAATGCGATCGCTTAACACGAGGAGCATGATGTTCCACTAAAGTTGCATAAAATATTATTTGCAGGAAACGCATCTTATCTTCAACGCTTTCACATGGTACGATTTCTTTGTTTTTTTTTTTTTTTAAAGGACATGGTACTATTTCATTTTAGTCAAGTTTAATTATTTCAATTTAGATTGCGTTTAGATTGTGTTTGGGATAAACTATTTCAATTTTAATTTAGTGTGCATTTACCGACTGCTTCTTCAGTGATTGCATTTGCGTTTGTCTGGTCTCATGGCACTGATTATGGACTAGTCAAGTTGCACAAAACAGGTAAATAGTATTTTGGTTGTTTAAAAAATATTTTATTACAGTGTTTTCAGCAATAAATTTTTAATTTTTAGTAATAAGCGGTATCTAAACACACTCTTATGCTACGTTTAGTCAAGTTAAATTATTTCAATTTATGTACATCCTTGTCATTAATAAACTAGTATGTAGTCTCATGCATATGCATAGGGTACAACTAAAAATAATAACAATTATATAATTTAAATTATACATTTTTTGAAGAAGATGTTTAAATTATACATGATATTAGTTTACACTTTTTTTAAACCATACATTTTTAAAATATGTAATAGTTTTTCGTTTTATATATATACATACATACATACATATATATATATATATATATGGGGTGAGCCAGAAACAACCTAACTCCCTAAATTTTTATTTTTTTAAAATTTTCCTCTCTTGAGTTTTTCACCTTTGGCTTCTTTCCTGTTATATATATCCTAATATAATTTTCTTAAACCAAAAAATCGTCTTTTGAATATTTTTATTTCCGATTATAAATATAAAAGAAATTCCCATTTTTCCCCTTATTTTCTTTTTCAATTTAAAACCTTGATCAAATCTCCTCATTTAAGACCCAAACATCTTTTATACTCTCAAAATTTTAATCTAATTCAAATTTAAACTAAACTTTAAAAGAAAATTTATTGGCATTAATGACCCAATTGAGTTAACATATCAGATTTAAGTGCAATAAACTTTTTTTTTTTTTTGAGGAAAATTAGTGCATTAAACTTGAATTAGGAAATATGCAATTGCCAATTTGATTTCCTTACACACCACTCTATCTTTGCATTTCTTTGTTCTGTTGATTGGATGTCTTAATTTTTTTTTGAAATTGTTAAACATAGAAACTTGGGATAGATGTCTGGAACTGAAGGACTTAAAATGGCTGAGTCGACCTAGTAAATAACGCTGAGTAGAGAATGAAAGCCTTTATAGGTGGATGAAAACTAACAAGAGCTGTGTCCTCTATAAACTATACAACTCAACCCCCAAAAGAAAGCTAAGTTAAAATGGAAATCAAGTGGGTTAAATTGCGTCAGTTTGTCTCACCGCTTAAGGCCTCACTTGGGAGGAGGTAATGAGAAGGAATGAAAAGAATAATTTTAGAATATTCTTCATTTCCTTTAATTGTGAGTTTTAATGAAATGAATGGAAAGTTCATTCCCTTATTTGGATGTTTAAGTGAGAGAGAATAGAATTGACAGAAGGGAATACTCATTCCTCTCTATTCCCTTAAAACCACAAATTTTCATTCCTCTCGAAATTGAGAGGAATTGAAGTAAATGGAATTAGATTTAATGATTTTTTTACTAAAACTCCCAAAATATTCCTATATATTCAACTAGGGGTGTTCACCAAACCGCATAAACCGCACAAACTGCAAAAACCGCACCAAAACCGCCCGCAAAATGATATAACCGCATCGCACCGCAAGTAATTTTGCACCGCACCACACCGCATTGTGCAGTGCGGTTTGCGGTTTTATAATAAAAAAACAGCACAAACCGCACCGCACCCTCTCTATATATTAATATTTTTAATTATTTTTAATATTAAATATATTATTAATAGTTTAATAACCCTAGTTACAAAAAAAGTTTGATAATCCTAGCAAGTGTTGATTAGGAAAATCAATCTAAAATAAAGAAAAACTAGATTAATAGTTTAAAATTTGGACTAAAACAAAGAGAAAAATTAGTTTTGGGTTAGCTAAAAAAAGCCCAAATTTTGAAAAATATACCAATTTCAAATTATTCAAACTACATCTTATACACCGCACCGCATATGTGACTGCAAAAATGAGGTGCGGTGCGGTTATGGTTTTGGCTAAATTTTAAGCCACACTGCACCACACCGCACCGCACATGTGACCGCAAAAATAAGGTGTGGTGCAGTTATGGTTTTAACTAAACCGCACCGTAAAGTGTAGTGCTAAAAATGGCTCAAAACCGCACCGCACCGCACCGCGAACACCCCTATATTCAACAATTTATTTTAAATAGGGGTCTAATATTAATATTATCATAAAATGATTCCATTACATTCCTTCCATATTGCTCCCAAACAAAATTACTTACATTCCATTCATTTTCATTCCATTCCATTCTTTTGTTTTAAAACATCTAATCAAGGTTACTTAATTACATTTCATTCATTCCTTTTCCATTCATTTCTCTTACTTAAATACATTCTATTTCATTCATTTCCATTCTCATGTGATCATTCCATTCTATTTCCTTATGAACTCTCAAATAGAGCCTAAGAAATTACTTGTGTGTCTTTAGGCTCATAGCTTAAAAATAAATAATGACTCATATTCCATCTAAACATCATTACTTATTTTTATATAAATAAACAAAAAAGGTTTGAATTACTTTCCATTTAATTATGACCGTAGCAAATTAAATCTAATGTATTGAAAGTTTGAAAATTAAAGTTTCTTTTTAAGTAATGTCTTTATGTGTGGTATTAGGGATGGCAATTTTGCCCCGCCCCACCCCGCCCCGTGCGGGTTTTCCCCGCCCCGCAAAGGTGGTGGGGCGGGGATGGGGCAATATTTTGTCCCCGCACCCCAAGGCGGGGCGGGGATGGGTTTAGTATTTTTATCCCCAACGCGCCCCGCCCCGCCCCGTCCCCACCCCGCACTAATAAGGACTATAATTGTAAATTTAGTAAACCCTAAATAACTAATATTTAAAGTGAAACACAAGAGTACAAGATATGAGATAAAATATTTTTTATTCTAAAACCCTATTGCTATTGCCGCCTCTCACCCATCCCTATTTTTTGCAGTCCATACGGTTTTTCAAGGTTCATCAATTCAGGTTACGTAGTGCTTCCAGTTGGCAGGTTTGTTTCATTTTTTTTTTTTGCTCATTTGTTTGCACATTGTTTCATATATTTGACTTACATTGTTTCAATTCGGCTGCAGGTTTGTTTCATTTTTTTTTGGCTCATTTGTTTGCACATTGTTTCATATATTTGATTTACATTGTTTCAATTCGACTGCAGGTTTGTTTCATTTTTTTTTTTTTTGCTCATTTGTTTGCACATTGTTTCATATATTTGACTTACATTGTTTCAATTCGGCTGCAGGTTTGTTTCATTTTTTTTTTGGCTCATTTGTTTGCACATTGTTTCATATATTTGATTTACATTGTTTCAATTCGGCTGCAGGTTTGTTTCATTTTTTTTTTTTTGCTCATTTGTTTGCACATTGTTTCATATATTTGACTTACATTGTTTCAATTCGGCTGCAGGTTTGTTTCATTTTTTTTTTTGCTCATTTGTTTGCACATTGTTTCATATATTTGACTTACATTGTTTCAATTCGGCTGTAGGTTTGTTTCATTTGTTTGCACATTGTATCATATATTTGACTTACATTGTTTCAATTCGGCCCCACATTGTTTCAATTCAGCCCCACATTGTTTCAGTAGGCCATTTATGCTTCATGCCATCTACGCCATCTATGCTTCAATTCGGCCCCACATTGTTATATTTGTTTTTGTTTTTTTTTTTTTTGTTTTTTTTGTGTATATATCTCACACTCACAGTAGTTGAGTTTTAGTACTCATTCTATTCGGTTATATTAATATTTTTATATCCAACTTATTATTTTCTTTACTATGTGATAGAGTCATAGTTTTTAAAACTTATTTGATTGATAATCTTAAAGATTTTATCTTTGTTAATGTGGTTAAATACTTATATCTATATCTTTCTATCGACAGTATTTTTCCTTGAAATGTGTGAAAGCATTACACACGGTTTAATTTAAATGAATTTTCTCATAAGTGATATAAGTTTATCTTTTACATTGTTCTACATTGTTTGTGTTGGAGACTTTTGGCTTAGGTTTTGGTGTATGTATATTACTTTTTTATGATTGCTAAAGTTACTAAATTATCATAAATAATTTTTTTAGGAATGACTTCAAGTGAAAACAATGGTAGCTCCAATCTATCTATCACACCCATTGGCAGCCATCAATCTCCAATGATGGTAGATGAAGATAATGCAACTCCCTGTTCAACTCCGTTGGATAGGCCAGAAGATGCCCAAGCCCAACCTAATAATGAGATAACTGAGGAACGAGGGAGGTTGAAATCAGTTGTGTGGAATCATTTTAAGAAAAGGAAAGTTGATGGGAAAGACAAAGCTGAGTGCAACTATTGTACGAGATTGCTTGTAGGGGGGTCTAAAAATGGTACTAAGCATTTGCATGACCACTTAAAAATATGTCCTAGGAAAAAGTGTAAGGACATTAGGGATATGAAACAAAAAATTTTGGTGAGGGATCAACATAACGTGGACTCATTCCTCTCTATTCCCTTAAAACCACAAATTTTCATTCCTCTCGAAATTGAGAGGAATTGAAGTAAATGGAATTAGATTTAATGATTTTTTTACTAAAACTCCCAAAATATTCCTATATATTCAACTAGGGGTGTTCACCAAATTGTATAAACCGCACAAACCGCAAAAACCGCACCAAAACCGCCCGTAAAATGATATAACCGCATCGCATCGCAAGTAATTTTGCACCGCACCACACCGCACCACATGGTGCAGTGCGGTTTGCGGTTTTATAATAAAAAAAGGGCACAAACCGCACCGCACCGCATCCTCTCTATATATTAATATTTTTAATTATTTTTAATATTAAATATATTATTAATAGTTTAATAACCCTAGTTACAAAAAAAGTTTGATAATCCTAACAAGTGTTGATTAGGAAAACCAGTCTAAAATAAAGAAAAACTAGCTCAATAGTTTAAAATTTGGACTAAAACAAAAAGAAAAATTAGTTTTGGGTTGGGTAAAAAAAGCCCAAATTTTGAAAAATATACCAACTTCAAATCATTCAAACTGCATCTTATACACCGCACCGCATATGTGACTGCAAAAATGAGGTGCGATGCGGTTATAGTTTTGGCTAAACTTTAAACCGCACTGCACCACACCGCACCGCACATGTGACCGCAAAAATAAGGTGTTGTGCAGTTATGGTTTTAGCTAAACCGCACCGTAAAGTGCAGTACTAAAAATGGCTCAAAATCGCACCGCACCGCACCGCGAACACCCCTATATTCAACAATTTATTTTAAAATAGGGGTCTAATATTAATATTATCATAAAATGATTCCATTACATTCATTCCATATTGCTCCCAAACAAAATTACTTACATTCCATTCATTTTCATTCCATTCTATTCTTTTGTTTTAAAACATCCAATCAAGGTTACTTAATTACGTTTCATTCATTCTTTTTCCATTCATTTCTCTTACTTAAATACATTCTATTTCATTCCTTTCCATTCCCATGTGATCATTCCATTCTATTTCCTTATGAACTCTCAAACGGAGCCTAAGAAATTACTTGTGTGTCTTTAGGCTCATAGCTTAAAAATAAATAATGACTCATATTCCATCTAAACATCATCACTTATTTTTATATAAATAAACAAAAAAGGTCTGAATTACTTTCCATTTAAATTATGACCGTAGCAAATTAAATCTAATGTATTGAAAGTTTGAAAATTAAAGTTTCTTTTTAAGTAATGTCTTTATGTGTGGTATATCTAAAAATTGAAGGTTCCATAACTATTCTTCCTCATTTGAGCTTAATTCCAAATTTAAATCCTATTTTGAATTTGGACGTGCATGATAGATTATGAATTTGGCTAAATGAGTTAAATGTAAACTTTTCTTTGGAAGAAATTAATCAAGAGGGGTAATAAATTCAGATTGTGTTTTCTAAATAGTTAGGTCATTAATGCTGATTTTCTCTTGAAACTTCAATTTGAATTCAAATGAAACTTGACAATTGAGAAGTAATAAAATAGAGTCTTAAATGTTAAGATTTGGTCAAGCTCTCAAATTGGAAAGAGATCATGAATGTCAATATCAAAGAAAAGAACCCATTACCATGCACCCTTAACGCGATGGTCACTTCAGAAGTATAAATTCTTATGGAGTGTGAGGGGACAAGCAGTAGCGGAGCCAAAAAATTTTTCTAGGGGGGACCAAGAGCTATATATACCAAAACTCTTAGGCCTCGCTTGAGAGGAGGGAATAGAATGGAATGGAAAGGAATGGAATGAAAAGAATAATTTTAGAATATTCTTCCTTTCCCTTGTTTGGGAGTTTTAATGGAGGGAATGGAAAGTCCATTCCCTCATTTGGGAGTTTAAGTGGGAGGGAATGGAATGGATAGGAGGGAACACTCATTCCTCTTTATTCCCTTAAAACCTCAAATTTTCATTCCCCTCGAAATTGGGAGGAATGAAAGGGAATGAAATTAGATTTAATGAATTTTTTATTAAAACTCCCAAAATACCCCTATTTATTCAACCATTTATTTTAAAACAGGGGTCTAATAGTAATATTGCAATAAAATGATTCTATTCCATTCCCTCCATGTTACTCCCAAACAAGATTACTTACATTCCATTCATTTTCATTCCTTTCTATTCTTTTATTTTAAAACATCCAATCAAGGTAACTTAATTCTATTCCATTATTTTCCATTCATTTCCCTTACTTAAATTTATTCCATTCCATTCTTTTCTATTCCCTTATGATCATTTCATTCTATTCTATTCCCTTCCCTTATGAACTCCCAAGCGGAGCCTTAAGTTCAAAAAAATATATATATAAATCATTGACTCAAAGAAGCTATGTTTATTTGTTTAATTTCAAATCTTTAAACCTTTCTAGGAAATTCAACATCTAAAATATTAAGTTAATAACTCAAAAATAAAACCATCATTTCCCAATATTAAGTTAACAACAAACATATCTCCAAAGTAAAGAAGAGCAGTGAACATCTATTAAAAAAAAATATAAAATAAAAAGAGTAAAAAACAGAGTAGTAAACGCAACAAACCCAGAGAGAAACAGAAAGTGAAGCACACACGTGAAGAGAGAGATACCAATGGGTGTTGAACTAGAGTGGGAGTCGAGTAGATGATGAGATGGAAACATGGCAAGGTGACTGGCGATGTGGTGGCTTGAGGATATAGAGTCTGTTTGGATAGAGCTTATTGCTGAAAACTGAAAACTGAAAACACTGTAGCAAAATAATTTTTAAATGTGTGAATAGTACTGCGGGACCCATTTTTAATAAAAAATTACTGAAAAAGTATGTGCATAGTGTGCACACAGTGCCCTCTGATCTTGTCCCCGCGGCAGAACCGAAAAAAAAAAAAAAAAAAAGGCTGAAAACGTGAAAGTGTGAAACGTAAATACATAAAAGAAAAGCTCGATCCAAACGAACAAATAGTCAATCTGGAAGGTATTTACACAGTAACCACAAATATGTTTTAGTTTGTCCTTTTGTTTTAAGTTTTTGGGCGATTTAGAATTTGTTAAAGGAAAATTTTAGGATTTTGTTAGCATTTATTGAGGTCATGGGCTAAGGAATGGGCTTGGATATGGGTAAGTCTTCTTTGTTTTTTGTACTAAGTTAATTTTTTTTGGAGGTTATTCTGTACAACTTAAAAATTTTGAGGGCCAAATTAATGTTTAAGTTCTAAATTCTTTTTTTTGATGAACAAGATCTAAATTCTAGACTTTGATATTTCAGAGTCTTAAATTCGAGGGGGAGGCCAAGTAAGGAAATTGTTATTGCATTTATACTCTTATTTGAAAATTTTGACTACTTTAAATGGAAATTTGAAAAGCCAAAGGGGGGAGCATGCCCCCCTCCCTCCAGCCCCCCTTGGCTCTGCCACTGGAGACAAGGGCCAATATTCAAGTCTTCAGGAAGAAATTTCACACACACATACATTTACTTAAGATTAGATTAGAGCAGAATTTCTATCTTGTATTAAAAAATAAAAAAAATAATAAAAAAAAAGGAACCCAAAAATCAGAAGGAAATAAAAAGTCCAAAACAACTTGGGAAAAAAACATACTGATCCAATCGAGACCCGAGGACCCAATCCAATAACTGAATTCGAATTTTCGGGCAGGTGCGGGTTACAAAACCGAATTGTCGATTTGGGTTGCAGTTGGGCTATAAATTGACCTGACTTGACAATTGCTCAGTCCTAATATTATTTTATTCATTTTCACACTCCTAGTTCAAACTAATGGTATGACTAGTGAAATGCTTACATGTCATTTAATTACAATAAAAATTAATTTATGCCATCTTTTGAATAAAAAATAGTTAAAAAATTATTTATTGCACTGTTAAATATTAACCCTTATTCTAGTTTGTATACTTCTTTTAGTAACATTTGGTAATAACTTTAGTATTTTATTATTACTATTATTATAATGGTGGACAACATGAACATATTGCCAAACACATCAATTATTTCTATGAGTGAGAAAGAATAGTAAAGACTAAACTAACACTATTAAACTTTTGAAGATGAAAATAACATTATAAAAATTGTTGAGATGATAAACTATGATTAATGCATAAAAAATGTCTAAAAATAGATTTCTTAAAAGACAAAGTTTAGCTACAAAATTAGTTATAGTCTTAGGACACAACCTTACTCAATATCTTTTTATTAAAGGAGAATTTTAACAAATCTACCATTAGATTACATCTTCTTCTTATATCATTAATGCTTGTAAAATTTCTAGAAAATTAAAGATCAATAACTATGTCATCTACAAATTGTTTAAATTGCAAGTTTTTGTAATTTAAAATTATACATAAAAAAAGTTTTTAGATCATATAGTAAATCATATCTAATTGACACAAAATTTGGTATGTGTATTAAGAGCGTAAAAAACATACAATTCAACGGTTATATTTTTAAAATATGTAGTAATATTTATTTTATTAAGTAAGGTTAAGGTTGTAGCCTTAGATTACAACCAATTTTTGTAATTAAATTTTGTCCTTTAAAAAATGCTAGAGACTATAGCCTATTTATGAGGATCTATCGCGATACGGGAATAACCATTAAGCAATTCGGAAACACAGGAATGTTCATCTCATATAATAGTTTATTTTATTAATTAAATTCATGGAGATTTTTATGCCTTCATGCACTACCTCCTTCAAACGGCTTGACAAGTGGATTTTTAAATATATATATATATATATATATATGCCTCTTTGATGTGTTGAATCTCTTAATCCACAAATCTTTCACTTGATTAGCGGAGGGAGTTGTGCGTGTTGATGAGTGCAGGATGTTGTGATGTGTGTTGTAGCTTGATTTATGTAGATGATTGAAATGTTTAAATGTGTAAGTTGGATTTGTGTTTAAAGCTCTAAACTAAATGGGGCTGCTTACCACATTAAGTCTTGATGGTATGTCCCCTATCTTTTATAAGTCCTTTTGACACATTGTGGGTGATGATGTCACTGTAGTTGTGCTTTAAGCTCTAAACTCAAGTATTGTCCCATAATCAATTAATACAAGAATACTACTTTCATTACTCTTATCCCAAAAATAAAAAACCCAAAGAAAATATCAGATTTTAGGCCCATTAGTTTATGCAATGTCATTTATAAGCTAATTGCAAAGGTGGTGGCTAATCACTTGAAGAAGTTTTTGTCTAGTTCTGTTCCAGATTCCCAAAGTGCATTCCTGTTGGATTGACTAATCACTGATAACATCCTTATGGCATTTGAGACTCTTCATTATCTTAAGAGAAAGACTCAAGGCAAGTTGGGTTATATGGCTCTTAAGCTGGACATGTGTAAAGCTTACAACTGGATAGAATGGGGCTTCTTAGAGAAACTAATGCATCACTTGGGTCTGGAGGAACAGATGGTCAGAATCATTATGTCATGCCTGAATTCAATGTCTTATTCAATATTCCTTAATGGGAAACTAGCTGGGAACATTAAACCTTCAAGGGGTCTTTGCCAAGGTAACCCTCCATCACCCTATTTGTTTTTTTTTGCGTGCCATGGGAATACAAAGCTTATTACAACAGGTTGAGGTTGATGGGAGTATTAAGGGTATGGCTATTAGCAAAAATGGTCCTCAAGTTCCCAGTTATGAAGATGATAGTGTGCTTTTCTGTTGTGCTACAGAAGATAAATGCCAGAAGATCATGTATATTTTGGCAATTTATGAGAGAGGATCAGGACAAAAAATTATTCGGGAGAAGACTAATATTTTCTTTAGCTCAAATACCCCTCAACCAATCCAGGCTCGGATTCAACTTCTATTGGGAGTTCCGGCAATTAGATAGTTTGAAAAACATTTGGGGTCGCCAGCCTTAGTGGGAAGAGAGAAAAAAAGAAGCTTCATCTATATATTTTAAGGAAATGGTTTGGAATAAATTACAAGGTTGGAAGGAAAAGTTGTTGTCCATAGCAGGTAGGGAGGTCCTCATCAAATCTGTTATCGAAACCATCCCAACTTATACAATGAGTTGCTTTAAGCTCTCTAAAGGTTTGACTAAAGATTTAGAAGTTCTTATTTGCAGATTTTGGTGGGGTTATAATGGAGACTCGAGGAAGGTGCATTAGGTTAGTTGGGAGAGGTTATGTGAAGCAAAAGATTTCAATGGTTTGGGTTTCAAAGAAATTGAGAGGTTTAATGATGCTTTTTTAGCTAAACAATTTTGGCGGATGATACACAAACCTGAGTCTCTTTGCTATAGAGTTTTTAAAGCTCGTTTCTTCCCAAATTGCTCTATTCTTGAGGCTAAGGATTTTATCACCGGGTCCTATGCCTAGAAGAGTATCCTTAGTGCTCAAGATGTTATTTGGAAAGGTATGGTTTGGCATATTGGGAATGGTCAATCAGTCCAGATTAAGGAAGATAAGTGGCTACCCATGAAGCCCAGTTGTCGATTGTCCCTCCTCTCCCTTCAGTTCTGCTCGAAATAAAGGTGAGCTCACTTATTAATTTGGAATTGGGTTTGTGGAAATTTGGAGAAGCACAACATTTGTTTCTGCCCCATGAGCTACCGATTGTCTCACCTCTAACCAATAGCTTGTAAGCAGGGCTTACAAGCTATTGGTTGCCTCAGCCTCAACTAGTCTTGCAGGGAGCTCAGATTCGAACCCTCAAAAGTGTTTTTGAAGAGGAATTTGGCAGCTGCGTGTGCCCAATAAGATTAAGCACTTCATATGGAGAGCCTGTAATAATGCATTGCCAACTAAATGCAACCTGGTTCAAAGACATATTGCAGAATCTGACCTATGTGAGTTGTGCAATGAGGCTCCAGAAGATGCTATTCATGCCTTATGCTTCTACAAAGAAGCAGTATCTGTGTGGAACTCTTCCCATTGGTTTCAGACCTCGATAGTTCCCCCTCCCTTGAGTTTTTGTGATTTTCTTAACACATTTCTGCAGGTACAAGAGGATTTCAGAAAAGAGATGTTTGTAGTGACAGCTTGGTGTTTATGGAATCGTCGTAATGCAATCCACTTTGGTCGGTCTGCCCATCCCATCTCAAGCATCAGCTCCTTAGCAGGTTCATTGCTCCAGGAATTCATTGCAATCTAGTACGATGAGCCAGCTCTACCGTTGTCTGTCATGCTGCATTAGTGGCGCGCCCCAGAATCAGACACAGCTAGAATGGGTGTCATAGTTCGTGATTGGCGTGGTGTAGCTCTTGGTGCGCTGTCATTGTCAATGCCAATTCCGTTGTCTTCTTCAGTCGCTGATATGGAAGCTCTAGGATGTCGTCGAGCAGTCCAGTTTGCTACCGAACTTGGTCTTCACAGTGTGACCTTCAAAGGAGATTTGGCTACAATCATTAACGTAGTTTTTCAGGGAAACGCAGCGTTATCTTCATTTGGAAACATCGTAGATGATATTCAGTGTTTAGCTTATGGTTTTTCATTTTTTAATTTCCTTCATGTTCACCATTCTGGTAATTTTGTGGCCGACGCACTAGCCAAAAAAGCTAAGAACATTGCAAGTTGCCACGTCTGGTTGGCTGCCATGCCTCTAGACATTGCTGCCCTGATCGACTTTGACGTCCATTAATTTGTGTTACTCAATCTACTCCCAAGCTATTTGTCTGGTTTCTCAAAAAATAATAATAAAGAAAAAAAATAATGTTGCATAAATGTGCAACCTAATATCCTTTCTTAGTAAATTTTTGCGGTGCCTCGTTACTCTCAACTTTTGATAATAAGTTTCAAAGCCACAAAAAAAAAAAAAAAAAATTAGTCCTTTAATTTGTTCATCAGTGCTTTTTTTTTATTTTTTTTTTAATAAATGTATATAAAGGGGAATGGATTAGAGGGTTCAAACTTCCCTCATTTCCATTTCTCCATTAGTTTTTGAAATTGTTTTTATCCTTATGCACAAACTCAAATTTGGTGGTAATCATAGGGGTGTTCACCAAACCGCATAAACCGCACAAACTGCAAAAACCGCACCAAAACCGCTTGCAAAATGATATAACCGCACCGCACCGCAAGTAATTTTACACCGCACCGCACCGCACCACACCGCATGGTGCGGTGCAGTTTGCGGTTTTATAATAAGAAAACCACACAAACCGCACCGCACCGCACCGCACTATCTCTATATATTAATATTTTTTAATATTAAATATATTATTAATAGTTTAATAACCCTAGTTAAAAAAAAGTTTGATAATCCTAGCAAGTGTTGATTAGGAAAGCCAACCCAAAATAAAGAAAAACTAGCTTAATAGTTTAAAACTTGGACTAAAACAAAGGAAAAAATTAGTTTTGGGCTAAGTAGAAAAAGCCCAAATTTTGAAAAAAATACCAATTTCAAATCATTCAAACTGCATCTTATACACAGCACCGCATACGTGACCGCAAAAATGAGGTGCGGTGCGGTTATGGTTTTGGCTAAACTTTAAACCGCACCGCACCGCACCGCACATGTAACCGCAAAAATAAGGTGCGGTGCAGTTATGGTTTTAGCTAAACCGCACCGCAAAGTGCGGTGCTAAAAATGGCCCAAAACCGCACCGCACCGCGAACACCCCTAGGTAATCAGGACATAATTAAGTGTCGTTCGGCATGGGCTGTTTTAATCGATACTTGTGTCATGGGCTGTTTTGACTCCAATTTTAACTTTTGATGGGTTTTTTTTTTCACTATACAATTATGAGTTTTAAAGCTATTGTGAAGCCACTTGATAATTGAAATATTATACTAACGATTTTCAATTTATAATCTTTATTTTTCCCCTTCTTCAAGGAGGGAAAATAAAATAAAAAAATTATGATTTATCTTGTAGAATTTTATGATGATTATTAATTACATCCTTATATAATTAATTCTAGTTATCCTACTTAAGGGCCAATCAGAATTAATCACTCATAATCATATGGTTTATGTCATATAATTGTGAAAGAATACATATTAATCATTGAATCTTGATGTGGCTCAATGTTTTGATCACATGGTTTGAGCATCATGTTTGACATTTTGTTTTGATTTTTGTGAACTCAACTATATTTTAGAGTGAAATTCATGTTCATTAAATATTTTAAATAACATTTTTACTCATAGAGTGTTTAAAAATTACAATTTTGCCCCTAGATTGATTACCATTGCAAAAATGAGGCTTCCTACGATATGAATATTCTTCTATTGTCCCATTAAGAAGCTTTATTGAAATACTCTATAGAGGAAGTACATTGAATTTATGTATACAATGCATCATAAACTCCATTCAAGTAGAATCTTGATGACGTGAAAACTTGAAGAAAACACACACGATACTCTCTTTGATGGAACAGAAACTAAACTGTTAGTTTTCTAATAGTAAAACCTCGAATCCACAAGATGATAGGTCTGGAAGCCACCAAAGAAAACAATAGACCATGTTTGTATTTTATTAATTTGAAAAACTGAACTGCCTTTAGAGGCTACAATGCATTTAAATAGTAAAAATAAAATCTAAGGTGGTTAGAAAACCTAGGATGGCTAGGAAAACACACAAAACCCTAATTTGACTAAACAATATTAAAAGCACCTAAAAATAAGGAAATAAATTCCCTAACCTAAAATGACATAAATTACATACAATACCACAATTAATGAATTATAGATATTAAATCGTAGATCCTACATCAGACCCCCCCCCCCCACTTGAAAAAAAACTCTTCCTCGAGTTGATAGTCGAAATCCGAAATCTTCCAATCCAAATAAACAAGTACTTTGAATGCTTTAATAACTTGATTTCGTTTTGAAACTTGAATCCTTCATAAAGTGTAGCATAAAATTTCTTCTCATCTATCTTCAATTCATTTGCAACATTAATCAACAAAGGGTTGATAATAAAATTAAAATTTTCTACTCCAAGAAAATCAACATGTTGTGTAGTCATCTTCGACAAATTAATCAACTGAAACTTGGGAATTGTGGGTGATGGATTCATTCTCATATTTGACCTCAATTGGATCTTCTACAATATTTTCAATAATTACCATCTCTTGATTTCTACCATTATCCACAATCAGCTCAATCTTCTTTTCTTTGACCTCTTCATTGAACTTTTGAAATGTGCTATCGTTATACTTCAATTCAACAACTTGTTGCAAGGTATGATATTTTTCAACCACTTCAAAATTTTCTTTAGAAATTGGCTGCATCTTGTCAATCTTCAAACACTTTTCTTTTCTTAACATATGGACTTGGTTGTGATCATTTTAGTTTTTTGGTTGGCCTTTTATGTTTTGACAATATTGCTTTTCATATGAATATACAGATCTATAATCAACATTTGTATAATCTAGTATATCATAATAATCATGGGGAAACCATAAATCAATAACACCTTTCTCATTCTTTGCCAAGAGCGAATCAGATGTTTACCTCGACGCTCACTATCGATTTGAATGTCTTCCCACCATTCCTCTGCTTTATCGTCCAATTATTAAATGCAAGCCATACTTTTTCTTCTTCACAAATCTTCCGAAAATTAAAATACTCTTCCAAGTTAAGAATTAAATCAATAAATCCATCTTACACATATCTCCATCAAAGAATGGAATTTTCTTGTAATTAGGAGTGTGTCTTTGGATATATTGATCATTGTTGTTGTGATCTGATTTCCTAGCAAGAAGAGTAGCAATTCCTTGCCAGATTTCGCGCATAGTTTGTTGTCTCTCTTAACAAAATTGGTGGAACTTAGCCCTAGTAAGAATTGTGTCTTCAACTTCATTGTTGTTGTTGTGGTAGTTACCTTCTCACCAATTAGCCTTCAGACTAGGGTAAGTTAAGGCTTTAATACCAACTGATGTCGCGGAAGCCTGAAGAAAGCACATATAATACTCTCTTTGATGAAAACAAAAACTAAACTGTTAGTTTCTTCTAGTAAACCTTGAATCCACGAGGGGTTCCTTGAACCTACAAGTTGATAAATCTAGAATCCATCAAAGAAAACAATAGACAAAGTGTATATTTTATTGATCTGGAAAACTGAATTGTCTTTGGAGGTTACAATACGTTTAAATAGTAAAAAGAAAACATAGAGCATCTAGAAAACCTAGGGTGGAAAACATACAAAAAAAAATCCTAATTTGACTAAACAATGTTAAAAGTACCTTAAAACACGAAAATAAATACCTAAAACTAAAATTACATAAATTACATAAAATACTAAAATTAATGAATTACAAATATTAATTTGTAGTTTCTACCATACGTCAAATCTCATAACAAAATCATTTTCGGCCCATTTATTATTGTTGTTTAAACAACAATTTTTAGTATTTAAATAATATTACGCGTATTTTCGCACACTTTTTCACCCATACGCATTGTCAAAAAATACAAACAATTTTACGACGGCTTGTGCCGTGTCTAGAGACTTTCTCATCATCATTAAGGATGGGATGTTTTGAACAGGTCGGAACAGGTTTCAGTTGTGAGGCCCCGGTTCCAAAACTTTTCGTAGTATTCACTATAAAAAAAGTTCCTGTAGTGGGTAGAAGAATCAGTATCAGTCAGCTGTGGCGCTGGCCCTATCACGGCATCAGGCGATGGGCAATAGAATGTTGGAATAGAGATCCTCTCCTTGTCACAATTCACCACTGCTCGATGTAGCACACTCTTGTAACGATCATTGCTAAGTACCTACATTATATATGTACGTGGCTTCACGTTAATCAATTTATGTATATATATTGTATTTAGATGCCGAAAAATATAATTGGTAATACTAGACTGAGTCATAACATGAAAAAGGAGAACCCAGAAAAGTAAAAGGCCTGCGACCTTTGTAAATTTGTAATTGACTGGCATTCGAATCAATTAACGACGGTCAAATCTTGAGCTTTGAAAATGGCGCAACACATGCATGACAAAGCTATAATAAACGTGAGTGACATATGAGCTGACATACGCATCAGTTTTCCTGGAATATTTTTTTGGGTTTGAATATAAAAGTTGACACACGATGCAGAAGAATGCGAAGATCACTCAGAACAGAAGAGAAGAGTGATACCATGAAGTGATCTCATACACGCACACTCACACATCTGCCCATGCAAACATAAATATAGTGCATTTTAAATCAGATTTTGGAATTGCGCATCTCATGTCCTAGGTAAAGCCTTGACCTACATCATTTTGGGAAATTGTGCATCTTATGTTGTCTCACATAAATTATGGGTCATACTATAAATTTAATTAATGAGATATACCATTCATGTGAAATGAGGGAGTACGAATTTATGGTACTCCGGAAGTACACAATAATTTCTCATCATTTTGATAAGAAAGAAAATTAATTAACTAGTATACCGTACACTTTAACAAACAATTTTCGTTGTAGAAAGTGAGCAATGGAGAAAAAATAATAGCTCCACTTGATATGATAGACAGTCAATCATTGGTAATAGCATACAGTCAATCATTAGTGATAAAATGTGATGGAGCATTTTAATATTAAATAATTAAATGAATAAATGTTATGATATAAATGTAAAGACGTGAGAGTGAATATAGAAAATGAAGAGTTAGTAAAAATGTTTAATTCCACATTGAAAATGAGAGAACCTATTTTTTTTCTTTTTAATTGTGGTGATTAATGGGCTAACATGAATTGTTTCAGATATTGAGACAGATACGTGCACAAGGGGAAGGTGAAGGGTGGCTTGAATCTCCTTAAAGAGAGCGAGAACCCGCCTCAGTCTAAATAGTGTTGTGCAATTTCTCTCTTTAAATTAATAAAATTCAGAAGTATTAATCAGTTTCTTTTTGTGTTATTTCCATTATCATTGTGTTTGCACCAACAAAATGTGTATTAAAATGTATGGTGCTAGCTAGCATACAGTCAATCATTAGTGATAAAATGTGTATAAAAATGTATGGTGCTAACGGCTAACATTAATTATTGATAATTAATAGAACATATAATGTCTTTTATTCAATTGTATTTGAATATATTCTGTGTTAGGGTATATATTAATCATTCATTTCAAAAAAAAAAAATTATGAAAAATTGAAAAAGTTGTAAAAGAAAAGTTAGTCACTTTTTTATTTTTCCATTTAAAATTTTCCATTTAGAGTTTTTTTTTTTTTTTTTGTTTGAAAGGTCATTTAGATTTTTTTTTTTTTGTAATATAAGATAGAAATTATATTCTAATTTAATCCAAGTGTATATGTGTGTAGAGTTCTCTCTTGGAGATTTAAACCCCAGCTCTTACTCTCTATTTATCACAAGCATTTATATTTGTAAAATAACTCATGAGCCAAAGATAGGCGGTGGTATTTATTAAATTTCTTACCTGTATTTGATCACCAATATTGACAATAAAGGTAGATGGAATGGGACAGACAGCAACCCATTTGCCATTTCTGAGTACTTGCAAACCTGGCACGTCATCTTGGAGAAGTATGGTAATGGCGTTAGGATCAGAATGCCCAGGTAATCCATAGGTTAAATCTGGCTGTGGACAAGGTGGGTAGTAGTTGATAGCCATGTGCTGACCATGCTTCCCCAGAGCCTTATCTATGTAATCTTTTTCGAGTCCTAAGCTCTCTGATATTGCTTCAAGCAGCCTCAGTGCTAGGTCTCTTGCATTTCTACAGTACTCACCAACAACTTCTCTGCAAAACAATAATTATTAGATACTTGATTATTTAGAACAAATGTAATTATATTTCCTATCGATCACGACCCAAGAAAACATTAATCATATTTATATTAAACAGAAGACGTAGGTAGCATACGTTTGACATAATTAAGATGATTAGCGTTCACTAGAATCACTGTATAATATATATATATATATATATATATATATAATCCATATATGTTTATAACACAAATTCATTTTGCTTCTTCACGTCAAGGGGCCTAGCTACGTTTCTGTTTTAGGGGGCAGGTTTCAAAAAAATAGCATTCGTCCTTTAACAAGTATAGCTTTGAGAAAAAAAAAAAAAAAAAAAAAGAAGAAGAAGAAGAAGATAGTTTAAAATTTAAATTAGAGATTTACAAATGTATAATTTTCTTTCATTTTTTTTAGTATAAAAGTTGGAAGTTTTTTAAAAATTTCAGTTTTGTATAACAATTTCTTATTGAGGTAGTTTTTCATCAACTGTTGGAAAACTGTGTTTTGAGTTTAAAATGAACGTTTGTAAAAAAAATAAAAGAAAAACTATGAGAGGTTATAGTTACAAAACAAAGTTTTAAGTTTTAAAAATGCTATTTTCAATCTCCGAAAATACCTAACCAAACAGACTCTTATAAAGAAAAAATGATATAAAATTAAGAAATTCAAAAGAGAAACTATATCAATAACCTTCGTATGAAGTTTTTTTTTTTTAGAAGAAAAAAACAACACTATGAAGTTAGTTACTTAGTTTATTACTTTCTCAAAAATCACACTATTAATTTTTTTTCACTAAGACTTTTTAAATAAATTTGTAAGTCGTATATACCTAGAAAGCATGGACATGGATACGGGCAAAGGCAGAAAGAGGAGGGGGAGGGAGCTAGGAAGGGCCATCACCCTCTTAACTTTTCAAAAATCCCCCATCCCTCTTATATTTTTTGCTAAAAACAAAATTTAAATTTAAATAATGACTCTATCTAAATTTTTACTAAAAACATGTAACACTTTTTTTTTTGAGAAGGATGTAACACATTTAATTAGATGACTAATACATCATTTTTTTTCTTCTAATTACTCTCATACCATAAATAACTTATTGATTCTTAGTGTATTTAATATATTCCATAAAAAAATAAAATTTTATGTATTATTAATACACTATTTCTTCCTCTAATTACTATAATACCATAATAGCATATCTTAGAAATATATAGGTAAATCTTTTTAATAAAAAATTTCTTATTTTTTCATTTTTCATTTAACAAATTAGAGATTTTTTTTTTTTTTTCCTTTTAGAAGAAAGTATAATTTTTTTTTCTTAATAAAAGAAGAAAGTAAAATAAAAGGGTATAAATGTTTTTTTTTTAGAAGAAAGTATAAATGTTGATTTCATCATTAGGAGTTAAAAGCCTTTAATTTTTATTAATATTATATAATGCTTTGTTATCTGTAAGAAAATAAAAATTGCTAAATCATGTTACAAACATATCTTATAGGTGTGTAGGTTATTCTTTAGATTTTTTTTTTTTTTTGTATATATTCAACTTAGCCCCCAGAGAAATTTTCTTGTTCCATCAATAAGTACAGGTACAATATGGTGACACAACCAATTTCTATGAATTAAAACATGACACAAGAATTTGGCATGGCACCTCAAATGAGTATATGTTATTGTCGGTGTACATGTATGTATTAAAATCTGGATAAAAATTGAACCGCTCCTCAGTCATGTCTTTATCAGTGGAGTTAGTTTTTTTTTTTGGTAATACCTGAAGGATGGAGGGTTGGTAGGCCATTCCTGGATGTAGTCCTCTAGAGGGTGACAATGGAGTCTTAAGTAATCCCTCCAGCTGGATACGTTTTCAGTTCTTACGTTGAAACTAGTCGAGAGTCTCATTGTCCTCATTGGATCATCAGAGTAATTCTTTAACCTTTCACTTTCCGGCATATGGAAAAAATCCCTTGATATATCTAACATGTTATTGATCACTGCTTCTGAAATTCCATGGCTGCTAACCTTGGAACGATGTTGAGAAGAGAAAAATGATGTGATGTATATTAATTGAAAGAAAATACACTAATTCAAGTTCAGTAGCAATATGCGTATGTGAGAGAGAAAGAGAGAAAGTACCTGAAAGAAGCCATAGTTTAGGCAGGCAAGGCCTATCTCTTTGACTATTTCTGAGCGTTTAGGACCATTGAGACCTTGAAGATCAATGAGAGGTATTGCACCATCAAATGACACAACCTCATGAAAATTTGGACGATCGTTGGCGGGTCGGATGTAGTTAGAGGGAACAGAGCTCATGCCGGAGACAAGGTCAGATAATAGTGGCTGTGGCTGTTTCAGTTTGGAAGCCATATTGCAACAGGCAACAGCTAGCGCGGTTCTTGCGGCTTGATTTCTGTGTATTCCTTACTAGTTTTGCTATGCCCCTATGACAGGGCATAGGGGTAAGCATCAAATTTATATAAGTGGTTGGCGGTGATGCAATAAATAATTATTAGTAAATGAAAAAGTATATTAATAATGGACCTAAATGAAAACTAATAAAAAGTTGATCACATCAACAGTTTATAAAAATATTGTAAAATAATTTGTGACTATAGTATTACTCTTTGTTATAAAAAAATTAAATTTTTAATCTTTTTTAATAAAATATTTTAAAAAATAAGTCCCTATGTTTTTGTACTTTGTAGGTCCAGTCCAACTAAATTCCAATAAGATTCCTTCCTCAAAAAAGATTCCAATAAGATTCCCATAAAAAAAAGTTCCAATAAGATTCTCAGAGAGGAAAAAAAAAAGAAGAAAATAAATGAAAGATAAGAGTAATTTTTTTTTGGGTAAAATAAGATGAGAGTAATTATTACCTTGAAAACATGGGCATTAATAATTTAATATACATAAATGACTTGCTAGTTTTTTTTTTTTTTTTTTTTTTTTTTGAGGGGGAGACTTGCTAGTTATGCGCATCATTTTGTTCCCCTAATTAAATAAATCCAGCTTTTGCGAGGCACAGGCTATTTAATATTTTATTAAATGAAAAAATTTTAAAAACAACTAATCTATTTTTCTTTTTACAAGATGGAAATTCTATCCTAGAATAATCTAAGGGTTTATTTAGTTGGAGAGATAGAAAAAGTGAAATGATAGAAAATGAGAAATTGTGAAAAAGTGAGAGGATATAAAATATTTTAATTTCTCTTATTTTTGTTTAGTTAGAAGGGTGGAAAAATAGAAAAATAGAAAACTTTTTTGTTTAGTTGAGAAGAAAGATAAAATGATAGAAAAGTGATTTGTATGAATTCACTCTTATGTCCTTGCATAAAACATTATAATTTTTTTATATTATATTACTCAAACACTATAAGTTATAATATAAACATGTTAATGAGTAATAAAAATCAGGAAAATGGTTTGTGGAAGGGCATTTGATCACTAAAAGTTTCGAATAACGTTAAGAATATGGTATGGAGGGCTTGCCGGAATTCTTTGCCTATGAAGATGAGTTTGGTTTGGCGTATGATCATTGATTCTCCCATTTGTGATCGCTGCCAAGATAGCCCAGAATCTGTGCTTCACGCTTTGTGGTCATGCCGAGAGATCGATGTAGTTCGGTCAGATGCGGAGCTATGGAGTTTTCGGTCAGGCTAGGTATGCATTTCGATGATTTTAAAAATCTTGTAGCTTGGATATTGCAGAAAAACAAGAGCAAAGAAATTTTCACAATGACCATATGGTCAATTTGGACCCAGCAAAATCAGGTTCGGCTCCATCAACCCAGCTGGCCTCTACACCTTCTAGCTCAATTTTCAAAGGACCGTCTCGCTAGTTTATTGCGATCCAACCTCCCCCGAAGATCTCACAGATTCTTCCTTGGGTGTGTTGGCAACCTCCTCCACATGGTTTTGTCAAAGTAAATGTTGATGGCGCCTAGGAGAATAGGTCCGGTGAGATTGGCGTTGCCATCTCAGTCTCAGCAGCTACATCATGCATATAGCCCGGGTGAGATCGAAGCCTTAGCTGCTCATAGAGGTCTCCAGTTTGCAACAGCCAACAGAGTTAGGATTTGAGAATGTTATGCTCGAAGGAGACTCTCAGGTCCTTATGTTCGCTTTGCAACAAGAGAAGGCAATTCTGACTTCGGATGGTTTGTTAATCGAAGATGTTTGTCTCTGTTCTAGGTTTTTTAACCAATTACGTATTTACATTACTCTTTGTGTTGAGAGAAAAAGTAATAAGGTTGTTCATGGTTTTGCACGCTATGCATTACACATTTCAGACTTTGTTGTGTGGACACTACCTATTTTTTCTGTACTTCAGAGTGATCTAGCCTACTTCATTTAATTAATAGTTTCTATGGTTTCTTCCTAAAAATAATTAAAAACATATATTTTTTACTCATTGAAATTATGATTAAAATCCCACATAGCAATACCCGGCGTTGGTGCTTATTTTTGGGTGGGTCTAATACTGAACCTTTATAAGACTTGATTCTGGCAAGTCTTTTTTTTTTTTTTTTTTATTAAACCTAATTCTGGTAAGTTGGTAGTTGTTAAGATCCAAAAAAAAAAAAAATGTTAAAGAGTCAACTAAAGGGCAAAAAGACTTTTTGAAGTGTGAACAAGAAAGTACAATTTTCTTCTTTGTCTTCTCCCCGATTTAGGGAGATTTATTTTTGGTGGCCCGGGTGGAAAACACTTGGGCCTACCATTTTTCTCTCCTTCTTCCACTTCTAACCAAATATTAAATGTATATATGTGTAAAATTCTCTTCTAAAAGTTTGAATCCTAGCCATTGTCTCCCCTCACTTCTCAAAATTTTAGTACTTGTGGAGTGACCATCACGCTAAGGATACACGATGGTAAATTTTTTTTCTTAATAAAATAAAATTTATCCTATAATGTTCATTTCAAATGATTACTCTTTTTCTATTAAAAAAAATTATTACTCTTTATCATGGCTAACACATCAATTGATTTTTTGTAAAGGTTGTAAATAAAAAGAAAATGACAGAGTTTATCTACAAATTTGGTTATAACTTAAGGTTACAACCTTACTCAATAAAATAAACATTACTGTATATTTTGAAAATCTAACCGTTGAATTGTATATTCTTTACACTCTTAATACACATATCAAATTTTATGTCAATCGGATATTATTTATTATATGAACTATAAGTTTATATTTTATATGTAACTAGTGTAAAACTCATGCATATGCATAGTTCAATTAAAAAAAATTACAATTACACACATATATGGATTCAAATTACAATCTCTCTCTCTCTCTCTCTCTCTCTCTCTCTCTCTCTCTCTCTCTCTCTCTCTCTCATTTTTTAATTTTAATTTCTTTTGGATATACACGAGTTGACTCTTTCTTACTTTCTTTTTTTGTTTATTGAGTTTTTGATAATTTATTTATATTAGACTTTTAGTTTTTTGCACTTCATTACTTACCTAGAACAAAAATTAAATAAACTTAAATTGGACACATGACACAAACTTAGGTAACAATTGAAGTCAAATTTAAAACCTAATTGGATTTTCTTTCAGCTTTATCTATTTTTTTTTTTTTTTAAATTACAAAAACTTGCAATTTATTGATGACATAGCTATTGATCTTTAATTTTCTAAAATTTTGCAAGCATGAAAGATATAAGGAGAAGATATAATCCAATTATAAATTTGTCAAAATTCACCTATAATAAAAAAAATATTCAGTAAGGTGGTAGCCTAAGGTTACAACTAATTCTTAACTAAGCTTTGTCTGGATGTCACATATTTATATATACTAGTTTTTATGAATGACAGGGAAGGGGGGATTTAAATCTTAAATATTTTAAAAATTCCAAGAGGTGTCAACCAATTAATGTATAAGACTCTTGACATCTTTATATTATTTTGTCTTTCAAGCGGCATGCGCTATTGTTCATAATTGGACTTTTTATCTTCCTTATTGTATTCCATTAAAGAATTGGTCAAAGACCCAATAAATATAGGCCTTTGTTAAAGAATACATTAACAGTAGTTATTAGAGTGCTTTTTTTTTTTTTTTTTTTTTTAGAATTTCAATCTATAGCATCCACTCCTAATGATAACTCTTAAATTTTTTTTTTTTTTTTTTTTTGAGAATCCTCTTAAAGTGCATTTGATATTTTATTATCAAGTAATATTTGTACACATTTTTCAAACAATAAAGTCAAATTGCACGTACAAGCATAATAAATTTGGAATAATCCAATGAATTACTCCCTCCGTCTCAATTTATTTGTCCTATTTGAAATGTCAAACTTTTTAAAGGAATATTATTTATTGTCTTGTCTGTCTAATAAAAATGAATAAATTTACAAAATTACCCTTAAACAAATTTATCAGCTTTTTTTTAAAAGAATTATTCTTAATGAGGCAACTAAAAAGGTGCCCCAATTAAAGTAATTTTTTAAATATTTGTTAGTTTTCTTTTCAAATAATTTTGAAAATAAAGTAGGGGTATAATAGGAATATTTGAAAATTTATTAATTTTATTTTAAAAAACAGAACAAAATTTCCAAAATAGAATAGAGGACGAACAAACTGGGGAGAGTACTAACAAGTATATTTTATTCTTTAAAATTTGTGTATTATAACTTATAATTGATCTTTTTTTTTTTTTTTTGAAACTAACTTATAATTGATCTTAATCTTTAATATATGTTTTTTTTTTTTAAGAAAACTTTAATATATGTTCTTAAGGTATTTAACAAGTCCCATAAATATAATATCCTATATACAAAATTTTTGGTCTATAGTCGTGCTTGTATGATATATCATGTGATTTATTCAATGGTGAGTTTCAGATAGTTTAACTGATAGAGTCTCATGATTGTTTAATAAGAAATCTGGAGTTCAATTCCTACCTACACCAAAAATCGACTAATGTATTGATCTAATAATAAAAAACTATCATCAGAATCAGAAACTATAAGTTAAACTCTCTAAAAAAATTATTTATTTAATGTTATGCGTTAAACGATAATATATTAAAATTATTAATGTAGTTTTTTCTAAGTGAAAATCTATTGCCAATATTTTAAAAGATTTAAAGCCAAAGGCCTTGTACTGAATTGGCACCTCCTCATGTACAAAATACTTGGAAGTCTAGGGAAAAAGAGTTCAAGCAGGGTTATCAGCATGTTGTAATTATATCTCAAAAATATATATATTTTAAAAGGTTTGAAAAACACTTTAATTAAAATTCTATTATAAATTTCTATAGACGTAAAAGGAAATCTTGTTATTTGTTTAAAATTACTTTAATGATCTATATATCTTAATTTATTCTCTTTAAAATAAAAGTTTTTTTTTTTTTTTTGATGAACTTTAAAATAAAAGTTGAGTATTACACATTGCGCGTTTGCTGTATGATCCAATTCAACATAAGTACTTTAAATTTTCGTGTTTCTTTTTTATGACGTTGCTGATCCGTAATTTGCTCTAGCTCTTCGCCTTTGACTGTCAATGCGGGGATTCACCCCTCTTTTTCTTTTCTTCGACAGAATCCAATCCATCATATATTTTCCATCACTCTGCATTAAAATCATTATTTTTTCGTAGCTTATCTTTCACATTTTCATTATGTGGCCACCTAAAAGTATCTCCAATTGCAAAGAGAAAAATGTGTACATATTGACAGTCAAAAGAGAATGGGAAGAAAATTCAGACAGCTTTCTAGAAGTATAAATATCAGCCAAAATTTTATCAACAGAACGTTTTGACCAGCTGCTTATATTGAATTCTTCAACGTAACTTTCCAACAAGCTAATCTCAGAAAGCTATCTATTAGATATTGTGTAGCGTGTACTGGGAAACGAAAATCTTCCATCATAAGAAGAGAATAAAGGACGTTGAAATATTTGATTAAAAAATTACGGAAAGGACCGAAAGGTAGATGCGCACTGTTTTGGAATGATACTTTAATCGTAGAGAATAGGGATCAGGGGAGTTGAGATTCAAATTTCAAACCACTTAGGGTGTAGGGACACGATTTTGTACTTAAGTCCAAAAGAGGAAAGAAAATAAGCTTAAAGAGTCTAATATAATGAATTTATAGAAAGTAGGTTTAAAATTTAGATTCTAATGAGTTTGGATAATAATCATAGTGAGCCAAGATAACAATAGAGTAAAGATGAAACAATTTTATATAGAGAAAGTTGTACTAGGACTCAATCTGAGGAGGCCAATTTTTCTATTTCTCTTACTTAGGGACAATCTATAAATATTGTTCTTTAGTCCACAGTGTTTTTCTCTCCTTTTTCCGATCTCCATCTTCTGGGTCCTTTCTCTATTTTATACTATCTTCCCCATTTGCCTCTATCCTCCACATGTAGATCAGACTGTTGGTATTCATCCTTGCCCCATAAGCACCTTCTTAAAATCTTTGGGAGTAGCTGTAAAGCTGAAAACTGCTGCTTAGGTATCGTTTCCTCATTAATGTGGCCAGAATATTAGCTACAGAGCATTCAATGCAGTGGTAATAGCTTTCTCTTAGATATTTCATAGTTTTTCCTTGTTCTATGCTTTCACGATGTTCATCCTTACCAATAGAACCTCCTGGAACATTGCTTCTAGGGTGGGGGAGGGGGGGAGACCACACCTTCTGACCTCTAACACACTCAAACAATGAGGCATTTCTCCTAGGCCCCCTCCTCGGACCTTCGTAACTAAACCTCATTCTCTGTTCATCAATGTTGATCTCTATAGCAATGTTTATCCCATCCTTGGACAATTAGGCATCCTCGAACCGGGCCCTGACCCAGTATACACTATTGGGCCTATCCCCCCTACATAGGTATTACAATTTTTTTTTTTTTTTAAATGCCTTCACACTTTCTGAATTTTCAACTAATTGTCAAAACAACTCTTGAACTTTTATATTAGCTAATTTACTCTATAAACTGTTCACAGCTACCAAATCAATACATTTGTTAGTCTTCCATTAGAATACTAACAGAACAATCACATGGACTTCAAAAAACCAAATCTAATCCATGAACCCGATGGTAGAGGAGAGAGAAACCTTGGAACCAGGTTTAGAGAGAGAGAGAGCCCATCAAACCAAACCAACCATTTGTCTCACCGGAGCCAGAGTTTATGTCCTGTCGGCGTCCAACTCCTATGCAAGTCAGTTAGGCCAGAGTAGAAAACTCACCCAACGCAAAATGCAAAATCAAATTAATATTAACACAAAACACACCCATTTGCATAATCAAATCAACCTCAACCAAATACAAATAGTAGAAACCCAATAAAAAGTGAAAAAAAATTAAAAGAAAAGAAAACCATAACAAAGCTTATGATTGAAGAAAACATAAGTCTAATGTGGTACTTGAAATTCCAAATAAAATGCAAAATCAAACACTAATCTCATCAAATACCTCATCTACATCAAGGGAATTAATCTCATATCGGAGGTTGAACTAGTTTGACCAGTAGAATAATATATTTCGGTACCGGTCAATACCAGTATATCATTTCGAGTTTACCGTTATTTTTTTTTTCTATTTATGTGTGTGTGTGTGTGTGTGTGTGTGTGTGTGTGTGTTATATAATAAATATAAAAATTTACCATAAAATATTACCTTAATTCAGAATAAATTATTCATGATTTTAGACTTTAGCATCAATCAAAAGAAAAAAAAAAACACACACACACACACACAATATATTATAATAAATATAAAAATTTACCATTAAACATTACCTCAGTTCAGAACAAATTATTCATAATTTTAGACTTTAGCATTAATCAAAATAAAAAAAAACACAATATAAAAAATAGAAAACTTAATTGTTCAATACATACTAAAAAAACAAATAATACTAATAAATTAATGCAAATAAGTTACCATTCTACCCTTACAAAAATTACAAAAAAAAAAAAATCTATATTGGCTGATATGCCCAGTACCGACCGATATGGCCAATACATGGCTGGTATTTAAACTAGTACAAAACGTTGATATTTCAATATATGTATACATACCGGTACAATATGTACCGGCCGATACCGGTACGTTATCGACCACCATAATCTACATAACTGTCTCCTTTAGAGCTTACAACCAATTAAACCCAAGTCTTGCCACCCAAAAAAAAAAAAAAAAAAAGTTTTATTGAAAATGCTAAAATCACTAAAAGCATCCAAGGAGGCCAACGAGCTTGCTGGAATGCCTTGCTCAAACTTGGCACCAAGTATCTCAAACTGCCTTCTAATCTCATTGTCTTTCAAAACCCTCTGCATCCCACCCAATGTATCATCCTTGTTTACCATATCAATTGGGTACTTCCCTAAAACAATGGCCCCCAACTTAAGATGATTCACCACCAACATGGCATTATAGTATTCCATAATGGGTCATGCCTAGAGTGGGGCCCCACAGGGCCCACACACAATGGCCTCTACAGTAGAGTTCAAACAACAATGAGATACAAATCCACCTGTTGATGGATGACTCAATATCAACAACTGTGGTGCCCACCCGCCACCCGTGTATTATCAAGCCCTTCTTCCCTACTTTTCCATCCAACCCATTATTAAGAAAATAATCAAATTTTTTTTTATGACCCATATTATCAAACCCTTCTTTAATTGAACTTGTTTTTCATAAACACGACAAAACAAAGCTGGTACTTGAGGTGAGTTGAGTTGAGCATACTAAAATTTGGTTTGGTTCAATGGGCTCTGACTCCAATGAGATAACAAATGACCGGTCTAGTTCAATAGGCTCTCTCCCTCTCTCTCTAACTCTGACCCCACCATTGCACACCCTTAGTGTGACGATTACTCTACAAGTATAAGTGCTTGTGGAGTGTGGGGGACAAGGGTCGGGGTTCAAGTCTCTAGGAGGGAGCTTCACACACATAGACACTTAGATTAGGTTAGAATAAAAATTTTATCTTGTATAAAAAATAAAAAAAACTCTGATACCATGGTTTCTCTCTCCTCTACTATCAGGTTCATGGATTAGATTTAGTTTTTTGTAATCAGCGTAATTGTTCTGTTAGTATTCTAACAATGACTAACTAATATATTGATTTGACAACTGTAAATAGTTTATGGAGTAAATTGACTAATATAAAAGTTTAGGGGGTGTCTTGGTTAGTAGTTGAAAGTTCCGGGGGGGAGGGGGCATTTTTCCCAAAAAAATATACAGTATATCATTATTATTTGGCTACCACAATATCACTTAAACTCCTTGGTGCGATAGTCACTCCACAAATATAAGTGCTTGTAAGGTGTGGAAGGTAAAGGTTGGGGGGTTCAAGTCATCAGGAGGGAGCTTCATACACATATATATTTAGATTAAGTTAGAGTAGAATTTCTATCTTATGTAAACATCCCCCTCCCCCCCTCAATTGCTATTTTACCAACCAAGACACTAAAAAAGGGTTTTACCTGAGTATGGATACCTAAATTTTTTTGCTTAACCAAGACACTAAAAAAGGGTTATACCCAAGTATGGGTACCTAAATTTTTTTGTTTATATTATTTATTGGTATAGTTTATATTATTTTAATGAGCCGTATGTAAAAATAGAAATTGGAATGTTGTTGGGTGAGTTATAAAATAAAATGGTAAAACAAATAAAGTAGGTTTTGAAAATGCATAATAGACACTTCTTCTTTTTTAATCTCCAAATACAAATACTCTAAGAAATTAGAGCATTTTATAAGTGTAGAATTAAAAGGAATATACATTACTATTTGGCTATGACAATATCACTTGAACCCCAGTTGGAAATTACTACATTTTATCTATGCTTATACATTCTAGACTGATGGTGGTGGTTGAATTGTGTGCGTGGTAGATGGAGAATTTTTCTCATTTCATTTCTTCACGGCCGAACCATAGGGACTAATTTTAAAGTCATTGACTAACGCATAAATTTGCAACAGCAGCCATAAAAGCTGTGACAAAAGCCGCTTTTAGCTTCAAACTTTAGGTGTCATGATTTAAACTTCACAAACCTCAGATTTAGCAATTAGCAGCATGGCTTACGCAGATTTTGCGTAGGATGTATTGACCTCAAGAACCATGACAACATTAGACCTTCGTCACACAAGAAGATAGTGTCACCGATTTTCATGAATGGGGATCTTTATTTTTTCAAACTTAGTTCTTTAAATCAGTTTGTCTAAAATTTAATTTTTTATTTTACACTCTATTTTATTTAACTCACACACAACCACCGCCCACGTTAAGGGAGTTGGTACTTCCTCAAGCCTTAAAAACTTGAGGGGTTCATGGACAGGTTCTAGTGGTCTCGGTGTGAGGAGGAATAGGGTTATATTGTCGATTGTCAAAAAAAAAAAAAAAAAAACTCACACATTTCACCCCTCCACCAACTATTTGCCTCTCTCTCATCCCAAACCCCCCACACACATGCAATGAGGTCATATTGGCAACTCTAGCGACAACAGCGGTAACTCCAAGGTCATATCAGTGACAACTCCAACAACTTTTTCTTTGGGTTTGCACATGATAAAAATAAAATTTTTCCTTTTTTATTTTTGATGAACAAAAATAGGTAGGGGGCGGCCTAAGTGGACATCTTCCACCTAGGCGTAATCATAGTAACACCCTATCCGCTAGACCCATTATATATGGGTACAGGAGGTGTTAACATCTGTGAAGCTTCTACCTTATAACAGGTGGCTGAGTTTGTTGTATCCTGAGAACAATGTGCCAAATAACTTCTCTGCACTGGTAATACTACCAAGAGGGTGCGAATTGTCTCAAAAAAGCGACATGGTCCACGCCTTAGTCTCTGTCACTTACCTTTTGTAATTTTCACCATGAAAATGAAAGGGATAATTGAGGTCACCACTTTTAAGTGCTAGATGAGGATGTATGGGACAAAGTATCAATATTCTCCACAATTGATTCTTCTCAAATTTTTGGATAAGATTAGCTATACCACAAAAATGGTATATAATAAGTTGCAAAAAAATTTGGGTGATAGAGATTGAGGTGCAGACTAAGTCGCTCCCTTAAGACAATTCGCGTCCTGTCGGTAGTATTATTGGTGCATAAGGGTTATTTGGCATGTCGTCCCCAAGATACAATAAGCTCAGCTAACGATTGTACACCTTACAAATTTGCACAAATTTATAAGGTAGAAACTCCACAAATGTTAACCACCTCCTATTACCCATAAATAAAAAGGATTTTATTTTTATTGGTTTGATGAATGGAAGTAGGGCAGTGGGTGGCAATGGAAGTAGCTTAGGAAGAAGCTTATGTTTTTTGAGTGGTGAAAAGAGATCATGTAATTGTGCTATTTATAAGCTTAGTTTATAAAGAAACCTAAAGTTGTACATAAATGAACATAAGCTTGATGGGGTCATACTTTTATGCAATTGGCATATCTTATAACAAGACGCATTTTACTTCTAGTTGGTTTACTTGTAATTGGATAGTTCTAAGTGGTTTCAAGAATATCATGAAATACTTTGAAGAAGCATAGCAAGTGGTATTATTGAAAACATAAATGTTACTCAAAAAAAGGTACAAGAAAATATCCTATAACAAGATACACTTTACTTGTAATTGAATAGTTCTAAGTGGTTTCAAGATATCATGAAGTACTTTGAAGAAGTATAACAAGTAGTATTATTGAAGACATAAATATTACTCAAGAAATAGTACAAGAAAAGCTTAAATAGGTTGTCTCGATACCTAGCTCAACATCTTCAATCTATCGAGCTTTAATGAATCGCGATACCTACCTCGATACCTCTTGAACTATCGAGGTATGCATATTTTGATTTTTCAGATCTGTTTTCAGCCCATGATGACAAGGATATTCTAGGGTTTCGTGAACTAGGTTTCTAGACTATATAAAAGAAATATCTTATAGTTGTCATCATACACCAAGAGAAAAAAATATATTTAGATACACGCTTTTATGAAGTTGCTGCAACTTCTTGTGCATCGTAGGATTATGTACCAAGGCGCTTTCAAATCTGTAGGCATGGATTGAAGAACTTTTCATCAACAACAACAATCAAGTTGATGTGTAATTAGCCACTACGTGGGATTCATGTAGAGAAAAAGTCTCAGCAAGACCAAGTCTTATTGGAGATTAGCATAAGGGTTCAACTTTAGGTTGTTATTTCGGGATAAGACGGGTTTGGGTAAGATTTCTTATACTTGTAACCGCTTATTCTTAATTAGCAGATTATTCGAAAGTGGTGACCAAAAATTTACCTAATGAGGTTTTTGCCTTGGAAAGTTTTTCTCATTCATCAACAAATCATTGTATCAATGTAGTTTCCCTTGCACACTAGTTTAGATTTGTGATTTGTTTATGGCTCTACAATATTGCATGTAATTTGAAAATTTAATTAATTTGAGTAATTGAATTAATTAATCAATGTCAATCTATAACCCAACAAAGCTTAACTCACACCTAATAACTTCATATTAAAAAAAAAACGATGCAAAGTGAGTTATCATTCGTGTACTTTTGCTTTTGAGATGAAAGGTAAAAGAGAAGTGAGTTACTACTCTCTGGTTTACGGCATCAAGTTCAAAGGCTTTTTTTTTTTTTTATATATATAAATTAAAATACTAACAAAGTTCAATAATTGAAGCTCAAAATTTACCAAAATAGCTATTCAAGTGCATAATAAGTTTGTTTTTCATGTTAATCTCTAGATTCTATCAAATAAGATCTCTCAAGTGATAGCTATAGAGGAGAAGGGCAGATTAGACTGTATGAGGTTTCTGTTGTTCTTTCTTGGCAGTGGTATGTCACTCCGGTAGGTTCGGGAATAAAATACCTGAGACTTGCTCCTTCCTCAGGTTTATAGCACGCTAGGCTAGATAAGACTGTATTCTATCTGTTAGCTATTCGAAGAGCTTAGGAGCTAGAGGAATGCTCTTTTTCTTTCCTTGTTCTTCCTTGAAGTTTAGAAGGGATAAAGACAGAGAATAACTAATGAGATTGTAGCTGTCTTCCTTCTTAGGGTTAGGACTTTCCCCTGGGGCACGTTACATGCATCACATCATAAACACAAAATGTACTAATAGAGCGTTTAGATCCTAAAAAAAGATAGAGGAGAAGGGAAGAAAGTGAGGTGCTAACACATTAGACTAGCAAATGTATCTCATCAGACATCTCTCACAATATGAAAGATCTACATGTATAAACTCATACATACTATGAGAGAAATGTCTTATGAAATTGTTTTATAAGATAATTTTTCATTAAATTGAGTGTAGGATTCAATGAGAGGGAATTTATCATTTTTTTTTTTTTAGAATATGCGTAAAACATGCATTGAGAGTAGTATGCTATTAAATCTAAGCGGATCTAAATTTCACCAATACATGTATCTCTCATACTACACTGAAAGTTATGAAATGCCAAGTTGCCAACAACTAAAGCTGTTACCGTGGGAAAAACACACCTTGTTACGAGTGTATATTTCCTCACACTCACAGCTAGTGAGACCCACACAGCTGTGAGTGGGAGGAAGTATACACACACACACACACACACACAAGGAAGAGGGAAAGATGTTCTAACACAAAGGCACACTACAACTCCGCTCAAAAGTCATGGTAACTTTTAAAGGAGAATCAGACAAGTTATACTACACACAACACACTCTCTTAAGTAATGTGGGACAATTATCCATTCTTTTTTTTTTTTTTTTGAGAAATACACACACACACACACAAAGGAGAGAGAAAGAGGTTCGAACACAAAAGCGCATTATAACTCCACTCAAAAGTCATGATAACATCGCATTTGACCTTTACTTAAAACCTAAAATATAATGTTTATTGAAATGTTATCATGTGAAATGTCTTTATGTTTTAATAGTTTAATGATGTGACATGTCTTTATTAAAGGGTGTAAACTGAAGGGTTTACACCAATCCCTTATATAATTTATTCTCTACGTGTATATATGGATTTACATCGTTTTTGGGCGTGGAATTCTCCATCTCAAAGACTGGATAAAAAGAACTAGAATTTTCAAAGAGATTAAATTGTAGGAAGATCTTATATGAGAATTACCAAAAAAAATATGGATATTTTGACAATTATTCTTCTTGCTAATCAATCAATTTATATGTATGGGCCTTTTTCTTTGGGTCAAGCTGCTTTTACGGATCTCTTTCAATTTGGGGCCTCTTTTTGTTTATTTTTCCTGAGGATCAGAGACTCAGAGTGGTCAATTGTTACAGTAATAGACCTGAGTTTTTTTTTTTTCTGGCCTATCAAGTTGGATTTGGCCCATTCAAGTGGCTTTTTTCTCTTGCCCAAGCCCACTTAACTTAAAGGCGGCAGTCAGCGCCATCTAGCATGGCAATTTCCTGGCCATTCATTAGTTAGGCGGACGAAACAAAAAGCACTAATCAAATTGTAACGAGTCATGTGCACCGTGCCCATGTAAGTACTATGTATTAGGTTTCTCAAAAAAAAAAAAAGTACTATGTACTAGGCTTAACAAGGAAATAGTACGTAATAAAAGCAAAAGACCTTCTCCACTAATTTTTTTTTATTTTAAAAAAAAAAAAACCTATCATTTATAGGAATTTTACTAATTTATGCCTAAGGCTTCATTTGAAAATTCATAAAGGAAGATAATAAAATGGAATAGAATGATCATAAGAAAATGGAAAGAAATGGAATGTATTTAAATAAAGAAAATGAATGAAAAAAAAAATGAAATGGAATGTAAGTAATCTTGTTTAGGAGTAACATGGAGGGAATGGAATAGAATCATTTTATGACAATATTACTATTAGACCCCTATTTTAAAATAAAGAGTTGAATATATAGGGGTATTTTGGAAGTTTTAGTAAAAAAATTCATTAAAACTAATTTCATTCCCTTCCAATTTCGGGAGGAATAAAAATTTGAAATTTTAAGGGAATAGAGAGGAATGAGTGTTCCCTCTTACCCATTCCATTCCTTCCCACTAAAACTCTCAAATAGGGGTGTGCAGAAAACCCACCGACCCGCCAAACCCGACCCAACCCGCCGGGTTGGGTCGGTTTTTAGGGCTTGGTGGGTTGGGTTGGGTTATAAAATTTTTTTTCGTAGCGGGTCGGGTTGGGTTATGGGTCATAAAATTACAAACCCGCCAAACCCGACCCGACCCACCCATATTTTAATATATATTTAAAATATATTATATATTTAATAAATATTTTTTTTAAGTTAAAACCTAGTAATATATAATATAAAATATATTATATAATATAAAATAAAATCCTACAAACATATATAATATAAAATTCTATTACTTGCTTTAATATATATTTAAATATATTATATAATTAATAAAAAAAACATAGGTTCAATTTAATAATAATAAAAAAAAAAAAAAAAAAAGTCTAACCCATGGTTCAACCCGACCCATGCACACCCCTACTCTCAAATACAGGAACGAACTTCCTATTCTCTCCATTAAAACTCCCAAACAAGGGAATGAAAGAATATTATAAAATTATTATTTTTATTTATTTTCATTCCATTCTATTCTCTTCTTCCAAACGAGGCCTAAAGGCACACAATACTATACCATTTTTGGAAAAAGTTTTATCAAAAATTGAAAAAAAATTTACAGTTTTTTCAATTCCCGATGAAATTTTTCTAAAAACAGATTTATTAATGTATGTCCTTACCGGATCCCTTTTATAGATTGGAACAGAGAATGAATGAAATGGGTTTTTGTTTTAGGGGTGTCTTAAATGGAAAGTTTAAGAAGCTTTTTGTGGGTTTATAAAGTAACACAAATGCTAACTAACAAAATAATTTAAGGAAGTTATGAACTTATGGCTCTAGAACATTCACACAAGCATAAGAGGTGGGTGGTACTCTGGCACACTTGACGCTTGTGTGTGTGAAGATCAAACAATTCTTTCTTATTTTATTAAAATAAGATGAGATGAATTAGACCATAACCCGTGAAAGTTATTTTTTTATACAAAAATTGAACTTAAAAGATAATTTTAAAAAAAAAAAAAAAGGTTTATGAATTATTCTAAAAAGCCATATTATTTAGAAAATATGTCAATTTATATGAAGAGTCATAACTTTTCATTGTTTATGAATTAAGAACATGAATCATAATCAAATATCAAAGATGCAATTTTAGTAAGTAATTCTCTTGGAAGAAAATTTACATTTGTTGTCTGCAATTGGATACATTTTTATATCCTAGAAGTAAATTACTCTTAATCCGATCACTGACTTTTTATAATGAGGGTAATTATAACTTTAAAGAAAGTGTTTCTACCACGTCTCAAAGTCACATTATATTTTTGATCATTTTCAATATTTTCAACACTAAGTGTGCATTTAGCTTCAACTTAAAAAACCAGCTTATTTTACTATTCAACTTATTTTTGCTACTATTCATAAGCCCACTGCACTTTTTAATATTATTCATGGGTCTCACTGTACTATTTCAGCTAACTTTTACTTTTATCTATAGTACTTTCAGCTAAAAGTTTTTAATTTTAGCAAAATAAACAGATCACAAACAGACTTTAAGATTTTCCGTTGAGCATGCACACAAGCTATCAACCCAAAACAAAGGCATTAGCCACGGAGAGAGTTCTTCTGTATGCAAAATGATGAGAAAATAGAATCCCAAGTGTCAATTGGAAGAATCTTTGGTCCTTGAACTTACCATATAAATTGCTTGTTGTTATGTGAAAATTTCGATTAAAAAAAGTTCTACCCAGGAGAAACATATGTACTTCTAACTTCTATATTCTACCAAAGCTGAATGGTTAGGTTTAGACCTGAATCTCATAGTAGATCTTTTCCATTTATGTCAAGGGCAACACCAGCTAGCATCATAGCTACAGAATGTTCATCTGTAGAATGATAAAATTTCAATTTATTAGCAAAAATATATAATTAGTTGGATAAAAAATTATATTTGTCAATTTAGTTTTTATAAAATCATTATTGAAAATGAGTCTTTGATTCCAACAATGTAATGTAAATAAATTCTTAGTATAGTTTTACAAAAAAAGTACAAAATATATATATTAATGATATTTACTTTAGATAAAAATAAAAAAATTAATTAAATATCACCATCGAGTAAGTTCAACAAAAAAATGAGTTTGAATATATAACTAGTTTGAGATGAAATTGAATAAGAGAGAAACTTATCCTTAAAACAAGAGTAAATATTCTTGTGCAAATATTAAACTAAAATAGAGCACACTAGTTTCTCAAAAGACAAAAAAAAAAAAAAAAAAAAAAAAAAAAAAAAAAAAAAAAAAAAAAAAAAAAAAAAAAAAAGAAAAAGAAAAAAAGAAAAGAGCACACTAAACCCAAGTGTCATGCGGTGTTCCAGTCCAACATTTGAGTATTCATGTTGGACTAGGTAAAACCTTAGTCAAATTTAACCCAAAAAAGTATTATATCTATTTTAGTTAACCACTATTTAGATTTCACATTAAATTGCGTAAAACTCTTTATTTTTTCTTTCTTTTTAAGTAAATATTCTTTTTATTTTTGTTTTTTATGTTTTTTATGTCTACTTATTGACCATACAAACCAAAAGTCACCACCAATCGCTGTTGCCACCGTAACTACCACCCAAACAAACCCTAGAATCCAAAAACCATCAATGCCACCCATAGTCACTACCCATGTAAACTCATAAATTCACCACTGCCACCCATGGCCACAATCTATACCAACCCACAAACTTTAAGCAACTTTTGCAGCCACCATAGACGATTGTCAAATCCCAAGCAATCCTACATCACCCTCATCTAAAACCCTATTCAACTAAGCCACATCTCAGCTAAAACCCCATCTTGAACATAAAAAACTATGGCCAATCCACAAAGAAGCCATCAAAGCCCCCTCTTGGTTGAACCATCACCTATGACTTATATTCTTCATCATTGAAACCCCTTCATTGACAAATCCAAATCAAGCCTATATGTCTAATTATTCATGCCTAAACTCACGGTTCCATGGTTTAAAGATGAGTTTGATTAAGAAACTAAGGAGAAGATGAGGGGAGGCTAGTCATAACTAAGCTCAAATAGCTTTAACCATGTTTAAGTTAGATTGAAAACATGAAATGGAAGGGGCTTTAATCGTAACTCAATGGAAAGAAAAAAGAGATGTTTCAATTGAGAGAGAGAGAGAGAGAGAGAGAGAGAGAGAGAGAGAGAGAGAGAGAGAGAGAGAGAGAGAGAGAGAGAGAGAGAGAGTTTAGGCTTTAGTGCGATGATAAGTGTCTTCCACCAAAAACAATAGCTCAAAAGTTCATGCATGCAAAGTAACTTCTCCAAAATAATTGAATGTAAGATTACTTATCAATTACCTCACCTAAATTCCGCAAAAGTGAGAGATTTGCACACGAGGTAAATTTTTTTTATGAAGATGAGAAGATGAGAGTGAGAGTTAAGAGACAGAGAAGATGAGAAAGAGAGAAAACTAAGGGGAGGGTGATGTTAAAAAAAAAAAAAAAAAGCTCATTTTACTAAACTATAGTGCTAATCAAATTTAGGATCAAGTGATAGTCTAATGATAGAGATATTTTATTTTTTGATACCTCCTGTATGTAGTTGGAATTTGGAATTCCACTTCTACTTCCACTCAGGGGGGAGCCAAGGGGGGGGGGGGGGGGGGGGGCGGAGGAGGGGGGAGAATGGGCAAGCGCCCCCCAACTCCTCCTAAAATATATCATAAATACTACTATTAGAAATTATTTTTAAGTGCTTTACCCTCTTTAATGCAGAAAATAAACACGAATCAAGAAAAAAACTTCCTAACCATGTTGAAATAAAGGGAAAATGACAAGCTTACCTAATGCCAATAATAATAATACTAATAATAATAATAATAATAATCACGCATTTTAGTGTCTTTCTTATGATGTTCAATTGATAGTCCTATATTTTACATAAATTTTAATAACTTTAAAAAATGAATAGAAAGTTGAATCTCACCTATAGTTTCAAAAACAATCAAGAAAAGACAGTAAGATGTGTATACAACTTTACAAGTAAATTGCTTCACTTTTAATTTTTTCAAATTAATTTATTTCCGCAATTTATTTTAACTTGTATGACACTTATGGTCCATTTGGATTAAAGGGAAATAGAATAAATTTAGCACAAATAGCTTATTTTCAGCTAACACTACTTTACTTCCCTTCACTCCCCGTCTCTCCCCCTCCATCCAAATAGGCCATAATAGTTATTATTGTTTATTTATTTATTTTGTTAATATAGATTTATTTTTTTAATTTTTATTTTTTTATATTAACTTTTAATTTTGCTCTCTTTAAACTGAAATCAAATCCTGACTTTACCGTTACTTTCATTGCTCCTACTATCTTCCTATCTCAGAAGATAAAAATAAAATATGATTACAAACTTGATTAAAACTTTAGATCTCAACTTCTGCCAGTTAACGACCGCAGCCAAAATTTTGTAAAATAAAAATAAATTTGTTACTCCAATTTGACTAAACACTATAGTTAGTAATAAATTTGTTACTCCAATGCCGACGCCACTTTCGTTTGATTTTTTTTTATATAGAATATTTTGGGTTGATCTAGATTCTTGAAGTACCAAACTTGTTTCTCAAAAAAAAAAAAAAAAAAAGAAGTACCAAACTTTGACGTACGATCGATCCTAAAATCCTTTTGGAAAAATAGCCACGTAGTGGTTCCCATAGCCGTTCGTTTTGTTACGCTTTTTGTGGAAGTAAGTTCCAGAACGCCACGTATGCGAAAAAAAAACACGGGATTGTGAAGCGCGCACATGACCGGCAACCGTACAAAACAGTTTCCCTTCAAATGACACGTAGACAGGGGGTCCCACGCGCACAGCTGGAGACGCTTTTACGGACTTAACCTCAGCCAAGTTGCCCAGAGAAACAAGTTTGTGGACGAGATTTGAAGAACCACTCATCACCAATAAAATAATACTCAAAATTTTTTCAGAAACAAAAAAGTGCAAGGAGGTGGGCAGCAACAGAAATCACCCACTACATTTTCGCCACGTGTCGTCTTCTTGTGACTCGCTTGTCTCTGTTTGCCCCTTTCGCTCTTTCGCAGCCTCAAATAATAAAAAGCCGAAATCCGAAAAATATTTTCTTTGTAAAAAGTTGAAATAAATTGTAGTGGCTGAGATTTCTCGCCTCTCTCAAAACTGTTGTGCTTATAGTCCTCACCTCAAGCTCTCACTTCTTCTTCCTCCTTCTTCTTCTTCATCTGATATTCGCTCTCAATTCACTCTTTCTTTCTCTGTGGAAATTTTTTATGGTTGTTGTTTATTGCGATTTCTTAGATTCCGATCCACCATTGCTGGAAACTATGGGTTCTCCGGTGAGTCCCTCGTGACTTCACTCTCTCCATGCATGATCCGAGTCACCGTCGTTGCCTCCAGATTTCTCTCCTCTACCATGGCTTTCACGGAAGGTACTTTTCATTTCCAATCTCTAGGTCTTTTTTTAAACTCTTGCTCTCCGTTTGGTTACCGAGAAAATATTACAGCAAAGCAAGTGAAAAAAAGCAGAACCGAGTTTTTTTTTTTTTTGAAAAGATTTTATGTGGTTTTGGATCGGAATAACTCGCGCCTCAGCTGAGTTAAAGCAGAATCTGAGATTAGGAGCTGTATTTTCTTCGCTTTTTTTTTTTAATTTTTTCCTTACACTTTCTCGGTAGCCAAACAGAGGAAATAGCATAATTGTAAACTGGTAGTGTATGCGTATTGAAGTTGAAACATGTGTAGAGATTGATGCCTACTGATTAAAGTTTCTCTCTACATTTTTTTTCTTGTTTCCTAAAGGATTTGGCGTCTTCAAGTTCGTTTTGGTGAGGATTCTGAATAAGGAAATTTTCTTTTAGTTCATTCGGAGAAGCGTCTCTCTCTGTTGCGGTGGATTCTCTAAAAAACCAAAAAAAAAAAAAAAAAACTTTATTTGTGAATGGATTTGAATTTAAATTATTTTTGTAGTATAATAGTACAAAAGAAAAGAAAGAAAAACTTGCTTGTGAATTTGGAATGTGCTAAAAAAACGTGCCGTTAAATACAGAGACGGATCTCTACCGATTTGTTGTCGCCTTTGGTTTTCTTTTTCTTTTTGCAGTAGTATCGGCATATCAGCTTTTGTTATTGACAACGGTGGCTTTAGTATTTATAGTAATTGATGTCCTCGCAAGAAAAGAAGGCGTGTTTTCGCATCAATTTTTGCGCTGTAGAGAGGATTTGAAGCAGCCCTGCTGGCTGCTCTGCGTCCGGTAATGGACACATACTCCTCTGGGGAAGAACTGGTTATTAAGGTGATAATAGTAGATGAATAGAGAGAGGGGGGAGGATTATGGTTTAAATTTTGTTATTTTGAGCTTTGATTGCTTGCTTACTTGTTGAAAGTTAAATGTCGTACTTAAGAAGCTAAATATGCGAATTATGAATTTCTGTTAATGGTAGGCAAGAAAACCATATACAATAACTAAGCAACGGGAGAGATGGACGGAGGACGAGCATAATAGGTTTCTAGAAGCCTTGAAGCTCTATGGACGAGCATGGCAGCGGATAGAAGGTTACTCTCTTGTACCTTTAATGTATATTTGTTTTCTGTGTTAATTTCTTTACATATAGTTAATTGGTTAGTCAGGTAGGGGCGCAAATTGAACTTTGTGCAGTCTATCATACAAATATAGGATGATTGGATTTTAAGATATATCTTGAGCTGAAACCCTTGGATATATATATGCTATCTCCTGTTAGGAAATGATATGAAATTCTATTTTTATGTACTTTTCTCTTAATTGGAGATTCGTTGCTTTTTTCTCCTTTTTGTGTTTTACTTGGTGATGCGCAGAACATATAGGAACAAAGACTGCTGTGCAGATCAGAAGTCATGCACAGAAATTCTTTTCAAAGGTCAATTGCTACCTTCTCACCTTATGCTTGTATGAGATGTATTTTTTCAATTGCAAACAATATCTTTACTCTTGTTTGCAGTTATGGTTCATTAGTTCTCTCTTGAAAAACTGTTGATAATTTTTATTCTCTTATTATATTCCATTTAGCTCCATCATTGTGTATTACTAGTTTTCTTCGCATTTAACTATATGATAGAATGGTGTTTGAGAGGGGACAAATTTTTTTTTGTTGTTCTTACATATGAATTTTATGCATATCTACACGCATACATACACCCTATGCATTTGGCCTATAAATTTTTTGAGAGCCTCTCTATGTGAAAGCACTACTTGTATGTACTTGGTCATAATGAGAAACAACTTTTTCAACAGTTGTAGAGGCTGTATAAGTTCCTTCCCAGACTGCCATTTTTAGGAGGGGAGTGAGATTAAGTTGCTTACTAAATTTCTTCTCAGTACCCTCAGGCTCAAAGCACTTACCTCTTTAGATATGTGATATTTAAATATAATTTAAAAACAAAAATTGAGGTCGTTAAGTAACGAGGAGAAGCTAGAAAATACTGTATCTGACTTAAAAATTCATTGGTGGAAGAGAAATGATCCATTATGCATTCATGCTTCATTGCAATCTGAAAAGACAGGACAAGAAAATAAATTTTGAATTTGATAGAAAACAAGTTTTGTAAGCTTCCAAGATCTTTCAAACAGCTAATATCCAATGGGCTGAAATCAACAGTCACAAACAGCTCTAAAAATCATGAAGCCTGCACTGTTTATTTGGTCTACCAGATATGGCTCTGGTTTTTTGGTTTTCAGCTTCATATAGAGAGTAATATTAAGTGCACACAAGGCACAAACAATTCACAACAATGCAATAAATTGGTATACAAGTCATACATTAATTAAAAGGTGATGTTCCATTGCTAAAGCCTCGGATTATAGAGAGAATTACACCAAAATTCAGGCCTTTTCCCACTAATACATACCAACACAAATTCAGGCCAACACATACGAACACAAAAATTCTGCCAAAACCTACCAATATGGGGTGGGGTGGGGTGGAGTGGAGCACTTGTGTATGATATAGATTAGGCCCAAGTTCACACTAGGCCTCATATGCTAAGATATCCAAGGATATTCACAATGAAGGTCAAAGTGTTTGGAAGTTGGAACACACCTATACCAACAAGAATTTCACCAAATTAAGCAGACATTTTGATCATTTTCAGTTTAGTTCACATGCTCCTGAAATATCTTACAGTTTGATCAATTGCAACATATAATACTTAAAATCTCTCTCTCTCTCTCTCTCTCATAATAGAGTATTTCGGTATTTCCCCATTTTAGTAAAGAAGGTATGACATAATATTTTCCCATTGTAGTGTAAGGGGGGCTGGTTTGGCCAAGCAGTCTTGGCCAAACTAGCCCCCTTTTTTTATTTAACAGTGTAGTTACTCCACTAGAGTAGGAGTAATTTGATTTTTCTAAAGGTCCTATCCAATGCACAAATCTCCCTCTAGAGTCAGAGTAATTTGAATTTTCTAAAAAACTTAATTTACATATGTAAATCATGAGTGACAAATAAAGAACCCATGAATATGATGCATATAAAATTAGAACATTAGGGAACTCAACCATGACTGGTTTATAATCTAAAATATGATAATAAATCGACACAAATAAAGAAGGTATCTTAACAAGTATTTGTAAGTTTACGAGTCCACTTTGTTTTGCCAAAAAATGGGGAAATGAGTCAAATGACTATACTTTACAAATCCCATTCTTTAAGAAAGTTTTCATGAAATTAAACCCAAAGAAAAATCACTGAGAAAGCTGACACGTGGTGAGATTAGCTACTACTTTTGAGTCATCCATTTAAATCTTCTGGGATGTGAAGGTGCCCCACCATGGCATAATAAGATATAGCTTGCCTTACATGCTCTAAGCTATGGAAAATTTGAAGAATCATAAGCACTGCTGTCAGTGCTGGACAATCTAGTGCTATGCTATTACAGTATTCCATGCTCTCTAACAAACCTCGCATAATAGCCAATCTTTACATATGTAGAAGTGTTTAGGGTTAGTATGGCTTCTATGTAGAGTAAGTTTTCTTGAAACTTAGAGTGGAATAGATTAAGTGAACTATCAACAGAAAGACTGTTACTTTTCTATTAAGAAATTTGGCATGTGCTTCTAGTACTAATAAAAATGGCTTTTTTCATTTTCTTTTTTATACAGCAGCAACAACACAACAAAGCCTTAGTCCCAAAATTTTGGGTTCTTCTATGGATCCTCAACAAATTAGTTAGTATTGGCACACATATTCTTTTCCCCCATTCCATTCTTTCTAAATTCATACTCTCTTTTACTTCCTTAATTGAAATGCCATTTTTTATTACTTCTACTAATGTTATTTTTGATCTTCTTCTATCTTTTTTTGTTCCCTTAAGTTGGATCAACTCACTCCTTTCTTCTGTTTTTTTTTTTTAATAAGAATAAAAAATTGTATTGAAAAAGGCTACTTCATGCAAAAAGATCACAAAGCAGCCAAAAAAAGTACGGATAAAACTAAAAACTAAGTACAAGAAAGAATAGAATCTATAAAAGTCGGAAGGGAATCGCTAGATGTGAGTCCCCAAGACCAATACCAATCAAATAAAGTGCCTACGAATGAGTCTAGGAGCTAAAAAGTTGGGTTGTGGTTATAGATCCACCTGGAGAGGTGCGGAGCCTTAATCGGATGTGTAGGTAACAGGTAAGGCCAAAGGCTGTCTTGTCCCTGTCAGGGGAGATGCCAACCATCTCTCCTTTCTCTGAACACTCTTTCTCACAGGTGCATCACTCTCCTCTAAACATGATCAAACTATATCATGCGACTCTCCCTCATCTTTTAATCATTAGTGGTGTAGGGATGCTAAAAATAAGGGCCCAAGCCCACCTAGAACAAGGATACCTTATCTTTCAAATCATGCCTAAACAATAGAATTTTTAAGAGAGTGCGTCTCTACTCAAATGCAATGCAAAAGTCAGTCCAAGTCTAAAACTGTGGAGTACAAAATAACAAGCACTTGGAACAATAATTGAGGACTAGGCTCATCGCACGCGCAAACGTTCCAATAATTGAGGACTAGCCTCATCGCATGCGCGAACTCATCACACGCGCTTTGCGCATGCGATGAAGCTTTTGTTTTTTAGCAAAAAAGAAAAAAACTTGTGTTTTTATTTTATATATATATATAATTTTTATTTTGAGAATCTAATTTATAAGTAGACAAAAAATTTTGAAAATTAAGAGGAAAGTGGTCCTATTTTTAGGCCATGTTTTAGTTGGAGTTAGAGTTACATTTTTACCAGATTGTCCTTTAGTTTTGTCTCTACTTAAACATAGGGATGTATGGGTATTTTTGAACTAAATAATGAGAAATCCAAACAGAGAAAGTCCCTTAAATAATTGTATAGATAATACCCCCTTTGGGCAGGTCCGAGGATCAATCTTTTTTAAATAAGTTTAGTTCTTGTTCCTTACAAGGTAATCCTCTGCTTTTCTCACCTGTTTCTTTTTTCTTGAAGATTGTTCATCACCTTTTTCTGGGGGATTCCCTTCCTTTTATAGTCCCTTCCTTAGCATCTCAGCCCTCCATCTGTATGCTTTAAGTGATCCCTCAGGATATTTGTCCCATTAGGATCCTTTTATAGGTGGTAGAGAGAGTTGTTAGCTGTGATGTTGTTCAGAGGTCATGTTTTCATTAATGCAGCTGATTAGGTTGGTGCAGAGCATTAAATGAGGTGGTTGGAGGTGTCTTCTTCAAGAAGGTTCCTCTTACCTCCCTCACTAGTCTCTTTCCTCCCATGGCTGTCCTTTTCTTTGTCCCTGAGCTTCACAAAGTGTGCCAGTCATCCTTTGGCTTTCTCACTCTCCTCGGGTATGCACAGACCTTTGAGTTTGCCTATCTTTCTTCACTTAGATTGGACAAACGTCCTCGAATTGGGCTCCTCGGTCCTCAGCTCCCCCACAAGAGGTTACCCCTGTCTTCAAGTTGATTTCCTCATTTCAAATCTATCTTTTCGTTTATTTCTACTTATTCATCTTAACACTCTCATTTGAGCTACCCCAAATTTTACATTTTCTCATAAAGTACAAAATTATAAGTGTTAATAATTTTGTCAACAAACTAACAGTGTTTATTTCATAATTGTTTTACCATTGTATGCACATGCGCGCACACACACACGCACGTGGGTTTAGTATTATAATCCCAGAAACAGATCTTGCTGTGCTGTCTGCAACCACAAGTCATAGAATGAAAGTTATGGTCAATGCAAGGTCTATCTGGTTAGCCATGTCTGGTTTCTCATAATGCATGGTGGAAGCAATGGAGTAAAAAGATAGTGACAGAGTATGAGAAATGTATTGATAGGAGAATGGAGAGACTTATACCATGAGAATTTTTAACTCACCTTTTTTTAAATGGTTCCACTAATGAAATGAAATTGCTAAATGGTGTATGGGAGAAGAAGCATAAGCATTAATTTATACACTATAAAAGGTGTAAATCTGGTCCATGAGTTATACCTCAAATCATGCTTCCTCTTTTTGTAAAAATAAGGAGGAATAAGGTGGAGGATGAGATTGTGAATTCAAAATTTACTGGTAGCATGTATGACTTACCGATAAAAAAAAGTTAGAAAACTGATATTAGAAATTTAAAACGGCACATACACCCATTTCATGGGATATAAGTAATAGTTTTAATAATCACTTTAACCTTCTTTCTTATTTTTTTCCCCCTTAAATTTCGAGTACTTTTAATTTTTTTTTTTTTTTTTGATAGATACTTTTAATGTTAAGATGTTGTAATTGTGTGTTGAAAGAACTATTTTACCACAATTGCAGTTAAGATGCATTCACAAATAATTTATATAAATATATTAAAGCAGAAGTAGGGAGAAAATTCAGTCCTATACACACCTAGAAGTGTCCTCTTTTATTTTGGAGATTATTAATTCCAGAAAATTAATCAAATTCATATAAATTTTGTTAAACCAAAGAGTCATTCCAATTTTTATGTTTTAAACCATAGATTTCATGTCACCCATCAAAATAGATGCTATCGCTGTTTTTGCTCTCTCTCTCTCTCTCTCTCTCTCTCTCTCTCTCTCTCTCTCTCAATCTGTGTTAGTATTTTATTTTTCAACCTCTTAAAAAAAAAAATTTATATCTTTGAAATTTTTTTCATGTTTCAATTTAAAAAAATATGACCATGGTATATAAAAGCATCAAGTTCTTAGTAATTTATATTTCATATTAAACCTTCGTTTATTTTTCTACTTCTAATTTTGATCACCTTCTTTTTTGTTTATTAGTTTGAAATTTTCTGATTCAAGTCGTAGTAAAAAAAGGTATTGCTGATCTTATTACTACACAATCAATTTGAACAACTAGACACAAGTTTAGTTGTGATTGGCTTTTGGTTATACATACATTTTTGTGTCCGTATTCTTATCATGTCATTGACATAAGACTGCTAACTTTAGATATTCTTATCATTTTAATAAGATTACCAAATGCCTTCAATTTGACATCTTTAAATTATACTGCTAAATAAAAGTTCAACTATTCTTTCAACAGATTGATATCAAAATCACTGACATAGGGCTGTAGCTTATAATTTTAAAATGTATGTTTAATACTAATGCAAAGATATATTCTTGGTCACATATGAAGGTTCCATCAACTTCATATATTGTGTAGATACTTTACACTAGCTTAAATTTTGAAGAGATGTGGATAAACATTGATTATGAAGTCAATTTTTTATTGTAACTTCCTCCAAATCAAATCTGAAAATTTTGTAGGTACTAAAAAAAAAGGTTTATTTATCTATGCTTTTCCAATGAACTCAAGCTCAAATCACACATCTTCCCCTTGTAAGAGCAAGGTGGAGGGTGAGGTTGAGGGTTCAAGACCCACCAAGTGCATGTGTAATTTACTAATAAAAAAATTGTAAAAAATGACTTGTGCAATGCACAAGTTATACGTTAATCTTTTTTTCTTTTTTCTTTTTTAAGTGGTAAGTTACACATGCACCCAACAGGTCTTGAACCCCAAAACCTCACCTTCCACCTAGAACTTATAAGGTAAGGAAGTGTCAGTTGAGCTAGAGTAGATTGGTGCATGAGCTATAAGATAATCTAAAATAAAAGGTGTGCATTAGGTAACACTTCTTTGCTGTTTAATCTTGTACTTTTAGCATTATTGCTACAAATAATTTCTTAGCTAGTTCTGCATTAGGACTAGTACTGGGCCTCTTGTGTGTTTCTTTTTTTTTTTATTAGTAATAAAGATTTATTGATATAAAAAAAAGAGACACCCAAGTTCACAGGGAGTATACAGGGGTGTAACATATCAAATACCAAAATTGAAGAAAAATGTTGGTTTCTCCACACTGAGAACCAGTCCAATAAGATTCTAAAAGATAGAAGCTTGAGATTAGGCATAGAACTCTCATTGTCTTCAAACACCTACTATTTCTTTCCTTCCAAATACACCACATCAAACAATGAGGAATAACCATCCATATATCTCCATTACAATGGCGACCAAATCGACCTTGCTAGCAAGCAAGAAGCTCGACACCAATCATTGGCATAACCCAACAATCTTCAAATAAACCAAAAACCATATCCCACAACTCCAGAGCAATCGGACAATGAAGGAATAAATGGTCAACAGTTTCACTATTACGCTTGCACATATAACATCAATCCAAAATGCATACTTTTTTTTTTCCTTAAATTGTCAATTGTTAGACATTTTCCCAAGGCAGCAGTTCATACAAAGAAAGTCACTCTAGAAGGAATCTTCTGCGTCCAAATGTTTTTCCAAGAGAAAAACTGCTCACTATGGCCAACTAGAAGATGGTAGTACGCACCAACCATAAACCCCTTACTCTTACAAGGTAGCCAACATCTTTTATCCTTTCTAATCCCCCTTATATGAGTGCTATAAATGGCATTTATGAAGCTCCAGAAAGCTTCCAATTCCCGATTATATACATCCTTACAAAAATGTATCTCCCAATGAAAGACTCCATTGGTGTACCTCATTAGATCAGCCACACTCGCCTCTTTGTTTCTACAAATCCTATATATTTCAGGATAGCAGTCTGCAAGAGAAGATGTTCCACACCATCGATCTAGCCAAAACTTCACCTTTGATCCATCTCCAATTTCGTACAAATTAAACTGAGATAAAGAGGGTCACCCCCTTCTAATATTTTTCCACAAATTAATTCCATATGGACCAAAGAATGAGCTAGAACACCAATAGCCCCAATCACAACCATACTTCACCTCTATCACTTGTCACCATAAAGCATCCCTTTCTTGCCCAAATCTCCATAACTACTTCCCTGATAAAGCTACATTAAAGGTTCTCAAGTTCCTAATCCCCAAACCACCTAAAGAAAGTTGAGTACAAACCGTAGTTCAATTAACAAGATGAAATTTGGGCTCAGCCCCTAGGCCACCCCATAGAAAGTCCCGTTGAAGTCTTGCAATTCAGTTGGCCATTGAAGCAAGAATAGGAAATAAAGAAAGTAAATAAGTAGGAAGATTTGAGAGAGTGCTTTTAATTAAAGTGACTCTACCTCTCTTGGATAAATATAAATTTTTCCAACCTGCTAATTTTCTTTCCATCTTCTCTAGAATTGGATTCCAAATTGTCTTGTCCTTGAAATTTTCCTCTAAAGGAAGACCCAAATATTTCATTGGAAGAGACCCTTGCCTACAGCCTAAGACAGCCACCAAAAGTTCAATGTTATGAACTGCCCCCACAGCCACCAGTTCAGACATCTGTAGCTGTGGGGGCAGGCATGCTCTTGTGCATTCACATATAATGGATGTGGACCCTTGTTCCCACATGAAAATGCAAATTAGCAAGGGCAGGAGGCTTATTTTAGAATTTTATCTATCATTCTTTTTTCTATGTAAATGGAAGCCTGCTTTCTTTAACCTGGTGGCTGATCATAATTGAATGAAAGAGTTTAGAACTTGAATGCCCCTTTTACTCTGTATTATCTTTCTGTTCAGTTTCTAGTTCTAGGGTTGATGATTATTAAATGGAAAATATATTCTTAAATCAACTTTAATCAAAATCATCTGGGGAACGGAACTCTAGAGTTTTTGAATATAATCACAGACATTGCATGTTAAGGAAAACAAGACCAAATTTAATCTTCTACAAGTTAGTGGTTCAATATTGGTGTCATTTTCTTATTCCAGTAAGGCTGGGGAGTTTGGGATGTTCAACCAAATGGTTCTACTGCTTATTGTAATGGAACATCCTTTGATTTGTATTTTCTCTCTCTTTTTTTCAAGCAAATTTATTGAGAAGGAAAAGGGGGAGTCATGTTAAGAGAAAGAAAAGGGAGTCACGTTAACTCGAAGTAAACATGATACCTTTGTGCATTCACTTATAATGGAAGTTAGTCCTTGTTCCCCCATGAAAATGCAAATTAGCGAGGGCAGGAAGTGTGGTTAGGGAGACTGCTGTTTGTTTTGAAATCATATCATAGACAAAAATAAATGTTTCATGAGGAGACCATCCATTTAGATGATCTAGGATAATTCTGTTCACTCTGGATGCTTCATGTTAACTATACCACCTGAGCACTAGTAATTAATTGAATATTTGATTGGGTTTAAGATTGAATGAAATAGAAAGTGTAATGCAAGTAAACTTAACAAAATATACATAAATTGTTTCACATCAAAGTTTTTTAATGGGAGATGTGCATTACCTTCCTTAAAATCGTTGAAGCTGTCACATGTTATAATTTCTATCTCATTCATGAGTGAAGTTTATACATTGTAATTATTCTGCGGTAGGATCTAGAATAGAGTAGTTCAAATTATAAGTACTTGCAACCAAGCATATATAAGAATATCTGATCTGAACATCTCTTGTCATAAATAATGTGGGCCACCATGCTTCCCCCACCCCCCTCCACCCTTCTCTCTCTCTTTCTAGAGTTCTACCATTAGGCACCCTTCCTCTCCATTTCAACAGTTCTAGACCATGCCACAAGGTGAATGTTTTATTGAATTCCCTTGATTAAAAAGGTCTCTTAGCACTGTTATTCTTGCATTGCTGTTAGGTAGTTCTTTCCAAAGCTAAAGAATGTGCATTTTCATTGTTTGGGTACTTAGGCTTTCAGGCAATGTATATTTTTTAATACACAGTATTTGAGCTATTCAAAAAGCATTTGAGTTATTCCATAAATTACCTTTAAAGTTACACTGCTGCTTTTAGTGTGTTCGAATGCTATTTATACTGAAATGTTGTCTCTTGCAGAGAGTTCAAGTATACAACTCTGTTGGTTTTGCTAACAGAATTTTCACTTTCAGTTGGAGAAGGAGGCCCTTGTTAAAGGTGTTCCAATAGGCCAAGCTCTTGACATAGATATTCCACCTCCACGCCCTAAAAGGAAACCAAGCAATCCTTATCCTCGAAAGACAAGCATTGGCACTCCCACATCACAGGTGGGAACGAAGGATGGAAAACTTTTCACATCAGCTTCTTCTTCGGATTGCAAACAAGCACTGGACTTGGAGAAAAAACCACTTCCTGAGGTTGATATTTAATTTTTGCTCACTAAAATTCATTTGCTGTTCTTGTTTCCTCTCCTTTTTTTTTTTTTTCCAAGTAAGAATGTCACTCATGCCTTCTAATTTTTTATCAGAAACCTAATGGAGATGAGAAACCAGAAAATGCAAAAGATAATCAGGATGACAATTGCTCAGAAGTCTTTACCCTTCACCAAGAAGTTCATTGTTCTTCTGTTTCTTCAGCAAACAGGAGTTCTGTACCGACTCCCATTGCTCTCAGAAATTCAAACAAGTTAAGGGAGTTTGTCCCTTCAATGAAAAGGTCAATAACCCAAGATGAAACAAATGAATCTTATGTCACTATTGAACTAAAAGGAAATCAGAAGTTGGAGAAAGCTGATGCCAAACAGACAATTCAAGATACTGGCACAAGTAATGGCTCAAAGTTGGGGAATCATAATGTTCCTCATGAGAAGCCAATTCAAGGTGACAAGACACAGGATTTAAATTGTGCTTTGCCAATGGATGAGATGCAAGCCACTCAGAACTACCCAAGGCATGTCCCTGTGCAAGTTGTAGATGGAAGCTTAGGAACATGTACTCAAACTCCTTCCTCAGATATGTCATTCCAGGACTCCATATTTCACCCAATGGGAGAGGTTCACGGACACCATAATCGCTTTACAAATCCAGCAGCATCTGCTACCACTGAACATCAAAATAATGTTCCCAGATCTTCTGTTAATCAATCATTTCCAGCTTTCCATCCTCCCTTTACCCCAATTCGCCATAACCAGGACGACTACCAATCATTTCTCCACATGTCCTCCACATTTTCAAGCCTTATTGTCTCTACTTTGATGCAAAATCCTGCAGCCCATGCTGCAGCAAGTTTTGCAGCTACAGTTTGGCCCTATGCAAATGTGGAGGCTTCTGCAGATTCTCCTGCAAGCACGCAAGGGGTTTTTCCACCGAGGCAAATGGGCTCTACTCCAAGTATGGCAGCTATTGCTGCTGCTACTGTAGCTGCTGCAACTGCATGGTGGGCAGCCCATGGACTGGTTCCCTTATGTGCTCCTCTTCCTACTGCTTTTACCTGCAATCCTGCATCTACAGCTGCAGTTCCACCAACAGATTCTGGCCAAGCCCCTGCAGCCAAGACAGAGGGAGAAGTGAATACTCTTCAAAATCCTCCCTTGCAACAACTCGACCCAGAATATTCAGAAGCTGTTCAAGCTCAGCATTCAGCCTCAAAATTGCCAATTCCGTCATCATCAGACTCTGAGGAGAGTGGAGGTGCAAAGCTAAACTCTGGGCCAAAAGCTACTGATCATGAGAATGCTGTAACAGCTACTGAGCTCCATGATTCAAACAAAACAAAAGGCAGAAAACAGGTTGACCGTTCCTCATGTGGTTCCAACACAGCTTCTAGCAGTGACAGAGAGACAGATGCATTAGAGAAGCAGGAGAAGGGGAAGGAAGAGCCGAAAGAACCTGATGCAAACCATTCAGCTGCTGATACCAGTAATCGTCGTTGTAGTAGTAGTAGTAGAAGTGTCAGCTACATGAATGATTCCTGGAAGTCAGTCTCTGAAGAGGTAATAGGACAATCTTGTCAATTAATGAATTTTTTACTACATTAATACCTAAAAGATTTTGAATTCTATTTTTGTATACCTTACGCATTCATTGTTGCTCTGCATGATGTTTCTTTTTCAGGGCCGGCTGGCCTTTCAAGCACTGTTCTCTAGAGAGGTACTGCCTCAAAGTTTTTCACCTCCACATGATCTGAAGAACATGGGGAACCAAAAGGACAATACCACAGACGATAAGCAAAATGCAAATGAGAATGATGGAAATACATCACTGTTAGACCTCAACAGTCAAAAATCTGGGTCTTGTTCTGTCCAACAAGGAATCTTAAACTTTGAACCCAACAACAATGGGGAGGGGCTGCTGACAATAGGGCTTGGATATGGAAAGCTTAAGGCTCGTCGAACGGGATTTAAGCCATACAAAAGGTGTTCAGTAGAGGCCAAGGAGAATAGGGTGGCAAATGCTAGTGGTCAAGGTGAAGAGAAAGGTCCAAAGAGGATACGCTTGGAAGGGGAGGCTTCAATTTGAGATTTGATATTGCATTCAATCAAAGGAAACCTTTGTTGTTGCATATCTTATTTTCCCCGTAACTATGTTCTAATCTCTTTCATTTCAAGTCCATCTCACGAAACTTGTCGTGCATGTGTGTGTACTATATTATGTCGTACATTTGCTCATATACTATGTTGAACCCCAGGCAACTGCACTAGAAGACTTTCCTAAATAGACTTAGATAAGAATCGGTAAATTATCGAATAAACCTTGATCTGGCTACCTTCCTCTAAAGGTATGTCTTCAACACTTATTTTTTTCTGTTGTCTCATCAAGTGAACCAAAGGCTGTAGGTTCTGGTAAATATATTGAATGAGAGGTGCTTGTGTCCAATGGCCACAGGAATTTCGCTGATGTGAAGAGAATCATGAGAAGCTTTGGCATCAATTGGCCCAACTGTATCTTCCCTTTGTATGATGTTTTGAGATGCAAGTGCACCATTAGTGTAAGCAATACCCCACTTATGATAAGATGGGGATGGTGAATGGTGATGACAAGCAACAAGATTTTTCTTGCTGCCGAGTCAAAATTAGATATAAACTTTCACTTGAATGATTACTAGTACTGCGGAGAATTTGAGAGAGGGAGAGAGATCAGCTCAACGTATTTGGGCTTAACATAAATGTACGAGAATGATTGCTAGCATTTAATATTGTTTCCACAAAGCACCTGAATGGAAGATGGGAAAATTCAACAGATGTAGTCCTAGTATAAAAATACAGTAACTTATTTTTTGCTGAATATAAAAATCCAGCACCTGCTATTTAAAGGTTGAGAGCCATGTTTATAACAATGTCAACTACTATCTACAACCAAACATTTGCATTCTTATGCTACCCAAGCTTGTGTAAATTTGCAAGCAGACTGGGAAAATATTGTTAATATAGCCAAAACCACCCAGCAGCCCATTTGTGACCTCTGATGTCTTTCAAGTATGCATCCGCACTTGCTTAAAAAATCCAAACTGTACAAGTTTCTTTTACTATTAATATTTACAAAGTTGTCTGGACAAAGAATAAACAAATTATTTACACAAGTTCAGGAAATGAAGGCCATTTTCTCATTATGGATGGCCAGCAATCAGTTATATACTTCCATGTACATTAGACACCTGTCAGATATTTTCATTATCAAGTCATCACTAGAGAATAGTTAACGTATAATCCGTGTCATCACCAAAGTTTAAAAATTTGTTCATTGCATCTGATAGCAATTTCGGACACCTACTTCAGTAATCAGCAACCCATTAAAGCTGGTGTTCTAATGAGTGCTGTTCACTACAGTTGCATATACTTGGCTAGAGAGTCCAGTAGGTTGCTTATGAGGAAGGCCGTGACATTAGGAACTGAGTCTGACGGAACTGCAAGTTGACAATGTATTGCTGGATCCGCTTCTTATCATCAGCAGTTAATGAAAAAGGTGGTCTCAATGGCAGGGATGTTGCTTCTTCCACAATAAACGAAAGCAGAAGCATTGCTTTGGAGTACGATGCTGCTGCACGACCCTCGTTCTGTAAATATTCATCTACCTGGAACCAGGGCAAAGACTTACAAGGTTTAAGATGAGAGGATACAGAAACAGAAGGAAGTATACTTACAGCACCACTTTTCCCAACAGTAAGTGCTTTTTGGAATATGATTTCCATCGCATCTGGCATCTCAGCAGCACCTGCAACATGTATTTGATACACTTGAATAAATTGCAAATCAAGTTTTGTAATTGTCAAAAAGAAGGCATTTGTATAGAGCATTAAAAGGCAGCCTAACCATCCATATCTCTGATATGATAGGACAACTTTTCCGCACGATCATATGCAACAATAAACCCTTGTTCTGCCCACAAGGAGACAGATGAAGGCCTGCTAAAATCTATATGTTCCTCTGCACCTATTCTAGAAGTTATGGATTCATTGGTGGAACTACTTTCAGGTAATTCACCTTCTGAAGCGGAAGCCAGCCAAGAGTTGCAGATTTCAATAGCTTTATTCCATACAGCCAAAACAATTAGTTCAACCGAAAATGATTCTAGAAAATGTCCTGCATTATACTGCACGCAGTAGCAATTACCAGTCAGTTATAAAAGATCAGAAAGCATTTAAAAGCTCAAAAAGAAAGGCAAACCCTATGCAATCACACTCTCAAAGCTTAACAAAGCTGCTGGAATTTTATCAAACTTAATCTATCTATAAATTTGATTCACTTACATAAGGCCTATAAATAGGGCTATTGGCAATCCTTGTGTTAGAAAGACTAGCACCTTTAAGAAACAAAAGAAAAGTAATTAACACTATGTTTGGATCGGAGGAGAGGAGAGTAGCATTATCCTTAATGTTTCTCTGAAGGGGCGGGTAAAGGATTTGAGGGGGTTTGAAGGGTTACCTTACCCCTCCAAACCACTTATTTTTAATTTCAACAAATTGGGGAATGTGGAGGCAAAGGGATTCTAGTTTAATCATTTTTTTTATGTACTTCCAATTTTGCCCATAATAAAAATTAAGCATAGCGTACAATAAAAGAAGGGTATACTTGTCCCTTTTTTTATATATTATCTTTTCTTCTCCTTTCCACCATACAACCAAACAAGGGAAGGGGTTTCTACTCCTCTGCTCCCTCTTAATTTTTAAAACATCCAAACAAGAGGGAGGGATATCTACTCTACTGTCTACTCCTTTCCTCTCTTTTCCCTCCTCTTATCCTCTCCTCTCCAAAGTATAGGTTTTTACGAAATAACATCCCATTGACATGAAATTTATTGTACATATTATGCATATATATAACACATAATCCTACTTATCAAAAGTGTATACATATATAGAGAAATGATATGTCCACAACATTTTCACAACATTTTTACAACAAATCCTAAGTGGCAAGTTGTTACTGGTTATTATTGTTGGGGCAAAAAAGTAATCTTAGTGTTATATTCAAATTTGAACCAATAATAACTAACCACCTATGATTTGTTGTGAAAATATTGTAAAAATGTTGTGGACGTAGCACCTCTCATATATATATATATAACACATTATCCATTTGTGGGATTGTCAAAATATGAATTTAATAGATATAACTATTAGTTTAACCCTTTGTAGTGTCACACCACTATAAATTGTCACTGGATTGATATTTTGCCAACCCCAATGCTGAATCAGCCACACACTCGTCTTGGATGTCAAATTCCACATCAATCAAATGTCATTTGCTATTAAATCTATATCTCATATATCTAGTAGATTTAAAAAAATAGAAGAAAACTACACTATAAATATCCGAGATGAAATATCAATATTGATCAAATGAAAGATTATTGAATGGTGTATATTGTAAAGAATTTAAACTATGTATGTAAGTATGTATGTATCCGATTCAATTATGAGCACAATATCCAATTATCCACTAAAGCCAAGAGCATTAAATAACCTTTTCTTGCGATAGTTCTGCAAGAGCCTCAACATACTGACGTAACAAGAGAAGTCTAGTTGAAGGATGCAATATGGTTAGTCCTCGAACTCCCCTTAATATAGATGATGCACTTGATGTCACTAAGAGATCTGGTCCATGGCTTTGTGCCGCACCAACAGAACTACCAGTCAGCTCCATTGTTTGCATTGCATCAGCTATATCCTCGTCACTCTTCCTTGAAGGGCATGGAGAAACTCTGGTCGTGGATTTATCTTGCAGGGAAGACTCGAGATAATAAGAGAAAGCCTCCACTGAAGCAAAATGAGCGTTGACAATGACATAATCTTTCTCAATATGCTCCATTGAATCAGAAACTGGATAGACAAGACCAAAAAAGAAAAAAGCAATTTCAAATATAGCATGAGCATATATGGAAACATACTAAGCAGAGAAACAGCTGATCAGACGAACATGCATCACCATCAACACTCTTAGTTACAGATGTAGTTAATGCTTGATTTCTGCTGGATGAATTCAAAGGATGCCCAGAGTGTAATTGCAATCTCTCATCAGAAGCAGTATAACTGCACTGCCTGACCATTGGTTTCATCGGTGGAAGTACAGAAGAGTGCTCAGTCTCCACTATTGGCCTACATATTACAAGATAAGATTACAACTACCTTAACCCCGAAAGAATCGAAATATAATGGATATCCAGCCAAAATGAAGAGGAAATTGCCCAACATAATGCATTATAATTTATAAATATTGGAAACTTGAATGCAAACCTGGGCTCCCCTAGGAAATTATGATTGAAGAACTCTGTGAAGGTTAATCGCTGAACTGCAAATTGAATTTCAAATAAACATGGAGGTTTTTAGACAAGCTAAACTAACAAACTCTAGAGATTTATAAATAACTAGTAGTGGAATTTTTTTTTAATGGTGGAACATAATATTAATTTCTTATTGTTGAGCACAAATTGAAATAAAAGTGCAAACCAACCCTCCCCCCCCCCCCCCAAAAAGAAGAAGAAGAAGAAGAAGATAAGATATAACAAAGTGAATACCACAGCATAGTACCTGGGTCTTGACGTAGAAGGCTTCTGCAAAGATCCACACAATCTGGATGCAGTTCCTCTAAAGCACCTTGCGGAAACTGCAGCTCGGTCGATGTTAAGATGTTCTGAAAAAGCTGTATACAGCGACTAATCAGGAAAGATACAAAACAGTTCTGAAAAAAAAAATTATATATATATCGCTAGCCCTCTTAGAAAATCTTGCATTCCTTCAATATTAATTAATATTTTATAATCTTTAATATATAAATTATCAATTATTTTTCAAAAAACCTGCAATTGACTATTGCCATCAAATGGTGGCTTCCCAGTCACCAGCTGGAACAATATTGCCCCAACACTCCATAAGTCAGCCTGCAGGCAGATAACAATAAGAAATGATAACATTAGAATGGCACACATATTTACAAGAACAATCAACATGACTTCAGTTTTATGTTGGATCACTCACCTTTGCATCATACTTCTGGTTTCGAATAATCTCTGGAGCCATGTACAATGGTGAACCACATAGGGTGTCAGCCAAGCCTTGGGGTGTCAGGGACCTGGCAAACAAGTCAAGAAAAAAATCAAGTGTAAATGATAATTTGAAATATTTGACACTCTTTTTTGTTCTAATTCTAGTTTGCTAAAAGTGACAAAGTTTTCAATGTTCTCCTGTCTAGTTCCAACTCAATCTGCTTGAGTAATGTCTCTATCAACTGGAGTTGTCTACAGACTGGGGGTGTCTAAAATTGAAAAGCTTAGTTAATACAAGATTGTTTGTTTCTCAGTAGTATTTAACAATTTCACAATTTACAAAAACTCCAAGTTACAGAGGAAAAAGTTTATGAATATTTTGGGAATGCAGATTCTGATTACAAACAGAATAATCATTCATACAGTATGATCATGTTTAATGCTCAAAAATGACCCAAGGGTGTGACCAACAACTTAAGATTTTAACAAAATATATGACCTTAGATAGGGATAAGTGTTTGTTGACATGTTCATGTAATGATGTCCTTTCCATTCCAAGAAATTGCAAAGACATAAGGACTTCCTAAATTGCTGCAGTAAATGTCAAATAGAAGCCAAAATTCTTGGAGTTAATAAACTCAGAACAGTTTACCTTGCAAAACCAAAATCTCCAATCTTCAAAAGTGGAGTCACTTCCCCCGTTGTTAAGAGCAAATTCTACAAATTTGAGAAGTATCAATCAGGAAGACTTGAGCCAAACACAACATATGTCCAATCTTTTATCAAAATCTAGTTATAGAAGTTATACCTATACCATCTGATTACGGGCACCACATTGATTTACAAATTTGTCCCTCACGAGATATTAAATACCAATTGATTATTAAGTTCACTTCATTCAAAGGTCCCCCCTTCACTTTCAAATAACTAAATGCACAAACACCCAACAAAGAGAGGATAATATAGTGGAAAGGAGCACAGGTACTCCTCTAGTAGTAGTTAACCATAAAACAGAAGCCAAACATGTGCAAAAACTTCTTCCTAAACAAAAGTGCACGAGAGTCCCACAAATTAATTACGATACGAATCATCAGCATAGCATTCTAATTTTTGACAAACATACACGTCCAGTACAAAGGCACTCATGGTTACATGATCTACATACTACTTCAAAGTAAAACATCATATCAGTCAACTGAGTTGATCTTCAAAATTCCAGTTTGAGGAGAAGCATAAATACCTGAGGTTTCAAATCTCTGTGAATGAGGTGTTTCTCTTGAAGCACCTGCAATCCTGCCGCTGCAGAAGAAGGCAAACCAAATTGAACAATTATAAGTCCCAACTTCTTCTATTTTGTAAACACATGCAACAAAGGTAAACATGGAAAGTAACAAATAACACGAAATAGGCTATTAACAACTGACACTTTTAAAAATACCCACGAGCCTAATCATTAAAGACATTAATTTGATTACGTTTTTACACAGACTAAAATCGTTAACTTTATGTATCTCTAAGGTCATGCACATACCCAATTGCCTAAACATTAAAAAAAAAAAAAAAAAAAAAACATGAACTTGATTGTAATTCAAGAGCCAAAAAAAGTAAATGCAAGGGTGATCATAAATACCCAATTGCCTCATAAAATGTCTAGCGATGGCCTCGGAAACTTTGCCATGTTTATTAATGTAAGCCGCAAGGTCACCACCATCACAATACTCCAAAACAAGGTAAATTCTATCCTTAGTCTGCAAAAACCAAAAACCCCCAAAAAAAAAAAACCAACATTGAAATACAACTATAAACATCATGAGACAAAAAAAAACAACATCATCTATAAAACGCCAAAAGAGAAGCTTGAAAAGAACACAATGGGTCGTATCATATTGAAACCTCGACGGCGTCAAAAAGTCGAATGATGTTAGGGTGATCGATGGTGCTGAGAATGGAAATCTCTTTGAGCAAATTCTCACTGACTTTTGGGCTAAGCTGTTTCTTGTCAATTTCTTTGACAGCGACTTCTACGCCTGAGTGGCGATGCTTGGACTTCCACACCACAGCGAATGAACCCGACCCGATTCTCGGACCCAGTATGTAGTCCCCCACCAAGCGGGGCTGGTGGCTCTGGTCACGAAGATCCATAGCAAAATCCAGTTTTTTTTTTTACCAACTGGGTCTCCCTCAATTTTTCTTAGATAGTACCATGTTGGTCTGTGTGTGTGTTTTGTTAATTGGGGTTATCATTGAATATTGAGAGGCTTTGGATACCATGTTGGATTCTTTAATGATAATGTCTTTGTGTGTGGAAACGACGCCGATGTTGTTTTGAAGTTGAGGCAGCAGGAACACTAGTTCACTGATTCACTCTCTTTTGCTTTAGAAAGAGAGATGGGGTGAAAGTGTTTCGGTATCTCTGAGTGGGTGTTTTGCCTTATCTATCATCAGCAAACTCCCTTTTTTTTTTTTTTTTTTGTTGGAGTTTCTCTATATTTTTAAAGAAGACTATTGGATTAAAAAAATAGTTCTCTTTTTCTTTACGTTATTGACCGATGTTGAGCGGATAATTAGATATTTTATTATTCCTTCATGGTCTCTTTTTCCGTAGATGTCTTTATTTTTTTAGATAAAAAGTTTATAGAATTTTATTCCTTAAAGTAATTAACTTGGAATACACGTAAGTTTGTTGAGAAAAATGACTAAATACCCTTTATTTTTAAAGTAAGTAGCAAAACAGTCATCTTTTCAAAGTATTTAATAAGATACCTGTGTTTTTGGAACTCAATGTTGCTGATATCGAGTTCTTGACATTGTGCATATTTTGTTACTTAAGTTTTTTTTTTTTTTTTTAATTTTGACAAAAAGATTTTGCTAGATACTATGAAAAAAATGGTTGTTTGGCTAAATAGTCTAAAAATAAAGAGTAAGTAACCATTTTTTCGTATTTGTTTTGTTTGTGTCCAACTTATTTAGTTAGTTTTTAGTTTTTTTTTTTTCTTAAGCTGTTAGTTTTTAGTTTTTATATACGTCTTTTTAAAATCTAATTTTTTTCTCACATATTCAAAATATAAGTATATTGTAGTACATAGCCCAAAAAAAAAAAAAAAAAAACTAAATAAGCTAATATCAAACACACAAATATAGCAGGGGTCAATTTCTCTAACCAAGCATCATTCATAACTTAACATTAACATGAGTAATCACTTTGCAGTAAATATTCTTTTATTTCGCCTTCCCTTAAAAGGTAATGGTCATGAAGAAAGAATATCTAGGTAGGAATGATCCAATTGAGAGGTCCATGTTCGCCTTTTCAATGAAATTGTTTTTGACCAATAAAAGAGAGAATATAAACTTCTGTTGTTGCAGTTGATCTTCTAAACATAGAAACAATAGCTTGACAAATTGTTTTATAATTATTGAATTTTCCAAATGCCACGAAACGCAGAAAAATACATGTCTCACTTCTTCGGAATTTCAATTTTGTGTTCATCATCGAAATAACTGCTTTCAAACATGGTAGAGCAACAAAATGAACTACATGAGCATTTAATCCCACATACTGCTCTCTTTTTAAGTTTGGGATATCTATGATTATATGATTTACATTTTAATCAATTATTATATTTAAATTTTAAAAAATTAACAATATAATTAAATTTGAATATAAAATAAATAGTAAAATAAAGACTAATGCAAATCATGTGAGATCAAGCTTTTATAAAAAAAAAAAAAAAAATCATAATTGATTATAAATAATTTAAAAGATAAGTAACGAACATTATTTTAAAACTCTTAAGGCCAGTTTGATAGAGGAGATTGAGTAATATTATTTGTAATTTTTTTAAATACGTGTGAATGAAAAAGTGTGTGAAAATACATGTAATATTGTTTAAAAACTGAAAATGTGTATTTAAAATGCTCTACAATACGGGGCCTTAATCCTTTGATAGTTAAATTTTAATTGAATTATTGTTTATCTTTTAAAAATAGCAATAAAGAGAATTATGTTAATAATTTTAAAGAAACTATGATTATAATTTTAGTGTGTTTTTAAGAGACACATGGTAAAATTATGTTGTACAACTTGGTAGATTAAACATAACCTACAGGACGCGACATTAATAGTTAAAGCAAAAGGCATGGTAGATTAAGAAAATAATATGAACTAAAAAATGAACTTAGCTTTAATTTTAGAAATTATTGGTAGTAGGATTTTAATTAGAGTTGTGGAAGTCCGAAGACCAAGAAAGGAATCATTGAATTGTTATCAATATTATTATGGCATCATAATCCTAAAGAGGGAATTCACCCGAGGAAAGGGAGAGACAAAGGACCTTTAGGAGATTCAATTAGGAAGGATAGGATGTGAAGAGAGAGTCTTGGAAAGTAAGGGAAGTTTCCAGTGAGAAGTAGCTTACTGCCTCCGCATTAAATGGTTGGTAACAGTTTTATCAGCTGCATTGATGAAGAAATGACCTGAATAATGAAGTTCACAGCTAAGCAGCTCCTTCTACCACCTTTATTAGAAGTTTAAAGGGACATGTGTTGTGATGAGAATTTGGGTAAATGGAGATGAAGGGCCAAGATGTGACACATTGAGAAGTATATAGGGGAATGGAAATTCCAGATCTAGGGGGATGGAAAAAAGAGAGATCACAACTAGAACCGTAACTGAGAGAGAGTGTGTGTGAACAGTACTTGTAACTACCAAGAACATTGTCCTTGGTCAAACTTGTAAAGATCCATTCATACAAATAAATCTTAGACCTCTAGTCCCTCATTCTCTATTTGTGTCCTTCGGTAAAGCCCAAACTTGTCCATCTCACTCTCTTTACAAGTATCTATTAATCTGGGTTGGGTTTAGCAATTAGAATATCACTATTTTCAGTGGGCTTGGGTCACTAAATTTCTTACCCTTACAATTGGCACCGTCTGTGGGGACAAGGTTTTATTGTGGCTTTGCTCTGGTGAGTCATGGCCAACTTAGAGTATAATAGGGAAAAATTTGTGGCTTCACAGAGGGGGAATTCATTTGTCAATTTGGAATAGAGGAGAGATAGGCACCATACACCGAGTGTTGTGGCAGATTCATACCATACGGAGCGTGTTAAGAGGAGTCATTCAAGGTCTAGGAGCTAGGTTTCGCACAATCATGAGATGTGAAAGTTGCAGCATGAGATAGATCACCTGCGTAGGAAGCTATAACGAAGGGAGCGTGACAGAAGAAGCCCATCACCCCCATCAAGAGATGGATCAGGGAGAAGTATGGATCGCTCGTATCACCGTAGGTCAAGAATTCCATCCAGTGAATCCTTCTCGGCCTCCTCTCACTAGGATAAGTTGGGAAAAGGCAAGTGCAAGCGCGAGTAAGGGTCATCTCATTAGAGCATGGGGAACGATGCGATAAGCAAAACACTTCAACAAATCTCTAAGTCACCCTTTGTTAGGGGTATCAACAAGGCCAAGCTCCACCACTGGTTTTCAAAGCGAACTTTTACCAGTTACAATGGAAGGTTTGATCCTGTGGAGCATGTGAGCCACTTTAATCAGAAAAATGGTAGTTCATTCTAGTAATGAAGCCTTCATGTGCAAGGTTTTCCCTTCTAGCCTTGGACCAGTGGCTATACGATAGTTTGATACTTTGGAAGAAAGGTCAATAAGGTCCTTTGAAGACCTGACAAGAGCGTTTGGCGTTAGATTTATAACATGTAGTAAAGTCCCCAAGCCAGTAGATTCTCTTTTGTCCATGATGATGAGGGAGGGAGAGACTTTCAAGACTTACTCGGACAAATATTAGGAAACGGATAACGAAATAGATGGAGATTTTGAGGATGTGGCAGTGATAACTTTCAAGATAGGGCTCCCAACGGAGCATGAGTTGAGGAAGTCATTAACAATGAAGTCTGCTTTGAATATGTGCCAACTTATAAGTCGCATAGATAAGTATAAACGAGTGGAGGAGGATCAGATACAGGGAAAGGGTAAAGCTAAGATGTTCCTAGAGAGAAGGGATCCTCGAGGAGGCAGATATCATAATAATCGTCTTATAAGGGATTTCCCCAATCAGACATCATCTACGGGGGCTTAAGTGGTTAATTCATTGTTTTAGGAGCCAGTTTATCAAATACTAGATAAGATAAAAAATGAACCATATTTCAGATGGCCCAATAAGATAAGTGGGGACCTATTTAGGAGGAGCTAGAGGCTTTATTGAAATTATCATCAGGAAAGAGGGCACACAATAGAGGACTGCAGAACTCTACAAGATCACCTAAATCAATTGGTGAAGGCAGGGAAACTGAGTCAGTTCTTGTATCAGCCTACAGGTCAAAATGGGTACTTTGGAGTTGTGTTTCAAAAGGATGGAGCTCCTCGACCGGCATTGGGCACTATTAATGTGATCTTTCCCAAGCCAAGAGGTGATGTTGGGGCCTGTTCAGGGGTTATGTCTATGTTGGGGGCCTTGATTCAGAGGACAGGAATCGAGCTCCTAAAAAAGCTAAGATGACGGCTACCCTTACCTTAGGTTTTTTTAAAGAGGATAAAGAGGGAACACTCCAGCTGCATGATGATGCTTTAGTGGTCACTATAAGGATTGGTGGGTATGATGTAAAAAGGGTGCTGGTTAACTAGGGAAGCAGAGCAGAGATCATGTACCATGACCTGTATAAACGGTTGAATCTAAAACCCAAGTACTTAGAGAGATATAACTCACCATTATTTAGTTTTGATGGGAGGATGGTAGTTCCCCGTGGGATAATAAGGTTACCTGTACAAACTGGAGGCAAGGAGGTGTAGGTCAACTTCATTGTGGTAGAAGCTTGTTCTCCTTACACAACTATCTTGGCCAGACCTTGGCTTCATGCTATGGGTGCGGTGTCTTCAACTTTGCATTTGAAAGTCAAGTATCCTATACAGGGAAGAGTAGGGGAGTTGGTTGGTAGTCAGGCAATGGCTAGGCAATGTCTGGTGTCAGCTATCACACGACAACTTGTGGATCCTTTTGTGGTGGAAGAAGAGTGAATCCTATTGCAGTTAAAGGGTCTTGAAGTAGGACTTAGGCTGAGGCGCATGAAGTGTTGTTCGAGGAGCTGAAAAGGGTTGTGATTGGATAGGACAAAGAAAGATATTTTCAGGTGGGGTCCCAATTATCAAAGGCAACGCTAGTGAAGTTTTTAGAAGATAATATTGATGTGTTTGCTTGGAGTACTTATGACATACCCAAAATAGATCCTGAGTTTATATGTCACTGGTTGAACTTGAATCCAGAGGCGATCCCACGAAAGAAACCTCCTTGACATTCATCAAAGAAGCATGCTGAGGCAATAAGGGTAGAAGTGAACAAACTTAAACAAGCAGGGGTGATCAAAGAAATCTTTTACCCCAAATGGTTGGCTAATACCATGGTGGTAAAGAAGAAAAACGGAAAGTGGCGTGTGTGCGTAGACTTCACGGACTTGAATAAAGTTTGTCCGAAGGACCCCTTCCCCGTTCCTTGGATTGATCAACTGGTGGATGCCACGGTTGGACATCCTCGGATGAGTTTCTTGGATGCATTCCAAGGGTATCATTAGATACCTTTAGCATTATCTAATCAGGAAAAAATTGTTTTTCGCACTCCCACTGGAAATTACCACTATCATATAATGCCCTTTGGTCTTAAAAATGCTTGATCCACATATCAAAGAATGGTGCCATTGATGATATGGTGATGAAGAGCAAGCAAGTTGCAGAGCACTTAGCAGCTTTGGGGGAGGTGTTCTTAGTGTTGAGGGAACATGGGTTGCACTTAAATGCGTCTAAGTGTTCTTTTAGGGTTAGTTCGAAAAAGTTTCTAGGTTACATGATAACACACCGAGGAATTGAAGTTAATCCCAATAAATTAAGGCCATTAATAGCTTGCATCCTCCTCGGAACCCTAAGGAGGTACAAAAGTTAACAAAAATGGCAGCAGCTCTCAATAGGTTTATCTCTAGGTCAGTAGATATGTGTCATCTATTTTTCCAGCTTCTCCACAAGTGGAAAGACTTTCAATGGACTAAGGAGTGTGTACTAGCCTTTGAGGAGCTCAAGCAATATTTGTCGTGCCTCTTAGTCCTTTCTAGGCCTGAGAAAGAGGAAGTACTATATACGTACTTGGCAGTCATGGATTATGCCGTTAGTATAGTTCTGGTCAGGAACGAGAATGGGGTACAAAGACCTGTATACTATGTTAGCAATTCCTTATAGGAAGCTGAGATACGTTATTTACCCCTAGAGAAGGCAGTATTGGCTATTGTGCATGCCACTAGGAAACTTCCTCATTATTTCCAGGCACATACTGTGGTGGTGCTCACTCAGCTTCCCTTGCAAGCCCTCTTACGAAAATTAGACTACACGGACAGAATTGCTAAGTGGGGAACTATGTAGGTGCTTATGATGTCAAGTATATGCCTCGTATTGCTGTAAAGGGGCAAGTACTAGCAGATTTTGTGGCAAAGTTCACTGACAGAAGGGAAAGTGAAGGGGAAGGAGCAGTTGGTATTATGACCACTTTGGCCTCTAATATTCCCCCTTGGGAAGTGTACACTAATGGTGCAACTAACCAAAAAGGAACAGGGGTAGGGATTGTGCTAGTAACCCCTGAGAAGCTGGTAATGGAGAAATTGTTACGGTTAGGTTTTCCGGCTACTAATAATGAGGCTAAATATGAGGCTTTGTTGGCTGGGATGGCAATGGTTACACAATTGAAAGGCAAAGTCGTAGGGCTGTATTTAGATTCTCAGCTAGTGGTGGGCCAGGTCAATAGGGAGTTTGAAGCTCGGGATGAACGAATGTAAGGGTATCTTTCTAAAGTTAGATTGGCTTAGGTCCATTTCAAGAGCTTTACTCTAAAGCAGATCCAAAGAGGACATAACTCTCATGCAAATTCTTTGACTATGCTGGCAACTTCTCTAAGGTCAAATTTACCTAGGGTCGTTATGGTTGAAGGTATGGCTTGTTCTAGTCTTACAAATAAGCCCTTGATTGAGAAACATAGCATCGAAGTTGGGCCGAGCTGGATGAACCCCTTAGTGACTTTCTTGGAGCGAGGGTTGTTACCTGAGAATAAGGGTAAGGCAGGCAAGGTACGGAGGAAGGCTCCCCGTTATTGGTTATCCGAAGAACAGAAGTTTTATAAACGTTCTTATACAGGACCATACTTATTGTGTGTGCATCCTGAAGTAGTGGAGCCCTTGTTGGAAGAGTTGCATGAGGGGATATGTGGGAGTCATACAGGAGGGAGGTCTTTGGCCCATAGAGCCCGCACCTAAGGATATTGGTGGCCAAGCATGCAGAAAACTTCTCAGGATTATGTGAGGAAATGTGACCAATGTCAGATATATGCCCTAAATATTCATCAACCTAGGGGAATCCTAAATCCAATTTCCAGCTCTTAGTCATTTGCTCAGTGGGGTTAGGACATAGTAAGACCATTTCCTTGAGTTATAGGAAACAGAATGTGTCTCCTCGTTGGGCCAGACTATTTTACCAAGTGGGTAGAAGCTGAGCCATTAGCTAACATAAGGGTTATGGATGCCAAGAGGTTTATATAGAGGAATATTATCACCAGATTTGGAGTCCCACACATATTAATTTCGGACAATGGTCTTCAGTTTGATAGTAAAGCTTTGTGAAGATATTGTGGGGAGTTGGAGATCAGAAACAGGTATTCTACTCTTGCTTATCCCCAAGGAAACGGTCAGGCCAAGGCTACTAATAAGGTCATATTGTCTGGATTAAAGAAAAGGTTGGATGATGCAAAGGGAAAGTGGGTAGATGAGTTGCCCCACATGTTGTGGACTTATCGTATCATGCCCCGAAGATTAATTGGAGAGACTCCCTTTTCAATGACCTATGGGGCAAAAGCAGTAATTTCTCTAGAGTCAGGGTTCCTGACCCTAAGAACTGATCAGTTCAGCATTGATGAAAATAATAGTTTGTTCTCGGACAACTTAGATGTGGTTGAGGAAATAAGAGAGGTGGCTGCAGTAAAGATGACACATTATTAGCAGAGGCTTAAGCAAGGATATGATAAGAGAGTAAATTTGAGGCCACTAGCACTAGGAGATTTCATTTTGAGAAAGGTGGTGGAGACCAGAAAAAACCCCGCTTGGGGAAAGTTAGGACCTAACTGGGAAGTCCCATACAGAAAAACATTAGTGGCCGACATTGGAGCTTATTGCTTGGAAGACTTGGATGAAAATTAAATTCCACGCCCTTAAAATGTAACTAATTTGCGACGTTATTACTATTAACGATTTGAACTTCTTTTTATTCCTGTTTGGCTCATTTGTGCTTTACTGTGGTTACAATCTATGGGATAATTGCATTATATGAAAAGTTTCTAAGGGTTAAACAAAACCTCGGTCTTGTTCGACTCCTTGGGTTACAAACCTCGGATAAATTAACCTTTGTATGAAAAGTTTCTAAGTGTTAAACAGAACCTCGGTCTTGTTCAACTCCTCAAGTCACAAACCTTGGATATATTAACCTTTTTATGAAAAATTTCTAAGTGGTAAACAGAACCTCGGTCTTGTTCGACTCCTTGGGTCACAAACCCTGGGTAAATTAACCTTTGTATGAAAAGTTTCTAAGTGTTAAATAGAATCTCGGTCTTGTTCGACTCCTCGAGTCACAAACCTTAGGTAAATTAACCTTTGTATGAAAAGTTTCTAAGTGTTAAATAGAACATTGGTCTTGTTTGACCCCTTGGGTCACAAACCTTGGGTAAGTTAACATTTATGTAAGAAGTTTCTAAGCGTTTACCAGGATCTGGGTTCGATTTGACTCCTTGAATCACAAATTTTGGACAAATTAACCTGTGTGCAGAGCTTTCTAAGTATAAATTAAAGTTATGGAGCTTGCTTGCTTCCTCAGGTTATAGGTACAATGCAGATGGGCCTTTTAGGATTAAGTCCAACTTAAGGTAAGTGTTGTTTAAAATTTCTATTAAGTGCCAAAACATTGCCTTAAGAGTCAGTATAATTACTTTCTTAGACTTCATGCCAGAGTAAATAGTAAAGTAAGGGGAGTTGATTTAGTTAATCAAAGGTTAAAATGTTATAGATGTTATGAGGAAAAGAAAATAGTCAGAAATACAATTAGACAAGTAAAGCTTGGATAAATGAAAGATTATAAAATAAAGTTTAACCATTTTCATTGAAGTTTGAGAATTGGATTACATTAGAAGGAAAATGAGGCATCAACTAAACTTAAGCTCATTTATACAGTTGGTTAGTTACCTCTAAGCCTAGAGTTAAGTTACGTTGATGTTTCTTTCTCTTTTCCTCCCTTATTTTCTTGCTCTTTCTCCTTTTTCTTCCTCTTCAGTTGAGCCACTCCAGCTACCTCTTCTATCTCCACATCCACTACATTCACTGAGGCTGGTTGTTCTTGCCCTTTCTCTGTACCTGATGTGGTAGATGGAGTAAGGGCAGGCTGGGCCGAGGAAGAGGTGGGGACAGAGCCAGGGTCCACCGAAGGCTGAGGGGGGTTGGGAACCAGGTGCAAGGCTAGGGGGTAATATACTTTATCAGGAGCCCTAAGCTCTGATTCAGTATTGACCCCAGTTGCGGTCAAGGCTTGACCCCATACCTCAAGGCAAAAGGCTCGAGCGACGTCCTTGAGTTGAGCGGTTAGACTTTGGGCAGTCTTAGTCATGCCCACGTCATAGGCCACCTGCTCGACCTTAGTCTTTTCGACGTTCTTGGCCTCCAGTTGCTTTTGCAATTGTTTAAGCTCCACCATGGTTAAGACCAACTTGTTTTTAGTCTTCTTTTAAGCCTTTAAAGACTCTGCAGCTTTTTTTTAAAGCTGGACAATGCAACTTCAGCATTTTTTTGAGACTTCTCTACCTCGGTCAGTTAGGCGAAAGTCTTTTTAAGCTTCTTATCAGCCTCGGCATTGGCCTTTTCAACTGTGTCTAGCTTACCTTCAGCCTTACGAGCCTGATCTAGAGCGTGGTCTACCTATTCTTCGGCCATGAAGGCTGCTTGTACAGACTGTAAAATTGATACAAGTTAGAGTTCATATATGTGTTATTTTAGTTCACGAAAAGAGGTAAGTGATAGTATACCTTAGCAAGGTCTCTTTTCAAAGATAAGAAGACCTCACGTTTCTTGAAGGATCGAAGCTCCTGCTTGTCCTCGTGCAGGCAGAGAGATTTCTCTAGACACTTCGCCACAAGGCCTGACCTGCCCTTTAGGTGGTCTCTTAGGTTGGCGTCCTCTATAATAAGGCCCACCGAACTCAGCGTAATAGAGGGTCTCTAGGTAGAAGGTTTAGGTGGCTGCTCCCCTTCGGATTCTTTTAAGGTACTAGAGGAGGTACCCTTCTTCTGTTAGGCCCTGGTTGTTCAGGCCTCTTTGGTAGGGGGCAACTGAGAAGAGCAAGTGATTTCTCCTTCCTCAGTACCTTTAGAGCCCTTGCCTCCTAAACCCTTCTTTCTCTTTTTCTTTACGGCATCACCAGAGGATGCGTACGTAGAAGCAAGAGTTGGTGGTCAGGGCACCACTAGGATGGCTAGAAAAGCACCCCCAATGTGGGCAGTTAGCAACCCTAGGAGGTTGGGAGTTTTTTCCTTAAACACCATTCCTTCTAGTATAGTAATTCCCTCTTGGCTAGAGCTAACTTGGGAAGGATGTAAAGGGTGGTGTAAGGTACTAGGAGTGTACTGGGGGTCCTCTTGTTAGTAAAAGACCTCAAAGTCTTTGTCTGTCACTTCTTGGACAGAGTGGACTCCTTAGCTTCTTTGTCCGAAGGTATAGGAAGCTCTTAGGAGTAGAGGAGTTTGGCTGTAAGTAGGGCTGGAAGTTGGGCGTCTTGAGTTTCAATGGGAGGAGGACCTACTATTAAGAAGCCAGGAAAGGTATGTCAATCAAAGCTAGCTGAGGGTCCTTAGCTTTGATCATGTTCTTAGGGTTTTGGAAGCGCTTGGAGATGGGGTTGAATCCAAGGATCACATGCACCGTTCACAGTTGGCCATCTTCTTGAACGAAGATCTCTGACCTAAGGATTCGGTTCAACTTGGGAAAGTTCACGAGATTCTTGTTCGGGGTAGTGTCATGTTCGTCTGCAAACAAACATGTAGTGTAAGTTAGGTGTTAAAAAAAATCCTAATAAGATTGCTTTCTCTTTATATAAGTCAGAAAATCCTATACACCTCTAATGTTTGTGGGAGACTTTCCTGGTTCCCCCCTCTTGGGTGGGATAGTGGAACCCATCATGCTAGTCTCCCGGGATGATGAGAAAATCCTCGTCCATACCCTTATTTGATTCTGGAATGCATGAAATTAACCTAACAAAACGAACCCTACATTTGATGTAATAGTTGGTCCATTTCCCTTTTTCTCCTCTTTGACAATTGTACACCCAGTTTATGTCATGCCATATGAGGTTGGTCCCCATTTTGTGATTTATCATATCTACATTGCCAAGGACTCTAAAGATGTTCGGGGTACATTGAGAAGTCCCTAGTAGCCCTATTCATAGGAATTTCCATCCCACCTTCTATAAAGATGGTCATCGGAATCACTACTGACCCAAGAGATCTGTTCATAACAAACCACCCTCCTAACTTATAGCGTTGGAGTGCAACACCATTTGGGATCCTATACTGAGCCCTAAAGGCAGCCATGCCCTCAGGATTATCCACTAACTTGGCAAATCTGCCTATGGAAATTTATGGTGAAGGTAATAAATGATCTAAGTAAAAAAATAAAAGAATCTGGAAGCACCTACTCACAATGGAAGAATCTCTCATCGAACTGCCATTTCAACGAAGAATTTCAAAGTGAATAAATGTGGTAAAGGTACCTCTAGCCTCTCCTTATATAGAGGTAAATTCCCGCTCATAAATGAGCGGTAAAATTCCCGCTCATAAATGAGAGTAAACTAGGACTGTAGGATCATCATCGTACCATAGAATGTGGGGAGACAAGCAGCCGTTTGACACCATAAATGTGAGATCGTTGATACCAAAGCATCAGGAGCATGCTGGAGACAGGTGAAAGGACGTCATCACGTGGGAACGCATATGGCATGTATCGAGTGTGGCTGCATAACTAAAACTTCGCTTTTTATCTCAAAGTTAATAGCAAAGTTTTAGGGGGCTATTGTGGGAGCCTAAAGATTGAGGAATGGATCATTGAATTGTTATTATTATTATCAAGGTATCATAATCCCGGAGAGGGAATTCATCCGAGGAGGGAAAGAGATAAAGGACCTTTGGGAGATTTAGTCGAGAAGGATATGGTATGGAGAGAAAGTCCTGGATAGTCAGGGAAGTTTCCAGTGAGAAGTAGCTTACTGCCTTCACATTAAATGGTTCATAACAGCTTTATCAACTGCATTGATGAAGAAGTTATCTGAACAGTGGAGTTCACAGCTAAGCAGCTCCTTCTACCACCTTCATTAGAAGTTTAAAGGGATAGGTGTCGTGCTGAGAATTTGGGTAGTTGGAGATGAAGGGCCAAGATGTGACACACTGAGAAGTATATAAGGGAAGGGAAATTCCAAATCCAGGGGGATGGAAAGAAGAGAGATCACAACTAGAACCATAACTGAGAGAGAGAGTGAGTGAACAGTACTTGTAACAACTAAGAACATTGTCTTCGAGCAAGCTTGTAAAGACTCATTCATACATATAAATCTTAGACCTCTGGTCCATCCTTCTCTATCTGTGTCCTCGAGCGAAACCCAAACTTGTTCATCCCACTCTCTTTACAAGTATCTATTGATGTGGTTCGGGTTTAGCAATTCCAATATCACTATTTTCAGTGGGCTTGGACCACTAAATTTCATGCCCTTACAAGAGTTATTCTAATAAAAAAATAATTAGAGTTATATTTTAAAACTTTTTAAAATTTTAGCAATAGAATTTGAATTAGAGCAACCATAATAATTAGTAAGTTACCCATGTGACGCACGGATAATGATGTAATGTTTTATGTAAAAAGATTTTGGAGAATGTTGTATACGTATTATAGCATAACTGTTATAAAAATTTATTAGCAATGAGTTCATCATAAAAGCAACAATTATAAATTGCACACACATATCTATTATAATTATTCAATTGAACTAATGAGAAATTAAATAATAATAAAAATTTTGGAGGAATATTATAGAATAAAAGCATATATAGAATGCATTTTTCTCTTTCTCCTTAATTCTAAAACAAAATACACATTCCAAAAACCCATAGTAAATCAAATTATTTACAAAACTCACAAATCTACAATGTCTAATCTTAACATCAAAATCGTAATTACCATTGTCACTTGATATAAAATGCAAGCCCCTCTTCCTTGGTTGTAGCTAATTTGTACGGGTTAGGATTAGATGAGATACTAATGTTAAAGCTAGGTAGGTATTGCCGAAAGATTGAAGATAAAAGAAATCATTTTTGGTCTGTGTGTCTTTGAAATGGGATGGCATGAAGAACTATAAGTAGGTATATATAAAGGGGTAGAAGTGCAAGAGGTGAAAATGATGAATTAAAATAGAAAAAGTTTTGTGTGTATCTGTGAGGAATGAAAAGTCTTGAAATATTGAACCAAAGGATATAAAGAATATTTATTTTTTAATTAGAAAAGTCTTAAAATATTAAACAAAATGAAACAAAAAGTCAATATTTAATTTGTTCTTATCTCCAATATGGCACTTGAGAATATTTCAATTCTCTTTGCATAGAATGTGCCACTTGACAGAACCTCATACTTTCCCACATGAGGTCTGTGTGAGGAATGAAAAGTCTTGAAATATTGAACCAAATGATATAAAGAATATTTATTTTTTAATTAGAAAAGTCTTGAAACATTAAACAAAATGAAACAAAAAGTCAATATTTAATTTGTTCTTATCTCCAATATGACACTTAAGAATATTTCAATTCTCTTTGCATAGAATGTGCCACTTGACAGAACCTCATACTTTCCCACATGAGGTCTCTATTTATATATATATATATATATATATATATTAATGATTATTTTAATTTACTTATAGTGCGCGACATTACATAAGGAATAAAATGAATAAAAATAATAAATTAATTAATTTTATTATTGAAAGTGCATCACATTGCATAAGGAGAAAATAATAATAATAATAATAAGTAGCGAGCTTTCACTTGATGCAACCATAGCATGCGGGACACAATTTTTTAATTATATAGAATATGGTAGGGTATAATTTATACCTGAGTTTATATAATTTTAAGGGTAAACTACGTAAATGATCCCTATCCTTTACACCATATTTCAATTTGGTCCCTAACCTTTCAATTTCGTCAATTTGGTCCTTAACCTTTTAATATTGTGTCAACTTAGTTCCTGCAGTTATCTCATGGATGGAAAAGTCTGATGCGTCAAATGGCCTAAATAAAAAATTAATTTATTGTCACATCAATGGACACATGTCCTGCCATGTTAGTTTTTTTTTAACCCAAATTAATTTAACCCAAATCAAAATTTTTTTTTTGATCAGAAAGGTATGTAAGTGTTTTTTTTTTTTTTTATTGGTCTCATACCAAAATTATTTTAATCCAAATCAATTTATTTATTTTTTATCTGTTGATGTGACTTGTTCGATTCCTTGCCGGACAATCTTGTCATTTCCATTCTATGCAAACTTAGCTCCTCCACCACTTGCCCTTCCAATTTCACCAACGTTCCCCTCACATACATCCTTCTCTTCTTCCTTATGAAAAATAAATTCTGACCATTCTACCGGAGTTTTTCATTTCCAAAATGTGAAAACATTAAAGACTATTTTTTTTAACATAGTAAAATACCTGATATTGATCGGTCATTTTTGAATTTTGAATATGATGTAACTGATTGTTGTATGCAATGAAGTTTTATAGGTACATGAGGTTAAACAGTTTAGGACTCAATTCCTTAGTGTTATAAAAATTTTCTCAGAAAACGTTCGCCATTAGAGCCAAGAACTGGTCTGAGTTCGCTCACTGCTTCTTGAAACTCTACGCCAATGCCGGAAACGTCAAAGCTTGTTACACTTTCAATTTTCTTATCAAAAAAAAAAAAAATGATTTGGGTTAAATTAATTTGGGTTTTAAAAAGAGAAAAACCTAACGTGGCAGGACATGTGTCCGTTGATGTGGCAACAAAATAATTTTTTATTTAGGTCATTTGACACGTCAAACTTTTCCATCTATGAGATAACGGCAAGGACTAAGTTGACACGACACTAAAAGTTTGGAAACCAAATTGACACAATTAAAAGGTTAAGAACCAAATTAAAATATAGTATAAAAGATAGAGACCATTTATGTAGTTTACCATAATATTAATTTTATTGTGAATGTTTTAATACAACAACTCAATGATTGATTATTATATACTTTAACAATTCTCAAATAGTGTACCAAAATTCTTATAATTTCACATCAAATAATTTTTTTTAATCTTAGATAGTTTTTAGCCATAATTTAATATGAATGTTTACTTTTAATAACAAAAATTTAAATTCAAGGTTTAATTTGAAATTGCCCCAAATTTTAAGGAAGTTACAACTAATGTCTTTAATAAATTATAACCACATGGCGGAAGGAAAGTTAGGTTCTAGGTTGTAAATTTATAAATTTGTCATGCAAACATGTAATTAGAAACACTAGTTTTTGTCACTGCACACTCTTGACATAATAGTCACTCTACAAGCATAAGTTTTTGTGAGATGCGGAGGGAGGGCAAAGAACAGGGTTCAAATTAAGGTTTTACTTCAAATTAGGAAATTTTGAGTCTAGACATTAACCTATGAAATTGAACACTTAAAAAAAATGAAATTAACGATTGTTTTAAGAAACAAATTAAGGATCCTAATTAAATATTATAACTCCTAATTAGGTCATATTATGGTCATATGAATGTGATCTAACAAAAATTAATCTAGCAATGGTTTAACCAAATTGTCTAAAATAATATGTAATTGGGATCTCTAATTAAGGTTTTGTAATTTTGATTGATTTAAATCATTTTATATTTGAAAGTAATCAAATAATTAAAATGATTAAGTTGAAGTCATAATGCCAAATTTGGGGGTGTTGATGATCTAAGCGCTTTTATCTCAAGTTGAAGGCTGTCACCATATTTAGTACTTTCCACCACATCTCCTGGTCACATTTATGTGGAGAAGACCACTGAACAATGCTGCATTGATTGCCACAACTCACAAGGGGTTTGGGAAGATGTCTGATAGGACAAGCACTCAATTAGTAGCCTAGGCGACCAACAACTAGAGGGCCAAAATCATCTAAAGAGGGCTATATAATGTGAGATACCCTCTAGAGGAAAGAGATTTGAAAAATGGTGGGAGAAGATACTGTAGCAACTTAGAACAGAAATTGTAAACAAGCCTGAAGGAATATATTCAAGAACTATTCTCATCGAACTTTGCCGATGAGTGATTTTCTTCACATACAGCTTAATTTTCTTTACTTTCCTACTATCCTTAATCAATTGTGCACGTTGATCCTTCCATTGAAACCCAGCCTACAAGTCCACTCTCTACAAATTAATTGTGCTGGGCTCTTTAGGCCCTAGTCCTGTTGCTTTTTCGGCCTTGGATCCAAAACCCGCCCCTACAATACATATACGATTTTTCCTAGTTTTTGGTTTATGAAAATCATAAAAAAAATGTGTTGAACCTGGCCTAGAAATTTTTACAACTTCAATGGCATGCCTAAGTGCATGCTCCCAAAGCCATGGCAGCTCTCTTGAGCACGCACAGCCAAGGCCTTGGCAATCCCGTGGGCAAGCTGCCGAGGCCATGATAGCCCAGTGTGCCCAAATGACCTCCTTTGGACATGTTGGCATGCCCATGACAGCTTTGCATGTACATTGTCAAATTTGTGATAGGTTTATGGATCTTCTAAGTTACTAATGGATAAAGTAAATTAAATATATTCTTACCTGGATGTTATTATAATTCTTTGACTTAGACTTCAAAAATTTTGGTGACACACCTTGTGAAGGTTGATTAGTTAATTAATTGGTTGGTCACTTGGTTGTGCTTAAGAAAAATAAGACTTTACATGTCATGCTTTTCTCTTTTCCTTCTTAGTAGTTAATACATATCCTTTGGCAATATCATATTTTTACAAATTCTACATTAACTTCTTACTTGTTATTTTTCACTTATCGATTTTCCTATGTTTGTACATGCCTTGAGATATTTCCAATATCTCATTTCATTAAAATTTATAATGTATCACCTTTTCTTATTCATGATATTTGCATATTTGAACAATGGCATTTGGGATATTCTCGTATTTTGCAAAATAGCTGCAAACATATTGTATTCCTTCGTGAGTATATTTAGTCTTGCTGTCACAAGCATAAATTAATAAATAAAACGAATTTCATAATTTACAAAATAATTGTTTAAATAATAATATTTCACAAAAATCTATAAAATAGGACATTACTAAAAAGAGCTCTATAACCACATTTTTTTAGCTGGGTTTTTAAAAAATGCAGCTACAGCTAATCTATAGCTGCATTTTTAAAAAAATGCAGCTTAAACTAGTGACCTATAACTGCTTTTTTAAAATATGACTATAGATTAAGTTTATAAAACGAAATATTACCTCATTGGTACTTCACACATGTCTTATAAAATGAAATATTAATTGTTACCGTCAACTCCATGAGTTTGAGGCTGACCAAATTGAGGTGCAAAACACTGTTGCTCTCTTGAGATAATACGCCCCATTTATGGGGTATTTTATCAACCAATAAGCAAACATTTTAAACACGCCATCTCCAAGATACAACGGATTGACCACCCTTGCCATTATCTTACTAGTCTGCACTACTAAGTAAGACTGTAAGTTATAAACTAGTTCTCTCATTTATATCCAGGTCACATAGTTATAGAAAAACACTACTAAATATTTTGTAAAGAATGAGAGTGACAAATACAAAGAATAAGAGAGATTAGACTAATGGTATGTGGCTCTCTAATAAGTGGAGGAAGATGACCTATTTGTAAACTTAGTGAATTGGTTAGTTACACAAGGATAAAATTGGCCACTAAATATGAAATAATGCAAAATATGAGTTTAATAGGATTATAACTCTCAAATAAAATCCATAAATGACAAAAATTTATGGTTAAATTTTGACTTATAAATTTTTTTTTTTTGAGGGAGAAATTAAAGGAGAAATTAATTACACATTATTTTTATATTAAACTACTCCAACAAATCCTACTTGTGATGTATAGCCCATGAATTATTTTAAAAAAATGTTGTGGACATATCATTTCTCATTATTTTAACCGCACCCCTTGGCCAATATATGTGATCCAAATTACATTACTTTTATGGAAAAGTTAATAATGACCTAAGGATATTTATTAATGGACTATTTTTAGAAATTTTTTATAAGAAAAAAATAACTAACTTTTATGGCAACTTTTTATATTTCTCGTGAAAGTGATATTAATTTTTTTTTTTTAATTATCAATTAACAAATACCCGAGAATATCTATTAACTGAACCCTTATTTTTATAAGTGGTGCTGTGGAAGCTGCCGCCAGTGGACCAATGGTTATGAAAATTTATGTGACTACCCTCTCCCAAGGGCCAATGAATGGGATCTTGGTCCTACCTGTGGAGCCCAGTACATAGGATATGGTGCTAAGAATTAGATCTTGAATATAACAATTACAATTTATTGTGTTAATATGTAAACTCTGAGCAAACCTGGATCAATAAGTTATCCTTTTATTTCATACCCGTATAAGATCATCGTACCTTATCTTTTTTGCTTGCATTGCAATCATGTACCATTGTTTTCGATTGTTATAGTTTAATTATATTGATAATTCTTTTGTGGCAATTTTGATTCTATTTATACCATTATATTGACCTATATTGTTTATCTCATTTAGTGGCGTGGGACTTTCTTCTTGCTATCATTTCAATATTTATAAGATTAGTTACTCAAGGCATAAGAGATATTTTGGTCATGATTATTATTGCCTTCAAGTGGACAGTGGACTATTATTGAGATTTGAAATACACAGTTGCTTTTGGCGAATTTTATATATGAATTATATATGAATTAGAAGTTTAAAGAATAGGATAAATGGCAAATTATACCTCCCAAAATTTGGGGATGATTGAATTTTACAATCTAAAATTTCAGAATTTGAATTTTACCCCCTGAAGTTTGGGGTACTTTGATTTTACACTGTAATGTTTCAGAACTTGGATTTCATCCTCCTAAAGTTTTGGAATGTTTGGATTTTATACCTTAAAATTTCAGAATAATTGGAAGTAAAATCCAAACACTCTTAAACTATAGGGGGTAAAATCTAAATTTTGAAACGTCAAGATGTAAAATCCAAACATCACCAAACTTCAAGGGGTAAAATTCTAATTTTGAAATTTTAGGATGTAAAATCCAATCACTCCCAAACTTTAAGAATTCAATTTGCAATTTACCCTTAAATAATAAATAGGGAGTTTATTTTATTAGGATTTTTGTTTGTGCTTAAATTTGAGGAGTTTAGATCACTTGGAAAATTAATTAATTACATTTTTGGATATTAAGAGCTGGAATTTTTTAAAAAACCTTTATTGTGAGGATGACTTAAGTATTAAATTGTACTTTTTAGTCCCTTATAGCTTCAAGATATTGATATGCTCTGTCATTTAGAGATGGATGGACATTTTGATTACATAATTTACATTACATCGGCTCTCACCATATAAGTCCACAGAGTCAGGTGCCTTGTCAACAATGACACTGCCGCCGTCCTCTTTACCACTCACAAGTCATAACAATTAAGGTCCAACCCTCTTAGCAATTACCTACTTTCCCTCCATGAATTGGCATCTTTTGTAGACAATAAAGGTCTGAGTCAAGTTTGGATTTGATATAGGTAGGTTTTACAAAAGACAAGGAGAGTAGGAGACCCGTCACACTAAACCCGCACGAAACGAAATCACCTCCCCTTCATTGGGTTACCACACAAAATCATTGCTTCTAACATATGACAGATAGAGAGATGGGTATATTAGTGAAAGCAAAAAAAAAAAAAAAAAAAGAGGCAAAAGGCAAAAGATAATTTTATTCTTTAAATATTTTGTTATTCTTTAATTTTTAATAAAAATTAAAGCTTACGTGAATTAAGAAATTTTCAAAATAACATAGATTCAAATAGAATAACCGTGTTGTTAATTTTGAGCTTTGTTAAAAATATATGATTAAATGATTAAATTTTTCATGTCTCAATAACTTAAACTTTTGGAACAATTGGTTTAATATGATATCAGAGCAAGAGATTTTCAGCTTCAATCCTCGTTTTGAGCTTAATTGTCACTTAACAACTAAGTCCTTCATGTTATTTTTTGTAATATAAAAACTAATGAATATTAAAATTATATATACACACACATAATTTTTATAAGTGGTAAAAATAAATCAAAGTCAAATGGACTTTTCCTTAATTTCTTCCATTCATCCTTCTTTTCTACCATAAAAAAGAAGTCAATATACATTCTATATTCATTTTCATTTTTTATCCTCATCATCATAGAGTTGTGTGTGTGTGTGTGTGTGTGTGTGTGAGAGAGGAGAATCTCAGCATAGAGTTAAGAGAGACTGCATTTTATAATCCACCATTTGATGACACGAATGGAATTAATTAAAAAATTGGTCAATTAGTTGATTTCAATTTTATATAAATTTATATCTATATATTACTAAAAGTTAAGTGTAGCGTTTAATGATGCTGCACTTACGTTGAGCCACGTCAGCATCCACGTCATTATCTTTTTTCTTTCTATTTTTTTATAATTATTTTAATATTTTTTTATTTCATATTTACACTTCTCCAACCTTTCTCCCTCCCTTACCCTTTCATCTCCCCACTACTTCTCCAACCTTTCTTCTTCCCTCACTTTCTCATCTCCCCACTACCCTCTACATTAATATAATTCCTTTCATCTTCCTCTATTTCTGTCTCTTTTTATTCACACCCTCTTACTATAAATTTGTCGCTATCTTTTTCATTCTATGCATAATTTTCCCTTACAAAAAAAAGGTCATCTCTCTCTCTCTCTCTCTCTCACACACACGCGCGCGCGCACACACACACAATTTTTGGATGGATTTTTATTTTTTATTTTTTATTTTTCTTGCATCTTCGCTTTAGGTTGATAATTTTTTATATTCTTTAATCTACTTTAGGTTAATGTGATTCAGGTTTGTTTTTTTAATTATTGTTTTTTTCTCTCTCTTTGATCATTAAATGTTATCCTGTTGCGTTATAAATGATTAAATATAGCATATAAAAATATAATATTATTCTAATTTTTTATTTGATAATCTGTTTTGGGTGGACACAATTACAATTTCTGCAAAGAAAATAACCTTAGTAGATTATAAACAAAAATTTTTTTTCCTAATTGGTCCAATTAATCATAGTTAAGTTTTATTAATTTTTTTAGTTACTTTTTTCAATGTTTTGGATTGTAGGCAGAAAAAATAAGTTTGAGAAAGTTTGTTTAAAACTAAAAGAATAATTTTCAAATTTTATATTCTTTATAATGATTCACAAAATGTTATAAATAACTTTTATTAAAAAATAAATATTTTATTTAACTTGCCTTTTGAATTTCTAAAAAAAATTGTATTTTTTTCATTTTAGTATAACAAAAATTATTGAATTTTTTATTTTTAATTGTTCCTATATTACATTTATGATTATTCTTATAATAAATAAAAATATAATTACAAAATACATTACTCTTTATTAAATTAGTTTAAGGTATAATTTTTTTTAATAAAATCATAAAAATAATTATCATACGCAACGCGCAGGTCCACTGCTAGTAGTAATAATAATAATAATAATAATAATAATAATAATAATAATAATATTATTATTATTATTATTATTATTATTATAATAATAATAATTATTATTATTATAATAATAATAATTATAATAATAATAATACCGTGGGTCTTAAGAATCTCATCTCAAACTTTTTGCACGTAAAGAAATGTCTCATGACTGTGCTCTAAAGTTCAACTAAACAACAACTTGCAGGGATTCAATTTTTTGTTCACGCTAAATTTAGGGGTGAGCATGAGCTATTACGCCACATGACCCGGCAAGTTTGGCATCCCTACACAAAGGTCACATGTAACACCCGCCTCACTTATATTGAATTTAATTGCTCCTAGAGTGGAATTGATGAATTATTTAATTTATTTGGAAGGTGATATTATTTTATATTATGGTCACTACAAAGAAAATAAATAAAAGAAGATGTAACATTAGAGTTATTTTGTGGATTATTCATATTTAACTTTTGGTCTCCTTATCAGTTAAGGAAAAGGATAAGAGATTTCCTATTTGGATTAGGAGTATAAGTGTTATTGGAATTCTTTAGAGTTTTAGCCTATCTAAACAACCTTACTATGAGTTTTAGTGGGAATTAAAGTCTTGGAAGCTTATTTAAGTTTTTAAGGGGTTTTAAATTTCAGCCCAAGTGAAACCAGTTTTTAACGTGTAAAGCTGAAAGGAAAAATAGTGTTTAATTGGTGAAACGTAGAGAGAGAGACGCTGAATACTAAAAGCTACGGCAAAAAGGATTATTGCCAAACTTGACAAAGACGACATCAAGGTATCTATTAACAAGCTGATTATTGATTGTGTGTGGTATCATAGGTTATAGATACGTGTTGCTTATCTCCATACAACAGAGTTTATATTACAACATTACATAGTGCAAGATATCTTGAAGTTGATGGTGTAGGATTTCTTGAAGTTTCTGCGTTATGACTTAATTAAGTGGCATGATAGGCATCTATATATATATGTATATGTAGAGAGCAAAGAGTCATAATTAACGCACATAGTATGGTGAGTCATCAGATTCATGATATAAATACCCCAATTGAGTATTAGATTAGCAATGGTTTCGGAATAAGTAGTGAGATACGAATTTTAAGAGTGAAATTTATATTTTTTATTGCTGCCTTAGTGTATCCATTCTTATTGAGTCGTCTTGTCCTTATTTAGGTTCTAATTGATATTGGTTCAGACAATTGAGGTGAAACTTGGTTTAACAACTAGAGGTAAGAGGACTTTAGAATATGACGTCTCTCAAGACGTGTATATTTATATATATTTTTGGTAAAAATATATTTATATATATATATATATATAATTGCAAAAGTAAAGTTTCCAAAAACTTATACCATTGTCAATGTTTTATAAACATACTTGAATTTTATTATTTCTTGTATATTGCTTTGAAACTGTATAAGTTAAGAATGATTGAAAACTATATTGTTGAGAAAGTATTTGTTATATGAAATATGATTGACAATATTGTAATAAAGTAAGAATATTTTTAAACAGTCAGCTAGACAGTCTACAACATTTACCAACACAGGGTTAAGTGTTGGTCTTCGGCCGATGTAGTGTTATTGTGGTGTGGTGTAGTGTTATCGTTTGCTCTTTGGAGCCAGTGTTGCCTCTTTGAGATTAGTGTTATTGTTCCCTATGGGAATCACCCACCGAGTGTTTAGCAGCTTATGTCTTTGTTTGGTTAATGTTTAATATTTTTCATATCGAATTACTGTTTTATTGTTATTGTTATTGACCCTTATAAGTGGAAAAATTGTTTATTTCTATAATATCTTGTTTCTACCTATTTAGTGTATTTTGGCTAACTAAAGTGATTATTATTTTATTTAATAATTACAGCGTTATAATTAAATGTTTTATTCTTGACAGTTTTATAGAATAAATTATATGACTGTTAAAACTATTTGTAAAGACTATATTTTGTCAATGATACTAATGTTTTGTTTTGAAAGACATCCTCGTGTTATGTAGTCTCTTATTGGGCTTCTAGCTCACCCCCCCCCCCCCCCTTTTTCTCCACCCTTTCAGATTAGAGCAATGCAACATATTTGGAAGTAGATCATTGGAGTCATAGATTGGAGACTACTGTTGGAGCCATGTTAGTTGATGGACTATTTTAGCATATTTTCTTAGGATAGTGAGTTTGACATTTGTGGAACTCTTTCGGATTAAAGATTTGGAGACTTTATTGTTAAAGTTTTGTTTTTATGGATTTTATAGGAAAGTTTTTGATGGTTAGAAGTTTATTTGCGGACATTTAATTTCACTCTGTTTCATTATATCATTGTTGATTATTTATAAGATAGGTTATGCATCTAAATCCTTGGTTTGGGTTTGGGGTGTTACATCACAAGACTCACAAGTCACAACAGTACCAAGAAGATGGCATACCTATATATATTGATATTGTTTAATTTCCACATCCACACGTTGCCTGAGCACAAATGTCACTGCACAGTGACTTAATAAGCGAGTTATATATAGAAAAGTATCCATATAGGCACATATACAGAGTACAAACCAAAGGCCCCCAAAAGAAGCAAAAAAAAAAAAGGTTAAAAGAGTAGCCACCACGCGTGGTCTTGGAGCTTGAGGAGCTCTCTAAGTAGCAGCAGCAGATTAGTATTTTCAAGATATATACATATATTAACACAATTCAGGTTACAGATCTGATATTCCGTAATTCTCAAACTACATAATATAATTTTGTATTTTGTATGATAGTACTTGGTTATATATATATTATGTATATAAATCTCGAAAGCCATGCAAATTTTTATATAAACTAGGCCCATGCAAATTGTTTATACAGTAAAGAGTCACCGAAATGAGTTGAAAAACTCAAAAAAACTCGTACATCGGCGCCCATGCTTACATAGAGCACACCATCCCATATCGTACAAACTGTAGCCCATTTCACAGACCATTCTTCTCACCCTTCCCTAACTTCTATATGCTCCTCCTCAATCAAGACCCTACTTCATCTCTGATCTTGCCACGCTATCTTTCTCCTTCATCCTTGATTGTGTTTGTGAGTCTCTATTCATCTGACACGCCAAATCATAGTGTCATATGTTTGCTCTTTTTTGTTAGAGATATGTACTGTAAGTAATATATGTCTCTTACTACTTACCACTATATTATTCAAAAACCATCTTATTCAACCATAGCAACAAAAGGCCATGTGCGTATTCCCTCCTTTACTACCTTACTACCTTTTCCTTCCAAAATATTCTCTGCAGCCAAACCTTTCACTGCAAATGTTACCTCTATTCTTTGCTTCCTTGTTTCTCCTCAGGCTTCTTAACCAACTACCTTTATCTCACTCTCTTATAGAACCACAACACCACCACCAAGAGCTACAAACCCTTTTGCTTCCAAATCAATGTAATGAAAAATGTGGGAGCTTTGATCATATCCCATTTCCATTTCACTTGAACACTTCATGTGGCTCTGTACCTTTTAGTGCTTTTCATCTCTCTTGCCAAAACTTCACCACCCTTTTTCTCAACATTGGCTCTGAGAGCTACCGGGTTCTTGAATTCTTTTCTGATGGTGTGCTAGTGGATTTTCCAGGTCTCTCTTCTTGTCGTCAGTATAATGACTTACACTCATTCAGTTTTGCTAAAAACGTCAACTTTGCTGTGTCGGTTGATAATGTGATTGGCTTGTATGACTGTGAGGATTCTTCTTTGTGTAAAGCAGAATGTGAAACAATTGACTTGCCTGGTTGTGATGGCAGTGATGGTGGTACTGGTTGTTGCTACCCACTCTCTGATCACAGTCTATGGCATGTTGGAGATGGGTTTTCGGGATTTTCCAAGTTTGGTTGCAGAGGGTTCTCAAGTTGGGCTGTTCTGCGAGGGTCTACTTCAGGCAAGCGTGGAGTTAAGTTGGAATGGGCTATTCCAAGAAATTTATCTAGTGGAGCTTGTGCTAGCAGTGCAGACATTGTCAATGCTACAGCAGTTCATGCAGGGGTGAGGTGCCTGTGTGAGGATGGGTTTGTAGGCGATGGATTTGCTAATGGAGCAGGGTGCTTGAAGTGTGAGTAGTTCTTTGAATTTTTATGGTCAAATTTTGAACATTTTATATAGCACTTCTTTGAAATTGGATGAGAATTAAACTTCATTTTAAGCATCAAATGTGTTTGGTTTGTTGCAATAATCCTATAGATCTTCCACTTCCATTCATTGGATGTGTTTGGGTGGCTCTGAATAAGGTAGTTCTGGTATGGTCAAATTAGTAATTTGGCCCTACATCTATTGGATAAAGTTTAATTTGGTCCCCTTAACTATTTGATTGTGTAAAATTTGCCACTTAATCTCTAATGTTGAGTTTGCTCTCCACTAAAAACTTAAAAGGGTAAATTTTATTTTGGTCTCTTAACTATTAATTGTGTTAATTTTGCCCTTCAACTCCTAAAAAATCTAGTCAATTTCATTATGAGGTTTGCTTTATGCTAAAAACTTAAAATATTAAAGGAATTATCTGTCTTAAAATTGACTTGATTTTAAAAATTGAATGATGGAATTGACACAATCAATATTTAAGGGACTAAATTGATACAATCCATAGTAAAAGGACCAAATTGAACTGGGGAGTAGTTAAAAGATCAACTTAGTAATTTAACCTTCCAATATTAAGAGAAATCTGACCACTAATTGTGTTTAGCGGCTTTTGTTTTGTTGCAATAATCATCTATAGATCTTTCGGTCAGTATAATGTGTAGTGCCTCTGAAAGTGGTAGTTCCGGTACTAAGAAAAATCTCACTATTAATTGCACCCATAACAAAGGTGCTGAGCATCCTAAGATTGATCTTTTGATTCTATTTTCAGTTGGGATGTCTGAAGATAAGGATATAGCGAGAGATGCAGCACTATTCATAGTTGTTGCATCCTACTCACATCATTATTACATATCATTATCTTTTAGACAAGTGCTCATCAGTCATCATGAGGTCTGCAACAGTAATAAGTTTTTTAGGAAAAGTTTATATTCTTTTCTTTGGTGATCCACTAGTAATAGACATCACTCATCAGGCCTTTCATAAGCCATAGTTGGGACTATCGCTTTCCCTATAGTATTGTCTTTCTTGAAGCAATAAGGAATGAGGTAGTTTTCATTTTATCTATATGTTGTGTGGGCCATTCTGAACTTCATTATGTACCGAAAGCAGTTCAAATTCTTAGAAGTTGTTAACTTTAATCTCAGATTCTGAAGTACTTAACCATACAGCAGGATAAAAGTGTGCGCCTTTAGAAAGGGAATTGCAAACAGGATGTCATCCAATTAACATGTTCTAATTATGTACTACCAATTGAACTAATGCAAAGAGTTACCAGGTGAATTCACTCATTTGGCTTAATGTGATAGCTCACCCAATCAAATTATATTTACATAAATCAGTGGGTCTCATCAGTCTTCTCCTTCAAATTTGCTTAGAAAAAAGAAAAGATATTTAAAAATAAATCAATGTAAAATTTAATAACAATAAGCTATTACTTCAATATTCAAGTTCAAGGGCACTGAATCAATTGAAAGTGCACGTCTTTGAATTGGGCTCTACTTGCTTGAATTTGGTATATGTCACAAGGTTGGTGTCACTGAAACTGCTAAAGACACCTCCATATAACTATGATATTCACTTCTATGAATGTCTTTGACAGCATGCATCAAGGATGGACAGGAAGTATATGGGAGTGACTGCTATACCAAAGGACATGGTGAAAGGAAAGCAATTATTATAGCTGGTATGTAATCAAGAATTAGACCCTATGTGACTTACAATTTTCATATGAATGGTGGTTTGAAGATTTTGTCTCAATGAAAACTGCAATATGTGTTATTGAAAATTATCCTTACCCACACAGTAAAAGGCTAAATGCAACTTGGATGTTAGAATCATTTTGGTAATTGTACATTCATCTCATCATTTTCCATTTTAGATAAATGGGACATGGTCAGTCTTGAATTTCTCTAATATTTCTAGTCCCTGAGAGTTTGACATAATGGCATCCTTACCATGCAGGAGTTCTTGCAACGGTTCTCATAATTGCCTCATTGATAGCAATTTTTTATCTACTTAAGCGGCCTGTTAAGCAGGGGAAATATGATCCAGATAAGGGTTACTTTCACAGCACCATCTCATTTCGGAAAGCTTGTACAACTCGATTATTCACTTACCATGAGCTAGAACAAGCCACCAAAGGGTTTGAAGAGGCTCAGAAACTTGTAGACAGTAGTAATGGCACAATCTATGCTGGAGTTCTTGGGGATGGATTGCATGTAGCTGTGCATAAATTACAATGTGACAATGAAAGAGACTTGCTTCAAGTTCTATCCCAAATTGAGGTTTTATCTGCAGTTCAACACAGGAATATGGCCCGCCTTTTTGGATGTTGTATTGACTCTGGCTACAACCCACTAGTTCTCTATGAGTATCCCGCAAATGGTACCTTGGAGGAACATTTACATCAAAGGAGAGAACATAGTATTAGTCTTGACTGGTACAAACGACTGCACATTGCTGCTGAAACAGCTAGTGTTCTTGCATTCCTGCAGTATGAAATTTCTCCTCCTATCTTCCACCATCATCTCAAATCCGGTTACATTTTTTTAGACCAAGATTTTTCTGTGAAGATTGCTGGGTTTGGTCTACTTAGCTCAAGCCTTAGGAATGGGGCTGATTTGTATAACAGCTATGAAGGTTCACGTTTTTTGCACAAAAATGATGTTTATGACATGGGTATGCTGCTTCTTGAGATTATTGCAGGCTCAAATCACCTAGACATGCCAACTGTAGCTTTGCAAAAAATGAGGAGTGGAAAGCTAGAAGAGATTGTGGATCCACTCCTTTACTATCATGAGCAACCGCCTTTTCGCAGAGAGCAAATAGAGATTGTTACAGACCTTGCAACGAGGTGCTTCTTGTTTGGTGCAGATGGCAAACTTGGTATGATCGATGTTGCAAGGGAACTGGTACATATTACTAAAGAAAGCATTGATGGAGATAGTAAGAGGGTTCCTGCACTAGAGGAAACATTTTCAAATTCCAGTCTCCTTCAAATGATATCCATGTCTCCTGATTCTATATATGTGCCTTGAAATAATGCTTCTTGCTGATCTACTGCCAGTCAGCAAAATTATCTGTCCAATGTCCAGGCCACAAACCAAAAACTCTGTGTTGTGTGTGCACTTGCACACATCTAAAATTCTGTACATTGATTAGTGAATTGGGAACTCACTTTTAAGGATTTGAATGCTGCTAGTTCTCTGTAGTGTGTATCACCTGAATGTATAGGCATATCTCATATATTTGTTGTTTCTTCCTTCAGAGAGAGAAATTAGAAAACTATTGTGCACGCATATTGCATAGAAGTTTGGCTCCTACAGATAGCTTCTTTTGGTCTTTATATTTTTTTAGCAGGGGCACGGTAAAATATCTCATGCATCCTATATATGCTCCCTCCCTCTTATGATATATAGATCCTACATACTATAGGATCTACACTATAAGAGGAATGATACATATATTAAATGCCTAAAATAATTATTGAACATGCATTTCTTGTCACTTCCAATAAAAGCTTTAGACCATAATTTTGGAATTCACAATTTATCACTCATTTATACAAGTGTAGGTAGATTTTCAAATTTAATTGAGCCTTAATGCATTTCTTGCATTCTTTCCTATAACAACAACAAACCTTGGTCCCAAAATTTTGAGTTGGCTATTGGTTCTTAACAAATTAATTTAGGTTAGCCACATTCTTTTCCGCTATTCTATTGATTTTATCCAAAATCATACTTTTTGTTAATTCATAATTACATGTTCATTTTTATTACTTCTACTAGCATTATTTTAAGTCTTCTTTTATCTTTTCTTGTTTCTACTACTTGAATCAAATTACTTTTCCAAGTGGCTAGACCCTCTTAAGTGACCATTTGTCATCTTTTCATTAATAGAAGCCCACCTTATATGTAGACAAATTTATTCATTCCATATTTTATCTTGTATTGTATTTATTCATTTTAACATTTTCATTTTAATTATGACACATTAACTAATGACAAGGTTACATATATAGTAACTTTGTCACATATTTTGTTTACTCACATCATATTGAGAAGTAGCTCCACATTTTTCTTGTATTTTTTGTTTTATTTTTTCATTTTAGATTGTGATATATAAGGTCAAATAAGATAGTATCTATGCATGGTTTTAAAAACCGAACCGAGCATCGAACTGTTTTTTTTTTTTTTTTTTTAATTCAACTCCGGTTTTTGACCGATTTTGGGGGTTTTAATCGGACCAAACTGGCTCCTGGTTTCCATTGAACCAATCGAATCGACCAGTCCAGTTTTTAAAACTATGGTGTCAAATCTAATGATAGGGTTTGCCATGTCACATTATACCTTTTTTTTTTTTTGTCATTTTTGATAGGCAGTAACATTGTCTCTGGTAGTAATTTTGTCACACTCAGCTATTGCTATTTACATCACTTTTGAACATCAGCTCCATAATACCTACAAAAAATTGGGTGTACCACAAAAGACCCATATAAGAAATTTTAACAAACATTCCACTTGAATTTTATGGAAGTGGCTATTCATCTTTGAATTTTTAATTGGTGTAAATGCACTTTTGGTCCCTAAACTGATTTTGGTCCTAGGTCAATCTTTGATTTTTTAAAAGCATTTTTAAAATGGTCCTTGCCGTCAACTCATAAACAGAAAAATCTGAGGTGACAAACGGAATGCACTGTGTACACAGTAAATGCTAATGTGGCTAGTAAAATAATATTAAAAAATTTGATTTGGCATTTTTTAAATGCCACATTAGTATATAGGTTTTGCCATGTCACATTATACCCTTTTTTTTTGTCATTTTTGATAGGCAGTAATATGGTCACTGGTAGTAATTTTGTCACACAGCTACTACTACTTACATCACTTTTGAACATCAGCACCATAATACCTACAAAAATATTGGGATAAAATTATGTTAAAAAATAGAACATCAGCTACTGTTACGTTCATAACAAATAGAACTTTATGTTAAAAAATTTCACTCAATCTTTTTGGAATAAAATTACATTATATGCACACGACTTTTTTACAACACTTGAATTTCATAGATTTTTTTTTCTTAAAAAAAATCATAGATATTTTTTTCATAAATATTATTATACACATATATCAAATCCATTCAAGTAAAAATGAATGAAAAAAGAAGATAGGATAATTGTGAGATTGACTTTAACTTTCAATTATGGCAAACAAAGTGATCTCCAACACTCTAGACTCTTACGAATGACAAGCACTAACACACTTTGGATAAATGTAATTCAAGTCTGAAAGATAGATCAGGGAGCACTAATACACTTTGGATAAATGTAATTCAAGTCTGAAAGATAGATCAGGGACTGTATGTATAGGAAAAGAAATGCTTTTATTTCTGGAAAAACCTGAGGTAAATGCTGCTCTGATTTCCTACTACCTGCAGGTATTCTGCTGCTGCTTTCATAATACAATCTGGGAACTGTTCTATTTCTCTTAGATCCTTGCTAGGATAGAGGATCATGACTAGGCCGTTCTCGAATAGTGCTGAGGCAATGTCTGGTGGACATCCTTCCAATAGTGCTGCTCGGCTGAAGTCTCCTGTTTCGCTGCTGAAGAACCAACTTCCTTTTTCGTTTGTTATTTGTGTGTTATTACAGACATACTTGTACCATTTGTTGAAGCTTTCTTGGACTGGGCTTTGTGCTGCTAGGCATCTGATCTTCTCGAAGCATTCTTCGGGACTTTATCATTGTGACACATGTTCATTTATAGACACAAGTCACTATCTTAATGGGTCCAGTGCACTGGAAGAACTGGACCCAAACTGCCCCGATGTCTAGACCCTAGATTTTGGAAAAGAATTAGAAGAAAAAGCATTAAAGAGATAAGTGTGGTGAGGTGTCAAGACATTATTGGTGTATTAAGATTAATTGGTATTTGATTGGTGAAGGAGATTCAGGTCCTGTAGATGCATTGCGATCTGGATTCAAATCTTCTATATTTTTTGAAGTACTCTACAATGTAAAGTTCTTTAAATTTCAACTTTTTTATTTTTATAAATAAATAAAATGCTGTAGTGACACTAGACCCATCGAGATTGCTACATGTGTCCATTTTTGGACACATGTCACCATCTTAACGGGTCCAGTACACTGGAAGCACTAGACCCAAATTGCCCCCATTGTGTAGACTCTAGATTTTGGAAAAGAATTAGAAGAAAAAGCGATAAGGATATTGTTGGAAAAACACATGGAAAATACGTGTTTGTATCTCATACAAAACATGCGCAGCGAAAAATTAACGGATCTACTTCATTTGCAATTGATAACATGTACTATGTAAGTTTCAGAATTTAAGAACAAGAAAGCGTACCTTGGTGCGGTGAAATTCAAAACCAAATAGTAGAAGTACTTGGGAACACTTTTAATCTTCACTCCAATTCCACTTAATGCCTAAGAAGCGTAGTCTCTCAATCAGTTTCTAAGGAGAGAATTAGAGAGAATGGCTTACACTCTCACATACACCATTTTACAAGAGTGTTGTTTCTTATTCAATTCTGTATGTTTCTCTCTTTATATATAACTGATTATCTAATTGGGCTAGCCTTTTGGGCCTTTCCAATTGAGCTCTTGTATCCGGCTTGGAGTGGAACCAAAAGGGACCAATAAGATACTAGCTCTAATGGACTTTGGGTTTTGGGCTTTGGGCTTTGGGCTTTTTTTTCAATTCTTGACAAGTCCAAAGTTACCATTAACTATATTTAATACCTCTATATAAATATAGTTGCACTCTAGGTTTTATCTATAAATTATATCTCAAGATTTTATTGTACATGCAATCCCTTCATAAAATATTCGTAGTAATACAAAATCATGAATGTAGACTGTCATTTTGAATATTACTACATTTTAATTCTTGAGTACCCAATTTAATCCTTTAAGTTATTCGTCATATATTTATGAAATCCAATTCCATAAATATATACTTTAGTAACTCCTTAATGAAGTGGTTGGACCCAACTCTCTAAATAACCAAACTCATTAAACTTATCTCAAAGGAATATTTCGTATATCCATTAAGAGACTATGAATTCCATCTTGAGAATATATGTTCCATCAACACTAAATATGGTTGCCCAACATACTGAGGTTTTAGCCGTGTCTAATAAATCTCACTCCTGATATATCAAAGTAACATACATCTCATGATCAAGTTCATTATTCTCTCAAGATTTAGAGTTAATGTAAATAGAAATCGTGAGATTTATTATTTATTTGACAGTCATTAGGAGAATAATAAATTTCACAGCGGTCCAGTTCAATATATCTTAACTCTTAAAACATATCAACATACCAACTAGAAGTCTCCACTTCTATAATCAAGACAAATCATCTTAGTTAATATGTTATAGGCTTCGCAGATAAAATGCCCAATTTCATCAAATACTACGAACTAAAATTCTGAGTTTACAAAGAACTTGTGATTTATATCTTCCATAACTTTTCACATAAATCACATACTATGCATCTCATGGACTAAGATAATGTCCCATTAGTTCATTTATAAATAGTCTCATATAATTAAACAATTTAATTATTTATGATATGCCAATAAATTGGATTTTAGGGCATAAATCCCAACAACCTCCCACTTGCCCTCAAAGACAATTTATCATATATTCGACACTTATCTCTCTTTAGAGTAATTCATAGTTACTGTAAGACAAGGTTTGGAAACAAGTTTCAGTTAGATTTATTACATAAATTATTTATTCTACTACTATTTGTCATGTACTCATCTCTTTAATGAGATGATACTTACGCTTGATGTGTATCTTCACCACCTAAGATGAACACATATTTTGAAGTCTAACTCCATGAATCACAATGAAACTACAAGTCAGTATTTGTACATCCAATAACTATTAAAACTTCACTTCTGTGGACAAGCATATAATCCCTCATTCTCTTAAGATATTTGAGTATATACTTTACTCCCACTAAATTAAGTGATCTTTGATTCAATTGATATTTGCTTACTATGCCCACTGCAAAATAGATTTTTAGCCTAGTATGTAGCATAGCATAAAGACTTCCTATCGAATTAGTGTAAGGAACCGTCTTAATATGCTCTTCCTTTTATATGTCTTAGGACCATAGCCCTTTATAAAGGAACTTCAAACTTAAAAGGAAAGAATCATTTCTTGAAGTATTACATGTTATACTTGGCTAGAATCTAATCTATTTAAGCAGTTTGAGATAGACTAAACATCATAAATTCTAAATTTTAACAAAGTTTAATTTTTAGGATGTGACCAGTCTTTCCCAAATACTTTACATCAAACTGGACTAGACAACCAAAAACTCCATTGATGACAATAACTCTATATCATTCTAAATGATTAGAATGTCATCAGCATACATTAAGAAATTTATTATTCTATATAGTTTTTACACACATAAGGCCTTTTAATACTTGATCCAAATCAAACAATTTGATTTCTTGATCAAAGATGATATTTTATGATTCATATGCTTACTTTAGTCTATAAATGGAATTTAAGCAACTTGCATACTAAACACTACTGGTTCTTTGTTATGTACAAGTCTAGTTACATCATATAGATGTCTTTCTCAAGATTGCTACTAAAAGAAGCTCTCTTGACATCCATTGCCATATTTCATCCAAATGAAATATAATGAATAAGAGAATCTAGATAGTGTCAAACTTGAATATTGGTGAAAAAATCTTTTCATAGTCGAACCATTTCTTTCTGAATAAATCCTTTCGCCATTAGTCTTGACTTTGAAGGTTTACACATTTGAATCTATCGATCTCATTTTCTTGTAGACCTATTTGAGAACAATAGGCTTAATGCTACTAGGCACCTCTACAAGTTCTAGACTTTAAATAGAATTTAATTCTATTCATATAACCTTGATCCAATAATCCATAGTCATATTATCTATTGCCTCAACGTAGGACTGAGGATCAAATTCATATTCTTGTGGAATGATTTCAAAAAGTTTATGCATAAAGTATGAATTTATTTGGTAATTAAAAATCCTCTCACTACGATATTGTACTTGTGTACTAGCTATATATTTAGAATAATGCCTTGTGGTGTATCTAATACAACCATTTCATTTCTAAATGTATTCTATAGTTGTCTTACAACAAATTCTGTCTTGCAACAAATTCTGACATATATCTTCTAGAACCATTCTATGTATAGCTTTAAGATTATTCACATAGTCATCATTAAGAACTTTGTATTTGTACTTTACAAACATCTTGTCTTCTTTATGACTACCAAAACAATCTTCTGCAATTCCTTTTGGATACCCAACATAAACACACATTTATCCATCTTTTGATTTCAATTTGTTAGTCTTCCTTTCTAGCACAATTGTTGGACATCCCCAAAAGTGGAAGTATCATATATTAGGTTTTCACCCAATCCACAATTTGACAAATGTCCTAGGAACAAACTTTTGAAATCAGGTTTAGAAAATGTATTGTAATAATTGCAGTATATCTCCAAAAGAAATAAGCAAATGGAAATACTTATCATGTACTTTATTATTTCTAAAAGAGTCCTATTCTTCCTTCATGTATACACTGACTTAAAAAAGTCATTGAAACTACATTCCTTTATAAAAGGAGCCCTAAATCATATTATCCTCTAAATAGAATTCATAGACTGGGAATATAACAAAATAATGGTTCTAAAAGTCTATCTTTCACCAAGCTTGAATATCATTTAGATTAATAAGATCTAGACATAAGTGCTAAACATACCGTACCAAAGGATGGAAACTTTCTCTTTAAAAATTAAAACATATAAATTTTCATTTAGAAAATAATTATAGACAATGCTTAGCTTTACTAAAACGGAAACACATTCCTTTGGTCATACTTTTGAGTCTAATTTCCTTTTGGCAACTACTAAGGCAACTATCTTGTCCAACTGTTTGGTATCTTAATTCCTTTTCTTACCACCCTTACCTTTCGGTTCAGGCTAAGAATTTGAATTCAATCACATTGATCCTAGCCTTAGCTTTTAGGATGTTTTCCGTTATATAGAACTCATTTATCAATTCAGATAATATAAAAAAAAAATATATTTTCAAAACAATCTGAATTGATCAAATGATTCTAACAAGGACTTGTGGAACATATCCATATGAGATTAACATTTAATCTCTACATCTAAGAATTCCAATTCATTTTAAAAATAAAATATTTTCATTAAATGACATAAAATTGGAACTCCTTAAGCGTTTCTTAGCACTCAATATAATTCATACCAAAACTCTCATTTAGACTTAATATAAAGTCTAAGTCTAGTAGTAACTCTTGCATCTCATGCTGTAGTACAATTGAGATAGAAGCTAATGTTACATTTCAGCATTTCATGAAGACTATGATCATATCATAAGCTATCTTCCATCAATGCATTATGCATAAGAAACTATGACAATGCTAAATCGAAACATATTTATATACTTCAGCTCCTTTAAGCACCATGTCCAAAATTATTTTTTAGTTAATGTGATTGAGTTAAAATAGTAGCTAGAGAACAAAATTTATGACAACTTTATTTTGAGACTACGAACTTAATACCAAGACATTATATTTTGCAACCATAACCATATAATATGGAACCCATAAAACCATACTATACTAGGCACAACAACAACTTAATACCGCAATTAATATTCCTCGATAGCGAGTTTATGCCAATCACTATGACCAGGCGAGAATCATTCTCATTATTAATGCTATCATGGTAATTCTTACCAAACAAAAATAATTTGCCGCTCTGCTTTAGTATCTAAGTAATAATAGCAAGAATTCAGCATAGAGGATACTATCAAATTTAGTCTAGTGTACACCATTGCCTAGACCTATGTGTAGCCATATAACTCTACCCTTGTAAGGTTTAATCTTGTGGTACCATGATGCAAAACACCCTCCGCATGGAACACAAGGATCGAGGCCAATACAAGGTGCTTTCCCCACACCACTTTAAACTGAGAAGTTCAAACTTATAGTACCATGAAATAAACACCCTTCGCATGGAATGCAAGGCCCGAGGCCAAGATGAAATGTTTACCCCACACCGCCATGAACCAACACTGAAGGCCGTGAGATCCGACCCTTGAATCTCTCTCCCACTAGAAATTTTAAAACAAGTGAATTGTATTGAAATCGTTGTGATCTTATCACAATTTTAACCCTACACATCATATATGTTTAATTGTTTAAATTCGATGTGATGTTACTAAGTCACGTCACAATAGTGTAACGAACATTCGCGAAATCACAAAGAAGTTTAACCTTGTATTTTGTGAAGTAAATACACTACGCATGGAATGCAAGACTCGAAGTCAAGACAAGGTATCTATTCACATTACAATAAACTTAACAAAAGGGTTATTTAAGCACTCCCACTCGTTATTTGGGTTTTTCTTAGATAATTGTGATCCCATCAACTTATAACCTTGCACTTGCTGAAAACTCAAATCATTAGAATTACTAACTAAAACGGAAGTTCTAAACTATTTAGAATTCCTTAAACACTAATGAATCAAAAATTAGTTATATAGAACTCTATCCTTAATTTCCTAAATGAAAAGTTCTAATCTCATTAGAAACTATATACCTTTTAATTAAGCTTTAATCTCATTAAAACTTCGAATTAAAATAAATTAAGGACTTTCAATCGTAAAACAATTCCAATCTCATTAGAATGTTTGTTAAAAGACAAGTCCCAAACTATTTAGGACTAAGAGTTCTATATAACTAATACCATTGATCTCATTAGGTCTTTTAGTTAGAACTATGTGTAATTTCATCACACATAGCCTTGCTCTTTATATATGTAAAAAACACTAAGAGAAAATTCTAAATCTTAAGTCCTCAATCGATCGAGGATGTACCTCGATTGATCAAGAAAAAAAAAATTTCTAGCTCGATCGATGCTCGATAGATGTTCTATTGATCGAGCTTCGCGAATTTTGAATTTTCCAGAATTTTTCTAACATTTCTTATGAACAAACAACCATTATATGAACATAATGGACAGAGATTGATATCAAAACTAAAGTTCATTGATGCTATAGCCTTAAAATTCAATTTAAAATACTTAAACTCAAATTTAAACAACATCATAACATCAAAATCAGTTTTCATCAATCAATAATTTCAACAACCACGTAGAAAATTAATTTCTAACAACATGAAACTATTGTCACTAATTCCAAAACTCACAAAACATGTTATACAATTCAAAATTGAAAACCGCTCTGATACCAATTGTTGGAAAAACACATGGAAAATATGTGTTTGTATCTCATACAAAACATGCGCAGCAAAAAATTAACAGATCTACTTCATTCGCAATTGATAACATGTACTGTGTAAGTTTTAGAATTTAAGAATAAGAAAGCGTACCTTGGTGCAGTGAAATTCAAAATCAAAGATTAGAAATACTTGTGAACACTTTTAATCTTCACTCCAATTCCACTTAATGCCCAAGAAGTGTGCTTTCTCAATCAATTTCCAATGAGAGAATTAGAGAGAGTGGCTTACACTCTCACATACACCATTTCACAAGAGTGTTGTTTCTTATTCAATTCTATATGTTTCTCTCCTTATATATAACTGGTTATCTAATTAGGCTAACCTTTTGGGTCATTCCAATTGAGCTCTTTCATGTGGCTTGGAGTGGGACCAAAATGGACCAATAAGACACTAGCTCCAATGGGCTTTGGGCTTTGGGCTTTTGGCTTTTTTGTCAACTCTTGACAAGTCCAAAGTTACTATTAACTATATTTAATACTACTATATAAATATAGTTGTACTCTGAGTTTTATCTATAAATTACATCCCAAGACTTTTTGTACATGTAACCCCTTCATAAAATATTCGTAGTAATACCAAATCATGAATGTAGACTGCCACTTTAAAGATTACTACATCTTAATCCTTGAGTGCCCGATTTAATCATTTAAGCTATTCATCATATATTTATAAAATCCAATTCCATAAATATATACTTTAATAACTCCTTACTAAAGTGGTTGGATCTAACTCTCTAAATAACCGTACCCATTAAACTTATCTCAAGGGAATATTTCGTATCTTCGTTAAGAGATTATGAATTCCATCTTTAGAATATATGTTCCATCAACACTAAATGTGGCTACCCAACATACTGAGACTTTGACCGTGACTAATAGATTTCACTCCTGATATATCAAAGTAACCTACATCTCATGATTAGGTCCATTATTTTCTCAAGATTTAAAGTTGATGTAAATAAAAATCGTGAGATTTATTATTCATTTGATAGTCATTAGGAGAATAATAAATCTCACAACGGTCCAGTTCAATACGTCTTAACTCTTAAAACATATTAACATACCAACTAGAAGTCTTCACTTCTATGATTAAGACAAATCATCTTAGTTGATATATTATAATTTTCGCAGATGAAATGCCCAATTTCATCACCGACTACAAACTAAAATTCTAAGTTTATAAAGAACTTGTGATTTATATCTTCCGTGATTTTTCACATAAATCACATACTATACATCTCATGGACTAAGATAATGTCTCATTAGTTCATTTATAAATAATCTCATATAATTAAACAATTTAATTATTTATGATATGCCCATAAATTGGATTTTGGGGCATAAACCCAAACAAATTCCCACTTGCCCTCAAAGACAATTTATCATATATTCGACACTTATCTCCCTTTAGAGTAATTCATAGTTACTCTAAGGCAAGGTTTGGAAACAAGATAATTTTTCTTTATAATTATTCTTTGGTTTCCATTTCAGTTAGCCCCAATTCCTTTCAGCTGTTGCAGTCACATCTCTTGCTGTGGCGGCTACTATAAATGCTTTGGTTCTGCTAAGTTAAATCAAGCAAGCTAGTCTCAAGTTTTCAATTATTACCTCCCTCTCATATACTTGTCTTCATTGAGATAATGAAGTTTCTACAAAGACCTTTATTGGGCTGTGACAGTTTCTTGAAGACATTAAATAAAATCTAGTTATGCATATATATATATATATATATATATATATATCTCCTTTCCTTTCCCATTTTATTCTGTATTTTGTTTTTAAAAGAAGTAGATTAAGAAGTGGGTACACATTGCTCCATATTACGATAAGTTGGCATTGAAAAAATGCCTAGGTTGAGTTTGTGAAGAGAGTGAAAATTTTGTTTGTGAATAGTTTTATGTTCTAATTCTTTGAAAGGGGGGTGGGGAATTGCATAGGTCATTAATTTGTTTTGTATTTGCAATGCCAATAGCATGTAAATACCTAATGAATTCTATATGTTTGACAGTGTAGAATGGATTTGCAATAATTCAAGAAGGATTGCTGTGGGATTGGATTTGGACCTGGGGCTTGAAATTGGTGCTTGGAGAAGAACATAAGTAGAGTTGGGGCTGGTGGGTATTCCAGAATATCCCTCTTTCATGGCAATGGCTTGCAACCTCTTAAGGCCAAGCTAGTCAAGTTTGAGCCTCAAGAACTAATAAGTAAAATTACACTGCAAGAGGGCAAAGATGGTTCTAAGACTTGTGCATTGGAATCTACTGTGCAAGTGGGATCTATTGCTGATGATAAGTACATGAAGAGTTTGTCACTGCCTCCTAGAGATATTGTTTGTGCATTTAACTATAGCTGTTGTTGTCTCCATAAACGTGTAGAACTGGTTTTGTATTTTAAGCATGTCCATGATGCCTTGTCAAAGAAAGGTGGTATATTTGTGATGGATTTATAAGGTGGGACATCATCAGAGCACAAGCTAAGACTTAAGTCAAGCTTATATGACAGCAATCATCATTAAGCTAGAAGCTTTTAATACATGAGAAAGTGACATCTAAATATCTCCTTATAGCTTAATGCTATTAAAGTTGCTAAGACATGGAAGGAACTAATTTATTATTTTGTGTTCATTCCTGTTCAGGGCACAACATAAATCAAAAAATATTTGTAGGACAAATCTGATGTTGGACATCTATCTAATAAGCATTTTCCACAAAATGGGAAGAAAACACAAGTTGTTTGTTTGTAATTGCTAAAAATTTCTTCATGCTTCCGTGTTAAAAGGACTATTTAATGTAATTCTTCTTTGTTTCTAATAAAGCATTTCTATCCTTTTTAGCTCAAAAAAAAAAAAAGACTTGACTTATTTGATAATGTTTATATTGTGATTGGCTTATATTTCAATTGGACAAGCTCGCTTTCCTTGATGGGAAGAAAATTTTATTCACTTTTGAGGAAGAGAGAGTACAAAAGGCTGCTATTTTTGAATTTCAGGCTATCATTTTGAAGTTGAAAGTGTTATTATTATTTTTTTTAATGGGTAAAATTTACTAGAAAATAAGGACAAACCTTTCATATATATAAGATGTATATAAAAGATATTTTTTTTTAGGCTATAAGCAAAAGGTTCACCTAAAGAATACAAAGTGCTATATATTTATATATTTCTTTTTATTTTGCTTTGAATTTTAGAAAAACTAATATTTTCATTATTATTTGCAAAGGCCAATTGTGGCACTCGCAAATAATTTAGTATTAGTAAGGGTATATTTTTAACTTACACAAAAAATAAACTTTTTGCAAAGAATTTTTATTGTCCCTCGGAAATAATTTGGTGGGAACATTTCCCTCCAAAATTTTTTACATTTTAATGATTGTTTGTGAAGGTCGATCCTAGCCCTCGCAAATAATTTAGTATTAGTGACGGTATTTTTTTAACCGTCACAAATAATACACCTTTTGCGAGAGATTTTTAATTGTCCCTCGCAAATAATATGGAGGGAAAATTTACCTCCAAAATATTAGTATTTGTGACGGCTAAAACACATAATTGCGATAGTTTTTTTTTTTTAATCACAAATATTTCACATTTTACCAAGTCTTTGCGAGGGCTTTATTTTGCCATCACAAATAATATTTTTTGAGAGGGCTTTTTGGGTTTGTCAAAAATTTTTGGCTGCTAATAGGCATTTTTTTTTTTTGTAGTGTAATTAAACAATTTAATTATTTATGACATGTCAATAAATTGGATTTTAGAACATAAACCCCAACAGTGCAATTCGTCATGATAAAGGACATCTTGGCAGTGCAATTCGTCATTATAAAGGACATCCTATACAAAAGGGGTTTCTCCCTCCCGTATCTAAAATGCTTGAGCCTTAAAGAAGCAGATTATGTCATGAGAGAAGTCCATGAAGGTATCTGCAGAAAGAACTCAAGATCACGGTCTTTGGTGCTTAAAATGATTTAGGCTGGATACTACTAGTCTACCATGCAAAAGGATGCACATGCCTATGTTAAAGCTTGTGACAAGTTCCAAAGGTTTAGCAACGATATCAGACAGTCAAAAGAAGAGCTCACCCTTATGGCGGCCCCGTGGCCTTTTGCTCAATAGGGACTGAACATCATGGGCGCATTCCCGATAGCAATGAGACAAATGAAGTTCCTAATAGTCGGCATAGACTACTTCGCCAAATGGGTAGAAGTTGAAGCCCTGGCCACCACCATAAAGAAGAACGTACAAAGCTTCATTTGGAAGAACATAATTTGCAGATACAGGATCCCTAGGGTCTTGGTGTCAGACAACGAGGAGCAATTCGACAACAACTCCTTCAGAGACCTTTACTCACAATTAGGAATCAAAAACCACTACTCCTCCCCCACCCATCCTTAGGCTAACGGACAAGTTGAGGTCATAAATCGATCCTTACTTCGAATCATCAAGACTTGGCTTAAGGGGGCAAAAGGTGTATGGTCAGAAGAGTTGCCAAGCGTACTATGAGCATATAGGAGGACAGCCAGAACTCCCACAGGAGAAACACCGTTTCGACTGGCATACAGAAGTGAGGCAATCATCCTAGCTAAGGTCGGCTCACAAGCTACAGGGTGGACAATCACGATGAGAGGAGGAACAATGAGACCATATGTCTACAGCTTGACCTAGTGGATGAAGTCAGGGCGATAGCTGAGCAAAGGCTAGCACGATATCAAGACCTTATGGCCAAGCACTTCAATGCCAAAGTCAAGCACAGGGACTTCTAAGTTGGAGATCTCATCCTGAGAAAGGTCACAGGCGCCACGAGAGATCCATCCCAAGGAAAGGTTGGACCTAATTGGGAAGGACATTACAGAGTCACATCATGGCAGAGGAAAGGTACTTACTACTTGGAAACACTTGCCTGGTAGAAATTACGCCACCAGTGGAACGCCGAGCATCTCAGAAAGCACTTCCAGTAGAAGACAGCATGAAGGACACTACTCTTCATTTCCAATTTATTTCTTTGAGGCTGCATTTGGCTCAACGAAAATCCTTTTTCGAGCGTAAAATCATTTCAGGGGAAATTGTTTTCCCGTAAAGGAAAATGTATTGAGGCTGTTTGGCTGCCTTGAAATTCGTTTTATGGAAAATCAATTCCGGTGTTTGGTTTGTTCAAACATTTTATGGAAAATATACTCCGTTTTACAGAAAACTTTCCCATGTTTGGTTTGTGGATCATTTTACGAAATTTATAGAATGCCTTACAAATTCAACACCTGCATTGCCTAGACAAACCTATAACAGTACAAAAATAATCATCCGAATATACCTATAATATTTATATCAAAATAGCCACATCAATCTTTCACCATTGGCATTACACCTCCATGGTGTACAAAAATGATACCTACACGTGGTATCTGAACAGTACAAATACATAATTTGGGCAATTGTATCATCCCAATAAGACAAAAGACTACACATATAATATAATGGTAGGTGAATACTAGTACTACAACAAAGATTAATTCCTAAAGCTACCGTTACAGTCAACATGAAACAGACAAGTCAGAGTTGTGTGAACAAAAAACTATCCATCCACAGCTTTCTCAGCTTAGCATTCTTGGCTAGAAATCCCCGTGTTGCCTTCTTATTTTCACAGAGATGGTCAAACGCAGTTGCGAGCATGTCTTTGCTATACCCATCCGCCACTATAGCCATGACCTCATTGTAAAGAGCTGTGTAATCCACCGGGCCTCGGTTGATTTCTTTCAAAGCCACAGCTATTTCCTTCAGCTGATCAGACAGATCAGTCAGCACACTATCATCAGTATTAGAAGGTGCACGCCCTCTTTTGCGAGACTTGGAAATTCCCGACGCAGTGGTGGATGACTCGACTGCATTCTTCCCTTTGTCCACCACACCTTCCTCCACATTGTCTGCCACAAACTCAGTACTTTCCCCATCGTCTGGCTCATTCTCAATATCCATATACAACTTAGAAAAGTTACTCATGGCTGTATCCTTCCCCACAACAATAGCCAATTCATCATACATCTCAATCTTTTTGTTCAGATACTCCATATGCTTATGATGCGCCTGAAAGGGAGAAATGAACGTATAATAACAAAGCAATAAACACTTCACTCATAAATTCAATATTCAATCAAATATAGATGCCATTAGATCGGATCTAGGTCAATGATAAACAAAAAAAAAATCTGTTAGGGAACAGATTACATAACCCATGATTTTGAAGATAAATACAACTGAGAATACAATGTACAAATGCTAAGACCAAATTTTACAATAGATCCGCACATGAAAATTATATTTGAAAATTTGTAAAAGCAATGGAATCCTAAAAGAATGACACTATAAAAGCCCAAAATATATATTATCATTTATATTAAGAAAATATAGTTGGCAGCCATACCATGACTTCTTCTTGATATGTCTTCACATAGCTTGTTATCATTTTTAAGTTATCGTCCCAACCGAAACCACTCTTCTTCCTAATTGTTTGAATAATGGTCCACATGGTTCGTAGAGTACACATTCGATTCTCTACATAAGAGGGGTGGCACTCAACCCCAAATTGAGCAAATATCTCATTCGCTACAAGAGTAAAGAAGCCGGCCTTGAAAGTGTTAGAAGGCTTGTTGCCCTTCGCAGCCTCCTCAGCAAGTATCTTAAGCATAGTCGTGTGCATAGGGGGTAGCCACCTGAACTGCTTAGTGACACCCACCTTCTCTTTTCCCTTCGACATTACTATATATGAAAATTGTATAGTGAGAGTAGCATTTAAAAATGAAAGTAGCATTTAGTAATTATGTTAGGAATATGAACACCAAATGAAACACACATACAACCGCGCTTATAGATGTGCACAATAGAACGAAACATGCTAACACTGGAAATAACAATGTAATGCTGATAATACTTTTTCCTTACACCACCAGAAGTTTATAGTAAATACATTGTCCTTACAAAAAAAAAATACAGCACATATTACAATCATAGAAATATAAATAAAGTACTACTCTCCACTCTTGGTATAATCAGACCACATAGCTTGGCATATCTCATTTCTCTTAGCATTCCACAGTCTACTATCTTCAATGGAGTCCCGACGTGACTGTGTTTCTTGTTGGGGGCCACTAGACTTTACTTAATTCATTGCACCTTCCATAATATGGTCATTTGGTTCAACCCCCATAATGTGATTATGAACCACACAACATGCTAACACTACTTTCACTCGCGTTTCAAAAGACCAAAATGGTTCTGCATCCAACACTCGAAAACGTTTCTTCAATACTCCAAACCCTCGCTCAATGGTAGTTCTCAATGAAGAGTGTCGGAGGTTGAACAATTCTTACTCATTCTCAGGAGGACGATCACTAAACTCTTTCAAGTGATATCGCACACTCAGATAAGATGACAAAATTCCATTTTTATTACCATACCCAACATCACCAAGATAATATTTACCTACATATATTCAAAAATTAAACGAAATCACCACTATGCTTAGGAGAGAACACACAATATTTATTAAACTAATAAACCAAAAAGGTGAAGTAATCCTATAATACCTTCGGGAATTGAAAATCCCCCTAGCCTAGCAAATGCATCATTTAACACACGAGAATCCTGTGCACTGCCTTCCCATCCAGCCAATACATAAGTGAACTTTAAGTCAAAACTAATGGCAGCTAAGACATTTTGCGTGGTTCCATCTTTGAGACCACGAAACCTTCCTTGTATTTTAGGTGGCACAGATGCACGAACATGTGTGCCATCTATTACTCTAACACAATCCTAATTTTCGACAGACATAATGGTTTAAAATTACACAAATCTTCACAATTTACAAATATACACAAGTCATAATATTTACCTTGAAATATGAGTAGAACCTTCTGCTATTCCTTATCTTTGGGGGTGTGTCTTTGCTAGGCAGTCTTATTAGAGCTTTATATAATTTCAGGACCCCCCCAAGGACGACCTTGAAGTATCTATGAACAGTCTCAGTTGATCTATGGAACTGACTACCAATTACACGGAACCTCACATTATGACCAATAATGTGTAAGAAAATTAGCACTTGATCCGTAATAGACATGTGAACAGTCGAGCGTACGTGCTCCCCCTCAGTGAGGATGTGACATAAGTGGTGGAAAGCTATAGGCTTCATCCTAATTTGATTCACACAATGTCTCTCACTTCCATGCAGAATACTATTTACGTATTCCTCTCTCTAGGCTGCATGATTAACATAAGGCGCCCTAGGCAATCGTTTATGCCGCAATTTCCTTACCAATGCAATCCCCACAATGTGGATAGATGCAACTGAGGCAAGAACGGTAGCTTTGGTTTTTTTCTTCATCTAAAAAATCAGAAACACTGTGGTCTAAGAGGTACGTAAACAGTGTGATCTAAAAAAACACAACTCCGTGGTAGTGTGTTCACAATATTCACAGGTGCCATATACATTGACCAAAACATCCAAATCACATTGATATCGAGTATTCTACCAAAATTTATGCACATATATTTCTGTATAATTGTAACATCAACAATGTACACAACAGAATACCATCACAGTCAATATTTACACCAACACAAAACATTGCATTCTATTTACATCATAATCAATATTTATTACACTAACACAGAACATTGCATTCTATTTACCATCACAATCAATATTTACACCAACACACAACATTGCATTCTATTACTGTATAATCGTAACACCAACAAAAGTTAATTTCTTCAATCAATAATTAAATAAAAAATGGATAATTAAAAAAAGTAAATAAATAAATATATATATATATATATGGCGAAAACCACATTTTAGTCCCTACATTTTCACACGATTCCCATTTTAGTCCCTACATTTTTTTTTTCACCACTTTTAGTCCCTAAATCAAAAATGTGATCTCGTTTTCGTCCCTACCGTCAGTGCTCTAACAGAAAAATCCTAGGTGGCAGACGGAACACACGTGGCGCTGACGTGACGCTGATGTGGCAATTAAATATTATTAAAAAATATGCCACGTCAGCATTTTAATTTTCTTAAAGCCACGTCAGATATTTTTTATAAAAAAATTAAAGTTAAAGAAAAATCTTAAATCTAATTAATTTAAAATTTTAATTAAAACCAGATTTAATTACAGAAGAAAAAACACATACAGGTAAGAAAGAACATGAACTCAAACCCGGGTAAGAAAGAACACAAACAAAAACACATAACAGAAGAAAAAAAATGGGTCACACTTCAAAAAAACTCCTCTCTCTCTCTCTCTCTCTCTCTCTCTCTCTCACAACCAAAAACACCCCAAAACAACAAAGTCCTCAGATTTTTCTGAAAACAAAAAAGAACCAAGTTTGGTGTTTCGGTGGTGGCGTTTTGGTGGTGGAGTTGAATCGGTGGCCAGGTTTGGGTTCGTGGGTTTGGGTTTGCCGGTGGGTGCATGTGGGTTTGTGGTTCGTCGGTGGGTTTGTGGGTTCGTCGGTGCGTGTGGGTTTATCGGTGCGTGTGGGTTTGTGGGTTCGTCGATGCGTATGGGTTGTGGGTTCGTCGGTGTGTGTGGGTTTATATTTGGGTTTGTGGGTTTATGGTTCGCCGGTGGGTTTGTGTTTTTGTGGTTTGCCGGTGGGTGACCGTGATTCAGATCCTCCTCCTCTCCACCTTCGATCGGGACGCATCGGGATGCCAAGCCCTCCTCCTCTCCACCTCCGATCTAGGTTAGCGCCACCGCCTCGCGGCGTTGGTGGAGCTGGGGACTCGCTGGTGGAGTTGGGGACTCGTTTGTGGGTTTGTGGTTCGCCGGTGGGGGCATATTCATGAATTGTGACCCATTTTTTTCTTCTGTGTTTTTGTTCTTACCTGGGTTTGAGTTCATGCGAAGAACATGATGCGAAGAACATGAATATTAAGAAAATAATATTTTAATTAAAATTTTAAATTAATTAAATTTAAGATTTTTCTTTAACTTTAATTTTTTTATAAAAAATATCTGACGTGGCTTTAAGAAAATTAAAATGCTGACGTGGCATATTTTTTAATAATATTTAATTGCCACATCAGCGTCACGTCAGCGCCACGTGTGTTCCGTCTACTACCTAGGATTTTTCTGTTAGGGCACTGACAGTAGGGACGAAAACGAGATCACATTTTTTATTTTAGGGACTAAAAGTGGTGAAAAAAAAATATAGGGACCAAAATGGGAATCGTGTGAAAATGTAGGGACTAAAATGTGGTTTTCGCCTATATATATATATATATATATATATATATATATATATAGATCGGATCGGAAGGGACAAAGTGAAAGTAGCATTTGGGTTTGAGGATAGATGTTGGCTAGATGGGTTTGAGGGATGTAGATCGGCTTTTGTAGAGGGTGGGTCGAAGGTGTGTGGATTGGAGGTTCAGTGAGGTTGTTGGGCTGAAATAGAGGCCGAATCGAAGGTGAGGTATGGTGGTCGAACTGAATAAACTTAAAGCTGTGGACGAAACTCACCTTGGGTGGATCAGCGGTGCTCGTCAGATTGTGGGTGGAGGTCGGACTGGCGTGAGGGAGACAGTGGAAGACGGTGGAAGCTCGGACTTGCTGCGTTTGGCGTGAGAAAGACGGTGGAGCTCAAACTTGCTGCGTTTGGCGTGAGGAAGACGGTAGAGCTTGGACTTGCTGCTGTGAAGAGTGCGTGTGAGAGAAGCTCAAAGAGGTTTGTGTAAGGAGTGTTATCTGTTTGAAGTGAAAATAGGAACGAATTCAATTTTACACCTTGACAAGCTTATTTTACGGTCAACCCTGAAAATATTTTCAGTTTGACCAAATTTTCAGTAACAACCAAACATACATTTTTACGAAAAATCATTTCCGAAAGTGGTTTGAAGCCAAAACAAACATAGGCTTAGTCTTTTCTTTTAGTCAACTCTTATCTATAGTACTTTTTAAGCCCAAATTGCTGAGTTTTATTCTTTTAGGAATAATTTTTTACTTATATATGCATCCATCACAATAAGAGGACTTATTCGGATATGGTTTGGGTATGTTTCTACAAAATGACTAAGTCCACATGGACGAGTTTATAAAGTCTACAGGCGGACGAGTTTGTAAAGTCCACAAGCGGACGAGTTTGTAAAGTCCATTATATTCACAAGTGGACGAATTTATAAAGTCCAGTAAGTCCACAGGTGGACGAGTTTATAAAGTCCACATAAAGTCCACAAGTGAACGAGTTTATAAAGTCCACAAGTGGACGAATTTATAAAGTCCACAGGTGGACGAGTTTATTAGGTCCACAAGTGGACAAGTTTATCAAATCCATAAGTGGACAAGTCCAAGTCTACAAGGGGACGAATTTATTAAGTCCATAAGTGGACGAGTTTATTAAATCCACTAGTGGATGAGTTTATAACATCCACCAGTGCATGAGTTTATAAAGTATAAATATGGACAAGTTTATTAAGCCCACAAGTGGGCAAGTCTAAGTCCATAATTGGACAAGGCAAAGTCCACAGGTAGACGAATCTATAAATTCCACAGGGGACGAGCTCAAAAATCCACAAATAGACGAGTTTATTAAATCCAAATATGGACGAGCTTATTACAAAATCCACAAGTGGACAGGTTTATTACTAAGTCCACAAAGTGGACAAATTTATCACTACCAAGTCCACAAGTGGACAGGTTTATTACTAAGTTCACAAAGTGGACGGATTTATCACTACCAAGCCCACAGGGTGGACGAGGTCATCCCAAAGAATTCTTTACTATTATCAAGTCCATAAGGGCACCCTGAAAATTATTAAAATCCTATGAGGATACTTTAAAAGTTGATCAAGCCCGCAAGTGGACGAATCAACCAATAAAACCACAAAATGGACAAATTTATTTCAAATTCCACATGACTATAAAACCAAGCCCAAAATATGCAAGTCTGCCCAAGGGACGCGTCCAAATATAAAACCATAAGCTGAAAACTTTAAGAACATGTCCACCAATGGATGGGTTCACTACAATCCGCAAAACGACAAAATAAAGTAGATGGTTCAAGCATACTTGTCCAAAGATTAATAAACATGCAAATGAGATACGAACATAGAGTGATGGATGTAAAGAAAAACATCTTAAAGCATGTTTTCAACAAAAGCCAAAAAATAAAAGGGCACTTAAATTTGTTTGAAAATAAAACGAAATACATAATAAAAATATATAAATAGAAAACTAAACTACGGGGTCCTCGACGTCCTGCACGGGAACATTCTCGTTGTCTTTTGGAAGGGGGTCTTGGGCACTTAGAGCTGAAGGGTTCTCAACATCAAGAGGAGGATCTTCAGATAACGGGATTATAGGAGTAATGGGCTTCTCCTAGGCAGGTTGAGCAAGCACCACGACGTCATCCTACACACCTTACTCTACATGAGTAAACTCGTCGGTCACATCATCAGTGGTGTCACCAACAGTAGGGGTCATTGGCATAGGATCATCCATGGTGACCTTGGATAAATCCAAGTGTGGGAAGATGGACTTGGCCTGCTTCAGGCAATCCTCAAACCCGTCACCATAGTAGACGGCGCCGTCTCGACGCCTTGAACTCCGTCATGACATCGGTTCTATCCGTCTCCACCTACTCGCAGAGAGCCATCAGTTCCTTCTCTATATTTGCCTTCGCCTTCTCAGCCTTTTCTCTGGCCTCCTCTATCAACTTTTCTTTAAGTCCTTCACCTCCTTGTTTAGAATGCGAATGGTCTCCTTGTACTGTGCTTGCTTATCGGTCAAGGTCTCATTGCATTTTCTAAGGCGATGGATAACCCTTTCCTTGGCAACGCACCTATCTTAGAGCTCCTTCAAACGCACCATCGCCTGCAAAGCAAGACAACCGTCAGCTAAAAAATGGAGAATTATAAGGTGTATGTATCAAAGGGAGGGGGCACACCCTAGAAAGATCAAAAAGACCTAACCACCCCAGGTCCTCGGTCTCCTGATTACCACAAGGATCTAATTTCGTCTCCTTGATGATTGACTCAACCATCTCGATGGCATACCCCTTGTGAGTAAGGAGACAATGAGTTTCATGGTTAAAAGGGCCCGAAGCCGTCATTAGGCCTTTGCCAGCCCCATGACCTTGTTTAGGAGGTGACAACTTCTTCAACCCCTTGTCAGCTGTAGGGGTAACCTTGCCTTTCTTAGAAGGCCGGTCCTCCTTCCCTTCAGCCTTGTGTTTAGGCACCCCCTTCCCAACGACTTTGGGTGCTGACAAGAACACCACCTCCTTACCCTTCTCTTTTTCCTTCTCTTCTCTCTTGCGAGTAGCAGCCGCCCTCATTGAAGCTCTTAATCTAGCTACCTCCATTTCTGCAAAGGATGATTGACGAAGTTAGATGCGTAGGCGATATGCAAATGACGACAGGAAAAATAAAAAGGGATGAGATACTTACGTCGACAAGAATAATTGTTTAGTCTGCGTGCTGCCGGCGTCGGATCCGGACCACCACAATAGGCATGCAGACTATCAAGAGTAATTAGGTCCCCGCACTTCCGTTGCTCAAATGGAAGGTCAAGGACCAGATAGATAAACTCCTCTTGCTCTTCAATTATATGTGGACAGACACTCACTGAAAAAAGAAGCAAACTACATCATCGAAATTAAGAGTAGACAACGTTAAAGATAATAGACATAGGAAAAAGCAAAAGCAGATGGTGCTAGACCTGATTCCCTAACAATGCCCCAAGAGTTGTCAAAACCATGAGGCATAATGAAACACTTTTCTGGATGACATACCCAATTCGTCCCTTGTACGGAAAAATAACTACTCTTCCACTTCCTATTGGAGTCAGGCATATCTGACACCAAGCTAAGTGTTTTCTTCCTTGCTGCAAAATGGAATATTCTTTTTGATAAGGCGATGCGCTAAGGTCAATAGCACCAGAAGAACTCATCCAAACTAAGCTGACGGTTTCTACCGCTTGGACGACCCTAGAGAATTTCAGCCCCAATGAATATCCTCCAAGCATTGGGAGCAATCTGACTGATGGATATTCCCAAAAAGTTGGCCAACTGATGATGTAACGCTGTCAGCGGCAGCCTTAGCCCGACAGCAAACATGGCATCATACATGCCGACGTCTGCAGTTCTCCCCAAATAACACCTCTCAAACTTCTCGAGGAGACGAATAAGGATATTTTCAAGGATTTGGTAATGATCCCTTAAGGCCTTAAAGATATTAAGCATCATTGTCGACCTGAAATCATTGACGGTCCATATCTTGGGCAGGATAATCGGACGGGCATGGCCATCCCTTGGGCTTCCTGAACTATCTCCCTCAGTAGCCCCTTTGTCACCCTCAACCTCGTCTTCATCATCTTCTTCTAACTCTTCTCCCTCTTCTCCCTTACCTACCTCTCCATCATAGCTCTCTTATTCTTCGTCAGGAGAATGGGTTGATGATTCCCTCTCTGACAATCAGGAAAAGCCCTCTTCAAGCTCATAACCTAACTGGAAGACTTTGTCGTAGCCCACTCCTTCACAAATTGACGACTGTTCACTCATCGCTTCCCTACCACCTGAAATCTATTCACCCACAAGCGAAGGAGTAATTTAAGAACCTAATTTGACGAGTCTCTAATAAAAGTGACGACCAAAACTATAAAGATCCAAAGAAAGAGAAAAGGAAAATAAAGAAAGAGTACTTACAAGGCAAGAAGACGACTTTGAAGCTGATGAAATATGACAAGGCCGACATGGTCCACAAGCTAACGGCAATGAAGAGGAAATATGAGGAAAAGGTGAGTTATTTATAAGACGAAAATGCACAAGAAACGAAGCGACGCCTTTGTTAAAAAACAAGGCCAATCAACCTGTGCCACGTGTCCTAACAATTAATAATGACTTATTCAAAGGACCATTAATGAACACGCCATTTTATAAGTAAGTGAAAATAAGAGAAGCAAATCAGACTCCATAGCCCATTGGCTAAAACCGACAAAGCCATGGAGTAGGGGGCAGCTAATAGGGGTAATTTTTAATTAGTGAGGTGAAAGAAACTGTTGGCCCCCAAGAACCCGTCAGTCTCAAAGCCGACGACTTCACGCAAGGTGAAGTCGTCAACCTTACAGCCGACGGCTTCATCTCGCTACCTAACGGCATCTACACCTGGACAGGATGAGAAGCTGACAAGTCTAGCATGGATTTACTTAGCCTCCAAGATATGTACATAAGGAAATACCTTACGCCCCACGGTTAACCCTAATCAAGGGGATCCCTATAAGGAAAGTATCCCGCTACATACGCGTATTAATGGAGATCTTCCCTGCAAGGAAAAATTTTCTCCACCAAGAAACGGATGTCAATTTTACGCAACTATAAAAACTCCAAAACCCTCACAAACCAAGGTTCAGTTATTCACCCCAGCTTTGACACTCTAGAGTTGCGAACAAGAAATTTCTCTAATTTGACTATCGGAGGGTATTTGGCCGGTACCACACCGGTATCCTTCGTAGGTTCTTCGTCTTCCCTTTGTGTTGTGCAAGTCTTCCTTGGAGCACATGAGAACCATATAGTTGACTGATGATTTTTGGCATCATTAGCCTCAATTGATGATTTACAAGAAATGAATATTAATATTAACATTTAATAAGAAATGAACCAGTGAGATCAAGGTGGACTCCCAAGCCAGAGTAAGTTTTAATACTAAAGTTTATCTTCAACATTGGGATGATTAATCCTCCCAAGGATGAAACTGTGAAAATAATAAAATTGCTTGGGCAATTCTATTCAGATGGAGATGCAAACGCTTTTTACTGGTTCAAGAATCCAGTGCCAACTTTAAAGATCTTGTCGCCAACAATACTAGATGCAAGCTATAACCTTGAAAAAAGCATCTGATGAAAAATGATTGGGTTGTTATTTAGTTTTTAAAGATAAAAATGTCGAGATAAATGCTTAAGTTATAATGATCATTGTTTTTGGGTTGATTATTTTTTCTGAAAAAGGAAGTAACAGAGATAAGTCCATAATTTTTTTAATTTTATTTTTTAGAGAGATAAGTCTAGAAGTTGAATGATGTTTAGGAATTAGGATAAATGGGAATATTTTATGTGCTTTGAAAGACTAATTTGAGATTGTATAAGTGAATTGATGATGTTTCACAATCTTAACCATTTATTTTAAACGAAATGTTGAGATTTAAATAACTCTACATTGTAGAGTACCTTAGGAAATCTAAAACATATGAATCCTTGTGATCTAGGTTTCTCGTCTAGATTTTGGAAAAAAATTAGAAGATAAAGTGATTAGGAGATAAGTGTGGTGAGGTGTCAGGACATTATTGGTGTATCAAGATTGCTTGGGATTTAATTGGTGGAGGGGAGATTTCATTAAGATGAGGTGGACTAGGTCAAGTCTGTGGACACAACCCATTTCAGCTCTAGCCCAGCACCTAGGGGTGTCAAATGGGTGGGTTTGGGCATAATTGGGGTGGGCATAAACAGGCTGGATACATAAAACTCATTTACCCATTTTTTGCCCATTTAATAAATTACTTCTAATCCAAACCCAACCCAACCTAGTTATAATGAGTAAACCTTAACCCACCCATTACCCAATAATCAAAATTACCAAAATGCCACTAAAACTTGAAAATCACAAAGTACTCATAAAATCTTTTAAATTTACCAAAATACCCCCTAAACCTAAAAAAGACCAAATATGCTTAAAAAACCACTAAAAATGACCAAAATACCCCCTAAATCTAAAAAAATGACCGAAATACCCCCCTGAAACCTAAAAAGTGACCAAAATGCCCCTAAAACCTAAAAATAGATCAAAATACCCCTAAATTCTAAAAAATTACCAAAATACCCACGAAACGTAAAAATTGAACAAAATACCCGCTAAACATAAAAATGACCAAAATACCCATGAAACCTAAAAAATGACCGAAATACTCTTGAAACCTAAAAACTGATCAAAATAATTCCTGATATCTCAAAATATCCCATAAACCTAAAAAAATGACTGAAATACCCTTGAAACCTAGAAAATGACCAAAATATCTCATAACGTAAAAATTAACCAAAATACCACTTAAACCTAAAAAAATAACTGAAATACCCTCGAAGCCTAAAAGATGACCAAAATAACCTTGAAGCCTATAAAATGACCAAAATAACCTCAAAGCCTAAAAATTGACCAAAATAACCTCAAAACCTAAAAATGACCAAAATACCTCTGAAACCTAAAAAATGCCCATAATATCCCCTAACCCTAAAAAATGACCAAAATACCCTCAATCCTAGAAAATGACGAAAATACCCCTAAACCTTTAAAATGATCAAATAAACTCAAAACCTCTAAAATGACCACAAAAAACCTGAAACCTGTAAAATTACCAAAAATACCCCTGAAACCTAAAAAATGACCAAAATACCCCGAAACCTAAAAATTAACCAAAATACTACCTAAACCTAAAAAATGACTAAATATACCCAAAACCTAAAAAAATGACCAAAATAACCCCAAAGCCTAAAAATTGACCAAATACCCCCGAAACCTAAAAATGACCAAAATGCCCCTTAAAACTAACCAAAATACCCCCTAAACCTAAAAAATTATCAAAATATCCTTGAAACCTAAAAAAATGACCAAAATATCCTCAAACCTATAAAATGACGAAAATACCCCTAAACGTTTAAAATGATCCAAACAAACCCCAAACCTCTAAAATGACTACAAATAACCTGAAACCTCTAAAATTACCAAAAATACCCTGCAACCTCTAAAATTACCAAAATAGGTTATTTTCGAGGGTAATTTCGTCAAATTAAAGGTTCTAAGAGTATTTCAGTCATTTTGTAGGTTTCAAGGAAATGTCACGAATTTTTTAGGTTTTAGAGGTGTTTTATTAATTTTTAGATTTTGGGCTATTTCGGTAATTTTCTAGGTTTTTGAGGTCTTTTAGCATTTTTTAGGTTTTCGGGATATTTCAGTCATTCTTTAGGTTTCAGGGGTATTTTAGTCATTTTTTAGGTTTAGGGGGTATTTTGGTTTTTTTTTTTTTTTTTTAATGTTTAGGAAGTATTTTGGTCATTTTTTAGTTTAGGGGGGATTTTGGTCATTTTTTTATGTTTAGGGTGTATTTTTATCATCTTATAGGTTTAGGGGGCATTTTTTTTCATTTTATAGGTTTCAGGGTACTTTGGTCATTTTTTAGGTTTTGAGGATATTTTGTTCATTTTTTAGGTTTAGGGGTGTTAACACCCCATTTTACAACTTGCATTTAACCAATCGGTAGATCTTCAGATTTGTGATACAAAACAAATCTTGATGCTCTAACGATCATAATGGTATGTCATGGGTTTTGATCGGACCACCCGATCAAAAGTTATCATACAATCAATTTTCAATGATCATGGCTCACCTATACGATGGGCCCAATCACATCCTATCTTAAACACTTAATTTTGATTGCTTCCAACAAGAATTAATTTAAAATTAATTAAGTGTGAATTTTGATTGGATTTCATTTTATTTATTTATTTATTTTTGTTATGGCATCTTATCTGCTCTTTTGAAAAACAATTTGGAGAGAGAAAGATATGATCCATGCAAAATTAAAAAAAAAAAAAAAAGAGTAAAAAAACATTATTATCTTCAGTAGAAATTTGAATCACATATTTGGCTTGGAAAACGTTGAAATTTGATTTTCTCTATTTCTATAAAAGTTGTAGAGAATTAAATTTCATTTTAGAAAACACCAATCTTGAATCAATTGGAATTTTGAGAAAAAATTTATGGCTAAAATACGAAACAGGTGCAGAAGATAACACAAATTCAGCATCATCTTTAATTTTCTTTCAAAATTTCAAATGAGGATCAACACCCAATCCGATCAAGCTTATCTAATAGGCTTATTCTCTCCCTTAGCTTCAGAAGAAAGTTTTTGAAAAACAAGTTGGATTGAAAAACAGATACATTCTTTGAAAATTTTCAAAAAACAGAAAAACGCTCAAAAAACGTTACTATTTTCAGCGGCAACTTAAATCACATTTTTATCCTGGAAAAAGTTGAAAATTGGTTCTCTCTATTTCTGGAAAAGTTGTATATAATTAAATTTCCTTTTAGAAAACACCAATTTTGAATCAATTGGAGTTTTGAGCAAAAAGTTAGAGCCAAAATACAAAACAGGTGCAGAGGATAACACAAGTTCAGTATCATCTTCAACTTCCTTTCAAAATTCAAATGGGGATCAACACCAAATCTGTTCCAGCTCATTTAAATAGGTTTATCTCCTCCATTAGCTTCAGAAAAAAGCTAATAACTTAGCTTTAAAGCTAAGCCATCCCTTCCCCTATAAATAGAGAAGACCTCTTCTATTTTCTGGACCCCGAATTCCCTCTAGAGAGCTAATGAGAAAGCAAAAAAGAAAAGTTGTTGTGCAACTATTGTTCTTACTTTGGTTGTAGTGGAGTACTTCCTTACTTTCTCCCTAGCCCTTTAAGTGATCACTTCCCTCTTTTAATTTATACTATATGCTGGTAAGTAGTAATTATATTCTTAACTTTTCACATGTGCTTGAATAAATGCTTAACAAGTCATTATTTATTTCTTTCATGATATGCTTGGATGAACATGTCTATATATCTCATTGATATTCTTTTTACATGCTTAGATGAACACTTCTAGGCTAATACACAAATTTTCTCTTGAATGCTTAGATGAACACTTCTAGGCTAATACACAAATTTCTCTTGAATACTTAGATGAATATGTCTAGGTAATTGTTTTACTTTGTTAAATGCTTGAACAAACATGTCTAAGTATTTTGATTTTCTCTAGATGAACATGTCTAAGGGATTTTCCTTTACTTCTTTTCACAATTGCTTGGATGATCAAACATGTTTAAATGTTTTTTTTTTTCTCTCTTTGCAATTATGTTGATGACAAATGACATGACAAGTTTGTTTTTTTCTTTTTTATTTTCACATGCTTAGATGAACATGTCTAGGCTAAGAATTCTTGGATGAACATGCCATTACCTTCATGCTTTCTTTACATTAAAATTGTTATCTAACAAATTTCTTCTTTTTTGTTTCTATTTATGTCAGATTCCCTTAACACATATTTGCTTACAATTCTTGCAAATTAACATGTTTCTATGACATATTGTTTGTACTTGTTTGACATGACATGATGTTGGCCACCTTAACCTAGGAGAACGGTTTTACCGGGCGAGATGGGTGCTTAATCCCTTCCCATCTCGTAAATTAGCCTCTGAACCAAGATTAAGGGTTCTAAACTATGTTCTTGTATTTGCAATTTTACATTTTTAGAATGTAACTAGGAAATAAAGCAATGTAATTTTCTTTTCTTAGATTGTACCTAGGACAAAAAAGCATTGTAAATTTTTGTTACAAAATTGATGTAAATTGTCATTTACATTAATACAACAAAGGCAATTTTTTATATTAAAAGTTTTCTTATTTTTCCATTTAGATTAAATAAGTGGCGATTCCATGTAAAACCCTCGATCTAGGGGGGAGTACATTTTACAATGAATTTGTACATTTTAAGCATCACGATCCCACCCGTTCACGCGGGTGAGGCCCAATTTGAGAAAAAATTGGCGGGCCGGGGTCGCGGTCGCTCACAAGGGGTTATTTTGGTCATATTTAGATTTCGAGAGTATTTCAGTCTTTTTTTGGTTTTCAAGGTTTTTCGGTTAATTTTTAGGTTTTGAGGGTATTTCGATAATTTTTTTTTTTTAGGTTTAGGGGGGTTTTTTGGTCAATTTTTAGGTTTAGGGGGTATTTCGGTCAGTTTTTAGGTTTAGATGTTTAGGGGGTATTTCGTTCATTTTTTAGGTTTAGGGGGTATTTTGGTAATTTTTAGGTTTAGGGGGTATTTCATTCATTTTTTAGGTTTAGGTAATATTTCGGTCATTTTTTAGGTTTATGGGGTATTTTGGCCATTTTTAGATTTCAATGGCATTTTGGTCATTTTTTAGGTTTAGGGGGGTATTTTGGTAATTTTGGGTTTTGGGGGTATTTCGGTCATTTTGTAGGATTTAGGGGATATTTTGGTGATTTTTAGGTTTCAGGGTTATTTTGGTCATTTTTTAGGTTTACAGAGTATTTTGGACAATTTTTAGGTTTCGGGAGTATCATGGCCATTTTTTAGGTTTAGGGTTATTTTAGCGAATTTTTAGGTTTTGATGGTATTTCGGTCATTTTTAGGGTTTGGTGGTATTTTGGTCATTTTTAGGTTTCGAGAGTATTTTGGTAATTTTTAGGTTTAGGGGGTATTTTGGTCTTTTTGTTAGGTTTTAGGGGTATTTTTGTCATTTTTAGGTTTAGGGGGTATTTTGGTCAATTTTTATGTTTTGGGAGTATTTCAGTCATTTTTTAGGTTTAGGATAGGAGGTGTTTTGGTCTTTTTAGGTTTTATGGGTATTTTGGTCATTTTTAGGTTTCGGGGGTATTTCGGTCATTTTTAAAGTTTCAAGAATATTTTGGTAATTTTTAGTGGTTTTGGAGTATTTTAGAGTTGGATGATTTGTAGAAATGATACTTGGATCATAATTGGGTCCAATTAGATACCCAATTAAAACTCAATAAACATTAATGTTAATTGAGTTTAATTGGATTAATACCCATTTTACCCAATTAATAATTGGGTAGGTTTGGGTCTCATTAAGTGGGTGGATTTGGGTGGGCAAATGAGTTTGGGTTAATTTTGCCACCCCTACTTTCAAAATGGAACATTCTCAAGAAAACTAAATAATGTGGATAAAAAAAAAATACAAATAATAGAGTCTTTTGTTTTGGCAAAATATAGCTTAAATTTGAGTGATTTCAATTTATGTGCATTGTATAGTGTTTTTTAGTTAAATGAGAAAAGATGCAAAACCTAGGTGCTGAATTGCTTAGAAAAATGGCACCCTTGTGCCAAGTTTGCAAGAGATAGTAGAGTAAATGGGGGGACATAGGAGTGCTGCTTTTGCTGCCCAAATTTGTCTCCTACCCATTGTTTGCCCTGTACCTAGAAATGGAGATAAGAGAGAGAAAATGTGGGTATGATTTTAAGATAATTATTATTAATACTGGCCGCGAATCTGTGCGTTGCGCGTGATAATTTTTTTTTTAGTAGTTTTTTTTTTTTTTTTACAACTCAAACTAATTTAATAGTGGGTAATTTATTTTGTAATCATATTTTTTTTTATTATTATAGGTGATAGGCCACAAATGCGTAGACCCCTTGTGATGAATTAAATTGATTAATTAGTCAAGTTATTAGTTAATCAAGTTAACATGCAACTTGCGTGGTAGCACAAACAAATCACTAATAAACTAAAGTATGTAGCGGAAATTAAATAGACATGGTTATTTGTTTACACAAGAGGAAAACCTACACGGCAAAAACCCCACCGAGTGATTTAAGGTCACCACTCCTGAAACTCCACTATTATCATAACAAGTGGTTACAAGTAAAGGAATCTTAGTACCTTACCAATCTACAGTTGAACCCTTACCCCAATACTCAATTGGACTTGTTCTGTAGTGACAGTTTCTCCTTTTAATGCACGGCTCCCAGTACGTGACTAACCAATTTGCGCCGATCCCAGTACACGACTTCAATTCACCAACTAGAGAGAGAGTTATTGGCAGCAAAATTCTTCAATTCATCCACACGATGAAGATCAAGAAATTGCTTGGTTACAAAACCTTACGGTGTACATACACAGCAACTTCTTCACAAGAAAGATGAACTAGGGCATGAACTTTGTCTCGGATCACAAATTGCTTGAACAATGATATCTCAATGCTAGTGCAGTGTATATTGACGGCCTTTAAAATAATCTTTTTATATGACTAGGGTTAGAAGAAAAGAAGTCTCAAAGACATATCCACGGATTGGAATCAAAGCAGAACTCAGAATCTGTTTTCCTCAAATCTCGATAGCTAGAAGTGTCGAGGAGCTGTCGAGTAGCTGTTGAGCCTCGAGGCTGAAACAGCTTTTTAAAGCTCGATAGATGCATGTGTTGAGCCTAGGTGTCGAGCCTAGGTGTCGAGCTTTAATAACTTGTACTTTCCAGCTTGTTTCTTGGATAGACTTGATGACTTCAAGACTTGATCTTGAAACACAGTTTCTTGAAGCGTTAAACACATCCTAAATCTACCTAATTACACGTAAAGTGCGTTTTGTCAAAGGATAAGCCAATTACATAAAATAATGACATGTTCAAAATAATTTGAACCACATATGTCCTAACAATAGGAACAATCATAAATTATAAATATACATTTTGTTGTGCCAAAATGAAAATAGTAAAAAAAATTTCATAAATTCAAAAGGCAAGTTAATGAAAATATTCATTTTTAATAAAAGTTATTTATAACATTTGGTGAATCATTAAAAAGAATATAAAATTTGGAAATTATTCGTTTAGTATTAAACAAACATTCTCAAACCTTTTTTTTTTTTTTTTTGCCTACAATCCAAAACACCAAAAAAAGTAACTAAAAAATTAATAAAACTTAACAATGATTAATTGGACCAATTAGGAAAACAATTTGTTGTTGATAGTCTATTAAGGCCATTTCCTTTGCAAAAATTGTCATTTCGTCTATCCAAAACATATTATCAAATAAGTAATTATTAGCAAAATCTAAGAATTAAATTTCTATACATGCATTGTTATAAAAAAAAATAATAATTAAAATAAAATTGCAAAAGCTAAAATTTGTCCACACAAAGGATTACAAAAATAAACAACAATTAGGAAAATCTCATAGTTTAACATCTAAATTGAGCACTATAAAAAACCATGCTATGTAATAGAATAAATACCAAATTACAATAAATACCAAATTATCCAAATCATGATATATAATAGAATAATACTATATTTTTAGATGCTATATTTAATTCTTTATAACGCAATAGGATAACATTTAACAATTAAAGAAAAAAAACAACAATAATTTAAAAAACTAAACTAAATCGCATTAATCCAAAGTGAAGTTTCAAAAAATATAAAAAATTATAAACCTAAAGAAGAGATGCAAGAAAAATAAAAATAAAAATCCACCAAGAGAGAGAGAGAGAACCTTTTTTTTTTAGGGAAAACTATGCATATAATGGAAGAGATAATGACAAATTTATAGTAAGAATGTGTGAATAAGAAGAGACAAAAATAAAGGAAGATGATGGGAAAGAGGAAAAATAATATTAATGTAGAGGATAGTGGGGAGATAAAAAGTGAGGGAGAGAGAAAGGTTGGAGAAGTAGTGGAGATATCAAAAGGTAAGGAACGGAAAAAAGGTTGAGAAAGTAAATATTAAAAAAAAATGTTAAAACAATTATAAGAAAATTGGAAAGAAAAAAGACAATGATGTGGACATTGATGTGACCGAACTGAAGCGTAATAACAATAAATACTACATTTCAGCTCTTAGATATAAAAATAGAGATATAGATTATTAGTATTATTATTATAATTATTATTATTATTATTATCCTAAATTTAGCTTAATAAATCATTTATTTAAGTTTCTTTTAATTTCATCATGGTTAGGCCTACAAGAATTTTAGGTTATGTTTGATATTTAGCATAATAAATTGTAATAGTTACTATTAATGAATTTTATTGTTTTGTAGTGTTGTTATTTATTTATTTTTTTTGTTTATTTATGATTTTATGATTTTTTTTGTTTTGTTTTTTTTAAGTGTCACTCTATAGTTCTTACAATCCTTCACTTGGTATCACAATTGTAGTAAGTTTATTGAGTCATTATAAAGTATTACTTTATAATTTATAATATGCTTGTGTTCATTAATTGGAAAATAAATTAATTGTATTTGTATATGTGATTAATTTGTAAAAAATATATGCTAATATATTGTAATTTTTTATGTTAGTGTTTACCTATTAAGGATATTGTGAAGATGCATCTTAATTGCACAATATAGTTACTATTATACGTGTATGATTTTTTTTCTCTCCGTTTCCGGACACCAAGCAAACAACGGGCATGGGACAAATTTTGCAGCAAAAGTGGCACCAATTGGGCCACTTTTGGTTCTCTCTCCTCTCTCCTATGTCCCCTTATTCTCTTTCCTCTCTCTTGCAAAATCAGCACTAGGGGTTTATTTGATTGGGTAGATTTTATGGGGGAAGAAAAAGGGGAGATTGAAAAGATGGGAGAAAATGATTTTGGGGCGTTTAGTTAGGTGGATTTTAAGAGGAAAACCCGATGTAAGCTAGGTGTTTTCTCCTCAAACCTACCAAAATGTTTTATTCCCAAATCAAGTGAAAACTAGAAAGAATATGGGCTGCAAATTGTTTGGGGTTTTTTGGATGAAAATGCCTTTTACAACGTGCTTTTCTTTCTTTGATCTTTTTCCACTTCTATGAATTTTAGTCTTTTTCTTCCTCTTCTTTGTTTTTGTCTTTTTCTTCTATCTCTTCTCATTTGTTTGTTTGATTTTTTTAATCTCTTTGAAAGGTGTTTTTTTTTTTTAAAGCATTTCCTCATCTGATTTGGGTTTTTTACTCGTTTATTCTTTTTCTTTAAATGAAGTGTCGATCCATAGTTCCATACACAAATTTTTTAATAAAAATATAATGTGTTACTTTTTTTTAATGTGAGAGGGATATACAAACTACATTTTTCATCCTCTCGTTTCTCTTCTTAACCAAATAAAAGAGTTTTCTATTCCTCTACTTTTTCATCTCTCCAAGAAAAGAATTCTCTATCTTCCCATTTTTTATCCTCTTTTCATTTTCTTTTCTCTCAGTTTTTTGCTCTTCAATTTGTTAGTGTATAGCTTAGACTAGATTAGCCCACTGGGCTTAGCCCAATATACTGTACTTGTAGTTTACTCATATTACTTGTACTGCACACATACCTAGCCTATATAAGGCTCTTTACTGTACATTGTTACACACATCAATACACACAAACTATTCAGTCTTTTTCACTTTATATCTTTAACATGGTATCAGAGCCATTCCTCTGACTTTCTGGTTCCTGTGGACATCTCCGGCGTTCTTCCACTGCCCTCGCCTTCATCCAGTAGTCACTGTCAGAAGCGAGTCACCGCCGTCACGCCCACAGTTCCTGCACCTCTCGGATCTCATCGTTCTGTTCATTTTACTGTCAAACCAAAGACATAGAGTGACAGAACATCCAATCCCGAGCAAAACCCAGCCAAGAACAGCCAGAAACGAGGCCGCACGCGCCCGCACGCGCCTCCAGAAGTTTCTGCCTGTCGAACACGCGCTGCACGCGCCTCCACGCACCACCAATGTTCCTGCACGCGCCACACGCGCCGGTCCACGCGCCCCACTCGCGCCACGCGCCTCACGCGCCAGGAACCTCCAGCGCCTTGCCACGTCAGCCCTAAGCTGACGTCATCCTGCTTACGTCATCATCCGCGTCATCTGCCTACGTCAGCACACGTCAGCCGTTTGACCATTGACCGTTGACCTGACCGTTGACCGTTGACTTTTTAACCAGAGTCAAAAAATTTTGACAGGACCTGTCTTGCTCAGTTTTTCGCGTAGATTCCGATTTTGGGCTCCGTTTTTGCATTTGAGGTTTCTAAATCCCCGTTTTTGGGCATTTTTCCTCATTATGGCTCAACAAAATGATCGAGATATCATACGTCCTATCACCGTTATGTTGGATGGTCCCACTAGCTATCATGCATGGTCTCAGAATATGACTGTCTTCCTAAAGGGTCCTAAACTGTGGAGATATGTGACTGGTTCTATTCCTAAGCCAGTACCAAACCCTAAGTCCAAAGCCACAGCTGCTGAAGATGATTATGAAGAACGCCTAGAGGAATGGGAGAGTATTCAGAGTAAGATTCTGTCTTGGTTTATCAATACCTCTATTCCCTCCATTCATAATCTTCTTCCTCGTCTTGAGACTACTGAGGCTGCTTGGAAATTTCTGGCTGATCGCTACAATTGTACTAATGATTCAAGCTTGGAGTTCCACATTGAATCAAAGCTTTACCAAATGCGCCAAGAGACAGGTCAGTCTATTTCTGATTATTACTCTCAGACTTCTACTATGTGGGAACAACTTTCTGCTGCAAATCCTCCACTAGTGTGTTCTAAGGACATTGAGCTCTTTGCTACATATCGAGATCGCTGTAAATTTATGCACTTCATGATGGGTTTACGTGACGATTTTGAGCCTACTAGGGCTTCTCTGCTCAGCCGGTCTCTTACTCCTTCTCTTGATGCTGCAGTCAGGGAGCTCATTTCTGAGGAGAACCGTCGGCCTACTCATCACATGTCATCATCTGATCATGTATTGGCTACACCATCTCCACAGCCTCCCATTGCTGCATTCACTGCTCCTCCACGAATAAACTCTGGGCATCCCACCTTTCAGTCTTCCAAAGGTACTCGCTGCGAGTTTTGCCGGGCTAGGGGCCATGATATCTCAGTTTGTCGCAAACTGCAGAAATTTGTGCAAGAGCAGAATAAAGCTTCTCTTCCTCGGGCAGCTGCTGTATGTCCTCCAGATCTATCAGTTCCCACAGGTCCATCTTTAGCCTCCTCACTTACTACGGCTGATATTGAGGCAGTTGTTCAACAGGTTTTATCCCGAACTTCTACTGCCCTTTTCTGTCACCTCAGGTAAACAACCTTGGTTTTTTGATACTGCATGTTGTAACCATATGACTTCTGATGAATCCCAATTTTCTGATAAGGCACCCTTAGCACACCCTATCACTATTTACACTGCTGATGGAACTCCTATGCCTGTTAGTCATAAGGGAACAATCTCTTCTCCTGGCTTATCCCTTAGTGACACCTTTCATATCCCAAAGTTATCCCTCAATTTGCTTTCTGTTGGTCAACTTTGTGAATTAGGTGTAGATCTTCTCTTTACTAATCATGGTGTGGATGTGCAGGATCCCCGGACGGGTCAAGTACTTGGGACAGGGCGTAAGGTTGGTCGCATGTTTGAGGTTCATGACTTGAAGATTCCTTCACAAGTTGTTTCTGCAGCTGCTACCATTACCACCCCCTCACCTAATCTTTGGCATGCTCGTCTTGGTCATCCATCCTTATCTCGTCTTCAATTGTTAGCTTCTCAAGGTCATTTAGGTTCAGTTCAGTTTCAAAATTTTGATTGTACTTCCTGTCATTTTGGCAAACAAACTAAATTGCCCTTTAATAATAGTGACTCTTTTTCTTCTGCACCTTTTGATCTTATACATTCTGATATTTGGGGTCCTGCACCGGTTCCTACTGAGGGGGGATCTAGATATTTTGTCATATTTGTGGATGATTTTTCTCGATATACTTGGATTTATCTGCTTCACCATAGGTCTGAACTTGTGTCTATTTACCAAACATTTCATAAAATGGTTGAAACACAGTTTAATCGTACTGTCAAAGTCTTTCGATCAGATAATGCCCAAGAATATAATGATAAATCTTTCCTGTCCTTTTTAAACAGTCATGGTACCCTTCCTCAGCGGTCTTGTCCCTACACCTCTCAACAAAATGGTCGTGCAGAACGAAAACATCGTCACATTCTTGATGTTGTCCGCACCCTTCTCATTTCTGCCTCTCTTCCTGAACGCTTTTAGGGTGAGGCAGCACTTACTGCTGTGTACACCATTAATCGTATTCCTTCACCAACTACACATAACAAATCACCATTCGAGCTTCTCTATGGTCAAATCCCTGACTACTTATCTCTTCGGGTTTTTGGTTGTGCTTGCTTTGTCTCTCTTCCTCCCCATGAACGAACGAAGCTTCAACCTCGTGCTCGTCTTTGTTGTTTCCTTGGTTATGGTGTCTCTCAAAAGGGGTTTCGCTGCTATGATCCCATTTCTCATCGGCTTCGTGTCTCTCGACATGTTGAGTTTTGGGAACATCGTCCTTTCACGAGTCTCCAGCAGTTTCCTGCATCCCCTTCCTTAGAGTCTCCCATTTTTACCGATCTTTTTCTCCCTCTATATCCTGAACTTGTGGAGGATTCTTCTACATCGGCTGCCTCTCCAGACGACTCATCTCCGGTTCCGTCCCCGGCACATGACCCGCCTGTCTTGGATCCTGTGGCACCACCCTCTCCTGAGTTACCTGTTAGTCCTGTACTTCGTCGTTCCACCCGGGTAAGCATTCCTCCCCCTTATCTCACTGATTATCACTGCTCTTTTGCTCTTGCCACCCTCTATGAACCTCACACCTATCGTGAGGCCCATACTGACCCTCTTTGGCAGCAAGCTATGAATGAAGAATTAGATGCCCTTCATAAGAATCACACTTGGGATATGGTTGATTTGCCTCCTGGTCAGTCTGTAGTAGGTTGCAGGTGGGTTTACAAGATTAAGACCAAAGCTGATGGATCTGTTGAACGATACAAGGCTCGTCTCGTTGCCAAGGGCTTTACTCAGGAGTATGGCATTGACTATGAGGAAACATTTGCTCCTGTTGCTTGCCTTACATCGGTCAGATGTCTCATTGCTGTGGCTGCTGTTCGCCGTTGGCCTCTTTATCAAATGGATGTGAAGAATGCTTTCCTCAATGGAGACCTCCAAGAAGAAGTATACATGCAACCACCTCCTGGCTATCCGCACTCAGGCAGTCAAGTTTGTCGCCTTCGTCGTGCTCTTTATGGTCTCAAGCAGGCTCCTCGAGCTTGGTTTGAAAAGTTTAGCTCAGTTGTTGCTCAGCAGGGTTTCACTTCGAGTCCTCGTGACACTGCTCTTTTTGTCCGACGATCCTCTGCTGGTATCACTCTTATTCTTCTTTATGTTGATGATATGATTATTACTGGAGATGATTCTGCAGGTATCCGCTCTCTTCAGAACTTCCTCAGTCAGCATTTTGAGATGAAAGATCTGGGCACTCTCAGCTATTTTCTTGGGCTTGAGGTTACCTCATCCTCCGATGGATACTATCTTTCCCAAGCTAAATATGCTTCTGATCTTCTCTCCAAAGCCGGTATCACCGATAACAAGACTGTTTCCACTCCCTTAGAATACAATGCCAAGCTCACACCCCTAGATGGTGAACCTATATCTGATGCTACACGCTATCGTCAGTTGGTTGGTAGTCTGATCTATCTCAATGTTAGTCGTCCTGATATCTCACATGCTGTGGGTATGGTTAGTAAGTTCATGGATGCCCCTCGTTCTGTTCACTATGCTGCAGTTCTTCGAATTCTTCGATATGTCAAGGGCACTCTTTATCATGGTCTTCACTACTCTTCTCGATCCTCTCTCGAGCTTCATGCTTATTCAGATGCAGACTGGGCAGGTGATCCGACCGATCGATGTTCTATTACAGGTTTCTGTTTCTTACTGGGTACTTCCCTTATCTCATGGCGTAGCCAGAAGCAGGATGTGGTTTCTCGTTCCAGTACTGAGGCTGAGTATCGTGCCCTTGTCGACACCACCTGCGAGCTTGTCTGGCTCCGCTGGCTATTGGCTGACATGGATGCTCCACAGCCCACTGCCACTCCTCTTTATTGTGATAATCGTAGTGCCATTTATATTGCTCATAATGATGTCTTCCATGAACGCACTAAGCACATTGAGATTGACTGCCACATCACTCGCCAGCATCTCAAGAAAGGCAATCTCAAGTTATTCTCTATCTCCTCTGCTGACCAGCCTGCTGATATCTTCACCAAGACTCACACGCCTGGTCGTCTTCGAGATCTTATATCCAAACTCCAGTTGGCTTCCTCCTTGCCACCTCGAGTTTGAGGGGGGATGTTAGTGTATAGCTTAGACTAGATTAGCCCACTGGGCTTAGCCCAATATACTGTACTTGTAGTTTACTCATATTACTTGTACTGCACACATACCTAGCCTATATAAGGCTCTTTACTGTACATTGTTACACACATCAATACACACAAACTATTCAGTCTTTTTCACTTTATATCTTTAACACAACTAAACCGACCTTGAAGGTGCCATTTTTTGAGCAATCAGGCACCTAGGATGCCGAATTTTGCGACTCCCCTCGTTTAACTAAAAAACTGAATACATGTACATAAAACCTATAAACAGATATTTAAGCAATATTTAATAGTAATCATTGAAGGAAATTAACTTACATAAAATGCCGACTGAATTGATACACAAAACTTATCCATGAGTCATCATTATTATTATTTTTTGTATAATTGTATCCATGAGTCAATTACTCGAATTTGATAATGTACAGACAGACTGGGAATGATCCTACCCAAACCACAGAGAGAGAGAGAGAGAGAGAGAGAGAGAGAGAGAGAGAGAGATTTCCTTGAAAACGTGCAGGCAAGTGGCAACATGGTGTGAGCAAGAATCAGAAAAGGGAGGTTCTCAGTTAATTCAGAACCCAAACAAATAAACAAACAAACAAGGAATATCTCTACATCACTTGGAATTGTCCTCATTCGACGACCAAAAGGACGGGACACATTGACATTCATAATTCACCAACGCACGCCTTTTTCCTTGCCAATAGGGTTTTACTCGTACACTTCCATAGATTTTCTTGCCATACATGTACCCAAGAAAACAACAAGAATCCCACTCTAATTTGTGCTGAATCTTAATATTTCCATTATAAATTACAAAATAATGGCTTACCTCCTTTATCTTTCTATGCACATTGTGAAAAGTTTTGTTTTTTCTTTTTAATTTTTTATTTATAATTATAGATACCCTTTATTTATTAATTTAAATTCATTATTCTTGTATTTAATTTTTTATTAACTTTTTTTTAATTAAGGAAATAGTGTCTTAACCTTTGGTCATATTATTTTACTCTAAATCCAGAACCTTTAGATTTCCAAGATGTCTTTTAAGTCCATTAACCAACTATTTTAGTGTTCAAACTATTTTTTTTATTAATCTAATTGTATAAGATTCTAGAAAATCTTACTATTTTTTTTTTTATAATTTGATAATTACTAAGAGCATTAGCATCTAGGAATGCAAAATATATATATATATATATATATATATATATATACGCACTAAAATGCTACTTTATCTATTTTATAATACTATTTTACAATTCACCCAACATCTCATTTCTTATTTTTAACCTTATTCTTTTATTTATTCATTTCTCTCTTTTCCTTAACTCTTTCTCTCTCTTCCATTCCCTTTTTATCTCTTCCTTTGAAACAAACCAAACAACACAGCAACATTCAAAACTCAACCCAAAAATAACACACCACTGCTGAGCAATCCAATCACAACACCCACCACCAAAACCTCTGATTCAAACCCAAAAGTAACGCTGAGTAGCACCCAAAACTCCTTAAACAAACCCACCACGCACCACCACCACCATAAACAAAACCCAAAACCATTAGCAACTGAAACTCAAACAAACCCCAACAGCAACTATCGAAACTAAATGCAACCAACCAATTTAAACCCACAACCACTGATTCAAACCCACCCAACAATTGCGAGCAAAACCCATCCATTGATTCAAGCCCCAACCAATAAAACCAAAGCCCAGCACCATATATATATATATATATATATAGAGAGAGAGAGAGAGAGAGAGAGAGAGAGAGAGAGAGAGAGAGAGAGAGAGAGAGAGAGAGAGAGAGAGAGAGTTGAATAAAATAAAGAAATTTAAGTTTACTATCAGTGAACAGTAAGTTGTATATGTAACAAATCATTGTAGCAAAGTGCTAAAAAATTTTAGTAATAGCAACCCAGGTATGCTAATTCTCTAAATAAAATTGTCAATTGGGTGCTAATGTTTTAAGGGGATAGGTAATTTGAACCCTACACGTCTCTCTTGAGAAACATAAGAAGTGCAGAATGAGTTTCAAAATTCTTGACATGACTAATCTTTAATTGAGTTAAGCCTTTCACTTAAAATTATTAGACGACCGTTTAAAGTTTTATTTTTAAATACTTGTTTCCAAGTATTGGCTAACAAATAACAACAATGCATTTGTTAATCAATGTCTTTGTGCACTCATTAAAAAAGCTTCAAACGGTCCTATACTTTTATTGGAATGTAACAAAAGTTTAAAAAATAAATTTAAATTGAAAGTGACTTGACTTTCAATAAAAAGCCAATCGATTATATTATAAAATTCGATCTTAACGAATGTCTTACACCACTGTTAATCAAACCCTAATAACAACTAACAAAGTTTTCGTCTAAACCAATTTGAATGAAACTATTTTAACACATTACATGACGACTCAAAAAATAAGGCATGTGACTAGTAGGTTGGAGGGGGTTTTTTTTCAAAGTAGTTTGGGGATAAAATTGTCCCTAACAAATTACTAACAAACATCTAAAAGGGTAGGTTAGATCTTCCTCACATTTTACCCCAAACAAAAAAAAAAAAATCCCATTCTTTTTCCATATAAAATAACGATCTTTGAAAGTTAGCGAAGCAGGTGGAGGGGGGGAGCTAACTTCTCTCCCAAACAGACACGGACAGCCCTTCAAAGAATTGACCAACCCCACGACACGCCTCTCGCTTTCTCCCTATAAAATGTCAATGCCCTTTGTCCAGCATTGAGAACTCTGTCTAATTTATACATATTTCTTTCTCTCTTTCTTTTACCTCTCCAACTTCAAAATCCTAGGTACGTTTGCACTCATTCCTACTTTATTGTTTACATTTGATCTTTTTGGTCTTTTCCCAGATACAGATTTCACTATTTCATTCTCTTGTGTGTTTTTTTAAGTTTATGTGCATAGTTACAAATTCCTATAGGTAGAGATCTACAATATGCTGTACCAGGAATAGTGATTGATCTAAGGGCTTAAGTTTTAACACATTAGGATGTGGAAAGATACACACTTCGATAGTATGATAGATGTGGTAGAGCACTCAAAGCACTGTTTTTTTTTTTTTTTTATTGGATAATTTTAACGTGTCCAATAGATTTATTATGGTCCTAGAATCATCACATATAAATTATGGATTGGATCCATCTGTGTATGAAGTCATGCCAATCTAATATTGGTTATGGGGCTCTATTTTGTTATGGTCCCAATATTGCCTCCTAAGATAATATGGGTTGACTTAAACTTTCGACCTCTTAGTATAAAGGTTAAGTTCTCAATGGTTTTAAGACAAAAGACAATAGCCGATCCGGCATTGGCTTCTGGGCTCAATTCAGTTTTGTAATTTTCACTGTAGAACATTCAATATTGCACCACTGATTTAATCTGTGCACCCATAACCTGTTGGACTTTGGAAGATTAAAAGCTTTGTCATGAAAAAACTATAAAAGGACATGTTTTATGTCAAATTATTTCAGTAGTGTAGGGGATCTCACTTTTGCAGATTTAAGGCTACTCTCCTTTATCATAGTCATAGAAATGGCATTTTATGTCAAAATATTTCAATAGGTATGGGCTTTTTGCTTAGATAGATGAGGTGGTATTATTTATCACAGGGATATATAACACGGGACTGCACTCACATAGGATGGACCCTATAAGACCCAACCCTATATAAGTGTGGTGTTGTTTGGGCAGTGTTTATTCCACACAACAGGTTTTTCCCATGTTGTATATTCCAGTGATACAAAATAAAAATTCTAAATTATAGGGATTTGTTCGAACAACCTCAACCTGTGTGGTATACGTATGCATACATTTTCATTATCTCTCTTTTAGAAATAATTATCTCATGCATCTTATACATGCATAGTCCCTTTCATAGTGTGTCGGGTCTAGCGGTATGGGACTCGCTATGAGAAGGAGGGTACATATATCCAATACATGAGATACCTTCTCCTCTTTTAGACTGTATCTTTCATCGGACTATTTTAACCATGCCTTGTCTTACCCCAAAAAATCTATATAATATGGCTACTCAATATGAACTGCATAAGAATTCTGCATTGCTACCGCCTGCAACTAGTATATCTAATTTCCATATCTATCACCCTGAATTAAGCAGCAGAGTTCTTAGATCCACTGTTTTGCACATTTTATTAAGCTTTTCAATTCTCATTTTTCCAGCATCTTATTAGAGATGAGTCAAAATGGAAGTGAAGGTCAAGAAACTCAACCTCATCGTCCAACTCCCCGCTTGAATGAGAGGATCCTTTCATCTCTGTCAAGGAGATCAGTTGCTGCTCATCCTTGGCATGATCTTGAGATTGGTATCTATAATCCCACCATATCAGTGTTCATATAAACTTAAACTTAAACTTAAGGATACTGATCATGTTGCATATAATCGTCTGCAGGACCTGGAGCACCCAATATCTTCAACTGTGTATGTTTTGAACCCAACTTTATCATGTGAAATGGTTACCTTAGAGACAAAACTAATTGATGAAGGGGAATTGAACCCTTGATATTTAATAACCTAGTTTTTTCTGCATTATTTGTTTTGTGTACAAAGACAAAATGAAATCTTCGATCAGTTCTTGACGAGGAAAGACAGAATGGTACAAGACATGAGTACCTAAGGATTCTCAAAGTAGATTCCTCAACTTTATGGTTATTCTTATGCAACCTAGTGTCCCTTTTTATGCCAGTGGGTAAACATTAGTGCTGCAGGCTAATTTTTTTTCACCACCACTTCAAACCTTCTCCTCTCAAAATATATGGAGAAGTAAATTAGACTCTATATCCCAGCAGCCAACTCTTCACACCCTGTTTAAAATTTCAAGTATTTTCTCTTTCCCAGCAACAATGCTCAACTTCTAAGTGGAATTCCTTTTCTTCTAGCAAAATTTCCGAAGTATTTGCTTGTTGAATTGCTTATTGGAATGCTACAGGTTGTTGAGATCACAAAGGGAAGTAAGGTCAAATATGAACTTGACAAGAAGACAGGACTAATCAAGGTATGATCTAGTTCAAACACTTAGAAATGAATGCTTTTGGTGCTAGTCTACAAATTTAACTAGAACGGGTTCCTGTTCACTTCTAAATGCTTCAGTCCAATCGAGTCCATCTACCCAACATCACCTGTTCCCCTCCTCTGCCACATGACCACTAAAAAAGGGTGGGCAATTCAGCTGGATGAAGGCTGAAAATTGTTCGGAAGGAAATGGTCCTTGAGTTGCATTTATGTCCAGAAGAATCTTAATCCTTTCAATTTGTCACCTTGTTCTTTGCTTAGATATCTACCATCAGATTGTTCTTACTGTGTGGATAAATTGTTCAGGTTGATCGGATTTTGTATTCATCTGTGGTCTACCCTCATAACTATGGTTTTATCCCTCGCACATTGTGTGAAGACAACGATCCACTGGATGTTTTAATTCTTATGCAGGTAATTTGTTATTGTTTCATATTCATTTATTTAATAAATTGTTGATTCTATCAATAAAATTTTTACTTATATTTGCCAAGAACCTTTTAGCTTAACTGGCACCTCCTAGTGTTTTTCAATAGAAATGTCCTGAGTTCAGATCTTTCTTCTCCATTTATAATTATCGAATTTATCCTCGCCCCCCCCCCCCCCCCAAAAAAAAAAAAAAAAAACTACTACTTATAGTTATAATGACATATTTCTTGGATGATTCTGTAATGATTAAATTCTTGTTTTAAAAGTTCTGTTGAGTGGTGATGGGCATAATGCCAAAATGACATTTCTTGGATGATTCTGTAATCATTAAACTCTTGACATCTTTTTCATTAAGTGTCTAAAATACTAATTTCCTCAGTGGCATTTTATGATACAACTATTCACAGAGATCCTTGAATATTTGTGGTATATTCCTAATTGTTTCAGAAGTGTCCAGGACATTTGGAAGATTGTGTTTGCTCATAAGTGTGTTTCTCTTTTCACTAGTTTTTATTGTTTTTCTCCAAATCATTCTCAATCATTCAACATTTTTTCATAAAGATACAAAATAAATACCAAATGCTGAATTTGCATTACTTCGCCAATTTATTTGTATAATTCTTGGTGTTTGCATGTTTAAGTTTCATGTTAACAATACCTTTCACAAATTCTAACCTAAATCAGTGACTTGAACAGGAGCCTGTCCTTCCTGGTTGCTTTCTTCGTGCCAAGGCCATAGGACTTATGCCTATGATTGACCAGGTACCCTTTTAGAGCCCTAAAGCAAACAGAATCTTTGGCACTTCACTTTATAGTTTTGTAATAACTACTTCGTGCTTTGAATCCAGGGAGAGAAAGATGATAAGATCATTGCAGTGTGCGCTGATGATCCAGAGTATAAGCACTATACTGACATAAAAGAGCTTGCCCCTCATCGACTTTCTGAGATCCGCCGCTTCTTTGAAGACTGTATGCTTTTCATTCTTGCGTCTGAAATTTATTGCCCAAGTATAAGAATTTCTTGAGTTTATTGAGGTTTATTTACAATGTGAGAGGATTCTTGACATATTTTACAGACAAGAAGAATGAGAACAAAGAGGTTGCTGTCAACGACTTTTTACCTTCAACCACTGCTGTTGAAGCCATCCAGTACTCGATGTAAGTCTTAAACAACCAATAGTTTTTTAGCTGTGATATAATTTTAGATCACTAGAAGGCAGCAATATGCAGTTAAGAAATTTATTTATTCTTCCTAAATAAATCATAGAAGCATCACTTTCAGTTTTCTCTTCCACATAATTTGTTTGGTACCAGCTGAAGTAAGTATGTTTAATTGATGCAGGGACCTTTATGCTGAGTACATTCTGCACACCTTGAGGCGATAGGCACAGAGTCTATCTTCCAATAACTAAAATGCAGGGACCTTTATGCTGAGTACATTCTGCACACCTTGAGCCGATAAGCAGAGTCAATCTTCCATTAACTAAAATAAGTCCTTTTATCAATGATTCTGAAAATTTTATGTGAAACTTTATTTATTGCTCGTTGTAATTTGGAATTTTTTGTTCTCACTTATTTGATAAACCAAATCAAGATGCAATCATAAGAGAATTTTCATTATGTGATATCCTTTGATTGGAACTTTATCTTAATCAGAATTCTGAATTCTTGTTGTCTTTATCCATGGTTTCACTACTACCAAATCTCCTCCAGTCCTTAAAGCAATTCTTATTCTGTTCAAATGTTTCAGGAGTTAAATTATGTTTAATTCAAAGAATTGTATTTTTTTTTTTTTTAATTGAATTGTTCAATGGACATGGAAAATGCTTAGATCCACATGGGATGTTGACTTGCAATGTGCTTGGTTGTCAAGAAACTTTTGCGATAAATTATTTCAAAACAAAAGTGGGGCACAAAGAACTTAAATATTTTTCCTGAAGTGTTTGATTTGCAAGAATAATGTACAAGAAAGTAGTCATATCTTTCGCATCTAGCATAACTATTTGAGTACAATAGAAAGTAGTAAAAAGTAAAAATTAATAGAGTTGCAAATCGTTGCCATCACGAGTACAATCTATTTATGAGTTCCAATAGAAGAGCAGCAGCAGAATCTTTGGCCTTTTTGACGCTTGGCATAGGATCTCCCACACATTCATCTATCCAGCCTCTATCAGTAGTATTCACGCTTCCAGCAAATGTGAACTGCTTTGCATGCGCAGGGCCACCCTCGTTCACAAGCCTAAAATTGAAAGTATCAAATTCTCAATTAGCAATTTATCACATGATTGACTCGTATGCATCTTCAATATGGAAAAAGTACCACCCCACCCCCAAAAAAAAAACCATTCATTGTTTCCTTGCCTATAGAATGGCATGGGCCAATTTCTATGCAAGCAGATTTCATTCAACGCTTGTTTCATAAATGTTTGGCTCCCATTCTTCTTTTTCTTCCCATTTTCATCGTCGTCCTCCTTAGCTTTCTTCCTATTTTTATCGTCGTCCTCCTTAGCGTCAGCCGTTTCCTTCTCTTTCAAAGCAGCAAGCGCATTTCTTGCGGCTAGTTTCTGTGCCATCTTCTTTTGTGGATTCTGAGCAATTCCTATCTGGACACCATCAATAAAGACTTCAACCGTAGCCATATTTCCACTTCTACTTGGTTTGTATTCCAGACGTTCAGCCTGTCGAACGCATCGTTCTTGCAGCTCACGCACAGGATGCATTGAGAGTGTCTCTGGGGTAACCATTGGATGCAAGAGGGGTTGAAACACCTGGAGACAATGAGGTTTCATAGTTGAGAAATTTCCTATATCATTTCTTTTTATTCATATCCCAAAATGGAAGGACAAAAAAGAGGAATGGACAATAGAAAACTTGGTCTCTTTGCTGAAACTAACCTTCCAAACAACTGAAGTCTCACGTCCACTGTCAAGAAAAATGGCACCAGCAATGGATTCAACAATGTCACCAAGAACTTTAGGAGCTTTACAGTCACTCTGACCGAAGGAGTTGAATCCTGGCTTTAACAATTCCTTTTGTACTTCTTTCGCAAAGTCCTGAATCTGCACACAGAATCCAAAAATCATGTCATGAAGATGACATATAAGCAACTAACTAGATTTAGGGAAAGAAAACTATGTGGCCAGGCCACACAGCTTCCTTCACTACATGTCAACTGTTTAACAAAAGGCGCTTTTAAATTCATTGAATTGGTGATCCACTACGGTCCAATTTGGTCAAACCAGCAATTAGGAGCCTTTGATAAGAAATAATCCAATGGCATAATGCTCAAGTATAAAAGAACTTTTTATAAGTACAAAAGTTGAAAAAAAGCTTCTCTTGTCAAGTATGCGGCTTCGTTGGGAGATGAATAGAAGGGAATAAAATGAAATGATAATAAAAAAATAGAATGGAATGTAATGAAATGAAATGATTATAAATGGTAGAATGTATTTAAATAAAGAAAAGAAATGAAAAAGAGAAAAATTAAATTAAATTAAGTATCTTGTTTTTTTAATGTTTTAAAATAAAAAAATACAAATTAATAAAATAAGTAAATTTGTTTGAAAGTAAAATCATTTTATAACAATATAATACGCCTATTTTAAAATAAAAAGTTAAACATATAGGATATTTTGTAATCCTCTGTAAAAATTTTATTAAATTTTATTTTATTTTCTTAATTTTAATATTAAAAAAATAAAAATTTAAAATTTTAAAGAAATAAAGAGGTAAGTGTTCTATTTTACTTATTTCATTTCCAAAAAAGTACTTCCAATCCCCATAGCAAGAAAATGAAAAAATATTTTAAAATTATTCTATTTATTTCAATCTCTGGCTAAAAGAATTAAAAGAATTTAAAGAGTATAAAAATACATAGAAAGAAAACCTGTTTTTCAAGAGCGGTGGAGGCATGGCGAAGGTGCAGGTGGAGATTATTTTTGACAGCAACACGTGCAAAATATTCGTTGTTTACAGTAGCAATTCGCAGATCAGTTAAGCGGCCAGGGGGAAGATGTTTGTATTTGAAGAACAAATGCCTTGTTATGAGATCAGCTAAAATAGCATCACCAATATACTCCAAACGCTCATAGCAGGCTACTCCAGAACCTGAAGCTGATGGTTGTGAAGCATGAGTTATAGCTTCCACCAAAAGTCCTCTGTTATTAAACTTAATGTTCAAAGCACCTTCTAAGGCATCAAAGTCGATACTTCTAAGTATGTCCTCGGGGACATTAACATTTGACGCGCTGCACTCCATCTCCATCTCCATCTCAAAACCCACCAGCAAACACCGATTCAAACCCACCCAACAATCGCGAGCAAAACCCAGCCACCGAAATCTAAGCTTAGTACCACCGAAACCACCTAGAGAGAGAGAGAGAGAGAATGAGGAGTTGAATAAAATAAAGAAATTTATGCTTATCCTCAGTGAACAGTGAGAATTAGCAGCTTACGTCGAGTTCTCCAGTGCGGTGGACGTGTTGCGACTGTGACACGTGTCTACGTGTCACAATTGGTGCAGCTCCCGTGCACTAGAGAGAAGCCGCACCCAAAAATGGATAAATCCCCGTTGCTATTCTCCAGTTCATATTTTTCAAACAAGTATTTTAAGGACAAATCATGAAGAGATTGAGATCCATAGTCTAATAATAACTATGAGATCTATGGGACACACTTGCTATGAGAACTGCGTTAAGAATTCTTCATTGCTCCCTCTTGCAATTGATGTATCTAATTTAGTATCTCTCACCCTGAATTGGGCAGCAAAGTTCTTACTTCCACTGTCTTGCATATTTTATCAAGCTTTTCTAATCATATTTTTCATACAAGTATTTTAAGGAAAAATCCTGAAAAGATTGAGATCCTTAGTCTGATAATAACTAATAACTTGTGCAAAATGAATGTGCCAAGAGCCTTGTCGCACGGTGACATGATATAAACTTAATTGTGCAACAAATGTTCCATAACAATAACACACATACGAGCCAGAATCACATTTTTCTCCAGCTAGCCAAAAATATCTGCTCGCTTCATTTCTTACCAAATTGTTGACAAGCGCTACAGGTTTACTATTTTCTTTAATAAAGTTGGGAAAAAATATTTAAATACAGCAAGTCGACAAAGGAAGAGGCAACTTCATGTAAAAAACAGTGTGCCTCCCGTTGAATATTAATGGTTAGACTTCGACATGATATTTCAACTGCAAAATTATAGTATTGCAACTTGTAACTCATTGCTTTTCGAAAAAACTTGTAACTCATTGCCATCATGAGTACAATCTATTTATGAGTTCCAATAGAAGAACAGCAGCAGAATCTTTGGCCTTTTTGACGCTTGGCATCGGATCTCCCACACATTCATCTGTCCAGCCTCTATCAGTAGTATTCACGCGTACAGCAAATGTAAACCGCTTTGCATGTGCAGGGCCACCCTCGTTCACACACCTGAAATTGCAAGTATCAAATTCTCAATTAGCAAATTCTCACATGATTGACTCACTTGTATGATTCTTTAATATGGAAAATGTACCCAAAAGAAACAACCATTCATTGTTTCCTTACCTATAGAATGGCATGGGCCAATTTCTACGCAAGCAGATATCATTCAACGTTTGTCTCGTAAATGTTTGGCTCCCATTCTTCTTTTTCTTCCCATTTTCATCATCATTCTCCTTAGCTTCAGCTGTTTCCTTCTCTTTCAAAGCAGCAAGCGCATTTCTTGCGGCTAGTTTCTGTGCCATCTTCTTTTGTGGATTCTGAGCAATTCCTATCTGGACACCATCAATAAAGACTTCAACCGTAGCCACATTTCCACTTCGACTTGCTTTGTATTCCAGACCTTCAGCCTGTTGCTGGCACCGTTCCTGCAGCTCACGCACAGGATGCATTGGGAGTGTCTCCGGGGTAACCATTGGTTGCAAGAGAGGTTGAAACACCTGGAGACAATGAGGTTTCAAAGTTGAGAAATTTCCTATATCATTTCTTATCATTCAAATCCCAAAATGGAAGGACAACAAAGAGGAATGGACAATAGAAAACTCAGTCACTTTGCTGAAACTAACCTTCCAAACAACTGAAGTCTCACGTCCACTGTCAAGAAAAATGGCACCAGCAATGGATTCAACAATGTCACCAAGAACTTTTGGAGCTTTACAGTCACTCAAACCAAAGGAGTTGAATCCTGGCTTTAACAATTCATCTTGAACTTCTTTCACAAAGTCCCGAATCTGCATACAGAATCCAAAAACCATGTCATGAAGATGACATATAAGCAACTAACTAGCTTTATGGAAAGAAAACAATGGCCAGGCCACGCAGCTTCCTTCAGTACATGTCAACTGTTTAACAAAAGGTGCTTTGAAACTCATTGAATTGGTGGTCCACTATGGAATTTGGTCAAACCACCAATTAGGAGCCTTTGATAAGAAATAATCCAATAGATGATTCAAATATAAAAGAATTTCTGTCATCAACTAAAAAAGAATTTAAAGGCTATAAACAGAAAGAAAACCTGTTTTTCAAGAGCACTTGACCCATGCCGAAGGTGCACATGGAGATTATGTTTGACCGCAACACGTGCAAAATTTTCATTGTTTACAGCAGCAGCTCGCAGATCAGTCAAGCGCCCCGGGGGAAGATCTGTGTATGTGAAGAACAAATGCCTTGTTATGAGATGATCTAAAACAGCATCACCAACAAACTCCAAACGCTGATAGCAGGCTACTCCAGAAGATGGTCGTGAAGCATGAGTAATAGCTTCCACCAAAAGTCCCCTGTCATTAAACTTAATGTTCAAAGCACCTTCTAAGGCATCAAAGTTGATGCTTCTAAGTATGCTCTCAGGAACATTTGATGGCCTTGATATGCACTCCATCTCATCGGCGTCAAACTCCACTTGAATGCCAATCCATTTCATGAGGTGATTAGCAGCAATTTTCCCACCTTCAACATAATAAACTCCAATAAGTGCTTCAACAACATCTGCAAGTGTCTTGCTGGAGAGGACTCTATATGAACTCGAGTCACCCTCAAGCTCACCATCTTCCATTTCGTCATTTTCATATCCATCAATGCACTGATCCACCCCACGTCCAGTCTCAGTAAGCGATCCATCCTGATCAAATAAGGATGATTCTCCATCCTTGGTATCCTCATCAAAGACAGGCAGAACCCCAGGAGCAGCCCAACGAGATGGAGCAAAGCGGTCTGCTTGGATATATGATTGAAGCCCTTTGCCCAATGCAAACTGATACAAAACCATGTTACTCACCTTTTGTTGTCTCATCCTAGTAAGCTGACCCTCATGTTTCTGCGGGTATCTAAGAAAAAGAAATCGACTAACAACCCATTTCAGGTAAGCATCTCCCAGAAGCTCAGCTCGTTCATAACAGAAAGTCTCCTGGCATGAAGCAGCAGTCAAGGCTTCCAAGATCTGTAGATAAAGGAAGGCTGTCAGTTAACAAGTAGTAAATAAGCATTTTAATTCAAACATCTGAGATCAGAAAATACCTTTGAAGCAGGGACAGGATAGCTTATTATATCCTTAAGCTGAACTGCAAGTAACATGCTTTCAACCCTCCTCATTATAGAGGGCAATCTCTGGGCACCACGAACAAGTGATCCAGGAAGTGGGTGTACTAAGCACAGCTCTGGAGGAAGGAACACATAATATGTTTTGTCAAGATTCTCTTCGGTTTCGCCTTCATGTCCTTCACAGATATAACAAACTCTATTAGCTCAAGAAGCAACAAATTTTTAGCAAACATTATATGGCAGGAAAAGGAGAGCATACCTTCCTTGTGTTCGAATCGAGGGGACAGAAGATTCTTACAATATGAGACACCACGTCCTCTAATTAGGGGTTGGTGCTTATACATCAGCTCAACTCCATACCTATTTAAAGAAAACCCAATAGCCAAATGCACCTTTTGTTGTGCAAGAAGAAACAGAAAGCTTTTCTAATCTGTAAGGATTCATAAACTATTGCCAAATGCGAAATGTGTGGAACAAAGACTTATATAGTCCCACACTTACACCTGACAATAGTCAACTATATCCTTCCCAAATTGAAATTAGCTTTCCTCTTCTTCAGGCACAACATCTGAGGTGCAATGTGGCTAGTTGGTTGATAAATTAGAATCAAACAATTTCTAGACAATATGGGAAAGGGGGGGGGGGGGGAAGAAGAAAATAGGGATTCTTTTCTTTTTATTTTGGGGGAAGGGGGGTGTTCATAAAAACAAGTTGAAAAAAACTTAAAGGAGCAGGACAATTTGAAATTGAAACATTTATCTTACTTTTGCTTGTAGTAATCAGCATACGAGCTGTACTCAAGAGGACCAAGATAGCCTTCTTTCCTTGGGAAAGAATTCTCTGCAGTCATCTCATAGCGTACTGAGTCCACATAAAACCTCTTACCCGAGTGAGCAGCTGTTAAAATTCTCCCAACTAAATCTTCTGCACTCATACAACCATCAGCCATCATCAATTTACCTTTGGCCAAATCTGCATGCTTTGGCAATTCCACATCATCCCAACTAGGAACCAATCCTGAAGCTTTCACAACGTCAAACTGTGCCACAGCTCCTCTGATTCCATAGGTGGGATGGGATTTCTGTCCAAAAGCCATCCCATGACGCAATTTTCCAAACCCATACTCCCTTCTGTCTCCACCAAGTGTCCTCTCGTTTGTACCAAGATAAACATCTGGTCGAGCTCTTTGAAGGGGATTATTCCATGCCTTTGTATTAATAATTTTTTCAATCAGATCCCAATCAATTTCTCTCATAGGATCTACAGACTTATCGCTAACCACGGGGACAAACAAATATGCCTTTGCAGGATCCCAAGGAGTAGTGGAAGGTTCAACATCCACATCCAGTACAATGCTCATCAATCTCACATGAAAACTCTTAAGGGATGCCAACTGCAAACCACTCAAAGTAGGAATAGCATCAGTAACTGAATATATATAAAGTAAAAATGGTTTAAATAAACCATACTCAATTGGGTAACCAACCTGACTTTCAGTCATATCTATTGACCCCTTGGAGACAAGCGATGCCTTTGTAGTCATGGTTCGAGCGATAAATAGATCCATCGACATCGATAATACCTAATGACAATAAATGTTATCAGTGGAAAAAAAAAATGGATTCACCATACAAATGACATATGAAAAGAAAATACCTCTGCATCCAGCCCATTGCCGAAAAGTACTGCAAAATCTGAAACTTGAGTCAAGAACGGATCTTTTGAAGAGCCAAAGTTTTCACATTTAACAGCATACATATTAAGATGAATCAAATTTGAGTTGTTACAAACATCTCTTCCAGATAAAATCCATTCTCCCTGAAAGACCAGAGACAGTTAAGCAAGTATGCATTTTAAAGATAACCATTATAGAAAAAGAAACCTCAAACATAGTTGTTGGAATAATAAAATGCATTATATGTGTAATAAAGAGTCCGACATATTTTGTTAGATGTAGTACACAACACAATAAAAAGCTATAATTGCAATGAAGTTAAATTAAACCCTCTGGCTTTTTCAACTGATTCACACAATCATTTCACATCCCTTTGAAGATGCCATGTGAATAAACTTTAATTACAAGAGATTATCTATCGCCCTCTAAGGTTTTTGATACTCTCTCTTAGCTTCAACATTTTTTTCTCTACAGGAAACATAACAAAGAAAATTTTTTCATGACCTATTTACTTAAAAGAGAATCAATTAAATAAAACTTTCCAAGAAGTCAGAAGTTCTACCTTTTTCAGTCAAAAAAATAAATAAAAAGAAGTCAGAAGCTGAAAAACACTTTGTTTTTTCCATTTTAATATCACAAATTCAGAAATTGGTACTTGAAACTAACGTGTGCATTTGACATTGGCTTAAAAAACCAGTTTTTTGTACTATTCAGCTTATTTTTGGCATTATTCATGGGTCCTATTGCACTTTTGGTACTATTCATGGGCCCCACTATACTATTTTAACTACCTTTTAGCTTTATCTACAGTACTTTCAGCAAAAAGTTTTTAGTTTCAGCTAAATAAGCCGATTCCAAACAGACACTAGATAAAAAAATTAGTCATGGACCATAATATGGTAGTTTATAGTTTATAAAATTATGCTGTTACAACATATCGCTACCATATGCTTCATGGTTTTTCTTCCCAGCCTAACCCTCCCCCAACACCCCCCACCCCCTCTCCCCCAATAAGGAGAAACTTATTATGTTAAAACTTTGTGGAAAGTTAAATTTCTTAAAATTAAGCTTTGATGAACCACATTATCATGAAATGTTTTATTAGATATATTTCTAAGTTTTCATACGTCCCTCTCTTAGTTATCATGTCCTTTTGCCTCATCTTCCCTTCTTCAAATGTTATACAAATCTGGTGAATTTAATCATAAGCAATATGATACCACTACCAGACAAGATAACAAAATATATGAAGTTCCACACACAACACCATTGAAAGTGGAAACTCTTTTCTCAGCCACTGCAGTAATTTTTACCTACAGGAACTAAAATATATCAAAGTTAAAAATTCACATGGGTAGTTTTTTAAGTTGCCACATAGTGGGTTTCAAGGAACTTTCCTCCAAATTCTGTCCTTCCTAAATATACTGTACACGAGATTATCAACTTTGATAACTTATCCAAAAAAAAAAGATTATCAACTTTGCTAGGTGCAAATGCACAATGTTAGGAATGCTCTAAGCATATGGATAATAATTATTGTATTGAGATTTAGTTAGTTAATTACAATTCCAAGCATGTTAATTACATTTAGCACATGTTAGAATTATTAATGCACATGGGGAATAATAGAACTAATAGAATGAGGCCATGTGGGCCAATGAGATTAGAGTTAGTCTCTTATAAATACATGATTATAATCCAATATGAGATATTAATTAAAAAATAAACCAACTTCTTAGTACATTAGTGCATCTCTCTCTCTCTCTCTCTCTCTTCTATATGGAGGGTGACTACTTCGAATTAAGTCAATTTCCCAACAATTCCCATCAATCTCCCTACAATTCTATTAAAGAGAACTTATCATTTTCTTACACACTAATGAATATACAAAAGTTATCTAGTATGCTAAACATAAAAAAAATATTCAAAAAGAATTTTAGCAACCCCACTAAAGTTATGCTAGATAATTATTTTTCATAAAGTATAATTCATCAATTATCATATCTGAGTCTGTTTGAAATCCACTTATTTTGCTGAAACTGAAAACTTTTTGCTTAAAGTACTGTAAAAAAAGGTAAAAATTAGCTGAAATAGTACAATATGACCCATAAATAGTACCAAATAGTGCAGTGAGACCCATAAATAGTAGCAAAAAAAAAAACTGAATAGTAAAATAAGTTGGCAAAATTAATCATGCCAAATAGACACTATATTGAAATTTTAGCAATTTGAAATAAAATTTTGTATTAAAAAAAAATCTTCCCTATTCCAAATACTATAACTAACCAAATCACCATTATTTTAATGTAATTTTTCAAAAGAGAAAAGAAAAATCTCTCCTATTCTCTCAAGCACTATTTTATCCATTACATTAAATCTTCCATATCTGGGTATATTTCTTTATTTTTTTTATAAGTAATAAAAGTTTTATTGATGATGAAAAATACATTATGTTCACAATGATGAACACAAAGTAACTTTAAAAATTACAAAAAGATTAAAAAAAAAAAAAAAGAATTCATTTCTTCCATATTTAGTTATTACTTTAAGCAGTACTATAAATTTAACACTTTTGAGTCTCAGTCAATGTTGACAGACAATTGAACACAAAAGCAAATAATAATAAAAAATCTGCAATTTCCATGTATTACCAGTCCATAAATCAAACTTATTACTCATAACTGAATAAGTAAATAAAAGAGGCAGATATTTTAGAACAAATATTTTTTCTAGGGAGGGGGTCACCTAGGGCAGCTGTGTTTGGAGGACCACACTAGCCAGCTGGCCAATATTTATTTTCTTGAGGGGTCATTGGGTCAACTCAAACTTTTTAGGTCCAACCTTTAGAAAATACACAAAATGAAAAAAAAAATTAAAATTTCAGGGAACACCCCCCCCCCCAAAAAAGGGGGACCCAAAGAGGATAACATAGCTCTGCTGCTGTCTAAGGCCAATCTAAAGCTTAGGCTGCAATACCAAAAGTTTATGCCAAATGTAAATAAACTTCTGCCAGCTTGAGGGCTAGGAAGACTTTGCAAACAGAAGATAAGTTAGAACTTACAATAGCATTAGCGCCAAAATTGTAACAATAGAGGATGTCACAGCACAGATATAACCCACTATCTATACCATCAGGGGTTTTTTTCCCTCTCAATTTGTAGAAATTCAATGGTACTTAATTGTCAGTGTTCTGTGTGGCAGGGAAAAAAAGGGTGTCCTTTTACAGTAAAGGACAGTCTTCAATTATGCTTTCATTTTGCTAATCAGAAATACACCCCCCAAAACAACAAAAATGCCTTAACTGTGTGATTGTGGGATTAACTAACCTTAAGAACATCAGCCACGCCTTCAGGATAGAATTCTCTATGCCTAGCTGTCCCAGGGAGTGGATCTCCTTCATCATTCTGATCAACCTTTTCTCTTTCTTCCCCACTTCCCTTGTCTGGCAAGAGCATGTCAGTAAATGCTCCCATCTCATGCAGCTTCTTACAAGCAGCCAGACAAACAGCCTGCAGAATAAGTAGATTATAAACTATCATTAAATAAGACTCAGGAGAAGCTAACATGATTGCAATGAACTAAAAGCTTGCCTGCTGTGCTAGGCGCATTGAACTGCATACAGGACCCTCAAGTTTCTCAAATGGTGCATTACAGGGTAGTTGAAGCTTGCACGAATATTCAGTGGGACCTCCTGGCTTTTCATGCTTCTCCATAATAAACTCAGGACGAAGTATTGAATATCTGAATAAAAGATGAAAAAAATCAAGTAAAAATTTGATCTTAGTTATAACCCTGAACATCAAGGAATATAGTATGTAATATTTTTCAGAGTGGTGAAATAAAAACCTGTCACTGGGTAGTTGAGAGCAGTAGAAATGAACGAGTCCAACAGAAGAATTTAAGCTTACAACTGCACCAGTTGACTCCACCTGGTAAACTGTACCCGGAGATGAATCCACTGAAATTAACCTCGAAATGTCTTTAATATGACTAAGGTCAGTTCTCTCTATCGCTTCTTTCCGCAAAATCTCCTCACTATTCCTAGCGTTCCTTAAGAATGCTTCATGTGACAAATTTCCCCTAGAGAGAGAGAAAAACATTGAGCTCTTACAAATACACCCACATTTGAAAGATCATAAATAGGTTACAAGAACTAACAGCAACACTGAGCAAGACCCAACACAAGTACCATGTGAATAACAATACCAAGAGAAAACATAGACATTTGAGTTTTTTTGCTGGACTATACCGACATTGGGAAATGAGCAGACTTACCTCTCAACCATCAGGATGTAATCAGACCCAGGCTTTCTAGCACGGCCCCTGGACTGAATGTATGCCAAGACAGTTTTTGCAAGGTCAAAGCGAATGACAACATTGCACTGTCGAATATCAAGTCCTTCCTCAGCAACACTAGTAGCAACTAACAATGTCACCTAGAAAACAAGTACAAGAATTTGTGAGACGCAACAATATCTAACATAAAAAATTCATCTTTTATGTAAAACAGTTCAGTGAGCACAGAATTCAAAACATACACGACCGTCCCGGAATTTAGCAATTGTGTCCTGCATTTGGCATGTCCGCATTTCATGGCTATTGTTGTGACCTATCAAGCTTGCACATTTAATAAAACTTAGAGATGGAAGCTCTGCAAATACCTGCATTCTTGGAAGAATATAACAATATACTGTGACAAACTTGGAAAACTAAATCAATAAATGCAAAGAGAAAACCATGTATTAACATATCAACCTTTGGAAGAACTAAAGCAGACACAACTCGCTCAACAAAAATAATTGCACGGAAATCTTCTGTCTGCTGGTACTTGAGAAGTATTTTAATCAGTGACTGCACTTTTGGCGTCACTTTTCCATCAGCAACAGCAGCACCTATTATCACATCCACATGCTCCCCACCAGATACAACTACAAGTACACCCGTTTCGAAAAAAATGTCAATATATTTATCATATAAACATCTGCCAATTCATAAATGCATGGACAGAGAGACAAGTTCGCTGTGTTGGTCAGTCACTTGGACAACCTGGCATATATTTAAAGCTCACCTGGATGGGGCAAACATCCTTTGAATGCTCTAAACACATAAGAGCACCAAAAATATATTTCAAGTACAGATGAAGATAGTAATTTAACTACAATAATCCAGGATTTAATATAAGCAAAAGTCACTACTTTTTACCATATTCAGACATTCCCAATACCAAAATGTACTGAATGATTATATCATCTCTCTTTTGCTATGGGGTAGAGAGAAGGAAGGGGGCCGGGGGGGAATCAACATATGTTGGGATCAGCATTAGCTACCCAACATCTTAAATGTCTATTCCATTTAATCACAAGTCAGCAATTACTCACCATGACTGTCAGGAAGCTCTCCCTCCTCAATCTCATCAGCATCAGTCCCATTCTGAGCCACACCACTTTCTAAGACTTCAGCTTTAGTATCCTTGTCAGAAACAGCCCCCTCAGATAATTGGCATTGTAAGAGGGATACAACTTTGTTCAGGTAGGATTCTTGAAACTTGACATCAAGCTGGTAGTTTGCCCTCTCATCATTTTGTAAAGCAGTCAAAAAAGATTGTGCAACCTGCAAAAGAATAATTTCATATAGTTGACCAAGAATAAATGACTAAAACAGCTTATACTTGTAAGAAAACGGTACCTTATAAGCGCACCACTGACCCAGTTCCCCAAGTGCATAGTTTATAGCCCTCAACTTTTGAATTAAATTAGCAGCCCCATCACATTCTGTCCTTTCAGAAACACCATAGACTTGGCGCAACTCCTCCTTGGCCCCGGCATCTCTAGCACCCATAAACTGCCATTTACTTCGTCTACAACTCGATTTTGCAGCTTCTTCAACTTCAGCTTCCATTTGTTTTATCTGTTCATGTAGGGACCATAAGCTAGCTGCTTTGTCATACTCCACCACAACTTCTGAGGGCATTGGCACATGTTTCTCAAGCTCTTTACGGTCTTTAATGGTACAAACTATGGAATCTAGTTTACTTTCAAGATTACGAATCTTTATTGCACAATCTACTTGGCTGGAGACACCTGAATAGATCATATCATGGGTAGCATAAACATGTTGCATAAGACGTGAGAAAAAGGAAATCGTGACTAATAAAAAAATCTAAATTGATGAGAAGACCCTTGTAAGGATTTTAATAGCTTAAAAAAGAGGAACATAAATGATAGAAAATGAGAACATTATTGTCACACAGAGAGCAATTACCCTTTAAGTTAACAGGAGAAGCAGTCATTCCAAATACAGATGGCCTCTTCTCCTTTTGTGTTGTATGATAGAACTCAGACATCACTAAAGAATATGGATGTTTCTTCACAGCATGATGACACTCATCCAGAATAAGGAGATTAATTGCTTCCATTTTTATTATACTGTGTCTCAGAATATTCAACAGAATTTGAGCTGTCATCACCAAAACCTGCAGCAAGACTAAGCAATTGGGTAAACTGGTATAGAAGCAGGCACCACCCGAGTTCCAAGACCAATAATAATAATAAAATCAATTATAATAACATAAGAACCTTCTGTTTTTGATGCAGTAATCTTTCAATGGTAACACACATTCGCCATAAATTTTTTTTTCCAGATTCTGTAAGAGTCCCATCACACAAGACCGACACATATCTGAGGCATCAATCACAGCCATGACACGCTAATAAATCTAATTTTTCAGGGAAATTACAAATGCTTGGTCAAATTGTGATGGAGAGCAGATTCTGTTAGCACTTCCTTTGGAATCAATTCATGACTGAATTAACCTTGAATTCAATTCAATTAGTCAAGATAAAATGAATTGAAATTTAAACTCATACTTTAACTCATAGATGAATTGATGAAATGAACTTTGTAGATTTTAAGCCCAATTTATGTGATTGGAATAAACAAGAATTGAAAAGGAGTGCAATTGTAATCAATTTTTTGTGTGTGAGGGTGTGGGGGGGGCGGGTGAGGGGTGTTGAGGCACATAAGACAAACAGCATCGAAACCATACTACCCCCACTACATGTTGATTTACAATCTAATTTTGTAAAAACCAAATAAAAGTTAAAAATTTGATCATTCATTTATGTTTCTTAACAAAATTTGAGAGAGAGTAGAAGGGAACATATGTTCTCAAATGCTGGTATGTAATATGTGGAAGTGGAAAAAGGTAGAGATATTTTTAGTAATTGGTAAAAAGAGTCTTACAACAAAAAATGAATCAGAAGTTGGACCAAATCTGATATAATTAGGTCCACTGTTAGCCAACCCACATGAATTCTAAAACATTTCAATTTATATAGGGAAGTTGTGGTTCCAAACATATGCTCTCAATTTGAATTCAATTCATTTTAGTACAAAACACATGAATTGGACTAAATTATACTAATTCAATTCATTTTGGAAAATTCATGGGTTTCCAAACGCATTATTAGCATATGCCTCTCTCATATTGAATGCACTAAGACAGATGCCATCAAGGCCTACATTGTGGCATGATCAACTTGTAACTTAAGATTATGCTTAACTGTAGAACACATAGTTGTTGCACAGTGCATGCAAAAACAGGAATGGCAATAGGGCAAAGCAGGGTGGGATCAGGGGCCCCATCCCCACCCTGTTCTCTCAGTGGGACAAGAGCAAGGTGGATGGGGGACAAAGCAGTTTAGAGGTATTTTTCCATCCCTAATGAGGTGGCTTTACAACATTTATAAGGTAGAGATGAAAGAGTAAGGGGAGGCATAGTCATGTGAGTGCTAAAAGAGACAGAAAACAAGGGTTTTAAGGGATGGTAACAAAAAAATAGATTTTATGCATAAAAAAAAGATTAAATTTTATATATATGGGGAAAGATGAGGAGGGGCAACAAAACCCGTCCCCACCCCATCACCTCTTTGGGGCTAGGAAAATCCATGCAGGACATGATGGGTCAAGCAGTGCAAAGAATTTTTGCCATTCCGACGCCAAATGGCCAAATAAAGATTCATGTGTAAATTCTCAAACCTGATACTTCCCATGAATTTACTAAGGGAGCTATGTCGGCATCAAACACATGGACCCACCTTCAAGATTCAAAAAGTTTAAGGCCAAAATTCAAACACGCTCTAAAGTAAACCAATTCCCATGAATCCCACCTGGATTTCCAAGAGAGTGAAAAACAAAATTCAACTTTCATCTCCTCAAAGGAGAAAGACATAAGAGCCCTGGATATCTGATAGTTGATGCCAAGAACATATAAAATTCAAACCCACTAAATGTCCCTTTAAAGCACCCCCTAAAGGAGATTCTGAGAAATGAGAAGAAGAAGAAGAAGAAACAATGCCAAACAAAGAATTATCTCTTCAATTTTCAGCAATTCTTTCAAACCACATATCTGATGGATGTCAAGAATTGCCCCAACCCATGAAGCTTGCCTGTATCATCCTCACAAAAACACCAAACACTATTTCCATGAGAAATCAATGTTTCACAAAGTATCATTATATATTTCCAAAAGGGAATACTTTTTTGATAGGTAACTAAAAGCGAACACTAAAACACAATGACAAAGAAAAGTCTAATGCATGAACATATAATCAATCATCTGACCATTTTTTTTTAACACAAATGCAGTTTCAAGCTGAGAGCTAAACAAGAAAAAACCTTCTAGAGTGCAACTTCTCATTAGTATTTGTCCCACTGTGCAACAGTGTTTACACCACATCCTTAAAGCCTAAGGGAAACTTTGCCCATCCAAATCAATCAGCAAGATAGGGGACCAGCCATCAGTCACTAAACACCAACACCTATCATCTAGAGAATAATTGGACAAATAAACATCACTCAATGCTTAGAGAGAGAACTAGGCTCACTATTTCAAGGTAAACTAAGTTTCCTAAAAAAATTTGGTCACACAAAATGCCACCAATATGGTGAATTCAAAGATCACAATTATTCCTTCCCTCTAAGGAGATGAAGGAATGCTTCTTTGGAAGGACTGCCTTCCCACAGGTTCTCCAATAACCAACAAGTTCTCCTGTATCATATCGTCACATTTCATCTTTAATCCATATACTCATACTTGTTTTCCATCAAACAAGTGCCAATTTAAACTTAGCAAAACATATGTAATCATTTTAAGAAGAAGAAAAACAGTACTTTGATTTTAGGTCTATAATCATATAATAAGCTGCCAGATTATTGATAAAGTAATAATTCATTACAAAGCACAAAAAGGCACAACTCTAGTACATGGGAAATACATGAGGCAAAAATCAACAAAGAAAACGCTGCTAGATTATTGCCATAGGCAAGCTTGTGGAGATCAGTAGTCCAAATCTTCCCTCCCCACCCACTCACCTTGTGGCCAAAACTTACTTATCAAATCTTCCCCCCCCCCCCCCCCTCCACTCAACATTAAACTTGAGTGAAATTTTAGAAATGGCAAATTTGTAATGACATGTTTGTATACTGAAAATTACTGGTAGTGGATGGTGAGGACAGATCAGAAAATATTTTTTTCTAGGTAGAGGAAAGATCAAAAATATATAAAGAAATAAATACATAAACAAGGGAAAGTATGGTTTTTATTTTTTTCTTTTTAAATTGGTATGTTAAATCGCGCACCCATGTTTTGAACCCACAACCTCAGCCTCCACATGTTCTTATAAAAGCAGAATGTGCCATTTAGGCCATATCTCACAGGCAAGGGAGAAGTACACTTCCAAAGATAGCTTTAGCACACAGCAAAATAGGAGGCAACAAGTCATCATACTGAACCTACTTATCAAGAGATATCATATTTAATCTATCATAGTATTGAAAACTAGAGTTTTTATGATTGACAAGGCACACCAGATTACAACCAGATCTCCTATTTCCACTGGTCCACTCTTGGATATTCCCACCTCCATACCCCCCTTCATTGAGGGAATACACGCACATACAAATAAATTTTCTTTCAACAGGACTCACTCATTTACTCTTAATTTGGGGTTGGGTAACATTGTCTTCTACTCACCAACTTGGGCTGATGATTTCACAATCTTAATATTTGATAAAATCCGTATACTTTGGGCATTGAAATCAATCTCATTTGCATTGCAATAATTAATTTTTAGGCATATAAACTTTTTCTTTTTCTTTTTTTTTTTAAGTCATTTTTGTATTGACTAACAAAAAATTTTACAAAGAATAGGAGGGAATCACAATCTTGATATTTGATAAAATCCTTATCATATGGCCATTCAAGTCAATCTCATTTGCATTGCAATAATTAATCTGTAAGCATATAAACGTTAGTTTTTTTTTTTTTTTTTTTATATAAATCATTTGTATTGAATAAAAAAATTGTTTAGAAAGAATCTGAGGGAAAGTCCGAGTAAAAAGGCTAAATACTGAACTATATCCACTAGAACACTAACATCTACAACACTAGAGGGCATACACACATCTATGGATACCCATTAAAATATTTTATACCAATTTTTTTCTTGAGATTTTTTTGACAGGCAAACCTTGGTGCACAAAGTACACAAAAGAAACACTAAAATAGGTGTCAAAATCAAATCTTCTCTAAAGCCCTCATTATTTGTACACATGCTACGAACACGTACATTGCTACAATAGCACAACAATGCCATTTACACTGTATCCCATTGTGATGAAAAAATTTTCCTTCTAACAATTAATCTATAGCCTTCTAAAGTAAAATTTCTACAATCAACAACTTCTTCTCTCTTTATATGTGTGCATAATTTGCTAGTAATTTAAAACTACACAACGGCGCTCTTTCTCCTGTATGTAGCAAAGATTTCTCTTGCAAGATCATTAACTCTATAAAACAGAGTATCCAAAAGATTCATTTTTAAATATTGGTGAGTAGCCACGATCAAATCACCTATCTTTCAACAATCAAAGCTGACAACTTATTCAAACCATTGCCCAGGTAGTAAAAACATGACTAAACAGCTAGTCAGATTCAATTTATAAATACGTCCATGCAGAGCAGAAATAATTAGTTATTCAAAACATAATAAAATTTGTGAATCACATCTTATCAAAGTCAGAAAGTTCAAAAGATACCTGTTTTGTTTCAAACTCACGCTGCCATCTTCGAGCATCCCAGAAATCTTGGCCCATTTCACCACAATAATGGCCCACTTGAAAACCAGTTCGCTCACGAATAACTTCAGCTTGCTGAAATCAGTAAAAGCATGACAGCAATAATAACATCAACTCATTTTGCAATGAACATACACCATCATGGTTAAGTTGCTAAAAGAAAAATAGTCTCCAAAATAGACTACCTGATAAACTAGTGGCACTTTAGGAACTAAAAAAACAGCAAGCATTTTCTTATTCTGCATTTGTAAATCGTTGTAGATACTTTTGAGAAGGAGAACAGCAATGAGTGTCTTCCCAGCCCCTGTTTCAAGAAAAGCTATTGTATTTGTGTTCTTTGCCTGTTCAAGAACATCCAATTGATACTGTCGAGCATGTTCTTCAGGGATTTTTTCCTTAGGCTCCTCAGGTTTCACCTCATCCTTTCCATTACATTCCTGGTTTTTCTCATTAGCCACCTTCCCCTCTCTGTTACGTTCAGCTTCCCAAGTACCTATGCGAAAAACTAACTCATTCGACCCTGTCCTATCCCTCTCCCAAAAACCCTTTGCCTCCCTATCCCTCCAATCCCTATCTCTACCATCTCTCCTATTACTATTATAATGTTCTCTCCTCCTACCATTATCCCTGTCCCTCCTATCACCGTCATCCCAATCACGCTGCGACCTCTTCCTACTAGAACCTCTCTCCCTATCCTTGTTGTGATACTGCCACTGCCCTCTACTCGAATGAGGCCTGTCGTTCTTATAGTTACCAAGCTTAGCCCTTTTGCTACATCTCTCCTCGCTATCAATACTCCCCCGCTCCCTCGACCACTCACCACCTCTATTCTCAACCTTTTGCAGTCCATCTTCCCTGAGGGAATGGACCAATCTCTGCTCTCCATTCCCATTATCAGCTTCGTAACGCTTACAATCTCCATTCCCATTCTCCACCACCTCTTTGGATTGCACAATTGAGCCCTTCTCCTCCCCCTCAGCTTGAACCTTGGACACTCCAGATATCCCATTCTCATTCTGGAACCAGTCATCCACATTAGGACAATCCAGAATTCCATTCCCAATGAGAGTGGAATTACCATTTGCATTAGTATTAGTACCACAGACCTGAGGGAGAGGGAGAGGGAGAGGGAGGCCACTACCATTCTTGATACTATCAAGGATGTGTTCAATTCCACCAAAGAAATCATTGTGGGAAATATTATCCACCGCAGAATCAGGAACAATAGAAGTATCAGCGTCGAAATCGGCGAAATCACAAGGTATGTCCTCATAGGCATCCAGCCAGTAAGACGGTGCCCTCAATTCCTCACCCCCTAAACCCTTACCTTCATTCTCCATCACTCTCTACCTCTACTACTCCTATAAATATATAAATATAGACGCCAAATTCCAAGCACAACACAATATAACTATATAGAAAACTGAAAACTTTCTTATAGATATAAATTTCAAACAACACCAAAACCAAAACCCAAAATCTCTCAAAGGAATACTGAAAAAAAACAAAGTGAACAGAACTGAATGAAATCTGCTTTGTTATGGAGATAAGATAGAAAGGCAGCTGATAAAGATGCTGTGTGAGAGAGACAGAGCGATAGAGAGAGATAAAGAGAGATTAGCAGAGAGAAGGAGGTGGATAGACCGTACGAAACACGCAAAAGGGGTTTAAGGGTTCAGAGAAAAAAAAAAAACAAAAACAAAAACAAAAAACCAACAAGAACAAGAAACAGAAACAGAAACAACAACAATAATAACCCTAAACCACAAACTTTGGTGTGTGATTCTTTTAGATTCCACGGTCTATCAACTCCTCCTATTCTGCTCTCTTTTTTTGACCCCCCTCTTATATATTGCTTTTTCTTTTCTTTTTTTCTCTTCTCCTCTCTCTTCTTTTTCTGGGTATTTTCGTTCCTGCTGCTCTGCTTTTTCTCTATACCTGAGAGAGACAGAAAGAGAGAGAGAGAGAGAGTGACGTGAGAAAAAGAAACCTGAAAATTATAAATAAAAAGTAAAAACCCTTCTTCTTTTTTTATTATTAAAAACACCGAAAGTTTTAAAAACAAAAAAACAAATGTAAGTTTTGTTTGAAAATTGGTACATAGTCGGTTTGTCATGTATGTACATAGAAACAAGTTCTAGGTTCTAAGGGGGGGTACTTTTTTTTTTAACACTTTTACCTTTAAAATGTTACTGTCAACGTGGATTTCATTCCACCAACCAATTATCGACACGTTTCGGATCAAACGGCCTTTCACTGTCTTTGGAGTCTTTGGATTTGGCTTTTGCTTACGTGGCGCATTTTTAGTGGCTCGTCAGATAGAGTGTTCTGAACGACCGTGATGGTGTTAAAGTGTTTTTTTTTTTTTTTTTTACTTCTTTTGGTAGCAACTAGTTGTGTTAGCAAATTTGAAGTACATTGACACGTGGGGTATTGTCGGACAGTAAGAGAGCCTATCAGCTTGCGCCACTTGTGCAAATGTGGAATCCAGCGTGAGTAAAATCTTTTTGGATTTTTATTTTTTAACCCCAAAAAAAATGAAAAATTTTAAAAGGACAAGACAATTCGCACAAAAAGTCAAATGTGGTACAGAACATTGTGGACCGTCGGATTGGGTTTTATTCCGAGGACGAAAGGGCGAATAATTTTATCTTATTAGGATCTTCCCACTATGGGATTTGGTGGCGATATATCGTATCATGGTGTTTGTGTGAAATTTTTTTTTGTTGTTGTTAATTTTTTTGTTTCTGTTATGATTTTTTCTAATTCATGAAAAATCTCTTTTTTCTTTTTAAACAGAAAAGATGAAATTCTTGTTGTTGATCCTAAGCTTTTTGTTTTTGGATTCTGTTTGGAAGATCAAATCAATTTGTGGGTCTGTGTCTTTGTTGTTCTTTGTACAATAAAATCTAGGGAAATCTACGCCATGTTTGGTAAGCACTAGAGAAAATAATCATTTTCTTTTGTTTGGTTAAAAAGAAAGAAGGAGGAGAAAATAATAGTGAAGAGAGGGTGTTTCTTTGGGTTTCACCATTTTTTTTTTTTTTTTGTCTCGAAATCCATAAATTCACTCTTATAACCTTGGAAGGCTTTGAATTTTTTTAAATTATTTTTATATTCGCATAATTAATTATTAATTTATAATTTACAATGATAAAATAATAAAATTTTCTCTCTCCTTTCTCTTTCCCTCTACATCCAAACACACATAAAATTAGTATTTTCTTTCCCTTTTCTTTTGTTTTCTTCCCTCTTCTTTTCTTTTCTCTTATCATATTTTCTACAAACTTATATTTTGACTTTACCTCTCATAACTTACAAGTATTTTTACTTGTAAACTAAGGTCACACTAAGTATATGCGTTAATGTGTTAGTTAATATATATATATATATAAGATAAAAATTATACTCTAGTCTAATTTAAATGTGTATATATATGTATATATCAAAACCTCTCTTGTAAACTTGAATGACAACTCTTATTTCCTCGTCCCACAAAAACTTTATATTTATAAAATGACCATCATGCTAAGTGTGCATAGTGATATAATTTGGTTATTATTATTATTATATACAACATACAAATTTTATTCTGTCCTAACCTAATCCATCGCACAAGAATGTGCAGTTGCGTTAAATTATTGATTTGTACAAATTTTTTTTTTCTTACACGTGGGCTATGAACTTGAAGCATTAATTATGGCATTAATTACGCTTCAATTGCTGCATGAAACAGCCAATACGACCTTTGTCCTGCAGCTATTTCACATCATAAATTTTGTTTTGGAAGGACACAACATAAATTTAAGGCTTTTTTTTTTTTCTTTTTTTTTTTAAAGAAAAATTTAAGACCGTAGTTGGTACTTTGTATTTTTTTTTTTTAGAAGAAAAATACGTTGTATTCTTTATATATATATATATATATATATATTAAAGAGTAGATATTTTTTTTGCAAATTTGTAATATTTTAATTATGCATAAATTTCAAGTTCATCCATAAATGATTAAGACTTTATGGTTCTAATGTACTTATTAATGTTTTAAAAATGAGTCAATATTATTTTTATCCACAATAGTGTGTGCATATATATATATATATATATATAAACACTTTCATCACTATGTCTAAGAAAACTTAACATATCAATCTATGTATATATATAATAATAGGTAAAGTAGAGAGAAAATCTAATTAAATTTTAAATTGAAATTCAATTAAAGTTTAATTTTACGCCACGTGTCTCATTTAATCTAAATTTTAGAATTTTGTACCAAGTGAGTTAATTTAGTGTAAAAATTAAATTTCAATTAGAGTTTAATTTTATGCAACGTGTCTCATCTAATCTAAATTTTTTTAAATTTTTGTGCTAAATTAGTTAATTTAATGTAGAAAACGAGGAGTTCAATATAATAAACCTTAAAAAAACGTAATCATATAACTAAATAAAATTCAAATTTATAAGTCATCTATATATATATATATATTAATAGGTAAAATTTAGAGAAAGTTGAATTAGAATTTGAAATTATAATCCAATTTTGCACATGTCTAAATTTATGTGGAGACTTCCACTTAACCATGTGCCATGTGTTTACTTAAGTTTTTTAATCTTTGTATCAAGTGAGTTAATGAGTGCAAAATACAAAGAATCTAATATTAATGAACTATAAAATTTAAAAAAAAAACAATTACATATACTTAATAAAAATCACCACATGTTACAATTACATATACTCAATAAAAATCACCCCACGTTTCTCAAAAAATAAATAAAATAAAAATCACTACACATTCTATCTTATTAAAAATTAGAAAAAAATGATCATGACGTAGTATTAAATTTAGGTAAGAATTTTAATATGTGACTAATTATATTTACTTTAAAAAATATTTTGACTAATTATCTATATTTTATGATGAAAATTGTATTTAATTTTAAATGTATCTATACATATATATGAATGCATATGTTACATTTTTTTAAATAATAATTTAACTAATTATTTATATTTTTATAATAAAAATTTTGTTTAAGTTTAAATACATCCATGCGCTTGCACATAGTTATATGCTATTGCTTCATAACAGAAGAGACCAAACTATATCATTAAGCTGTGAAACTCTTGACTTTATTCTATCTTATTGTTGCTATACCAATGAGGCAATGACAATGGTTAATGACAAACACTTTTGTGCGCGATGTTGTAAATGTTTACATGACACATTCGGCCATTTGATAGTTTCACAAAGTCATAATTTAGAGACCACAAATATTTTATGTTCATTTCACATTTTTCATAATTGAACTAATATTTTAAATTATTCCAAACTCTTGTAATGGAATTTGATCCATAACAAATTGTCTCAATAATTAATGAATTCTATGATCAACACATGATGTGTAGTACCTAAATAATTATTCCAAACTTTTATAATGGAATTTGATCCAAAAAAAAAAAAAAGATCTTAATAATTAATGATTCCTGGGACCACTCAAGCCATAAGTGGCGTCGCCCTTGGAGTCATATGATATATTCACGATGTAATTCCTAAAAAATTATTCTAAGTTCAATTATTTTACAATAAAAAATTAAACTTTGTTTATAATATTTTGAAACTTTGGATAACAAAACTATAATTGGTTTACAAATAATATTCTCTAAATAATAGTATTTTTTTATCTCCACATTTGATATCAATTATTGGGGCTTAGAGTTGAGGCAACTTTTATTTGAGGTGCGGAGTTGGAAAAAGGGGGAAACCTTTTTTTTATTATTATTAAGGGGCTAACAGTTCAGGCAACTTTTATTTTGTGAGGGGATTTGGGGAAAAAGGAAGTAGCTTTGGAATATAATGGGCTCTAGCATTTTAATAATTTATAATGGTACAACTTCTTAAAAAGGCTTTTAACAAGGTGCTTCGAGAATTGATTAAGAAAAGAAGTGCTTTAAGACTTTTGGACACTTTGCATTAGTTTTTTTTTTTTTTTTTTTTAAATATCTAAAAGACAAGGGCAAGGGTACATTTAATACTTACTAAGAAAACTTTACTATTTTTCAAAAATATTCATCACTAAAAAAAAAATTCAAACCATACAAAAAATATTTGAAATGAAAAATTAACCACTTTGAATTTCTACATGCAAGTAGAGAGTTATTGACAAGTGTAAATTTTTTTAGGAAAAAAAAAGCATCATGCATAATTGAATATTTAATATTCTTTAACATGTGGCTTTAAGCATTTGTTAACAAGAAAAAATAATAATAAAAAGATTGACAAAGATTTTTTTTTTTTACTGTTTTTTTTTTTTTTTTTTTTGCTCCTACTTTAACTTTGGTGCTAAAGAGTCTTAAGTCTTAATTTTGATTCAACTAAAAAAATTCTAAACTCTTTCCTGCTTTATTAAAGAGACTTCTAAGAAGATTCACAGAGTGACTCCTAGATCAAGTTGGGCCAATTGAGAGGGAGAAAAAAAAAAGTTGTTTGAGTCTAATATGCCTTCTTTGTTGCTACCAAAGTCAAATGAGTGAATTCAATAAATTGTTCCTAGCAACTTCCCCTTTTACCAAAAAAAAAAAGAAAAAGAGACCTTTTTTCCTATTAATAATGTATATATGCCATCTTGTAGCTACTTGCTAGGATGTACTAATATTCGAATCACTAGAAAAAGATTTTATAGAAATTGTCCTCAAGTTGAAATTGGGTCAACCAAAAAGACTTAAACCATAGCCAAAGCTTTTTGGCAAAAAAAAAAAAAGACAGAAAGATGCTTAGTTGATTTTGCAAGTCAAAGGAAACTGGAAAATCAGATGCCAATCTTCATTCTTCCTCATCATGTTAATATCAAAGAATTCTCTAGGTCCTGAATCTTCATGGTCGACATTATTGCCTAGGAAAAAAGAAAAAAAAAACAACTTGAATTAATTAACTAGTTTAATTAAATGCTAGAAGAAGCTCTATAATGCAATTATGAAACCCATTATCCATGTAGCAATACATTTATTTATTTATTTTTGATGAACCATGCAGCAATACATTGACATCGTGTTTTGTGCCCCAATTAATCTCTACAACTACAAGAAACAAAAGGAGGACAAGGGTGTGGGGGCTTAAAAACAGAAAAAAGGGGGTCCGTAACATGTGAACATTTGCATGATTGATATACGGACAGAAACTTCAAACCATCATCATCATTACATTATGATCTTGGATACAAATGCAATGAAAAATTGGTGAAATTATGCTCACAATATTCTCATTGTAAAAGGGGTTTGTTGCTACATGCATGTTGCATGTGAATAATAAAAATTCAAAGATTATGAGTAACCAGCTTCCCAAACAAATTGCAAGGAACTAAGTGTTGCATGCACTTTTGGTTCTGCGTATAGTATTAAGCAAAAAAAATCCCAAACAAATTATCTCAAGTTGCATTTGGATACTTGAATTTGAATTTATTATAAAGTAGTGGATTTGATTCAAATCTTAGATAGACCAGTCAAATCCAAACCTTTAAACATTTTTAAATTATGTAAACAAGGTAGTTTGAATTTAACAACCTAAATTCAAATCTACGTGTTCAAATCCTGCCATCCAAATGCATTATTATTGTGAGCCAAATTTTGTTAAAGTGCAAACATTGGCATATAAAATTTTTTATTTATTGGATTATGCTAACGAGTGCCCTTAAAGTAATAATTAATAATTCATTTCAAGAAAGTTTCAACACCACTTTTATAAAAAATGAAAAAAAATTATTAAAACATTAATTATTTTCTTTTTCATAAAAACTTTTTTTAAATAAATCCTTAACGAATTTTTAATGAAAGACATTTATTAGCATTTCACTTATTTATTTAGAAGAATTGGTATATATAATTGTTGTCATTGTTCTTGTTCCAAGACATCAAATAAAACTGTCAAACACTTAAAATCCTCGTGGCTTAACGATGACTCCAACTTGATATAAATTAAAAAATAAAAATAAAATAAAGAGAAGAATAAATGCTCATTTATTAACTAAGAGAATGCACAGAAGGGGCCGTACATCTGGGCCTGCAGAGCACAAATCCAGGGGGAGTGGGGCGATTTGAAATGGGCATGACCACCAACTTGTTACGAAAATAGGCCCACAGGACTTGACTTTAGAGGTGAGCTGAAAAGAAAGAACAGGCCCAGGGGGCTTGATTTTCCTTTCCCTAGGGAAAAAAAAGAGTGACATCAAATAAATTCTTGCTTTTAACTTTCTAGTTGAGTGGAATACTTACTCAACTAACCAGGGTTCTTTTTACTTCCTACCTAGACGTTTTTTGTTTTTGTTTTTTTATTTATTTTTTATTTTAACTAACTAGCCTTAGACTACCATAATAAGGAATGGGATTGAGTAATATTTTTATTATTTAATGAATACAAAAAAATTTATTTCTTATATGTTATATAGTTAGAGCATAAAAGTAAATTAATATAAATTATTTTTTTTCATCTTCTTAATTTTCTCTTTAACTAAATAAAAGATTTTTTTTTAATTCACCTTTTTACTCTCAACCAAACATACTCAAGGAAAAGTAAAATATTTTTTATCTTTCGACCTTTTTATAATTCCACTTTTTCAACCCCCAACCAAACATAGTCTAAGGGCCTTTTTCAGTTTATAGACATGCTCAAAAGGGCTAAAACTATATCCAATTTCATAACATAGAGAGGTGTTCGCTTGTGTTTGAATAACAACACTTACACACGAGACCACCACTATTACTTTTTAAGTGCATCAATCATAATATGACACTTAAACATATCATGGATTTGAGTGTATATTTGGGTGTATCTCTAGAGTTTTTCAAAGACCATTGGCTTCTTTAACCTAAATTGGTTTTTTTTTTTTTTTTTAAATACTCTTTTTTTAATTAAAATTTAGCTTACTATTTTTAAAATATGGAATAACACCACTAAGGGATAAGAGAATGCATAAGTGGTTAAATCTAGACTCTACACGTGGAGCAGCTGTGAGGGAATGAGAGTAGGTGATGGCTAAGAGATTTTGTCTTGGTCAGTGCTAAAGGCATGATTGCCTTGGGAAGAAAGTGAGATTTACACTTGACACGGTAATCCAACAATCACCAAAAAGGGACATAGTGACTTTTCAGGGTTAAAAGCTATGAGGACACCCCTTATTGGTTGAATGCACAATTAGTCACCTTGGAGACACGTATACCAATCACAATATTCCTGATATTCCTCAACTTGTCTCCCAAACAGTGGCAAAACTACCTATCTTCTAGTCCCAATGCCACGTGGACGCAGTTCTTATTTCTTAGTCAACAGATAATATCACAACTGTGAAAAGATCCAAAAGAGAGAATATGATGACTTGACACTTGTTATTTGTATTCAGCCATGTTCCTTAGAGTATAAAAAGAACATGCAGCTGTCCTTCTAGGGTAAGAACCCAAATAGACATTTTGAGATGAAAGTAGAGAGTTGGTAAGAAAGAAAGATAACTTCATTGTAAACTTATTTCTTTATGATACATAATACAAGCTGAGCCGAGCAAAATGTTATGTTGCTCAAATCGTGGTTTTTTATCCATTCTCTAGGATTTTCCACATACTTCCCGTGTTGCTTTGATAATCAACTTTGCATCTTTTCGAACTTTCTCATGTAAATATATTGTTAGATAACTTATTTCAATCCCATAAATAAGCTCAAATCTAATTTGCATGTACAATACCTTATTGAGTTCTCATTCTATTTTCTCTTTTAGAACTCCATATAAATATTTATATTGTTTCTTTATTCTTAAAAAAAAATAAAAATTCAATCCCGGCCACAAACATTGATTTGGGCCATTTGTCTAAACTCACCAATACACTTCCCCAAGAATACCAAAGAGAAAGTGAAAAATATAACAAGAGGTGGGAAACCTAGCAATGACAAAATTCAGAATTTTAGTTCAAGGAGTAAGATTAAAAGGAAAGATTAGAAGTAAAATTAATCTAAAAAATATCAATAGATAATAATAAAAATAAATAAGGAATCATATTATTAAAAAAAAAAAATGGTCTAAACTTTCATGTTTAGGAATATAATATATCTCTCTAAGCTATTTCAGGTGAAAGCAGTGGCAAAGCCAAGATTTTAGTTTAGGGGGGCAAGGTTATGATTGAAAACAAAATTAATCTAAGAATTATTAGTCTATATTAATAAAAATAAATAAATAACTATATAATAAATAAATAAAGATAATAAATTCATATTAAATAAAAATTAATTCAAGAAATTAATCAATGTGTTTATCTACCATTCAAGAAATTAATCAATATACTCAAAATAAACTGTGAGATTAACTTAACATAAAAGTGTCAAAACTATAACAATATATTTAAAATGTTTGTATAATAACTCATTGGGGCATCGGTTATAGATCTGCTGCTTTAAGCTGAAGTGGTGAGAAATTTTAAACTTGGTTTAGTAGAAGATTATGTTAATTAAAAAATGATTTAATTAAGAAATGACGTGATATGAGAAAAATACGTTTTGAGTGGCTTAAAAAACACTTTGTTTTTGGACCGAGAAACAGAGCATAGCTCCTAACATGAAAGGCAATTTACCCCTCCATTTAAAATAGTCGGTAAGTGATAAACTAATTGACCATTTTAACATGTAGGTCAATTTAAAAGCCAAGTTACTAAGTGAAAAAGGTTGATTGACTATTTTGTGAAAGTGAAGGTATGATTTAAGAACATGGTTAGTATATATGATAGGAGTATAACATTTTAATTCGTCTAAAAAAAAAGAAAGAAATATTTTACTTAACCAATGTGAGAGAGAGAGAGAGAGAGAGAGTACAGGACCAACCAAACAATTTGGGTGGGAAAAATCTGTGTGATACAGCCCAGTGTACGCTTTTTCACTGTGAGTCGGGTCATACTTTTTATGTTAGGGCCTATGGCAGACTGTCTGGTCCCGTATCAGTATGTTCTTCTTTTTCGGACCGGATTTTTGTTGTAAGCAAGAAATTGCTACGGGCCAAAGGCTATACCAACTAAATACAATCCTTTACTATTTTGCAGGGCTGAGTGGGCTCCTGACTTGTCTGAATCCTGAACAAGTTACGTGTTTGATATATAATTGTACTAACATGCACATTTATGTACTGATAAAGGAAACTAATAAAGCCCTCTAGCATATTGCATATACACCTTTGCCCTTGATGATCTTGGTTCGATTTTGAAGGGTTTAAAAGCTCATAGTTTCACCCATTCTTGATCAGTACAAGTTACTTCGAAGAAGTTGGTCCATTAGGCCTGTAAAGTGATGCTTTGGGACCTTTTAGTCAGTCTGTTCAGGGTGGGGAATTTCCACTGACATTTTCAAAGAAAACTTAAAAGTAAAAGATAGCCTAACTTTTATTTTTCTCCCACAATAAAAAGGGTGAGATTATGACTTGGAAACATGCATGTTAAGAGTCTTTTATATGTGAACATATATATATATATATATGATATGATCACATGCCCATGTCAAAGCAATTAAGTCATCGAACGCATGCATTAGCCAATTGTGAATTGTCCTAGCTAGCCATTCCTCCCACACCCACATTTCAAAGTGCATGTGGATCATGCTTTGATTACACAGAATTGGAATAAAGGTTGATTATCAGATGGTCGGTGGTCTATTGAATTAGCAAGTACATTGTGTTTTACTTTCGGTTACCTAGCTTACCCTACATTAATAGGACCTTGTCCGCAGAGATAGAGGAAAACATAATGAGCAAATTGATGTTCTAATGGAAAAAGGAGACCTTCAAATTTACTTTTCATTGGCTTATCTTTGAAATAATAACACTTTGAAAAGTTCTAGTAGATATTAGTTGATCATATATATATATATATATATATATATATATATATAATAAACTTGGATTTTAAGCTAAAACAATCATGACAAAGTGATATTTCTTTTCTTGCTTCAAGTTCTCTTACCTTAATAATGCAATACCTTTTCCTTTCTCTTTTCCCCTCCTTTCTGGGATTTCTTTTATCCTTTGGTCGATCCAAGCTATGCTATACACCAATTTTCTTGCCCCGCGGACCACCACCATTTCACATAATAGTGCTGGATCATTCGTCTAAGAATTATTTATCAATACAATGAAAGAAGATAGTAGGGGTACTTAGCTAGCTAGAGGGGCATTTTCTAATGTTATGTATACTATCATGCATTATGTATGAATATTACTCCAATTAATTGATTAATTAATTTTTCTGTTAATTATAACTTTCTCATACACCATGATTGACATACTCGTGGGAAGTCACATGGGCCTTTGTCAATAAACTACATGCCTTCAGGCTTTAGACCCTCAATATATATGGTAAATAAAAGACCAAAACAGAGAAAAGAAGGATATGCTGTTATTCATTACATTTGACATTAGTCGAATCTGGTTCTTCTATATCAACCACAAGGAAATAAGACCTAGCTAGTACTTGATGTAGAAGAAAGCTAGCTTGAAGGGGATTGGTTGATTTGTGTTGGCCATATATCTGTATGTGACAGGGACCAAACTACGTATTAATCATTTTGGTAAAATAAACACTCGATGCTCCATACCATTTTCGAAGCGATTGGTTCATCCAACGCAAGCAAAAAGCTGCTCTGGCACGAAAACAAAAAAGAAAGGAATAATAATAATAATAAAAATAATAATAAACCAACACTTACTCCAACGTTTGATAAAGAAAAAGGACTGTTTGTCTCTTACCATAAACATAATAAATGTATTAAAGTACCTAAAATGGGGAAGTTAAAAATTTAATTTTTTAACTCTATAAAAAGTTAATTTATTTATTTTACTTACTCATTTTACAAAATATACTATAGCAATCAATCTATTTTAGTTTTTAAAATAATAAAATAATATAAATATTACAATAAAATAATATATCTATTACAATAAAATAATATTTTCATTACAATAAACAATAATCACAACCACTTGCAACCGCTACCGCTGCCACTATCGCCACCGCCACCATCGCCACTACCGACTCTTTTACTGCCGCCGCCACCGCATCCACCACTGCAATGATATTTTTTTACCACTTCATTTTTTCTTTTTTTTTTTGAGAAAATTTACCACTTCAATTAAATATCCCTTCTTTATTTTTTCTTTTTTAGTTTTTATTATCTCTTTCTCACTCTTCCTCTCTGTCTCTTTCTCTTTCTCTCAACCAAAATGAACCAACAAATGATCAAACTTCCACTCTTTCTTCTCAACTCAACAAACCCATTGCCACCTAAACCCCCACATCACAACCCAGCCATAGCCACCTCCAAATACCCACCAAATCATAGAGACCCACATGTCGGCCGAGTCGCACTGCGCGGTCTGCAAGGAACAGTTCCAACTCGGATCTGAGGCTCGCGAAATGCCTTGCCCGGTTTGCCGGCATGAGTTTCCGAGCGAGCGAGAGCAAAGCCAAAACGAGAGCAAGGCTGAGATTGCAATTGAGGAGGAGGAGACGGTGGGATTGATGATTTGGAGGTTACCAGGAGGTGGGTTATGGGTTGTGCCATGGGTTTGTGATCTTTTTCTCTACTCTAACTGATCTGTCATGGGTTTGTGTTTTGTGGTGGCTGTATGAAATTTGGACCGGCGTTGCTTCGATCTTTCTCTCTACTCTATCTCTGTGGGTTTGTGTTTTGTGTTTTGTGATGTGGGTTTGGTGGATCGACATTGCTGGTGGTACTATCCGGTGTTTTTCTGGTGGCTGGGTGTCTAATTCGGTGAGTTTTATATGGATTTTATGAGCACCACCATCGGCGAGCTGCCTGGTGAAGCAGAGAGGAGACGAGGGATCCTGGAGAGAGAGAAAGAAAGAAAAAGAGAAAATATTATCTTAATGAAAGAAGTTTAATAAAATATTATTATTTTTTTAGCTTCTTGCTACAGTGCACATCCATAAATAAATGTGCACTGTAACAAGAAGTTAAAAAATTTTACCTTTAGCTCCACTGCTATAGTGTGAATTTTTGTGTTTTGGTGGAGCTAAAATAGCTATATAGCTATTTAGCTCTACTACTGTGAGTGCTCTCATTCCCTTCAAAAGCAAATATTATAGAGTATTAACTCTAATAGGATTTTTTTTTTTTAAATTTTAAAAACAATTTTTTAAAATAAACTACGTTTAATTTTATTAGAATATAGTAGGATATTAAATATCAATATAATTATCATAAATACATAAACCAAACAGGTTTTCTTTATTTTTTTGAGGGACAAACATAAAATTTTTCATTAATGAAAACCAACAATGTTAGCTTGGATAACATAAAACAAAAGTGGTAGAACATCCTTCATCTACGCAACAAAATTCAAAATTTCTAAAGCATATTAAGCTAAAGAATGAGCAACCTTATTACCTTCTGATGGGGTGTGATAAAATACAACTCCAATTTTGTCCATGGAGATCGTCCAGGACGAGTAAGGTGCTTAAAACGAGGTAAACTGTCTTGATGTGCTCAAGACGAGGTAAGCTGTCTTGATGTGCTCAAGACGAGGTAAGCTGTATTGATGTGCTCAAGACGAGGTAAGCTGCCTTGATGTGTTCAAGACGAGGTAAGCTGCCTTGAAGGCCTCAGGACGAGGAATTATGGACGACACGTGGACATTTGGAAAATTTATGAATGTGTAAAACGTCTCCGTATCATACGTGTAACCCCTAGTGACCGTTGCGCACAAAGAGGGTAACTCCTAAGCAGTTGAGGAAGTTATATTCGAACACAAACCTCCTCAAATTAAGGAGAGGTTACAAATCCAATAACCGCTCTTAAGACACTATATAAATGCTGGTTAAGACCAAGAAAAGGTACGTGAAAATAATTCCTAAAAAGTTGGAACTCAAAAATAATTGAGAGAAAAACTGACTTTGTCATCGGAGGGTTATTGGCCGGCAACCCCGGTCACCTTTGATAATTTTTTCTTTCTTTTTCAGGCTATCTAGGCAACTGTTAGCCCTCTCTAATCCGAAGTATCTAGCCTACTGATTTTCTTCGTATCATCAGTTGGCGCCATCTGTGGGAAACAACTTAGAAAATAATTTTCGTTTCCTTTTCGTTCCCTTTTCGTTCGTTCGATCGTTCGTTGTTCCCAGACAAAAGGCTGAATTGTTCGGACAAGATCAAGGGCTACCAGCCCAGGCCACCAGGAGAGTAGGGATGCTTCTAGTAATCCCCATCGCGACCGTCAGTCAGTGCCTGTTGCGCAACCGCCTTCTGTTAAACATATGCAGTCCATGGCTACTATTATGGCGGAATTGACCTGCCAAAATCATGAGTTGAATAGGGAGATCAACTTAAGAAGGCCACGGGATGAAGTGCATGCAGAAGGACGAGCCCAAAGTCAGGGCAGAGGAGAGAATGTTGAGTCCGAAGGTCAGTTCAGAGGTACTACTTCAAGAAGAGTGCCACAGTTGGAGAGGAAAATGGACTTGATGAGAAAAGCTATGGATGAAATGAAGGAAAACATGAGGCGGGTGAACCCCGTAGAAGACTTGGTTCACCGAACGAACTCCCCTTTCACGGCTTCTATCAACAGTCATCCCTTACCCCCTAAGTTTAAAATGCCTTCCTTGGATTCATACGATGGAAACTGTGATCCGTGTGACCACATTGCTACTTTTAAGACAACCATGCACTTGCATGGAGTTCCGGACGAGATAATGTGCAGAGTGTTCCCCACAACTCTGAAGGGGCCAGCGAGGGTGTGGTTCAGCAAAATACCTCCAAATTCTATCGGGTCGTTCGAGGAGTTAATTAAGATGTTTCTTAATAACTTCATCGGAGGATAACATCACAAGCGTTCCTCTTCCAGTTTGTTAACCATTGAGCAAGGGGAGAATGAGAGTTTATGGTCCTTCATCACTCGTTTCAACAGGGAGGCCTTGACGGTGGATGAAATGGACGACAAGTTACTGTTGGCCGCTTTCCATAATGGAGCCAATTATGATTTGTTTATTCATAAACTGTACGAGCAGGAGCCTTAGACTATGGCTGAACTCGTCCATTCAACCCAGAACTTCATGAACGCTGAGGACGCAATAATAGCCAAGAAGAGGAAAATGTCAGAACACTCGGAAGCAGGTCATCAACGACATCCAGATCAAGGTCCTCGTCCCAAGAAGGCTCGAGTAGATGAGAAAAGGGATAGAGATGGTAAAAAGGTAGGTTTATCATCAAGAGGTCAGCAGTACACTCCCCTGAATACTCCGTTAGAGCAGGTCCTTATGCAAATCAAGGATGATCCGTCCTTGAAGTGGCCCGAGAAAATGAAGGGAGATCCTAATAAGCGCAACAGGAACAAGTATTGCCGCTTTCACAGGGACCATGGGCATGATACAGACGAGTGTTTTGATTTAAAGCAGCAGGTAGAGAACCTCATCAGGCAGGGAAAGTTGAGAAATTTCCTTGGACGAGACCATAAGGACGAGAAGTTGAAGGCTAAGGTAGAGGAGTCCCCACGACCCTCGCTAGGAGAAATAAGAGTTATTATAAGAGGAACCTCAGCAGGGTAGTCATCCAAATCGAGGAAGACGTACCTAAAGGTGGTGCAAAACGTCCAGCTGTCAGGACGATCTCCCAGGACGAGGGAAGCAGACGAGCAAGCCATCACGTTTACGGACGAGAATGCTGGAAGAATTCATCACCCACATGACGACGCAATTGTCATTACCCTACTCATTGCCGACTATACCACCAGAAGGGTGTTAGTAGACAATGAAAGCTCGGCGGACATTTTGTATTACCTCACTTTCCAACAAATGAGGCTAGAGCAAGATCAGTTTCGTCCAGTGAGTTCGCCCTTGGTAGGATTTGGGGGAATGAAAGTACAGCCGGTGGGCATCATCACACTGCCAATAGTGATTGGAACATACCCGCAACAGATAACCAAAGAGGTAAACTTCCTCGTAGTTGATTATTCATCATCATATAACGCTATTATCGGAAGGCCTACTTTGAATAGCTGGAAGGCGGTAACCTTTACTTACCATTTGTCCGTCAAGTTTCCAACTGAACATGGCGTGGGTCAAGTGCAAGGAGATCGGTTAGCTGTTAGAGAGTGCTACCTAGCTATGTTGGCAATGGACGAGCATGTACAGACAATGAGTATAGACGAAGGAAGAATCACAGCGGAGCCTGTTGAGGTGTTAGAAGATGTTCCCTTAGACGATAGTAGAATCGAGAAGTTCACTAGAATAGGGGCAAGCATGGAAGAAGAGGCGAAGAATGCATTGGTCCAGTTTTTGAAGAAAAGCCTTGATGTCTTTGCATGGAGTCATGAAGATATGCCGGGTATTGATCCAAGTGTCATTATCCACTGTTTGAATGTATGTCCCTTCTCCAAACCTGTATGTCAGAAGAAGAGGGTATTTGCTCCTGAGCGAGACAACGCCATCAAAGAAGAAGTCCAGAAGTTGATCACTACGGAGTTCATCAGAGAAGTCTACTATCAGGATTGGTTGACAAATGTAGTCATGGTGAAAAAGGCCAATGGCAAGTGGCGAATGTGTGAGGATTTTACCGACTTAAATAAGGCTTGTCCCAAGGACAATTATCCATTGCCACGCATTGACCAACTGGTAGACTCAACAGCAGCTCACAGGCTGTTGAGCTTCATGGATGCCTTCTCAGACTACAACCAAATAAGGATGGACGAGGCAGACCAAGAGAAGACTTCATTCGTCACCAGCCAAGGATTGTTTTGCTACAAGGTAATGCCTTTCGGTTTGAAGAATGCGGGGGCAACTTATCAAAGGCTGGTGAACCACATGTTTCGTCCTCAGATTGGACGAAATGTAGAAGTCTACGTTGATGATATGCTGGTAAAGAGTTTGGACGAGGGAAAACATCTGGACGACCTTCAAGAGACCTTTGACACACTTCGACGGTACAACATGAAACTTAATCCGAGCAAGTGTGCCTTCGGAGTTTTATCAGGGAAGTTCTTGGGGTTCATAGTTTCACATAGAGGTATTGAGGCAAATCCAGATAAGATCCAAGCAATACTCAACATGGAACCGCCAAAAAACATCAAAGAAGTCCAGTCCCTTACAGGACGAGTTGCCACCCTCAACAGGTTTGTTTCGAAAGCTACTGACAAGTGTTTACCGTTCTTTAAAGTCCTCAGGAAGGCGTTTGAATGGACGGACGAGTGTCAAAGGGCCTTCCAAGATTTGAAGACTTACCTCACAAAGGCACCGTTACTAAGTCCATCCATACCTAGTGAAGAGTTGTATTTGTATTTGGCGGTGTCCCCGCATGCCATAAGTTCCGCGCTGGTCAGGGAAGAAGAACGAGTGCAGAAATCGGTATACTATACCAGCCGGGCATTTAGAGGAGCGGAGGGATGGTACCCAATGATGGAGAAGTTAGCTTTCGCCTTGGTCACGGCTTCCAGGAAGTTGAGGTACTACTTTCAAGCTCATGTCATCATTGTCCTAACGGATCATCCCTTAAAGAAAGTAATGAGCAAATTGGAAGCCGTAGGACGGCTAGTCCAGTGGGCAGTGGAGCTTAGCGAATTTGATGTCAGGTATCAACCAAGGAATGCAGTAAAGGCGCAGGCGCTAGCGGACTTCATTGCGGAGTTCACACCAAGTCAAAACGAGCTGGGCAAGGACGAAGGAACAAGAAGGTGGGTTATCAGTGTGGTTGGGTCATTTACAATGTACGCAGGAGGGATTGGAGTCATACTTGAGTCCCTAGAAGGTGATAAGTTGGAGTATGCAGCCCGTCTACAGTACCAAACTACCAACAATGAAGTTGAATATGAAGCACTACTCAAAGGGCTGGAATTGGCTAAGTCCCTAGAAGCGGAGTCAGTAATAGTCAGAGAAGATTCTCAGCTAGTCATCAACCAGGTGAATGGAATGTGCGATGCCAAGGAAGATCGAATGAAGAGATACCTTAGCAAAGTGAGGAGGCTTGTGCAAAAATTTTCAGAAGTGAGTTTTGTTCAACTTCCGAGGGAGGACAACATGGAAGCAGATGTGTTGGTGAGAGCAGCATCGGTAGGTGGAGTTATGGACGAGTATGCCAAAGTCCAATACATGCCGAGTATAGACCTCCCGGAAATACAACAAATTGGAGAGGAAGAAAATTGGATGAGTCCAATTGTAATCTTTCTGAAGGATGAGAAGCTTCCGGAAGATAAGAACGAAGCTAGGAAACTGAGGGTCAGGGCTGCAAAGTATGTCCTTATAAATGAAGTGTTTTACAAGCGAGGTTTATCTCAGCCCTACCTAAGGTGCCTAGCTCCGGACGAAGCTAATTATGTTTTGAGGGAGGTTCATAAAGGAGTATGTGGGAATCACTCAGGGGCAAGATCACTCGTTCATAAGATCATTCGTGCCGGCTACTACTGGCCCATGGTTCAGGCATATGCTAAGGCTTATGTCAAGGTGTGCAACCAATGTCAACGCTACAGCAATGTCCCTAGGCAGCCGTCGGAGTACCAGACCCCGATGATGGCCCCGTGGCCCTTTGCGCAATGGGGATTGGATATCCTAGGTCTTTTCCCCCAAGGAACCAGACAAATGAAGTTTTTGGTAGTAGGGATTGACTATTTTACAAAGTGGGTGGAGGCTGAACCCCTTGCAAAGATTACACAGCAAAAAGTTAAGAATTTTGTTTGGAAGAATATTCTGTGTAGGTTCGGAGTACCGAGGGTGCTGGTATCGGACAATGGACGACAGTTTGACAACGCACCATTCAGGGACTTTTGTGAACACTTTGGAATAAAAAATCACGACTCCTCACCCTCCCGCCCACAAGCAAATGGACAAGCAGAGGTAGTAAAACGATCTTTACTGAAAATCATCAAAACTTGGCTCGAAGGGCAAAGGGAATATGGCCAGACGAGTTACCAGGCGTTTTTTGGGCCTACAAGACGACTGTGAGAACCCCGACAGGAAAAACCCCCTTTAAATTAGCCTAAGGAAGCGAAGCAGTCATACCGGCAGAAGTTCATATGGCTAACCATCGAGTGATGAAATATCAGGAGAAAGAAAACGAAGAATTACTCCGTCTTGACCTTGATCTCATTGACGAGGTAAGGATGGATGCGGAGCAAAGGACAGCAAGATACAAGAATCTTATGGCCAGGCAGCATGATGCCATGGTGAAACCCAGACGCTTCAGCGTAGGGGACCTCGTTCTCAAAAGAGTATCCTTGGCAACTAGGAACCCAGCTCATGGAAAATTGGGATCCAATTGAGAAGGACCATACAGGGTAGTCAACTGCAAGAGGCAGGGGTCATATTACTGGGAAGCTCTAGACGGACGAAAGCTGGAGCATCCTTGGAATGTGGAGCACCTGAGAAGGTACTATCAGTAATTGACTTGGACGAAGTTCATCAAGGACGAGGTTACAATTATGGATGACTCTACTACTATGTTTAATATCTACTAGTGTTCTTACTACTGCTATGATGTGTACTAAGAATAAAGGTGCACTAGTTCTTAAACTTTTGCACCATCTACGGACAAGTTTGTGAAAGACGAAGTTATATATTTTAAGTATTTTCCTAAGTACTTTCATAAGGCACTAGCTTCTAAGCAGGTGCCATGTTTGTGAACAATGCTTATATAATGATATAGTTTGAATTTTCAATGTATTTTATGCATAAAATCAAACTTCCATGGTAAAACCCACGAGGAGGGAAAAACCTTAAAACGAATGAAAAATTCTTGGACGCAGGGATGTAACGTTCACAAATTTTCCTCAAAACGAGGATAAAGTGTAAAATAAGCTAAGGCACAAAAAATTATGTAGCGAAGCACAAGTCCATGGACGAGCATCTAGCCAAGACACACAGGTGCTCTAGGACGAGTCAAACACTAGAAAACATCCTTGACAAAAGGCAAAAAGCCAAGCTTATGGACGAGGTAAATAAGCTAAGCCTATAGACGAGGCAAGTGGGCCAAGCCTATGGACGAAGGAAACGTCTGACAAGGCTATCATCACTTCGTCTATAAAAAAACATATGGATGAAAAAATAACATTGTCTATAAGAAAAGTATAAGGACGACCCTTTAATACTTAAGAAATATACAAGCTTCAATCACAATGACAGAGGGCAAGCATGACCATATAAAAACAAATAATGAATAAAAATAGACATTTAAACAGGTGGAGTGTTGGCATTGGGCTGGTCTTAAGAGGGCAATGTGGTAGCGTCGTCCTCCACTTTAATATCTTCAGAGCTAGTTTGGACGAGGGAGTTTGTACACCCCTCACCAAGGTTCAGCTTGATAGAACTGAAGTCCACCTCGGAGAATTTGTCCATGGCGTCCATCCTAAAATCCTCGAAGCCAGCTGTGTAGTTGGCGTCCATTGAATTAGTAAATTCTTTGGACACCTTGAACTCTGCAATGGCGACTCTATTAGCTTTCTCCAGAAGAGCGTCTAACTTGTCATTCCTTTTTTGAAGGAAAGCAAGACGATCATCCTTTTCATGGACTTCAGTATCCAGCTCAACGACACGATTTCCCAGCTTCTCCGCATCGTCCTTAGCCTTGGCTGCCACCTCCGCCCACCTCTTGGACTCGTCCTTTCCTTTCTTGACCGTCTTCTCCAGTAATATCCTCGTTTTGTCTAGTTCAGTTGCCTGCCTAGATGCCACGATGAACTTAGACATTGCCTGCATAGATCAAAACTTTATTATATTGCATACATAAGCTAATAACAAGACGAAACAAACATATAAACTTACATACCTTGAAAAGGTCATGAACACCAGAGTGCTCAAAATCCTTCAACGACATGTTGTAGCATGCCGTCACGTCTTCGTCTGTCACCACCCTCTCAAACTTCTCCCAAGCCAAGTCTTCATTCTCAAGGAGAATGTGAGGAACATGGTGGGAAGGTTGAGATGAGGTAGGAGCTTCAACTCTAGACAGGACGATTGGAGGAGGAAATTCTGGATCAACATCCAAGATTTGAACAGGATGGCTGGGAGGGACGAGAAGAGAGCTAGGTTGATCCTTAGCTTGAACGTCTTGAGGCTTGGACGACTGGTGCTTAGCCTTCTTGTCCTTGCGCTTACTTGAGAGGTTTCCCAAGTCTACGCCTAAAGAAAGGCTATTCTTTTTGTCACTAGAAGCTGGACGAGGATGGGACTTAGCTCCAGGCCTAGTTTCCTCGTCCACTGCGTCCTTGCCTTTATTTTGCTTCATCGTCGCCATCCCTACAAGTAAAGACGTCAGTAAAAAAAAAAAAAAAAAAGAAGAAGAAAAAAAGAGAAGACAAAACTTACGTCTTCTAACAGTAACTTCGTGGGCAATAGCCTCGTTTGAAGGGTCAGGACCTAAACCCCAAGTGGTAAGATGCCGTAAAGTAACCAAAAAGTGAAAAGTCATGTCTCTGTAAAGACGAGCTTTTTGGACTCGTTCCAAATGGAACTTATCCAAATGGGGTCGTCTAACACCTTCAAAACAAAACGAAACAAAAAACACGTTAGACGACCATAATCAAAGACGAGTGTAACAAATACAATGACAAACACATACCTTCAGGGCGAAGGTTCCCTATCTCTCCAGTATAGGGAGGGAATGGATCCTTGTCAATGTCACTAGGACGTCCAGCCCAGAAACCAGAGACGAAGTAAAACTTCGTCTTCCAGTTTTTGTTTGACGTGACTAAGGACTTTATCAATCTATAATCTTTCACTCTAGCTGTAAATTGATAAAAACCAAGGGACTAGTTAATTTCGGAGGGTTTATAACAGAAGAGGAACTCGTCCATAGTAAGAGGACGGTTCCCCTCAAAAACTTCCCTCCACAAAATTTGCATGGCTACTATTAACCTCCATGCATTGGGGTTAAATTGACATATACCTAAACCTAATCTGAAAAGCAACTCCCTGGCGAAGGCATTGAGGGGCAATCTCAAACCCCCTAGGAGGTAAGCCTCGTAAATGCCAACACCAAAACGGGGTTGACAACATCACTCGTCACGAATAGGTAACCTAGGGTTTAAACTATCAGGGATTTGGTACTTAGTCTTGAGAAGATCCAATTTCCTCTCGTTCGTCTTAGAACCAACCCCTACAGCACAAGTGTAAACTACCTCCTCCTCCTCATCTTGAGTAGAAGACGAGGGAGCACTTGTACCAACCCTAGAACCAGATTTGACCCTCGTCCTATGCTGTTCCCGAAATACCTCTAAAGGAACCCCAGGGACACCAGACGTATACTTGTCTGTGGTATTCCCATCACTACTGCTATAGCTACTCCTAGAATTATCACTGGAATCACTAAAACTACTTGGGTCTTGGTACTCGTCTATGGCTTTGACAGTACTATCGCTAGACAAGGAAAGGACTACCTCAGACATTTTTAAGGAAGAAACTCAAAGCCTGAAGACGAAGATTGAAGAAAATACCTAAAACTAGACGAGAGAAGACTATTGACGCAAGAAACTTCTAGACGAGGCGCTAAGACGAGGGAGGTCGAGGAAGAAAATTTGAGAAAATGAGGAGGGTAGCGGAGGAATTCTACTATTTATAGGCATTGACCCCAATACACGAAGCGACGCGACCAGCCAAAAAGCGACAAATGGCATGTCCCTCGAAAAACGAGCTGACATGATTGCTCTCCAGTCAGATCATGACAAGTGGCACCTACAACAGCTGACATAAGGACGCCTGTCCAAATAATGACGTTAGTGGATGTAAGTCCTAGACGACCCATGGATAAGGGAGCAACTGATGGGGTGTGATAAAATACAACTCCAATTTTGTCCATGGAGATCGTCCAGGACGAGCAAGGTGCTCAAGACGAGGTAAATTGTCTTGATGTGGTCAAGACGAGGTAAGCTGTCTTGATGTGCTCAAGACGAAGTAAGCTGTCTTGATGTGCTCAAGACGAAGTAAGCTGTCTTGATGTGCTCAAGACAAGGTAAGCTGCCTTGATGTGCTCAAGACAAGGTAAGCTGCCTTGATGTGTTCAAGACGAGGTAAACTGCCTTGAAGGTCTCAGGACGAGGAATTATGGACGATACGTGGGCACTTGAAAAATTTATGAATATGTAAAACGTCTTCGTATCATACGTGTAACCCCCAATGACTATTGCGTACAAAGAGGGTAACTCCTAAGCAGTTAAGGAAGTTATATTCGAACACAAATCTCCTCAAATCAAGGGGAAGTTACAAATCTAATAACCGCTCTTAAAACACTATATAAACGCTGGTTCAGACCCAGAAAAGGTACGTGAAAATAATTCCTAAAAAGTTGGAACTCAAAAATAATTAAGAGAAAATTTGACTTCGTCATTGGAGGGTTATTGGCCAGCAACCCCGGTCACCTTTGATAATTTTTTCTTTCTTTTTCAAGCTATCTAGGCAACCGTTAGCCCTCTCTAATCCGAAGCATCCAGCCTACTGATTTTCTTCATATCATCACCTCTCTCTTTACATGAGAGTAACGTAATTAATTAAAAAAAAATTGCATCAAAGCGAATATCATCAATAACCAAACCAACATTGGACAAGAAATAACTATAATCTTTTAGAGTTGCCATAAGAACTTGACAATCACCCTCAAGAATCACCCAGTTGAAACCCAATTTTGCTGCAAATTGGAGAGCTTTAGAGGCCGCCTTCGCTTAAATTACTAATGGATTGCAAACCTATTGGATGTGTTGGGAGAGAGAGGCTAGGATCGAGCCATTGTCATCACACAAAACCACTCCAATACCTGAAAATTGATCCATTGCTGAGGTTGCACCATCAAAATTGATCTTTACCATTCCTTGTGGTGGTGATTGCCATTGAACTCGAGGTTTGGAAGGAGGAGTACGAGGTGCTAGTTGGATTGACGAGAACTTAGCAAGTCGACCCCTTACCGTGGCAACGATCAAATGAGGACTGCAACTAGGTTGGTGCATGTGAACTTGGTTTCATTGGTTACAGATAGACTAAGCAGTGACTGCAAATAGCTCCAATTGTTGGTAGTTTTTTATGAGCCATGACAGCAGCTCCTTAAAACTTGGGAAATTGATTGATCTTTGGAAACCCTAAAGGACTACATCCTTCCAAACAACCTCTAGTTCCTTGCCCGACCACAGTGCGTGCAAATCCGATGCAAGTTCTAGCTTGCATCGATCACATATAGAGTAATTTGTGATGGTTCGATGCAACAAATTCTTTTTTGAGGGAAGTGATTCATGGGTTGCCCTCTACAGTAGGTTTTTGACTTTATTTGGAACATGTAGAGACCAAACACCTCGCCATAAATCTGTTTAAGGTTTCGGGGCAAAGCCAAGAGCAAAACCAAGAGGATTATTGTTGGCTTCTCGCTTCAAAAACTGGTACCCAGACTGGAAGGTATAATTCCCATTATTAGTGTGAGGCCATAAAAGGCTATGTGCTTGCCCAATCTGTGAGAAAGGCAAAGATTTGATGAGAGTAGCTTCTTCCCTAGTGAAAATGCCATCAATTAAGCCGTGGTTCCACTGCCTGTGAGAACCCTCAATAAGAAGTTCCACCTTAGCTTTGGATAAAGAGTCAAGTGCAGGGAAGAGAACTTGAGGATTGCTTCGTCTCAGTAACCAAAAATCCTGCCATATACTCACTAACTTGCCATCACCAATTCGCCAAATACATTCCCTCTTAAGCACATCCCCACTGCGTAAAATACTAGTCCAAGTATATGAGCTTGATCTAGAATTTTTTGCTTCCATGATTGAACAATTTGGGAAAAACCTTGCTTTAATTAAAAACCTTGTAAAAAAGAGAGTTTCTATTTTGCAGAAGCCGCCATGCCTAACCAAACAAGTTTTTTAAAAAGCGAAAACACCATTTTGGTTTCTAAATTTTGGTTATAGTCAATTTGGTCTCTACATTTTACTTGTAGTTAATTTGATCATTGTTATTTTTAATTTGTAGTCAAATTAGTCCTTACCATTAACTCAAAACGGAAAATACTTACGTGGCAAATGATATGCATTGTTGGAACATTTAAAGCTTACATGACTTATATAATAATTTTTAAAAAATGACTAGTAGCAAAAAAAAAAAAAAAAAAATCTATATTTTTTATTATATATATAATTTTTATTTTGAGAATATAATTTATAAGTGGATAAATAAATTTGAAAATCAATAGGAAAGTGACCGCATTTTTTAGGAAATGTTTTAGTAGAAGTTAGAGTTTTATTTTTACTGGATTGTCATTTAGTTTTGTCTCTACTTAAACATAGGAATGTAAGGGTATTTTAGAATAAAAACAATCTGGATTGTCCTATATTTTTTATTTTTATATATTTAGATTTATTTTTGAATAAACGTTGGGTGTTTAACTTATTTTTTTATTAAAAAAAAATTAAACGTATAGTTATTTTGAAGAAGTGGGCTAGTGGAAGAGTGTTCATATTTTATAGGCAATATTTTAGTGCAAGTTAGACATGTATTTTTACAAAACTATCATTTAATTTTGTCTCTACTTAAACTTAGGGGTGTAGGAGTATTTTGAAACAAAAAAAAAATCCAGTCCAAACAAGTGCAGCCGCTTAAATAATGGTATAGATAACTCATTATTCTAATAAATAAAAATGCCACGTCTTAAACAAACACAACAGATGAAAGAAAATGAAAATCTGCCAAAGACCGAAACATAAAATTTTAATTCCCTTTTCTTTTCGTTCATTTTCTTGCCATCCAAACAGTTTATTTTTGTTTTTTTCTTGAATTTTCTTACCAAACACAAACACTTTACAAAATCCATGATGGATATAGATCAAACCCAGACTAAAAAATCTCCTGTTCAGAGATTTCAATTGAGTTTTTTTGTTATAATAAAATTGAGCTTTAAATTTGAAATTCCACGTCCACTCTCGAAGAAGTAGGAACATCGTAGATTTGTAGTGGAGTTGAAAAATACATAGATCCACTCTCTTTCTCTTTCAATGGATTTAAGGTGGGTTCGAAGGGCTTTTTAGATTGGGTTCAGTGGAGTTGGATTGGAATGAAACAAATGAACGTTTTGTTTTCGCTTAAGAAAGTCCATTCGACCTTGAGAGTTTTCCTCAAATCCAAATCTCTTTTCACCATTTGTGAAATCGCTGAGAAACCTACACAGTTGTGATGGGTTTGTTGTTGACACAAAGGGTTGGGTTTATATTCGTTGTGCTGGGTTTTTATTATGTGCTCTCTGGGTTTATATCATCTTCAAATTGATCCAAATGAAAAGTTACTTTTTGCGACCTAAATAATGAGAATTTCATTTCAAGTTGTACAAGCACTTTCTTTTTTCGTAAAATCTAATCATTTTGGAACACTTTCTGGCCTTCAACGTAAGATTTTGTATGTTTTTCGAATTTTTTGTTACAACTTACACGAAAAGCTTTGTATCTAAAGATTGAAGATGGAAGGTTGAAAAAGAGCATTGTGGTCCACCATTACGGCTGTTTATTCAAACTATAAAATCAACTTCCTTTCAAGTTTTCATTGGTCTAAGTTGTCACTTCCATTTGTTCGTCTTTCAATATCTTTCCATTTGATGCATGGGTATAGAGAGAGAATGATACCCAGTGCAGAGAGATGGGTTTTGAAAGTGTTTGTGTTCATGTTGGTTGCCGAGAAAATTCAAGAACAAAGTAAAGAGATTTTTGATGTTTTAATTTGTATTTTTTTTTTTTTGTTCTATTTTTTTTCCAATTAAAATACTGACATGGGAACTTTAAAAATAATAATAAGTCTTGACCTGGTATGTATTTTTATTATTATTTTATTTGACACCTCATCTTTAAATGTGCCAATTGTACATGCCATCAAATTAAAAATAATTTGTTATAAAAATGTAAGGACTAAATTGATTACAACTCCAAAATATAGGGATCCAAATAGTTTTTTTACATTTTAAAATTAAAAGGTTTTATAATGCTTTAGTCACCATTTAAGTTGATCATGCTAAACCTATGTATTTTTATACATATTATAGGTTGAGTTCATTGTAACATTTAATCATAATTAAATATAATAAAGATGTGTTAAGAGCCTTATAATTTAACTAATTGGTTTTTTCAATTGAGATATCTAGGGTTCAAATCCTTCATCCCCAAACTATCTAATTAATGACTAACTTGATATGCTTAAATTATTCAATAACTTAAAAAAATAAAAAAATTAGGAACTAAAATAGAATGTAACCCAAATTTTAGTGAATAAACATATATTTTTGCTTATTTCTCCCAATTGTGACATATTATTACTATTGTTTTAAGTGTGTGTGTCTATATATATATATATATATATATAAAAGAAACAAACATGTACACACACAAGAGAAAGAGAAAGAGAAAGAGGTTTTCAGTTATATCTTGCATAACGATATTTAAAAAAAAATTCTATAATATAATTGCATAATTAAGCATATTCTTGGGAAATCTTATTAAACTCCAAACCTAATCAAATGATAATATAATTGCATTCTAGATATTTCATGATATTATTAGGCATCATATTTTTAGAAATCTAGATTTTTGAGAGCTTATTAAATTACTTGAACCAAACCCTACACTAATGCATGGTTTGTAAATGTTTGTAAAGAACTAGTTTGGAAGAAAATTTTGTGGGCTTTTTTTATTTTTATTTTTTTAATCATCCTTGGAATTGACCGTCTCTATCAATTTTGTTCTTAAACTTATTATTTGAAAATTTAACTTCTGCACTTTTTCTTGGTGAAAAATTAAACCTTTTACTAATAATTCCATTGAAAATTAATGCATTTAATCTCATGATGTATACATAGTATTTTTTATATCGTCAATTATTTTTAAAATATTATTATTGTTATCATGTACACATATGGTGATTAAATATTTTAATTTTAACAACAACAAAAAAACCTAATATAAGATACAATTTGTTTCAAGGACCAAATGGACATTCACATCAAATCTAAGGATGATATTTGAAAAAATCTTAAATTTATCTGGCATTAAAATTTTACTTAATAACGAGCCCCAATCATTTATTTCATTTTCCAAATCGTATAATGCAATTGCTTTCAGAGCTAGCTGACAATTATGAGAAAGATTTATCAGACTACAGCTATACTTCAGTTTTTCATGAATTTAATCCAAACATATGGTTTGTAAGTTGTAGCCTGATGAAAAAAATTTAGGTGTTCCAGAATCAATGCTCCCTTCTTTGACATTAGGGGTGACACTATGTGTAGGTCCTACCATGTGACCCACCTCTCATGTGCGAGGAGAGAACATTGCTCCCGGACCATGTAAGACTTACCGGTAGCTTGATATAGATAGTTCATACCCAACTTGAGCTGTCAGTAATATAATGGGGGTTATGAGCAGTGAATAATCCATTGTTACGTTTCTCTTGTGTACGGAGTGAAAGTGAGAGAAAGAGGCCATGACTTTAAGGCTAGGATTGACTATTATGAGAGACTTGAGGCATTTGTCTAATTTCTCTGCCGTCTCTGCCTGTGGTCGGTTTTGTTGTTTACTCCAGGAATAGCCACATTTAATTTTCATAGACTCTTGAAGTTGCGTAGTTGTTCCATTGTTTAATTTCTAACACTCAAACATTAGAGGTAGGGTTTGTCTCCTTGTTTGGTTGAAAATCGTCGGTTATATACAGTTCATCTTATTCTATCTCATGTCAAGAGAACTTTATTTTAACCAATATTAATTACATGCGCTGCTGAGTCTGTTTGTGTATTAACTATATAGTACACTATAATAGTATTCGTATATAGTTGAGTTGAGTTTATAAATAAATTGGATGTAATCAGACACTCACAACAGATTCAAAAACACAAATTCATCAAACACCACATTACCTAGATAAGCTGCCGTGACAATCTTTTCCTGCCTCTAGTTTTGAACATCATTTTCTTGAAAAGTTTGTATTCATTAAAAACACTAAAAAATAGTAGTTAAACTTTAAGGCTCTTGATTATGATTTTAGAATATTTACAAGATAAGCTTGACACCCAAAAATAAAAAAAAGTTTGATATAAAAGACTTTCCAGAAAAACTGTAAATATGGAAAGCATGCAAATCTAAAGAAAGAAAGTCTAGGGAAGGCCGTATTGGGAATACAGGTTGGCATATGAAATAGTAAATACAACTGTGTATACATATATATATATATATATATATATATTTTCAGTGAAAAGCTAGAAAAGCAAGAAAAATTAAAGTTTCATATGGCACCATTAAACACGAATGAGGGAGGTAGCTATAGGGGTAGGGTGTGATATAATGAAGAGGAAAGCGACTTAACAGCCAGAGAGGCACAACGGTTTCTCAGTGCACAGTGTGGGGGCAGACATTAGACTATTAGTGTGGGGTACACTTTTGTAGAAGGAGATGGGAGAGAGAGATGAAAGGAATGGTGGCTCTGAATAATAGTAATTGTAGCCCCCACTGTAACCCTTGCTAGCTATAGACATTTCATAAAGGAATTATTTTGGTAATGACGCCCCCATTGAACCTAGTTCCCTTTCAGCTATTTGGTTGATTCTCTTGCTTCCTCCTTGCCTTACATATGGACCCAGTATTCCAATATACTCTCTCATTTTTGCAATTTATTAGTTCATATCATCTTAACTGGCAACATAGCTAGCCACCAACTCCTAGATTGTTACCTATATATCATCATCATGAAAGGGATATATAAATATTTATGCTGGCTAGCTTTATAGTTGTTGCGATTCATCTCAATTCATTATAAAAGGAAAAAAAAAAAAATCAACTATGATGCTTCTTTTTCAGAAAAAAACCAGCTATGATGCTTCTTTAATAATGTTGAAAAAGGGAATAAAAAAACAAAAAAGATTTTTTTTTAATCTAAAGAAAGACTACCATCTTTTAGCTAGAGCTATATTTATTTTAATGGCATGGCATGCAATTACACCATCGACCAAACCTGGCAATTGGTGTCGCAACCCCAGATGAGGAACATGTGTCCTTTACAAGTTACAACCAAACTTAACCACTTGATAGCTGATATAAGAAGTTACGAACAAGCTTATTAAGCTTTAAGTCTTATTTCTTTTTATTTTGTCTTACTAGAGAGCACAATTCTGAAGTGAAGCTTGATGTATATAGCATAAAGTACACAAAATAATTGGATATATCTCTGTTAAAAAAATAGAATTATTACAACACAGTGACATGCATGGTAAACAAGGGAAATCATGTGGCATTGATTTCTGTACGGTGGAGAGAGAGAGAAGGTGACAAAAAGCCAGCACAAGAAATCAAGAATTATGAAGCAGTGGGATATTGAGCCAACTGGGATCGAGTGTCTGGTTGTGCTAGAGTCTGGGGGTTGGGCTGTGGTCCTAGATTATTAACACTGTGGCTTTATCTATATATATATATATATATATATATATATATGGTATGCACTGTACACAACAGTAGCCTGTATATAATCCCAAAAAAAAGAAATATTATTATATATAAATTTACTCTTAAGATAAATGACCCTAGTATTAAAGGGAGTGCATGCCCTATCATCTGAATAAATGATGAAAGAGAGGGATATAGGTCCCCAATAGGCCTCTGATACCTAGAGCCTTTAGCTTTAAGGAGAGGGACGGTGGCACCAATGACCACCCCACCTCTTCTTCTACGTGAAATAATGATATTTTCTTCGAACGTCCTCGGTAAATGGTACTAAGCTTGTTTTTTTGCTAATCACTATATGTTACTACTAATTACTTATATAACTTTTTGCACTTAAACATGTATTAACGTGAAGCTAATCAGTGATGTTTAAAGCCTCGTACACGTGCTAGCTATTTTTGATTTAGGCTTTCAATATTCTTTCTTAGCCACCCTGTGATGGCCATTAGTTTCTTTAATTATTTTTGCCACTGTGCTAATCTGTTAAGTGTTTACTGTTTATATATACGCCTAGTATGGAATTCGTTTTTTCAAGCTCTGTCATCATATGCTTCTTGAATTTCTGATTAATTTGTACAAATGCTGACTATCGCATACCTTTTATCATTTAGCCAACAAAAAAAGAAAAAGAAAAAAAAGAACAAGAAAAAGAAAGAAGAAAGAAAGATCTATCATATATATCCTTTAATTACTTTAACAAGTATTTTTTTTTTCACGTGATGACATGTTTGTGCCTTAAAAAATAGAATCTTTCCCTTTTATATTGTAGCTTATATCATTCATATTATCCGATTCTTTCCTAGAAGAGAATTTGAGTTTGATTTCTCCTCTTCATTTTGTTATCATCATTTATGCTTTGCAGACAAGAAAAAAAGAAGAAGCTATTGTTAATTGATCTCAATAGTTTCCCATTTACTACACAAGAAAGTAAAAAGGCAAAGAGTAAATTATAAGGCTAACTTGTTTGTTTGTATTCTACAAAGATCCATCAAGGAATTTATAACAAATTATAATTGCATTCATATCACTAGAACTGTGTTGTCTGTCCTAGCTAGCTAGAAAGGACAAAGTAAATGCAAAGAAAATCAAGGGATAAAAGGATTTGTTTACAAAATATAAACAAGTCTTTAACCCAATTTCAAACTTTTCAAGTAATTATAAAATATTTCAAAGTATAATATCTTATTTTTTTCTTAACACTAGTGAGTCACATTAATTAAATTTATGGTAGAGTTTACATTTATATGAGAGGAAATAGTAGAGCACTAGTTATTATACTCCTAGAATATTATATAATTTTCTGAACTTTTTGTCCTATACCCAGATTTTTGAGTCTTCACATATAAAAAATGCTAGACTTATGAATTATTTTACAATTTTATATTTTATAAATTGTTGATATGGTAAGACGTTATTGATAAGTAAAAAAAACGATATCAGTGGTAAGCCCGAATGAAAACTAATAAAAATTTGACATAGCAAATATTTGTAAAAATGTTTATTTTTTATTTTTTTAATTTATACAAGATAGAAATTCTACTCTAACTTATTCTAAGTGTATATGTGTGAAACTCCCTCTTGGAAACTTAAACTCCGGCCCTTGCCTATCACACCTCACCCCCCATAAGTACTTATATTTATGGAGTGACCATCATGCTAAAGATGCGCGGTAGTGTAAAATAGTTTGCGACTTTGTAGCGTTACTCTTTAGATATATAAAGTATTTTCCAATAAAAATGTATATAAAGTATTTAAAAAGAATAATTCAAATTTAAATTCTCAGTTTAAATGACTTGAATAAAGTATTAAATGATATATATATATATATATATATTTATTATTAATGAAATTTGTGGATATGTTTTCAGTATTTTTAATATGTCTTTCAAATTATTAGATGTATGACAAATATAATATCACAAATATTTTTGTTTTTTTAAAATCTCTAAAGCTCAAATTATCACGTGTTGCTAAATTTATATAAAATCATTTACATTAAAATTTTCTTCAAATAAATTGATCTCAAATCCTTAAATCTAAAATCTAAATACAACCCATTGTTATTAATTATAGGGGCACTAGTTTTGATCCCCTAATTTTCTGGACATTATAATTTCATTGTACTTGAATCGTTACTAAGCTGAACTTGATTCTCAAAAATAAATAAATAAATAAAACAAAAAACTTACTAGCGAGATAAGTAAGAATTTTCCTAAGATTTCAGGATTGAAAACAGATAGTACATTTTTTAGTTGAAACTGGTCTTATTAATGTTCACACAATTAAGTGAGGGTGATGGTTTAGCTCGTTTATTAATTAGGGTTAGCGTTGCAAGTGGTGAATTAAAGGAAGTTGGCATAACTATTCTTACATTGAAGCCATGCGTAGTGTACAATTTGGTCATATACAGCAAAGTACTACGGAAATATAACAAGCATCATTAAATAGATTATGGTTTTGATTGATGATAATGTCGGGATGACCACTAAGCACATAATAAAGATGTAAGTATGAGATTTTTTATTTTATTTTAAGAGAAGTATAAAATTTAACCCATCGATGATGTACAATTATGTAACTGATAAATTATCAATTGTTCACGAAAGAAAGAAACTATTTTTATTAAATAAGACAACACGTATAAATTTTTTAAATGTAAAGTAAGGTGAAAATAGGATTTCAACTTATGAATTCTATAATTATTGTAATCCCATACAGTTTGATTGTACAATTTGTATAACCTTAATCTCTGTGCTTTTACTAGTCGGGTATTGCCATATCTGTAAGCACTTGGAGACTGTTTTAATCTCTCTTACACGACGTACACAACTTGTATTATTAATCTTCTCTACTTCAACAACTTCGCCGTGACTATCATCGCTATTTTTGATTGTCTATTGCGTCAGATACAACAAAGACGATATATATAATGGCAGGAGATTCTGTCCAACCCATAAAGAATAGGATCAAATTGGACCACATACATCAATGGACTTTTTTTGCACTTTTAGTGAGCACAACAGTAAACTCACAGTAAGTTGGCCTCTAATGTAATCCTCTTTTTTTCCAGACACATATATAGGGAAAGTGGGTCACAAAATTGGTCTGCACTCTGCAGGTATATATATATATGAAACTACAAAAAGAAAAACTTGTTTTGTTTTTCTTGTAGAGACTCTTTTCTTGACTACATGATGAACTGACTTAATTTCAATTGTAAATTAAATAAGATTTTGTTCTTTAAATGACCTTTAGTAAGGGTAACTCACCTGCATGTAGGGCAAGTGGAAGACTTATTTTAATGCGTGTTTCTAATAGTAGTACAAGGCAGATGAAAGTCCCATTATTATTATTATTATTATTATTTGTTTGCAGTAAGTTAAATACATTGCCAACCATTTCTTCAAACTCGAATAAGAAAAGGATATATATATATATATATATATATATTGTGCCTCATTGCTAAGAATTTAATTATTGATGTTTTTTTGTTTTTGTTTGAAGAATTGAGTTAAATTTACAAGAATTAGAATTTTTTATAGTAGATATTATTATTTTGTAGATCTGCCGATAGTTTGAATTATCATGTGTGTATTTTAAAAGCATAATATTTAAAGATATCATATAACATTGTTTATTAATTAGTTATATACATTTTCACCGTTATATATAAATTTTTTAAATGCTAAAAGTTCCCTTAAATTGATAATTACATTTTCCAAGTGAAATTAAGGAACTCTTTTTCAAAATTAACTTTATGTAGTTACTGTTAAATTTTAAATTAAAGTTACGTTACGTGGGAATCATTAATTTAAAAAAAAAAAAAAACACATGAAAAAATTGGCATATATATTCTAATGTTTTATAATAACTTTAATAAAAAAAGTTTTATAATAACTGAGATGTTTGCAAGAATCATAATAAAAAAATAAAAAAATTATCATTAATTAATGACCGTGTTGGTACTTATCTCCTCCTCAGTTGCCCTGGGTACGTAGGGATCACCCATCATTTTTTCTTCCATTAACTTCCTACTTATTCTATTAATGAATGCAGAAATACAGATAATTCTCATAAAAGATTTCCAACTTTTTATATTTAGCCCAGCATTTATTTTCAACCACTAGTAATTGAAGACACTAAACCATACGATCTTGTGCCACATGAGCAACAAATGGATGGGTTTCACTGCGCCATGTAGAGGTTTTTCACACCCTTAGGCTTAGACATCACCATTCCTCTTTTTAACAACAGTTTAAAGAAGAAGAAGAAGAAGAAGAAGAAGAAGAAGAAGATCAATTTGTTAAATATTCACATGCCACACGTGGGAAGTTATAGGCTCAGTGAAGTGCCTCCGAAACATAACTGTAGGCTCATATATATATGTGTGTGTGTGTGTCAAATGTTTAATAGAACATAATAAACAACTTGATCTTCATGTGATGTTCAACCAAACCATTAAAGTTAATCTTGACTCGGTGATGGCTTATTTACACAACCAACTAGCTAAATCACGTTTCAGAAATTGAAAAAGAAAAGAGAAAAGCAATATCACATTTGTTTCAACACATAGCCATGATTTACTAATATATACATGCTGTTAATCAATAGGAGATTTCACGGATTTAAAGCAGTCATCACACGTTTAGGATGCAGCTTGTTAAGGTGCACGTTACTTTTCATATATTACAAATATGAATGATTATGTTTTTTTTTTTCCTAGTGAGGATGTCCAGATACAAACCCATTAATTGGGTCTACCTTATGCAGAAATAAGGTAGACCAAATTATGGGTCAATTAGTAAATTAATTACATTTTTCACATATACATGGGGCCACTTAGTAAATCAAATTTTTCTATATGTCAAGAATCTTTTGGTTGAAAGTCATTTTTAATTTTTTCTAACTATGAGAAAACATAGGTTCAAACCGCATGGACAAATTAAGTCCACTCAACTTATTGTATGTGAAAAGAGAGAGTCAAATCTGCCTTAAAGGTGGGAAACATATATTACTAAGTCGATGTAAGAAACTTGTTTATCCATTAATTTGTTAATAACCTAAACCCGAAGCTACATAAGAATTAGTAACTGTCTTGATCTTCTCTACGAAATGCACAATTTTATTAGTATATGAAAGTTCAAAAAGCGTGTAAAACACTTTTAAACGTTTAGACCTCCAAATTACAAATTACCAATACAAGCTTATAAACAAACAATGTACATGCGGAAAATGTAAATAAGTTAGAACAGAATTGATAATATAATTTATACTAAATAAAATCACATCCACAACAGAAATTAAATGGCAAAGATTAAGGGAAGAGAGATGCAAATACAAGGACAACACAACGATGTGTTATTAAAGAGGAAACCGAAGCCCTCAGCGTAAAACCTCTCCGCCGTCCTCCAAGCGGTCAATAATCCACTAAAGAATGTAATTGGAATACATGGACAACAGAAGACCCTTCAAGCTTAATCTATCCAGTGTACCTAAGCCCTTCAAGCTCCTACTCTAATGAGGTTGGACCGAACTTATTTCTTCTTTAGCTTACAGGATTCCACTACAGCCATAGCATCAACCAATATGAAATTGGTCCCTTCTTAACTGCTTCCCAAGGCATTAAACAGTCTTCTCACAGATATGGGTATGGTGAGAAAAGATTTTGGTAATGTACCTCTCAAGGATGTAACAATGGAGAGGAAGAGAGTAGAGGAATTTGGAGAGTCTTTGTGTGAAGATTGTGGATGAGTCAATCTTATTTTTCTCTAGGGTTTCTCTCTCAAAATTCTCTCTGGAAACTCTCTAAATTTCGTGGGTATAAGGGTATTTATACTGGAGTGAGAAAGGAGTGCAAAGAGTCCAGTTTTTCCAAACAGGGTTGGCTGGTGACATGGCCTCATGACTTGACTGAGTTGCAAGTTCAAGCTGCAAGCAAATAGAATGGCCAGACTGGACTTTTTGTCCTGTAGTGCTACAGCTGGCTTGAATGTTCATCTTCTCAGCATGCTTCACTCGTGTGCATCATCTAACGGCTTGCAAGTCGCGAGCCACCCGCGAGATTCAGCCGCGAGTCTCTGCTTTACTACACAGTCTTGTGCATTTCTTCACATTTTCTCATACACTACTCTTACAAGAATCTCACCTAAATATAGGGTTTTTAAGTGCTGAATTACAAGCAAATTGGCACAGAATAAAGCTAACAAAATGGTTGATAAATTTCAACCTTACAGTATACTTTTATTTGTTTTTGAAATAGAAATCAATTATCACCGCATATCTTTGGCGGGATAGTTTTCGTAAGTACAAGTTTTTGTGGGATAAGAAGTAAGAGTTGGAGTTCAAGGTTTTAGGAAAAAGTTTCATACAAATGTACACTTAGATAAGATTAGAGTAAAATTCTATCAGAGAAAAAAAAAAAAGATCAATTAATATTTTACATTTCATTTCGTTCAAAGTAATTTGTTTCAAAAATATGCTTAAAAGATAATGGAATGGAATTGGCATTCCTTCCTTCTGAATTTCCAAATTGACATACATGGCTTGGCTAATCCAGAAGAAGGTTCTTCGGGGAATCGGACAGGTGTTAAAGCTTCTAGAGGGGGTCCTACCTTTACTCAATTTTGGCTTTGTTGTCGACTAATTCCTATTTCCAAAGGCCGCAAAGAAGTGCTGTCAATCAATCACTATGGTTTTACACAGTTTTTGATAGGCCTCAGGACAAAATATAAATTTTGAAAAATTGAATGTGCTTTTATCTCCCAATACCAACCGAAAACGAGTAACTTTTGTTGAAAGAGAATTGAGATTTTGACCTTAGAGGAACTTGGTAATTCCTTTTATTCTAAATGGCAAAGATAAGAAAGTCTATAGTTTTATAATTAGGAAAATCCTAAACATATATATATATATATATATATATTTTTGGAGAAAGATCCTAGACATACTTGAAAGTTCGTACTAGCCAAATTACTTGGTATTGTTTTAGATCCCCATTTAATTATGGCTTAATCAATTAAGGCTACTTAATTATTAATGCGAAATTTATGTAATTAACTGATTAATCAATTGAAACACCAAACAATTGCATGTATGAACATAAAAGTGCAATGCTATAACGTAAAGGGTAGTAGGGAAAAGAATACTAAACCAAAGATGACACCCGATGTGTTATTAAGAAAATTGAAGAACTTGGTGTAAAAATCTCTCCGCGGCCCTCCAAACCAAAAATGATCTACTAATAAATAATTTAGAGTACAAGGATATCAAGAAGATCCTTCAAACCTAATATACTCAAAGTACTTGAGCAGACTTAATGAAGTTTTGTTTTCACCAGCTTTCTAGATCCCACAAGAACGCTCGATTGCACCATTACACCTCACTGGTTGAATATACGGTTAAGCTTCAATCCTTTCCAATCTTCAAAATATTGCTCTCTACACTTAGGTTGTGTGTGTGTTATGTTTGGATTAAAACTCCTCTCAAGGATATGTAAATTGGAGAGGGAGAGAGTAGAGACTACAAATGAATTCTCTCTTGGTATAAGTAGCTCTCTCAAGAGGTGGGTGTATCTATTTTCGCACAGAGGTAAAGTGTGGGAAAGAAGCGTATTTATATAATAGGGTTAGGCAGGGTACAACAGGTATCCAACTAACAAATTTCTCTACAATACCGAGTTACTTGAGACTTGGGGTATCACCTGCAAGTTACTCTGCTGTAACCGAAATTTGAACTCTCACGTGCTTTCCACATGTCCACTCGAAGGTTGCTTGGTTTTGCAAGTCGTCTCACAAATTTCAATGTCCAACGGCTCTTCATGGATTTCTAACCCAACCCAATGCATTAATATACAAAGAAATTTGGCATGAATATAGTCAATATAAAACAATAAAATCACAACTTAACAATACTCACTAGTAGAAAAGCAAGAATGCTATCTATGGAAGGGCGCCTCGCCTTTATCAGTTTAATTATTATAGTAATGGCCACACATTATGCAATCCTTTAGCTGCCAAAAAAAGTCATAGTGAGAGTGATAAACTGAATGGGAGCTTCCTCTAGGGATACATTAATTAAGATGAAAAATAAATTACCCCTGGTTTACTGGGATACTGTCACCAATCCTTATTGCCAAAGGGCTTTAGGATCATGAAAAGAAAAAGTCGGAACAAATTCGTCCTAGCAAAGAGACCTTGGGCCATTCAACTAGATTTGGTTGAAAAGTAGGCAGTAACCCTAGAAAATAGGTACCAATTCATACTCAATTATTTGAGAAGAAGATCCAAAGCTAACTCAATATGTGAAAAAGGGATGGGATAGCTAATCAAGGACTGTAAATTCATTAATTTCTAGTTTGACTACTGGACAAGCCTAAGTCAACTTCAGGGATGAATTTTGGGACCCAAAATAGGGAGGATGTAAAGTTCAAATTAGTTGACAAATGAACTGTGCCCAAACCCTTGTTCCCCAATTAAGAGGATTGATTGGCCTTGTTGTCGCAATGGACAGTTAGAAAAGATTTATGCTTATCCATTTTCCCTAGAATTAGAGCATTCTTACTTATAGTAGCCTAACTAGAAGTGGTAGTGGAAACTAAACAAGATCCCCTGGATTCACACCTTCCACTGGTTAGCCTACCATGAAAGCTTGGAAAAGCGAATTCCTAACAAGAAGAGATCACCAATAATACTACTATTGTCCCATTCTAATGGCACCCTATAGACTTAATAAGGTCAACTGGATTCTTCAAATTAACTCGACACAGATGAGAAATATGTGTCTGGCTAGTGTAAGAATTTTAATTTGAGATATCTAAGGCTCATATATTATAGACTTCTTTAGACATATTGGCAACACCAACATTATGATAGCTAAACTTTGTGCACTTAGAGATGGATCCCACTTGGCTTCCAGCTTGGATATCCGAACAATCATCGTATAAGTAGATGCAAAATCAGTACGTAGTTAGACTATACAATACATACAACAACTCAATGCTTTATTCCCACGCATGTAGTGCTAGGCAGGTCACTTCTTCAGTCGTTTGAGGTAGCTCAAGTCCAATATACAAACGGGGAAGGTAATAGTTGGGCACATTTTTTGGTATAGCCAATATGTAGCAGCCGCGGTTCAAGGATTTTTTTTTTTTTTTTTTTTTTCAGAGTGATCATTAAGAAACTTAAATTATACAAAATTTAATAAAAAGATTATTTCATATATTGATAAAAAAAAAAACATGCAAATTCATAAATTCTTACAATTCTTTTATTTTGAAATCGTTATATGATAGCTTCATTATCAATACTACAAATTATATCATTTTCAAAATTTTAGTTAAATAAAATTTTTTTTGGGCCTTTTGTTTTTGTTTTTTGTTTTTTTGTTTTTTTTTTTTTTGTAAAGACCAAATATATTGTTAAGGGGGATCAAACTTTAAGGATAAAGTTTGGTTACAAACTTTGTTGCAGTTTAAAGTTACAACTTTTATTAAACAAATTTACATGGTTACATAATTTGAAAATCTAATTATTGAATTGCATGTTTTTTATATTCTTAAAACACGTCAAATTTCATACCAATTGGATGTTATAAATTATTTGATCTATAAACTTAATTTTTTATGTATAATTTTAGACTACAAAATTCAAAATTTAAATATTTGATTGATGATATAGTTATTACTCTTTAATTTTCTTAAAAATTTTCAAGTATGAAGGACATAAGAAAAAAATGAAATTTAATAGTGAATTTGTCAAAATTCACATCCAATAAAAATTTTTTTGAGTGGAGTTGTAACCTTAGTCTAGAAGACTACAATCAATTTTTTTTTTTTTTTTTTTTTTTTTTTTTTTGTGGTCACAATTTTTTAAGGATAAAAAAATCATAAATTTTTAAAATTTATATGTAATAATTATTTTTTTTTCAAGTTAGGGTGGCACTGTGACTACTCCAAATACAATGTGGTGCCGCTCGGATCCTGCGTAGCAGTAGGAAATCTTTTGTGTTGTATTTAGATCGTCCTTTTATTATTGTAAGCCAATTATTAGCAATGCTCATGGGGTGTTATATCCTAGACTTTGTTGCTATTAATTTTGTCTTTATTTATATTCCAATTTTCAACCCAGAAAAAGAAGTAGAAAAAAATAGAGAAAGAGAATAGACAGGATATGCTTTAAGATCTTTTTTATTATTTTATGTGTTTCCATTTTTTTTCCTTGTTCCAAAATGACTATAAGTTATTCCACTATTAACCTACTGTCTTTCTTCTCTCAAAATTTTAATTGTTTTTTTTTTCTCAACAATTTTTATTTTTTATTTTTTTATTGTCTTCCCTTATATATACATATACATTTTTGGATCTTATAATTTTAAGTGACATGATACTATATACGTATTTAAATTTGTAATACTTTGTTTCTAAAAAAAATTGTAATACTTAATTTTAATCATGAAATTGTTTAATTTTAGGAAAAAGCTATATACTTTTATAATACTTTTATAACAAATCTTAAGTGGTAAGTTGTTATTGGTTGTAATTTGAACTCATCATTGAAAGTACTTTTATCCACCAGTAATGACCAATAACAATCTACCACTTACGATTTATTGTGAAAGTGTTGTATAAATATTATGGACATATTATTTTTCTAAAATTAAACATAAGACTCTCTAAGAGCATTACGTATTCTACATTTTATTTTATTTGAATAATCATTTTTTATTATTTGCTTATTATTATCTTCAAAGAGAGAGAGAGAGAGAGAGAGAGAGAGAGAGAGAGAGTTACAATTACCATGTATATTTTTAAATTAATTGATGATATGGGTGATTTTGGAGCTTAAATGTATAAAATTGAATTGTTTTTTTATTTTGCATTATCTGATGCAAATACTCAAAATGATGGGTTTTTATTTTATTTTATTTATTTTATTTGAAGTATTTAACTTAGGGATTAAGTGTCAACCAATAATAGAGAATAGAGATGAGGTTGATGGATGAAGTTGATCTAGATTGGAGACTTTGGGGTTCCATATATTCTGTGAAATGTGATTACAGGAATCTTTGCCACTAGGAGCAAGGGATAAGAAGGAAGGCGCGCCTGCAGGTCGGTCTGCTTCATTCCCTTAGCCTATTGCTTTTCCCACTAGCAGGACCAGCACACAATCAATGACACCAAAAGTCAAAAACACACAACCTAACCATGACTACAACATCAACATGCCCTCTCTATTACTGGCCTAAATGAATACTTATATATAAATTAACTCAAAAAATAAATATAAAAATAAAAATAACTGCGCAACTTGGATTGCACATTTATCACAATTAAACCATTTTCTTCTGGAGTGCTGGACTGTTGGGTCTTAAAATAGAGCAGAAGATATGTACAGCTTAATAACCCAGATAAAGAAAAAAAAAAAAAAAAAAAAAAAAAAGAAAAGAAAAGGACAAGAGCTCACATGACCCAAACTTAACCAATTATTCATGGGCCCCTACGTACACTCTCTCCCTAATTTCTTGGCTCCTTTCTCTTCTTCTTCTTCTCTTTTAAACAACAAATTGTATGAACATAAATTTCTACTTCTCCTGTAGTTGAAAAGAAGTTTTGCGAACTAGGGAGAGAGGTCAACAATAGCAACAATTGCAACTTGTCCTTGTTAATTCGGCCATGGCAATTGTCTTGTTTAGGGTTCAACAATTCTTGGTCAAAGAAGAAGGCACCGACCCTTTATAAGCTGAGCTTCCCTTTGGATCTCTGGGGCCTCAGAAATCTGGTAAACGATTCTTTGGTTCTAGGAAAACCATATATATTTGCCAGGTGAGTGAGGTCTAACTTAGCTTGTGTATATATATATATATGTATATAAATAGATACAGTACCTATTTGACCATGAGGGTTTAATTAGACCCACCTTCTATTTTTTCTTTTGAATTATTGCCTTAAGGTTGGCTTGTCATTTTATTCCGAAGATCAAGTGCAAATCAGGTTAAAATTGGAAGTGAGTAGTCAATTATCATGGAGTTTTTGCAAGAAGAAAAAGGGTTTTCTGACAGAGAAGAAGAGGAGGAGGAAGAGAATATGAGAGAAACAAGTAAGTTGTCTTTTCTTTCTTCCTCTTCATCTTCTGCTTCTTCCAAGTCCAGAGCTTTTCTTCCTCACCATCACCAAAACCTATGGCTAGGGAAATCTGAGTATCATGTTCAAGAAGAAGCTGTGGCTAGATCTTATGATCAAGCTTTAGCACCAGCTGAAGCTATATATTTCAACAGCAAGCTGCAACTGATGGAGCTATCGCCAGGAAATGATAATTATGATGAAGCAGCTGAAGCAACTGGAGGTGGTGGGGGTGTTGGTGTGGGTGTCAGTACTCATCATGAGTCTATTGAGAAAGAGCATATGTTTGATAAGGTTGTCACACCAAGTGATGTGGGCAAGCTAAACCGCCTGGTAATTCCAAAACAACATGCGGAGAAGCACTTCCCTCTAGACTCCACCAACGAGAAAGGCCTATTGTTGAGCTTTGAAGATCGAAACGGGAAGCCGTGGCGGTTCAGATACTCGTACTGGAACAGTAGCCAAAGCTATGTGATGACTAAAGGGTGGAGCCGATTCGTGAAGGAGAAGAAGCTCGATGCTGGTGACATAGTCTCCTTCGAGCGAGGTGTTGGAGATTCAGGTAAAGACCGATTATACATAGATTGGAGGCGCCGCCCTGAAGCACCAAATCTTACAAATTACCCACACTTCGATCCCTCGCTTCGATGGCCTAGCAGACTATACTCAACACCACAGCCCTCATCAGTGCCTCGACACTACGAACATTTACAACAGATGAACTATAACATTCATCCTTATCAACATTATCATCATCATCACCACCACCACCACAACCACAACCACAACCAGTACCATCAAAGTGGCACTCATGACTTGTACAATTACAATGCAGTGAATTCTGGGTCCGGTAGCTCCCTTTATTATTTAAGGTCATCAGGGTCACATGGTGATCAAATTATTAATGGGACAGCACTGCCACAAGGTGGGGATATTGTTCCTATGGCAATTGATTCAGTGCAGCCAGTTGTGCACCATGGTAAAACCGTGGCTAAACGCCTTAGACTATTTGGTGTAAACATGGAATGTTCTATACCAGAAGAACCAGAATGCCCTTCGGTCTCTATGGCTCCTCAACTATTAAGACTGCCCAATGCCACCACAGTATTGCCGACAATTCCATCTGAGTTTTCAAACAAAGGAAAAAGTTCATTGACTTTTGATGCAGAGCCCTGATGAGTTTGTATTTTGCATATGCTGTGGATACACATGGTAAAACCAAGTGAAGAATACAGTATTGAATGGGGTTTTCTTTTATCTCAGCTACGGATTAAAGGGCTTTCAAAGTCCACAACTTTCTCCACCATGCCTGATTTCCTTGGAGATTTGAGGGTTTGCAAAAATGTTGAAGATAATTAATTAAGTCGATCTTTAGTATTTCAGTTTTTTTTCCCAGCCTTATTTAATAGAGTAGTTGAGCATTGGAGGTTTTGAAGAGGAAGTGGTCTATATAGTGACATCAAGTCGAAATCTTTCAATTGTGTATAATACAATATACCAATATTATCTAAGCATGGTTCCTATCAAGTGTATAACTTCATGTATTCCCTTTGTTAGGGTTGTACTTCTTAAATTCTGTCCTTGCCATGGTCACCAAATCACCATTCACTTTATTTTGGCTTCAATTTCGTTATTTACATAATGGACCTGTGTGTGCTCTCTCTCTATTTTGCCACTGACAATTTTTAAAGTACATATATGTGTATATACACACATATCTGATATGAGTAATTTAATAGATGCCACTTAATTTCTTTCTCTCTTTCTATTTCTTCTAATACTATTGCTAGGTTAATGTTACTTCTGCTGCTGCTGCTTAATTAGTTAGGCATGCTTTGCAGTGATGCGCCGAAAGTTGCAGCACTGTAAAAAGGTAATATATGTATTTTTGTAAAACAACTCTTTGGATTAAATTAACTTCTTTTTTTTTAAATTATAATTGCATAGTAACAATAATTACCCTTGTTTTTACCTTGGCAATATATTCAAGTATTCTTTAAACAGCCGCCTTGTTCTCTGGACTCTTGCACACAAAAAGATCCTTCATACAGAATAAAGTGGATGTTCCCCAAAATAGTAAGCCTCCACATTGTATCCTTATTTTTGAGCACTATTCTATCAAAATTTGTGCATTACAAGTTTTCTGTTTTACATTTATATATCTTTCAAATCCCAATTTGTGTCATATGTTAATATGATTTTGAAGATTCAACATATAGTAGCTCAAACACCTACATAAATGCCACATGAATCACAATCTTCTCAATACTCTAGCTTCACTGTGCTGTTTAATTTATGGTGTCCCACTTTTACTGAGGACACTATAGTCTATAGTGCAGAAAATACTTCTCTTAATCAATGTAGTTAATTTCTGTCTCATTCTGGATAACAAATGTAGCAATCAAGGAACCTAGTTCTTTTAAGTGCATGTCTGATTTTTTTTTTTTAAATTTTTTTATTCAAGAAACTTGATGTGATTGATTAGTGAATCCAAACAGTCTGTAGCCGTGGTTATAACCACAGGGAAAGTGGTCATGTTTTCTATGATAAATTAACATTCATGAAATAGCACATATCTGTATTAGTTCCTATTGCATTCATATTCTCCTTTATTTCTTTAATATATTATATCATGCCAATTGCCAAAGCTTGATTTTATGCTTTTAGCGTAGGTATTACTCAAAGCATATATTAATTTGTTAAGAAGTTTCATTGAAATAAGATAGAACCTGATGTCTTTAATTATGATGTGGGGGAAAAGATGCTAGAGGAAAATACAGTAAATAAGATGGAAATGTAAAATAAAAGAACAGTTTAAAGAAAGTATATATAAATGCGCCCAAATTAAAGCAAACCTAATGAAATATAGTAAATCTACAAATATAAGTTTAAATAAATAAAAACATACATAGAATTCCTCCTAAGTCTCAAAAACGTTCCCCAATTCTGAAAGGTTTGCAAATAATTTTGGGAAGAATTAAGATTAAAAACAAATTATTAGAACCAAGAAGACATAAGCATGCCATCTCTCAGCCGCATATACAATTATTAACTTATTTGAGTAGAGTCTTCTTATCATATATGCCTCTTGTTTTCGTGCTGTCTGGTTTCTCAAATGAGTGGACAACATTTCCTTTAACTATGGTTCCAAAACTTAACTATGGTTCTAATGAGAAAAGGGAGCTAGTTTTTTTGTTTTTTATTTTTTATTTTTTAAGTAATATTTGTAAGTTAAGAAGTTGGGTTTTGGTGAGATGAAAAATGTCTTCTACTAAAAACTACAAGTTGTAAGTTTGAGTCTAGAATCAACCTCTTAAAAAAAAAAATTAGAACTTATCAATAATCTTAATTTCTCATACCTCTTAAATATGAAAATTTTGTGCTTTGAGTACCATCTTTTTACTATTTGTAAGTTGAAAAACAAACTGATGCAACAGTAAAATATCAACTGATATTAAAAAAGGACTTGATATTTTAGTGCTTAAACTTGCCCTCCAACTGCAGAGATAGTTTAAAACCAAGTACTAAAATTAGCATCCTATATTATACTCATACATACTGCCCCGTCAATGCTATCAAAATTATTATTTGACATGGATATATGAAAGATTGAATCATCTCCCCAAACCTTGTAAGCTGTTTTTGAGTTTTGAGTTCCATGTGTTTTGAACATCATCTCTATAGGGAAATTTCAGGTCAAATGGATGTATTCAGCTACATTAGTTCTTATAATTGCCTACAAATCATTTAACTAAGCACCCTACATCTTGATGAAGCTAATAAAATAAAGAAATAATGTGGTTGATCAGAATTTCTGAATAATGCCCAAGAAATCAAATGAAAACACAAATTATAATACAGTTGCACTCTACAAAGTATGCTGTAATGTACTTGAGTCAGGCAAAATCCCGTTCATTTTTGAAAGAAAAAAATTTATCCCAGAGATAAAGAGAACGACAGTAATGCAATGCACCAAACATGAAAGACAGTAATATCATCCATTTAACATCAGCACATGGCATTTGGGATTATAAAAAATAGCATGATTATTTTATGAAGCTTTTCAACTGACAAGCAGAAGGGAAATATTAACTTTGTTAAATGCATTCAAGGTTGCTTTGCATTGAATGATTGTCTTGTATATATGGAGGTAGTCAAGGTCAACTCTACAGAACCCTAATATGCATGTTAATTTAATCTCTTCACGAAAGTACTGTTTGCTTCATACAGGGACTCAGGCACTGTGTGCTTCATACAGTAGTACTGCATGTGATCTTTCTATTATGTATTGATAATTAATTGTTTTCATTCACAAGGATAGGTGCAGAAAGATTTCACAAAATTTTAGGAGGCTAGGTGCAGAAAAAAAACAGTGGAATATGCGATCAACATAACATAAAATAATAGGAAATTAAACATTTCCAGTTGGTCATTCTCTCTAATTTTCGTCCATGGACCTATAGGGATTTATACAAGATTTTATATCATAGTGGATATATATATATCTACCTAACATAAGTTATTCACTATATTTGACTAATACTCTTTAGCGTGTTGCAATTGAAATGAGTCATTACTTTGACTAAACGGCAGAATGTGTTTATCATTCTCCATAGCTGCATGTGACCTTAAGATAGTAACATATATAATTGTTTGCATGCTAGCTTGTTGAAATACTATTTGGGCTTTACTTATGCAGGGGCTCTCGAGATTCATGAAAATTTGTAAGACAATGATCTGTTGATTTAAATTCTAATGAAAAGGCATTGAGATAATAAAGAAATAATATGAGATGTCTTCTTCTTTTTCTCTTTTTTGTTTCTTTCTTAATTTTTGTTTTTAAAATTGTGTCTAATTGAACTAATACATTCACAAAAATTACAACTTATTGGTGCCGGTAGTGAACCTATATAAAAATCAATAATAACTTGTTAACTTAATAATTGCGATAAGTTTTGTGCCTCCCTTCAAAATTTCATAATATATATATATATATATATATATATATATATAGACACTCAAATATAAGAGTTTCTGTCTCTTGCTCCCTCCCTTTAAGCAAGGTTGGAACCTGAAAATAATTAAGGAACTCCCCATCCCCATTCCCCCCACACCCCCACCACCCTTCCCCCCCCCCCCCCCCCAAAAAAAAACTTATCTAATTGAATTGATGCATGCGTTCACAAAAATTACAACTTATTAGTGCTGATAGTAAACCTATATAAAAATCAATAATAACTTGATAACTTAATAGTTGTGAGAAATATTGTGCCTCTCTTCAAATTTTATAATATTTATATTTAGACACTCAAAAATAAGAGTTCCTCTCTCTTACCCCTCTCCTCAAGGTTGGAACCTCAAAATAAGGAATCCCCACCCCACCCCCTCCAAAAAAAGTCAATTTTGAGTTGGCCCAATGACAGAGATATATATAAGGTAATTTTTTAAAATATCCCTTAACGTTTTCTCTTACATTCTTAAGTTCTTAGACCACTCGTGACTTTAAGGGCTTCATTGATTTCATTGGATTTTTTTTAATTGCTTTTGGTAGATAGTTTGGTAATTTAGATTGAAGACTTTGTAAGAATCACAGGGAGATAATAATATAGAGGTGAAATATTTTATTCTTTAAAGATTTTATACCATTGAAGAGAGGTGCTAACTTTTTTTTTGGATATTATTTTATACGTTTACAGAAAATTAGATAACACTGGTATGGTTATTAGAGTTTAGGAATTATATATATATATATATATATATATATTTGTAGTGTATATATATATACAGACTACAAATACACACTTTGAATTTGTCTAATATATTATTATCAATACAATTTTAGGAGGAAAATTCCTCCAATCAACTACTTAATAAATCAAAGATTATTTACATGTACTTTTAATTATATAATCTGTTTAAATATTTATGTATATGATTTAAATGATTTATTAATGAATGATAAGATTTAATATAACTGAGTGATTTTATAAACCAACAAATAGCAATGGATTGGAATAAATTTTTTCAAATTGGATTAGGAAATCAATATTATAATTTGGTCCATTCAACTGAACTTATTCTTTGCTCCACTTCTAAGTGACATCTTGAATTCTTTTATAAAAAAAAGTAATATCTTGAATTCTAGATGACACAATCGGAAGGACCTTTTTTTTTTTTTAGGGGGAGGGAGAAGAACAATTGGAAGGACTTTAAACTCTTTAAACCAATAATTAAGTACTAAAAAACATTTAGAATGATTTGACAGACTTGATGACGTATGGTATAGTGGATGTTGGCAAAATGCATATATATTGAAACGAATAGATTAATAGAGGTCGAAAATTGTGCCACTTCTGTATTCGTAATAATTATAGGTACGTAAATGATAATATTAATAAATTCACAAAGATTCCTACCCTCAAGGCCCTGAAATTTGAAATGCCCACCTAGCTAGCTAGTAGAAACAAACAATATAGGTTTAGGTTTAGCCTCAGGCTCAAGGTGCATATATTAATCCACGATGATAATAATTAAATAAGCCACAGCCCACATGTATATAAATATACGAGGTACAAATTATAAAAAAATCTTTTTAAATTTTTCATTGGTGATGTTTTGTGTATTTGACTCTAAATTAAAAACTTAATTTATTTTAGTTATTATTTATAAATTTTACTGTTCTATTTTAACTAATTTTTAATTTTATTTATAATAAAAATATTTTAATTTTCAACTAAATAAACGAACGTCAAACAAATCCGTTTTCTCAAAATTCCAATACATTGTTGTATTTTCAGTTAAACTTGTAGGACGCGTGCAATGAAAATCACTGATCACCCCTACGGCTAAGCTAAAGATTGCATGGACCACCTTAACGTACGACTCTAGGAGCTCTCTCTCTCTCTCTCTCTCTCTCAAGTCTTTTGAGAAAGGGAGAGAGAGAGAGATCTTTACTTGTGTAAATAAGAACTGGTAATTTTGTAGTGTGTTTAGATTATTATTTTTCTTATTGACTTATATATTTATGTAGAATTTTTTGTCAGTTTTTAAGAGATAAGCAAATAAATGTTTCATAAAAAAGTTAAAGATCAAACCCATGCTTAATTTAATGTTTAACCTCACTGAAGTAAAAGAGCGTTCCCTAATTACATTTCTATTTGACTATCTCTGTGTGGTTCTATGGCTAGAATAATTGTTATAATATTCTCTTTGAAACCCTAATAATTAAAGGTGACAATATTTGGTGCAGCTGGTCCTAATGTTGAACTTGCCCCCAATATCTGAACAGTGCAGGTAATGGAGTGTACGTACCCTTGAACAAATTCCTGTGGAGGTGATTATTACTGCTTACTCTCCATCCAATGGCTTTTCCTACTCCAGATAGAGGCTACCTCTGATCTACAGCTTTCATCCCAGTATGGCTAATTATGGTCTGCTACCTTCAATATATTGAAGGGATATGGCAGCAAGTAAACAGGGTAAGGGTAACTATTGATGCTTTATTTACACAATGTTTACACTATCACATGAAAATATTCATATTTATGAGTCCAGTTAACTTAATTGGTAAAAATTTTTATAATCAGTATAAAGAATGTCCATATTTACGAAAAAAAATAAAAAACTAAGTCAATTTTGTTCCAGAGATTATTTCAACATAACTAGGAGAATGGTATATGAGAAGAAGACATGTGTTCACTTACTAAATCACACTTAAATAATTATATATAATCATTTTAAGCAAGTCATACATCCAAAGTATTTCAAGAATAAACCAGTATAATATGGTATTTTATTCGGTACATTTTCAAAGAGTACCTACAGTATATACCGGGGATAGCCGATATTGGTACGGTATTATTTTTCTTGATGTGAACACAATGTGAAAAAGGCTGGGCAATGTTGAATGTGAATCAAAGTAATTTTTATTTACATAATGCAGTGAGAGGTTAAAGAGTTTTTTTCTAATCTTCTGCTACTGAGAGAGTGTTGAAGTGGCCTAAAAATTGGGGTAGGGAACAAATCAATTAATAAGGATGCACTGCACACCATATTATATATCCCTGAGCCGTTCGGTAATGTCAGTCAGTACTTCAACCAATTCCGGAGTAATAGTTTGAAGAAAGAAAGAATTTCTCTTTGTTAGTAAGTTTTCAGACTCTAAGGATCCGTTCGGTTGGAGGGGTGAAAACATGGCATGATGAAAAATTGTGGGAGGATGAAAAAGAGGGAGGATGAAAAATATTTAGTTTTTACTCTTGTGTGTTTGGTTGAAGAGGTGAAAAAGTGAGGGGGTGAAAAACTCTTTTGTTTGGTTGAAAAGAAAAATGGAAGGATAGAAAATGTAATTTATATAAATTAACTATTATACCCTTGTTACATAATATATAAGAAATAGATTTATTTGTACTCATTACATAATATAAAATTTATCACATCATATATATAAATTTATATTATTATAATGTAAAAATTAGATTAGGTTATGTTGGAAAAAAAAAAAAGAAAAAAGAAAGAAAGAGAGAGAGTTTAGGTAACGTTGAAAAAAAAAAAAAAAGAGAATGTTCAGGTAATGTTGAAAAAAAAAAATTGAAGATCAGGTCACGTTGGAAGGGAAAAAAAAAAAAAACTAAAGAAAACGTTGAAAAAAAATAGGTGGAAAGAGATATTTTTGTAAAAATGTTACCATAACACTTTTCTTCCAGATTTTCCTTCCGATTTAGATGGAAAAAAAAATGTGGGCTTGGAGAGAAAACTTTCTCCCCAGTTTTCTCTCATTCTTATTTTTCTTTCCCAAACGAACAGTGAAAAACAGTATTTCCCACCCTATTTCCTTCATTTATTTTCCACCATCCCTATTTTCCACCCAAACAGAGGGATCCTAAAAACAAAAGAAAGAGAAAAGAGCTTTGTGTTTAGTGCCTTTAGGGTTTTATTTTTTTAAGTTCTCTATTTCATTAGCTAGTTAATTTTTTTTCTTATCATGGCCTTTGAACTTAAATTTAGTGCCAAAGTACGAGCAAATCTTAGGACCTATTCGGTACATGCGTTAAAAACTAAAAATTGTTGTTTGAAATATTTGTGGAAATATGTGTGGGTGAAAAAGTGTGTGAAAATATGTGTGGGTGAAAAAGTGTGTGAAAATATGTGTAATGTTGTTTAAAAACTGAAAATGGTTGTTTGGAAACACAAACCTAGGGCTGTAAATGAACCGAGCCGATTATGAACAACTTGGGCTCGGCTCGATAAAAAGCTTGTTTATGTTTGTCTGTTTATAAATAAGTCAAGCTTGAGCCTTAGTTTTAAACTCGTTTAATAAACAAGCCGAGCTCAAGCAAAAAAATTTGTTCATTAACAAGCTCGTGAGCTATTAGGCCTGATACACAACAATTCAAGTATAGACTCATTTATAAGTTTATATGTGTTAGCTAAATATACTCATTACACATATCTTAATAATGACATGGTCAACGTGAGACCACTACTTATATTAACTCAATTTTTCCTTCCCTTTAAATTGATCAAGATCCACTTTTGACTATAGTTACATTTAAAAATAAATAAATAATTGAATAGGCCACATACGATCCTTCCCTATCAATTATCTAAAGTAAAGTTATGAAACATGTTAGTATTTTCTCATTCGTAATAGTTACAAACATGTATTTTTCTAATCCTTCACCATTTAACGTGAATGTAAAAATTGTATTTTGAACAATTGTTGAAACTATAGATAAGGAATGATGAATGAATGAATTTAATTATGCAAATTATTAATTTGAATAATAGCTAATCATAAGTAAGACTAGACATATGATAAAATGAGTATACTATTTTCTTTTTCTTTTTTCTTTTTTCTTAATTTTAGAGATTTAAGCATTTAATAATGTAATTTTTTTAGATTTCAAGCTCAAAAACTTAACCTGAGCTCAAGTTTGAGCTTGATATTAAGCTTGAGTTTGGCTTGACTAATTAATCAATCCAAGCCAAGCCAAGTTCAAGTTTTATGACTTTCCCATGAGCTCAAGCTCAAGCTCAAACACTATTTTTAGGCTTGTCACAAGCTCGAGAGCTCAAGCCAAGCTTGAGTTTTTGATTTTTTCCGACAAGTCAAGTTTGAACATGCACTATTCGACAAAACTCGGCTCGTTTACAACCCCCTTTAGTCTCTATCTTTGTGATTCTTTTGCTCTATTTTTCTATTCTGATTTGGCCTAGCTAGCTACTTTAATTTATTGTATTCACAATTGCCAGCGGAATTAGGATACATTCTAATAAAAGAAAACTAGAATTAAGTACAAGAAATTGATATTGTTCAATGTAAAAATCAATAACTCATCACAATTGTCCTCAGATGAGTTTCCACGTTCCAAAAGCATTGCTTAACATTCACATTATACCGTCCATAATAAAAAATGCGTAAAATTTACATAATTTTATCTAAAAATAATTCACATCAGTCAGTGTATAATTGTTTAAATTTACAAATTTGCTACAATAACCATGTAAATTAACTTGTAAATTTGCATTGACACTATTCATTTTATATATAGTTCTTTATTCTTTCTTTACACATCTAGAGGATGGAGGAAGAGAGTAGCTGGTGGTTGTATTGCATGTGAAGAAAGAGAAACCATTTTAAAAATTAATATTTTAAAGAATATAGTGTAAAATAAATAATTGGATGTAGGGTGTTTTTGAAAAGTGAGTATGTAAAATAGAAAAAGTAGATTCTTGTACTAAAATAGATTGAATTTTTTGCATGAGTTAATGCGAATGATCTTAATAAAATCATCAAAAATCTCTTTTAATATGTGATAAGACAATACTCCATTCAACTAATAAAAAACTTAGAATCAATTTTAATACAAAAAATCTAACAATGTAATTTAGGTTATGTTTAGTAACAGTTTTTGTTTTCTATTTTTAAAAACTTGTTTTTAGGAATATAAAAAAAATAACAGTTTTCTTGTATTTTTAAAGCTAAAAACATGTTTGGTTAGTTGAAATTAAAAAAAGAGTTTTTTTTTTATAAAAAAAAATAGAAAATACTAAAATATGTTGTTATTAGGATTTAAACTCTAATGCTAATTCATTAAATGAGATAGATTCATTAAATCAAATGTGAATTTTCTTTGACTTTTGTTAGGTTCTAAAAGTTTAAAACAATTGGTAAAACGTGAGCACAAATTTATCTAGGTATAGATCTTAGAGTCTATAGGATTTATTAGATAATACTCAAGATGCTATAAGTCAGAATATAAGAAAGAGGAAGCTGCAAGTTCAAGAATTCGAAACATGTCAGATTCGACTGATCAAGAACAAAGCTCGACCGATTGAGAATCGTATCTGTAGAATTTTAATTTCGGCCCAAGAGTCCATAAGCCCATTAAGTGATTAAGGTTTCAAATCTATTTCACATAGTATTTAAAGAAAACCTTTGGCACATTTTATGAAGACTTTGAAGGTGCTCTTGTGAGATCTAAAAGGTATTGTGCTTTCCTCTTTCAAATTCATTATCGAAAATCATTCTCATATCTTTAGAACCGGTATATTTGAAGTTACTGCAACAAGATCAATAATAGCTGATGATTTAAACCTTCAAGGGTGGTCTTGGAGTCACAAACTGGAGAGTTTGTGTTGCTAAACCTTTGAGTGAGATCTCAAAGTCACAAACGTGGGTATTTGTGCAAAGCAAATCCAAAAGAAAAAGAGTCCATGGATTTGGAGCTTACACATGGTCATGTCAGTAAGTTAATACTGGAGGTAGCAATAGATTTAAGGTTAAATCTTATTGTAAAAACTTTAACTCTCTATTAGTAGATTTGTTTGCCTTGAGGATAGGTCAGGTCAAATTCTCTCCAGGTTTTTTTCCTTAAAACGGTTCATGTCATTGGTTTTCCGAGGTAATCATATATCGTTGTCTTATTTATTTTTCTCATTGCATTGCATAATATGATTTATTATTGTTTAACTTAGATCTGAATAATAAACCTAAGTGCTAACTTGGTTAATTAATTAGGTTAAACAATTTGTGTGTTCAGGAGCCTAAACAAACAAACAACTTTTGAAAACTAGAAACTAAAAACAACAATTCGCATATTTTCAGTTTCTTTCACAAATTGAGTTTGGGAACAATTTTTGCTTTTTGTCCATTTTGAATTGCCAAACAAGTTTTTAGTTTCAAAAATAAAAAATTATTTTTGAAAACATAAAATAAGGGAAAAAAACAGTTACCAAACATATCCTTAAATTTTCTACTGACTAATGATAAATTTTACTAAACTTGTCAAATACGTAATCTATATCATACTAAATTAAGAAATTCTTTATTAAAAGTAGAATAAATAATAAAACCCGTGACATAATCAATTCCAATTCAAATAATCTAAATAACTATAACAATTATTAGTACCATTGAAACCATCTCCTTCAAATTGAGACATAAGATAAGACACTTGCCTATTCACCTATTAAAATTCTTAATAATCAATTTCAATTCAAACAATCAATAAATATATATATATATATTCAATATTTATTGTAAAGGGCGTAATCAATTATCAACCTAATCAAAAGAGCATTGGGTTGAAAAGCAGGTTTGTTGCAATTAATTTGTAGAGGTGGGTTATCAAGGCCAACCCTTTGAGCCTTAACAGCTTCATTTGGTGATTTAAAGAAAGGAAATAGTCTAAGACAACAGTTTAAGAAGAGAATGGTAGAGAGAAAAATGAGGATTCTTTTTCAAGTTCTTCCTTGGGCTGACTGAGAAGCAATGGTTCTTGGAATTATACATTTCTCGGTTTTACAATTCTTAATTCCTCTCTCTTTTCTCCCTCTCCCTTCTTTTTCTCCTTCTTCTAGGAGGATCTTCCTTACTATAAATAGCTATTGGGATTGCATCCTAGCCTTCTACTTGGATGGTTGTTGATCCTTCCTTGAATACCTTTCTCATTGTTGCTTTGCTGGTAGTGGTAGAGTAGGATGCAAGCTGTGGGGGCATTGTTCAGGGGTCATCATACCATTAATGTGGAGGTGATAGGTGCTTTATTTGGAAGCTTCCTCCTCTCATTGCTTGCACGTCTACTTCTTTCCTCAGCCTTCAGTCCTATGACCTTGGTGGTTTGTCTACAGCCTCTCGAGGAGTGTATGTTCCTCTGGCTTCTCGGGTGGGCCGACATCCTCAGTTTCATTATTTGGATTATCCTTATTGTGCTTGTTAGGACATATGTGATTGGTTGTTAGAAACATATGTCAACATTTTATGTAATTGGCTAATCCTTTGACAAAATACACTTTACTTGTAATTGGGTAGATCTAGGATGCGTTTAATACTTCAAGAAACAAGGGTTCAAGTCTAAGTCCAAGTATTGAAGCCATGCAAGTCTGTCCAAGATTAAAGCTAAGAAAGTGTTGTTCATTAAAGCTTAACAGCTAGCATCTATCGAGACCTGTACAGTTGTTGAAGCCCGTGGCTTGACAGCAGCTCGACAGATAGACATCTATCGAGGTTTATGAAAAACAGAATTTCAGATCTGTTTTGACTCCAATCCATGATTATGTGTTTGGGCTTTCTTTTCTTACAACCCTAAACAAATATAAGGATTATTTGAAAGGCCGTATCTGGTTACACAGCTGAGAGCGCAATTGCACAAGAGCATAATTCCATAAGTATGACTGGAAACCTAGTTTTGCCCTAATTTTTGAAGAAGTTGCTATGTTTGTATACCGTAGAGTTTTGTGACCAAGCAACTTCACGATCTTCATCTATTGAAGAGAAAAAGAACTTTGCAGCCAACATCTTCCTCAAGTTGGTGATTGAAGTCGAGTATTGGGATTCGCACAATTGGTTAGTCATGTACTGGGAGCCATCATCAAAAGGAGAGATTGTCACTACAGAACAAGTCCAATTGGGTATTAGGGTAAGGGTTCAACTGTATGTTAGTATAAGGTACTGAAATTTCTTTACTTGTAACTGCTTGTTTTGATAATAATAGATTCTCGGGAGTGGTGACCTTAAAATCACCCTGTGTGGTTTTTGCCTTGGAGGTTTTCTCCATTTGTAAACAAATCATCGTGTCAAATTTATTTTTCGCTGCATTTAGTTTATTGGTGATTTGTTTGTGCTACTACGCGTTTGCATGTTAAATTGATTAATTAATTAAATTTGACTAATTAATCAATTAATTCATCACAAGGGGTCAATACATTTTTGGCCTATCAAATGTTGGGCCTGAGTTGATGAGTAGTCGGGCCCAATTGCTTCTGGGGTCAAGCCTATTTGATAATCTTCCTTCTTTAAGCTTCCCACTCCCACATTTCCAATGGGTGGAAAGACTAGAGAATATCTTGGTTGGAAATATTATTAGGTACCAATTGAGCTATAAAGCAATTGGTAATTGTAAACTAATTAATCATTAAAGAGTTTAACTAAACTTGCCATATACTTAACAAATATGACATTAAATTCTAACATTCATTATTAAAAAATTGAAATAACGAAAGCTCTAACATAATCAAATTCAATTCAAAACAATCTAGCAATAAAATAAATAAAAAATAAAAAATCTAACAATCAAATAACTACAAACCAATCTCTCTCTCTCTCTCTCTCTCTCATAGAAACATTATGTTGACATTGTGCTGTTTGGCTACACAGAACAGGGGAAGAGAAAAATTGAGTGAATTAAGCTAAAATCCTTTAAAAAAATTTGTGGTCATTTTAATCCTTAAAATTTAATATCATGACAATTCAATTCTCCATCCATCATCGTTATGTTTCGTAGTCGGAAATATTTGACATGATGGACACCTCTTAAGGTGCATGTATTTGACCCAACTTTGATTCTAATACATATCATCACACTTATTGATAATAAATAAGTCTATTTCCTTATGAACGTGGGATTCTACTTACTACTAACTCCTTATTTCCATATTAACTCTCCTATCAATAGATTTAGCTTACCAACTTCTATTCATCATTTCTCAAAAAAAAAAAAAAAACTTCTGTTCATTTTAATTATTTAATATTAAAATGCCACAAAAATTAGCTACAGTTTTACAAACAATATTGGATGAATGACCAGCATTTTATCTTTTAAGACCATTTTGAGAATTTTTGTTGTTGTTTTGTTTTAGGAGAATTAGAGCCGTACATATACTGATGTACAGGGATTGCTTTGCATTATTTTTATATTTTAATATATACATAAACTGTAGTATAAAAAGGTTTCACAATTGACTCCATACAACAACAACAACAACAATAATAATAAATCGATAGATGCAATATAAAAAATTTCCAAAACTTTTTAAAATTCTATATATACCATCGTTTAAAATAGAGAAATGTTATGTCTACAACATTTTCATAATAAATCCTAAACGACAGGTTATTACGGGTTGTTATTAGTAGACAAAAAAATAATTGCAGTACTAAGTTTAAATTAAAACTAATAACAATTTACCATCTATGACTTGTTGTTAAAATATTGTAAAAATATTGTGGGCGTATCACTTTTCTTTAAAATAATATAAATATATGGGTGCAATTGAATCCACATAAATATATGTGGTTTTGCCACTGGTAATTTAATAATAATAATAAAAAAAACCGGTGTCGAAGAAATGTGTCATTTCTTTGGATCTTGGATTGTTTCAATTTTGATTATAAGCTATTTGCTTGAGTGTATGGTTGTTTCAATGGTTTTTAAATTCATTATGTTTGTACAATTGTTTATTTGATTTGGTCTTTTTTGTGTGTGTCATGGTAGCAATTTTTTCATGAACATCAAAACTTGAAACATAAAAAGTTTGATGAAAATTACAAATTTAGTTTATGACACATGAAAATGTGTGCATTGTTAGAATAGTAAAGGTCACCAACATCATAGGTAGATGTAGCAAGCAGGCGGGTTGGGTCAAACGAGTTTGGGTTGAAATCGGGTTTGAAAAAATGAGTCATTTTAACTAGGTTAGAAATTGTTTGGGTTCGGTCGAGCTGTATTTTTCACATGACTTTTTATATAAAAAAAAAAAACATATATTTGTCACTTGGTAAGTCATGTAGCAAATTACTTTGTGAAATACATTACTTTGAATTCACTATCCATATTAAGAAAAAACTCAGCTCAACAAACTGATACTTGTTCAATAGAAATCCCAACATTTTTAATCAAAATAAAAAACACAAACACAAAGGAGACTACACAATATCAACATCTCAAACTATAAAACAAAATTACAAATAGCCAATTTGATAGCTAATATGACAAAGAATAAATATTTATAAAGTTTGATTGTTTACTTATTTATATATGGTATCTTTTATAAATATCATGTTATTGATAAGCAATATTCACTCCAAAAAAAATCATCTTTTATTTTTAAAAGCCTTTTTATTTTGACTATGGAATGTTAAAAAATAGGCCTAAGCATCCATAATTTATGCAATTCTCACACATTTATAATTTCAAATATATATTTTTAAGTCTATTACAACTAGATTCTCTTGGTATGTATTTGTCATTTGATATTTAAAAACCTTTACTTATAGCGAAATTCAAGCAAGAAGAATTGCCTCAACCATCATATTTCAATTCGTTTGCATGCAACTAGATAAAAGTCTCAATTTTTTTTAGACCACAGTTTTTGAATGGTGTTGAATACAAATACATGTTTTTTTAATGGCATCACACAAAAAAAGTTTTAAAAATTTGATGTTTATTAGAAAAAAATCGTGTGCATTGTATTTGTCAATTGAGTTTGGGTTGTGCAATGTAAAGTGTATAACAAATAAGTAAAACTATGTCTTAATTTTATTATTTTGTTACCAAAAAATAAATGGGTTGCGTCATAGGTTTGATCCCTTTTTTGTTTAAGTTAAAAAAGAAAAAAGAAAAAAAGTCTATCAGGTCAAAAAATTCAAATTCAAGTCATGAGAACGAATTCTGACTTGTTTTACCATGTCTATTCATGGGAGGGTAAGAATGTTTTACCAACAATGCCATTAAATAAGGGGGAAAATGATCTTTTGGAAATGATAAATTTTACAATTCAGTTTTTCACTTTTTCTAAAAAAAAAAAAGAGATTCTAAAGATTAAAATAAGCTGGGTTCTTAAACTTGTAATGATTGACCCCCACAAAAATTTCATATATCTCAATCTACATGAATTTGTCTATTCTTTCCTTTAAAATAAAATGATGGCCCCTTTAGTTATAGTTTGGCCCATGTTAGTTTATCAAGTAGACCCCACCCATTTAAAGTATAAACTTTTACCAAAGCTTGACAAATGCCTAGACGCCATGTGTCCTTTCTTTTTTATAAGCATACAAAAGTGTAGTGCATTGTTACAAAAAAAAAAAAAAATGCATTGTGTTCCTTTATATATTTTGTGCATTGGCAACACAAACTTATGACTTTATGAGTTTTTTTCTTCACAAATTTGGTCTTTTTGTCATCATCTCATATTTCCCTACCTAATTTTAGTTTTAGATGCATTGATTTGAGTTTAGAAATAATTTTATTATATTTTAAATTTGATAATTTTGAAACCATATATTTATAAATTTAACATAGGGATATATAATTCAGTCTCTCCAAGCAAAATATCTTGGCTACACCTTTGGTTATAGGGAATAAGAGCCAGTGATATCAAATAAGAATTGAAATTTGCCTTTAGGCTCTCACAAAACTAGTGTGTGCATGTGTATACACCAGTAGATAACTATGCAATATATAAGAAAGTTCAACAAAAAAAATAATATATCATATATATATATATATATATAATTTATAAATACTTGTGGGCGTCCAGTTCTGCTAGATGGAGCAAATACTAGTGCCCTCAATTTATTTATTAGTGGGCTTTACTCTTAATCTCACTAATGGGGCTCCAACCCAAGCTTGTTTGCTTCCTACCAGGCCTTACACTCTTCAGTATTCCACTTCTCACTCTTTATCCAGTTCCAGCTACTTCACCCTTTTTTCCTCTCAAATTGTTCAACCCCCTTTCTGATGTCCTTGCCCTCCTTTTATATGCATGAGTGAGTGGGGTTGTCATCATTTTATTCCCACTCACTCACGTGTTCCCACATCTCTCAGAATCCCAAGGGATTCTTACATAAGCAGAGGACTCCCTTGGAACTTGTTCCAGATGCCGATTTAGGCTCGGTAGTGGATTCTTTCTCAGTCCTTAGTTCTCGGTTAATGACCATTCCTAGACTAAACGTCCGGGCCCACCAAGTGCTCGGCTAATGGTCGGGGCCTAATCCTAAGATTTCTTAGGTGGTCCTTTTGCTGTTCCCTGGGCTCATTATCCTTAATGGGCCTTGGCCCTTATGTTGGCCCTTATTCATATGGTCAGCCCAATCCTCCGAGCCCAATCCACCTGCAATACTAATAAATAAAAATTCAAATTAGAGATGTTTCAAAAAAAGAAAAAAAGAAAAGAATGTCTAATTTGATTATAATCTATTTAGAAAAAAATCAAATCTAATTAATTTATAATTTTTTATTGTTGGATTACTTTATCCAAAAAGAATGTGAGTTTTAATTAGTTTAAACTAACATAGAATTAATAAAAAATAAAAACCTAATAGAATTTATAAAAATGACATGTTAAATAAGTTTGGAGGTAATAAAATTAAAATAATTTTGGATATCATTGAATTTGAAGAAAAATACATGTGAATGACCTGATTACTTTGGTAAAGATCCATATATAGTTCTAGAATTGAGGCTTTATTGTCTGTACCTCTTGATGAATGTTTTGTTTTTGCTTTCAGGGGCTATCAAATTAATTAGAACCAGTAATATCTGAAAGGCCACAAATACATTGACCCCTTGTGATAAATTAGATTGATTAATTAACCTAGTTATTAATTAATCAAATTAACATGCAATATCACGTGGCAGCACAAACAAATCACCAAAACTAAAGTATGCAGCGGAAAATAAAAGACACGATAATTTGTTTACGAATGGGGAAAAACTTGACGGCAAAAACCCTACCGGGTGATTTAAGGTTACCACTCCCGAAACTCCACTATTATCACAACAAGCGGTTACAAGCAAGGAATCCCAAGTACCTTACCAACTTACAGTTGAACCCTTACCCCAATACCCAATTGGACTTGTTCTGTAGTGACAGTTTCTCCTTTCAATGCACGGCTCCCAAGTACGTGACTAACCAGATGCGCGGATCTCAGTACGGGACTTCAATTCACCAACTAGAGAGAGAGTTGTTGGCTGCAAAGTTCTTCAGATCATCTGTACGATAAAGATCAAGAAGATGCTCGGTCACAAAACCCTTCGGTGCACATTACACAGCTATCTTCTTCATAAGAGATGAACTAGGGCATGAACTTTGTCTTTTAGATCACAAATTGCATGAATAAGGATTGCTCAATACTTGTGCAACTTGCATCTCTTTTGACGGCCCTTAAAACAATCCTTTTATATGTTTAGGGTTAGGAGAAAAGAAGTTCCAAAGACACATTTACGGATTAGACTTAAAACAGAACTGAAAATCTATTTTCTTTAATTCTCGACAGATAGAGGTGTCGAGGATCTGTTGAGAAGCTGTCGAGGCTCGGGATTAAACAGCTTCTTAAAGCTCGATAGATGCATGTGTCAAGCCAGGTGTCGAGCTTTAGTAACTTGCACTTCCTTGCTTGTTTCTTGGACAGACTTGATGACTTCAACACTGAATCTTGAAACACTGTTTCTTGAAGTGTTAAACACATCCTAAATCTACCCAATTATAAGTAAAGTGCATTTTGTCTAAGGATAAGCCAATTACATAAAATAGCGACATATGTCAACAACCACTTGAACTACATATGTCCTAACAATATCACTAGAGGGGATGAATGTAAAACTAGTAAAAACTTTACTGTGAAAATGAAAAAAAGAAGAAGCATTGATTCAGTTCTTGTGCTTGCATAGCCTTTATATGCAAAAGTAAATGAATTGATTACCCACGGTGATAGGAGATGGCAGCAACACAAATGTTCTCCATCGTGGTTATGATGGAGAAGTAAATCCAGATATATTAGGTTCTAAATATTTAGAATTAAATGTTTAGTTTTCAAATTTATATATATTGGCAAATTGAGAACAAAAACATGTCTAAATTAGATGTTAGACATTGCTTAAGTTTGTTCAAGTCAAGATTCAAGAAATGTCAAGCTGCAAAAAGAAGAAGCAAGCGACTGTGAAGCTCCATTGATCGAAAGATAGGTTTGACTTGTTAGAACATATGTGAATGATATTAGGAACATATATCATTTAGAATTGGCTAATCCTTTGACAAAACACACTTTACTTGTAATTGGGTAGATTTAGGATGTGTTTAATACTTGAACTTGATTTTAAATATTGACAGCTAGCTCGACAGATAGTATCTATTGAGGTTTAAAAGACTGCTTTAGCCCGATGCTCGACAGTTACTTAATAGATACCTTATCTATCGAGATTTATTAAAATCAGCTTTTCAGATCTGATTTCACTCCAATCAGTGTGTACATGTTTAGGATTTCTTTTCTCACAACTCTAAACATATATAAGAATTATTTTAAAGGCCGTCAAAGGTTGCGCAAGTGTAGAGCAAAATTTTGTTCATGCAAATTGTGACCAGAGACAGAATTTTTCCTAATTCATTTTTCTCTTGAAGAAGGTACTGCGTTTGTACGCCATTGGGTTTTGTGACCAAAGAGCTTCACGATCTTTATTGTGTTGATGAACTGAAGAACTTTGTATCCAACATCTTTCTCAAGTTGGTGAGTAAGTCACGTACTGGGATCCGCACATCTATTAGTTAGTCATGTACTAGGAGTTGTGCATTGAAAAGGAGAGATTGTCACTACAGAGCAAGTCCAATTGTGTATTGGAGTAAAGGTTCAACTATAGGTTGGTATAAGGTACTGAGATTCTTTTACTTGTAACCGCTTACTGTGATAATAGTGAAATCTCGGGAGTAGTGACCTTAAATTCACCTGGTAGGGTTTTGCTTCGGTGGTTTTCCCCATTTGTAAACAAATCACTGTGTCAACTTTATTTTCTGCTACGTATTAACTTAGTTGGTGATTTGTTTGTGCTAACACGTGTTTTGCATGTTAATTGGATTAATAAATTAACTTGGCTAATTAATAAAGTAATTTAGCACAAAGGGTTAATACATTCTTGGCCTATCAAGTAGTATCAAAGCAGGCACACTCTGATTAAGGTTAATCTTTACTGTGAGATCCATTGACCCCTGATTGTCATGGATAGAGGACAGTCTCTTATTATACCTCATTTATTTGATGGCACTAACTTTGCATACTGGAAAGTATACATGAGAGCTTTCTTGCAGTCATTAGATGAAAAGATGTGGCAATCTATGGAGATAGGCTGGACCAAGCCAAAGGAAGCACCGACTGATTGGGATGATGCTAAGATCAATGCAGCTAAGATCAATGCAGCTAACTTCAATAGCAGGGCATTGAATGCTTTATTCAGTGCGGTCACAAATGAGAAGTTTAAGAAGACATTCTCTACCGAAACTGCCAAAAAACATGGACCATTCTCTAGACAACTTATGAGGGAACCAAGACTGTCAAGGATTCGAAACTGCAAAGGCTTACTACAAGCTTCCAAGGGATCAAGATGGAGGATGATGAGTCATTTGATGAGTTCTATGCTAAGCTCAAGGACATAGTGAACTCAGCCTTTATCTTGGAGAAACTATTCTCGAACTTAAGATTGTTAGAAATGAGCTCAAATCTCTACCTGAGAGATTTCATGCTAAGATCACCACAATTGACTAATTGAGGAATCAAAGGACATTGACAAAATTCCATTGATGGAGCTGGTTGGTAATCTGCAGACCTATGAGTTGGGTTTGAAAAGGATTGGGAAATCGAGTAAGGGTAAGAGCATGACACTGAAGGCCAAGAGCAGTGACACGGATGAGTCTTCAAACTATGAAGATTCTAAAATAAAGTCCTGCATCACAAGGCAATTCAAGAAGTCCATGAAAAATGACAATGGAAAGGGTTTCAACAAGGACTGTAGGCAATCTAATTCTTCTTAGTTTAAGAGCCAAGACAAAGGGAAGAAGGATGCTAGGGATGGTGGTCAACACACTGTTCGCTCAGGACCTAAGTGTTTCAAGTGTTAAGACTTTGGACACATGAAACAAAAGTGCCCTACGTATCTTGAGACCATTGGGAAAAGCAAGGCACTCACTGCTACATTGAGCGACACTGAACCTGAGGATGATTCTAAAAATAAGGATGATGGAATCTTGAATGCCTTCACTGCCTTTGTGAATCCTACTGAGGGGATTCTTGAAGATGTGGATGAAGAACAGAACTTGGTGGTGTCTAAATTTGAAAAGATGAATGAATAAGATGACATCCATACAGCCTATGCAAAATTATACAAGGTCTCTGAAAATTATGAGAAGTTGTATAGGTTGGCCACCAAGAAGCTTAGTGATGTGGAGCTTGAACAAGAAGAAATATCCACAAAGTTTGATAAAGCTAATCAGACTATTGGAGCACTGAGATTTGGGAATAATTTCTTGGCTGAGAAGATCAAGAAACTTGAGGCAGAGCTGTTCCAAGTCAAAGCTCAGTTGGAGAAGACTTCAAGTGCAAAGCTTGATGAGATGCTCAATTTTCAGAAATCTGCTTCTGATTGAACCGGTTTAGGGTATGATTTCTCTTTTGCTAATATTGCTTCCTCTAAGTATAAAAGGAAAACTCCAATTATGTTTTAGAAGCTCTTGAAAGGCTTGTGAGTTACTCCTGTGAGATTTGTAAGGTTTCTAAAACCTACTAACTTTACAAGAGTCTAATGGAACAAAATCTACAATCAAGAATTGGTGGAAACAAGTTGCTGCATAAAGATCTACTACTGATGTTGATTTGAAACTTTTGAGTGAGATCTCAAAGTCACAAACGTGAGAGTTTGTGTTCAGCAAATTCAAGATAGAAGAGTCCGTAGAGTCGGAGCTACACGTGGTCGTGTTAGTAAATTCTACAAAAGGTAGCTTTAGATTTAGGGTTGAAATCTATTGTAAACTTTCATTCTATCATAATGGATTTGTTTACCTTGAGGATAGATAGATTAAATCCTCCCCAAGTTTTTACCTTGAAACAGTTGGCTTCATTGGTTTGCTTGAGTTATCAGATTATTGTCTTCTTTAATTTTCTGCAGTAAATAATATATTTGCATATATTTAATCTATATCTCGTAATTAACATTAGTAACTACTTGATTTATTCATTAGGTTTAACTAATTTGTTTTAAAAGGGGTCTAAATAGAACAAACAAGTGATATTAGAGCGAGTTAGCTCTTGATTAAGTAGTTTTACCTTGAGTTGATCATTGACCCCTGCTGTTATGGTTTCTCTTGTCTTTCCTTTAAATTCAATTAGATTGAAAATTGAATCCTTTTTCATCTTGGACTGTTTGATTGATGAACTATGCTAATCCTATTCTTAAATACCTTGGTATAACTGTAAGCTACAATAATTATGTTTGTTATACTGCTCTAATTGCCTTAAAAGTACGTGATACTTGTTTGTGGTATTTGGATAATGATTGTTCCAGGCACATAACAGGTAACAAAGCTTTGTTCAAGACCCTTTTTGAAGGAAAGCTAGGAACTCACATTTGGAGATGGAAGCAAATCAATAATTTGTGGTATTTGCATAGTAGACATACTAGGGTTGTCGGTCTTTGAAGATGTGGTATGAGAATGGATTAAAGGCAAATCTACTGGTATTGGACTGAATGTGTTATTCACCAAGTATGAAAGTGAGATACTTGATGATGGAGGTGATTGCATCTATGTTGGAATAAGAACTGCTGATAATTGCTATGGCATAACACCACCAAGCATCAAGTAGAAGTGCCACAGTGTGAAAATTAATCAGGTGGATTTATGGCATCAACGGTTAGGACATACTAGTCGCAAATAAATTGAAAAGATCCCTAAGTATAAAGCTGTTCTAGGTTTACCAAAATTTGAGAAGATAGAGAAAAGTATCTGTGGACCATGTCAAATTGGTAAATAAATGAAATCTTAAAATCCATCGATAATTGAGGTTCAGACATCTAGACCATTAGAGTTACTTCACATTGATCTAATGGATCCAGCTAGAGTTCAAAGTCTAGGAGAAATGAAAAACATACTAGTTGTGGTAGATGACTTCACTCGATATACTTGGGTAATTCTTCTAAGAGATAAATCCGAAGCACTTTTAAAGATGATACATCTATGCAAGAAACTTCAAATTGAGAAGAATGCTATGGTTGATTGCATCAGGAGTGATCACAGAAGAGAGTTTGAAAACTATAAGCTTGGGTCTTTTTACAATGATCAAGGAACTAAGTAAGAATTCTCTATACCCAAGACACCTCAGTATAATGGAGTTGTGGAAAGGAAGAGTAGAGTGATTCAAGAAATGGCTAGAGTTATGTTGAATAACAAAAGTATGGCCAAGTCATTTTGGAGAGAAGCTGTAAGCACTGCATGTCACATACTAAATAGAGTATAGTTTCGACCTAATACCAAGAAAACTCAGTGAGTGCTATGCTCTTCGAGATCGTGAGGATCTTGAAAAGTTTGATGCTAAAAGTGATAAAGAGATCTTTCTTAGATACTCTACATCAAGCAGAGCCTACAGGGTGTATATTCTCAAAACCAAAATAGTATTGTAATCAGCAAATGTGGTGATAAATGATGAACAGTGTACTGAAGATCAATCTGAAGTGATTCAAAGAACCCAAGTCAATCCCACTGAAATTGAAGACACCCTACCCAAGGAGTATGTCAGTAGGCCACTAGGCCTGATGATCAAGAATTACAAATTCTAAATGACGTAGTGTTAGAACCAACAACACCTGTTCGAGAAAGGATACAAGAACAATGTGAGAGAAGTACTTCTACTAGGCAGAACAACACATCAACATCTTTGGTAAAAGGACCATTTGCAAGGTTCAAGTTCAATCACCTTATTACCAACATCTTGGGAAGCTTAAATGACAACATGCAACTAAGATCAAACGCATTGAATTTAATCACTCACTCTTATTATTTGTCCCAAATAGAACCCAAAAAGGTAGATGAAGTTCTTGAAGATACTGATTGGATAAACTTCATGCATGAAGAACTTCACCAATTCGTTCGGAATGATGTGTGGTGATAAGGCAAAAACATATTGACCCCTTGCAAATTAATTAATAAATTAATTATGTTCAATTACATGCAATGACATGGCAGCACACACAAATCACCAACTAAACTTAATGCAATGGAAATTGAATTTGATGCGGTAATTTGTTTACAAATGGGGAAAACCATCAAGGCAAAAACCCCACCGGGTGATTTTAAGGTCACTGCTCTCAAAAATCCACTAATCAATAATCAAGCGATTACAAGTAAAATAAATCTACCAACTACCCTTGGCCTATTCCAAATTACCAATCTACAGTTGAATCTTCACTCCAATACCCAATTGCCTAAACCCCAATACATGACTAACCAATGATGCACGGATCGTAGTACGTGAGTAACTCCAGCAACTTGAAGAAGGTTGTTGACTGCAAAGTTCTTCACTTTATGCAAAATGAAGATCATGAATCTCCTTGGTTACAAAACTTGTTGGCGTAAAAATACAGTAGTTTCTTTCAGAGAGAATAAGGCATTAGGTCACTCAATGCATGTGCGACAGCCTTTAAAATAATCCTTATATATGTCTAGAGTTGTGAGAAAAAAAACCCTACACAAAATATACAAGAATCTGCATGCAATCAGATCTAAAAAGTCTGATTTCATAATTCTCGACAGAAACAGCTTGTGTCAAGCTTCAACATTAATTCTTGATAGAAAGGATTCTATCGAAACTTCTATCGAGCTTTAGTGATCAACGCTTTCTTCACTTGTTTCTTGGTTAGATATTCATGGCTTTAACACTTGACTTGAACTCTTGTTTCTTGAAGTACTAAACCCATCTTAGATCTACACAATTACAAGTAAAGTGCATTTTATCAAAAGATTAGCTAATTACATAAAATATGTCCTTAACATGTGGGAACTAGTTCCTAGACCACAAGGAGTTAATGTAATTGACACTAAATGGATTTTTAAGAACAAGTTTGATGAACATGGCACAATTATAAGAAATAAATCGAGACTTGTTGCTCAAGGGTACATTCAAGTAGGAGTAGACTTTGATGAGACTTTTGCACTTGTAGCTAGACTTAAGTCTATCTGAATTCTTTTGGCCATTGCATGTCACTTGAACTTCAAACTCTTTCAGATGGATGTGAAGAGTGCATTTTTGAATGGGATGTTGCAAGAATAGTGAATGTGGAGCTGCCTAAAGGATTTGTGGATCCACACAGACCTAATAATGTCTACAAACTGAAGAGAGCACTATATGGTCTTAAACAAGCTCATTGAGCTTGGTATGACTGACAGATTTCTTATCTTACGGAGAATGAATTTAAAAGTGGAAATGCGGATAGTACTTTTTTTATTTGGAAGGAAAAGAAACATTTTGTTGTGGCATAAGTCTATGTGGATGATATTGTTTTTGGCTATACTAATGAGAATCTTGCCAAGCCTTTTGCTGATGAAATGAAGAAAATGTTTGAGGTGAGCATGGTGGGCAAACTCACCTACTTCTTAGCATTGTTATGAATTCCGTTTCGTTCCAGCCGGAACGGACGGAATTTCTCGTACCGGTATATAATCCGGAACTAGAATACCCTTTGTTCCACCTCGGGTCAAAATCCGGCTAGTTCCGGGGCATTTCGGTCATTCCGGTGTGTTTCGGCAAATACTGGCCGAAACTAAAGATCCAGCCGGTATGTGTTTTGGGTTTGCTTCACACTTCACAGTTCATAGAGATCGAAGAAAAAGAAGGAAAAAAAAAAAAAAAGAAGAAGAGGAAGAAAGATAAGATTCACATCAGATCGAAGAAGAAGAAAAAAAAATACAAGTCATGGACAAAGCTCAAGTGCTGCCATTAAAACTCACTTCTTCAAGCTTGTGTCTCTGCCACTTCCATAAAGAAAAAGATGGAGTGTAAGACTTTTATGAGGCTTTGAATAAAAAAGCTTTGGAATGTCTCTTAACTCAAAGCCACTGTTTTTCCTTTGTTGGAGAACACTTACCTGTTGGGCGTGTTGAGCTCCAGCCTTTGTTTGTGTGAGGGAGAGTTAAGACTTAAGGATGCATTATAATAAAAAAAAAAAGAAAAAAAAGAAGAAGATAAAAAGCGGAGAACTTTCGGAAGTAGAAGAAAGGAGGAGATCAGATGAAGAGGAAATGATAAGAGGAAAAATATGAGTGGACTAATGGAAATGGTAAGAAAACTTTTAGGAAATTTCCTACGTAAAAAACCATTTCTAGATACTTAGTTATTTACAACAATGCCACAAGTAAATAGTTAAAAAATATTGACATAATTTTTTTATCCACTTTACTGAATTTTTTTAAGGTGAAAGTTTATACCCTATTTTTATTGTATTATTTGTAGAAAAATGATAATAAAATATTTTTTAATCCCACTTTATTTAAGCTTTTTTTTTTTAAAAATAAAATAAAATTCATTACTTTATATAAAAATAATAATATCTAGTTACATATACACACACATATATTTATATATATATATATATATATTTTTTTTTTTTAGGAACCCCGAAACACCCTGAAACGGTATGCCGGAATAGGCCGGTCCCGAAATATTTCGTTCCACTGGACAAACCGAAACAGAATTAACAACATTGCTTCTTAGGACTTCAAGTGAAGAAAACTGACAAATGAATCTACATCAACCAAGCAAAATATGCCAAAAATCTCGTAAAGAGATTTGGACTAGAAAATGCAACTCATGCTAGAACACCAATGGCCACTACCACAAAATTGGGGTTTGAACCAAGATAAAAGAGTTCGTGGAGTCAGAGTTGTACGTGGTCATGTTAGTAAGTTCTACAAGAGGTAGTTTTAAATTTAGGGTTTAAATTTATATTAAACTTCCATTCTATCCTCCCTAGGTTTTTACTTTGAAGTGGTTGGTTTTATTGATTTTTTTGGGTCATCATATTACTGTCTTTTTTACTTTTCTGCACTAAGTAATATGTTTGCATTTGTTTAACCTAGATCTTATAATTAACCTAAGTAATTACTTGGATAATTCACTAGGTTAAACTAATATGTTTTAAAAGGGGCCTAAACTGATCAAACAAGATAGATGTTTGAAAAATTAATAAACAAACAGTTAAAGAAAATAAACCATATACAGTACTGTACTTACCACATTAGGAAATGAATAAGAAAATGCTAGATACATTTGCCTACTACGATATTATTAGTTTATGAGAGAGAGAGAGAGAGAGAGAGAGAGAGAGAGAGAGAGAGAGAGAGAGAGAGAGAGAGAGAGAGAGAGAGAGAGAGATGGTGTGTAGACCGTGAGAAGCTGGGGTAGATGATGGAAAAGTGGCAAGGTTGGTGATACAAAAAATAAGTTACTTTCAACTAATTTTAGAATCTGAAGTAATCTATCATCGTAAAAGACAGCCAAAAATGTTTTATTCAAATTAATTTAAGGTCATTCTAAAGAGTATAAATCAATTGAATTGTTAGACTAAATTATAAGAAAAATGTGTTATGTCTACAATATTTTCACAACAAATCTTAAAGTGTTACATTGTTATTGGCTGTTACTAAATGGATAAAAAGTAATTTTAGTGATGAATTCAAATTAGAACCAATAATAACTTTCCAATTATGATTTATTGTAAAAATATTACAGACGTAACAATACTTCTCAAATCTTATAGATAGTCAAATTAACAATTTTAATTGGCATGATTTAAGAAAAATGATAACCAAAGCTATCTACATGTTTAAGATTTTTTTTTTTTTTAAAGATAATTACAACATGCTGCTAACTCCACAGCTCAAACTCTTTCCCCCCTAGACCCTATATAATTTTGTGCATGAGAAGATATCAATTCAGCTATAAGGCCTTTGGCTACATGTTTAAGATGACAAGCCTAATCCTAATAAAGATACAAGACCATCCTTAGTTTGCAAACCAAGTATTTAACTTGTACCATAATAAATATATTAACAACATATTTTAAGTGTACAACAAATTTATTAGCCATTATAAAATTTTATTTAGTATAATAAAGGTAAAACTGTTAAGGGCTTTATCATGTGAACACATGATGAACCACGTAATCCACACCTTCCATCTTAAACAATTCTATGATCTTCTTAAGATTGTCAAGATCAAATGACAAAAAACTTTCGTACATGTATCTGTCTTCAAGCTATATTAAGGAGAGAAAAAATAAATCTAGTCTCGACAAGTGGAGAACAAATGGTTAGAGTATGAATTACTAAACGGAGGTTGAAGAGGAGAAAAATCACCCTCATCCATCATATAGCAAAAGAAGAGAAAAACAACATTGTCCATCAAGCTAGCATCGTCCATGTAATGAACGCCTACAACATACATTAAATGAGTTCCCCATAAATGACAAGAGTAAAGGTTAACGCGCTAGATAGAAAAAAGCGTAACCGACGAATCAATGAGCAAAAGACCATTGACGTCTATAACGCCTCCGCATTCATTACTGATTAGTGTTAAGATCCTCCATCTCTTGACGAACGAATTAAATGTTATTTAATGTAAGGCGTAACACAAAGACATCAATGACGAGCGATGCCATAAAAGACATTCAATGCCCAAGACAGCTAAAGAGTAACATACGGATATTAACGGACGAATAGCTATTGGCAGACAATAAAAGCCAGTCATTAATACCAACGACTCCATATCCCATCAATGCAGATGTTCATTCAGACAATGGAGACAAGGGCTACAAAACGCACATAAACCAAAGAGAGAGAGGTAGATAATTCTGATCCCAAAAACTATTATCAAGTTAAATTCTTTTGTGATATACTTCAATTGAATTCCATTCTAACTTAATCATTGAAGGCCCTTTGGCACACACCACACTGATGTATTTCTTTTTTCTCTATTTCATATCTTATTGCAGGTTCGTCTTTTGATGAATCCAATGCCTTCTTCTATCTGTATTAACGAAAACTTCAACTGACTATTTTTTGCATCATCAAAGGTCATCAAGTTTATTTTGAATAACAGTCTTATTAATATACATAAATTTGCATCACAATCCTTTTTCCCATATCTTTTTAACTTATTTTCATATTGAGGTGAAAATCATCTTTCACTTATCAATTTCTCATCATTTTATTAAGTTTGGGAGGGTACGTACAAAAGTCTATGCAAAAATGTAAACCTTATAGGTAAAATGTATATGTGCCAATGTGCCATGCATACACACAATGGCTCAAAATTGAATTAATATTAAAATTACTTTCAATTTATTACAAAAATATTATCAGAAATTAAATTTTAATTATATTTAAAAATTGATATCTCTATATATTAAGAGAATTCAGAAAGTTAGTTATGGTTAAAAAAAAATTAAAACATACCCCTAATCTAATTAAATAATCCTTATTCTTAAAAAATAAAAATTGGGTTAAAATTGTAATTCAATGAAATTCAAAAAACCAAAAAAAAAAAAAAATTACCAAAAAAACTTTTTTCCTAAAAACTAGCACACACTAAAAGCAATTTACTCCATTGCAAATTAGTTTCTTAAAAATTCCTTCAACTCACTAATAATAGATAAATTCCTATGTAATCTCACTAATAATAGATAAAATTCAAATTGAAAAATTACATTAAACTCAAAATAAAAAAAGAGTCTCATTGCATGTGTGAAGCACGTGTGATGAGGCTAGTATCAAATTATAAAATTTGTAATATCTTTAAGAGCATTCACATTGATGGTGTTAAATTTTTTAGCTTTTAGCATCTAAAAAAGCCGCTTTATCTATTTTATCTTACAATTTCATTGAGCTACAAGCCACATCGACCCATCCCAACCATTCATTGAGCCAAAGCCAGAGCCAGAGCCAGAGCCAGAGCCAGAGCCAGAGCATGCAAAGAATTAGTGGAAGTGGAAATCTTAATCATTGGCAGTGGTGAGGGCTCCGCAGCCAATGCCAAAGAGGAGAGCTAGGATGACACTGAAGATGTCCTTGGTGTGGTTATAGAGGGAGCTGAAGTTGTAGGAAGTGAGGGGCTGCTGGTGAGGAACGACGTGACTTGAGAGAGAGAGAGAGAGAGAGAGAGAGAGAGATGAAATAAAAAGAATAAAAAAGAGAAGAGCAACGGGAAAAAAGAATAAAAAAGTATTAAAAGCAAGTTTTCTGTAGCAAGTTGTCAAATTTTTTAAACTATTGCACCACCAATGTAGCACAACATTTTGTAGTTTGTGGTGGTAAAGCATTCTAGCAATATGCCTCCACCAATATTGACGCTCTAAGTATGTAGTTAATAGGTGCTCTTATGACATTTGTTAATGGGCTATCTCAGGAATGTTTTAATATTGCTTTTATGAGAAATATAAAAGGCTGAAAAAAAAAAAATTAGTTACTTTTTCTTTTCCTATGTAAAGTTTCTAAAAATGTTTCATAAACCAAAACCCATAAGACATCTGTTAACTTTTTCATATCTTTAATATTAGTACTTTATTTTTGATAGATACAATAAATGTGAGGGGAATTTGGAATCTTGATTCTTTTTATTAAGGAGAATAGTTAATGTCAATGCCATTAAATTATGGTACTTGACTTTAACATCACTCTTAAGATAGTATTAAAACAGACAAATAAAATAGAGAAAAGGAGGTGATATGATAGTTGCAGCTTGCAACACATACATTGATACATATCAAGAATAAAGGCTTTTTATTGCATTTGAGAAAGCTGGATTGGTAAGACTATAACCCCCATCAACAACCAGGTTCAATCCACTCAAATGCTTAGACTCATCACTCCCCAAGTACAGCGCTGCCTCAACAATATCTTCAGGCTCCGATACCACTCCCTTCAAGTTTGCAGTTGATGAAACCACATCCTCCACCTTATTCTTCTCCATCTTCCCCGTAGCATTTGTTAGCAAAGGAGTTGCAGTTGCAAAAGGAGCCACACGATTTATTCTTATTCCATATTGTCCCAACTCCACACTTAAGTTCTTAGCCATTCCCACCACAACATGCTTTGATGTCATGTATGAATGTGAAATATCATTGGCTAGTAATGAGGCTAGGCTTGAGGTGAAGAGAATGCTTCCTTTCTTTGCTGGAATCATAACCCTAGTAGCATGCTTGGCACCCAAGAAAGCATTGAAAATGTTGGTGTCTAAAATCCTTTTGAAATTTTCATTTTCTGATTCTAAAATTCGTGATTCCGCTTTGCCTGAAATGCCAGCATTGTTGAACATGATGTCTACCTTTCCATACTTGGATACAACCATGTCCAAGGGCTTTTCAACATCAGGTTCATTTGTTACTTCACAATGGATGTAAGAGATGGATTCAGAGCCAATGTCTTTGCAGACTGAGTGGCCAAGCTTATCTTGGAAATTTGCTATAAAGACCTTAGCACCATGTCGAACAAAAAGCTTTGCAATGGTCTCACATATGCCATTGGCACCACCAGTTATTAACACTACCTTACCTTCTAATCTTCAAGGATGATATTCTAAAAATGTATTGACTATTTATGATAAATTAACTAATTAATTAGCCAAGTGAATTAATTAGGTTCAATTATATGCAATGAGCGAGGTAGTACAAAAAAATCACTAAATAACTAAATATGCAGTGGAAATTAATGATACAGTAATTTGTTTACGAATGGGGAAAACCTACAAGGAAAAAACCCCACTTGATGATTTTAAGGTCACCACTCCCGAGAATCTACTATTATCAAAACAAGCGGTTACAAGTAAAGGAATCCCAGTACCTTATACCAGCCTACAGTTGAACCCTTACCCCAATACCCAATTGGACTTGTTCTGTAGTAACAATCTCTCCTTGTATTGCACAGTTTCCAGTATATAACTAACCAAAAGATGCGCGGATCTCAGTACGCTACTTGATCACCAGCTTGAGAAAGATGTTGGCTACAAAGTTCTTCTGTTTATCACACGATGAAGATCATAAAGTTGCTTGGTCACAAAATCCTATAGTGTTCAAACACAGCAACTTCTTCAAGAACTAGGGAAAACTAGATTTCTAGTCACACTTGTGAAATTATGCTCTTGAATGTGCAACCTGATATGGCCCTTAAAATAATCTTTATATATGTTTAGGGTTGTGAGAAAAGAAAGCTCAAATACATACTTATGGATTGGATGAAAAACAGCTCTAGAAAACTGAGTTTCATAAACCTCGATAGATAGCCATCTATCGAGTTAGCTGTCGAGCCACGAGCTTCAGCAGCTTTTAAACCTCGATAGACATTAGCTATCGAGATTTAAAATCCAGCACTTTTTCACTTGTTTCTTGGATAGACTTGCATGGCTATAATACTTGAACTTGAAATCTTATTTCTTGAAGTATTAAACACATCCTAGATCTACCCAATTATAAGTAAAGTGCAATTTGTCAAAGGATTCGCCAATACATAAAATGTTGACATATGTTCCTAACATCAAATCACATATGTCCTAACAATCTCTCCCTTTGGCAATCCGTGACAAAACCATAATAATCAAATAAACATATGAGAGAAGTCATAAATTACTCAACTCATACTCACTTGTTAAGTACAATAAAATCTCTCCTAACACAAACTCTTGAAAAACTTTGTAAGAAGAGAGTTCATGGAAAGTAAACTTTGACAATCTGTATTTCTAAAACACTTAAACAAAACTCATCAAAACATTTTTATATGAAACAGAAATAAAAGATTGCATACAATAAATAAGAAACATGTGTATAAAGAGAGAAAAGAAACAACACATGTAAAGATAGGTGAAAGAACTGTAATAACAACCTCAAATGTATATATATCAACAAGTACAAGGTTTGCTATCGCAATATGATCATAAGATCTAAGGTACATGAACAATGTATCTAAAATAGAGAGAAAAGAAAAAGATACATCAAAATCCTCACTACATCTCTCAAAAAAAAAAAAAAAATGAACACTCATGAACACTCCCTCTATCTCCTAAACTAACTCTTCCCATATGAGTATGACTACTCTCATAACCAAAACTACTCCCCCTTTTTGTCACGAGTGATAAAGGGTAAGCACATCAAGTAAACATCTCATCATCACTAGGTGAGCCAGTATTATCACCCTCATCAGCATCATCACTTCTGGAGCCATCGTCAGTCTCATCCTCGGACGCCAGTAGAGATGGAGAAGAAGCAACTGTGAAACCACTCATGACAGCTTGTCGTCGTGCAATACAACTAACATGGGTGTTCACCTAACACAACTCATCACTGAAAGTGTCGAGGCGAGCATCCATGTGCACAAGCAATGCCATGATGGCCTCAAGTGTCACTCCACCCGTTGAAGACGAAGGAGCGAAAGCGGATGAAGCGATAGAAGCTGGAGGAGCAGCCGTCTCGACTGAGTTTGTCTTGAGCAAAGCTATGCAAAACTCCGCTTAACGGTAGCGACATCAATGGCACACTTGAATGTGAAGTGGGGAGACTCAGGATATGAGACAGAAAAATGGCGAAGGAGCCGCATGATAGCCGAAGGGAAGATGAGCTTATCACGGGTCGTCGAGTCCCTATATACATCTATAAGGGAGAGTATGAAGTGATAAGGGAAATTTATGATAAGATCCTTAATGAGAGATAACAAAAATTGAGCATAAGGCTCGATGATAGTGCTATAGTGAAAGAGAGGATGGAGAACAAAGTTCACAACCATGTTAAGGAACCTAAGACCTTTAGCAAAGTCCGAACAATGGGTGTACTGACGGTCACCCCAAGAAGAAGGTGTCTCACAGAATAGAGACGAGCGTTCGTCTTTGGACATAGTCCTCAGACGCTCATAGCTAGGATTGTCAGGATGCTCTACCCTTGGAACGCGGAGTACCTCGGATATAATACCCGGAGTAACTACCATGCGTATACCTCGAACGCGAGTAAAAAACTAGAGTATAGAATAGTCAAATCCATGTATATTGGAGTAAAACTCCTATATGATCATAGAAGAGCACGTGACCGGGATGCCACATAGTGACTCCTAACCATTACTGTGAATGACAGTGGGTAGGTCAGTGTCAGGAAAATTGGACAGAATAACTTAGCGTTCCAAATGAATGCCTCGTCGTGAAAAGTTTTCAAAGAAGTTCGATTTGGCCTTCTCATCATGGAACTGTACGTGAAAGGAGTGGGGTTAGAAGGAGAAGAAGATGAAGATGCCTCGAAACGAAGAGGGTTTTGAGACGGAATGGATTTACGTTTTGGTGCCATGATGAAACTAACGTAAGAGGGAGGGAATAAGTGTTTCCCTAGTATTACTCCACTTAATGTGGACAATTTTATTTATTTAATTTAGGCAAAATATTATATTTTAAATTTTTTAAAATAAAAAAGAAGTGGAAATATAAATAATTTAATGATATATATGGGGGATGTAGCTGGATTTAGATGTTAAATAAAATGATATGAGAAAAAAATAAAAATAAAATGCATAACAATAAACACTAACTTATCCAAATAATTCTATGCAATATAATAATAATACATTCTTATATACTGTTTTTAATTATTTATAATGCAATATGATAATATTTAGCAATCAAAGTCATAAAAAAATTAAAAAAAAAAAAAACTTAGAACACAAAACTAAATCCCTTCAACCAAAATAGAGTTCTAAAGAATACAAAACTTTATCAAGCTAAAATAGAGATGCAAGAAAAATAAAAATAAAAATCCACCAAAAAAATTAAGGGAGAAAGAGTGGGAAATAACCACTTTTTTGTAAGAGAAAATTATGAAAAGAATGGAGGAGTGAATGACAAATTTATACTAAGAGGATGGTAATAAAAAGAAACAAAATAAAGGAAGATAAAAGGAAAGAGGAAGAGTGATATCAAGGTAGAATGTTTGGGGGGTGGGGGGGAGGTAAAGAGAAGGAGAAAGGTTGGAGAAAGTGTAAAATGTAAAAAAAAAATGAGTACAATTTGATGAACACAATTTTCTTTTATTTGAATTTAAGTAAAATATTACATTTTTTTTTAAACAAAAAGAGAGAGAAAATATAAATAATTTAATGATAAGGAGGATGTGGTTGAATTTCAATATTGAGTAAAGTAGAAGAGAAGAAAAAAATAAGAAAAATTAAAAGATATAATAATAAACACTACATTATCCAAATTATGCTATGTAATGAAATACTGTTTTATTTTTATCTACTATCTTTAATTTTTTATAATGTAATTGGATAAAATTTAACAATCAAAGAGCAAAATAATAATAATACTAACTTAAAACACAAAACTAAATCGTATCAACCTAAATTAGAGTTCTTAAAAACACAAAATATCAACCTAAAGTAGAGATGCAATAAAAATATGGAAAATGCGAACGAATGCCTTTAGGGCATTAGTTAATAATCCATTTAAAAAAAGTTTTTATGGGAAAAGGAAATAAATCAATTAATATTTTGACAACTTTTCTTATTTCCCATAAAAGTGGTTTTAAAATTTTCCTATAATGGATTATTAACCAATGCCCTAAGGGCATTTAGGGCATTTGTTAGCATGACAAAAAAAAAAAAAAAAATCCACCAAAACATTGAGAGAGAGAGAGAGAGAGAGAGAGCATTTTTGTAAAAGAAAACTATGCAAAGAATGAAAAAGAGTGACAAATTTATAGTAAGAGGGAAGGGATAAGAAGAGACAAATAAAGGAAGATGAAGGGAAAGATGAATAGTAATATTAAAGTGGAGGTTAGTGGAGAGATGAAAAGGTAAGGGAAGAAGAAAGGTAAAAAAAATGTAAATATTTAAAAAAATAAGTAAATGTAAAAAAAATTATATGAAAATTAGAAATAAAAAAGAAATATATATAGATATTAAAACCGACAAAGATGATTATGTAAAGTCAATAATCTATTTATATACATATATATATATATATATATATTTGTAAAAAAAAAAAAGGTATAAATAATAACTATTAATTATGTGGTGAATGATGTGGCGATCAAGTAGCGTACCAAGAGCTCAACAATAATAAATACCACGTTTCACCTTTTAGTAATATATAAACAAGGAGTAGAATAATAATAACTTAAAACACAAAACTAAATCGTATCCACCTAAATTAGAGTTCTTAAAAACACAAAAATTTATCAATATAAAGCGGAGATGCAATAAAAAAAAAATCTTCCAAAACATTGAGAGAGAGAGAGAGAGAGAGAGAACCTTTTTATGAGAGAAAACTATGCAAAGAATGGAAAATAGTGACAAATTTATAGTAAGAGTGAAGGGATAAGAAGAGATAAAAAAAAAAAAAGACGATGAAAAAGATGAATAGAAATATTAAAGTAAAGGGTAGTAGGGAGATGAAAAGGTAAGGAAAGAAGAAAGGTTGAAGAAAATGTAAATATTTAAAAAATAAATGAATGAAAAAAAAATTATAGGAAAATTAGAAATAAAAAAGAAATATATATATATATATATATATGTAAGGTTGAAATTTATCAACCATTTTGTTGGTTTTATTCCTTGCTAATTTGTTTGTAATTTAGCACTTAGAAACCCTGTATTTAGGTGAGATTTTTGTAAGGGTAGCGTGTGAGAAAGTGTGAAGAAATGCTTAAGACTGTGCAGTGAAGCAGGGACTCACGGCTAGATCTCGCGGGTGGCTTGTGGCTTACAAGCTGCCAGATGATGCACACGAGTGAAGCATGCTGAGAAGATGAATAATCACGCCAGCTGTAGCACTACAAGATAAAAAGTCCAGTCTGGCCATTTTGTTTGCTCGCGGCTTGAACTCACGACTTAGTCAAGTCGCGAGGCCAAATCACCAGCCAACCCTGTTTGGAAAAACCTGACTCTTCGCATTCTTTCTCACTCCAGTATAAATACCTCTTATACCCACGAAATGTAGAGAGCTTCTAGAGAGAATCTTGAGAGAGAAACCCTAGAGAAAAAAAAGATTGACTCATCCACAATCTTCACATAGAGACTCTCCAAATTCCTCTACTCTCTTCCTCTCTATTGTTACATCCTTGAGAGGTACATTACCAAAACCTTTTCTTACTATACCCATATCTGTGAGAAGGCTGTTTGGTGCTTTGGAAAGCAGTTAAAAAAGGACCAATTTCATATTGGTTGATGCTATGGGCTGTAGCGGAATTCGGTAAGCTAAAGAAGAAATAGGTTCGGCGCAACCTCACTGGAGTAGGAGCTTGGAGGGCTTAGGTACACTAGGTAGATTAGGCTTGAAGGGTCTTCTGTTGTCCATGTATCCCAACTACATTCTTTAGTGGATTATTGATCGCTTGGAGGGCGGCGGAGAGGTTTTACACCGAGGGTTTTGGTTTTCTCTTCGATAACACATCATTGTGTTGTCCTTGTCTTTGCATCTCTCTTTCCTTAATCTTTGCATTTAATTTCTGTTGTGGATGTGAATTTATTTGGTTTAGATTATGTTATCAATTCTGTTTTAGCTTATTCACATTTTCCGCACGTACATTGTTTGTTTATAAGCTTGAATTAGTAATTTGTAATTTGGGGGTCTAAACGTTCAAAGGTGTTTTACACATTTTTTGAACTTTCAATATATATATATATATATATATATATATATATGTTAAAACCAACAAAGATGAATATGTAAATTCAATAATCTATTAATATATTTTTTTGTAAAAAATAAGGAATAAGGAATAAATAATAAATAATAATTATTTGGCAAAAAACGTAACAATGAGGTGGCGAAATAGGAGCTCAGTAATAATAAATACTACACTTCAATTTTTAGTAATATATAGATATAGATGATATAAAGAATGTGAATCAGAGAATACAAAGTTTATAAAATGTTGTTATAATAATACCTTTTGGTGATGGGAGTTGCAGAAGAATTAGCATTCATCTTTTCCTAAAAATTGATGGGAAATCTTTGCCAAATTGAAGATGTGAGTTATATTTGTGAATGTCCCCTTCATTGTTTTTATATACTTTATAGAGAGAGATGGTGTGTAGACTGTGGGAGGCTGGGGTCGGGGATGGAGAGGTGGCAAGGATGGTGATAAAAAAATTACTTTCAACTACTGTTAGCATCTGAAATTTTCTGCCACGTCATAAAAGACAGTTGAAACAGTTGATGTCTTATTCAGATTAATTTAAGGTCATTCTAAAGAGTATAAATCAATTTTAAATCAGTTGAAAAAATTATAAGAAAAATGTTATATTCACAATATTTTTACAACAAATATTTAAGTGTTATGTTGTTATTGGTCATTTCTAGTGGGCAAAAAGTAATTTTAGTAGTAGATTCAAATTGGAACTAATAATAACTTATCAACTAGTTAGGATTTTTATTGTGAAAATATTGTAAACGTAGAACTTCTCAAATTATAATAAATCTAAACTTAGGCAACTGAAAAGAAAACTTTGCGTCTAATTAGAACACAAATATTCTTATCTACATGTTTAAGATGACAAACCTAATCCTATCTGCATGTTTAAGATGACAAGCCTAATCCTAATAAAGATCGAAGGCCATCCTTCGTTTGCAAGCAAAGTATTTTACTTGTACCACAAATTTAATTATTAGCAAAGTATATTATTTGTACAACAAATTTATAAACTATATAAAATTTACGGTTAGTTTATTATATAAACTATATAAAATTTAGTATCCTATAAATGTCTCACATTGAGTTCATTATAAAATTGTATTCAGAATAGTAAAATGTAACTATTAAGGACTTTCTTATGTGAACCTAAGCCTAATCACATAATCCACTCCTTCCCTCTAAAAACAATCCTATGATCTTCTTAAGATGGTCAAGATCGAGTGGCTACAAACTTTCGTACATATATCTATTTTCAAGTCAAATTAAGGAGAAGAGAAATAAAGCTAGCCAGAACAAGTGGAGAATAGATGGTTGATTTATGAATTACTAGGTAGAGGGCATCAAGTTTATTCTAAAACCAAATTAAAAAATATACATACATAGTAGAATGACGATACCAAAAAATACGGGCTTTCAGAACTTATAAGAAACCTTAGAGCAACAAAAAATTAAATACTTATATATAATATACACATGAAATTGATGTTTATGTAATTGATATTTAGGAAGATAATATTGTAGATTGATTTGTATTAAACCTGTATCAATCTATCTTTATGCAGCTAGTACGAGTTTATTATAAGTATGATAAACTTTCTTCTTGTCAGGACGAAGCTTGGAGTGGTGACTCATATAGCCCTCTTAAAATTTTGAAATGCTATAAGTTTTCTTTGCATTTGAGGATTTTTTTTTTTTATTTAATGAAATTAGATGGAGGACCTTTAAAAAATTTATTTCCTCTATTACACGTATGGCCTTGTTGTAATAATTACAAATAATCTCCTTTTTTAATTTGGTCTCCCAATTCTAGATTTGGCCTTAATCCACTCTTATAAATGTATGCGTTAGTCCGAACTACGTAACACCATGAGCTGCATTATTATTACCCTTAAAAAAAAAAAAAAAAAAAAAAAAAAAAAAAAAAAAAAAAAAAAAGCTGCGTTATTCGGCGTTTGCTTATCGTTAATATAAAAAATAAATGATAACACGTTGAAACGACGTGGGGTGGTGGCGCAGTTGGCTAGCGCGTAGGTCTCATAGCTATATCGAGTTATCCTGAGGTCGAGAGTTCGAGCCTCTCTCACCCCATTTTTTCGTTTTTGAGATGACAAATATATGTGTATATATATACATACACTTTCATAATTTTAACAAGTTCCCACCACAGGCTATCATACAGAATAAAGAAACAAGTGTGTCCGTTGCTTGGCTTCCCGATAAAACATGCTCAATTTGGCTTTGTTTGGGATCATTTTCAGTAGTTTCCTACGGTGAAGAAATATAGGTTCCATCAAAGAGACTTTTTGCTTGGTTATTTCTAGGCATATTAACAATGCATTTAACATCAAGTTCAATTGGTTGCTCACTTGGTAACAATGCATTTAGCATCAATGTGTAGGGTGGATAGGCCTAGATTCAGAGCAAGCAAAAGGACATCCTTCAATGCACTCAATTCTGGCAACACACTAGTTTTATGTCCCAAAGATCATGTAAAGCTTTTTACCCAAATTCCAAATGAGGAGCCATAGATTTTGAGCTCAACCCACCTAGGAGTGGGTTTAGCCCATTTAACTTCTATAGAGGAACAATTCAACCTAGTAGAAGAATTGATGGTTATTTTAAAAGATTCCATTCCTTTTTGTAAACAATATCTTGTTTGAAAGAGTTATAACCATAAATTCCAAATATTTATGTCTTCACAACATGCACAGATTTAGTGCAATAAAATTTGAGCCAGTCCCTCCAACCCAATGTAAAGAAAAAGAGCAATAAGTAGTAAGTGGAATAGTCATCTTTTCCTAGAAGTCTGTTGCAAATGCACAGTCACTAAGGACATGTCCTATAGATTCTATTTTGTTATTGCAAATGGTGCATACGGGTGATACTACCTCTTGAGCTCAGTATTTCATAAACAGGGGCATTGTTATGAAGACAGAGCCCAACGAAATACTTGACACAATGTGTGGTTTGTGTCTGCCAAACCAAATTGCCCAAGGTGGGAGGTAGATTCAGGGGCTTAAAGCCTATTACATTCATTGTTGTTGCAAACTAATTTGTAATAGTTGTAGTATTTTTCATTCAAAATTGAACAATCTGTTAGCTTTTGCTTTAATATGTTAAAATATAAGATATTAGATATATTGTAGATAAGCGGGAAACAGAAATCACGATTTTAGGAGAAAACTAGCCGGGAATTTTCCTTCTTAGGGAGGAGCACCACCTTGTTTAGAAGGCTTTGGTTAGGTGACAGATAGATGCATCTTATAGCTGAATCCTTCACTAGGAGAGTTGTCCAATAGCTTCATTCAGTCACCAAAATGAGAGAGAGAAAGAGAGAGAGAGAGAGAGAGAGAGTTTTAGACTTTCAGCAAGCTGACTGAACCCCACAACCAGCTACAAAGTTGGCAAACCATAGTAAACTATAGGTGTAGGGAACCATGTGAAGTCTTGGAATGGAAGCAAGACTCACACGGAGACCAATTTCTGATTCTTAGCTAACAAAAATTTGGAAAGGGTGGGAGCAGCTGAAAGCCTTTATCCTGGCCATGGATGCTTTAGGTAGAATGTGGCATCAATTGCTAATAAGAAAAAAAAAATGATCATGAAACAGAAAATACTGCCAAGTCGATCAAATGTCTCTACTGTTCAATAGCATATCCCTGTTCTGATTTTGAGCCATTAGATTTAGAAACCAATTTTGCACAAGTGAAAGGATTGCAGCAATAATTTTTAAACCACTTATATAAATGCAAATCTAATCATGACAAAAACCATTTATAAAATTTCCCATTCGACATTAATGTTCACAAAATCCTCAAACCTCAAGTAAAAATATGGCATTAGTACAATCAAGCCATATTTACATAATGAAAAATGAAACACTGACACTATACACATGCTATGACACATCCGCATACATCTTCTTGTAACGAAATGTAGCAAAACATAACCCATTAGAATTGTAATACTTGAGTGAAATGGACTGCTCACCAGTTCCCATATAGCAGCATTTCCCGAATAAAGACCACAAACAAAAAAACACCTATGAGTATATTGACAAAATACACCAAGCGCGGACTAGATTCTCGGCCTTTTCGAGATGTCTCTTGGAAAATGAGGGAACCCTTCCGATCACTGCCCGCTGACCTAACCTTTTTCAACTTAGGACTATTATCTGAATTGGTGCCCTGAGCCATTTTCTGCTCTTTGTCAGATTCCGTAATGGATTTTTCTTTCTGGGGCAGATTAGTGGTAATACTGAGTCTTGAAGCATCTTTGGCCTGCAAAAAGAAATCCTATGGAGTCAAAACATAATAGCATATACGTCCTGAATTTTTTCTTCCATTTAAGACGATCTCAGTAGAGACAATAAACAATTCATGTTCTGTTGCAGCTAAATTCTCTCACCTTGTCAATGGATTCTACTTTAAGACTGGTGTTCTTCAGATGGAATTTTCTAGGAGCAGCTCTCTGTTCAACAGAGTGGCGGGATCTTGGTTGATTTTGAAGCTTCAAGGTTCCTATGCTTGGAGGAGATCGTTGACCCTGTGATTGAGTGCTGAGCACATGACGGATATCTGCAGCTGAGTCGACAGAAGAAGCATCAAGAACGACACCATTTCTTTTTTCTTTGTACTGGCCATGGTTAGACAAGGATGCAGTTCCACTGTTAATGATATGCATTTGCTGGTGCTGTAACATACAGAAAAGAACACGAAATTTAAATTTCCAAGCATCCTAAAGAAGAAGGTCCAAAAAAGTTGTTCTGAAAGACTACACTGCCAGAAATGTGGCATAGTATAGGCACTTGACTGGTGCAAAACATCAACAGAGTTCAAAATTTTCATTCTACCTGAAGACTCAAAGATCTATAGGAGAATATTACATAACATTGTAGTAATATGAGATTCATAGTATTACAACGCTCCTAGTAATATTCTGCTATAGAGATTTGTGGTTCACAAGATATATCCTTCAATAGCAGGTATTGGAGTATACATATTTACCGGTGCTTGAGCTGTGTCAGTGTCCGAGTCACTGCTTAGTCCACCATCATAGTATGTCTTTATCGATGACTCTGGTGCCCTGGAATCATTGAATTGCCTGAATTTTTCAAATTTATCCTGGTGGATAAGTGAACTGACAAACTGAATCTCTTCCTGTTCATTAGCGAAGTTGTTATCCTGTTCAAAACCACCAGTAAATGTGAGACCCACAAACGGGCGTTCCGGCTGACTGTATTCTTTTAACTGCAATAAGGAAGCGAAGTCGTAATCCTGTTGCGGAGATTGAAGGAGTGATGCCAGGTCTGCATCTACCTGATTGGATTCGTGAATCTAAAATCATAAACAAGAAGGCATCAGTTCCAAAAATGCTTCCCAAGGTTTACATGAAGAAGTTGATATTGCAAGTATGAAATAATTTCAGCACAAGGCATGCTCCTCCTTCTTACCTCTGAAATTGTATGCCCTGGCACCTGACCTTCAAAATCAGAAGCAGCATACCTGCTTACATCACCATCATCACAGGGAGCATCACTAGTCTTCACATCTGGTTTTTTAAATAAGCGGCAGAGGACAAAAGCTTGCTGCACAAGTTGGAGAATGAACTGATATCACTTGGTGGTACTGGTAGTAAATAACAGAAGTTTCAGGAAAAAAAAAAGTAAAATAAAAATTTCAAGCATCAACATCATAAGCATATAAGCTATACTCTTCTAATCGTGTCAATGACTGACTAGGATGACATTAGGCATCAAGTACTAGAAATATACTTTTTCTGTTTAAGAAAGGCTAGTTTTCAGAGATAAAAACAAAGTTTGCAATTTCTTCTTGCAAACAATAATGATGAAACAAAGTAAGTTGGATTCAATGAGAAAATCTTAGCAAAGAGGCGTTGAACTTCATGGTAATGCACAATAGTTATGCAAAAGCAAGTGTATGAATGTGATTAGCAAGTGCCTGATGTAAAAATACAACTTCACCAATTATTTTTCATAGATAGAGATTGAGGCGTGATTCATTTAATGCATTAAGCACAATTCAAGGACACAATTACTCAGGGTCAGATCCGACTGCCTCAATCAAATTTGAAAAAAAAATGGAGGCTGAATGGATGCTAGCAAAATATGAATGATATTGACCAGAGGTACAATGACATTAATTGCAGCATAGTCCAAACACAATCAAACGTGTATAAAAACAAGGAAATGTATTCCTACCATAATCCTAATGCAAATGCATAAATTCAACAGCATCAATCTTCATCCAAAGAGAGACAGCAATTAGTGAAAAAATGGATAAGAGCATGACATGAAGATTAACCTCGTGAGGATGAAAGGTAACTGGCTGATACTGGTATATAACCCAAGGGGTCCTGACCCCTTTTTTAACACGACCTTCATGGAATACCAAAGTCTTCTTTGTACCAATCACATTCTTGGTTCCTCTAGCCTTGATGTCCCTATCCTGACAGGTGATTTTCCAGTAGCCTTTCTTGGTCATCCTGTTCGATCGGTTACTGTTAGGGTACTTGATTTCCAGGGCACAAAAGAAGAACCATTCTTGGTCATCTGACTTGACCATTGATAACCCTGCACAACCATGCACAAGAGACAAGACCTTTAATTCATTACAAAACCTCAAACTTTGATGAATTTTATTTAAGAATCCAATAGAATAAACACATTAAGACCAATTCTTAACTTGAAAATTGAATAACTAATACTATTGAGAGCTTAGCAAGAACAGAATGGATTGAAAACAAGTTCTTGAAATTGAAGTAAAAAAGATTAATTTTTGGCACTTGGGTCAGTAAGATAAGTACCGGGTAAATCCCAAGGCTCATAATTGTAGATATTAACTTCACCAATGGCTCGGACTTCGTAGTCGTTGCCGCCTTGCATTTTGAGCCTCAGATAGTGGCCGAGCAATTCTTCTTCGGTTGGGTGGAATCTAAATCCCACCGGTATTGATTCCAATCCAGTTTCAGAATATGTCATGCTTGTCATCTCTCGTAAACTTCAAATTTCGTTAAAGCAAAGAAACTATAAAAAGAAAACAAAGAACCCCAGCAACAATAGTAAGCAAAAGATAGTAACAAGTAATAAAGAGCTATGTGTTATGTCTGGTTTGAACTGGGAAATTTTATATAAGAAACAGGAGTGAGCTACGTGTCACAATGGCAATGCGCCCAGTGACGTAAGCCGCTATTGACTTAAGTCTTCAGCTTCGTTTGGAAGCTGAGTCTCTGAGCTCTCTTGACAAAGATTGAGACAGTATTGGATCACATAGTGCACCTTGGAAAATTATTAGGTAATTTCGAACTATTATGAATGTGTAATTTTTTCTCTCACATGAATAAGAGGTCTCATTATAAATTTAATTAGTCAAATTTACCATTTATATAAGAAAAGTGAATATATACTTATAATATTCCGAAAGTATATAATAATTTTTCCTCTAGTACAGTGCGGATGTGGGTCTCATTTCTTTTTTCTTAGTTGTGTCTTATTTCTCCATTATCCATCCGTACACGGGCGGTTTGGACAGTGAAAATTGATTATAGGAGCGGTGAAAATTGATTATATTATTTTAAATGTAAAATTAATACTAATTAACATGAATAATGTAATTTTTTTTCCTTTTTTAGAAATTTTACAGAAAAAAAATTTGACAAAATTTTTCATACTTATTGATATGACAGATTGATAGTAGTAAGTAAAAGAGTGCTGAGTGGAGTTAATGGTAAGTCTAGATGGAAATTAGTAAAAATTTGCTAACTCAACTCTTATTATTATTTTATTTTTATAAAAGTGGAACATTTACAATATATTTCACAACAAATCTTAAGTTTCAAGTTATTTTTTGTTTTTATTTGAAAACACTACTATAATTATTTTTTTACCATTAATAATAGACTGTAACAACTAATTATTTAACATTTATTGTAAAAATATTATAAATATAACATTGTTTCACTTTTTTTTTTGTTTTTTTTGATAAAAAAATATTATTTTATTTATTAATTATAAATAAATCTTAAATTTTGGAAGCTTTTTTTTTATTGGGACACGGCATCTATTGCTTTTACTGTCCAGCCGGCCCTGTCCGTACATACCGCGTATGGACTTGGACTTTTGCCTTTCCGAATGTTCAAGATTTCTTGGTGTTTTGTATATAATAATTGTACAGGTACATTTGGGCAAGGGTGCTATACTATATTTTGTTCATTTCATTATGTCCATTGTTTACGTATTTAGTCGTTTTCAGAAGTTTATTTTTAAGGATAGCGTTAACGGGTATGCAAGGTGCTCGAAGCAATTTTATGTCAATAAAGTCAAAATTTTGATCAATTTTATGGGGGCGTAGAGTTAATAAAACAAATTTTTTGAATTTCACTTGTCACTTTAATACTATTTTTAATCATTTTATCTATTTATATCAAATTTTTATTATGTCGGCCACAAAATAAACATCCTTAACAAAACCTTACCGTACCGTAAATATTTCCCTTTTTATAATACAAATTAAAAAGGTAAAAGTTAAATTTTGTTTTCCTTCTAAATACTAAAAGTTAAAGTATTTGATATAAAATTAAGATAAAAAGAGTTAGGATCATATTTTTATATAGTTGTTATATATTATGATAAAATGTATTTTACTTATATTTGAATAGTTATATCTATACTACTATTTAAGGGGTTTTCCCTGTTTGGATTCCTATTTTTTTAGTTCAAAAATGTCTCTACAGTCCTATGTTTAAGTAGAGACAAAATTAAAGGACAATCCGGTAAAAACATATTTTTTAGTTCAAAAATGCCCCTGCTGTCCTATATTTAAGTAGAAACAAAATTAAAGGACAATTCAGTAAAAATGTAACTCTAACTCCTACTAAAATATTGCCTAAAAAATAGTACCACTCTCCTATTAATTTTTAAATTGATTTATTCACTTATAAATTAGATTTTTTTAAATAAAAATCATATATATAGAAAATAATTAAATACAATTTTTTTTTTACAAAATAGGACCACTAAAAAAAAAAGTCTTATCATGTGATGGGACTAGTATAGATTTAAGAATATCATGAACAAAGATAAATTTATTATCAGTTTTATTATATAAATTTTAAAAATCGATGTCATAATTCACACAAAATAAATTTAATTTAATAAAATAATGTAATTATATTTTGCTCTCGATGTCCAAACAAAGCGATAGAGTGAGCAAAATTTGTCATAATGTGTGATTAGAGTATAGTTAGGTTAAGCTGGGTGTTGTTTTGGATAAAAATTGATTTTCAGCCTATAAATGTTTGTTTGAGTATTTTCAGGTACTCTATTTGCTAAATGTGATATAAAAAAAATTATAGTTTTACTTTTTAGTAACCTTTAGAGTAACTAAATGTATGACAAAAAGCTAAAAAATAATATATATATATATATATATATATATATATAAATGTAGTTTTTTTTATAAAAAAACTGAGACAAAAAATTTAAAAGTTTTTGCCAACTTAAACTTTAAATAAGATTAGTTTTATAAAATTCTTGTAGCGACCACCCAAAATTAAATTGCACATTGAATGTGCCTCCTGTAAGGTCACAATTTGCACCTAAGCCTAATAGTAGAAAGGATATAGGCCCAAAGATCTCAATACAATAAATTTGTAGAGAGTGGGTTCTCAATTTAGTTGTTTGTGGGCGTAGTTAACAATAGTAATGTCTCAAGATCATAAAACAAACTAATAGACAAGTTTATATGATGAAAAACTATCCTTGGACTCAAGCTGAAGAGCTAGTTCTTATACTTCTTTCTTCTTAAAGGAAAATTACAAAAATATCCAGTCTACAGTGTTTTCTTTCTTTCTTTCTGTTTCTATCTTTTGAATGTCTCCTCCTCCTTTTATATCATTATTCTTCCTCCTCATATCCTCCACGTATGGATCAGATTACTGGTTTGAATACTTATCCCATCAGCCATTTTTTGAAGTCTTTGGAAATAGCTATAAGGCTAAATCCTAATACTCAGGCATCACTTACTCGTTAATGCGGCCAGAGAATTAGATGCAGAGCATTCAATGCAGTGACAGCAGCTTTTTTCCTAGATATTTCTCAGCCCTTCCTTGTCCTATACTCTAACCATGTACATCCTTATCTACAAGACCTCAAAGAAGGTTGCTTCTAGTAGACAAACCATCCCTCTCAACCTCAACTTTACTCTGCCGAGGAAATATTCCACCTCGGACCGTTTTCTTGGACGACCTTAGTCAAACTTTATCCTTTTCCTTTCTAACTCGGACCCTTGAGAGGATATTTTCCTATTTTTGGATTTCCTAATGTCCTCGGATTAGACCATTGGCTCAATACATACATAGATATATACTCTGGGGCCCATTGACCCTACACCCCCAATTATAAATTCATATAAATTTTTTCTTTTTATACCATGGCCAGCCTAAAATAAAATTTTTGGTTGGGCTCTTTGTTTATGGATGATGTGTCAGACTTTCAATAACATCTCTTTCTTTAAGTTTTTTTTTTTTTTTTTTTTAATTCTAATAAAAACATCTCTTTCTTTAACAAGTAGTAGTCATAAACAGGGGCATTGTTATGAAGACATAGCCAAACGAAATACTTAACACAATGTGTGGTTTGTGTTTGCCAAACCATATAGCCCAAGGTGGGAGGTAGATTCAAGGGCTTAAAGCCTATTACGTTCATTGTTATTGCAAACTAATTTGTAATAATTTTAGTATTTTTCATTCAAAATTAAACAATCTCTAAGCTTTTGCTTTAATATGTTAAAATATAAGATATTAGATATATTGTAGATAAGCGTGAAACAGAAATCACGATTTTAGGGAAAAGTAGCCAGGAGTTTTCCTTCTTAGGGAGGAGCACCACCTTGTTTAGAAGGCTTTGGTTAGGTGACAGGTAGATGCATCTTATGGCTAAATCCTTCACTAGGAGAGTTGTCCAATAGCTTCATTCAGTCACCAAAATGAGAGAGAGAGAGAGAGAGAGTTTTAGACTTTTAGCACACTGACTGAACCCCACAACCAGGTACAAAGTTGGCAAACCATAGTAAACTATAGGTGTAGGGAACCATGTGAAGTCTTGGAATGGAAGCAAGACTCACACGGAGACCAATTTCTGATTGTTAGCTAATAAAAATTTGGAAAGGGTGGGAGCAGCTGAAAGCCTTTATCCTGGCCATGGATGCTTTAGGTAGAATGTGGCATCAATTGCTAATAATAAAAAAAATGATCATGAAACAGAAAATACTGCCAAGTCAATCAAATGTCTCTACTGTTCAATAGCATATACCTGTTCTGATTTTGAGCCATTAGATTTAGAAACCAATTTCGCACAAACATGAAGTGAAAGCATTGCAGCAATAATTTCCAAACCACATATATAAATGCAAATCTAATCCTGACAAAAACCATTCATAAAATTTTCCATTCAACATTAATGTTCACAAAATCCTCAAACCTCAAGTAAAAATATGACCTTATTACAATCAAGCCATATTTACGAAATGAAAAATGAAAAACTGTGACACCGTACACATGCAATGAGATACACGCATTCATCTGGGCACCGTATGTCTTCTCGTAACGAAATGTAGCAAAACATAACCCGTAAGAATTGCAATACTTGGGTGAAATGGACTGATTTTATTTTATTTTTTCAATTTTTTGATAAGTGAGCTCCAAAGGACCGAAAAGTTTTTTTCCTTGCGAAGTTTAGCACCAGTTCCCATATAGCAGCATTTCCCGAATACAGACCACAAACAAAAATATACCTAGGAGTATTTTGACAAAATACACCAAGCGCGGACTAGATTCATGGCCTTGTAGAGATGTCTCTTGGAAAATGAGGGAACCCTTCCGATTACTGCCCGCTGACCTAACCTTTTTCGACTTAGGACTATTATCTGAATTGGTGCCTTGAGCCATTTTCTGCTCTTTGTCAGATTCCGTTATGGGTTTTTCTTTCTGGGGCAGATTAGTGGTAATACTGAGTCTTGAAGCATCTTTGGCCTGCAAAAAGAAATCCTATGGAGTCAAAACATAATAGCATATACATCCTGGATTTTTTCTTCCATTTAAGACAATCTCAGTAGAGACAATAAACCATTCATGTTCTGCTGCAGCTAAATCCTCTCACCTTGTCAATGGATACTACTTTAAGACTGCTATTCTTCAGGTGGAATTTTCTGGGAGCTGCTCTCTGTTCTACAGAGTGGCGGGATCTTGGTTGATTTTGAAGCTTCAAGGTTCCTATGCTTGGAGGAGGTCGTTGACCCTGTGATTGAGTGCTGAGCACATGAGGGATATCCGCAGTTGAGTTGACCGAAGAAGCATCAAGAAAGACACCATTCCCTTTTTCTTTGTACTGGCCATGGTTAGACAAGGATGCAGTTCCACTGTTAATAATATGCATTTGCTGGTGCTGTAACATACAGAAATGAACACGAAATTTAAATTTCCAAGCATCCTAAAGACGAAGGTCCAAAAAAGTTGTTCTGAAAGACTACACTGCCAGAAATGTGGCAAAGTATAGGTACTTGACTGGTGCAAAACATCAACAGAGCTCAAAATTTTCATTCTACCCGAAGACTCAAAGTTCTATAGGAGAATATTATATAACATTGTAGTAATATGAGATTCATATTATTACAACGCTCCTAGTAATATTCTGCTATAGAGATTTGTGATTCACAATCTATTAAAGATATATCCTTCAATAGCAGGTATTGGAGAATAAATATTTACCGGTGCTTGGGCTGTGTCAGTGTCCGAGTCACTGCTTAGTCCACCATTATAGTAAATCTTTATCGATGACTCTGGTGCCCTGGAATCATTGGATTGCCTGAATTCTTCAATGGTATATTCATCCTGGTTGATAAATGAATTGACAAACTGAACCTCTGCCTCTTCATTAGCAAAGTCGTAATCCTGTTCAAAGCCATCAGTAAATGTGGGATCCACAACAAAAGGTTCCGGCTGATTGTATTCTTCTAACTGCAATGAGAAAGCGAAGTCGTAATCCTGATGCTGAGATTGAAGGAGTGATGCCAGGTCTGCATCTACCTGGTTGAATTCGTGAATCTAAAATCACAAACAAGAAGGCATCAGTTCCAAAAATGCTTCCCAAGGTTTACATGAAGAAGTTGCTATTGGAAGTATGAAATAATTTCAGCAGAAGGCATGCTCCTCCTTACCTCTGGAATTGTATGCCCTGGCACCTGACCTTCAAAATCAGAAGCAGCATACCTGCTTAGATCACCATCATCACAGGGAGCCTCATTAGTCCTCACATCTGGTTTTTTAATTAAGCGGCAGAGGACAAAAGCTTTCTGCACAAGTTGGAGAATGAACTGATATCACTTGGTGGTAGTAAATAACAGAAGTTTCAGAAAAAAAAAAGTACAATAAAAATTGCAAACATCAACATAATAAGCATATAAGCTATACTCTTCTAAACGTGTCAATGACTGTCTAGGATGACATCAGGCATCAAGTACTAGAAATATGCTTTATCTGTTTAAGAAAGGCTAGTTTTCAGAGATAAAAACAAAGTTTGCAATTTTTTTTTGCAAACAATAATGATGAAACAAAGTAAGTTGGTTTCAATGAGAAAATCTTAGCAAAGAGGCGTTGAACTTCATGGTAATGCACAATAGTTATGCACTTATGCAAAGGTAAGTGTATGAATGTGATTAGCAAGTGCCTGATGTAAAAATACAACTTCACCAATTATTTTTCATAGATAGAGATTAAGGCGTGATTCAATTAATGCATAAAGCACAATTCAAGGACACAATTACTCAAGGTCAGATCCGACTGCCTCAATCGAATTTGAAAAAAAAAAAAAAAAATGGAGGCTGAATGGATGCTAGCAAAATATGAATGATATCGACCAGAGGTACAATGACATTAATTGCAGCATAGTCCAAACACAATCAAACGTGTATCAAAACAAGGAAATTTATTCCTACCATAATCCTGGTACAAACGCATAAATTCAACAGCATCAATCTTCATCCAAAGAGAGACAGCAATTAGTGAAAAAATGGATAAGAGCATGACATGAAGATTAACCTCGCGAGGAGGAAAGGGAACTGGCTGATACTGGTGTATAACCCAAGAGGTCCTGACCCCATTTGGACTACGACCTACATGGAACACCAAAGTCTTCTTTGTACCAATCACATTGTTGGTTCCTCTAGCCTTGATGTTCCTATCCTTACCGGTGGATTTCCAGTAGCCTTTCTCGGTCAACCTGTTCGATCGGTTAGTGTTAGAGTACTTGATTTCCAGGGCACAAAAGAAGAACCATTCATGGTCATCTGACTGGATCACTGATAACCCTGCACAACCGTGCACAAGAGACAAGACCTTTAATTAATTACAAAACCTCAAACTTTGATGAATTTTATTTAAGAATCCAATAGAATAAACACATTAAGACCAATTCTTAACTTGAAAATTGAATATATATATATATATATATATATGTATATATATATAAAATACTATTGAGAGCTTAGCAAGAACAGAATGGATTGAAAACAAGTTCTTGAAATTGAAGTAAAAAAAGATTAATTTTGGGCACTTGGGTCAGTAAGATAAGTACCGGGTAAATCCCAAGGCTCATGTTTGTAGATATTAACTTCACCAATGGCTCGGACTTCGGAGTCCTTGCCTTGCATTTTGAGCTTCAGATAGTGGCTGACCAATTCTTCATCAGTTGGGTGGAATCTAAATCCCACCGGTAATGATTCCAATCCAGTTCCATAGGATGTCATGCTTGTCATCTCTCGTAAACTTCAACTTTCGTTAAAGCAAAGAAACTATAAATAACGAAACAAAGAACCCCAACAACAACAACAACAACAACAACAACAACAATAGTAAGCAAAAGATATAACAAGTAATAAAGAGCTATGTGTTATGTCTGGTTTGAACTGGAAAATTTTATATTAGAAGAAGCAGGAGTGAGCTAGCAGAGAAGACTGTGTGTTTTGAGTGTAATGAAATAATTATAGTAAGAGCCATTGACTAAGTCTTCAGCTTAGTTTAGAAGCTGAGTCTCTGAGCTCTCTGACAAAGATTGAGACAGTTTTGGATTGGTCTATGACACGTTGACACGTAGTGCTTCAGTACTGTGGGGGTGTGGATCCCATTTCTATTTTCTTAGCCGTGTCTTACTTCTCCATTGTCTGTCCGTACATACCGCGTATGGAATCTGGACTCGCCTTTCCGAATGTTCCAGATTTCTTGGTGTTTTGTATATAATAATTGTAGAGGTACACTTGGGTACGAGCTTATTTTTCTGAAAATTTAAAATTAAAAATTGAAAATAATCTAACAAAATAATTTTTAAATATGTAAATAGTATTGTAAGTTTTATTTTTAATGAAAAAATTGCTAAAAAAAGAGATTTGTGAGTTCTGTAAACAGTACACAAGACCCACTAGAAGTACTGAATGCACTTTTTCCAAAAAAAAAAAAACAAAATGCAGACGTTTAATACGACATGAAACATAGGATCCAAACAAATACTTGGTCAAGTGCGCTGTACTATATTTGGTTCGCTTCATTACGTCTATTGTTTAGGTAATGAGTAATTACACTAAACTAATATGTGGTTTGGCCTAAAATCATTTTACCTTTACCTATCTGTAGATTAAAAAGTGTCACTTTACTCACCAGAGGCATATTCCATCTGTTTTCCGTAAAACCTAAAAGTTAAAAGTTTTTGCCAACTTAAACTTTAAATAAGATTATTTTTATAAAATTCTCGTAGCAACCTCCCAAAATTAAATTGCACATCGAATATGCCCCCAATTATAAATTCATATCAATTTATTCTTTTTATACTATGACCAGCCTAAAATAACATTTTTGGTTAGGCTCTTTGTTTATGGATGATGTGTCAGACTTTCAATAACATCTCTTTCTTTAACTAGTAGTAGTAATTTATATATATATATATATATATAAAAATTGAACCAACATTTTTATTGTTAGGTAGTCACATAAACACACATCATCTAACATTTCTCACTTTACGTTACTTCTAACCATAACTTTTCTTTTACCTTTTCATCTCTTCACTACTTTCAACCTTACGCTCTGTTTGTTTCAGTAATGCTGTTTTCTAGAAAATGAGTTATTTTTCAAAAAGTATTTTTTATAAAACTATATTATTTTCTAATGTTTGGTAGCAACTTTAAATAAGTTGAAAACCAATCTCCTAACTTCCCTTATTTAGCTTGTTAGGAGATAGAGTTGTTTTCCAAAAAAATTTAATGGAAAACAATATCTAAAAATAAGTCATACTTTTTATATTGACTAAAGATTTTTTTCCTTTGACTAATTTTTTTTTTTTTTTTATGTTACCAAACAATGGAAAATATAGAAAACTATCTTTACACAAAATTTTCCATCGAAACAAACGGAGCCTTAATGTCACTCTTCATCTATATCTTCCTCTTCCTCTTCCTTTTATTTTGAATATTCTTATCCTCATTCTATTACTATAAATATGACATTCTCTATCTCATTCTTTAAACATTTTCTCACATGAAAAAGGTTATTACTCTCTCTGTCTGTCTGTCTGTCTGTCTGTCTCTCTCATGTTTTATTTTTGTGTGATCTCTACTTTAGATTAATGTATTTATATGTTTTTTAGAATCTTACTTTGGGTTGCAGTTTTGTTTTGTGTTTTTAAGTTATTATCTTTTTTTTTTCTTCCCTATAATTGTTAAATGCTATTTTATTGCATATAAATATAGTTTACAAGAAAATAATGCTATTCTATTATATATCATGGCTTGAATAATTTGGTGTTTGACTTATGACTATATTTTTTATTTGTTACTTCTTTTTCTCATTTTATTTTCTACTTCTCTCTTAAAAAGATTAGTTTTATCCCTCTCTCTCTCTCTCTCTCTCTCTCTCTCTCTCTCTCTCTCTCTCTATCTCCTATATATATATATATATAATTTATTCTTTTTTGCAACTTTACTTTAGGTTGATGAATCATTGTATTTTTTATATAATACTATTTTGGATTAATATGATTTGGTACTGTGTTTGATTTTTTAAGTTTTCCGTCACAATTCACAAGTCTACTCTCTCCCTCTTTTGGCTTTTGTTTGATATTTTTTTGACATAATACTTAATTAGTTATTTTGGAAGTGAGATTTTGAATTTATATCAAAATACAATGTTAACTATGTATTTGAATGTCTCTATCAACTATTAAAATTAAACCCTCTCAAAAAATCCTATTAAAATTAAACCGCCCAAGATCAATATGTATAGACAATATTTTTATTTTTATTTTTCATTGATTTATTATTTAGTTATAACATCAAAATTAAAGTAAATAAATATATGAGTTAAAATTGCCTAAGATGAATTTGTAAAGCATATATATTTATATATTTAATATTTTCAAAAAATTAAAAGTAAAAAATAAAAATAATGATATAGCCAATGATGTGATGGGTGAGAAGGCTCATCAAGAGTGTAGTAACAAAATTGTGATATGAAGATCCAGTTAAAGACAATTAAATGTTAATAAATAAAATTGTATGTAGTAAAAAAAAAAAAAAATTAGATCATGTTCCCTTTATGTTATACAGATTATTTTGTTTCACTTCGATAGGTGAAGTGTTCAATTTTAGACATAAAGTCTACTTTTTTCCTCCATATTATTTTAAATATTAAATTTATAATATGGTATAGTTTCTTAGAAATATCTAAGAAATATGTAGTTCCAATTTCATGTATCCATATTAGTAAATGAAACTCAATCAAGAGTTCGAAACTACTCCTACAACAAGAAAAATTAGAAATATAATAATATCTTTTTAAGAGAATGAAAATTTTGAATAATATATTTGAAACTCAAACAGTTTAGTTGTACAAGAAAAACAAATTAGGAAAATATAATACACAATAACATAATTTATCAAAATATGGACTGCTTAAAAAATGAAAAATATCAATCAAATAAATCAAAATAATAAAATGATGATGTATTTTTTGAGATAAATAAATGAAAAATAATTTTAGAAATTGTTTAAGCTTTTGGGAGAACAAATTATTTTCCACAAAATTTAGAGAACAAATTATATATTATACCATAACTAAAATATAATTATTTATTTCCACACATCGCATGAGCCTGAGACTAGCAATAATAAACAGGGGAATTGTTACGAAGACTCAGGCCAAACGAAATACTTGACACAATGTGTGGTTTGTGTCTGCCAAACCAAATTGCCCAAGGAGGGAGGTAGATTCAGGGGCTTAAAGCCTATTACATTTATTGTTGTTGCAAACTAAATTGTAATAATTTTAGTAATTTTCATTCAAAATTGAACAATCTCTTATCTTTCCCTTTAATATGTTAAAATATAAGATATTAGATATATATATTGTAGATAAGTGGGAAACAGAAATCATGATTTTAGGGAAAACTAGCCGGGAATTTTCCTTCTCAGGGAGGAGCACCACCTTGTCTAGAAGGCTTTGGTTAAGTGACAGATAGATGCATCTTATGGCTGAATCCTTCACTAGGAGAGTTGTCCAATAGCTTCATTCAGTCACCAAAATGAGAGAGAGAGAGAGAGAGAGAGAGAGAGAGAGAGAGAGAGAGAGAGTTTTAGACTTTTAGCACGCTGACTGAACCCCACAACCAGCTACAAAGTTGGCAAACCATAGTAAACTATAGGTGTTGGGAACCATATGAAGTCTTGGAATGGAAGCAAGACTCACGGAGACCAATTTCTGATTGTTAGCTAACAAAAATTTGGAAAGGGTGGGAGCAGCTGAAAGCCTTTATTCTCGCCATGGATGCTTTAGGTAGAATGTGGCAGCAATTGCATCCAAAAAATGATCATGAAACAGAAAATACTGCCCAGTCAATCAAATGTCTCTACTGTTCAATAGCATATCCCTGTTCTGATTTTGAGCCATTAGATTTAGAAACCAATTTCGCACAAACATGAAGTGAAAAAATTGCAGCAATAATATCCAAAATGCAAGTCTAATCATGACGAAAACCATATATAAAATTTTCCATTCAACATTAATGTTCACAAAATCCTCAAACTTCAAGTAAAAATATGATATTAGTACATGCTGACAACAAATCAAGCCTTATTTACATAATGAAAAATTTATCGCTGAGTCACTATACACATGCTATGAGATATATGCATACAGCTGGGCACTGCATGTGTCTTCTTGTGATGAAATGTAGCAAAACATAGCCCTTCAGAATTGTAATATATAGGTAAAATGGACAACGATTTTATCTTATTCTTTCAATTTTTTTATAAGTGAGCTCCGACGGACTGAAATGTTTGTGTTTTTTTTTTTTTTTTTTACGAACTTTAGCACCAGTTTCCTTATAGCAGCATTACCCAAATAAAGACCACAAACAAAATTATACCCATTAGAAGTTTGGCAAAATACACTGAGGGCGGATTAGATTCATGGCCTTGTAGAGATGTCTCTTGGAAAATGAGGGAACCCTTCCGATCACTGCCCGCTGACCTAACCTTTTTCGACTTAGGACTATTATCTGCGCTAGTGCCTTGAGCCATATTCTTCTCTTTGTCAGATTCCGTAATTGATCTTTCTTTCTGGGGCAGATTATTAGTAATACTGAGTCTTGAAGCATCTTTGGCCTGCAAAAAGAAATCCTATGGAGTCAAAACATAATAGCATATACGTCCTGAATTTTTTTCTTCCATTTAAGACAATCTCAGTAGAGACAATAATCCATTCATGTTCTGCTGCAGCTCAATTCTCTCACCTTCTCAAGGGATACTACTTTAAGACTGCTACTCTTCAGTTGGAATTTTCTAGGAGCAGCTCTCTGTACTTCAGAGTGACGGGAGCTCAGTTGATATTGAAGATTGAAGGCTCCTACGCTTGGAGGAGATCGTAAACTGCGTACACGAGGGATATCTGCAGCTGAGTCAACAGAAGAAGAACCAAGTCCCAAGAAAACATCAACACCATTTCTTTTTTCTTTGTACTGGCCACGGTTAGACGAGGATGCAGTTCCACTGTCAATCATATGCATTTGCTGGTTCTGTAAGAAATAGAAATGAATACAAAATTTAAATTTCCAAGCATCCTAAACAAGAAGGTCCAAAAAAGTTGTTCTGAAAGACTACACTGCCAGAAATGTGGCAAAGCATAGGTACTGACTGGTGCAAAATATCAACAGAGCTCAAAATTTTCATTCTACCCCAAGACTCACAGAACTTTAGGAGAATATTACATAACATTGTAGTAATATGAGATTCATATTATTATAACACTCCTAGTAATATTCTGCAATAGAGATTTGTGATTCACAAGTAATTAAAGATAAATCCTTCAATAGCAGGTATTGGAGAATATATATGTACCTGTGCTTGGGCTGTGTCAGTGTCCGAATCACTGCTTAGTCCACCATCATAGTATCTCGTTATCGGTGAATCTGGTGCCCTGGAATCATTAAATTGCCTAACATCTTCAAAGGTATATTCATCCTGCTGGTTGAGAAGTGAATTGACAAACTGATCCTTTTCCAGTTCACTATCATCAGACAGATATTGCCTTACATCAAAATCAAAGTCATCAGTAAATGTGGGATCCAGATCTGGAGGTTCTTGCTGATGGTATTCTTCTAACTGCAATGAGGAAGCGATGTCATAATCCTGTCGCTGATGTTGATGGACTGATGCCAGGAGTGCATCTACCTGATTGAATTCGTGAATCTAAAATCATAAACAAGAAGGCATCAGTTCCAAAAATGCTTCCCAAGGTTTACATGAAGAAGTTGATATTGGAAGTATGAAATAATTTCAGCATAAGGCAAGCTCCTTCTTACCTCTGGAATTGTATGCCTTGGCACCTGACCTTCAAAATCAGAAGCAGCATAGCTGCTTACATCACCATCATCACAGGGAGCCTCATTAGTCTTCACATCTGCTTTTTTAAATAAGCGGCAGAGGACAAAAGCTTTCTGCACAAGTTGGAGAATGAACTGATATCACTTGGTGGTAGTAAATAACATAAGTTTCAGGGGGAAAAAAAAGTACAATAAAAAATTCAAACATCAATATCAGAAGCATATAACCTATACTCTTCTAATTGTGTCAATGACTGTCTAGGATGACATCAGGCATCAAGTAATAGAAATATACTTTATCTGTTTAAGAAAGGCTAGTTTTCAGAGATAAAAACAAAGTTACCAATTTCTTCTTGCAAACAATAATGATGAAACAAAGTAAGTTGGTGGCAATGAGAAAATCTTAGCAAAGAGGCGTTGAACTTCATGGTAATGCACAATAGTTATGCAAAAGCAAGTGTATGAATGTGATTAGCAAGTGCCTTCACCAATTATTTTTTATAGATAGAGCAATCTTCTAGTTCTAGCTGCATACAGGTCCAGAGCATGCGATTCCACCAGTTTAACAAATTTGTCTTGCAATTCTTACTAATTTTTTCTTGGCTAAACAAACAAGTCTTAACTAAAACCAAAATTCTAATTTAGGCGCAATTCATTAAATGCTTAAAGCACAATTCAAGGACACAATTACTCAAGGTCAAATCAGATTGCCTCAATCAAATTTGAAAAAAATGGAGACTGAATGGATACTAGCAAAATATGAATGATATTCATAGGTACAGTGACATTAATTGCAGCATGGTCCAAACACAATCAAACGTGTATGAAAGCAAGGAAATGTATTCCTACCATAATATTAACACAAATTCATAAATTCAACAGCATCAATCTTCATCCAAAGAGAGAGATGTATAGCAATTAGTGAAATTGGATAAGAGCATAACATGAAGATTAACCTGGTGAGGAGGAAAGGTAGCTGGCTGATACTCATGTATAACCCAAGAGGTCCTGCGCCCATTTGGAACACGATTTTCATGGAACACCAAAGTCTTCTTTGTACCAATCACATTGTTGGTTCCTTTAACCTTGATATTCCTATCCCTCCCGGTGGATTTCCAGAAGCCTCTCTTGGTCATCCTTTTCACACGGGATCGGCTACCGCTAAAGGACTTGATTTCCCGGGCACAAAAGAAGAACCATTCATGGTCATCTGACTGGATCACTGATAACCCTGCACAACCATGCACAAGAGACAAGACCTTTAATTCATTACAAAACCTCGAACTTTGATGAAACACATTAAGACCAATTCTTAACTTGAAAATTGAATAACTAATACTATAGAGCTTAGCAAGAACAGAGTGGATTGCAACAAGTTAAGTAAAAAAGATTAATTTTTGGCACTTGGGACAGTAAGGTAAGTGAGTACCGGGTAAATCCCAAGGCTCGTATATGTAGATATTAACTTCACTGATGGCTCGGACTTCGTATTCCTTGTCGCCTTGCATTTTGAGCCTCAGATAGTAGCTGACCAACTCTTCATCGGTTGGATGGAATCTATATCCCACCGGTATTGAATCCAATCCAGTTTCAGAATATGCCATGCTTGTCATCTCTCGTAAACTTCAACTTTCGTTAAAGCAAAGAAACTATAAAAAGGAAACAAAGAACCCCTAACAACAACAACAATAGTAAGCAAAAGATAGTAACAAGTAATAAAGAGCTATGTGTTATTGTCTGGTTTGAACTGGAAAATTTTAGATTAGAAGAAGCAGGAGTGAGCAGAGAAGAGACTGTGTTTTGAGAGTAATGAAATAATTAGAGTGAGGGCCATTGACTTGACTTGAGAGTAAGTCTTCAGCTTAATTCAGAAGCTATTACCAAACTCTGAGTCTGACAAAGATTGAGACAGTTTTGGATTGGTCTATGACACGTAGTGCTTCTGTACAGTAGGGTTGTGGATCCCATGTCTATTTTCTTAGCCGTGTCTTACTTCTCCATTGTCCGTCCGTACATACCGCGTATGGAATCTGGACTCGCCTTTCCAAATGTTCTAGATTTCTTGGTGTCCTGTGGAGTATAAAATAATTGTACAGGTACGTTCATAAAATTAAAAAAAAAAAAACAAAAAAATGTACAGGTACATTTGGTCAAGGGTGCTGGACTATATTTGGTTCATTTTATTATGTACATTTGTTTGGGTAATTGTTTCTTTTTGAAAGTTTATTTCATAATGCAAAATAAATAAATAAATAAAGTTAATAATTTTTTTTTTTGTAAATACTAAAAGTTAAATTATTTAAAATAAAGTTAAGATAAAATGTAATTATAGTATAATTATGTTAAGCTGGGTGTTGTTTTGGATAAAATTGATTTTCAGCATTTATAAATGTCTATTTGGTTTTTTTTTTTTTTTTTGGTAGTTTATTTGATAAATACAATATAATATGAAACTTACAAATAGTAGATAATTTAAACAAAAAATGACTTTTTAATTGATTCTCAAACGCACACTCACAATCACAAGTTATCACATATTCTTTTTTCTTTTTCTCTTTTAAATATAACAGTGGTTTAAAATACATTAATAACTTTCCACTTTTTTCATTTTTTATAAAATAACTATAGTTTAAAATAGGGTGGAAGAGAAAATTACTTGACATATAAAGTAGAACAAAAACAAAAGAATAGAGTATATTTCTATTCTCTTTTTGTTTTGGGGGGAAAAAGTGATATTAAAAATACTATTAATTTTATTGTATAAATTTTACAAATTGAAATTTCATAATTCACACAAAAATAAATTCAATATAATAAAATAAATTAATATATATTACTCTTTTTTATGAATAAAAACGGGTGTGAGCCCATCGATTACACCCCACATGACGACAATAGATTATATATATTATCCTCGATGTCCAAACAAAGCGACAATTTTATTACTATGAGCAAAGTTTGTCATGACATGTAATTATAGTATAATCATGTTAAGCTGGGTGTTGTTTTGGATAAAATTGATTTTCAACATTTATAAATGTCTATTTGGGGTTTATTTTTTGGTAGTTTATTTGCTAAATATAATATAAAAAAATTATAGTTTTTAAGTAATTTTAAGAATATTAAAATATATGACAAAAGCTAACAAATAACATATATTTTTTAAAAAAGGTAGTTTTGTCAACTAAACTTTAAGTAAGATTAGTTTTATACAATTCTTGTAGCGATCTCCCAAAATTTATATCAATTTACGCTTTTTACTATGACCGGCCTAAAATAAAATTTTTGGTTTGGCTCTTCTCTCTCTCTTTTTTTTTTTTTTTTGGTTGGGCTCTTTGTTTATGGACGATGTGTCAGACTTTCAATAACATCTCTTTCTTAACTCTTTCTAAAATTTATTTTAAATGAATAAGATCTCTTTCTTTAACAAGAAGTGGAAACAATTAGAGAAAGGTAATGTCCGTAACCAATATGATTCATGCACGGGTACTCAGGTTAATTCATCGTTGATTTCGACAGTCCTCATAAACAAAAAAAAAAAAAAGTAGTAATAATTTCTTTTGAATTTGTCTTAAAAATATTCGGTGGAACCTTAACTTGCTGCCTAAGCTTTGAGCCCATCTCATAGCCACTCATTTTACCTTTACGAAACCAAACAAACCTGTGTCCAATGATCTTTCAGCCTTCTTTTTGGTGGTTTGTTATGTTCTCCACTTCCATATATTCTCTTCAAAAGATGTATTAAACAACAAAAACCACTGATTCGATTCTCATCCTTCCTCAAATCATCAATTTACAAGAAATAAAAATAAAAAAATAAAAAAGAAACAAAGAAAAATAAAAAGAAAAGAAACTTAGAAAGAGATCTCCTATAAATGTTGTCCTTTATCGCTTTATAATAAAGAATATAATTAGATAATAACTTTATTGAGTATCTAAAGTACCTATAAGAGTTTATAATATTTCTTTTGAGGTAAACTTAAGACTTTCCCTAAATGGATCTTGTTTATCATTTTCTTAAACTAGCTTAATGAATCCATTATCCATTTTGAAAAATTCATCCTTTAAAGATTTTCATCTCCTTCTTGGAAGAGTATTGGGACAACATTGGTTTCTACAATCAATTTGAGGCAATCTCTTAATAAAATAAATACTCTCACCGGTCCTATACTTTTAGTTATATATTAAAGCTTCGTACTTCTTCTAACCACACAATAAGGTCATCGACATAAATACCTTATTTTGTGCGGCTTTGGTTTGTCATATTAACTATTTTGAGTACTTATATGAAAATATATATAATCTTTTTTATTAAAGGATAAAGAGGAATATAAATTTATTTATAAAGGAATTTTTGTCATTATTTGTTGAATAACTTATACATTGAAAAATTTTAAATTATAACACTGAACTTAATATCATAAATCTTCAAATTTCTTACCCTTTTAGGGGAAAAACCTCAATTAGACTTTAAATTCAAATTCTATCACATCAAAACGCTAGAATTAAATAATTCACTCAAAAACTAATATATTAATATTAACTAAGGGGGGAGGGGGAAAGAATATAAAGAAAGATAATACCAATGGACCGAAAAATAATAATATATATTTTTGTTATCTTGGATGGACCAAGGTGGACTAAAACGAACCTAAAGGGATGAAGTGGACCCAAATAGACTGAAGCGGACCAAATAGACCAAAATAGACTAAAAAGACCTTAGTAGACCGAAATGGACCGACGTGGATTGAATTAGATTGAATATACTAAAATGGTCCAAAATGGACCAATATGAACAGAATTGGACCAAAATGAACTAAAGATAACTAAATGGATAGAACCAGTCCACTTTCATCCATTCAATATAGTTCGAACTATTTTAGAGGATAAACCGTTTATAAGAAGATCAAAGTGGACAAAAAAGGACCAAATGAACTGAAAGTCTGAAATGCTACCCTTATTTTGCTTATATTGATTAATTATTGCATTTTTTTAAAACAAAAAAGTCTAAAATTTCAAAACTACCATCTTAAATTTAAACTCAAATAAAAAAGAGTAATGACTTTTTGATAACATAAATGATAAGTTGAGAAAATTATTAATAGTTTGCTCATTGGTTTCTTAAAAAGAGAATAATATTTTGGGACATCCCATGATAAAATATTAGAAAACCAATATGGGAGACAATGAATACACAATCATGTTATCTGTTACTAAAAAATAATTATACCATTTGGAGTACCTTCTCCATTTTTTTTGGAGTTTCCAATCTGCCACAAAAGATGAGCTAGATAATTACAACGACGAAGTTAAGTGGATTTAAGTTAGTTATAATTCGTAGGTGATTACTGCATAGAAATATGTTCAGATTAAATTTTTCCTGTTAAATAATTAGTTTAATTTTATTTTATATATTTTTATTTTATGGAATTAACTTATTTTCTTACCTATAGCTTTTTAAAGTTTTACATTTTTTTTTTCTTTTTAAACACAATTGTGCTTTTACCAACTTTCAACCAAAAAAACTAATCCAAATGCATGTAAAATGTTTACCAACCAGGCTTCCCTTCAAAATCTTTTAAGCTAGGCCATATCTCAAGACATATTTAACAAACCCTAGAGCAGTTTCAAGAAATACAGCAGACTTGATCAATGCCTGCTATTCTAACTCCTCAACATTCTTTACACCCTATCTATTTTTTTTTAACATAGTTTCAAAACCCCCTGCCACAAATAGGTCCAAAATCACGCAGTTAATGGAATGGACTTAACACTCATCACACAAGGATCATACATTATACTAATATGAAATAAGTCATACTTAAAAGTCAGGATTTTGAAATCCCTTGAATTAGTTGTTTCTGGTTAAACATTTTGCATTATAAATCAAATCTGATACATAATTACTGTGTTGGCCTGAAAAGATTGGCAGAGGCTGACCAAAACTGGTTACAGAACTTTGGTCTACCCAAACACGAGCAGCCAGGAGAGGATTTACAATAGGCTGTAGATATAAGTTCCTCAAAGATTTACATTGTTCTAATTGTGCTCTTCATTGTTCTATCTACAGCTGTCTCATAATACTCCTCTGCTTGCTCTGGCCATGTAGGATTCCAAATCTTCTGCTGCAAACTATGTTGTTATTATTTTATTCAAAATCAAAGGTCGTAAGGAGCACGTCATTGCATACTGATAAACAAATATGATGCTATTAATTGCTAAGGAATCAGCTAAGAACATCATATAATAGCCTGTGTGTGTGTGTGCGTGTTTGTGAGTTACAGAGAATTCAGATGTGCCAGAGTCTAGATACATGCCCAAGCTTGGCCATAACACTAGCAATACTCCTAGTTAACATTAATGTGTAAAATCACATAACAATCTTTAAGAAATAGGCAAGTTAAATAATAATAATAATAATAATAATAATAATAATAATAATAATAATAATAATAATAAAAAGATCCCAAAATTTGTTATGTTGTTAACAACTAACAAGTTTCACCACTTATATTTCTTATTTATTGTTATCTATCTTGAGCTAATGATGTAATCTAATATAATTTCACACAGCCAGATTCTTGTATCCAGATTTCAGAGAATAATATATTTGGAAGGCCAGATTCTTGACTGGACAAGGCTTCTGCAATTAAATGACTGAAAATTTAAGGGCATATTCAACAACTTAAGGCTTGAAAATACCTTGAATTCTTCATAATCAACAACACCATCTCCATTGATGTCTGCTTGGGCCAATAGATTTTTCATCCCTTGGAAACTCAGTCCATAAGGAAGACCAAATAGATTAACCTGTATAGGATCATCTGATCATAGTGAATCTATCTTTTAACTGAAATTCACATCTCATTAGCAAGCTAAGTAGCTAAAAATCTTCACATCCAACCAGACATAACACATAGCTCTTTATTACTTGCTACACTCTTTTCTAACTATTGCTATTCCTTCCTCTTGTTGTTGGGATTCTTTGTTTCCTTTTTATATTTTCTCTTTCTATTTAACGAAAGTTGAAGTTTACGAGAGATGACAAGCATGACAGGATGAAATCAATTCCGGTGGGATTTACGATAGCAGGATTTGCCAAACAAAGTTAACCATATCATATACATAAGAACATGATATAGTTAACTTTGTTTGGTAATACTGCTATCATAAATTCCACCGGCATTGATTTCATTCATGTCATGCTTGTCATCTCTAGTAAACTTCAACTTTCATTAAAAAGAAGAGAAACTATAAAAAGAAAGCAAAGAGAGTAGTAGCAAGTAATAAAGAGCTATGGCTTATGTGTTATGTCTGGTTGGATGTGAAAATTTATAGTTTAGAAGAAGAAGGAGTTGGCAGAGAAGAGACGGCGATTTGAAAGAGAAATGAAATATTAGTAATTATTGCATTGACTTGAGAGTTAGATAGTCTTGGATAGGCCGTAGTGCTCCTGTCCGTGGATCACATTTCTCAGCCTGTTTTGATTCCCTCGCACCCAAAATTTCACCAACCATTTTTATGCGTAAAAATGTTTGGTATTTAAAAAAAGTAAACATTCTCGCATCAATTATAAATACGCGTGTAAAAAAATTGAATGTAAACTATTGTGAAAAAACATTTTTCTTTAATCATGTATTAGCTGTTAGTAGTTCATGCATTTTGTATATAGGACACCTCATGCCACATCAATTGAAATTGTGTTTTCAACATGATTTTAGGCATGATTGAAAATCTATAATTTGAATTTTGATTATAATTGAAATAGTATTTTTAAAATACGATTTTACTGAGAATGTATACGATAGTGTTTTCAAGGTGATTTTAGGTATGGTTGAAAATCTATATTTTGAATTTTGATTATAATTAAAATAGTATTTTTAAAATACGATTTTACCAAGAATGTATACGATAGTCTATCGTATACATTCTCGGTAAAATAGTATGATAAAGAGTAGGGGTGTGCAGAAAACCCACCGACTCGCCAAACCCGACCCAACCCGACCCAACTCGCCGGGTTGAGTCGGTTTTTAGGGCTTGGTGGGTTGGGTTGGGTTATAAAATTTTTTTTTGTAGCGGGTCGGGTTGGGTTTTGGGTCATAAAATTACAAACCCGCCAAACCCGACCCAACCCACCCATATTTTAATATATATTTAAAATATATTATATATTTAATAAATATTTTTTTTAAGTTAAAACCTAGTAATATATAATATAAAATATATTATATAATATAAAATAAAATCCTACAAACATATATAATATAAAATCCTATTACTTTCTTTAATATATATTTAAATATATTATATAATTAATAAAAAAAATATAAGTTCAATTTAATAATAAAAAAAAATAAAAAAAAAAAGTCTAACCGGTTAATTGCATATGTGATGGTCGGGTTGAGTCGAATTTTTTTTAACATGAATTGGGTCAAAAAATTCCCTAACCCGTAGTACACACTCCTAATAAGGAGTATGTAAGAAAATTTGCCTACCGACTTGCCCATAACATTCTAGTAGTGTCCTGACCTCCCAATTGCACATCGAATATATACAGGCCAATTATAAATTTAAATCAATTATGCCTTTTACTATGGCCCCTCTAAAATAAATAAAAAATTTGGTTGGGCTCCTATTTATGGATGAGGTGTCAGCCTGTCAACAATCAACATTCTTATCTTCCTCAACAAGTAGTAATAATTTCCATTGAATTTGTCTTGGAAATATTCGGTGGGACCTGAACTTGCTGCCTAAGCTTTGACCACATTATCTCATTGCCCCTCATTTCCCATCTTGAATCCAATCCGCCTATGTTCAATGATCTTGGCCTTTTTTTTTTTTTTTTCTTTTTTTCAAATGTTAGGAACACAAAAAATTTTACAATATATATATATATATATATATCTGTATATTTTATTACAGTTGAGTTAACAAATTTTTATTAATTTTATTTGATCTATCACCAATATTACTTTTTTATTTATACAATTTGCTATATCAATTATTGTGATTTTTTTTTTTTTTTTTTTTATGTTTTATAAACTTTCTCCCTTATTTTTGGTGGTTTGTTACGTTCCCCACTAGAAAATATTCTCTTCTAAGATATACCGAACAACCAAAACCACTCATTCAAAATTTATCCTTCTAGCTCCTTAAATAAAAAAATAAAAAACTTTTATCCTTCCTCATTTAATCAATTAGCTAGGAAATAATGTTTTTTTTTTTTTTTTTAAATCTCCTATATAAGTTGTCCCATATCATTAAGAATATAATAATGACTAGATACTTACTTTATTAAGTGTCTAGGTTACCTATAAGAGTAGATATTTATTTTATGGTAAACTTAATTAGTACTTATCCTAAATAGGTCTCATTTATCATCATTTTCTTAAAGTAGCTTAATTTATGATGCATAAAAAAGAATATGCTTAAAAGATATTCATCTCTCTCTCAAAAAGAAAAAAGAAAAAAGAAAAAAGAAAAGAAAAAGAAAGATATTCATCTGCTTCTTGGAAAAAAATAGGGACAACATTAGTTTCTAAATAATTTTGAGGCAATATTTTAATGAAATAAATACTCCTTCTATCCTACCTCGCTAGTTATATTCAAGAAAACCAACCAACTTTTTAAGAGAACATTGTTTATGAATTTTTAAAAAAAAACAATAAACAAAATAAATGTAAATTTTCAAAACTATCATATTTAATTGAAACTCAAGTAAAAAAGAGTATCGATTTTCCAACAAAGCAAGTGATAAGTTGATAAAATTATGCCAATGATTTTGTAAGAACTCAATTAACACATCCTAGTGTTTTAAATGAAATGTCCAAATTCAAATTCTCATTTTCCATTGTAACGAATGAATTGTTAAAAAAAAAAAAAAAAAAAGATTTGAGAAAATTATTAACATTATGCTTATTGATAAGAATGATTTTTTGAGATGTCCCAAATCTATATATATATATATATATAAATAATAGGTGAAGCAGAGAGAATTTCTAATTGGAATTCTAAATTAAAATTTTAATCTATTGTTGTGCCCCGTGTCAATGCAAATATGAAATTGGAGTCTAATTTGTAATTTCGATGTGTTTTTTTTTTTCCCACATCGTGTATTTTTAGGTTCATACTCACGTATTTTCAAGTTCACACACCCACGTATTTTCAGGTTCAATTTCAAAAGAATCTATTGGTATCAATGATACATGTATTTGGGTATTTTTGTATCCCTTTTCCACATGGAATTTCAAAAGAATCTCTTGGTATCAATGATGCATGTATTTGGATATTTTTGTATCTTATATAAGAAGAGGTTCTCCAAATATTCTAATTGTACTTATCTTTACAATTTTCATGGTGCTGGTTTATGCTCTACAAAATGAATTCCAACCATTCTTAAAGTTTGATTACTACTTTCTTTCATCTACCTATACTATCGTTCCTTCTGGTGTAATTTTTTTATTGTTTAATTATATAATTTTGTGGTTTTCCTATGACTGATGTTGTATATTTATTGTCTTTCATCTGCCTATACTTTCTTTCCTTTTTGTCAATAATTTTTATTGTTTAATTATAAAATTGTTTTGTTTTTCTATCATTGATGTTGCATATTTCTTTTCTTTTTCATAACACGTTATCAACACTAGTCTCTACCCAATTTCGAAAGGAAGTTGTAATCCCATTATTCTTCAAATATCAAAGATTATTTATGTAGTTTTCTCAACTCACTATAAGTTTTCTTTTAAGAAATTAATGTTTATCCTATTTGTTTGTCTTTACATTTTATACTCATAATTTTAGTGATTTTTAATTGATAATTTTTTTTTAATGAAATTCATGTTATTCTATTGTTATATCTTGTTATGAGATACACGTTATGAGATTCAAATTTAATTGATTAAAATATTTTGTTAAAAATGGTTTGTGATAAAGCAACTTAATCATAGTTATATGTACCATGAATGAATCAGCCTTGAATATATATGTCTATGTAGCATTCCTTCATTAGAATTTTGTACGATAAAAATATTTGTTAAAAAATTACATAATACTAAGTTTTATCTAAGTCTTTTAAACATGACTAAACTCATGATTAATAAATAAAAAACAAAACCAACAGTATCACTTAAATAATAAAATGCAATATATTTATTGGTTTATTAAATTATATCCATTCCCGTGTAGTAGCATGGGTTACATACTAGTTATAATAAAAGATCAATAATATAAGAGACAAGAAATAAATTATCATGTCATTTGCTACTAAAAATTAATTATGTCATTGGGAGGATCTACCCCATTATTTTGGAGTTCCCAATCTGCCACAAAAGATGAGCTAGATAATTATTACGACTAAGCTCAGTGGATTTAAGCTATAATTTGGTAGATTATTACTGCAGCAAAATATGTTTGGATGCTCATCAAAAAAAAATATATGTTTGGATGAATTTTTTTTGGTTAACTTAGCTTATTTGTTTTTTTTTTAAGGAATTAACTTTTTTTTTTTTATGTATAGTTTTTCATGTTTCTTTTATTCTTTTTTTCCCCTAAACACAATTATGCTTTTTACCAACTTTCAGCAAAAAGCTAATCCAAACACAGCTGAAAGTATCCAAAAGTATACTTACACCATATTATCAGGCAGCCTCCTTGAAATCTTTTAAGCTCGGCCCAAACTTTTAAAAGACATTTAACAAACCTCGGAGCAGTTTCAAGAAATGCAGCAGAGTCAGTTAATGAATGCCTGCAACTTCAATTCTTTCTCAACATTCTTTAAAGCATCCTCGTCAAAACTTTTAAAATTTTATCATTCAACATTTTAAAAAATTACTTTATCAATTTTAACAACTCATTTTACAATTCATTTAATATCAAAAATTTTATTTTTACCTTTATCTCATTAAAATAATATAAACAATCTATTAAAATAAAATAAAACTTCCAAAAAAAAAGTTCATAAACCCATGACCACTTTCACCGTCATCACTGTGGCAGCCACAAGGCCCACAACTTACCCAAAAAAAAAAAAAAAAAAACAAAAACAAAAACAAAAACAAAACCACAACCATGAACACAACAATAACCACCATCATCAATTACTCACCACAAAACCCATTAAAATAGACCAACACAGCCAACCATAACAACCACCATCACAATCACAAGCCACTTCCAAAAAAAAAAAACCACCAAGACCATCTCCACTGGAAAAAGAAAAAAAAAAAACCATAAAAAAACCTACCATTGCCTATCATTACCACCATGACCTGGAGAGAGAGCAAACCCAATGGAAGAGAGAAACATAAAAATAAATAAATAAATAAAAAAGAGGAGAAACGCAGGCGGCTGGTCTGAAGAGAGAAGAAGATAGAAAAAAGAGAAAAAAAAAATTAAAGGAAAGAAGAAAGAGAAAGCATTAAAATTGTTATTTATTTTTAAATATGATCTACAGTAAATTTTCATCTTTGAAATTGTTGTAGCTTGCTTTTTAGTATTTTAAGACCCGTTTAGTACATCCACTCAAACACATATTTTCAGTTTTTAAACAAAATTATATATATTTTCACATTTTTTTTTATTCACACGTATTTCTACACATTTTCAAACACATGTTTTCAGTTTTTAAGTGCATGTACCAAACACCCCTTAAATGCTAAAATAACATTATAACATTTATACAAACTTTGATACAGATGCTCTTATACCCTATCTATCTTTTTAACGAAGTTTCAAAATTACCTGCCACCAATAGGCCCAAAGTCATGCAGGTAAAGAAAGGACTCAACGCTCATCACATCAAAAAAATGATCATACATTATTATATTAATATGAATTAACTTAAAAAGTCAGGATTTTCGCCTAACCCATTGAATTAGTTGTTTCTGGTAAAGCATTTCTCATTATAAATCAAAAGTGACATTACATAATTTCTGTCCTGGCTGAAAATACTAGCTGAGGCTGACCAAAACTGGTTACACAACTTTCCAGAGCAATTGTTCTACCTGAACACGAGCAGCCAGCAGCAGATTTTCTACAGGCTGTTGATATAAGTTCCTCTACAATTTACAGTGTTCTAATTGTGCTCTTCATTGTTAGGCTCTTAGGTTTCACTAGTGCCGTCTATACGGATGTGTGCCTAGGTATGATTATTAGGCTGAAAAACACTGAAGACTTAACGGTGAAAAGACAACATTTAATGAAGCATGATCAGAAAGAGAGTAGTTTTCAGGCCACATTGCTTTCTCCGCTTCCCGGGGGAAGAGAAGTGCATTCTTCACCCTGAAACCAATGGCTTCCTCGTTGGTGCCCTGTTTAGGCTCTTCAATCATTGACTCAAGATACTCCTCTGATTGCTCCGACCATTTAGGATTCCAAATCTTCTGCTGCAATGTAATTTGTTATTATTTTATTCAAAATCAAAGGCAGTAAAGAGAACTGCATTGTGCAATATATTGCATACTTAAGTAAACAAGTATGATGCTATTACATGCTAAGGAATCAGCTAAGAACATCATATAATTAGCCAGTTAAGTGTGTGTGTGTGTGTGTGTTTAAAAGAGAGAGAGTGAGAGTCGAAATGTGCCAGAGTCTAGATACATGTCCAAGCTTGGCCAAAACCCTAACAATTTAAGAAAATAGACAAGTTTCACCATTTATTTTTCTTATTTAGTATATCTATCTGGAATTAATGATGTAATCTAATATAATTCACAAAACCAGATTCCTGCATCCAGATTTCAGATAACCGACAGATTGGAAGAGCCAGATTCTTGACTGGACAATGCTTCCGCAATTAAATGACTGAAAATTTAGGTCATATTCAACAACTTAGGACTTGAAGATACCTTGAATTCTTCATAATCAATAACACCATCTCCGTTGATGTCTGCTTGGGCCCATAGATTTTTCACCTCTTGGAAACTCAGTCCATAAGGATGACCAAATAATTTAACCTGTATAACATCTGATCATAGTGAGTTTATCTTATAACTAAAATTTACATCTCATATGGCAAAGTTAATAAATTAAAGTACCTGGCACAACGCTTCATGGAGAGCAGAAAATGTAATAAAATCACCCTGGTTGTCACCCTTGAGAAAGGCAAATGCATCATCTTCAGCCAGTGAAGCTTTTCGAAGCAGATACTGGAACCAAATAAAAAAGAAAATTTTCGCATATTAGACAATGAAAGCTCTATAACTGTATTTGCCAAACAAAGATAACCATATCATGTGTACTCTCCAAACTCAATTTTCCAGAATTGGCTCCCTGTCCCTTAGTTTAAATCACATCTGGGTGACAAAAGACCAAAAATGGTAGACTGGAGAGTATTTATTCAATCACTTGACTCTTCTCAACAATAACAAGCAGGGCTGATGTTCCACACACAATTCTCATGGACAATTGGACATAAACATATTGGGCTATGGTCATGACCAAAATAATGTTATATATAATATTTGTTGCATTGACCACTTGTTACACATTCACTAATGAGCTGTACAATAAGTACCACTCTACCAAATCTACAAGTCAAACAGGGGAGCTAAACCAGCTCAATCCAACCAAGACTAGAGCAAATATTCTACAGGCCTTAGAAACAGCTTTTATGGCAAAATTTACTCATGTAAAGCTGAAATTTGCGAAGAACAGGAAAAAGGAGTGGGGCAAGGGCTGGTAAAGATAGAAGATGCCAGTTTTCAAGAATAACACCACTTAAATGTCACACCTGAAGGCAGGGAATTGATAAGCCTTTCAGAGAAAAATGAGCTTGAGACCACAAAAAATTATTGTTACTGAGAAACCAATATCATGTATAAGTTTTAGATCTTGTTGGTGGATGGATGGCATAGAGGAAATCTGAAGTCAGCAGATTCCATTCTGAAATTAATTTATTTAAGTGTTTCAAAATCAGGAATATGGTATTGTGGAGAAAGTTAAATGTTCACTCTAAATATCTTTTCCTTTTCTTTTTCTTTTTGTTCCCCAATCTAAAGTTATTTGTCCTTCAAGGAGGAAATAGGCATAAGAAACATTTAGAATATACATATTTACCCTAATGTCAATTAATGGGAAGTGAAAATGTAACTAGATTTTACTAAATAATAAATATTACTCACCTTTATTATACTGAAGACTGCTTCAGCCCAACTTGTTCTTAATGGTTTGCGTGACTTGTTAGGATTACAAAGCCAAATGAAATCAACACCACAGATGTTTCCCCTATGATTGCGGTGGCTAACCCACTGCAGGACATCAAAAAGAAATAGACATAAATAAAATAGTAATTGATTAGCTTTATTTGTTTGGGAAATGAGTGGCCAAGTAAATACCAGGGCACTAAAATAGTAAAATAAAATTGTAACTTGAAGGCAACAAACCTTGTGAGCATCTGCATCACTGTCCGTATATTTATGGGCATCATCATATGATGATACAAATCCCTGTGACCTAAGAAACTTGTAAACATGCCCCCGCTTGCTTCCATTCCAATCACTACAAAAGTAGAACAAAGGGTACATAATTTAAGATATCCATCTTGGAGGTTATATAAGAGTAAGAGAGCTTTCTCATGGAGCATCAAATGTAGGGGGCAAAATTGTAAAAAGAAGCAAACAGATACTCACCCACATAGTATGATGGGGATACGTTTGAGCTTTTTTTCTCTCTGATATGATTCCACATATTGAAGTATTTTGTAAACCTATTTGAAGACAAATATGAAACCCCAAGATAAGAAATGGCACAGTTAGTTTGGCTAGAAAATCCATGGTATCAGGAACATATTTGTTAATAAGGGAAATATATATACCTGATGCAATCTTACTAGAGAGAGACTTGAATCATGAGGAAATTGCAAGTGGGTGTTCACAATAAGCATTTCTTGTCCAATGTTTCCCTTTCGGTTTGGGAGAAAAGGCACAACTGACTGAACATGAAGCAGCTGAGCAACTCGGTCTCCACAGTCATTGAAAAGCAACTCTCGATAATTCAGAACCCTTAAGTAGTCCTTATGTATGGCCGTCAGCAGACCTGTACAGAGCGAATACAATATCTCAATTCATTGAGCAACAAGGAGTACTTACAAAAGCTCACTAAAATCATAATAACAATCTCATTAATTAAGTGGATAACTCAGAATAGTTGTAAGAATAGTTAGAACTTATGTAATTAAATTTAAAGCTTGATGGTCAGCCTATAAATGCTCCCAAGCAATTCTTAATGTAGAAACATTTGAAACATCTTATATATATATGACCACATAGTGACAATTGAGGTTGTCTGTGTTCAGCTAATGAGAATGAAGGGGAAGAGAAAGGAAAGTTGGGAGCTATAAAACCGCCAATACAACTCAAAAAATTGTGATAGATGCACTTAAAATTCTTGGATAAAAATACAAGGAGGATGAGTCCAAAATCTAAAACCACTAACTGAACCACCTAATCATTTTGTAAGTAACATGCAGAATCTGAAATTAAAAAGATATACTACAATTTTTTGTTAGAAATCAATTTAAGTTTGAATTAATCAACAAAATCAAAAGAACCAAAGATTATACCCAAGAAAAAACTAGGCCAAAACACATTGTTGATCCCTAAACTCTAGCCAATGAGCAATTTTAGTTCCTGAAGTATAAAATAATCATTTTTAATCCTCATCAAACAAAGTTATTGTTTTTAGTTCCTAAAAAACTTTAAAGTGATCAATTTTAGTTCCTAAGAAACTTAAAGGGATTGCTTTTAGTCACTAAAAAGTGAAACAAGTTAGTTTTTAGGTTCGCCATGTCATCAAAAGGACTAAAATCATAAGTCACACATGTGCTAAACTTTAGGAGTCAATAGTGCATTCAAGCGCCACCCCCAAAAAAAAAAAAAAAAAAAAAACTGCTTTGATTAAAGTAAATTGGATATTGCACCAGGTAGAATGGTGCAGGACAAAGTCGAACTTATGATATAGGCTATAAAAAAATAATGAAATACCATCTCCACGGTTGTTAGTTCTTGCAAGATTGAAGGTGATATAGCCTGCATCTCCTAGCCTCTCCTGGTACATATTCACAAGTTCTTCACTTCCAACCCAGAACTCCTACTCAATAGAGCAAAAACCACAACAATCTAAAATTAGGCATGGACCTTGAAATAGTCCACTTAAGGTCAACAAGTAATCTAGCAAAAGGGTGTGTGTGAATGTTGAATACTGAATTGAATACCCACCTGAAGACAGATGATGGAGGAAGATTTATAGAGCAACCAATCCAAAATCCTTTGGTTCCTGCTCACCCACATGGCCCTGTACTCACTTTCTCGAAGACCTTGATTCTGTTCCACACCCACCAAAAAAAAAAATGGAGTCAGTGAAGCTTGTTACAAGAAGAGGGATACTGATTGATGATGTAGTAGTAGTGAGTGAGTAATTTTCAGACCTGTTGATCAGGTCGTTTGTAAATGGGAGCCAGGATATTGAAAGTGGTGCATGATAAGCAACCCTGTTCTTGTTCTTGTTCTTGTTCTCGTTCTTGTTCTGTCTCTGGCATTGACAACAAAGACATGTAGTTTGGTGCTAATTCAAGACCCTTTTTTTTTTTTTCAAAAGTTCCCTTTGGCGCGGATGGATTACTTGGCAAGAGAATGAAACGAAGGCTTAAAGATAAAGAAAGCTAGAGATTGGTGGTTGTGTCTGGGAAGTCTGATTTGTTTTTGCAAATGGGATGTGTGATGTTTTTATGAGTTTGAGAATGGCTCCTAGTTTCTACAACTATAAATGCACGTATGATGTTTGTTGTATATATAAAAAGACTCGCACACGGTTTCCGTATTGACATAGCGATGTAAAGCAGAGAGTGAGCGAGGGATATTTCATATTTGATTCTGTGAATGGAATCTATGGGTAAATCACTAAATTCTAGATTGCACGAAAATCTTGCCTCCTTTTTATCGCTTGTGGTCCCCATACTTACTAGATTTTCACACTTTCATGTCACGGTTAAAAACCATTTAACAACATTTTTGCTGGCTATTGATGTGATAAATGATTAGTAGTTGTTATTTGGGTAATTACTTTTGTCATAACTCATCATTTTGTGAACTGTGAGTTGTGAGTGGTGAACAACGTCTCTATACGCACACCATTTAAACTTCGTATTGTGTTATAATGTGAAACGACTTGGATAATAATGAGATTTATCATTATTCAAACCCACCACTCATGAACTTGTGAAGTAGCAATCACTTCGTACCACTAGGTCATCTCCAGTGTTTGTGGTTTTTGTGGGTTCTTTGTGCTTCTAGTAACTAGTATGCATATGTAATGTTTCACCTTCAATCCTAGTCACTTGTTGTTATCCTCAAAAGAGAACCTTACTAGACTATTTGTCATCTCATTCGTTTATATCCAAACGGAATTGGGAAGGTAAGATAAATTCTATATATATTGGGATAAGCTTCAAAATTTATTTTTATATTATTCTTTATAGTTTATACAGTTAATTTTTTATTTATTTGAAGATTCACGTTTTAGATAGGTCACTCTAAGTAGACTTTTAAAGCAAAATTGACTGAAAATTTAGTTATTTCAAGAGGACCCTAAATTTTGCCATACTAAAACCTTACATTTCTAATTTTCTATTGATTTAAGCTTTAGCTAAAAAAATACAACATTTTTGAATTGTGTAATGCTATTGTTTTAATTGATGGATGTTGTGAAATTATTGTGGTATTTTGTTGTGATTATTACTCTTTTTAAAAAAACATAGCTTCTTTTTCCATATTGCCTATTCTAATGGTAACTTCCATGTCTTTAGAGCGTCTATTGTTCCATTTTTTTCATGTTCCAAAATTACATAAGATTTTGGATTAAAGTGATAGTTCGATACTAATCAATCTTTCAATCCAGTCACTTCTTGTTATCTCAATGAGACAATGCTAGTCATCTCTTTCGTTTATATTCAACTTGAATTGGAGGGCTAAGCTAAAGTCTATATATATTAGGATAAGATTCAAAAGTTATTTTCATATCATTCTTTATTCATTTTTTAAAGATTCACGTTTAGATGGGTCATCCTAAGTAGACTTTTAAGCAATATTAACTATGACGCTTTGATTGAAATATTGTTAAGTTGTTATAGCATATTGTTGTGTTCATTACTTTATTTCAATAACTTAGCTTTTTTTTTTTCCACATAGTCATTTCCCTCTCTTTTCACCTTTTTTTCTCCGATGTTTCATTTAATTGTAATCTCCGTGTCTTTGAAGTGTCTATATTGTTCCATATTTTTTCATGCTCCAAATTTAATTAGGATTTAGGATTAAAGTGATAGTTAAATACAAATCATATCTTTTGCGGTGGAGAAAAAAAGCACACGTATATTATATATATATATATATATATATATATATATATATTCTCCTTCTCAGATGCGTTTATCTTTCCTCAGCGTGGGACCGCTTACTGTCCTTTTGCTGTACATCTTTTTAATATAACGTTGTCTATTCATATCAAAAAAAAAACTTTTCTATTGGCTTGTGCTACACGTGGCCGTGACAATTTTATGGAGCCAATGGTCATCAACTGAATTTAACAACAAACAACGGAAAAAGGGGGAAAGAAGAAGAAAAAGAAAAACAGATAAGCCATACACAACGCAACATAGGATTTCTCTTTTTTAATTAATTAAGGCACAGAAAGCAAAGAACAGTTTACAGGTGTCACGCGGAAATGGAAAGGACAAATATATTGATTATTTGCAGCAGGAATAATAGAGAGGTGCTACGTCCACAACATTTTTACAATATTTTCACAACAAATCAAAGGTTATTGGTTTAAATTTGAATTTATTACTGAAATTACTTTTCTACCCCACCATTAACAACCCGTAACAATTTGCCACATAAGATTTGTTGTAAAAATATTGTGAAAATATTGTGGACATAGCATTTTCCGGAATAATATGATGATATATCTCGTCTCAACCACTCATCATCCTTGTATTTGTAAAGTAATTTCATAAAAAAAAATAATAACAATTTGTATTTGTAAAGTAGTTATTGTTGAAAAACCGTGTGTCGGTGCCTGTACCTGTGCCTGTGCCTGTGCCTGTCGGCCTTTGGTGGCCCAAATCTACAGATTTTTGGTGACACTGCCCACCCCCAAAAAGTCAGAGAGAGGGAGGTGGGAGAGGTGAACAAATTAAATGAGAGGAGGGGCCATTACTGGGGTGTACTGTGATAGATAATTCTATGACACTTTTTTTTTGCTGAAGATAATTCTATGACACTAGTTTAGGATTGAATGGAACCTATATATACGGCACATTACTTGCTTCCCAAGCCTTAAATTATGTTGTGCATTCATTCACAAGACATCACCTACCAATAATTATAAGTATTCGTTTGGTTAGTGTTTTTTAGCTTGCGTATCAGTGGGTCCCGTGTACTGGGACTCACAAACTTCTATTTCAGTAAAATTTTCATTAAAAGATATTTTTTACACATTTAAAATTATTTTACTACAATGTTTTTAATTTTTAATAATAAACAGTATCCAAACAGACCCTAAATAGATTTGATAAAATTGAACTAGAGTCTGTCAACTTGCCCAAATATGAGAAGACTAGAAGGAAATAATTTGGTTCTTCTACCATAACAATTTTTTGTTACAATTTTGATGTGATAGAATGAATGATGACAAAAAAAAGGTGTATAATTAGGTTATGTTTGGTACAATAGAAACTAATTTTTGAAAAATATTTTCCATCTTTACAAGTATAAGGGAGTGGAAAATGTTGGTCGACTAGAAATTATTTTCAAGTTGACTGTAAAATAAGGACATCTATTGGAAATTTGGTTAATGCTTTCATTTTTGGTAAACCATTTTTCTCATCGCTCAAAACTTTTTAGCCAAACCTCTACCCCCTAACCCTATTGTCTGCCACCCAACCACCACCACCCCACTAACATCCCTAGTCTCTGGTGGCCAACCACCACTGCCGGTCCCTAATCACAATTTTTTAATCTCAATTTTTTTTATTATATATGTGTTTAGAAGATGAGAAAATGTGAGAAAGTGGTTAAAAATATATTTTCTACACCATTTTTAAGAACACAATCAAACACTAAAAAAATGTTTCGTGAGTACGTTTCCAAAAAATATTTACACCTAAAAGTATTTTATGCTCGCAAAATATTTTGCATCCAACCCGGCACAACCTTAACCAAGTCAAAGTTGTAACATAAAAATGGTGTCTATAAACTTTCATGGAGGAATATGGGTAAAATGTTTTTGAACTTACCAAAAACAGGTCAACCTGCATTAAATTGACCTCAAGTGACACGAGTTAACCCGATTTTTAAAGGAGAAGATTACTTTATTTGGTCTGTGTTTGTTTCAACAAATGAGTCTCTGATGGGCACAAACTCTTATCTAACTTATCAATCTCTCTTTCAGTAATCTAACTCTCACTGGTTCAGCTACAAGGGCATTTTCTTTTCAAATCATGGACTAAGGCACCAATGGGGAGTAGTCTTATATTTTTTTGGTCATTCCCAAAGCAGTCTAAATGTACGATTTTTGGAGAAGAAGCCTCTCACTACCCAGCATGAGTCCATACCTGTAAAAGTCGGTGGAGTATCCTGACATATTTAACTCATTTTCCTGTACAACAAGGCTATTTTGTGAGTCTTTCTGCCTCTGCGTTGTCAGCATCTAAACCATACAAACTAGTCTCAGTAATACTTGATACATCAGTTTGCTAATTCATCGTCAACTAGAACCAGTTGCAATCACCTACCAAACAGCATCGCTTTGAAATCAAGTAGCCTCACCCTCCATGCCCTGACTCATTTGCATTGCACCTACCCACCTGGATATTGCTTCATAACAACAATTCAATATGCTTCTTATTATTCCATTGCAAAAAAATGCAATAATACATGTCTTTAAAGCATATAATAAATAAAATCAAACAAGCAAATTTAAATGTGTAGGAGAAGACATATTGACGTATCAATTGAAGACCATCGTACCACCAATCACAAAACAAAAGTTCAAAATAATTTTTTCCTCCCAAAAAGAGAAAACATCATTTTATTTTGGACAAGAAAATAATAGTATAATCAGTTCAGCTCTCTTTGTCCAATTCACCTTCAAATGAAACATCTCAACTAACAAAAACTATTGTTTTCTATTTGTTAGATCAAATACCAAATACCATCATAGACTCCTTAAAAACATACCAATGAAAGGTCCAGAAAGAAGAAACCATTAGCCAACACAAAATGAATAGCCAATTCCTGTATCCAGAATATTCAGCATTCCAACTTGAACGGGCCACGGAAGATGTCAGTGTAACATTCTTCAAATGTGTCAGATGGCAGCTAGAAGAAACATTGGATGCAATTGACTGCCCTTATCACTATTTCTGTGATAGCACTTATCCTGGCAATTATCCACCTGCTGTGGACATACTGGTATTTCTCTTTACTGCAGCTTCATACTTGACAACCCTCATCTTTATGGTGACAGATATATCAAGAAGAGGGCAAACCTGCCTTAGTCGTTCAAAGAGGTACCTATTACCATCTGGTCCAATTTCTCTCCCAGTAATTCTATTGACACTGGCAAAAGGCCACCGAATCAACACCATATTTCCTCTCTCCAGCATTGGTCCTGCAATCCTCCTACTGGTTCATGTTTCTGCCCTATCCTTTGATCATGAGGCTAATAGAGACATCAAATATGCTTTTTTTGAGGCATCAACAATTTCTGGACTTTTACATGCAAGCCTATATCTGGATGCTATTATCTTACCTTATTATACAGGTTTTGATGCTCTAGTGTTGTCAAACTTTTCAGGCGAGTGTGCATCTTGCGTATGCAGGAAAGAGGTTTTGACTGTGGGAGGGATCTTGGTGTCATACAAGGGGTGGTCAATAACCACATTTTCAGTTGTGGGTGCTCTCTGCTTAAGAATTATCTGCAGATTGTCTGGAGAGAAAACAGGAGCTACTGCACTAATTAGGCCATGGCTGGAAAGCGTAGCGTGGATCTTGATATCAATGGACTGTGTTTATCTAGCAACAAACTCCCCACCAGGAAGGACAATGTTGAGAGTTGCTGCTTTTGGAGGTGTATTTGTTTTGATTTGTCTTCATGTACTCAAAAGTGCATGCACTCTGATAACAAAGTGGCATTGTGCGGAAACAACTAGTCAAATATCATTTGGAGGATAGAAAAGTATAATAATCAGAAGAGCCATAAATTTACAGGAATGAGAGGAAACAACAATGTAAATGTGTAAATAGTCTTTTTCTCCCCCTTTTTTCTGATCTATGAAATACACAATTTGCCAAAATGATCATAAGATTGTGTCATACACCAGAACATATAAAACCTATAAATCAAAATGTTCCAGCAAATTAAGGGAGATGATTGGGATAACTTCCAAAACCATCAAAGTACCAAGCCTATTCACCAAAAAATGCTTCTAACCAACAACAAGGGAACTTTAAAGCAATACCCCTATGTAAGTCAAAGTAAGACAAATAATCAGATCTAAATAGTAGCAGCCTGAATTGGTTGGTAGGTTGACTACATTTTGAACCAACCCATACTCCATGCCTTCAGTATCAAATGTTCCAAGCTGCAGACTGATCAGCCTTCAGTGTGAAACAAGGGCCGCATTCTTTCATGTTTACATACATAACTCACTATAGGAATTAGTTATTGGAATGACTCAATGAAATTCCATAGTAATCTGATTACTGATACAAAGGGGCCGTAGCAGTGTTACCACAGTTTCAATTTCATTTTAGCAAACTCAGTTGTGCAATCATAACACTTCAAACTCTGAAGCTACCCCATGATCACTTTATGGCTCACACAATCCAAGCATCATATGATTAAGTTATAGCTTCATTAATTCTTTTTTAGAAGTACACTAGAACTGTACAAAATGAAAATGGCTGGAAATATTTTTATTCAAAACGAAATATTTACATCTCATAAGTCTCATGATCTAGTAAAATAAAAATAAAAAAGACAGACAAACACATGATTATCATAATCAGACAGTGAAGGTCTCATCTGGGTCTTCAAAGTTGGGGTCTTTGACATCAAAAACTCCTCCAGATTCGAACCCAATCTCAGGCTGAGAGTAGCCATCACCAACCCAGGTGAACTTGCCTCCGTGACCCCTCTTCTTCGGCGATCCACTCATGCCCGTCCCTGATTTCCTATCTTTTCTCTCCTCCGATTTTCCATTGGGCTTGTAGCTCTTCCCTGTCTTCTTCATTCTCACTGACTCACTCGCACGGTGACTGATGGTTTGGACTGGATGTTAGATTTGTGGTTTCGTTGGTTTTATATAGGGCGCTATTGTGTTGAGAGATTCGTTTTCCTGTGATTACGGGGAGCGTGTAAGAATGTGATTGGACGATTGGCAATGCGGATAAGAACGCCCATGTCTAAATCTTATTTTAGATGGGACAGCACACAGTATCCGGTGTGGGAGGCCATGTGAATCGTCCATTGTCTTGAATTATTATTTATAGCATATCCTTGACTTGATCAAGGTCAGTGGTTACTATCTTACTAACAAAAATCAGTTCAGCTAGAGTCTGTTTAGATATTGAAAATTAAAAATTAAAAACTGAAAATAATAAAATAATTTTTAAATATATAAATAGTCCTGTAAAACCTAATTTTAAAATTATTTTTGTTAAATTTCATACTTGCAAGTTTCTTAAATAGTGTACGAAACCTACAAAAAAAACGCAAACGCGTTGCTAAATGCAAACGCCTAGAATGAGTTTGGAAAGCAGGTTTTGCGCGTTAAAGTGCGGCTACATTATTTTTAGTGGGTCTGTAGGCACTGTTCACAGGACCCACAAATACAGAAAAATGCAAATCTAACTTTAAAACTAGGTTTCACGGTACTATTTACACCTTTAAAGTTTTCAATTTTCAGCAATAAACAGTATCTAAACAGACCTAGCGTGAGCGGTAAGGTTAGTTTTAACGGGGCTTTAGACGAGCCAAGTTTTGTTAAGAATTCAATCTAAGGTGATACTAACATTGCCTCTCCCATTTGAGATATGTTAAGCATAAATCAAAGATTGATATTTCCGTTGGTATATTACCATTATCAAGGTTAGTTCGCAAACACACAAAGTTTAAAAGATCTAAAGAAATTTGATATATCCAAATAAGTGTTACACTTAATATATATACCTTTCATTAAGAAACAATGTTGTAGTGAGGAGAAAAATAATTGAATGAAAAGATCACAGATTAAGTTTAAAAGGAATTCGTGAGTTCCAATTAACTCAACTGGTAAAGTCTCTGATAGTTGAATAAGATATCTGGAGTTCAATCCCCACCTACACCAAAAACTAATTGTTGTCTTAGTCTGATGACAAAGAACGCTCATTAGGAGTGAACGCCATATGTTAAAACTCTCCAAAAAAAAAAGTTTAAAAGGAATTCTATCGAACATATGACATGCAACACCGGATGAACATATATAGAATATTGCAAACTTTTTTGTTACTCTAAATTAGAAGGTGAATAGATTTGACAAAAATAAGTCTCATAATAATAATAATTATAATAATACCATATAGACACCAAGAAATTGAACATATCAAACAATATGACCTTTTTTTTTTTTTTTTTGAGGATAAAGAATATGACTTTGGTTAATCGTTTTCTTTCCTCAACAAATGGCCATTATAATTGGGCAATAAACCAAGAAAAGAGAATGATAATTTGATTGAGGGAGACTACAGTGTAAGGTTTTTCAAGCTCCAACTCCTGGTGGAGTGAGCTAGTCCATTGTTTCTTTTGTGTTTTTTTGTTAATCAAATTGTCATAACAAAATCTTCTGAAGAAATTAAAGATTCGTGCATTCATATCAAAGAAAAGCATGAACTAAGAGAACAAAAAGTATATCAATCAAGCAATGTTATCGGTGCCCTTTATTAGGTTCATAATAGACTTACATCTTCATTAATGTTAATCAGAGCTAAAGCCTTGAGGACTCGACTTTTTTTTACTCAGTATATAAAAAGGTGGGTGAAGTGCCTTAAACTAAAGGGGGAGATGAAGAGTTGATAGAGAGACCGAAAGTTAGATCCATCTTTTCATTTTTCAATATGATCAATAGCTAGAATTTGAAAAGGCTAAAATTGCTTATATTTACAAATTATCATTACTTGCAAATTTACGATTCTCACCATTAAATCCTACATTTTTTTAGTTTTTTTGGTATGAGTAAACATTCGGTCAGGCTGTGGCATAAAACCAATGTTTTACGCCAACCAATAGGAAGCTGCCACGTCATCTCCTTTAATATTTTATTATTTTTTACCTCTCATTCCATTCACTCCCTCACTCTTCCTGAACATCTCTTTGTCCCTCAATCTCTCTGAACTCTCTCTCTGTTTCTCAGTCTCTAACTTAAGTCTCTAACTCTCTCTCTGTTTCTCAGTCTCTAACTCACTTAAATCCCTCTCCAAAGAGTCCAAACAGAGACCAAATTGAGAAAGAAGACCCACAACCCTCAGACCGAAGCTTGCCTAAACCTCCACCACACCACGCACCGAGTTCATGAAAGCTGTGCGTGGAACTTGGAAACATACCAGAATAGAGACCGAATTAAGAAAGACCCACAACCCTTAGACAAAAGCTTCCTCCCTCTTCCATCTTTGCTTGCCCAAACCTCCACCTCAGACTATCACATCTCTCATAGACCCAAGACAACCCACACAGCCACCATCATCCAACCACCCAACCACCATCATCAAGCCACACAACAACCCAGCCACCATCCCATTCAACCAATTTACCATCAACGAAACTCACATACCCATTCAAAAATCCAAAGATCCAATCACCATTATCAAGCCACACAACAAAAATCCAAAGATCCAAAACAAAAATAAATCAAATTCATTCTCTCTGTAACCCCAAAAAACCCACAACTATGTCCCCCACTCTGTCACGCCCCAAACCTCAAAGGGTCCAAAGCATGAGAAAGACGTCTCAAGTACCTGGAAATTTTTCTTTTTTCGACAATTCAATTTGCATAAAATCATATCAAGTATCAACATCAAGAATTATTATAATAATTTCATTGAATATACTCTCAAAGTAAGTCAGAGCTCTAAGCAAGTCAGAGCTCTAAGCATTAATTACAAGGATCATTGGCCACAAAAGAATAGAGGTCTGAATAAACAATTGCATATCAACGGTTTGTCCCATCAGTGGGAATAAAGTCACAACCACTATGATATACAAAACAATGAGTCAAGCCTATTCTAAGATGTACATCATTTAATGTCTCCATTACAAAGTTCAGTCTCTATCAGTAGTTAATCTAACTACTATTAACCACCAAAAAAAGCTGTCTCAAAAGATTATTGCTTACTCTGAAAAAGTTTATAAAAATAATAGAATGAGACAGAGCCCAGTAAGTAGCATAATTATTGGGGGTGAGGGAAATGCAAGTTTCATCTTCAATAATAACAATATGACAAGAATGATTAAGTGATGAAACACAAAATTTCTCAAAGTAAATACCTTGAAACTATATACCATAATCTATGAGCACTAACAATATAATTTTCAAAGCCATAAAATCCAACATACGGTAAATTATCACAAATATACCACACTACCACATAGACCGGTCAGGGGATCCACCCATTCACAACTAGCATGATATTGTCCTCTTTGATATACAGACTCTTGGCCCCATGGACAACAGCCTCACCCATACCCTTAAGGTTTTTCTCTCCCACGATGGGCAGCAGAGAAAGCGTGTCAAATAGGACCTCTCTTGCATGTGGTCTCTTGGCTCTATGGGTAGTAGCCTCAACCACACACAATTAAAGAACCTCGTCCCCTCATGTGCAGCAGGGAAGAACACGTCATCCAAAGTAAAAGAACACTAACCTGGATTTGATTCCGTTATCACAAAAACTACAGAAACAAAATCGGGTGATCACTGGGTAATCACAGATGGCATGGTATTAAAATTACATAAAATTCATAGGTTACATTACTTTCAAATACATAGTTTATATTTAAGTAATTTCAGGAAAACCTTAAATAATCTAACTTCCACTCATTCACAACTATTATGATATTGTCATCTTTGGTTTGTAGACTTTTGGCCCCATGGACAGCAGCCTCACCCATACCCTTAAGGTTTTTCTCTCCCCTCATAGGCAGCAGAGAGAGCGCATCAAATAGGTACTCTCTTGCATGTGGTCTCTTAACCCCATGGGCAACAGCCTCACCCACACACAATCAATGAACATTTTCCTTCTATAGGCAGCAGGGAAGAACGGATCATCCAAAGTAAAAGGGTATTGACCTGGATTTGATTCCGTCATCACAAAAACTACGGAAACCAAATCGGGTGATCACTAGGTAATCACAGATGGCATAGTGTTAAAACCACATAAAACTCATAGGTTACATTACTTTCAAATACATAGTTTATATCTAGCAATTTCAAGAAAACCTTAGATAATCTAACTTCCACCCATTCATAACTGGCATGATATTGTCCTCTCTGGTATGCAGACTCTTGACCCCATGGACAGTAGCTTCACCTATACTCTCAAGGTTTTCTCTCCCCCCATAGGCAGCAAAGAGAGTGCGTCAAATAGAACCTCTCTTGCATGTGGTCTCTTGGCCCCATGGGTAGCAACCTCACCCACACATAATCAAGGAACCTTTTCCCCCCATGGGCAGCAGGGAAGAACGCGTCATCTAAAGTAAAATGACACTAACTTGGATTTGATTTTGTTATCACAAAGACTATGGAAACCAAATCGGATAATCACCAGATAATCACAAATGGCATGGTGTTAAAACCACATAAAACTCATAGGTTATATTACTCAAATACATAGTGATAATAGCTTAATTTTGCATATTAATATCATTATTAGAAAAACATTATCATACTTATTTTGAGTTAATTAATGCATTTTATAGTTGATTTTGAAATAATGCTAAATAATCAATTTTGTACTTAATTGAATTTTAATGCGTAAATTTGTCTTTTGTAGGATAATTAAATTAAATAAGTGGATTTATACAAAGAAAAAAGATAATGGACTTTAATTTTACTAGGGCCATGATGAAGTCAAAGAAAACCAACCTAATTAAATTCAAGTCCAATTGGAGCAAAGAATCAAAGGAAATTTGCACTTAATCCAAGCCCAATTCGGATTAGGATTACAGCTTGCGCACCAGTCAGTATTTGGCGCATAACTTTCGGCTCAGATATCCAATTGAGATGATTCAAGTTAGGCTGAAAAACTAACTTAAAGGGCTACAACTTTGTAGTTTACCAAAATCCTAATTATAAAGTTAAATGGGCCAAAAATGTCGGTTAAGTGAAGCCTAAAAACCTGTGATTTTCTCCAAACGGGATTTCAACTTGTACTAGGTTTCTTTGACCTATTTAAAGGCTCTTTAGGGCAAAATTCAAAGGGAAGTTACTGTAGAACATAATTTAGGTTTTCTTAAAGTTTCTTTATAGTTTTTAGAATTTTATTGTGTTATGGCTTGCTAGAAGCCTTGCTAAGACAAGGGGTGAAACCCAACCGTTTATTGGTATGTTCTTAACAATTATTTATTGGTTTTAATGCTTATGTTTTTGTGTTTTTGATTATTTTACTCATCTAGAAAAGTGTTTAGTTTTGTATAATTCTTTGATTTATCGTAGACTCCAGGCACGTTAAATGCTTAGTATTCCCTACGAGCTAATTCACTAGTTTTGTTTTGCCTAAAATCAATCAATTGTATAAAACTACCTTAAACAATTAATTCTTGAGTTTTTATTGTTAAATCATCCGACTAAGATCATCCTTCATATGAATTTTAGTTGAGTTATAAAATAAATATTGTTAAGGCTACCAACAGATGTGTTGGGTGTGGATCCCTAAACCTTAGCACTTTAATATATTGCTATTTTTTCTCAGTTTAAATTACCTTTAATAAACTATCAAAAATCTCTTTAGCTAAACTTTATTATTTTAGTTTTATTCTATTGTAGTTTGCCAATCAATTCCCGCTTCCCTGAGGATTCGACTTCGGACTTTCCAAGTTATTACTTCGCGACAATCCTGCACTTAGGAGCATTATTTAAGTCGCAGCACAGTTTATATTTAGGTAATTTCAGGAAAACCTTAAATATCTACCTTCCACAAGGTTTGTAAGGTTTTCAACTTCATTCTTGTCAAAAAGATTTTATATCAATTTTTCAATAACAAGACAAGATAAGCATCTTTAGATTTTCTAATAAACCATAAAATCCATAATTTCCTTATCAAAGATTAAATAAAAGATGCTCATATTTTCCATGTCAACAATTCATGCATTTTCCCAAATGCAATACTAAATATGATGCATTTTCATATATATAATCATATATATATATATATATATATATATATTAAGGTTACGACACAATAGCTTTAGGAAATTATAGTTTCCATAGGTAGTTTCCAAAAGTGTGCCCAACCCAAAAACAATATTTATGCAATATCATTATTTTCCAAAATCCCATTAAAAGCTATCTCGCAAACACAAAAGCCTAACTCTCCAAGCTCCAAGGAGATCGGCTAAAACCTAAACAACATCAAGTAAACCTATTACAATAAACATAGAACTTGAAATTGTGTCTAACTACAATTTAGGATTTGCCAAATAAGCACTTAAGTAGGTAAGCCTAGTATTTAACTTCATCAATAATAATATATACCACTTCCAAAGTTTCTCAACAAATCGATTCACAAGGCATCAACTCCAATTTATAAAGTTAACACATTTAATATCATCTCTAACATTATGACTAGCTTCCATAAAATTTACACTACATTATTAAGAGACCCATGAAAGCAAAATCAAAATCAAAATATTCTCCAAGACAAGAAATTTAGGACTTCAACTAACTCCCAATAAATCCAATGGCAATGGGAATATTAAATTTACTAACCATCACATGTTATAACTTAAAACCCCTAAATTTTCCACCATATATAAACCTTAAGTAGCCATTTTTAGCACAAATTATATACCCACTCATCAAATAATTCCACCAATACAAAACGCATACATAAAAACACATAAATATCACTTTCAATACTCATAAATCACATGGGTATCATTATTAAAACTTAGATAAAAATAACCTCAAGCAAAAGTGTAAAACCCACCAAAAAGATTAGAAATTTTTTACCTCAAATAAAAGATGTGAAGGTGCTTATGGGTTCACAAGAATTTTCTGGTGATCTTGACGGAAAATGATAGTAGAAATAGTGATATGGAGGTACCGGCAGGAGAGTTTGAGGGAGTGAAGAAGAGTGTTCCACCGAAAATGATAAAGAAGAAAAGAAAGAAAAGAGAAGTAAGGAGAAGTGAGGAGCTGGTCAAAGAGAGTAAGAAATAAGTGAAAATGAGTGGTGGGGAGTGGGGTTAGGTGGGGGGCACGTGTGGTCCATCAAAAAAAATCTAACTTTACATTTTTTTTTGGACTGACAAGGACGTTACACACTCACTCTCTCCCCCTCCTTCTCCTCATTTCCCTTCTCATCTCAACCTCAACCAGCTCCTCCGACTCAAACCGAGTCTCAGAGCTCCAATCCCAATCCAAAATCGGCATAATCCACCTCGACAACCACTCCATCTCTCGCTACCTCACCTCTATAAAAACCCCAAGACCCTACTACCTCCTCATCTTCTTCGACACCACCGAGCTTCACAACAAGTCGAACTAAGAAGCTTGAGTTAGAGACTGAGAAACAGAGAGAGAGTGAGGGACTTTGAGAGCGTACAGAGAGAGTAAGGGACATAGAGATGTTCAAAAAGAGTGAAGGAGTGAATAGAATGAGAGAGAAAAAATAATAAAGTATTAAAGGAGATGACATGGCAGCCTCCTATTGGCTGGCATAAAACATTGGTTTTACATCACAGCCTGACCAAATGTTTACTCTTTTGGTATTTATAATGATCACTCTTTTATTTTCCTCAATGTGAATTATGACTTGTACAAAGTAAATGGGTATTTTCATGGTCATTGGACTACCTAAGTGTGCTGATGGGGAATTAATTGTCTTCATAAATGAGAGATTAAAAAATAAAAATTTTGATGAGAAAAGAATGTGAGAGTTTTGACATGTGTCATTGTTTTGTGTTTAGATAAACGAACACATGTCATCATTATATACATCCACCAATTGGTGAGATCTAACTTTTATAACAAATATATACTTTCTTTTTCACACACACCCAGCCAGTCTTTAATCATTTCTTTAAAAAAAAAAAGCCAGTCTTTAATCAACTCCTACTTCACTTTCATGTTTCTCTCAAAATTTCACCTTTGTTAATTCTCTTTGAGTTGATTTTTGCTAGTGGCTAGGGGTATTCACGGTGCGGTGCGGTTTTAGGCCATTTTTAGCACTACACTTTGCAGTGCGGTTTAACTAAAATCATAACTACACCGCACCTCATTTTTGCAGTCACATGTGCGATGCAGTGAGTGTGGTGTATAGTCTAACCAAAACCATAACCGAACCGCACCGCACCTCATTTTTGCGGTGCGGTGCGGTGTATAAAAATTTACCTGCTATATAAAAATTCAACATATATATCACCATACAATTCAAAATATATCAGTAATTTCACTATCTCAAATTCTCAGGTATACATCAAACATGTAATGAAGTCAAGTACTTTGAATAAGGTAGAGTGGCAAGCAACTTAAATGTTTTAACTATCAAAATTTAATGCTCTTCAGTCTTCACTTTAGATCAAGAATATGAAGTAAAGAGTTTATGTGAAACACCAAGTACAAAGCAAAAAGGATTTACCCATAGTCAAAGCAATTCTAGTCATGCCTACTAATTTCAAGTTCCAATTATCAAAACCATAATGTAAACAAGTCTAAAGCAAAGCATGAAATGAGTTACAAATCCAAAACAAGTATTAATTGTAAACCCAACAAGAAATTGCTTAAATGAACATGAACGCAACAAAAAAATAGGTTTGTCCATCCAATGCTATACTTCTCCCCCTCCAAATTCTATTTGGTAGCTCATACTCCAAATCTTCACTAAATCTTCTTTCTCTGTTGCCAATTTCATCAATTCTATGAAAATAAATACAGAAAATGTTTGTAAACTAATAAACAAAGAACAATAAACTAATATACAATTTAAATATATAGTTTTAGAAAATTACTCGCTTCAACATCTTGCTCAAGAATTTCCACTTCATTCATTACTTCCCGAAGATTGATTGGTTTAGATGGGTTTTTTAAACAATTTTGAGCACAAATAAGGGCCTCCACAGTTTTAGGAGCTAATGAACTCCTAGAAGAATCCAAAACATGAACCCCCGTGCTAAAGGCTGACTCAGAAGCAACGGCGGACACGGGAATAGCCATGACATCTCGTGCTACCTCGAAAAGGATTACATATCTAGTGGAATTCACCTTTAACCAAGCCAAAATATTAAAACCCTCCCTATTTTTTTCACTAGCTTCATTAAGATATTTGTCCACATCAGTAATGCATTCACTATCATCTTCTGTAGCTATGTGTTCATTGAACTCATATGAAGCAATCTTCCATGGATCATATGGAAAACTAGCACTTGATTTTATTGAAGAACCAACATTAGTGGCCTGCCCATTGCCACTAGCACTTGATAATTCAGTACCCTTTGCATAGTGGGCATACAACTTATCTAAAGCATCCCTTACCAATTTTAAAGTAAACTCTACCTTCTCGTTTGAATACCACTTATTAAACCAATATTTCAAATATTTCATCTTATATCTTGGGTCAAAGAACCATGGCAATAAACATCATCAAATTCATATTTTCAATATGTCCCTAATACTTCTCATATTTTTCCCTTATAGATTGTGCCATTTCTTTTAAGAGAGGATCACCATCAATGCCACACAATCTATTCAATTCATTTTGAATGCCCACTAGCTCACAAAAATAAGTATTTGAAATGATAAATAAAGAACCAGAAAATGTAGAGTTACCTCATAAAAAATCTAGAGAAAATTACAAAACATTCTGACATTTACCCAATCCTCATCCTTGGGAAGACCTATGTGCTTTTCTTTCCCATTTCCATCTACCTCTATAAAGTAAGAACTAAATTGCACATCCTCTTCATGCATCCTATCAAAGGTTGTTTCAAACTTCTCGGCTGCCTCTAACATAAAATATGTGGAATTCCATCTAGTAGGGACATCAAGAGATAACAAACTCTTAGATTGGATTTTTTCATCCTCTACAGCTTCTTTGAACCTATCCATCCTTTTTGGAGATAATTTAACATACTGCACTACATTCCTCACCTTAACAATTGAGTTATGAATGCCTTTCAATCCCCATTGCACAATGAGATTCAATATATGAGCAACACATCTCATGTGCAAGAACCGGCCTCCCAACATACAACCATCCTTCATCTCCAACTTCTTCTTCAAATAATCAAGAGCCACATTATTGGATTTAGCATTATCAACTATAACAGTTATCACCATTTTGATACCCCAATCATTCAAGCATCTTTCAATAGTTTTCCCAATTGTCTCCCCTTTATGATTTGGAACTATACAAAAATCCAAAATCTATTTTTGATAGGTCCAATCACCATCAATATAGTGGCAAGTAAGACACTTGTAGTTGAGGTTTTGAATGGAGTCCATGTGTCAGTAGTCAAAGACTCCCTTTGGCCTAATTTCAAATAGCTTATCAACTTCTCCCTTTCCCCAAACCAAAGTTTAATACAACCATCATAAAGTATGTAAAACCATCATGCTCAACAAATCAAAAAGCAAGCTCATCCACTATAATCATCCTCGCAAGAGCCATCCAAATTCTCTCAATAGAAAATTTAGCAACAACAAGCTCATTACTAGACTTTCCCTCAACACCACTAGTTTTTTTTGCTTGGAAACTCAAAGTGGTTTGGCTCGTGTTAATGACACTCATAATCTTCTTACATTTTAGCAAATGAGCCTGCATGGATGAGGTCCCATTCCTCCTTGTAGCATTGTATTACTTCTCACAATATTTGCATTCTAACTTTTCACAATTTTGTAACCTAACAAAATGCTCCCAAATATCAAATGGCAATCTGGTGGACTGTTTCTCAGTAACTCTAGCTTTTTTTGGTAGGGGTTCATCATCCACAATCAAAGGGTCATTAGGGCCATTTGGTGCTGGTGGATTTGGATTTGGATTTGAGGGAGCATCCATCTAGGGCCATTGAAAAAACAAACACACACACACACGCACACATATATATAGATTAGAAAAGGAGTTTTGCAGGAGGTCAAGGCAAAAAAAAAATATAATATATATATATATATATATTGAATGTAATTGAACACACTATAATTATACCACATTTGTCTTTTCAAAAAGATAAAATAAAAAAAAAAATACTGAGGAAGTGAATCCCATTCATAGGGGGGGCAGAGACCAAATCTCCAAAAACAAAACTTGCGACAAATATGTCAGGAAGATAAATGACATAGTAGGCTTTATGAATCCTTTTTTCCTTCACAAACAAAGCAACATAGCATGGATGAACAGGTAAACAAATAAAAAGAATCTTGAGAGAGGTAACTTAGGTTCTAACCCAAAGACAACCGTATGCAAGGAAAATTTGTTACTTTACGAAAGGAAAATTTTTATAGCAGGGACACATATGATTTTTGTTACTTTACGAAAGGAAAAATTTTACTGTCATCAGATGGAATATTCATGAATTAAGTTGCAGATTATCGGAATTGTTTCAATCCAATGACATCATGTTCATTGATTACTGGAGAGGATAAATAAGAAGTGGTTTTTCTAAACATGCTAGTGCAATATAATTATTCTTGAAGAACATAGCCAACTAAGATGAAATAGAGCTATGCAGATCAAGCTTGCAAGTTGAAGGATTTGAAACGTCATAAGGAAATAAAAAAAAAAAAAAGTTACATTGGTATGGTTAGAAGTAAAAAAATTTCAATCTCTAGTTGAAGCTTAAGAATCTTGAGAGAGGTAACTTAGGTTCTCACTTTGTTGCCACTTGCCATAGAAATATAGAATATATAAAATAACAAATTCCTTGAAGATGGAAATTGATCACAGCCTATAGCTTCTGACTTAAATAATATCTAACTTAAATATCTAACCTAGGAAGTTCCAAGCTGCCACTTGCCATACATTATATAAAATAACAAATTCCTCAGAAGATGGAAATTGATCACAGCCTATTGCTTCTAACGTAAATAATATCTAACATAAAAAATAATATAATTAACATCTAGTGCAATGGCAGTGAGCTGAACAAAATATTGCTTCTAACGTAAATAATATCTAACATAAAAAATAATATAATTAACATTTAGTGCAATGGCAGTGAGTTGAACAAAGAAAAACTTTAACAATAGATTGACTTTAACAACTTGTCCTGAGTGAATAGTATAATAGGCCAATAGATTAACTTTAACAAAGAAAAACTTGAATTGAACACATGAATACCTCAATTGTAGAAGCAACTAGTACGGCAGTGAGTAGTCTAGGACTCTAGGTTGAAGTGTGGCGTCTAGGGTCTAATTTTTTAGGGCTAAGAGATTGAGAAGATTTTTATTATTTTTTTTTTAACTAACAGAAGTTACAAAACAATGAGATACGGCTAAGGTATTAAATTATTAATGTATTGATCTTTTGTCCTTATTATATATATATATATATATAATATTAAATAAATAAATATATTAATATATTTAGAGGGTGCAGTGCGGTGCGGTATGTGCGGTTTTCATTTTATAAAACCGTAAACCATACTGCATCATGCAATGTGGTGCAGTGCGGTGCACTGTTACTTGTGGTGCAGTGCGGTTTCGTCTAGACGGATGTAAATTCCTGACAACGCCAAATAACAAGGTCCCTTAAATGGGTGTAAGCCGCCTAAAAATTGGCTAAGTAACGATATTCCGCCTAGACGAATGTAAATTACCAACGAAAGTCTAGACAACTAGATGACTAAGATTGACAGATAGTAATTGATGATGCAAGGAAAATCAGTAGGCTGAAATGCTTCGGGTTTGATAGGGCTTGCGGTTGATCCTGGTAGCCTGAAAAAGAAAGAAGGAAATCAAGGGTGACCGGGGTTACCGGCCAACAACCCTCCGATGGTAAAGTCAGTTTTTTTTTCTCAAATATTTCCAAGCTCCAATTTTTTAGGAATGATTTCCCGTACCTTTTTTTAGTCTGAACCAACGCTTATATAGTGTCTTAAGAGCGGTTGTCGGATTTGTAACCTCCCCCTTGATTTGAGGAGGTTCGTTTTTTTCGAATATAACTTTCTCAACCGTTTAGGAGTTACCCTTTTTATGCGTAACGGTCACTGGAGGTTGCTTGTACAATGATGAGATGTTTCAGACTTTCATTAATTTCTAAGTGTTCACGTGTCGTCCATCACTTCTCGTCCTAAGGTATTCAAGGCAGCTTACCTCGTCTTGAGCACGCCAAGACAGCTAACCTCGTCTTGAGCACGCTGAGACAGTTCACCCCGTCTTGAGCATGTCAAGACAGCTTACCTCATCTTGAGCATGTGGAGACGGTTTACCTCGTCTTGAGCACGTGGAGACAGTTTACCTCGTCTTGAGCACGTGGAGACAGTTTACCTCGTCTTGAGCACGCTGCCCGTTTTGGACGATCTCCATGGACAATTGGAGTTGCATTTTATCATACCACATTAGTTGCCCCCTTGTCCATGGGTCGTCTAGGCCTTATATCTACTAATGCCGTTGTTTGGACAGGTGTCCCTATGCCAGCTGTCGTAGGTGCCGCGTGTCATAATTTAATTGGTGACCAATCATGTCAGCTCATTTTTCGAGGGACGTGCCATTTGTCGTTTTTTGGCTGGCCGCGTCGCTTCGTGTATTGGGGTCAATGCCTATAAATAGTGCAATTCCTCCGTTACCCTCCTCATTTTCTCAAATTTTCTTCTTCGAACTCCCTCGTCTTAGAGCCTCGTCTAGAAGCTTCTTACGTCCATAGTCTTCTCGTCTAGATCCAGGTATTTTCTTCAATCCTCGTCCTTAGATTTCAAGCTTCTTCATTAAAAATGTCCGAGTTAGTAATTTCCTCGTCTAGCGATAGTACAGTCAAAGCCATAGACGAGTACCAAGACCCTAGCAGCTTCAGTGGCTCTAGCGATAGTTCTGGGAGTAGTAGTAGTAGCGATGGGAACACTACAGACGAGTACACGTCTGGTGTCCCAGGGGTTCCTCCTGAGGTTTTTATAGAACAGCATAGGACGAGGGTCAAGTCTGGTTCTAGAGCTGGCACAAGTGCTCCCTCGTCTTCTGCTCAAGACGAGGAGGAGGAGGTCGTTTATACTTGTGCTATAGGGGTTGGTTCTAAAACTAACGAGAGAAAATTAGAGCTTCTCAAGGCTAGATACCAAATCCCTGATAGTTTAAACCCTAGGGTTCCCGTCCGTGGGGAATGGTGTTGTCAACCCCGTTTTGGCGTGGGTATTTATGAGGCTTACCTCCTAGGAGGTTTGAGGTTGCCTCTAAATGCCTTCGCTAGGGAGTTGCTCACTAGGTTAGGTATAGGTATTTGCCAGCTTAACCCCAATGCATGGCGTCTAATAGTAGCTATGCAAGTTTTGTGGAGGGAGGTGTTTGAGGGGAACCGTCCTCTTTCCGTGGACGAGTTCCTCTATTGCTATAAACCCTCCGAAATTAACCAGTCCCTTGGCTTTTATCAATTTACAGCCAGAGGGACAGATTGTAGATTAATTAAGTCGCTAGTTACGTCAGACAGAAACTGGAAGACGGAGTTCTTCTTCGTCTTTGGTTGCTGGGCTGGTCGTCCTAGTGAAATAGCCCAAGATCCATTTCCTCCCTATACAGGAGACATAGGGAACCTTCGTCTTGAAGGTATGCATTTTTCGTAATGTTTATTGCACTCGTCCTTGCTAATGGTCATCTAACATTTTTTGTGTTTTGTTTTGAAGGTGTCAGACGACCTCACTTGGATAGGCTTCGATTGGAACGAGTCCAAAAAGCTCGTCTCTACAGCGACAGGGCTTTCCATTTTTTGGTTACCCTTAGGTGTCTTGCTACTTGGGGTCTAGGTCCTGACCCTTCGGACGAAGCGATCGCTCACGAAGTTACTGTGAGAAGACGTAAGTCGTCCTTACCCTCGTCTTTTATTTTTCTCTCCCTTTTTTTTTTTTTTTTTTTTTTTACTGACGTCTTTACTTGCAGGAATGGCTACAATGAAACAAAATAAAGGCAAGGACGCTATGGACGAGGAGACCAGGTCGGGGGTGAAGTCCATCCCTCGTCCAGCTTCTGGTGAGAAGAGGAAGAGCCTCTCTCTTGGTGTGGACTTGGGTAACCTCCCAAGTAGGCGCAAGGAGAAGAGAGTCAAGCACAAGTCGTCCAAGGCTCAAGACGTCCAAGCTAAGGACCAACGTGGCCTCGTCCCTCCTAGCCCTCCAATCCAAGTTTTGGACGTTGAAAAAGAGTTTTCTCCACCCATCCCGTCTACAGTTCTAACCTCACCTCAAACTTCCCTCCAAGTTCCTCATAATCTTCTTGAGGACGAGAACTTGGCTTGGGAAAAGTTTGAAAAGGCTGTGACGGACGAGGACATAACGGCATGCTACAACATGTCGTTGAAGGATTTTGAGCGCTCCGGCGTTCATGACCTTTTCAAGGTATGTAACTTTTATGTTTGTCTCGTCTTCTAGTTATTTTATGCGTGCATTCTAACGAAGCTTTGTGCTATGCAGGCAATGTCCAAGTTCATTGCAGCGTCCAGGCAGGCAACTGAACTGGACAAGACGAGGGTGCTGTTGGAGAAAAGCGTCCAGAAAGGGAGGGACGAGTCCAAGAGGTGGGCAGAGACGGCAGCCAAGGCCAAGGACGAGGCGGAGAATTCGAAGAAACGCGTCATTGAGCTGGAGACTGAGGCCCTTGAGAAGGACGCTCGTCTAGAATTCCTTTTAAAGAGGAATGAAGAGTTCGAGGTTCTCCTGGAGAAAGCTAAAGGAGATGCCATTGCAGGGTTTAAGGCGTCCAAAGAATTTACTGATTCGATGGACGCCAACTATGCAGCTGGCTTCGAAGACTTCAGGATGGACGCCGTTGAGAAATTTCCAGGAGTGGACTTCAGCTCCATAAAGCTCAATCTTGGTGGGGCGTCCACAAGCTCCCTCGTCCAGACCAGTTCCGAGGAAATCAACGTGGAAGACGACGCTAGTACTCTGCCGCCCCAAGACGAGCCTAACGCAAATACTCCAGCTGTTTAAGAAAAAATCTATGCTCTGATGTAATTCGCTTTTTTTTTTTTTTTTTTTTATTATTAAAATGTATTTGAGTACAATAGCCTCGTCTAGAGTGTTATAGACGAGTGTATTAACAATTGCCTTTAAGGCTTTATTTGTAAGGGTTTTTGGACGATGGACGTCTACCCTTTTATCTTAATTTAATGAATGTTCATTTTTATTCATTACTTGTTTGTGTATGGACGTACTTTGTTTTTGTTGCGATAGAAACTTGTATAATCCAAAGTATTAAAGGGTCGTCCATATATTTTGCTTATGGATATTGTTCTATCATTTGGTTCTCCCATAGACGAGTTGGTGATCACTTTCCGTTCATAGGTCTGACCTATTTTCCTCGTCTATAGATTTTGGCTTGTTTGCCTCGTCCATAGGTTTTGGCTTGTTTGCCTCGTCTGTAAGCCTTTCTTTGGCCTTTGACGTTTGCTAGCGTTTGAGTCGTCCTAGAGTATCCGTTTTAGTCAGATGCTCGTCCATGGACTTGTATCAATTTTTTTGTTTCTTTAGCTATTGCACTTCATCCTTGTTTTGAGGAAAGTCTGCGAACGTTACATCCCTGCGTCCAAGGATTTTTCATTCGTCTTTAGATGTTAGCCCCCTTTATGGGTTTGACAATGGAACTTAGATTTTACGCATAAAATACACTTAAAATCCAAACCATATTATATAAGCATTGTTCACAAACATAGCACCTGCTTGGAAGCTAGTGCATTATGAAAGTACTTAAAATACACAACCTCGTCTTTAACAAACTTGTCTGTAGACGGTGCAAATGTTTAAGAACTAATGCACCTTTATTCTTAGTACACACCATGGCAGTAGTAAGAACACTAGTAGATATTAAACATAGTAGTAGGGTCGTCCATGATAGAAACTTCATTTTTGATTAACTTCGTCCAAGCTCATTGATAGTACCTTCTCAGGTGCTCCACGTTCCAAGGGTGTTCCAGCTTTCGTCCGTCCAAAGCTTCTAAGTAATACGACCCTTGCCTTTTGCAGTTTACTACCCTGTATGGTCCTTCCCAATTGGGTCCCAATTTTCCATGAGCTGGGTTCCTAGTCGCCAAGGATACTCTCTTAAGAACGAGGTCCCCTATGCTGAAGCGTCTGGGTTTCACCATGGCATCATGCTGTCTGGCCATAAGGTTCTTGTACCTTGCTGTCCTCTGCTCCGCATCCATCCTTACCTCATCAATAAGGTCAAGGTCAAGACGAAGTAGTTCTTCATTTTCCTTCTCTTGATACTTCATCACTCGATGGTTAGCCATATGAACTTTCGCTGGTATGACCGCTTCACTTCCATAAGCTAACTTGAAGGGGGTTTCTCCTGTCGGGGTTCTCACAGTAGTTCTGTAGGCCCAGAACGCCTGGTAACTCATCTGGCCATATCCCCTTTGCCCCCTCTAGCCGAGTCTTGATGATTTTTAGCAAGGATCGGTTTGCTACCTCTGCTTGTCCGTTTGCCTGTGGGTGGGAGGGTGAGGAGTAATGATTTCTGATTCCAAAATGCTCACAGAAGTCCCTGAATGGTGCGTTGTCAAACTGTCGTCCATTGTCCGATACTAGCACCCTCGGTACTCCGAACCTACACAAAATATTCTTCCAAACAAAATTTTTAACGTTTTGCTGTGTGATCTTTGCAAGAGGTTCAGCCTCCACCCACTTGGTAAAATAGTCAATCCCTACAACCAAAAACTTCATTTGTCTGGTACCCGGAGGGAAAGGACCTAGGATGTCCAGTCCCCATTGTGCAAAGGGCCATGGGGCCATCATCGGGGTCTGATACTCCGACGGTTGCCTAGGGACATTGCTGTAGCGCTGGCATTGGTCGCACACCTTGACATAAGCCTTGGCATCTGCCTGAACCGTGGGCCAATAGTAGCCGGCACGAATGACCTTATGGACGAGGGACCTTGCCCCCGAGTGATTTCCACATGCTCCTTCATGAACCTCCCTCAAAACATAATTTGCTTCATCTGGAGCTAAGCACCTCAGGTAGGGTTGAGATAAGCCTCGCTTGTAAAGTACTTCATTTATAAGGACGTACTTTGCAGCCCTAACCCTAAGTTTCCTAGCTTCGTTCTTGTCTTCTGGAAGCTTCCCATCTTATAGATAGAGTATAATTGGACTCATCCAATTTTCTTCTCCTCCAATTTGCTGTATTTCCGGAAGGTCTATGCTCGGCATGTATTGGACTTTGCCATACTCGTCCATGACTCCACCTGCCGACGCTGCTCGCGCCAGCGCATCTGCTTCCATGTTCTCTTCCCTCGGGAGTTGAATAAAACTCACTTCTGAAAACTTTTGTACGAGCCTTCTCACTTTGCTGAGGTATTTCTTCATTCGTTCTTCCTTGGCATCACACATTCCATTCACCTGGTTGATTACTAGCTGAGAATCACCTCTGACTATTACTGACTCCGCTCCCAAGGATTTAGCCAATTCCAGCCTTTTGAGAAGTGCTTCATATTCAGCTTCATTGTTGGTTGCTTGGTACTGTAGGCGGGCTGCATACTCTAACTTATCACCCTCTGGGGACTGGAGTATGACTCCAATCCCTCCTGCATACATCGTAGATGATCCATCCACGTTGATAACCCACCTTCTTGTTCTCTCGTCCTTGACCAGCTCGTCTTGGCTTGGAGTAAACTCCGCAATGAAGTCCGCCAACGCTTGCGCTTTGACTGCATTTCTTGGTTGATATTTGACGTCAAATTCACTAAGTTCCACCGCCCATTGGACTAGCCGTCCTGCAGCTTCCAACTTGCTCATCGCCTTCTTCAGGGGATGATCCGTCAAGACAATAATAATGTGAGCTTGGAAGTAGTGTCTCAGCTTCCTTGAGGCCGTAACCAAGGCAAAGGCTAACTTTTCCATCATCGAATACCGTCCTTCCGCTCCTCTAAGTGCCCGACTAGTATAGTATACCGGTTTCTGCACTCGTTCTTCTTCCCTGACCAGAGCGGAACTTATGGCATGCGGGGATACCGCCAAATACAAATACAGCTCTTCGCCTGGTACAGATGAACTCAGCAACGGTGCCTTTGTAAGGTAAGTCTTCAGATCTTGGAAAGCCCTTTGACACTCGTCCGTCCATTCGAACGCTTTCCTGAGGACTTTAAAGAACGGTAAACACTTATCAGTAGCTTTCGACACAAATCTGTTGAGGGCGGCAACTCGTCCAGTCAGGGACTGTACTTCTTTGATGTTTTTCGGCGGTTCCATGTTGAGTATCGCTTGGATCTTATCTGGGTTTGCTTCAATGCCTCTATGTGAAACCATGAAACCCAAGAACTTCCCCGATGAAACCCCAAAGGCACACTTACTTGGATTAAGTTTCATGTTGTACCGTCGTTGTGTGTCGAATGTCTCTTGAAGGTCGTCCAAGTGTTTTCCCTCGTCTATACTTTTCACCAGCATATCATCAACATAGACCTCTACATTTCTGTCAATTTGAGGACGAAACATTTGGTTCACCAACCTCTGATAAGTTGCCCCTGCGTTCTTTAGACCGAAAGGCATTACCTTGTAGCAAAACAAGCCTTGGCTGGTGACAAATGAAGTCTTCTCTTGGTCAGCCTCGTCCATCTTTATTTGGTTGTAGCCTGAAAAGGCGTCCATGAAACTTAGCAACCTGTGACCAGCCGTCGAATCTACCAACTGATCGATGCGTGGGAGCGGATAACTGTCCTTCGGGCAAGCTTTGTTTAAGTCAGTAAAGTCTACACACATTCGCCACTTACCACTGGCCTTCTTTACCATAACTACATTCGCCAACCAGTCCGGGTAGTACACTTCCCTAATGAACTCCGCCGCAATCAACTTCTGTACTTCTTCTTTGATGGCGTTGTCTCGCTCAGGAGCAAATACCCTCTTCTTCTGACGTATGGGTTTGAACGAGGGGCTTACATTCAGACGATGGGTAATGACACTTGGATCAATGCCAGGCATGTCTTCATGGTTCCATGCGAAGACGTCAATGCTTCTTTTCAAAAACTGGACCAACGCATTCTTCGCTTCTTCTTCCATGCTCGCCCCTATTCTAGTAAACTTCCCAGCCTTACTATCGTCTAAGGGAATTTCTTCTAACACCTCCACAGGCTCCGCTGTAGTTCTTCCATCGTCTATGCCCATCGTCTGTAAATGCTCATCCATGGCCAACATGGCCAGGTAACATTCCCTGGCAGCCAGCTGATCTCCTTGCACTTGACCTACACCATGCTCAGTTGGAAACTTGATTGACAAATGGTAGGTGGAGGTTACCGCCTTCCAACTATTCAAAGTAGGCCTTCCAATAATAACGTTATATGACGATGAACAATCGACCACGAGGAAGTTTACCTCTCTGGTTATCTGCTGCGGATACGTTCCAATCACTACGGGCAGTGTGACACTGCCCACTGGTTGCACTTTCATTCCTCCGAATCCTACCAGGGGCGAACTCACTGGGCGAAGCTGATCTCGTCCTAGCCTCATTTGTTGGAACGCAGGGTAATAAAGAATGTCCGCCGAGCTTCCATTATCTACCAACACCCTTCTGGTCGTATAGTCGGCAATAAGTAAGGTAATGACAATTGCATCATCATGGGGTTGGTGAATTCTTCCAGCATCCTCGTCCGTGAACGTGATTGCTTGCTCGTCAGCTTCCATCGTCCTTGGAGATCGTCCTGACAGCTGGACGTTTTGCACCACCTTCAGGTATGTCTTCCTCAATTTACATGACTGCACTGCTGAGGTTCCTCCTACAATAACTCTTATTTCTCCTAGCGGGGGTCGTGAGGACTCTTCCACCTTGGCTTTCAGCTTCTCGTCCTTGCGGTCTCGTCCAAGGAAATTCCTCAATTTTTCCTACCTGATGAGGTTCTCCACCTGCTGCTTTAGATCAAAACACTCGTCCGTGTCATGCCCATGGTCCCTGTGAAAGCGACAATACTTGTTCTTGTTGCGCTTGTTAGGGTCTCCCTTCATTTTCTCCGGCCACTTTAAGGACGGATCATCCTTGATTTGCATAAGAACCTGCTCTAGCGGGGTGTTCAGGGAAGTGTACTGACTTCTTGAGGATGAACTTGCCTTCCTACCATCCCTATCCCTTTTTTCTCCTACATGGGCTTTCTTAGGACGAGGAGCTTGATCTGAATGTCGGTGCCCGGCTTCCGAGCGTTCTGACATTTTCCTCTTCTTGGCTATTATTGCGTCTTCGGGGTTCATGAAATTTTGGGCTGAATGGACGAGTTCAGCCATGGTCTGAGGTTCCTGCTCGTACAATTTGTGAATAAACAAGTCAGAATTAACCCCATTATGGAAAGCAGCCAACAACAACTTATCGTCCATCTCGTCCACTGTCAAGGCCTCCCTGTTGAAACGGGTAATGAAGGATCTCAAACTCTCATTTTCCCCTTGCTCAATCGTTAATAAACTAGAAGAAGAACGCTTGTGGCGCTGTCCTCCAATGAAGTTATTAACGAACATTTTACTTAATTCTTCGAATGATCCAACAGAGTTCGGGGGTATTTTGCTAAACCACACCCTCGCTGGCCCCTTCAGCGTGGTAGGGAACGCTCTGCACATAATCTCATCTGGAACTCCCTGAAGATGCATGGTTGTCTTAAAGGTAGCAATATGGTCACACGGATCACGGTTTCCATCGTATGAATCCAAGGAAGGCATCTTGAATTTAGGGGGTAGGGGATGACTGTTGATGGAAGCCGTGAATGGAGAATCCGTACGGTGAACTAAGTCCTCCACGGGGTTCGTCCGCCTCATATTCTCCTTCATTTCTTCCATGGCTTTTCTCATCTGGTCCATCTCTTTCTCCAAATGTGGCACCCTCCTTGAAGCGGTACCCTTTGTATGATCCTCAGACTCAGCATTTTCTCCTCTACCTTCCTGACCCTGGGGTCGTCCTTCTGCATGTCCTTCACGGTGCTGCCTCCTGATGTTGATCTCCTGGTTCAACTCTTGATTTTGGCGGGTCAGTTCCGCCATAGCCGCGGCCATGGACTGCATTTGTTGAAGGGACGACGGTTGCGGGGTAGGAATTGACTGGCGGTCGCGGTAAGGATTACTGGAAGCATCCCTACTTCCCTGGTGGCCTGGGCTAGTAGCCCTTGATCTTGTCCGAACCATTCAGCCTTTTGTCTAGGAACAAAGGGTGATCAAAAGAGTGAAACGAAAACGAAAATTATTTTCTACGTATTCTTTCCCACAGACGGCGCCAACTGATGATGCAAGGAAAATCAGTAGGCTGAAATGCTTCGGGTTTGATAGGGCTTGCGGTTGATCCTGGTAGCCTGAAAAAGAAAGAAGGAAATCAAGGGTGACCGGGGTTACCGGCCAACAACCCTCCGATGGTAAAGTCAGTTTTTTTTTTCTCAAATATTTCCAAGCTCCAATTTTTTAGGAATGATTTCCCGTACCTTTTTTTAGTCTGAACCAACGCTTATATAGTGTCTTAAGAGCGGTTGTCGGATTTGTAACCTCCCCCTTGATTTGAGGAGGTTCGTTTTTTTCGAATATAACTTTCTCAACCGTTTAGGAGTTACCCTTTTTATGCGTAACGGTCACTGGAGGTTGCTTGTACAATGATGAGATGTTTCAGACTTTCATTAATTTCTAAGTGTTTACGTGTCGTCCATCACTTCTCGTCCTAAGGTATTCAAGGCAGCTTACCTCGTCTTGAGCACGCCAAGACAGCTAACCTCGTCTTGAGCACGCTGAGACAGTTCACCCCGTCTTGAGCATGTCAAGACAGCTTACCTCGTCTTGAGCATGTGGAGACGGTTTACCTCGTCTTGAGCACGTGGAGACAGTTTACCTCGTCTTGAGCACGTGGAGACAGTTTACCTCGTCTTGAGCACGCTGCCCGTTTTGGACGATCTCCATGGACAATTGGAGTTGCATTTTATCATACCACATCAGTAATCATTGACAGACAGTAATCATTGACAGACAAAAACAAACACTACTCAATGAAGAACGAATAGACGAAGGCATAAAAGTAAGACAATAAGCATGAATACATTATGTCTGAATTAAAAGCCCAAAAACACAGGGCACCCAAAAAAAAAAATTATAGATATCTCTAACAAACAAGTTCAAGTGGTAGCTTCGTCACCATCAGTGTCGGTGAGCTTTGGAACGTCCCTTGCGGGGTCAAGGGCAGCAACCAGAGCAGACAGGGCAGCCTCGTCCTCAGCCATCTCCTTGTCCACCACCTCTAGGTCCAAACTCTCCAGGTCTACTCTAGTGGGGTGCTTAACAAGGTACCGTCTTAGGAGCTCGAAGCCTTTGTAATACCAACTGAAGAGCACAGTGTTATACTCGTTAATCTGCTAGAAGGCTTCGACAAATTTGGCCAAGACGGTCTTCACTCTCTCCTTTGTAGCCTTGAGTTGCTCGTCCTTTTCCAAGGTCAGCTGCCTCTCGGCCCTCAGGTCGTCGGATAAGACCTTCGCCTTCTCCTTGGCAATATTGGCATCGTCCATGGTTGAGATGAGGTCCTTCTTCAGCTTTGAGTTGTCCGGCTCCAGACCCTGCAACTTGGACCCTGTGGAGGTAGCCTTTACCTCCAGACTCAGGTACTCTAAGGTAATATGAATGGTCTCCCCTAAAACCTGAAAAGAGAATCCACCTCTCAGAACCATGCAAGAGAAGAAAAAAGCAAAGGCAAATGATACCAATTTATTACCTAAACGAGTTTGTGGATATGACGACCCACAATCTCGTTGGATGGCATGCTAGAAAGGACCTGAAGGTCTTCGGTGGTAAAGGCATCCTGTGCCCTCAGCAACGCAAGACCAGCGTCGTCCCAAATGCTTGACGACCTTGAACCAGTCTTCTCTTTCCCCTTATCAGCCAGACGTGGCTTCTTCGTCCAGGGGGTTATCTCCTCTACCAAGGTGGTTAAGGAAGCAATCCTCGTCGCTTCCAAGACGGAGGTGGCCAAAATGACGGGAGTCCCCTTCTCCACTACACGTGCTACCCTCTTCCTAAGGTTGGAAAGAGGCTCGTTCCTCTTTGCCCTCATCTTGGTGTACAATTCCCGATTAAATTTTGTTGTCATCTCTGCAAAAGAAAAACACTTAAAAAAAAAAGAAAGGGAAAATGAAGAGAATTCAAGACAGCAACAAACTGAGAAAGCACTTACTACTCTCTTTAATCTTGATGGCACAAAGAACGTAGGTGAAAGGCTCTAGACCCAGGCAATGACGAGCCAAAGTTCTTGGGTCAATTAGATCGTCAAAGTCATTGATTGTCTTCGCGTACTCTATAGTTGCCTCTACATGACTCTTGTATCTGCTCTTGAACTTGGGACGCCTTTTAATTGCGCAATCAAGCGGCAGAAAATTTAGCAACAATAAGAAAAAATAATAATATAAATAGGAAGGGAAAAGAACAAAGAAGGAAAGGGCACCAGTAGAAGGACAATGCACCTAGACTCGGGACTCTCTGACGACGGAGCAACCTAAGGACGTCCCCCGAAACTTCATTGGAAGGAGTCTCCTAATCATCCCCGGAAATGAAGAAGAACCTGAATTTCCAATATCTGAAAGACGAGGGTAGATCGGTGACAATCCTAGCCATCCTGACCTAAGGTACAAGCTCGTAGTACCCATACTCTTTGGACTCCTTTAGATGGTATAAATATGTGAATTCATCCACCCTAATCATGTCTATCTCTGTGACGGCCAACCATATCTCTATACAACTAATTACTATCCTCCATGAATTTGGCATAAGTTGCCTAAGAGCGACATTGAAGTGACTTAGAAGCTCCATAACGAAGGGGTGGATGGGGAACCTAAGCCAGCACTGGAAAGTGGCCTCGTAGAAGCACACCTCCCCAGGCGAGAAATGACAAGCTTTTTCCTCTTGTTGAGGAAGACGAATCCTAACTCTCTCGGGAAACTGAAACCTATCCCTAAACCTGGAAAGGGTTTTAGCGTCCAAGCCACACGCCTCACCAAGGGCATGAAAAGCTCTAACCTCCTTCAAGCCAAAGGTTGTAGTATCCTCCTCCCTCTCGATGGGATCGTCGCTTAACGACAACATCGTCTCGAGTTCGATAGATCTTACCTCAGATATAGCTCTACTCTCACCCACAGTTCCCTCAAACCAGTTTATTGACTCCGGAGCAAAGGAAGTAAATCAACCAAAACTAGATCTAAGCCACTACCCCCAAACACAAAATCTTCAAATAAAAGGCAAAATGCGCGAGAAATTCCTAGAGAAGCTCTCAAACACGCAAAAAGAAATGAAACAGAGGGGCAAAGTGTCCTAACTTCAAAGCTACCAACCATGGAACCCCAGAAACCAAAAAAGAAGAAAAAAAATCCTAAAAACCCAAAATAGAAAAGAATAATAAAAAAAAACCCATACAAATTACCTATTCTACGAAGAGTAAAGAAGGGGAGAAGAAGCCATACCTCAAAAAGCAGCCACAGGAAGGAAAAGCACAAAAAATTTGCAGGGAGAGCAGCTCGGAGAAGAAGAAGCACAGAGCAGCAAAAAGGGAAAGTGAAGAAGAAATAGAAAAGAAAGGAAGTTTATAAAATAGGCACAAAAAATTGAAAATCAGCGGGAAACTCAAGAGACACAAGCATGGGGCATTAACTCCACCAATCAGAACGCACCACGTGGCCACGATGTGTACAGCGCTGCCACTACGCATTAAATGTGGAACATAACCCCAAGAGTCACTTCTAAGCAAGAAACCTTTCACCTTCTGGTGATCGTCTTGACACGTAGCGACAACCACAGAACTTGAGGGGGGGGGGGGGCAGCTAATGGGACCAACAAACCCTCTTGCCTAGACGATCTAATCAGACATCTTCGTCCATTTCGCCAAGTCATGGACGACGTAAGGCAAGTCATTAAGAAGAAGTTTCACTGCCTCAAATAGTTACCAATTAGTTGTCAAACCATTGGAAGCTCATCAAAACCCACATTAATAATTCCAGAGGCGTTACAAAGGGAGCACTAAAGCCACAATTAAGGCCCCAACGGCTAGAAACTATGAAGCTATATATACAGGCTCATCAGAACCAGACAAGTTACATATACACAAATCCAAAATATACTAGTACATGAAACTCTGATATTCTAAGCTTTCTTACTTCCTAAAAAGCCTCTATACGCTGACTTTATCATCGAAGATTCTGTGGCAGGCATCACACCAATGACCATCTAAGGAAGGCCTTTCACCACACTTGCAGGTACAGCGACGAGGTTCCATCTTCATCTGGACGAACCTACACTATTGACGATTTTTGCATCATCACATATTTCTCATTCCAAGCTTCAGCAACAAACCTTAAGGTTATGATTGTTTGGAGAATTTAGAGAAGATGGACAATTGATGTGAGATTATTTTTAGTGGGTGTTTGATTGCAAGGGGGAAAAGAAAAAGTGGTGGAGCACAAAAAAATGCTCAACTTATTAAACTAACGAAAATGCCCATGCGCATTTGCACATGGGTTTTGTCTTTTGTTTATCAGTTGTCCTTTTTATTTCCTTTTTCCCTTGATTTTTTTTTTATATGACTCTATCTCCTCAGTGTACTATTTGTTTCTTTTCTTTCTTTTTTTTTTTTTTTTGGGTTCATTTATTCTTTTTTTCTACTTTTTTTTTTTTGGATTTTCTTGCACCTCTCAATAGTGTTTTTTTTTTTTTTTTTTTTTTCCTTGGTGCTCATCTTCCTTTGACTTGTGCTATTTTTTTTTTTTTTTTTAAGTTTCCATACACAATTTTTTTAATAAAAAAATGTGTTACTTTTTTGTTTTATTTAATGGGGGCATAATTATAAATTTATATCAACTTTGTTTTCCATTCTCGCATTTTTCTTCTCAATCAAACAAATTAGTTTTTCATTTCTCTACTTTTCCATCATCCCAACCAAACACAAATAAGAGAAAACTAAATCTTTTCTATCCCCCACTTTTCTGTCTCCTTCCTATTTTCTATCTTCCTATTTTTCCACTCATCCAACCAAACGGACCCTAATATACTTGCGCAAAACATGACTCAATTGATGATTAGGTGAGCGTCTACAAGACAACTGGAAAAGCTTAAAGTAAAAAAAAAAAAAAGTACAAAAGAGAATATATAAATTCACTTTTTTTTATTGATATTCTAAAATTTCAAGGATTATAGAATAATAATACCCAAAGGAAAATAAAAGAAATATATATATATATATATATATATTATAAGTGAACAAGAAAATTTCATGCATTAATAATAAAAAGACAAAGTTTAGCTATAAAATTGGTTGTCAACCTTATTTAATATCTTTTTATTAGAAGTGAATTTTGACAAATCCACCATTGAATTAAATCTTCTTTTTATATCCTCCATGATTGCAAAATTTCTAAAAAATTAAAGATCAATAGCTATATTATCAATAAATTGTTTAAATTGCAAGTTTTTGTAGTTTAAAATTATATATAAGATATAAGCTTATAGATGATATAGTAAATAATATTGAATTGATACAAAATTTGACATGTGTATTAAGAGCATAAAAAACATACAATTCAATTGTTAGATTTTTAAAATATGTAATAACATTTATTTTATTGAGTAAAATTGTAGTGTTATGCTACAAATAATTTTGTAACTAAACTGTATCCATAATAAAATTGCATGTTTGAATTTCTTCGGATTTGCTATTTTTTCTCTTTTCCCCATTCTTAATTTTCTAAGCTTAGTGCTTAACCTTATAAATTATAATCGTATTGCACTATTGTAACATATATATATATATATATATATATATATATATTCATTGTTACAATGATTAATTTTGCTCACTAGTCACCTCGATAGGGTTAGGTGCATAGTTATAGCTCATTTAGATCTCTTACACTTACAGGTTCAGACCAGCAATACTATGGTTATGCTCAGGTGGAAGATACCAACTCAAATCACCCATACCAAGTTTTATTTTTCAGCATAAAAAAATTATGGATTTTGTAGCCAAATATTAAAAAAAAAAAAAAAACTTGTTTTAAATATAGAAATTGGTTGGTCCCACTAAATTGTTTGGCAGGCTATTTTCCCAAAACATTTTTGGTTTTTTGTCTTCTAAATTACTGTGCAAAATAGAAAATAGAAAATCTCCCTAAAGTTGTTTTTTGTTCTTCATTTTCTGCTCCTAGTAGCATTTTTTTTTTGGGGTAATAAAAGCAACCACTTCTCGTACTATTATTCTAAGGAAAATCAATCTTCCTGTCTCTCTAGTCTCTTCTCCCTCAAACATCAGATTGAAAAGTTAAGAACCAATGATGTCCGCCGACGAAGATATAATCAATTTGTTTTTAACAGCTTATGTGACATCATGCCACGTTTGTCCTATTAAAAAAACAAATGGTTTAGCAAAGTGGCTTTCTTACCGACGTTACCATATTAACATTTTACCCATGGGATCTGGGCATGCAAACAAGGGAAACACTAATGTTATTTTTTTTTTTTTTTGAGGGGGCGGGAACTAATATTTGTTTTATTAGTTTGCAATGAATTTTGTAGAAAAATTTTATAATAATGTTAGTATTTCTTTCAACTTACAACTTCTTTACTGTAATTTTTAGTTAATATGACCGTAATATGTTTTATTCTTTATTCCTCTCACATTTGAGTGAAATGTTATATATCAATATTACACATATGCTTTACAAATTGACATGACACCAATAATAATTTTTTAAAAAAAAAGCAATTTTGATATTTATTTATTATGTTGTTGAAATCTACCAATTAGATTTATTACCACATAAATTTGTAATTTTGTAATAGTTTTAAAAGTTTTCTTCACATAATACATTTCCTTTGTAGTGGTATCATACAACCAGTGGCAAAAATCATGAATTTATCTATGGGGTCAAGTTAAAATGTGATGATTAAATTATTTACATATATATATATATATATATATTATATGTTATATTATATATACTAGAGTAAAAAAATCACAAGGTGTTGGGCTAGTGATTCCCAAGGCCACATAAAATCCATGAGGTCTTAAGTTTAAAACTCCTAACCAACATCTTAGGATTACTTCAAGGTAATTTTTTTTTTTTTTTCCTGCAATTGGCTAATGTGCATAGGAGAGAGGAATTACACATACTCGAGGGAATATTCAGTCTCTCAAATAGCCGTGGACATCTGTGATAATAAATGTTGGGGACATATTTTGTAATTGGCATATCCTTTGACAAAACGCACTTTACTTGTATTTGGGTAAATCTAAGTAGGTTCAAGATGATCATTACAAGTGGTTAAATTGAAGACATGAAGATTACTCAAGAACTGCTCAAGAAAAGTGCAAACTGCAGGTCTCGATACCTCCTCGACAGAAACTCGATCTGTTGAGATTCATTAAAGCTCGACAGATGTCCCGATCGATCGAGCTTACGGGTTTCAGATTATAGCCAGCAACGTTTTTATTCTAAAAGGCTAATTGTTTATGGGTTTGTATAATTCTTATTAGACTAGGAAAACCCAAGGTTTGTGTAAACCTATTTGGAATAGGAGAGCCCATTAAGCTCCTATTTAAAGGAGGTGAAAAAAGAAAAACCTAACTCTAGAGAGCTTCATAAGGTTTTCTTTTTGAAACCCTAGCCTCCTCCTGTAGAAGAAAGAGTTCTTGCTGCGTTTCTTGTACGCCTTAAGGTTTTGTAACCAAGCAAAGTCTCTTGCACCAACATTGAAGATCTTATTGGTGTTTCTATGTGAAGCTGCTGCAAATCAACTACAACAATCAAAGGGTTGCTGTGGAGTTAGTCACGTATTGGGATTCGTGCAAAGGAGTAAGCCGCGTACTGGGATTCGTGCAAAGGAGTAAGCCGCGTACTGGGATCCGCACATCAAATTGGTTAGTCACGTACTTGGGAGCCGTGCATTGAAAGGAGAAACTGTCACTACAGAACAAGTCCAATTGGGTATTGGGGTAAGAGTTCAACTGTAGGTTGGTAAGGTACTGGGATTCCTTGCTTGTAACTGCTTGTTGTGATAATAGTGGAGTTTCGGGAGTGGTGACCTTAAATCACCCGGTGGGGTTTTTGCCGTAAGGGTTTTCCCCATTCGTGAACAAATCACCGTGTTATTTATTTTCCGCTGCTTAACTTAGTTTGGTGATTTGTTTGTGCTGTCACGTGATATTGCATGTTAATTTGATTAATTAAAAACTGGGCTAATTAATTAATCTAAATTATCACAAGGGGTCAACGCGTTTGTGGCCTGACAATAAAAAAATAAAAAAAATAGAAATAGTAATGTCAAAAAATGATAAACATTTTCAACATGGAAATGAAATATTTTGTAAAATAACAGATGCTTTAAAAAAAATGTCAACCAAGCTTGATAAATATGTGCTGAAATTAAGAAAAATATTATACTTTTTAGTTTTTACCACTCTTTTTGATCTAAAATCAAAGTGTAAAATAAAAGGTGAACTATCTTGAATTAATCTCCTAAGCATAGCATGACAGAAAAATATAAATTTATTCAACTTTTTGGTCAAAGTCATAAGAGAATTAGGTCATTCTAGTCGTATTTTATTTAAATACTAGTCACGGACTCGCGCATTGTGCGTGATAATTTTTTTTACATGTATTACTACTTATGCTGCATTATATATGTATGACCAATATATTATAGGATTCATGATGATAGGAGGTTTTGGTCTTGGAATTAGATGCAAAAAGGATACAACTATTATTTTTTCATTTCAATTTGGCAGGCTCTTAACCATAGCCCTTATTTTTTTCATTTCATAGAACGGACCTCACAAGAAGACAAAATTACTGAACTTTTTTTGAGAATCAACTAAATTATTGAACTTAATGACATATATAAGGCTACATTCAGGAAATAATTAATTAATCATGTTCTAAGGCATCGACATGGTTGCTGAAAAATGTCCTAGAGACTGATCTAAATGTTGATTTCTTTGTCCTTAGCTCATCGTGCTTAAATAGTAGTGACATTACATAAGAGGCAAAGATTAAAAAAAAAGTCTGTTGTTAATTAAAACTTCTCAATTTGAGGAAAATATCGCACCTACAATAGTTTAGGACGTGTCCATTAGGAAAAAAATATCGCAAAAGATGCAAAGAATTTTCCAAACAACTCAATAAATAATTTGGGAGACATCTCAAGGCTAAAAATGACTAAGACAGACAATTTACTACTCAAGGCACTGTTTGAGGGACTTTGATAGAGACATATGGCTACATAGGGCTGATAGACAACAAATCCCAAACTTTAATCCAGTTACCGTGGGTACTAATCTGTACTAACACAGAACACTTGATAGAAGTGGGGACAAACAACAAAGTGAAAACTCCAATCCCACAATCACAAAGGCGATGCAAACGTTTTGACTCCAAATATTTATGGCCATTTAAGAATACTATTTTCGTGAATATATCTCTGAAGTGGACTCCATTAAAGTCAAGTTTAAGGTAAGTACTCGATTTCCTTCAAAGACAATATACTGATATAGGGAAAGCAACCTATCATAGAAACCACATTGAATGAACATACCCAAAAAAGAAGTGCTCCAATTAAATAATTCAACAGTAACAAATTCAACACCTTAACAACCATCCACACCACAGCAAGAAATAGGTAGAAACAAACGTAGGAAGGGAAAAAAAACCATCAAGCAAAAGAATAGAGTACAAAAGAAATTGGGATGTAGGGATACCTCAATTGAACCACCCAGCTTACATCAGTATTTATATAGATGTGAGGAGAGGAAGGAAGACAGAAAGGCTGACACCGTAGAACAGAAGCTAAAACTTGAGTGAAACAGTAGAATAGAAGCTAAAACCGTGAGAATCAAAAGGTGGGGAAGGGGAAGGAACTAAACCTGAAACGATGAAACAAAACATGGGAGACAAGAATTTGAGTCCGTGTAACAGGAGGGAATAGCATAAGTTGTAACCTTGAAAAGCAATTAGGTTTGACAAAGGGAGTTAGTTGAAAAGGCTTTAGGTGTGGGCTTGGGCTTTATAGTGGATTTAAATGTATAAGAAGTGGACTTTAAAGTAGAGATAGGGCTGAAAATAATTTTAGTTTTATTAGTATTTTAAAATTTGTAAAACTATTTTAAAATTGAATTAAAAATTCAGAAAATAGAATGGAAATGACATGGCTACTGACGGGGCTCAAGGTGAGCGTAGTAACATTAATTGTTTCGTTTCAGCTTTTAGTAATATATATAGCATGCGTTTGGATTGGGCGTTTGCTGCGTTTGGCGTTTTGGAGCCGAGTCCCATGCCCTGTTCATGAACCAGCCACCCACAGAAAAACACAGCAAGTGTTATACACAGTATATTTTGCTACGATATTTTCAGCAACAAGTTTTCAGTTTTCAGCAAAATAAGCGGTATCTAAATAGACCTATAGATTAATTGGACAGTAACAAAATTGTGAGCTATGAACCATTAAAAAAAAAAATTTAAGTGACAATTTAGTAGATAATTGTTCATAAAATTATTACCTAGCAAATTAACTTAATTATATTATATATTCAAAAAAGAACTCTAAGTAGTTACACATGCACATATATATTTAAAAATTTAAATATATTAAACTTAAAAGAAAAAACTCATACAGATTTTAGGGAGTCCGGTTAAATTATCGAATCTCTTAAAAACTTAAGCTATTAAGACATAATAAATTTAATTATTTAACTGTATATTTATAATTACAGCTCTGGGCCCTTAATTAGTGGGTTCTTCTGCTGCAGACAGCCTTTGACAGCAACCACATTCCTCCACTTCTCTCGAATAGCAACGAGCACGGCCACTTCCTCTATGTACCGTATCAATCAACTATATATATATATATCATCGCATCTAACCAGATTCGGACTATTACCTTTGTATTTGTCATGTATTTTTCTTCCTGTTCATGAAAGAGAATAGATGCACATGCACCACAGAACCACAATGTCACAGAGCCACTCAACTTGCCCACTCTGCAAAGCCTTGGACTGAGTTCGTCTTACGTCCATTCAAAATCATAACCCCCCACTGATACTCTAAATTTCTATATTTGGGTACATATCTTACTGTTAAGAAATCTCGCGTCAATCGACTGAATTAACAAGTGCTATATTTACTTATCCCACATGAGAGTCGCATATCGTACGATGGCTTTATATGTGCTTAAACTACCTTGGGAGTTTTAGCGTGGCCTTAGAGCTTATGCCTTGCACAGTTGCACAGTTTTTATTTTTTATTTTTGAGAACCTTATGCCTTGCATAGTTATACCTATAAGACCTTCATCTACTCTTCTCTTTCTTAATTATTTAGCCAAAAAAAAAAAAAAAGGAATTTATATAACCATCCAATTGTCGTGTTTATAGCAAATAGTATCAAATATCACTAACTTGCACACATGTCCGTACACACAGGTCCAAAATCAACCAAAATCGTGAGTTGAATATATCTAAGGAGATGCGAAGCTGGTAGACAAGGAACCATTCCTCTTTTTTATTAGTTTATTTTTTTTTAATAAAAAAGTGCTGGCTATATTCCTTGCCTGCAATACAAAAAAGTTGTCTAACACAATCGTGTTCTCATTTAGCATTCAATCATATTACTAAGCGGAATGGTTTACAGTAGCACAAGATGTTAAATACTCACTCAGGTGATCAGATTGCAAATTATAGGTGGGTGAATTAGATTATCTTATTGGTCAAGGACACCTCTGGGTTGATTTGTGACAGGTAACACTGGACTACATTTTGGATCTTCTTCAGCTGCTTGGCCTTGCTTCTCACATTCTGCTCCCTCGCTGCTTTTACCCCATAGAAGAACATACATGCCACTTATAACTAGGATGGATCCCAAGATACTGTTAATACCAATGAAGAAATAAAGTCAAGGACAGTTTAATTATCTGATAAACAAGAAACTAATTAAAAGTGATCAAAAGTGTTAACCTTCCAAGGTACATTTGTGCATGCAAGACAGAGAAATCAAAGATGGCTACAAATATCTGTATGAAGGGGGTAAATGCTGATGTGAAGACTGGACCTCTTTGTTTGAGACACCATGACATTGCCACATAGCACAAGCCTGATCCCACCATCCCCTGTATCCAAAATTGAACTAGGTTTATGGAGTATACATCCTAAGTTTAGATTAAACATTACTCGAATAACTAATACGAGATATGAATTTGAAATTTGAAAAGAATGTTTCTACAAAATTAAAAGACTAGTCATTTGGATTGTGTGCTTTGCAAACATCTGAATCTTAAAGAGAGTACTTACAGCATACACGACACTTAGTATCTCTAAACTCCCTTTCAAAAACCACTTGGCAAGGTTCCTCTGGATGATCAAACTCAAGATGCATGACTGAATGGCACCAAAGAAGTTCAAAATTGCGGTGCTTGAATATTGGCATGGATATCTTTTGCCAATCCTTGCTTGTATAAGAAACCATGAAGACCACATAAGGCTGCCTGCAACCAAATATATTGAACCAATGGCCCACCTCTCTCTTGTAGCCGGAATCAACATGCCATGGTTTGTTATGTGAGTTGAGGCTTGTGAATGAGTGTTGCTTAAGGGCATTCCTTTGTAAAGGGTTAATAACAAAGCACCACTGATGCATATCAGAGTACCTAACACCTTAGCCCTTCCTCCCTTGCTTTTCAAGTTTACTTTCTCTAGACTGCAATTACAAACCAGAGATGAAAATATTGTATCTTCAGTCAATAAAAGTAATAAATTGTCTTATTTATTTTACTTACCCAAATGGAAGTGCCAACAGAAATGTGTTTACAGGAACCATGTTCAGGAAAGCACAGGCGAATGTGGCAGATGTATATTGGAGTCCAAGAAGGAAGAAGTATTGCGTGAATGTTACTCTGAAAAACATCAGTAATTGTCTGAGGTTCTCAATAACAGTATAATGGTTATAATTCAAATAGACAATCGGGAGAATCCCATCAATGTAGAAACTAGAATGTCATTACTAACCCGATTAGAGCACTTAAGAAAAATTGCAATAATATGCGAGCTGTAAGTTCTGGTCTGCTTTTCCTGCAGGAAATCTTATACCGTATTTAGCCTCTTCATTAAACTTGTCCAAAAGAATAAGAGAATTCTAATATATACATATTACAGTAAACAAGGGAGCATTTTGATTCAGGTGAAACGTTTTAGTTGACATGTGTCACCATCTCACCATTGAGCTGAATGAAATTATGCAAGTGAATATAATATATCCTAGCTGATAAACACAATCTTTAAATGGAAATGTTAAGAAGCTATTACCTTTCCCAGAAGTAGGCAATGGGCGCCAAGAAAATAGCAGCAATTGACTGTCTGTATGTAACAATAATTAATTGGTTCATTCCTTCATTAAGAACCTTCTTTAGAAACAAATTCACCACAGCCAGTGCAAAACTAACCGCTAACATGACAACTACAGGTTTAGAGCAGTTCATCTTAACTAGATGCACAGCCTACTCTCTCTTCTACTTGTTTGCTTAGAAACACAATGCAATAATACGGGCTATTTGTGTGCTTGGATTTATAGGCAAAAAAAGACAAAAATGGGAATGGACATGAATAATATTTTGCAACATATCAACCCCTTTTTAGAAATGAACTTTGTGACCCTTCAGAGAATTTTGTAATCCTCTATTGCTACTTCTAGACAGGGACAGAACTACCAAGAGGCTAGGGGGCCATGTCCCCCCGGGAAAAAAATTCCCTAGTATGTATATTAGCATAAAAAATTTACTTTCGGCTTTAAAATTAATATACTTGCCCCCCACTCCCAAACAATTTACAAGCTGACTCATGAAACCAAATATGAAAAAAATTATCAAATCATCCCTTGTTTGGTTGTCCCAAGAAAATCAAGAAAAACATTTAGTTATACATGTGGACAATTTACAAATCTGGACAACAAGGAAAATTTACAAAACAATTCACATATTTAGATATTAAAACAAATCTTTGGACACAGTTTGAATAAAAAAAACTATAACAAATCAGTTATAAATTATAACAAAACAAATCACAAAACCCTAATAATCTTTATCTAATTTTTATCTCTAATTTGAGAGCTCTTTGTCCCTCCCAAATTACTTCACCATATAGTCACAGAGACAACTCATATGTTGCTAATCACTCCATCCACACACCAATTAGTGTCACCAGCAACTTGGACCAGTTGGTGTCTTTAACTAAACCCATGAAAAAAAAAAATTTAAAGAGCTATTGCTCTTTAACACAACCCGAGGAAAAATTTTATTTTTATTTTTGAATGATAGAATTTTATTAATTTTTAATCTTTTATTAACTTTGGGACACACTTAGCATGCATGGCATGCATAAACGTAATACACATGTGAAACAACAATCTCCTGTTTTGTGCCTTACCTAAACTGCTACTAGAGCATGTGTGTGATTAGTCTATTGGTAATAAACTTTGTGCCTTAGCTAAATTATTGTAGTGATGGGAAAAGTTTTATTATTTACATAGTTGAAGACTCAAAGTTACCGTTTATTATCATGTGATTGTTTAATAGATCTTTTTTTCTTTTATTTTCTTACTATTTTAAAATGGAAATTTTTGTAAGGAAAAGATCTCACATCTTTATGCTACCTCAACCTTAACCAAGTAATTATAAATATAAAATTCCTTAATCAAGATACCGATAATTGTCTCACCCTTTTTTTCGCTGAATATTAGTGCATGATGTTGATTAACTATTATTTTATTTGTTTTATTAATGTAATACTAGACATGGATTTGAAATTTTAACTATAGTTTTTGCATTTTTTTTTAAAGAATCTTTTATATATAACATTATGAATTTATTAGGTATAGACTTATGTGAAAAGAATAAAAAGATTTAAAAAAAATTATAATGTGGATAGAATAAAGTATTGGTTTAACCTTAATCAGACCTTGAAAATATCAAAACGTACCAATTGACTTATGTCGGGAGGAGCGGTTTTAGCACATAGCCACATGTCTTTTGTTGGAGGTGTGACTTTGCTAAGCCCAGATTTGTTTTGGGGAGTTCAACCCGAAACTTGACATTGGGCCGCATAGACCAATGGCTTCCGGAGTATTTTTAAGTCTATAAAATAGATAAAACCCAAAGTCTTAGAATTATGATAATAGTTGAAATAAATAAATAATTAAATGGTGAGTTGATGCGTTATTATTATGTATATTAAGTGATGTCCAATATTAGAAAGTGGTTAATCAATTAGGTGTCAAATGTCCAACAATGGGATGAGTCCAATAGTCCATGTCTAGTTGTGGTTCATGGTTCATGTTCAACATAATAAGGTATGTCTGGCAATGGTCCATGTCCAAGTAATATATGTCCATCAATGGTCTATGTCCAAATAATATATATGCGAGATGATATTAAAATAGCTTGCATCCAGGAGTAAAATGATAATGAATAAAATATTTTTAATAATATAAATTTGAAGATAAAATGTAATGACTTATCTTCATATTTCGCAGCTCCAGCCGTAACATCTGTGGACTTAGTTATTTCAGCAACCTTCAGACTTTGCAGCTCCAGCCGTGCAACACCAGTGGGCTTAACATTTCAACAGCATGATGAAGTGAATCCTTTCATGGTGACTTCATGTTTGAAAGGCAAAAATAGGTGCAACTGGAGGGAGAGAGAGCATGTCCAGCAGTACGCATTGGTTGGTTAAGTTTGTCCCCTTAATCATGCACTTAAATGATTTTCCCCATGTAATGTCATTTTAGTTTTTTAGTCAAACATGAGTGAGTTTGTGTCTTTCATAGGAGTAGCTTCAAGTGTTAGAAATGTATGTCTTCAATGAGAATAATTTTAATATGAAGTCTTTGTGCCTTTTAAGAGAAAGGCCTTAGTATTGATGTTCATATGCCTTCTATGAGAAATGGCTTTTGTAATGTATTCTTGGAAGAGTATTTTGATATATTTTGAGATGTGTAGAGATGGTAAGAAATATATATATATATATATATATATATATATTGTGAGATATGGTGTTTGTAATATGTATAGGAATTATATGTAGACACTTTGTTGAACATGGATCTTGTATATGTATACTTTGTGAGACATGGAGTTTAAAAATATATGAGAGGTATGTATGGGTATTTTGTGAGAAATGTGCTTGTAAAGTATGTGGAAGTTTGAGATAGATAATATGAAGGTTAAATATAGTAAATACAAGAGATTATTTGTTTTATGGGTTACGTTACTTTCTAAGAAGGGAGATTTTGTATGAGAAATAGAGAATGAGATGGAGATGTGTTTTTGGACAGCAAAAAATGATGAGGTTTCAGAATAATGGAGTGTGGGAAAGATGGGTAATGGATAATGGTGTGTTGTAATATGTGTGTTGTGTTGTTATCTATGAAGCGAGATTTTGTAAGAGATATGGGAGAGTAGGAAAATGTGTATGTGGCAGCAAATATGAGTGAAGTTTCAGAACAATGGAGTGGAAGAGGGATGGAACCCCCCTTTAGTGTGTAGCTTGGTCCTCTTTATATTAAGCCAAGCAATACAACTAGATCAAAACTTTAGTTGAAGGGAAAATAAAAAATAAGGAGAAGTTCTTGACAATGTAAAAGAACTCATTAAAGGGATTTTGTTTTTTAGCCAAAAGAAGAAAAGCTAGAGACTTCAAGGTTGATTTTATAGTTGTAGCAGCTGTCAATCACAGCTATCACAGTTGAATGATATCATCCAAATGACATTTTGCATGGAGGAAAAAATTTGTGGCATTAAATTCATGGTTTAGCTAAAAAAGGTAAGACAATCTTTATAGGATTCTCTTGTTTCTTTGGGTAAGACAGCAAGCTGCTAAGATTAGGCATTAATGAGCAAGTGATGTCATTTTTAGGACATGTGTCAATCTACTGGAGCTTCTGCAGCTTAGCTGGAGCTGTTACAGCTTCTGTAGAAGCTGTTGCAGCTTGTTCAATATGTGCTGCAGCTTCCTCTAGAGCTGTTATTGGTATATTTTCGGCTAAGTTTCCTCTCTTGAAAAAATTATATGTTTAGTCCATATATTATTTTGGTAAGTAATAGACTAGTTGGTTGATATTTGATGAAGTTTTAGAGATGTAATTATGGTTTTTTTGTATTTTAACCAAATCTTGAAGAGTAAAGAGAGCATTTAATACTAAATATGAGATACTAATATATATTTAGCCATGTGCTTGGAATTGATTTATATGAAATTAATAATATAATTAATATGGAATGATATAATTATATTTTAAAACTTATATTATATGATGGACATTAATTTTTACGTAAAGAGCATGAGGAGTTTTATCATTTTAAGTGTCATGTGATATGAGAAGCTTACCAAACATTATCTATTGCATATTGACCCGTTAGAGTTCAGGGAATTAGAGAAGACATGCCAAACAACATGCTTTCCTTTATCAACTTTGAACCACTGGAGTTTTACTGAACATACTTCTTGGTCCTCCAAACCACAACTCCCAAAATTCTCCCGATAAGACTCATGAGCTTGAATCATAAACAAAAAATGAGATGATGTGCTATGAGTTTGAACCATGGGTTGTGACACCTTTTTGGTGTAAATATGGACTCTTTTGGGTTTTAGAAGAGATTTTCCCAAAATCCATGATAGTATTGACATGATGCAGATTACCAATAAAATGAAGTCATATGGTGTAAAAAATTTGTCCTCAACAACTTACAAAACTCTTGGTCATAAATATCTATTATTGATTTTAAAAAAATAAAAAATACAAAAAAAAATTAATGCTAATATATATATATATAACCGAAGCTTATGAAGCTCTCACATTTTTTCACGTCAGCATAATATTTAAATAAAATTATTATTTTATTTTAATAAAATTATTTTTATTTAGTCCAAACTTAATAAGCAGTGAAACTCTATCTCTTTAATAAGACTAAAAAAAAAAAAAAAAGTCCAACTTAAACTCAAACTCATCATCTTTTTTAAAACAAAATTATTTTTGTTGAATTCAAACTTATCAAGGAGTAAAACTCTATCTCTCTAATAAATCTAACTTAAACTCAACATTATTTTTTTTAAAAAAAAAAATTCTCTTTGTTTGTCTCCACTAAGAGAGAAAAACTCTGTTTTAAAAAAAAAAAAAAAAAATCACTCAAACTCTACGAAAATTGAAGATGGTCCCAATTTTTCACTCAAACTCTGTTTAGCCATACAATAAAATTGCCATTTTAACTTCTTAAAAAAAGGTTTTGATGCCCATATCCAAATCAAAGTCTTGCCAAAATTTCCGTCTTTTTAAACTAATCTTTGATATGTGCAAATTGCAATCATCGTAGAAGTTTGTTCATACCATGAATCTCTTTTTGATGAGAACAAGGAGTCGTCTTTGAAGTTACAAATATCTTAAATTCCTTAGCAGATCAAACACTTTCAAAGCACAACTCTTTATTAAGATCTTAATATCCTTACTACTTGACACTCTTTTCTTCTCTTCCGCTTGAAAAATGTTCCAAAAGAGAGATCCTAATATCCTTAATATTGTGACTATCTGTTCTTCCAAGCCCCATGAGATTTTACATGACTTTCATTGAAGATGGAGCAGTACTTTACATTATATAGTATAACTACAAGTATTGCAGTAAGTTTGCTAACTTTTTGTGTGGTTCAAAGATGCTATATTCTATGTTATTTTAGATTATATAACCTTAAGCTTTACATTATGGAGACGTATGTTAGGTTGTCTCACATCAGAAGTAGCTTATTGCATTTGTTGTACAAGTTTTCAATTCCTTTCATGTGGATATTTTTTCAAGCTGTGGAGTAAGGTCTATGCACTATATGTTATCTTATGTTTTCTCTTATGATGTCATGCTTCTTTGTTTATAAATTAAAGATTATGTTGGAAGCCTATATTATTTGCACCTTCAAAGTGTTCAAAAATGTTTGAACCAAATTTTTCATCAATTAGGAAGAACTGGATAAAAAAAAAGTTAGAAAAGCTTTCCATCCTTACTGAAATTGTCTCGCAATATTGACTACATTTTTTTGTTTTGTTTTTATAATTTGTAGGTTCTAAATATTTTGATTTTTAATTTTATTGCCTTTTGGAAGTTTGACCATCTTAAATTTTGGGTTCAATTTTTTGCAATATCTGAAACTGTTTGGTAAACTTCAACAGTTATAACTATGAATTATTCTCTTAAAGTTAACCTATCTGTCTCTTATATTTCTCTATTTGGTAGTCATATTTTTTTTTTAATAATTTTTGGGCAATGCCAGTGAATTTTTTGAATTTTTTTCCTTTCGAAAGTTTTAACATCGGAATTTTTTAGTTTTTTTTTTTTTTTTTGCAATATCTAAATCTGTTAGCTAGATTTTTTGCAACACATTGCATATTCAAGCAATGACTTATTTGTCAAATTATAAGTCAAAAAGATAGGAGCAATTCATGCAATAGTATAGTTTCAGAATCAATTTAAGATTTTATAAAATTATTTTAGTCTATTATAAATACGTAGGTTCCGGTGCATTGCACAAATTTCCGACTAGTAATACATTATTATCAACCTCTAGTATTAATATTCTAACTTTCTAAAATTCTTGAATAAATAACTTTCCCTAACTTTCTAAAATTCTTGAATAAATAACTTTCCCTAAATTTAAATCCTGGTTCGTCCTTGCTTCTAAAGGTAGAACTTTTGCATATGTGGGACTACTTCATGAGTTGCTAAGCTGGTAACTATACGATACACATCATTATATGACGTCAAGAGATTCATCAATAATCTACTTTTCATTTAAATATTAACCATTATGAGAACAGGAGAGCTCTGTGCCACTCAAATTTTCTTTGCCGGCAATCGTATCATACGTAGAGCAGTAAGAATCATAAAATTAAAGTCTGACAGACTTGACAAATAAGCATCCCTTTCTTCTTATTGGAATCTAATACTTAATGGAAAGAAATTGATCATTGTCTGTGTAATATAAGTGAGAACAATATGTCTCTTCTTAGTTAAAAGCTAAATGAATGCTTGCTGACTGTAACTCGTTATGCAAGGTAATTTTCTATTCATGGAACTGCTCATCTTTATCAAACACGCCAGCAAATTTTGCATATTACAAATGTCATTGTTATGTTGTGCGTTTGTGAATGCAGCAATAAAGTTCTACATGAAACATTCGTTAATTAAATATGGAGAAACTGTACTGAACTTTTTTCTACAGTTCCCTACGTGCGCACTCGCTGGGATTTGTATCACCTATCAGTATTTCATTGCATTGATTTATTCCTAATGCTATAAAGATGTTGGGATTTTCACCCAAAAATAAAGGTGTCGGGATGGTTTGGTGTAAAGGGTGGAGATTGAAGGTAGCATATATATCCATTAAAATGTCACAGTTGTCCAAGTATATATGCTTATGTATGTTTTGATTATTATCTTATTTGTATCAATGTAGTACTTTTCATTATTCCAAACATACTGCGTTTCTTTTCTGGTGTAGCATACACACAACCTTTCACGGAATTCAGGCAACTAAATAATGTAACTTTTTTAAAACTCCTATTTGGGTGCATATGCTAATTCTAGATTGGACGGGTGTTTTTAGCTTAATTTTGGTTTACTTTGCTTATTTAATTTGTTGGGTACTTTTATATATTGTAGATGCTCATTTTTCAGAAGCCCAGTAGGAAGAAGAAGCCCAACAACTTGGACAAAAGAGAGTTAGAAATTGGATAGAAAAGCCATTAAGTCCAAGCGGCAGGAATAATGGATCACAGGTTCATAAAGCAAACAAACGGACCTTGAGGAAACAAACGGGCCTAAAAAGGCCCAAAAGAGAAAAATAACAAACCCATGGGCAGTATGTGATGTAGAATGTGAGAATGGGTCAAAGCAGTCACAACGGACTCAAAGTAATGTAAGTAAAGAAAGTAAGAGGTAATAGAAATTCCAAAAGCCCCAAGGGTGAAGGATAGAGTAGTTGGGCCAAGAAAGCTCAAGGAGTTAGTAAAAGCCTATGGGAAATGCAGAGTTAGAAAGGGTCAAGGATGCCCAAAGAAAGTAAATGAGCCAAGAATGTCCAAAAGGAAATAAATTGGACACAAGAGCCCGCAAGTAATAAAAAACACAATGAGCATACTAGGACATCAAAAAGAAATAAGCGGCAGACCCAAAAAAGCCCAGCAAGTTCAGGTTAATTAACATCACAACAAGAATAGCAGAATGAGGTGACAGGAAGTGATAGTAAGACCACAGGAAGAAGAAAAAGAGTGGCCTAAAGGAGGGAATGCCCACAATCAAGCAAAGCCCAACTCCCTAAAAGTAGCAAGCCAATAGGGAATGAGAAAACTGGAAATAGCTCGCACCGTAAGAAGTCAAAAATGGATAGCAAAATGTGAAGACGGGCCTTCAAACAGTGGCAAATCCATAAGAAGCAGGTAGGTTTTGGACGAGTATGGAAGTGAAGTACGCACAAGGCCCAGACACCACCAGCATGTACCCTGCCAATACAAGAAGTAGTGGGTCATGGATCAGAGGTAAGAGGGCATGGTCTGGCGGTGGAGAGAGGGGAAAACCTATTTCGTAGTTCCTGCTCAGGCTCTTTTGGGGGAAGTATCCTACTGGGATGACATACTGCCCAAAAGAAGTAAGGATGAGTTAGAACCACTATGTGCATACCATGAGGGATGGAGAGAGAGAGCACCCAATCTTCATCTAGTAATATGGCGTGGCACGGCCAGCAAGGTAAGTGGTGTTGGCTGAACAACTGACTAATCAGTAATGGTCGGCAAGGTCACCCACACCAAACAAAGGTGGTTATAAGCTAAAATGGTAAAAGTCATCCGCGGCAGGCATTATATAAGGACCCTTACCGTGCACAGTAGGTAAAAAGGAACACAATAACAACAATCTCTAAGAAGAGAACCACAATAAACTAAGCCAGCACTGAGAAAGAAAACGAAAAGAAAAGAAAGAAAGAATTAGAAAGAGTAAGAAAACAAAGATGAAAAAAAAAATAGAGTGGCATGCATGCACCAAATAGGTTGATTCCTTCTATCCCTCTAAAACTCATGCTCTCTACTAAAGGCAAAAGATCCTTCTGGGCACAAGTCATTTAGGCTCATTTCCTCAAAGCAGTTAATATCTTTCTGAGGAGATTATTCGCATTAAGGAAATAGTTCCCTCCTTGATTTAGACCCAATGACATAACCTAGCACAGCAAACTGACTTTTCTCGATCTGATTTAATAAACTTATTACTATCTCTTCAGCATTTATTTTTGCTATTTTATAAAACATGCATTCCTTGTAATGGCCCATTATTTACTTTTATCTAAATAGCGAACGTATCTTTATTATTCTCTTTGTTATATCTGTCTACCGTAATTTCCCATAGTAGCTCTGCCTGCCATGAGCACATGATCAAAAGTCTTGACAAACGGTGCACATTTTGTACACAAGCCAGACCAAGGTAGGTTGCAATTGGATTAGTCTCAACTCCCTAATCCAGAACACTTTGGGCCTAGTATGGCAGAAGGCAGGCTAGCCCAACGTTATAAAAAAAGGCCTACCACATATAAATTGGCGACCCCACTAGGGAGTTTGGAAGCAGACAGGGACAAAGATCCTCACAAACAAATGCCCCTGAAATCCAAGACAATGCGAAATATAAGCGTTGTGCCCTCTCAAGCAGAGTCTAGGCCAACAACGCCTCACCAACATCAGCCTAACCAAGCGGAAGACATTAACGAAATGGGGGCTAGACCCCAACCGCAGGCAAGGAATCCCACTGACAATGACAATGCCAATGCCAATGCTTTTGTTGAGGTGCTGCAAGCACTACAACATTCACTACAGCAGATGATGGAGGAAATCTGTCAGTTGAAGACAAATAAGACAAAAGAGAAAGGGAGCCAACATGTCCCAGAGCATGCAGTAGACAAAGAGAAGACACCAGTTGAGGGTGCTCCGCAGAATGCAAGACAACGTAACATCACCATGGCTGAGGTAGCGGCTCTCCTAAAGTAGGAGAGGACGAGAGCGCTAAAGGAAAGACTCTATGCACGAAGGCCTCCTTACCCATTGAGGGTGTTTAGCAAACCATACCCTGAAAGGTATAAACCATGAGCTTTCACGTAGTATGATAGCAGGAAGGGAAGTTTATATGAGCACGTAAGCAAATTTAGTGATACTCTCAGCCCTTATGCGGCAGACAAGGACTTATGTCTTTGGGAATTTTCTAAATCACTATGTGACCGTGCCTATACCTGGTACATCGGTCTAAAACTAGGATCAATCCCAACTTGGGATGACATGGTGGATGTATTTTGCACCAAATACTTCCACGGAGAAAAAATAATGACGCTTGCAACTTTGCCAGCTACCAAGCAAAGAAACGGTGAGGATTTAATGGAGTATATCAAGAGGTTCAGAAACATAGCACTTGATTGTTATGACCATTGTGAGGAAAATACATTGGTAGAGATGTGTATGATGAACATGATCAGAGAGTATAGAGCCGTTTTGGAAAACTGGGAAATCTCCCAATTCACGCAGTTGTTACAAAATGTCAAAAAGACTGCTCAATCAGTAAGGCCAAGTTCTGACAAAAGAAACGCCCCACAGACCATGGCAACGTCCACTGGTGAGAGAAAAAGGAAAGCTAATGGGAGGGAGTACGATACCCCTCTTCCAATACCATGCACCCCAAAGTAGTTAGATGTGCTCCTGGACAGGTGAATAGCAGACGGAGTCTTTAAGTCTAATCAAGTCTCTAGAGAGCCCACAGAAGAAAAGAAGAGGGATCCACGCTTCTGCCATTTGAACAACTACGTGCAACATCCTACTGCAGAATGTTTGGCGCTCCGCAGACTAGTACACCGTAGGATCAAAGAAGGGACTTTAAAGCTGTCTCAGTAGGAAGTTCAAAGAAATTCACTCCCAAATCACATAGGGAAGGGTGTAGCAGCGGTAGTAATTTGTACAGATCTAGGGGAGGACGAGGAGAAGAATCCAACCCTGCCTACCGCAGTAATCACCACCGTACTCCAAATTCAAAAATCTGTTTGACCAACTAGACTTACAGCGAAAGAGCAAAAGATAGCCACGGAGACCCTAGTGAGCATTGTCTCTGGGGCAACAGTAGAATGTTTATCAGCAGAAGTCACAAATGACAAAGCTCTCTTTTAAGAATCAAGTGAAATCACTTTCAATAATGAGGATATGGAGGTGGGATGCCTCGACCACAAGTGGCCCCTTTACTTAGCCGTATCCATAAATCAAATCCCTATCAAGAGAGCCTTGGTGGATGCAAGTGCTTCAGTAAACCTCAGTTCATTAAGCACTCTACATGCAGCAGGAATTTCAAAAAAGAAAGATCCAGGGGTGCCTAATGGAAGTAACTAGGTTCGGAGGAAGTAGCGAATACATCGCAAGCCACATTCAACTATGGTTAAAGGTGGGCCTTATAGCCTCTTTAGCCAAATGACACACCACAATACGTCAAGGTCCGAGGCCTTGATGGAAGGATTGTATATAAACTATGAAAGTGCGCGGGGCCCATGAGTGAAATACAAGCGGGCCACAGACAAGAGTGGTAGCACAAGAACCTGGTGTGTTGCGTGACTCAAGAAGGCTTAGAGGAAGGAAGTAACGAAGAGAAAGATAAGGAAGTTGTGGCAACAAAGGACACACAAGTTATGGCAGAAGAGAAGTTAGAAGAAGTCAACCTGGGATCCAACTTGCAAGAACCAAGGCTCATCTCAATTAGTTCAAGGTTGTCAGAAAAGGAAAAGTTAGAATTGATATTGCTACTGAAGGAGTACAAGGATGCCTTTGCATGGGATTATAGTGAAATGCCAAGATTGGATCCTGGGCTAGTAGTGCATACACTGAATATGGATCCCGAGGTCAAGCCAATGGCCCAACTTGCCAGGATATTCCACACTGAGATAGAAGGGCAAATAGTCAAGGAGGTACAGAAATTGCTGGCCACAGGATTCATCAAACCCATTCAACATCCATGCTGGTTGTCCAATATAGTGCTAGTAAAGAAGAAGAACAGACAGATAAGGTGTTACGTAGATTTCAGAAATCTCAACAAGGTCTGCCTGAAAGACGAATTCCCACTGTTAAACATGGATTTACTGATAGATTCTGCGGCAAGAAGCGCCATGTTTTCATTCATGGACGGATTCAGTGGGTACAATCAGATTAGAATGGCACCGAAGGATGCAGAGAAAACTGCCTTCAGAACACCTATAGGCAATTTTTACTATGCAGTAATGCCATTTAGGTTAAAAAATGCAGGTGCAACTTATCAATGGACAATGATAGCTATAGCAGATTATATATCCGAAGATTCATCCCTAGATTGACATCCATTACTTCTGCTTTTAGCAAACTACTTAACAAGTGGCAAAGCTTTGAATAGGGAGAAGCGCAGCAGCCGGCCTTCAAAATGCTACAGCAGATTATGATTAACCTCCCTACTATGCAAGCCCCAATCTATAAGAAGCCATTGTTGCTGTACTTAGCCACCAACCAGTACGCTGTGGGTGCGCTGATCGCCCAAGAGGATGGAGATGGTGTTGAGCAACCAGGTTATTTCATCAGCCATGCTCTAAAAGACACAAAAACTTGTTACCCAAGGGCGAAAAGGGCATGCTTGGCTATTATGTATGCTTCACAAAGGTTACGTCATTATTTCTTGGCCTACGAGGTGTGGTTGATAACTAAGTCTCATGTCATCAAAGCCTTATTGCGACAACCAATTTTTTCCGGTAGAATATCCTAGTGGTTATTAAAATTGTCACAGTATAATCTAAAGGCGGGAACACCCAAGGCGGTAGAGAGCCAGGCTATAGCGGATCTGTTGGCATAATTCTTAGGAGAAGAAGAATTCCCGCTAGATGATGAAGTCCCAGGAGAAGTAGCCATAGTAAAAGAAGTCGGAAAGTAATGGGTAATGAAATTTGATAGGTCTTCTACCACCCAATTAGGGAGAATGGGAGTAGTTTTGTATCATGAAGAAGACAAGGCTGTGGCATTATCATTCAAATTAAAATTCCTCTGTTCAAATAACACGGCAGAATATGAAACCAATCTAACTGGATTAGCCACAGCCCTCGAAATGGGAATCAATCACTTAAGAGTAATGGGTGATTCGAACCTAGTGGTCTGTCAGACCAAAGGAAGCTTCTCCTTAAAGGAACCCAGTCTAGCCCCGTATAGAGCGATGGCCCAAAAGATGGAGGAAAATTTTTCGACTTTTGAAATAGAGCATACTCAAAGGAGCGAAAACCAGTACGCAAATGCACTGGCCGCATTAGGCTCACAAATAATTTTTGAAGAGAATAACACCAAGATAGAAGTCAGCAAAAGGAAAGAGTCTATTATTAAAGTGTTGAAAGAAATGTTCCAAGAGGAACAGTGTGAAGAAGATTGACGGAATCCCATAAGGGAGACCTTGATGAAGGAAAGAGAAGCTGCGGGATTAAAGGTATTAAAAGCTTACGCCCTAGTAAGAGGAGACCTATACCGTAGGATGCCAGGTGGGGTCTTGCCTAAATGCATGGGGCGAGAGGAGGCCTAAAGAAAGTTGAAGGAAGTGCATGACAAAATTTGCGGATCAACCTTTACCGTAGACTTCAAAGGGCAGGCTTTTATTGGCTAAGTATGGAAAAAGGCGTGAACCAAGTCTAAGTTCAATGCGAGACCTGCCAGCTTACGGCAGATAGAGAAGAAAGTTACGCTATGTTCGTCAGTAAAGACTGGAGAAATCCATTCACCCAGTACTTAGTAGAAGGTATCCTGTCACAAAAGCACAGTGAGCGATACAAACTTAAAAGGTTGGCAATACATTACTTACTACACAACGGGGTCCTCTTCAAAAAAGGGTATGATGGAGACCCATTACGATGTTTGGGCCCCGAGGAAGCAAGAGATATGATAAACGAAGTGCAAACGGGAAAATGTGGGAACACCAGGGGAAGAAGAATTTATACAAATGTCTGCTACAAATGGGTTAGAACTGGCTCGCGATGAAAAAGGATACGGCAGAATTTGTAAAAAAATGTCATAGCTACCAAGTACAAGCCAACTTAATTCACACCCATTCGTAGAGCCTACACAGTATGGCTACCCAATGGCTCTTCCATACTTGAGGGCTTGATTTGATGGGGCTAGTTAACCCACCATCGCATGGATACGTATGGATCCTAGTGGCTGCAGAGTATTTCATTAAGTGGGCAAAGGCAATGCCACTTCATAAAGCCACGGGAGGAGCAGTGGCAAACTTCATCAAACAAAACATAATTGTGTGGTTTGGGGTACCTCACAGGATTATCAGTGACAAATGCATGCCATTTATCAACAGTGACATAAGGAAGATGTTGAAATTCTACCAAGTCAAACACCGTTGTTGATCACCCTACTACCCGCAAGGAAATGGGCAAGCGGAGGCGACAAACAAAACTCTCATAAAGATCATCAGGAAACTGAGTCAAGAGTATACAAGAGGATGAGCAATGCATCTGCCAAACACTCTTTGGGCTTACAGAAATTCACCAAAGTCAGCCACAGGGTTTTCACCCTTATCTTTAGTCTACAGAACAGAGGTGGTGAGCCTAGCAGAAGTAATGACCCCCTCCTTGAAGGTTATGTAGATGTAGGAAAAGGAAAAGGAGAAGAAAGTCTTTACGGCAAAAAGGTGTAAGGACTTAAAAGGGTTTGACAAGAAAAGGGAAGAAGCTCAGGAACGCAGCCACAGATATAGACAAAAGATGACTGAAGCCTATGGCAAAATGACTAAAGAAAGAGTATTTGCGAAAGGATAACTTGTGTTAAAGGTAGCAAACTATGTCAGGTGAGGCATGGCAGGACCATCTAAGTTTGCACCAAAATGAGAGGGACCCTTTTTTTATAAGAGAGGTGCATCCCACTAGGTATTACCGTTTGACCTAGATGGATGGCAAGAACCTGATAGATCCCATTAATGGGAAATAGCTGAAACGTTATTATGCTTAAGAATTATGTAGTTGTCCCTTTTTTTTTAATGGGTTTTATGTTTCCTTCAAGTGACTATATCACAGGACCTAATGTGCTTTTATCAGTATGTAATGAAAAAAGAGCATGAAGTATTACAAAGCATATTATATCATAACAATAGTTAAAAGCAAAGATAAAGTGTAGCATCATAGTTACAAAACCAAACTATGGCAATCATATGTCAAGACTGGCCGAATAAGTAGATATAAAGTGTACTAAATAAAGAAACAAAAGGGAAATTACATAATCTCAATGAAGCCCAGAGATATAGGACTGGTCTCCAAATCGACTAGATCCACCAATGCTGGAAAAAAGACGCTCACGAAGACCCTCCAAATCTGCCACCTCCAGCCTCAAGGCATGTATCAACGACGTCAACAGCAGGCTGAACCCTCCTCATGAAGAAGGCTAGAGCGATCTAGCGAAGATGATCCAGAATAAACTCCACAGCAAAATCCACGCTAATAAACTCCTATGCTGCAGCCCTCCACTACAGGATCCTCCCAGTAGAAACAGTATCAACAAAATTAGGCTCAATGTCATTCATCATGCTCCCTAGCAACTTTAGAAAATGTTCCCTAGCAGAACGGCCAAGTCGAAATCCCTGCATAAAGTCACCACGGTTGCTGTAAATCGCCACCAGATGAGAAGCACAATCCTCAAGTACCCTAAAGCCATGAAAGTCGATATAGAGAGGCCCAGAACCCTAGAAGTTTGTAGGATCGAGGTCATTGACCTCATGCTGGTCGAAATAAACAAAGAAGGCTATGACCTCACTCGCCAGATCTGGAGCTGCAGCAGAACTGTTGCCCACTTCAAACTGAGAGGGAACGGTGGGAAGCCGACCTGGTAGGAGATGTGAAGAGTGGTATAAGAAATCATGAAGCAAGCAAATTGAAATTCATGATGAAAGGATGAGGAAGAGAAGGGAAGAAAGAGAACTCACTAGGGCCTGTAAGAATAAGGGTTGTGGGAATGGCAGAAACAGGGGCTGTGGGAATGACAGAAACGAGTGTAGAAGATACGATAGAAATTAATGCTACAAGTGCAGCAGGAGAAGTGGCTGTAGGCATATCTTTCTCGGTTACAACTCCTGGCTCCTTAAAGGTCTCTGCAATCAAAAGAATGGACATGCAAAATAAAGGTAGACCGCAGCAGAAGGGTGACACAAATATATACGCATAAAGAGGAGATAACAAAAAAAAAGGGCAGCTTAGCGAGATAGGGAGACGCATACCCATGAATTCGGCCTCATGCTCAGCACTCTCCTCCTCTTCTTCAGATTCAGATCTCCTCTTCTTCTTAGCAGGTTCATCATCAGAGTCCTCAAGAACATCCTCAGATCCCTTAGAAGATAATTCCAGATCAGGCCTACGTGTGGCAGAGCTAGGGATGGAAGAAGGAGTAACCACCAAGGAAAAACCATCCTTCGCGGCCTGAGATAGAGCCATGAAGAGATCACTGGTAGAGATGACAAGAGGTGTGACAGGAGAGACAATCTTAGTATGAGCAGTAGCAGAAGGAACGGCCTCCTCTTGGGGAGTAAGTGTTTCGGCAGGAATGGGAGCAGTTTCACTAACCTCCTTGACAGGAACTCTCTGTAGGGCAGCAGGAGTGGCAGGGAATACCATATCAGTCCCGTCAAAGAAACTCTCTATAGGCATGCCCAAGGAGGCAAAAATCTCCTCGACTATGGGGTGATACACAGAGATAGGCTCAAGCTCGGCCTGGGAAACAAAGAGGAAGGTTAATGACAAAAAAAAAAAAAAAAAAGAGAAAGAGGAAGGAAAGGAAGGAAACATACCTTAAACTCGGGCTCATCAAGTGAAATAGGATGGGTAGCAGACGTGTCCTCCTTGTGCTTATACTGTAAACAAAAAGGGGTAATAAAAAGAAGGAGACGAGCCAACAAGTACACGGAGTTAGCTGCAGGAAGAACCTTATACAAAAATAATAAAAAGGAAGAAAATGTAGAGATGACATAATCTCTGCTCAGTAGTAGTGGGTGCGAAAGGAGGAGAAGTCTTCCTTTTGTTACCTCGAGTCTTGCTAGAAGGAGGAGCATCAGTAGATGACCGTGGAATAATGGACCTAGACTTGCCTATGGCAAGGCGCCTGCTGGAACGGGTGTGAGCAAAGAGAGAAGTAGAGCTCTCTAAAACTATGTGGCCCATGGGAGGAAGGTCGCTCTCAAAAGGTACAATGTCTGAGCAGGTTTCAAAAGAATCATCACCTTTCTTCTTCTTAGCAGACTTGGACTTGGCAAAACTCTTCTTCGCGAATACAGAAATGTTAGTCACCTTCACCCTCTTCTCCCAGCCCACAGGATAATCACCGACATGCCAAAACCACCTTCTCTCTTCCTCAACCCACTCAAATATGGAGGACAGACTCTGCTTCCTAGCATATGCCAATACAGACTTAAAAGGTAGAAGTAGTCGAGGGTTGGCAGAAACAATTGCGCCAAGACCATCAGTAGGAATAAGAGAAAATCCACGATTGCCTAACAACTCTTTCTCAAATGAAGTCATCACTGCCTGCCAATACTTGTGCATAATCGTTGTACAAACACCCTCCTTCTGTGAACTTGGGATAGTAACTGCATTAAAGTGCTGGCTCCAAAACTCAAAGGCTGTGTGCCACAAGAATGACCGAATAAAAGTAGGAGACTCCATGAGAAAAGAAATGTCATCAGGTATATCCTAATCCAGCCCAAATTTCCTTCTCACTCTATTAGCAGGGTCGTGCACAAATCTGACACCCTCGTCAGCCAGGTAAGGCAACCACTCGGCATTGGTGGCCGCCAAGTAAGTGATACCCCTCTCCTCAAAACTAGTCAACGGGGTAGTGATACAAGCAACATCAACAAATGTACCCATCACAGAATCTGCACATGTGTAACACGTGCCTAAGTTCCTATATGCTCTCCACGAAAACCCAACCCCCTTATCAAAGAACTCAACAGCAGGATGGTCAATCGGTTTCAAGCTAACCCAATGAAAAACCAACGGAAAATCAGAGTCAAACCTGTCACAGAAATCAGTGATGACCTTTGGGCATGAATAGTACTTCTCCTTAGCAAAAAGGACGGGCCTACACTTCGCCAAATGCCTGGCACAACGCTCATACAACAAGTGCTGGAGGATGGTACTATGAACATAGGTAGTAATTATATGGTTGGAATCCGCTTGACTTTCATCGCTCCGTAGAATATCTAACTGGACATACAAATGTCCCAAAAACATGGGAGCTAATGGCAAACTTATCCTGGTAGATATCTTAATAGCCAATCAAAAATATAAAGGTTTCACAACATAGTGGGGATGAAAGCCAAAGACAAACTTACAAAGCCAGAATGTGATGAAGGCCGCATGATGAGCAGCGACGAAGAGCTTGGAAGGGGAACCAATCCAAAATGACAACTTTGCATTGCCACTCATTCTTTTCTTCAACTCGGCCTCCACGGCCTCTTCCTCCAGAGAAAGCTCTAAAGCGTCAAGGTCAACATCACAAAGGATGGGCAAAAGTAATTAGTTCGCCACATCTTCCAAGGTTACGGTGATCTCACCACAGGAAAGAAAGAAAGTGTGAGTAGCAATGCACCACCGGTGAACCAAATGGCAAATGTTGAACAGATCTCTAAAGTTAGATAGGCAGTGGGATGAAACAATAGCCTTCTATACACCAGTCCGCTGTAGCAACCCCATGAAGCCCGTGTTAGACAACTCCCTATCCACCCAATCCTTCCAACCCAAAGCGGTGCCGGACCCAAATTCGAAATGAATGGGCATGGGGAGAAGTGCCTTGGCCAGTGGCGAGGTCGGGAATCGAAGACGCCAACGGAGCCTAAGAAATGTTTGTATTGCGAAGGCAAAGGGCAAGCCACACACAGCTCAGCGGCGGAGGCACGTAATTACCGGGAACTTTAGGAAAATGGCCATGGACATCGTACTAGGGATCTATAAGAGGAGCGCACTCATATTTGGGATCGCTTTGTTCCTCTTCCTCGTCGAAATGGTCTGATTCAGAATAGGCAGCCTCTTCGCGTATCTCAAGTGCGGCAGGATCATCGGAGACAACCTCTTTTCCCTTACGGCGAGAAGAAGCGGCTTTTTACTGGTGTTATGGAGTATTGGTTAATCGGGGAAGATGGTTTGTAGTGTTTAGAAAGAAATACGAGGAGAAGGAAGGGGAAAGGAGTGAGTGTTTGTGTCCAAAACGTGAAGGGACTCTTTCTTAAATACCAAAGCCATTAAGAGTGGTACGAAGAGATGCGATGGGTCAATCATCTAATAAAGGAAGGAATTAATGAAGCAGATGTTGTGTTTTAGAATAACTGCTAAACTAGGAAATTCAAAGAGACAACACTGTTCACGGCAGGAAAAGAAAAAATATGTATATATATATATATGTAAATAGGAGTTGGGGTCCACTATTCGAAAAAAGCCAGCAAAGGAAAAGAGCAAGAAGAAAACATAATGGATAGGAAAGTCTTTGTTCGCATATGAACCGTAGGAGCATTTCATATGCTCAGCAGGCTAAAAGTAAATGCTCATTTTTGGGAAGCCCAATAGAAAGAAGAAGCTCAATAACGTGGACAGAAGAGAGTTAGAAATTGGATAGAAAAGCCATTAAGCTCAAGCAACAGGAATAATGGATCACAGATTCATAAAGCAAAAAATGAACCTTAAGGAATCAAACAAGCCTAAAAAGACCCGGAAAGAGAGAAATAGCAAAATCATGGGCAGTATGTGATGTAGAAAAGTGAGAATAGGCCACAGCAGCCACAGCGAGCCTAAAGTAATGTAAGTAAAAAAAGTAAGGGGTAATAGAAAGTTCATAAGCCCCAAGGATGAAGGATAGAGTAATTGGGCTAGGAAAGCCCAAGGAGTTAGTAAAAGCCCATGAGAAATGCAGAGTAAGAAAAGACCAAGAATGCCTAAAGAAAGTAAATGGGTCAAGGATGCCCGAAAGGAAATATATGGGATATAGAAGCCCACAAGTAATAAAAAGTCAAATGAGCATACTGGATCATCAAAAAGAAATAAGCGGCAGGTACAAAAAAGCCCGGCAGGTTTGGGTTAAATAACATCACAGCAAGAATAGCAAAATGAAGCGGCAGAAAGTGATAGCAAGATTGCTGGAAGAAGCAAAAGAGTGGCCTGAAGGAGGAAAAACCCACAATCAAGCAAAGCCCAACTCCCTAAAAGGAGCAAGCCAATAGGGAATGAGAAAACATGAAACAACTCACACCGTAAGAAGTCAAAAATGGATGGCAGAATGTGCAAAAAGGCCTTCAGACCATGGCAAACGCATGAGCAACAAGCAGGTTTTGGACGAGCATGGAAGTGAAGCACGTGCAAGGCCCAGACACCACCAACCTGTACCCAGCCAATACAAGAAGTGACGGGTCATGAGTCAGAGGTAAAAGGGCATGGTCTGGCGGTGGGGCTAGGGGAAAACCTATTTTGTGGTTCCTGCTCAGGTTCTTTTGGAGAAAGTGTCCTGCTAGGATGACATTTCGCCCAAAAGAAGTAAGGATAAGTTGAAACCACTAAGTGCATGCCATGAGAGATGGGGAGAGAAAGCACCCACGCTGTGGTAGGTAAGAATGCCACGACAAGCAAGCAAGCAAACAAACAAACAAACAAACAAACAAAATAGTCTTCTTCGTTTGGTAATGTGGAGTGGCACGGCCAGCATAGGTCAATGGTGCTGGCTGAGCAATTGGCTAATCAGTAATGGTCGTCAAGAACCCCCACACCAGACAGAGGTGGTTAAAGGCTAAAATAATAAAAGCCATCCATGGCAGACATTATATAAGGACCCTTGCAATGCACAATAGGGAAAAAGGAACACAGTAACAACAATTTCTAAGAAGAGTACCACAACAAACTAAGCCAATACTAAGAAAGAAAACGAAAAGAAAAGAAAGAAAGAATTAGAAAGAGTAAGAAAACAAAGATGAAAAAAAATAAAGTGGCGGGCTTGCACCAGATAGGTTAATTCCCTCTCTTCCTCTAAAACTCATGCTCTTTGCTAAAGGAAAAAGATCCTAATCAATTAGACTCGTTTCCTTAAAGCAGTTAATTTCTTCTTGAGGAGATTATTCACATTGGGGCTTGACTTAAACCCAATGACATAACCTAGCGTGACAAACTGACTTTTCTCTCTCTGATTCAATAAGCTTATTACTATCTCTTCCGTATTTATTTTTACCATTACAACTACTTTCAAAAGTTTCAAGAAGGTGCTAATGGGATAAGTATCCAGACCAATAATCTGATCTATACGTGGAGGGAGAGAGAAGTCAGGATAGCATAAAAAGGAGAGAAGACTCTCAAGATAAGGGGTTTGGAGAAAAAGAAGAGACAAAACACTGTACACTGAAGAACAATATTTGTAATCTATCATTAAGTGAGATATATTGAAGAACCAGCCTCCTCAGATTGAGTCCAAAGACGATTTTTCTTGTATAAAATCTATTCATCTTTATTCTATTGTCATTTTGGCCCACTACAATTGATAGACAAACTCATTAGAACCTTGATTTCAAACCCACTCTCTACAAATTCATTGTATTGAGCTCTTTGGGCCTATTCCCTTTCCTCTTTTGGGATTAGGTACAAATTGTGTCCCTACATTTGCCATCAAAGAGTTCATGTGGCCAATAAAATTTAGACAAATCAATATCATATTTAATCTTTTAAAATTAGGCATGCCGGACTGCCGTCAATGTAGACCATTTGTCATGTAGTTATTTTCATAAGTGACATGACAGCATGAACTAAATTGACTGTAAGGTCAAAAATATAAAAACTAAATTAAATGCTAAAAAAATCTTGGGGATCAAATTGAAAATAAGCTTGAAATATAGGGACAAAAAAAGGTAATTTGCTTAAAATGAAACATTAAAACTAGGAAGAAGGATTTTTATTGAGTAATAGAATTTTGTTGGGGAGATGAGGCTATGCCTCTCCATCCAAGCATAATGCCATGAAGTATATGCTAAAAAAAACAATTCTTAGAGCATCTATAGCAGGGGAGTTAAAAATTTAGTTATTTGACACCACAAAAAGTTACTTTATCTATTTTACCTACTCATTTTACAAAACATCCAGCAACAGTGGATCTATTTGAGTTTTCAACATAATAAAATAATATAAACATCACAATAAAATAATATATTCACTACGATAAAATACTATATCCACTTCAAAAAACACAGGAAAAAAATCCCCTCATTTACTAAAAATAAATAATTTATTGAAACTTACTCAAATTTCCTTCCATTGAAAAACCCAATTCCTCAATTGAAATTTTTTTTAGGCAAAAATCCAAAACTGTCCCTCTAACTTTCAGCTTTTGTCATTTCAATCCTCTAACTTTTAATTTTGTCATTTTAGTCCTTTAAGTTTCAATTTTTGTCAATGTAGTATTCCGTTATAACTTAGTTACATTTTTCCATTAAGGGACCAAAACGACGTTGTTTTGGCTTCTTTTTTTTTTTAAATCGTAATTAAAAAAAATAAAAAATAAAAACAATTTAGGAAATCAAAACCAAACCGACGAATGACGATGGAAATCAAAAATCGGTTAAATGCTAATTGCAAGCTGGCAAGAACAGAATCCCATTTCAATTCCAAACCAATATGATAATCCTCACCGGAGGCGGAGCCAATCATGAAGTCAATAAGGCCTTCCACTTCTCCTAATAGTGTCATAAGCAAAGCCACCATTGATGGGGCAATTAGTGAGTTAAGACATGTAATTAGCAAACTTTGTATGTTAAAAGTCCTGGAGGAGTCTGAAATGGCTGTCATCCAAATTGAGTGGTTCCAGCATGAAGCATTTATGGATGTGGATATCAAAACTATTCTTTCAGGAAATATAGTTATCAATGGGTTTATGGAGATTTAGGTGTTGAAAGCTACAATCTTTCTACTGTCTGAGATGAGGTCCAAAGCCAAAGATGTGATTCAGACCGAATTCTGATTCACAGAGACCGATTTCTGATTTCCATCGTCATTCATAAATTTTGGTTTTGATTTCTAACTTTTTTTTTTTGTTTAACAACTTTTTAAAACTTTCTTTTAATTATGAAAATTATTAAAAAAAAAAAAAAAAAAAAAAGAGCCACTTCATGGAAAAAGGTAAATGAATTCTAACGGAAGACTACGTTGACAAAAATTAAAACTTAAAAAATTATAATGACAAAACTAAAAGTTAAATGACTGAAACAACAAAATTAAAAATTAAAAGGTCTTTTTTGGATTTTTGCCATTTTTTTATTAAAAAAAAAAGTCAATAAGCAAAGCACCCATTTTTACGGACTCTACGATTGAAATACTAAAAAAAGAAATACAATTAACTGAAACGAACTCAAATTGCTACCATTGAAAAACCCAATTCCCCTATTGCAAAAGCAGAGGAATTTCTTTGTATCTGGACATGTTGCCAATAAGCAAACGACCCTGGAAAATAGCGTAAGGACGCGTTGCCAGCGACCATCGACAAACAAAAGGTAAGGCTGAGAGCCAAAATCTTGAGGAACTGGAGGCGAGAGCGCAAGGTCTGTAATGGAGCAAGCTTGAACCAGTGGATGGCAATGTAGCTAAAGTGAGAGCAAGCAAGCATGTGGCGGTTGGAGAGTAAAAGAATAGAAAAAAAAATAAACAAACAAATATTATTTTAAACGGATGGAGAATAAAAAAATTTTTTTTTTTTTTTTTTAAGCTCTCAACTAAAGTGCACAATCATATATAGTTGTGCACTGTAGCAATGAAGGAAAAAACTGTTACTATATTGCAATACTCCTTTTTACTATTGCTAAAAATACTTTTTAGCTTTTGTATATATATTGGTGCTAAAATTTTAAAAAGTCACTTTATTATTAATAGCATACCATTTTACAATACCTCCAATAACCCAACTTCTATTTTCCTATCCTACTCATTAAAATAATATTTCTATACAATAAAATAATATATCATCAATTACCATCATTTACAATACACCACACTATTCCCCCATGAACATCACCCACGGCCACCAAAAATCACCACCACCACCGCCACCACCACCACATCAGTCACAAATCCACCACCACCAGGGGAAAAAAAAAAAAAAAAAAAAGAAGAGAGCACCGGCCAAAACAGTCACAAATCCACCACCAACCTCTCTTTCTCCCTCAACCTCTAGCACCGGCCAAAACCCATACCCACCAGCCAAACCCACGGCCAAAACCCACGCCGATCGCCGATCGCCGATCCACCTCAATCGCCACCAACCCACAAAAACCACAACCACCGAATTTGGGGATGGGTGAGAGTGATTTAGCATTTCTCAGAGAGAGAGAGTGACGATGGAGCAACGACGGAGAGAGCGAGAGCGAGAGCGAGACGACGACGGACAGTTGAGACGAACGGTGAACGACAACAGAGAGAGCGAGACTGGAGAGAGCGAGACGACGACGGCAACAGAGAGAGAGACAACGACAAAAAAATTTTCATAATAGTGTGTTTTGGCACAGTGCACATGCCAAAATGTAGATTGCATTAGCACCAAAAAATTTTGGCAATCTCAGCACACTTCCAGTTGTTGGCTAGCTTGAAAAATGAAGCTTGCATTTGACATATACCCAGCTAATATTTTATTCCAGCTGACTTTGCCATATTTAAGCTTCATTTAGCATTTCTCTCACAAAAACCTCCCACAGTTGGAATTGTAACTCCCTGTTGCAAAAAAATTTACAATAGTGCTACAATGCAATCCCAAAGGTAGAATTGCTCTCCTAAAAAAAACTAATATTTTATTCTTACTTTTCTCTCTCTCACTCACTTTCCTCTCTCTTCTTTCTGTCCTCTCCTTTCCTCTCTTTCTCCCTCCCTCTTCTCTATAATCAACAGAGCTCCATCATAATCATCAACCTATGGGTAAGCACCAACGGAGCTCCACGGATCATCCACCGTGATCATCTTTTTTTCTTCTTTTTTTCCTCTCTATCTTCCCTTGAATCAAGCCTCCATGGTGGAGATGTGGTGTGGGACTCATGGATCGATGGCTGCGTTTCATCTTCGGTAGCTGTGGGTTTCATTTTCGGTGGCTATGTTTCATTTTTGGTGGTATGGGTTTCATGAATCAAATGGATGGGTTTTATTTTTGGTGGTGTGGGTGGCTGGGTTTCATCATTCCTTGGTTCGGTGGTTGTGGTTTTGTGGGTTGGTGGCGATTGAGGTGGATCAATGATCGGCGTGGGTTTTGGCCGTGGGTTTGGCCGGTGGGTATGGGTTTTGGCTGGTGCTGGAGGTTGAGGGAGAAAGAGAGGTTGGTGGCTCTCTTAGCGATGGGTTTTGGCCGTGGGTATGGGTATGACGTTGGTTTTTTTTTTTTTTTTTTTCCTGGTGGTGGTGGATTTGTGACTGATGTGGTGGTGGTGGTGGTGGTGAAGGTTGCCATGGTGGTGGTGATTTTTGGTGGCCGTGGGTGATGTTCATGGGGGATAGTATGGTGTATTGTAAATGATGGTAATTGGGAATATATTATTTTATTGTGATGAAATATTATTTTAATGAGTAGAATAGGAAAATAGAAGTTGAGATGCTGGAGGTATTGTAAAATAGTATGGTATAATGATAAAGTGACTTTTTAAGATGATAAAATAGAGTAGAATTGGAATTTGCAGCTGTGGATGCTCTTATACAATATTTGCCACACTACAACTTTTACATGTGTGAACTTTTGATTAGATTTATTCACTTACACATGAGTCTATTACCAGCACTTGATGAAAAATAATCCAATCAACACTGCTTGCATGTCCCTAGATTTTTCCTAAAAATAGGAGGCAAAAACATATTTTTGGTCCCTATATTTTTGCGTACTTTCGATTTGATCCTCAAATTCCATAAATTTTAAAACTTGCTGTCATTTTGGTCCTATTATCATCTCACTAACAGAAACGTAGTGCAATCGATTAGCCATGCAGGTGCTTCCCCCAAGTCAAAAGATAGCATGGATCAGAGTGAAAATTGTGAAAATGTTAAGACCACATTAAAAATATAAGAACTAAAAAGTATTAAAAATAAAAATATGACTAATATATAACTATAAGGACCAAAAAGTATTAAAAATAAAAACTAGCACACCGAGGATGGTTTTAAAAACCGGACCGGCGGTACCAAACTCCTACTAACCAACTTCAACAATGACTTCCACCTAAGCCTTAGAATTGTTCTTTCATAATTTCGGTTGAAGATCACATTTTGTCTTTTAAGAATTTCGCAATGCAAAGCACGACCCAGCAATGCGCCATGGAAGATCTCTCCTCACCAAAACAACAACAACAACAACAACAAACAGCCTATCCAAAATGGGAGACCTACTTCTCATTGCCTCTCTCACCAAAACCATCTCGGAGTCCGGCACTCGTAACCTCGACCCTTCCTCCATTCCTCTCACCCAATCTCTCCTCCTCCAAATCCTCCACTCCAACGCCCTCCACCCTTCCAACAAAATCGACTTCTTCATTTGGTGTTCCACTTCTCTCAGGCATTTTTACAAACACTCTGCGTGCGCTTACTCTCACATTCTCCGCATCGCTTGTCTCGGTAATGAACACCACCACATCCTCACTCTGTTGCTCTCCATGAAGCAAGACGGCGTCGTTGCTGACTCCGCCACTTTCAAGTTCTTGCTCGACGCCTTTATTCGCTCCGGTAAGATCGACTTCGCTCTTCAGATTTTGGACCAAATGGAAGAGCTTGAAGTTGAGCTAGGCACTACGATTTTCGATCCCCACATGTATAACACCGTTCTCGTGGCTCTGCTTAGGAAAAACCAACTGGGTTTGGCTTTGTCCATCTTCTTTAAGCTTCTCGAAGCTTCGGCTTCTTCGGTCCCTGGCTCTATTGCCTGTAACGAATTGTTGGTCACTCTTAGGAAAGCAAATATGAGGGTGGAATTCAAACAAGTGTTTGATAAACTTAGGGACAAGAATGGGTTTGAGTTTGATACTTGGGGTTACAATATATGCATTCACGCATTTGGGTGTTGGGGTGATTTGGTTACCTCTTTAGGCCTATTCAAAGAAATGAAGGAAAAGACATCACTGGGTCCAGACTTGTGCACTTATAATAGTTTGATTCATGTGCTGTGCTTGGTTGGGAAGGTGAAAGATGCACTAATTGTGTGGGAGGAATTGAAAGGGTCTGGTCATGAGCCCGATAAGTTTACGTATCGAATAATGATTCAAGGGTGCTGTAAAGCTTATCGAATTGATGATGCCACCAGGATTTTTAATGAGATGCAGTATAATGGGATTATCCCGGATACTGTTGTGTATAGTTCACTGCTTGATGGGATGTTCAAGGCAAGGAAGGTCACAGATGCCTGCCAACTGTTTGAGAAAATGGTTCAAGATGGGGTACGAGCCTCATGTTGGACGTATAATATTTTGATTGACGGGTTGTTTAGGAATGGGAGGGCTGAGGCTGGTTACACTCTGTTTTGTGACTTGAAGAAGAGGGGTCAGTTTGTGGATGGTGTTACTTACAGCATTGTTGTGTTGCAACTTCGTAGGGAGGGTCTGCTTGAGGAAGCGCTGAGATTGGTGGAAGAAATGGAAGGCAGAGGATTTGTTGTTGATTTAGTTACTATTACGTCGCTCTTGATAGGGCTTCATAAGCATGGGCGGTGGGATTGGACAGAGAGACTTATGAAGCACATTAGGGATGGTAATCTGGTTCCTAATGTTCTTAAATGGAAGACTGATATGGAGGCTTTGATGAAAAATCCACAGAGCAAGAGGAAGGATTATACACCAATGTTCCAATCTAAAGGTGACTTTGGTGAGATTATGGATTTAATAAGTTCTGCAGACAATGTGGTGGATGCGAACTTTGTTTCAGATGACCCTGGGATTAGTAATGAAGAGACTTCATCCAGTGACATTGATCAGTGGTCATCCTCCCCATATATGGATCAATTAGCCAGTCAAATGAAGTCTGCTGATCATTCCTCTCAACCATATTCACCATCTAGGGGGCAACGAGTTCAACCCAAAGGGATGGGCTCGTTTGATATTGATATGGTCAATACTTTCTTGTCTATATTCCTGGCCAAGGGAAAGTTGAGCTTAGCCTGCAAGTTGTTTGAAATTTTCAGTAATATGGGTGTCAACCCTGTGAGCTACACTTACAATTCTATTATGAGTTCATTTGTCAAGAAGGGATATTTTAATGAGGCATGGGGTGTCCTCAATGAAATGGGCGAGAAGGTTTGCCCGGCAGACATAGCGACATACAATGTGATAATACAAGGCTTGGGGAAGATGAGAAGAGCAGATCTAGCTAGTGCTGTTTTGGATAAGCTACTTAAGGATGGTGGTTATCTTGATATAGTTATGTACAACACCCTGATTAATGCGCTTGGGAAGGCCGGCCGGATTGATGAAGTAAACAAGCTTTTTGAGCAGATGAGGACTAGTGGAATAAATCCCGATGTTGTTACTTTTAACACACTTATTGAAGTTCATAGTAAGGCAGGTCGATTGAAGGATGCATATAAATTTTTAAAAATGATGCTGGATGCAGGCTGCTTGCCAAACCATGTTACAGACACTACTTTGGATTTCCTGGGAAAGGAGATTGAGAAATTGAGGTACCAAAAGGCATCAATCATGCGAAATAAGGATGATTCTTCGTGAGGAAATATTTTGCAGATAAGACTGGTTTAAGCTTAATAAGAACTGTTGTACTAGTTGCAAAAAAATAATTTTCTGCTTATTGAACTTATTTTCTTGTAGTACGAGTGTTTGAGATACAGTAGCTCATTAGGTGCCCTTTTGGCCCACATTCAAAACAAAATTTCTCATAATTATATTTGATTTCACATTGGGTAGCATATCAAATAAATTTTCTGGTTATTGATTTCATGACTTGAAAGAAAAATGTCTGAAGTAAAATACTGGATCAGAATAAATTGCCAACTCCATTATGGAAGCCTTATTAACAGGGCAGATATGGTGCCATTACACGAATTTGTTGTGTATATTAAAAGCTTAGCTCTGTCAAAAAAATTACACCTTAACGGAGTAATCCAGAGCAGAGATCAAGTTTTTGTTTCCTTTAGCATCGTCTTCAATCAATTCTTTCCCTTGTATCTGGTAGACTGGTACATTTTGTCACAATTTATTCTTCTCAGATTATGGTCTGATCCATTACAATATGGCTGACCACGAGATTTCAGCAATGCTTTCTTCGGATGGCAATCAACATTAATACATTCACAGACTGAATAGAGACCTGTCAATGTTTTAGTGTTCTATTTTAGGCTCCACATTGTTACATGCCATGTGTATGATTTTTTTTTCCTCATTTAAGACTTTGATTCTTTTATAAGGAAAGAAAAAGGAATATGATGACAAGTTATGATTGGTGAAACATAAAATGAAACTCTCCAAATAGGACAAAGGGTTTTATTATCTGAAGACTAGCAAAACTTCCAAACTACCAAAACTTGCACACTGCTTACAAACACAGAATTACATGGCATATGAATACTTCATAACATTATTTTCCATGTCTTGTAAATTACATCCTATAATTTTCAATAATTTGAATTACATGGTATATGAATACATCATAACATTATTTTCCACGTCTTGTAAATTACATCCTATAATTTTCAGTAATTCTCAAGACACGTAGGGCAGACAGAATCTTACAAATTATTGTACAACAATCTTGAAAATATTCCCATCAAACCAGTTCGATAACTTTTTCCCTCACAGCCAATTTATTAGCCATAAGCTTGTATATCAAAATTTGTTTTCATATGCCCACTACTCATGTGCCACCGATTTGTTTCTTTCTACGTGTACCTGTTCAGAGCAAACTAAAATCAGAAAATGAAAGAAAGCGTGCGAATGGAATACAAGAAGGCATAGAAGAATGACACTAAAACAAGTATTTATGTTTAATATTACTTGTTAATACAAGTTTCAGCATGCAGTATACTGAAACAAATAAATTGTAAGACATCACAGTAGCCAAAAGGATGTCTAACAATACTATCTGCTAATGAGCTTTAGCTCACACAATACCTCCTCTCATAAGAAAGGGTGGAAGGCCAGATCATGCATTCAAAACTCACCGAATGCATGCATAAACTTACCAATAAACAAAAAGGCAATAAGTAATTGTACGGGGAAGGGCCCCAGGCCCATTGGGCCTTGGACCCTAGCTTTGTGGCACCATACGAGGCAGGGCCCTAGGCCCGTCGGGCCTTGGGCCCTAGCCTTGAAAGACAACACCTAACCCTATCCCTGTTGGACTTATGACCTCGGTCCGGACGCACCTTAAAGCCCAACTTAAACCCCAAAAACCATAGTGGGGCCGTCGTGTCTTGAGCGTCAAAAGCGAGCCCCTCCCGATCCACTCTAACTGAGCCCCTCCCAATCAACTCTAACTTGGCCGGGAATATGATTGCTCGGGGATACAAGGTCTCGGAGGTCCAGTAGTGCCTTGGGAAATATTGTTGCCAAACAGCCTTTTGGTGGCAGGAACCAGTTCCACTACCATTACCTCTGTCCCCAACAATACCTCCACTTAGAAGCAATGGAATTGGACCCCCATCCACACAAGTGAGATTAGGAAATAATCATAGCACCCCCACTTACCTGCAGCTATAAAAGGGGGTAGAGGGTGAGAGGCAAAGAAGTTGGTGGGCAAGGCGAAGAAAAGAACAGTGGAGAAAAGGAGAGAAAGGGGTTTGTAAAATCAAGAGGGTGTAGTTAGGTCTCCAAGCTAAGAACTACCTATCGTAGGAAATCCAAAGCCCACAATACGAAGAAGCTGTGAGCTCAGGTATAGATTGAGCCTGTTGATTGCACTTTGGGTACGCACAGTAATAAATATCAATAAAAAAAGTAGGAGAATCCATTTTTGGTTTTTTATATATAAATTTTGGGTACAAAAATAGTGGAAGAAAGCAGTAAGGATAGAATTCAAGCCTAGGAGACCTGATTCATAGACTGAGGTATACAGTATACCACCAAGTGAGAAATGTAAGACTATACTATGGCATTAGCAGAGTAAAGGTCAGAACACTAACGAAGTGCGCACTTCCAATACCACTTTACTAACAAACAATGATAGTTTTGAAGTTTGAATCATGTAACAAGTCATTACAGACTAGAGCTTCAATGTTCTACATCAGGATTCAGGACAATGAAGACCCTGCAAGATGCAGATGCTCCAACGAGATGAGCAATGAAGATCATGTTTAATATCTGAGTTCCCTAAATGGCCTACCTCCAAGGATTTGTTGATTTAATCAACATATAAGACCGTGAAATGAGTGATCAATATCAGTTAATGATTTGTATGGATGCAATGGTGTTAAGTAGTCACTAACTCGACACATCTTATGCTACTGCATGCGCGCGTGCACACACATACTCGTCAAGCATAAGAGGAAGGAGAATCCTCTTATATGTCCAGTTGGCATCACACAATAAATTGAATCCTAGATTACCTGAATACTATCATATAGATGTTCCTTACATTTGATTTTCTCTATAATCTACATGCAACCATTGAGGAAAAAGGCAACTGTACTATTTTAGGAAACCTTACCAGCAGAACTCTTGCTCCAGAGGACCTGACCATCAATAGCAGTGAGATGCTGATCATCAAGGCGCTTCCATGTCTTGATTGACTTGACTGCTCCCCAACCACCCTTTTCCATTTTCTCCAAGTTCACTACCACCACTCTTGCTCTTCTTGCCCATCCAGCCTTCCCATAAGCATGGTATCCAAATCCCCCAGAATAACAGAGTTGTATTCCAGTTAGCTTACCGCAGAAGTCATTGAGGTGATCATGGCCAGTGAAAACAGCCTTCACGTCTCCTGCAGAGACCATTGTTGTGAAGAAGCCAGAGTTCACAGAAGCAGAGCTAATGCCTTCCTGTTTCACACCAGTGAAGTTTGTTGAGTCAAAACTTGAAAATTCTGGCAAAGGGATGTGAAAGTATGCAATCCCAGGTGCAGGTCCTTTTTGGGCCTCTGGCTTGGCCATGTATGCTCTCTGCAATGAAAAATGGGAAATGGTTAATGCACAAATGTCCATTTAGGCAAAAGCTAACTCTCTTCGTCCTAATTTATATGGCTTGTTTTTGAATGGCACAATTATTAAAACAAAAGATAAAAGCATAGTGATAATCCTTATATGACTTCTACACTTGAATTTTAAAGAACTTCCATTCTTATAAAGTGAACATGTATTTTGACTTGTCTCAAAAAAGGAAAGTACGCCATTTAAATTGGGATGGAGAGAGCATAAAAAATAAAAAAATAATTGTCTTAATTTGCCAATAATGAAAATTTATGCTCGGTAAGTACCTGAAGCCTTTTAGAAGTACGTTCAAACCAAAATTGTTGAGAAGGTTTGATCCAACCGTAGCCTGGTATGGAGGGAATGGTGGAGTAATCGCCACTGTCAAGGAAGTAGAGATTAAGAACTGACTTGTTTTCAAAGCTAGAGCCCTTAACTCCACCAACTTCCAGGTTATAGTTTCCAAAACCATCAATAACATGGACTTCCACAGGATTAAGTAGAGACACTGTGCTCTTTAACTTAACTATATGTTTCATTACCCCTTCCCTAGAAAGTGCAGATTCCTGGTCATGGTTTCCCAAAACTGCAGCCCATGGGATGTTGGATGCAATTGCTGGTGCAAATGCAGCTTCCAAAGACTTCGCTGCATCTGTGACATCGTACCCAAAGATATTATCCCCTGTTACACAAAAAGCAAATACTTCAATTGTCTGAACATGCTAAACAAGCTTAAGAAAGTTTCATGGGGGGAATTGGGAAAGTAGAGTTTATGGGCATAACAAAACTGCATTTTGTATTCTAATATATGCCCCCAAGTGTCTACTAAAAGAGTCAAAGGTTTATACATAGACCAATCACATGAAAAAAAAAAAAAAAAACCCATCTTTTACATATTTTTCTTCCAAGTAGTCATTAGAGGAAGTGCTACCCACACTTATGTGAGTTACAATTGGAGTTTCTCAAAATCGCTTATATAGTCCAATCAGACCTAATAAACACTCTATGTGAGACTCAACTTTAACTGGGTTAGGAGAGAGCTTACAATTTGCAGCTGCTCATAGGTCTACTGTTTGTTATAATTCACATATTCTTCCTGCTGCAGTCTTGGATGCCTGCAGGAAGGAAGGATGCTGCTTCTGTTTTGTTTTAGTAATACGCTCGGTTTATTAGCAAGAAAAACACTCTATGTCAGACTCAACACACATGGCCACACAACTCACAAGACACTTATCCAATCTTATCTTCAAAACCCAGGTATTAAAGAAACATAGTGATAGAACTGAATATACTTAGAAAGGAGGTAAATTCAGTACACATACAATGTCAATTTGATCTGTCAGACTCTGCCTCTTTTATTAAAAAGAACCAAAAAAAACAAAAACTGGTAATAATAAGAAGAAAAATGAAAGAGGGAATACCAGTGAAAACAATAAGATCGGGCTTCTCAGCAAGAATCATGCGTTGGATAAAGGCAGTGGTGTTGAGGTCAGAGCAAGTAGCCATCTGGTACGGAAACACATCCTCACAAGGCGTGGTCTTTCCATCCCCATAATGCATATCCGCCACTTGCAGTATCTTAAAGCTCCCACCTTTCCCAAACCGTAGCGGCCTCTCAGCGAAGCCATAGATCGGAAACAAAATGAGACACAGCAGAACTACCTCCCCGAAGAAATTTGAACCACCCACTTTCATTTTTCTTCCTGTTATCGCTTTTCAATGATGATACCCTCAATGAAAAAGCCCAGACGCACCTCCTTTTGTCTCTCTCTTTTTCTTTTTCTTTTTTTTTGTCTTTTTGTTTCTAATTCTAAAACCCCGAGCGAAATGCTCTGCTGGGGGCTTTAGCTATGTGTGTGAGTCGGTAGAGTCAGATTTCTGAATGGGTTAAGCTGATTTTAGCTAACGACCATTGATGGGTATCTTACTGAATGAAGAACCATGAATCCTTCTCATCGTTTTTCTCGTCCTTTTATAATAAAGTAGTGCTCATATGGGAAACCAGTCTCTTCAATCTTTGACATCGGAATGTAACAACAGAAACAGAAGATTGCTCTCCTTGTATTGCTTCTTATGTGTCACGACACTTGTGAGTTGTAACTATTGAATATCAAAACAAAAAAAAAATGTCATTTTAACTATCAAATTCTTTGTTAGAAGTATTTGTCAACAAAAAAATAAAAATCATTTATGCCATAGAATATTCCCCGGCATGGTTGGAGTCTTTGTAACAGGTAAGCAGACGGCAGATGATAAATTTAATGTCCTCCTTCAATCCATGTCATTATCAATCAGTAACAATCTTGTTGGGATGTTTGTACAAAAATTTCATTTTCATTAAATAAATTTATTGTTCATATTCTCTTGAGTCGGCACAAAATTTTTTATCTTCCATATTTACTTTTATATTTTTTTTTTAAATTCTTATAATTTTATATTTAAATTGTCATTTTTATTCTTTTTAATTATATAATATAATATTAAAATTCTACAACATAATCTATAATCATATATAATGTGAATTCAGATTAACTAAACTGAAAAAAAAAATTTATTATCGAAATAAAAGATGTTGAGTTCAAACTCTAAAAAGCAATTATCAGCCTAAATTTATATTGTATTTATTAAATTATATATATTAATTCTATAATAAAAGTTTTTTTTGCTAGAATACTAAATATTTTATCAATACCTATGTGATAGGATGAAAGAATGTTATAAACTTGAAAATTTATAAAACCACAAAATTTTTCATAATTTCTTGCCACAATTGTGACATGACAAAATGTAATTGGTAAAGAAAAAATATTAAATCCATGTGTAAGTAATGGTTAACAATCCACAATTTGTCACCTTATAATTGTGGCAAAAAAATTGTGGAATAATTTGTGTGTCCTAAAACTACTCTATAAACTTTATCCTTATCTTATAATTAAATTTGACGGTACCAATCAAATTTGAGTAACCATACCTTGTAAGATAAGTTCACAATCAAATGGGTCCAGAACCTGTTGTGTCATTAATAAACCAAAATATACATACATTGAGAATCACTCTTCTTCTCCAATTTGTAAGCTCTTGTTTGACAAAATATTGTACCCAAGGCCTAATGGGCCTCACATAAATCAAAGAAAACCAGGCTATCTCCCAAGTTTCACTTGTAAGTTTTAGAATCAAATGTTTTCTAGTGCTTCTTTGCTTCCGTATGCTTCCTTTCATGGTAGATGTCTCACTATATCTACAACCAAGTTACAAACACACACATATATATATAACCAAAGCTTAGAGAAAATTCAATTAAATTTTAATTAAATTCTTAATTTTGTGCTAAATGAATTATTGAGTATAAAAATTAAAAAGTCCAAATCCAATTATATTCAAATTAGATTTTAATTGGAGTACAATTATTTGCTATGTGTCCATCTAAGTTTTTAATTTCTGTTGCAAGTGAATTATTAGGTGCAAAAATTAAAAAATATAAAATCAATTAAATTTTAAATCATATAAATATATATAATATGAGAAACCATTACATATTTTAAAATTTTATGGTTAAAAAAAAATGTAAACTAATACCATGTGTAATTTAAATTTCTTCTTAAAAAAATGTATAATTTGAATTTTTTCTTAAAAAATGGATAATTTGAACTGTATAATTATGATTATTTTTAATTGTACTTTTGTATATGCACAGGACTACACATTAGTTTTATTAATACAAAAGGCTTTACTGTGTTCCAGTTTCTAGAGTTTTTTTTTTTTTTTTTTATGATAGGATTTGAATGGATGGAGATCTATTTCTCAGGATCCAATTTGACATCTATGAATATTGATTTATTATTAATTGAATATGCACAAACGTGTGTGTATGAATATTCATATTTCACGTGCAATTAATGAAAGGTGACTGATGAGTTTCCCTATTTGCACTCCTATCCAAATCCAAATGGACCCAGATCCTCTCCATTTCAATGAGAAATGGAGAGTGTCCAGTTAAGGGCTGAGATTTAACTAAAATAAATATATGTCTTAAAATCTGCCACCTCATTTAAAAGCACTATCAGGAGACTTAACAGACTAAATGGCTAAACTAACGTTAGTTTCAACCACTAGGTTTTCTTCTCTAACTCCAACCATTTAGTTTGTTAAGTCTCCTGGTAGTGCTTTTAAATGACGTGGCAGGTTTTAGAACATGGATTTATTTTAGTTAAATCTCAGCCCTGGACACTCTCCATTTCTCATTGAAATGGAGAGGATCCGGATCCAATCCAAATAGAGGAAAGGGAACAAGCGAAGTTAACATTATCTGTCAGATAGAGACAGGCAGGACAAAGATAGCACCAAAAAAAATCAAATTGCTGCCCACTTGTTTAATAACTGCCCACTTATTACAAATGAAACTATGTGAACCTCGTACAAGTTCAAGTATTAAACCAACAAAAATAGCTTAAATAAACATAGACAAGGTGATTTCCTTCCCAAAGTTTAAGCCCTAAAATAATGGGTTTTTAAACCTTTAAACATTTTTTAACAAAAAATTTAATACGTATCTCGTTACGTCTCTCATTGATTAGTGATTAGAGTCCAATATTTCAACATATTTGAAATCAAACATTATTATTTTTAAGAACACTCATTATTTTAACACCACATTTTACATTACACCTAATATTTATAATTTTTTTTTATTACCACCTTATTTAAATATTATCTTTATTCATTTTTGGTCTCTTTGTCTCTCTTCCTTTTTGTCTCTTTACTAACCACAACCACTAAATAAACAATAGTTTTTTTTTTTTTTCCTTGAAGCTACCATTACAGTGAGCTTATAATGATAGCATTTCACTTATTACCATTTGCAGAAAAATTTAGATATACCACTGCTATTGTAGCTTGCATTTTAGTATTTGTAGTGCTAAAGCCACCATTGTGCATTTGAATATTGCTTTTTAATTAGTTGAATATACACAAACGTGTGTGTATAAATATTCACATGCAAATGCATTGGTGTGGTTCTCAATTTCAACTTGTTAATTGGTTTGCAGATCAAGACCTTCCCGATATTGTTTCAGCCATAAAATAATGGGTTTGTAGATCTACAAACTTCTTTAACAAAAATCAACACATATGACATATCTCTTCACGGGCCTCATTTATTCATTGACGTTCTTCAAAATTATAAATTTATAATATTAGCTGATTCCCTTGAAGTTTAGGAAACATTTCTGGCAATAATTATATTTTTATAGATAGAAAATATTATTTTTCATGAAGCGAATACGGTTTGAAAATGAACACTTATGGCTAATTTGGATGGAGAGAAAGTAAAATAGAGTTGGCCAGAAAATATTATGGATGTATTTGGGATAAACTTATTTCCTTCAGCTTATTTAGTTTTTAGTTTCTTTTTGGTACTATTCATGAATCTTATTGCACTTTTTTGTGCTATTCATGGATTTTATTGTCCTACTCAGTTAACTTTAACTTTTTTTTTTCTATACTTTCAGTAAAAAAAATTTAGTTTAAGCTATATAAACTACTTCCAAGCGAATCCTATGTATCATCCGAATTGGTCATTAAAGCAGCGCTTGAAATCATCGAGCTTAAATACGTTTCTATTAACTTATTGGTTTACACTTAATAGAGGAACGTGATTATTTTGATTAATTCCTGCCAGCTATTTGATTTACATTCACATGTTGAAGACAAGAACCGTGAACGTCTGCCGTCTTAATCACTTGAATGTGTAGATTTTCATTGAAAATATGGAGTTGGAGTCTAGCAAGTAGTAGCTATTGACCCCGTGACATTACTATATGACTGAATGAAAGGATCATACTAAAATTAAAACATAATATCACATCTTGTCACTGTATAACACCCCTCACTACAGAAATGTCAGATTTTCCACATAGTATTTGACCATGAAATTTTTTGCAAATGTTCATATGACAAACAACCTTGATACATCCACAGACTGAATAGAAAATCTTATCTCAGTTTTAGTGTGAATGATCTTTTTTCTAGTTAAAACTTTGGATATTTTTTATAAGGAAAGAAAAAAAAATATTTGATAAGTTATGATTAATGGAACATAAAGTAAAACTCTCAAAATGGGACAAACGGTTTTATTACTCAAGGAAAACTTCCAAAATAAGGGGACTCGAACACCACGTAGAGCAATTTATTGTACAAAATACTTGAAAATATTCCCCTCAGCCAATTTATTAGCCATAAACTTCTATATCTAAATTGCATTTCACGTCATGGTGCCACCGATTTGTTGCTTCCTATGGGGTACCTGTTCAGAGCAAACTAGAATGAGAAAATGAAAGAATGCGTATGAATGGAATACAGGAAGGACATATAAATCTATCTAACAATGACACTAAAACAATCATTCATGTTTGGTGTTACATGTTAGTACAAGTTTCAGCATCAGTAACTGCAACAAATAAATTGTTTGTGAGACAATCCAGACTTCACAGTAGCCAAAAGGTTGTCTAACAACACCATTTTCCAATGAGCTTTAGCTCAAACAATACCTCCTCTCATAAGAAAGGATGGAAGGTAAGGTCGTGCATTCAAAACTCACCAAGTGCATGCATAAAATTACCAACTAAGATAAAAGCAACAAATTAATATAAAATAACGATAGCAAAATGTCGCAGAATCTATTTCTCGTTTTTCATACATAAATTTTGGGTATGAAAATAGGGGAAGAGGTCAGCAAGGACAGAATTTATTTCTAGGAGACTTGATTCTAGGTCTAAGTATACCACCAAGAAACAAAATATAAGGACAAATATTATGCTAAGCAATTAGCAGAGTAAAGGTCCGAACACTAACAAAGTGCACACTTCCAATACCTCCTCGCTTACAAACAAACATGTTTTTGAAGTTTGAATCATGTATTAAGTCATTGCAGCCCACAGCTCCAACTTTCTATATCAGTAGAGCTTTTGGACAAAGAAGATCCTGCAATATGCAGATGCTCCAACAAGATGAGCAATGAAGGTCATGTTTCATTTATGAGTTTCCTACAAGGCCTACATCCAAGGATTTTTTTGAAATAATAAACACATAAGGCCATGAAAGGAGTGAACGAAATCAGTTAATGATTTAAATGGATGCAATGGTGTTAAGTAGTCACTAACTCGACACATCTTATGCTACCCCCCTCCCTCCCATTCGCGCGCACACACTCTTCAAGCATAAGAGGAAGGAGTTTCCTAATATATGTCCAGTTGGCACCACACAATAAATTGAATCTTAGATTACCTGAATACTATCATATAAATGTTCCTAACATTTGATTTTCTCTATAATCTGCATACAACCGTCGAGGAAAAAGGCAGCTATACTATTTAGGAAACCTTACCGGCAGAACTCTTGCTCCAGAGGACTTGACTATCAATAGTAGTGAGATGTTGATCATCAAGGCGCTTCCATGTTTTGATTGAATTGACTACTCCCCAACCACCCTTTTCCATTTTCTCCAAATTCACTTCCACAACTCTTGCTCTCCTTGCCCATCCAGCCAGCCCATAAGCATGGTATCCAAATCCTCCAGCATAACAGAGTTGTATACCAGTTAGCTTACCGCAGAAGTCATTGAGGTGATCATGGCCAGTGAAAACAGCCTTCACGTCTCCTGCAGAGACCATTGTTGTGAAGAAGCCAGAGTTCACAGAAGCAGAGCTAATGCCTATGCCGTCCTCCTGTTTCACACCAGTGAAGTTTGCTTTGTCTAAACTTTTTAGTTCCGGCAAAGGGATGTGAAAGTATGCCAGCCCAGGTGCAGGTTCTTTTTGGGCCTCTGGCTTGGCCGTGTATGCTCTTTGCAATGGAAAATGGGACATGGTTAATACACAAGTGTCCATTTAGGCAAAAGCTAACTCTCTTCATCTAATTTATGTCTTTTTTTCAAATGGCATAATTATTAAAACAAAAGATAAACGCATAGTGATAATCCTTATATGCCTTCTAGACTTGAACTTTAAAAAACTTCCATTCTCATAAAGTGAACATGTATTTTGACGTTTCTCAAAAAAGGAAAGTACCCCATTTAAATTGAGATTGAGAGAGCATAAAATATAAACAAATAATTGTCTTAATTTGCCAATAATGAAAATTTATGCTCACTAAGTACCTGAAGCCTTTTCGAAGTGCGTTCAAACCAAAATTGTTGAGAAGGTTTGATCCAACCATAGCCACGGATGGAGGGAACCGTGGAGTAATCGCCACTGTCAAGGAAGTAGAGATTAAGAACAGACTTGTTTTCAAAGCTAGAGCCCTCAACTCCACCAACTTCCAGGTTGTAGTTTCCAAAGCCATCAATAACATGTGCTCCCACCGGATTAACTAGAGACAGCGTGTTGTTTAACTTAACTATATGCTTCATTACCCCTTCCCTTGAGAGTGCAGATTCCTGATCATGGTTTCCCAGAACTGCAGCCCATGGAATGTTAGATGAGATTGCTGGTGCAAATGCAGCATCCAAAGACTTAGCTGCATCTGTGGAATCACTCGCATAGATATTATCCCCTGTTACACATAAGCAAATGCTTCAATTGTTTGAACATGCTTAACAAGCTTAAGAAGGTGTCATGGGTGGAATTTGTAAGAATAATAGGCTGCATTTTGTATTGCCATATGCCCCCAAAGTAAAAGAATTAAAGACTAAACACAGACCAGTAAGATGAAACTCTTTTATTTATTTTTCTTCCAAGTAGTCATTAGATGCAAGTTTGTCAAAATCGGGATTTTACGTAAGATCATGGGAGGTAGAAACTAATCCATCTTTTATATATTTTTCTTCCAAGTAGTCATTGGATGCATACTTACCAATTATGTTCTGCTCCGCCCAAAATGACCTGAATATTCCATTCCAATTAGTTAATTGGTTCAAATCACCCCTCTAATCCATCTCATTCCAAATTCCGGCCCATTCTACCCATTTTAGTCAATTCCACTAAATTTCACCCGGTAAGATGATTTCGGTCGGTATGTAAACACATCATTTTTTTCCCTTAAACCCATTTTTTTTAATTACTTCACTTTTTGCTTTTGAGAAACTTCTATTTCTTTACTTACATTTGGCATTTTATTATTATTTTATTTTAACAATGTGTTTTTATTATTTACTTTTCTCACGTATGACATTTTTTTCTTCATTAATAAACTCATATGTGACATGATATATACATACATTATGTAATAATGATATTATGACAGACATTATTTGATTTTGAATTAATAATTTGATACGGTATAATTCTGTGTAATGTTGACTTAGGTGTGATATATATATATATATATATATATATATATATAAACTTTAGTTGTATTCTCGAAATAGTATGCTAAATAGATCAGATCCAAAATGAGACCAATACACACGCTCATAAAACACACAACTGACACAAGACACTTACCAAACGAAACCCATAATAGGGTATGTCATGAAACGTACAATTGAATATACTCTCATGCTCAATACTTAAAAATGTAAATATTATAGAGAGAAAGAGAAAGGAGTTGGAAAACAAAACAAAATAAAGCAGGGAATACCAGTGAAAACAATGAGATCAGGTTTCTCAGCATGGATCATGCGCTTGAGAAAGGCAGTGGTGTTGAGGTCAGAGCAAGTAGCCATTTGCTCCGGAAACACATTCAAACAAGGCGTAGTCTTTCCATCCGCATAATGCATATCCGCCACTTGCAGTATCTTAAAGCTCCCACCTTTCCCAAACCGTAGCGGCTTCTTCTCAGCCAAGCTACAGATTGGAAACAAAATGAGACACAGTAGAACTACCCCCACGAAGAAATTTGAACCACCCACTACTCTCATTTTCTTTCTTGTTATAACTTTCGATTATTGATGATGGCGTTATTTTCTTTGTCTCTCTCCAACTATCCCAGAAACTTTTCCTTCCCTTCTAAAATCTCACTTTGCTCTGCTCTACTGGGCTTTGAAGTAAGTCGCGGAGGTCATACATATATACTTATTTTAAACTCATAATTTGACTCCGTCAAAGTCCATACAAGCAAGACTCCCATCATAGTCCATACAAGCAAGACGTATTGTGAAACCGAAGGGGAAGTTCCGAAGTTAGTTATATATAATACATGCAAGTCCTCTGTTCAGACCACTGCTTCCGATTTAGCCTGTAGGTGAGCCAATCAGCGTAATTGGAGATTCAAAGTCGTTAGTGGCAGTCAAACAGAGGCAGCTTCCGGGTGTTCATATGACTGACTTCAGAATGCCAAGTCAAGTATCCGTTTGGATAGGGCTGAAAAGCACGGCTATCTGTTTCACGTTTTCTATTTTTTCTTTTCTTTTTAAGAGGAGCGTTTCACGTTTTCAGACGTGGGACTATGCTTTTCCGGTGAATCTTATGCACAGAAAATTATTGTGTACTTTTTGGAATGTTATAAATACGTACTTTATTGTCTCACATGAATGGTGGGTCTTACTATTTAAATTTATGGTAAGATCCACCATTTATGTGAGAAAAAGAAGTATACATTTATGGTATTTCGAGAGTACACAATAATTTCTCCTCATGCACTGTTCATGGGATCCACAAGTACTTTATTCAAAAAAAAAAAAACTTTAAAACTAGATCTCACAGTACTATTTGCATATTTAAAAATTATTTTGCTATAGTGTTTTCAATTTTCAATTTTCATTAAAATAAGCGGTATCCAAACAGAACTATATTTTTAAAATGTTCGTGTGTGTGTGTGTCTATATATATATATATATATATATATATATAAGAGTAATTATTTTTAAACACCCTTACAGCCTTACTTGAGAATCCAAATATTTGGGTTCAACAATAATAATCTTGGCGCCCCTACCCAATCATAATCTTTGATCCCTTAAATAAAATAAATATATAAAACTTCAAATAAAGCAGCACTAAATAGCCCAAATAACAACAAAATTAGGCAAAACAATGACAATTGAACAAAATATTCAACAAATAACCCATTCAAAAACAAAAAAATAAAAATCTCTGATCATTTATATCCGTAACTTATTCACCTCATTTCATAAAATTAGTCTCTAATTCATTTTTCCTAAAAAACTATATCAAGAGAAATATTGTGAGTTGTGAATTCTCCTTGGCGGCACTTGTGGCCTTGCTCTCCTCAGCTTTGCAATCATAGCAGATCTACTCACCTCAACAATGTCTTGCCCTCTCCATAAGTATCATCCATCTCTCTCTCTCTCTCTCTCTCTCTCTCTCTCTCTCTCTCTCTCCATTTTTCAATTATGTATCATCATTTTAGACTTCATTACTTTCATCTCAATAGTTCTCATTATCTCCCATCAGATCCATTTTGCTTTTTCATTTTGTTAGTAAAAGGAAATTGTAAGATTCCATGTGTTTGCATTTTATATATTTATTGTGATGTCAATATATTCAAGTTATCTTTTGATTAAATTTTGTAAAATTTAAGTTCCTTAATGATTATACTAAAAATATTCTTAAGCTTGTCGCTGGTGGCCATGGTGCCATCAATAGATTGTATCATTAAGATTTGTTGAGGACAAATTTTTCACACCACATGGTTTCATTTCATTGGCAACGTGCACCACGTCAACACTATCATGAATTTTGAAAAAACCTCTTTTAAAGCTCAAAAGAGCCCATATTTACACAAAAAGGTGTCAAAGTCCATGGATCAAGCTCATAGCACATCATGTCATTTCGACTCATGGTCCAAGCTCATGAGTCTCATCAAGTGAATTTTGGGAGTCGTGGTTTGGAGGGCCAAGAAGTATGTTCAGTAAAACTCCAGTAGTTCAAAGTTGATAAAGGAAAGCATGTTGCTTGGCATATCTTCCCCAATTCCCTGAACTCTGACGAGTCAGTGTGCAATAGGTAACATTTGGTAAGCCTCCCATATCACATAATACTTAAAATGATAAAACTCTCAATGCTTTTTACATAAAAATTAATGTCTATCATATAATATAAGTTTTAAAATATAATTATATCATTTCATATTAATTATGTTATTATTTTCATTTAAATCAATTCCAAGCACATGGCTAAATATATATATTAGTATCTCATATCTAGCATAAAATGCTTTCCTTACTCTCCAAGATTTGATTAAAATACAAACAAAAAAAAAATCATAATTACATCTCTAAAACTTCATCAAATATCAACTAACTAGCCTATTACTTACCAAAATTATATATGGACTAAACATATAATTTTTCCAAAAGATGAAACTTAGCCAAAAATACCAACAACAGCTCTGACAAAAGTTGAAACAGCTCCAACAGAAGCTGCAACAACTCCAGCAGAAACTGCTTCTGCAGAAACAACTTCTGCAGAAGCTGCAACAGCTCCAGCACATTCTGCAGTAGCTCCAGCTATAATACCACAAATAGAAAGATCCCATAAATATTATCTTACCATCTTTAGCCAAACCATGAATTTAATGCCAAAGATGTCATTCAGATGACATCATCCAGCTGTGACAGCAATAATAAAGTCTCAAACTTTCTTCTTTTGGCTAAAAAACAAGAAAAAAAAAAAAACACTTACTTTGTCAAAGATTTTTCCTTATTTGCTAAATTTCCCTTCAACTAATTCTAATATAGTTACATACTTGGCTCTATATAAGAGGACCAAGCCACACATATTAAAGACAACCATTCATCTCTCTCTCACCCCTTATTTTGAAACTTCATTCATTTGGCTACCACATGCACATTTTCACACTTCTTCATCTCTCTTACAAAATCTCTCTTCATAGATAACAACACAACACACATATTACAACACCATTATCTATTACCCATCTTTCTCACACTCCATTATCCTAAAATATCATCATTTTACTACTCATAAACACATCTCCATCTCTTTCTCTATTTCCCTTACAATACCTCACTTCTTAGAAAGCAACATAACCAATATCATAACACAAAAAACAACTTCAGCAATAGCTTTTACTACACTTAACCTCCATATTATCTATCTCGTACTTCCATATATTTTACAAATACATTCCTCACAAATTACCCATACATACTTTCCACATATATGCTTCTAATCTATCTTACAAACATCATATCTCACAAAACATATAAATATAAATATATATATATATATATATATATATTTCTTACTATCTCAATACAACTTAAGAGATGCCAAACACTCTTCTAAGAACATATTACAAAAGTCATTCTCATGAAAGACATATGAACATCAATACTAAATTCTTTCTCTTAAAAGGTACAAAGACTTCATATTAAAGTCATTCTCATTGGAGACATACATTTCTAATATTTAAAGCTATTCTTATAAAAGGCACGAACTTATAAAATTAAAAGCCCTTCCTATGGAAGGCAATATCACTCATATTTGACTGAAAACTAAAAGAGCATTATATGAAGAAAGTCATTTAAGTGCATGATGAAAGGGGATAAACTTAACCAACTTATGCACACGGCTGGACATATTCTCTTTCCCTCCAGTTGCACCTATTTTTCCCCCTTCAATCATAAAGTCACCATGGAATGACTCATAATATCATATTGTACGGCCAGACTCATTTTGTTATGCTGTTGAAATGTTCTAAGTCCACTGCTATTCTATGGCTGGAGCCACAAACTATGAAGATAAATCATTATATTTTACCTTCAAACTTATGTTATTAAGTATATTTTATTCATTATCATTATACCACTCAACTAATTTCATTATACTACTTGAATGTTATTAGCTCATTAACGCTATAAGGCTAGAGCCACAAACTGTGAAGCTTACTAGCGTTATACGGCTGGAGCCATAAATCACATAAAGAACAAAGTGATGATGTACAGTTGGAGTTAGAAACATAAAAGATAAGTCAATGTTTTCTCCATCTTTGAAATTACATTATTAAGTATATGTTAACTCATTATCATTTTACCATTATCTCACCATTTAATATACATGGTCTCACTAATACTTCATTAATGAACATACATATTAATAAATTGATCTACCATCGTTGGATGTATATTATTCAAACATAAATCATCAATGGACATATATTACTTGGACATAAACCATTGTTGGACATACATTATTTGGATATGGACCATTACTGGACATACCTTATTATGTTAAATACGAACCATCAACCGCAGCTAGATATAAACTATTGGACTCATCCCATTATTAGACATTTGATACCTAATCAAGTATTTTCTCATGTTAGACATCACTTAATATACATAATAATGACGTATTAACTTACCATTTAATCAAAGCTATCATGCTAAATATATTATTTATTTATTTCAACTATTATCATGATTCTAAGACTTTGGGTTTTATCTATTTTGTAGGCTTAAAAATACACTGGAAGCCATTGGTCTAAGCAGCCCAATGTCAAGTTCCGGGTTGAACTCCCCAAAACAAATTCGGGCTTAGCAAAGTCACACCTCCAGTAGAAGACACGTGGCTATCTGAAAAAAACCGCCCCCGACAAGATTCTAACCAAATTATTGCGGGGTATAATTGAAAAGGAGAGTTTATAAACATAGGATACTTATAGGAGAGGAAAGCCATATGGGAAAGCCAGGACATCTTTATAAAAGATGATTTTACACTCAAAAACGAAGTTACAACTTGCAAGGCTTGACCATTCCACCTCCTAGTAGAGTAGCAGCTATCTGGCCAATCATAAGAAGGCATGGAAAAGCCTCCACATTCTTTCCATTTGAATAGACAGCAAAAAGACAGGTCACTAATAAAGAGCACTTCTCAGGCAGTTATATGAATCCTCAATCATAGAGTCCTCAATCCTCAATAGTTACCAATATTATCTCATATCCTTTTCCATACTTAACTAGTCAGCCCTGTTCACTGTAAATAAGATCTAGTACCCAACCATACCAAGATAAAGCATTTAAAAACTCCAAGTCCAACCTTCAACTTACTACAAAAGTGTGCTCTTGTTGTCCTATGGTCAAGCTCAGAGAGCATTTGAAGCTGCCAAGGATATTCATGATCTTGCTGGTATCGCGACTGTTTTGTTAAACCATCCTTATCACTTGGATTCACTGATAACGATGGTGGAATATTTCAAGTTTGTGGGTGAACATCAAATGTCCACAGATGCTATAGCAAAGAGTTTATATGACTTGTAATGTGTGTGGGATCCTATGTTCACTACTTTGCAGGGTATTTGCCAATAATTATTCAGCCATGAAACCAACAAATAGCTAGTCTTAGCACTTTTCACTCACATGAGAAACATGGATAGACGTGGCTGTCATCTGTCTGCTCTGGAAGTTTGTAAACTGTTGCTGTCATTGGATTCGGATGATCCAATGGGTGCCATGTTCTGCATTGACTACTTATTTTTTAGGGCAGAGGAGTATGCATGGCTAGAACAGTCCCTATGGTTGTTTCCAAATTTCTCATATGCGCTTGCTGCCTGCCAGTTTTATCTTGAACAAGAGGAATCCTCGAAAGATTCTCATGTGGATAATACAAAGGCTACTTCGAACAATATTATGAAGCAAGCTTTGATGCTTTACATAATTACCACATAGACGTTATAGTCACACAACCGTGCCAAATATGTCCACCCCACATAGGATCCCAATCTTCATTTGCTCAAGCTTCTAAAAAAAGAAATAAATAAGCTACTTTAGCCACTTTTGTATACATCAGAGTGCTTGTCTGAATCAATATATTTATTTATGTTGGCTTCAAATGCACAAAGAGAAGCCCATAGCATGATTTCTCACTCAGACATTGAAATCCAATCTAGTTTGATATTTTGTATTGTACAACAAACAACCAGCTAAAAAAATCCATATACTTAAATATTCTGCTTCACCATTCATTTATAAAAATTAATCTCTTTTGTAAATTATTGTTTGAAAGGAGCTGTATAAATCTTGTTTTGCATCTCTACAACAGTACATGACAAGAAAGCTAAATCTTCTACAAATACCAGAATAGAACTGTTATAAACCTTGAAAAAAAGCAGATAATAAAGTCAAATTCTTTAGCATACGCAGAAAGATTTTGTACAATATCATACAAAGATCCATTTGGCTAAGCACAATCCATCATTTTTTTCTTTGAAGTAAAGAAATTACATAGGCAAGTCTTGACTCTTGACATATCACGGCAGGAACACACAGAATAAATACTAATGCTGATAAAGAAAACTAACAGAGCTTACAAACGAAATATCAAATCAAGTGCTTTTATCTTTTCCTCCTATTTTGGATGACTTGAACCAAGGTATCCACACAGAAGTTGTCTTCTGGTACAGCCTGTATGCCTCAACTCTGTATTCTTGTTTCAGCATCCGCTCCTCCACAAGTTTAGTCACGTAAGCTAAGCACATACTATTGATAAATGCTCCAACAAAGGCCCATCCATGCCCCAAGTTCCATGCAAATATAACAAGTCCCCACCACCACAACTGCTCTCCAAAGTAATTCGGATGTCGCGAATAATTCCACAAGCCCTTGTCAAGGTTGAGCACCACTGGCTTTCCAAGCTCCTTTAGTTTGTTGTTTCTAGTCACAAATTCATAGAGTTGAGTGTCTGCAAAGTATGCGACTACAACACCACACATACAGACAATGATTGCAACAAAATCCCAATTGTTCAATGGCATATCGACTGAATGAACAACATACAACGGGAGGCATACTCCAATCAGAAATACCTGCAAAGGTTCGAACAACCCAAAAAAGAAACATTTAAACAAAGCATCCACGTTTTATCTGGTGGCATAGTATAAAATATGAGACTAAATTACATTTTTGACCCTTAAAATTTGGGATTGTTTTCATTTCAATCCTCAAGTTAAAAATTATTAGAAATACGTGTGGGCAAAAAAGTGTGTGAAAATAGTTGTAATGTTATTTAAAAACTAAAAACATATGTCTAAACGCATGTAAGAAACATGCCAAAGTTTTGATCCATCAAGCTTGATTCTGTTATCAAAATGGTAATTCTGTCCATATTTCTGACTAATCTAGCTGTTAAGAGAGAGGAAAACCAAAATAAACTACGGCATTTTGTTGACACTAAACGGTCAGATAAGTCACAGAGATGAACCAAATTGAGATCAAAATTAGTGGACCAAAATGGAAAATCTCAAACTTAAGGAACAAAAAACGAAAACAATCCAAACTTTAAGAGTGAAAAGTGTAATTTAGTCGAAATAATTAATAGAAATCCCCCAGTCAGGCAATTCATCAAGCAGTGACCGAGCATTCAGATTCAGACTTAAGTCTTTTAAGCTCATCAACTAATGCAAATGGCTAAACACAAAATTTACCTGCTGAGAGGCGTAGACAGCGAAGAATGAAACCCACCACCAGTGCTTTCCGTACTGCCGGCTCATATCAGTGAACCTCCAGTCCTCCCTGGCGCCCCACTGCCAATTTTCACGCCTGAAGTAGTTATGGGATAGCCTTAGACTCCACACCCAAGTCATCAACATTACGATCCTCGACCTCCACCAGTTATAATGGCCCAAAGGGTGTGTGGCATAGTAATGAACAAGCATCAAAGGTATCACCGTCCAAAACGGGTCTATCATCTGCAATTCGCAAACAAAGAAAGTCAACAGGGTAAGAAAAAAAATTGAAAAGAAAAAAAAAAAAAAAAAAAAAAAAGCAACGATGTAACGTACGTACCCAGTGGCTTCTCTGGATATGGCTGATGACCCAGAAGAGTACATTGACGTTGAGGAAGAAGAGGGCATTGGCTAATAGAAGAGGGTGGTGATAACACCACGTCCAAAGGTTAGCCAAAGAAAGCGGATCACTCTCACTTTCAGACCCACTAGTATCACTATTGTTGATGTGGTTAAGGAATGAGAGGTAGAAGAGTATGGAGGGAAGGGGAGCTAAGAATGCTGTCACAACATATTTCAGGTTACCATGGCCATGGCCATGGCCACATCCACCAAAACCCATGGTGTTTTGTGCTAGTGTAGCTAGAATTGGCTGTTGTTGCTGGTAGCAATAGCCCATAGAGAGAGGGTATTTAAATAGCGCTAGATCTCATTACGTACTTGTCATTGCATGTTACCATAAATATTCTTAAATCGTATTTTTAAAACACAATTTTATTCTATATGTGAGTACGTCTACGATAAAATTGTATTTTCAAATTATAATTTTAGTCTTTGTGGGTACATGATGAGCGTGCAAAAGCGAAAATGTGATAATTAGTAGTCTTTAAATAGGAACAGTGGCAGCTCTTTGTTGTCTAAACTAATGGTTGAAAATAAAAAGTTGACCCAAGATGATGGATAGAAAGATTAGCATGAGTTCTCTTTCGGCTTTGGTGGCTTCGGCACCCCAGTCCCCTCAACACTTGGTCACCTTGTAGGTAGGAAGATCGCCCTGCTGGGTCCAAATAATGATTAACCATGTCTAATCCCAGCTTGTTTATCCAATGCTTTGGGAATCTTAATCATTTGATCAATCCAACCATTTCAATAAAATAACATTAATCTTTTTTCCCTGTTTCAAGCCTTTTTATTTTATCCACTCAACCTTTACTCGTTAACTATTACGTGGTTTTTTTTTTTTTTTTCAACTTAAGGTGGTAAACTAGTCAGGCTTTGTTGAATAGTAAGTATTTAAGCTTAGCTTGACAATGAAATAATGTTTAAAATTTACTTGACAGTGAACTAAACTTATAAATGATGTTTAAGTTCAAGTTTGTCAAAAAGTCTAAAGCTTGAGCTCGGCTTAATTAATGAATTCAAATTCAAATTCAAATTCAAAATCAAGCTAAATATCAAGTTTTTGAACTTGAGATCCAACAGTTGTACATTATCAAGCTCGTATCAATCTTATTATCAAGCTTATTTGGATTAAGCGAGTGATCCTAACTCCTAATTATTAGAGTTATTACCAAACTTCTTCTTAAAAACAGAAAAAAACTTATTGCCAAACTCATAAAGGAGCCTAGACTTAGCTTATTTTGTATCAATTCCTAATGTTCGCAAGACTTTTTATGAATTTTTATTTTATTTTATTTTTTTGAGCTAGGCTTGTTCATTAAATAGCCAAAAACTAAAGCACAAACTTAATTTGTTTATAACCAAACAAACATGAACAAAAGAAAAATAAACATTGTATGGTTACTATAACTCCTTTGGGTTTTACGGGTGTTATTATCTCTTATCACTAAATATAAATTTTGAATCTTTGGAATTACCATTATACTTCTTTTGGATAGATTTTCAATATTTTTCCCTCTCTTTCATCTTTTTAAAAAATGTACTTAAAGCACTCTGTTTAAGATAGGTTTGGATTGAGGCATTGAGCTTATTGAATAAAAGAAAATTCCTATCATATGCAATTAAAAATTAAACTTTGAAACGTGGAGATGTATCTGCCTCTCCTTGCAAAATTTCAACATGCATGCTTCATGAGTGCCACTACAATTACTGAAACAGCATGCGAGAAACAAAAAGGCCCCTGTCAATTCCAGGTTGAAGGCAATGGTTAGCAATTGACCTTGAAGCCTCGTACTATCTAGACTAGACTATGACATTGACAATTGACAAATAACAATTAAACAAACAGCAATGATAAGGTGCTTCTCTAATGCACACCCCAAATCTAACAAATCCCGCACATAAAATATAATTATGAGGTCGCTACTACCATGCTTGTGGTGTTTATAATGATGTTTGCAGCCTCCAGTGGTGTGCCTAATCATGATATATGCTCGAATCATTTCACATGGCACCCACATTATATTCTATAAACTTAACCTTGCTCCTCAGCCCTTGGTCCCCCACCCTCTCCTTCCAAATTTCTCTCTTCTTTCAATTCCTCCCACGGTTGAAAGAACACAAAAAGTAGTGATAAATACTCAGGAGAAAATGGGCTTTTGTCCTTATTTTTCAAAAAAATTAGTACAATATCCTTATTTTAAAACTATTAAGTACCATGTCCCTATTTTTGAAACTCAATTTTAATAAAATCAAGTTCGGTATAAAACTCAATATTCTCAAAATTGAATTATATGTAAATTTTTAGAGAGATGCTACGTCCACAACATTTTTACAACATTTTCACAACAAATCACAGGTGGTTAGTTGTTATTTATTCAAATTCGAACCTAACACTAAAATTATTTTTTTGCCCTACCAATAACAACCAGTAATAACTTGCCATTTAGGATTTGTTGTAAAAATATTGTAAAAATGTTGTGGACATATAATTTCTCAAATTTTTAATTGAAACTTGACTTTAGCAAAGTCGAGTTTCACTTAAATTTTTTAAAAAAATTAAGTAGCAAAATATGCATAGAACTCGGCATTACTGATGTTGAGTTCTACTTATAACTCGATTTTTTTAAAATCGAGTTTCAAAATAGAGGCACGATACTTAATAGTTTCAAAATAATGACATTATGCTATATTTTTTACAAAATAAGGGCAAAAAGCACATATTCTCCTAGAATCTAGATACTTATCATGTATGGGAGACAATTAAAATTGTATTTTTAGTTTAAAAATACAATTTTTATTGTAATTATGAAATTGTATGTTGTAAACATGATTTCATTTTGAAGAAGGCACGACAATGTATAACTTCAGAATGTGCAATAATAAATAGCCGAAAGAAAAAAGAGGTATTACTACTATTTCACTTTACGGTGCCACGCTTGAAGTGGACTTTGGAGGGAACATGATCGCTACTCACAGTCCCCGCACTTCATGAACTTGAACGGCACAAACCACGGTCCACAAAAGTAGGGAATTTTTTATTTTTGTATTTTAATTTCGTAGCATGCATAGGTCGGCGGATTAAACCCCCTTTTGCTTTTAGCATGCATAGGCTTGACTCTTGAGGGTGAAATTGATACTATTGGTCCCAAAAAAAAATTGATACTAGTAGTTTTTTTTTTTTTTTTTTTTTTGAGGATCAAATTTATACTAGTAGTGATTCTAGTGAATGGACCTGATCCCAAAAAAAAAAAATCCAAATATGGTTGCAACATAGGGGTCGGGCTTTGACATTGCAGCTATGAAACTATTAGTCCAAACTCAGATAGGGGGCTTGCAGGGCCTAAATACAAGTCTTGGCCTTTTTTTTTTTTTCAAGCTCAGCCCATCCAGAGCTTAAGAAATTATGAGCGCAATGAGTATTGGGCCGAATGGTGGGGTTTTGAGGGTAACCTCACCTACTCAAATTAAGAATCTCTCCATTTAAGCATTTATTTCAAAATTGAATTAATACATTTTATAGTTTAGATTAAAAATGTAAATATGTTTATGGTGACATATGTACAATTCGATTCTACTAAATAAAAACGAATGATTCATTTTAAATGACAGTACCATTATGCCATATACTTTGAATTTGTTATCTACGATTTTTGAACCATAAAATTCATAATATTGACTCTTTTAATTTTTAAAGCAAACGATGAAATAACGTTGGGTATGTTTAGCTTTTCACATAACATGATGCCACGTTATTCTTATCATCTCATGTGGCATCATTTTATTAGATAAACTTGTTGATGCTTATTTTGATAAGAATGCCCAATGGCAGGAAGAAACCCAACAATATAGGAGGAAAAAAGTTAGTAAATTGAGAAGAAAATCATTAAGCCTGAATGGCAGGAATAATGGATCATAGGTCCAAAAAGTAGCAAATGTGCCTCAAAGAAAGCAAACGGACCCAAGGGAGCCCAGAGAAAGAAGTAGTAAACTCATGGGCATTATAAGAAATAGAAAACAAGCAGGAATGGGCCAAAAAGCCCCGAAGCAATGAATTAAGTGAGTAAGAGATTGATGGAAAGCCTATAAACCCTAAAAGTGAAGGATATGGTAGTTTGGACCTGGGAAGCCAAAAGACTTAGTAAAGGCCACCGGGGATAAAGAATTGGAATAGGCTGAGAATGCCCAAAGAAAGAAAATGGGTTGAGGTTATCCTAAAATGATGAAATGGGCCGAGGAAACCTGTGAGCAATACTAGCTTAATGACAATATTGGGCCACTAGAATTAAGCAAAGGGAAAGAATATAGCAGACCCTAAAGAAGCCTAGCAAGCACAGGGCAGACAATGACACAGCAAGAATGACAAAATGGTGTGACAGAAGTACTAACAGGCTCGCTAAAGGAATAAAGAATGAATTAGAGAAAGAAAAGCCCACAATCAAGTAAGACCTAGCTCAGGAAGGAAGCAAGCTATAAAAAAACAAAGGCTCAGAGACTCATTCATCCCACAAGAAGTTAAGAATGGGCAGCAGAATACACAGACGAGCCATTAGGTCATGACAAACGCATGAGCAGCAAACAAGAAATGGACACACAAGGAAGTGGAGCATGCATAAGGTTCAGGCACCACCAACTTGTACCCAGCCAATACGAGAGTGGTGGGTCATGGGCTAGAGGTAAGAAAAGGTATGGTTTGGTGGTGGGGAGAAGGAAAGAGCCTATTCTAGAGTTCCCACTCAAACTCTTTTGGGGGAAATGTTTTGCTGGGATGACATACCACCCAAAAGAGGGAAAGATAAATTGGAATCACTAGGTGCATACCATGAGGGATAGTGAGAGAGAATGCCCACCCCCATCCGAATGGGAATGCCACGGTGAGCAAACAAACAAAATAAGATTCTCTCTCTGGTAATGGGATGTGGCACGGCCACCACAGATAAGTGATGCTGGCTAGGCAACTGACAGTTCAATGAGTGGTCTGGAAGGACACTCACACCCAAACAAAAGCGGTTAAAGGGGTGAAATAGTAAAAAAGCCATCACAGCAGGCAATATAAAAGGGTACTCTGCCATGCACAGTGAACAACAACAACCTAAAGTATCATGAGAACACGAAACAAGAGGATAAAAATAAAGCAGAACACTTAGAAAGAAAGAGAAATAAAAAAAACAGATGGTAGGCAAGACTGTGGTAGTAGGCATGCACCAACAGGTTAATCCCTTCTCTCCCTCCAAAAGCCTACCCTCTGGTGAGAATCAAGGAATTTGAGCACAAGCCATTTAGTCCCATTCTCTCAAAGTGGGTAATTTTTGTGGCAGGATCTCTCTGTGAGGTTACCCACATTGAAGAGGTGGTTCCTTTGTTGGACTTAACTCCATAAGGCAACCAAGCACGGCAGACTGATTATCCTTTCTTTCATTTTACTGATTAAGCATTGGCATTATTTCCCTTTATTTATTATTATTGTCGTATTTATATCGCTACATTGTTTCTTCCTTATTTCACTCAATATTCCTTGTTTTTTGGCTAACAGCAAACATACTTCCTTTTATTGTTCTTATATTACACCTACCTGCCATAATTTTCTTGTAATAGGATATCTGCCATGGGCGAGTGACCAAGGTTCCAAGAAAAAGGGGTTTTAGTTTGAATACAAACCAGTTTAAGGCGAGTTGTGATCAGGCCAATCCTGACCCTCTGACCCAGAACCTTTGGGCCGTAGCAGGGCAAAAGGTAGCCCAATCTGCAGTCACAAAAAAGGCCTACCACAAAATTAAACACAAGCAGTAAATTTATGTGACACTTAACAAACAATATAGACAGAGTGCCTATTAATGCAAACAAAATATAATTTCAAGAGATAAAATCCAAAACTCCCAAATTTCAAGGTGTGTACCGCACTTTAGCAACCCGTAATTAAAAAAAAAAAAAGTAGCCTAGAGATAATGAATAAGATAGTTGCAAGTCGTTTTGTTGAAAACCAAGGCCAAAGAAACAAACAAAGCTAGACCCGCCTCTCGTTTCAACAGTGCTACAAGTGGTGAGACCAAACAGTGGTTAAGTTAAGACGTAGGCACGAAACGCAGCGGTTCAAGGCCAAGGCCTTGTAGCAAACAAGAATTTAGAATTAGCTGTTCGCAACCCTTTCTTTCTTCTTCTTGAGTTCTTGAAGTTGCTGAGGGCTCAGCGACTATCTATCTGCCACGCACCGCCATTCCCTTTATTTTTTCATTTTCAGGTATCACTTCTCTTCTTTATATATTGAAACACAAAATCAAAAGCTAATAATTCAAATCAATTAGGAAAACGAAAACGATGTCGGCTCGATATCTGAAAAAGGTTTTGAAACAACAAGAACAACAGCAACAACAACAAGAAATTGATGATGATGATGAAGAAGACCATCTGAGAGGCAATCAATCTGACTTGTCTCCCGATTCTGGTACTCGTCCCTCAATCAATCCCTTTGACCTTCTCAACGACGATGACCAAGATGACCCTGATCAGGTACCAGGTTGCCCCCCTTTTCGATTCAATTTTGTAACTTTAATTACCCCTTCGTTTTTTTCATGCAATCTTATTTGTACGCTAATTATATGAGGCATGGAGTAGAGTACATTGTGATTGTGTTCCTTTTTTTTTTTTTTTTATTATTAAGTTAAGATTGGACTTTGGAATCCGTATTTCCTTACCTACGTACATGTTTATGCAAAAACTTCAATACCAATTTAGTATCTTAAATAGTACAGATGTTGGTTTTTTGATTGGTGAGTTACACACCCACCTAGCGGGTTCAATTCTTGAATCCTTTGTTATGATAGGGGAAAGTGCCATTTGAGCTCAAGTTCATTGGCATCACAAAAAACCAAATATTCCAGCACTGCGTGTGCGTCTGCTGGATTTAGCTCTTGGATACCACTTTGTGTCTTAGATGCTAATGCTTCGTCCTCGTCTTTTGATTTTTTTTTCCGGAGTGAATACTTCCCCTTTCTAAATAACACTTGTCTATTTCTTTTTTGCTCCTTTTGTCAAAAAATTTGGTGGGAGCAGAAAGGGAATTATGTAGCATCTGGGTTTCATTTGCTTTGAATTGTTTATAATCATTTTGGTTGCAGGGGGATGATTCAGAGGTTGTTAATGAACCCTTGGAGGTAAATAGTACTAAGGAAGAACCATCTGCATTGGAAAATAAGGTTGATGTGGTTTCGACATCCAATCAAAAGTCCAAGAAAAAGAAAAAGAAAAAAGGCAAGGAGGGTTCTCTGTCGAGTGCAGATAAAGTAGAAAAACCCTTGGATGCGATTCTAGAAACTTTATCTTTGGAAGCTAACTCTTCTGGTCACCAAGGTGGCCCTGCAAAAGCCAAAGCTGCAAATGCAAAAGATGGGGGCAAGCTGGTTAAACAATGTGTACTACAAGTGGATTCCAAATATTTGAATGCTGAGAATGAGCTACGAAGAATATTTGGTTCTAAGGTGGTGAAGTCGTTTGAGAAAAGTCATCAAGCTGGCAGTTCTAGACAGGTACGAGGTGGACGCCGTGGGATCCTTCCTCATAGAAAGACTATTCTTGTCACTCCTTCCGACCACTGGCCTCGCTGGGATGGTTCTGTGTCCATGGAATTCCTGGAAACACGGGATGGATACCACTACTTCAGGTAAACATCATCATCATCTTCTTCTTCTTTTTTTGATGTGGGGGAAGGGGGGGGGGTGGTTGTTGTGAACATCATATTTTATTTTATTTTAGGTAAGTTGTAAACATCATCCTCAGTTACTTAGTTGTGATTTTTTTTTTTCTATTATTGATATGCTGATACTCCTGCTTCACCGATCTTTTGTAACCAATTGGAAAAATGCAAGTAGTAGTGTAGTACCATCATCTTCATACATAGATTAAACTTACTCTCAGCTTTTGATGGACACCTAAAAGTAATTTTTGCCTTGTAATTTAACATGGTGGATGCTCAAAGTTAGGGTTCATTTGTGTGAGTTGTGACTAATAGTCTCATTTTCTACTTTATGTTCATATTCCTTTTTTTTATTCTTTAAATTTTAATTTTAATTCGAAATTCTCCTTTTCTTCTTCATTTTTTTTTTCCTGCAATGCATTCCTGATTTAGAGTAATGAGCAGATGTACATGATCAATATCACAATGTGTTGTAACATTTGACCCCATAGCAATTAGTTTTAATTTCTCCATGCACCCTAATTTTGCCTTTTGTTCTCATGATGTAGATATGTACATTCCTCGTCCTATGGTCAAGCGCAGAGAAAATTTGAGACTGACAAGGCTATTCATGATCTCAATGGTATTGCAAGTATTTTGTTGCACCATCCTTATCACTTAGATTCACTGATAACGATGGCGGAATATTTCAAGTTTGTGGGTGAACATCAAATGTCGGCAGATGCTACAGCAAAGAGTTTATATGCCTTGGAGTGTGCATGGGATCCAATGTTCACTCCTTTGCAGGGTAATTGCCAATTAAAATTCAGCCATGAAACCAACAAACCACTATTCTCAGCACTTTTCACTCACATGAGAAATATGGATAGACGTGGCTGTCATCGGTCTGCTCTGGAAGTTTGTAAACTGTTGCTGTCATTGGATTCGGATGATCCAATGGGTGCCATTTTCTGCATTGACTACTTGTCTTTGAGGGCAGAGGAGTATGCATGGCTAGAACAGTTCTCTGAGGGCTATAAAAGTGACAACTCTCTATGGTTGTTTCCAAATTTCTCATATTCGCTTGCTGTTTGCCGGTTTTATCTTGAGAAAGAGGAATCCTCAAAAGATTCTCATATGGATAATACAAAGGCTACTTCAAACGATCTTATGAAGCAGGCTTTGATGCTTTATCCCTCTGTCTTGAAGAAACTTGTAGCAAAGGTACCTTTGAAGGATAGGGTGTGGACAGAGATACTAAAGCATGCTTTATTTCGATCAGATGAAGCAGGAATCCCGTCCTTGGATCACTTGATTAATTTATATGTGGAGAGGAATTACATCATTTGGAGGCTACCAGATCTGCAAAAATTGCTCAGGGATGCTGCAAAACAGGTTATTGAAACACAGGAAACTAATAGGAGCGAGGCCAAGGATTGGGCTTGTGTGAGAAAAGAAGTATTCTCCTCTGAAAAAAATGAGTGAGTATCTAAATTTATTTGCATTGCAATTTTTTAAGTACAAGTCTACTCTTTGCTATGTAATATATTTGGTAGGCATAGTTGTGTGCTAATTTATCCATTCCAGGACACTGAATAAATTCACAGGCTTGTATCAAACAAATGATCTTGCACTAGGCCTAGAGTCTAAGATAGACCTGGTTCTTATTCTCTTACATTAGTTAGGTTTGTTGTATTTGGGAATATGGTTGACATGTTTTTCTTGTTGCTAGGTATGCCCATTTATTGGTTTCAGATTTCTCTGATTCAATGCCAACTATTCCACCTGAAAACCTGCAAAATTTCATGGTTGACCCAAGGATGATGAGGGAGGGTATACAGAATGAGATCCTAGATGCCAATCCACCCGGCAATGGCCATGCTCCCCGTGATGTTGCAAATCGAAATGCATTAGCTGTCTTGTTCGAGTCTTTGTTACCATGGGTTCATTATGGGGATGGAGATGGAGTTGATGAGGATAACCAACCTAATGGGGTTGACCAAGGCAATGAAGAATAGAGTGTTAACGGTGCCAGAAGTTTTATACACATTGTTAATGGCAAAAAGTATCTGCTTCGAAAAAGTTCTACAAATATCTTTTTCGTATATTGCATGATAAGGGAATTAATTGTTTGTCTTAAGTACTGAATTAGAGACATGGGTCAGTTGCTTGTAATTTTTACTGGCTAGAGGTGAGTTCGAAGGGCTCTTCTTTGTAAAAGTTCCCTACTCTATCTCAAAAAAAAAAAGCATTAGACATCTACCATGTACAAAGCTATATCTAGGAAAATTGTTGCCTAGTTTACCATTCTTTTAGCTAGTACACTGTGGAATCTAGGACCCTTTCGATGCAAAACATATTCTATTAAATTGCGATGTGGAAGGTGTTGTTTATTTTGACGTAAAATATGGGGATATTTTGTAATATTATTCTAGTAACGTTATTTGTATTTTTTAAAAATACGTGTGGGTAAAAAAATGTGTGAAAATACGTGTAATATTGTTTAAACACTAAAAATTATTGTTTGATAGTTACACTACCAAACAATCCTTATGTTTTTAGAAAAATGTAGTGTCTTATGATATCTGTTGTGATTGAAAATGTTAATCAAGTAAAAATTACATTGAAATGATAGAAAATGTTTTACACTCCCCCCAGCAATATGGACTTACGTTAAAATAATTTGTGTGTGTGTGTGTGTGTTTTCCTTGGGAGGAGATGACCTCATCAAGTTGTAGATAATTTCTTTTATTTTTCTATTTTAAATAAGGTGCTGGCTTTTCGGATCACCTGCGTCTGTGTGGCTTGGGGCAACTTTTTTGCTAAGCATAGTACCAAGATCATCTTTTGTGCGCATAGTACCAAGATCATCTTTCGCAAAACGATTTAAAGAATTCCTATGAATCTTTTCACTTTTGCACTCATAGTTGACAAACTTTTGCTAATATCACTTTGCCTCAAATGATGTACTGTTAGAAATCCTACAACATTAGGGCTTGTTTGTTAACATTGTTTAAATAGCAATTTTTGTTATTTAAACAACATAATATATATTTTTATAATACTTTTTTACCTACACTTATTTTTATAACACTTAAACAACATTACTAGACAGACCCTAATTTTTGAACGGTGACAAAGTGTACCAACCCAAACGAGCTTTGATCAAAGTTTCTTGTTGTTGACACTAACAAAATGCGTCATAAAAATAAAAAAAAAAAAAAAAAAATCTCACTTCACAACTTGTGGACTAAAGTGTCACTTCATGGCTTGTGGACTATTTTCTAAGACAAGACCAAATGTATAGTCATCTACAAAAAGGTGAAATATAGACACGTGAGGTGCATCTAAATTAAATTTCTACCTTGAACAGGTGAAGTGAAAAGCTACCTAGTTTGCTAGTCTGCCATTACCTATAAGAACGGACTAATAAGAAGAGAAAAATAAGGAGCTAAAGGAAAGCAAGTTTGCCATTAAAAAAAAAAAAAAAAAAAAGGGGAGAAAAAGGCTGAAAAGGTACCCACGGCAGGGACAAAAAGACTAAAAATATTTGAAAAGGTGAAAGTGGGTGATGGCGTGAACGTAAAAGAAGTTTATGGCCCCAAAAAAAGTACTGCACTTTTCTTGAAGTTTTGGCCCATGAATTGATCAATTAACTAGAAAAAAATAGGGAAAAACGGTTTCCAATTCTTCTATAAATTAAAGGGAGCCTTCAGCAAGCAAATAAAAAAAAAAAGAAAAAAAAAAGGCAGAGACACAAAAAAAAAAAAAAATACACTGGTAGAGATAGAGAGCAACAAGTAAAGGAGGAACAGACACTATTGGGTGAGGGTTTTATCAGTCTCTTTCTTCTTTAAATATCTCCCTCTTCCTTTGTTTCAAACCTGAATTTTTGTTTGGTAAAGGTTTCATGAAGAGTTCTTAACTCTATGCATGAAGCTTCAGATAAAAGTCCCTAACTTATAAATTCTATTTGAATATTATCAAATAAATTTTTTTTCAAGATTTGGTTCAATATTTTCTCAACTAGGGTCCTTGACTCTACCACATCAAATTCATCGATGGAGTCCTTGACTCAACTATATTTTAATAGAGTCATTGACTCTATCCAATTAATGGAGTCTTTGACTCTACCATTTTAATGGAGTCCTTGACTCTATCAAATTAATGCAGTCGTTGACTATACCATTTTAATGAAGTTTTTGACTCTACCAAATTTATGGAGTTCTTGACTCTACCCCATCAATTTTGACTCTACTAAATTAATGGAGATCTTGACTCCACCCCATCAATAGAGTCTTTGAATCCACCAATTTTTAATGGAGTCATTGACTCCACCATCAAATTAATGGAGGCATTAACTCTACCAAATTAATCGTGACAAATTCTTTGGGATTATTAATTCTTTAAACAAGATTAGAGTTAATAATTTTTAAAATAAAATGACCATAAAATTGGGTGGGGGAAATTTTCCAATTCCAAATATGTTCACAATGATAAAGTTGCTTCAAAAGAGTTTTCTTTCCCTTAATAAAATTTGAGAATTTCAATCAAGATATTATTAAAACTCTGACAAATAAGCAAATTAAAGAAAGAGAAATTTGCTCGATTGTCATAAAAAGCATGATCCTTGAAACTAAAATCAATTATCTCATCCAAGTATAAAATTATGTCAATACTTAATTAAACATCAAGTATTGACTTAAAGATCCATCATTTAAAGTTGGGCAAAACCATTTTTGACATTACAAATCTAAGATCCCAAAAATAAGAACTACGAATTCACTTGATCCCCACCAAGGGTACGTATGTAACATAAATAAATTATTAGGTGCAACCACAAATAAATAAAAACACATATCCCCTTAAACATGAAAATAAATGAACTTATGTGCAAAAACGACGTGGTTGGAATCAAAGGGTCTTCCCTTGAAATAAGGTATTGTAATTAAGAGATATATTATCTTGAATGGGCATTACTCACATCAATAAAAACTTATACGCCAAAAGGCCTATGGGAGAAATTATGTTGGATGATTTATATATAATAAAAAATCTTGGTAAAGCAGATTTAGTAGAGAAGTAGAAATTGAATTTTGCAGAAAGAGAGAGAGAAAAAGAGAGGAGGTTCGGATGAATATGAGTAGTGGAGGCGTGTTTTTTTTTTTTTTTTTTTTGAGAAAAAATACATGAAATCAAAAAATTACAATAGGAATCGATGGAAAACCTCTTCTTATATAGGAGAGTTTTATTGGAGATGGGGAGATAAACCTTGAAATATGCAGATGTAGGGAGATGAACCTTGAAACATACAGATGTGGGGAGATGAATCTTGAAACACGCAGGTGTGATGAACCTTAAAATAGGCAAATGTGGGGAGATGAACCTTGAAATACGCAGGTGTGATGAACCTTGAAATACGCAGGTGTGGAAAAAAAAAAAAAGAACACATCGAAATTACAATTGATCCACTTAAATTTAGACAAATGGAACCACATGAATCTTGACACATGGCACAAAATTAGGATTCTAATTTAGAATTGCAATTGGAGATTCTCTCTGCTTCACCTATTATATATATATATAGATTTGACAAAATTTGTTAAACATAATTTGACGATGTTTGTTAATCATAATTTGATGACATTTTTTAAACATAAATGGGAAATGCTAACGAATGCCCTTAGGGTATTGGTTAACAATCCATTTGAGGAAATTTTTTATGGGAAAATGAAATAAAACAATAAATGTTTTGACAGTTTTTTTCATAACAATTATTATTAAACATTGGTCAACAACTTTCGTCAACATTTGTTCTTGTATTGTAATGAGTTTGAGCAGCTTGCTTAGAATTCCGTGCTCAAAACTTGCCAAATTGAAGTTTCTTTCATTGATCTTTCCAATGGTTTTTGGTTTGGGTCAATCCAATGATATTTGATCTTGATTGACTGCAATCAATTTTAAAGTCAAACTTTCTTAGAAATTTTTTTGCTAAAAGTTTGAGCAATTTTTCATTAATTTTGCAACATCTCACTTGTTTCAAATATGATTGCAACTTATAAATTACCAGTTTGAAGGTTTTTTTGGTATTATTTAAGATTAAAACAAATTTGTTTTAATCGAACAATACGATTTCAAACCAAAGAAATTGGTCATATCTATTGATAGAATTTGACATTTCAATGCTCCATCAAGAAATGGATGTGTTTGGACCTCAATTAAGCCTGATCAAAGTTGGTTTTATTTTTTTTATTTTTTATAAATAAACCCAATTTAGTCAAAGTGTTTGGTTTTTCGGATTTGCCGTTTGGCCATGATTTGATACCACTGCTATTCCTCTATCCAATTGCAGCAAATGTGTTTTATTACTCTCAATTTAAAATACCTTGAGTACTAATTTGATTTTTTTGTTTTTTAAGTGTTTTTAGATGATTCAATTTACAGGAAATAATTTTGAAAATTTTTAAGTAGTCAAAATGGAATAATGACAACCTACTCAACTCATTTTATAATAAATTGATAAGATTTTAGATATTACTGTACATAATAAAGTAATTCTAAAAATTATAGATGTCTTTTTTTTTTTTTTTTTTTTTATAAGTAAAAATTATAGATATCTTAAACCAAATTGGATGAGCCTATCCGATTTGTATACGATGTAAAATAATCAAAATAAATGGAAAAACACTTGAGAGACCAAAACATGTCACTTGTGGGGTTGGTGTTTGCGTGAAGCTTTCAAATTGTTTTGCTTTTGCATTCCGAAGTTGGCACAAGACTATCGTTATAATTTTCCAACCATTCCATTTGCTTGTAGAGAGTTACTAGCATGACATAACACCTTTTCGATTAAGTATGCATCCAAATTATTTAATAAATCTTTCATGGAAGAGATTAATGATTAATAATAAATAAGTCAACATTCACTGAACATGATAATGACATTGAATTTATGCTCATCAATGAGTTGTTACATGTCTTAAATCAACATTGACATAAAGTTGTATAAAAAAAAACATTGACATAAAGATTTTTTTTTTTTTTTTTTTTTGAGAAAGAAAAACGACATAAAGTTCTTTCTTAAAATTTAAAAAAAAAAAAATTGCAATATTAACAATATTTTCACAATAAATCTTAAGTGGTAAGTTGTTCCAAATTTTTAATTTAAATCTACCACTATATTTACTTTGTTGCCTACTAGTAACAGCAAATAACAATCTACCACTTATAATTTTATATAGACATAGTTTAAACTTACGACGTACGCTTTCTGATAATTGTACTATTTGTTATTAGATCTATTACTTAAAATTTATTGTAAAAATGATATAAAAATGTTCTAAACCTAACATTTCTTAAAAAAAAAAAAAAATTGACATAAAATTTTGTGGAGTCCAGGAGGGTCAAGAGTCCTCCACCTCCTCTCCATACCTGTTAGATTTCATTAATGAGAGAAAAGAAAATATATGGATGGGACAAAAAAAAAGTTTTAGTTGAAAATGAAAAAAAAAAAAGAAATATAAAATTTTCAAAAGTGTTAAGAGCTTTGATTCTTTATGTAATAATTTTTTATTATTATTTTCATAAAATTGAATAATTATATAATAAACTCCACAATTTGATATTATTTTAAAGTTAAACTTGAAAAATTTTTAGATGCAAAAATGGTTACCACATAGTAAAAAATTATTATAATTTGATTATTTTATGAGTTTTAAAAATTAAATCAACACATGGTATCTACTTACTAAAAATCATCACAAGAGGAATATAAATGGAATTTTGGCTGGAAAAAGATTAACATGACTTATTCATACACAGTATAATTTTATCCTATATGATCTACTTATAAAAAAAAAAAAAAAAAAACACAATATAATGGATATTATATACTTTTATGGATCTTCCAACATTAAAATACTGGTTACTATTCACATAAGTGAAATTTTATTGTCCATATTGGTCTTAAGTATTCACATGAGTGCTTTGTAAATTTTACAAATCATATAAGATGTGTGTGTAATAGTGATTGTGTACAATATGTGTATCTACGTGTGTCTGCAGGTGAATGGAGACAAATGTGTTTTAGTTTTAAGTTTTATCTTGCCTAAATCTAAATTTAACTCTGTCGCTAATTTATGTTGATTGGAGATCATGTGTCATAAACATAACAAGGGAATAAATGTATCCTCACTAAAGGGTTGATAAATCACTACTACCTTCCATATTATCTATCAATTTGTAAATTTCTCAATAAGATAGAGACCTGTGATTAATCTTGAAAATAAGAAACCTTATATTCATGTTACAATTGGTATGAGGCCGCATTTTATGATGCGAAGGCTATTACTTGTTAGTTTAAAACCTTCTATTTGTTATTCAGCAAAGAAAAAAAAAAAAAAAAAAAAACTTCTATTTGTCTCTCTTAAGGTTACTCTTTCATTAATTACAAAAATTAATTTATTAATTTTCATTTTTATATGTGCGTGTTTTTTGTTTATTTTTAAGTAGATAGTTGGGACATGGGAGAGGAAGAGAGAGATATGAATTTTGAATGTCTTTGTTGAAAACACTAAAAAATGCCAACCAATTAAGTTACAAAGTTTTTAATATTTTTGTAAATATTTTAAACGGTGAATGAATGTGGAAATATGTAAAAGCTTAGACTTTATTGTGTCAAATTAAGGCTGTTGTAAGTTTTAACAATAAACTTAGAGCATTCTCATGAAGTGTGTCAAATGCCAAATAATTGGCATTTGGCATATCAAATACTAAAAACCCCCTCACATGAGTTGTTTTAAATGCTATAATATTTAGCACACATAAACAATGTCATTCCATCTTTAGAACGATAAAGATGAAAGTGCTAAAAAAAATATATATTCATGCTCTCTCTTTTCTTTTATGACTTTATTTCTTCTCTTTCTGTCTTTTGTCTTCTTTCTTCTCCACCTCTCCGCTCATCTTTTGTCACTCTCTCTTTCTTTTTTCTTCTTCTTTCTTCTCTAGAATCTCCACCCCTCCCTTTTTCTTTTTCTTTTTTGTTTTTTCTTCTCTCTCTCTCTCTCTCTCTCTCTCTCTCTCTCTCTCTCTCCCACCTAGGTTATTGCCATGGAGTTTGGCCTCATCGATGAGGTTGACTGGTGGAGATTGCATATGAGTTTGGGTGGTTTTTTTTTTTTTTTTTTTTTTTTTTTTTTTTTTAGTTGTGGATTCCATGTGATTGTAGGTGGTGGTGGAGTTGGGTTGATTCCATGTGATTTGGGTTGTATAAATGGAGTTGATTCATCTCTTCATTGTTTTTAGAGTTTTGTATTGATTTTGGAGATTTTTTTTTTTGAAGTAGTAATGGGTGGTGGTGGTAGGTTGTACTTGTGGGTGGTGGTGGCGAGCTGTGTTTGTATATGGTGGTGGGTTTGTTACAGTTCTGTGCTTGTGTTTGTGTATGGTGGTGGACTTTTATTTGTATTTTTTTATATTGATGGTTTTTTAATATTATTTTAATATATTATTTTAATGTATAGAATTTGGAAAATAGAAAATGTGATGTACAGTAAATTGTAAAATAGCATGTTACAATAATAAAGTAAAACTTTTCATGTATAAAAATGACATATTTATAAAACACCTGATGAGAATGATCTTATAAAGTGAATATAGTCATTGAATTTAAAGTTGCATTGAATTTGGTAAGTAAGAGATTATGTTGTCACACCCTAACAAGACTGTTGATGTGCACATATTCCACCTCATACTTTTTTTGTATCATCAATCATTAAAAATTTTATAGATTAAGTTAATTAGAAGCAACACCTTTAATACTTGAATGTCTCTATGGACAATAAAAAAGAAATTTGACAAAAATAATGTCCCGTTATTTTACATTTCTTTTCTCCTTTTTAATTATTCTTTCCGACAATGACAACTTTCATCGGTCACTTCATGTTATATATGGCAGGGCTTATATATTATTATTATTATTTTTAATTTATTGGAACGAGTAGGGCTCATATTTATAAATCTTATTCATTGAAAAATGGAATTATGTCAATAAAATAATGCATAAGAAGACATTAGGAACAAAGAAAAGGGATAAAATTTGGTCAAGCACAAATTGAGGAGTGAGGAGGGGCACACGGGACGAAGTGTATAAATTAAATCTAATGCCATTCTGTTTCTCAAAAAAATCTAATGCCCCATAATAATTGCGGTGCACTAATTGCAAATGAGTGGCAACAAGTTGTATAACCTTATTAGGTCCAATTTAGGCCCCAAGTGTCACTGTCACACTCACAGTCAGAGACCCCTCACTATCAACTGACAACTATCAAGTTGCTGATGTTTCTAAGGAAGCGGCCTCCCCTGTGTCTTCTTTGTCCCTCGCCAGTGACGCGTGCTTCACGCGGTGAACAGTGCCATCTTATCTAACTTCCATCACTCACTTCATATCTCTTGCATTTGCAAATATCATTATCATAACCAATACATACATTGGAGATACATGTTTAAAACGCATAAAACATGGTATTCTTGTTCAATTTTAAACACACGTCCATATCATTCTATATTCAATGCAAAAATGCATTGGACACCATCAGCATCGTCTCTTAATTTTATGTTTTACATAGATACTTGTACTGCTGGAATATGATGCTTAATCGCTTTTGCTTACATATATTTATATTCCAGGACTGGGATTAACTTTTTGTCGTTTCTGATTTGATGTTCTTTTTACGTTTGAACTTTGAGATTATGGGCTTGTCTTGCTTATAAAACACACTCCTCAACCTCTTCTTCCACTTTTTAGTTGACGAGGTCTTCACCTTTTACCAAAAAGAAAAACACAAAAGAAATTTCCATTTCAACTATTCGCACCCACTTGTAGCACTTTTTTAATACTAGTCCAAATTAGAATCTTGGAGACTGCGTATCTTTTACTGTACCACTAGGTCCACCACTCATATAATTTCAATAAAAATTTAGATTACAATAATAGTAATGTGAAACTTAAAAGTTTAACGTACCGACGATGGTCATTATTTACACAATTTTTATCATAACTTATTAAGTAGCAAATTGTAAATGATGAAAGTATGAATCATAAGCACCCATTATTGTTTATTTTTTTACACCACTTACAATGTCACATGGCAACTTGTAATAAAAGTTATGAACTTTAGTGTGATTCTAGTATTTTCCTTAACTTGCTTCTAGTTTCTATCCTATAATATAAAATTATAAATGCCACACTTTGCTATAATTGTACTGTGATTGGTTATTTATGTCAATCCACAATTTTTTTTTTACCATTCACAACCAATCTACCATGTCAGAAGATAATCACAACAAAGTTTGTGAGAAAGTAGGTAACGTTATTGGTCTCTATTAATTAACATATTTTAATTCCACTTCCAATAAAAATAAAATGATATTTGAATTGTAGTAGATAATCTGATAAAGCATTAAAGCAATAAAGCCCCCAAACGAAATTAAATGAACGGGTTCGTTAAACGGTGGAGGCTCTAAAAATTATTTTTAAGGTAGTCATTAAGAAACTTAAATTATATAAATTTAATAAAGAGATAATTTAAATATATCAATGTAACAAAAAAATGCAAATACATGAAATATTACAATTTTTTTTATACTAACAAAGAGAATAAGGAAAAAAATAAACTAATAAAAGATAAAGTGTAAATTGAAAATGCTAATGTGAGAATAATAAAGTGATCACAATAATTTCATAACATATCTTATACAACAAGTTGTTAGCCTATTATTGATGAGGAAAATATCTCAACATTGAACTTAAATTAGAATTAGTAATAATTTACCATGTAAGAATTATTACGAAATTATTGTAAAAATTTTGTAGACGTAACATTGCTCTTATATTTATTGAACTCAAATTCAAATGATTATCAAGTAAGGATGTTTAATATTTTTATTAGGTGGTCAAAATAAGTTAATTTAGTATATAATATATTTTTTAAAAGTATATACATTTTTTTTTGAAGTCAGGTGGTCACAGAAATTATTAATTTAAAATTAATTCTTTATATAATTTTTTTTTTTTTTTTTGCATATATAAATTTATTTTTGGTGCACTGGTCATAGGTATTGAGCCGTCGATCAGTCGATGTCTTTAAATTGAGTACGACACACACGTGGTAGTGGTTTTCATTATTTTACTATTTTGTAATTGTACCCGATAACCGATAAACACGTATGGTCCGCGGAAATAAATAGTAATAGAAATACTTAACAAACAAACAAACAAACAAACGAACGAACATAAACCATCATTAGTTTGTTGAAAAAAGAAGTATCACATGTTTAGATTTTTTTTATCTCGAGACACAGACAAGAGTCGTAGCAGTGGGTTGCATAAGTCACTAAAAACTAACACGATGTTACAGGATTCATGCTACATATGTTGTTGTCGTAGAGTGGCAGTAGTAGTGTGACACAGACAGACAATACTTTACACACACACATTGAAATTGTTGAAAGTAAGCAGAGAGAGAGAGAGAGAGATTTCGAATTCTAATCTTAAAGAAAAGAGAGCAGAAATTAAGAAAAGAATTGAAGGAGGAGTAAAGTAACGATGAGTGAAGGAGGAGCGGGTACAACGTTAGAATACACACCAACCTGGGTGGTTGCAGGCGTGTGCACTGTGATCGTCGCCATTTCTCTTGCCGCGGAACGTGTCCTTCATTTCACAGGCGTGACTTTGAAAAGGAAGAACCAGAAACCCCTCTTCGAGGCTTTGCAAAAAGTTAAAGAAGGTCTTTTCTCTTTCTTTCTTTCTTTCTATTATTTATTTATATTCGATTTTCATTCTACGTTTGTTTCTTTTTTTTGTTTTCTTTAATAAATTGAAGTTTGAATTCTTTGGCAGAGTTGATGCTTTTGGGGTTCATATCGTTGCTTCTGACGGTGTTCCAGAATGTGATAAATAAAATCTGTGTCCCCGCCAACGTGACACGTCACATGCTTCCTTGTAAACTCGAGGAAGGACATGAATTTGAGAAATCCACCACGTGTAGCAAGGTTCGATCCAACACTGTCTCTTTAACTCTCTTAAATCTAAATTTTGTCTATGGTAATGGTTCTGGTTTGATTTTGATCGCTGTATATATTGAATCGGTTTTGGAAAGTATTTGTGGAAACTAATAAACTATAATAATGGCCAAAAGTTGAAACTTCTTGTGATTTGCCATTAGATCTTGTCAGAGTCAGACCCATAATTATTATTATAATATGTTTTTAAGTTGAGGATTTTTCGACAAGATGTTCTCACTTTATGGTACACTTTGAATTCATTCATTCTATGATCTTAAGAATAGTACGGCAGATGGAGCCGTACTATAGCTGGAAACAAATGGAGACAATTTCTGTTACTTTGGATTCATGTTTGTCAATTTTTTTTTTTGTGTTTACAGTTGAATTCACTGGAGACAATTTTCTAATACTTTGGATTCATATTTGTCAATTTCTGTTTGTAATTTTGTACTCTTATGGTGTTTTCCTCTTACTATTTGTTTTTTAGTTTTAAAATCACAGTTTATTTACAACTATTCTTTTTATATGACTTATTTTTTAAGCTCATCCAAACACACATTTGGGTACTATACATGTCCAAGGCAATAGTCAGATACTCAAAGAGTTCTGGATATCCTTGTTTGTTGAAAATCACACATTTGGGTATAACTGCATTCAAGTCTTCAATAATGACTTTCTCAAGGTTCATGCTCTGGATTTCAAGAACTTAATTGATGATACAATGCACGTTCAGGAGAGAGGGTTGATTTAATTTAATATGCTTGTTCTTGTTACTTTGAGTAGGACTAGCTGTCGTTGTCTTAATCTGGTTGTAAGTTTCCTCTGATTAGAGAGCTTCTAGTCCATGAATCTATTTTGAAGTTTGATTTAGAATGGAGAGAAGTGGGGAAGGGAAGAATCAGAAAGAAGAGGAGGCAACATTCTGAACAGGAAATAAGTCAACACTTTCGCTGTTTTGCATTTATGTTATTGCTTGTTTTTAAATCAATAACCTTCATTTTGTGTGTTGTGTTCATATTGATATTACTGTTGACGGAGATATCATTGGAAATTTAAAGACTTCATCAAGATCTTCTGAACTGACCTTAGGACATTTATACACTAAAATTTCCTTCAATTTTTGGAACAGTTCACATATAGTTTGGTAATAGCCACCTCTTATCCTAGCCAATTTACTTTTAAATCTGATGCAATGAAATCAAACTACTTCATGGGGTATTCCATGCATTGCATTCTATATTGATTCAGGCATTTAATGATTTTGTTGGTGCTCTGTCTTTCTCTCTTTTTGGTTGGGGAAATTATTGATTTTATGTTGTTATTTATAGTTGCACAAATATACCATAATTATGTGCTCTAATTGTTTTTCCCCCTTTTAGAATAAGGTACCATTATTATCAACTGAAGCGTTGCATCATCTGCATATCTTTATCTTCGTCCTAGCCATCGTCCATGTGACCTTCTGTGTTCTCACTGTTGTTTTTGGAGGATTAAGGGTGAGCATTTGATATGATTATTCAACTTCTTTGTGTTACACAACTATTGGTTTATTAATCCTTTTTTCTTTTTTTGAATATTTTGTTTTTCATTATATAGATTCGCCAATGGAAACGTTGGGAGGATGACATTGCCAAAAATAATTATGATTCTCGGCAGTGTAAGGATCATTATCAATAAGTTATGTGCTGTCTGTCTTGGCTATTTTTCATTAACTAGTGGATCCATGCGCTATGCTTGTGTAGACTTTTGAAATAAGATGGTTCAAATTAGTTAACCCAACAAAGCCTTATATGGCATTACCTTTCTCCTGATTGACTACTTAAAGTAGCAAAGAGAACTGACTGACTCAATAAAGTTATTTGCCAGTTAATCAGCATCCTCATTGCTTCTAATTTATGACTTGTGATAGTGCAGTTCCGAAATCAAAAACAGTTACCGATGTCCATCAACATGAATTTATCAAGGATCATTTTCTGGGTCTTGGTAAAAACTCAGTTATTTTGGGTTGGTTGGTAAGTTACTATCATATTTCTATTAGAGTCTACTTGTATCTTAAATGGAGGCTATGAGTTTTATTTTTGAATAGGCATGTACCATCAATTCTAACTATAAAAAAAAATATTAAAATTTTCATCAAAGAAAAATGTTCAAAGATTTTCCTTTTCCATGCAACACGTGAGAATTGACATAAAATTATGCTTGCCTGCATGAAAAAACGTTTGTATGAATTTTTCCCTTTCAATTTAGTCTTGCTTTCACCTGTAGCATTTCTTTTATAATAAAAAACACAGTATGAACAAATAAAAAATAAAAGGAATCAACAAATTTTACAAACTGGTGTGCATTTGTGATGGCATTACATGATCTAGTTTGCAATCACTAAATTTTTTCCAGGGTTGGTTCCTTGCAAAAGCAATGTTCTCTTTTCCTGGCCTATAGTATTAATTATTAAACCCTGGGAGGGAAACCATATTTGGAGTTCTTCCCTTCTTGTTTGTTCTAAAAGGAAAAATAACAGTTTTGCGGAAGATATATGTTTGTCATGGGAATTATAAGAAATGAAATAGAAAATAAAAAGTTAGGGTTCAGTTCGATATGTTCCTTCTTTCAGGAGAGATGGATATACCCAACTTTTGTCGCAACTAATAATAATGTCTATCTAGTGTTGCTTTCATAAAAGCAATATGATGGAGAACTGAGATAGGCCCTTTTAAGTAATGATTCTTGATAAACTAGCACTTATCCCAAAAACTTAAGCTATTGGGAAAGAGTGAATTTAATCATTTAACCATTATTCTAATAATCCTAAAGTATGAACTGCAAAATATTTTAGATGGAGAACAGTTATTATCAGCTTGCCAAGTGTGTTTGATCATGCTTCTGACACTTTCTTTTTACCCCTTCAGCATTCTTTTGGAAAGCAATTTTATGGATCCGTGACTGAATCAGACTACACAACACTACGACTAGGTTTTATAATGGTAAGGTATCTAATATGAGGAGGCTGTTTTAATTCACCAGTATAGTAATTCTTTTGTTATCTCTTACGGGGAATTCATTACTATATTTAATATTTCTGTTGTAGACCCATTGCAGAAGCAATCCCAAGTTTAATTTTCACAAATACATGATACGGGCCCTTGAAGATGATTTTAAGAAAGTCGTTGGTATAAGGCAAGTGACATATGAGAATACCATGTAGTGTTAATGCTTCTTGTGGCTTGCAGTATATTTTTCCTTGTGAGTTGCGTCTTTTACCAATTGCTTACTGATTATCCTTGACTCACTGTTTGATTTTCTTTGTTGCAGTTGGTATCTTTGGATATTTGTAGTCATCTTCTTGTTGCTTAATGTAAACGGTATGCTACTGCATTGAGTAATAACTTACATGCTTGAAACATCAGTGAGCAATGTTGGTTTGTTTTTTTGCCTGTGTCTAAATAATCCTGATAGCAAAAAAATTTTGGTCTAGTCAATTTAGGTTGCTTGCTCCAACGGGTTTAGAGTTAGCTTGGAAACTCAAAGGATAGGACAATTCATTGTTTTATAGGCATCAAGGGTACAAAAGTCAGGGAAAAAAAAAAGAAAAAAGAAAAAGACTAGTATATGCACATGCTTTGGTTCAGTCATATGCACATGCTTTGCTATTTCCTCTATGTTGGGTCATTTTCGTACAACAGTCAGGGAAAAAAAAAAAGAAAAAAGAAAAAGACTAGTATATGCACATGCTTTGGTTCAGTCATATGCACATGCTTTGCTATTTCCTCTACGTTGGGCCATTTTCTAGTATATGCTGTCAACTCCAGTCAATTCTACTTAACAACAACACCCCCCCCCCCAAAAAAAAAATATGACAGTTAGTAATTTTGATGGAAGACATTTTTTTATTAACATGCGTAGATCATTTAAAATTTTTCTTTTAATGTTGAGGAGAAAGTAACTTTTAATAATTACTGGTGGAGGAAAGGGATTTGAACCTAAGTTCTCCTCTATGGGAGGATCAGGCAGTGCAACAGAACCAGAAGACTTCTGGCATGGTGTTACACAATAAAAGAATTTATATGTGATGATTGTAAGATATTATCTTAACAAAGTACAATAAAAATTCAGGAGAGCAATGAAATCCAATAAAGAATCACAATGTACATTGCCTAAACAAGTTCACATTTGGCTCTCCATATTTGAATCTCTCCCTCCAACCTAACCTGTCCACATAATAAAGAGAGGGACTCCCCCAAATCCTATCTTTCTCCTGAATCTTCCCTACCCCTTGCAAATGCTTCAAGCACAGTCCGAGGCATCACCCAATGCACACCAAATAAAGAAAAACCCAGTGACCAGAATTTTCATGCCACAACATTGTAAAAGGAGGTGGTTCACCATCTAACACAGGAAGGAAGCTATGATGGGCTTTCATACCAATTTGATGCAGGATCTTTAACAAATTTAGCACTATATTGGGTTCCTTGATGAGTTTTTTGAAAGATTCTTGAATGGGGTTTGATGTTTGAGGATTTTAGGATGGTTGGGTCATAGAAAATTAGATATTGATGGATATTGAAAGAATTTGATGAATTGTTGGTGTTGCAACAATGAATTGAATCGCGGGAAGGAAAAAAGAAGGATAAATCCTAAGCAATTGCACCCAATTTCCCCAAGCAATCACACTTCGAAAGAATAAAGTTATCACTTCCTCAAATTTTGAGAAAAGCTGTAGAAATTTTATTTAAATTGTAGTGTAGTTTCGGTTTTGAAGGTTAGATAAAGTTATTCCTAATCCTTTTCCAACATATACTAGATGTTCCAACAAAACGAAATAGGAACTAAAATCTGGAAACTTAAAATTAGACTCATGGGCCTCTTGTACATCCCATTATAGATCATTCCAGAAAATCTGGAAATTACCAAATTGCCCCTAATTTAGTTGAACTTAATTAAAACTGAACCAGTAACTTTCTAACCTAAAGAAACTTAATACTAAGAGTACGAGTTGATAGCAACTAAATTAGCCTGTCAAAGGTGACATGAAGACTCAACATTAAAGCTAGACTATAGTTTTGAATTTTGCAAATGAGCTCTATCTCAACTGGCACCTCCTCCCTTGATAAGTGCTAGGTGGAGGGTGAGGTCATGAGTTCAAGACCCATTGGGTTTGTGTGTAACTTACCAATAAAAAAAAAAAGAATTTTTTTTGATCCTTGATCATACTTTTCAGAGAGCTTTTAGCTGGCAGCATTAGTGTGTCCTTATAATTCTAACATATGCAAGATTGTGCTGGAAACTAGACAAGAAAAAGGGCTTTAAGGTTGGTACTTCTTACCGACTTTTGGATGCTGCTGCAATCACCAGTGATCATTCTTTCCCTTGGAAAATCATATGGAGATCAAAGGCCTCTTTGAGAGTAGCCTTCTTTGTATGGACTGCAGCTTTGGGTAAATTTTTTACTATTGACAACTTAAGGAAGAGAAAGGTAAAAATTATAGATTGGTGTTATATGTGCAAATGCAATGGTGAATCTGTTGATCACCTTTTGCTACATTGCCCTTGTTAAAGACAAGAATAAAATAATATAGAGAAGCGGAAGCAACAAAGCGAAAAGAACATAAGGGATTACATGGTTTGGCCAATGGCCTATATCCACAGAATAAAGCCCTAGCGACTACATCTTTACAGTATACTCAAGTCACTATTACAGTGAACCATAATAGGGTATATATAGAGACTAGAAGCTAGGGTTAGCTCAATATGGGCTTACAACATAATTGGGCTCCTTGGGCCATTACATCAACATATTAAACCCAATACTTTAAGAACCCTATTGCTTTTGACTTATGGTCCATGATTTTGGGTTTGTTTGGAGTTTATTGGGTGATGCCAAAATTTGTCGTTGAGCTTTTAGTTTGCTGGCAAAGTCGGTTTGGTCATCATCAGAATGGTCATATTTGGATGGTTATCCCCCATTGCTTGATGTGGTGCATTTGTTGGGAAAGGAATAGTAGGATTTTTGAAGATACCGAAAGTTCTATGCCTGATATCAAGTTGTTCTTTTTTAGAATTTTATTGGATTGGCTGTCAGCCATGAGGAACCTTTCTTTATTTTCTACTGTTGATTTATTAGATTTATGCAATTTTTGTAACTGATTGTTTAGCCAGTCTACTACTTGGGTGGCTCTTTTTTTTATTTATATAATTTTATTACTTATAAAAAAAAATTCTAAGTAACTGTCTAGAATCCACTATGTCCTTTCCTTTTTTTTTTTTTTTTGAAATTCTTATTGTCGATATTTTACCAAAGTAGCTGTCCATCCAAGGACCACTACATTTCTTGGTGCCTTTATGCACCAAATATTCTTCCATGGATATTAAACTCTTAATGGCCCTTTAAAAGCCTTGTACTATGTATGAAATTAAAACTTCCTTTCTTAGAATGCAGTCAACACATTCTCTACCTTTCCCTCCACCTGAAGGAAGATTAGAGTACTAACTTCATAAAATGTTAACTGACTCCTTGCAAAGATCTCACAAATATGAAAGTCAATACTGGACTCCTTGACCGGGCATTCCTAGCTTGCTGTGATGCAACTAAACAATCCTTATCTATGACAGTTGAGAATTAGTTCAGACTTTAATCATACCATAACCACACTTTATTGCCATAACTTATCTTAAAACAAACTCTGAAAAACATTTGCACAAATCCTTAATGCTCTTCCACAAAGTCACATCACAGGAACCTCACATCTCTTCTGAGGTCCACTCACCCCAAGCTCTCCCCCATATTTCACAGAAATAACTTGCCTCCAAATTGATTTCTAGAAACCATTTAACTATGATTGATTAGAAGGTTTTATTTTACGAATATCTAATTCAACTGCCTTAATAGGTGAACATACATATTCCAAACAACTAGATGATATTTAAATTTGTCCTCAATGAGGGCTCACTAGAATACTTTTTAATTTCTCCAACTTATTAGCTACTCACAGTCATCCTCCTTTGCTTTTATGCCATAGGGTTACTGTTTTTAGGATTTGGACACCCTTTTGATGGGCATTACTTATATAAACAACGGTTTTTGCTTTTTTACTTATGCAGGTTGGCATACGTATTTCTGGATAGCATTCCTTCCTTTTGTTGTGAGTAGTCTTGTGATCCCTTGCTCTAGTTTTGCATCCATGCGCATGTGCACGGTTTCTTATCTGTTTGCCCTTGCTTTCAAAAAGTGTGAAATTCTTAATTCATGCAATTTCAGTATCTTATGGATGGGTGAGATTGAATGGGGAGATCTTTGGTAAAGTGGATTCATTATTAGTGAACATATTTTTAGCTCAAGAAACAAATGGAATAATCCAATGACATTAGAATATTTCCAAATCCATTCACCCTGTGTTATATGATAATTTCATGCTTCTCTTTAATGTGAGCGTGGCAACTCCCAGGCTGTCCAAGTAATTGACCTGAAAGACATCTTTCAATACAATTATGTCTGAAAAGTTTACCTTTAGTTTGATTGGAATATGTCAATAACATAAGAGCTGATGGGCAAGGCAAGTGCTTTAGCTCAAACAGGTACCTCCTCACCCTTTAAGAATAGGGTGGAGGGTGAGGTCATGGGTTCAAGACCCACCAGGTGTGTCTTTTATCTACCATTTTGTATTTTAAAAAGAGATGATGCACAAAGCTTGCTTACTTAATCTACTGGATGTGTTCAAGTCAAAGACACTCAGCAAAAAGTATTGTCAAGTAAAAACAGTTGATGTTAAGTCATTCTGAAATTGGTTACTTTAATGACATTGATTGAAATTTCTATATCTGATTCACGGTTCTCCATGCTATTTTTATCTGTTAAATGATTTTCTTCTTAATTTTCCTTAGAAGCTAAGTATAGATGCTCAACCCATTTTTACCCTCTCTAATTTATATAAAATTATGGTTTATGTATTCTCATTATCATCCACCAATTAGATTCTCATCTTTGTACTGCAACTGTTTTTCTCTCTCTTTATACTGCAACTGTTTTTTAGAGAAAATGGGGGGAAAATGGTTCCTGTCTTGCTTAACAATTACCACTCAATGCAGAGATCCATTTGGTTTCATTCTTCTGTTTGAAAAATGAAACCAAAGTTATCACTAATATAAATAAAATTCTGTTTTAAGAAAATTTGAAGGTTACATTAGATCTTTCGTTGGTACTGAAAAGATGAGGTGATTCATGAAATCTAAACAGATCTGCTCTGTGTATTCATCTTCAATGAAGTTCCTTTCTGTTCTGTTATAAAGAAAGAAAAAGTAGAAAAAAAGTTATTGTCCTTAAGAAGTAATGTCATCAGAAACTTTCTAAAGATTGTCAGTCTAAGATTCGTTTCTTATCAAGCAATAATGTAGTTGAGTCAGCAATATATTTTCTTAATGAGTTAAATGGCTGACGCATTTCTTACCTTCAATAGACAAGAAACACATTTTGACTGTCTGTAATGCAAAGATTTGCTGCCTGCAGTTAGTCTTTCCTTAAAATGAATGCTGTTAGTAAGCATCTGCATTATAGACTCTAGAACTTAGGTATTTTTATGTCTCAACAATCTCCATTTTCTTGCCTGTTTCAACCTTGTTGCTCTAATTTACTAGTGTATGAATTCGGGTTGAGTGTCTTTGCATGGGCTATTGTCCACTATTCTTTTCTTTTGTTTCTTGGAGGAAAAGGGGGGGGGGGGGTGTTTTTGTTTTCTCCCCATTTTCAATGATAATTGTCAGGCTACTTCTTAATGCACATGTTATTCAATTGGTATGTCATAGATGCATAATCTATGCGTAGAAATTTGTCCTGTTAATCAGTTGTTCATATTAAATAGCATAAACGGGCATGTATATAATCATGTCCGCTTGTAAAATTTGTAACCTAGCACAACTTCGTACTTGCATGGCCTTTTTTTTGTTCCCTTTTCTTTTCACTTCATAATTTGCTAATTTATATAAATTTCAGCTTCTACTTGCTGTGGGGACTAAGCTGGAGCATGTAATTTCCCAGTTGGCTCATGAGGTTGCTGAGAAACATGCAGCCATAGAAGGTGAATTGGTAGTTCAACCATCTGATGCGCACTTTTGGCTTGGTCGGCCCCGCATCGTCCTCTTCTTGATCCATTTTATCCTTTTCCAGAATTCTTTTGAGATTGCATTTTTTTTCTGGATATGGGTAAGAAATTCTTCAACCACCATGCATCAAATCTATTTGTAATAAACAAGAGATTAGTAATTGAGACAGAACATGATTAACCTACTTCTCTGCATATGTAGGTTCAATATGGCTTCGACTCTTGCATAATGGGACAAGTCCGTTATATTGTCCCAAGGCTTATTATTGGGTAGAAGTGGAAGATCCCTGTTTAATTTTTCATATTGTTAGGTTCGAAGTATGTTGGATCTTTTATTTACTTAGTACTGAAGTCTTTCTATACTTTTTCTTTTGTTGTTTTTATTTAGGGTCTTCATTCAGGTCCTCTGTAGTTCCAGCACCCTGCCACTTTATGCAATAGTCACACAGGTGCTTTTGAGTTACTGTTTAAAAATGAATTCACCTTTTAAAAAAAAAAAAAATTTAAGTTAATTGATTTTTCTTAATAAGCTGTTGATCTTACCTGTTCACTGCATTGAAATGAAGATGGGAACTTCTTACAAGAAGGCAATATTTGATGAGCATGTGCAAGTGGGCCTCGTTGGTTGGGCTCAGAAGGCAAAGAAAAAGAAGGGTTTAAGGGCAGCTGGCAATGGCTCTGGCCAGGGAAGTTCCCATGAATCTGCCTCAAGGGGAATTCAGCTAGGATCTGCCTTACGCAAAGCATCTACTCCGGAGGAGATTCAACCTGCAGCTGGTTCTGAAAATTCAAAATGACCGATGCCATTTCTGAACTAAGACAGGATGGAGGTCTGCATCTTCATCTAAGTATGGTCATTTCTGTAGATTTATATATACAGGTGATAGCGATAGTTATGTCACCCTTGCTTTGGGGCTGGAAGAACTTGGGTTGAAACATATGTCACTTTGAATTTCTCTTAGGCTTAAAATGACTAGTTAATTGATGCATACATATTTTTGAATGTCTTTGTGTATTCTTTACTTACAAAAGAGAGGACTGAGAAGGGGGGGGGGGGGGGGGGGGGTGGGTTTCTTGAATGAGTGCTATGTGATTTGTGGCGGCACTGATTATAAACTTTTTGTATCCTACCCATGCTCTTTGGGTACTATTAAAAGTCCATGGTGTTTTATTACTATTTATTCAGAGAAATGCTTGCCACCCTCAATTTAGGCCATGTGATTAGGAATGGAGTTGTCCACCAAAAGGAAAAAAAATTATGGGGACTTAAATTTTGAAAAATTAAACCTCGTAAGGATCAGTTATTCTACTTCTCGAATGTGGTTTACCCTTATGTTTTTCTTTTATTTTTTAGAAAAATAATTTTCTGTTGGGCACTTGAGAAAAGATGAGAAAGAATGAGGTTTGTACCCCCGAAAAATTTAAAGAGGTCCTTTTCGATACAGGTTGAATCTAGTTCAGGCCTTATTATACAGGGAGAGAGAGAGAGAGAGAGAGAGAGAACCTTAAAAGGAATAAAAGGAAAATGCAGATTAAAACTTTTCTTATTATGAGACACTGCACTCTCATTAAGTTCAAAAGATTATTTTTGTATCTTGCTACCATTGATGATGGAACCAGTAAAAGGGTACTAATAACTTACAAGTTACAGCTCTTCTAATTATGAGTTCTCCTGAGCTGTCTTAATTGTTATGTCAATTTTTCATATTGAGGAAAGTGCAACGGTACATTTGGATATAACTGAAAATACTTGGATATAACTGCAAATATTGTAGCAAAATAGTTTTTAAATGTGTAAATAGTATCATGTGACATTTTTAATGAAAAAGTTGTTGAAAAGTGATATTCGTGAATTCGTAAACAGTGCACGGATGCATTGTTCACGGAAAAATTCAATACTCACGGCTTAAAAAAAAAGAAAAAAAAAAAGAGAGAAAAACACATACATTGGAAATGCGTGAAACGTGTTATCCAAACGTTGCTGTTATTATATGCACATAAGTACTAAGGAGAAAATCGTACATGCGATTATCAAAGGGTTGAGCTTTGAAATGCTTTCTTGTTTATTTGTTTGTGATTGCATTTTGATCAATGGGAATATTTATATAACAATATAAAACGTAGTACTTTAGCTGCAAACATTTTCTTCTACTAAAAATGTTAGGGTAGTGTTAACGGGTACCTCATGGTGCCTATTAAGAAATTGCTTTATGTCAAATATTTTTGCTTTATCATTTTTTTACCAGCTTTATAGGGTGTGGAGTAATTGGAATTAACTTTTTAAGTTGGACTTATCATTTTAATGGTATTTTTAGTCCACTCATCAATTCATACCAATTTTTTTATTAACTAGATCCTAAAATAACTCATCTTTAACTAGTATTTTAACATTTCTCAATTATGAATGTCTCAATTATGGAGGATGTTGTAGGAGCCTTACCTTTGAGAAGTAGACTATCAGATAGATTGGGAGGAGGAGATGTGTGTTAGAGAAACATAAGTCTATCTGTTTCTCGAGTTTGCAGTGGCCAGCAGCATGATTTGGAACAAGGTGGGGCTTAAATTTGCAAAATATTCAAGTAGCATAGAGCATGGAGATAGCGAGTTTGATGGTTGATCCTTTGGAGATTGGCAGATTTTTATGCAAGAACTGAATAGATAAATAAAGTGTAGTTTTAAAAACATTTTTAATGAGTTATATAACCTGTTGAATTAATACTCATAAATAGTCTTATAAATCATTTTGGTAAATAAAAAATAAAAAACTGTCTAAAAGAACACAAAACTTTAAAAATATTGTATATAAACAAATAAAGAAAAGAAAACAAACCAACCAAACACCATGTTCTAATGCCTTTTTATTTTTCTCAAATTAAATACAGATTGTATGTACATAATTGGTCAATAGAAAAACTAAAAAAATCACCGCCTTCGACCTTTGATCTCGCCATAATAAAGTTAAGAGAAATGTTACGTTCACAATATTTTCACAATAAATTATATGTGGTTAATTATTATTGGTTATAACCAGTATCTATCATTAAAATTACTTTTTTACCTCACCAATAACAACCTGTCACTTATAATTTGCTATAAAAATATTACGAATATAACATTTTTCTTAAGCTAATAAATGGTTTCAAGTGGGTTCTAATTAGCTCAATTAGTAAAGTTTTTAATGGTTGAATAAGAGATCTAGAATTCAATTCTCACTTACATCAAAAACTAATTAGTGTCTTGGTCTGACGCTATAGGAAACTATCTTAACAAACCGTTCCAAAAAAAGAAAAAGTCTCAACCAAATAAATGCAGACCCCAAAAGAAAAAGCCCAAAATAGAATTTACGATTCAATACAAAGGCCCATGATTATTCATTTTCTAAACAACCCGACCCTGTTTGAAACGGGTCAAATCAAACCCAACGGTCATCTTTCTCACAATCCACATCCCATTCCCATTTCCGAAAACCATAAACCCTAAACCCCCAAAACCTCCGAATGAGACAGTGAACAATGACGATCCACTCGGTGGTGATCCAGAAGCTTCTGAGCACAAACGCTCACCTCGGCCGCCGCGTCGTGGCGGACCACCTGAAACCCTACGCCTACGGCGTCCGCAATGGCATGGCCATTCTCGACTTCGACAAAACCCTAATCTCTCTCCGCACCGCCTGCGCCTTCATCGGAGCCCTAGCTCGCAACAACGCTCGCTTCATGTTCGTCAACACTAACCCGCTCTTCGACGAGATCTTCGACCAGATGACCAAGAAGATCCACCTCTACAATCCGAACCAGAACACTCTGTGGCGCACCGGCGGCTTCCTCACCAACAGTCGGAGCCCGAAGAAGTTCCGGTCTCGGAACAAGAAGCTCTGCTTCGCTCCTCCTCAGCCGCCGGATTGCGTTGTCATTCTCGATACTGAGAGGAAATCGTCGGTCGTGCTAGAGGCCGATCGGCTTCAGATTCCGGTGGTGGCGATCGTCGATTCGAGTATGCCTTTGGATATTTATAAGCGGATTGCGTACCCGGTGCCGGCCAATGACTCGGTTCAGTTCGTGTATTTGTTCTGTAATTTGATTACAAAGACTTTTTTGGCGGAGCAGAAGGGGTTTGCGAAACACGATTCTATCGATGCTGCTGATGATTCTTCGAAGATCGAAAATTCGTACGGGAATTGAATTGTTGCTGTTGTTTGTGTTAGTTCTTTGTTGCTTCTATTTTCTTAATTTTGAAGTGATTGAATGGTGGATTTGGACAGTGAGGAAGCGAAACGCGTTGAGGAGAGTGAGAATGTTGGTGTTTCTCCTAAGGATGAAGTGGTTATTGTTCCTTATGAGAGCTTGGCACCCATTTCTCAAGGTAAATGAATGTCTTAGTTTTGTGATGGTTAAGACGAGCTTTGGGATTCGTTTAACGTGAGTCTTTATGTCGTTGCAGATAGAGCGGAAGCTAAGGAGCTTCTGGAGAAGCTTGTTGTGTTGAAGTTCAATGGAGCTTTGGGGAAACAGATGGGTTTCAATGGCCCTAAGTAAGAATTAATGTTATTGGTAATCTTGACAATGATTGCCATTGTATAGTTGAAACATTTGATGCCTCTTTTCGATTGAGTGGGGGTTTAATTGTTGCTTTTGTTGCCATTATATATAGCTTTATTGTCTATTTTTAGCTTTTACATAGAAGAATCTCTTGCATTTTAGTCCTTTGTTGGATGTGTTTCAACTCCATTATCTATTAATTTGTTAATGCAGGTCAGCCATTGAAGTTTGTAAGGGTTCAACAGTACTTGACTTGATTGTTAAACAAATTGAGGTAACTTTTTTGCTCATTCTGCTGTACATAGTTAATGTCCCCAGTTGTTTCTTTCTCATGTTGTTCTGTTCTAATTGTTTGCAGTCTCTCAACTCCAAGTATGGATGCAATGTTCCTTTGCTTCTTATGAACACAGCCAAAACAAATGATGATACTGTGAAGGTGAATGTTCTTTGTCATTCCCATATTGTTTCCTTTTTTCAGATAGTGTCAGAATCTACTTATTCAAGCTTGATGTAATTTAGGTTGTAGAGAAATATCCCAACTCAAACATTGTGATGCTGAATACATCTGATGGACAGGCTAGTGAGAATGAAACGTATGTCATGCTTTAATCTGTATCTCTCTTTTTATTCCTTAGCATATGATTATTGGGTATGAAAATGATGCTTCTCTGATATTTGAAGAAGTCCATTACTGTATTCTAATGCTTTACAGTCCTCTCAGATCCATCTTGTCAGAAACCTTTTGTTTTGGGAAAATTACATTTACCTCCCTTGAGCTGTTGCAAATTATATTACATCCTCTCCTGCTTTTGAATTAGCTGGTAATCTCCCTTAAATTGGAAAATGCTGTACACAAGTCATCTCAATAAACACTAAGAACCATGGTTTTCAAGTTCTTTTATTGATTTACGCACAAAAAACCAAGGAAAATTACCCCTCTCCCCCCACCCTTGCTGGACCTTTCAGACACACACACACACACACGCACACTTATAATTCAATTGTACATGATTGTTCATTAAAATAAAGGGCCTTGGAATAACAGTCACATTCCCTTCTCCAAACCTAAATTTTTAGACATTTCTATGTAAATGGTAATTTTTAAGGATGCTTGCATGATTAAACTTCTGCTGCTACTAAGCCTCTTTTCGAGTCTTGGGCTCATTTACAGTAATAGTTGCAAGAGCTGATGTTGTGTATTGAAAATGTTATTTAGGTCTTTCTGGAACCAATTTTATTTGTGAAGAGTGTGATTATCCAAAAATTGCTAATCTAGAAATAAAGTACCGAGGCCTGAATGTTTTCTGAAAACATTCTTGTTGGTCTAGTTGTATTGTTGAGCTCATTTGATGAAGATGTGAGTTACTTAATAATACATCGATTGGGTTTTTTAATTAGTTTGATACGGCAGTATCAGTCATGTTTGCTTATAGTTATGATTTTTTGAATTCTTGAATGGTATAAGTTTCTTGTATAATATGAAGTTTAAATGCATACTTCAACTTCACTTATCAAAAAAAAAAAAAAAAAAATGCATACTTCAACTTCACAACCCATGTCTCCCCCCTTATATGTTATATGGTGTCTTCTAGTTGGCATGCCTCAATAGTTGTCTTGGTATTGAAATTTATGAAAGGTTTATTTACAAAGTTTATTTAGTAAAAAATTTTAATCCTTAATAGTATAACCTACCTTATGTAATTAATAATTTTTTACCTGATTATTTTGTAATCCAATGTAACCTTAAAGCTATAGCGATCTCCACCTCAAATTACTTATTTATATGTCAAGCATTATGTATACCTTTTCCCTATCCACCTTAAGAGAACATGCATTTTTCTTTTTGAACTAATGGCTATCTTAGTGATATTTTGTCTCTTACGCATTTCTTGTTTATGTTCAAAATTGAATATTTCTTTATTATGACTTGGGATAAAATGTATGAACTGAGAACATCCAACCCCCCTTCCACCCCCCCCCCCCCCCCCTTTTCTTTTTCTCAGGTCATTTTTTCTGAGTAATTGTATTTGGTTTAATTTGATGAGTAGTATGAAATTTTAATTGATTCTGCTAATTTCAATTACATGAAGGTATCCTTCTGACCATGACATGGTGTTCCTTTCCCTAATGAATGGTGGAACCCTTGATGTATTATTATCCCAGGTATACTCTTTTATGAGATGTTTAGACATTCTTCTCTTCATTTTTGAAAAATAAACGAAGATTATAACAAAAAGATGTAAGAGTCAATGGTAAAAGGAGGGATCCAAATGTAAGTTTTAACTTATTTCAACCTTTTTTTCCCCAGGGTAAGGAGTATATTCTTGTGGTTGGCTCTGACAATGTTGCTGCTGTTGTTGACCCAAGTATCCTTGTCATAGTCTTTTGTGATTATAGTTTTATTTTAATGAAATTCTTGTTCGTCATTGCTTTATTCATTCATTGAGAGAATTATTTTGATCATTGTGATCCTTAAGTGGATGCTGTAGACATCTTAAATCATTTGATTCAAAACAAGCTTGAATATTGTATGGAGGTATACAAGGATGATTGCTATTCGTTATGTCTCTTTGGCTCCAATTGTTGTTGTTGTTTTTTTTTTTTTTTTAATTCTCTATATCTTCATTTTTTTAGGTTACGCCGACCACCTTATCTGATACGAATAATAGTATTCTTAATTCAAACCAACAAAAGTTTCAGGTAGTTCCTTTCCTGGCTTCTGGTTCTCTTTTTCTATGACTTCCCCTTCAATTTTCTCCTTGTGAGACATGGGATGGTCAATATTATAATTGTGCTGACAAGATGCTTGATTTTTCATTTTCACAAATTTAAATTTCAAAGTGATTTTGACTGACATGATTTCTACATGCTTAGACTGAGGATTTAGTTGATCAACACAGACTTTGCTTATGTTTCTTTGGTAGTGAGTTTGTTGTTCAACAAGTTGGTGTTAGCTTCATATTTCAATAAAATGATTGTACATGTATGTTAATGCTTGAAAAATGTAAAATATTACTAATGTTGTGCAATGATAAGCCTGAAATGATTGAACCCAAGTCCAGATGGTTCTAGAATTAGCAAATGAATTGTAGCTCAAATCACACTTGCTTCTCCTGTCAGCTAGGCAGCCAGCTTGATGCAGAGTCAAACTCAGAGCATTGTTGTAATGGGTGGAAAAACAAAATCTCAAGAAGAATAGCTCATATTAGCTTAATTTTTTGCATCATCAATGTAGAATAATAAAAAAATCTTTTTCCAATTTATAATACATGTGATTCCTGGGATTGTATTTATGCATATCAAGGCATGACTGTCAGGTCCTTGTCTGACCACTTATTATGATCCAAATTTGGAGTTGATACTGCTGAGCATGACCTATTATTGAGATTGCCAAGTTAGGATGTGAGTATCAGCAGTTGTAGAGCACACTGTTTCTACCCCAAGCAATCTTAAAAAAACAAATATAGTTGCAGATCTAAATGTGGTCTGGCCCAAAAATGGTATATCTTTAGAACTGAGCCCTTTCTTTTATCTGGCTACATCTACCCGGTGTTCAAACCTTACTAATTGATGTTAAGTGCTGACATAGTACTTGGGATTGGGGTAGTAATTGAGATCTAATAAGTAGGTTTTATGCTATATATGTTTGATAATAGCTTCAATTAATTTCTCTCATCTTTTTATCATGCAGCTTGCTGATATCGCAAGGAATTCTAATGAACATGTATGTTATAATTTATTTGTTTCTTTTATTTATTTATTATGGGGCTGCTTCTATTTTGTTTTTCGATTTCTTCTTTTGAAATAAAATTTTAAAATAGAATGGTAATCATATATATATATATTTTTGGAGATAAGTGCTACTTATACTGGTGATATTTAATAATTTGGTTGATGTAATTAACATCAGTTTTTTGGTTTGTTTAACTTACAATCTTCTTTTTTATATTTTATTGATTGATAAATTCAAGTCGGCAGACAAGTTCAAACTTATCGATACAAGAAGCCTGTGAGTCCGGCATGAACCCTTTTGTATTTGCCTTCTAAAGTTTATGAATATAGTTTAACTTCGGATTATGCTACTTCCTACAGGTGGGTGAACTTGAGAGCCATTAAAAGGCTTGTGGATACAGATGCACTGAAGATTGAGAATTATGCTGTTTCTAAGGTACCATTTCTACTCATTATACATTGAGGGGCAGTTTAAATAAACAAGTTATTTGATGAAGTTACAATTGTTTCCAGGGAGGAAAGAATGATAAAATTCTTTCACCAAAAACAGCGGCTGGTTCAGCAATACAGGTATTTGTCATACGTACAAAATCCTTGTGCTATTTACTACTAATTATTGCTATTTTATGTGACTATCACTTTTATTGTTATGCCAGTTCTTTGATCATGCAATTGGTATTAATGTCCCCCAATCTCATTATCTTCCAATGAATGCGATGTCAGACTTACTTCTTCTCCAGGTGACAAAAATGCATATCTAAACTATTATATTTTGCTCTGACTCCCCTAATGAAAAGAAGGGGGGGGGGGGTTGGAATTCTCTTGGATCCTTGATTGAGGCATATTAATTATTTCTGCAGTCAGATTTGTACACCTCCAACAATGGCGTTTTAGTTCGCAATTCAGCTAGAACAAATTCTTTAAATCCTTCAATTATTTTGGGTCCTGAATTTGGAAAGGTGAAGATTTATTTCATTTTCCTGTGGCTCCTGCCTTGTCTTTATGAATGCATTCTTTATGATTTTGTGGTTATTTCATTCTTTCTCAGGTAAGTGACCTCCTAAGTCGCTTCAAGTCCTTTCCTAGCATCATTGAACTGGACAGCTTGAAGGTAACAGGTGATGTGTGGTTTGGAGCTGATGTAACGCTCAAGGTATCTGCCCCACTCCACTTCCTTGCTTCTTTTATTTGAATTATTGCTTGTTTTATCCCTCACGGTCATAGTTACACTCCATTGTTTCTGAATGAAAATTTGAGAACTGTAAGGTAGTGCTCTGATTACTTCATTGCCTGTTCTGGTGATATGCTCATTTTCATTTTCTTGTATCTTCATTTATTATTATTTTATATAAAAAAATTGCAGATTCTATTGCTGGGATATGAATTATTAGTCATTTGAGTTTTATTTTGTCCCTTACCCGTTACCCAAGATAGGAGGAGAATATATCATCTTGCATGTTTGTCCGGAGGAAGTCATGTTTCTGTTCCAGACAAGAGGGTTTCGTTGTAACTTATAATTAGGAACTGTTCTGATTCTCTCTTATCTGTTTTTCCAGGTGTGACCATGGCATGAAACTTCTTTTACATCTTAAATTTGTCGTTGCATTGTCTACATGTTTGCATATAATACATCTGTTTATTTTAGTGCAAAATGCAAGTTATGTTTATATTAATGAAAATAATATTTGTTATGTTTAGTGCAAAATGCAAGTTTTTTATAGAGTTTCTTGGATTTTATTGTTTCCTATATCCATGCACGTTAATAGTTTGAGAGGATTATATTTCTTGTGCCACTCTTTATATTGAGTTTCTTTCACTTTACTGGCTCTTCAACTTCTTTCCCATCCTTTGATGGTTTTATTTTTGAAGGGGAGAGTAAATATTGTTGCAAAACCTGGGATGAAATTGGAAATTCCTGACAGAGCAGTACTCCATAATAAGGTAAATCACCAACTTACCAGATCTTGAGTGGCTTTCTTCTTTTAAGGAAATATAACTTTCAGATAATAGGGGTGGGGGGGAGGGGGGGGTTGGTCATTTTTAAGTTCACTTTTTACTTGGAATCAACATTGTTTTATTTTGTTACAGGACATCAGTGAACCTATTGACATTTGAGGAGTTAATTAGTGTTCTGGAGAAGCTGCTAGGAGCTGGTGGACAGGATATGCTGCAGAGCATTTTCATTTAGAGGCAGTAAGCGCTTCTGTCAACACACAGCTGGAGCGTCCATTTGCTTTGCAGCATAGAGTGGGAGCACCAGGCATCAAGTCTGATCATTATTTTTAGCCAGGGGGAGGATTCATAGTCTGCAAAACTGAATAATCTACAAACAAGATTTTCCTTAGAAGAAGCTCCATTGCAGTAAAATCTTGGAGCAATAATTCACTTGGGTTTTACCATCACTGTTAGTTTGTAGTTTGACTGGTTTCATGTTTTTGCCGCAAGTGATGGTTGCTCTATATTAATCATATAATTGGGGCTCCCTAAGAGACCACTTGGCAGCTGAATGCTTGATTTTGTCTTTTGTTCTTTTAGCCCATTTCCTGAATGCTTAATTAGCCTCAGGTTTGAAATCCGTCTTTGGGGATTCAAGACCCAGTGACTGCATGTATAACTTACCAATAATAAAAGTAAAAAAAAAGATCTGAAAATTCTTTTACCTAATTACAACTTCATAATGAGCTGGATAGTGGAGAGTATGTAGAGCTTCCAAATTTCTATTGCCTAATCTTTAAATTGGATGTTAAAAGCATACTAATCAATCGAAATTACGAGAGGAATATCCAGGAGAAAATTTATGTGTATATAGCTGTTTTCTCTCTTTTCCTTTTTGTTTGGTTGCCAGATGAAATTGAGCTATATTCGAGCCCTTTCTAGTTAACTCTTTCCCTGTAAGATGAAGTAGGTGCCTATGTGGCTCAAGACTAATTTGGATGTACTTGTAAATATCAATAAAAGTTCATCGGATTTGATTGACTGGAAGAGGCTAGTTAGTCAGCACGTAGGGGCCATACCAATTAAAATAGAACAACGTCCGAAAATTTGTTTCCCCCTGGGCCTTCCTTATTGTCATCTAGCTTTCTGCCATCTTTAAACTCTATTTGAAGAACCCATTGTGAATGCTCTAAAAGTAGTAATCTAGAGTAAAAAAATAACTTTCTAAAGAGCCATAACGGAAAAACTATACATAATCAGATGTGAATGCTCTGTGAGAGGGATATTTTTGTCATAAAAAAAGAAGAAGAGGGATACTAATATCCTATGTTTTAAAAACTAGACCGGATGGACTGATCTAACTAGTTGAACTGGAAATTGAAGGCCAATTTGGTTTGGTAAAAAGGCCTAAAACCGGGGTTAATCTGGTAAAAACCGGGAACCGAAGGTAAATTCAGTTTTGTCTTCGGTCCGGTTTTTAAAACCATGCTAATATCCACTGTTACACTTGAATGCAATTAATGGACTACAACATACAAAGCATAAAAACCCAAAAGAACAAAAACAAAATACAAAGCATTTGTTACTGCTTCTCAAGAAGCATGAGGAGGTTGTTCCTCAAAAAAAAAAAAAAGGCATGAGGAGGTTTACACTTTGCAGAGGAGAGAGAGAGAGAGAGAGAGAGAGAGAGAGAGAGAGAAATAATTGGTTAGAAACATGAACTGAACCAAATACCCAGTTCCATTACATATTTCAGTGATGAATAAAACAAAATTGTGGAATTAAAATGCAGATTACCAATTTCTCTCCTCCATGAATTAAAATTATTTCAGTAATTGTTCTATTAAATCTACAACAGCTAAATTTTGCCAGTTGCAGGGGAAGAAAAGGCAACGGGGAAAAAGATTGTATTAAATGGAAGGGGATCCTTTCCCCAAAGGAAACTACCAGCTCTATAATAACCAATATACAACTACAAACGACGCTCAGTACTAAGTGGGGGATTTTTGTTCACTTGGTTTTTGGCTGAATTTTGAATAGTCTCCAAAAGTTTATCAATTCTGTACTCCATTAACAGGTTGTCTTACCAGCGTCTTTTCGAACATCTTCTCCCTCACAGCCTTCCTCCAAGCTTCATTCTCTTCTCTCTCTTCCTTTGCATGTGAATAACTTCCTGCATCTCAATCCTTTCTTTCTCTTTCATCTTATTCTTCTCATGCATTTCTTTCAAACCGGGTATAACATGATTGTTGCTCTTCAGTCTCATTCTCATCCTACAATAGACATCAGAATGGTATGTGACTTAAGCTTCCCAGCTCCGCAAGCAATGACAGATGGGTAAATGAAGGACAAAGGAATATTCAATCACAACTCAGAAACTGAGAACTATTGATGTTGCTAACTCGTTAGTTAAATTTGAGCAGGAATTAAAAACACTCAATGTGAGAAGAAAGGCTGCAGATAAAGAGAGAATAAAATGGAAGAAAGTAAGAAGGATGCTGAATGTACAATATATTGCATTTGTAGGCTGGTATGACAACAACAGCAACAAAAAAAGAGTTGATATTAATAACAACAATCGTACACAGACTTTACAGATGTGTGATGAATCAAATCACACATCTGTAAAGTCCATGGTATTGCTCGAGAGTCATTTACCATTGTAATATAGGAATTAACAGAATGACCACCAGTATTAAGGAGGGGGCAATAAACTTAAAGCAATTGCCACAAGCTCTTCTAACAGTTCTTCCAAATGACACAGAGGCTATTCAATCCGTTATCCGCGCCACTGCACCACCAGCCCACGATCATCCACACCACTGCACCACCAGCCCGCCGAAACGCCGATCCAAACCCAACCCGCCGCGAGCTCTCACATTTTGTTGACCCACGCGGAGACGCCGATCCAAACCTAGGCCACCGATCAATCCGAAACCCAGCACCGACCGATCGACGCCGATCCAACCTCCAACCTCCAAAATCCGAAGCTTATGTGAGAGAGGGAGTGAGGAGGGAGAAGCTGTTGTGAGAGAGAGAGTGAAAAACTGAAAGTCAGAATGAGAGAGAGAGAGAGATGTGAGAGACCGTGGAGAGAGAAGACAAAGTATAAAATATTAATTTTTTTTTTTTGCCATTGAGCTACAGTGCGGTTCTACATTTAGAACCGCACTGCAGCTTAATTGTATTTTTTTTTACCATCCTCCTTTTTTACAACATTCAATGGAGGGAGCATTTGGGTCTAAATGGATATTTTATGCTAAAATTTGGAATATAGCCTTTTTGATGCTGATGCTCTTAAGGAGGGGGCAATAAACTTAAAGCAGTTGCCAGGAAGCAACCTTCAAAGGAAGAAAAAAAGGAAGAAAACTCTGAGAAAATTGCCCATGAAATGAGAAAGTAAGATGCATATAAACTCACCTATTGAGAAGGACCATCAACTGGTGCACATTCAAAGGATAATCATGCACTTAATACACCCAAAAAAAAGCTTTTAGAAGCAAACCTTGGAGCTCACAACATTGTATGATCACAATATTAGAAACTGAAAATGAATAGTAATTCAAATTTTGTACACACGTAACTATGCAGTATAAATTACAGAAAATTTACAGATGAAATGTCCTATTTCTTTTGAATTTGAATGAATTCCAGTTATTTGTGTAAGAGGTACTATGTAACTTACAATTATAATCCTCAACTGCTTTCATTTATGGTAACCACAATCATGCTATAAGTATTTCAATCTAGGGAGAATCCAAAACTAAAATGTTTGGCCAATAAATTTTTTGCTTTCTCCTGTTGAATCTTATACAATAACTACAAATTTTCTTTTCACGTGAACAATGCAGTGGCAGAATAAACTCAACCATCTAACTTAGAATGGAGCATCCAAGTGATGAGAGACAGGCACCATCAAAACTCAAACTCCTTAGAATCTTGCGCTGTTTTGGGATACCCCATATACTCCAATTTGACATTGAGTGTAGCACAAACCGCCCTGAACTTGAGTCTCAACCCATCCATCACCCCTTGGATGCTCTCATTCTCTGGGTCCATAACTGGATATTTTGCAACCAACTCGTTCATTTGCTTGATCATTTTCTGGACTCGATCTGAGAATCGTGTTGGGTCGACCTGGATCACCGAGTTCCAGACATTGATGCAACCTCGATAGAACCCGAGTTCCTCGCCAACCTCGAAGCCCACTTTTAGGCCCACTTGTTGACCCTCCTCTTTGCCTTGGTCTAGGCCATGTCCGTAGCCCTCAGAATAGCCTTCCTTGAAGTGTATCTCTTCTAGGTTTAGAGAGGACTCAAACATGTCATCTATCTCCTCCATCTCCATGAAACAGGGAAAAAGCTACATTAATATATCTTCTCAGCTATTTTAAAAAGTTCTTCTCAGTGGGACTCACAATGAATATCAGAACCCGGGAATAATTTTTCTTACGCTTTCAATGACAGAATTTCTAAAAGTAATATGCATATGGCCTTTTAAAAGAGAGCATTAATTTTTTGAAACATTTGAAAAGCATATCCAGTTATCCACTACAACATGCATAAAAATAAATTTCACATGTAGAAAAATACAAAATTCACTTACAGGTTTATTTTTATCAATTGATATCAGCAGAAATTTCAGTAAAAAAAAAAATCACTTACAGGAAGATACATAGGTTCACATAACATTTGATCTCTAAAAGTTAACACAATGAAATTTCACAATCTCATCAGAGATCTCAAAGATGTCATTAAAAAAAACACTAAAATTAAGCCAAGAATAGCTTTTTTTTTTTTTTTTTGTTTAAAGCAAATTTCCAGCAAAATATAGTACTAGTTTACTACCAAGGCTGAAAGGTTTCAATGTGATGCAGACTTTGAGTCAAACAGACCACCCTAATGTAATAATCACTGCAATCATCAAACTGAAAAATAGTAAATAGGCTGCCACTTGATATATAACAATTTCTTATGACGTTTTTCCTTGTCCAGTTGGTTGTCATGTGTTACTCTAGGCATATTGAATCCAGAGTTGACTCACAACTCTTCCAATCGATATATAAGCTCATAATTCCCAAAGTTATAATCTTTGGTCTTCTCTCTAAAGTTTATTGCAGTCCGTGACTATGGATTTATAAATTGTATCACAACACTATGATCAACCAGTTCCCTGTTCCTATGTCGGAAAACTAAAGAAAAAAACCATGTGCCAAAACATGTTTTTGCTATGATCAAACCCCAAAACTACCATAAAGCACAAACGCAGAATTCTCTGGGTTCAACTCAAACCTAAAAAAGCCCATGTGCCAAACCAAGTTTTTACTAAGATAAAAACCCAAAACTACCATGAAGCACAAACATTGTGTCATGCTCTGAACCCAACCATAAAGATAGGCACGTGACAATGGCTGCACGCTTATAAAGTTTTCAGCCTACAAAGTGTGCAAGGCCTTCTTAGCAATTAAAAATTATCCTCAAAGAAAATTTCATTAATAAATCCACAATCACCTCAATTTGCAATTGTCAAGAGATCTCCAAAGTAACAATAGATACAACAATCCAAACCTCATGACGGTTAAAAAAAAGATAAACTAATTATTACAAGATTATCTTATTTCAAAAATTCCTAATCTCCTTTCAAGCATACACCCTAAGTAAAAGTCCCAAAACTTGCTATTCTTCATAATTTGAAACTGAAGGGGAAAAGGGGGGTGAGTTGACAACTTAATAAGTAACTGAAGTTCAAATAAGTTCAATCAAGCAAAGATCTGTAAAATAATAAGTTGTATATAAATCGAATATTTTAATATTACAAATATATCATAGATGGATTAGAAAATAATCATTTTTTCATATATCAAAAGCTGTGATTTACAACAGGTTCTAAAAACACCCAAGCAGTTTCTAAGACTCAAAACAGTTCAAATACTCAAATATAATTCATATTCTTAACAATCTTTTATGATTATGGTCCTGCTATATCCCCGTGTCTGGGCATCAGATTCAGATGAAACTAGTTCCATGCTGATGTATATCTCCCAATAGCTAGGTACATAAACTAGTTTCAGTACCAATGAATAACCCAAATTGGTTGGGTATAAGAGTTAAAACTTAGTCAGATTGTCCAAAATGTTCAAATAAATACACATCCCATTCAAAATTGATATATAAAATCATATATATAGTAATTAAAAATATTTATGATGATCCTCTATTCTTTACTTTAAATCAATGTAGTTAAAACAATAGAAATAAAATTGTAACAATTGTAAAACAATATTCAGTAGCTAAAATACTGTAGTATAAGCAAAATAAAACCAATTAGGAGAAAGGCTAGTTACATCAATCCAATGCCTATTCACTCCAATTAGCAAACCAAATAAAGAATTTACTCCAAACAAGTTTGTCACTAAGACCTCAAGTCTCAATGCCATCCAACACCATGGGGACAACAAAGCAAAGATGCTACTACACACGTCCTTAAAAGAAGAAATCTTCAAATAATTGGGTTTTGGCTTAATCTTTTATCTATCAACACGGATTGGTTTTGGACTTCTACAAATCCTTAGCCGTAAGATGCAAAAGCACAAATAAATTCTTAGGGTTTACACATTACAACTAGGTAAAAATCACTCCTTTTTATTTTTTTATTTATTTTTTGGAACCTGGGTATCACACATCGATTTCAACTACAATGAAAAAAACATTCATGAAAGGTACCTGAAATTGGCGGCAAGGAAGAGTAGACTTGAGAGAGAACAAATAAAATCCGAGTGCCTCTGAGTTTTGAAGGTTAAACCTGATTGATTTGGGTTTTATAGTAACAAAAAACTTGGGCCATTCAGTTTCTGATATGGGCCTCAATAGTATTTTTCTTCGGCCCATTTACTCTCGCTGAAATTCCTAAAGATAAGGACACTCACAGAGCACTCTCTCAGTGTTTTTTGTTAGTGCTATCCATTCCATTCTATGGAGTACATGAGTGAGTGATTTTTCTTTTTGAGTAGAAACCATTGAAACTAAGAAAGATGGCAATTTTGTCTGCATCAATTTCAGCAACAATCCCAAATTCCCACATTTCTCGCAGCAATGTTTCTCTGAAAACCGGTTTTCTCAGCAACCCACTTGTCAATTTGAAATTTTTCGCAGGCCCCAACAGCAAAAAGAATGGTATGGTTGTGAGGATGAGCTATGAGGCTGGTGTGGGAGTAATGGGAACGAAGCTGGGCATGATGAGCTTCTTCGAGCCCGATGGCAAGGTTGTGCCAGTCACTGTGGTGGGGTTTAAGGAAGGAAACATTGTGACCCAGGTGAAAACTGAGGCCACTGATGGCTACAACGCTGTCCAAGTTGGGTACAGAAGGGTCAGGGACCGCAAGCTCACAAAGCCAGAGATGGGTCATTTGCAGAAAGCGGGTGCTATTCCTATGCGCCATTTGCAGGAGTTTCGGTTGGTTTCTGTGGATGGGTTTGAGGCTAACCAGAGGCTTGTGTTTGATGAGCTTTTCAAGGAGGGTGATCTTGTTGATGTGGCTGGCACCACCATTGGAAAGGGTTTTCAAGGTTTCTTTTTTTTTTTTTTTTGTCTTTACAACTTTGGTTTTTTAAGTTTTTGAACTTCTGTTCTTTCTTGTTATGTGAATTATGCTTTGGTTAATTGCTGAGGAGAGAGAGAGAGAGAGAGAGAGAGAGAGAGAACATATTGAGCTGAAGATAGAGAAGTTGGGATTTTGAAATTTTGAATTCACCAGGGAATTGTCATGTGATGTTTCTATTGAAATATGCACTTTGTAATAAGTCGTGCCATAGCCCCCATTAAAACCAGTGCTATATCCTTCCATTTATACTTAACAATAAGTGCGCGACGAAAGTGAGCCATGGACTAAATCATTAGCAGTCATCAGTGGAGGAAACTTAGAAATTAAGAGTCGGATATTACCATAAATCCTGGAAGTTACATTTAAGGAATTGACCTTTTACAATTGCTGAACGCAATATGTTTCATAATATACAAAGGGGGCGGGAATGGTAAGAACAAGGGCAGTGTAAGTATTCTAGGGGTTTTTTTTTTTTCCCAATATAGTGACTTGTGGTTATTAATCACGAGTGCCTAAAATTTGCAGTTGCAGCCTTTTCTATTTTCAATACATTATCACCAACTGGTTTTCTTGAAATATCTTGTGTATTTTCAAGAGTTTATTGGAGTTTGAGGATGTTCACTTCGTATGAAGTTTTCTCATTCATTCTAACTTCCCAAAATGGTTGAGTGTAGCGTTAAGGGATTCATGAAATTGTTCAGTTATATGTGGGTTAAACAAGGGCAAATTTTGGTTGTTCATTGCATGGAAAGTTCGCCAATCTTTATTAGTTTGAGCTGTTGTGCCCTATCTAGAAATGGTGACTGACTCTAGCATGAGGATTTTTTGCTGAAATACCTTTCAAGAACATTGCATTTTTGTGAGGAAAAAAGAAATGTAGGGTCAATTATAGATTATCCTTTGTATAGCGGCCATGGTTTGTAACTCATAATTCAGTGAAACTTCTCCCATCAAGATGGTTGGAGAGAAGGTTGAAGACTTTTGTCCAATTTTGCTTCAACATATAATCTTTCATAGGACTTGGAGGGGTAGAATTCTAGTGTACTTTTTATTATAAATGATTTCATAATTTTGTCTTGCCAAATGTTCAAGAGAATATACCCCCTTGTTGGTAACACCACCACACCCCCCCCCCCCCCCCCCAAACCTTTTTTTTAAAGGTACACACATGCACCCAGCAGGTCTTGAACCCACAACCTCATCCTCTATAAAAATTTTGTTGGAGGAGGAAGTGACATGTGAGCTAGAACTCATTGGTACCCTTTGTTGGGAAACTTGAGGAAAGCAAAATTCAAGATTTATTCCTTTATTGCTTTTTAACTGCTTCTAAGAAGATACGAAACTGAATTGTGGACAGATGATGTAGGTTTTCTATATTCCTCATTCTTATGTAAAGTATTGTGTGGCTACCAAGAAAACTTGGTTAGACGCAAACTTAAACATATTACTTTTGATTGATTTTGGACCTAATTGATTGTGACTGATGCTATAGATGCTGATTGGTGTGATTAGGGATTTTATTCTATTCTATTTTATTTTATTTTAACATAATATGTAATCTAATATTCTCATTATGAGTTTATTTCCTTTCTACGTTGGGATATTATTTGAGGACCCTTTTCAAGGGCCTAAGGCTCACTATTGTAGATAGTTAATGCAATTTGGGTTGGAAGTTTTCTTTCAGAGCTTGGTGCTGATCCCAAGCAAGACTAGGTGTTGATTTTAAGGTTCTTATCGTTATCTCATTCTTTGTGTTGATTCCAAGCAATCCTAGATGTTGATTGTCCTAGGTTCTATTTATTTGTTTTCATCGCTTGGTGCTGATTCCAAGCAAATCCTATGGGTTTATTCCTAGGTTCTATAACTTTTTTCTTTCTTATTTATACTTTCCAAACACATGTTCTCCTTGAGACCTCATTGTCCTGCATCAAAAAACTATGCCAAAGAAAACTCAGGAGAACATATTGTGCTTGCATAGTTATTCAAAAAGAAAAATATATGTTTGATTCCTTTAACAACATATCTCTCTCATCTTTCTTTATCGGCAACATTTTCTTCAAGCTTTATAAATTTTTTCTCTATTGCATTATAAACTGAAAGAAAATATGATCAATTCACAATTTTCTGTTCCTTGTTATATAAAGGTTCTTTTAGTTCAGGCAAGGATTGAATCAAAAGTCAGATTAGAATATGGAACTGTCTATCACTCATCTTTGTTGTTATGTTTATTTTTATTCTATTAGTTCTTGTTTCTTTAATGATATTTGTCATAGGAGTCTCAATCATGCCAAATTTCAAAGGGGAAACAAAACAGGTTTAGAAGGGCATATTGTTACATGCAGTCTGTTTCAAACTTGGTATGTTTGTTGCTCTGTAAAAATAGCCATTCAAACTCATGTTTGAATGGTGATAAAGAAATCTTTTGCAATGACATGGCTTTGCAAACTCATGTTTCTTTTACAATGAAACATTCTATCCAAAAATAGCCATACAATCATTTGAAACATCCTGGGATTAAAAAGTCTTCTCAATGTACGGCCACAATCCTGGGAAAACAATCAGGAGAAGGAACATCTGAAAAGACTCCTGTAGCTAGGTTTAGCTATATGATCCACTCTTCCATTTATTGTTGCTGAGATCTTTCCATGAACAGAAGATCAAAATAGTTTGGATTCTAATTTGTTGTTCTTGTTAAACTTCCCAATTTCTCATGTCTTTTATCCTCTAGTTATACAACATGAATAGGCAGACACATTTTAAATTGTTACGAGGAGCTCTGAATGGGTGCTGTAGTGATGTCCTTCCAGAGTTGAGAATTAGATCTTTTGGAACTATTAATAATTAAGTTAAAACATAAACTGTTTATCTCCAACATCTCTCTAGTTTAAGCTTGTAATGTCCAATACTGGGGGTCATAATGTAGTAAGTTGACGATACAACAACAACAAAGCCTTAGTCTCAAAAGTTTGGGGTCGGCTAAATTGACTATACAATATCTTATAATTATGTTCAGGCTTTTCTCTGATTTGCACCTCTTTTTTATTTAATTTTCCACAGGTGGCATCAAGCGACACCACTTCAAAAGGGGTTTAATGACCCATGGTTCCAAGAGTCACAGAGCTCTTGGATCCATTGGTGCTGGAACAACACCAGGTCATGTATACAAAGGAAAGAAGATGCCTGGTAGGATGGGAGGAACCAAGAGAAAAATCAGAAAGCTTAAGATTGTCAAAGTTGACAATGATCTTAATGTTGTAATGATTAAAGGTGCTGTCCCTGGTAAGCCTGGAAATCTTTTGCGTATAACTCCAGCAAAGATTGTAGGGAAGAACATACCAAAGAATTAACTGCCTATTTTTGTGTGCGCTTTTGTGTACTTTGAATTGTCAAATTACTATAATACTTTTCCCAAGTAGAATTTAGTAAATCTGGTTGTTTGTATATTATCTTTGCCAGTAAATGAGTTTGGCATTATTGATGTCTTTAGCTTATGTTAATAATTGGCTTTTAACATACTGACTGCATTTACTGCGTTGTCAAGATAATACTAACCCTTTCATGTAGGCATGGCAATGAAGCAGATATCATATTCCCTTGCCCATATTAATAGCATTGTTTATTTGTAAGTTTTATTTTTCTCAGTTTGTTGCTTGGTTGAAAAATGTTAAGTTTGCCGTCCTTGTGTGCTTGGGCCATATGTCACAATGTCAACAAAGGACTAAATGCTTTACATGCTAAGGTTATTAAAAGTAAAAGGGTCTGGTGTGCCCATGTTAGAGCTTGGTTTTGTTCAGAAACAATTTGGCAAATTGTCTTCATGGCTATGCAAGTTGTTCTTTTGAACTTCTACTTTTTGACCTAGTCATATTCTTTAATTACATGTATTTAAGAACTCCTTTTGAGTTGGTTTGACCATGTCATTGAGCATCGAGGATTGCCTTCTACATTGATGGTTTAGATGCTTTCTTATTGCTATTTTATATGCTGGTTAATTAAGTTGTTCTCACAAATCTCAATGTGCTGACAAGAGCATGGAATTCCTAATGATTGCCAGCTCCCTCAATCTTAAGCTCATAAACACTTAAATCACGTTATCAGTTTCAATTAAATATTTTAATTTGGCTGAATCTTGTTACACACTCCTCATTGCATACTCTTTACACACTCAAAAGGATTTCACAATTTTAATTGAAAACACGATTTTAGCCCACGTGTTAGTGTGTGCACTGTGAGTGTGTATTAGCCAGTGTAATAATCATTACTCTTTCAATTTCACCTGAAGAGATTGCCACAGATACCTTGAGAGAAGATGTATCTTTGCCACTGTAATTAGCTTGTTGTGTGTTGGGGGCATGGGCACAAAATGGAATATGTTTGGAAGATGAGAATGCTGTTGCTTTTCAAAGAACAGGAGAGGTACAAAATCAAGGGATACCCTTGGACTCATGACAAATTGATTTTCCGTGATGGTAATAGTTTCTTGGAAAGAAAATGGGGTTTCAGTTTTCACTGCTAAAAGCGATGGCCAATGGGACTTGATCCTAAAAAAAAAAAAAAAAAAAAGGAAGGTGATGGCCATCTTTAGAATTTAGGAATATATCATTCCACTTCTTGCTCAGCATTTCCTGTAAAGTCGAAGGTCCATATCTTTAATGAAATAGAGGTAACATATAGATTATGTCCCCATGGTGAGAAAAGCAAACAAAAGATGGACATAATACAAAGAGTTTATTTGGAAACGGTTTATTTAATTGAAATTGAATGTTTTTTGCTAAAAGTCTTATAGATAAAGCTAAAAGGTAGCTAAAATAATACAGCAAAATTCATAAATAATACTAAAAAGTGTAATGAGATTCATGAATAATAGTAAAAATAAGTTAAATAATAAAAAAATCTGGTTTTTTAAGTTACTGCCATACACAACCTAAATATGCATATTTATCTTTTTGTTTCCCCCTTTTTTTTTCCTTTTTATTGACTCTTAAATACATTAGAGAAAATACATTATAATCATATTTCATTTCTTGACACATATCTTGCTTAAACTTCAAGTTAGGTTGAATAACAATCAAAGATTTATTCCCGGATGATGGATCCAATTAAGCTTCTCAAAAATTTTTGGGTATTTATTTAGTATTTTTTTTTTCTTAAAAATCTAACTTCTCTGTCCTCCTTTTTTCTTTAATTTTTTTTTTTTCAAAATAAAGGTGTACTCTATAGGGATATTGAGGTTTTTTCGCAGTTGTCCACGACTCCATGGGATAGAGAAGTAATTGTGCCGGGGGAAGAGGGCTTGCACGCGAGAGAGAGAGAGAGAGAGAGAGAGAGAGAGAGAGAGAGAGAGAAATGAGACTTCTTCTTTTGTGAGTTTGTCACGAGAATGGTTGGCACTTGTAAAATTCATTTATTAGCTCCCACCATGAGACGAGCTATAATGCAACCTCTAACAACTCCATTTTCTACACGACAATGATGAAAGTCATTGTCCACAAATTTCCTGCCATCCCCTGACTCAGTTGCAAGTACCCATTGATGCTATGATCTCCTTCCTTTCTTAACTGGGATTGAAAATTCATCACTCAGTTTTTAAGATCAAATTATCCAAAGCCATGTTAATACAAGCTTGTTTAAGTATTGATGCCTTATCTTAAGAACTATAGAATATTTTAATCCTCATTTTCTGCTCGTGAACTTGAATTTAGTGACAACAATTTGACATTAAAGTAACAAGTAATAATATGACACTTGTTTAATTGAAAGACTAACTGCTTTAAAAGAGACTCTTATATATTAAGCAAAGATTTGTTTAAACTTATGATTAAATAGTTCCAAAAGGAAAGAGGGAAAAGACATTCTGTCTGTTTAATTGTGTTTTTATTTTTAGAAATTGCTTATCAAAATGAAAATTCTAGGATAAGAATATTTTTAATGTTTTTTTTTTTTTTTTTTTTTTCTAAGCTAAAAACAAATCAAGAAACATCATTTCTATGTTCTTTAAGATGATGCTATTTTCAATAGTATGGTCACATTATTGCAGTACATATAGGATAAGAATTAGGGGTGAACCTACTTCTTTTATCATTAATTCATAGCAAAATGTATGGACCACAAATAAAATTGGTGTGCTATTGCTGGCCCATGCACCAAGCCTAATCCTCCCAAAATAAGCCTAGATGATTGGACCGCATATCTTCAAACTATTTCTGCTTCTTGTTTTTTGGATTTTCCAAACTTGGAACACAAATCAGAGAAATGAAAGAGATGAAATTCAGAATCTATCAAAATAATGAGTTCAGTGTGAAATGAAATTGTGACAATATTGAGGATCAATAGAAATATCACATACTACATCCTAAGAATAATGGTGTAGAATATGGGCAACAACATCAAGTGATGATTTTTATTTTTGGGTAATTAGAGGATTGCATAGGTTAAATAGTTAAACCAGAGTAACGATAAAGCCTAATCATAATACATACCAGCATTGTCATAGCAAAGCAAAATGCAATGTCAACTATCAAATACAACAAAGTTTTGGTGTAGATTTGCTCCTTTTCTAGGTAGCATCTGCACAGTGATTTGTCTCCTGGAGGCAATACTTCATCTTCACCCGAGGTATTTAACTGAGCAGGTTCTAATAGTTCATAATAAGAGATGTATGATGTAAATTACCATAAGTAGAATATCACTAACCCAATCACAAACTACTTTTGCATTGATAGGGCTGATGAAATAAATACGGACAAGGGAATCGACACTGACGAGGAAAGCAGGATAGACGAGGTAATCGGTGCAGACGAGGATAAAGTATGTAAGAGCAGGCGAAAGCGGCAGGAACATTTAATATCGCCAATAATGTCTCAGGCTGGATGAAACAACTGTACAACCCGTTGGAGACGAATTGAAACCTTGCCATTAAGCAGAAGGCGTTACTCAAAGAGGTATTAAAACCACAATAACTGCTACAACGGCTAGGAGGCGAGAGGAGCATATATAAAGCCTCCACAAACACAAGTCAGGGGTAAGAAAGAAACACAATAACACACCCATTCTTTATCATTATTCATCTGAGTAAAATTCCCAGAAACTAACTTAAGCATCGGAGGTGTTTTGGAAGGCACCACACCGGTGACCACACTGACAAATCTCCCTACCATCTTCTTGACTACCAGAACGACGAGATACAGGTTTGGTTCCATCTGGATTCACCTTTTCTCGACTGACGAATTTTTGCTTCATCAGTTTGGCGCCGTCTGTGGGAAGGCATTTTCATATTCATACTTGGAAAAGTGGTTCCCACCAACTTTTGCATTCAGATGGAATCCAATCAAGATCCCGCCACCTTGGCCCAGCAAATCCAGGCCCTTGCAGCCACTGTCGAAGAACTCACTCGGCAGAATCAAGAAATGAAGATACAACTTCAACAGGTTCAACAGGAAGATAGTCGGTCTAGGGGCGGCCCAGAAGATGAAGGGGATAGTCACAGAAGAGTTAGTACTCCCCGACCGCTCACTCCTGACGAACAAAATTCAGATGTTATACGAGAAATGAGGAAAGAGATGGATGAGCTACGAAATGCCATCAAGGAAAAAGCGGACCGGAGCGTGGATAGAATGGCAATAGAATGACTTGTGTTTCCACAAACACAAGTTAGGGGTAAGAAAGAAACACAATAACTCACCCATTCTTTATCATTATTCATCTGAGTAAAATTCCCAGAAATTAACTTAAGCATCGGAGGTGTTTTGGCAGGCACCAAACCGGTGACCACACTGAAAAATCTCCCTACCATCTTCTTGACTACCAGAACGACGAGATACAGGTTTGGTTCCATCTGGATTTACCTTTTCTCGACTGACGAATTTTTGCTTCATCAGTTTGGCGTTGTCTGTGGGAAGGCATTTTCATATTCATACTTGGAAAAGTGGTTCCCACCAACTTCTGCATTCAGATGGAATCCAATCAAGATCCCGCCACCTTGGCCCAGCAAATCCGGGCCCTTGCGACCACTGTCGAAGAACTCACTCGGCAGAATCAAGAAATGAAGATACAACTTCAATAGGTTCAACAGGAAGATAGTCGGTCTAGGGGCGGCCCAGAAGATGAAGGGGATAGTCACAGAAGAGTTAGTACTCCCCGACCGCTCACTCCTGACGAACAAAATTCAGATGTTATACGAGAAATGAGGAAAGAGATGGATGAGCTACGAAATGCCATCAAGGAAAAAACGGACCGAAGCGTGGATAGAATGGCAAGGGCCACAGATTCACCCTTCACTACAGCCATCCTTGAGCATCCAGTACCATCCAAATTTCGTTTGCCTCAACTCGAATAGTTCGATGGGTTGAAAGACCCTCAAGATCACCTTAACACATTCAAAACAATGCTAGGCCTCCAACAGCCCCCTGACGAGATACTATGTCGGTCCTTCCCCACCACTCTCAAAGGAGCAGCTAGAGAATGGTTTGCCAAGCTGCCAACATTGTTAATAGACAACTTTGAATAGCTGAATGGCGCCTTCTTGCGGCACTTTATTGGGGGACAACGTCCGAAGAGGCCAGCCGATTATTTGCTCACCATCAGGCAAGGAGAAAAGGAAATATTGAGGTCATATGTAAAACGTTTCACATGAGAGACTTTGGAAGTAGACGAAGTTGACGATAAAGTGCAGTTGACGGCTTTCAAGGCGGGATTAAGATCCCGAGACCTCGTGGCATCACTTGCAAAGAATCCTCCAAAGACGATGGCAGAGATGCTCTTAAAAGCACAAAAATACATGAATGCGGAAGATGCACTCGCAGCTATAGGGGATGCAGTAAAGCCGGGAAGCATCGGAATAAGGGACAACGAACGACGAGGACAAAAGAGAGAACGACATGATCGTCGAGCAAGTGACGGTAATAGAAGAAAAGATGATAAAGGTCCCCGAACGGTAAGGTTTACTCCTTTAATTATGCCTGTTGACAAGATTTTGTCGCAGATTAAAGATGATCACCACTTGAAATGGCCGCGGCCATTGCATTCGTCGCCCAACGTTCGTAATAAAAGCAAGTACTGCTGATTCCATAAAGATCACAGTCACTACACGGAGGATTTCTGGGATCTCAAAGAGCAAATAGAGGAGCTGATACGGAAAGGGAAGCTGCAGAAGTATGTGAAGAGGGGGGAATACAGCAGACCCAGGGACGAAAACAAGAACCAGTAAGAATCCTCGTCAAGAAACAATGATCGTCAGGCCTAACCAGCACAGGATGTGATCGGGGAGATAGCAACAATCGCAGGAGAGCCCTTTACTGGAGGATCGTTTAGGTCCCTCAGGAAGGCATGCCATAGACAAGTGAACAGTGTCTATAGGGTGCCTCCAGTCAAGCAGAGACGGACAAACCAAGATATGTCCTTCAATGAAGCAGATGCCAGAGGGGTTAAACAACCACACAACGATCCTCTAGTTATAATGTTAACCCTAGAAGGATTCAACACCATGAGGATCTTTGTGGACAGTGGCAGCTTAGCAGATATTATCTACCTCCTCGCTTTCCAGCAATTGAAGCTAGACCCGAAAAGGCTGTGCCCTTTCGACTCCCTACTTGTCAGCTTCAGCGGAGACTGGGTATATCCTAAAGGCATGGTGACGTTGACGGTTACAATCGGGACCTACCCGAGGCAGTTAACCCGTCAGTTAGATTTCTTGGTGGTAGATTGTCCTTCATCTTATAACGCCATCATTGGGAGGCCAACACTCAACAAATGGACGGCAGCAACTTCTACCTATTGCCTAAAAGTAAAGTTCCCAACAGATGAGGGGGTCGGTGAAGTAAGGGGAGATCAAGTCTTAGCCCGAGAGTGCTACCAGGCTGTGTTAGCTGTAAGAGAAAACCATGCGTGGACGATAGAAGAGAAAGAGAAAGAAAAGGAAGGGGAATTAGAAACGGTGGAGTTAGCTGATGGAGAAGCAACTAAAGTGACGAAGATAGGAAATGAGCTAAGTCCTGAGATGAAAGCCAAGCTCATTGAATTGCTTAAAGAAAACTTAGATGTCTTCGCATGGAGTCACGAAGACATGCCTAGTATATCCCTAGAAGTTATCCAGCACGAGCTAAGAGTAAACCCAAAAAAGAAGCCTGTCCACCAGAGACGCCGAACCTTTGCCCCAGAGCGTGACCAGGCAGTGACAAACGAAGTAACTAAGCTCTTGGTAGCAGGTTTCATTCGAGAAGTACACTATCTGGAATGGCTCGCTAACGTCGTTCTGGAGAAGAAGACAAATGGAACATGGAGAATGTGCGTGAATTTCACGAATTTGAACAAGGCATGCCCAAAGGATAGCTTCCCTCTACCGAGGATAGATCAATTGGTGGACTCAACAGCCGGAAACAAGTTGCTAACGTTTATGGACGCTTTCTCAGGGTACAACCAGATAAAGATGGCTAAAGAAGATCAGGAAAATCCTGCGTTTGTCACAAGCCAAGGACTCTACTGCTATAAGGTGATGCCTTTCGGCTTGAAGAATGCAGGAGCCACTTATCAAAGGTTAGTTAACAAGAAGTTCAGGAAATAGATTGGCAGGAATATAGAGGTGTACGTGGACGACATACTCGTCAAGAGCAAAGAAGAACTTTCTCATCTGGAAGATTTGAAGGAGACGTTTGCCACTCTCAGACAGTACTAGATGAAGCTGAATCTAAGCAAGTGCATTTTTGGTGTAGCTTCAGGGAAGTTCCTAGGATTCATGGTGTCCCATAGGGGGATAGAAGCAAACCCGTAGAAGGTGCAAGCCATAGTCAACATGGAGTTGCCCATAACGGTCAAAGAAGTTCAAAAGCTGACAGGAAGAATCGCGGCGCTGAACAGGTTCATCTCTAGATCAACAGATAAGTTCCAACCCTTCTTTAAAATCCTGAAGAAGGCCTTCGTATGGACTGACGAATGTGAAGAAGCTTTCTAAGAGCTTAAGCGCTACTTGAGTAATCCACCCCTTCTAAGCCCAGCCAAAGAAGGGGAAGCTCTACAATTATACTTAGCGGTATTAGTCACAGCCGTAAGCGTAGCCCTAAGTCGTGAAGAAGGTAAGAAGCAGCTCCCAGTTTATTACGTCAGCCAAGCCTTCCAAGGCGCAGAGCTTAAGTATCCGAGGATCGAAAAGATTGTGTTCGCATTAATAATGGCCTTGCGCAAACTGAGGCAATACTTCCAGGCGAATCCAATCTTGGTCATGACTGACCAACCTATCAAAAAGTCCATGAACAAACCTGAAGCAGCCAAAAGAATGGTCCAGTTGGCAATCGAGCTTAGCCAATTTGACATCGAATACCATCCCAGGACGGCCATCAAGGCACAGGTCCTGGCAGACTTCATGGCCGAATTCACTTTTGCAAATGAAGATAACCCCACTAGCGACGATGGTTTGTGGACCATACAGACTGACGGTTCGTCAGCTCAAAAGAAGGGTGGAGTGGAAGTCGTCATAACTGCCCCTGGCGGAGAAATGCTCAAGTATGGAGTCCATTTACAGTTCCTAGCCACCAACAACGAGGCTGAATATGAAGGAATACTGACGGGCCTACGACTTGGAAAAGCCCTTGGAGCAAAGAACCTGCTAGTGCAAAGTGATTCAAAACTGGTGACTGGGCAGATAAAGGGGAGTACGAGGCAAAAGAAGATAGGATGCAAAAATACCTTCGGTTGACGAGGCGTCTTGTCAGATTTGAACAGATCCCTCAGAACCAGAACACTATAGCAGACGAGGTTTCAAAGATGGCTTCGTCAGAAGAGAGGTCTTCAGGAAGTGGACTAGTAATCGAAGTCCAGAAGCATCCCAGCATTGAAGAAGTGTCAACGTTCCAAATCCAAGGTACAAACAGCTGGATTACTCCTATCATGTCTTTTTTGCAGGATGGACACCTCCCTCAAGATGCTGATGAGGCTAAAAAGATCAAGAAAAGAGCAGCCAGATTCACAGTCTTAAATGACACCTTATACAAGAGAGGTTTCTCTATGCCTTACTTGAAGTGCGTTGATGAAGAGAAAGCCAAATATATCCTGAAGGAAGTCCATGAAGGAATTTGCGGGGACCATGCCGGTCCCAGATCCTTGGTAAGCAAAATCATTCGAACAGGTTATTTCTGGCCAACCATGCAGGTGGACGCAGTTGAACTTGTTAAGAAATGTGACAAGTGTCAGAGGTTCGGGAACGTCCAACGACTTCCAGCAGAGCAACTGATGACCATATCCTCCCCTTGGCCATTCGCACAATGGGGAATTGACATCGTCGGCCCACTATCACTAGGTAAAGGACAGGTAAAATTTTTATTGGTTGCGATTGATTACTTTACCAAGTGGGTAGAAGCAGAGGCAATAGAAACTATCACCGAAGCACGGATCTGAAGTTTTGTCTGGAAGAATATAGTTTGCAGGTTTGGGATACCAATGATGATCATATCAGATAATGGTCGACAGTTTGACAGCCAAGGCTTCAAAGACTTCTGCTCAGGCTTGGGCATCAAGAACAAATTCTCATCCCCAGGACACCCGCAGGCCAACGACTAGACGGAAGTGACGAACTGGACGTTGCTGAAGATCATAAAAGCCAAGCTGGACGATGCAAAGGGTGCTTGGCCAGATGAACTACCTAATGTATTGTGGGCCTACAGAACCACAGCAAGAACCCCGATGGGGGAAACCCCTTTTAGGCTCACTTATAGCACTGAAGCTGTAATCCTGGTCGAGGTAGGAATCACCAGCTTCAGACGCGAAGCATTCCACGAAGGAGATAACGACGATCAACTCCGGGTCAACCTAGACTGCCTGGATGAAGTGAGAGACAAAGCCTCCAACAAAATGACCAAGTACCAGTAGAAGATGGAAGAATATTACAACAGGAGGGTGAAGCTTAGACGACTTGAAATAGGTGACCTCGTCTTACGCAAGGTCAACACTCTTCATCCGTGACGCTTTTGTCGTCAGTATTTATTTGTCAGTCCTGTCAGTTACAAGAGATTCTGCTCAGGGAAAGCTTGGTCCTACATGGGAAGGACCCTACTGAGTCATTCACTACTCCAGACAAGGGAGTTATCATCTGGAAACCATGAACGGGCAGAAACTTCCACGACCATGGAACATTGAGCATTTGAAGAAGTACCACTAATAAATATAACCAATGAATGTGTTCAAATTAATAAAGAAATTATTCAACTAATGTCTCTGTGTCCACAGGTTTAAAACCAAGAACCCCCCCCCCCCCAATCTCAAAAAAAAAAAAAGGCTAAGTAACAAGATTCCGCCCTGACGGATATAAGTTACAGATGAACAAACGAGACACTGAATCTCGGAAATGGCTAGTAACAAGATTCCGCCCTGACGGATGTAAGTTACTGACGAACAAACGAGACACTGAATCTCGGAAATGGCTAAGTAACAAGATTCCGCCCTGACGGATGAAAGTTACTTAAGAAGAAACGAGACATTGAATCTCGGAAATGGCATAAGTAGCAAGAATCCTCCTCGATGGATTCTTGTTTCTAATTAACAATGGTTGTACGATAACGAAGTACCAAACGGAGTTGGCCATTCTTAAAGCAACAAGGCACAGCTTAGGGATGCATAAAAAGGTAATAAACATACAAACCATAGAAAACAGGTAGGTGCACCTAATTAAAGCCCAAAAACAACGGGCAAACACCATTGTTCTTACAACTAAAGACCCATAAACACTGGGCCAAACCGATGTTCTCAAAACATAAGTTTTTACAAAATTAGAACTGAAAAAAAAAAATACAAGGATAAAACTCTTTTTCAGGATCAAGCAACAGGGGCGGAGTCATCTGGAGCATCATCAACATTGGTGTTCTCTGGGGCGTCAGACTGGGCAGCAGACGATTGGGCAACCTCGTCAACAGCCATCTCTTGGTCAACCTCCTCAAAATCTAAGCTTTCTAGGTCCACTCCAGAGGTATGCTTGATGAGGTACCTCCTCAGCAATTCGAAGCCCTTGAAGTACCAGCTGAACAAGACCGTGTTATATTCGTCTGTGGTCTGAAAGGCCTCAACAGACCTGGCAGCAATGGTCTTCAATTTCTCGCGGGACGCCAGAAGTTGTTCATCCTTTTCAAGGGTAAGCTGACGCTCAGCCCTGAGATCTTCATTCAATCCTTTCACCTTTTCCTTCAAAGTGGTGGCTTCACTCATGGATTCGATCAAGTCCTTCCTCAAGTTAGAGTTCTCTGCCTCCAAAGTCTCCACCCTCGTTGAAAGAGAAGCCACCTTAGCTTCTTGGGTCAGATACTCGGAGGTGATATGAAGACTCTCCCCCAAAACCTGAAATAAAAAAATGATATCGTCAGTAAAAAAAAAAAAAAAAAAAAGGGGAGAGAGAGGTTTCATAACTAAATATCCAACCTGAACGAGCTTTTGAACGTGACGGCTGGCGACGCGGTTAAAAGACACTCCAGAGAGAGCCTTCAAGTCTTCGGCAGCGACAGCCCCATGAGCCCTTTCCACGGCCAGCCCCTCGTCATCCCAAATAGTGGATGATCGAGAGGCAACCTTCTCCTTCTCCTTCTCCTTCTCGGACAAATGCTGTCTTTTAGCAACAGGCGTGGAGAGCTCCTCAATTGAAGTCGAGGGAGAAGCAGTCCTCGTCACCTCGGCCCCGGAGGTGACGAGAGTGGTCTGTATGGCCGTAGAACAAGGGGCACCCTTGCCGGTGACCCGCACTGTCTTTCTCCCCAAACTAGACAGCGGCTCGTTCTTTTTCGATCTTTTCTTCGCGTATATATCCTTGTTGAATTTTGTCGTCATCCCTGCAAGAAGAAGGGGACGTTCGTCAGGAAGACAAGAATAAACGAAAATCGTTACGGACGAATCTATCACTTACTCTTTTTTTCTTCAATTTCGATGCTTCCGAGAACAAATGAAGAGGGTTTCGGTCCAAGACAATAAAACGCCAAAGTCCTGGAATCTACCAAGTCGTCCCAATTTTCAATGGTCTGTGCGTACTCTACTGCTTTTTTCACCCTGTCCCTGTACCTACTCTTAAGTTTTGGTCGCTTCTAAACTGCACGGAACAACAAAAAGGATTAGCTGCAGTGACAATACATATAAAAAACTGAAGCGACGAGGAAAAGATATTGATGCACCTAATGTCGGGGTTTCCAACCAACGATGTAATCGCGGGAGATCACCCCAAGTCTCGCTCGAGGCGGTCTCAAACTTATCTCCAGACAAAAAGAAAAATCTGGATTTCCAGTACCTGAAGGAGGACGGCAAACCCTTGGCGACCCTATTTTTCCTCTCTTAGGATACCAATTCGTAATACCCGTGCTCTTTGGATGCTTTCAATCGGTATAAGTAAACAAGCTTGTCAATTTTGAGCATGTCCCTGTCGACAGCTGCCAGCCATATCCCCATACAGCTGATCACAATCCTCCAAGAGTTAGGCATAAGTTGCCCTGGAGCGATCCCAAAATGATCCAACAACTCCATTGGGAAAGGATGGACGGGGAACCTCAATCCATAGATGAAGGCCGCCTCGTAGAAGCACACCTCCCCTGGGAAGAAGCTACATGCCCGATCGTCTTTACCAGGCAGATGAAGCCTCACTTGCTCTGGGAATTGAAATCTGTCCTTAAACCGCCCTAGCGTCTCGGCATCTAGGCTACACCCTTCCTCAAGGGCGTGAAAAGGTCTACTCTCTCGAAAGGTCGAAACAGCAGTATCGCCCCTCACTGGATCGTCACTAGACGAGAGTCCAGTCTCAAGCTCACTAGATCTGACATCAGACATGGCTCCTCGCACTCTTTCCCTATTCTTAAACCAGTCAATCGACTGACGAAGCAAAGGCAACAAGTCAGCCAACACAACCCCTAGACAGTTACCCTCAAAAACAAAACCCTTTAGGTGCAGAGAGCTACCTAAAAATCCTCCTAAACGCGCAAACAGGAAAGAAATTGACGGGCAAACTATCCTAACCTCAGAGCCACTAACCATCAAAATCTAGGAACAATGTGAGCTAAACAACACAACACAAGCTAAAACCCCCACAAAAAAGAAAGAGAAGAAGGAAACGAAAAATCAGAGAAATTACGAAAAGAAGAAGGGAAAAACGGAGCCAAAAGTTGGGAAAATAAATACCTTGGAAGGGAAGCACCGCCACACGGAAGCACTGCCGCACAAAGACACCACCACACAACGCGTCGGTTCAAAAGGAAAGATCGCCAGAGAGAGTGCTTGCAAAGAAAGAAGAAAAGAGACTCAGAGCAATAAAGTCTTTTTGGAAAGAGGTAAAAGAACAAAGGAAGAGAGATTAAAAGCCAAAATGACACAGAAACTGAAGAAAAACAGCGGGAAAAACGAAGAGCCAAATGATGGTAGCATTAACTTCACCAACCGAAATATGCCACGTGGCCACAATCAGTACGGCACCACCACTACACATTTAATGCGGCACGAAACTCCAAGAGTCGCCTGCCAACTTTTCACCTTCCGTGGTCGTTGTGACATGTCATGACAACCAAGGAATTCGGGGGCAACTGACAGGGCTGATGAAATAAAAACGGACGAGGGAATCGACACTGACAAGGAAAGCAGGACAGACGAGGTAATCGGTGCAGACGAGGATAAAGTATGCAAGAGCAGGCGAAAGCGGCAGGAACATTTAATATTGCCAATAATGCCCCAGGCTGGATGAAACAGCTGTACAACCCGTTGGAGACGAATTGAAACCTTGCCATTAAGCGGAAGACGTTACTCAAAGAGGTATTAAAACCGCAATAACTGCTACAACGGCTAGGAGGCGAGAGGAGCATATATAAAGCCTCCACAAACACAAGTCAGGGGTAAGAAAGAAACACAATAACACACCCATTCTTTATCATTATTCGTCTGAGTAAAATTCCCAGAAACTAACTTAAGTATCGGAGGTGTTTTGGCAGATACCACACCGGTGACCACACTGACAGATCTCCCTACCATCTTCTTGACTACCAGAATGACGAGATACAAGTTTAGATCCATCTGGATTCACCCTTTCTCGACTGATGAATTTTTGCTTCATCATGCATCAATTAATTTCAATTCTACTACCCTTAAATTCAGATTAAGGGTGAGTTTGGTTGGGCTTTTTGAAAAAGTGCATAATGAAAAAGTTGAGTTTTCAAAAAGTGCATAATGAAAAAGTGTTTTTCAAAAAGCTGAGTGTTTGGTAAAAGCTGTTAAAAAGTGCTTTTTGAAAAAGCTGAGTGTTTGGCTAGCACTTATAAAAGTTGCAGTTTGAGGAATAAATTACCAAAAAGGACAATGTATATATAAGGGAGTTTATTTCATACTTAAATCAATATTGTGAAATTATTTTTTCTCACCAATATTAGCTAATAATAACTTAACACCTAAAATTTATTGTGAAAATATTGTGATAATTTTATACTGATTTTAATTTGAACTTACTATTACAATTATTTTTTTCTCTTTCTAAACAAATTATTTTTTTTTCACTAATATTAACTAATAATAACCTACCACTTAAAATTTATTGTAAAATTATTGTGAAAATATTGTAACAGTATTTCTCAATTTTAATTTCTTAATCTTTATTTTATGTTTTTCTTATTATTTTACAACTTTATTTATATTTCCTTTATTTATATTTTTATTTTTTTTCATCTTTTTTTTCTCCTCCACACACCGAAACTTAATTTTTTTTCTTTATTCCTTTCTTTCCTCTTTTCCCTGCCACTCCCTCCACGTCCACACACGTGCCCCTTTTCTTCTTCATTTTCTTCTTCATTTCCCTTTCTTCTTCATTTCCTTATTTCTTCTTCAGAGTCTCTGCGTCTCTTTTTTTTTTTTTTTTTTTTGACGGTTCGAAAGCTAACGGTGATGATGAAGAAGATGAAGATGATGATGATGATGATGAAGAAGATGAAGATGGAGATGATGAAGAAGTCTCTGCATCTCTTTTTTGGTTTTTTTCTTTGTTTCCTTATTTCGTCTTTCCTTTTTTGTTCTTTTTTTTTACACACTCCACAGAAGATTATGATGATGATGATGAAGAAGATGAAGATTATTGAAACATAAGGATTTTGGGTGGATTTTGGGATTTTGGGTTTTTTTTTCTGTGGATTTTGGGTTTCTTTTTTTTTTTTTTTTTTTTTTTTGTGGATTTTGGGTTTGATTTTGAGTTGATTTTGATTTTGGGTTTGATTTTGAGTTGGGTTTGCTGAAGTTGATTTCCTTATTTTGTCTTTCCTTTTTTTTCTGTTGATTTTGGGACTGCCGAAGTTTGTAATTGCCGAAGAATTTCGTTTGAGAGTACAGACGAGATGGGTTTGGGATGGATTTTGAAGGGCAATTTCGTAATTGCTGAAATTTCCAACGGATCTATCCTAAACGCCCACCAACGTTTAGAATATGTACCGAAATCCATCCATAAATGTTTTGAGCGTTTCCTTCGTTGGAGTAAAACGCAACTTTTTCGCGTTTTACTCCAACCAAACACATTTTTTGGCCAATTTTTTTCAAAAAGCCAACTTTTAGCTGAAAAAAGCTCAACCAAACGGGCACTAATACACAAACTACTTTTACCAGAGTCTTGTTTCAATAGAAGTCATTGTCTAGGGAAAACTAGAAGTGCCGAGGATAATAATTTGGGAAAAGAAAATTGTTGCCTAAAGAACTTTGATTCTTAGGATTGAAGACTTCTAGCTTGTCTAGATCATTAAACGAATGCATTGTAGTCTTGTTTGTGTAAAAACAATGGTACGTCGCCAGATTTAGCAACTTTAATTGCAGCAAAAAATCATTAAGCAAGCTACTAATTAACATCCATTAATTATTGCTTCATTTCTAGAAGCTGAAGCCTGCATTAGCAATTGAATGTGAGAGTGGTTAATGATCTTTATGGCCTACATACTCTAGAAACTCGATATTAGCCCACTTTCCTTGTTTGCATTAGTACCTTAATTAATTAAATAATAATTGCAATGATTTAACATAACATACACGAATTTAAGTGAATAGCGGTAGTTTTGTGTCAACGTGCCTCACAAGAGAAATCTGAGTTCGAACCACGGGTTCCTTTATATATGTGGATGTCTAGAATTGCCAATAGAAGAGAGAGAACTAAACTATTTAATGGATAATAACAGTGCATTTGTTAATGATTTATTCTTAAAAAGTTTTGATATCATTTTCTGTGAGAAATATAAAAAGTTATAAAAAAAAAAATCAGATTTTTTGTTTTTTATAAATAGTTTTGAAAAATATTTTCTAAACTAATGACCTTAGCGCATTCATTTAACTTTTTCTATGAAAAAATTATAAGACAACAATGAATTTTATACTCATATTTACAATAATTTAATGTGGCTTATTGTAAGTGCTGAAAAAATTTTTTTTGGTCTATGTGAAAGTGACAGATAGCCAATTTGTCACATAAAATAATTATAAAAAATAAATATAAAATTATTTACGATCCTTAAACAGTTCATAATTACGTTGTCGCTGACCTAATAAATTTGGAACATGACTTGTGCCTAATAACTTTTTGCATTAGACAAATTAAGATGCAGACTCGTGTCTAATTTTAGACACAAGTCACTTTTTTAAAAACACAGGCCACAAGCTTCACCTATAAATTTGTTCAAAATCTAGGTTGGAAATTTTCACCGATGTCGGTGGAAATTTGCAATTCTTTTTCCAATTTATGCAAGCATTTTATTATTGAATATGAAGAATTGCTAGGAACGTTCGACAGGTTAGAGAATGCTACCTCAGCTTCTGCCAAGAATAGCCTATAATGTCAAAAAACATGGCCCCAGAGAAGACCCTAGTCATTGTGACCTGACTTTCCAACTACCCAGAATATAAATTGTCCCTTGAATATGTCAACCTAAGCCATTCAAAAAGATCAACAATTAAAAACAGCTTACTCCATCTTAACGATTAAATATGCGTATAATAAAGGGAATTTCAGTCTATTCATAAAATGTGTCACAACTCACAACCCAAGGAAGCCCAAGTTCCTCACTATATCTCAAACGTCATTCTCAGGGTCGATGTTATGTTCTAATATCAATTATAATGAGTTCACATGACATTATATATATACACACACACACACATGTGCGTGTGTTATATACCCTCACCCCCCAAAAAATCAAATTATAATGAAAAAAAAGTTAACGAATATCCTAATAACATTAATTTAGAAAATATTCTTAGAAACATTTTATAGGAAAAGGAAAAAAAAAAAGTAACTAACAATTTTTAATATTTCCCAATAGTATCAAAACTTTTTTTAAATAATTTATTAATAATTATCTTAAGGATATCCATAATTAAAACTCATTATAATCACTTAATATAGGTTGAATTTGACATTTTTCTTAAAAAAAAAAAAAAAGAAGTTGAGTTTGACATATATGTGAGACAATACATATCCGCACTATATAAAGTTTATAAACTCGTACAACCCCATCCAATCCGCACATCTTGTACTATCACACTAAAATGGACCGCACAGGCTTATTTGCGAAATTTGGATGAGGATTATTCGGGGATTAATGAACTAGCTATATAATAGGTTGCTAGAGTTATGATGCAGCACCAAAATATGTAATTTTATTAAGGTAGTATTCAATCAAATTAATTAGGCACACAAGTGTGAGGGGCTTGAGAAAAATAAACCACCATGTATCCTTTGCATAATAGTCATTCTATAAATGTAAATGCTTGTGAAGTGTGAAGGACAAAAGTCTAGATTCAAGTCTTCAGAAGGAAGTTTCACACATGTATACATTTAGATTAAGCTAGAATTACTATCTTGTATTAAAAAATATATAAATATTATAAAAAAACCGTATTTAAGGGTTTACAAAAATTAAATACACACGGGAACATTGTATATAAAAAAGAATAATTAATATCATTTTTTTTTGGCTTACAAGTGAGGATAGGATGAAAGGAATGTAGATTCTCCCTACAAAGAGAATTAAATAATATTACAAGTTATAATACCCTTTTACATCATACAATTTTATTTATAGTTAATTCTAATCTTCCAATCAACTTTTTTTTCTTTCTTTTCTTGGTTGTTAAGCTCATATGAAAGCTTTTTCAATCAATCACTTCAGTTATTTCAAACCAACAAATGGTTTAATTTAAATAATTCAACACCAAAATGTATAACATTCAAGTTAGCAGATAATGCCTTAAATATTTGAGAATAGATGACTAAATCAAATGGGTAGGTTGTTTTTTTTAGTTAGGGTATAAGTTGATAGGATCCACCAATCCAGTTAACAAACGCTACTAGGGAAATTAATAATAAATAATTTTAAGAAAGTTTTGATTTTACTTTTATGAGAAATATAAAAATCATCAAAAAAAATTAACTACTTTTTCTTTTTCCATAAAAATTTTCTAAATGTATATTATAAACCATTGCCCTTAAGATATACATGAACTTTCCCCAAAAATCAATTTTTTCTTTTGCACAAATTTTTTCTAAAAACACTTCCTAAATTAATATTTTTAGGACATCCGTTAACTTTTCCCAAATTAATATATGGTATGCAACTATTAAAACATCCTAACATCTCCAAAAGAGACAATAACGTTGGAAAACTTAAAGGCAAGTGGAAGCATATTAACATGGGAGAAGCCAACTAATTATTCTAGGTTTCTAGTTTTTTTTAATCTTATAAGTATTTTGGTAATGCAATTACTACTGACGGAAATGACGAGATAAATGCTGACGATAAAGGCATTATTGACGACAATTATCTACAGACAAGGAAATTGGTAAAAACAAGGATGGAGCACACTAGAACTGGCGAAGTCAGCCGGAACATTTAATATTGTCAATAAATTACCCAGGCTGGATAAAACAGCTGTACAACCCGTTGGAGGCGAATTAAAGCAGCAGAAGGTGTTACTGGAAGAGGTATTAAAACCATATTAAACGCCACAACGGCTAGAAGGCCAAAGGAGCACATATATAAACCTTCCAAAGGCATCAGTCAGGGGTAAGAAAAACTACAACCCATCCACTCTTGATTATTTTCTTTTTAATTCCCAAAAACTGACTTAAGCATCAAAGGTGTTTTGGCAGGCCTCACACCGGCGACCACATTGACAGTTTTAACCGAAACCTTCTTGACTGCTAGAAAGGCGAGGTACAGGTTTGGTTCCATCTGGAATAGCAACTTTTTTGACTGACGAACTTCTTGCTTCATCAGTTTGGCGTCGTCAGTGGGAAGCTATCCTTCTCGCATTTCCATACTTATTTGAGGAAAGGAGATTCCCACCCAATTTTACAGCCAAATGGAACCCAATCAAGACCCTGCTTCCTTGGCCCAGCAAATCCAGGCCCTGGCAGCCACTGCCGAGGAACTCACCAGACAGAATAAGCAAATGAAGATGCAACTTCAGTAGATACAGCAGGAAGAGAGTCAATCTAGGGGCAGGCCAGAAGACGAAGGGGATAGCCACAGGAGGGTCAGTACTCTCAGACCATTCACTCCCGACGAACAGAATTCGGAGGTTATAAAAGAAATGAGGAAGGAGATGGACGAGCTACGAAATCCCATCAAAGAAAAGACGGAGCAGAGTGTGGATAGAATGGTTAGAGCTACAGATTCACCCTTCACTACAGCAGTCCTCGAGCACCCAGTACCACCCAAATTTCGTCTGCCCCAGCTCGAGCAATTTGACGGGCTGAAGGACCCTCAAGATCACCTCAACACATTCAAAACAACGTTAGGTCTCCAACAACCCCTTGATGAGATACTGTGTCGCTCCTTCCCCACCACCCTGAAGGGAGCAGCTAGGGAATGGTTTGCCAAGCTACCGACGTCGTCAATAGACAACTTCGAACAACTGAGCAGCGCTTTCCTGAGGCACTTTATAGGAGGACAACGCCCGAAGAGGCCTGCCGACTATTTACTCACTGTCAGGCAGGGGGAGAAGGAGACATTGAGGTCGTACGTAAAACGCTTCACACGAGAAACCTTGGAAGTGGACGAAGCTAACGATAAAGTGCAGCTGACGGCTTTCAAGGCAGGGTTAAGATCTCGGGACCTCGTAACATCACTTGCCAAGAATCCACCAAAGACGATGGCAGAAATGCTCTTGAAAGCGCAAAAATACATGAATGCCAAAGATGCACTCGCAGCCATAAGGGGCGCAGTGACGCTGGGAGACATCGGGACAAGGGACAACGAACGAAGAGGGCAGAAGAGAGAAAGACATGATCGTCAGTCTAATGACGGTAACAGGAGGAAAGAAGACAAAGGTCCCCAAACGGTAAAGTTTACCCCCTTAATTATGCTAGTTGACAAGATTTTGTCGCAGATTAAGGACGAGCACCACTTAAAGTGGCCGCGGCCATTGCATTCGTTGCCTAACGTTCGTGACAAAAGCAAGTATTGCCAATTCCATAAGGATTACAGCCATTACACGGAGGATTGCCAGGATCTCAAGGAGCAAATCGAGGAGCTGATACGGAAGGGGAAACTGCAGAAGTACGTGAAAAAGGGGGAATTCAGCAGACCAAGGGATGGAAGCAGAAACCAGCAAGAATCCTTGTCAATAAATGACGATCGTCAAGCCCAACCAGCGCAGAATGTGATCGGTGAGATAGCAACCATTGCAGGAGGACCCTATGCCGGGGGATCTTTTAAGTCCCTTAGGAAGACATGCCAGAGGCAAGTAAACAGCGTCCACATGGTACCTCCAGTCAAGCAAAGAAGGACTGACCAGGATATGTCCTTCAATGAAGCAGATGCATGGAGGGTGAAACAACCACACAATGATCCCCTGGTTATAATGTTAGCTCTAGAAGGGTTCAACACCAGAAGGATCCTCGTGGACAACGGTAGCTCAGCAGATATTATCTACCTCCCCGCGTTCCAGCAATTGAATCTAGACCCAAAAAGGCTGCGCCCTTTTGACTCTCCACTTGTCAGTTTCAACGGAGATCAGGTGTATCCAAAGGGCATAGTGATGCTCACGGTTACAATCGGGACCTACCCAAGGCAGTTGACCCGTCAGCTAGATTTCTTAGTGGTGGATTACCCTTCATCCTATAACGCCATTGTAGGAAGACCAACACTCAATAAATGGAGGGCAGCGACGTCCACTTATTGTTTAAAAGTGAAGTTCCCAACAGACGAGGGAGTCGGCGAAGTAAGAGGAGATCAAGTTTTAGCTCGAGAGTGCTATCAGGCAGTACTAGCCGCTCGGGAAAATCATACGTGGACGATAGAAGAAAAAGAAAAAGAGAGGGAAGAAGCATTGGAGATGGTGGAATTAGCTGTCGGAGAAACAACCAAAACAACGAAGGTAGGAAAAACGCTAAGTCCAGAGATGAAGGCCAAACTCGTCAACTTACTCAGGGAAAACTTAGATGTTTTCGCATGGAGCCACGAAGACATGCCTGGCATATCCCCAGAAGTTATCCAGCATGAGCTAAGGGTGAACCCAGAAAGAAAACCTGTCCACTAGAGACGCAGAACCTTCGCTCCAGAACGGGACCAGGTAGTGACGGACGAGGTCGCTAAGCTCCTGGCAGCAGGTTTTATTCGAGAGGTACATTATCCGGAGTGGCTCGCCAACGTCGTCTTAGTCAAGAAAGCAAATGGAACATGGAGAATGTGCGTGGACTTCACAGATCTGAACAAGGCATGCCCAAAGGATAGTTTCCCTCTCCCTAGGATAAACCAGCTGGTAGACTCGACGGCCGGAAACAAGTTACTGACGTTTATGGACGCGTTCTCCGGGTACAACCAGATCAAGATGGCTGAAGAAGATCAAGAAAAATCGCCTTCGTCACGAGCAGGGGACTTTACTACTACAAGGTGATGCCCTTCGGGCTGAAGAACGCTGGAGCCACTTATCAAAGGTTAGTCAACAAGATGTTCAGAAATCAGATCGGCAGAAATATGGAGGTATACGTGGATGACATGCTCGTCAAGATCAAGGAAGAACTTTCCCATCTCGAAGATTTAAAGTAAACATTCACCACTCTCAGGCAGTACCAGATGAAACTAAACCCGAGCAAATGCGTTTTTGGCGTAGCTTCGGGAAAATTTTTAGGATTCATGATATTCCACAGAGGGATAGAAGCTAACCCGGAGAAAGTACGAGCCATAATCAATATGGGGTCACCAAAGACGGTTAAGGAGGTCCAGAAGTTGACAGGAAGGATCGCGGCACTAAATAGGTTCGTCTCGAGGGCAACAGATAAATGCCATCCCTTCTTCCAAACCTTAAAAAAGACCTTTGTCTGGATTGACGAGTGTGAGAAGGCTTTCCAGGAACTTAAACGGTACCTGAGTAATTCACCCCTACTGAGCCCGGCTAAAGAAGGAGAAGCTTTGCAGTTATACTTAGCGGTATCAGATACGGCAGTAAGCGCGGCTTTAATTCGCGAAGAAGCCAAGAAGCAGCTTCCAGTATATTACGTCAGCCAGGCCTTCCAAGGAACTGAGTTTAAGTACCCGATGATCAAAAAAATTGTGTTCGCACTAATAGTGGCCTCACGCAAATTGAGACAGTACTTCCAGGCGAACCCAATCTTAGTCATGACTGACCAGCCTATCAAGAAATCCATGAACAAGCCTGAAGCAGCCGGACGAATGATCCAATGGGCAATCGAGCTTAGCCAGTTTGATATCGAGTACCGTCCCAAGACGGCCATCAAGGCACAAGTCCTGGCAGACTTCGTGGCCGAGTTCACCCATGCAGGCGAAGATAACCAAATCAGAAACAAAGACATGTGGACTATACGGACCGACAGATCGTCAGCTCAGAAAAGGGGCGGAGTAGGAGTCGTCATAACCACCCCTGACGGAGAAATACTCAAATATGGAGTTCAGCTGCAGTTCCCAGCTACCAACAACGAGGCCGAATATGAAGGAATACTGACGGGATTAAGACTTGAAAAAGCCCTAGGAGCCAAGAACCTGCTGGTCCAAAGTGATTCAAAGCTGGTGACTGAGCAGATAAAGGGAGAATACGAGGCGAAAGAAGATAGAATGCAAAAATACCTCAGGCTGACAAGGCGTCTTGTCCAGGAGTTCGACATAGCCAGATTTGAACAGATCCGTCGAAGCCAGAACACTTTAGCAGACGAGATATCAAAGATGGCATCGTCGGAAGAGGGGCCATCAGGAAGTGGGCTGGCAATTGAAGTCCAGAAGCATCCCAGCATCGAAGAAGTATCAACGTTCCAAATCCAAGGTACAAACAGCTGGATGACCCCGATTATGTCTTTTTTGCAGGATAGACACCTCCCCCAAGATGCTGACGAAGCCAAGAATGTCAGGAAAAGAGCGGCCAAGTTCACGATCCTAAACGACACCTTATACAAAAGAGGATTCTCGATGCCGTACCTCAAGTGTGTTGATGAAGAAGAAGCCATATATATCCTAAAGGAGGTACATGAAGGAGTTTGTGGAGATTATGCCGGACCCAGATCCCTGGTAAGCAAAATCATTCGAACAGGTTATTTCTGGCCAACCATGCAGGTAGACGCAGCTGAACTCGTTAAGAAATGTGACAAGTGTCAAAGGTTCGGGAATATCCAACGACTTCCAGCAGAACAACTGACCACCATATCCTCTCCCTGGCCATTCGCACAATGGGGAATTGACATCGTTGGCCCACTGCCACTAGGTAAAGGTTAGGTAAGATTCTTGTTGGTTGCGATTGACTACTTCACCAAGTGGGTAGAAGCAGAAGCGATAGCAACCATCATGGAATCACGAATTCGAAGTTTCGTTTGGAAGAATATTGTGTGCAGGTTCGGGATACCATCGACGATAATATCAGATAATGGTCGACAGTTTGACAGTCAGGGCTTTAAAGATTTTTGCTCAAGTTTGGGCATCAAGAACAAGTTCTCGTCCCCAGGACATTCGCAAGCCAACGGCCAGACAGAGGTGACCAACCGGACGCTGTTAAAGATCATAAAAACCAAGCTAGACGACGCGAAGGGCGCATGGCCCGACGAACTACCCAATGTATTGTGGGCCTACAGAACCACAGCTAGAACCCCGACGGGGGAGACACCATTTAGACTCACTTATGGCACTGAAGTCGTGATCCCGGTCGAGGTGGGAGTCACCAGTTTCAGACGCGAGGCATTCCATGAAGGGGATAACGACGACCAACTCAGGGTCAACCTTGACTGCCTGGATGAAGTAAGGGACCAGACTTCCGACAGAATGATCAAGTACCAGAAGAAAATGGAAGAATATTACAACAAGAGGGTAAAGCTCAGACGATTCGAAATAGGTGACATCGTCCTACGCAAGGTCAGCACAGCCACAAGAGATTCAGCACAGGGAAAGCTGGGTCCTACATGGGAAGGGCCCTACCGAGTTACCCACTACTCAAGACAAGGGAGTTATCATCTGGAGACCATGGACGGACAAAAACTTCCACGACCATGGAACGTTGAGCATCTGAAGAAATACCACCAATGAATGTAACCGATGAATACATTTGAAATTAATAAAGAAATTTTTTGCTAATACTTCTGCGTCCACAAGTTTCTCAGTTAAACGTGTCCACAGATCTCTAGATTAAAAACCTCACAAATCGCTAAGTAACAAGATTCCGCCTTGACGGATGTAAGTTACTGACCACTTAAAGAGACATTGAATCTCAAAAATAGCTAAGTAACAAGATTCCGCTTTGACGGATGTAAGTTACTGACGATTTAAAGAGACATTGAATCTCAAAAATAGCTAAGTAACAAGATTCTGTTTTGACGGATGTAAGTTACTGACCACTTAAAGAGACATTGAATCTCAAAAATAGCTAAGTAACAAGATTCCGCTTTAACGGATGTAAGTTACTGACGACTTAAAGAGACAATGAATCTCAAAAATAGCTAAGTAACAAAATTCCGCTTAGACGAATATAAGTTACTAACAAGTCAAAGAGACATTGATTCTCACAACTAAAGGATGAAATAATCGACGAATAAAAAAGAAGACGTCGAAAATAGCTAAGTTACGAATGCGCAAAAAAGAAAGCAAGTATATCTAATTAAAACCCAAGAAAGAGAAGACAGACCCCATTGTTCTTAGACCCATAAACACTGGGCCAAACCGTTATACAACCAATTGTTCATAAAAAAGAAGCTGTCTCAAAAGTGGGGCTAAAAAAAAAAAAAGATAAAAATAATAACAAAATATATAGGGACAACAAGAGCATCTACTTCAGCAGTTAGCAGGAGGAGCAGGATCACCGGCAACAGGGTCGTCAGCCAAAGCATTCCCAGAAGTGTCGGGCTAAGCGGAGGAAGATTAGGCAGCCTCGTCAGTGGCCATCTCCTGGTCAATCTCCTCGAGGTCGAGGTTCTCCAGATCCACTCCTGAAGGATGCTTGACAAGGTACCTCCTCAAGAGCTCGAACCCCTTGAAGTACCAGCTAAGCAGAACTGTGTTATACTCATCTGTGGTCTGGAAAGCCTCGACGGACCGAGCCGCAATTGTCTTCAGCTTCTCCTTAAATGCCAGGAGCTGCTCGTCCTTCTCAAGAGTCAACTGACGTTCGGCCCTCAGGTCGTCATTCAAACCCTTCATCTTCTCCTTCAATTCGTTGGCTTCCCCTATTGATTGAATCAATTCTTTCTTCAAACCGGAGTTTTCTGCCTCCAAAACCTTTACTCTCGATTCCAGAGAAGCCGCCTTAGCCTCCTGGGTTAGATACTCCGAAGTAATGTGCAAGCTTTCCCTCAACACCTGAAACAAAAACGAAGGCCGTCAATACGCGAAGTTTGAAAAAGAGTCCCGAGATCACCTCACCTTAAGGTCTTACCTGAAAAATTCTCTGCACATGGCGGCTCACGATGCTGTTAAAAGGCGCCCCAGAGAGAACCTTCAGGTCGTCAGCAGCCACGGCCCCATGCGGCCTTTCAACCACCAGGCTTTCATTGTCCCAGATAGTTGACGAGCGAGAAGCAGCCTTATCCTTTGCCGTTTCCAAATGTGGCCTCTTAGAAACGGGAGTAGGGAGCTCCTCGATCGACGTTAAGGGGGAGACCGTCCTCGTCACCTCCACTCCAGAAGTGACGGGAGTAACCTGGACGGCGAGGGAAGCAGAAGAGTCTTTTACTCGAACCCCTTTTCTCCCCAAATTAGACAAGGGCTCATTTTTCTTTGATCTAATCTTAGCGTACAAATCCTTGTTAAATCTCATAGTCATCTCTGCAAAAAAAAAAAAAAAAAAAAAACGTGGAGATTATGCTAACGCAGACGAAGAAAGACAATCTCTACTCACGAACCTAATACTTACTTTTCTTTTCTTCGATCTCAATGTTACGGAGAACGAAAGAGGAAGGTTCTGGCCCCAAAAAATAGAAGGCAAGGGTTCTGGGATCCACAAGGTTGTCCCAATCCTCTACCGTCCACGCGTAATCGATAGCTTTTTGCACTCTCTCCTTGTATCGGCTCTTCAGCTTTGGCCGCTTCGTAACTACAAAAAAAACAACAAGTAATGAAAACGACATCACAAACGACAATGTGCACGAAAGAACTAAATTGACGGGGATAGATGTTGACGCACCTAAAGTCGGGGTTCCCCACCGACGGCGTAACCTCGGGAGATCACCCCAAGTCTCACCTGAAGGGGTCTCAAACTCGTCCCCTGACACAAAGAAAAATTGAGACTTCCAGTACCTGAAAGACAAAGGTAACCCCTTTACAATCCTATTTTTTCTCTCCCAAGGCACTAGTTCATAGTACCCACACTCTCGGGACGCTTTTAGACGGTACAAATGAATAAGCTCGTCAATCTTGAGCATGTCACCGTCCACAGCTACCATCTATATACCCATACAACTAACCACTATTATCCAAGAATTGGGCATAAGTTGTCTTGGAGCTATGCCAAAATAATCTAACATCTCCATCAAAAAAGGATGGACGGGAAACCTCAACCCACACAAAAGGCTGCCTCATAAAAACAATCCTCCCCCAGAAAAAAATTGCACGCCTGATCATTTCCTCCTGGCAGACGAAGCCTCACCCGCTCCGGAAATTGAAACCTATCCCTAAATCTCCCAAGTGTTTCGGCGTCGAGACCGCACTCCTCCTCAAGGGCATGAAAAGCCCCAACTTCCCTAAGATCCGAGACAGCGGTGTCTCCTCCCGCAGGGTCGTCACTAGATGACAGACCTGTCTCAAGTTTACTGGATCTAACTTCAGACATTTTTCCTTGTCCTCTATACCAAGCAATCGATTGACGAAGCAGAAGCAACAAATCGGCTAGTACAATTCCTAGGCAATCGCCCTAAAAAACAAAGCCCTCTAAGCACGGAAAACTATCTATGAAACCCCCTAAACGTGCAAACAAGAAAGAAATTGACGGGCAAGCTAGCCAAACCTTAGAACCACAAACCATGAAAAACTAGGCAAAACACCCATAAGACAGTACAGCCCTCTAAAAAAAAAAAAAGAAAAAAAAAAAGAGAGAAATAAGAAAAAAGAAAAAGAGGGAAATCAGAAAATGGCAAAAAGGGAGCGAAAAAGCAGAAGGGGGAAGGATAAATACCTCGAAAGCAGAAGCACCGCCACACACCACCGCACCAAGGCACCGTCGCACAGCGCACCAAGAGAGGAAATCGCCGGAAAAAAGTATGTTCTAAGGGAAAAGAAAAGGAATACGAAGGCAACCAAATATTTTTGAAAAAAGACAGAGAATGAAGAAAGGGAAGTTAAAAGCCAAGATGACATAAAAATTGAAGAGAAACAGCGGAAAAATCGAAGAGACAAATGATGGAAGCATTAAATCCACCAACTGCAATATGCCACGTGGCCACGATCGGCATGGCACCACCACTACGCATTTAATACGGCACGAAAACCCAAGAGTCACCTGCCAACCTTTCACCTTCCATGGTCGTCTTGACATGTCATGACGACCAAGGAATCCAGGGGCAACTGACGGGAATGACGAGATAAATGCTGACGATAAAGGCATTACTGACGACAATTATCTACAGACGAGGAAATTGGTAAAAACAAGGATGGAGCACACCAGAACTGGCGAAGTCAGCAGGAACATTTAGTATTGTCAATAAATTACCCAGGCTGGATAAAACAGCTGTACAGCCCGTTGGAGGCGAATTAAAGCAGCAGAAGGCGTTACTGGAAGAGGTATTAAAACCATAATAAACGCCACAACGGCTAGAAGGCCAAAGGAGCACATATATAAACCTTCCAAAGGCATCAGTCAGGGGTAAGAAAAACTACAACCCATCCACTCTTGATTATTTTCTTTTTAATTCCCAAAAACTGACTTAAGCATCGGAGGTGTTTTGGCAGGCGCCACGCCGGCGACCACATTGACAGCTTTAACCGAAACCTTCTTGACTACTGGAAAGGCGAGGTACAGGTTTGGTTCCATCTGGAATAGCAACTTTTTTTACTGACGAACTTCTTGCTTCATCAACTACAACAAGTGAAGAAGGGAAAATTTGAACCCTAATTTAAGAGTTTTGTCACCAAACCTCTTATGATGTCCCACATTAATATTAAATTAGTTGAGTGTATATTGTGTGTTGAGTCTCTTATAACGCATTTACTATGTTCAATTCATTGGGGTTTTATGTATAAAAAACTGCAATGAATCTCAATTGTGATCTTTTGAGATATAACGCTAGTGTTTTTTCTAGGATTATTACAAATGATATGAAAGCCAACTTGGTAACCTTCTATAGGCTCAACAACACCTACAACATGGACCTTGATGAGGGTGTCAGAAATTTAAGTGAGGAGGATACCCCATATTAATATTTAATTCTTTATTTTTAACAAAATATTGAATTAATTAAGAGTGTGTGTGTGTGTTGTGTGTTGAGAGCCGCATCAAATATATACTGGATTGATTTAGGCATTAAAAACAACTATAGAAAGTCTCAATTGTAACTAAGCTAATCCGTATTGCAGGTTTCTATAGTCCGTGATAAGAGATGCATGGTGTAAATTACCATCAGTAGAATATCACTAACCCAATCACATACTACTTTTGCAGCAATTAATTTCAATTCTACTACCCTTAAATTCAGATTAACACACAAACTACTTTTACCAGAGTCTTGTTTCAATAGAAGCCATTGTCTAGGGAAAACTAGAAGTGCCGAGGATAATAATTTGGGAGAAGAAAATTGTTGTCTTAAGAACTTAGATTCTTAGACTTGAAGACTTCTAGCGTCTAGATCAGTAAACGAATGCATTTTAGCCTTGTTTGTGTGAAAACAATGGTAAGTCACGAGATTTAGCAACGTTAATTGCAGCGAAAAATCATTAAATAAGCTACTAATTAACATCCATTATTGCTTCATTACTAGAAGCTGAAGCCAGCATTAGCAATTGAATGTAAGAGTGTTTAATGATCTTTATGGCCTACATACTCTAGAAACTCTTTATTACCCCACTTTCCTTGTGTGCATTAGTACCTTAATTAAATATTAATTGTAATAATTTAACATAACAGACACGAATTTAAGTGAATAGCTGTAGTTCTGTGCCAGCGAGCCCCACAAGAGAAATCTGAGTTCGAACCTTGGGTTCCTTTATATAACTATTAATGGATAACCACAATGATGAAACAAGAGTTCGTCAGTCGAGAAAGAGCGAGTCCAAATGGAACCAAACCTTTATCTTCGTCTTGGATACAGCTAACAGATGGCAGGAAAATCTGTGAATGTGGTCACCGGTGTGGCGCCTGCCAAAACACCTCCGATGCCTAAGTCAGTTTTAGGAATTCTTCTCAAAAAGGTAAAGTATGAGTGAGTAATTGTGTACCTCTTGCTGGCGTTTTTGGAGGGTTTATATATGCTCCTTTGGCCTTCTAGCCGTTGTAGTGGTTATGGTGGTGTTAATGCTGCTTTGAGTAACGCCTGCCACTTGATTGCAAGGCTTTAATTTGTCTTCAACGGGATGCGCAGCCGTTTTATCCAGCCTGGGGCATTATTGGCGATATTGAATGCTCTCGCTGCTTTGGCCTGTTCTTGCGCAGTTTATCTTCGTCTTCGAAGGCCACACCGTCAGTTGCGATTTATCGTCACTGATGCTTTTATCGTCCGTATCAACTTCGTCAGACACATCAGTTGCCCCCGGATTCCTTGGTCGTCATGACATGTCACGACGATCATGGAAGATGAAAGGTTGGTAGGCGACTCTTGGAGTTTCGTGCCGCATTAAATGCGTGGTGGTGGCGCCGCACTGGTCGTGACCACGTGGCGTGCTTCAGTTGGCGAAATTAATGTCCCATCATTTGGCTCTTCGTTTTTCCCACTGCTTCTCTTCAGTTTCTGTGTTATTTGGGCTTTTAACCTCTTTCTCATTGTTTTTTGCCATTTTTTCAAAAACACTTCCATACTTCCTTCTTTCTTTGCGAGCTCTCCCTTCCGGTGACTTTTTCCCTCCGATTTGGCGCATTGTGTGGTGGAATTTCTGTGCGGTGGAGCCTCTGTTTCCTAAGGTATCTGTTTTCTCGACTTTTGTCTTCGGTTTGCTCTTTCCCTTTTTTCGCAGTTCCTCTGATTCTCTGTTTCTTTCTTTTTCCTTTTTATGGGGGTTTTTAGTTTTGTGTTGGTTCTGCTCACTTTTGTCCTTAATTTTTTATGGTTAGTGGCTCTGAAGTTAGGATAGTGTGCCCTTCAGTTTCCTTTTTGTTTGCGCGCTTGGGAGGGTTTTTAGATAGTTCTCCACGTCTAGGGGGTTTCATTTGTGAAGGTAACTGTTTGGAGGTTGTATTGACTGATTTGCTACCTTTGCTTCGTCAGTCTGTAGATTGGTTTAGGAATAGAGAGAGAGTACAAGGAGTCATGTCCGACGTTAGATCTAGTGAACTGGACACCGGACTTTCGTCTAGCGACGATCCGGCGAGAGGCGATACTGCTATTTCGTCAGTTCGGGAGGTTAGGGCTTTTCACGCCCTTGGGGAAGGGTGTAGTCTAGATGCTGAAACGTTGAGTCGTTTTAGGGATAGATTTCAATTTCTGGAGAGAGTAAGGGTTCGTCTGCCTGGTAAGGATGATCGGGCATGTAGTTTTTTTCCTGGGGAGGTCTGCTTCTACGAGGCGGCTTTCATTTGTGGGTTGAGATTCCCGGTTCACCCTTTCTTGATGGAGCTGTTGGATCACTTTGGGATCGCTCCAGGGCAACTTATGCCCAACTCTTGGAGGATCGTGATTACATGTATGGGGATATGGCTGGCTGCCGTTGACGGGGATATGCTCAAGATTGATGAGCTTGTTTATTTGTACCGACTGAAAGCGTCCAAGGAACATGGATACTATGAACTGGTATCCTGGGAGAGGAAGAATAGGGTCGTCAGGGGTTTGCCGTCCTCCTTCAGGTACTGGAAATCCAGATTTTTCTTTGTATCCGGGGACGAGTTTGAGACCGCCTCGGGCGAGATTTGGGGTGATCTCCCACGATTACATCGTCAGTGGGGAACCCCTACATTAGGTGCGTCAAAATCTTTTCTTCGTCGCTTCAGTCCTTAGGTGAATTGGTATTGTGGCTAACCCCTTTTTTTTTTTTTTTTTTTTTTTTTTTTTGCAGTGCAGAAGCGACCAAAACTTAAAAGCAGGTACAGGGATAGGGTGAAAAAGGCTATAGAGTACGCTCAGACGGTAGAAAATTGGGACGACTTTGTGGATCCAAGGACTTTGTCTTTTTACTGTTTTGGACCAGAGCCTTCGTCTTTCGTCCTTCGAAGCATTGAGGTAGAAGAAAAGAAGAGTAAGTGTTGTGTTCGTCAGTGCTGGTTCTCCTTGTTCTTCCCTGACGATCATTCTTCAAAGAATTTTTTTTTTTTTTTTGCAGGGATGACGACAAAGTTCAACAAGGATATGTACGCAAAGATGAGGATGAAAAAGGGGGAGCCGCTTTCAAGCTTGGGTAGAAAGTCTGTGCGGGTTACTGACAAGGGTGCGTCTGGTTCTCCTGTTGTTCAGTCCACTCCGGTTACTTTCGGGGTTGTAATGACGAGGACGGCGTCTCCGTCAACTTCTATCAAGGAGCTTTCCACTCCAGTTTCTAAGAGACAACGTCTCTCTGGAAAGGGGATAGAGGTGGAGAAGGTCACTTCATGATCGTCGACTATTTGGGACGACGAAGGCCTGGCAGTGGAGAGGGCTCATGGGGCAGTGGCTGCCGAGGACTTGAAGGCACTTTCTGGAGTGTCTTTTAATCGTGTTGCCAGCCGCCATGTCCAAAAGCTTGTCCAGGTGAGTAATGGACTTCTCTTCTTCCTGAGACTATTTTTTTTTTTTTTTTAACCCTTTTCTCCTTTTTCTTTTCAGGTTTTAGGGGAGAGCCTTCACATCACGTCTGAATACCTGTCTCAGGAAGCTAAGGCTGCTTCCCTTTTGTCGAGGTTGGAGGTTTTGGAGGCAGAAAATTCTACTTTGAAGAAAGACTTGATTGAATCCATGGGGGAAGCCACTGATTTGAAGGAAAAGTTAAAGAAGGTGGACGAAGATCTCAGGGCGGAGCGTCAACTAACCTTGGAGAAGGATGAACAACTCCTGGCATCTCAGGAGTCACTGAAGACCATTGCTGCTTGGTCCGTGGAGGCCTTTCAAACCACGGACGAGTTCAATACAGTTTTGTTTAGCTGGTACTTCAAGGGCTTTGAGCTGCTAAGGAGATACCTCGTCAAGCATCCCTCCGGAGTAGATCTGGACGGTCTGGACATGGAGGAGATTGATCGAGAAATGGCTGCTGATGAGGCTACCCAATCATCCACTGGCCAGCCTGATGCCCCAGAAAATGTCGATGACGTGCCCGACGATTCTATCCCCGGTGCTTGACTCTGAAGAAGAAGAAAGAAATTGATGTTATGTTGTTTTTTTTTTAGTTCTACTTTGGAAACAGCTTCTCTTTTGTGAACAATGGTTTTATAATGGTTTTGGCCCAGGGTTTATGGGTTTAAAAACAATTGAAAATTTGCCCCTTGTTTTTGGGCTTTAATTAGATATACTTCCTTTCTTCTTGCACATTAATAACTTAGCCATTTTTAGAGTTTCCTTAATAACTGACACTCGTCATTGCAAACTCTTGTTACTTTGCGATGTTTGAGATTCAATGTCTCTTTTTGTTTCGTCAGTAACTTACATCCGTCAAAGCGGAATCTTGTTACTTAGTCAATTTTTGAGATTCAATGTCTCTTATAATCGTCAGTAACTTACATCCGTCAAAGCGAAATCTTGTTACTTAGTCAATTTTTGAGATTCAATGTCTCTTATAATCGTCAGTAACTTACATCCGTCAAAGCGGAATCTTGTTACTTAGCTCAGTTTTGATAGCAGGGAGGGGTTATTTGAAGTTTCTAACTGAAAGACCCTGTAGACGCAGAAGTATTAGTAAAAAAGAAAACTTCTTTATTAACTTTGAATGCATTTATTGGTTACATTCATTGGTGGTATTTCTTTAAGTGTTCAACGTTCCATGGTCGTGGAAGTTTCTGCCCGTCAGTGGTTTCCAGGTGGTAACTCCCTCGTCTGGAGTAATGAGTAACTCAGTAGGGCCCTTCCCATGTAGGACCCAATTTTCCCTGTGCAGAATCCTTTGTGGCTGTGTTGACCTTGCGCAAGACGAGGTCACCTACTTCAAACTGTCTAAGCTTCACCCTCTTGTTATAGTACTCTTTCATCTTCTGCTGATACTTGGACATTTTGTCGGAGGCCCTGTCCCTAACTTCGTCGAGGCAATCCAGGTTGATTCGCAACTGGTCGTCGTTGCTTTCCTGGTGGTATAGCTCTCGCCTGGTGCTGGTGACGCCCACTTCCACTGGGATTACAGCCTCAGTGCCGTAAGTGAGCATGAAGGGTGTTTCCCCCGTCGGGGTTCTTGCAGTCGTTCTGTAGCTCCACAACACATTGGGTAGTTCGTCTGGCCATGCGCCCTTTGCATCGTCCAGCTTGGTTTTTATGATCTTCAGCAATGTCCGATTTGTCACCTCCGTCTGACCGTTGGCTTGTGGGTATCCTAGAGATAAGAACTTGTTCTTGATGCCCAAACCTAAGCAAAAGTCTTTGAAGCCTTGGCTGTCAAACTGTCGACCATTATCTGATATTATCGTCATTGGTATCCCGAACCTGCAAACAATATTCTTCCAGACGAAGCTTCGAATGCGTGATTCGGTGATGGTTGCTATTGCCTCTGCTTCTACCCACTTGGTGAAGTAATCAATCGCAACTAATAAGAATTTTACCTGACATTTTCCTAGTGGTAGTGGGCCAACGATGTCAATTCCCCATTATGCGAATGGCTAGGGAGAGGATATGGTCGTCAGTTGCTCCGCCGGAAGTCGTTGAACGTTCCCGAATCTTTGACACTTGTCGCATTTCCTGACGAGTTCAACTGCGTCCACCTGCATAGTTGGCCAGAAATAGCCTGTTCGAATAATTTTGCTTACCAGGGATCTGGGTCCGGCGTGGTCCCCACAAATTCCTTCATGGACTTCCTTTAGGATATATCTGGCTTCCTCTTCGTCAACACACTTCAGGTAAGGCATGGAGAAACCTCTCTTGTACAGGGTGTCGTTTAAGATCGTGAACCTGGCTGCTTTTTTCCTGACCTTCTTGGCTTCGTCAGCATCCTGGGGGAGGTGTCCATCCTACAAAAAAGACATAATAGGGGTGATCCAGCTGTTTATACCTTGGATGTGGAATGTTGATACTTCCTCAATGCTCGGATACTTCTGGACTTCAATTGCTAGCCCGCTTCCTGATGGTGCTTCTCCTGACGATGATATTTTTGATATTTCGTCCGCTTTAGCGTTCTGGCTTCGAGGGATCTGTTCAAACCGGACGATGTCGAACTCTTGGATAAGGTGCCTTGTCAACTTGAGGTATTTTTGCATCCTATCTTCCTTTGCTTCGTATTCCACCTTTATCTGCTCGGTCACCAGTTTTGAATCACTTTGGATCAGCAAGTTCGTGGCTCCTAGGGCTTTTTCCAGTCTTAGTCCCGTCAGTATCCCTTCGTATTCAGCCTCGTTGTTGGTGGCCGGGAACTGCAACTGGACCCCATATTTGAGTATTTCGCCGTCAGGGGTGGTTATGATGACCCCTACTCTGCCTCTTTTTTGGGCCAACGAACCATCAGTCTGTATCGTCCACTGATCATCGTGACTGGCATGGTCTTCATCATTTGCCGAAGTGAATTCGGCCACGAAGTCAGCAAGGACTTGTGCCTTGATGGCTGTTCTGGGCTGGTACTCGATGTCAAACTGGCTAAGCTCGATTGCCCACTGGATCATTCTCTCGGCTGCTTCGGGTTTGCTCATGGACTTCTTGATGGGTTGGTCAGTCATGACCAAGATTGGGTTTGCCTGGAAATACTGCCTTAATTTGCGTGAGGCCATTATTAGTGCGAACACTATCTTTTCCATCATCGGGTACCTAAACTCAGCTCCTTGGAAGGCCTGACTGACGTAATAAACTGGCAACTGTTTCTTATTCTCTTCCTGAATTAAGGCTGCACTCACGGCTGAGGCTGAAACCGCTAAGTATAACTGTAAAGTTTCTCCCTCTTTGGCTGGGCTTAGAAGGGGTGGATTACTCAAGTAGCGTTTGAGCTCTTGAAAAGCCTCCTCACATTCGTCAGTCCATACGAAGGCCTTTTTTAAGGTTTTGAAGAAGGGTTGGCACTTATCTGTTGCTCTGGAGATGAACTTGTTTAGTGCTGCGATTCTTCCAGTCAGCTTTTGAACTTCCTTCACTGTTCTTGGCGACTCCATATTGATTATGGCTCGCGCCTTCTCCGGGTTAGCCTCTATCCCTCTTTGGGAGACCATGAATCCCAAGAATTTCCCCGATGCCACACCAAAAGCGCATTTGCTTGGGTTCAGCTTCATCTTGTATTGCCTGAGGGTGGCGAATGTCTCCCTTAGATCTTCAAGGTGGGAGAGTTCTTCCTTACTCTTGACGAGCATGTCGTCCACATATACCTCCATATTCCTGCCGATTTGACTCCTGAACATCTTGTTCACCAACCTCTGATATGTGGCCCCAGCATTCTTCAGCCCGAAGGGCATCACCTTGTAGCAGTAGAGTCCTTGGCTCGTGACGAAGGCAGTTTTTTCTTGATCTTCTTCGGCCATCTTTATTTGGTTGTACCTGGAGAAGGCATCCATAAACGTCAGTAACTTGTTTCCAGTCGTTGAGTCTACCAACTGATCTATCCTCGGCAGAGGAAAGCTATCCTTCGGGCACGCCTTGTTCAGATCCGTAAAGTCTACGCACATTCTCCTTGTCCCGTTAGATTTCTTCACTAAGACGACGTTGGCGAGCCATTCTGGGTAGTGAACTTCTCGAATGAAGCCTGCCGCCAAAAGCTTACTGACCTCTTTCGTCACTACCTGGTCTCATTCTGGGGCGAAGGCTCTGCGTCTTTGATGGACGGGCTTCTTCTCGGGGTTCACCCTTAATTCATGCTGGATAACTTCGGGGGATATCCCAGGCATGTCCTCATGACTCCATGCAAAGACATCCACGTTCTCTCTGAGCAACCTGACGAGCTTGGCCTTCATCTCTAGACTCAGCGTCTTTCCTATTTTCGTCGTCTTGGTTACTTCTCCGTCAGCTAATTCAACCGTTTCCAGCGCTTCCTTCGCACATTCGTCTTTCTCCTCCTTCTCTCCTTCTTTCTCCTCTATCACCCAAGTATGGTTTTCTCGTGCAGCTAGTGCGGCTTGGTAACATTCCCGAGCTAAAACTTGGTCTCCTTTTACTTCGCTGACCACTTCGTCTGTTGGGAATTTCACTTTCAAACAATACGTAGACGTCGCCGCCCTCCATTTATTGAGTGTGGGTCTTCCAACGATTGCGTTGTAGGACGAAGGGCAGTCTACCACCAGGAAATCCAGCTGACGGGTTAACTGCTTCGGATAGGTCCCGATCGTAACCGTCAGCGTCACCATGCCCTTGGGATATACTCGATCCCCACTGAAGCTGACGAGTGGGGAGTCAAAGAGGCGCAGTCTTTTTGGATCTAGTTTTAATTGTTGGAACGCGGGGAGGTAGATGATGTTGGCTGAGCTGCCGTTATCCACGAGGATCCTCTTGGTGTTGAATCCCTCTAGGGTTAGCATTATCACCAAGGGATCATTGTGTGGCTGCTTCACCCCTCTTGCATTTGCTTCATTGAAGCACATATCTTGGTCAGTTCTTCTTTGCTTGACTGGAGGTACCATGTGGACGCTGTTAATTTGCCTCTGGCATGCTTTCCCGAGAGACCTAAAAGATCCCCCGGAAAAGGGTCCTCCTGCGATGGTTGCTATCTCCCCTATCACATTCTGTGTTGGTTGGGATTGACGATCGTCATTTCTTAACGACGATTCTTGCTGGTTATTGTTTCTGTCCCTTGGTCTGTGGTACTCTCCTTTCTTCACATACTTCTGTAGCTTGCCTTTTTGTATCAGCTCCTCAATTTGCTCCTTGAGATCACGGCAATCCTCTGTGTAGTGGCCGTGATCCTTATGAAACCGGCAGTATTTGCTTTTGTCGCGAACGTTAGGTGACGAATGCAATGGCCGCGGCCATTTCAATTGATGCTCGCCCTTTATCTGCGATAGAATCTTGTCAACTGGCATAATTAAAGGAGTAAACTTTACCGTTCGGAGACTTTTATCATCTTTCCTCCTGCTTCCGTCATTGGCTTGACGGTCTTGTCGTTCTCTTTTTTGTCCTCTTCGTTCGTTGTCCCTCACGCTAACGCCACCTGGCCTTACTGTGTCCCCTATGGCTGCGAGTGCATCTTCGGCATTCATATATTTTTGTACTTTTAAGAGCATTTGTGCCATCGTCTTTGGGGGATTCTTGGCAAGTGATGCTACAAGGTCCCGAGATCTCAGCCCTGCTTTGAAAGCCGTCAGCTGTACTTTATCGTCAGCTTTGTCCACTTCCAAAGTTTCTCGTGTGAAATGCTTTACATATGACCTAACGTCTCCTTCTCCCCTTGTCTAATCGTGAGTAAATAGTCCGCTGGCCTCTTCGGACGTTGTCCCCCTATAAAGTGCCTCAAGAAGGCACCGCTCAATTGCTCGAAATTATCTATTGACGATGTTGGCAGCTTGGCAAATCATTCCCTAGCCGCTCCCTTGAGAGTGGTAGGGAAGGAAAGACACAGTATCTCGTCAGGGGGTTTTTGAAGACCTAGCGTTGTTTTGAATGTGTTAAGGTGATCTTGAGGATCCCTCAGCCCGTCGAATTGTTCGAGCTGGGGTAGACGGAATTTGGGCGGCACTGGGTGCTCGAGGATCGCTGTAGTGAAGGGAGAGTTTGTGGCCCTAATCATCTTGTCCACGCTCCGTTCCGTTTTCTCTTTGATGGCATTTCGTAGCTCGTCCATCTCCTTTCTCATTTCTTTTATAATGTTCGAATTGTGCTCATCCAGAGTGAGTGGTCTGTGGGCGCTGACCCTTCTATGACTATCCTCTTCATATTCTGGGTTGCCCCTGGATTGACTCTCTTCTTGTTGCATCTGCTGAAGTTGTACCTTCATTTCCTGATTCTGCCTGGTGAGTTCTTCGACGGTGGCCGCCAGGGCCTGGATTTGCTAGGTCAAGGAAACTGGATCCTGGTTGGATTCCATCTGACTGCAAAAATTGGTGGGAATCACTTCTCCAGGTATGACTATGGAAATGCGATTAGGTTTCCCACAGACGGCGCCAAATTGATGAAACAAGAGTTCGTCAGTCGAGAAAGAGCGAGTCCAAATGGAACCAAACCTTTATCTTCGTCTTGGATACAGCTAACAGATGGTAGAAAAATCTGTGAATGTCGTCACCGGTGTGGCGCCTGCCAAAACACCTCCGATGCCTAAGTCAGTTTTAGGAATTCTTCTCAAAAAGGTAAAGTATGAGTGAGTAATCGCGTACCTCTTGCTGGCATTTTTGGAGGGTTTATATATGCTCCTTTGGCCTTCTAGCCGTTGTAGTGGTTATGGTGGTGTTAATGCTGCTTTGAGTAACGCCTGCCACTTAATTGCAAGGCTTTAATTTGTATTCAACGAGATGCGCAGCCGTTTTATCCAGCCTGGGGCATTATTGGCGATATTGAATGCTCTCGCTGTTTCGGCTTGTTCTTGCGCAGTTTATCTTCGTCTTTGAAGGCCACACCGTCAGTTGCGATTTATCGTCGCTGATGTTTTTATCGTCTGTATCAACTTCGTCAGACACACCACACAATATATTTGTTAATGAATTATTTTTAAAAAGTTTTGATATCATTTTTCATGAGATAAATACAAAGTTATAAAAAAAATTAGATTTTTTGTTTTTCATAAATGGATTTTAAAAATATTTTATAAACTAATAACCTTAGAGCATCAGTTTAACTTTTTCCAAGAAAAATTATAAGACCACGACCAATTCTATGCTCATATTCACAATAATTCAATGCGGCTGATTGTAAGTGGTGAAAAAAAAAGTTTTGGTCTATGTGAAAGTGTCAAGTAGTCAATCTATCACATAAAATAATTGTAAAAATTGATGTGAAATTATTTGTAATCCTTAAATAGCTCATAATTACTGAAGATGATAAAATTAAAGTAGATGGTCTCGTTTTACAAAACCTGCCATGAGCGACGGTATTGGATTGTGGATGATCAAAGGGAAGGAAGAAACACGATGAAACGTGTCCAAGGTGGATGGATTCTCTATGGTGGACAGACGGGAAAGCAGACGGATACAAAGTGGATGGTGGCAAAGCCACATGCCATCCACATGGTTTAATTGGTCCTCAAAAAAGTTCAAATGGAAATGTCTTGTACTCTACGATTAATCATAGTCAACTAAATCTCTATATGGAAAGATCCCGTAAAATATGTATATTTATAAGGATCTTCCTTACAAGGAAACATCTTCCTCACTAAGAAACCAAAGTCGGTTATATACTACTATAAAAACCCAAAACCCTCAGAAATCAAGGTAAGCATAATTTACCCCAGTTTTGGCATTCTAGAGTTGTGAAAGTTCTCTAACTTAACTTTCAGGGGGTATTTGGCCGGTACCACACCGGTACTTTTTGTAAGGTCTTCTTCTTCTCATTTGTTGTGTAGGTCTTGTCTAGAGCGTGCAAGGGTCCTGTCTGTGAGAAAGTCGTAAGCCATACTAATGCTTCCTAGACAAAAAGTTGAATAGTACTTACTTGCTCGATGGCGACCACCAACAATAACCAAGGAGACAAACCATGTACCACCGTCATCGAGAGACAAGTTTAGACTCTTGCCGCGGCTGTTGAACACCTCACCAAGCAAAACCATGACCTAAAAGAACCGTTATGCCAAAGGGACGCCAAACCCCAAAATCAAGAAGAGGAGCAGGAGGGTGACAGCCTTCAGCATACCAACAGTAGACAAAACAAAGAAGGGCCAGAAGGTAGCAACGCCGTGAGCAGACCGACTGCCACAAATATTGCCCCGCCACACTTGGTCGTAGAGATGCAAATGATGAAGGAATAGATGGATTTGATGATGGATGCCCTTAGAGGACGGGTATTAAGCGATATCGAGGAGCTGGGACATCGGACGGACTCACCCTTCACTGCACTCGTCACTTCATTCCCCCTTCCATCAAAGTTCTGTATGCCATAAGTAAAAGCCCACAATGGGTCATGGGATCCTTTGGATCACCTGGAGTTGTTCAAGACCCTCATGCATCTGCAAAGTGTAGTGGACGAGATCATGTGTTGAGCCTTTTCCACTACATTGAAAGGTCCTGCAAGAGTATGGTTCAATAGGTTGACGCTAAATTCCATCAGTACCTTTAAAGAGTTGAGTGCCCAGTTTGCCTTGCACTTTATCGGGGGGCACAGGTATAAGAAGTTCATCGCATGCTTAATGAACATGAAGTAACGGGAGGATGAGATGCTGAGGTCTTACATCACCTACTTTAACAAGGAGGCCTTCTCAATTGATGAAGCTGACGACAAGATACCCGTGGCTGCATTCACCAATGGATTACAAAAGGGGAAGGTTTTGTTCTCCTTATACAAAAACGACCTAAAAATAATGTCGGATGTACTTTATAGGGCTACTAAGTACATGAAAGCAGGAGACGCGTTGCTTGCTTGAGAAGAAAAGCCCAAGAAGAGAGAAAGACAAGAAGAAGCATGACAGGATAGGGGATAGAAGGCAATAAGGACGGGAGACAGACGAGAGGATATGCGTTCCAAACCCCCCATTGGAAGGTTCGCGAGTTTCACCCCACTGAATGCCCCAATCAGTCTAGTCCTGATGCAGATCAAGAACGAAGGATCCTTGACATTTCTTGGCAAGCTAAAAGGAGACCCTAGCAAGAGGTCCAAAGACAAGTACTGCCGCTTTCACTGAGATCATGGCCACAATACATCTGACTGCTATGACTTGAAGAAGCAGATAGAAGCCCTAATCAAACAAGGAAAATTGAAGAGATTTATCAACAAGGAAAGGATGGACTAACCACAGGAGCAAGGTGCGCATCGATGATTGTAGAGGGCACCACAACTTCCTGTTCGACCAAGAAGGCACACAAGACCTATCTCAGGATGGTTTAGAACATCCAACTGACGGGTTTAGTCCTAAAGATGGCGCGCATCGATAACCCTGTAATTGGGTTCACAAAGAGGATACTCGATGTCTCCACCACCCATACGACGAAGCGCTTGTAGTGAGCACATGAGTTGGGGACTACAGCACTCACCGGGTCCTAGTGGACAACGGGAGCTCTGCTAATATACTCTATTGCCCAGCCTTCCAGCAGATGAGGATTGAGAGAGACTAGTTTTGATTAAAGCAACATTCATTAGATTTAGAGGAACTAAAGTGTACCCACTCGGTGTGATCACTTTGCCCGTAACAGTCGGTGATTACCCTCAACAGATCACCAAGAATGTCACATTCCTAGTTATAGACTGTCCATCCACTTACAATGCCATCCTAGGCTGTCCTACCTTTAATTCTTGGAAGGCCGTAACCTTTACTTACCACCTGATGATCAAGTTCCCCACCGAATACAGAGTGAGAGAGGTATGAGGGGATCAAGTAGAAGCACGTGAGTGCTACATTGCCATGCTAGAGATAGATGGCCATTTACAGACCATGTGTAAAGAAGAACAGCGGACGCTGGCAGAACCAGAGGAAGGGTTGGAAGAGGTACTCCTTGATGACTCTAAGCCTGAGCGAATGACAAGAATAGGTACTCTTGCTAGCCTGCCAATCCGTCAGGCACTCACAATATTTCTAAGGGAGAACTAGGATGTCTTCGCCTAAAGCCTTGAAGACATGCCCGGAATCGATCCTTCGATCATAGTTCACAAATTGAATGTATCGCCCTCATTTTCTCCTATCTGCTAGAAGAAATTGGTGTTTGCATAGGAGCGGGACAAGGCCAAGCGGAAGAGGTTCGCAAGTTACAGGAAGCAGAATTCATACGAGAAGTACACATCCCCGACTAGTTAGCCAACATGGTGATGGTCAAAAAGGCCAACAGAAAGTGGAGGATATGTGTAGACTTCACGTACTTGAATAGGGCATGCCCCAAGGATAGCTACCCGCTCCGCGGATTTACATCTTGGTGGATTCGATAGCAAGATGCCAGTTGTTGAACTTCATGGACACATTCTCTAGTTACAACCAGATCAAGTTGGATGAAGTCGATCAGGAGAAGACTTTTTTTATCACCAGCCAGGGTCTCTTTTGCTATAAAGTAATGCAATTTGGACTCAAGAATACGGGTGCCACATATCGAAGACTGATGAGCAAGATGTTTGCACATCAGATTGGGAGGAACGTTCAAGTCTACGTGCACGACATGTTAGTAAAGAGCCTACAAGAAGACGACCATTTGGACAACCTCAAGGAAACCTTTGATACCCTTCGTTACTACAACATGAAATTGAATTCAAACAAATGTGCATTTGGGGTGACAACAGGAAAATTCTCAGGGTTAATGGTATCCTAGAGAGGTATTGAGGTCAACCTAGACAAGATAAGAGCAATAATGGAGATGATGCCACCAACGAACATCAAGGAAGTACAGAGCCTCAACGACAAAATATTCTCAATAAATAGGTTCATCTAAAGAGCAACGGATAAGTGCCTTCCCTTCTTCCATACGTTGAAGAAGTCATTTGAATGGACGGCTGAATGTCAGCAAGCGTTCGAAAACTTGAAAGCATACCTCTCCACCTCACAGCTGTTGAGTCCCTCTAAACTAGGGGAGGAATTGTTCCTCTATCTGGCCATCTCTCCGGCAGTTGTCAGCGTAGCCTTAGTCAAGGAAGAAGATAAGGTATAGAAGCCTGTGTACAACACTAGCCAGGCTCTCCGAGGCACAGAAGAGAGGTGCCCCTTGATGGAAAAGCTCGCCTTCACTTTAGTGACTACAGCTCGTAAACTCAAGCCATACTTCCAGGCTCAAACCGTGGTCGTCTTGACCTTTGCGGAGAGCAATGAGTAGCCTTAAAGCAGCTAGACAGATGGCGTTATGGGCAACTGAGTTGAGTGAGTTCGACATACAGTATCGCCTGCGAACGGCCATAAAAGGGTAGGTCATCGCTGACTTCATCGTGGAATTCACCGACACGGAAGACTAGGGGGCAGACGCGCAGCCGCAATGAAGTATCCACATGGATGGATCGTCCAACAAATAGGCAGGCGAAGCTATTATAGTACTTTATTCCCTAGAAGGGGATGAGATTGAATGCATGATTCGACTTGACTTCCTTACGACCAATAACGAGGTGGAATACGAAGCCTTGATAGCGGGACTGGATCTAGCTAAAGCAGCAGGAGCCGTAAATATAGTCATGTATTGCGACTCTCAGGTAGTCACAAATAAAGTAAACGGCAACTTTAAGTGCAAGGGCGAACAAATGAAGAAGTACTTGGAGCAAATGAAGAAGTACTTGGAGCAAGTGAAGAATCGAGTGAACGACCTTCATGCAAAGTTTGCTCAAATCCCAAGGGAAGAGAATGAACAAGCCAACTGCCTTGCCTAGATTGCATTAGCAGAACACATGCTTATCCCCAATCAAGTACTATCCTTTGTTCAAAATTCACCATTAATAGACAGCATCGTTATGCAAGAGATAGGTTCCAAAAACAACTGAACCACACCAATAATCTCCTACTTAAAGGACAACTTGTTACTAGACGGTAGGGAGGCCACTAGGAAGTTAAAGGTTTAGGCAGCTCGGTTCATGCTGATAAAAGGCATCTTGTACAAAAGGGGCTTCTCTCGTCCGTACCTAAGGTGTCTTAAATCCGAGGAAGCAGATTTAGAAATCCACGAAGGAATCTGATGATGTGAAGAAAATCAGTAGACTGGATGCTTCGGATTTGAGATGACTACCGGTTGGCTTGATGGCCTGAAAAAGAAAGAACAGTAATCAAAGGTGAACGGGGTTGCCGGCCAATAACCCTCCGATGACAAAGTCAGTTTTCTCTCTATTATTTTTGAGTTCTAACTTTTTAAGAATCATAGAACGTACCTTTTCTTGGTATGAATCAGCGTTTATATAGTGTCCTAAGAGTAGTTATTGGATTTGTAACCTCCCTCTGATTTGAGGAGATGTGTGTGTTCAAATATAACTTCCTCAACTATTTAGAAGTTACATTCTTTATGTGTAACGGTCACTAGGAGTTACACGTATGATATAGAGTTGTTTTACACACTCATAAATTTTCCCAAATGTTAATGTGTTGTCTAGAATTCCTCGTCCTAAGGCCCTCAAGTCATGCTTACCTCGTCCTGAGACCCTCAAGTCAGCTTACCTCGTCCTGGGCCCCTCAGGTCAGCTTACCTCGTCCTGGGCCCCTCAGGTCAACTTACCTCATCCTGAGACCCTCAAGTCATGCTTACCTCGTCCTAAGACCCTCAAGTTAGCCTACCTCGTCCTGGGCCCCTCAAGTCAGCTTACCTCGTCCTAGGCCCTTCAGGTCAGCCTACCTCGTCCTGAGCACCTTGCTCATCCTGGACGATCTCCATGGACGAAATTGGAGTTGTATTTTATCACACCCCATCAGTTGCCCCCTTGTCCATGGGTCGTCTAGGACTCACATCCACTAATGTTATCATTTGGACATGTGTCCTTATGTCAGCTGCTGTAGGTGCCATATCTCATGATCTAATGGGTAACCAATCATGTTAGCTCATTTTTCGAGGGACGTGCCATTTGTCACAGTTTGGCTGGTCACGTCGCTTCGTGTACTGGGTCAGTGCCTATATATAGTGAAATTCCTCCGCTACCCTCCTTATTTTCTCAAATTTTCTTCCTTGACATCCTCGTCTTAGCACTTCGTCTAGAAGTTCCTTGCGTCCATAGTCTTCCCTCGTCTAGTTCCAAGTATTTTCTCCATCTTCGTCCTAAGGTTTTAAGTTTTTCTTAAAAAATGTCAGTGGTCCTTTCTTTGTCTAGTGATAGCGTTGACAAAGCTATAGACGAGTATCAAGACCCAAGTAGTTTTAGTGGGCCTAGTGATAGTAGTGGTGATAGCAATAGCAGTAGCGAAGGAAATACCACGGACGAGTATACGTCTGGTGTTCCTGGGATTCCCCTAGAAGTATTGCAAGAAACCCTTAGGACGAGAGCTGAGTCTAGTTCTAAGGCTGGCACAAGCGCTCCCTCGTCTTCAGCTCAAGACGAGGAGGAAATGGTCTATAGTTATGCTATATGGGTAGCTTCTAAGACAGATGAGAGGAAGTTAGACCTTCTTAAGACTTGGTATCAAATCCCAGAAAGTCTAAATCCTAGGGTTCCTGTGTGTGGTGAATGGTGTTGCCAACCCCATTTTGGATTTGGCATTTATGAGGCTTACCTCTTGGGGGGTTTGAGGTTGCCCCTAAATGCCTTCGCCAGGGAGTTGCTTTATAGGTTAAGCATAGGCATTTGTCAGTTTAACCCTAATGCATGGAGGCTAATTGTCTCTATACAAGTTTTGTGGAGGGAGGTATTTGAGGAGGATCGTCCTCTCACCGTGGACGAGTTCCTCTTCTACTACAAACGCTCCGAAATTTCTCAATCCCTTGGCTTTTATTAGTTCACTGCTAGAGGGAGAGATTATAGGATAATTAAGTCTTTGGCCACCTCAAATAGGAAATGGAAGACAGAGTTTTTCTTTGTCTCTGGCCTTTGGGCTGGACGCCCTATTGAGGTTAACAGGGATCCATTTCCTTTCTACACCGGAGAATTAGGGAACCTTCGTCCTGAAGGTATGGCTAGTAGTCCCTTTACTTCTTGTTATAATCGTTATTGCAGTCGTCTAACCACTCCTCTCCTTTTTTTTTTTTTTCAGGTGTTAGACGTCCACACCTAAGTAAGCTTTTTCTTGGACGAGTCCAAAAAGCTCATCTACACCCAGAGAGGGACTTCCACTCCTTGGTCACTCTTCAATGCCTAGCCACTTGGGGACTTGGTCCTGAACCTTTTTCTGAAACTACAGCCCACGAGCGTACAGTCCGTAGACGTAAGTTTTTACTTAGGATGATTTCTTCCTCTTTTTCTCCTCTTCTCTCTTTCTTCTTCGTCTTCTTCTTTTTTTCTTTTTTTTTCTTTTTTTTTTTTTTTGTAAAAAAAAAAGGTGATTCTAACAACTTTCTTTGTAGGAATGGCTACCATGAAGGAGAATAGAGGAAAGGAGATAATGGACGAGGAACTAGGGCAAGACATCCAGCCTCAACCTCGTCCTTCCACCGAGGACAAAAGGAAGAGCTTGTCCCTTGAGATTAACTTAGGGAACCTTCCTAGTAGGCGCAAGGAGAAGAGGGTTAAGCGAAAGTCGTCCAAAGCTAAGGACGTTAAAGCTCAGGACGATCAAGCTGAACCTTTCCTCGTCCCACTTGGTGATTCTATCCAAATTTTGGATGATGACTCTGACCCAAAGGATCCCTCGTCCGCGCAGATTCCGTCCAAAGTTGGCCCTCCTTCCTCGTCCTAGCCTTCACAACAAGTACCTCAGAACCTTCTTTCCAATGAGGACTTGGCTTGGGAACGGTTTGAGAAGGCTGTAACGGACGAGGATGTAACGGCATGCTATGACATGTCTTTAAAGGATTTTGAACGTTCTGGCATTCATGACCTTTTCAAGGTATATTTCCTTTTCCTTTCTTTTTATTTTTATTTTTTTTTAATTTTTTTTATATGTTATGCATGTCTCGTCCTGTCAGTTGTGTATGTACATGCTATAATTAAACTTTAATTGGTGCAGGCAATGTCAAAATTTATCGCTACATCTAGGCAGGCTACTGATTTGGACAGGACAAGAATTCTGCTGGAGAGGACCGTCTAGAGAGGGAAGGACGAGTCTAAGAGGTGGGCTGAGACGGCTGCCCAGGTTAAGGAGAAAGCAAAGAAGTTGAAGGGCAACGTCTAGGAGCTGAAGGTAGATGTCAAAGACAAGGACGATCGTCTTGAACTCCTCTAGAAGAAGAACAATGAGCTGAGCGCCCTTTTTGCAAAGGCCAAGGGAGACGCAATTGCAGAGTTCCATGCGTCCACTCAATTTACCAACCTATTGGACACAAACTATGTAGCTGGGTTTGAAGATTTTAGGATGGAGGTAGTGGACAAGTTCCCTGAAATTGACTTCAACCTGATTAAACTCAACCTTGGTGGAGCTGCCTCAAGTTCCCTTCTTCAGATGAGCTAAGAAGACGTCAACGTTAAGGATGATGCCTCAACGAAGCCTCCTCAGGGCGACCCTAATGGCGACGCCCCTCCATCTTGAAGACGATTCTTATTTTGATCAAATGTTTTTCTTTTTACTTTTTCTTCTTCTCTTCTTTTCTTTTTATTGAAATGTTTTTGAGTACAATCATCTCGTCTAGAGTTTTCTGGACGAGTTTATTAACAATTTCCTTTTGAGGCTTACTATGTAAGGGTTTTTGGACAGTGGTCGTCGCTGACATTGGTCGCACACCTTGACATAAGCCTTAGAATCTGCCTGAATCGTGGGCCAGTAATAGCCGGCACGAATGATTTTATGGACTAGCGATCTTGCCCCTGAATGATTTCCACATGCTCCTTTATGAACCTCCCTCAAAACATAATTGGATTCGTCCGGAGCTAGACACTTTAGGTAGGGCTGAGAAAAGCCTCGCTTGTATAGAACTTCGTTTATAAGGACATACTTGGTAGCCCTGACCCTTAGTTTTCTAGTTTCGTTCTTGTCTTCCGGAAGCCTTCCATCCTTGAGATAAATTATTATTGGACTCATCCAATTTTCTTCTCCTCCAATTTGCTGTATTTTGGGGAGGTCTATACTTGGCATATATTGGACAATGATAACATGAGCTTGAAAATAGTGTCTCAGCTTCTTGGAAACCGTGACCAAGGCAAAGGCCAACTTTTCCATCATCGGGTACCGTCCTTTAGCTCCTCTAAGTGCCCGACTCGTGTAATATACTGGCTTCTGGACCCGTCCTTCCTCTCTGACCAACGCCGAGCTTACAGCGTGTGGGAACACCGCCAAATATAGATACAGTTCTTCACCAGGTACAGATGGGCTTAGTAATGGTGCTGTTGTGAGGTAAGTCTTTAAATCTTGAAAGGCCCTCTGACACTTGTCCATCCATTCAAACGCCTTCCTAAGGACTCTAAAGAATGACAAACACTTGTCAGTAGCTTTCGAAACAAACTTGTTGAGGGCAGCAACTCGTCTGGTAAGAGACTGGACTTCTTCGATGTTCTTCGGAGGCTCTATGTTGAGTATTGCCTAGATTTTGTCTGAATTTGCCTCAATTCCTCTATGTGAAACCATAAACCCCAAAACTCCCTCGATGAAACTCCAAAAGCACACTTGCTCGGATTTAATTTCATGTTGTATCGCCGAAGTGTATCAAAGGTCTCTTGAAGGTCGTCCTGATGCTTCCCCTCGTCTAAACTCTTTACCAGCATATCATCGACGTAAACCTCTACATTTCGCCTAATCTAAGGACGGAACATGTGGTTCACCAATCTTTGGTAAGTCGCCCCCGCATTCTTCAAACCAAAAGACATTACCCTATAGCAAAATAATCCTTGATTGGTAATGAATGAAGTCTTCTCTTGGTCTGCCTTGTCCATCTTTATCTGGTTGTAGCCTGAAAAGGCATCCATAAAGCTTAGCAGCCTGTGACTTATCGTCGAATCCACTAGCTAGTCAATGCGTGGCAATGGATAACTGTCCTTGGGGCAAGCCTTGTTTAAGTCAGTAAAGTCCACACACATTCACCATTTTCCATTGGCCTTCTTTACCATGACTACATTCGCTAACCAATCCGGATAATAAACTTCTTTGATGAACTCCGTGGTGATCAACTTCTGGACTTCTTCTTTAATGGTGTTGAGCAAATACCCTTTTCTCTTGACGCACTGGTTTGGAGAAAGGACATACATTTAAACTATGACTAATGACATTCGAATCAATACCCGGCATGTCTTTATGACTCCATGCAAAGACATTAAGGCTTTTTTTCAAAAACTGGACTAGTGCATGCTTCGCCTCTCCTTTCATGCTCGCTCCTATTCTAGTGAACTTCTCAGATCTACTGTTGTCTAAGGGGATATCTTCTAACACCTCTACGGGTTCCGCTGTGGTTCTTCCCTCGTCTATGCTCATTGTCTATACATGCTCATCGATCGGCAACATAGTCAAGTAGCATTCTCTAGCAGCTAGCTGATCTCTTTATACTTGACCCACGCCATGCTTGGTTGGGAATTTGACGGACAAATTGTAGGTTGAGGTTACCGCCTTCCAGCTATTCAAAGTTGGCCTTCCGATAATAGCATTATATGATGATGAACAATCAACTACAAGGAAGTTTACCTCTTTGGTTATTTGTTGCGAGTATGCTCCAACCACCACCAACAGTATGATGGTGCCCACCGGTTGTACTTTCATCCCTCCAAATCCTACCAAGGGCGAATTCACTAGACGAAACTGATCTTGTCCTAGCCTCATTTGTTGGAAAGCGGGGTAATACAGAATGTCCGCTGAGTTGCCATTATCTACCAACACCCTTCTGGTCGTATAGTCGGCAATTAGTAGGATAATGACAATCATGTCATGGTGGGGGTGATGAATTCTTCCAGCATCCTTGTCCGTCAACGTGATGGCTTGCTCGTCAGCTTCCCTCGTCCTAGGAGATGATCCTGACAGCTGGGCGTTTTAAATCACTTTCAGGTATGTCTTTCTGGATTTGGATGATTGCGCTGCTGTGGTTCCTCCTATAATAACTCTTATTTCTCCTAGCGGGGGTCGTGAAGACTCTTCCACCTTGGCCTTCAACTTCTCGTCCTTGTGGTCTCGTCCAAGAAAATTCCTCAACTTTCCCTGCCTGATGAGGTTCTCTATTGCTGCTTCAAATCAAAACACTCGTCCGTGTCTTGCTTGTGGTCCCTGTGAAAGTAGCAATACTTGTTCCTATTAAGCTTGTTAGGATCTCCCTTTATTTTCTCTGACCACTTCAAGGACGGATCATCCTTGATTTGCATAAGGACCTACTCTAGTGGAGTATTCAAGGGAGTGTACTGCTGACTTCTTGATGATGAACTTGCCTTTTTACCATCTCTATCCCTTTTCTCATCTGCCCGGGCCTTCTTGGGACGAGGGCCTTGATCTGGATGTCGCGAGTGACCTGCTTCCGAACGCTTTGCTCTCTTCTTCTTCTTGGCTATAATCATGTCTTCAGCATTCATGAAGTTTTGAGCCGAATGGACAAGTTCAGCCATGGTTTGCGGCTCTTACTCATAGAGCTTATGGATGAACAAATCAGAATTGACCCTGTTGTGGAAGGCGGCTAATAGCAACTTGTCGTCCATTTCGTCCACCGTCAAAGCCTCTCTATTGAAATGGGTAATGAAGGATCGTAAACTCTCATTCTCCCCTTGTTCAATTGTTAGTAAACTGGAAGAGGAACGCTTGTGGCGTTGTCCTCCAATGAAGTTATTGGCAAACATCTTACTCAACTCCTCAAATGATCCGACAGAGTTCGGGGGTATTTTGCTGAACCACACCCTCGCTGGTCCCTTAAGTGTGGTAGGAAATGCTCTGCACATAATCTCGTCTGGAACTCCTTGAAGGTGCATGGTAGTCTTAAAAGTAGCAATATGATCACATGGGTCACGATTTCCATCATATGAATCCAGGGAAGGCATTTTAAACTTAGGGGGTAAGGGATGACTGTTGATGGAAGCCGTGAATGGGGAGTCCGTTCGGTGAACCAAGTCTTCTACGGGGTTCGCCCACCTCATATTCTCCTTCATTTCATCCATAACTTTTCTCATCAAGTCCATTTCCCTCTCCAACTATGGCGTTCTTCTTGAAGTAATACCTCTTGACTGACCCTCAAACTCAACGTTTTCTCCTCTACCCTCTTGACTTTGGGCTTGTCCCTCTGCATGTCCTTCATGGTATGGCCTCCTTAAGTTGATCTCCTTGTTCAACTCCTGATTTTGGCTGGTCAATTCCGCCATAGCGGCAGCCATGGACTGCATATGTTGAACAGAAGGTGGTTGCGCAACAGGCGCTGACTGACAGTTGCGGTAAGGATTACTAGAAGCATCCCTACTCTCCTGATGGCCTGGGCTGGTAGCCCTTGATCTCGTCCGAACCATACAGCCTTTTGTCTGGGAACAACGAATGATCAAACGAAAAGAAAATGAAAATTATTTTCTTCAAGTTTCCCACAAACGGCGCCAACTGATGATGCGAAGAAAATCAGTAGACTAGATGCTTCGGATTAGAGAGGACTACCGGTTGTCTTGATGGCCTGAAAAAGAAAAAACGGTAATCAAAGGTGACTGGGGTTGCCGGCCAATAACCCTCTGATGACAAAGTCAATTTCTTCTCTATTATTTTTGAGTTCCAACTTTTTAGGAATTATAGAACGTACGTTTTCTTGGTATGAATCAACATTTATATAGTGTCCTAAGAGCAATTATTAGGTTTGTAACCTCCCCCTGATTTGAGGAGATGTGTGTGTTCGAATATAACTTCCTCAACTGTTTAGGAGTTACATTCTTTATGCGTAACGGTCACTGGGAGTTACATGTATGATATGGAGTTGTTTTACACACTCATAAATTTTTTCAAGTGTCAATGTGTCATTTAGAATTCCTCGTCCTGAGGCTCTCAAGTCATGCTTACCTCGTCCTGAGACCCTCAAGTCAGCTTACCTCATCCTGGGCCCCTCAAGTTAGTTTACCTCGTCCTGGGCCCCTCAAGTCAACTTACCTCGTCCTGAGACCCTCAAGTCATGCTTACCTCGTCCTGAGACCCTCAAGTCAGCCTATCTCGTCCTGGGCCCCTCAAGTTAGCTTACCTCGTCCTGGGCCTCTCAAGTCAACTTACCTCGTCCTGGCCCCCTCAGGTCAGCTTACCTCGTCCTGAGCACCTTCCTCATCCTGGACGATCTCCATGGACAAAATTGGAGTTGTATTTTATCACACCCCATCAGAATCTACTGGAACCATTCAGGATCGCGGTCTTTAGTGCATAAACTGATTCGGGAAGGATACTATTGGCCCACCATGCAGAGGGATGCCCATGTGTACGTCAAAGCTTGCGACAAGTGTCAGAAGTTTGACAAACTCATAAAGCAACCAATAAAGGAGCTCACCCTAATTATGGCCCCATGGCCTTTTGCTTAATGGGGGTTGGATATCATAGGCTCGTTCCTAACAGCAGTTAGACAATTGAAGTTCCTAGTAGTCGGTATAGACTACTTCACTAAATGGGTAGAAACTGAAGCCCTTGCCACCATCATGGAGAAGAATGTGCGAAGCATTGTATGGAGGAACATCATTTACAGGTACAGTATACCTTGAATACTAGTCTCGAACAATGGAAAGCAGTTTGACAACGATTCATTTAGGGATTTCTGCTCATAATTGGGGATTAAGAATCACTACTCATCACCCGCCCACCCTCAAGCCAACAAAAAAGTCGAGGTCACGAACCGATCTTTGCTCAAAATGATTAAGACTTGGCTCGAAGGGGCAAAGGGAGTATGGCCGGAACAATTGCCAAGCGTTTTATGGGCTTACATGACAATGGCAAGAACACCAACAGGAGAAACTCCTTTTCGACTAGTATACGGAAGCGAGGTAGTCATCCCAGTCGAGGTCAGACTTATAAGCTACAGAGTTGAAAACCATGATGAGAGTAGGAACGATAAAGTTATACGCCTTTAGCTTGATTTGGTGGACAATGTCAGGGCGACGGTTGAGCAAAGATTAGCACAGCACTAGGACCTCATGGCCAAGTACTACAACTCCAAAGTCAAAAACTTCCAAGTTGGAGATCTTGTCTTAAGGAAGGTGACGGGCACCACGAGAAATCTTGCAGAGTGAAATCTAGGACCTAATTGGGAAGGACCCTACAGGATCGCGTCATGGTAGAGGAGAGGCACCTACCACTTAGAGATGCTGGACGGGCAAAAACTGCACCACCCATGGAACACGGAGCACCTGAAAAAGTACTACCACTAGACAAAGGCACAAATGACGACACTCCTCATTTTCATTTTACTTCCTTTTAGTTAATTTTTACTATTTGCAGTACTGTTTAAGCTCAAAGGGTAGTTTCTTATTTCTTTTTAAGAAAAATTTCTGCATGCATGTTTTTCACAATAAGAGGAGTTATTCAAATATGTCGTGCATATATTAACAGGGGCTATTATTAAGTCCACAAGTGGACGGGCTCATCCTAAAGGGATGACTCATATTCATTAAGTCCACAAAGTGGATGGGATCATCCTAAATGGGTGACTTATATTTTTCAAGTCCATAAGTGGACGGGTTCATCCTACGGGATGACTTATATTCATCAAGTCCACAAGTGGATGGGTTCTTCCTAAAGGGATGACTCATATTCATTGAGTCCATAAAGTGGACGGGATCATCTTATTGGGATGACTTATATTTATCAAGTCCACAAGTGGACAGGTTCGTCAGATTCATCAAGTCTACAAGTGGACGGGTTCATCCTAAAGGGATGTCTCACATTCATTAAGTCCACAAAGTGGACGGGTTTATCCCAATGGATGGTTCAAGCATATAAAGTCTACAAATGGACGAGTTCATCCCAAGGGATGACTTCAATATAGTAAGTCCACAAGTGGACGGGTTCATCCCAAGGGATGGTTTAAACATATTAAGTACCCAACTAGACGGGTTCATCCTAAAGGGTGACTTATATTTATTAAGTCCTCGAGTGGACGAGCTCATCCTTGGAATAACTCACATTTATCAAGTCCACAAGTGGAATGGATGATTTAAATTTATCAAGTCCAAAAGTGGGTGGGTTCATCCTAAGGGATGATTTAAATTTATTATATCAAAAGTAGACGGATATATTGCAAACATATATTAACAGATATATGATCAAAATACAAACAAAAAATATCAAAATATTATGAAAGCCCAATAAAGGGCAAATGTCTATATGCAAGGCCTAAATAACAATAGGCAACGGTTAAACAGAAACATTGTTCTCCCAAAAATCTTTACATGTGAAAAAGAAAAATTAAATCAAAGTAAAAAAGAAAAATCTGCTCTTGATCCACGGGGTCCTCTTTGTCCTTCCCTTTAGTAGTCTGATCCCCCTCAAGTAGATGAGTTTCGTCCCCAACGGAGTTGGCTTGGTCTACGGGAGTAGTCTCCCCGTCACCTTGAGCATCTGCGTCGGTGTCATCAGCGAACAACTCATTGGTGCTTTCGGAGTAAACGGGCTGGGTCGGGGTTTGGGGCTGAGCATCAATTGAAATATGGGCCTGGTCCAAGTCCAAAAAAGAGGCATTGACTTGACAGAAGCAATTATCAAAGCCGTCAGCAAAACAACCGCCGAGCTCCTTTAGGAGGGTATCGGAGTCATGATACTCCTATATCGTGTCATTATTAGCCTGACGGAGCTAATCCTTAGCTTCTTTGATTTCTTCCTCCTTGTATTCAAGGACCTTCCTCAGCACCTCCGTCTACTTCTCCAGCTCACCCTGGAGTTGCTCCGATGCGGCTAGTTTTTTTCCTGGACCACCTTCCAAGCCTTCAGCTCCTCCAGCTCTACCACCATCGCCTTTGCCTTCGCCCTTACTCGGTCCAACGCCGTCTCATGGGATAAACAATGGTCCATTAAGCCCTTCATCATAAGCATCCCCTGCAGAAACCAAAAAAGGGTTAGAAAAGTAAAAAAACAATTTGACAAAAAGGGGAAAGGGATGGACATATGTACCTATGCAATGCTAAAGAGACCCGTCTCCCCCATAGCCTCGGTTGCATGATTGCTTAAGTCTTCATAGTCGTCGGCTTTAATGATAGACGAACGCTACTCAAATTCATACTGAGGATCCTCACCGAGGAGGACAGGTGGTTTTTTAGTGATAGAAACCTGACCAGTCATGAGACTCTTACCCTTCCCTGGACTAAGAAGAGTAGGTAGCTTCTTTATGTTAGCCTTGATCTCGACAGCTGACTCCACCGTAACGTTGGGTTTCTTAGGGGGATGGTTAGACTTCTCAGACGGCTTCCTTTTTGTGGATGGGTTGACCAGACCCGTTCCCTTGGGGGATAGGCTTCCCTCCTGCTTCTTCTTCGCAGTAGCCTACTGCTTTATGAAAGCTCTCCTTTTGCCTTGTTTCATTTCTACACAAGGTAGATGGAAAGAAATAGTTAGGTAAATTATAAGAAATAAAGGGAGAAAATAAAGAACAACGGACTTATGTCTGTGTGCCTGATTGTCTTAACGACGGGCAGCTTCAGTGGGTTCAGGACCGTCGCAATACAAGTGGATCATGTCCAAGGTAACAAGCCTCGCCCACGTCTTCTTTTTCAATTTAATTGCAAAGATTTTCTCCAGAAAAATCCACTGCTCCAAGGTCACCACTGGACTGTCTTGAGCTGCAAAAAGGGGACGATTAGACCAACAACGATAAACAATAAAAGAAGAAATTTAAACCAGACGGACACCTACCCGACGGAAGAATTACATCCCAAGTTTTGTCTAAAGGCATGTATTCCTGATCATTGGGGTGACACATCCAGTCGTCACCCTAAATGAAGAAGTACCGGCTCTTCCAGTTTCCGTTCGAGTCAGGAGTGTCACACACTAGCCTAAGTATAGGCTTCCTTGGTAGGAAATTGTACATGCCCTTAGACTGACTAATTTCTGATGGATGGTAGCAGTGGAAGAACTCCTCCACCGTCATCCTATGGTCCCTGTCACTCAAGACTCCATACAAAACTTCTGCACTAAGGAAGACTCTCCAAGCATTCGAAGAGATTTGGGTGACGGCAAGCCCCAAGTACTGAAGAACATGATGGTGAAGAGCACTTAAAGGGAACCTAAGTCCCACCTTAAACATCTTCTCATACACCTAGACGTCCTCGACGCCCTCATAGTAACATTTTTTAGACTTAAAAGGTAAACGAATAGGGATGCTGACGGGGATCTAGTACCTCTCCCTGAGGGACTCGAAGTGTTTTTGCTTGACAGTAGAATTAAAGTCATTTACTATCCACAACGGGAGAAGGATAAAATTCCTAAGGCCATCTGGACCTACAACGGATTGGACTGGAGGATCAATGTAGATTACGTTTGAACTATTTGAATCGCCACCTGAACCCTCCTCTGATCCGACCACGTCCACGTCCTTAACCTCCTTCACAGAAGGAGAACTAGCAAACGGAACCCTTTCATCATGAGAGGTGCCGAGGTCATCCTAACTTGACAGATACATCTCATAGTAGTCCGCTCTTTTGCTGACGCACAATTGATCACTCAATGCCTCACTAGACATTTATCACCTACACATGACGGATAAATCCCTAAGACTCCACAAGTCTACATAGGTGACGGGCAAGCAATATTTGAAGTAAAGAACAAAAAGAGAACTCGGTGTAAGGCCGCGGGTGCATACTAGTTAAATGATACGAAGAGGCAGCGGACACGGTGTGGTGGACGGTTGCAACAAGTGAACGGTCACCCAAAAGCGATGGAGAAGACGTAGTTGAAAAGAAAGTAGACGGTAGCACTTTAACTTTGGAGATTTGTTGTGGAAAGTAAAAATGAGAGGGAGAAGCAATATATATATATAGAGGGAACGACACGGAAGATGAAGGGATGCTTCGATACGAACAATCAACCACTAAAAATGTGCCACGTGCCCCTACTGTATTAATGGCACTAGGCTAGTTAGTCAAATTAGAAAGCATTTCCCACGGGGTTGAGTTAGATCGTCACTCTACGGGTCTGTCTATAAAATAAGGCGACAGATCCATAGAGTGAAGGGGCAACTGAAGAAGATAAAATTAAAGTAGATGGTCTCGTTTTACAGAACCTGCCATGAGCGACGGTACTGGATAGTGGATGATCAAAGGGAAGGAAGAAACATGATGGAACGTGTCCAAGGTGGACGGACTCTCTATGGCGAACAGACGGGAAAGCAGACGGATACAAAGTGAACGATGGCAAAGCCACGTGTCATCCACATGGTTTAATTGGTCCTCAAAAAATTTCAAATGGAAATGTCTTGTGCTCCATGATTAACTATAGTCAACTAAATCTCTATATGGAAAGATCCTGTAAAATACGTGTATTAATAAGGATATTCCCTACAAGGAAACATCTTCCTCGCCAAGAAACTAAAGTCGGTTATATACTACTTTAAAAACCCAAAACCCTCAGAAATCAAGGTATGCATAATTTACCCTAGTTCTGGCACTCTAAAGTTATGAAAATTCTCTAACTTAACCTTCAGAGGGTATTTGGTCGGTACCACACCGGTACTCTCTGTAAGGTCTTCTTCTTCTTCTTCTGCTTCTTCTTCTTCTTCTTTGTTGTGCAGGCCTTGTCTAGAGCGTGCAAGGGTCGTGGAGCTTACTGACGATTTTTACAATCATCAATTACGTAGTTGTTGACCTAACAAATTTGAGATATGGCTTGTGCCCAATGCTTTTTTGCACTGAACGAACTAAGATATAGACTCGTGTCCAGTTTTAGACACATCATTTTAAGAGCACAGACACAAGCTTCGCCTATAAATTTGTTCAAAATCTAGGTTGGAAATTTTCACCGACATTTCTTTTTCCAATTTATGCAAACATTTTATTATTGAATATGAAGAATTGCTAGGAACGTTCAACAAGCTAGAGAATGCTACCTCAGCTTCTGCCAAGAATAGCCCATGATGTCAAAAAACATGGCCACAGAGAAGACCCTAGTCATTGTGACTTGACTTTCCAACCACCCAGAATATAAATTGTCTCTTGAATATGTCAACCTAAGCCATTCAAAAAGATCAACAATTAAAAATGAGCTTACTCAATCTTAACGATTAAATATGCGTCTATTCATAAGATGTTTCACAACTCACAACCCAAGAAGCCCAAGTTCCTCACTATGTGAGTGTTTGGATAGAGCTGATTCTCACGTTGTGTTTCCTCTTCTGCGTTTTTCCTTTTTTTTTTTTTTTTTTCAACGTGCATGAACAGTAACTGGTACTGTTCATGCACATTTTTTCACTGTAGCAACACTGTGCGGAAGACAAAAATCACTGTTTGGCACTGTTCATGCACTGTTCACGCACTATTCATGCACTGTTCATATACTTTTTTAGCAATTTTTTTATAAAAAATAGGTCCCGCAGTACTATTCACACATTAAAAAATTATTTTGCTACAGTGTTTTCAGTTTCAGTTTTCAGTTCAGCAAAAATAAGCTCTATCCAAACAGACCCTATATCTCTAATGTCATTCTCAAGGTCGATGTTATGTTCTAATATCAATTATACTGAGTTCATGACATTATGTGTATGTTTGACAAAGATTAAAAAGTCAACTTATTTTACTATTCAACTTATTTTACTATTCAGCTTATTTTTGCTATTATTTATATGTCCCATGACACTTTTTGGTACTATATATGAGTTTTATTGTACTATTTCAGTTAATTTTTATATTTATTTACAGCACTTTCAACAAAAAGTTTTCAGTTTCAACAAAATAAGCGGATTCTAAATAAACTCATATGTGTTATACCCCCCACCCCAAAAAAATCAAATTATAATGGAAAAAAATTAACAGATATACTAAGAAGATTAATTTAGAAAATATTTTTACAAATTTTTATAGGAAAAGAAAAAAAAAAAACTAATTGTTGTTACAATTTTCTATATTTTCCAATAATATCAAAACTTCTTTTTTAAAAATAATTTATTAACAATTATTCTAAGAATACTCATAATTAAAACTCATTATAATCACGTATATAAGTTGAGTTTGACTTTTCTCTTAAAATAGAAAAAGAAAAAAAAAAAAGATAAGAAGTTGAGTTTGACATATTTTGATGTGAGACTTAATACTTATCCACGCTATATAAACTTGTACAATCTCATCCAATCCGCACATCTTGTACTATCACACTAAAATGGACCAAACAGACTTTTTTTTTTTTTTTGAGAAACTGGACCAAACAGACTTATTTGCAAAATTTGGATGGGGATTATTCGATGAATGAACTTAGGTTGCAAGAGTTATGATGCAGCACCAAAATCTGCTATTTTATTAAGGTAGCTAGTATTCAATCAAGTTAATTAGGCACACAAGTGTGAGGGGCTTGAGAAAAATAAACCTATCTTTCGCGTGATAGTCATTCCACAAATATAAGCGTTTGTGAGGTGTAAGGGTAAAGGTTGAGGTTCAAGTCTGTAAGAAGGAGTTTCACACATGCATACACTTAGATTAGACTAGAATTTCTATTTTGTATTAAAAAAATATATATATTATTAAAAAAAACCATATTTAAGGGTTTATAAAAATGAAATACACACGGGAACATTGTATATTAAAAAAGAATTATCATTTTTTTTTTTTTTGGCTTACAAGTGAGGATAGGATGAAAGGAATGTAGATTCTCCCTACAAAGAGAATTAAATAATATTACAAGTTATAATACCCTATTACATCATACAATTTTATTTATAGTTAACTCTAATCTTGCAATCACTTTTTTTTTTTTTTGGTTGTTAAGCTCATATGAAAGTTTTTTCAATCAATCACTTCAGTTATTTCAAACCAACAAATGTTTTAATCTAAATAATTTCAACACCAAAATGTATAACATTCAAGTTAGCAGATGATACCCTAAATATTTGAGAATAGATGGCTAAATCAAATGGTTAGGTTGTTGTTTTTTTTAGTTAGGGTATAACGTATAAATTGAATGGATCCAGCTAGCGAACGCTCTTAGGGAAATTAATAAATAACAATTTTAGGAAAGTTTTGACGTAACTTTTATGAGAAATATAAGAAATCGTCAAAAAAATTAACTGCTTTTATTTCCATAAAAATTTTCAAATAATATATCATAAACCAATACCCTTAAGACATACATTAACTTTCTCCAAAAATCATTTTTTTCTTTTGCATAAAAAGTTTTTAAAAACACTTCCTAAATTAATATTCTCAGGACATCCTTTAACATTCCCAAGTTGATGTATGGTATGCAACTATTATAACATCCTAACATCTCCAAAAGAGACAATAACATTGGAAAACTTGAAGGCAAGTGGAAGCATATTGGAGAAGCCAACTAATTATTTTAAGTTTCTAGTGTTTTTAATCTTTTAAGTATTTTGGTAATGCAATTATTACAACAAGTGAAGAAGGGAAAATTTGAACCCTAATCTAAGATTTTTGCCACCAAACCTCTTATGATGTCCCACAATGACTTGAGTGTATATTGTGTGTTGAGTCTCTTATAACGCATTTACTATGTTCAATTCATTGGGGTTTTATAAACAACTACAATGAATCTCAATTGTGATCTTTCAAGATGTAACGCTAGTGTTTTTTCTTGGATTATTACAAATAATATGAAAGCCAACTTGGTAACCTTCTACAGGCTCAACAACACCTACAACATGGATCTTGATGAAGGTGTCAGAAATTTAAGTGAAAGAGGATCCCCCATATTAATATTTAATTATTTATTTTCTACAAAATATTGAATTAATTAAGTGTGTGTGTTGTGTTTAGAGACACACATCAAATATATACTGGGTTGATTTAGGCATTATAAACAACAATAGCAATTATAACTAAACTAGTCCAAATTACATTTTTGACCCAAAAAAAAAAGAATCTTTTCACCCAAAAAATCACTTTCCAAGACATAGGGTAGGGAGGAATGAGTTAGCTCCACACTTTGGTTTCCATTCTATAATTTTTGGTTGCATGCGCTTACAAATATGGTCCCTTCTCCCATTTATTTCTTAAATCATCTCAATTACTCTAGTATGGCCACATGTTTCCACCATATAGAGGATAAGTGAAAAGTCCAACTTCTTCATGTAACCATTCCCAGGGACGGAACTACCAAGAGGCTGAGGGGCGCCATAACCCCCCCCCCCCCCCCCCAACCTTTGAAAAAAAATTCCCTAGTATATATATTAGCATAAAAAATTTAGTTTCGACTTTAAAATTATACTTGCCCCCCTCTCCCCAACAATTTACAAGCTAACCCATGAAACCAAAAATGAAAAAAATTATCAAATCATCCTTGTTTGGTTGTCCTAAGAATATCAAGAAAAAAAATTTAGATAAACATCTGGACAATTTATAAATCTGGACAACAAGAAGGAAAATTTACAAAACAATTTACATATTCAAATGATAAAAAAAATCTTTGGACATAGTCCAAGTAAAAAAAATGATAACAAATTAATTATAAATCATAGCAAAACAAATCACAAAAACCCAATAATCTTTACCCAATTTTTATCTCTAATTTGAGAGCTCTTTGTCCCTCTCAAATGGCTCTACTCCATAGTCATAGAGACAACTCTTATGCTGCAAATCATTCCATCCACACACCAATTAGTGACACTAGCAACTTGGATCAGTTGGTGTCTTTAACTGAACCCATGAAATTTTTTTTTTTTTTAAAGAGCTGTTGCTCTTGAACACAACCCGTGGAAATTTTTTTTGAATGATAGAATTTAACTAAATTTTGATGTTTTATTAACTTTGGGACACACTTAGCATGCATGGCACGCATAAATGTAATACACATGTAAAACAACAATCTACTGTTTTGTGCCTTACCTAAACTACCGCTAGAGCATGTGTGTGATTAGTCTATTGGTAATAAACTTTGTGCCTTAGCTAAATTATTGTAGTGATGGAAAAAACTTTATTATTTACATAGTTGAAGACTCAAAGTAACTATTCATTATCATGTGATTGTTTAACAAATCTCTTTTTCTTTTATTTTTTTACTGCTTTTTCAAAATGGCAATTCTTTGAAGGAAAAGATCTCACATCTTTATGCTACCTCAACCATAGCCAAGTAATTATAAATATGAAATTCCTTAACCAAGAGACCAATAATTGTCTCACCCTTTTTTTCGCTGAATATTAGTCCATGACGTTGATTAACCTTATTCTATTTGTTTTATTAATGTAATACTAGACATGGATTTGAACATTTAACTATAGTTTTTGCATTTTTTTAAAGAATCTTTTATATATAGCATTATGAATTTATTAGGTATAGAATTATGTGAAAAGAATAAATAGATTTTAAAAAAAAAGTTATAATGTGGATAGAATAAAGAATTGGTCTAATCTCAGTCAGACCTTAAAAATATCAAAACGTACCAATTGACTTACAAAACTCTTCATCATAAATATATATTATTGATTAAAAAAAATAAAGAATACAAAAAAAAAAAAAAAAAGGTAATGCGAATAATGCATCGTTGTCAACCTCTTGTGTTAATATTCTAACTTTCGAAAATTATTGAAAAACAAACTTTGGCCGCCTCCTAAGTTTGAATCCTGGTTCAGTCCCTGCAAGTGGAAGCATATCGGAGAAGCAACTAATTATTTTAGGTTTCTAGTGTTTTTAATATTTTTGTATTTTGGTAATGCAATTATTACAAAAAGTGAAGAAGGGAAAATTCGAACCCTAATCTAAGATTTTTGTCACCAGACCTCTTATGAAGTCCCACATTGATAATAAATTAGTTGAGTGTATATTGTGTGTTGAGTCTCTTATAACGCATTTACTATGTTCAATTCATTGGGGTTTTAAAAACAACAACAACGAATCTCAATTGTGATTTTTTGAGATATAACGCTAGTGTTTTTTCTTGGATTATTACAAATAAAATGAAAGCGAACTTGGTAACCTTTTATAGGCTCAGCAACACCGACAACATGGACCTTGATGAAGGTGTCAAAAATTTAAGTGAAAGAGGATACCCCATATTAATATTTAATTATTTATTTTTTACAAAATATGGAATTAATTGAGTGTGTGCGTTGTTTGCTGAGACCCACATTAAATATATATTGGATTGATTTAGGGATTAAAAACAACCATAGCAATTATAACTAAACTACTCCGAATTACATTTTTGCTTCGTTGTAACTAAACTAGACTGTACTACATTTTTGCTTCGGTCGTTACACATCTTCTACAAGGGAAATGTAATTTCGACAAAAAAAAGAATCTTTTCACCCTAAAAATCACTTTTCAGGACACATCGTTGGGAGAAATGAGTTAGCTCCAAACTTTGATTCCCATTCTACAATTTTGTGTTGCATGCGATACAAATATGGTCCCTTCTCCCATTTATTTCTTAAATCAACTCGATTACTCTAGTATGGCCACATGTTTGCACTATATAAAGGATAAGTGAAAAGCCCAACTTCTTCACTTAACCATTCCCAGGGATGGAACTACCAAGAGGTTGAGGGGCGCCGTGCCCACCCCCCCCCCCCCCTTGCCTTCGAAAAAAAAAAAAATTCCCTAGTATTTATATTTGCATAAAAAATTTACTTTCCGCTTTAACATTATTATACTTGCCCCCCCCCCCCCCCCCCCTCCCAAACAATTTACTAGCTGACCCATGAAACCAAAAGTGAAAAAAATTATCAAATCATCTCTTGTTTGGTTGTCCCAAGAATATCATGAAAAACATTTAGCTAAACATTTGGACAATTTATAAATCTGGACAACAAAGAAAATCCACAAAACAATTCACATATTTAGATAATAAAATAAATCTTTGGACACAGTCTAAGAAAAAAAAAATAACAAATGAATTATAAATCATAGCAAAACAAATCAGGAAAACCCAATCATTTTCACCCAATTTTTATCTCTAATTTGAGAGCTCTTTGTCCCTCTCAAATGACTCCACCCCATAGTCACAGAGACAACTCTTATGCTGCTAATCACTCCATTCACACACCAATTTGTATCATTAGCAACTTGGATTAGTTGGTGTCTTTAACTCAACCCATGAAAAAAATTTATTTTTTTAAAGAGTTGCTGCTCTTTAACACAACCCGTGGAAAATTTTTATTTACTTTTTGAATGATATAATTTTTTTAATTTTTAATGTTTTATTAATTTTGGGAAACACTTAGCATGCATGGCATGCACAAATGTAATACACATGTGAAACAACAATCTCTTGTTTTGTACCTTACCTAAATTGCTACCAGAGCATGTCTGTGACTAGTCTATTGGTAATAAACTTTGGTTTCTCTTGGTTCCATCCCTGCAAGTGGAAGCATATCAGAGAAGCCAACTAATTATTTTTGGTTTCTAGTGTTTTTAATATTTTTAAGCATTTTGGTAATGCAATTATTACAAAAAGTGAAGAAGGGAACATTTGAACCCTAATCTAAGATTTTTGTCACCAGACCTCTTATGATGTCCCACATTGATAATAAATTAGTTGAGTGTATGTTGGGTGTTGAGTCTCTTATAACGCATTTACTATGTTCAATTCATTGGGTTTTATAAACAACTACAATAAATCTCAATTGTGATTTTTTGAGATATAACACTAGTGTTTTTTCTTGGATTATTACAAATAATATGAAAGCGAACTTGGTAACCTTTTATAGGCTCAGCAACACCTACAACATGGACCTTGATGAGGGTGTCAGAAATTTAAGTGAAAGAGGATACCCCATATTAATATTTAATTATTTATTTTTTACAAAATATTGAATTAATTGAGTGTGTGCGTTGTTTGATGAGACCCACATCAAATATATATTGGATTGATTTAGGTATTAAAAACAACTATAGCAATTATAACTAAACTAGTCCAAATTACATTTTTGCTTCGTTGTAACTAAACTAGTCTGTACTACATTTTTGCTTCGATCGTTACACATCTTCTACGAGGGAAAAGCTGTATTATTTATAGTCGAAGACTCAAAGTTATCGTTCATTATCATATGATTGTTTCACAGATCTCTTTTTCTTTTATTTTTTTACTACTTTTTCAAAATGGAAATATTTTAAAGGAAAAGATCTCACATCTTTATGCTACCTTAACCTTAACCAAGTAATTATAAATATAAAATTCCTTAACCAAGACATCGATAATTGTCTTGCCCTTTTTTTCAGTGAATATTAGTGCATGATGTTGATTAACTATTATTTTATTTGTTTTATTAACGTAATACTAGACATGGATTTGAAATTTTAACTATAGTTTTGCATTTTTTTTTAAAGAATATTTTATATATAGCATTATGAATTTATGAGGTATAGAATTACGTGAAAAGAATAAATAGATTTAAAAAAAAATTATAATGTGGATAGAATAAAGAATTGGTCTAATCTCAGTCAGACTTTAGAAATATCAAAATGTACCAGTTGACTTATAGGGCTCTTAGTTATAAATATCTATTATTAATTTTAAAAAAATAAAAAATACAAAAAAAAAAATAATGCTAATAATGCTTCGTTATCCGTCTCTAGTATTAACATTCTAACTTTCTAAAATTCTTGAACAAAGAACTTTGGCCTTCCTTAAGTTTGAATCCTGGTTCTGTCGTTGACCATTCCTAAGATCGATTTACAAGTTCAGAGAATTGTAAAACTTGATCTTCAAAAAGTTAACAATCTTGTCATTTCAGAAAATGAACTATACTTGTGTCTTTTTTGGTCTGATTGGGATTTATGTTCCTATATATATATATATATATATATATATATTGTTAACTAAGCCAAATCTTTGAGGGAAATGAGACATATCGTAGACACATGAAATTAGAAGATATTCAGAATATTTTGAAGGTAGAAGTAGTTGCTCTAAGTCCCACTGAATTAAATTAAACCATTAAGCTTTCCAAACTTTCCCGGAGTTAAACACTCCAACAGGAAGAAAAGACCAAAAATAAACAAACAAACCAGAAAACCAATAATTCCAAGCATAGGAATGGTGCTGAATTTAGGAGGGTTGAAAATTTGAGGTAAACAAACAATTGCAGCATCTGACATCGAAAGAAGAAGCCAAGAAGAACACCGGGGTGGGAGCCAACCTTATGAATGGTACAATAATCAAGGTCAAGGGCCAACTACAAGTGTGTGCTAATGCAGCTTTTGACTTTTTGTCATGCCAGTATCAATATACCACTAAAACCAGAGAAAGGCACACATTTTTTTTTCCACAATGCATTAAAAGAGAAGTGTGGTCAACTCTGTGTTCTGTGATGAATACCCCGGAATTGTCTCCACCGAGAATCTGTACGCAGATAAAGAAAAAAAAAGTCACACAAGCAAAACCAAACGCTCTAGCTATAAATTGTTGGTGGGTTTCTCACCCAACCCTAAGTATAGTGCACATGAAAGAACCCTATTTTCATTAGGACTCTAAAAAGTTATCGCAGAATCCTCAGATTATTAAAACAGAACGTGAGTGCGTGACACTTTTTTTTTTTCTTTCTTAATTTCTTTCTTTCCATTAACATCGTGTTTTCTTTGCCCTAGTTCCTCAACTAATTTCATTAATACCTCTTCATTGAATGCATGAATTAAAATCCATCTTCTATCTATTGCAAATTAGGTGGACCACATGACAGAGAGAAATAGTGAGAGAGAGAGAGAGCATATCCTTTGGCGGTTTTTCGGCTAGTTGTTTTTTCACTCTACAAATTGAGATATATAGCTGTATTATCCTTTAAAAGTTCCAACAACCTCACAGTACGTGCATTTATAGTACTTGTGAATTGTGATGCTTTCATGAGAGACAGAGGAGAGAATGAGAGAGAGAGATGATACCGTGTCAACAATGACCAGTATGGCCTTATTAGTTATTGCTTTTCAATGCAACCTCACCTATAAATCGCTTTCTACATTACTCCATTTCGTACTACTTAGTCATAGTGTCCTCTGCTCTCTGTAAATCACATGTCGCTTAATTATTTCTTGGTTTAAATCCCTTAACAACTCTGTTTTCTTTTCCCCACTAAGAACTCCATTTTCTCTACAATGGTACCTTATCTTTGTCACTGACCCATCATTATTATTCTGTGGAAAACCAAGTCTTGGTTTTTCTTCTTTGGTCAAGTTGTTGTTAGATATCAGGTTCAAAACAAGTATATACATACCGGGTGAGTTTTATATATACAACGTTTTCCTTCATTCTTTTGCTTCGAGGAGAAGCGGAATTCTAAAAGAACAAAATTTTTTTTTTTCCTTTTCAGAAATGTCGTTTTCTACTTCCCTCTGAAATTGGAATTATACGTGGTGTTCCGGGAAAACATTTTCCCATCATTTTTTTCAGTGTAAAGTAAACTATGGATGTGTCCACGGCTCTACTGCTTTTAACGGCGATCACGGTTTATCTACTATGGTTAACATTGATCTCACGGACGTTAAAGGGTCCACGTATCTGGCCCCTATTGGGCAGTCTTCCAGGCTTAGTTGAGAACAGTGACCGCTTACACGACTGGATCTACGACAATCTCCGCGCGTGTCGCGGCACGTACCAAACCTGCATCTGCGCGATTCCGTTCCTCGCCAAAAAGCAAGGCCTCGTGACAGTCACGTGCGACCCGAAGAATCTGGAGCATATTCTCAAGACCCGGTTCGCCAACTACCCGAAGGGGCCCACGTGGCACGCCGTGTTCCACGACCTACTGGGCGACGGGATCTTCAACTCCGACGGCGACACGTGGCGGTTCCAGAGGAAGACCGCCGCACTGGAATTCACCACCAGGACTCTGCGCCAAGCCATGGCTCGCTGGGTCAACCGAGCCATTAAGGAAAGGCTGTGCGTGGTTCTGAAGACGGCCGAGGTCGAAGCCAAGCCGATTGACATGCAAGACTTGATGCTCCGGCTCACTTTTGATAACATATGCGGCTTGGCCTTTGGAAAGGACCCAGAGACCTGTGCGCCGGGGCTCCCTGAAAATGGCTTCGCTTCGGCTTTCGACCGAGCCACCGAAGCCTCGCTTCAACGGTTTATTTTCCCCGAGGTTCTTTGGCGGCTCAGGAAATGGCTTCGGCTCGGGATGGAAGTCAGCTTGAGCCGAAGCTTGGTCCACATAGAGGAGTATCTATCCAGTGTGATCGACGCCCGTAAGCTCGAGTTGCTGAGTCAGCGCAAGGATGGGAACCCGCACGACGACTTGCTGTCGAGGTTCATGAAGAAAAAGGAGTCCTACTCGGACTCGTTCCTGCAACACGTGGCGCTCAATTTCATCCTAGCTGGACGCGACACGTCATCGGTCGCCCTCAGCTGGTTCTTCTACATGATGATCCAGCACCCAAGAATCGAGGAGAAAGTCCTGCGCGAGATTTGCGCCGTCCTGATGGAGACGCGTGGCAATGACGTGGCGAAATGGGTAGAGGAGCCTCTCGGGTTCGAAGAGCTCGACGGACTGATATATTTGAGAGCCGCGTTGACGGAAACCCTACGGTTGTACCCATCAGTACCGGAAGACTCAAAACACGTTGTCTCCGACGATGTTTTGCCGGACGGTACATTCGTTCCGGCAGGTTCGTCGGTCACGTATTCAATATACGCAACTGGGAGAATGAGGTCCACGTGGGGCGAAGATTGCCTAGAGTTTCGTCCGGAAAGGTGGCTAAGCTCGGACGGTAACAAGTTTGTGATGCATGATTCTTATAGATTTGTTGCTTTTAACGCCGGACCCAGGATTTGTTTAGGGAAGGATTTAGCGTACTTGCAAATGAAGTCGGTGGCGGCGTCGGTGTTGCTCCGCCACAAGCTGGCGGTGGTGCCGGGGCATAAGGTGGAGCAGAAGATGTCGTTGACGTTGTTCATGAAATATGGGCTTAAGGTGAACGTGAAGCATAGGGATTTGCAAGGAATTGTGGCAAGCTTGAAAATAGAGAGGAATAATGAGGGTGAATTGTTGCTGCATGGGAAAGAGTCCGTTAATGCTGCCGTTAAATGTAACGGTGAGAGTTGTGACAGAGTTGATGAGAGTACGTAGTAGCAGTGAAATGATAGGTGGGGTTGCTTAAGGTTAAGGGGTTGTTTGGGTGGATCGGGGAATTGAATTGGAATTCAATTTGAAGTGGTCAGGTGGTGGTGGTGGTGGTGGAGCCGGTGGGCTTTGATTGAGCCACATGAATGATGTGGGTCTGGGACTACAGTTTTATTATTTTGTGGACGTGTTTATGACTTCATGAATATGTTTCGCAGAATTTCTTTTACGTACGTACACAATTCTTGCGAGAATATATATATATATATATATATATAGTTTTTCACATACACAGTAGTATTATTATTGAGAAGAGAGCGAGAGAGAGAGAGAGAGAGAGAGATGGCTTTAACTCACTCTTGCTTTTCCTTGTTGGCTAGCTTCCTTTGAAGTCCCAAAAATTTCTATAATTTTCTAGCTTGTTCAATTTACCAAGCTCAGATATGATTTATTTGTTTCTCCATCTTGTGTAATTCCTGAGGTTATATAATAATAATAAAGTTAAATTTATAGTTCACATGTGGTGCATGATTTTGCTTGAATAATGGACAGGTTCCACCATTTTTTTTTTAATCCTCTTTTGCTTGTAAAATAGTTTATAATTCTAGCATTTTTCATCTCAAATTCACAATGGTCTCTAAGGTTGTTTTTTTTCCCTTCACTTTTAAAATATTTTGTAATTCTAGCATTTTTCATCTCAAATTCACAATGATTTCTAAAGTTGGATGCATGATTTTGGAATAATGAAGTATATAATGAATATGTCATTCTTCTTATGATTTTGAAATAATGAAGTATACAGGGAATATGTCATTCTTCTTATAATATTACTCTTTTTTTCTTTTAATTTAACCTTTCTTTAAGTCTTTAAAATGTTGTTGAGCATGCACTAGAGCGGTGTTTCGTTTTCCTCATTTGGTAGAACAAATCAAATCCACTGCATTGCTCCTGCTGGTTAATTAATATCATCATTAATTATACATGCCAAGATACATACAGGCTACACTTAGTACACGTATTCGGGTTTTTCTGCTCAATTTTGGCGTAATTAAATTATTCCAACTTTTTTCTATCTATTATCTAAGCTAAGCTACCGACTCTAGCTCTCTCTTACAAAACCCTAGTCAAAAGGTCCGATGACCCCAGCAATTTTTGGATGACTTTATAATTAATCTAGTCCCAGCTAAGCAATTAAAAAGCACATGCATGTCCTCCTTCTTCCATACCCAGGAATGTTGACTGGTCCCAAAGAGTCCTACGAGTGCAATGACCTTATGACCAAGTCACAAAAACTAGACTGGGCGTGGGCGTGCAATTAATTGTACCGTCTGAGATGAGTGCTTTGTTTGGTAATTTGTCGGGTGAAAAGTTGGAGGATAGAAAAAAGAAGGAAAAAAATAGAGAAAAATGCAATTTCCATTGTGTCGATGGGTTGAAAAGAAAGAGGAAACAAAATGTGGTGGTGGAGTTTTTCATTTGAGACCATCAATTATATATATATTTTTTTTTACTCAAAGTATGTGGTTGTTTTCATTTTGACTCTTTAGATTTCTACATTTTCATTCCCTTCATATTTGATATATTTTTATATTGATCATGTTGTCTATTTTCATTAGTAATCTAGTGACACTTAACACTATATAGGTGATGTGTCTTAATAGACGACACCTAACATTATATAGGTGATGTCTTAATAGACAACACTTATTTGGTACTTAATAGTTTATAGAAAGATTACTAACAATAGTGAAGTTACAAAGTCACATAAATAACATATCTTAATTGACAATTCTTACTCAAATTTTTAATAGAAATGGACTTAAATGAGTAGTGTGTCTTAATAGCCTACGCTTATCTTGCATTTAATGATCAATTTACTAACAAAAAGGGACTATAGGACCAATATGAAAACAAAATCAAACATGACGTGCCAAAATGAAAATAACCCTAAATTTTAAATGTTAACTCTCACACAAAAATAAACAAACATTCAAACTATTCTTAGGAAAAATCCAATCCATATTCTCTAAGAATCTTCACTTATCGAATTCATAATCTTCTAAGAATCTTCTCTTTTCTTTTCTTATATGGGAGGACCCTTGGACAAAAACCACCAGTCCCTTGCAACAATACCTATTTCTAAACCTTTGCAACAACACCTACTTCTGAAGCTCCAATTCTTATTCAAAAACGAATTTTCCTTCCATGCCCTCCATACCAAGAAAGAAAAAAAACTTTCATTCCACACCAAGAAAGCCCAATAAAAAAAATCAAATTCAAATAGGAATTTGACACAATTTCTTACCTTATATATGCAAAGAAAGTAAGAAACTGCTAAAAGGAGGCAGCACTATGAATGCAAAGGAAACTAAAATGTCTCAGATCTCTAACAAGATAGAAGGTAGAGATAATATTGCTGTTCTTTGAAGGCATACAATAAGAATGACGTAGATTCATCCACGAAGATTTTGAGTCGTTATTAGTAGGTCCCCTTTAATGAAGTGTACTTGGTTCGTGGGTGCAAATTACCCGTAAATTCTCTGCCTTATACCATGTAAATGAAATGAAAGAAAATGGAACCTGTAAAAAGGATTTCGAAGTCAAAACCAAAAGATGTTGGAGCAAATTAAGGGCCTCACAAGTTGGTATAAAAACTTGAATGGCAGCATCTTAAGCTTCGATTGCCCAGCAGGGTTTTGCCCTTGCATGTGTTGCTAATGCTTAGTTTTTTATATTTCTTCCATCTCTTTATAACTTGATCAATCTCAATAGTTATGTCCATTGCATCTTTCCCTGCCATTCTCACATTTTTCTATTCAAGAATTTTTTCTCCAGTTGAAAACAAGTTCCAGACCAGCGTGCCTATGATGTACAACACAACAGCCACCTTGAATACATCATCCCAAGAACCTACAGAAAAAAGAGTTGGAAAGAATAGTGAGCTGAAACAAAAAGTTCATAAGAAAAGCAAATTTTAGGTGGCAAATTGTTTCGTTTGCTCCCACTGCACTAGCACCACTGTCATCAAGACTGCCCCTTTGGGACCATGTGGACCTCACAAATGATGAAAATGGCACCAGTACAGCAGAAGTTCATACTTTTTCTCTTGTAGTGGATGTATGGTTTGTTTACCTCGTTGAAGTATGTAACCGGTTGCTGCTGTACCAAACACACCAGCAAGCACTCCAGCCGTGTTTGACAGTCCCAACAAAACTCCCTGCGATTAATGTCAATAGCTTTTTTTCTTTTTTTGACTTGTGGAATAATAAATACTTTTTAACCTTTTAATTCTATAGACATTTTAAATTTTAAATTTTAAATAAAGTAATGGCTTTTTGTGGAAGAAATGAAATAAAAGTGGAACTTGATTAAAGGACAAGACAGATCATAATGTAGTTATGGGATTCTAAAAGGGGAAAAGAAAAAGACGAAGGAAGGAATAATAGGAATAACTCACAGAATAGCGTGGTCCAATGTCTTGGTGATTGGAATAGAGACCAGATTGTGAAAAAGCATCAGATCCCTGTGAGGAAAAAGTATGTGTTAGTCAATTAGATAACAAAAGGTTTTGACAGAATCAAAATTTGCCGCTAATTTTACGGCTTCCATAAGAACAAATTTTCTAAAAGGTGCTGCTTCTACAGTTAATATTACAAATAAAGCAAGAGCACATGAAACTTCATGCGCATATCATCACTAGCCTTTGCAATATACCCGGCTGCACTTATATAGAGCAACATATAGGTTCTAATTATTTTTTATATGTTTTAATTTCTAATTATTTCCCTTCTCTATTTACTAAATGAAAACACTGTATCATCTCATTGCAGGATACAAAAACTTCTAATTTTGAGGTACATACATGGCCTTCCTTCCCAAGGTGGCAATCCACAGGATCGTAAAGTTGCAACTGAACAGAATTTATTCTCTAAGTCAAAGCTTCCTTCTAATTTTGGTAATTGACTAATTGCATTCATAATTCTTTATTAGACCGCCAATTCATATTCCATGCAGAACTCAGTGGACTAGTATAAACACAACATATGTCCAAACACCACATTGTATGACCTAAATTTGAAGAAAGCATAAATACTTTTTTCCAGATTTATCAACGCCCAAAATGTACTATAAGAAGGGCCATACAGACTAGCTAAGGACATCTAAAGAATGACAAGAGCTCACATGTCTTCTCTTAGAGACTATTGCAGCTTGACAACCAAGGGGATCATAACATTCATCAAAGCCTATATAATATCAGTAATCAGTAAAGGATATGCTTGATCTATTCATGTAAGCCCCTTTACTGTATTAGCTAAAACTACCAAAAATACCTCAAAAGGCTGGTCGTTTACCGCAGGGTGCGTATGCTTAATCTAAATTGCTGCTTGTTTACTGAAATGTCTGCTGACATTCAGTAATCTCTGTTTTTAATTTGAGTAAAAACCATTTTGACTTTTTTTTTGGGCTATAAAAAGTAACACCTTGCTACTTTTACCATGCTCAATTATCCTAAAAACTTTCGATTTTGGGAAATTTTGACAATATGTCAATTTTAATAACTTGAAATGCAGTAAAGTTGTTCTCTCTTGATTCTCAGAGAATAGAATTTTGAGTAATGCTTTTAAAATTATGATTATGGTCAGAATTAATTATTTGCATGCCGCAGCAGATATCAAGTGGCAGATCACATGCCACCTCCCCCCTACCCCCCCCCCCCCCCCCCAAAACAACCCCCCCAACAACCAAAAAAAAAAAAAAGGAGAGGAAAGGAAAATTAATTGAACTCCCAATTTTTTTACAGAATAAATATTGTGGTTGCATACTAGTTATTAGAGCAACAACAATCAAGCCTTAGTCCCAAAATTTTGAGGTCAGCTATTGATCCTTAGTAAACTAATCAATGTCGGCCACAGGTATAGAAATAGCCTTAAATAGTTTCTTCATAATTTTTTGTAAAAGGTGCTAGAATTTTTTGACAGAAGAGTTCATCAATGAAATATGATCTTAATTTAATGTCAGTACCCACTCATTTCTAAAATCTGGAGTGAAAGGTGACATTTTAGCTGCCCAAATCACCTCTCTGAATGGGATATTACTCAAATGTATTATAATTTCCTCTTACATTGTGCCTTTTAACATTGGTTAAGAAACTGGAAAAAATACACAATTCAAGCTATGGTGATATTGTTGTGAAACTAGCTCAAACCTGACTGCATGCCATGCATAGCACTGCCATAGCAGGTGTCTTCACATGGCTCAGCTGTGTAAGAAAGAAGGCCGGGCCCAAAAACCCAATCGATTGCATGATCTGCAACATCAAAAGGATTTGAAGTTCAAGATATGAAATAGGAGAAGCACTAATTATATCTAAATTCTCATTTATCATAATAATAATTTATCAAAGAGGGTTACTATAATCATCCATTCATCTTGAAAAAAACTTCCAAGAACTCTATTTCAAAAATTTATCCACTATTAGTTGGAAAAATGTCATCTAATTGGCATCTCATGGTGTTTCCAATGGAGACATCTAGGGTACAAATCCCCCCTCCCCAGTTGTAACTACCGAATTATCAAAAAAAGTCAACAGAAATCATCTCCAAAAGAACTTGTAGCTTAATTGATATTAACTATGGAATGGTTGCTTTGTAATACCATTAGGACACTAGCCATATGGAATAGACAATTGCAAATCAGTAATATATGCAGTACCAATGTACAGAATACCATCACAAGACTTTACGATAAAAATCAGTCCTAATATCTTTTGTTTGTGTCGACATCGTCCATTTCTATAAACATTGATATAGTACAACATTTAATTGTACATGATTAACATTTCAAAGTTAGGGAATATTGACCCTTGCCTTACGAACTGCTGTTATCGAAAGACCTCTGCTCACAAGTGTGTCTGCAATCCAGCCTCCTATATTTGCAAATACAGCCATGGTCAACCATGGCAAGACACAGAACAGTCCCGATTCAGTTAGGTTGAACTTTAAAACCTGTGAAAACAACCAAGATTAGGCAGGACAAGAATGACTTGGTTCATTCCTCAGATATAGACATCATTTGATGAACAAAAAGGTCCCAGTTACTCATTAGCTCATTCCAGAGAAATTAACAAGCCATTGAACGTTACTCTTTACTCGAGCCTCAAAATATACAGATACCATATAGAGGATATATTGTAAACTTCAAACAGTTCCCAATAAGGATAGGTCACTCTAGAATTCCTTCTTTATAATTGAGTAAAATAGATACTGGCACAACCATAAATTTATTAGTCAAAGATCTGCATCACCCATCACAGGCCAGATTCCAAGTTTTACTTTTCTTTTTCTTTTATAAGCACTAGATTATTACATTATGAGTTTGTACAGAATCTTCTAAGTTTCTGCCAATATAAATGCAACATCGAGTTAAAGGGAAAAGGATAGTTTGAATATCATTTTAAAGCAGCCTTGTTGGTCCAAAAGGGCTTGATAACTGTACAAATGATGCATCATCTATGCACCAAGAGTTTTGCAGAGGTCAGAGAATTCAGAGTTTGAGAGACCATCATGCATCAAAAAGCAAGCAGGGTAGCAAGTACAAATTAAAGACTGCAGAGATGATTTCAACTTAATGCAAGTCAGTCTCCAAGCAAACAATCATACTAGTAGACAGAAAATGAGGATGAATTTGTCACAAATGAAGAAATCATTTCCACATTTCATATTCAGATTTCTATGTCAACAAGCATATATCCATATAAATGATACTTTCTCTGTCTCAAAAACATAGCCTATATATCCCTTTTGGAAGTCTCACAGAAAGTGTCTATGCTCTAGGTCAAACATTCTTTTTGTATACTACATTACTTTCCTAAAATAACCTTTTTGTTTTTGCTTTAATTACAAGTGACATATTTACTTTTCAACTTTCAAATCAAAATTTAAGGAAAAGTTTGGAAAACTAGTACAAAACTAAGTAGGCAGAAAGAATTTATTACTATTTTCTTATAACCTGTGCTTTTAGCAAGGGGACTAGTTTGGTGAGAAAGAGGGAGTAGAATAACAGGAATGTGAGAAACATAAACACAAATAGTGACAATGGGTCAAGTACCTGATTGTAGTAAGTAGGCATCCAAGTCAATAGAATAAATGTTCCCCAATTATGGCAGAAGTGAGAGATTATAAGAGCCCAAACAGGTGCTTTTGATAAAATCAATCTCCAAGGAATGACTGAAACAGGTTCCTTTGACACCCTGCCACCCAATATAAACCTTTTCTCCTCCACCCTAAGTTTTGGATCTTCTTTTGGTGAGCTATATGCCTGGCAAAAAAAAAGGGAATAGTAGAGTTAACTTACGTGGAAGGACATCTGAAATTCGACTTGAACCAATCCAGTTATTTCTTGCAGCCTAAAACAGGATATCATATATCTTGCTTTAATTCTTCTTCTTCTTCCTTTTCTTTTTTTTGTGGGGGGGAGGGGGGGGGGGGGGGAGGCCGGGGGTGTGTGTGTTAATTAAGAGTGTTCTATTTTCTCAACTTATATGAACATTGAGCACCATGTATTCATTTGATAAATAATCCATGGATTACATTGTACATGATTTGCGCAAGTAATTGAGATTAACATATAGAAGATCTAAATCACAATTCCCTTGTAAGTCTTAAGCTTTTCGTAGTTGGTTATTTTATCTGATAAGATTATAATACATCAATCATAATAATTTTTCTTGATCATGGAAGTAGAGACTTTTGATTGATATGTTAATGTATTTAGAATACACTGAATATGATCATTGTAAGTTATTATGCTAAACTACTATAACTTGAATAATTAAGCCCACGATTGCAAAGAGCATTAACTCTCAATCTTGAGAAGATGGTGAACTCAAACATTAAACATAAGTTGCTTTAACTTATTAATTATTATATTTTTATATCAAAGTAAAATATTAAATATATTATGGTAACTTTGGATTAGTTATAAGAAACAGGAGTCCAAAGTCCAAAAGAGTTAGGTTTTATTTTTCTGTTGGTCCCACAGGCAATGTATTTAAACATATAGAAAAAGAATTTTGTTGAGAAAACTCCATAGGGTCCACATGAGCAAGAAAAAGAGAAAAAAAAAAAAAGTTCTCCCCCTCCCCATAAGCATAACACTTCTAGGAGTTTCAATAAAGGAAAAGCCCATTCTCTTGGCCAACACAAGTCATTGAAGTGAAGAATAAAGTGTTGCATGATTTTTTATTGGGTTTTCTATTTTGAGCATCAAATGAATGAGAGTTTTTATCTAAATTTCAAGATTCATGTAGAATTGTGATTTCTGCAAAACTAAAAGTAGATCTTGGTTTTTATTACACTGTGCATGATATGAATAATATATGTATTTCCAACAGGGTGACAGCTTTCATTTTCCACTGGAGAATAGCCAAAGAGAGAAAAATCTTACTTTGCTTAGCCATAATGCAAACCAAATACTTCCAAGAGAGCCAAATGAGTAAAACACAGATGACCATCCAAAGTTTTGGATAAGAAGAGGTGAGACAGCCAACCCTGCGACAGAACCAAGATACATGCCACTGTATACTAGTGCAAGTGCTCTACTTCTCTCAGACACTGGAATCCACTTAGAAAGTATATTATTCATAGCAGGCATAGCAACACCCTGCAAAGAAAGTGATTACTGTTAAGAACAAGAATCCTCTATCTACTGACCAATGGAAAGAAGAAGAGAGAAGAAGAAGAAGAAATCTATCTCTAGTAGGGAAGAAGCTTACATATGACTTAGTTCAAATCAGAAAATTTCAACTTTCAATGTGTCACTAGAACAGTTCTTATTAAAAAAAAAGATACAATATCTTGAGCTATAACAAATCTAAAAATTTACAAGAAAATAAGTATCAATGTACATATGAGTTTGTAACTTTTCATTTCTTGAAAGAGGTACTATGATTAATTATATTTTAAATTGGTTTACACTGTCCTCGTCACACTTTTCTGCCTGGATAATCTGTCCTTTGTGCAACTGATCATTTACAAAGCTGAGGCTGGCATTTTATAAAGCAGAAAGAAAGTTGCTCAATTGACCACATGATTAAAAATAAGAGGCTCATTGCAGTTATCTATCAAAACTATTGGGACATTTGCAATGTACATCCTAAACTACAAAATTTTGGAATCAACGCTGTAGTTCAAACCACCATCCAAATCACTGTCTAAATTAATTGATTAGTGGACTTCTATCCACCCTAACCTATATGGACATTTGCAATATGCTCCTTAAACTACAGAAGTGCTGCAATCATAACACTAATTTAAGGGAAATCTGTCCATTAATATATTAATTTAGACATAGTTTGGACGGTGGAATGGACATTGCAAATATATCTTGAATTGAGGTGCTGATTCAAGATTTTGTATTTAGGACATTACAAATGCCCCATAATTTAGAGCAGATACTGTAATTAACTTAAAATCTAATTGATGTAGACAAGCCAAGCATAACAGAAACAAAAGAGCATCATTGGAAGAGACCAACCTCACCAATTCCCATAAAAGCACGCATAACGAGCAAAAAAGGAAGCCCCACTCTTGCAGCAATAGGTGTCAAAATTGTTGCTATTGACCACCAGACCACCCCAAAACCTAATACTACCTTCCCACCAATTTTATCTGCCCATATGCCTCCAACAATCTATATGCCACAAAAGTATAAAAAGATTATGTTAGATTCAAAGAATTGAAAGGAGTATTTCTCACTTACAGTGGACGGGATCAATAGACAAATATATGTGTGTGCGCGTGCGCAATACCAAAACATGTATTAGTGCCAATTCATATAGATGAAACCATCACAACCACAAATCTAAGAGGTAGAAACTTGACTAAATCCATCATGATGCACTTACAAGTATATAGACAGCAAAATGCACTTCCAAATAATGCTAAAGTATTACAGGTATATTGAGTGAAACCTGAGTAAGTAGGTAGCCCCAGAAAAAGGAGGACTGAATTAAGCCAACTGTTGCACTGTTCCAGTTAAACTCCTTTGACATTGGAAGTATTGCAATGCTCATGTTCACCTAAAGTGAAAATTCAGTTAGCAATAGAAAGGTACTGCTAATATGATGAATCTTTCCAGCAAGCATCTTGGATTTTTTGCAGTGCTCATGTTCACCAAGTAGTGAACATCTAAGTTACTACAAGTTAAGAGATTTCTAAACCTAGAATTTCCATATAAACTTGAGATACCTGAAACTCTCTAAAGATACTCATTTATAATGAAAGGTACAACAACTAGAAATACATGAAATGGAAAAGAATGATGCTAGCTGTGAAATACATGAGAAGATAGATGGGGCATACAAATAAAGATATAACATAAAAATACTCACACGGTCCATGTTGCACAACAGAAAGGCTGTAAAACAGAGCAGTACAATCACCCAGCGTTTGGGAATCTGCTCCCACCAAGGAGATACTTCCTCCACATTTCCTTCAACTAAAACAGCCTCACTTGATGTTTCTGTTGATGACAATGAGTCCACTTTCACTTCTGTTATGTCATCCTCCTCAGACTTGTAATAAGCACAAGTCCGGTTTGACTTAACAGGCTCAGAAATATGGCATAGCCTGGTTTTTATGCCAAATGTATTCAGCCCTCTTCTTTTAATCTTAATGCTCTGAGCAGAATCTGAAGAACGGTAGCATTGATACCGTCCATAGATTCTTTGCCTAGAGTTGCTTCTACAAATAGTTTGCAAGGGAGATGGAAGAGACTGCTTCCATTCATCATGCAACGTTCCTATTGGCTTTAGAACTTGCCCATCCGAAGGAGGAAGAGCATGCAGAAACGTTCCATATGAGCATCTAGGTAAAGCACCATTTGCCCTCAGACTACCAATGTGTTTGCAGAACATATTCCCATGTCCATGCCGTGGTACAGCAATAGCAAAACCCGAATGGTCTCTTCTCTGACGTGAAACGGCATGTTCCGTCTGACATAATTTTCCTGCCAACATCAGAATCTCAAGTGCATCATAAAGCAGATATTAACAAAAAGTGTTCAGTATTGCTAAAATTATCGATGAACAAACATCTTAGGAAATTATAAGACATGAACCCATTTAGAAAATTCCCCCCAACTTCTTTTGCAACTTTAAGAAAATGCAGGACATAGTTTTTCAAACCATGTTAGTATAAGAAAAGATTACAAACAAGTAGAGAGAGAAAGAACACAAGTCATACATCCACAACAGAAACCTCAAAATGGATAAACCTTTACTATTGAACTCTATACGTGCAATGAACCCACTGAAAAGTGTAATAGACTAAATCCTAGGAAACATGACACTTCATTTAAGGTGCTGTACAGTCGGACCAGTGTCATAACCGCCATGTCATGTTATAATTTTTCAGAAATTGCCCGAGTCACCATGTGGTACCCATACCCGTACCCGTTTCCACGCTTCCTAGACTAAATCACAGGGCTACAACACTCCTAGTATACTTAAACAAAGGAGAACTAGGATTTTCCTAATACAATGAACCTTAACTAGTATAATACAATGGGCTTTCGTTGGGTTTTGACATCCCTAACTATAGAAGGTTGCACATGAGCTGATTATACACACATTTACCTTTAAAAAAAAAGTTTCAGAAAACGCTGCAATAGATTAGGAAGATAATACTTGTAATAAAAATGATAAGCCGGAAATGGAAAACCCTGCTCTGTTTCCAAAACTGATCACTGATTATAAAACTGCATAGCACCAAAAGCCCATCTACTTCTATCGGTGCCTTTAAACATAAAATTTTAATTAATTAATTAATATTTATAAATATATATAATATTAAGTCCTCAACTGAAAAGCCGTTGACTAATAAAACAAACTTTATCCAAAAGTCAGTACTCAGTAGTAAACCAAATTCCAGTCTAGAAAGTTTCACATGCAGCTTAATTTTTCAGCTCAATTCCACAAAGTATGCACCTAAAATTCCATATAATCCTGCTCTACTGCTCTGCTCTACTCTACAGAAAGTGAAATTCAACTCCACAAAAACACAGGGAAAAAAAAAAAAAAATCTATTTCCAAAGAGAAAACGCCAGAGCCGTCCGATTGATAACCGAATTTCGATAAATCCACTAAGAAAACCAAGAATTCAAAAAAATGCAGCTACAAAACCCGCTCACACCAGTGAAAAAGAGTACCAGCACAAGCAATCAAAAGCAAACAACAAATAAAAAAATATATAATAATTATTTTCACTAAAGAAGCAAAAACATACACAAATCAATAACCAAAAAAAAAAATACCTGAACCGATAAACGAACCGAAATTCCGGTTCGAAATTAAACCGCCGATGGCCATTTTTTTCTTTAGCGAAGATTGTTGCTATAGCATTTCAGAATTCAAAGCATCGGTAAACGACGCCGTTTCCAGTTTTTTTTGGTTTGCTTCTTTTTAAGCTAAAGAGGAAAACACAGGAGCTTCATATGAATTGTGTGCAGATTTTTTATTTCTTCTTCTTCCGTGTTTTTTCAAAAGCGGGAAAAATCTCGATGGCGTTATACACGAGAAAAGGAGGGTCGAGACGCTGACACGTGGCACATAATCCTCGTTATGTTTTTTTTTTTTTTTTAATTTAGAAAATATACGTACAAAATTAGAAATTGCTTGATTTGCTGTGGTTGTTTTTTTTAGTTGGGTGAGTTGGTAAATAAAGGGGAAGGGCATGAGTAGTTTCGGAAATTTTGAAAAAAAGAAAAAAAACATGAGGAGGAGGTTTTCACTTTTCTCCATCGTAAAAGTTTCAATCAGGGAAGTGTCACCCGCGAAAGGGACTTACCTCAAAAAAAGGCATCAAAACGTTGCGTTTTTATTATTTTATTTTTTATTTTTTTGAATTTATTTAAGACATCTGAGTTCTGAATGTTATTAACATGTGTTTAAAACGATCCATGGAATATTCTCTTCTTGATACGTGGCATGTTTGCTTCGTAATGCTTACCACATGATTTTTTTTTTTTTTTTTAATGATGCTACTGTCATAAACTACTTCATAATATTTTTACAAATTGTTGATGTGATCAATTTTTTATTGGTTTTCATTTAGACCCACTATTAATATTATTTTTTCATTTACTAACAATTACTCATCACATTAACTGTTTGTAAAATAATTTGTATCTTTAGTATTTTTTTTTTTTTTTTTGGTCTTATTATTAAATTTAAAAAGGGTTCTAGACTTCAAGTAGGCAAATAACAATGCTTCTACTTTCTTTTTTTAGTCCAAATTTGGTAAAAATGATATGTAAAATTTATATTTTATAGTATCCAATAAAAGAATGCTATATCAATAATTCAACATTTTACTTAAATTCAATACATCGCAATCTATTCTATCGTACCTAATAACATCTCAATACTCGCCTAATTTAGTTGAGTTTATATATGAGTATTAGAATTAATTGGATGTAGTTGTGTTTATTTTTAAATATGTGATAAGAAAATGTGACAAGTTACAATTGGAGAAGTAAAACATGAATTTTACGTCATATTCTTACCGAATTTAATCTCTTTCTTTTTTTGCCAAATGCCAATGCTTATTCTTAGAATAAGCATGCTTCGAATGTAAGCCAAGCATTAACAATGCTTAGGTGTTTAGTTATCAAGACTATTTTGTACTATGATTCTTCCCTTATTTTAAGTTTCTTTTTTTTTTTCTTAAAAAAAAAAAAAAAAGGTTTGTTTGAATGGTAGAAAACAGAGTGATCTAGCAGGAAATAATTGAAGTAGAGACAATGGAAGAATAAAAAATTGAAGTCGAGTTAGGTTAATATTTATAATGATATCCCTTTATTTAAATTTAAATTACTAAAGGGTTACAAGCAAAACATTTCATGATATAATTAAGACAAAAGTTTGCAAATAACAATTTTGGATAACCCTTTAATAGGTGAGACAAATTTTATATAATTTGTTTCTCAAAAAAAAAAAATTATATAATTTGATTTGCATGCTTTTTATTAAAAATGAAGAGACATTATTGGGAAGATAAATCTGAAAAGTCATTTGTATTGAGACATATTATCTAAAACGTTATTATTATTGTTTTGTAGTCATTAAGAATATAAACAGTTCACATTCCCAAGCTTTTCAATAAAATTATGCAAAGAATTGAAATTTTGTCATGACCTCACTTGAGCGAAATACATATTTCACTTAAGAAAATTACATTTTCACTTAAGCGAACTTATCCTCACTTGAGAAAAGTTTGTGTTGAACATTTTAAAATCATATAGAAAAGTCACTCATCACTCACCACTCACTCATGTAGAGCACTTCACTCAAGCATATTTCACTTTTTAATACTCTTCATTCTTATACTTTTAGGGTCTGTTTGGTTGAAGGAGTGGAAAAATGGGAAAATGAAACATTGTGGGAGAGTGGAAAAGTCTATTTGTTTTCCCTCTCGTGTGTTCGTGTGTATAACTATCGTAAGAATGCAAATTGCTAGGGTTTTTAGTGTTGGCTCATTCCATAACATTTGCTTGTAATTAAATTGCAAGTCTATTGGTGTAATTTGTCCACTGTAAAAATGGATTGAGTCCAAATTAGAAATTGCTTGAAGAGCCCAAGTTTTGATATGCCCAAGATGATAAATTGGTGTTCTTTTGCCCATATCTTTTGCACCAAAATATATTGTGAGTGAACCTTACTTCATTGGGAAGTAGATATGCAAAGCTTCAAAATGGACATAAATATCACCCAATTTGTATTTGAAATGACTAAGTTATGGCAGGTTGAAGTTGACAAATGTATATAGAACCTAATAAGCACTAAATCTCAATTATTGACTGAGAATTGAGGAACCTATTTCACTTGAATAATTTCTAACCAGATTTTGGTGTTTTATTTTAAACCCTGCATAAATAAACCGAATTTTTCAATGGTTTTAAGAGGTAGAAACCCTATGCCGAACCTGTAGAACACAAAAGCCTCCATCTAGGTTAATCCTTGAATACAAAGAATAAATAGAGATATCATCTATGGTGTTGGATAATTAAAACCCGAAGCTACAAATCCATCCTAGTGTGTAGCTATGGTGATAAAACCTTCAAGATGGTCCTTAAAGTCATGAACGTAGTTCATGGAAGGTACTCATAATAAAAGAGTTCATAGTCATTTATGGGAGTGTTCTCCATCGACTTTTTTTATTTTGTCACTATATTAGTATCTCTTATTTTTATAGCTTTGATTATCTTGCTTTAAAACTTTTATGACTTGCTGATTCTGTTGTTTATATCTTCATAATTGTGATCACATAATAATTTGTTTAATTGGAAATAAAATGAAATAAAGATTGGGGTCAAAACAACTTTGTAAAAGAAAAAAAAAACACTTTTGCATCTCCAAAATGCGAAATGAGATCTACTGTGGTCATTACGTTTCAGCTAAACCACATTCCCTGTTGGGTTGGTAATTACGTTTTCAACATACAATTTCATTAATTTCAACCCAGTCGTCATCCAAACAATCTCTCCTTTTCAATTTCAATTGGACTATGGTTAACAAATCTACTCTACACTCTGCAGCCTCAAGTACCTCTCACGTCCTAGGAATCCTGCATCCCATACAACGCTCCCTTCGCCTGTTGTGGTTGGGCTTCGTGTCTGGCCCAAAATAAATCACATTAATTTTAACTTCCTAACTATTTATGGGCTTAACCTCCAAAAAAAAAAAGTTCTTCAGTTTTGAATTCCGTCTCTACCAGGGTGGTCCAAGTTGAACAAGGATGGCTAGTTTTGGGTTTCCGGCCTGGTCAGAGATCACTTAGTGGTCTATAAGTAATGTGGCTGTGGGTGCTAACATATGTGCCTAGTGCTCCAAACTCTGGGCCTCAGGGTAAAAATAAAAATCTGAAACTACTCTTTTGCATCCACAAGACCACTGATTGACGACGCTAACGGATTTATAGACATGTCCGCCAGCTTTTATTTCTCCTGTGCATGACTGTGAGTAGCTGTTAAGAGAAAGAAAATCCAGACAATTTACTGACCATTTATTAGTAACTATATTCACAGTCATACAACCGCTATTTAGGTTGGGTTTGGGTACTGCGTTTTGTGTCCACCTCTCTAAGCAAAACATGTTTCAGCCTTTTTTTTTTTTTTTTTTTTAACCAGCCCCTATTGCATTGTTTATGGGACATGAACCTTGCATTTATGCTTATGAATAGTAACTTTTGTAAACAGTAACTTTTTAATTATTTTTTTTTATTGTTTTTAGTTTTTAGTTTTCAGAAAAATAAATAGTATTGATCAAACTCACCCTTAATGTATTGAGTAAAACTTATGATCTGAGAAGCATAGATACCGATACGATATTGGTATTATACAGCGATATAAGTATTCTTTTTTTAAATTATAATATGACACATTTGTTAGGATCCTAAAATGAAATTTCATATTCATGCTTCTTTGCTTAAAAGATACATGCTAGTTCTAGCAAATAGCTAAATTCAATCCTTTAGCAATTCAAGGCATTGGTGGCTACACATGTAGTTAAGTTGTCACAGGACCACTCTGATTTGGCAAAATAATTAATTATTATATATAAATTTTAAAAATTTATAATTTTATTATCCTTAAAAAATATTTGTGACCACTCTAAAATTTTTTAGGCCCAACATAATTAATTTTTGGACAAAATTTGACAACAAATTTGATTGTAAACTAAAACAATAACTCTACTTAATATTATTTTATTGAATGTGAATGGCAAAAAATTTATTATTGGATTATATTTTCTTCTTATATCCTTCGTATTTGCAAAATTTCAATAAGATCAAAGATCAATAGTTATGTCATCAATCAAATCTTTAAATTTCGAGTTTTTGTAGTCTAAAATTACATAAAAATTTAAGTTTATAGATCAAATAATAAATAACATCCGATTGACATAAAACTTGACATGTGTTTTAAGAACATAAAGAACATGCAATTCAACGATTAAATTTTCAAAATGTGCTATGTTAATTTTTTAAGTAAGAGTTGTAGTCTTAAACTACAACTAAGTTTGCATCCAAATTTTATCTTTATATTTTGGCTCCTTTAATAATATACTAGGTCCTTAGAAACAAAAAGAAAAATCCCAATAAATTTTTTATCTAACTAAATTTTTGAAAGAAATGTAGTTGCAATATTAATAATGAGACTATCATACAAAGATTTCAAAATAAGAAAATTCCTATAAGAAATTTGTCAAACTAGGTGTGTGTGTGTCTTTTGGTCAATATATGAAGATCTCTTTTTGCCAAAGGTTTTGTAGCTAAATTGGCACATCTTCATATACAAAGTGTTTGGAGGTCTAAGAGAAAAATGGTTCGATCTGCTGAATTAGTAGCATGTTGTAATTATCTCTAAAAAAAAAAATTCACTTTTTATTAAATTTTAGTCAATAATGACCCACCTAAAAAATATTTCTAAAGCCACCCTTGGTTCAAGGAAACAATGACGATTGACAAACCCTAAAACATGTCTGAGTATCCTGTTCCAATAATATGATCAATCACATTAACTCATTAATCAGTAATTTTAGATTCAGAAAAACAATAATAACATGTCAACACAAACCATTATACCCCCACAAATGCTTCAACAACAAACCTATCATTCTAAACAAGACCAGACTCTCTCTTCTTCAGAGAGTTCTTTCTTTCTGTTCTGTGATTCTAGTCACTCATCAAAATGACAATAATAAAAAGTCTTAGCAACTTAAAAACCTTAAAAAATATTTCACTTCTTGGCAGTGTACATGGACTCCACCTTCCCATCGTTCCCACCAAGCAACATGTACTTGTCTTTCCTAGTCAATCCAGTGCACTCAAAACCCAACACATTGCCCAACACTTTCTGCACATAATTCGCAACCTCAATCGACGACTTACCGCCAGCCTTACAGCTCATCTCCTCCGGCAACCTGTCCAGAAAAGTCACCTCGTACGTGGGCCTAGGATTCATGAAAAAGAAGTACGGGTCCCAGAACTTGACCCCACGTACGGTCGTGCCGTAAAACATGCTTTGCTTACAGTTCACCGCCACGGGGACGATCCTATCGCTCATTTCTGCGAACAAAGCACTGAATCGCAGCAGGTACGGCTCGCGACACGTGGTGCCTTCTGGGCACACGACCAGGTCACCCTTTTGGAGCAGCGAGGTGATGCGCGCAGCGTCGGCCGCACGATCGCGCGTCAAAGCGACGGCTGGGATTGGAGATAGGAACCTCGAGAGTCGGCTTACGCTGTATGTGACACACGATACTTTGCGTCCGAGTGCTATTGCTATTATGATTGGATCGAGGGCTGTGCGGTGATTGCACACGTAGAGGTTTCCGGGGGACCCAGGTGATGGAGCAGGTGGTGGGTTGCCACGTATGACGAGCTTGATGCCCAACATTGCGTACGTGTACGGCACGATTCGCTCGGGCAGAGGGAGATTGAAGTATACACGTAGGATTGAGAGCATGAATCCAAATGGGAGCCAGATGTAGGTGATTAGGGCTTTGATTGGGTCCGGACGCTGGACTAGGCGGCCGTCGTGGAAGATGATTCGACTCTTGAGGCGATCGAGTGGGACCGGAGTCACCGATTTACCGCGGTGCACCATGTAGCCCTCCTATTTAGCATAGATCGACCAATATAAAAAATTGTCAAAAAAATAATAATTCTAAGTAATAATCTGACAAGTAATTATAATCCCAAGAAAATACCAAGGGCAAATTTGCAGATAAAAAGGGCAAATTTGCAATTAATCCAAGATTTGAGTTATTCTAACAAAAAGTGGAGGTGCTTTTTTGGAAGATAGCTAGTATTTGGTGCATCTCTTGTATGAAACTAATTAATGTCTTAAAATATGTGGGGTTTATCATTTATGGGTGTATCACTCTCATCAATTATGAGATATTGGTTGTATGCAACTATTAATGGATAAGTAATTCTCCACAGAGAGAATTGGATTTTTTAGATGAGGTAGTTGGCTGAACGAATTAGGTAAGTATTGCTTTTGATATATGTTTAAGTTAACAAGGGACAGGTCCTATGAAAGCAACCATCACACAATTAAAAGAGTTGGACTGTCCGCTGAGGTAGTTGGCCAAACCAAAAGGAATTATTGCTTTCGATGTTAAAGTTAAAAGGGTTCAGTTACTATCAAACAATTAAATTACTCTTTTTTAGTGTCTTAGGAGCCGTTTGGTATGGTAGTTTAAGTAACATTTTTTAGTTTTTAAACAACATTACACATATTTTCATACACTTTTCAACTGATCACATGTATTTTTAAAAAATACAAACAACATTAGTAGAACAACATTACCAAACGACCCTTTAAGATTTGGTTTTAACAATGATTTATTCTTTTACTCTAAATTTGAACTATGCATATCTCATTTTTAAAAAAATTAAAACGATTTGCATGCAACTCATTCTACTGGAATCCAAGTGAAATGAAAGATTGAGAAAATTAACGTATGAAATCATCATAAGTGAATTGAGCTCTAATTATTTCTAGTCTAAAATGTGCGTTTACATTCAACATTAATTTATATACCGTTTTTAAAGACATTTTGTTAAAATAAATAAAAATACAATTATATTTTTGCATAACACTCCAATTATCAAAAGTCCACAATCCACATATTTCATTGGTCCATTAATTTGACAACCCACCCCATGTTTGGCAAACTCTTTCAGCAGTCGGCTCCAAAGTTTGCACAGCAAAGTAGAAAATTATTAGGTATTTCAGAGTACCATAAATGTATACTTCTCATTTTCACATGAATGATAGGTCCCACCATTAATTTAATTAATGAAACTCACTATTCATGTCAAAGGAGGAAGTACACATTTATGATATTTCGAGAGTACACAATAATTTTCCAAAAAAGTACAAACTTACTCCCCATGCTTTTCATAAAGAGAGATACTACGTCCACAATATTTTTACAACAAATTACAGGTAATTAGTTGTTATTGGTTCAAATTTGAACCTAATACTAAGATTATTTTTTTGTCCCAATAATAACAATTAATAATAATTTATCACTTAAAATTTATTATAAAAATATTATGAAAATGTTATTTGTCGTTAGTAAAGCATATCCTTTCCCTTTTCCCTATATGTAATTTATCGTATGGTTTACTCTCTTTGTTGTTTCCTTTGTTTTTATTCTCGGTCACAGACTCACAGTATGTTGTCATTAATTGAAACGCGTAAATTCTCTGTATGGAACACAACAGTAGCTATCGGGTAGTTGAGGAGGGTTAAGACTGTGGGTCCGATGGGGTTCAAGGTTCAGCACTTCAGCCATAACTCTCGTCTCCTTTTGTTCTTGGTCTTGGTCTGATCGACTCATGAAACCCCAAAGTCTAAACATCAACATCCTTCCCCCATAAACTTCTTCCCTTACGTTTCCACCTTAACCATTCACGTACTTCATGGACTTTTATTCGTTTATTGCAACAAAAGATAAGATTTATACCAGCAAAAACACGCAATGAATAAAAAATGAAAAGAGTAAGGTATAGAAAGAATATGATAATGAGAATGAAATTAATCACAACATTCACGAATCAAGCAAAGTTCACTAAAACTAGTTATCTAATACCAATAATAATATGGGTCTAGTTAGACTGTGCTCTTGCTTTTAAGATAATTGTTACTGAAATATTTTAAGAAAATTTTGATATCAATTACTGTTTTTTTTTCCTACTACTAAACAAGATTAGTTTTGTAGATTAAGCTTTGTAAGTTATTTAAAAAAATTAATATATTTGAGAAACACCAACCTTGCAAATTGACATGAAATCATGGTCGGACTCGCGGTCTCCGATCCCAAGATCGGGTGCTTCCTCACCGAACTCTTTCAAAATGGCTAACCTCTTATGTTTCCCCACCAACACTCCGGGCATCTTAACGAACCCTGTGGCCTTCTTCGTCTTGGGGTTCACCTCTATCTCCGTACCAAGCACCTTGTCTCCTCCCAAATATTCCCTCACAAACGGCTCCACCATTATCGTAGGGTTCGCCGTCACCACCACCTTCCTCTTGCACTTGTCGAACACCTCAAAACTCTCCGATCTCACGTTCGCCGCATAAAACCTTCAAAAAAAAAGAAAAAAAACAACATAAATTAATTTTTCGACTGTGAGTTTGTGACTAGTAATTAGTCATTTTAACGTAAACCCATTATTGTTTTTCCATCACTGTCAATCGATCACATAAAAAAAAGTTGTGTTACCTAGGGAGTACGGCACGTGCGGCGAGCTCGATGTCGCGGACCTTGAGACCAGAGAAGGAAATGAAGATGAGCATTTGGATTCCTAGGGCTTCGGAAATGAAGAGGTAAGCTATGATGACAAGAGGGAGAGAGAGGAGGAGGATGAGGCCACGGAAGAGGCTGCCGGCTTCGATGGCAACAAGCATGAAGTAAGGAAGAGAGCTACTAGAGATAAGGAGAGTTCCATCAAGGTCTGCTGCGATGGACTTGTACGAAGAACCGCTACATGTGGTTATAGAAGGGAAGTTTCGGCTCGATTTCGGTGGAGCCATGGTGTTTCGGCCGATATGAAACCAATGTAAACTGTTGCTGTGTTTCTCTCTCTATATCTTAGAACTTTGGGGTTAGAGAGAGAGAAAATGAGAGAGAAAAAAGAGAGTGGGGGCAGTGATTGCAATGTTGAAATGTTGAATGCTGAATAGGAGAGGATAGGGAACGTTGGGTTTTAAACAAGGTGGGTTGGAGTGGTCATTTACGGATTTGGGCCTCCACATCTTCTTTTTCATTGTTCTCAATTAATGCGCCGGTTTATTTCAAAATTTTCAAATTATTATTGTACTCCTTTCATTGCAGGCAGGGTGGGACAACCATTTTTAAGAACTAAAGCGATATAATTAAATGAAAATTTTTTGTTGTTTTTTAAATAATATTTAATTAATTTTTAATATTATAATTTTTTATAATAAAAATTCATTCTTTTAATTTTGTTCATATTTTTTTTTGGAAGAAATGTTAAATTTATAACAAATATTATTACAAAAAAATTTATAAATGATTTAATAATTAATGTAATTAGTAACACATCAAGAAAATAATAAACAAATATTTGAATGAATGATGTTAAGAATATTATAAATTTTACAATATGAGGCTTATAAATATGTATCACTAATCACAAAAGCTAATTTATAAATATATTTAAAAGGTTGTTGAGGTCCACAAATCATATTAATTGTCACATCAATTTGTAAATGTTTTGAAGTAAAATTTATAGTATTTCTAGTATTTTCCTATTTAAATTATTTATTGTGATTAGTGATACATATTTGTAAGTTCTATATATTTAAAATTGTATTATTTCTAACATTACTCAATTCTTTAAAACTTCTTTAAAATAGAGGAAAAATGTAAAACTAATTTTTTTTTCCTATATCTCAAAAAAATTATTTATAAATATATTTTAATTTTTGCCCCAAAATTTTGGGTCTTTCTCTAGTAGGGGGCCTAGATGATGACCTAAATGGCCTAGGCCTAGGGTGGGGCCTAAGTGCAAGGTTTTCTTTTTTTCCTCTTAAATTTAATTTTCTAATTAAGGGTAAAATATAATTAAAATTCTTGAGATTTAAGTTAATGTCAATTAAGTCCAACTTGGGTTTAGGGACTAAGTTGATCAGTTTTGAAATGTTTTTAACCTAGCTAATATTAACCCAAATCTAACTAATTAATTAGTTGAGGAAGATGAATCTTATAACTAAAATCACTAATACTCTGAAGATGAATCTTATAACTAAAATCACTAATACTCTAAGTGTGCTTTGGGATTAGTTTGCTGTTGAAATCTTATTTGCTTAAAGTTGGAAAAATTATAGTTGTATTTACAAAAAAAAACACATATAACATATACAACTTTAAAAATAAAATATAACATGCTAGATTAATAAATTATAAACAAAAAATTTTGGAATTAAATCTATACAGAACTTATGAAAAGAAAAAAAGAAAAAAAAAACTAATCAATGATACTAATGGATCCAACACTACAAACATTTATATTTGAGAATTACTAGTAATATCATTAGTACTTTTCATCTACAATATAGACTTTTAATATAACTTTCATATACTAACATACATTATAAATAAGTCAATAAAAAATTAAGTTTAAAATTTTATAATAAAGGTTTGATGAGTGGGTTAACATTAGGGTTCAACACGATCAAGTCAGGTTAAGATCAAGTAGAGTCAGAAACTTATAAAACTAAAATGGGTTAAAATTCCTACCACCCATACCTAGTTAATTCTTCGTTCAAATTTGAACACATTAATTTATATCAAATCAAATTTTTTCAAATATTAATCTCCAAAGAAAAGTTTTTGGCCTATATTTGGCTACATATATAGTTTTTAAGCATGATTATAAAAAGCAATTATTTTAGAACAGACACCATAAATTGAAATTATATCATATTTATCACAAAAAAAAAAAAAAGTTTGTAAGCATATTTTATTACTACTTTTTATTTCAAAAAAAATTGTTAACTAAAAGACAGCTTTAATATAATTGTGATAGTAGACTGTATCTCATAGGCCCTATCACAAAAAATGAAACTAAAAACACAACTATAGACCTAAATTATAGCTGTGTTTTTTAAACACAACTATAGGCCTATCCTATAACCGTGGTTCTTAAAAACGTGGCAATAAATTAGTTATAGCTACATTTTCTGTAAACGTGACCCGCTTTTTTTGTAATAATTTCAAAAACTTAGGGTCTGTTTGAATAGAGCTTATTGCTGAAAACTAAAAATACTGTAGCAAAATAATTTTTTAATATGTGAATAGTACTGCGGGACTTATTTTTAATAAAAAATTGTTAAAAAAATACGTAAACAGTATGCGCACAGTTTTTTATTCTCTCAGGTCTGAAACGCGGTAGAGCCAAGAAAAAAAAAAAAAAACGTGAAAACGCAAATTTAATAAGCTGTATCCAAACACAGCTTTACTAAAAGAAAAATGTTAGTAAAAAGTAAACCGTCAAAAACTACCACACTACAGTTGACCCTGCACATGAAATTTTGCAAGCAGATTCAGCTGAGCATTTATTAAGAGGTCTCAGCCTCACTTGAAAATGCCTGGGGTCCAAAAGGTAAAAACAATAGGTCCATTGAATTTATTGAAAGTTTAAAGTGGAGAAAATAAAAATTGAGAGGATTTATCCATATTTTTGGACGGTCCAGCAAGCATAAAAATTTGTGATTTTTAAGCTCAATCAAGAAGTGGTCCATATCCAACTTTGTACTTACTAGATACCAAAATTGTTCTTGAGTTATAACATCAATCCTGAAAGTCAGCCATTTTATCATACGTCGTATTCTGTGGTGTTCCTTTTGTTTACCTATAATTTACACAGGTACCAATTTTAAAAGCTAATTAGTAGAAAAACATTAAACTCTTGATCAGAGTTAAATTTCTCAGTCGGGGTAGTTCATCAGCCTGCTTCTATATAGTAATGAATTAGATTCTATTATCAATAACATAACTATTGATTTGAATCCTAAGTGACAGGTCTTTTGCACTAAATTATTTTATAATATATGTTCATGATAACAAGAGTCCTTAAGATAATTGCTAATAAATTATTTTATGAATGTTTTAACACCACGTCCATAAAAAATATAAAAAAAAAAAACCATCAAAAAAATTAATTATTTTTTTATTTAACCATAAAAAATATTTTCAGAAGTAATATTCTTAAAACACTGTTCACTTTTTCCTTCTATATATAAGCCTTGTCCCCTAATACTGTACAAGCATTTTGTTTAAAGTAATTCCTGTGTGCCACAAAATTAAAACACCCCCGACATTGGAGTCGACATAGAAAAATGAAGCAGTTGGATGGCCGTGACTGTGACATTTATTGATCTATTATATCATATTTGTGATCTGGTTGACAATGCTGAAGGGGCGTTGAAAATCTTCAGTAATTCATTAAAGACGGTTGAGCTGTAAGGTATGGTGGCCCAACCATCTCTTTGCATTTTGTTTCAGATTCAGAAATCGTTGCAACCAAACTGTGATCTTTGAACATGGGCGGCCTTCACAATGTTAATTAGTCGGTGTACTATAGTTTTGACTTCAGTAACTGCCATTTATTTAGAAGTGTCAATTTTAGTGTACATAGCAAACAGTCTAATAAGCTAGCTATTGCTTTCTCCAATTCGATCAATTTAGAGTTTGTTACGCAATAAGCTCAGTTTTGTAGTTTTTAACTTTTAGCTTTTAGTTTTTCTTTTAGTATTTATATACCTTTTTTTAAAATCTCTTTTTTATTTTTCAGTTTTTCCTTATTTTTTTTTTTTAAAATTCAAAGTACAAGTATATTTTAGTACACTTATACAAAAAAAACACTTTAGTAAAAAATTAGATAAACTGTTTTCAAACGGACATTAAGTAAACTCCCTATCAATGTTGACCTTGTGATATCATCATATAACATAATGGCTTTCATCAAAAGGTGAAAAATCACAAACAAAAATGCTCTCTCTTTCTTGAAGTTCCTTAAAGCAGCCTAGCTATCAGGCATTGGCTTATTGGATTTTGCTTGAGGAGAATTAAACAAATAAGTACTAGTCTCTACCTGTCCATATATTAATGTGAAAAAAATTGCCATCTTTATTGTATCCTACCAAATTTGCTGACCTTATTAGAAAATCTAGACATTACTTAGACACTTAACAGTGATATTGATGGGCAAATATTTACTGGGATCAAAGCTATTCTATTGCAGCTGCAAGCAGCATAGGGAAAAATCTTAATATGTAAAACTTAAACCGTGTGAAGACTGAAGCATAAGCGTTGGAAGTTGGATAATATTTAGAAGCCTTCAATTTTTAGTAGTATTTTTTGCGGGAGTTAGTTGGAGTAGTTGAAGCCTTGGAGAGTTCAACTGTTTTCAGCTTTTATTGGTGGCCATACTTTCTTTTGACCAACATAATCTTGTTGTCGTTGCTGCCTTTTTTTTTTGTCTTGCAATTTGATTTCGTGTGGGATTCCTGCAAGCAAGTTTGTTGGTCCGTAGGTTTCTTTAGAAATTGAGGAAAAGATTTATCACTTTAAAATTTCTACCACCCTAAAGAAAATCAAACTTTGTTTGCTTCTGATTGCTTAAATTCAGATTGCTTAAACTCAGATGGTGATAGGTTAGAGATGCTATACGAATTTTGATGCTTGTAGGAAATTAACAAGGAACTGTGTGCTAGGTAGCCTCCTTTGGGATTGAACCTTATCCCTTAAATTCTATTGGGATATTGAATGCATGTTATATATATTTATATATTTATATATATATATATATATATATATATATATTCCGTGTGTTATTGGGTATGACCATACATTGCTTAGCCTTGAATGTCTTGGATTATTCAGGAACCTATTTTAATCGGTGGAATAAGTTGCTTGTTGATTTTATGGGTCAAAAACTATCTTGTTATTTTTTAGAGTTAATGGATTACTAAGACGTGATAATCGTTATTAAAGTGATATTGTGGGTGCCTAAAATCTTTCCCACACATAGATGAACCCCCAAACATGCATGTTTCAATGGTTTGTAAATGCTTTATTGTTCAATCTATGATAGGAGACCTCACACCTAAAAAAATGTAATGATTAACTTTAGTTGAGAGTTTAAACTCAAAAAAATCATAATTTGACAAAATTGATATTAATAATGGTATGATATGGTTACTTTTGAATTTATTACCTATTTTAGATAGGAAAAAGTACATGTGCCCTAAATGCATTGATTTAGGATACATTTTTAGAAACTTTCAATGGAAAAAAATATTAATTGTTTCGACAGCTTTTATATTTTTCATAAAAGTGGTATCAAAACTTTTTCATAGTCAATACCTTAAGTTATTCCATGTTACTAGTAAGTCAAATAAGGTGCCACATTACCATAAATATGGACCAGCTACCTCTTCTTTAGAAATACAAATGACAAATTCTCTATTCCACTTTTTGCATTCTACTTTATATTTCATCAATCATGAAAAGTCAAATATCTGTTTGAATTTATCAAAATTTAAAATGAAAAAAAAAAAAAAAAACACTTATCATATCATGATTAGTGAGTATAAAGTAGAATACAAAAAGTATGCAATAGAGGATTTGGGAACCTTAATCCATGAGAATAGGGGGCAATTCACAAAGCCACCGTAAGCTCGCACCAAGAAATAGAACATGGAAACTAGAGCACAAGAGACGAATTTGACTAAAGATGATGAGGCTCTATCTACAAGCTTGAATGCGATATATGAAGGCCATTATCTCTATTTATGGAAATCTATAATCATAGAGGGAAAATACTTTAGTTATAAATTATTTTTTAACTTTTTTTATAAATCAATAATATGGTGAATAGTTATTGGCATGTAAAAAAATGACGTTAATGGTAGGGCCAAATGAGAATAAAAAAGAATTGGTTATAATAACAATTTGTAAAAATATTATAAATAATTTGTGGTTGTAGCATTACTCATTGTAAAGTAATTAAACCTAGAATCTCACCCACAATAGAGCCAATCTAACCTAGAAATAGTAGGCATTACACCCCTCATTGAAAGAATGTTTTGACTACAACAAAAAGAGATTAAATTATACAAGTACTTGGTGTAAACCCTTTGGTTTACACTATCCAATAAGAATATGTCACATCATCATATTATCAAAGGAATTGACCATAAACTGCTTACCCTGAATGCCTTGGGTTATCCAGAAACTAACTTTAACTAGTGGAATCAGTTGTTCAAAAGTTTTACAAGTTAAAAACTATCTTATACTAAAAATTTTAAATTAATAGGTTACTAAAACATGATGATCATTATTAAACAAATATAGTGAGGTGCCTAAAATCTTCCTCAAACATGTTTCAATAGTTCAATAACGCTTTCTTGTTCGATTTATGATAAAAAACCTCACGCAATTTCAACATTAGTCTAGTAGTAATATTAATTAAATGTTAAGTAACTAATCACATATAAAAAAATCTAACTTTGAGAGTTTAAACTCATTAAAATATTAATTTACCAAATTGACATGTTATTACTGGTATGATGTGGTTACTATTTTGAATTTATAACGTATTTGAGGTATTATCACAGTATTATTATAGTTCATACAAAGGTTGTTGTCAAGTTGTGCCATGTTAGTAATAATGAAAATTTGAAACTAAAAAAAAAACACTTAGCATATTTTGATTGATGGAGTATTAAGTAGAACACAAAAAGTGAAACAGAAAATTCTCACTTACATTAGAGCTAATCTTACCTAAAAATGGTAACAATTACACTCATTGAAAGACTATTTTGACCATGGCCAAAAAATGTGACTATAATCAAGAGAAATGTCCTACCAATGAGGGTATAAATGAGGAGCCTCATATTCAAGACAAGTATGAGACTATAATTTAGTACATTATAGTGAAGTACTGGGAAAAAAAAGAAAAGAAAAAACACCCTTCACTAACTTAGGCATCACCAGTGCCACTCTGAGCTCTTTTGCTTTGGTAGGCATGTCATTGACTAGTTAGCCATTGGACCACTAATTCATCATCAATGGTTAGAAATTATAAATTGTGATTGTATAAAATAATCTTTTAAATACTTATTTTGTCACTAAAAAAACAAATCATTTGACCATTATGGATCTTTAAACATTGATAAACATATGTTTAGGTGAATTATAGATATTTAAAAAAAAATGAACTCTCTGTATTTAAATTTTCAATGAAACTATGAATTTAATTGTTACACAAGTAATTCCATAACAAAACAATTGAGAATTCATTGTTGTTACCTAAAAAGTAGAAATCAAAAGATTCAAAACTAGTGCATTTCATAAGAATTAAGGTGCCAATAAAAATAGTGACTCAAAAATTTTGTAAAAGATATCATTTACAAATTTTCATTATTGTCAACTCTCATCTAAAATTCAGAATTAACGAGCACGCCCTATATAATCAAATCTACAAGCTACCACTTTTATTTGAGGCCACATTGTTAGATAAGCCGTAAGGATGTATCAAGGTAGATGGAGAGAGGTGCAAGTGGACCTGACTTCATGTTCACAAAAAAAATTATTTTACTATAAAAACATGATCATAACAGAATGAAAAAGCATCTTTAGCTTCTCATCGATCAAAATGACTCTAACTATAACTTATGACATTACAATAAGTTTAGAGACAACTTTTGCCAGAATTTTGTTCACATCTTGTTAAAATAGCTAAAATAGTTACTTCTTTAAATTGTGAAAACAGCTTGTGCCCATAGGCTTAGAGCATTCTAATCAGGTCTTTCATAAAAGATGTCATTTTGATATACCAAAGACTTACTTTATTATTTTGACACATCATTTTAAAATTCACCATTTATCACATCATTCTATACATTAAAATAATATATCCACATATTAAAATAATATTTAACTAAAATTGCCACCAAATCCACAGCAATCATAGACCCACCTTCAACAACACCTCTACCAAGCACCACCTTTAACCACCAAACACAATAACCGGCCGAACTCATCGATCATAGCAAACAAAATCACTTGCCAAACCCAAAAAGCCAAACCCATCATCGGCTAAACCCACTTTCAAGCTCACACCACCAGCACCACCTTCAACCACCAAATCCACCAACCACTTTCAAGCTCACACCGCCAAGCACCACCATCACCATCACCACCCACGGCCCACCTGCAACCACCACCACACACTACCTGTCGGCAACAACACCACCATCACCACCCACAGCCTACCTGCAACCACCGTCACCCAAAACTTCTAAATTAAAGCCCCAAATCAACTCAAAACCAAAAAAAAAAAAAAATGTTGAGATGAACTTGCGACTGGGCAAGAGACAGCTTGGTGAGATCTACCTCAGGGCATGATCAGCCACTGCTAGTGAGATCGGCCTCGAGGCATGATCGGCCATTGCTGGTGAGATCGACCTCAAGTTGAACAATCACAGCGGCTTGGTGAAGTTCACTACTTGGTGAGATCGACGGTAGATGAGGACGGCAGTGTGCTCTAGAGAAAGGTAGAGGGGAGAAGCTAAGACTTGAGAGTGAGAATGAATGAGGAAGAGAGACTCAATGCAGATGGGAGAGAGAAAAGACAAGTAAGAGGGGCAAGAGAAAAGTAAGAATAAAAAAATATTAAAAATTTATACCACATTCGTCCGTACCATGCCAAACATAGCAGCGTACTGTAGCATGTCTCATTTTTTTTTTGCATTTAACACACGTCATAAAAGTCTGTTTTTAGTGTTTGGTGTGCCAATTACCTGCTACGAATGTTCTTATCGATTGTATATTAAAATATAAATTATTCTTGTTGAGAATGATACAAATTAAGGTATACATCACCATTTAAAAAAATTAAAATAAAATGAGAGAGATATACATCAAAAGCATCCCCAAATTAATATCTTATGAAAATGAAAAATAAATAGTACTTTATAGGTGTTTGGCATAAATATGTCACATCCTTAGCTAGGTGGACAAATGGACAAAAAGAGAACCCGCTGAGGGGAGTGAATTTCCAGCGGGGAATTTAATGGTTTCCATGCATTAAAGACGCCCTAACATCACATGCAACTGTTTTCGTTAGGTGTGGGTGCTGCATCACCAACCTCATATTTATGTTGTTTTCAGTCATGAATATGATTGAGTTGTAACTTGCATCATTGTTTTAAATGAATGTATCTTCATTGTTAGGCCCTATTAATTGAGCAAGAAAATTAATTTGAAAAATTTGGGATATAGTTTTTACAAACAAAAAATCGCTTCAGGCATAACAGTTGTCTTTTGAATTTGTAAACATGGATCTGATTAATTTGGTCTTAACAATCCCCTTTTTTTTTCTTTTTTTGACTTGAACAATGTCCATTAAACTCAGCAGGGAAGGGGTCACACAAAGGACTTGTTGTAGCCATAAAGTTCTAACCAGTGCATTCATTTAAAAAAAAAAGTTCCCACAAATAAAATGTCTAGCTAATAATGTTGGGCTTTGTGAAGCTTAGTTTATGTGTTGATCTGGTGGATGACCTAAATAATGTTGCATGGTTTTTAATGGGAGATTTATTTAGGCTTAGTCCATAGAGTGGAGGCTTGGGCCGATAGGCCTAAGCCGGAGCGCTCATGGACAAGAGAGGTGAAAAAATCTGTAGCCGCAATTTGTATTTTCTCTGATAATAGTGAAATCTCTGCAACTCCGTGGACGTAGGCAAATTGCCGAACCACGTAAATACTGTCTTGTGTGTGTGATTATTTTTCTTTGGCGTGTATTTTTTCTATATTTTGTTTCTCACAGGTTTAAGAATTCGTGAAAATTCCCTACAAATAAAATTGGTAGTCAAGCACTAATTCAAAAAAAGATGCCCATTGTTACAAAGCGAAGAAATACCATGCACAAAACCAACAAATCAATTCCAATCTCAACACTAAGTGTGCGTTTGAACGATGATGAAAAATTAAAATTATTTCAGTATTTAACTTATTTTTTGCTATTATTTATAGGTTCTACTACACTTATTGGTACTATTTATAGACCACATTGTACTATTTTAACTAACTTTTACATTTATCTACCGTACTTTCAGCAATAAGTTTTCAAATTTAATAAAATAAGTGGTATCTAAATACACCTTAAGACTTAAAAAAGAAGAAACCAACGTTGCTATAAACAAGACATGAGATTAGCGATGAAATGAAGGAGGATGAAATGAAGGGGGAAGAATTTCTCGGGCACTGGACTTGAATCAGTTGAACGGGATGGCTCTGATGACTATTTGGTGGTAAAGAGCAGCCAGTCCAGCTCCGATGAATGGTCCCACCCAGAAGATCCACTGACGAAGCAAGAAAACAAGCAATAGATACATCAGATCAGACCCTTTACTTATATAATAAAACTAATTTACACATCCAGAAGTATATGAATGTGACTGTCACGTTTCTTTTCCACTCACTATGTCATCCCATACGAAGTCTTTGTTGTAGATGATGGCGGCCCCAAGGCTCCTGGCAGGGTTGATGCCGGTTCCAGTAATGGGAATGGTTGCCAAGTGCACCAAAAACACTGCAAATCCAATTGGGAGTGGAGCCAAGATCTGCACAGTTGAACTCAGAAAATAAGGTAATGTTTAAGAACCAGGATATATTTTCCCAAGCCAGTCTCAATAGTCAATACAGCTGCAAATAAGTATCACAGCTCATGCTACTCAAACAAAGAAACCATATTTAAGAATGTCATTGAAACATGGGATCTTTTTAGGCCATATTTGTCAAAGTAACTTCTCATAGCCATATACCATTTGTTTATCATATATTCATATTTGGAAGGCAAGAAAGTAATAAATAACCCTGACCAAGTCTCAGTACAGTAGCAAAAGATTAAGGATCACAGCCCATGCTACTCAAAACCAAAAAAATAAACCATACATAAGGTCCTTGAAAGCAACTTTTGTACAAGGAGAATCATGCTCAACAAAACATCAATTCAAGTGGCTATGTAGCACCCAGAAGATATTAAATTATCATCAATATTATTCCAGGTCACAGAATAAGTAAAAATCAACATAAATGGTATGCATAAGCAAAGGGGTCCTCAATCCAGATTGTACAAAGAACAATAATATGAGAAATAAAAGGTGGTAATATTAACAAATCAAAATAGTGCAAAATCATTTTCTGATAAATTTTACTTTCACAAACTCTTAGGTGGAGAATGAAGAAAATAGAGGAGAAGTTTAAAGTAAATCATCAAACGATTAACTGCATTCAAGATTAAGCCCAAATTAAGACCAAGAATGAAGTAGGATTAGCTTCTGACTCAATTTTTTGTCCTGAAGTTAAGTTCCAAGTGGAGGTTCCCATATTAATTCACACAGAGCCCAAACTCATCTTGAAATTTACACATTGCAACTTCAACCAACTTTCAAAGGGTAAACCTGCCCAACTAGAGACTAGACAAGCTCACATACTAGCTTGGTCCTTCTCTGAGTAGCAGTAATTTCATGCTATTAAGAGAAGAATACAAAGCTTCCAATGGATAGAATGTTTAACTTAAATTCAAGCTACAGTACACCTGTAACCAGTGGACTTCAGTTTCAAACCCCACATTGTGAATCCCCATGACCATTTTTTTCAGAAAGGTTTATATAAATTATCACAATGAAGAATTTGGTGAAATAATAATCTTGGGTGAAATAGTATCAATGTTTGAGTCAATATGAAATTGATATTAACTTGACTAACATATGTTGCAGAATATATGTAAGTGAGGAAAGCATTAATTAGGATATTCCTGGGCACCAAAAACTAAATATATCATTCTACACCTCCTCGTATCTGTACCACCCCTCCAAGCACTGTGGTAAGTGTTGTACCTAGTTGTAACTAAACAATTTGAAAGGGTACACCACACAGTCAAACGTGGCATTATATTAATAAGAAATGGCAACACCTCAAACAAGTTTTAGAGAGCTTTTTTTATTAAAATCCGAATTAAAGTTCTCTTGAAATATAAATCATGTATCTGAACATTCAATATGATTTATAATACACATAAACATAATACACGTGCCGAACCAAGAATTTATAGATTAAAAGAAAGCTCAAAACACTGACAAGTCTAAGGCATTTTGCCTAGTCAACACAAACAGCAAACAGTCGACAAGACAATCAACAAGGCACATGATCCACAGGTGAACCCCAAATAGACAAACGAAATTGAACAATGGCACAAGTTGTACAGATATATTGAACCTCAATTGATATCTCAAACACTAGTAATTTCAAAAATAACCTAGCCATATGTGAGATTTGCATTTTCTTCTTAATAAAGAAAAAAATATATTGTGTATTTGGTGCAAAATGCGTATTTTCTATAATAATGCCACCCTTCACTAGCTACACAGTGGTTGAATTTGTTGTTTCTATGAGCAATATATGAACGTGTGAGAAGAATAGGCTATAATCATATTCCCAACATTTTCCCATATAATTTCAGATTAAATAAGTGGGTTCATTCTATTTTCAGCTGACCAAATATTGAGCACAAGTGAAGCCCTTAACAAACATGGTAAGATAGATATCAATCAGCTAGATTAATAAAGCGCATTGAAACTAAATCCAAGCAATAACATAAGAGATAAACACACAAGCATGTACAATTGTACATTGATAACGAGCTACAAACATGAGTGCGTGGGCGCACACACACTAGAGTTTATTGATAGACAAAGAAATAGAGAAATACTTACAGGGACATGGGAGTCTCTAGCATTTCTCTTAGCATCAGTTGCCGAGAAAACGGTGTAGACAAGAACAAAAGTTCCCATGATCTCAGCGCCAAGGCCATCCCTCTTGGTATAGAAGTCGCTCACTACATTGACTCCACCACCAAAACTTTCATACGGTCCCTTCTCAAAGCCTTTCACCACGCCTGCGCCGCAAATGGCACCAAGGCATTGCATCACTATGTAGAATATTGCTCTTGTCAAGGAAAGTTTCCTTGCAAGGAAGAGTCCAAATGTCACTGCTGGATTTATGTGCCCACCTGTCCAAACCACAAGAGCATAAAGAAGGTTAATACTACATAATCAACAATTAAACAAAGCGTTGCAGCCTGAGTTAGAAAATGTCTAAACAGTAGGACAAAGTTTAGGGACCTGTTTGGTTGTAAACAACACAACACTAATTTCCCCAACACTTTTTTTATTTTTTACCCACACCTATTTCTACAAAACTCAAACAACTGAACAACATTACTAAACATGTCCTAGAAATTTGTCCAAGATGCGTATTTTTCAAAGTTAGAAAGAGATATGTATTTGATTTTTTGTTTCTTTTCTTTTCCCCTGTGGATGGAAATGGGTTGGGTCTGATGGGCTTTCTAACCCGACCTGACCCTTAAGCCCTGTAGGGCTTGAAAAGGATTTGGTTTTTTTTTTTCCTTTTCCCTTACTTGAATCTGATCTGATTATGTACTTAAATTACTAAAATACCTCTTACAAATTTTCTTTCCAAAAAATTATTAAAAGTGCATACTAATGCTTAATTTTGTAAATTGTATTTAAATGTTCAATTTTAGGTTAACCTGACCTGATTATATCCTTTCGATCTGATTCATGGTAAAATATACGTGCTTGGGTCTCCCTAATATAAAATTTGATGCGGTTTTGCATGTAAAATATTAAGATGCTAGGGCTATCTCTATCTCTCATCCATAATTTTTATCTGATTTTTAGAGGGTCCAAAAAATTGTTATTTGTTAAGGTAACAGTGGAAAATTTTCAGATCTGTCATTTCTACTCAAAGTCCTGACCTATCAGCTGTAAAAGAAAAAAAAAAAAAAAATCCTTTTCTGTTTTTAAAGAAACCAGATAGAAAAGATGTGACATAATTTGAAGAAAGAAAAAACCCTCAAAATACATAAAGACTTGACCTTTTTATTCTATGTGCCCCAGTTTTCCCAGCAAACAAAAAGGCCAACTAAAAATGGAAAAATCCACTACAAAAACTCACAAACGTCCATTCTGGTAGGTTGATGGAAGAAAAAACAGCTTGAGAAAACTAAAAAGACCATCTTTTTACCATGTTTCTTAACAAACAGATCACAACTAAGAAATTTTGTACATGTTTCAAACACAAAAGTTCTCAGAAAAAGAAAAAAAGACAAGGCCAGAGAGAGAGAGAGAGAGAGAGAGAGAGAGGGTGTTATACCTGAGATACCAGCAGTGCAGTAAACAAGGGCAAAGATAGTACCACCACAGGCCCAAGCAATGCCCTGCAAACCCACAGAGGCACACGTGCTGGTGGTCTTACTCCTAGTGAAACCCAGGATAGTGAGGATGGTGATGTAGAGGAACAAGAAGGTGGCTATGAACTCAGCAATCCCAGCCCTCCAGAAAGACCAGGAGTGGAGCTCGCCAGGCTCAAACAATGGTACTCGTGGTGGCTCCTTGTAGTCCTTCTCTGTCTGTCCTGATGTCCCTATGAGTTGCCTCTCTGGGAACTTGTTTGCTCCAAGCTTCACATCCTCTTCTTTCCCCTCCATTTTTTTTTCTTCGTTCTTGTTCTACTGTACTACTCTCTCTCTCCCTCTTTCTTGGAATATCGTGAGCAAGTTCTCTCAAAGGTGAAAGCTTTTTTGTGAGCAGGAAGACAACGAGTGGACTGATTGATTTATATGGAAAATGGAAACTATAGTGACTTGACTAGGATGTAATTATGAGGTACTTGTTAAAAAAAAGAAAAAGAAAGAGTTGGTAATTAGTTTGGTATGGTGGTGAATGTAATTTTAGAATGTGAATTCTGTAAATGCGAACTATACGAATGCTCCAAATGTGAACTAGGCATATCTCCCAAAAAATAAAAATAAAAAATAAAATTATTTGCATGCAACGCATTCTACTGGAATCCAAGTGAAATGGAAGATTGAGAAAATTAACTTATGAAATCACCATTAGTGAATTGGGGTCTAATTATTTCTAGTCTAATATGTGTGTTTACATTCAACAATAATTTATATACGGTTTTCAAAGACATTTTTTAAGATAAATAAAAATACAATTATATTTTTGCATAACATTCCAATCATCCAAAGTCCACCATCCACATATTTCATTGGTCTATTAATTTGCCAACTCACCTCATGTTTGAAAAACTCTTTCAGCACCAAAGTCTGCACTACAAAGTACAAAGTCCACCCCATGTCCTACAAGCACATTTTTCCCCTGTATGTAATTATCGTATGGTTTACTCTCTTTGTTTTTATATTCGGTCACAGTAAGGCGTCTTTTAGTGAGGTAGAAAAATAAAAATTATTTCACTTTTCAGCTTATTTTTACTATTATTTATAAGCACTACTATACCTTTTAGCACTATTTATAGACCCTATTATACTATTTCAACTAATTTTTTTCTTTATTTATAATATTTTTAACAATAATTTTTTAATTTTAATAACATAAGAGGTATCTAAAAACACTTGTCAATACTTAAAACTCTTAAATTCTCTGTATGGAACACAATAGTCGCAGGCGGGTAGTTGAGGAGCGTTAAAAACTGTGGGTCCCATGGGGTTCAAGGTTCCACCATAACTCGTCTTCTTTTGTTCTTGGTCTTGGTCTGATCGACTCATGAAACCCCAAAGTCCAAACATCAACATCCTTCCCCCCCCCGCCCCCCCCCCCCCAAAATAAACTTCTTCCCCTACGTTTTCACCTCAACCATTCATGTACTTCATGAACTTTTATTCGTTTATGATTAAGTTTAGTGTCACACATTTTGACATAACAAATGCTACAACTAGTCACATAGTGAGTTGTAGTTGGTGAAGGGGTGTCCTCACATGGTCCCACCATCACCCCTCCATCAACCACAACTCGCCATGAGGTGAGTTGTGGCATTTATTGTGCCAAAATATGTGGCATCAGACTTATTCTTCGTTTATTGCAACAAAAGATAAGATTTATACCAGCAAAAACTCACAATGAATAAAAAATGAAAAGAGTAAGATATAGTACGAATGTGATAATGAGAATGAAATTAATCACATCATTCACGAATCAAGGAAAGTTCACTAAAACTAGTTATCTAATACTAATAATATTATGGGTCTAGTTAGCCTGTGCTCTTACTTTTAAGATATTTGTTACTGAATTATTTTAAGAAAATTTTGATATCAGTTATTATTTTTTTTCTATTAGGAGTCTATTGGGATACCGCTTATTTTGCTAAAAACATTGTAACAAAATAAGTTTTAAAAGGTAAAACACTGTTACTGTGTTTTTCACAAGTTGGTTGGTCTATAAACAGTGCCATGGGACCAGATAAAAAAAAAAAAGCAAAAGGCACAAAGATCTAATGGCAATCGCACGCTAATATTCACTAGTCCACTAAACAAGATGAGCTTTGTAGATTAAGCTTTGTAAGTTATTAAAAAAATTAATATATTTGAGAAACACCAACCTTGCAAATTGACATGAAATCATGGTTGGACTCGCGGTCTCCGAACCCAAGATCGCGTGCTTCCTCACCAAACTCTTTCAAAATGGATAACCTCTTATGTTTCCCCACCAACACTCCGGGCTTCTTAACGAACCCCGTGGCCTTCTTCGTCTTAGGGTTCACCTCTATCTCCGTACCAAGCACCTTGTCACCACCCAAAAATTCCTTCACAAACAGCTCCACTATTATTGTAGGGTTCACAATCACCACCACCTTCCTCTTGCACTTGTCGAACATCTCAAAACTCTCTAATCTCACTTTCACCGCATAAAACCTTCAAAAGAAAAAAAAATATAAGTTAATTTGTTACCCCATAATTTGTCAGTACTTGTTGAAGTAGTCAACTATGAGTGTGTCTGTGACTAGTAATTAATCATTTTAACGAAAACCCACTATTGTTTTTCCATCACTGACAATCGACCACATCAAAAAAGTTGTGTTGCCTAAGGTGTACGACACGTGTGGCGAGCTCGATGTCTCGGACCTTGAGACCAGAGAAGGAAATGATGATGAACATTTGGATTCCTAGGGCTTCGAAAATGATGACAATAGGGAGAGAGAGGAGGAGGATGAGGCCACGGAAGAGGCTGCCGATTTCGATGGCTACAAGCATGAAGTAAGGAAGAGAGCTACTAGAAGTAAGGAAGAGAGCTACTAGAGATAAGGAGAGTTCCATCACGGTTTGCTGAGATGGACTCGTACAAAGAACCGCTACATGTGGTTATGGAAGGTAAGTTTCGGCTCGATTTCAGTGTTGCCATGGTGTTTGGGCCGATATGAAACCAATGTAAACTGTTGTTGTGTTTCTTTCTATATCTTATAACTTTGGGGTTTGAGTGAGAGAGAAAAAGAAGAGAAAAAAGAGAGGGGCCCAATGATTGCAGTGTTGAAATCTTGAATGCTAAATAGGAGAGGAGAAGGAATGTTGGGTTTTAAATGCGGTGGGTTGGAGTGTTCATTTACGGATTTGGGTCTCCATAGCTTCTTTTTCACTGTTCCTTTTTTTTTTTTTTTTTTTTCTTCTTCTTTTGAAGGGTTTCACTCACTACAAGAATTTTGGTCTTTTGCGACCAATGTTTTAGCGACGACCAAAAAGTTGTCACTATTAGTCATACATTAGCAATGATAATAAATGGTCATCGCTAATAAGTGTATTGTAGTGACAACACTAAGATAGTTGCTAATAAGTCGTCGCTAACGCCATGGAGGGAATTTTTTTTACTTTTGGAAAATGGAGGGAAACTTTTAGCAACGACAACAAATTTTGGTGCGACGACATTTACGTCGCTAAAATAAGGTTTATTTTAATGATGACATCTATCGTTGCTTATAATCATCTTTAGGGACGACCTTATGTTTCATCACAGATATGTGGCCAAAAATATGTAGTAAGTAAATTATATATATGTTTTATTTATCAGTGATGACACGTTAGTGGTCGCTATTAGAAGGCTATTAGTGAGGACATAACATGTTGTCGCAAATATATCTACCTAAATTAATGGAGGGTAAAATTTTCACTCTAAAAAAGTGGTGGGAATTATTGGAGGGAAGCAGATTATATATTAGCAACGAATTAGGTCATCGGTATAAAGGATCTTTTAATGAAGACAAAGATTGTCATCACTAAAATGCGTCTAAAACAATTTTGATATAATATGATTTTTTTTTTTATCAAATCCTCCAAATGCCTCTTAAAATATTTAAAATGACATAAATTCCTTTAAAATATTTAAATGATTAAAATACCATTAACCTCGTCAAAATGACCAAAATACCCCCAAACTTATATAATGACCAAAATAAACTTGAAACCTCCAAAGTACCTTAAAACTTTCAAATCCGTTAAAAAAGAAAAAAAAAAAATGAGACAACGGAGGGATTGTTGCTTCAAAATACTCTCAAATCATAATGTTACCCATTTGAAACTAGAAATAGATAAAATAATAAAAATTGAGAAAGTTCTGATTCCACTTAAAATACTAACTAATTCTTATAGTTATCAAAATTTGAATTGTATTGTGAATCAATTTTTGATTTTTCTACATCATGTGTCATAAGAAAGATATTAGTCAATATTTACCAAACTAATAAATTCATTACAAATATATGAAAGGTATATTCATTATAAATTCATAATATATTCAACTAATAACCAATTCAATCATCAATTATGTAATAATATTTACCAAAAGTAAGTAAATAAATCAAATTAAAATATATTTATAACATACATATTCAAATTAACTAAAATCAGAAGTTGTAATACATGATATATGAGTAAAAATAATAAATATTTTCATCATTTTGCCTAATCAACTTTATCTAAGTTAATGTTAACATGATGTTCACCATTTTTCAAAATTATTTCTTTATAAACATTTTCTAACAACTACTCCAATACCCAATAATCTACTGAAAACCTTCCCACTGAACCTAATTTCACAAAGTCTTATGGTCTCGAGACCGTCTATTAAATTTGACCGAGTTTGACCAACCTTAACTAAATTTTGACTTTGCGTTCTCTAAATCCAGCCATTTGATTGTAAACATAATTTGCTAGAATTATCATTTCCTTACACTCTTCGAATCCAACAGTTAGATTTCAAATTTAAGGATGGTGCGTGATGGACATATGTTATGTACCTTTATGGCTATGTTCTCTCAATCTAATCATCAAATTGTTCTCAAATTTCACCAACACCAATATGTCACCATACTCTTCAATCCCAATGATCAAGATTCAAATATGAATTTAAAAAAATCTAATGGTCTCGGGACCATCTATTAAGTTTGACCAAGTTTGACTAACTTTAACTAAAATTTCACTACGGCGTTCTCTCAAGCTAATCATCAAATTGTTCTCAAATTTCACCAACACCAATATGTCACCATACTCTTCAATCCCAATGATCAAGATTCAAATATGAATTTCAAAAAATCTAATGGTCTCGGGACCATCTATTAAGTTTGACCAAGTTTGACTAACTTTAACTAAAATTTCACTACGGCGTTCTCTCAATCTAATCATCCAATTGTTCTCAAATTTTACCAACACCAATATGTCACCATACTCTTAAATCCCAATGATCAAGATTCAAATATGAATTTCACAAAGTCTAGTGGTCTCGGGACCATCTATTAAGTTTAACTGGGTTTGACCACTTTATTCGCGCCTTTCTCTAAATTAGTCGTTTGATTGTGACCATAATTTATTAGAATTATCGTTTCATTACACTCTTCGAATTCAACGGTTAGATTTCAAATCTAAGGATGACATATGATGGTCATATGTTATGTACCTTTATGGCTATGTTCTCTCAATCTGACAATCCAATTGTTCTTAAATTTCACCAACACCAATATGTCATCATACTCTTTAATCCCAATGATCAAAATTCGAATATGAATCACAAAGTCTAGTGGTCTCGAGACCATTTATTAAGTTTGACAGGGTTTGAACAACTTTAACTAAACTTTGACTGCACATTTCTCTAAATCTAACCATTTGATTGTGATCATGATTACTAGAATTAACCTTTCATTACAATCTTTAAATCCAATTGTTAGATTTCAAATCTAAGGACGGCGCCTGATGGACGTGTGTTGTGTATTTTTATGGTTATATTCTCTTAATCTAATTATCCAATTGTTCTCAAATTTCACCAACATTTTTACAACAAATTTTAAGTGATAGGTTATTACTAGTTGTTATTATTGGGGCAAAAAAGTTATGTTAGTGTTAAGTTCAAATTTGAACTAATAACAACTAACCACCTATGATTTGTTGTGAAAATTTTGTGAAAGTAACACTTCTCATAAAAAATGTGTCTTTTTTTTATTGTCTTTGAAAACTTGAAATACATACTATGTTTAGAATAAATTAATTTAGTTTCAATACGTAGCACTTCTCATAAAAAAAATGTGTGTTTTTATTGTCTTTGAAAACTTGAAATACATACTAGATTTAGAATAAATTTATTTAGTTTCCATATAAATCAAACTTGCCGTGCAATGGTATAGTGGTTAGTTCTTTGGTGCATTAACTTTGCTCATGTGTTCGATTCCCCCGCGTTGCTCATTGATAAGATTTTTTGTCAGCTTTTCTTTCTTCTTTTTAGATGTATTTGGTGTTCTGTATTGAAGTTTTTTTGTGAAGTTTGTATTTATCTTAGATGTCAAACACACAAAACAATAAAGCAAAATATAAAATCAAAATAAATTAATAAGGAGGCTGAAGTTGGAACTTGAAAGAGTAAAGTAAGGTGGAGCACGTAAAAAAGCACAAAACCAGTGTCAGGTTAATAAGAAAGTCTACAAGTGAACAGTGACAAGACAAGACAACATTAAAAAGAAATGGTAAATGAACCCACAAATTATGTAAAAAATTATTACTAGTTTTAATTTGAATCGATCAAAAAAATTAATTTTTTACTCACCAATATTTGCTAATAATAATTTACTATTTAAAATTTATTGTGAAAATATTATGGTAGCATTTCTCAATTGTGATTTCTTATTCTTTATATCAATTTTCCTTTCTTTCATCCATACGTTTTTTTTTTTTCTTGTTTTTTCTCCTCCACATATGTATACCGGTGTACCATTTTAGAATTACCGCTATTTTTAAACAAAAAAAAATTATATAATTATAATATTAATGAATATAATAGTATATATATATTATTTGAATGTTTATAAATTTAATTTTTGGTAAAAATCCATATAATATGTTATGCATCTTTATAAATGATTATAGTAACTAGTTAGTTTATATTAAGCAAAAAAGTAACTAGTTAGTTTATATCTAACCCAATGAGCTTATAAGTTATATATATATAATTAAAAAAAAAGAAGTGAAAGAAAAGACCTTGGGACAAGACAAGACCACATTAAAAAAGAAATGGTAAATGATACATTGATGGACACTTTGGGAGTAAAAAATGATTAAAAAATTAGAAATTTGTGGATGGAAATCTTTTATGAGTTATAAAAATAAGATAAAAATAAAGTAAAGAATTTGTAGCTTTTATTAAAAAGTTAAAAAAAAATCACAAAATATCCATTAATATCAGTAGATGAGACGTAGGGATTTGCCTTAGTTAGCAAAATGGTATTAAATATATTTTAAAAAAACAAATTAGTCAACCCAAAAAATGGCAGCCAACTTTTACTGTTTTTTCACAACTCCCAACCTAGCTTTTTAAGTTTTCCACTCAAACACGTTAATTTAGCTTCCCAATCATTACTTATTCAGTCTCTTGCTCAAGAGTCCACGTTGGTCATTGCAATCAATGGGTTTGAGACATCTCATCATAGTTTATACTTTTTTTTTTAGACATCAACATAGTTTATACTTTATAGTAGCTATAGGCTACATAGACTATATTATATATAGTCCACCTTGGTCATTGCATCCAATTTTTAGTTCTAACCTTTTATGTAAAAGAAAAAAAAAAAAAAAAGTAGCTATATAGACTAGAAATAGTAGCTCTAAACTAGTAATACAGCTGGGAAGCATTATAGTTTATATTCTTAAGGAATTTTTTAAGCTCCCACGTCTCATCTTTGCTCCTCAAGTCTGTAAATCTCAAGATTCAAGAATTATAGTTTATATTCTCTACCTATCTTTTTCATTTTGCTGCTCAAGAGTGCAAAACTCTTCTCTTTTTATCTTCTTTTTATTTTTACCACTTAGAGCCATGCAAACAGCAAGGGCAAGAGGCGAATTTGCACAAAATTGGGGCAGATTTGCACATAATCTCTTCTTATCTTCCTCCTCAATGCATCCCAAATGGGTTCTGTCTTTATTATTATTATTATTATTATTATTATTATTATTATTATTATTATTATTTGCTTTTGACTGCAGTTTAGAAATATTTGAGAGAAAGGATTGTTTGTATATGGAGGGAAAATGGGTTAGGGATGGGCCAAAAATTATATTTGGAGGGAAAATGGGTATCAAAATTCTTTTTTTGCATGTGCTTTTGTTTTTTGTTTTTGTTTTTGTTTTTTTGTTTTTTTTTTTTTTGTTTTTGCTTTTGATTGTAGTTTAGAGATGTTTGAGAGAAAGGATTGTTTGTATTTGGAGAGAAAATGGGTCAGGGAAAATGGAAAAAAAAAAAAAAAAAAAAAAAAACACCTAACATAACGGATCTTGAAGTCCCATGATGAGCATGATCCCCATGTCTTTCTTAGTCATTACCACCAATTATTTATATCACTCATCATCTCTCTCATTCTTTCTCACATACCCGCTAAACCTGTAGATCCACTGCTGTTGTTCAGGTATTTTCTTTTTTCTTTACTTCTAGTTATGTTCTTAGTGTTTGTCATTAAATTAATAAATATGTCTTTAATAAATATGTCTTTAATAAATAATGGATTAATTAAAACCCAAACTTTTATTATTAAAGAATGAAAAAAAAAATGTTGGATGTACTGAACAGTTTTTTTTTCCTATGTTAGTGTAAAAGTCATTCAATTTCTTTATTATACCAAAGCTAAAAAATCAGACTTTGTCAATTTTTTTACTTGGATTTTAGTAAAAAAAATCACACTCTATGGTAGTGTAAAAGTCATTCAATGACTTTAATTGTACTCAAACCCCAACTTTCCTTCGTTCAATGTACAATTTCACAAATCTGTATTATTCTGTCTCTTTGATAACTGAGAAATTTTCATTTTAAGAGAAAAAATGGTAATCTGAAGCCTTCCTTGCAATCGGCTTTGGACCTTTAAACCCCTTCTTTGCAGTCAGCATTTTAACCTCCAGGTTTGGCATGTTAACTTCAAAATCTCTGTTTCTTTAACCCTGATCTTTCTTGCTTTAGTTTGCCTTCTTTTATTCTTGGTTGTTAATATATTTATAAGTTCTGGCTTCATTGACTGAAGATAATGCTTCAAAAATTTCAGCAAGCCGCTTCAAATTCAACTTCAATTTTCCTTACCAATTAATTTAATTGAAAAGTTAGGGATTCATCTTTGATTAAAAAAATAATAATAAGTGTAGAGAGGGAAAATTCCCGGCCTATCACAAGCTGACACGTCATACCACCAAGTCCACGAAGTATGGCTAATTACAAAGCATCATATACTACTACTGGAAATTTGCCAAGTTCTATTGAGGGAAAAACACGAAAAGCATGCAAAATGCTAATCACATGAAGGCGCGTGTAAGCGATGATGCAAGCAAATCCGGCTGTGTAAGCGATGACCCAAGCAATCCGGCTGTGTAAGCGATGACCCAAGCAATCCGGCTGTGTAAGCGATGACACAAGCAGACCAATCAAGCTGTGACATGTGTCACCAATCAAACTCCGCCACGTGTCGCTCACCTACCACCAAACTCCTATAAATAAAAGCCTTCCTAAGGCATTTGGACACGAAGACATCTAAGGAGGAGGACACCAAGACATCTAAGGAAGAACCGGGAAGAGATCTTGAGTTCAGAAATTCAGAAGCTCTGCTGGAATCAAGCCCTGAAGCCTCCAGGAACTTCAGGAACTTCAAGAACTTCAACTTCGAATACGAAGAACATTCGAAGAAAGATCATCCAAATCATCCTCCTAGATCTCAAAGGTCACTGGAATCAAGTTCAAAAGCCTCCAGAAACCTCATAAATCACAAATCAACGAAGCTCTACGGATTCAAGCCTCCAAAGCCCCGAAGAACTTCCACTACAAACCTTCAAATACGAAGAACATTCAAAGAGGAATCATCCAAATCATCCTCCTAGATCTCAAAAGTCACTGGAATCAAGCTCAAAAACCTCCAGAAACCTCATAAACCACAAATCAACGAAGCTCTACGGATTCAAGCCTCCAAAACCTCGAAGAACTTCCAACACAAACCTTCAAATACAAAGAACATTCGAAGAGGAATCATCTAAATCATCCTCCTAGATCTCAAAGTTCACTGGAATCAAGCTCAAAAGCCTCCAGAAATCTCAACAAACTACAAATCAGTGAAGTTCTAAGGATTCAAGCCTCCAAAGCCTCGAAGAACTTCCACCACAAACCTTCGAATACGAAAAACATTCGAACCTAAATCATCCAAATCATCCTCCTAGATCTCAAAGGTCACTGGAATCAAGCTCAAAAGCCTCCAGAAACCTTATAAACCACAAATCAGCAAAGTTCTACGAATTCAAGCCTCCAAAGCCCCGAAGAACTTCCACCACAAACCTTCGAAGACAAAGAGCACACGAAGAACACACGAAGAACACGAAGAACAAAGAATTTCTAATAAGCTCATAGCCAGAAATTCATTATAATTCCATTTCAAAGGTCTTCGATCCATCCTTTAGCCAAATTGAAGGATATCTTACGTTCGAATCAAAATCGCATCACAAATCTTTTAAGGAGATCGAATCAGAGGATCACTCTTTTGTAATCACAGAGAATTGTACCACACATTCATCAATATAAATTCGCATTTGTGAAATTATTTTACTTGTTTGACTTATTTCCAACCGAGAAATTTAGTCCTTCACAATAAGATACTCAAAAAAAAAAAAAAACAAAAAACAAGATTGTCTTTTTGACTGAGTGACAGTTGCAAGTTTTAAATTTTTGAGGAACCTTTTTCTTTCTAAAAGATTTTATTTTTATTTTTATTTTTATTCATTGAATTTACGTTCATAAAGTTCTCCCATCACATTCATTAACACCCTATTATATTCATGTCTCTTAATTGACAGTAATTGACTGTAGTTTTGTTTTGCTAATCACCCTGTAATACTAATATTCATGTCTCTTATCATTGTTATTTGGCCATGTTACATGTTGGAGATGCATATAGCAACTGCACTCAAAGAAACATTTGGGATATTATTTGTTGGTTTTTTTCTTTTCTTATTATTATTTTTTTTTTATCTTTAAGCTCAACATGTAAAGTTAATCATTAAATTTTTTCTAGATCATAGCTTGGTTTCTATCACTGTCTGAGTATCCCATTTGTAAAACTTGACAAGAAAATTATTAAAAATATGTTCATTTCTTTTTTGTTTTTGTGTTAATAAATGTGAGTTTTACTTGTCTAACTAATACAATAATGAAAACTTCAAAAGAAAAAATTACAAATATAATTTTATTCGTATCTCAAGTTTTCAACTTATTAAAATAAGAAAATGTTACAAAGTAGTATAACTTTTATTAAATAGAATTCGCACTCTGGATTCAACAATGTCTTTGCTTTGGAACCTTAACAAGCATGTTATTTCTGAAACATTCGTTTTATTCTTAATATTGTTTAGATGTGCAAGCGAAGTTCAAAAAAGGAGAAAATTGGCAATTAACCATAATTCCTCAACAATATAGTTAGTAGGTACTATTTGGAAAGTATATATTTTAGTAACATCTCAACTTTTAGAGAGTCGATTTTGAACCTATAAATCGAGTCTCTAAGACTCGATTTCCATGTTCTAATCAAATCCGATGTGGCATTTTTTTCCACGTGGTGTCTACTTGGAAATCGAGTCTCTAAGACTCGATTTATATCTTCACTTTGCTTTTCTTATTTTCCTTCTCCTTATTTTTTCTGCGTTTCATTTTCTCTGTGCATCTATTCTCCATGTCTCTCTCCTCACTACCTCTCTATTTGCTTCTTTCTTCCTCCATGCTGATCTGCACAAGCCCAGCCACCACAGACCCATCGCTGCCGACCCAAGCCACGCGACCCAGGCGTGCACCCAGGCGCGCGACCCAGGCCGCGCGCGACCCAGGTGTGCTGAGATTGTTGTGTTTCTAGATTTGTTAATTTTTTTTTTTTTTTTGGTATTTCATTGTGCTGGGATTTTTGTGTTTCTGGGCTTGTACATGGAATTTTTTTTTTTGTTTATAAATCGAGTCTCTAAGACTTGTTTTCCAGGTGGACGCTACATGGCCAACGTGCCACATTAGATGTGATCAGACCATGAAAATCGAGTATTTGAGACTTGATTTTGAGGGCCAAAATCGACTCTCTTAGACTCGAGATGTTAGTAAAAAATATAGTTTTTAAACAGTGCCTACTAATTATAATGTTTGAAAATTAATGTTAATTTCCCATTTTTGCCACCAAAAAATATTAAAAGTATTATTCTTAATATTGTTTCTTAATAGTATTAATTAAGAGTATTATTAATATTGTTCGGATGTGGCTGAATAGCTATTTTTCTTGTCCAACAAATTGCAAAATGCAACTTGCGGACTTTTCACTTGGACTAAGGGACCAGACTTTACTGGTAGTTTTGTATGTGCTTGATGGTCCCACTGGGAATTTTTACTCTTAACTATACTAACAATATCAAGCAAATGATTGAACCCCATCTAGGAGACTCTTGTTTCCCTCATCCCATTTGTCAACTGTTTGATTGGCATACAATATACAATGTTCCTAGATTTGGATGCTTGTCAATCATGTAGCTAAAAACAGTTCTAAACTTGTTTTGATATTTCAAGATTTAGGGCCAAAGTCTTTTAGTGTATTGTTCCAAACTTTCATAGAAATAATAAATTGATTAGAATGTCTCTGGGTTTTTTTCCCATTTTTTCTATTTTCTTTTTTTTTTTTTTTAAGTTAATTAACAATCTGTTTGTGTATCCATTTAAATTCTTTTGCTTTAAGTTCACTATGAATGATTTTTTTTTAGATAAGTGATATTTCGTTTGTGTTAATGGTTTTTCATTTGCTTTAAATTCTTTTACTTTATTTTCTTTACAATGATTATTTTTTTCTGTCAATTATATTATTTGTTGTCTTCCTCTCTCTCTGTCAATATATATTAGTTTTTGTCCCCCAAAAGAAGACTGTCTCCACCTAATGGACCACCACATGAGATGGTTGTCCTTATGGCATCTGGTGAGTAAAAGTTTAATCTTTCATGTAGTTATCTTTGTTATTGTATAGAATTTGAATAAGTTGCATTGCCAAAATGTTACTGCCTATGCTATCTTATTTTTCCTAATAGTTACTATGCCTAACAAACAGAAATGAGGTAGAAACCTATGCACTAAGTTTAAAAAGCTGAAGGAAAATGGACTTGTTCTGATAACCATCCCTCCAGGGGCCCAAGGACCTGTGGGCGAAAATGCTAGTGTGTTTACAAGAAGGGTGGGCTTCATCGTTCGTGAACATGCGAACCTTTGCTATCAATCTTGGCCTAAGGCCCCACAAGAACACTGACAAATGTTGAAGAATCGTTTGGTGGTAAGTTGTTACTACAAAGGCTATGGTATTTAAAATTTGTGTAAAAAAATGAATGATAATTGTTTTTTTTATTATTATTATGTTTTAGGCTGATTTCATGTTGGACCCAAATCGTGTTGAGGATAAGAAGTGAATGGAGATTTCATTGTCAAGTAGCTATAATAATGTTCGGAGTAACTATTACAAGGAGTACTTGACATTTAGTAAGGAGGAAGTGAGCGCCAATGTTCCACCAGATTTGACATAGGACAAATGGGATGCTTTATGTGAAACAACCACATGGAAGGTAAATCTTGTTCATTTAATTCTCTTCATTTTAATTAACTTTTTTCTTTTTTATCTAATACTTGTTAATAAAAGTCAGGCCTGAATAAGGAGAACAGAGGAAAGAACAAAACTAGTCACATGTGTGGATCCAAATCATTTATTGCTTACTATGAAGAGGTTGCAACAATTTAATTCTTTATTATTTATAATAATGCTAGTGTATACATGTTAATTTTATCTTTATTATGTGCAGAAAAAACAAGGTGGTAAAGAGATTGGAAAAGTGGATTTTTATAAGATGACCCACACAAAGAAAGATGGTTCTTTTGTGACTACTACCAGTGAAGAAAATTACATAATTAATATTCCAATTTGTATTCATATATATGAAAGTTTGATTTCATATAGATAATTTATGGAGTAAATCTTGAATTAATTGCATAAATTATTTCGTAAAATTTTATGTCACCTGTACAGAATCTAATAAAAGAAAAAGTAGCTGATGAAGAGAACCAAAGCACTGAGTAGGAAATTTTTACAAAAGTGCTATGGACAAGGCAAGGCTTTGTAAGAGGGATGGGGAAATTTGTGATTTCGACCCCAACCGCTTCTTTTCATTTGCAATATGAGACAAGCATGAATATGGAGTTGGAAACCTGCAAGCAAGATTTGTCCAATACAATGCTGAAATTGTCTGATGTAGAGCAAAAACAGGGTGAGTTGGATCAAAAACTTGCTAAAACACAGACACAAGTGGCACAGTTACAGAGTCAGGTAGAGGAACAACGTCAGCAACTAGCTATACTGATGGCAAGGTTTGGTAGCTAGTTTGTTAGGTGATTAGTTTATTAGTATTTGAGACTTTGTTATTACTTTATGAAGACTTTGTTATTACTTTATAAGTATTTGAAACAATACATTGGAATTTATTATTATTTGAAAGTTTGAGGTTTTATAGTCACACTCAGTGCACAAAACTTTCACTTTTGCACCTTAGTTTTCAAGGAAAAAGTATTTTGTAGATATGAGAAGTGGAGTTAAGAGGTTTTTGAAAGGGATTTTTACATGGAAAAAGTTCACAATCATTTTAAGTGCAATCCCTAAATTATAAGGAGTATTGATGTTCAACAGTGCTTCATGCTTAAACTAGAAAACCTATATACTTCCAATTACTAAATTTTATATTTTTGCTTAGATCTTCATGAGTATTTGTAAATCCTAAATTGAAACTGAAACTTAAAGCCTATTTGGTTTGAAGACAACTCAAAATTCAGATCTCATTTCTCATTTTTCATGACTCAAACTTCTAACTTATATCTCTTTTCTCAATCTCTACTTTTCCTTAACTCAGTTCAAATTTTTGTTTGGTTCAAGTTTTTAGGTGCATATCTTACTTCTTAAAGCCAAATTTTCAATTAAATGGTGATGCCCACACATTGTCCTTTTTAGAATGGCATTTTTCTTCCTTGCCTATGATTTCTGTCTCCTCATTCCATTTCTTTTTTTGTCCCTTGCTTCTTCACTTTTCCTCTAAAACTCTCTCTCCCCTTTCTCTTCCTAATTTTCTGCCTCTCCCCTCTTTCTCTCTCGGTTCTCCTTCATTTTTTTAGGCAACCTTTTGTACAAATTTTAAGTTCACTGATGATAAAAATCTCTGATTTTGGGACACCATTTTAAGCTTGTTTTGGTCCATTTTTCGATTGGATTTTATCTAGACATGGGTTTTGCCTATTTTGGGATTAATGTGATTATGGGTTTTATTTTTTGTTGGTGTGGATCATTGGTATTGTGGTAGGTTTTGGGATGTTCTTTTCATGGAGAGGGAGATAGAGCCTACTGTGATTGAGAGTTGTTTCAACTGGGGGTTGAGAAGGGTACCAAGATATTGCCCTAATGTGGGGTTTTTTCTTTTTTTCCTTTTCTTTTTTCTTTTTTGTAAGAAGGGTGGTCTAAGTGGACAAAAGGAATGTGATTTGGCAGGATCTGAGGGGCTTTTTCATTTTCATTCTTTTAACTGGTAGACATGTTTGCATTTATTAGTAATCTGGATGGTGAATGCATTGCTAGACCAATATTTTTTTAACTTCTCAACTAAATATTAGCTTTTGTTGGGCAGCTGTTGTTCTTTGAATGTAGAGGAGGAAAAAATGCAGAGGGTGAGAGAGAAGGTGAAGGTGAAAAAAAGGCTTATGTTAAAGAGTGGGTGTAGTTTTAGATTTTGGAGTAATGAGAATGAGAAGGAAGAAAAAGAGAGGGAGCCGTTGGGAGATGTGGTTGTGGTTCTGACCATATGGAGACAAATCCTGAGGTGGGTCCCACACAAATGCAAATATTTACAAAAATACCACACTAACTTAAACCTAAAAAAACTAATATCAAAATCAAAGTATAACACAACAACATCATCATCATCATCAACCAATAATAACTATCTCATTTGTTTATTTACTATTTTCGATAATCACCATCACATCATTTTAAATCAATTTTACAATCACATTATTGGACCAAAAACATTGAAGGTAAAAACTTAAATGGACCCACTCTAGTCTCCATCATTGACGACAACCATTTTTTGATGAATTACATAACCTACACGAGTAAAACTTGTGTTCCATGTTTTGCGTTGGTGCTTTCTAGATGGAATGACTAAATGCATTTAATTAAATTGATCAAATACACGGAAAAAAGGCTTTGTTGAGGAAAATCTCATGCTCTCTGTTTGTTTCTGAATTGTTTAGTTGGTAGTCTCAGCTTAAAGTTTTGATGCATAACTGAGGTAGTTACAAAGAATTGGGTATGAGTTTTGGCTATCACATTGTTTTGAAACCATTCTTAATAGAGAACCAAATAGAGTGATTTCTGGTTTTTTGGTCAGATTAGAGTTTGATCAATGGTTGTATCATCTCATAAATAATAAAAAAGTTTAATTAGATATATGTTTCTCAATTTATTATCTTGCGAGTCCAAATATTTTTAGAGATTCTTTTCCCTTTTGATATGAGGAGAGGGATTTGTTATGTAAATTACCAGTGTGGGACTTTTATGCCTTAAGAATGAAAGGAAAAAGAGAAGAGGGCTCATTTATCTTCGGAAACATTCTCGGTATCTTTTATTCTTTCAATGTAGGATATGTTGTTCATAATAGAAACTTAATGTAAGTCCCACGTTGGAAAATGAAAGGGGATGCTATACTTCTTCTATAAACACCACGCTTCATTAGGAATTCTAGGCACTAAATGTGTGAGTCCAATATTCTTTAGTTCAATGTTGAATTCGTTATGTGGTCCATTTATTCCCAATGAAATAAGTAATGTTGTAAGCATACTTAAAAAAAAAAAAAAAAAAGGAATGGTCAAAAAGTTTTATGGTAAGTTCTAAAAAAATAAAGAACACAAAAAAAAAAAAAAAAAAAAAAAAATCAGCCAAAACCAGTTCTGATACACAGTTTTGGAGATTGAACCTCCTATTTACTGATTTTGACTGGTTTTTGAATTTTTTCGGTTTTAGGGTAATCACTGGTCTAGTATAGGTATGGCTAAACTAGTGGAATCAGCTGATCAGGTTTGGTTTTGAAACTATGGTTGTCACCTTGAAATTTTACAAATTGAGTATGTACAATGTACATATTCATTATAATTATTATTTTGGCGTAAATGCACTTTTAGTCCCTATATTTTGACGTTTTTCCATTTTAGTCCCTACATTTTATTTTTAGCACTTTTAGTCCCTAAACCAATTAACGCGTGTTATTTTGGTCCTTTCCGTCAATCAACCGACGGAAATAGCTGTCGTGGCAGCCGGAGATATTAAAATATTATTAAAAATGCCACGTCAGCAACTTTTAAAAAAAAATAATTTTTCAATTTTAATTAAATAAAAAACAGAAATAAAATTAAATAAAATCACTAAAATCAAATGGTATGAACACAAGAACACCATCCCAGAAAATCAAAGAACAAAAAAACCCAGAAAATCAAACCCCAGAAACAATCCCAGAAAATCAAAAAACACAAACCCAAAAACAAACCCAGATCTCAACCCAGCCACCCCACCCCCACCCCGATCTCAACCCCGCCAGCCACCCCCACCCCGATCTCACCCAGCCACCCCACTCCACCCCGATCTCACCAGCCCCCACCCCGATCTCACCCTCTCACCGATCTCACCCCCAGCCCTCCCCCGACCTCACCCCGATCTCACCCACCAGCCCCACCCCGATCTCACCCTCACCCAACCACCCCCAACCACCCCACCCCCACCCCGATCTCAACCCCGCCAGCCACCCCCACCCCGATCTCACCGATCTCACCCAGCAACCACCCCGATCTCACCAGCCCCCACCCCGATCTCACCCTCCCCAACCACCCCCACCCCACCCCACCCCGATCTCAACAATCTCACCAGCCCCCACCCCGATCTCACCCTCACCCTCAACCACCCCCACCCCACCCCACCCCCACCCCGATCTCATCAATCTCACCAGCCCCCACCCCGATCTCAACCCCGCCAGCCACCCCCACCCCGATCTCACCCAGCGATCTCACCGATCTCACCCGGCCTTCCCCTGATCTCACCGATCTCACCCACCCACCCCGCCCCACCCCGATCTCACCCTCACCCAACCACCCCCACCCCACCCCGATCTCAACCCACCACAGCCACCACGAGTGACAAACACGAATGAGAGAGAGAGAGAGAGAGAAAATGAGAAAATTTGAGAGAGCGAGAGACGGATGAGTGATTTTTTATTTTACTTTTATTTTTTATTTAATTAAAATATTTTATTTAATTTTATTTCTGTTTTTTATTTAATTAAAATTGAAAAATTATTTTTTTTTTAAAAAAGTTGCTGACGTGGCATTTTTAATAATATTTTAATATCTCCGGCTGCCACGTCAGCTATTTCCGTCGGTTGATTGACGGAAATGACCAAAATAACACGCGTTAATTGGTTTAGGGACTAAAAGTGGTAAAAATAAAATGTAGGGACTAAAATGGAAAAACGTTAAAATGTAGAGACTAAAAGTGCATTTACGCCTATTATTTTTACTTATCAAAAAAAGATTAATTTGTTTTTGAAGCACCTGTAGTCTTGTACAATGAACTGGTCAGACTAGCTGAAAATAGTTTATTATGATTGTTGTTGTTTCAATAACAAGTAATTTTGTTTATATTTTTTAATTGATTTTATTTCTGAAGAAAATTAAGTTATACTTGGTAAGTAGTTCACTTCTTTTATATTTATGAATTATGATAGAGACATCATAATAGATAACTTGTTTAACTCATCAACCCACTCATCTCAAGTAAGAGTGTGTTTGTTGAAATTATGATAGGGACATCAAGATGGATAAAAGTTGGATGCATGAAACTGATAGAACTAGTACACGATATAGTGAAGGTGTTAAGCAATTCATTAACATGGCACGTGGTCATGCGGATCGAGTTGGTAGGATTAAGTGTCCATGTCATAAATGCACAAATCGATATTATTACCATCGACACGATGGAGACTCATTTGATTGTGAATAGATTTGATTTGAATTACATCGAATGGATATTTCATGGGGAAGAAGATCCATTTTTTAAACATGTGCAAACTGAGCATAGTGATGATAATTCATAAGCAGAGGACATTGATGATGTTGGGGAAATGTTAGATGACATTTATAGGGGGGACATTTCCAAATGCACCTAGAAACAAAATTGATGTGTACTTGCGGCCGTTGGTAGATGATTTAAAAGAATTATGGAATGAAGGAATCAAGACGTATGATGCATCAACGCAACATTCATTTCAGTTGCATGCAATGTTATAATGGAAAATAAATGATTTTCCTGCATATGTGAACTTATCTAGGTGGTCTACCAACGGAAAGTTAGCATGTCCCATATGTAACGAGAATACAAAATCAAGTTATTTGAAGTCTAGCCACAAATTGTGTCACTTGGGTTATCGTTGATTCTTACCTCAGGAGTATAACTGGCACAAAAAAGAAGAAGAATTTTTTGATGGAACTGAAGAGCATAGGATAGCCCCTAATGAAATATTAGGAGATCAACTGTTACAACAACTAATGAATGTTCTAGAAGTGCAATTCGGAAATGATGAAGCTACAAGAAAAAGAAAGTGCATGAAGATCGAGTTGAATTGGACGAAGAAAAGTAATTTTTTTTTTTTTAGTTACCTTACTGGTCAACATTGAAACTAAGACATAACTTAGATGTCATGCATATTGAGAAGGATAATGTGACAATGTCTTAGGTACACTGATGTATGATTGTGGAAAAGAGAAAAATAAATACACTTCTAATGCACGAAAGGATTTAGAAGATGTGGGCATACGTAAAGATTTGCACTTACAAAAAACTGGTACATTTACAAAAATGCCACAAGTAAAGTATACATTCACAAAAGCTGAGAATACAATATTTTGTGATTGGTTGAAAAATGCGAAGTTTCCTGATGGGTATGCATATAACATTAGTAGATGCGTGAACACCAATAAGGGTACGATTTTAGGAATGAAAAGCCATGATCTTCATGTACTCCTACAATGATTTCTTCCTGTTGCAATTTGTGGATATTTCAATGATAATATATGTACAACATTAATTGAATTGTGTTTATTTTTTAAGGACTTGTGTTCACGAACATTGAAGTTAGATGTCTTAAATTAAATGAAGGAAGACATTGTTATGATTTTATGCAATATTGAAATGATATTTCCACCTGCTTTTTTTGATATAATGGTGCATCTAGCTCTTCATTTACCTCGAGAGGTAGAGCTTGTAGGCCCTGTTCAATTTTGCTAGATGTATCCAATTGAAAGGTTTCTTGGTAAATTAATGTGGTTTATGCGAAATAGAGCACGTCCAGAAGGATCAATTGCTAAGGGATATTTATCTGTTTAATGTTTGACATTCTGCTCCATGTATCTTTGTGAGATTGAGACAGTATGGAGTTGTGAGGAGTAGAATAGCGGCAGGTGCCAGGGGGAAAGGGATGTAGGCTTGTCTGTTTTTTCATAACCAGTACGTCCTTTAGGAGTAGCAAAATAGGTAAGACTTGATGATATGCATCTCACACAGGCTCGATGGTATGTGCTTAGCAATTGCTCAAAAATTGATTTGTACAAAACGTAAGTGTTTCATTGATTTTTTTTTCAATTTACATGTTACTTAGCAATAAAATGAAGTGCTTATATGTTTTTATTATTTAGTAAGCGTTATCAGAAGATCCAGTGATTTTTTTTTTAAAGAAAATTTTCATGTTACTTGAAAATAAAATGAAGTGTTTTTATGTATTTATAATGTAGTGAGCATTATTTGGAGATCCAGGGAGAAGGCATCATTGACAATGATCATAAGCATGATGTTGAATTCAAAAATTGGTTCCACAATCGTATATGTGGGAATAATGTGACAAATGTGTCAAAAGAATTATATAATCTTGCATACGGATCTGATGCTCTAGTTGCAGTTTACCAAGGTTGCATTGTGAATGGTGTTAGGTTTCACACAAAAGACTGTGAACATACTCGTTGTACTCAAAATAGCAGAGTCTTTGTTTTGGGTGAAGATGGTGGAACAAAAACTGACAACTATGGTGAGTTGAGGAATGTTTTGGAGCTAACCTACTTAGGCAATAATTGTGTATATTTATTTGAGTGTGATTGATGGGACGCTAGGGATGGACAGGAATGCCAAGGGATGAGCATTTTACAAGTGTGAATACATCTCACACATGGTATCATTCTGACTCATTTATCCTAGCATGCCAAGCTTCACAAGTTTTTTACTTGAATGATAACAAATTGGGCAGTAGTTGGCGCGTGGTGCAACATATGACGCATAGAAACATGTACGATATTCCTATAGGCACAGAGAGAGTGCATGAAGAAAATGAAGAAGATAATGGTGATGCGGTGTACCAAGAAAGTGAATATATTATGGTTAATGCAACAGTTCAACAAAAAAATGATGAAGACTCAACTTTGTTACATAGAGATGATGTGCCAACAATAGATTTGGGGGACTTAATACATGTTGATGATGTATATGTGCAACTTGATGAAAGTATGTTCATCAATGATGACTTGTCTAATGAGGAATGGGATATAGATTCCAACAATGAAGAATAAAAATATAGTGATGACGGCATTTCAAGCTCAGATCAGGAAAAAGATTTATCTAACAATGATGAATCTATTGGAGATCTTGGGGATGAAGATTAAGTTGAGTTTTGATGCAAGTTAAGTTTTGTTAAATACGTAAAGCTTTCATATCCTCTCAGCTATGGTATTTTTGAAAAATAAAAATATTAAAGTTTTACTTGGATGTTAAAACTATTTTGTACACATTTTTGTCATCTACATTAGTTCAACTTTACATTGGTTTATTCTTTTTATTTTAAGTTAAAATGTCGCATGCCTTGGGCTATTGATGATGTTGAGAGGAGATTCTTTTCATTGCAAGCTTGGTTGTATATCTTCTTGAGAAATTTGTCATTATTTTATTATTATTTGAGAGAGTAGATTTGAATTTAAATTATGTATATGATATAGAACTTGGGTATTGTTTTTCCTTATTAGTAGTTATTGATTGAGTAGTTGTTACGCTTATATGAGTATTTGTGATTGAAAATTTGTGATGTATGGAATTGTGGTCTATTAAAGTCGGATCATTATGGCAGCGACCTGATTGTCTTGTTTATAACATGCAAATAACACCTTGTCTTCTACATCATGGCAATCCATCTAGCAAAATCTAATTCACAAATGGCTAGCATGTGATCCTTGTAGAAGATCTAGTTGCTTGACCCACTCATGCTGTGAAACTTCCTAATTCATCTGCAAAATATACTACATAGTTGTCTAGTATTAAAGCACATTGTTTATGTGTCATTCTACATTTTGACAAGTGTCTGCACTTTTGGAATTCATTGTTGTGTTTGTTTATTTGGATAGGAGATTAAGAATGAGAAACTTAAGTTGGAACATGTTTAGCTTTCAAATGAGAATAGTGGGTTATGTGTGTAGAATGAAAAATTAGTTGAAGAGGCTTTTTAAGCAAAAGAACTAGCTTTTGCTGCTGTTATGGAGCTAACCAATTTGGCTGGTGAAGTGTCAAAGCCCTCCAACATTTCGGTTCCTTCTTTTCCTTCTTTTTATGTTTACTTCTATAATTCAATGTTATTGTAAATTATTCTGTATAAATCTAAAATTTTAAAGGTGTCATCAGATGCCATTTCCTTGTAAAACCATGAAGAAGCCTGACATATTCTTGTTTATTAGGATGCTTGCCTTTTTGTTCTATTTTGCCCCAAATTGTCTTACACATACAAATTAAACATCGCATCCAAATTTCTATTTCTCATTTTTTATTTGCCTCCAAGCCATTTGTTGAAGAGTTAACCTCTGTTGGGTTTTGTTTTGAAGGTTATGCTAAAAGTATCAGTGGTGGTTCGTCTTGAAGGCACAAACGTGATCAAAATAAGCACCATCTCACTCTTTTGTTCAACTTGTAAGTCCAAGGTGTATACCAAACACTGTGAAAGAAACAAAGTTTTTATTTTTATTTTTTATTGAAGAAAAAACTAAACTCAAAGTCTGACACTTCAACTTTGGGGAGTGTCAAAGTTCACATCATTCCTAGTTGTGTTAAATTGAGGTACTTTTGAAGATCTCTCTTCATTTTACCTTTTGGATGTTCCTTAATTTTGGTAAACAAGTTGTGGGTATCTTTGAAAATCAGCAACTGTTACATGGTTCAATTGTGGGTCTTTGTGTCTTAGAGTTTCATGGGTTTTGAATGATTTTTGGAGTTTTTGTGTGTTTTGGGTGTAACTGATTGGTGAATTGTAAAATGGATCTTAATTTAATTTGAGTTATGGAGTACTTTTTAAAAGGAGACTAGTTTGGAAATACTGAGAAAATTGGATATAGAATTTTAGTGGTTACTTTTCTTTTCTTTTTTTTATTTGTCTTGTTCCTTGTTGTCTCTTGTTTTGTGTTTTGTTCATTGCAACAAGTTTCAACTTGGTTGCATATCTTCATAAGGAATTCCTTATCATTTGATTAGTATTTGAGTGAATAGATTGAAGCTTTTATTATGTATATGATATTGAACTTGGGTATTATTTTCCCTTATTAATAGTTATTGATTGAGTAGTTGTTATGCTTATATGATTATTTGTGATTGAAATTTTTTTATGTGCATAGGATTCTGCTTTGTTATTTCCTAACAGGTACCCATGTAAAATTCAGAATGTAAATTTTAAAGATAAATAGAAAATGTAAAATATTATTAGCGATGACAATGTCATCGCTAATATGCAATTTTTAGTGATGACATGTTTGTGGTCACTTATATATCATTATCTATGACAACAGCAAGTGTTGTCGCTAAGAATGACATATTAGCGACAACAAAAATGTCGTCATTTATAATAATCTACTAGTAACGACAAAAAAATTTGTCACTACTAATGAGCTAGTAGCGATGACATTTCGTCTTGGGGTCTCGAGTTATTTATGATGACAATTGTCACTATTAGCGACAACTTTGTTGTCGTTAATAGTATTGTATTTGCGATGACATTAATATCGTCACTAAAAACTTTTTCGTTACCATTTTCGTTTAACAAAAGTTAGCGATGACATTTTTCGTTGCCAATATAATTAGCGACGATATTTAAAGCATTAGCGACGACTATATGTCGTTGCTAAAGACCAAATTTCTTGTAGTCACTATTCTCAATTAATGCGCTGGTTTATTCAAAATTTTCAAATTATTAATGTAACATTTTCAGTGTAAGCAGGCTAGCCCAAAGAACTTGAAGAAGTAATGCGATATATTTAAATGAGATTTTTTTTATTATTACCTAAATAATAGTTAATTAGTTTTTAATATTATAATTTTTTATAATAAAATTTCATTTTTTTTAATCTTGTTAGTATGTTTTTTTTTTTTTTAAGAAATGTTAAAATTATAACAAATTTTACTATAAAAAAAATGTCACAATGAATGTTGCAGGGATAAAGGACCCAACTGTACATATATTAGGCCGTGGGCCTTGTTCAAAGACGCTTAGTGGTCCGAGGACAAACAGACGATAGGGAATACGTAAGAGTCAGAGCTCCACGAGCAAACTATAACTGCGAAGGTTTGGGAAGGTAGTTCAAGGAGGGATTCCTCCTCGGCTAAATAAAGCAGAGGTCAAAAGGATTGGTACGCCCTCGGGGGTAACGCTTCAGAAGGTTCTATTGATAAGGATAAACATTAGGGAAGCATAGGATGAAGGGAAGCTAAGAAATATCGAAGGGAAAGCTACTACCACCGCATTGAATGCTTTACAGCTAACCCTCTGGCTGCATTAATGTAGAGGTGATACTTGAACAGTGGCCAGCAGCCTTACAACTACTCCTAAATACTTCAAAAAGGTGTTGATATAGGCACAAAAACTGGACTTGTAACCAAATTCTAAAGATATATATATATATATATTTATATATATAGGAACTAGTCTTCTCGGACTATGTTGGGGACAATTTTGTTTGGGCATATTTAGTTTATTCTTGTTTTCTTATCATCTAGGCTCACTGTAATTACTATCTAATTCATTAAAGCCTAGTTTTCTAACCCACTCTCTACAAATTTATTGTACTAGGCTCTTTGAGCCAAGATCCTTTCCCTTTTGGGCTTGGGTACCAAATTGAGTCCTTACAATTAGCGCCGTTTATGGGAAGACTTGAACTTTGATGAGATTAGCATTCAGTTATGGCGGGCACATGGCCAAACCGGGAGGAGTTCGTTGGATCTCAATGTCAGGATCACTTTATCAATCTTGAGCGGAGAAGGAACCGAGAGATTAGTGGGCACACCACACACACTAGTAGGAGCCAGTCTTGTAGTGGAAGTCACACTCCCATGAAGAAAATACTAGAAGCATGTAATTGGAGATTGACCAGTTGCGTAAGAGGTTAAGCTGTAAGCGATGACCCTTTAGTTTTGACCATTCTTCTGGTGATGATAGTGACAATAACTACTGACCTAGGTCAAGGACTCCCCTCAATAAGTCTTTTTAGTGTGACGAGGAGCACCATTATAGGCAGAGAGGGAAAAGTACATCTCACAGGGGCCTGGTTAACAATGCTATGAGCAGGACCCTGAATCAAATTTCTAAGTCACCTTTTACTCAAAGGATTAAGAGGGGTACTCTTCCTCGGTGGTTCACTCAACCAATGTTCATTATCTATAATGGCAGGATAGACCCTGAGGAGTATGTGGGCCACTTCAACCAGAGGATGCCTGTTCACTTCAAAAATGAAACCTTAATGTGCAAAGTGTTCCCATCCAGTTTGGGTCCCGTGGCAATAAGATGGTTTAATGGTCTGGAGGAAGGATCTATTGCCTCCTTTAAGGAGCTTACGAGAGCCTTTGGCTCTCATTGTGTCACTTGTAGCAGTTACTCGACCTTTAGACTCCCTGTTGTCTATGACTATGTAAGAGGGAAAAATCTTGAAGACACACTCTGACCGATACTGGGAAATGTTCAATCTAATAGATGGGGATTTTGACGACGTTGCTGCAAGGACGTTCAAGGTCAGTCTACTTACCGATCACGGTTTGAGAAAGTCTTTGACTGGAAAACTTATCAAAAGTGTGCGTCAACTCATGGACCGCATCGACAAGTATAAGCAAGTCGAGGAGGACCAACAGCTGGGTAAATGCAAGGCTAAGGTAGTCTCTCAAGATAGGAGGGACTTCAAGTTGGACAAGTACAGTAACAATTGACCTCAAGGAGATTTTTCTGGGCAATCTAGGGCTATTGTAGCTTAAATGGTTAACACGGTATTCCGAGAACCAGTGCATCAAATCTTAGAGAAAATTAAGAACAACCATATTTTCAGTGGCTAAATAAGATCGGAGGGGACCCCAAGAGGCATAACCAAGGCCTTCATTGCCAATACCACCAAAAGCGAGGGCATACTACGGAGGATTGCAAAATTTTGTGGAATCTCTTGGAGCAACTAGTCCGAGGTGGTAAGTTAAAGCAATTTTTATATCACCCCAATGGGTAAGGAGGCCAAGCAGGGTTAAGGTCTCAAAGAGATGCTTCTTCAAAGCCACCTCTAGGCACAATCAATGTTATTCTTACTGCTCCGAGAAGAACTGGCTCTCACCCCTCTAGGGTAATATCCATAGCTCAGCCACTTGCAGAGGAATCCTCCCCTGCAGCGAAGAGGAGTAAGATAAGGTTGGAACCGAGCAGCCGCACGACGATGTCTTGGTGGTCACTCTTAGAATAGGGGGCTATGATGTGAAGAAGGTGTTGGTGGATCAGGGCAATGGAGCATAAATTATGCACGGTGATTTGTACAAGGGGTTGAAGTTGAAACTTGAGGATTTGGTAAGTTATGATTCACCTTTGGTAGGCTTTGATGGAAAAGTTGTCGTTTTAATGGGTCAGATTAGACTACCGGTCCAGGCAGGTTCAGAGTTGGTCAAGGTGGACTTCATTGTTGTGGATGCTTACTCCCTCTATACCGCCATTATGGCGAGACCCTAGCTTCATGCCATGGGGGCCGTTTCTTCCACTCTGCATCTCAAGGTGAAATACCCATTAGTAGACAAGGTGGAGGATGTGGTTGGAAGACACTTTATGGCTAGGTAGTGCTTAGTGGCTGCAATTAGACATCAGACTGGGATAGAGTCCTCGGCCTCCGCTGAAGAGTGCTTATAGCAATAAAAAATGACGGTTTTATCTATGGATGAGGCAACAAAAGTAGCAAAGTGTGAGGAGTTAGAAAAAATTATTATAAATAATGATGCAGAAAGGTTTTTCCAGGTTGGAGCTCAACTGCCTCCTCGGGAGAAAGGGGAGCTCAGGTTGGAGCACTTACGAAGCTCCTAGGGTGGATCCGAATTTCATTTGCCATCATTTAAATGTCAACCCAACCATCATCCCCAAAAAACAACCACCTCGGCACTCATCTAAAGAGCATTCTGAGGCTGTCAAGGAGGAGGTAATCAAGCTCAAGCAGGCTGGGGCTATTAAGGATGTGTTCTACCCTGAGTGGTTGGCTAACATGGTGGTAATGAAGAAGAAAAATGGGAAATGGCGAGTATGTGTAGATTTTCTGGATTTGAACAAAGCTTACCCCAAGGACCCATTTCCCATGCCTCGGATTGATTAGCTGGTGGATGCCACTATAAGCCATCCTTGGATGAGCTTTCAGATGCCTTTTAAGGGTACTATCAGATACCTTTAGCTTTGAATGATCAAGAGAAAACAACTTTTATTACCCCTACTGGAAATTACCATTACAAAGTGATGCCCTTTGGTTTAAAGAATGCAGGATCCACCTATTAGAAGATGATGACCAAGATATTTGAGCCACAACTAGGAAAAAAATATTGAGATTTATATAAATGATATGACGGTAAAGAGTAAGCTAGAATCTGAACACGTTAATGACCTTAGAGATATCTTTGGAATATTGAGGAAACACAACCTCCGCCTCAACGCTTCTAAGTGCTCTTTTAGGGTTGGTTCAAGAAAGTTTTTGGAATACATGGTCACACATCACGGAATTGAAGTCAATCTTGACCGGATTAAAGCGATTAACAGTCTGTAGCCTCCTCGGAACCCCAAGGAAGTTTAGAGATTAACAAGAATGACTACTGCCTTGAACCGATTTATCTTTCGGTTAGCAGATAGGTGCAGACCTTTCTTCCAGTTGTTGAATAAGTGGAAAGGGTTTGAGTGGACTGAGGAATTTGTCCTGGCTTTTTAGCAGCTGAAGGAATACCTTTCTCGATCACCCATCATGTCCAAGCCTAAGGAGGATGAGGTTCTGTTTGCTTACATTGCTATGGCTCCCTATGCAGTTAGCTTGGTACTGATGCGAGTTGAGGACAGGGTGCAGAGGCCAGTCTATTACGTGAGTAAGTCCTTACATGAAGCAAAGGTTCGGTACCTACCATTGAAAAAGGCCATATTGGCGGTGGTGCATGCTACGCACAAACTTCCTCATTACTTCCAGGCCCATACAGTGGTGGTGTTGACTCAACTTCCTCTTCAAACTCTACTTCGAAGAGCTAATTACACAGGAAGGATTGCCAAATAGGGTACAATTCTAGGGGCTTTCGATATCAATATGTCTCATTCCTCTATTAAAGGCCAAGTCCTTGTGGATCTGGTGGCCCAGTTTGCTAAATCTCCTTGGGAAGAAGAGGGAGAAAGCGGACCATAGATGAAAAATCAGTTGGAGTGGTCTCCTCACCAAAGCCTCTATCCAGGGGGGTGTACATTGATGGTGCTGCTAATCAAAGTGGTTCCAAGGTGGGGTTAGTCATGGTGTCTCCTGAAGGGATTGTTATTGAGAAATCTTTAAGGTTGGGCTTCTCGTCCACAAACAACATGGCGGAATATGAAGCTTTGTTGGAAGGGATGACTATGGTTCAAAAAATATGGGGAAGGGTGGTAAAGCTATTTTCAGATTCCAGGTTGGTTATTGGAGAGGTAGGGGGAATTGGAAGCTCGGGATCTGAGAATGCAGGAGTATTTAAATCAAGTCAGACATTTACAATCAGGGTTTAAGTCTTTTGACTTACAACAAATCCCTAGGAGCAAAAATACTCATGCTGACTCTCTTGCCTCGCTCGCAACCTCCTCGGCCCAGAGTTTACCTCAGGTTATTCTGGTTGAGGATTTGTGCAAACCTGTCGAGGTAAAGAAAGGGGTGGTACAGGTTTATCATATTAGAGTGGAACCTAATTGGATGGATCCCATTATTATGTTCCTCAAGGATGACATCTTGCCCAAGGAGAAAGGAGAGTTTGATAAGGTGCAAAGAAAAGCTCCTCATTTTTTATTATCCGAGGACCAAAAATTGTACAAGCGCTCTTTCTCTGGACTGTATTTGCTGTGTATACATCTTGGGGCCGTAGAACCCCTCCTAGAAGAGCTACACGAAGGGATTTGTAGGAGTCATACAAGTGGCAGATCTCTATCTCACAGAACCCTCACTCAAGGGTACTGGTGGCCAGGCATACAAAGAGAAGCACAAGAGTATGCGAAGAAGTGTGACCAATGCCAGAGATTTGCCCCAAACATCTATCAATCTGGGGGTGTTCTTAATTCTCTCGCTAGTCCTTAACTTTTTGCTCAATGGGGGAAGTTAGGGCCCAATTGGAAAGGGAAATACCGTATCACCTCGGTAGCTGGTATAAGAGCGTATGTTGCTATTTTATGTAATTGGCTTATCCTTAGACAAAACGCACTTTACTTGTAATTGGGTAGATCTAGGATGTGTTAAACACTTCAAGAAACAGTGGTTCAAGATTAAGTGTTGAAGCCGTCAAAGTCTGTCCAAGATACAAGCAAGGAAGTGCAAGATTTTAAAGCTCGATAGATACCTCGACAGATACATCTATCGAGATTTAAAGAAGCTGTTTAGCCCGAGCCTCGACAGCTGTCTCGACATCTCTCGACACCTCTATCTGTCGAGAATTAAAGAAAACAGATTTCCAGGTCTGTTTCAAGTCCAATCCGTGTGTGTGTGTCTTTGGGACTTCTTTTCTCCTAACCCTAGACATATAAAAGGATTATTTTAAGGGCCGTCAAAGTGTGCAAAAAAGCAGCAATCACAAGATACAAGTTGCTTCTTCTCTGTTCATGCAAATTGTGATCTGTGAGACAAAGTTCGTGCCCTAGTTCATCTCTGATGATTTGAAGAACTTTGCAGCCAACATTCTTTCTTCCTCAAGTTGGTGAGTGAGTCACGTACTTGGATTCGTGCAAAGGAGTAAGACGCGTACTGGGATCCGCGCATCACATTGGTTAGTCACGTACTGGGAGCCGTGCATTAAACTGGAGAAATTGTCACTACAGAACAAGTCCAATTGGGTATTGGGGTAAGAGTTCAACTGTAGGTTGGTGAGGTACTGGGATTCCTTGCTTGTAACTGCTTGTTGTGATAATAGTGGAGTTTCGGGAGTGGTGACCTTAAATCACCCGGTGGGGTTTTTGCCTTAGGGTTTTCCCCATTCGTGAACAAATCACCGTGTTATTTATTTTCCGCTGCATATCTTAGTTTGGTGATTTGTTTGTGCTGCCACGTGATATTATCTGTTAATTTGATTAATTAAAAACTGGGCTAATTAATTAATCTAAGTTATCACAAGGGGTCAACGCATTTGTGGCCTGTCAAGTGGTATCAGAGCAAGCACACTCTGATTAGGTTTTAATCTTTGATGTGTGATCCATTGACCCCTGTTGTCATGGAAACTCTTGATTGTTTTGATTTGCATGATCTTGTGTTGAATGATGATGATGATATTCATGATGCCTATTGCAAGCTTTATAATTTTTGTATGAAATCTCTTGAATGTTCTACAAAATTAAAAGCTAAATTTAAAAAGGTCAAACTTGAAAAAGATGATTTGATTGCAAAATTGGATGAAGCCACTAAGTTGAATGAGAATTTTAAAAATCAAATTTCATCTCAGGTGGACAAAATTAAGAGTTTGGAAGAGCAACTAGTTGAATTTAAAACTGATGTTGAAAAATTAACTAGTGTCAAACTTGTAGTTGAGCCTAACTCAAAAGAAAATGATTTTTATATTCCCCCATTCAAAAGGAATAATGAAGAGTTAAAGGCTAATATTGCTAGGATAGACAAAGGTAAACAATCTGATGTTAACGCTGAAGTTTCTAAACCTATGTCTAAAACTCCTCCTAGGTTGAATGATAAATCTGTTTTTGTCCCCACTTGTCATCATTGTCACATGGTTGGTCATATTAGGCCAAATTGTCCTAATTTGAGGACCCTGTCAACCTCTAAGGTTAAACCTCCTTCTAGGAAGCCGAGTAGCTCTAAAACTGCTCATGTTTGTCACCATTGTGGTGTTTCTGGACACACTCGTCCTAATTGCTTTAAGTTGTATCCTCATAAGCAATTGTCCAAACGGTCACAGGTTTCCTCTCAAGGACCTACACCTTTGTTTGGAGAGTTATTAAAAGTTTTGAGCTTTTTAACTCAATTTCAGGAGAATTTTAATTCTTCTATGTCCTGTAGTAGTCATACTAGGACACGTGCCTTTTCATCTTCACGGCCAAAGACTCGTGCTGTGTGGGTGAGAAAGGAGCCTAAGACTTAATTGTCTTTTCTCTTTGTCCTTTGCTTTAATTCTTTCTATCTAAAGCAGGACTCTCTTTGCTTGATTTCTTTTCTGCTGTTGAAATCATGCTTTCATGCATCTGCACCTTTCTATCATACCTTCATGCATATGCATCTTTCTTTCATGCATTCATGTTGTTATTCTGTTTTTGTTTGGTTATTTTGTTTTTATTTTTTTTCAAAATAAAAAAAAAATTGAAAAATACAAAAACAGTATGTGTTTGTGTGCATTAGTTCATGTGAACTTTTAACATGGCCATTGAAACAGAGTTTTCTAAACTTTGTATCATCTATAGCTTAGATGAGCACTCTTTTGCACAACTAAGCGAGTGAGCTTTATAGCTCTTTGTTTGTGATGAGTAAGGTTAAGTAATCTCTTCTTCTTAACACTCGTATCACTCTTTTTGACGGGTTGAACTAGAAAATCCTAAGAGAAAGGCATAAATAACCATCTCACCACTGTTACTCGCCAATCATAATATGACATCTGTATGCTTCGGCATAGCAAAAGTGCAATGTCAAGGACACCTGTATGCTTCGGCATAGCAAAAGTGCAGTGTCAAAAGCTTAACATCATTGGGTGTTTCTTTTCTTTCTCTTGTATGCCCATGTATGATATGCTTGTTAAAAGAAAATATGCAAAGAAATTAAAAGCAAAAAGATCAAAATGCTTTAAAATATGGTTGCAAGCGTGTTTTCTAGGAGATGTGGGAGTTATAGGATGTACCTCAAAGGTGATAGTCCCCATCGAGCAGTTATGATTGTGTGTGAGTTAAAGTGATTTTCTCATATCTCAAATCGTCATGACATTGAGACACTTATGCAATCTTGCGATTTTTTCACACACAACACGCAACACTCTTTGCTATTCTTGATACATGTGCAGGTACAATGTGATTTGGCCATCACAAGGTTGACATGCTTTAATGTATGTTCACTAAACTGTCTTAACTTGTTTTTGAAAAATAAAATTGGTTAGACTTGTTTAGTGTGTGTGTGAGTGTTTTGAGATACATGTGCATCATATTTCTTGTTAAGAGATGAGTTTGAGAGCTTAATGTGTTGGTTGTATCTTTGGTTGAACTGCATGCATGATTGCATTCATGTCTGTGTTTTTCTTCTTTTGAAAAACTGCTTTGAAAGGCATCTCGACACCTCCTCGATACCTCTCGATACATAGCTATCTGTCGAGATCCTCAGACTCTTTCTTATCGCAGTCTCGACAGATACCTCGACAGCTGCTGGATCGATCGAGAAACTTTCTGTTTGCTCGATAGCTCCTCGATAGCTGCTGGATCGATCGAGGTTCCCTCTTGCTTGTTTCTTCTCCCTCGATAGCTGACCTCGATAGCTGCATCTGTCCACGTGCTTTTCTCGATAGCTTCCCTCGACAGCTACCTCGACAGCTCTCGACACCTTCAGCTGTCGAGAATTACTGATGCTCTATATATTGGATGTTCGCGATTTTTCAGTTCACTCTCTCGATCTCTCTCGCTCGAAACTCTCTTTTCTCTCTTCCAAAACACTTCCCTCTCCCTCCAAACCTCTCTCAAGGCTTTCTCAAGTGATTCTTCGTGTTCTTCATCTCTTGGTAAGCACATTATCCCTCTTTTTCATGCATTTCATTGTTTAAAACCCTAGGTTTGTGTTTTTGAAAAATTTTTTGGGAGTTTTCAAAATTGTTGGGGTTTTCATGAAATTTTTGGGTTGGTTTTCTAGTTTTAATCTTCAAAACCACATGCATTGCATCACATTAGCATTCTAATTGAATTTTCATGCATTTAGATGTGTGCAAATCTATTGTGTGCTGTTAGGCTTGGATTGGGCTGAGCCCATGATGTTTTTGAGTTGCATGTCACATGCTCATGCATTTTCATGCATACGTTCTTTTCATTTCAATATTTCATTCTGCCAATATTGATTTGTTTGGACTTTTCTGTTTGTCTCCTCTTTCCCCTCTTCTATGTTTGCGTTAGTAGCGTCTATGGCTCCTAAACGTAAGTCCATTCCGTCCCAGAACCCTCTGCGTTCTAAGGGACAGTCTTCTTCTGACTCTACCCCTCTCTCTGTCCGGTTCCGTGATGAGAAAGCCCATAAGGACTTCTCGGAGAACTTTTCTAAACGCGGTGTTCATTCGGAACGCCACGTCGTCCTGGCAGACTTTGCCGACACTGACCTACCCGATGTCATTCACACTCAGGGTTGGGAGTCACTGTGTGACGTCCCGGTCACATCTCCTCTCGTGTTGATTCAGGAGTTTTACTCCAACATCCACGGGATAGATTCTTCTGTACCTTCTTTCTATTCTAGCGTCCGAGGTACGCGCTTCTGTGTCACCCCAGAGCTAGTCTCTGAGGTTCTCCATGTCCCTACGGTGGATCATCCCGATTACCCTAGCTGTGAGCGTCTATGGACTGTGTCCAAAGACGAGATGATCTCGGCGTTCTGTGAACGTCCTACCTCTTGGGGAGATCACATGTACACACCATGTAGACCTTTTGCTAAAGGTCCTAGATTCCTTAACATGGTGATGACTTTTGTTTTGCACCCACTCTCTCACTACAACTCGATCACAGAGCCTCGTGCTCGGTTCTTGTTGTCCCTCCTTGAGGATCTCTCTATAGACTTTCCTTCTCACTTCATCTTTTCTATCATAGATGTCTATAGAGATACGACCACCCGTGATAAGCTCATTTTCCCTTCCGCTATCACGAGGATCATGAGTCGTTTTTCCATTCCCTTCCCCTCGTCCGATCACTACCATGTCATGTCTGCCATAGACGCCGCTATCGTAAAACGTAGCGAGGCACAGTTCCGATCGCGACAGCCGGATGCTGCCACTCCTTCCACCCGTCCAACCCCCCTTGCTCGAGCTTCTGCTTCTACTTCTTCGAGCGACGTCACCTTGAGCGACATCATGGCGCAGCTACAGCGCATGGATGCTCGCCTCGATACACTCTCCACAGAGTTGTATCAGGTGAATGTCCGTGTTGGTCGCATCGCCAGGCGACAGGCGACCATGGGCGGCTTTGCCTCAGAGGTTTCTCCTCCGCCACCTTATGTGTCGACTGAGACCGAGGGTGATGATGATGGCGATGATGATGATGCTTCCGACGATGATGATGATGGAGATGCTAGCTCATCGGATGAGATGTCTACTTGACACTCTACCCTTTGTCACTCGTGACAAAAAGGGGGAGTAGTTTTGTATGAGAGTAGTCATACTTAGGGGGAGTGTTAGTATAGGACATTTTTGTTAGGGGGAGTGTGGATTGAGGGATGTAGTGAGGTGATCTATGTATTTTTTTCTTTTCTTATCTTTTAGAGATACATTGATCATGTACTGACATACTTTGTACTTATATTCTTCATATATATGATGATGTATGTCTTTCTTTCACCTACCTTTCATGTGTTGTTTCTTTTCTGTCTTTATACACATGTTTCTTTATTTGTATGCAATCTATTATTTCTGTTTCACACAAAGATGCCTTGATGTGTTTTGTTTATAAGTGTTTCAGAAATACAGGTTGTCAAAGTCTTCTTGCCATGAACTCTCTTCTTGCAAAGTTTTTCAAGAGTTTGTGTTAGGATAGATTTTACTGTATGTAACAAGTGAGTATGAGTTGAGTGATTTATGACTTCTCTCATATCGTCATTTGTATGTTGTGGTTTTGTCACAGATTGCCAAAGGGGGAGATTGTTAGGACATATGTAGTTGTTCAAGCTTGTGAACATATGTTGCTATTTTATGTAATTGGCTTATCCTTAGACAAAACGCACTTTACTTGTAATTGGGTAGATCTAGGATGTGTTAAACACTTCAAGAAACAGTGGTTCAAGATTAAGTGTTGAAGCTGTCAAAGTCTGTCCAAGATACAAGCAAGGAAGTGCAAGATTTTAAAGCTCGATAGATACCTCGACAGATACATCTATCGAGATTTAAAGAAGCTGTTTAGCCCGAGCCTCGACAGCTGTCTCGACACCTCTCGACACCTCTATCTGTCGAGAATTAAAGAAAACAGATTTCCAGGTCTGTTTCAAGTCCAATCCGTGTGTGTGTCTTTGGGACTTCTTTTCTCCTAACCCTAGACATATAAAAGGATTATTTTAAGGGCCGTCAAAGTGTGCAAAAAAGCAGCAATCACAAGATACAAGTTGCTTCTTCTCTGTTCATGCAAATTGTGATCTGTGAGACAAAGTTCGTGCCCTAGTTCATCTCTGATGATTTGAAGAACTTTGCAGCCAACATTCTTTCTTCCTCAAGTTGGTGAGTGAGTCACGTACTTGGATTCGTGCAAAGGAGTAAGACGCGTACTGGGATCCGCGCATCACATTGGTTAGTCACGTACTGGGAGCCGTGCATTAAACTGGAGAAATTGTCACTACAGAACAAGTCCAATTGGGTATTGGGGTAAGAGTTCAACTGTAGGTTGGTGAGGTACTGGGATTCCTTGCTTGTAACTGCTTGTTGTGATAATAGTGGAGTTTCGGGAGTGGTGACCTTAAATCACCCGGTAGGGTTTTTGCCTTAGGGTTTTCCCCATTCGTGAACAAATCACCGTGTTATTTATTTTTCGCTGCATATCTTAGTTTGGTGATTTGTTTGTGCTACCACGTGATATTATCTGTTAATTTGATTAATTAAAAACTGGGCTAATTAATTAATCTAAGTTATCACAAGGGGTCAACGCATTTGTGGCCTGTCATATACCACGCCTTTGGAATGTAAATAACCTGCGAAGGTATTAGTATTAATAAAAGGCATTTCTGCCATGTTTTATTTATGACATTATTTGTTGCATTAATTATTTGTTTAAGTATTAAACAGAACCTCGGTAATGTCTGGCTCCTCGGACCACATACCTTGGGTAAATTAATACTCTTCATTATTTGTCTAAGTATTAAACAGAATATTGATCATGCCTGGCTCCTCGGACTATATACCTTCGGTAAATTAATACTTTTCATTATTTATCTAAGTGTTAAACATAACCTTCGTTATATCTGGTTCCTCGAACCACTTACCTGGGTTAAATTAGCACTGCCAAGCATCTAATTATGTGTTAAACAGAACCTCAGCTATGTCTGGTTCTTCAGACCACCTGCCTAAGGTAAATTAACACCTATTTAATTACCAGGATACTAAACAAAACCTCGACCATGTCAAGTTCTTTGAACCACATTTCTTGGGTAAATTAGTAACCAGCCTAGCTATGTTGGACAACTACAATCATATCATTATGGTAATTTAAGAGAAGGGAAACACTTGTACATCACTTAAAGCATTTGTAAGTGTGTCCACAATCAGTTCATAAGCTAAGTATCATCTACCATTCCTTAAATCTATTGCTAAAGGGAAGGTTGGGTGGAACCAAGTATGGACGAATGCTACACCATTCTCTGGGATCAGTTAAAAGTCCAATGATATGCAGGGTCCTTTAAGTTATGCCTAAGGTATGTTTGCGAAGCTAATTGTATATTTTGTTGAGCTTATAAACTTGGATGGCTTTGCCAAATCTGATGTTGATTTTATAGGATGTGATAACTGCATTGTCACTTACAAAGATAACTGAATTAAATTATATTTCGTTTTTTGTTTTTGTGTTAACTAAGTGTGAAAGGTATGTTCTCTGAGTTAAAGTCATTTTTGGTTGAAAAATGCAAAATTGGAGAGCTTCATTTATTCTATAATGAATTATGTCAAGTAGGACAATGATGTTGTCACTTACACAAATGATTATTAAAGTCAAATACATAGCCATGTGTCAATTCAGACACTATTGTCTCTTATTCTTGTACTAGTTAAGTATAAAGCAAAGCATAGGATAGGTCAGAAACTTAAACAGAACATATATAATAAAAATTTATAACTGTCATTAAACCAAACCTTGAAAAAATGCAATTTGATTACAAACTTGGGAGTCCAAAAACAAAAATTATATATATATATATATATATATATATAACTATTCTAATAATTACTTAATTTTAAGTACAAGTTTGTCTTTTGCTTGGGCCTTGACGGGCTGGGAAGGGGCTATTGTGGAAGAAGCTGGGCCTTTACCCTTGAGGTCCTCCTTGGTAGGCATAGGTAGAGTGGCGAGGACAAGCTCCATATTATGGGGGGCCTTTCTCCTTGGAGAGATCTTTAGGGGCAGCTGGAGGCTGGGTGACTTCATGGACCACTTCCCTAGTTGTGTCAGCTTCTTTTTTAGTAACGTCAGGTTACTCGGCCTCCTTGGGTGGACTTCCAAAAGAAGTAAGGACCTTAACTGGGCTGTCCTTGCCAGTATCTGCCTCCTTGGAGGCAGTGTCAGCTTTGAGGACATAGGAGTTAGGAACACAGATGTTAGGAGGGTAGTACACACTCTTTGCTCTCCTGAGGGCAGAGGAGGCCTCAACCCTAACTTAGTTGAGGGTCACGTTCCACACCTGGAGGCAGTAGTACCTACACACCTCTGAGACCTCAGCCCTAAAGGCCTCTTCAGTCTCTGTCACTTTTGCCTCATACCCATCTTGCTTAGCTTAGTCCTTAGCCTTCTCGGCCTCTTCCAATTTCTTTGTCAGGGCTGTTATTTGATTTTTGGCCGTAACGAGCTGGTCCTCAGCCTGACGAGCTGCTTGCGCTGAGCCTCCACCTGCTTCTCCGCCCCGTTTAAAGAGGCCTCGGTGCTTTTCTTTTCCCGCTCAGCCTAGGTTAGCTTAGTATTAAGCTTTTGTGTCCTTTTTTTTTTCACTAAATCGAAAGCCTTCACAGCAGCAATACACCTAGCCTCCTCCTCCTTCACTGATTTATGGATAGGGATGGCAATTTAAGCCCGGTCCGCAGGTACCTGGTCCAGCCCGACCCTAATGGATTGGATTTTAGCAGATTCGATAAATAATAGGATCGAGTATGGGTTTAAGAAACTTTCTCATTCTTTTAGATTTTATTTTTTTAACTCGCAGCCACCTCCTCTCTCTCTCTTTCACACACACACACACACACACACACACACAAGCTCTCAAGATCTCTGCCACCCTCTCTCTCTCTCTCTCTCTCAAAAGTTCTCACCTCCAGCCACCTTTTCTCTCTCTCAAGCTCTCACCGCCGGCCACCCTCTCGACCTTAGATGCTCCCCTTATGGTCTTGTTCAGTCTCACGCTCCTCACCTCATTCAGCCCCACAGCCTCACACAGCCTTGCCACCCTTTACCTCTCGATCCTCTCTCATTCTCACTCTCGTTTTCTCTCAACCAACCCTTACCCAATCACGAAGGAGAACGGATCTCGTGGTGCTTGCTGTTTGCAAAGAGGAGCTTTCTGTTTATGATTTGTGTGTGTGTGTGTGTTTTTTTTTTTTTTTTTTGAGTAAAAAATCTGTATTAACAGAGAAGAGCAAAAAAACAAGCTGATTTGTGTTTCGGGATTGTGATTTGTATTTTTTTTTTTTTTTTTTTGGATGAGTGAAAAGTTTGTATTAACAAAGAGGAGTCAAAAAAAAAATTCTATATATGTTTGACAATCTAGTATAAGTATATGTATCATGGGTTCTTAATTATGCTATAGTGTAAGATTTTTCCTCTTTTTTTTTTTTTTTTCCTCTTCATATTTTAAGTTGATTGGGCCTATTTTTGGCATCTGGGCCTTAAAAAAATTAGATTGTGATTGGGTCGAGAATTAGGCCCAAATCTGGCCTAGCTGGACGGGGCTCAGCAAGGCAGATCTGGATTCTTGATAAAAAAATTCGTTTAATAAATAGAGCGGGTTCGGGTCTGGGTATAGTAAAACCCGACCCAAATCCGACCCGTTGCCATTCCTATTTATGGGAGCTGATGACTATTTCCTCAGCTCTGTGAGCAGCTTGGACAGCTTTCTAAAAAAATAAATAAAAATAAAATAAAAAATACCCAGATTAGAGAAGTCAAGTATAATAACTAGTCTCCTCGGGCTGTGCTGAGGATGATTTTCTTTGGGTAGAACTATTTTATTCTTGCTTTCTTATCATCTGAGCTCACTGTAATTACTATCTAATTCATTAAAGCCTAGTTTTCTAGCCCACTCTCTACAAATCTATTGTACTGAGCTCTTTGGGCCAAGATCCTTTCCCTTTTGGGCTTGGACACCAAACTGCGTCCTTACAAATGTGATTAGTAACACTCCAAGAAGATAATAAACAAGTATTTGAATGAATGAAGTTAGGGATATTATAAATTTTACAACATGAGACTTATAAAAATGTATCACCAATCACAAAAAGTAATTTAAAAATATATTTAATAGGTTATTGACGTTCACATATCATATTAAATATTAATTATCACATCAATTTGTAAAAGTTTTGAAGTAAAATTTATAGTGTTTTCCTATTTGAATTATTTATTGTGATTAGTGACACATATTTGTAAGCTCTATATATTTAAAGTTGTATTATCTCTAGCATTACTCAATTCTTTAGAACTTCTTAAAAGTAGAGGAAAAATGTAAAACTAATTTTTTTTTTCCTATATCTCAAAAAAAAAAATATATATATATATATATATATATATTTCAATTTTTGCCTTAAAATTTGTGGCCATTCTCTAGTAGGGGGCCCTAGGCGATGGCCTAAATGGCCTAGGCCTAGGGCCGGTCCTAAGTTTAGGTTTTTTTTTTTTTTCTGTCTTAAATTTAATTTTCTAATTAAGGGTAAAATATAGTTAAAACTCTTGAGATCTAGGTTAATGTCAATTAAGTCCAACTTGGGTCAAGTCGATCAGTTTTGAAATGTCTTTAACCTCGCTGATATTAGCCCAAATCTAACTAATTAATTAGTTGAGGAAGATGAATCTTATAACTAAAATCACTAATACTCTAAGTGTGCTTTGGGATTAGTTTCTTGTTGAAATCTTATTTGCTTAAAGTTGGCAAAATTATAGTTGTATTTAAAAAAAAAAAAAAAACATATGTAACATATACAACTTTAAAAATAAAATCTAACATGCTAGATAAATAAATTAAAAAATTAAAAATTTTGGAAGAAAATCTATATAGAACTTATGAAAAAAAAAAAAAAAAAAAAACTAATCAATGATACTAGTAGATTTGACACTACAAACATTTATATTTGAGAATTACTAGTAATATCATTAGTACTTTTCATCTTTTTTTTTTTTTTTTTTTCTGAGAATCAAGAACTTGAATATTATTAATGAAGGCCGTTAACATCAACCTGTAATACATGAGAGATATCTGGTGGTACATCTTCCATCCAGACTTGGAATTGTGAAATAGAAACCACTCGTCTTGTTAACAAATGAGCTACATTATTACATTGCCTACAAACATGTGTGTACTCCATTGATGAAAAGTGTGAGGCAAGGTACTGAATGTCCTGTGCAATGTGGCCAAAATTTGCTAGACTGTGTGTGTGTTCTTTGAGTGCTGTGAGGAGGATCTTTGAGTCACCTTCGAGGACTACTCTTCCAAATCCCGTTTCTAATGCTAGTTCAAGGCCCCTGCGTGCCGCCAGAGCTTCCACTTCCACTACAAAAAAAGGCAAGGGAATGCGCTAAGAAAGAGATACCATTACCTGTCCACAATCGTTCCTTATAATCACCCCTATGCCGGCACAATTTTCTGCTTGAAACATGGTGCCTTCAAAATTTATTTTGTACTGGAGTTCTCCTGGTGGTTGCCAATTTGGAGTTGGATGATGTCTCGGTGGTGTACACAATACCGTGTTGTGCATTTGGTATCACGCAGCTTGTCTCGGGCTTGATTCATGAGCTGATCCAGCGTGCCCACACTCTTTCCCAGTCTTAGGTTATTTCACCTGGTCCACAAAGCCCAGATGACCATTGAGAACAACTCAGGTTCCCAATTTTCTGCAAAAACACACCCCAACAGGTCTATAAAGGAAGTGGCCTGCTTCAAGCTGCTATGACTCCAGGTGGGAACTGTCTGCCACAAAGTTTCCAGTTTTGGGCACTTGTATAAAGCGTGTAGCACATCCTCTCTATTTTCATGGCATATATCACAGCTATCCCCTTGAATTATTTTTCTCTTGACCAAATTCTGCTTCGTAGGTAAAGAATTCGTCCCTACTCTCCATGTTAAATTTCGCACCTTACTTGGTACTGCGAGACTCCAGTTTGTCTGCCATACAGGGCTTAACCGAGAGCCATCAGATTGCCCTGGCCGTGTATTCACTACAAAAAATATGAGATATAACAGTGGTCTTTTTCGTAGCACTTACCAAAAATGCTACTATAGTAGGTTTATTGTAGTGGATTTTCAAATGCTACTATAAGTCTCTTTGTAGCAGTGGTTTTTTTGTAACCGCTACAATATACTTTTTTTTTTACAGCGGTTTCCCAACTGCTACAATATACTTTATTTTTTGTGCTTCTATAGATGATTTCTAAATACAAAACTACAATTTTTTTTTTTGGCAGCCGTTTCCCAACTACTACAATATACTTTTTTTTTTTTTTTTGTGCTTCTATAGGTGTTTTCTAAATATAAAACTACAAAATTTAGTCATTGTTGTTGTTTTTTTACTCCAATGTAGAAAACTAATACCCTAATGAGATCATCATACATCTAAAATACTCAGAATGATACAAAATACCCCTAGAATTATAAAATGACTAAAATCTCTCTAGCAAAACCATAACCCCTAGATCATCATAAATCTAAAATACTCATTTTAGTGACATGTAATATATATATATATATGTGTGTGTGTGTGTGTGGGGGGGGGAACTAACATTTTAGTATTTATTCTATGTGATTAGAAAGATTAATAATAGAATAAATATGATTATTTTGTTATATTATTTATTTTAAGAATAATGAAATTTTGATACCATTTTTCTAAGATTTATACGAGAAACAATTGAATTTTTTTTATAGGTGAGAAACAATTGGTTTGAAATATGGTATTCTTGCTCAAATTAAGTTGGTTTTGCAAAGCTAAAACAATGTCCAACAAAAAGGAAAAAAATAACACACAATCAAGAATGTAAAAAAAAAAAATTAAATGATATTTGCATTTTCTTTAGTAGGCATGAAATATGCTTCCCTATCTTAGCTACTATATCATGCAATTTTCAATTTGTAAACATATATATATAGTATAATCAAATCGCTACAATATTCTTACTGTCTTTCTATTTTGTACATAAAATAACTAAATATTATAATTTTTTTATTGGAAAATTATTGAAATAATTTTTTTATACATCCATTTTTGAGGTGGGGGATTTGAACATTGTATATCTCTGTTAGAAATGTGCCAACCAGTTAATTAGCTATAAGATTCTTGGCTAAAATTATTGAAATATTGGAAAAAACTAATGATAAATTTCTCTGCCCATTGTACGGGAACTCAGCTAACACTAAAGAAATGAGAAGAGCATAAATTCCAAGCTATTGGACCAGGTATAATGCTATTTACGTATTAGTCTAATAAAAATTTTGAAAATAAAATGGCTTATACGCCTTGACAAAAAGGTTAGTCCTAGTAGCTGAGAAAATATTGTTTTAAAACCACAATTTAAAAATTCACACTAACAAAGTTAATATTGCAAGCGATATTAGACACATTACAATAAAAGCAATATAAACTAGTACTGAAGCAATGATAAACTAATTAGGCAAGCTACAATGAAACAATATTCTCCTTTGAAAGCATTAATCACCAAGAATCACTAAAACAATGAAACACATTCCCTCTTGTGACTAGTAATCTTCTTCATACTCAGAATCATCCATAAAACTCTCTTCATCATGTGGAAGTGGTGTATCGACTATGGTTCCATCCACATCATTTCGAGCCCAATTTAGGTCGTCATTCACATTATTAGGTGGATTTTCAATCACTGTATCATATGGCTCATTATCATAATAAATGTCTACATCATTATCACTCAAATCGCCATTACCAACGTCAAACACATCCCTTGGTTTTGTTTTGACAACAACAAGCCAATCCCTGTCTCTTTCATCTTCAACATAATATACTTGTGAAGCTTGAGATGCCAAAATAAATGGGTCATCTGTCATTCTCTTCCCAACATGTATTAAATGTGAAAAATTGACAAGGGGGAACCCAAATCCATCTATCTTATATCCCCTACCTGTATCAACGTCAACCCAATCACATTTGAATAATACGTATCTCAAATTATCATAATAATTCAATTCAATTATGTCAGACAGAACACCGTAGTAAGTAATGCCTCCTTCTGTTTCTACACTGACTCCACTGTTTTGAGTTTTCTTATTTTCCTCATTATCTTTTGTTCGGAATTTAGTACCATTGACAACATATCGTTTCATCCGTCTAGCTTCAGTATTGGGTCCTTCAGCAAGCCATCTAACTTTATCAGTAAGTTTCACCTTCTCAATATTACTCATGGCCACAACCTAAAATTATATATGATATATCAATATGAGCTAAGTAACCCTTATACTACTTCTATTGTATGCTAAAAATTATTAGTAATGAATTACTTACATAATTTCGAAACCAATCACAAAACTCTTCTATATGGATCTTATTAATAACTTCTTCTGGTACCCGACGTGGACGTATTCTGCTCTTTATTCGTTCCCTGTGTAACCTATATAAGCAAATGTAGCATGTGTTATTATTAAGAGTTATCATTTGATTAACATGATTAAATATGAATCATATTTATCAATATTACTTACTCACGAAATGGAATAATTTCATTGCTATTGAATAGAACATAACGATGTGCTTGCACCCATTCAGTTGAATCAAGTTGAATATTCAACATTGCTCCTATAGCATCATCAACGTTTCTAATGGGTCTATTGAATACAGTTTCAACGGATTCCAAATATCGCGAGCAGAATATTAAGCACTCTTTTGCAATGTATCCTTCAGCAATAGAGGCCTCTGGGTGAGCTCTATTACGCACATAAGACTTGAGTCTTAAGAGATACCTATTTAGAAACAAAATATCAATAGTGGAATAATGGATTTCATTGAAAATTTTAAATTATTATGACTTACCTCTCAATGGGATACATCCACCGGTAATGGACTGGTCCAGCAATCTTGGCTTCAGTGGCCAAATGGATAACTAAATGAACCATGACAGTAAAGAAAGAAGGAGGGAATATTTTTTCCAATTCACATAATGTCATTGCAATTCGAGACTCAAGTTTCTCAAGATCTTCTACTTGTAGGACTTTGGAACATACTTCTCTAAAGTAACAAGATAAATCTATTAAAGCCATACTGACTTTCTTTGGTAAGGCTCCTCTTATTGCTATTGGAAGAAGTTGTTGCATTATAATATGACTATCATGACTCTTCAAACCAGAAATTTTGCGTTGTTTAAGTTGGATACAACGTGAAATGTTTGAAGCATAGCCATCTGGAACTTTTATTTTCTTCAAAACTCTCAAGAAACTATCCTTTTCTTTTTGAACCATTGTAAAACAAGATCGTGGCATATATGTCTTATCATCTCCCCTCTTTTCTGGGTGAAGTGTATGTCTTATACCCATATCTTTTAGGTCAAGACGTGCCTTCAAGTTATCCTTAGTCTTGCGTGGCAATTCTAGCACTGTGCCAAGTACATTATCTGTAACATTTTTTTCTATATGCATGACATCAAGATTATGCCGCAACATGTGATTCTCCCAATAAGGCAATTCAAAAAATATACTTCTCTTCTTCCATCCTTTTGATTCTTGGTCTACATCTTCATTTCTCTTTCTCTTTTTTTTTTGGACTTTGGTCTTTTTCTTCCCAAAAATACAATTAATGCCTTCAGTTTGCACCATGACGTCAATGCCAGAGGGTATAACAGGAGCTTTTTCCATTTCCTCGGTCCCATCAAAAAATTTTCTATCTTTACGGAAGCTATGATCTTCTTCCAAGAATCGTCGATGGCCCATATAACAATATTTCCCTCCATATTTTAACCACTGAGATCGAGTATTAAAATTACAAGGAGGACACGCATACTCCCCTTTAGTGCCCCAACCAGATAAATCACCATATGCAGGAAAATCATTTATCGTCCACATCAATGCTGCATGCATCTTGAAATTCTCATTAGAAGACACATCGTACGTTGATATTCCATCATCCCACAATTCCTTTAATTCTTCTATTAAAGGTTGTAAATACACATCTATATCATTTAAAGGTGAACTTGGCCCAGGTATAAGCAAGGATAACATGAAAGAGGATCTTTTCATGCACATCCAAGGAGGTAAATTGTATGGAATCAAAACGACTGGCCATGTACTATGACTAGTACTCATATTCCCAAAAGGATTAAATCCGTCAGCTGCTAATCCAAGTCTAACATTGCGAGGGTCAGATGAGAAATCTACATAATGATTGTCAAATGTTTTCCAAGCAAGAGAATCGGCAGGATGTCTTATTATTCCGTCATTTGTGCGACCCTCAGCATGCCATTTCATTGAAGAAGCTGTTTTGGGAGACATAAACAACCTTTGTAGCCTTGGCTTTAAAGGAAACCAACGCAAAACCTTAGCAGCTTTTTTCTTTCTTGTCTTGACTGAAGCATTCATCAAATTATCCTTATCTTTCCCACTATTCTTCTTACTTTTCCCATTATTCTCCTTATCAATTCCACTATTCTTCTTATCATTCTCATTTGTTGCCCACCTGGAAGTATGACAGACTTTACACTCTTCATCATTGGCATTCTCTTTCCAAAATAACATACAATCATTTATACATGCATAAATCTTCTCATAACCAAGTCCTAAATCCTTAATAATTTTCTTAGCCTCATATGTGTCTTTCGGTAACTTTGCATCCAAAGGAAGCATATCTTTCAAAATTTGGAGCAACATTGTAAAAGACTTATTGCTCCATCCATTAAGACACTTTAACTGATATAAAAGCACAATGGCAGACAACTTGCTAAAATTCTTGCACCCTTCATACAAATGTTGATCAGCATCTTTAAGTAAACTGTAAAACCTTTGCGCATCTTGATTAGGACCTTGCCTAGATTGTTGCACATTTGGGACTTCTTCTAGTGGTACTGAAGAATTATTACTATCTCCAGATTCATTCATTATGTGGCCACGCAATAAATCATGCATCATATTAGGTATATCACCATATTCAGTGGAAATGTCTTGTGACTTCAAGAATTCTTGTGCATTCAAGGTCTCTTGGACATGACTTGTACTAGTTTCACAAGAAGTTGTTGTAGTGGTCAAGGGTTCTCCATGGAAAAACCAACATTCATAACCATTGCAAAATCCAAAAGATACTAAGTGATCCCATACAGTGTTGACATCAAGCATAGTTGAATTCACACAGTTTTCACAAGGACATGAAATCATCCCATCCATAGTCTTTACTTTGGATGCAAACTTCAAAAAGTCGTTAATGCCTAGTACATACTCTTTTGAATGCCTAGGCTTTTTCATCCAACTCTTATCCATGGGTGTCAACTGCTCTACAAGATAAATTAAATAAAGCTGAAATTAAATTAATAAGGCCATAAACAAAAAAATTAAATCACAAACTTGCACCATTATCAGGCCTACCTCCTTTAAATGTAGGAACATGATAAATCCTTGCCCAAAAAATTACAAACTTGCACCATCAATTACTGTCTAAGTCTGGTTTAGTTTAATCTGGACAGCCAAATAATTTTTCTTGGTAGACCTACCTAAGTGAATTGGAATATATTAAACTAATCCCTAACCCATGCGATGCACATAAAAACTATTAAAAGTGAGATCTAAAAGAAATTATTTGCAAAATTATGGTATTAGAATGTATTACAATTAATGTAATATAAGTACTCTCTAAAATAAATATCTAATAAACACGTTTTTTCTACATATTTTATAACACTAATAGTCATGCAAATTTTCTAACATATTGATAAGTAAAAGTATAGAGATTTTTTATTTTATTTTATAATTCAATAGTTATAACAGGTGGATATTTTAACATAAAAAGCAAACCAAAGTTGTTCTTATGAAAAAATAAATCTTTTATAAGTATACATCAAAGCACCGTCCAAAAAAATTGGTTTGGTTTGATTTCCTTTTCTTTTTTGGGAGGAAAATTGCATTAAGTTTTATTGGGTTTGAATTCATAACAATGAAAAGGAACCATAAACAGTCAGAGACACAAAATAAAATAAAATCTTTACAAAACAAAAATAGAGAAAAACATTAGCTTTGTATATAAACTTTAAACCCAAGATCCACACACACAAAAAAATAAATAAATAAATAAAAGCATGTATGAGAGAAAATTTACCTCGAATCGGTGGAGAGATCAGAACACCCAAAGAGAAAGAGAGATTAATAGAGCTTGGTATATATGTATATAGAGAGGCAACGTCCCAAAGAGAGAGGGATTTATTTTTCTATTTGGTTTTAGGTTTGACTTTGTATGAGTCTGCGGCTCTAATCTTGAATTGTTGTTGTTCGTGTACAGCAACAAGGTCGCAAGCATGAACCGACCTTCTCTAATATATAAATAAATATGTGATGTTATATGGTAGTTAGTGGTAGAATTTAATTGTGTGAGAATATATATATATATATATATATATATATATATATATAGTGGCAACGTCCCAAAGAGAGAGGGATATTCCTTCTATTTGGTGTTGGCTTGACTTTGTAGAAATCTATGGCTCTAATTTGTACAGAACAAGGATGCCAATGATTGCACCACATTCTTGTTTGTGTGATTCTTTTGTCCACCTCCTTTTTTTTTTTTTTTTTACCGTGTTTATCTAGCAGGACCAACAGCACCTTCTGGATCTTTTTTTAATTATTTTTTAATAATTGTAATGACTTTTTTACCCTTAATATACAACCAGGCTGAAAGGGTTTGTTTAGTCTTTTGCTCTTAATTTATTTCATGTTCTCTCTTTTTTTGACCGAATTTGTCCAGCACCTTCTCGATCTTTCTTTATTATTTTTTTAATAATTGTAATGACTTTCTACCCTTAATATATAACCAGGCTGAGAGGGTTTGTTTAGTCTTTTGCTCCTAATTTATTTCATGTTATCACTTTTTTTGACCGACTTTGTCTAGCACCTTCTGGATCTTTATTTGATTATTTGTTTAATAATTGTAATGATTTTTTTACCCTTAATATACAAGCAGGCTGAAAGGGTTTGTTTTGTCTTTTTCTCTTAATTTATTTGATGTTATCTCTTTGGTAGCCTTTGTGGTCAGCCAACAACTCTATTTATTGACACGAACACAGGACAAGTGTTTGAGGGATAAGAAGAACGTTGGAGAGGACTCTGCTTTACCAACTAGTCCACTGATTGACAGAGAGCAGCGATGAGTAAATCATAAAACAAACAAACACAAACACAAACACAAGATCAAGGGACTGAGATAAGGTTAGATGCGTTAAAGCTTTAAAGTAACAGGTAAGTCCAATTGTATTATATCTTGTTTGTTTGGTGATATTTTTTAATATTGATATTATTGTTGTTTTATATATTTTTCCATTTCTTTCTAAATTTTTGCACTCAATTTTTTTCATTCATGTGTATTCCGTTTTTCCTCATTGCTGCATAATTTTTGGTTACTTTAAAAAATATATATTTTTCCCCTTTTCTAATTTTATTGTTCATTTTTAGCTTAGTAGCATAAGATTATATGGAGCCCAAGGACATAGATGATAGTTCAGCTAGGAGAAATTCCTATAAATATATCCCAAAAAGGAAAGCCATATCAAGAGTTGATGAAGTGCAAAGCATTATTGATGATAATGCTATTGCTGCAGATTCATCAGTCATGTTCACTGGTAGCTCGTAGCAAAGGAGAATAGGATAAAATCGGGTATTAGAATCAATTAGACCCATATAAGCTATTGGACCTTGTATAATGCTATTTATGTATTAGTTTAATAAAAAATTTAAAAATAAAATGACATAAGCTTGCCCCTATAATCAGTCAGGTTAGTCATGATAGCTAAGAAGATATTGTTTCAAATTTAGAATTTAAAAACTCACAGGGACAAAGTAATTGCAGAAAATAATATTGTTTAAAATCGAAAATAAATAGTGATCTAGACACATAACAATAAAAATGATATAGTCTGGTACCAAGCAAACATAAACTAATTAGGCAAGGGACAATAAAAACTAAGGCCATAATATTCTCATTTGAAAGCATTAATCACCAAGAATCACTACAACAGTGATATATGCTTCCTCTTTATTGCTCCAATGCTCCCTCTTTAGTACTCCAATATATTTTCATCTTTCCTATAATATCAGAAACAATATATCTCCATTAGACAAATTATGTTGTCATTTACAATACTTCTATTAAATAACATTTGAAAATATCAAGTGGTTTTCTTTCTGGTTAGAATCCTAAATCAAAAATTTAAAAACAAAAAAGTTGATCAATTATCAATTAGAAAGAAATACAATAAAATAAAATAAAATAGAACTTACTTCAATTTTCCATTTCATCAGTTGCAGCGAAAGGATGCCATGGAGATTGTTGATGGGGGGAACCACTAGCCACATCTTTATCCTAAATTATGAAGTAAAACAATAATATAAATATATAAAATAACATAATTTAGTAATCCTAACAAAACATGTAAAGCATAAAGAATATATCACATATTTATAACCTGTAAATCAGTATTAGTAGGGAGTTGAATATGCTGCATAACCATTGCCAACTTATCTTCTAAGGTTGATACTTTATCTGTCAGGCGACGTATCTTATCATCTTTCAACCTCTCTTCTTCACTAGCTATTCTTATCCCTCCATAACAGCTATTTTTTGAGCCACTTCGGTTAGAAGGAGTTGGCCCGAATCCTAAACCACGCACACGACCATGTTTCTCTTTACCCATTACCTTAGAAAATGCATCTGTGGAAGACCATGCTATACTTCCATTTGCACCTTCAGGCAAGTCACTAGCTTCTTGACTCATTAGCTCCTTCAGTTTGTCCTAAGAATCAGGATAATGATTATAAATTTTTTTTTTTAAATGGATAATGGTAGAAATAAAGTTCTTATACTAAAAAAATATGACAACACATACAATTTTCTCACTCGCATCCTCATTAACAGGCATCCCATCCTTTTTTTTTGTGAAGATTTACATATAGCTTCCCTCGATTTGGTGCAACCCCATCTTTTTTGAACTGCAGCACGAATATATTAATTATTTTAATGGATATAAATGAATGTAATCAAAATACACAAATTATTCCCAATTACTAACTTTGCAATTACCATATCAAAAGCATGTTGTGCATAAGATTTTGATCCTGCAGTGTGTACATCTTTTTTCTTTTTACTGGCATTCTTACCAGCCTTACTACGTTCCTACATTCAACATAAAAACACACTGATTAAAATTAAAGTTAATTCACTTTTCTTTTCATTTGTATTTATGAGTAAGTGTTCTACCAAAGCATTAGATGCCATAATGTATAAGATAATGTTATTTATACCAGTCCATCTCTACTAAACCAAAAGTTTACTAGTGTAGCAAAATCTTGGCGATTCACTGTACTTGGGGCCTCAGCTACTATCCCTGCCGCAGTTTTTGACTCATCATAATGCTTTGCTTTCAAGGCGCACTTCCAATTCCTCCACTTTTCACCCAAACCCTTTAAAGTCAGGCGTTTGATGATCTTTCTTTCTTCCTCATTTTTGGAAATGTGAAATTTTGACTGAAACACAAATACAAAAAAAAAAAAAAAATGTAACCACATGAAAGAAACATTTAAAATTTTAGAAATAAATATAGCTTTTAGTACTAGAATTTTAATACCTCAATAATAGTCCAACATTTTTCTTTGTAGTCATTAGGAACTTTACGCCAATTAAGATAATTAATTGGACATAAGTTAGGCTTTCTTGCAACAGTTCCCACAAATCGGTTAAAGATAACACCTTCACGTTCAACTGGCTGAAAACAGCCATTGAAAGACAACTCAACCTTTTTCCCATCAGTTAAATTCCATATCTCAGACATACGTGTTATCCCACGTGTGCTACGTACACCTGCATTATCTATTTATACCAAAAACAAAAAAACAAAAAACAAAAAATTTGGTCAACAACAAAAGCATACTTTTAATTAAGATTTTCTTATGAAAAATAGTCTACAATAAAACATATATTATTTATTTAATTTCATAATACCTGTAATTTGAACTTCCATTTCTGTAGATTCCTCATCTGAATTATCATCTGCTTGAGGTTGGGGCACTAATAAGGCACTTGATCGATTAGCTGATGGGGCACTTGATTGATTAGTTGATGGGCCAAGTGATTGATCAAGCGGTGGTGTGCCTTGTGACTGATTAGGCCCTAATGACCCATGTGATGGGTCTTGTGGTTGTGGCTCAATTTCAGCATTAATTATACGAATCCGTTTCTTTCCCATATCTATTTAGAAAAATATCAATGTAGATAATTATCAACACAAATCACATATTCATTATACATAAATTCAACAAGGAATGAATAATAGCAGTGCAAACCTAACAAATAATTTATCACCCTATAAGAATGCCTTTTCAGATAACTAGTGTTGTGGGGTTACATAGTATTGATACTAATCATGGTTTTTGTGTGCACAGCAAGTTTTCATGCAGGCGGGTGAAGAAGCAACTTAGCAAATGCTAGCAGTAAGATTAGAGAGTGGGAAGGATTTTCCTTGTGTAGTTATAGTTTTAAAAATTTTACTCTATTGCATTGACCGAATCTTCTTTAATTGTTCATCAAACGCATACACAATTATATCTATAAGCCAATTTCTTGTGATTGAAATCAAGGCCAAGAGACTTCAATGAGTAGATGTAAAACATATAAATCAAAACGGCATACAAACAATGGTTAACCGAAAACACCATACCATGCACCTTTTATTAAAATAAGTCTTTTATTTCTTTGAACTTGAAACAATAGAAACTTTTATTTTACTAAGCCAAGTATATAGAATAAGGCTAGACTGAAAACATCTAGCACTGGGGGGGACCATTAGCAAAAACATGTTGCGATGTCCCAAAAAGATACTATATATATGCTATCATGATGGTAATTTCCACCTCCTGCACTATGTATCAGACCCAACTATTGTAATATTAGCATACTTTGACTACCTTTGTGCAATCTATGACATTAGAAAGAGGAAAAAAATGGATGAAAAAATTACAAACCTTCTGAAAAATTAGTTCCTCCTTGCGATAGAGAAGTGAAAGACAGGCAGGGAAGAGAGACAAAAGAGAAGAGAAAGCAACAAAACAATTAAAGAGAGAGGCAAAGCAATATTTCGCGCCCGCGCCAAAATATATCTAAGATTTGGGCGGTTACACGATTTGTTTTAAGACCTATATATTAGTTTTTCTTATTGGGATAAATATGAGTTTTTGATAGACATTTATTTCAAAAAGAGGATTGCTAACGTTTGAAGAGCAAAATAATCTTCCTATTACGTGGGTCATGCTTTACCTAAGAAATTAAAATTTTTTTTGGTGAAACAAATCATTTTTATTTTATTTTTTAAAGAAATAGCTAATTTCTTCTTTTTATAATAGATAACATAGATAAGAACAAATAATTTTATTTCTCAAGACTATAAAATATGGAGTATGAAACAAAAAAATTGATTATGTTATCAACATAATTTATTCAGCCTTAAAATTAACTTGTACCATATTACTGTCATAACTTCATGAACATTTAATCCAAAATCCTATAAAAATAAAATAATTTATAATGACCGATATAAAAATCTAATAATATGATAGTTTGTTATTTTGATTAAAATTACTCATTATAAAATAAAGAACAAGGTAACTATATGGAGGTGGGCAAATTCCATTGTTCAAAATCCGTTGTCCTTATTGTTGAGTTGTTCCCATGGGTTTCGGCCATACTAAGGCCAAGTGCAAAATGGTGAGATCTAGGCTTTATATTTTTATAATATAACAAATTTAGTTAAGAGACACTTAACTACTAACATTGACATTGGTCTAAAGGCTAGGGCCAAAAAACTTCCAATATAACTAATGAAGTCTTCAAATTATAAACCAAAACTTTAAGTGCAATATTGAGAAGAAAATGAAATTATTAATGTGGGTGTGGGTGTGAGTGTGGGTGTGGGGGGGAGGAAAAATTAAAGAGGATTGGGCCTAGGTTGATATATTTGGGTTGACAAGGTTAACCCGTTTAATAAACTGCTTGTGTTTGTGTTCAACATGTGAACTCATCTGACCCGTTTAATCCATTTAGCTTTTAAAGTTATTAATTATTTTGATATTATTGCTTAATTTATGATAATTTTTTTATGTTTATTACTATATTTATGGTTGTAATTGTATTTTAATTATATATATATATATATATATATATATATATATGAGAATTAATAAAAATTATATAGGTTAGGTATGACCTGTTAATCAAATAGATTAATAAATGGGTCATTTTTATTAACTTTTACATAACTTGTTAATTAAACGAGTTAAACGTGTCAAGTTGGGTTGACCTGTTTAATAAACAGATCGTGTTCGGGTTGAATATTTTTGACATGTTGACTAAACAGGTCAAGTTCGGGTCAACCTATATAGCCTAATACTAATGGTTCGACAAGACACTAACTCAACTCGCGAACACAAATTACCACCTCCTATATAAATGATCAATAGGGATGGCAATTTTTGCCCAATCTGTGGGTATCCAGCTCGGCTTGACCCTAATGGGTCAAGTTTTACCTAGCCCGATAAAAAATAGGGTCGGGTTTGGGTTAAAAAAAAAAACCCGAAGAAGATCCGGGTTCGAGTTGGGTCCATATTATGGTAAAAATTCAGCCTGAACCCAGACCCGACCCAACCCGTTTACAACTAAAGTAAAATTACTAAAATACATATATATATATATATATATATATATATATATCACTTCTGTCAAACCCTAACTCATTTCTCTAATATCTCTTAGCTCTAATCGACTCTCTTAGTGCTCTCACCTCACCCTGAATAGCTCTTTGTCTCATCTTCTCTCAAGCCACCCCACATGGTCTCACCCAGTCTGGCAGTCACCTTCACCTTTACTCTCATTCACTCACCAACCCACCCTCACCTTCACTCTCATCCATTCACCGACCCATCCTCATCTTCACTCTCATCCACTCACCAACCCCCCTTATCTTCACTCTCATCTGCTCACCGAGCCACCTTCACCTTCACTTTCATCATGTGGAGGTTGTTATTTGCTAGGAAGAAGCATAGAGGTTAGATTTGAGAGAATGTGCGAGGTTTAGGCCGTGACAGGTAGAGAGGCCCTTTGGTGATGATCGGAGGAGCTCTTGGTTGTGTTAAGGTCAGGCCTGAGCTTCGGCCTAAAGGTGGGATTGATGGCTGAAACCACCGCCGATCATCAGAGATTTGATCGTGAATCTAAGTTTTTTTTTGGGGTTTATGTCCTCTCTCAAAACTGAGTTTGTGTTTATGATTCTGTGAATCTATGTTTGTGAATCCGTGTTTGTGAATCTGTGTTTGAAAGGGAAACTCTTTTTTTTTTTTTTTTTTCTTTTTCTTAAGATTGTATGGCCATGGATGCCCTGAAGTGGCTGTCGGAACCCAAGGGGCCCAACAAGACTTGTTAGGGTGGGTTTGAATGTAAAAAAAGAAAAAAAAAATCGTTTATTAAACAAGGCGCATTCAGGTTTCAAGGTTGGACCAACAGGTCGTGTTTGGGCATAAAAAAACCCGACCCAAACTCGATTCGTTGCCATTCCTAATTACCAATCTTGATTAAAAATTTAAAGAAATAAAATAATTTTATATTATAAAAATATAGAATAATAAAACATTAAAAAAAACATTAAAATTATAGTATTAATCCATCAAGAATATTGGTTTTATCGAGAATGGCTAAGTATCTTTCAACTATAAAACATAATGATTAATGCTAAATATATTATTTATAATAAAAAATTTATATATAAGCTAATGTATTTTATATTTTTATTAATTAGTAGGTGTCATAAACTATTTTAATTTTTCAAAGTCTTTAAATTATAGTTAATATTAACAGATTTCTAATTTCGCAAGAACACTAGCGTGTAGTCCATTGGTCATCAATTTGGACACTTACCTTGAGAAGGTGGGTTCTAACCCTGCCAACTGGAAAGAATACTAATTTTAAATTTTTCTTCCCACCCAAATAAGCCTGTGTGCTGGAAGTTTCTTTTATGTGTTCTTTTTTTTCTTTTTTCCCTCCCAAATAAACGTGTGCTGGAAGGTCTTTTTCTTTTTTTTTTCCCTCCCAAATAAACGTGTGTTGGAAAAGTGATATTCCCTCCCTTTTATTTTTCCCTCTCAAATAAACGTGTGTGCTGGAAGTTTCTTTTGTGTTCTTTTTTTTTTCCTCCCAAATAAATGTGTGCTGGAAGTTTTTTTTTTCCCTCCCAAATGAACATGTGTTGGAAGTGTTCCTTTTAGTTCCCTCCCAAATAAACGTGTGTTGGAAAGTAAAATTCAAGACCCTTTTTTTTTTTCCCAAATACACGTATTTTTTAACGTCCTTTTTTTATCATTAACCCATTGAGTCCTTATCTCATCTTGATTTTTACGTATTATTACTTTTAACTTTTTAAGAGTCCTTATCTTATCTTGGTTTCTAATATTGGCCTTCTTTATCTTTATCTCAAAATTGTAGTTACCCACCATGTTAAAAAATAAAACCTGTAGCTGCCAATAAATGTTTAGAAAAAATTAAAAGAGTTTTTAGTCTCCTCAAGAAGAAAAAAAAAAAAAATCTTGTAGAAGGAGTCGTAACAACAACTCGAAGGTGAGTTTTTAACCCTTCTCTCTTTGTCTCCCACTTCCTCAATTTTCTTAATCTCTAATTTTTTTTTTTTTTTTTACAATTTTCTCATAGATTTGCTATTTCCTCCAAATCTAAGAGAGTGGAGATTGAAGAGTGATTGAATGTATGGTTTTTTAACCATAACTCCTCAGGTAAACATCAAGATTTTTAAACTATTATGCATTTTTTTTAAATAAATAAATATATTATATAGCATATAAATAAAATAAAATAATTTTAATTAGTTATTTGATTAGGTTTTTTTTTCTTTATTTCTTGATCTATTGAGATTTAGCATTTTTTTTTAATAAAATGAGTAATGATAGAACTGAGACTTTGAATATGTGCATGTGATTCTTAGATTTCATGAATATATACTAATTTAATCAAATATTAGTGAAAATTAATCTTTTTTTTTGGATTAATTACTAAAATTTTTTGTAAAAATAAAAATAAAATAAAATGTCTTATGAATATGATTACAACTACCTATGAATATGATTACTTATGTTTTTAGTCCTTGTAGCACGTAACACTTGATTAAAAGTATGATTGTGGTGTTGACTACTTTTGATTTGTGCATAAACAAATTTAAGTTGTTTTTTGACCATTACTGTAGGTTTAATCAATTAATAAAGATTGTTGCAACGAAGCCTCACTTATGTCCTATTAATGTTGTTAGTCAGTGTACAATGCCAAATGACTACAAAGAAAGTTGTTGGAATATCATTGAGGTATTAAAATTTTTGTAACATATATTATACTTCTTTCCAAAATTTCAATGCTTCTACATAGATTTTTTTTTTTAGAAAGAATGCTTCTACGCAGTGGTTATAGTTTTTTATTTATTTTTATATGTATTTGTGTTTCAGGCAAAGAGAGATAATCAAGTGTCACAATTTAAAGAGATTGGATGATTAGTGGAGGACTTGGAAGCATGCTTTGAAAGCAAAGTACTTTGATAAATCAAAAATTGCAACACAAATAGTGGTTGAGGCTCCAAATATAGTAAATAGCCAAGATTATGCTAAGCTTGTTGACTCTTGGTTTAGAGGTAATACAATAAAAATAATGCACATGAGAAGAATGTATTTGTCATCATTTTTTTTCTAATAGCCATTTGATATATTCTCTAAGATTTGCCTATATATATCTATATATATATAGTTTTCACTAATGCAAATATATGGTTTATTGTATTCCAGGAAACTAAGACAATACATTGGAATATAAAGGGAGACCAAGTTTCATTGCTGGAGTGACTTTTGGCATACTTCAAAGGGAATATTTATAGTCTTAGGTTTTATTGTAGGTTGTCTTAATTTATTTTATCTTTGTCATTTTTGAAGTGCCAAAAAATATTGTTTATACTTTTATTTAGCTATTTGTGATTTCAAACTTCAAATTGTAAAGTTTTATTTCTTCATTTGGATCAATATTATTAACTATTTGCAATTATTTTATTACTTTGATTTTTGGAATTGTGGATTTTAATAACATTCCATACATGTTATATTACTAATTTTCAGGGAAAAATTTAATTAAAAAATATTTTTGTAATATTCAATAATTTTTATACCTTCAGTAACAGTTTTTATAACTGCTCCTATATCGAACCTATAGTAGCAGTTGTTTTTTGCTGCAATAACTAGTTTATAACAAAGTGTACAAATGGGACAACTAGCAGTTTTTATTTTTTATTTTATAGCAGTGTTCTTTAAAAACTGTTGTTAAAGAATATCTAGTAGCAATTCACAAAATCGCTGTTAAAAATCATTCATGCTAGAAATAAGGGAAGGGTATACAAACATTTTAATATTTTTTAGTAGTGGTTTATAGAACTGCTCCTAAAGAATCTATAGTAGCAATTACATAACCGCTAGTATAAATAATTAATGTCAAAGGGAAGGGCCCTATGTACTAGCGGTTTTTTTAATTCTCTAGCAGTAGTTCTATGAATTGCTGCTAAATAATCTATAGTAGCAGTCACATAACCGTTGGTACAAATAATTAATTCCAAAATGAAGGGTTGTGTGTATTAGCAGTTTTTAATTCTATAGCAGTGGTTCTATGAACTGCTACTAAAAAATCTATAGCAGCAGTTACATAACCGCTGGTATAAATAATTAATTCCGAAAGGTAAAGTTGTGTGTACTAGCGATTTTTGATTCTCAAGTAGCAGTTCTATAAACTACTGCTATAGATGTTTTCTATACCAGCAATTCCTAAAACCGCTGCTATAACCTATACTGACCTATAGCAACGGCAACTTAACAATGGTTATTCAGGTTGTAGCAGTGGTTTAGAAAACTGCTGGTATAGACCTATAGAACTTTTAGCAGCATTTTTAAATAGTTTTAGTAGTGGTTACAACCGCTGTTAAAAATTAAGTTTTTTGTAGTGATTCTGAAGTTCAGTTTGCAGAAATTTGTACCCGACTTGACAGTATACTCGTCGTTAGGGTTGAAAGGCCAAGTGAGTGTGCCAGGTTGGTGAGTATTACAAAGGGGAATTTTTTGAACAATCTCAGCCTCAAAAGGTAGCAGTGTTGCCTCAATGATCTCCCTATTCCAGCAACCTCTGTCTTGGTCCATCAATTTGCTTACCTTTGAATCTGCTAGCACATCAACCCGTGGAGACACAATCCTTGGTGAGTGTTTTACTAGCAGCCACCTGTCGCCCCAGATTTCAGCTGTTTTTCCATCTCCAATCCTCCAAATCGCCCCCTGCTTGATGACCTCTCTTCCTCTAAGTATGCTTCACCATGCGTATGAAGCCGAGTTTGGGTTTGTTGCTTCCATTATAGTGCAGTTTGGGAAAAACTTTGCTTTGAAAACTCTAGAGAAAAGCGAAGTTTTATCATGTAGGAGCCTCCATGTCTGCTTTGCCATGAGAGTATCATTAAACCTTCAAAGATCTTTAAACCCCATAGCACCTTGAGATTTAGGTTTGCATAGGTCCTCCCACTTCATCCAATGCACCTTTCGGCTCTCCCCCCTTGGTCCCCAAAAAAATTTCTTGATAAGTGCTTCAATTTCATGGCACAAACCAGCCGGCAACTTAAACAAGACATAGTGAATGTGGGTAAAGCTTGAGCAATGGATTTTATTAAAATCTCTCGGCTCGCTTGAGACAACAACTTCCCTTCCCACCCTTGAAGTTTCTTCCATACCCGTTGCTTAATATTATCAAAACTTGCCTTTTTATTTTGTCCAATGAATGATGGTAAACCCAAGTATTTTTCATATTGTTGGACTACCGGTACTCCTAAAGCATTTTTGATGGCTTCTTGCATACCATGGGGTGTTGATTTGCTGAAAAATAAGGTGGTTTTCTCCCTATTGATTTGTTGACTAGGAGCTTTTGACATTCAATTTTCTTTGCCCTACAAAAAATAAGATTGTCATCTGCAAAAAAGAGATGGGTTAGCTTGGGGCCATTTCGACAAATGGAGATTGCCTTTAAATCCCCCATATTTTCTACCTTCTTTAACAGCCCATGAAAGCCCTCCGTGCATAGGAGAAATAGGCTTTTCATCTACAATATAGACTTTTAATATAACTTTCATTTACTAACATACATTTAGAAATAAGTCAATAAAAAATTTTAAGTTTAAAATTTTATCATGAAAGTTTGTTGAGTGGGTTAACATTAGGGTTCAACACGATCAAGTCAAGTTAAGATCAAGTAGAGTCAAAAACTTATAAATTTAAAATGGGTTAAAATTCCTACCACCCATACACAATTAATTCTTCATTCAAATTTGAACATATTAATTAATTCAAATCAAATTTTTTTTCAATTCTTCATCTCCAAAGAAAAATTCTCGGCCTATACCTGGCTACATATATAGTTTTTAAACATGATTATAAAAAGCAATTATCTTAGGGCAGACACCATAAATTAAGATTATATCATATTTATCAGCAAATAAATAAATAAAAAAGTTTGTAAGCATATTTTATTATAAAAAAATTGTAACTGAAAGACAGCTTTAATATAATTGTGATAGTAGACTGTATCTCATAGACCCTATTGAAAAAATGCGGCTAAAAACACCTAGAAATGCAGCTATGGACCTATATATCCTATAGCCGTGGTTTTTATTTTCCAGTTTTTCCTCACTTTTTTTAAATAAAAAATCAAAATATAAGTATATTTTAGCACACTTTTAGTAAAAAAATTTCAGTAAAAAGTTAGATAAACTATTTTCAAACGGACATTAAGTACCCGTTTGGATTGCGTTTTTATCCTATGCATCTGCGTTTGGCTGAAATATGGTGGGTCTCGTGCATTATTCACAGGACCCGCCAATACCTTTTTCACCAAAAACAACTTTAAAAATGGGTCTCACAGTACTATTCACACATTTAAAAATTATTTTGTTATAATGTTTTCAGTTTTCAATTTTCAGTAATAAGCAATGTCCAAACACACCCTAAGTAAACTCCATATCAATGCTGACCTCGTGATATCATCATATAACATAATGGCTTTCATCAAAAGGTGAAAAATCACAAACAAAAATGCTTTCTCTTTCTTGAAGTTCCTTAAAACAGCCTAGCTAGCAGGCATTGGCTTATTGGATTTTGCTTGAGGAAAATAAAGCAAATAAGTACTAGTCTCTACCAGTCCATATATTAATGTGAAAAAAAATTGCCATCTTTGTACCCTACCAAATTTGCTGAACTTATTAGAAAATCTAGACATTACTTTGACACTTAACAATGCACAGCGATGGGCAAATATTTACGAGGATCAAAGCTATTCTATTGCAGCTGCAAGCAGCATGGGGAAAAATTTTGTAAAACTTAAACCTTGTGAAGACTGAAGCATAGGAACATAAGCGTTGGAAAATGGATAATATTTAGAAGCCTTCAATTTTTAGTAGTATTTTTTGCTGGAGTTAGTTGGAGTAGTTGAAGCCTTGGAGAGTTCAACTGTTTTCAGTTTTTATTTGTGGCCATACTTTCTTTTGACCAGCCTAATCTTCTTGTCGTTGCTGCCTTTTTTTTTCTTGCAATTTGATTTCGTGTGGGATTCCTGCAAGCAAGTTTGTTGGTCCGTAGGTTTCTTCAGAATTTGAGGAAAAGATTTATCATTTTTAAATTTCTACCACCCTAAAGAAAATCAAACTTTGTTCGCTTCTGATTGCTTAAATTCAGATTGCTTAAACTCAGATGGTGATAGGTTAGAGTCTTAGAGATGCTATGCGAATTTTGATACTTGTAGGAAATTAATAATGAACTGTGTGCAAGGTAGCCTCCTTTGGGATTGAACCTTATCCCTTAAATTCTATTAGGATATTGAATGCATGTTATATATATTCCGTGTGTTATTGGGTATGTCTATGACTATAAATTGCTTAGCCTTGAATGTCTTGGATTATTCATAAACTTATTTTAATTGGTGGAATAAGTTGCCTGTAGATTTTATGGGTCAAAAACTATACATCTTGTTATTTTTTAGAATTAATGGATTACTAAAACATGATAATTGTTATTAAATTGATATTGTGGGTGCCTAAAATGTTTCCCACACATAGATGAACCCCCAAACATAAATGTTTTAATGGTTTGTAAATGCTTTATTGTTCAATCTATGATAGGAGACCTCACACCTAAAAAAATGTTATGATTAACTTTAGTTGAGAGTTTAAACTCATAAAAACCATAATTTGACAAAATTGATATTAATAATGGTATGATATAGTTACTATTTGAATTTATTACCTATTTTAGATAGGAAAGAGTACATGTGCCCTAAATGCATTGATTTAGGATATATTTTTAGAAACTTTTGATGGAAAATTTTTTGAAAAAACAATTAATTGTTTCGATGGCTTTTATATTTTTCATAAAAGTGGTATCAAAGTTTTCTCATAGTTAATACGTCAAGTTATGCCATGTTACTTGTAAGTCAAACAAGGTGCCACATTACCATGAATATGGACCAGCTATGTCTCCATTAGGAACACAAATGACAAATTCTCTATCCCACTTTTCGTGTTCCACTTTATATTCCATCAATCATGAAAAATCAAGTATTTGTTTGAATTTATCAAAATTTAAAATGAACAAAAATTAAAAATTAAACACTTATCATATCATGATTGGTGCGTGTAAAATAGAAAACAAAAAGTATGAGACAGAGCATTTGGGAACCTTAATCCATGAGAACTGGGGGCAATCCACAAAGCCACCCTAAGCTTACACCAAGAAATAGAACATGGAAACTTGAGCACAAGAGACGAACTTGACTAAGAAGGATGAGGCTCTATCTACAAGCTTGAATGCGATATATGAAGGCCATTGTCTCTATTTATGGAAATCTATAATCATAAAGGGAAAATGCTTGAGCTATAACTATTTTTCAATATTTTTTACAAATCGCTAATATGGTGAGTGGTTATTTGCATGTAAAAAGATGACGTTAATGGTAGGGCCAAATGAGAATTAGTAAGAATTGGTTATAATAATAATTTGTAAAAATATTATAAATAATTTGTGGTTGTAGCATTACTCATTGTAAAGTAATTAAACCTAGAATCTCACCCACAATAGAGCCAACCTCACCTAGAAATAGTAGGCATTACACCCCTCATTGAAAGAATATTTTGACTACAACAAAAAGAGATTAAATTATATAAGTACTGGGTGTAAACCCTTTGGCTTACACTATTTAATAAGAACATGTCACATCATCATATTATCAAAGGAATTGACTATAAACTGCCTTGGGTTACCCATAAACTGATTTTAATTGATGGAATCAATTGCTCAAAAGTTTTACAAGTTAACAACTATCTAGGGGTGTCAATTCGGGTTAGCGTATCGGGTTCGTGTCGTGTCGAGGTAGTGGTATTCGACTAAATGGCTCAACCCTAACCCGACCTATTTAATAATTGTGTCATGATCCTCTAACCCTAACCCGACTTGTTAATAAGGCGGGTTGACCTGACCCAACCCATTTGACACGCTTATTAAACGAGTCGTGTTGGGTTGACATGAATGTAACACAACCCATTTCAACCTGCATAATATTAAATATAATATCCATCTAGAAATAATTTTTTTTACATCCCAAAAAGCAGTGCATACACTTCAAATTTTCAACCCACATTCAAAATAATATAGTTCAACAAAAATATAATATTCATCTAGAAATAAGTTCTTTCCACTCCAAAAGAAGTGCAAGTGTGCAACACTTCAACCCAAATTCAAAATAACTTAGTTTAACAAAAATAAAATAACATAGTTCAATAAAAATATAATATCTTGGAACTTGGCTAAAATAAAAAAAAAATAAAAAAATTTATAAGAAGGTTTAGAGGTTTAGAGTTTGTAGGGTTTAGAGATTTAAGGTTTGTAAAGTTTCAATTTCCAATTATATCCCTTGTAAATTTTTCTAATTACTCACTTTTCTTTTTAAATTTAAAGTATATGTTTGGATATAAAATGTATTTGACAAATCTAAAATAAAATAAATATTTATTTGTTATACGAGTTAAATGGGTTGTGTTAAGTGGGTCAGGTTGACACAAATAAATTGACGTGTCAAACGTGTCTATTGCGAGTTATGCAAGTTGACCCGTTTATGACACGTTTCTTACCGTGTTGCTTTCGAGTCGACCCATTTATGACTCAAACCCATTAAGGCTCAACCCTAACCCGAAAAAACCCATGTCGGGTTCGTGTCGTGTTCGCGGGTTGGGTCGAACATTGACATCCCTACAACTATCTTATACTAAATTTTTTAAATTAATAGGTAACTAAAACATGATAATAATTGCTAAACAGATATTGTGGGTGCCAAAAATCTTCCTCAAACATGTTTCAACAGTTCATTAAAGCTTTCTTGTTCGATTTATGATTAGAGACCTCACACGATTTCAACAGTAGTCTAGTAGTAATATTAGTTAAATGTTAGGTAACCAACCACATATAAAAAAAAAATCTTATATTTAACTTTGAGAGTTTAAACTCATTAAAATATTAATTTACCAAATTGACATGTTATTTGGTATGATATGGTTACTATTTTGAATTTATAACGTATTTGAGGTATTATCATAGTACTACTATATTTCATGCAAAGGTTGTCGCCAAGTTGTGCCATGTTAGCAATAATGAAAATTTGAAATTAAAAAAAAAAAAAAAAACTCTTGGCATATTATGATTGATGGAGTATTAAGTAGAACACAAAAAGTGATTGTACCACTAATCATTTATCAATGGTTAGAAATTATGAATTGTGATTGTATAAAATAATCTTTTAAATACTTATTTTGTAACTAAAAAATAAATCATTTGACCATTATGGATCTTTAAACATTGATAAACATTCCTATCAAAAAAAAAAAAAAAAAAAATTTGATAAACATATGTTTAGGTGAAATATGAATCTTTAAAAAAAATGAACTCTCTGTATTTAATTTTTCAATGAAACTATATGAATTTAATTGTTACACAAGTAATTCCATAACAAAACAAATGAGAATTCATAGTTGTTACCTAAAAAGTAGAAATCAAAAGATTCAAAACTGGTGCATATCAAACTTAAGGATGTTGTTGGGTATGTTGGTTGGAATTTGGAGCACGTATCCTTCTCCTTCCCGACCCCAATTCTTTTGGAGATGAAGGCAACTCCCCTCTCCTCCTCATGCCAAGGAGATGATAGACTTACCTGGCACTTCTCTTCAAATGGTGAATTTAAACCGAAAGAAGCATACTAGTTGGCAACCATAAAGGACGGAGAATTAAGCTGAACTCCTTTTTCAGGTGCTTGGGTGTGGAAGATTTTATCCCTTCCAAAAGTCAAGAATTTCCTATGGCAATGCTGCCATTCTAGCATAGCTGTGAGAGCAATCCTAATGAGAAGGGGTTGGGAATCCCACCGATCTGCCCTGTTTGCAATACAAAGTCAGAGACCATTGTCCATGCAATAAGAGATTGACCCAAAGCAAAATGTTTTTGGAACTCCTTACTGCCCCCTATGTCACCAAATCTCTTCTATGGTGTGCCATTAGTGGAATGGTTGAAAATCAATTGCAGAAGTTCTCGGATTAGTGTCATATCTGATATGGAGTGGGGTACAATTTTTCCCATGGCTGTGTGGGTTCTTTGGCTTCACCGAAATATCATTGTCTTTGGTAGAACAGGTCCGCAACGAAATCTTTTAGATGAAAACTTGGCCAAAGCAGCTGAGGTAGCCAATTTGGTTAGCAATGGGAGTCAGTACACAAATCGAAACAAAATCCAGGTGAGGTGGTTGTATCCTCGGAGTAATTGGTTCAAATTAAATTCGGATGGTTCGTCAAGGGGCAATCCAGGTTTGGCTTGGCTGGCGGTGGAGGGATTATCTGTAATGAGAAGGGTGAATGGGTGAAAGGGTATGCCCGAGCCATCGGTATCACGACTAGTGTAGCTGCAGAATTGTGGGCTTTACGGGATGGCATTTGGCTTTGCATTGCTCTCAAGCTTACAGCAGTGGAGATAGAGTTGAATGCCCAGATGGTCATTGATTTATCGAGGAAAGAGTCTTGCAACCTTAACAGCCTAGATGCTCTAGTGGCTGATTGCAAAGAGGGTCTGAAGAAAACTCCTTATGTCAGAGTTATGCACTGCATTAAAGAGGCCAATAAGTGTGCAGATAACTTAGCTAGGCGAGGTGCTCTTTTGGATCAAGATTTTTTTTTTTTTATCCATCCTCCTCCAGAGGTGGAGCTGCTTATTAGACTAGATGCTATGGGCACCATGTATGACCATTTTGTATCCTCTTCTCTAGAGGTTTTCTAGTTTGTTAATGAAAGTTCATTTTTACCAACCAAAAAAAAAAACGGGTGCATTTCATAAGAATTAAGGTGCTAATAAAAATAACGACTCAAAAATTTTGCAAAAGAAATCATTTACAAATTTTCATTATTGTCAACTCTCACCTTAAATTCAGAATTAACGAGCGCGCCTTATATAATCAAATTTACAGGCTACCACTTTTATTTAAGGCTGCATTGTTAGGTAAGCCGTAAGGATATATCAAGGTAGATGAAGAGAGGTGCAAGTGGACTTGACTTCATGTTCACAACAAAAATTATTTTACTCTAAAAACGTTACCATAACAGAATAGAAAAGGCATCTTTAGCTTCTCATCGATCAAAATGATGTAAACTATAACTTATGACGTTACAATTAGTTTAGAGACAACATTTATCAGAATTTTGTTCACATCTTGCAAGATGGTTAACTAATATTGAGTAGTAGGTCTATTTTTAAAAGTGAGTATTCATTACTCACTATCGATTACTTTTTTAAATTGTGGAAGAAGCTTGTGCCCATAGACTTATAGATTGTATATTAAAATATTGATTATTCCTATTCAGAATGATACAAAAGCATCCCCAAATTAGCATCTTTTTTTTTTTTTATACGCCCAAATTAACATCTTATGAAAATGAAAAATAAATAGTACTTTATAGGTGTTCGGCACGAAAATGCCACATTAGCTAGTGGACAAATGGACAGAAATAGAACCAGCTGAAGGCAGTGAATTTCCGGTGGGGGAGGGAATTAATGGTTTTATGCTGTTTTTAGTCATGAATATGATAGAGTTGTAACTTGCATCATTGTTATAAATGAATGTATCTTCATTTTTAGGTTCTAGTAATTGAGCAAGAAAATTAATTTGAAAATACTGGGATATAGTTTTTACAAACAAAAAATCCCTTCAGACATAAACAGTCGTCTTTTGAATTTGTAAACATGGATCTGATTAATTTGGTCTTAACAATGTCCATTAAACTCAGCAGAGAAGGGGTCACACAAAGTCACAACTATCTCGATTGCTACACAACATAAGTGATATTAGAGAAGAACCATAAGAATTATTGTAGCCATAAATAAAGTTCTAACCAGTGCATTCATTTTTTTTTATAAAAAAAAAAAGTTCCACAAATAAAATGTCCAGCTAATAAAATTGGTAGTGAAACACTACTTCAGAAAAAGATGCCCATTGTTACAAAGCGTAGAAAACTTATGCACAAAACAAACACATCAATTCCAATCTCAAGACAAAAAAGAAGAAACCAACATTGGTATAAACAAGATACAAGATTAGCGATGAAATGCAGGAGGGATAACTACTCAGGCTCTGGACTTGAATGGGATGGCTCTGATGACTATTTGGTGGTAAAGGGCAGCCAGTGCAGCTCCGATGAATGGTCCCACCCAGAAGATCCACTGACGAAGCAAGAAAACAAGCAATAGATACATCAGATCAGACCCTTTAGTTATATAATAACATTAATTTACACATCCAGAAGTATATGAATGTGACTGTCACGGTTTTTTTTTTACTCACCATGTCATCCCATGCATGGTCTTTGTTGTAGATGATGGCGGCCCCAAGGCTCCTGGCAGGGTTGATGCCGGTTCCAGTAATGGGAATGGTTGCCAAGTGCACCAAAAACACTGCAAATCCAATTGGGAGTGGAGCCAAGATCTGCACAGTTGAACTCAGAAAATAAGGTAATGTTTAGGAACCAGGATATATTTCCCTACGCCAGTCTCAATAGTCAGTAAAGCTGCAAATAAGTATCACAGCTCATGCTACTCAAACAAAGAAACCATATTTAAGAGGTCCTTGAAAGCAACTTTTGTACAAGGAGAAAATCATGCTCAACAAAACATCAATTCAAGTGGCTATGTAGCACCCAGAAGATACTAAATTATCATCAATATAATTCCAGGCACATCTTCACATTGAATAAGTAAAAATCAACATAAATGGTATGCATAAGCAAAGGGGTCCTCAATCCAGATTGTACAAAGAACTATGAGAAATAAAAGGTCGTATTATTAACAAATCAAAATAGTGCAAAATCATTTTCTGATAAATTTTACTTTCACAAACTCTTAGGTGGAGAATAAAGAAAATAGAGGAGAAGTTTAAAGTAAATCATCAAACGATTAAATGCATTCAAGATTAAGCCCAAATTAAGACCAAGAATGAAGTAGGATTAGCTTCTGTCTCAATTTTTTGTCCTGAAGTTAAGTTCCAAGTGCAGGTTCCCATATTAATTCACAGAGAGCCCAAACTCATCTTGAAATTTACACATTGCAACTTCAACCAACTTTAAAAGGGTAAAGTTGCCCGACTAGAGACTAGACAAGCTCACATACTAGCTTAGTCCTTCTCTGAGCAGCAGTAATTTCATGCTCTTTAGAGAAGAATACAAAGCTTCCAATGGATAGAATGTTTAACTTAAATTCAAGCTACAGTACACCTGAAACCAATGGATTTCAGTTTCAAACACACAGTCAAACATGGCATTATATTAAATAAGAAATGGCACCCCCCATGACCATTTTTTTCAGAAAGGGTTATACGAATGATCACAATGATGAATTTGGTGAAATAACAATATTGGGTGAAAAAGTATCAAAGTTTGAGTCAATATGAAATTCATGTTAACTTGACTAAATGAGGGAAGCATTACTTAGGATATTCCTAGGCACCAAAAACTAAATATATATCATTCTACACCTCCTAGTATCTGTACCACCCCTCCAAGCACTGTGGTCACTGCTGTGCCTAGTGCTAGTTGTTACTAAACAATTTGAAAGGGTACACCACACAGGCAAACGTGGCATTATATTAAATAAGAAATGGCAACACCTCAAACAAGTTTTAGAGAGCTTTTTTATTTAAAAAATCCGAATTAAAATTCTCTGGAAATGCTAATCCTTTAAAACAACATTCAATATGATTTATTATACACATAATAGTTAATACACGTGCCTAACCAAGAATTTATAGATTAAAAGAAAGCTCAAAACATTGACAAGTCTGAGGCATTTTGCCTAGTCAACACATACAGCAAACGGTCAACAAGACAATCAACAAGGCACATGATCCACAGGTGAAACCCCACATAGACACGTACGAAATTTGGCTCATGCATGCTTGAATGTCACCATTACCAGAGGGTTCCACGAAAAGCACATGGGTATGAACGTGATATTGAGAGATGCTCACGCATACACAAACATGTGTTTGGTGGCAAATCATGCTGCATGCACCCAGAGGCTGATACGTGTCTTTGTGCAAAAAACTTGTATATAAAAAGTGAGCAAACAACAAAACCCAATAAAAGCATCCACATATATTATCAAAAAATAAAAGCATTCACAAACTAGTGTTGGGCTAGCTTCAGCTAAAGATCATCCTTGTACTTAACACAAAGACTTTCCTAAATATTACATAGGGGTAAAAGAGGTAACATCTGCTTCAATGAATCATAATGTCATCAAAATGAGTACTAAGAGCTTCTTTACACATGCATTGAATAATTCGAATAACAATTAAAATGTACTTGTACTATCTATAGTACAAGTTGTACAGGTATATTGAATTAGTGCATTACAATAGAACAAGTTGTACAGATACATTGGACCTCAATTGATATCTCAAACACTAGTAATTTCAAAAATAACCTAGCCATATGTGAGATTTGCATTTTCTTCTCAATAAAGAAAAAAATATAGTGTATTTGGTGCAAAATGCTTATTTTTCTATAATAATGCCACCTTTCACTAGCTGCGCAGTGGTTGAATTTGTTGCTTCTATGAGCAATATATGAACATGTGAGAAGAATAGGCTATAATCAAATTCCCAACATTTTCCCATAAAATTTCAGATTAAATAAGTGGGTTCATTCTATTTCCAGCTGACCAAATATTGAGCATAAGTGAAGCCCTTAACAAACATTGTAAGACAGATATCAATCAGCTAGATAAATAAAGTGCATTGAAAATAAATCCAAGCAACAACATAAGAGAAATACTTACAGGGACATGGGAGTCTCTAGCATTTCTCTTAGCATCAGTTGCCGAGAAAACGGTGTAGACAAGAACAAAAGTTCCAATGATCTCAGCACCAAGGCCATCCCCCTTGGTGTAGCCATGGCTCACTACATTGGCTCCACCACCAAAGTTTTCATACAGTCCCTTCTCAAAGCCTTTCACCACGCCTGCGCCGCAAATGGCACCAAGGCATTGCATCACTATGTAGAATATTGCTCTTGTCAAGGAAAGTTTCCTTGCAAGGAAGAGACCAAATGTCACTGCTGGGTTTATGTGCCCACCTGTCCAAACCACAAGAACAGCATAAAGAAGGTTAATACTACATAATCAACAATTAAACAAGGCATTGCAGCCTGAGTTAGAAAATGTCTAAACAATATGACAAAGTTTAGGGATCTGTTTGGTTACATTGATTAATCAACCCAACAAGACGTATTTTCGCAACACTTTTTTACCTACTTATTTTCATAACATTCAAATGATGTTACTAGAACAATCTTACCGAGCAGGCGCTAAAAATTTGTCGAAGATGCGTATTTTTCTAAGTTAGAAAGAGAGATGTATTGATTTTTTGTTTCTTTTCTTTTCCCCTGTGAATGGAAATGGGTTGGGTCTGATGGGCTTTCTAACCCGACCCCTGAAGGGTTTGAAAAGGATTTGGTTTTTTTTTTTTTCTTTTCCCTTAATAAGTACTTGAATCTGACCTGATTATGTACATAAATTACTAAAATACCTTTTACAAATTTTCTTTAATTACTAAAAGTGCATATCTCTCATCCATCCTTTTCCTCAGATTTTTAAAGGGTCCAAAAAATTGTTATTTGTTAAGCTAACAACGGAAAATTTTCAGATCTGCCATTTCTAGTCAAGGTCCTGGCCTATAAGTTGCAAAAGAAAATAAATTATTTTTTCAGTTTTTAAAGAAACCAGATAGAAAAGATGTGACAAAATTTGAAGGAAAAAAAAAATCTCAAAATACATAAAGACTTGACCTTTTTATTCTATGTGCCCCAGTTTTCCCAGCAGACAAAAAAAGCCAACTAAAAATGGAAAAATCACTACAAAAAATCACAAACTTCCCCTCTGGTAGGTTGATAGAAGAAAAAACAGCTTGAAAAAACTAAAAAGACCATATTTTTACCATGTTTCTTAACAAACAGATCCCAACCAAGAAATTTTGTACATGTTTCAAACACAAAAGCTTCTCAAAAAAAGAAAATAAAGACAAGCCCAGAGAGAGAGAGAGAGAGAGAGAGGGTGTTATACCTGAGATACCAGCAGTGCAGTAAACAAGGGCAAAGATCATACCACCAAAGGCCCAAGCAATGCCCTGAACACCCACAGAGGCACACTTGTTGTTGGTCCTAGAGTAACCCATGACAGTGAGGATGGTGATGTAGAGGAACAAGAAGGTGGCTATGAACTCAGCAATCCCAGCCCTCCAGAAAGACCAGGAGTGGAGCTCACCAGGCTCAAACAATGGTGCTGGTGGTGGCTCCTTGTAGTCCTTGTCTGTCTGTGCTGATGTCCCTATGGGTTGCCTCTCTGGGAACTTGTTTGCTCCAAGCTTCACATCCTCTTCTTTCCCCTCCATTTTTTTTTTCTTCTTCTTTCTTGTTCTACTGTACTGCACTCTCTCTCTCTCTCTTGGAATATTGTGAGCACGTTCTCTCAAGGGTAAAAGCTTTTTTGTGAGCAGGAAGATAGTTAGGACTGAGTAGAGTGTTTGATTTATAGTGGGGAAACTAGAGTGACTTAACTAGGATGTAATTATGGACGTACTACGTTAAAAAACAGAAAAAGAAGGAGAAAAAAAGGGTGGGTAATTACTAAAGGCTCATTTGGTAGATGTGTTTAAAAATTAAAAATTGTTATTTAAAAATATTTGTGAGAATATATGTGGGTGAAAAAGTGTATGAAAATGCATAAAATACTGTTTAAAAACTAAAAATTGTTGTTTGAAAAGAGTTGTCAAACACCCCTAATTATCACAAGTGCCCTTGTGTGTCTTATTAAATGATTAACAATGCAATAAAGAAGGCATATAATTTCACTGTCAATTTAACGTGTTAAAATGTGATAGGCTCATGATAAAAATAGTGCAATGATGAATTTATGTAGGGAAAAAAAAAGTATTTTGATCATAAAAACGAGATTTGAAATTGAATGTGTTGTTAAAGATTGCCACAGGTATATTTATGTCATTCACACCCTTTTCTTGTGTTGTTTATTTACAAATACCAACTTTTTTCAGGTAAATTTATATCATTCAGTCTTTTTTAACGACTAAAAAAGTACTTGGAAAAAGACTCTCAATTTCAAATCTTAACAGGACTCTCAAATCTCAATTTCAAATCTTGCTTTTATTTAGTAAATACCAATTTTTTCAATCTATTTTTTTGGTAGGTTTTTTTTTTTTTTTTTCTATTTTTACATGTATATTCTCTTCACAAGCCCTTCAATTTTTAAAGAATTTTTTTTTAATACAAGATAGAAATTTTACTCTAACCTAAAAACTTAAACTTTGACCCTTACTCTCCACATTTCATAATCACTTAATACTTGTAAAATGATTATTGTGTCAAGAGTGTATAATGGTAAAGAAATTTCATTTATAAAATGTTATAATGATAAGGGCTCATTAGTCATTATAGCTTAAAAATAATAGTTTAATTCCTTCACCTAGCAAAATGCCAAAAAAAAAAAAAAAAACACCCAAATAATAGACTGGAATCATTTCATTGATAGTTAGTTTTTTTTTTTTTTTTTTTAAGTACTACATCCATAAAATTTTCACAATAAATCAAAGCCGATTAATTGTTATTAGTTTTAATTTAAACTTATCACTTAAATTACTTTCTTGCCCCACTACTAACAACTTATAACAATCTTCCACTTTAAATTTGTTGTAAAAACGTTATGGACATAACATTTTTCTTTTAAAAAGTCATGTTAGCTGGGGCATTTAGTGCGCAATTGTTAATAAACTATTTTAAGAAAATTTTGATACAATGTTTATGAAAAATATAAAAATTTGTAAAAAAATTAATTATGTTTTTATTTTTCTATAAAAATTTTCTAAAATTATATCCTTAACCAGTGCTTTTTAGGACATCATATAATTTGTTATAAAAAAAATTAACCAAATGTTCGAGAAAGCAATAATACTAGTACAACACACATTTCGTCACAATTTTTCTAAGCGACAAATTGTGAATGACAAAGAAAAATATGTGTATTCTTATAATCATGATAGACAATTACTTACAGTCTATTGTATAGGACAAATAAGAAAATTGTAGTAAAGCATACATAAAATATTTGATACAGCACATATTTTATCATTATTTTATGTGACAGATCAAGAATGATGAAAAAAAATATATATTTTGCTGAATAGAAAAATATATCTATTCTGGTAAGTATGCTCTTAAATATTTGCTACTAATATTATTGTTATGGAAAAATGCCTTTTCTTTTTTTCTTTTTGGTATTCAGAGGATTAATCCAGAGGGATGCTTCCGGAAAGTGCAAAAAGATAAAGGCAGCTCTGTCACAATTATGAGGATGCTGTGCTGTCCTTATCTTTTTGCACACCCTTTTAAATCTTTTCTTAATCCCCACTCCTCACCTTTTTCATTATTAAAATCACTTCCCATTACACTGTTTGCTTTTACACAATCATGCCGAAACAATGTGGGGACAAAATTGGTCATATCACTTGTATACACCACAGATTCTAGACTACAGTCGCTGGTCAGATTCTCTGATAAACGGCTAGGATTCTATGGTTGAGAAAATTTAGCCGTTACTTTTAAGACCGTTGTGAAATTGAGAAAAGGGCTGATATGAGTAGTGACTAGTCATGCCTAGAAAGAATCAATGGTTTGGACTTTAGCTAGGTTGCTGGTGCGGTTAGGTACACCATAATTATATTATAAACAAACAAGTGAGCCTCACGCAACATAACGTGGGCCACGCTTTCACGGCTCTCTCATCTATACTGTAGTTTTCATGAAAATTTTTGGACATAGTCCAGGAACCAGTGTCTCATGAAATTCCGTTCTGCTATTAACGAACTTTTATTTTGATATCCACCCCTATATCATATGATATAGAATGTTTATTACACATTAATGTACACATCTTTACACTTGAGTAGACTAAAATCAACTGAAATCTTGATTTGAAATTTTGAACTGACGTTTTCTAACTTGAAAATCATGATGTTGTATATTTCTATTATATTGAAATCGTTATGTTAAGTATATCTCCATTATATTTGGAGTCACGACGTTCAATTGATCATTTGCCTTGGATGTTATATATCTCAATTATGCTAGTATTCATTTTGGAACAATTTATTTAATTTTTTGTTGTAGATATATTAAATTATATTTGTGCTTTAAAAAATTAGAGTTTCAAAACACTTCATATTATGTTATCTATTTTACCTAACATTTTATTAAAATACCAAATTTTTTAATTGTTTCTCTTTTTTAACATATAGCAACCACGATCCACTCTTTTTTTTTTGTAAATTTACACAGTTATTATAGTAAACTTATAAATTTCTACAATTATACATTCATTTATGTGGGTTATTTTTATATAAAAATATATAAATTTTACACTTTTTTTATGATATGCTCACTTATGTAAATGCTTTTACACAATTAAAATAATGGCAGGGCAAGGCATACAATGGGGTATAGGCTAAACCAATATTGTTGTTGTCATTATTATTATTATTATAAAAGGTTTGTTATTTATTCCCTACACAACTCACAATAACGCTGGACTCCTCTGGTAAGGTACCCTTCTCGAGTGTAATGCCAAAAATGGGCCCCTGCCAATCATAGCAAGTTAGCGACTGATTATTTTAAGCAACCACAAGTTTTTTTTTACCCCCAAAAAAATTCCAATTATTTTAGGCAAAAATATCAATTTGTTCCTTGGAGCACTATTATCAAGTGTGTCAAATATCAAATATTTGGTGTTTGACACACCAAACACCACTATTCAAACCTCATGAGGTGTTTTAAATGTGTCAAAAATTTAGAACATGCTACAATACCGTTATAAGTTTGGCACGATACGAACCAATATAACACATCTGTTTATTATTTTTCTTACTTATCTTTCTCTCTCATCCCAATTAAAATATCTCTTTCATCTTCTCCTTCAGCCACAGATTCACTCCTCGTTCTTTTCTCTCGTCTGAGTTCACTCTTTTCTCTTTGCATCTGAGTTCTTCTCTCTTGCCGATCTTGCCGAAGTCGCCAATCTCGCCACTAATCTCGCCGAAGCCATAGTCATCCTCCACAGCTCCCTCTTTGCTCTCATTCTCTTCCTCTCTCATCCTCAAGCCGCCTAAAGCCAATTTCGCCTAAAGCCACCTCAAGCCTTTGAAAAATGATCTTGCCTGAAACCGATCTCGTCGCTAACGTCTCCCGCCTAAAGTCACCGCCTAAGCTGTGGGTTTGTTTGATTTGGGATGGGTTCCGATGTGTGGGTTTTGGGTCATTGATTGATCGGTTGGGTTGGGATTTTGGGCCGATGGTGGTGCCATGGTTGTGGCGGTGGTTGGTTGAGTTTTGGGCCGGCGATGTTTGTTAAAGATTTTGAGTTTTTTTCTTTTCTTTTTTCCTCTTTTGTTGAGGTTTTTGGACTTGGAATTTGTTATGGGTATTTGGTTGTATTTGTTTTGAGTTGTATTTTGGGTGGTAGAGGAAGCTCTTGGTTGTGGCGGTGGTTGTTGGTGGCGACTGGCACTTGGTGTGTGTGGGTTGGTTTTAAGTAAATATATTATTTAATGTGGTGTATATCTTATTTTAATGTTTAGAATCAAATAATAGAACATTTGATAAATGGTATATTGTAAAATAATGTGCTAAAATGATAAAGTAAGCTTTTGGTGTTTCAAAATGGTATTTTTTGTGAAACACCTGATGGTAATGCTCTTACACTTGAGGCCACTGTCAATTTAGTTTTTAGATTATGGTAGCAATCAATTTGGTCATGTTAGTCAATTTAATCTCTACATTTTAGCAGTAATCAAATTGGTTCATATTATTTTTAACTTTTAATCAATTTGGTCCTGTTATTTTCAACTTGCATTCATTATGGGTTTGAATTGTAGCTTCTTTAATTGCTAAGTTGATATATATGTCTATCGGAATTGGAGATTGGTAAATTTGATTTGTGTTTTTGTGTATGGTTATCAAGAAAGTACAAGAAAAACTGTGATTTGATGGTAGGGATCAAATTGACCGTAAATTGAAAATAACATATATATATATATATATACCAAATTAACTACTATCAAAATGTAAGAACAAAACAATGAGCCCAAAATAATTGAAGTGCAACATAGTGGTTGGAAGCTTGACATGAGTTATATATCCAAACATCCTTTTTTTTTTTTTTTTTTTTTGCTAAACAAAACATCCTATGTTTGATCTTCATTGGAAATTCCCCTGAACTACATGATACATAATTCTGGCAATTGAAGTTATGCATATGTAGTTTACTTATAAGGAGTGGATCCAAAATGTCCTACTTGATGAGGCTGATAAATTTTATCCAAAAAACAAAAATAGTACGGATTTAATTGTTCAAATTACAAATAAGTAGTTCCAGGATCATAAACTATTTTACAACTCTTTTCTCACAACTCTAACATAGTAAATCCATAAATCTATTCATAATTACACATAAACTCATAATTTTTTTCACCACTTACATTCACCACGTCACAATAGTAAAAAAAAAAAATTGTAGAATAATTTGAAATACTAAATATTTTTCATTACAAACTAATATCTTAACAAATTTTTTTCCCAAAAAAGCATCTTTCATGTTACCTTTTGTTGTTCTTCTTTTTTTCCCTATTATAAAAAGGGATTTATCTTCTTGTTACCATTTTAAGAAATTTTTTATGGAAAACAAAAAAATAATTAACTATTTTAATAATTTTTTCAATTCTCTAAAAAAATATTTTCAAAATAAATAGTTAATGTGTACTCTTAACCAAATCCTTATAAAAATTTAGTTTTCCATCACCATAAGCTTCACACCAACCGTATAAAACGTCACTTCCGCCATGTGGCAGCATTTGAGAATCTGTGATGTGGGAGTTGCATATTTTCTTCACTTGCCTAACAAGCAGAGCCGACCAGACCCACTAATAATGAGTATGTATGTGCTGTTTTAAAATTCCCAGGAAGCTTTGGTGACCTAAAATTCTGGCTCAATAAATAATAAGCAGAAATAAAATAAGATGGTATTCTGGTATTGTCCAAATCCCCATACTGTTTCTAAAAGACACTTGGCATGCATGCCACAGCCACGAGCTAGCTGATGAAATATTTATGATGAATGAAGATAAGTATCTTGCATTTAAATACAAAATATACACACGATCAGCCAAAGTCTTGTCTGTTTGTTTTATTTATTTATTTTCTTTCTAATATCTGAGAACAATGGATGAGACATGGAAGTGATCTTTGATCCATGAAGAATAATATGAACTGCCTTAGTTCAATTATAGATAACGTCTATTTCAATCATTGGTCATGGCAGATCAATTATCAGCTGGGGGGAGCACATGTCTGACTGAAAAATCAATAGCAAATTATTTAAATTCTCATATAATTGTCAGTAATTTTATAACACAACTAATACGTTGTTTTACACAATATTCAGGATTTAATTGCCGAATTATTAATAAATAAATTAATTAAATTTTTTTTGAGAAAAATAAATTAAAATTTTATTGTGTAATTTTCTCAAAAAAATTTATTGTGTAATTAATTGGTTTTAATGTAGTCAATTAAAACTATCACTAATATGTTTTTATAAATAAAATAGTGTAATTAATTGGTTTTAATGTAATCAATTAAAACTATTTCTAACTTATTGTGTAATTAATTGGTTTTAATGTGTTTTTATAACTACCATAGTCTACTTCATGATGATTGTTTTTCGTTATCAGCCGCTAAGTTTACAACACAAATTATTTTTTGGCTAACACAACATTTTAGTCTCTACATTTTGGGGTTGTTGGGACCGTTTTTTACGTGTAGCCACGTGTCTTTGCTAGAAGTGTGACTTTCCTAAACCCAAATTTGTTTTGGGGAGTCCAATCTGGAACTCAATATTGGGCCGCATAGACCAATGGCTTTTGGTGCATTTTAAGCCTACAAAATAGATAAAGCCCAAAATCTTAGAATCATAATAATGGTTGAAATATATAAATAATATACATAGCATATTAGCTTTGATTAAATGGTGAGTTGAACGTTATTATTATGTGTGATAAGTGATATTCATTAAAATGTAATTAATTAGGTGGTATACCGTATATGTCCAGTCATGGGATGAATCCAAAATAGTCCATATCCAGTTGCGATTCATGGTTCATGTTCAATATAATAAGGTATGTGTAGCAATGGTCTATATACATTAAATAATTTATATCCAGCCGTGTTTTGTGTGCAAAAAATATAAGTCTAGTGGTGGTTTATGTCTGAATAATATGTGTCCATCGATGGTTTATGTCCGAATAATATGTCCAGTGATGGTAGATCATTTTATTAATATATATGTTCATTAATGACGTATAAGCGAGATTATGTTTTATTAAATAGTGAGATGATATTAAAGTAACTTGCATCCAGCGGTACAATGATAATGAGTTAACATGTACTTAATAATGTAATCTTGAAAATAGAGAAATTTTGACTTATTTTATATGTTTCTAACTCTAGCTGTACAGCATCACTTTGTTCTTTATATGATTTATGGCTCTAGTCGTATAGCGTTAATGAGCTAATAACATTCCAACGGCAGAATAATATAAATACTACAGTACAATGATAATAAATTAAAACATACTCAATAGTATAAAAATATAATGACTTATCTTCACAATTTGTAACTCCAGCCATATACCAGCAGTAAACTAATAACATTCCAGGAGCATGATAATGTGAGTCCAGCAGTACAATGTGTTATTATGAGTCCTTTCATAGTGACTTCACAATCGAAGGGGAAAAAATGGGTGCAACTTGATGGAGAGAGAATATGTCCAGCCATGTGCACAGGTTTGTTAAGTTTATCCCCTTTATCATGCACTTAAATGATTTTCCCCATGTTATGCTCTTTTAGTTTTTAGTCAAATATGAGTGATGTTGCCTTTCACGAGAATGACTTTAGTATTATAAGTTTTTGCCTTTCATAAGAAGGGCTTTTAGCATTATAAATATATGCCTTTCATGAGAAGGGCTTTTGATAAAATGTTCTTAAAAAAGTGTTTGATATGTTTGAAGATGTATGGAGATGGTAAGAAATATATATCTTGTGAGATATGACGTTTGTAATATATATAGGAATTATATGTAGATACTTTGTTGAACATGGATCTTGTATATATATACTTTGTGAGACATGAAGTTTAAAAATATATGAGAAGTATGTATGGATATTTTGTGAGGAATGTGTTTGTAAAATATACAGAAGTGTGAGATAGATAATATGAAGGTTCAATATAATAAATACATAAGATTATAGCTGCTACTGGATTGGTTTTTTATTTTATGTCATGGGTTATGTTGCTTTCTAAAAGGGAGATTTTGTATGAGAAATAAAGAATGAGATGAAGATGTGTTTTTGGGCAGCAAAATGATGAAATTTCATAATATTAAAGTGTGTGAGAGATGAATAGTGTGTAATGGCGTGGTGTAATAGGTGTGATGTAATAGGTGTGATGTAATGGTGTTATTTAAGAAGAGATATTTTTGTAAGGGAGATGGAGAAGTATGGAAATGTTTAGAGATATGTGCAGTAAAGGAAAGTTTCAGAATATTGAGAATGAGAGAGAGATGAATGGATGATGTCCTAGTGTGTGGCTTAATCCTCTTTATATAGAATGAAGTATGTAACTAGATTAGAACTAGTTGAAGGGAAATTTAGCAAATAAGGAGAAGTCTTTGAAAAACAAGTGGTTTTATTAGTGGGTTTTTGTTTTTTAGCCAAAAGAAGAAAGTTTGAGCCTTTAATGCTGCCGGAGCTGTTGTTACAACTGTCAATCATAGCTGTCAGCTCTACAACAGTAGCTACTAAATGATGTCATCTGATGACATCTTCTGCTGGAGGAAAATATTTAGCATTAAATTCATGGTTATAACCTTTATAGGACCTTTCTATTCCCGGTACTGCAACTGGAGGCTAAAGATATTAGCTTAAAATGGTAGGATTTCTTTTATGGAATCCTTACTTCTTTTGGTATAATAGGTAGTTGCTGGAGTTGGGTATTAATGAGTTGATGATGTTACTTTTAGACATGTGTCGGTTGCCTAAGCTGCTGTTGAAGCTATTACTGTTGCTACTGGAGGTATTGCAGCTTATGCTGAAGGTACTATAGCTTCTGCTGGAGCTGTTATAGTTTCTACAAAAGCTGTTGCAGCTTCTGCTGGAGTTGTTGCAATTTCTGCAGAAGTTATTTCTACAAAAATAATTGCAGCTTCTGCTGGAGCTATTGTTGGTATTTTTTACTAAGTTTCATTTTTTGGAAAATTATATGTTTAATCCATAAATAATTTTGATAAGTAATAGACTAGTTGGTTGATATTTGATGAAGTTCTAGAGATATAATTATGGTCTCTTTGTGTTTTGACCAAATCTTTGAGAGCAAGGAGAGTATTTAATGCTAGATATAAGATATTAATATATATTTAGCCATGTGCTTGGAATTGATTTAAATGAAAATAATAATATAATTTATATGAAACAATATAATTACATTTTTAAACTTATATTATATAATGAACATTAATTTTTATGTAAAAAGCATAAGGAGTTTTATCATTTTAAGTGTTATGTGATATGAAAGGTTTACCAAGTGTACACTGACCCATCAAAGTTCAGGGAATTGGAGAAGGCATGCCAAGCAACATTTTTTCTTTTATTAACTTTGAACCACTGAAACTTTACTGAATATACTTCTTGGCCCTTCAAACCACGATTCCAAAAATTCCCCCAATGAGGCTCATGAGCTTGGATCATGAGCTGAAAATGAGATGTTATGCCAGGATCTAGAACTATGGGCTTTGATGAGATAATATCACAATGGGCTTTGACGCCTTTTTGTGTAAATATGGTCTCTTTTGGGTTTTAAAAGAGATTTTTCCAAAATCCATGATAATGTTGATGTGGTGCGGGTTGCCACTGAAATAAAGCCATGTGGCATGAAAAAATTGTCCTCAATAGGGGTTATAGTCAATTTGATCCTTACATTTTGGTAACAATCAATTTAGTCCTTGTTATTTTCATCTTACAGTCAATTTGGTCCCTACTGTTAACTCACTAACGAAAAATGCCTACGTGTCTAACATATTACAAAGTTGGCATACTTAAAAGCTTAAGAGGCTAATAAAATAATAATAAAATATTTTAATTGCTAAATGTCACGTCAACCTCATAAAAATTCATGTCAAAACAAAAATTGAATTACTAATTTTAAAGAAAAATATAAATGAATCAAAAAAATCAATTTAGCAATTTCCTTTTTCTTTCAGTTTCTTGGATGCCAATTGTGGTTGGTATTTTTTGCAACTGCAGGCTAGGCTGCCTCCTGCCACACTATGCCCAATGGTTCTGGGTAGGAAAGTCATGACTGGCTTGACTGCAACACACCCTAAGCCGATTTGTGCACAAACTAAAGCCCCTTTGCTAAAATTTTGGTCACATGCCCATGGCAGAGGAAACTATTGCAAAAAGTTATGGCAGACAAGTGTAATATAACAACAACAAAAGAAATATGCTTACTATCAGCCAGAAAACAGAGAAATACTAAATAGTGATCTCAATAAAGGAAGAAGCAATGCAGCAAACATAAATGCAACACAAATAAGATGATAATGATAAAGAAAAGAAAACACACTAATGCTTAATCAATAAAATAAAGGGAAGAAATGTCAGTCTGCCTTGCGTGATTTCCCTACGGAGTTAAGTACAGGAAGGGAACCATTCTTTAATGTGAGCAATCTCACGGGAAGATTTTGCTATAGAAATTACTCACTTTGAGAGAATAGGTCTAAATGGCTTATCCTTAAATTTCTTAATCCTTACTAGAGGATAGGCTTTTGGATGGAGAAAAGGGATTAGCCTATTGGTGCATGTCTCCTATCTCACTCTTGCTTATTCTCCGTCTGTCTTTGTTTCTAATTTTTTTTTCCTTTCTAAGTTGTTAGCTCTATTTTTCACTTCTAGTTTTGTTATGGTGTTGTTATGTTATACTCTCTTCTTCCTTCCCTTTCTTGTTCCTCTTTACACTGTGCATGGCTGAGGCCTCTTTTATACTGTCTGTCGTGACTAGGTTTTTACTATTTTACACATTAATCGCTTTTGTCTTGGTGTGGGTGTCCTTTTTCAGACCACCCACTAGTTTGTTAGCTGCCCAGCCACCACCACTTGCTTGTACTGGCCGTGCCACATCCCATTAGTAGACAAAGAGTTTTATTTTGTTTGCTTACTCACCATGGCATTCCCATTCGAATAAGGATGGACATTCTTTCTCACTATCCCTCATAGCATGCAGCTAGTGATTCCAACTCGTTTTTTCCTCTTTTGGGTGGTATGTAATCCCAGTAGGACATTTCCTCCAAAAGAATTTGAGCGGGAACCCCATAATAGGCTCTCCGCTTCTCTCCATTGCTAGACCATACCCTTTCTTACCTCTGACCTATGGTCCACCACTCTTATACTGGCTAGGTACAAGTTGGTGGTGCCTAAGCCTTGTGCATGCTCCACTTCCATGTGTGTCCACAGTTTGTCTGCTGCTCATGCGCTTGCCATGGCTTGAAGGCTTGTCTGCACATTTTGGTGCTCGTTCTTGACCTCTTGTAGCGTGAATGAGTCTTTGAGATTTCATTCTTTATTTCTTTCTTCTTTCCCTGGCTAGACCTTACTTGATTGTGGGCTTTTCTTTCTCTAATCCATCCTTTACCCCTTTTGCGAGTTGGTTAGCACTTCTGTCATGCCATTCTGCCCTTCTTGTTATGCTGTTATCTGACTCGTGCTTGCTGGGCCTCTTTTGGGCTTACTTTATGCCTTCCCTTTGCTTAATTCCAGTGTCCTAGTATTAGCATTGGGCCAGTATCCATGATGTTTTGGGCTTCCTTGGCCCTTTTCATTCTTTTGGGCATCCTCGATCCGTTTCATTTCCTTGGGCATCCTCGGTCCGTTTCATTCTTCATTCCTATGGGCTTTTGATAAGTCTTTTGGGCTTCCCCAGCCTAAATTACCACATCATTTACTTTTGGGGTTTATGAACTTTTCAACCAACCCTTTACTTACTTAATTCATCGCTTTGGGCTTCTATGGCTCATTCTTGCTTGCTTTCTATTTCTTATAATGCCCATGAGTTTGCTACTTCTTTCTCTGGGCTCTTTTAAGTCCGCTTGCTTTCTTTGAGGCCCTTTTGCTATTTCTTAAGCTTATGATCCAAGTTTCTTGCTATTAGGGCGTAATGGTTTTTTTTTTCTCAATTTACTAACTCTTTTCCTCTCATGTTGTTGGGTTTCTTCCTGCTATTGAGCCTTCTTGCCAAAGTGGTCATCAACACCAATTTCCTTTTTCTTTCAATTTCTTAGATGCCAAACACATCTAAAATCACCATGGATGTGTTTGCTCAAATAAAAAATTTTACAACAAGTACCCTAGCCACCATTGTTCAACCAAATTTTTTCTGCTCAAATCTGCAAAATTTTCAAATCTGTAATTTTATCAAATGTCCCAAACTCAAAGCACAAAAGTAATGAACAGCCACTCAATTCCCTCGTACGTAATGGCCCGACTCACTTTTCTCAGACCCAGGTCCAAACCCAGAACCTCAACCTTTGAAATCAACATTGAACAACACTGTCGCCAAAACCACTAACCGTCTGATCCATCTTCATCTCTGACCTAATCCCAAGCCCAAATCAAAGACCACTTGCCTTATTTAACTATCATGATCTTGATATTGGTACCAAATCCAATGGTAACCATGAGGAAGCAAGGGTTTATGGAATCAAATATATCAAGAGTAACTTGAGCTAGTTGGTTCGTGTGAAGATCTTGACAATTTAGTATCCCAATCCTTCCAGCTGGCAAGTTGTAGAAGGAGAAATAACTAAGAGTTCATTTATCCGAAGCATCCATCTCGTAGTGGTGGTTCATCATCGCTTAACTATGGATTTGTTTCATTTCTTATTTCGGATTTTATGTGAGTTGGGGATTGGAAGTATTTTGGCATAATGGTTTTAAATATGTTTGGCAGCCAAGAAATTGAATGAAAAAAATAAAATTCTAAGTTGATTTTTTTATTGTTTTTATTTTTCTTTAGAATAAAATTCAAAATTTTCACTGACATGAATTTTTATGAGGTTGACGCATTTTAAATAACAATTAAAATATTTTATTTGCCACGTAGTGTGCCAATTGTGTAATCCGTTAGCCATGTAAGTATTTTTCGTTAGTGAGTAAACAACAAGGACCAAATTGACTGCAAGTTGAAAATAACAAGGACCAAATTGGCTGCTACTAAAATGTAAGGACCAAATTGACTATAACTCCAAAGTGTAGGGACCAAAATGGTGTTTTCGCCTTATTTTTTTTAGGTGATATTGAATTTAGGCCCCTTGACTATAAAATATTGAGATTATATATATACTTATTACACTATGAATCTGACACTCCAAAACCAAAAAAAAAAAACTGTTTTTGTGCATAAAGCTTCCACGCTGCACCATGACTCCAAGAGGCAAGAGCGGAAGAGCCCATACTGTTGACACCTCATTTTGCAACCCGCATTTAATCTCACTTGGAGGGTAAAAGGGTAATTTCACCTTGGAAATATGCGTCTTGATTTTGGTCATTAGATCCTTAATCTCATTTCACCAAAATAATCTTGATGTTGTAACGATCAAATCAACTGGTTATAAGCCCTAATCGGACCATCAGATTGAAAGTTATCATCAAATCAAGTTTTAATGGCCGAGATGCACTATCACAAATTGAGTCCGACCTTATGTGATTATGAACAATTGATTCTAATTGGTTATAATTATAATCAATTTGAAATTAATGATGTGTCATAATTTGATTGGTTCGGACTATATTTTATGGTAAGGTTGCATACACCTAATTAATTAGATAGTTAAATATTAATTATTCAATGAGTAATTTGTGCAATTATCTTTTAATTAGGGTAAATTTGGAACTAATTAGGTCTGAAATGGGAGTGATTGGAGCCTATTAATGTTAATTGGAAACTAATTTGGGACCTATTAATGTTAATTGTGCTGAAACCATTTTTCTAAGAAATGACCTCTGCTCACTATTTCATTGATATCTCTCAAAATATTTTGAATCTGTGAATGAGGTTAATTTTCCCAGAAACTAGACATCCGGGGCTTCAATTTGAGCACAAGAACGACACAATTCCGATCAAAATTGAGTCAGATATGATTTTTCAAAGTTGGCTCTACAGGCTGTTACAGCAACTATGGGAAAACCGAATTTTGGCTTGCTCCTCACTCCCACAAATCTCTCCATTTAATGCACCAAATTTCCCCAAAGGCTAAAATGAGGTTTAGGTTCATGATTTATTGTCAACCCTCATTAATGGCATTCCATTTATATTTCCTCCACCAATACTATATAAACCCCCCTCTCCTTCATTCCAAGACAACAAAACCCCCCTCTCTTCTCCTCTTTTGAGTTCTAAGAAGTTGAGTAGTCTTGTCACATCTTGGTCTTCTTGAGACTCAAGGTATTAAGTGAGACTCACTCTTCCTCTCTTAACTCTTCTTTTCCTCCACCCATAGGACCTCCCTCAAGAGTCTCCTCATCCACCATATTGATCTTGCATGAAGGTATAATTCCTTTTCCTAACTTGTTTTTTGTGTTGCCATGATAAGAATTTAGGATTAAAGCATGATAGTAACTATTTAAATTTCCTTGAATATGTTCGAATGTTCTTAAATGTTATTATGTGTTCTTCACGTGTTCTTGGTTGTTTATCACATGTTCATGCATAACACTAGTTTTAATCCTAAATTCACATCAAAAATATGAAAAATATGTTTGTTTCATGATTCTTTCAAATCCTTGAATCTAGGATATCACCATCCACACACATTCACTAGAATTTATTTTTCAAATCCAAATGCAATACTTAATAAATTGAATTAGGGTTTATCACATGCACACACCTTAAATTCAACATGCAAATTGATTGATATATTGAATGATGTGATATGAATGTTGGCCACCATAGTATAGAAGACCGGTTTCACCGGGCAAGGTGGGTGCCTAACACCTTCCCACCTTGTAACATGGCCTCCGAACTTAGATCAAAGGTTAGTAGATCAAATGCTTGTCCATGTAATTTTCAATTTTTAGATTGTAACTAGGAAACAAAGCCATGTACTCTTTCTTAGATTGTATCTAGGACCAAAGCCATGTACTTTTCCTATAACCAATGTAAATTCAATTGAAAATTAATAAAATTATGAATTTTTCAATTTTGATTTTCTTATTTTTCCAATAATTAAATAAGTGGCTACTCCATTGTAAAACCCTTAATCTAAAGGGAAAAATATAACTAGTCGAACCTCCATTTTGAGAGACAATAACACGACTCCACCCATTCACATGGGTTGAACACAACTCATAATAAAATGGGCCGGGGGCGCGGTCTCTCACACATACATTCATTTTTCTTAATAGCTTGTTTGGACGGATGGGGAGTAGAGGGGAGTAGAGGGAGGGAAAGTACGTTAAATTACCTTATTTAGATGTTTTTTTAAGGGTGGAGGGGGAGGGGTTTGGAGAATTTATAAATACTAATTCTTCCAAATTGGAGAGATTTAGGGGGAGAATAGAGTATAAAAATGCTTGACGAAATGATTACCAAATTTACATTTACCATATTAACAAAATTAAAAAGTATGAAAATGCTAATTATTCCCCTCCCCTTTACTTAATTTTAAAAAACTTCCAAACAAGGTAAAGGTCTTAGAGGATAACCATTCTTCTCTACTCTACTCTCTTCTCCCTCCAAACTTCCAAACATAGCATAAATATTCAAGGACAACTCATAAAAACACTAAACACAAATAGTAAATAGGGTCTGCTAGGGTGGTTAAGGCTAATCGTTAGTAAGGATATTTTGCAAAACTCTGCAGCTACACCCAAACTCACACATAATTTTATAGAGAAATATTATGTCCTCAACATTTTCACAACAAATCCTAAGTGGTGGGTTGTTATGGGTGAACCAAAAAGTAATTTAAGTTGTAAATTCAAATTATAACTAATAACTACTTAACACCTATGATTGTTATGGATGGACAAAAAAGTAATTTAAGTTGTAAATTCAAATTATAACCAATAACAACTTACCATCTATGATATATTATGAAAATATTGTATACGTAGCACTCCTCAATTTTATAACATGTTTAAGTGTTAATTTTTAATTGGTGCATATTAAATCCACTTTTCACTAAGTATTTATGGTGAAATTATGTGTGGATTTATGTGTATCTATAGGTGGGGTGAGATATTTTGGACTACATATAAAATGTAGATTCAACACCTAAAATGTAATACATTAGGTTCTTCAATTAAATTCAAATATATAGTTGCATTAACCGATAAAAGGTAAATTCCATTATTTTTTCTAGAGATAATTAAATTTAGTGCAGGTATATGTATGTGTTTGAATTTAATTGGTGAACTTAATGTAGTGCACTTGATGTATCATTCAATTAGAATAGTAAACTGTACTTATATCTTCTTTAAAAAATATAAGAAAATTTAACAAATGCCCTAAGAGCATTTGTTAGTAAACCGGTTTAGAAAAGTTTTTATGGGAAAAAAGTCAATTAATATTTTGACATTTTTTTATATTTTCCATAAAAATGATATCAAAACTTTCTTAAAATTATTCATTAACAAATTCCTAGACACTCATTAACTGGGCCCAATATAATATATATATATATATATATATATCCTCATTTTATTTATTCAAGTCTTTTAGCCATTTTCTTCTCAAAAAAAATAAAAAAAGTCTTTCAGCCATTTTCAGCAACCAGGGCCAAAAAAAAAAAAAAAACAACCAAAAGAAAAGAATAGCGAGAGAGAAAAATAATAATAATAATAATAATAATAATAATAATAATAAGAGAAGAAGGATTTTTTTTTTTTTTTTTTTTCACTTTGACCTTTGTTTCTCTTTGCCTTTCAGACGTTCTTCACAGAGCCACTTTTACTTAAGTCCAATGTTCATCAATGCACACGCCCATATGGGCCTTGTTTTGATCCAACTAAAAACTATTGGACTTTGGGCGCTGCTACTATAAGCGTATGTGGTCCGAAAATTAACAGTGACTGGAATTTGATTATGTGTAAATCATGATTCTTCATTCATGATTAGACATAAAATTTTAATAGGATATTAGGATTATAGAATGAGTTTTTTTTTTTAATTTTTATATGTACCACGTTGATTCTTGAATTATATGTTTAACGGGATTCAAGTGATAGCCCAATATTAGTGACATCTTTTGTAATGTTTTGTGCTTATGGTTCAGATCTCACCTCTCATTCTATCTGCATATCTCAAAGAATTATATGTTTAATAATTACTCGTACATACAACTATTTTCATTAGATTATAATTATTACTCTAGGCAAAGACTTCAAGTTGCGCCACTTGATCTGAAGGCCATTAACAATTAGATTAACCGTTTATTATGACGACAAGTCCATACATGTGTTTGGAAAATGGGGTAGAAGGAAAGAGGATGTGGTTTTAATTCACCAGTTGAGATGACAAACCTCTCGTTTACATTTGACCAATAAATATTCTACCTTATTGCTTCCAAAAAAATATTTAAAGTAAAAAAAAAGGAAAATTTGAAAGGAAAAAGAACAAAGGTTCACTTATGTTTAAAATAATAATAATTGTCAACTTTAGCTCATTTGATATCAATTATATATATATATATATATATATTTAAATTGAATAAAAAGAGGGTATAATTTTGATTTATAAGATGTTTGATTGTGGGTACAAGAATTCTAAGTAAGGTAACTACGCTACATGCCATACCATGATCGAGAAGGACAATTATTGTGCCAAGGAGGCCACGCCCTCGAATTTTAGGATCACATCATTAATACATCATCAAAGGAGGCCTTACTGTATAGAAAGCGCTTTGGGAAAGGGGCTAGCACTGACGTGATTGAAGAGTAGGTGGCTGCCAGCACATTTAATGCATCCCACCAAACCTCCTAGCTGCATTTATGTGGAGAAGACCTCTGAATAGTGCCACCTTGACTACCGTGACTCACAAGGGGATAAAAAATGTAGCTAATGGGACGGGCACTCAAGTGGTGGCCTAGATGGTCAACAAATGGAAGGTCAAGATCCTTTAGGAATGGCTATATAATGTAAGGAAACCTCCAAGGACAGGGGATGAAAAAGAAGGAGAGAGAAAAAAGTACTATGGCATCACGAACCAAACTTGTAACCAAAACTCAAAAGAAGAGTATATATATAAGATTTAGTCTTCTCAAACTTTGCTGAGGATGATTTACTTTGGAAAACCAATTGTGTTCGTGCTTTCCTCTCATCTAAGCTTACCATAGATATCTTTTGATTGTTTAAAGCCTAGTTTTTCAACCCACTCTTTATAAATTCATTATATTGGACTGTTTGGGCCCAAAAACCCTTTTCTCTTCAGGTTGGTCCCAAGTCCAATCCGTACACTTATTATTTCCATTTTAATTTCTAGAACATTCAAACAAAGGGAGTGAGAGAGCTAAACCCTCTAAACCCTAGCACTTCTCCTATTTCTCATGTGTGGAAAATTATATTCACCCCGAGAATCACTTTCTTTTGCACTGGTTTGTTAGATTAAAAAATTATTGGGACTTTTGCTTTGTGCCTCATATAAATAAGGCAGCTGGAACTTTTGCTTTGGGCCTCTTCAACGAACATACCCCAATGACAACCATGATATAGGTTTGTTGAAAAAAAAAAAAAAAAACCACTAAAGGGTTGGTATGCTCTAAATACAGATGGGTCAGCTCTTGGGAACTTAGGAAGGGCAAGGGGTGGAGGTTTGGTCTGCAGACCCAATAGTGATGGAAATTAGGTTAAAGGTTTTGCTAGAGGCTCAAGCAACACTAATAGCTGTTTGGCATAACTTTGGGTCTTGAGGGATAGGCTAACCTTGCATCTAATTTAGGAATTATACATTTAATTGTTAAAATCGATGTTTTGTCTGATATTCAACTTATGAAGAATTCTGGTCCTAACCAAAATTTGGAATGTTTGCTTACAAATTACAGGAAGCATTTAATTGGTATTCCCATTGATCATGTTTACAGATAAGCCAACGAGTGTACTAATGCATTGGCAAAATTAGATGCTAACCCTAACTTTGCTTTTATAGCTTTTGATTACCCACAGGCTATGGTGGAGAACTTGCTTGCCCTAAATAAGGCAACAAACGTTTGTAATAGACTTATTTCTATTTATATTTAGTTTAATATATTAGCCTTTTTAACCCCCCAAAAAAAAATCTCTTCCCATATTTAGTTTTTATTTATATTTTTATAATCCTCCCATGCTTATTTTTAAAACATCAAAGGAAAATTGATTACTATGTCCCACTTTTCTCCTCTCCTTCTTCCTTGTGCCCTTTACTTTCTTGAGTTTTCTCTCCCTCTAAACTTTCAAATACATAGTTAGACATGCATTCATTTTTACAATTCATTTCTTAATCATGATCAGATTTCTTCCAAATATATCTCTCAGACTTAGGAGACATTGAGGTGGTAGATTCAATGGACACATCTCGGCTAAGCAGGAAATAAGTGCTTTGCCAAAGAGAAATGAAATGTCCACAATATTTTTATAACAAATCTTAAATAACAGGTTATTATTGGTTCTTATTGTTGGGGCAAAAAAGTAATCTTAGTGTTAGGTTCAAATTTGAACCAATAACAACTAATTACCTATGATTTGTTATAAAAATGTTGTAAAAATATTGTAGACATTATATCTCTCTTTGCCGAATAAAGGTGCCTTGAAGGATGTGTTGTAAATTCAAGGCTTCCAGATTCCATCCACCACATTATTATTTTATAGGATTTTCAGAGTGTCTTTAACAAGTGGAATAATTTGGCCAAAGATACCACTTCCTTATATATATATATATATTAAAGAACAAGAAATGAACTATTAAAAAAAAAAAAAAAAGATCTCATTTGAAAGGTTTAGATTAAAACAGAAAAAAAAAAAAAAATGGCGCCACCTAACACACACACATATATGTTTTAAAAATATTAAAAAAATTTATAAAGTAAAAAAAAAAAAGAATTGAGCCAAACCAAGCCTTGAGTGAGTTTGGCAAAAGATTATTGAGGTGTAGCTGTATTTGAGTTTTATTATTAATTTTTTTTTCGAGAAAAGCTTTACCGAATGCAAATCTAAATGTGCTGGATTGATCTGAGCCATTATCCATTCATTAGGAAACATAATGATTGTTTTTCTTTTGTTTTTTTAATTATTATAAATTTTATAAAAAAAAAAATGAGTACATGAAACATTAAAATTAAAAACATAAACTATTATAAGAAAAAGAACAATCATAATAGAACCGACCCCATATATTGAAAATTCTTCTTAAAAAAAAAAAAAAAATCCGAAAATAGAACAACCTGTTATTTTTTTCTTTAATAGCAAAAAAAGAAAACAAGATGTTAAACTCTTCACTATATATGTTAAACAACTTAACTACACTGGTCCTTATCCTTAACTTTTTTACCCTAATATGTGTGTCTGTGCGGCGACGTTTTATATCAATGGAGAAAACTCACCCTCCCCAGTTGTCAGTTGCCCACCACACCCACACACACACACACACACACACACAATAAATAATAATAATAACCAAATCAAAATCAAAATTAGTTTCAGTCACATATTTTTACATTTCCTTAAAAAAAAAAAAATTTCTTTCTTAAAAAAACCAAAAAACCAAAAAAAAAAAAACATTCTCTGTCTATCTATCTCTCATGGTACTTTGGTTTGGATTCACCGACAAGTACAACCGCCACAATCCTTGAAAGCAATTCAAAGCTCAGTTCTTTCTCTCTCTGTGAAAATTCATTCAATCCTCTTCTTCTTCTTCTTCTTCTTCTTCCTCAACTCAAAAGTCACAGGTATATATCATACATGTCGCTTTCACATGCATACATGCATACATACATGTATGTGTAATACTATCTCTTTGTATGTGTAGACATTTATAAGCCTCTATTGGGTTTTATTGTATTGTACTTTATTTTGCTTTTATTGATTGATTCATGGGGTTTTAAAGAAGAAGAAGAAGTAATATTGTGAGCCTTTCATTAGTGTTCATTTATGGGCTGGTAATTAATTGAGGTTATTATCTTGGTACCCTGTTGTTTGGGCAATTTTTTGTTTTTGTTTTCTTGTTCTGTTATTTTGTATTCGTTTTGTTTGGTTCCTGATTAGGTATGTTTGGCTGCTGAGAAAAGTGTGGGGAATGATAATGAAAAAGAAGAAGGAGAAAGAAATTAAAAATCTTGAAATGTAGATTGTTCAATTATGTAAGAAATAAGAAATGGGGACACTGAAATTTCACTAAAATCAGCCTAATGCAATTATGCAACTATCAACTATGTGGCTTAATTTAATTATAGTGGACTTTTTTTTCCCCAATACTGATTAGAGTTGTCAAATTGACCTTTAAGAAAAAGACCTGGGCTGAAGTGCAATTGTTGATACGTGTGAGTGGCAAGTTAATAAATGGCAGATTTTAACCTGCTGAAAGATTAGAAAGAGTCCATGTTCAGCTACATACCCTTTTCAGGGTCATATTTTTTTTACCTCTATAGGGTAAATATGAAAAATAGTCAGCTACCTCTTGTTGCATGTTAGTTTTCATAATATTATCGGAAAGTTGAAGATCTTATATGCTGGTGAATATATTTATGTAAGATGCTTCAGAAACAGTGGAGATTTGCATTGACAATATCCTGTTGATTGATCAAATTTGTGGCGCATCCTGCTGTCACTTACATGTTCCATGTTTTTAGTCATGGTGCTTCAGCTAGGACTTGTAGATGAAAGTTCTCTCGTGATATCAACGGTCATGAATAATTTGTCAGAATGGGGAATATTGATACAGGATGCTGGCTTCTTTTAGCGATGGATCATCAACTATTTTGGAGATGTGTAAATCATTTGAAAAAAAGAATTTACTTATCAAGTTGATAGTTTCATATTTCTTTGCGTAGGTAGAATTGGATTGCATAAATTGATAATTGGTACTATTTCAATCTTCAAATTAGGAGATTTAGCTATTGGCTTCATTTTGTATAGACAAAGTGAATGAACACAGCACACACACATAAATGTGTGCACGTGTTTGGCATTTTGTTTAGGTTATGAGGATACGAATCTGTGTATTTGATTCTGCATTTTTTTCCCCATTAATGTTATTTTCCTTGCAAATATTTGAATATTGATTTCTGCAAATTTGTAGAACACTGGGCACAAATTGACACTTTGTTGTTTGTCTGGGTACTTATCGTTGAAATTCGAAGCGTGCATCTGTGCCTTCTGTGGTTGGCAAGGTTGCATACTTTTCCTGCTTTGCCAGTTCAACTTTGAATCCAAAGATATTCATCAGGTCATGAGGCTGGTTATATAATTGATGGGCTTGGTCCATTATGGCTTGTCTTGTGCTCTGATTTCTTAGGAACGACAGCTGTCATTTGGCCTTCTTGGAGCTGTTGAGTTTTAGGAAACAGATTTGTACTTCTATTGCAAACGAGCTTTATTTATTCATGTTTCTTTGTGTTTTAGAATAATTGGGAGATGTCAGAAGTTGATATGGCAGTTATTAAACCCGAGGTATGATGCGTTTTCTGTTTCATTCATTTCCTTTTCAGTCACTGAAGTTTTCTTGGGATTTTACTGCTTTTTTTGGCCTTTTATTTTCTTGGCTCCTTGTCAATTAAGGAGTAGTGTTTTCTAATTTTTGAGTGGTCCATTCACTGTTATTTGTTTTTCTTTTTACCTTGGCGGGCAAATTTTATGGTTGTGATCTCTTCTAATTATTGTGCATACTTTATATGTGCAATTCAATCGTCAAACTATAGAATATTGATCTTTGGTCAAATTATATAGTCATGATATAATTATTGCACATAAATTTATGTGTGCTATTCATTTGTCAAACCATATAATATGGATCTCTGATCTTTTTAACACTATATATATAATCATGGATGCCTATGTAACATAATATGTGTTAATGCATGCCAAGTTTACGTAGGCCTACCTTGAGAATTGTGGGTATCAGTAGGTTATAGAGGGTTAGTTTCTGAAAAGTAAATTAAGGCTTAGGGGTTTAAAGGATATTTCATGCAATTATGTAGTTGGATTGAGATTTGAAATAGAAAGAAATAAAGACAATCAATATAGTTAATATGATCAATAATGAATTCTATCCATAAAAGACCAGGCAATACTTTTAAAGTTGATTTAATCATTAATACCCAGGGGAATGAACGTTCAATTTAATCTTAATTGTACAAAGTTGGAAGGTTGTGAGAGTGAAAATTTGCAGTTCATGTGTGTGTGTATTGCAGGGAGTTGAAATTATCCACTTTGTTGTTAGGGGGTGGGGTGAGGTGAAGACAGATTTTTAGGCTTCAGCGCCTTGGGGAAGTGAAATATCATATTGTTACTATTCTTGTGTGATGAGGACAATGATGCTCTTTTTTTTTTTTTGGTGAACATAAAATTTACCAACACCATGCTACCTTTTAACGACCTTAGCAAAGCCCCAGGGGTAGGAGATCTGAATTAAGGCCTTTTGTGCAACCACCTCCTGTGTTTCCCACCAGATTTTGATGCTTTTCTTTATGTAAGTGATGGTCCTTTGGAAGAGATGGCATGTTGTTTCCCTAGGAAAGATGTCCGTAACAAACCATAAGGAAAGATGGCCTGTTGTTTCTTCAGAAAGATAGGTGAACCCAATTTCTGAACAGACGCAAACCACAAGGAAAGATATTCTGTGACTTTATTTTTCTATTAAATAAAAATCAAGTCATGACACAGCATAATATAGAATGTGTCAGACTCAAAATGATATTAATTCTGTTTAAGGTTGTGCTCCTTCTTCTAGCAGCTTTTAGTTCTTGCAGTTACTGCTTACTTTTGACTCCTCAGTTTTACGAACTTTTCTGTATTTTAGTGTTAACACTGATACTGAAGCTTTGCCAATATGCATTCTCAGATGATGAAGTCCTATATCTGGCTTCAGACGGCTGATGGTTCAATCCAACAAGTGGATCAAAAGGTTGCCATCTTTTCTCCTATGATACGTCAAGAAATAACTCAAAAAGGCATGGGATCATCCAAGAATTATGCAATATCCCTTCCACAACAAGTTAATCCTGTTATGTTGAGCTTAATTTTGGATTACTGTAGGTTTCATCAAGTGACAGGTCACTCACCCAAGGTTCTACATGTTTCCGAATTTCATTTTCCATTTAATTGGGATTATGTTCTTTCCATGCGCTTGAATGATATCTAACTTGCACCTTCTCCTCCCATACAAATGGGATGTAGATGAGATTGTGGGTTCAAGGCCTACTACATATGTAATATACCAGTTAGAAAGAAAAATCTGAGATATATGGACCAATTATTTAACTTCTTGCTTTCTAATTTTATACTCAAGATGACACGGTTAAGAATGGCCAACTCTGAATGCAAATGGGCGTTTGACTTTAGGCTGTTCTTGTGCATAGGAAATCAAGTCTTTTGATGAAAAGTTCATTAGGATGGACACAAAGAAGCTCTGTGAGTTGACATCTGCTGCTGACAGCCTCCAGTTAAAGCCTTTGGTAGATCTTACTAGTCGTGCACTTGCACGAATAATAGAAGGGAAAACCCCTGAGGAGATTCGTGAGATATTTCATTTGCCTGATGATCTTACAGAGGTGCCTGGTTCTTGTGAGATCTGCATATGTTTAGTGCCCTTTTTATCATCTTTGTTATTTCTAATGCTAATCCATTAATCCAGGAAGAGAAATTGGAACCTTTAAAAAACACAACGGATGACCTACGCATTCGACTTTTGAATCGACTGTATGCAAGAAAGAGGAAGGAACTAAAAGAGAGAGAGAAACTAAAGGTGATTGTGCATTACATGCTAGCGTCCATTCCATATTATTCTTCAGCCTGCGGTTTTACACCTTAATTGTGAATTTTTGGTTTGACATTCATTTGCACTTCAAATGTATTGAGCAATTGTGTTCATGTGCCATTAAATTCCTAAAACTGTATACTGAGGTTGATGAAAAATGAGCCTGCCATATGTTTCAGAATGTTGAGGCTGAAGAAGAGCACGTGGATGACCGTTCAGTTGATGATCTCTTGTCATTTATAAATGGAGGTATACATGAAAGTTTGTCTACTTTATGTTGTATGCTTAGTTCATAAGTTTAGTTTACCACCTCCACACGATTATCTGGAATTATGAAGACTGGCCTAAACTGGAATTTTTGAGCCTGTATAACAACACTGTTGACCATTCAATTTTGAACTATTAACACAACCTCCTCATACTGTAATGTTAGTCCTTTGGAATAAGAGAAAAATAAGAATATACTTATGGGATAAAAAGTAAGGTGTTGGGGCATGCTAGTTTTTATTCTCCGACAAGATTTTCGTGATGTCTTATTTGAGAAGGGATTTAGGTTTGAAAGTTGCAATAAAAAGCAAGTGGTGTGAGAAACTTGGGTTGGAAATTTGTTTTTGGATCCTAATCTGAATAGAAAGGATCTATAAGAAAATGCAGGAGATTAGGATTAGAATATGAAGAGCTAAGAATAGAGAAGATTGGAGATAGACAAAAGAGGAACTTGAAACGTTAGAGGTCGAATGGCAAAATGAGATTCATCATTGACTTCTTAATTTCATGACAAAGAAGCCTTTTCATTAGCTTTACAAAACTGATGATCAATAAAAGAATTATTTTAATTCTGATCTTAATATCAAGGCTCAAATGCCCTAGCTGAAGCATTTAAAGAGAAGTTCCAAGATTGCATCAATATTCATCATATAGACAAAAACCAAAGATTGACTTGATTCTCATTTTGAGTACCATATCAGGTTGGCCCTTCTAGGTCGTTATCTTAATCAAGTTTGGTTATTTATTTATTTTAGGAAAATACAAAATGAACATAAATATCTTGCTTTCTATGATTCTTGTCTTCTTCTAGAGTCACAGTTTTGGGGATGGTTTCCAGTTGTTGAACTTCTTGTCATCTTCCAGGGACTCATTTTTGGGAATGTTTTTAAGTTTTTGAACTGAAGTAAGAAAGGCTTGAGAGAGAGAGAGAGAGAGAGAGAGAGAGAGATAACCTAGGATGCATGGACGCTTCGTACTTGTGTCATAACAGTTTCTAATCTTCCGTATCATGTTATAATTTTTAAAAAATTTCTCATGTCGTCATATTGTACCCATATCTGTACCCATGTCCGTGCATCCTAGGAGATAACCATGTTTGGCTAAAATGTGAGAGTAAGACAAAAATTGATCTTGGCAATCCAAAGGGGAGAAAAGGGTGAAGGGGGGGTTGGTAACAATGTATGATTAGAAGTCCTAATTAAGACGAGCTGATATAAGCAATCCAGTGGAGTTACCTTGAAATGCTTAGATGCCCCAACATCTAATTGTGGATCCACATCAAAGTATATAGAGAGTTGAGCTTTTGGTGGGATCTATTGTGGTGCTGACGTGTGCCGCTATTAATTCCTCATATCAATGTTCGATTACTATGTCTGTTTGTATTTTTTCTTTGTAAATGATATTTTTGATGTAGCTAAATTTAATTAATCACGTGGGCTTGCTAATTTTTAGTAATACAACATTAATGATTCTTACTTATATAATTGTATCATTTATCCTTTTTTTTTTTGCTGAGATTATGATGTACAAGAAAGTAAGATTTCCCATACTACATAAAAGCATAGGGAAAAACTTAGGTACAATTCCTTAGGTGTTGTATCCTAAGTTCTACAACTAAATTAAAAAATGTGGGTTATTGGCCACTGCAGCTTATAGTTACAATTTCCAAGGCCACATGGTTGAAATTAATTAGAAAACTTAAGATACAGTCAGTAAGTTTTACTCAAATTATAAATACATATATACATGTCTTAATTATTGCTAGTGTGTTTTCCTGAATTCCATGCTTCCACCTTTTACTGTATGTTTGATCATTAGAGATTCTTTCGAAAAAAAAAAAAAGGGCTGTGAAGTGTAGCTTCTTAGTCCTTTTGTTTTCCCATTTTATTTCCTTTTGAAGGCCTCATTAGAGGTAAGGAAACTCTGTTTCACAGATTCTAAGGGGGTTAAAGCTTCAAAGAATAAAAGGAAGAACCGGAGAAGAAAAGATCAACAGAAAAGTGTTTCTATAGACGAATCCATAGAAAGCCGTAAGGTCTGAGCCATCATGTCACTGTATCTTCTTTTTCCCCTGGATGGTCATTGACTCGAAACACATTTGTCAAAGCTGTTGAGTAACTGACTCTTTTTTTTTCCATGTTATAGGATTCAAATGGTCTTAATTTTGCATGCCATAGTGCTGATGTTGATAAATTGCGGCCCAATCCTGGTGAGACATCAAAATTACTTGATGTGGAAGATGATGCTTGTGCAAATAAGGTCGAGCTCGATGATGGTGATATTGATGATGAAATTGACCCTGCACTAAAGGAAATAATTGATAGGTCAGTCAGACAAATTTTCTGGTTATTGAATACATTTGCTACTTTTGTACAGGGAAGATATATTAGGATTCCTTTTTTAGTTTCTGGTGTTCCTCATTGTGAGTGCACAAAAATTTATGCATGCATGAAGGAGTACATGCAGTTTAGGGCTAACATGTATATTCTTGTTCCCAATCTCAAATTTGTTCCTATTAAATAGAAATATTACTTTGAGGAAAGTTTAGGAAACAATAATTTTTCTTTGATGAGTTTTTACTCAAGAAGCATGGACACATGTATGGATTTGGGTACAACATAGCAACACAGAAAATTTTTTAAAAATTAGGACACAACACAACAGGGATGCGCATATTAATTAATTATTAAATATATTTTTAATTATATTTTTAAATATTGTTAAGCATTTATTTTTGCACATAATGTTAAACATATATCAATTAAGAGTAATAATGGATAATAAAGTGAATTCATGGCTAATAAATTATGTTTAGAAATTAGGGGTAATTATTGAGTACTCCCGGAGTATCTAAATGCATACTCCCCCCTCTTACATAACTGTGGGTCCCACTAATTAAATTCATAGTAGGACCCATAATTCACGTGAGATGAGGGAGTATGTATTTATGGTACTCCCGGAATATTCAATAATTTTCCAGAAATTAGAATACAAACCAAGAATAAGATCCAAAAGAACAAATAAAAGATAACTAGATAAGTGTTCAAGATTGAAACTTAAAAGAAATAAAGGCTAAGGGTATGTTTGGTAACTGATTTTTCCTCTTATTTTTTGTTTCCAAAAACAATTTTTTATTTTTTAGACTAAAAAACTTGTTTGGCAACCCAAAATGGATAGAAAACAAAAATTGTTCTCAAAACTCAATTTCTGAAGAAAACTGAAAATATGCAAAAAGTTATTTTTAGTTTCTAGTTTTTGAAAGTCAATGATAACATGCATTTGATTTAATGAATTTGGCTCATTTAATGAGTTAGCATTAGAGTTCAGATCCTAGCAACAACATATTTTAGTATTTTCTATTTATTTTTTTTAAAAAACTACTTTTTTTAATTTCAACTAACCAAACATGTTTTTTATTTCAAAAATACAAGAAAATTGTTTTTTCTTTATATTCCCAACGACAAGTTTTTGAAAATAGAAAACAAAAACTGTTACCAAATATAACCTAAGCATCCACCTCAAGTGCAGCGATTTTTCAAAAAAAGAAAAGAAATCGGCTGTGACACACTTGTAGAAGTGGCTAGGACACACATGTAGAAGTGTCCCAGATGTGTTTCGTGTCCGACACGAGTTCGACACAACTACAACACCTTAAATGAAGTGTCCATGCTTCTTAGGTGGTTACTTTAGTTTTTAACAAAATAAGCTGATGCTTTATGGATGAAGGGTTTGTCCAAACTTATGATACTGTGTATTTTTAACGAGGGTTGCAATTATTGCTTCCTTAAAGAGGTTGGAGTATTGAAACTGTTCTTGGTCTGTACAAAGGTTGGGGGGGGGGGGTTTACATTTTGCTGGTAGAACTCTTGATGCGTAAGGGACTCAGTAAATTGTGGATTAACAGACAAGCACAAGTAGATGTTTTATGATCTCAAAATAGTTTTTATCTGTTGAAGTTAATATAATTTCCCCCATCTGTCTAATCTCTGGTTGATCTATTACACAAGAATATCGTTGGGGATGGCACAGGGTTGGATTATTAAGCTGACTGCATTTCCATTGTTTTTATCTCACTGTGTTGATGTTCTAGGAAGATGCCGTATTTAAGACTTGGATTGTGAATTTGCCAAGGATGACAATGGTTTGGCCTTCTACAATTATTCTGTTATGCTGAGTGGGAATTTATATGATATGTATAGAATTTGAAATAGGTTTTACTCATCCAAAAAAGAAAAAGAATAATTTGAAATAGGGTTCTTTTACCACTTCCATCTGAAATTTGCCAGACAGGAAAGGAAGAATTTGACGTGCTTCCTTTTTTTTTTTTTTTTTTTTGAGGCGGGGAGTTGATACTAAGACAATCTCATTTTAGTTATCATCATACCCATTTTCGTGGAATGGGCACAATGATTTAGGACCCTTACCCCTGCACAGGAGCCTTCACCCTGGCCCCTTCCCTTTCTACTTTTTTATCCTTCCAGTCCCATTGTAGTTGTTTTCAATTCAGTTTGTGGAGACAAGTTCAAATAATTATTAGTTAGGTGGAAAAAGAATCGCATCTTTCTTTGTATTTTTGTATTCTACCTTTTAATTACTTGTTTCTATTATCTTACATAATTTTTTTTGACTCAGGGAGGTGGAAGATTTTGCGCGGAGATTGAATTCAGACTGGCCTAAAAGGATGCAGGAGATTCTTAGGCCAGTACATTTATCCATCAATGGAAATGGTTCCATAAAGAGATACTCTAGTACGATTACTTTTCCCTCACTTTTTATAGTTTCTCCATGCAGTGTTTACTTAAGATATACTCTTTACATGATCATGATCCATTCTAGTTCTAGTCCTTTGTGCCAAAATAGTTGCCAGCTTCTCTTTTGGTAGTGTACAGAATTTGCAGAATAAGTGATGTTTTTTTTTTTTGCCCCCATTTCATGTACTGTATCTATTTTTCCTCTTCAGAATATTACTAACCCTGATTTTTTATATAAAATTTTGAGTTGTCTGCAAGTCCCGGTGTTCTGTGTGGGTGCATTATCTCTATTGATATGATAACTGTTTTTAGGTTCTTGATTGAGGATAAAGCAAGGCTAATCTTTTCAAATATCACCATTATATTCTATCATACTCACGGAATAATTTGTTTGTATTGATAGGACCAGACCCAGAGTGGAAATGATCCGTAAAATAAAATATGGTTGCGCTCCGAGATTGGCCAATGGCTTTGAACAATTTTGACCAGATTCTTACCGGCACTTACAGGAGTTGTCATTGACATTATTGTCACTAATGGGGATTGACATGTGAGCTTTCTTTATTTTTTATTTATTTTTTTCCTTTGGTTCGTTGTGCTTAGCCAGGATGCAATTTTGATTCTGGGTGCAACCTGTATTCTGAGGGAAGAAATAAAAGAAAAAAAGTGCTATTTCTGAGCTAATTCTGCGCAATCATAAGACTGTAATGAGTTGCAATTTTGCATTTAGTGGGAGTTCCTTATTAAGGTTGTCAAAATCAGAATCTTACGTAGGATTGTGAGAGGCAAGTAGGATCGGATCGTAGATCGTAAGATCCAATATTATTTGAGAAAAAAACAAAACATACACATTGGTATGTTAAATGATTACATAAATTATACATTCATTGATATGATTATCATACATCACTACATTCATTTGTAAGTATCATTTAAAGAGGCAAAAAACCTTAAAATGTGATACTCTATAGAGATTTTTTTTTTATTTGGGTCCAACTGACACATCTTTACGTTAGAGTGGAAAAACTTGGTTTATTAGCATTTTATTTTTTATTTAAGTCCAAATGAGTCTTCTATCAAGTTAAAGAAGATTACAAGAAATCAAGGTCGTTTGAAATCGTTAGAATCGTACGATCTTACCGATCTGGAATGATTGAAAGATTCTTGAAAGATTCGGATTATTTTGAGCAGGTGGGTTCGTAAAATCGTAGGATTCAGATTGAGATTTTGAAAACCATGTTTCTTATCTTGTTAGATTTGTGTTCTTTCATAAAGAATTTATTATCTCTGATTTTCTATATGATTACTAAATAAATTATTTTTATTATTTTTGTTCAATTTGTGCATAACGTAAGCAGGACTGCGTGAGAAACCAGGTCTAGTCGTTCAACCAATCAAACTTTCGGTTTGGTTTGACATTTTGGGTTTTAATCAATTTAGTTTGGTTTGATTATTTTTATTTCTTTTTTCAAAGGAGTTTTGATTAGTATTTTTTTTCAAGGATTAGTTCTGTTGGATTTTGATTTGGTAAACAAAACCCCGAGCTAACTTTTTTGGACAACCGACAATATAGACACGGAATTTCACGAATTTATGAAAATAAACTTTATTTATTTATTATTATTATTTTACTATATTTCATAATTTTCATTTTCATTTTGGTAATTGATTTTGTTTTCCTATTGGTCTTGTCCTCTATTTTTGTTGGTAATATATGGGTCCTTAAATGTATATGGTTCATTAAATGTTTGATAAATTATGTCTATGTAAGTTTATGAAAATAAACTTAGGAACTCTATGTTAGAACCCTTTTTCCTCTACCTTATATGTGTGTATGTTTGTTTCTTAAATAAAAAAATACTTAGGTACTCCTAGAGCACGGAGAATAGTATTCTCTTCTCTCACATTCAAGTTGGGGTTCACCCATTAAATTTATGGTGGGGTCTATCATAGATGAAAGAGAAGGGAGTACCATTTATTTCCAAGTGTTAGATAAATGTCGTCAATTAAGATACCTCGTCCATATAAGTCTATAGTGATATAAACATTAAGCGTTAATAAGTGTCATCTATCCATTAAAACATGTCACTCATATTAGGTGTTAGTAAATTACTAACAAAAATGGATGACATGACCAATATGACAACGAACTCAAATGTGAAGGATTAAAATGAAATTTTAAAACATAAAAAGCCAAAATAAAATAAAATAAAAATTCCAAATTTTAAGGGGTCAAACTATAAAGTATACTTTTCAATAATTAAAATTTTTTTTTCTATTTTTGATGAACTCAATAATGATCTTATGCATTTTATAATATACATTTTCTCTCACATGTAGACCACACAATTATGAAACTCACATGCAATAAAAAAGATGACATGTACTAGACACGCAAGTTACTTTCTTTCCCCCCTTTGGTTTGGGGTTTGGACGTTTGTCCTTGTACAATTCTTGAAAATAAAATAAAAGAGGCTAATCATCCTAAATTCCTTCCCAATCCAATTAAACCCACCGATGCAAAATTTGTACGTGTGTTGCGCCGAGCCCAAGAGCAAAGTGAAAGCAAAGACTTTGTATTAAAGAGAATGAGGTTGTGTCATGTGGTATATTTCTTGAAATTTTCTTTATTTAGGCTTTTAAATCAATAAAGTTGCATTTATATCAAAGAATTAATTCATTAAATTAGGTAATAGAGTAAATGCATATATCAATTATTTATAGTCGTGCATTAATTATTTATATTAAATGAATTTAAATGATTATTTTTTTAAATTCTATATAAGAGATTATTTCTAGAGAAAATTATTAGGTATTTTCGAAGTATCATAAATGCGTACTCCCTCCTCTCACATAAATGGTAGATTGCACCATGAATTTAATTAGTGGGACCTACCATTTATGTGAGAGGAGGGAGTAAGCATTTATGGTATTTTTGGAGTACACAATAATTTCTCCATTTTTAGTTGGAATAATAATAATAAATTTAGAATATGACATTCTTACTTAGAGGTGTCAATTCGGGTGAGCGTGTCGGGTTCGTATCATGTCGAGGTAGGGGTATTCGACTAAATGGCTCAACCCTAACCCGACCCATTTAATAATCGTGTCATGATCCTTCAACCCTAACCCGACCTGTTAATAAGGCGAGTTGTCTTGACCCAACCCATTTGACACGCTTAATAAACAAGTCGTGTTGGGTTGACATGAATGTAACACAACCCATTTCAACCTACATAATATTAAATATAACATCTATCTATAAATAATTTTTTTTTACATCCCAAAAGGAGCGTGTACACTTCAAGTCTTCAACCCACATTCAAAATAATATAATTCAACAAAAATATAACATTCATCAAGAAATAAGCTCTTTACACTTCAAAAGAAGTGAATACACTTAAACCCAAATTCAAAATAATATAGTTTAATAAAAATAAAATAACATAGTTCAACAAAAACAAGTAGGCCATATCGTGCAATCAAGAAAAACACAAGGCATATGGGTTCAAAGTTTATTGTACAAAAGCATTATGCAGAAAAAATAAACACGAGAGAGGGAGAGAGAGAGAGAGAGAAATAACCGGTTTGAGAGTTAACACTTTGAGTTCGAGAATTGGACATGAGAAGAGTAGTACGGGTAAAATTTAAAAAAAAAAAAAAAGATATTTATAAGAAGGTTTAAAGATTAGGGTTTGTAGGGTTTAGAGATTTAGGGTTTGTAAAATTTCAATTTCGAATTTTATCTCTTGTAAATTTTTGTAATTACTCACTTTTCTTTTTAAATTTAAAATATATATTGGATATAAAAGGTAGTTAATAAATCTAAAATAAGATGAATATTTATTTGTTATACAAGTTAAACAAGTTGTGTTAAGTGGGTCATTTCGAGTTGATACAAATAAATAGGCGTGTCAAAAGTGTCTATTGCGGGTTATGCTGGTTGATCCGCTTATGACACGCTTCTTATCGTGTTGCTTTCGGATTGACCCGATTATGACCCAAATCCATTAAGGCCCAACCCTAACCCGAAAAAACCCGTGTCGTGTTCGCGGATTAGGTCGAACATTGACACTCCTATTCTTACTCATGTTTAGTTACTTTGACAACAATTGACACAAACATCATAAAAAATTAAATATTTGTGAATTCACTAAAATTAACCTTAATCTTTTAAATTTCCTAACTATGTGTGTGTGTGTGTGTGTGTGTGTGTGTGTGTGTGTGGAACTAACATTATAATATTTATTCTATGTAATTAGAAAGATTGCTAATAGAATAAATATGTTTATTTGTTATAGTATAATGAAATTTTAATATCATTTTTCTAAGATTTATATGAGAAACAATTTTTTTTTTTTTTTTTTGTAATTTAGAAACAATTGATTTGAAATATGATATTCTTACTCAAATTTCTGTTTTTGCAATAATTGGAACAATGTCCAACAAAAAGGGGAAATTTTTTTTTACAAACTCATGAGTAAAACTCACCCTTGAAAAACAGCGTACAAGGGGAAGATGTCCAAGAGCTTACAAACACATCGTTAAACTTACACTTAATTCATTCGAGATACTAGGATTATAATTTATAACATGCAATCACGCTCTGCAGCTAACGTTCACGATAGCTCACTCTAGCGACACTGACCCAATGGTAGCCCTTTCTCTTTTGGCGGCTCCACTCATCTATCAATTATTTTAATCTTAGCCTATAGGTCGCTCCTTCCGGACCTAACCACCAAGCCACAATTCATTTGATCTCATACTCAATGAATTACACCTAATTACTTGGGGTAGTAATTGGCTCTGATACCAAATATTACAAATTCATCAATAAAACTCACATTTGAAAAACGGCTTGCAAATGAGGGTACCCAAAAGCTTATAAACCAAGGAAGTCAATACCGTACCGGAGACTGTACCGGTTTGGCCAGCGGTACGATATATTTCGGGTACTGGTCAATACCGGTATACCGTTTCGGATTTACCGCTATATTATATTATATTATATATATATATATATATATATATTAGCAAAGAAAATTTATAAGTTTAAAGTTAAAAAAAAAATCAAATTACCATCAATTTTTTCTGTCTATAATAGCCTAATACATTATATATAAATCTAAATTGTCTGATCATTTTATTTAAAATAATAACAATAAAACTTAGAACAAGTGTAAAAGGCATATTTCTCAAAAAAAAAAAAAAAAAAAAAAAAGGTGTAGAAGGAGGCACAGACTCCACCAAACCCACGTGAATTCTGAATTGAATTCAATGCCTGACTTAACTTTTACCAAAGCCACACGTTACTTCAAAAAAAAAATAATAAACACATCTTCACAGCCACACAGCCACACGATTTAAAATTGCATTGAGAAGCTATAAACAACTGGTATGAGACGTCTGTGTTGGGCGAAGAAGAGAAGACAAACCAGTAAGAACAAAAGATGCAGATTAACAGAAGGAGGACACGATGCAGTGGTGGGCTTCGCCGGAACTTATCAGTGTCACGGATCTATGGGTTTCTACCGGCAAAAATCAATTGCAAAGAGGTAAATTTCTTCTGAATAATTTCGGACCGAAATCAATATTTCGGCCGGAATGATCGGAACTTCCCGGAATAGCCGAAATAACCCGAAACAGCCCGGTATAAAAAGCGGTACGAAACAAGGTGGTCACCTGTACCGGTTTACTCGCCGGAACGAGAAATTTCGGCCGTACCGGCCGGTACGGTACGAAATTAACTCCTCTGTTATAAACACATAGTTAAGCTTACGTAACACAATTAAGAATATAAAAAATAATAATCAAATGATATATACATTTTTTAGTAGGCATGAAATATACTTCTCTATATTAACCATCATATCATGCAATTTTCAATTTGTGAACACATATATAGTGTGATCAAATCACTACACTATTCTTAGTGTCTTTCTATTTTGTCTATAAAATAACTAAAGATAATTTTTTACAAAGAAATTTATTATATATATTTTTTAAACATCGATAGTTAAGGATGGAGATCTAAACCATGAATGTCTCTATTGAAAATTGAGGTACCAACTAGTTAAGCTATGATTCTTGGTAAAACTCATTGGAGTATTGGAGAAACTAATAATAAATTGCACTGCATATCGTGCAGGAATTCAACTAGTTAGAATAATGGTGCACGCAACCAAATGGTGAAATCTATAAGGAATTACAGTTTTAAAATGTTAATCTGTTATGGGTTGATCTTCTGAAGATGTGATAGTCATACTAAAAATGTTACATGGTGCCCTACAACTTACAGAGTTAAGAATTGTTCCCTGAGTTCATAGTTTTACTAATAGCTAAAAATGATACAAGTGTGGGTTGATGTGTCCTTTTATTGGGAAGGTTGGAGTTGAATATGTGGGCAATGCCTCTCTGGTTCTCCTCGAGTCCACAGTATGTGAAGATCACCTCTCTTCTTTCCCAATGTCAAAAATGTTCCTGCAATCATGACCGGAGAATTAAGAGTAGAAAAAAAAGGTGCATATCATATACATGAGTGCACTTTTCCCAAGTTATTACAGCTTACCAAGGGTGAATGGAACAATATAAAGCAAAGCTGGTTGGCCATGTCCATCCATCAAGTTCAAAGCCACATATGTGATAAGAAGACCTGTATGGTACAATTTCAGGTATCACAAGACAATTTGTTAACTAACTGCAATAGAAGTAGCGCAAAGTCATTTTACAATTATCATAACAAGTACACCATATATAATACATGCAACTTAATATTTGATGTTACTAATGAAAATGCTAAAGTTACTACAAATTATACAAACTGATGTGTGAATAAATAGGATTCGTGACTCATCAAAATAATAAATAAAATTTTAATTGCTGTGTGTTTAAAAGTTTGACATATTAGTTTATTAGGCTTATTTAGTGAAAATTGTAGCAACCCTCATATCACTCTTTTCTAAATGTCCAAGTGCAAGATGGTTCTGGATAAAGCATTTCTCATACCTAAACCATATGCAGTCATTGCCCAGACGAAGTAACCTGTTCGAAGACTCCTCTTTGACAACCAATCAAACCTGTCAAATTTCCCACACAATTGTTAGAAATGCGACCATGTCTGACAGCGTAAACTGTTTTCTTTCTCAAATTAAAACATATCAAAGAAATAATCACTTAGGCATACAAGACCAGCCAAAAAACACACTTGAAGATAGACGTATACATTCCGGGACAAGGCTTACACACACACACACACACACACACACACACACACACACATATATATATATTATTGCCTTAGAAGGCAGCGTTCATGTAATTTTCATCTAGCTCCAAAATATACTTAATAAAATTCCATAAAGATCTTGAGGCATATGAAAATTTTTAGAAACAACGGTGGTCAAAATTCACGTTTTAGGGGATTTAAAGGGACTTTATTAACAATAGTGATATATGGCTTCAGAGCTTGAACCTTAGCGAAAATGCTACCAGCAATCCTGGTAAGATAATGTCACCAAATCCAATAACGCTGTAACCACCCCAAGGATCAAACATGCGTGGAATTTTTAGTAGCATTGGAATACCATCCTCACCACTCTTATCCCCACGAGCTACCTGTACAGAAAAGAAAACATGAAAAATTAAGTTAGTCTCATTTGGTGGTACAGGTCTCCAAAGCTAAACTTCAACCTTTACCAAGGAAGGCAATTAGAAGGAAAAATACTATTTGAACCACTTACCACTATCATCACACTCTCATGGAACCACCATTTAGAAACAAATACCCAAAAGATGTCATACAAAAAGGCACAACCGAGAAGGACTGTTCCAACCTGATTACATATAGGAGAGACCGTTTCAGAAAATTTATTATAATCATCCTCATATGTCCCATTGAAACTGAATTTGCATTGAAATAGAATTTGCTCAGCTACTTGCCAACTAATAATAATCATAGTAACCAGATTCAAATTCAACTTAGAAACTTCAACAAGATAACCAAATTGAAACTTCTAAATGAGTTGATATATAACTACATCCCTAAATTAAATCATATATTTCCTCAACATGTTAAGAATGGCCATCATGCTAACACGCTTCTTTAAAGGAAGAGGGGGGGGGGGGGGGGAGGACACATATCAGCTTCAATATAGTTTCATTGAACTAGCAATTTCTTGTTGTATACATTAGCTAATGATTTATTTGTCATTATTTCTTTGAATACATGAATTCTCATTTTGTCCTGAGTTACACTTCACCAATTATGGACTATATAACCTCTCAGCTAAAAATCATACAATTAAAGTTAGATAAGCATGAGAGGGAGAATATCTAAAGACTCTAAAAGAATTAAAAAGGCATGGTGTATTATTTTTTTTTTGAAACAATGAAGTTGAAGTGTACAGCTTTAAGCTAGAGTAATGTGTCAACGACAACAAATATCTTCTTACATGACTATCACAAAGAATCAACAGTAAACAAGATAAGATAATAGCAGAACCTGCATATATCTCTAACCAGTTACCATGAAAAGCCAAAAGAGTTTAAATCATCACCTTGAGATTTGGGACACGAACAATTTGAAGAACTGTGATTATTAGTGCAATACCCTGTTTGGAGGGGGGAAAAGGGAGTTACTATGTTGTCAGTTGGCCCCTTCATCCATTTGCAAACTACAATGAAGCTAAAATATAAAAAAGAATTGACACATTATAAAAGGGGAAGTTAATATAAACTCTCTCTTACAAGGATATCTTGACCAATCCAAGCAAAGTAGAGCTGGCGTTTGACACCCCAAACAACAGCAAATGCTATGCAGAAGGGTGAAATTGCCAGGGTCAGATATGACATAGCTCCAAAGATGGGAACCTTAACAAACGACTGTCCAGCATGTTCAAACCATCTGAAACTATAATTGTTTAGTTGTCAGTTCAGTGTTATCAAAGATCTATTGACAAAAATTTATCAGAAATCAATATATCAACCACCAGCACAATTTCCAAGGAAATTCTCCCTTCTTTTCCTTAAAAATAGATGACGCTTGCAAGCAATTCCCACATTGAAATTCATCAGCCCTTACTATATGAGTGATGCTCATTTTTAGTTAACATCAGTAGGAAACATGGCATGTGATAAAAATTTTCCCATGTCTTCCCAAATATTTTATTCCCTCACAAATATGAATAACCTATACACTATTTATCAAAAAAGAAAAAAGGAAAAAAAAAAAAAAGGAATAACTTGTACACTGATCATAAAGGTAATGGACTCCCAAGGGTATACAAGTGGTCAAAACTATATGTCTCAAGCTGATTATTACTACTAATGTGATGATCAAAGTGGTAGGATCCAATCAAAGTGTCACATTTCATTATGTTCACAAATGAGCATATAAGCTGTCAGGGAATGACTCCAACACCTGAACGTTCTCCATTCTTTGATTCTAATCAAATCTTCAGTGACTTACAAAATTGGATTGCTTTACTGGATAGATCGCATTCTAAAAGTAGAAATAAAGGTTCCCAGGGAAGAGAGAAATCTGTACTCCCGAGGAAGGAACGAAAATAACCTTCCAGATAAAATTGATTGCCAAACAAAAGACATACTTTCTCTAGAAAAGCATCATCCTAGTTGAGTGATGTCAGTAACTTACACAAATGAAATGGTTAGACTGTTGATGAAATGCTCCCTCCCCCACTCCCTTTCCTTTCTTTCAGAATGGGAAGAGAAAAACAAATATAGGAGAGAGAGAGAGAGAGAGAGAGAGAGAGAGAGAGCACATTTACCATGAAAACAAAGCCACCAAGCAGGTTTGCAGGCCCTGTAAAAACAAAGAGAGCAAAGGTTCACCATGTATCTCAAAAGAATGGCCAGAATGATATGCAAATTTTAAAAAAGAAAAAGAGAAAATCCATTTCTTAGTCCCAAGGCTTTACTTATAATTTTATTTACTAGCATTTCTATACTATCAGTCTTTGAAAAGATTTATGAAGTTATGGACCTCAGAATCACCTTATGATGAATAAGGAAAAACACCCTAAGGCCTTTTTTTTTTTTTTTGAAAGTAATAAATATCATTTAAAATGTGAAAATAGGGGCACAAACCTAGTATAAGTATACAAAGGAAGAGCCAAAAACTGAAAGTTTATTATCTAAATTCATTTGATCCAGGAACTCTAAAAAAATTGTAAAAGAAGTAGTATATAATTTCCCCCAAAAAAATGCAGTGCATTTCTTTCTCTCCAAATACTCCATGTTAAATATAAAAGTAATAGCTTCCAAATTTCATCACTCCTCTGCTAGCTGAAATGCCCCTTGGCCCCCTTCCAACCGGCCAATAGTTCAATCACTGAGTTCGGCATAACCTAACTCATCTCAAATAAGGAAAGAACAAGACTCCACAATTCCTGGGCAATGTACAATGAAGAGTTAAATGATCCAAGAACTCCCAATTTAGCTTATGCGTGCAACACTAATCTGTAATTATTATGCCTTGCTTTCTTGACTTATCTGTTGTTAAGATTTTCTTAAAGCAATGGTTCAAGAAGAAAAATCCCCAGTGGCTGCCTAGAAAAAAACACTGCCAGGGCTATGAAAATATTTTGACATGAAAACCATAGCTTTTTGAAAGAGAACAATCTAACTCGTCTACTCCCTCATGACGAACTCTAATAGCTTATTGATCATACAGGAATTCTGCTATGGATTCTAATTTCCAATCATGTACTGCTCTGAGGAATAAAGGGTTCCAATGAGCAAAACCATTTGAATATTCCACATAATTTGCCACTGTTGCATATCCATACCTGGCAATCGGAAATAATCAGGAAACCTATCCTTTAACATTGTATCGCCACACCACAAATCATAACAAAAATGAATTCCAACACCTCCAACAGAACAAATCTAGCAAACATGGCCCATCTATTTCTAATCTTTTCCCTTAAGACTCTCTCCATAATGAGTGGCTCAAAGTGAGTGAGAGGTTTACATGAAACACAAACTATTTCCTAGAGGCTCACATATGCCTCAGGAATTTATATCGTACACGGACCCAACTAGAGGTTTTGCAAATATATAAAATATTCAAACTACATTGCCTGTAGACGATGATGCATGGAGAGCTGCAGACCAACATTGTAGAAAAAGGAGATCGAAATGTTAAGAGAAAATATCAAGTTCTAGAAGGTAACATTGGAATTAAACTAAGCAAATAACAAGTAGCATATGCTTAACTGTAGAGTTTCTCACCATTTGGTATCTTTTCTTCTTAATTTTTTTAACAAAAACATAAGAGAAGAAATGCTTAGAATTTAGTTATTGTGAACCGTGCATGCATAACATAGAAGATACACGCACCTCTACCCCACCAATGCAAAATAGAACCACTAGAATCTCAATAAACCATGTTGACATAAGTTTGTAAAGCATGACCAGGAAACAGGAAGCAATCACAACAAATAGAATTGCTGCTGTTGTACTGATGTCTACAGAACCACTAGGGCCAACATCTTCCAAATTTAAAACTTCATCTGAACCATCCTGCAATTACAGCCCCAATCCACATATCAATTGATAGAATCAGTGACTAATTTTGCAAGGATTCAAGCCCAACAAAAGAAAATCCTCCTTCAGAAATACCAAAAAAGATCTGGAAAACCTGAAGATAACCTTTAATAGCTTGTCCTGCTCAATAGATGCTTCTCTGGCACTCCATGCAGACCAATAAGAAGCACATAAGATGGTGCCAACAGCCATAAGCCACAAAAACACTTCTGCGATGTCAACCAGTGGACGCAGAGGAGAGTATAGCTGCACAGACACTGAAAAAGGCAACTGTTCATGCCAAAGTGCATGGCAAGAAATCATAATGCTAGATCAGGTATTATCAATGACAAAATCTTTAACGGCATTGGGGATGTACAGGCAGTTGCCAAACTAAGTTGGACAACTATATGCAGAAAAAGGCATACCTATGGAGTTCTTTTCCAACTGAGATTTCAAGTTCATACCAGCATCTTGTGGGAGCATTACTGTAGGTATTTTTATATCTAGGTCGGTTTCATTATGTTCACAAACCATCTTGAAAAGTTCTGCAGAATAAAACCAAAGTTTCTTACAAAAACATGGTTTAATATAATCATTTTGATAAACATTAATCATCATTACATTTAGTTCATTGATGACTTCCTTTTCAGTACTCACTACTGAACACTGCTTCCTCATAAGACTGATCTTTTTCAGAAATGGCTACAGACATTGTTTATTCATATCACTAATATGATCAATATGCATTTGATTTTATCACAAACATGTTTCTTTTATAAATCCAATAGTAATAGAGTAGTTAACATGCAAAAAGCACCTTGGCTTCATTGTACCCCGGGCTCCCACACACACCCCCCCCCCCCTCCTCCCAAAAAGGGGTGAGCTAGGGTTCAACTTCAACCCACTGGTTCCCCAAATGGGCAAGTTTGACTTTCCTTTAATAAAAAATAGAGAAGTTGAAATGCACATAACAATAACCACAAATTATTTGGCATTTCCTACATGTATAATAAGTGGTTACAAGTATGCATTGTGAAAGCCATGACATATTGGAGAATAAAATTGTAAGAATGTGATATAAAGAGCTGGAACAACTATAACCTAGGTTGCACCGACACGCCATTTTTGGCAAAGTACCAATGTTTGACACGTGTCGGACACAAATTCCAGTAAGACTCGCTGGACCTTGGTGTCCGAGCAGTGTCTTATTTTTCTTTTCTTTTTTTGTCGCTTCTCCGACACGGCTCCAACACGGCATAGACACGGTGGACACGCCAGCAGTGAAAAAAAAAAAACAAAAAACAAAAATTCACAGATTTTGAACTTGTTGTTCTATGGTAATCTCGAAAGTTTAAAGCTTGTTTTCCTTTTATGTTTTTAGTTTGATGTTGAATGTGGCCTATTTAAACTTTTGGTTTGTACTCTAAACATTTTATTTGTATTATTGTACTACTTTGGGTGTTAGTTTACTTATTTGTAGTTCTTATATAATTTAAATTCTAAACATAAATGTATTTTATGTCTAAAAATATTAAAAAATATTCCTAAATATAAAATTTAATTAATTATTTTATTGCCATACCCACACAATGTCATACCCTTATTTTTCAAAAATTGCCGTACTCTCGTATCCGTACCTGTGTCCGTGTCGGTGCAACTTAGACTATAACATCAAACTAGACAGAGGATCTAGATCAGCAAACAATGAATCATTTAAGGACATTATTATCTTGAAAAATGAGCACTTTCTTATTAGGGCAGTGAAATGCTTTTGAGAGAAACAATATTAAGCACTATGTGACTGCACATTTCACATTTACTGCAATTTGATTTGATGTAATTTTATATTTTAAAAGAGAAACATTTAATCCACCACTATAATGAGTTGCATATCATCTTGGCAGCATTTTTTACCTATCCAAGGCACCATAATTTCCTTATTATTGGTTCACTCATATAAGTAGCATTGAAAACAGATTAGTATGACAAAGTTTTCCTGTAGATATATAGAATCAATATCAATAATCTTTTCAAATTGCATGGGTTCACAAGCATTCTTGATAATCCGAACCCTGGGCATGACCTCACCAAGCAGTTATCTTATGTAGTCCACATATGGGAAGATATACTGCAAATTAGCTAGGCTAGGGCCTGAGATTGATTCAGAAATAATAAAAACCTCCCCCAAAAGCCTGATTATAACAATTTAAAATGAGGCTCTCTCCCTGATGGAAGACACATCATTAGATCATGGTACCGCGACAAACTCTTGAAAAAATAACAAGACCTAGATGAGAGGTTCCTAGTTTCTGTAAAAATAACATAAGGGACTAATCTTTCTTTGAATTTAAATCACGTAATAACTCTTGTAGAATTCAAACAGAATAATTATTTTGGACAAAATAACATCCACAAATAGATTATCTTGGAATGAAACAAATGTAAGTATATACAAGGATGTAATAATACTTATCAAGAGGCCTGGTTTTTCTGATAACAGCTCTAGCAGAATTTTAAATGTTTGGGCAGGATAAAATTGAACATAAAGAAGAAATATCTAATCGTAGTCTCCCCGAATCTCTTTATCCTTGCCACATTTCCAGTTGTCAATCAAGGGCATGGATAATTTTGGTGAAATGGCCTCTATATATAGTTTCGGCCATAGTGAAAAAACAAAAAGGAACATTGGACAAAGTTTGGCCCACAATCTTTTAATAGATTCTAAACTGTAGCTGCAAATTCAATTGCACATTTCTCACTCAGAATTCCTTCCTCTTTCTGTAAATATAAGCATCTATCAATATGAACCATTTATTTTCCTAAAAAGAGTCCCTTTAACTTTTAAAAAATCTAACAGCTTGCCAAACTAATAATAAATGAGACGGAGATCATTTGACTGCACTAGATTGTTGGGATGGACCACCAGCCCAAAAAAATCATTATCACACACATGATAAATGACATGTATGCTAATACCTGTACGGTTGTTTATTATGAGGATGGCTATAGCAGAAGCATTTTCAGCAATATTAGCCTTCGTTGTGAAGCTGCAATTTCCTCGGTGCACCAGAACGACCTCCCCTGTAAGCTACCAAAAGGAAAGGCAATCCACAAAATAAAAGGATTAGTCTTAAAGCTATCAATCATGCTTCACATGTGAATCTCCATAGAATGAAATGGTGGAACATGATATGGATAGTTCAAACTGAGAATACATTATTCTTGAGTGTGCTACAACAATCAGGAGGGTCAGCCAGAACAACTTTAGTACGGTTAGCACGCTTTTCCTTTGATTCCAAGGTAGGGCCAAATCGAGCACCAACACCGACATATTCACTGCCTTCAATATCATTAATCCAAGTTGGGACTTTTACCTATGGAAAAAATTGGATCAAGCCTGTTATGTCGTAGTCATGGTAATTATTTATACTTAATAAATGAATATACAATTTAAGCACCATGTGCTTGACAAGCTTAGGCTCGGTTTCACAGCCAAGAAACTGAGTAATAAGAAGAAAGTTCAAGCTTTTCACACTTGAGTTTATTAAACAAGGAAACTGGAAACTGAATACAAGTCAATCAAAAAGTTGTAAACCAGTGCAAGAGTTAGTTGAGTTGACTTTTTGCTTGGAACCCCCCCCCCCCCCTTTTCACAAAAAAAAGGGAAATAAGGTTATTCTTTTTCTTTTCTTTTATTTATCATTAATTTTCTAGCAACCAATCAAACTTTGAAGAAAAGGAGCTCAAAATTTGAACTTCACACACTGCATTGAAAGAAGCATTTGACATTTTTTTTATGCAATATTATAACCTTATTAGAACAAAGGAACCACCACATGCACATAGGATGTATATAGAAAGCTCTCCTAAAATTTTACGAGAACGAAGAATTACAATTGGAAAGAAAAAAAATCAATAAAATTTACAACACAATATGCATATCACTTGTGCCAAGCATACAGGACCACTCAAACAAAAAGCTAATTTCAACTCAATAACAGCACTCCAAACCATTAAGAATTCAATTATTCATTCCCTCCATATTGTCCACATCACACAAAGAGGGATGTATTCTAAAGAGGACAACTTTCATGCTTACCAAACTGGCTTCTCCATCCAAAAAGCACATCAATGATCCTCCTAGGCATCACCCAATAATCTCCAAAAGCTGAGGAAACGAAAGACTAATTCATGGGCCACTGCTCAATGAACTAGCAAATGATCCACTGTTTCACAGATGCATATTTGCACATGCACCACCAATCCACCAAAGTTAATATCTTTTTAACAAGATTATTACCTGATTCCAACTCCAAATGCTTCTTTAATATATTTATGTGATTGGGTTAATAATAACGTTAAAATTCTCTAATATTTGATCTTGAAAGGAAAATCCATGAACTTTTTATATTTATATAATGAGGAGTTAGTATATATTATACAGTACACAAGAATGCATCAATACTAAGATATTCAGTATTTCAGTTACATTAGACAAACTGAAATGGTCATTGAAACAGGTTTTAAACATTGCTACAAATTGATCCCATCTTACCCTGTCATTTCTTCAAAGGTTACATCCATAAATGCCTCTTACTACCTACGTTGTCCATTACCCCAATCTTTCCTATATTTCGGGCCAAGAACTTGTCTCCAAAGATGATTTTCTTCGTCTCCAAAGCACCACAATCACATATCCAACAAAACTTGATTGAAGGTGCTTAATTTTCTCGAACCCAACCCCCACTTCTGATTGGAGTGCACAGTGCATTCCAAACCACAAGATAGAATTTGAATTCATCTTCTAAGTCACCCCATAAAAGATTCAGCTGCAACATTTCCAATCAATTTACCATATAAACAGAAATGGTGAATAACGATAGGTAATGATTGATAGACTAGAAATGTGTTTGGATAGAGATTATCTCAAGTCTGCGTTTTCAAGGTTGCATTTTCTCTTTTTTCTTTTTTCTTTTTTTTTTGGGTTCTGCTGAGGGGACAAGAGGCATAGTGTACACTGTGCACTGTGCACATACTGTGCACGCACTATTCACATACTTTTTCAGCAATTTTTTATTATAAATAGGTCCTGCAATACTATGCACACATTTAAAAATTATTTTGCTACAGTATTTTCAGTTTTTAGCAATAAGTTCTATCCAAACGGACCCTAGATAAAATACTCTTTAAAAGAGTTAGCCTTCCACCCTTTGACAAGTACAACCCAAACAAACTTCAGTCCATTTCTTTTTTCTAGAATTGGATTGCTTCATATGAAGACCAAAAGCATGCCAACAAAGCTCACAGGCTAACAATCAACTTTGCAGCACAATATATTTACCAAGTCATTAGTACCATCAACTTCCCCCACAAGAACAAGATTGCTCGCTCTTGCCCAAATTCACTTTTAAACCTAACACTGCCTCAAAGAAAAGCAGGAAACCTCTAATGTGAAGGAGGTTTCCAAATTTGCATCATAGACTAGAATAGTATCATCAGCAAAAAGTATGAGAGAAATCTTTAGAGTGCCACAAAACCACTCTCCACAGCTCTTTGGAACATACTACTATATATCTCTATCACAAGGATAAACAATAACAGTGATAATGGGCCTCTCTATCTCAACCTCCAGGAACTGTTGGAAAAACCAGGTGCAATGCCATTAGCCAGAATAAAGAAATGTACTCAAGATATGCAAGAAGGAATCCAACTCTTCCATCTCTCACCCAAACCAATTTCATTTTAGATTAGACACTCTTGATTAGCATGATCGTATGCTCTCTCAATATCCAGTTTGCAAATCATTCTCAGAAGAATAGACTCTTGATCCTGCTATAAAAGCATTCAATAGCAATAATGACTCAATCAAATATTTGTTGCCCCCCCCACAAAAGCATTCTATGATTTGGATATTTATTTACTTAACACCTTTATATACAGTTATACACTTCCTACTTAGGTTATAGGTCAATAGTCCCTAATATTTTTACATTATTCCTCTTACTAATTACAAAATGCAAGCTTTTTTATAACCTGTAAATATCACAAAATTCCATTAAAAAAAAAAAAAAAAAACCATGGCAACATAATCCAAGAAACTAGAAATTCCGCTCAATTGAGACAAAATGAGGAATCTGCTGTAATTGAATCTAAATTATGATTTCACACCACTCCAAGACAACAAAAACCACACAATCAAAAGAATTCAAAACTTCATTTCTCTATTCTTCCCCCTTCCCCCCCCCCCCCCCCCCCCCCCCCCCCGCCCAATCTTCTCAGCAACCAAACATAAGTGGCAAAAATTCAAAAAAGTAACCAATCTTTAGTTAACTGAGGCAGCTCAAAATATGTAACCAAAAAAGTTTACTTTCCTTTCTCTTCCACTCCACCAGACCCATTCTAACTACTCAGCTCAATTGAATTGAGCATTACAATTCCCAACATCCAAATCACATAATCCACAAAATTTTAAACAAAAAAAAAAAGAAAAGTAAATTAAACCCAAAAAAAAAAAAAAAAAAAAAAAACAGGAATCAATGGATATTCAGCCAAATGAATAGTAAAAGCTTAAAAAAAAATACATCTTCTTTCTGTATCATATCTTTACTATTCCCCCACTTTCCCTTACTTTTTTTCTCAGCAACCAAACAGTAATCCAATAAAGAAAGAAACTTTTAACAAATAAATTAGGGGGTTTCATTTTTCATTTAAAAAAAAAAAAAAAATAGCAGGCGTACCAGAACAAAGTTGTTGTCACAGCCTTTCTTAGAGGGAGTAAGGTCGTCTTGGTGAACTATGTCTCCAGCTGAGCCAAGAGTCACACTCATCACCAACAAAGCTCCCACTACACACAACATATCTCTCTGAAAACCCATTATATTCAAAGAAACTAACTTAGATTTGGTCTTTGTCAGAGTCATATAACTAAGAGAAAGGTTAGGGTTTCTCCACACACAAAAAAAAAAAAAAAAAGAGAGAGAGAGAGGGGTTCCGAGGAAGAAGAGGAAATGTGGAAGGGAGAGAAAAATCACTGAAGGAAAGAGAGGATGAAAGAGCTTCTGTTTTTTTGTTTTTTGTTTTTGTTTTTAATTTTTAATTTAATTTTTATTGTTGTTAAGGAAGTTGTCTTTGCTTTCTACTTTTGTCGTTTGTGTGTAGAATGGACATGTAAAGAACGCCGTGTTGTAACCGTTGAACTAGTTTTCTACTTTCACTTCGCCTTTTCAAGTGTGTTGGGAATGGGTTGCATTTGTCATACGCGGGATTAGGCGCGTGTCTTTCACGTTACCTGCTTGGCGGGAAGTACAATTATTAGCCTATAGGCCCAATACGACTTTTGTACGGTTTAAAGCCTTCTACCTTTTGTGTTTTCTTATCAATAATTGTCAAAAGTCACAACAAATTTTGACAACTCATTATGTGGGAATTTTTTTAATAAATAGATGATAAGGTAATAGGCGTATATAATAATCAACATTAATTTATGGATTTTACCAAAAAAAAAAAATTATGGATTAAATAATTGTGAAAAATATTATATATATAATATAGTATTATTCTTTTGTTTGGGTCATAATCATTGGTGATGAAATATATTAAATTTGCATGCTCAAGCTAAAACCAGTAGAAATTAGTTATAATGTTTTTAAAAATTTATCCTTTCTTTTTGGAAATAAATTGATTATATTTTGTCACATTATTAGTATTTTTAAATACATACTGACTACTGTTAATTTTAATATTAATGTAAATATATTACTAATTTGACAAAATCCAATACATTCATTTTTAAGTAGATTAAAAGAATTCTATAAATGTACACTATGGAATAAACTTAAAAACTCTAAAGAATCTTAACCTAAGACTAGTCAAGATCGATTTAGCCATAATTACATGATTGCCTAATAAGATTTTCAACAATAGAAAAACTTTGCCTTCAAACTAGTTTGACATAAAATTCTTTCAATGTGGTGATGGATAAGACTATATACGTATAGCTTTAATCATATAATCTATTCAATGAGTCATGTATTTTATTTAAATAATACACGAAACGGTTTTATAAGTTGCCACATAATGAATTAGAAGAGATTCATTGAACCTAATTTGGGGGGAAACTTTGTTTGTTAACAATATTTGTTTTACGTGGATGAGAAAATTCAACCAACTCCTCGTAATGAGGGGGGTAACGGTTAAATGCCTAGATTCTCACCTCTAATGTAGGGAATCCAAAATATAGCCCATAATGGAAGAAATTATAATATCCTCATGGTAGATCATGTCATTTATCCACCATTTTACTAAAAAACTTTCACCTGTTTAAAATTGTTGAGTTAGAAAAAAAAATTATAAACAAAAACTAACTACTAATTTAGCAATTTTAAACAAGTAGAAGTCTTTTAATGAAATGGTTGACAAGTGACATCGTCAACTATGAAGACTATATAATTTCTCCCATAATGGATGCAATTTCGCCCCTCATTAGGAGCTAATTATGACCATAATAATCAAGGGAAAATACTATAATTGAGAGAAATATCACAAAGAATATTGTTTTCATTGATTATTTCTCTCACTTTTACAAGTGCTCGAGTCTGGATTGACTATGCAAAATTTACGCATCAACATTTTTCAACCAACATAAAATTGAATCTTTTTAGAATTTTGGCTAAAATGCTATACGGCATAGGGTCAAAAGCCACCTTCATTGGGCCCTAGTTAGGAAGGCCCATGAAAAATATCTCTTTTGGGCTTATCCCCTCATGTTCGGCCATTGAGTGGCCTAAAAACCTTAGCCCACTGATCGATATCTCAGTATCTAAACACACCTCGGTTATCCCATGGTCGGCTAGTGCATCGACGATGTTTGGTTAAACCTCGGCGGACTATAAGTGCCTTGGGAGATTGTGTCGCCGACCAAGTTTTGGTGGTTAGCACCAGTTCCAACGTGATAACTTTCATCCCCAACGATATTTATTATTGGTCAAGAATAATTAACTTGGGCCCCACCCACACGAGTGGAATTAGACAGTAATCATAGTTCCACCGCTAGCCTCAAGCTATAAATACCAGAAGGAACAATGAGATAGGGGTCGAAAAATTGTATGTAAGATTGAGAGAGTAACCGAGCACACCTCAAAGAGTGTTCCTGAGTGCATTATGTTCCTGAGCCCGCCTAGGGACTACCTTTAGTAGGATACCTAATACCTACTGTACAAATAAATTATGAGCCCAAACCTTAGGTCTAGTAGAGTTAAAGGCCTTGGGTACGTACAATTGACGACGTCTGTGGGGATCTCTTACGTAGCTGTAGTTCTGCCGAGGTTTAAGTGGTGAAGATGTCTAACTATCACTCAGTAAGCTACGCCACTAGCAGGTCTGAAGGGTCTTATTGGGGTTCCAGTTGGTGAGAAAGGAGGTATAAGAGAAATGAAGATCGAAGACGCGAACGAGATGGGGAACATTCTGGTCCGGGGGAGGGACCGTCTCAAATGTACTGATCAGTGTCTGATATTTTCGAACACGAGCATCGTGATAGGAGGGATCAGGAGTTAGAATGCCTGTGCAAAATGGTGAGGGACTTGGAGTTAGAAGTACGATGTAGCAGCTGACTAAGAAACTGAAATGCGCATGCTAAAGGATCTGTAAGCATGGGGATAGTCATGGAGAAGCATCTCGTCAGTCTGATTCCCATCGGTCTAGGGATCGGTTTTAGGACTACATAAACAGAGACTCGACTTCCCTTAAGAGGCGGAGGCCATGAAATGCTATGTTGGACGCCATGAGCTGGTTAAATTTGCCAGACGCCATTCTCGGAAGAGATCAAACGAGCACCAATGCTGAGCAGATTTATTAGACCTCCATTTATTTCTTATGATGGGAAAATAGACTCAGTTGAACATGTAAGCCATTATATTCAAGTGATATCTCTGCACAATCAAAATGATGCATTAATGTGTAAATTGTTTCCCTCTAGTCTCGGGTCCACTGCTTTGAGGCGGTTCAACGGGTTAAGGAAGGGCTCGATTAATAGTTTTGGAGAGTTAATTCAAAAGTTCGGGGTCCGATTTATGACCTGTAGCCGGGTACTGTAGCTAGTGGATGCGTTATTATCTATGAAGATGGGAGTTGGGGAAACCCTTTGGAGTTACACCAGTAGGTATTGGGAATTATACAACGAGATCGGAGGGTGTAACAAAAAAGTCGTTGCAAGCACTTTTAGATTGGGCTTGCCTAAGGATTCAGAATTGCAAGAGTCGTTGACAATGAGACCCCCAAAGGATATGAGGCAACTTATGAGGCGTATTGAGAAGTATAAGAGGTTAGAAGATAATCAACAACAAAGTAAGGGGAACGTACCGACCACGATGCAGTATTCGAAAGAGTCCTAGCAAGAGGGTTTCCAACCGAGACCCTAGAAGGATTTGAGAATCCAATAACCCAGTGCTCGATTAGGTTAAGTCAATGTGACGTTGAAGAAGCCCTTGCACAAAATTCTGAATTAAATAAAGAATGAGCCATACATTTGGTGGCTGAGCAAGATGAGGGGTGACCTGTCAAGAAATCAGAATTTTTATTGTGCTTATCATAGGGACAAGGACACACCACTGAGCAATGCAGGATTTTAAAGGACCATTTAGAGCAATTGGTAAGATCGGGGCATTTGAAGGAGTTTGTTTTGGAATCTAGGGGTGGTGAAACTGGGCAAACTACAAGACCTCGAGGGAACCCTCTCCCACCCCCGTTTGGTGTAATAGAAGTTATACGTGCTATTTCAATGGGTACTTTAGTAACCTGAAGAAAAAGGGTGTTGATCGTGATGCCAGCGGAAAGTCTTCGAGAAGAACAACCACTAGGAAAGAGAATGAAATATGCTCGGGAGCCCATCGCTTTTAATGATGAGGATTTAGAAGGAACAACTCAGCCTCATGATGATGCGTTGGTAGTTACTGCTCAGATAAACGGCTTCATAGTAAAGAGAGTATTAGTGGACCAAGGAAGTGGGACGTAGTAATGTATCTTGACTTATTTAAGGGGCTGGGTCTGAAGAATGAAGATTTATTCAAATATGATACACCTCCAGTGGGATTTGATGGTCAAATGGTGGTCCCTGAAGGGCAGATCTCACTTCCCGTGAATATGTAGGGAAAAGAGGTAATGGTGAATTTCATAGTAGTTAGCTCATTTTCACCCTATACGGTAATTCTTGGTAGGCCATTGATTCATGCAATGGGAGTAGCCTGTCCACTTTACATGTTAAAGTAAAATTTCACACCGTTCACAATATTGCGACAGTGAAGGGAAATCGGCAAGTAGTAAGGCAGTGCTTGGTGGTAGCTGTAAACCAAGAAATAAAGCAGAAAGAGTTTGCCGAGGATGTACCTTTATAGCAATTACAGGAGCCCCAAGGAGAGCAAGGAGCTGGTAGTGCCAAGGATCTTATCAAAATAAGTATATTGCTAGATGAGAATAAGAGCTTTCAAATAAAAGCAAGTATGCCGCATGAGGATCAGGTAAAAGTGTTGTTGTTGCTAGTGCAAAGTTTGGATGCTTTTACTTAGAGTCTGTATGAGGTGCTGGGGGTGGATTTAGAGTTCATAACCCACTGACTTAATGTGGACCCATCGTATCTACCTAAAAAGCAAAAACTGAGGAGGTTGGCTAGGGTGCATGTTGAAACTGTCAAGCAAGAAGCGAAGAAGTTGAAGGAATCAGGGGCGATAAAGGAAGTCTTTTTCTTCAAATGGCTGGCCAATACCGTGGTCCTGAAGAAGAAGAACGGCAAGTAGAGGGTGTGTGTGTGGATTTTACTGACTTGAACCGGGCTTGCCCGGAAGATCCCTTCCCGATGCCGAAGATAGATCAATTGGTGGATGTCACCTACGAATACCCTCGCATGAGTTTTCTAGACGCTTTTCAGGGTTATCATCAGATTGCTTTGGTTGCAGAGGATTAAGAGAAAACGTCATTTATTTCTCTTGAAGCCAATTATCACTACACGGTAATACCATTCGAATTGAAAAATGCTAGAGCTACTTACCAAAGGATGATAACTAGGATGTTTAGAGAGAAGATCGGAAATACGGTAGAAGTTTACATTGATGATATGGTAGTAAAGAGCAAGGAGGATCAGGGGCATGTCAATGACCTTGCAGATAATTTTGAAGTGCTTAGGAAGTAAAAGTTGCGTTTTAATGCCGATAAGTGTGTTTTCGATGCTAGGGCTGGCAAGTTCCTCGGCTACATGATTACCCACCAAGGAATCGAAGTGAATCCTGATCTAATAAGCGCTGTTGAGCAACTTAAGCCCCCGAGCAATCCGAAGGAGGTACAAGTGTTTATTGGTATGTTGGCAGCATTAAACTAGTTTGTTTCTAAATCTGCTCATCGGTGCGAACCATTTTACTAGTTACTGAAGAAATGGAGGGGTTTTCAGTGGACCGAAGAAAGTGAGAAGGCTTTTCAAGATTTGAAAAACTATTTGGTAAGTGCACCGATATTGTTTGCCCCGGAAGTAGGTGAAGATTTGTTCATGTATCTGTCGATGTCCATGCATGCAGTGAGCGCGACATTGCTGAGAGATCAAGGGATACAGAAGCCCATTTATTATCTTAGTAAGACGTTGGTTGATGCAGAGATGAGGTATTTACACCTGGAGAAATTAGAGTTGGCATTGGTGCATGTGACCAGAAAGTTGCCCCACTACTTTCAAGCCATACGGTATATGTGCTAACCAAGTATCCGTTGCAGTCCTTACTAAAAAGATCTAATTTTGCAAGTCGTATAATGAAATGGGGGACTAGGCTTGGTTCATTTGATAAACGTTATAGACCTAGGAGTTTAGTTAAAGGCCATGTTATGGTGGACTTCGTTGCAGAGTTTACTCCCCAAGGAGAAGCCGAGATTATGTGTCATGTGGAAGTTCAGCTATGGAAGGTGTTTGTGGACGGTGCATCCAGCGCCTTGGGGTCGAAAGCTGGAGTTGTGTTGGTAACATCTAAGGGAATAAGGGTGGAGCATTCATTTAAGTTGGGCTTTAAGGCATCTAACAATAAAACTGAATATGAAGCCTTGTTGGCCGACTTAAGGGCAACACTCAGTCTTGGGGCTCAGGAGCTAGAAATATACTCGGATTCTCGGTTGGTGGTCAGTTAGGTGGAAGGTAGTTTTGTGGCCAAGGATCCTCGAATGGTCAGTTATTTGAAGTTAGTCAAGAAAATAATGAATCAGTTTCAAACGGTGAGAATAATTCAAATTTCCCGAGGAAGAATAGGCATGCAGATTCTTTGGCAACATTAGCGTCATCCCTAGTAGAAGATGTACCACGGCTGATCAAAGTGGAGGTAGTAAAGGAACCTAGTATAGACGCAAAAGTAAAAAATTTCGTCATTTCAATGCTTGAGCCATGTTGTATGGATTTGATTGTTGAGTTTCTAGTTGAAAACTGTCTACCAAACGATGTGAAAGAAGCCGATAGTGTGCAAAGAGTTTCTGCTCAGTTTTGGTTGTTTGGAGATCATAGGTTACACCGAAGATCTTTTGGAGGTCCTTTCTTATTGTGCCTCTATCCTAGCAAAATTGATGAAATCTTAACCGAGCTCCACGAAGGAGTCTACAGCAGCCATGTAGGAGGACGGTCGTTGGCTCATCGAGCAATGACTCAAGGGTTCTAATGGCCTAAAATGCTAAACGATGTTGCCTAATATGTCAAAAAATGCGAGCAATGTCAAAAGCACGCCCCGTTAATACATCAGCTGGCAGGAAGTCTAAATCCAATTAGCAACCGTTGGCCATTCGTGCAATGGGGGCTAGACATAATTAGTCATTTTCCCCGAGCTACAAGAAATCGACAGTTTGTTTTGGTGGCAATGGATTGTTTCACTAAGTGGATTGAGGCCGAAGTGTTAGCCAATATCTGAGATGTGGACTTTAAGAAGTTCGTGTGGAAAAATATAGTGACTCGTTTGGGGTGCCAAAATCTCTCCTATCGAATAACGGTTTACAATTTAATAGCAAAGCGTTCCGCAAGTACTACAGTGACCTCGACATTAAGAATAGGTATTTTACCCTAGCATATCCCCAAAGTAATGTTCAAGCCGAAGCAACGAATAGAGTAATTGTTAACAGATTAAAGAAGAAGCTGGAAGGAACTAAGGCAAAATGAACCGAGGAATTGCTAAACGTTCTATAGGCATACCGAATGACCCTATGAAGGTCAACAGGTGAGACTCCTTACTCCCTAACATATGAAGCAGAAGTTGTGATTCTGGTGGAAATAAGCTTGTGCAGTGCATGAGTTTCAAATTTTTCTCTGGCCAATAATGCAAGCATGATGTTAGATCAGTTGGATTTGTTGGAAGAGCACCAAAAAGCGACAATGGTTCACCTGGCTAACTATCAGACAAGCTTGCTAGGCGGTATAACCAAGGTGTGAAGGTAAGGGATTTTGTGGCTGGAGACTTAGTATTACGAAAGGCAGTAGGAAGTGCCTAAGACGTTAATGCCAGGAAATTAGCACCAAATTAGGAAGGACTGTACAGAGTCACTGCTATAGCAGGCGCAGGGGTGTACTATCTTGAGGACATGGAAGAGAGACCCCTTCCTCAGCCCTGGGACATTCAGAATTTAAGGAAGTTCTATCATTAACTTAGTAAAGCATGTGTTATGTAAAGTATAATGGTTCTATGTATGAAATGCTATATGGATAAGGAGGTATATGTACATTATGTAAAAAGTTGTTGATCTTGCCCCCCCCTCCCATATCTATTTCTGTAAAAACAGAAGCTTGGTTCGCTTCGATCCCAGTCACTAGCCAAGCGGAAACCTATCTATTTCTCTAAGGACAAAAGCTTGGTTTGGTTCGATCTCGGTCACCAACCAATTGAAAACCTTATATTTATTTCACTAACGATAGAAGCTTAGTTCAGTTCGGTCATGAACACCGACCAAGTGGAAACCTATCTATTTCTCCAATGATAGAAGCTTGGTTCGGTTCAATCCCTGTCACTAACCAAGTGGAAACCTTACATTTATTTCACTGAGGACAGAAGCTTGGTTTAGTTTGATCTTGGTCACTAACCAAGTGGAAACCTATCTATTTCTCTAAGGATAGAAGCTTGGTTCGGTTCGATCCTGGCCATCAACTATGTGGAAACCTTACATTTATTTTGCTAAGGACAGAAGCTAGGTTCGGTTCAATCCTAGTCATCGACCAAGTGGAAACCTTCTATCTATTTCTCTAAGGACAGAAGCTCGGTTTAGTTCGAACCCGTTCATTGATAGAATGGAAACCTTACATTTCTTTCGCTAAGGATAGAAGGTTGGTTCGGTTCGATCTTGTTCACCGGTCAGGGGGAAACTTGATATTCATTTCCCTACGGATAGAAGTTTGGATTGGATTAATCCTGCCGCACATACATCACACCAGTTGTGTTTAAAGTAGAAGTATGTCCAGAAGCAGGAACCCTATGCAAGCTGTAATGAGACCGGGCAAATAGAATAAGAAAGAAGTTTAGATAAAAAAAAAATACGATAAACCACACAAATGATACAAGTCTCATAAACACAAAATAGTGTTAGTTCAGTCAACCAAAGAAAAATTGTTTTGTCACCACACCCTGGTGACCATAAGTAAATGAACCAGGGATAAAAAAAAAAGAACAACAACATAAATGAAAAAAAAAAACATTCTTTAAGCAGTAGGGTCTTAAGGTTGGTCTAGCTGAGTATGGTTAACATTCATTGCCAGTTGATCGGTGGGAAACTACTGAATGGCACTCTGAACGCAATTGGGTCGCTAGTAATCTCTAAGTCGATCAGCTCGGCATGCGAGTCAATTGCCTATACCAACTCCCTCATGCTTTTAGTTTCTTCATCATCACATTCTGTAGGGTTTTAAATTTGGGGAGGAGGCTTGGGATAAGGAACTTGGTCCGGATTTTTGAGGGAAGAGTCCTTAGGCACGCTCACAGCTACTAGTGCCGCCATCTAGCCTTCACCAAATCCATACTTCCTTGATTGGAACATGATAAGTTCTGTTGAATTCTCGGCATTCGCAAAACCTATGTTATATCACTTGTCCTTACTAGCCTCCAGGGCAGCTTTTAGCTTGGTGATTTCCTTATCCTTGATCGAATTCAAGCTCTCGGCATCGACCAATCAGAGTTCTATTTCCTCTAGCTTAGCAGCAATCTCCATCCTTTTCTGCTTGGTCAACGCTTAGGCCCTCTCAGTTGCTCTAGTCCACTCCTCGACATTTTCAACTGTAGTGCCCTTTTCCTTTGCTGTAGCTACCTCCTTTAGCGCCTTCTCCTTGTCTACCTCCTTTGCTGCACCCCTTAGCTGATCTTCCATCATATATGCCAACTGTGTAGCCAAACATGGCAACAAAAGTTTGCAACAAAGAATAATAAAAAAAGGTGAAGGAGAAGGAATGTATATAAGTAAATAGTAGTAAGAGCTGAGTATTACCACAATGGTGTGCCATTGAAGCCTGACCCCTATGGCTTCATCACTACCATGATCAAAGTAATGTAGGTCATTTGGCAACTACAGGGCTTGCCCAAGACTTCGAGCAATCCTCCTACCTTCTCCGGAAGCCTAATTCCTTAGACTGGAAGTGGCAGGAAGAGACTTATTTCTGAGCATAAAGGTTTTCTGCCATCTAGCAATAGGAAGAGTGGAGGAAGAGGTCATGTTGGACCCTACTTGTGTAGGAGGCCGAGTATTGGTGACCGGCTCTCAAATTGTCACCCTTGCAGTATCGGGAGCGGGCAGGGTTCGGGGGGGGTACTTCCTCTGCCTTTCCAGGGGCCTGATCGGTAGTGCGGGGCCTTTTTCAACTTCAGGGGGGAGGAGGAGGAGCTTGTTGCCTCGCAGGTTGTTCGCCGAGTAGGAAACGCTTGGCTGTCATATTACGGCGTACCACCATGGCGTCGTTAGGGTCTTCTGCTTCGGCTTCTGAAGAGTCGACGGACTCGGCTTCAACCTGATCGGCTAAGCGAGCTACTGGGGGCTGCTCTACTGGGATATGTTCAGCACGACTGTGGAAGACAGTATCAGCAGTTCCATCTCTCACCGGTACTAAGGTGCCTACCCTGATCAGCCAAGGACTGAGATCTCATGCCTCACCTACTGTTAACCCCGGAGGGAAAATATTTCAGTGGCGGACATCTATATACGACAACAAGGGGCTGTCAACAGTCAGGGCTTGTCTGAGGACCTAATAGCTTGTATAAACGTGTGTACACCCTAGAATAAGATGGGAAGCACGTAGCTAGCTATTGTAGTGCATGAATATTTCTGACCCGAGTATCTCTGACTTTAAGATAATACCTCGACTTCTGTTTGCCACACAGATTATACATGTGATTATGTCATTTTGGTTTAAATGTAAACCGTACAATTGGTTTAACCGACTGACACATGTCACAACTCAGTAGAAATATGGTGGAAGCTGGTCAAGATACAGACCATAAAACTTAAGTGTTCTAAGTATTAAGGGGTCTATGGGAAACCTCACCCCACCTTCTAAAATGGACATTAATAGAAAAAACACCACTTGAGAATGTCGCTCAAGGGTGATGTTATCTTCATGGTAGTACACCACTTCTACATCAGGGGGAATGGAAAACCTAGCCCTAAAACTGGTTAAGGTAGCCTCGGTTCTAAAGAGATGAGAGAGAAACCCATTTTCTAAAAACTAGAATGAAAAAAGAAATTAAACAAAGGAGTAAACGAAAGAGGAACTTATTGTGGGTTATAGGAAGTAATCTTTCGGTAGGAAGTTCTGTGCTCGGTAGGAGAAGATTATATGCTAGGGATGGAGGAACTAAGAAAGATGAAGAAAAGAAAGGATAATTTGAAGGGAAGGAAGTTATTATTTATAGGGAAAGAGTAGTTAATGCAAAGGAGCGAGAAAATCATTTTGAATTACCCTTTGTAACTCCCACATGCATGGCCTCGGTTCATGAACCGTCAGGTTATGATTGCTGCTGGGCATGACAGGTTGTCCAGACAGCTTTTCCAAAAAATTAATTAATAATGGTCTTATCATTCATTAATGATTGACGAGTCGCTTCCCCGAGGAACGGTTCTTAAACATGACGTCAATCCTTGATTCGTCCTTAGTTTTCGTACATGAATTAAGGGGGGACTATTGTACGGCATATGGTTAGAAGCCACCTTCATTGGGCCCCAGTTAGGAAGGCCCATGAAAAATATCACTCTTGGGCTTATCCCTTCATGTTCGGCCCATGAGTGGCCCAAAAACCTTAGCCCATTGATCGATATCTCGGTATCTAAATACACATCGGTTATCCCATGGTCGGCTAGTGCACCGACGATATTTGGTTAAACCTTGGCAGACTATAAGTGCCCTGGGAGATTGTGTCGCCGACCAAGTTTTGGTGGTTAGCACCAGTTCTAACATGATAACTCTCATTCTCAACGAAATTTATTATTGGTCAGGAATAATTAACTTGGGCCCCACCTGCACGAGTGGAATTAGACAGTAATCATAGTTTCATCGCTAGTCTCAAGCTATAAATAGCAGAAGGAGCAATGCGATAGGGGTTGGAAAATTGTATGTAAGATTGAGAGCGTAACCGAGCACATCTCAGAGAGTGTTCCTGTGTGCATTCTATTCCCGAGCCTGCCCAGGTACTACCCTTAGTAGAATACCCAATACTCACTGTACAAATAAATTGTGAGCCCAAACCTTAGGTCTAGTAGATTTAGGGGCCTTGGGTATGCACAAATGCAAACTGCACTCTCTAAATTTGGCTAAAATTCATTTTAGTTCTATAATTTTTTTTCATTCATTTGAGTCCTCTAAGTTTTAAATTTATTCAATTTAGGTCTTTTGTCCAATTTTGTTAAAAATTGTCTTTGAAAAATATTACTTTTACATGAAAAAAAATCTATAGTATTAAAGTAAATTTTTTATAGATTTTTTAGGCAAGAATTCTTTTTTCCAATTTTTTTCATTAGTTAAATACTTAACGAAAATTTTTTAAACAGAATTGAACAAAAGACTTGAATTGAATAAATTTGAAATTTAGAGGACTTAATTGAACGAAAATAAAGTTAGATGGCTAAAATGAGACCAAACTTAGAAGGTACAATTTGTATTTTAACCTAATATTTTTCTCACATAAGTGTAATGTTAAAAATACGTTTAATCTCACATGGTTTCATGTGCAGTGGTGGAGTCACATTTGAGGGGACTAGAGATCAAATATTTGAGGCCTTTTATGTCAAATCAAATTTAAATATTTTCACATATATAAAACTATTAAAAATCATGAGAATTAAAACCATACCGTGTATAATGGATATAACAAAATATCTTTAAAATTAAAAGAATAATGACTCTAGAGTTGCACTTAAATTCATAATTGTCAAGGTGAGAATTTGTTAGTGGTAGGTAAAAAAGTGATGTCATTGGTGGGTACAAACTTGCCAACTCAATTATTGTGAAAATTTTTGTGTCCACGACATTACTATTAAAATAATATCCCTCTTTACTTGTTTCTTTCATTCTCTTTCTTTTCCATGTGACATAATTGGTTTTGTCACTATTCATATGAGGCGAATTTTATCACTATCACATTATGAGAGAGAATGTAAATCAAAGATAATAGCATTAATTGAGAATATTATTACCTGATTCAAAGACGTTATGCTATAACAAAGAGTGATTAAATGTAAGTTTGTTAGAAGTTTGACACGGCAACTTAAAATTTGGATTTATGACAGTTAATGAAGTAAAAAGTTGCAAAGTTAATAATATACGCTAATTGATGGGGAGAATGATGATGTGTCGCCTTGGTTTTGGACGAAATTAAGGATAATAACATGACAATTCCAAAAAAAAAAAAAAACTCCTTACTTGAGAATTTAGCTATGACATAATAATATTATTTATTGAGAATGGTCTGTGTATGGTCACAATTTGTACCTAAACTCAACAGTGCAGAGGGGTCAGCCCAAAGAGCCCAATACAATGAAATTTGTAAAAAATGGGCTTGAAATTTAGGTTCTGTGGGGGTTGGATAACAAAGATGATGGGCTAGATTGCTAAATCACATGCAATGAACTACACTTGTATCAGAATCACTCCTCGGACGTAAGCCGAGAACAATTTGTATTAGCTTTCCTTCTATCCCAAAAGGTTATAGTTAAGGGTAATCGAGTCTCCCTCAGGCTGATGTAAAATTGCAACTGCCATGCACTGTTTAGCCATAGACTGACTCCCCACTTATTCCTCAATTTGATCCCCAGACAGGAACTTTACTTCAAATGCAGGGTTAAAGAAACCGCACCTAAAGCACGAAGCCAAGGCCTTGCAACAATGGCCAAGCTTAGTGACGTGAGCTTGTAACCGAGTTGGGACATTAAAGTGGTTGAATGCATGACCCTGCCCATCATCTTTGTTATCCAACCCCCACAGCACCTAGATTTCAAGTCCACTTTGTACAAATTTCATTGTATTGGTTGTATTGGGTTCTTTGGGCTTGACCCTTCCACACTGTTGGGTTTGGGTGCAAATTGTAACTATACAGTCTGTTTGGAAATGTTGTTTTAATAATATTGTTTAAATTTTTTAGAAATACATATAGGTGAAAAAGTGTTGTGAAAATATATGTTGTGTTATTTAAACAACGAAAACTATTGTTTAAATATCTCTGCTAAACACCCCCACAATTCATTGAGTAAACTCTCTTCATATTGAATTGCATTCATGTTAACCTCCTCCCTCCCAATATTCACAAGATAGCCTTCAAATTATGGAGGCAAATTTAACAAGATAATTTAAGTAGTGTCTCAAAAAGATTGGTTATTGAATAAACATAAATATAGATGGAAGATCGTTAAAGTAGGCATGAGCAAATAACCCTAGCATATCTTTACTACATAATTCATAACAAATATATTTTTTAAAACCTAATAATACAGTGAAAAGGGGAAATAATAATATGATGTTACATTTAGTATATAATAGAACTATAATGACCATGAAATTATTTTTTATAATTATTTATTTGTTTCATTTTCTCTTAAGGGTGACTTTCACGTTATTCTACATTCACACTATTTTCTCTATCTTCAAACTTTCCATAATTTCTAAATATATGAAGTATGAACTACTCAAAGGCCAAAAGGAAAAAGCAAAGAAAGAATAAGAGCAACAATATTACGAAATATAAGAAAAACGAAAATTTGCTTATTTAAAAGGAAATAATATTTTTTTAAATAAAGTTTAATTACAAAATTGGTTGTAATTTAAGGAACTTTACAAAATAAAATAAATATTATTACATATAAAATTGAATATTCTTTACGCTCTTAATACACATCAAATTTTGTGTCAATCGGATACTATTTACTATATGATTTATAAGCTTATATTATATACAGAATTTTAAATTACAGAAACTTGTAATTTAAATAATTTATTGTTCTTCTCAAAAAAAAAAAAATATTGATGATATAGCCATTAGTCTTTAATTTTCTAAAAAATTTGTAAATATAGAGGATATAAGAAGGAAATGTAATCTAATTGTGAGCTTGTCAAACTTCACCCTTAACAAAAAGATATTAAGTATGGTTATAGTATTTAGTTATAATTAATTTTGTAGTTAAACTTTGTTTTATTTTTTATATTATTCATTTCACTTAAAAATTGTATTATTTTAGTGGATACCTTTCGATTCTTTAAATGGAATAAAAATTAGCAAAATTTTGTACGAGTACAGAATATGCGATAAGATGCTAATTTTTATTATCATTATTTTTTTGCTTTATTAGAGAGAGAGAAAAAAAAAAAAGAGGTGATAATGTAAGTGTCCTTATCCTATATGATAACCGATAAGCTTTGTCCACTTTTGCACTATTGTAGTGGGTGAAGGAGAGAGAGAAAGAGCGCGTGGGATTAAAATTTATTCTTTGTTGAAAGGTCACCGGTTACTGTCTGAAGAGGTTTAAATGCTCCGTATGCACCCGTACAGATAAGACGGCGAATAATTAATTACACTAAAAAACGTTAACATTGTACCACTGACCTTAGCTCACGCTAAGCTTACCTTACAGTGCCACGCGTCAATATTTTATTGGTTCTTGTTCCAAATGTAAACTAAACACTTTCGCTGAATTCCAAACATTGTCCTAGTGTCTTCGTGATATCAGTTAACATTTCTTGGACACGTGTTTGAGTTTAATAGAACTGGTCGCACTTGAGTATTATTATTTTTCCCAAAGCATACGGAAATGCTTCAAAGGTGGGGTCCACACAGAGTACATCTTCTTAGTGGTCCAAGGCTATCCATTCACACACAAAAACACATGCGTGACTAATTGTGGAATCACACGTGTGAGTGACTCACACGTTTTGTACCATACTTGGACTCTAGCCACGTATTGATACGCTTTTAAAATACAGTCTTTTCATTGTTTTCCAAAAAGACAAAAGTTATTTGGGAGAAAAAAAAATCCTAGGAGAAAAGAAAATTAATATTTTGATAGTTTTTTTTTAATATAAAAATAGTATTAATTTTTTTCTAAAATAGATTGTTAATCAGTGTCTTAAGGGTGTGTCTGTTTGGAGAGAAAATAGGGAGGATGGAAAACTAAGAAAGAAAAATACGCATTTTTCACTGTTCATTTGGAGAGAAAAGGAAAGGAGGATGGAAAATTGGGAGGAAAATTTTCCTCCTGGGCCCACAAAAATTTAAAATGAAGGGGAGAAAACAATGGGATGGAGGCATTTACTAAAATGCCCCCATCCCACCTGAAGGTTTGGTTTTTTTTTTTTTTTTTTTTTTTTGTGTTTCATTTCAACGTTAACGTTGAACATTTTTTTTTTTCATTTCAACGTTAACGTTGAACTTATTTTTTTTTATTTATTTTTTTTTTTCATTTCACGTTTAACTTCTTTTCTTTTTTATTTATTTTTTTTCATTTCAACCTTACTATTAACAAGGGTATAATAGTCAATTTATACCCTCTCATTTTTCCACATTCCCACTTTTTCACCCCTCCAACCGGACACACAAGAGGGAAAACTAAATATTTTCCATCCTCCCACAATTTTCCATCCTCCCATTTTTCCACTCCTTCAACCAAACAAACCCTAAGGGTATCCATTAGTGTGATCCTTTAAAAAAATGTACACAATTAATCTATACAATTTTTTAAAAAATATATACAATTTCATATATTTAATATGCACAGTTTTTTTTTTTTAGAATGTACACAATTCTTTGCATGTTATATACCATATAAGTTTAGGTGAATTTATTTTCATTGCGAGAGAGATGTGTTGCTTTATAAGAGCACTCTTGTCAGGCTTGCTAAAATAACCTTTTGTTTTTTTTGCTAATGCTTGCTAAAATAACTTTTAGTCAAAATTATAACTAAACATCACTAAAATCATCATTGCTCAACAACATGTTGAGCAAAACTAACAAATGAACAGTAACTCAATTTCTTGGAGTCTAACCGCGTATTGATAAGCTGATAGGCCTAAAAAATAAAAAAAATAAAAAGTCTTTTATTGTTTTCCAAAATGACAAAATTCTTTGGGGGAAAAAAATCCAAACCAAGATAATTATGCTTGACTTAGATGAATTTAATCAATTTATATTCATTCCAAGGGAGAATGTGCAGCTTTTTAAAACTTTGTATTTTGTACACATGATGTAACCTAAGTAATGTTATGCCACTTGATATTTTATACTTGAATGTGAATTTTAACAAATCCATCGTTAAATTATATTATCTTCGTATATTCTCCATGCTTGAAAAATTCCAAAGTGATTAAGAATTAATTATCATATCATCAATCAATAGTTTAAATTCAAGTTTTGTAATTTAAAATAATGTATAAAATATGAATTTATGGACCGAATGATAAATAATAATATATTAACATGTAAATTGACATGAAGGTTAATAACATATAATCTAACAGAAAAATTTTCAAAATATAAATTCTATAACAACTTATTTAGTGGTATAACATTACGAATTACACTAACTTAAACTCAACCACACACACACACACACACACATATATATATATATATATATATATATTTATATAGGATTTTACTGAAAATTTTATCAGAAATTGAAAAAGTCGTCAAAAATTTTTCAATTTTCGATAAATTTTTTTCAAAAATAGATTTGTTAATGTATGGGCCATACATTAACCTGACTTATTTATATATATATATATATATATTACAATTTTTTTTGAGAAACTAAAAGTACAAATTAAGTACTAGCTAGGAATACCGAATACAGTAATTATTTGGCATAGGTGTTATTAGTTTACCACAAATTCAAAGTCCTAATTCGGAATGCTTGAAATTTTTTTTTTTTGCTTTCCCTGAATTTGACTGCTTGACGTTTTATTTTTTTGACCTTTGGGCGTTTGAGAATATCGAGGCATCCGCGTTGAACAAGAGTACGTATGGTTCTAGATCTTGAACAGGTCGACTTCAGAGGAGTTAAAAACAACAATGTACAGTAAGAAGACCAGTCAAACAGTTTTTAATTTTTCACAGACTAATTGACACTGTCAATATTGATATAATAAGTTTAGTTAATTATTAACTCTATAAAAACAGCATGTTTATTTACATGGGGTATTTTTATATTCTCATGTTGAGTAAAAAGTCAATGAGCCTAACAATTCAACAAAAAGTTTTTTCTGTTTCATAGTGTTATTATCACAAAAAAAATTAGAGCTTAAATTGATATGATTCTTTTCTTTGATCTGGTAAACGTCAGATAGAGTTGTTAATTTTTTTTTTCATCATAATTGATGGACTTGGTATGGTGATATATTAGTCTTTGATAGAGATATATTTTGGTACAGTCAACAGGAACTCATATTTCAAAGTTTTTATTTATTTTTATTTTTTTAGGTAAAATTTCAAAGTTTCAACTTAGACCTTCTGGACCCAACAACTGGCTCTATCAACTTGTTGGGTGGACCATTAATAATTATATACGTATATAATTAAAGGTCATGTTGTGCGTTTAGGCACGTGTGAAGGAACACGCTTCGGCCAAGTAAACTGTGGTGGAGAAAACTGGAGTTGTTACCTAAATTAGGTCTAAGAATCATATTGGGCATTTTGGACCAATCATTTACTTGTATAGATTTGCATACTAGATTTATGAGTCTGGGGTTTGGGTAGCTTGAGAAGGTGTTAGACATCTAAGACCGTCTAGCTTGTGGGTCAGTCTCCATTATATGTTGTTAAGCCATTTTTCATTAAAAAATTTATTAAGAGGGGCCTAATCTTTAACCTAAACATACATCATGCACTTAAGGAAATAACACACACAACATATTAAATATCATATCATAATATAGAAGGAAACAAATAAAACACAATCAAACATATTATATTAAAAAAGGAAAAGATAACAATTAAATCAAACACATAAGAAAAGACTATGAAATAAACCAAATATACCAAAAAGACTCAAACAAACATGGTAAATAATTAAACATAAATAATTAACCTAAAATGGAGTCAAATAGAATCAACTTACATGTGAAAAATGATCAAAACAAATAAAAACAAGATTTTGCCCTAATCTGGGTTTGGGATGCGTACGCATACTCAACTATGCGTACGCATGGATAAACCATGCACATGCATACTCAAAGCATACTCAAAGATGTGTACACATCTTTTAGCACAAATTCGAAAAATTACATTTTTACAGATTTAATCATTCAAAAATATAAACATAAAAATCAAATAAGCATGTTAGAACCCTAAACACTAAACTAGCATAAAGGAAACAAAACAAACCATCAAAATAAATAAATAGCCACAAGCAAACCAAATAAATATCCTAAACACACATAAAATACATAAACACGTTAAACTTTACATAGAACTAAAATAATATAACAACAATAAATAAAACATATTATAAACAACCTAAAATCATATCAAAACATGGATAAAAATATCATAACATCCATCAAATATGGTAAGAACACTTGGGATAACATCAAACAAAGAATCATGTGACCTAAAGCACGCACCCTTGATTCATGCGTACGCATGCCTTAATTCCTGATAGTTTTGACGGCCCAAATTCAAACGGTCATAACTTACTCAATATAAATCAAAACTAGGCAAGATTTGTGTTCAAATTAAAGCCTAGAATGTCTAATTTATAATGAAACAAAATTCACTCAAAAATTCTTTGTGGATCAAAAGTTATGGTCAAAATAGTGAGCAAATATCATTTTTTAGAATTGTTTTCAACCCGATTTGAGGTCTTTTAAGTTGTGATTTCTTCCAAACTATTGTGAACTCTTTAAATAGCATTGGTTGACATATGACAAGCTCATCATTGGGGCTAGGAACCAAAATTTATTAACGGGTACAAAATGAGATGTCTACAATGCGATTTTTACATTAAGGTAAAAAAAAAAAAAAAGGTAATTTGAAAGAATATTTTAATGAAAAATTTGTTTAATTACATTATTCCATTATATTTTTCATATTTACAAAATATTGAAATTTCAGAAATCAATTAAGTAAAATTATACAAAAAGAGAATTTTATATATATAGGACAAAGTTTGACTCCAACATCACTCAATATTTTTTTGTTGGGTGTGAATTTTAACAAATCTACCAACACATTGGTTGGTTTAGTGGTAACTAGTAAGGGCTTGGGCCAATATGCGTCAGGGCACAGGTTCGAGTTCCCCCATTAATAGTATGTTACAACATTTTAAACCACGCCTACAGGTTGTTCACCTAACTTATTAGCGACTGTGCGGTGTGAGGTCTTAGCTTAAGAGCGGTTCAGATGTTATCATAGTCACATCCAAATAGGGAAGCCACATTGGTCGCCTTCATCTAACCTCTTTTTTATTACAAAAAAAATTGACAATATATCATTAAATTACACTCTCTTCTTATATCCTTTATGGTTGCAAAATTTCTAAAAGATCAAATATCAATAACTAATTGTCTACAAATGTTTAAATTTCAAGTAATATAAATTACGCATAAAAAATAAGTTTATAAAATCGAATAGTAAATAAAATCTTATTTGAGTGAAATTTGACAAGAGTATTAAGAATATAAAGAACATGTAATCCAATGGTTAGATTTTCAAAATATGCGATCATGTTAATTTGTTTAGTGAGCGCATGTTTAGAGCTAAACTTTGTCCATATATATTATATAGAAAACATGAGTTTATAGATTTGATGGTAAATAATATCCGATTCACATGAAATTTGATGTGCATATTAAGAATAATAAAAATATGTAATCTAGTGGTGAAAATTTTAAAATATTAATTCAATAAAAGTTATAGACTTGTGTAATAATAAAAAGAGTTACACCATATATAATTTGATTCTAGCCCTATATTTATAAATATTCTGGGCTTCAAAACATTACCAGGCCTTAGGAACAATGTCTGATATGTATAACTTGAAAGAGTCTCACAAATGAATTAGGCTTGCGATTACTCATTGTTTTAGTCTATATAATTAGGGTCTTGATGTAGGTACTAGCCTACTAGGTAGTCTTGAGCTCAAACCTTTCGGTGATTTGGTCTAAGGACCATTACTTCTAGGGACGAAGCCATTCTTAGACAATGGGGGCAATGACCCTCCCAGTTATTTTTTTAAAAAAAATTATTAGTGTGTATGTGTGTGTATATATATATATATGTATGTATGTATTAATTTTAGTAATTTCGTTCTATAAAATTATACTTTGCCTCCTTAACAATATCATTTTTTTTTTTTTTTTATAAACACACATTGATATATTATTAGAACACTAATATCCACATACATCTTAGATAAGAGCTTGCTGAGTATAGCAAGGAGCCTCTTCAATCCAAATTATATCATTAACAAGGCTTAGAGGTTGTCTTGCTAGAATGTGGGCTGGCTGATTGCCATTTCTTCTCACATGAGAATAATGAACAACACCAAGAGTTGATCATAAAGCATGAATTCCTTCCACAATAGCAGTTACCGAGGTAGGAGGTTCTGTAACTCACTTAAGAGGATTGGAAATAATCAAAGAATCCCCTTCCAACGCCCCGTCCATAAGCCCCAAATGTCTTGCCAATAACACACCAGCTTCGTAGGCTTTTGCTTCAACTTCAAGAACACCCAATAGAGCTCTGATTTTTCTGCATAATGCACCCAATATTCGGCCTCTGTGATCTCTAATTACCACCCTAATTCCAGCCAACTTCTTTATGGGAGAAAGGGCCCCATTTACTTTAATTTTACATAAACCCAATGGTGGAGGAACCCAGGCCAAAGGCATAGCAACAACATCTCTGTCAACTTTTTGCTGCATTAATTCTGAACCAGCAGCTACTACTCTTTCCACAGGCTGCTGCAACATATCAGAAATAACACCTCTGTCAACGGCCTGCTGAAATAAATCTGAACCAGCATCTGCTTCTCTGTCCACGGGCTACTGCACCATATCAGAACCAACCATTTCGTGCACTTCAATTGCAGACCAATATTCTCTATCTGCATTCTATTTTTGGCTTCACCTCCATGATAAACCTCATTCAGATTACACCATAATGCCCAAGCTATCATAACCACTTGTGAACACTTCTCATCCCCAGCACCTTTAGTCACCATTTCAAGCCATAAAAGGCCCTGCAAAGAGTTATATTAGTATCCAGGGGTAGCAGATGTATCTTTGAAGCAGCCCAAGCCTCCTGTGCTCTCGGACAGCCCCAATAAATGTGGCCATTCGTTTCTGCCTCACCCTGACAGCACACACACACACACACACACACATCTTTAGCTATAACATTACGTCTCTTCAATTTAGCCTTTGTTGGTAAAGTATTGCGACAAGCATGCCAACAAAAATGTCGAACCTTACGAGGGATAGGTAATGACCAAACTTTATTCCAAAATTTCCTTAACAAACTACCATCAGAAGTAGTTCCATGGTTCCTTGATTTGAACAAAGTAACTGCTAGTTTATACGCACTCCCAACAGTAAATTTTCCATTATTAGCTTCAGCCCAAACCAGTTTGTCCGGCGGTAATGCAGCACTCAAAGGAATACTTTTAATTAAATCAGCTTCATGATCAATAAAAAGTCTATCAATTACCTCGTTCTTCCACCTGGCTGTGCTTGAATCAATTAAATCAGCAACCATTGTCTCACCACTCAGAAACATCCTTGCAAAAATTACACTATAAGTTGAAGCCCGTGGCAGCCACCTATCTTGCCAAACATTAATATTTTCTCCATTTCCAACCGTCCATTTCATACCTTCAATAATTAAGCTTTGGGCAGAGATTAGACTCCTCCATGTATAAGAAGGATTATGTCCAATGGAAGCATGAATAAAATCAGTTGTTGGGAAATATTTAGCCTTAAGGACCTTGTACACAAGAGAATCACCACCCATTTGAAGATGCCAACCCTGTTTTGCAAGCAAAGCCTTGTTGAACAATTTAAAATTTTTGAAACCCATTCCTCCAATACAGGCTCACACATTTTCTCCCAACTAAGCCATGTAATTTTCCTTTCCTCCTTTCGTTGGCCCCACCAAAAATTTCGAATCATTCCCATTAGTTCATCACAAAGCAAGTCAGGAAATTTGACACAACTCATAGTATAGGTTGGAATTGCTTGAGCCACCAATTTGATTAGAACTTCTTTCCCCGCCTTTGAAAGTAATTTCTCTTTCCAACCCGCCAAAACTTTCCCCAATTTCTCCTTGATAGCATTGAAGGCAATTCTTTTATTTTCCCCACCAATGAAGGCAAGCCAAGATACTTCTCATGTTGCTTAATTATTTGGGCACCAAACCGATTCTTTATCTCCTTTTGAACATCTCGTGAAGTGTTACTACTAAAGAACAACAATGTTTTTGTACAGTTTAGTTGTTAATCGGAAGTTTTCTCATACACAACAAGCAACCTTTGTAGTTCATCACACTCCTTTAACGTCGCCTTGCAAAAAATCAAACTATCATCTGCAAAAAACAAATGAGACAATTTTGGACCACCTCTACAAATTTTCACACCCTCCATTTGACCCCTATCCACAGCTGATTGAATCAAAGCTGATAAAACTTCTGCACACAAAAGGAAGAGATAAGGTGATAAATGGTCCCCTTGATGAATCCCCCTAGATGGAATAATGTGCCCCCTTGGTATCCCATTAATTTTAATTGAATAAGTTATTGAAGAAACACATCTCATAATCAAAGCTCTCATTCTACCAACAAAGCTCAATTTCTCCATAACCTTTTCTAACCATATCCACTCAACCCTATCATAAGCTTTACTCATATCTAATTTAAGAGTCATTTCTTCTACTTCGCCCCCCTTCTTCAGACTAATATGGTGCATTATTTCAAAAGCCACCAAAACATTATTAGTAATCAACTTCCCATGGACAAAAGCACTTTGTGTATCACTAATAATCGAAGGTAAGATTCGTTTCAGCCTATTAGCAATAGCTTTGGAAGCAATCTTATACACAACATTATATAAACTAATAGGCCTATAATCAGATATCTTCTTAGGCTCTTTAATTTTTGAGATAAGAGTAATATGAGTGTCATTAAAGTTTTGTGGAGAAATTCCAAGGTTTAGAAAATCAAGTACCGTCTTGGTGACCACCATGCTACTAGTACTTCAAAAATTTTGGAAGAAAAGAGGAGGCATCCCTTCAGGTGCTGGTGTCTTTAGTGGGTACATTTGTTTCAAGGCTCCTTTCACTTCGCTCTCCATAAAAGGTCGAGCCGGCCAATCATTCATTGCCTGGGTCAATTTAGGTTGCACGGCCAAGAGTAAATCAGAAAATTCCACCGGATTACTAGTAGAGAAGAGATCCCCAAAGTATCCAATTGCTATCTCTCCCATGTTATCCTCATTAACGTGCCAAACCCCATCTTCATTTAACAACCCATTCATGAAATTATTTCTTTGTCTAGTTGAGGCCTTAGCATGAAAGAAGCTTGTATTTCTATCTGAACAGTAGTGCTTGAAGGGGAATGCGAGCCGAGGGGATGAAATATCTCTCTTAAGGCTGTATACCACGACAAACCAATACTAAAGCAAATCATGTCTTATAGCAATGTTCGAAATCGCTTCTGTGTAATTCATTCTAAGTAGCTAACGGAAAAGGCATAACAAGCAAGTCAGCTGCTTTTGGTCTCAGTCCAAGGCATTCTCTCAAGTAGCAAAGGCAAGACGTAAAAACAAGAATAAAGGTTGCTAGTTAGCACTCCGTGGGAACATCTCCTGATTCGACTATCAGGAAAGTCAGTCCGGGTGAGCTCTATGTGGATCCGGCTCCTCATCTAACTTCACTCACTTGAAAGTTTTCAATAGGTAGGAACTCAAGTTTAGCTAAGGCATTCATGAGCTTACCTGTAACCTATAACTAGACTGACCTCGCCTAAGAACTTGAGATGCTGGGGATATTTTTCCCATTGACTTGTTTGACTAAAGGAAGGTGATGGGTTGCCAGTAGCTTCCCTTGCCAGTTCAGGAATGATGAAACACCCGTTAGCCTACAAAAAGATGGAAATTCGATTGCTTTGGTTAAAGGGTTATGGGATTAGGCTATCGTTGGCTCGGATAGGGAATAGAAAGGGAGAGGCTTCGGTTACAGGGATTTGACCCATTTCTATTATAGGAAGATTTCCAGTGGATCTGGTAATTGGTCTATTCCAATTCTGATAGGTGCACCTGACATGGCATTTCCACAATTAAATAATATTTCATTCTGGTTGTTGCCACCAAGTCTCTTGCTCCTGATCCCTTACGCTCATAAGTTCAATAATAATAAAAAATGACAATCTCATTTCTTGCTTTACTATGCTATTCGTCTGCCACTGTCTTTGCCATAGGTGGTTATAGGTCCACTCAGTCAACTAAAACTCCTGCCCTTGCCTCTGCCGTTGGCTTTGCTGCATGCTCCGTTATTGGCTCTCTAAATGAAATTAGCAGTGCTGCGGGGTCTACTCAATCTGGGTCTGTCCCTAGTGGTGCTTAAACAAGTGCTGCTGCGGGAACCCGGTCAACCGCTACAAGTCCTGAGTCAAAAAGGTAAGCTCGGTTTCAATACCCTTCCTGTGTGCTTTGTTCCCTGTACTCTTGCCTTTTCCTGTCCTGCAGGCGGTGAATCAAGAGGATATGGATCTCTAATGAATGGCTCTCGGTTTGGCTTAGATGCTGAATTGGAACAGTTGTGCTTATCTTTTAAGTATGGGTATGGCATCGAAGTATAGCATGGCACCCTTGATCAACCCCGACCGTATTGTTTTAAGCTTGGGGGACTAGTAAAGTAAGGAACCCACCCCAGTGTCGTGCCACCGTCTTTGAGTGAAGTTGATGACCGCCTTCTTGTTGGCGATGTGTCTTGATATTTCTTCGGTTGGTCTATGAGAAATATCCCGAACATTCAAGTGAATATCCAGAAGGCCCCCCTGAACGCGCTGTACTTCAATCCCTTCTTTCTACCTGGGAGAGAGAGTCGCAGGGTCTTCGAATCAAGCCTAGCCCTCACTCTGAATAACCGCTCTCATAGGACCAAGAGCGACGTACAGGACAAGGGGGAGAAGTGGCAGAGTTCTCCATAACGTAGTGCAACCCTTGTCTCTACCCAATCACTAAGATGGATAAGAGGGGACGGGAAGACCAGAGGTTATGTTGCTTGATGAACCAGGGAGGGATCCTTATCACATCGGTGATCTCTGATCATCATATAAGCCAATTCGAGATAGCTGAAAATCAAGGGCGTATTTCTGATCCTGATTCCCGGAGTGGCTTTTTATGCGAGACTGCCTTGTGTCGGAGAATGAACCACTACCCTGTAGTAGACCTCCGGTCTCGGAGATAGACCATTATAGGACTAAGAAAATTAAGGCATATTCATTGGTAGTATGACGAAAGGCTACTTCAATTTAGGAAACAGCCGGAAACTTGAGAGGGTCGCCTTTTGAAGCGTTCGCCGGTAACTAAAGCGTCATGACATAATCAAAAGGAAGGAGTGACGCTGACTGAATCCAATCCATAAACCCGGAAACGAAAGAAAGTGTGTTCCCTTTCGTCAAGTAGGTAAAGTAGGCATACGAACCACTTTTGCTTTGCCTTAGACTCTATTGGAGCAAAGCGAAGAAGGAGGCGAAAGAGAAAGGAAAGGGGCAAGGGCAGTCTTTCTTAGTGCGAAAGCTATTGGTTCGGTGGTAGGGTACGGTACTAAAGGTCCTCGGACTTCTAGGCAACTTTTCTTTTGGGTGGCTGTTCACTGTTGGATCTTGCCAATACAGCCCCCTATAGTTTTTGTTACCAAGATATCTTTTTTTTTTTAATTGTTCCTAGGGATTTTTTGGGTAATCCGCTCCAATGCTGCAAACAGTTGAATCTGAACTAAACCTTGTCGCTCTTCTTTCTTTCCTCGCAGGCAGGAAGCACACCAGCAGCGTGCGTTGCATGATTCTACTATGTTTTTTGCAATTAATCCTTGATCTTTGTCTTCACATGTCATCCTCTCTATCCAACCAATAGTTCAACTCAATTTGAGTATGCCTCAATGCTTCTATTATTTCCTTGGACACGGGTTGCACTTCTAGCCATTCCAATTTTGATTGAAGCTCCATAATATTTCTTCCCACATGACCAAATTCAGTAGCATTCCAAGCACATAGATCTGCCTTACACTATTCTAAACAATCTTGAAGAACCCACTCTGATACTACCATCTGGCCATGCTTCCATGCTTCCTTGACAACCTGTTTACATCTCAAATCCTTTAACCACATTGATTCAAATCTGAAAATTTTTCTATGTCTTCTTTTCTTCCCTCTTTGAGACAAATAAAGGGATAATGAAGAGTGATTCAAAATCGAAGAGGACAAATGATGAAGCTTGGCCATAGGAAAAAGAGACAATTCTAATGTAGCCAAAGCCCTATCCAATCTTTCTTTTATTTGAACTCCAATAGTTGTTTGATAGAGCCAAGTGAACTTAGACCCAATAAAACCCAAATCACACAATCCACAATAATTAATAGTAGATAAAAAATCCTTCATTTGCTTTCTTGGACGAATACTGCCACCCTCATTTTCGGAAAGACATATAATCTCATTAAAATCACTAATAACTAGCCAAGGTAAAGAGACGAACATTTCAAATGCTTCAATTTCACCCAAGATTCATGCCTCTTAGTTGTATCCGGATGACCATAAAAACCTGTAAAATGCCACCAACCAATTTCCCCTTCATCCATGCAAGCATCAATATGATTTTGAGAAAAAGTCTGAATATCCACCCTTAATTCTTCTTTCCACAACAAAATAAGACCACCACTATTCCCAATACTAGGACTACAAAACAGTTTTTCATTTTACATTTTTCCTTAATCAGTTTTATCCAATCTTTTTTCAAACTTTGTCTCCATAAGGAAAACAATGATGGGCTCTTCCTTATTAACCACCTTTGCCAAGGCATTAACTATTCGGAAGTTCTCAAGCCCCTGACAGTTTCAAATTAAAAGACTCATTGTGCTGGGGTTGCTGAGTAACCTCCGCTGTTAAAGTAGTTGAACATACCTCACTTTTCTTCTTTTTCTCTGCTGCATTAGGGTGATATTCCTTGCTCTCTGTTTCAGCAAGTTTTCTCTTATCCCCAAGGTTAGAACTCACAGCTTTCATCTCTTGAAGCAGCGTGAAGTAAGACACCCTGTGAAGATTTTTTAGGCCTTCCACGTGCTGTTTTCTTTTCATTAGAATTAGAAGTCAAGCTCATATTGAACTCTTCAGCCCGAATAGCCTCCAAAGAGTCCACCTCATGCCTAACTTCATTCTTATTGAAATTCAGACTTGCTTGTGACATGCGTGCTGTTTTCTTTTCATTAGAATTAGAAGTCCAGCCCACACTGAACTCTTCAGCCCGAATGGCCTCCAAAGAATCCACCTTATGCCTTACTTCATTCTTATTTAAATTCAGACTTGCTTGTGACACGTTTACACCTGATGTGGCATGAGAAAACATAGGAATACCGACTGAAGTAATCCCAAGATTATCGGGATGTGAATAAAAAAAAGCAGGAGAGGAGTTAATCTCCTTATCTAAAGCATGTAACTGCTCCTCAAAATTCAAAAAATCCCTAACAACTGCCTTACCATCCTGCAACAGCACTGATGAGTGTCTCACCGAGCAAGAAGCATCCTTCGAAGCGAGGGACGGAGCCAAGACTTTAAAGTTAGGGGGCAAAAGTACAAACAATTATTATTATTTTTTTTTTTAGACTCTAGATAAGTATTTATCTAGAAAAGAAATACTATGTCTACAATATTTTCATAATAAATTATAAGTGGTAGGTCATTATTGGTTGTTATGAGTGGGTAAAAAAGTCATTTAAGTTGTGAATTTAAATTAGAACCAATGACAACTTACCGCATGTGATTTGTTGAGAAAATGTTATCGACGTAACACTTCTCAATTTAGAAAGTTAAGTTTTAAAGAAAAAAAAAAAAATTTAGGTGTCTTGTGTGTTGTCAGATGTGTGTGGGTTTTCACTTAGACTAGTTAGAATTAGCTTAGGAATTATTTTATTTTATTTTTGTGTCTTGCGTGGGTTTGTTTTGGAGTGTTGTTTGGGCTTAAGTTTGTTATTAGTAAATTTTGTTGTTGAGCTAATTAAATTTATTTAAGATTTTAGATCAATAAAATTTTTTATATTCTTTTAAAAAGATCAATAATATTGTTCAGGAAGGCAAAGTACAAATTTATTGAAACAAATTGTTAAAATTAATACATATATATATATATATATATATATATATACTAACAAAAATTCAAAAAATCCAAGTATAGATCCGTCACTGTTCGAAGCAACCAAATTCTCCACCTCAGCACGAGTTCCCTTTTTATTATTCGCAACATCTATCAGAAACTGAGATGAAGAAGTCATATTATTACATCCCTGGTAGAGTCCTGGTACATCACAATCAATCCGAGTCTCAGGAAGTATCATCAAATCCTCTTCACCTTTATTCAATACATCGTATCCTTTGACTTCGACAACAGATTTCTTTGCCGGATTAAAACGAGGAGCCCTTATCTACGGCCCAAATTGTTTGATCATCTAATTTCAGAGTACCCTTGCTACGCAGCCAAAGTGAACAATCTTTGTCATCGTGAGAGATAGATCCACACCGATAGCAAATATTTGGCAACCTTTCATACACGTAGGCAGCCTAACCTTCGCATTCGGTATCCCAATAAATTTTCCTTCCTCTACACCAGGGGCCGTTTGAATAGAGCTTATTGCTAAAAATTGAAAATTGAAAACTGAAAACATTGTAGCAAAATAATTTTTAAATGTGTGAATAGTATTGTGGAACCCATTTTTAATATTTTTTTTCTGAATAAAGTGCTTGTGGGTCCCATGAACAGTACGTGAACAGTGTCTAAACAGTGCCAAACACTGATTTTTGTCTCCCGCATAGTGATGCTACAGTAAAATAACCGGTTATTGTTCATGCACGTTGAAAAAAAAAAAAAGGGAAAACGCAGAAACAATAAAACGCAGCAATTATAAGCTCAATCCAAATGCATTCAAAGGCTTAGAGGCCTCGACAATCACCCTTACCCTCAAGAAATTAGCACCCAGCATTTCACTTAAATCTTTCGGTTTTATAACAAGGCCAATGGTCTCGCCAATACTGAAAGCAGTCTCAACAGTTTGGAGTGGAAAAGGTAAATTATGAATTTGCATCCAAAAGGCTGTCATTTTGAAACCCAACGTGTGAAGAGGAGAATAACCATCATATCTTTCAAAGATAAAAAGATGTTTGGTAAAAGCCCAAGGTTCGCCTTGAAAAAATCTTTCAGCATCAACTTCCAATTCAAAGGCAAACAAGAGTATATTTTCCCCATCGACAGATACATTGAAACCACTTTCTGTGCGCCATAAAGGTCTAAAAGTCTTCGCAACCGCCTCAACATTGAGAGTTGTATGAGTAAAGAATTTTCCTGCGAGTACAAACTCCCTCTTCTTTCTATCCGATCTCAAACCAATAAGAATATTCTCAGATGTAGACAATGTTAATTTCTTCCACCGATTAGATAACTACTCCTTTGGAAAAGTTCAAAAGATAAATACCGATGCACAAAAATAAATTATGTACAATTTGAAACAAACAACTTCTACTAGAGGACCCACCTTCCTTCTCACAGAGAAGGGAAACCGTATACTACAAGGAAGAGTAGGATAACTACCACTAAGGAGAAGCCAAACTGCTCTTGCTTGAGAACTACGCATAATACATGTTTCATTTTCTAAATCCCCTTAACAATATTATTAATTTTTATAAGAGTAATGTTATAACTTTAAACATTTCTATAATATTTTAAAAATTTTTGAGGTAACAAATTCTTATTGGTTCGACTTTGGTCTCACCACTGACATCACTTTTTTAATAATAACTATTAATCATTTCTACCATTTATAAAAATGTTTGTAGTTGTAGCATGGTTTTCTTTTTAAATAAAATTAGCCCAACAACAAAAATTACCAATAACAAAAATATTATTAAAAAAAACCAATAAATTAATTTTACTCAAAACGAATAACCTGACCATTTAAAAGATTTAAACAAAATAATTTAATCCTTATCCAACAGTGTGCATCAAAGACACTAATAAAAAAAAATAAAAATCATCAGTGGCTAAACAATAAATCTAGAGGTTGAAACCGTTACACACAACTAACAACAAAGCCGCCGCTAATTCCAAGTCCTAACTCTGTGACCTCCGTCCATGATTACCTTTCACCATTTGAATTACTAAATTTCAACGTGCTCCCTAAGCTAGATGCTTCACCTACCTGAGTCCTTCTACTCCATTGAGAAGTACGAAGACATGTTATCTGGGCAAGCCTAACCAATATCCCAAACCTATTTGATTGAGTGTATGACTTCGTTAGTCTTGATTTCCCAAGCCTCTCGAACATTAATTCCTCATCATCTATCCAAACACAAGATAAAAGTCTAGCTCATATGAGCAAAATAGTATGTTAAGCCTAGTTTGAAGTTTGACAAGACACAACCAGTCCTGAAATCACACTACGTACTACCACCACTCCCACCGTGAGCCACAACCAAGTCTTAGGAACTCACCAAAAATCAACTACAACAAAACCAATAGATAAAACTTTATATATATATATATATATATATATATATAAACCCACTAAACAACACAACAAAACATGGTCAAACCACAACACAACCTTAATAAGCTATAAACAAATCACCACCACAGCCACTAGCACCACAAGCCATGGCCAAATTCCTCAAACCACTATCACCACCACTATCACCACCACTATCATCACAATGATAGCTTAAGCTCCGACCATCAAACACCTACGTCCCATCTAGTGAAACTTATCTAGAAAACCTAAAAGACAAGTCAGGTTAATTAGGTTTGAATTTGATGCCGTTGGGTTGGGCTCATGTAGGGTTTGTGTCGAAACGAGTTGCAAAACTTATGACCCTTATCCAGTATTTTGCGAGTTAGGTAAACTCGGTATGACACATATTTTTTTCACATGTAAAAAAAAAAAATAAAGAAATCAAAGTAAATAAGAAACTTGATAATGATGTTTTTTTCTTCCTTCCAATACAAATAAGAGAATAAATAAAGAAAGTTACTCAAAAATAAAAAGTTAAATAATATATAAAATTTTAATTTTATACAATTTAAGGTTCATTACACTGAAAACTTCATGCCTCGACCTCATGAATAAAGAATCAGTAAGTGTTTGTGAGAAGAAAAAGAAAGAAAGAAAGAAAAAAATTGGGTAAAAGAAGTGAGAGTGTGAAACACGTGCAACATGTTGTCAACAGGCCAAGTGCAGATTGACCATTTTCTCATGGGCCCAAAAATTTCTATCCATACCCATATACTCCATTCAAGTTCGGGCATGTTACCGGGCCTCGGTCTAATTGTGTAGTGTCTGCCTATCACAGGCTCGTGCCCAAAACCAGAGTAACCCAAATATGAAATATCCCAAGAACCAACTAACATAATTCCCCACAAGGCTCAAACCCGTCAAACAACGTTATTCTTCGTTCCAAGCATCTCACATAAAACCAAGTCCAAACACGAGCCTAATATCAGTTAAAAAATTTGAGCCTATGGACTTGATTTCAATTCTATGCTTAAATTTGACTTTGTTTTGAAATGGAAGAACTTGGTGTTCCGATCCCCCTCTCTAAGCCATTGGACTCTAGACTCTAGAGAGACGACAGTGTTCCGATCACCCTCTCTAAGCCATTGGACTCTAGACTCTAGAGCGCATCCCGATCACCCTCTCTAAGCCATTGGACTCTAGACTCTAGAGCGCATCGTTGCCATAACATTTATTTTTTCATCTTATAGCATCCTGTTGAGGTCATTTTGGATTTGAGAAATCTCATTATCAAATTGTGTTCCCCCATTAGCTTGCTCAAGTTCTTGAAGCTGTTTCGGATTGGTAGCAACACCACTTTCTCTAAAATAACGTGTACTTGCGAGGGTGTCACACTATGCTCTGCCATATATATAACTTAAAAAAATAATTTGGTCATGCAGATACTAGATAGTAAAGAAGTTTATTTTTCGTATATAATCATGTGGTAAGATTTCTGTTCAATAATACACTACCATCTTATTCTGCTAAAATTCTTCATTAATCTTTTACCAGCAGGCTAATAGGAAAGATATTAAAAAAAAAATAGATATACTATATTGGCATACACTAGTAATTAATATATATATATATATATATATATATATATTTTCATACACAGACTCGCTGGCCATATGGAAATAGAATATTACTAGATAGAACAATTTCCTTTTCTTTTGTTTTAACTATCAGAATACCTACTGAAGTTTGGAGAAGGGATTCAAGATATAAACAAACATGAAAATAGGATTGTGCTAGCTACCTGATCTTATTACCCAATCAAAGAGTCCGGCTCACTAAATATTGTAACAACTCAAGCATTTTGATCTTGGCAACCTAGTCCTAAGCACAATGCAAAGAGAGAGAGAGAGATTTTGGCCATCTCGGCTAAGTAAAAGCCAAAGGCAAGCCCCACATCTTTTCAATATTTTCCTGATCTTGGCCTGTATTATTAAGAAACTATTACAAAATGAAAGATAATATTATCCTTATATAAAGATTATATGAAATACTGTATTCTATACAATGAGATCAAAATATTTTGCAAATGCAAAGTTGTATTTCATATACAACAGGATGGCGATTTTATGTGGTCGCAAACTCTCAGATTCAACCCCCAAAAAAAAAAAAAAAAACCAATGAAAGAAATACGGAATAGTATATTTTTTTTGAAGTATAAACAAAATGTAGTACCAAAAAGAAAGGAAACTCCAAGATTTTTCAATGCTGTTGCAGCCACTCTTGAATGGCAGAACGAAGAGCATGGTTGGGAACAAGATTACAGTGTTCAAGCTTCACATTTGTCATTGGTGAAGTTTCATGCCCACTGTCCAGCCATCCTCTCAAAGCCTCTGCTTCGTAAGTAAAACCATCTGCTGCCACATGTGGATCTTGCATGACTTCCTGCAAGTTTGCAAAATATATGACAACAAAATCCAGTAAATAAAGATCATGCATTAATTGTTTCCTTGATAAAACATTCAGATCATTGCTATATTTCTCACAGACTAATGCTATGTTTGGAAGTTCTGAGAGAGGAGAGCAGAGGGAAGGAGAGTAGAGGGAAATAATTATTTTCCACCTTATTTGGACGTTTTTAAAATTAAGTAAGGAAGAAGGGAATAATTAGTTTTTTCATTTATAATTTTGTTAATATAGTAAGGGCAAATTTGGTAATTCATTTGGTCAAGCATTTTTATGCTCCACTCTCCCTCCAAATCTTTTCAATTTGAAAAAATGAGGAGTTAGAAGTAGTTCAAACCCCTTCAAAGCCCTCCAAATCTCTCCCCCTCTTTCCTTAAAAAACATCCAAACAAGGTAATTTAATTATTCTCCCTCCCTCTACTCTGCTTCCCCTCCTTTTTCCAACATCCAAACATAGCATAAAGGTTTAGGAGGATGCACTCACAAAAGTTAATCCGGTCTAAGATATATTGGAAAATATTAGGAAAGAAGAACCTACATGGAAAATGGGGCAAATAAAATATGGAGGTGGTTGGAAATGCTCTTCAGAACCCAACCGAAAGGAAGATGAACCTCCACATGAAGCCCTCATTGGTTCAAGCACCCTCCAGACGTCTGAGCCAAGGTCTGGCCGGCTCCTTCGGTTAATCTCACAACACCTCAATGCCAAACAAGCCAACTGTTCAGCCTGCACAAACGGCCAATCCCCAGCCAAAGGATCCAAAAGGACTTTCAAATTTCCAGAATCTAACGCATATTGAACTTCCTTTGTTATCCCCAAGGCTGACCTACCAGTCAACAACCGTAATAATATAATTCCAAATGAATAAACATCTGACTTTGGAGTAAGCTCTGCCGTGGAAAGGTACTCAGGATCCATATATGCAAAAGTGCCCTTTGGGTCGGTTTTCCAACACAGTGTTGAGTTGTTGCTTAAACTTTCATCTTGAGATAATAAACGACAGATTCCAAAGTCGCTAAGTTTGCTAACGAAGTTAGCATCAAGGAGAATGTTGGCCGGTTTTAAGTCTCCATGGACTATGCTGTTTGGTTTACACGAGTGAAGAAAGATGAGGGCAGAGCACAACTCTGCAGCAATGCGTATTCGAATTTGCCATGATAATGGGGGACTATTGTCCTTGCAGCTGAGGCGATCTTCAACACTTCCATTTGGGAGGTACTCATAAATAAGAGCCCAAGCATCTGGGCAGGCTCCAATGAGTGTAACTAGATTGGGGTGCCTCAACTTACTCAAGACATCAACCTGAAATAGAACCAACCAATGTCACACAATGCCAAACTTGCAATCAATTTAATTTTCATTCTCAAAGAGCAGATACGGTTTTTTTTTTTTTTTTTTTGAAGTTGTAGAAAAATAACCTACTACAGAATTTAGTTTAAAAAAAAAATTGGCTAAGGAAATTCAATAACAAATTTCTTCCTATCCAATTCTTAGTTTCTGATAAGCTCACAATTTTATATATTATAAATGTACAAACAATTTTGTGCCATTATCAAAACTTCATTTAATGCTGCATCAAGTTGTGAAAATTGGATTGGACTGGACTGTTTGAGTGTGTGTTGAGTCCTACATCAGAAGTTTACTAGGTGCATATTGGGTTTATAAGTGATTACGAAGAGTCCAAATTGTAAATTGACCAGTCCTTTTGGGTTGTAAGTGCAAATGTGGAAAGTGCTTTCCTCAGGTCATTACAAAAGTAGTAACCGATAAATGATTTTAGATTGTATTGACAACTAAAAAATGGTACATGTTCAAGTACACTTAATTAATTTATGAAGATGAGTAATAAAAAATGATGAGAGAAGCCAAACCAAATTAAGAATAGTATAATTTAGGTCAACAAACCTTCATAACATGCATTTATCTAAATGGGTACAATTTCACTTGAGCCAACACCTATTGATTACACTCCATAAAATTAATATTTGCTTAAGCCATTTATCCAGTTCATAATGTAGCAAAAAAAATTTATTAAATGAAATTACAAGACCATACCACTTGGGTCCTAGACTCCTAGTATTTTTGATGTACTAATAGCCTTCTGAATAACAATTACACTCATGGAGAAGATTTAGATTTTCAACTCTTCTAGACAACAATACGTACAATCATCCTCATAAAAAATGATGTAGACATTTAATTCATCTAAAATAAATACAGAGAATTCAAACCATCTTACCTCCTGCTGAAATTCTGATGGGCCTTGCAAGCTATGAGAGTGTAGCATTTTTATAGCCACTTCGGTGTGACGCAGGACACCTTTATAAATGTTCCCATATCCCCCTTCTCCAATCTTCAGGGAAGGATCGAAGTTTCTAGTTGCTTCATCAAGTTCTGAGAAAGAAAACTCAGAGAAGAACTGAGGCATGCGTGTGCTTGAGGATTCTCCTTGTTTCTTCCTCAGCTCCTCAGCTTCTTTAAGTGCAATGTCTCTCTCTGTCTGCAACTCATCTCTCTCTTTCTTATAATTTTGCAAGAGTTCCACAGCAGAGATAATCTTCTGCTCCAACTCCTTTACCATTTGCTCAGATTCTGCGATTTGCCTCTCCATTGATGATTTCTGATCTAGGGCAATTTCAAGATCTTCCTTGACTTCGGTACACAGGTTAATAACCTCTTCAAGTTCTTTCTTTTCTTTTGCTAGTGCTTGCTCCATTTCTTTCCTTTGCTTCAATGCCTCGAAATAAGAGATTTCTGATGCTTTAGCCTGTAAATTGCATAATTGGCAATTTGCATAGGATAATGAGGTTTTTTAAGTTTACACTCTGAGATATCCATATAAGCAACTCAATGCAATTGAAAATGACGCCCACTTCCTTTGAATTATCTAAAAACATTGGTCTAGATAGTGTTATATATGCTCTACCTCTTAGTTGGACCATCATGGAAGCATTTAAACAAGATCAAACTAACTTTATCATTAAGAACCAATGTTAACAGGGAGGAATTCCCATACACTCAGCCCACTTAACTATTCTTCATCTTCTTATCCTATATATGGTTAAAGGACTTAAGATATGTGATAGTCAGCACAAGGTGCGTAGTATGTAGACAATTCCACTCCATAGGATGTAAGCATCACCTTTCTTTAATATGTTAATTTGTACCCATGAGGCTATAACATATAACTGAATTTCAGGGTTTTTTGCTTTTGTTTTTGTTTTTGTTTTCTTCCAATCCACATAAACAAAATCAGCTCCATAATGGATAGTAATAAATAAGTACCCAGGACATAAGAGACATACCCGCCGTATGGAATCAATGGCATCCTTTTCAGCTTTCCCACGCTTAACAGTCTCTTGAAATGCTTCTCGCTTTGCATTTCTGGCCTCTGCCATGGCTTGTTCAAGTTTGTCATAAAAAGTATCATCTATACTTCCATCCTACAAGAATCCGTCAATCATTAAAAGTTAAAACCCATTCCGATACACTTGCTTGACTAAAGAGAAAGGTAAAATGATTCTTACAAAATCCAAACTGACAACTTAAAACATAAACTTGGTCCTTCCATAACATTAATGTGAATGTCCTACAAAAATGTTAGCACATACCAGTACACTGGGAGGGGAAGACTGATGAAGATCCTCTTTATACTGACAAAGTTCACTTAATTCTAAGCCATTCTCACTTCCCTCAGTTCCCACATACGGAACAGTAGCTAGCTCACTAGAAAAGCATGAGTAATCAGAACCCTGATGAGGACTGCTTCCAGATAACCCATCCGATTCACAGGAATCCCCATCTGCATCCAAATTGCTTTTTGGAGCTGAAAGCCCTTCGGTGTTAACTGGGGAAAAACCCAACGTCTGAATATTGACAGACCTTACTCTTCTGAGAAGATCTTGAGCTGGATTACTGAGTGCTACCCGAGTCGCGGGCACCACTGTAATAGATTGTGATCTCAAATGGTTTGGTTGTCCAGTTTCATTGTTTGGACTCACTTGAAACAGAGCAGAAGCAACCTCAACATCAGCTCCATGTAAATTACCTTCCCTGTTTTGATATGGTACTTGTATTAGTTATCATATTGGGAGTGGCTTAGATGAGTTTAGTTCACTTCAGTAGTACGTCGTTAAAAAAAAAAAAAAAGCTGCTCCCTTGGGAATACATTCTTCATCTAATCACATATTTTCTCAACATATCAGCACAGATCAGCATTGCAAATGTAAAAACAAATTTTGAGCAAACCTGTTATGGATAAGGTTCCCCCTGCAGACAAATTGAATGTGACAGTATGCAGGTGCTTGTTGGCGTACATAAATGGCTTTCTTAGACTTGAGGTCCATCATTCTCCTGCAATTTTAGTCAGTAAGGTAAAAATCTAGTTATACAGGTGTACAGCAAGATTCAAATCAGAGGATCCTTGATACAGCTTACTTACAACTAACAATATGCTGAATTCACTAACATCATCAAACAAAATGGTGAATACCAAAGAGTATGGTACTTATTGAGTTTTTTTTTGGGGTGGGGAGGGGTTGAATTCCACAAGTTGGAAACAGAAGTAATGAAAGTACTTCATTGAAAAGAGCATTAACAAGTAGTTGGCAGAGGCTACCATCAAAGTCATCCCCTTAAAGAAGGATATCTAGAAAGGCATGTCTAAGTGCATGGTGTACTGATTGTTCCTGACAATACCTTTTATTAATTATTTATTCATATGCCTAAATGATTTTGAATAGGCTACTTAAATTCTCTTTTCAGTTACCCTGGTATGTTCTGCAGAAAGCAATTACAGATGGGACCCATAACATCACCGTGCGCTGAATCAACAAAAATATCTACTAAATAAAGCACATCCAATAGAATTTCCCAAATGCTTTATCTTGTGAGATCCACAATGGATGTACAGAAAACTAAATTAACAACATGATTAAGCACATCAAAACAGTTCCTAGATGGTTTGTACCTTGAATAGTGTTTGTCTGCAGCTGCTCCCATGACAAGCTTCCTGATTCCATGCTGGCGGATGAGTTCCACTATTCCTTTTTCGATGCTATCCATTTCAATATGTACTTTCTCAGCCCGTACCTACATTAAAAAGTTCCCAAATTCAATACAAACCAGAAAGTGCAACAACTGCTGCAATCCAACATTTCAATATGATCCCCAAGATATTAGGATCATGAATCCTGCTGTTAAAGAGGTTCAGGAACTATTAGATAACACTACTTCAATATTTATATCCTATCATGCATACCCAGTCTAATAACTGTCATCCAAAACATTTAGCTTCATAGTCTTCTTACCCAATTCATGAAAGAACTTATAAAGTTATTCAATTTTAGAATACAAACTATTCACAAAGGCAAAACAATTCAAAAACCTTCCAATACATTTAGACAGAAAGAGACAGAAGACATATTATACCCCCATTCGGCGGCAGATAAGAAGATATTCATCAAGGGTCTTCTGCATAAGTTGCCTTTCAATTTCTCTGTACGCCTTGACTTCCTGTTCTTTCATTGCGCTTGCTGGAAACTTTGTTCCCACTATAAAATCAAGAAAAACAAATACAATATATTAAGTTCTAGAGGAGCTAAAAGCCGTTAAAAAAGATGCTGGAAACTGCAAGACAGTATGATCATCAAACTCGAATCCGACTAAGTAAAAGCATATAAAAGATTTAGCCAAATTCAATTAAATCATTAGTTTATGAGTTTAAAATAAAAGACAATTCCTAGAAAATTAAGATTGAACAATTTTTCAGAAATTGTAAACCAAATTTTAGAACCTCTTCGGCTATGGCCAATTTTTTTTTTTTGGGTCCAAAATTTATCTTCCATAAGAAATTCAATTCAAGGCCCAATCTGAATACCAATTTAAAACATTATACTACCTGCAAATTCTAAAAAGACAATCAGGAGGAGGCAAACCATACACTTGTGTTGTGTGTGCATGAAAATAAGCATATTTATGCTGCAGACTTACTCATGGGTATCATCTGTGCAGGCTGATGAACATGAATGATGCAAACTTTCTTCCCTCCTGATTTCTGTAATGTCCATACCAGGGTAGATTTACTATCCTTCACATCTTTTGCTACTGCAACATATATTACATCTTCAATTCTGCTCACCACTGAGTCTCCTTCAATTTCTTGCCTACTTGCCATATGCACTCTAATGGTATGGGTCCTTTGGGTGATTGCAGACACAGGACTCACCATAGCCATGCTAGTAACTACTGTAGAACTCTTCCACCTTATGAATACTTCTCTTTTCTAGGTTGAGCAACCCAATTCAGCTTTTTCTCTTTCCAATTATGGAACTTAATAAGCAGCATCTGAAACTACCCAATTCAACTTTCTCTCTCTAAAACTGAAAATCCAACAATAAACTACAACTTTGTAACGCTTTCTCTCTCTAAAAAACAAAAAATCATAAATAAAAATCTAATCTTTAATTCAGCAACTTGGTAATAGAAATAGCAAAAATCTCAAACAACCCAATTCAACCTTCTCCCGCTACAGCTCAAACAGACCAAATTCAACTCTTTCTGTCTCCAAATTCCTCAACTTCAGAACTAAAAGAACATAAAAAAAACCCCTACTACCCAATTCAATTTTCTCTCTCTAGAACACTCACAAACCAAATCCAGGCCCTCTTCAGAGCATAACTGTAAACAATTTCACCCAATAAAAACTCCTCCTTTCCCTGAAACCCAGTCTATATGATCTTGGATTTGGGTTTCAACCCTATCCTTCTCACCAAGATTTTCTGGGGTAGATACTATGAATCTCGAACTCAAAGAGAAAAATTAAAACTTTGGAAAGAACAGTAAAAAAGGGCTGGTGGGTTGGTTAGTGAGGTTTGTTATGTGTATAGTAGATATGTGATTGAGAGATTTAAGAGAACCAAAAGTCTGGCTTGTCTTGAACTAAAAATGATTGTACCATAACAACAATGAGATTGTCTTTCACAAATAAAATATAAAGCAAGAACTCTCCAAAGTACAATTCTATGGCGGGTCCATAGTCCAACTTTTCTCTCTTTTTATTAAAACCACGTTACCTTCCTTGCTTTTTAGTTCTCTTCCTTTGAGATGAAGCTTCCTTGAATACGCTACATCAGCCTCCACAACCCACTAATGTACATATATATGATCCTATAAACCAAATTGTAAATCACCACTTGGAGTGAAACTTGCATGAGGGTGTCCTCACGTTCTTTATCTTGTACCTCACTTCCCATAATAGACAAATGGACAAAAATTATGATAACTTTGACGAGATCTTTTCTCTCTTCAACGAATCAGTTATTAGCGTGATTGGCGAGTGAAAAAGGTCAAAAAAAATTAGACTTACGTACTTTTGGTATATATGTTTAAAAATTAAAAATTATTATTTAAAAATATTTATAAAAATACATATCGGTGAAAAAATATAAAAAAAAATATGTAATATTGTTTAAAAATTAAAAATTATTGTTTAAAAATATAAACTAAACACCTCCTTATCATTATATTTTTATCGATATTGAGTGGTTTAGTTGAAGTGTTTAACTAGTAAAATCCCTTATAGAATAAAAAAAAAAAATCATAATAACTTTTTAAAAGAGATAAGTCTAGGGGTGTTTGCGGAGCGGTGCGGTTTTGAGCCATTTTTAGCACCGCACTTTGCGGTGCGGTTTAGCTAAAATCATAACTGCACCGCACCTTATTTTTGCGGTCACATGTGCGGTGCGGTGCGGTTTAAAGTTTAGCCAAAACCATAACCGCACCGCACCTCATTTTTGCCGTCACATATGCGGTGCGGTGTATAAGATGCGGTTTGAATGATTTGAAATTGGTATATTTTTCAAAATTTGAGCTTTTTCTACTCAGCCCAAAACTAATTTTTTCCTTTGTTTTAGTCTAAGTTTTAAACTATTAAGCTAGTTTTTCTTTATTTTGGATTGTCTTTCCTAATCAACACTTGCTAGGATTATCAAACTTTTTTTTAACTAGGGTTATTAAACTATTAATAATATATTTAATATTAAAAATAATTAAAAAATATTAATATATAGAGACGGTGCGGTGCGGTGCGGTTTGTGCGGTTTTCTTATTATAAAACTGCAAATCGCACTGCACCATGCGGTGTGGTGCGGTGCGGTGTAAAATTACTTGCGGTGCGGTGCGGTTATGTCATTTTGCGGACGGTTTTGGTGCGGTTTTTGCGGTTTGTGCGGTTTATGCGGTTTGGTGAACACCCCTAGATAAGTCACTGCTATCAAAAAAGAAAAGAAAAAGAAGAAGATAATTCACAAGTTAAAATATTATTGTTAAAAAAAAATTATAAAAAAAAACTTATCAAGATTCAAGGCCACGATCAAATTTGAATTTTGAAGTTTAGAATGTGAGGTATTTTCGTATATGATATCTATTAAATCACTTTTATTTAAATTTACAAATTATAGATTTTTTAAAATATTTTTTTTGGCTTATTTAGATATAAAATTAGTTACTAAACTTTTGCACGTAAGTTTTGTTTGCATTTCATTTTTGTTGATAATATGGTTAATCATCTTTATGTTTTTGTGACATTTGATTTTAAGTAAGATTTATTGATTTTAATCTTGAAAAACATTTTCTATATAAGCAACTCTAACGTGTATTTTTAATAAAATTGTGTAAGTGATATATATATTAGAAAAAGAATACAATCTACTTTTATAATTTAGTACGTCAATTATAATTTTCTCTTATTTATGAGAACTTTTAATTCTTAAAATAAATCTACATCATCATTATCAGAATAAGAAACCTCATTAAAATATTAAATTTTATTTGAGTACAAGATTGATATGTGTCTATTTTAAGATATGTGTTAGTTTCATGTACCCTTTAGTGTTGGTTTTTTTTTTTTTTTTTTAATTAAATAAAATCAAACCTAAAAAACATACTTATAAGGCTCTTTTATTTTATTTTATTTTTGGTAAAAATTAATATTTTGCATCTATTATAATTTAGAAATATATATTTTTATTTTTCAAACAAATAAAAATGATAAATTTTAGAGATAAGCAGTAACTGTAATTTCTTTTTTTAACGTGAAGGGAAAAAATCTTAAATTTTAGGAATTAATTCAAAATGAAATTTGTTCTTTGACATTTATGATCTTATTTCTAAATGAAGTTACTCTTCATTAATGAGGGTATTTTTGAATCACATAAAAGTTCAACTGAAAGAGGGAAATTCTCATATATATAGTATAGATAATAAAATAAAATTTAAATAGTAAATTAATAGAATTTGATTCATTAGACACGATATTGTATTTTCACATAATAAAAGAATCACCCAATATATAATGTCAACCATCAGAAGCACAAATTGATTTACTTAAAATCAAATTAATAATAGAATAACTTCTTATAAAAAAAATAAAAAAGAGAAGGAAAGAAGAATTACTGAATATGTTGTTTGAGTCGTTTGACAGTGGCAAGTTGCAAAAGTTATTTTCAAAGAGATGATGGGGGGGGGGGGGGGGGTGAAGAAAAGATTTGAAATCCTATATATTTTATTTTTTGGGAAAATGATAAAAGCCTATTTTAATTTTAAGTGGGAAAAGAGAGAAATTCTATATAAGTTTATTCAATTTTTAGCTATATATGATCACTTTCCAAAAAGAAAATGTAAATGGGTATCAACTATCAACTATCAACTATCAAGATATATTTTACTTTTTTTTTTTTTTTGAGAAGCAAAGATATATTTTACTTTAATTAAGTTGTTAAACAAAAAAATTTATATTATAAGAGTTTTTCTTTCTTAGGGTCTTACGCAATTGCCAAAATTACCAAAGCATGTAGAAAATGCTAATCCTCACTTTTCAACGACCCCATAATATCCTCTTTTATGTTTACTTTTTCAAACATCCTATAATATCCTCTTTTTATAGTTAGCACCACCAAGCAACAACTATGAAAAAAACACTTAATATTGAGGTCAAGAAGCTGGTAAAAATAATAAATTTTTAAATTCATAAATATTGTTGCATGTTTTTAAGAGAAAATTATTATTGCTCTATAGTGTATTGTCAACCAAAGTATAACTGCTAATTTTTCTATAAAAAAAAGTTTAACTACTAGTTACCCAATAATTACCATCTCCCACTAAGGTACATTATAAAAATAAAAATAATGTTAATGAAATTCATTAATAGATTTATACCTTATTAATCTATACTATATATAAGATGATTCACCTCTTTCAATTGGACTTTTATGTGGTTCAAAAATACCGTCATTAATGAAGGGTAACTTCATTTAAAAATATGATCATAAATATTAAATAACAATTTTCATTTTGAATTAAAAAAAGAACTCCTAAAATTTAAGATTTTTTTCCCTTCATGTTTAAAAATGAAATTACAGTTATTACTTGTAGGGTCAATGGGCCTAGGAAGACGTATTGGGTTGGCCCAAGAGTATTAGTTGGGCTAAAGGCCCAAATTTGAGAACACTGAATGGTCTGAGAATATAAGAACGTCAAACCATGAAGCAATACTTATAGGTAAAGAAGTGGTATCTGATCTAGGATATCCAAGAAGGTGGTTTGAGGAAGAATATGTTCTCGGACACATGAAGCCGAGGTAGGAGAATGTTGTCTAACGATCATAGGCAATATTCTAGAAGATCCAATAACTAAAGACAAGTGGCGTAGACAGACAAGATAAGAAGAAAGGCAGGAAAATATCTGGGATAAAGCTGTTACCACCGCATTGAATGCTCTGCAACTAATTCTTTGGCCGCATTAATGGGGAAGTGATGCCTGGGCATCAGGGTTTAGCCTTACAGTTGCCTCCAAAGACTTTAGGGGAGGCGGATGAGACAAGTATCTAAATGAGTAATCATGTCCCTACGTGGAAGACGGGGAGAGAGAGGTAGATGATATAAGGAGAGGGAGGATGTTCAAGAGGGGGAATCGGAAAAACCAAACAGAAAGACATTAAACACTTGAGCAGTAATACTTGTAACTGATCCTAAAAAGGAAGGTATCTAATATAATTCATCCTCGGTTTTAGTCCGAGGATATATTCTATTACATAAACAATTCACTGTGTGCGGTACTAAGATCAAGCCCATCACTTTTAATATTCAACACCCTTGGAACCTAGATTTCGAACCCACTTTCTATAAATTTCTTTGTATTGAGCTTTTTGGGCATGTTCCCTTCACATTGTTGGGTTCAGGTGCAAATTGTGACCTTACATTACTTATCTCTAAAGTTTATCATTTTTATTTGTTTAAAAAAATTAAATTAAATTATAATAAATGCAAATGATTAATTTTTACCCAAAAAAATAGAAGAACCTTTGAGCACATGTGTGAAGGAGTAATTAGAGGCTAGTATGTGGATATGTTATTATTAGATATCAATTCAACATTATTTGAATTTATATCACAAGTGTTCTTGATGAAACAAAAATGTGAAAGCTTGATATTTAACAACATCAAAGATTGAGTCTAATTATAATTGTAAAAATGCTGAGAACTTTGTAGTTCAACTAATTAGCACCTCTTAGTGTTTTTAATTGAGACATCTAGTGTTCAAATTCCCTCACCTCACTATCTTTATATCAAAATTATAATGGTATTAGTAAAAACTCTAGTAAACCATCCTTGTAACTTGAATTAGGTTCAAAAAAATCATTCTATGTGCCAATCAAAATACAAAATATTCTATGTGAATCATGAGTGGTATTTCAAATTCTAAAAAAAAAAAAAAAATCCCTCAATGGTTTATTAATATGAACAAAAATGTATTGGCAAATAAATATAAAAGATTCAATCAAAAGTAAAAAAAAAAAAAAAAAAAGAAGATGCCATCTATATATGATTTTTCTTAAAACAAAAATACTAACATGAAAGAGTTTTTTATCGTCTAGATAAATATTAAAGTGTCTTACCTAGGATTTTGTTACTTTTAGTTAATAAGTCTCAAAATCAATGTCCAAATTACAATAATTTTCAGTAAATATTGACACAATTGAAATGTCAACATTATTTTAAAATCAAGATCAAACTTTATGATTTATCAAGTTGCATTAATATTTCATGAAACTAAAAAATCTAAGTAATATTACTAGTTGGAACTAATTGATAGTCAATTAGTAATTTTTTTTAAAACAAAATTTTGCGTTCTTTATGTTAAAATTATTGTTATATTGTCAGCTAAGTGACATAAATATATTGATTTTCTGTTTATTCTATTTACCAATTTTATAATTTGAACCCTTAATGAGTCAAGGTTTAGATATGTGTGTTTGAATCCATTGTATTTATTTATCACCTTTCTCTCAAAAAAAAAAAATCCTTTGTATTTATTCATATATATTATTTTCTTTTTGTTCTTAAATATTTTATTTTTCTAATTGGGATATATATCAAGGTACATCTCTAGCTACTTTGATTAAAAGAAGAAGAAGTAGTTTTTACTCTTGAATGTAAAGTCACAATCTCAATCAGGGAGCAAAATATCAATCGAACCAACAGTATCTAATGGCTTTTTGTCTTTGTTGTGCACTTGTACACCCATGGATTACTTTCTTCCAAATGTCATGATAGCACCAATGTGTTACAGCGTTTTGCTACCTAATTATATCCACTATATCCACACCGACTTTAGTACGGAAAAGACTATCCCATACTTCAGTCGTATTCATATTTTTCATTACCATAATTTCCACGAGTGCCATTCAAGGTAATGCAATTGTAATACTAATGTGAAAACATGAGTACATGACACCCATTTTTCTAACAAAAATAATATATTTTTTCTAAGACTAGAGTGTATATATATATATATATATATATTTATATTTGATGGTACAATGTAAACACATAATGCGTTCTCTTACCAAATAAGAACACGAATTTATGTGGTTACGTTTGTGATATGAATCATAGAGTTCATGCTTACTTTTTTTACCATGATGAAGTTAGAGTTTGATCTTAACAATGTGATGAGGCCCTTAATTAAAAATAAAAAAACACCATGTGAGGAAGCTCAATTCTGATTGCCTAAATTTTTAATAATTTATTTTGGAGTTTGGTGGATAATCCTACTCTCAGGGGAATATCCTTTTTTAATATTCCATGAAAAGAATATTCTTCAATTAATCAACCTTTGATCCTCTATATATATATATATATATATATATATATATATATAATTATAATCGTCACCTTATAGCACGTCCACTTCAATGGACAAAACACAAAAATCAAACCGCCACAGCGAATTAAGATCTAGGGTATTGATATCATCGTTGAATTTAGCTCTTCTGTCCGGCTAGGTCAACAGTATCAGCGGTCTCGGATTGGAGGACATTCCCGTAAATCATTTACATGTATAAAATAAAGATTATGATTATATGTCTAGGGTTTTGTATACAAGTTGACGTGATAATTAACTAACATAGCTCTATAATTCAGGTTTATAATTCATATTTTTGTTTAAATAAAAAAAAATTATATTATCACATCAAGTATTATTTTAGATATAATATAATCCCTCCCATGTTATTTATCCCTCCCATGTTATATGTAAGCCACATGCTCGAAGGTTATTTGTGTTAGTATTTGTGTATTGTGTACAAAGTACAAACTGTGCTGATAGAAATATTTAATTAGATCCAACTTGTGCTAACTGTTAATACAATTCTTCTTATTATAATCAGATTATGTTCTGTAAACATATATACATTTATGCACTATCTGGGGTAGTCTCTTGCGTGTGTTTCATGAGCTTAAGATAGGTTTTTTTCGCCCTATTTATTAACAAAAGATTGGATCAAAATGAATGACTTGTAAACAACTATAATTTATTCATTCTATGGCATCTAGAGGAGTTTCATCATCAATGAAAATAATATAATAATGCAGAAAGTTCAATTTTTTTTTTTTTTTTTTGAACCAGGAGGGAAAAAAAAAGGTATGAACAGAAAAGAAGAAGAAGAATAAGGACTACAAAGAGGATGAGAATAATAAATACAGATATTGGTCAAAAAAAAGGGAAAAAAATACAGATAGAAACTACTAAAGGGTTGGAGTTTAAAATTATCAATTATAATGAAGAGTGAAATTAAAAAAAAAAACAGTGAGATATATTGAAGTCTTAACTGTTTTTTTTTTATTTGTTTTTCAAACCAAGAGTTAACTGTCAGGTGTTCTGGAAGGTGTTTTTACGTAAAAGATCTTTAAAAAATAAAAATGTAGCTTTACATTTTTGACATTATTTATCTATTATCTTGTGGCTTAGTTTTTTTGTGGAGTCAATTGTGGTACATAAAAGTGTGAACAATACTGAACAGCAGGAGGGTAAAAGTGGGTAACCAGTATTTTGAAGAGTGTATTTTGAATTAAGGTATTTTAATCTCTCTGACTCTGTACTTAATTGATAGTTATCTCCTTTTACTTGGTTGGTTAATTCTTTTATATGGTTTTTTTATTGTCTCAAAAAAATTCTTTTATATGGTTAATTGTGAAAAAACAAGTCATGACACCCAAAAGTGGATCCGTTTCTATTCTGTATAAATAAGCAGCATCTACAAGTCATACAAAAAAAAAAAAAAAAAAAAAGCAGCAGCAACCAGCCTACAACCTATGGGTTAACTTACCAAAAAAAGAAATGCATCAATTTTTTTTATTATTTAATTTTATAAAGTTGAGTACTAGACCCAGGATATATTAAGAGTCTTCTAGTTTAATAATATTGTCCAATTCTTTTGATAAAAAAAATCTGGGCTCAAATTCCCCCCAATTATTGTTAGCAAAAAAAAAAAAAAAAAAAAAACTAAACCGGAGCTGAGATACTTTGATTGATGCAGAGTCATCATGGTCACCCAAACACATTTAGCGATAATGTTGATGATTCAATTTATAACAAAAGTTAAATTAAGCCTAGAATTAAGAGCTAACATATCATGCCCATTAATTAACTTTATGTTTAATTATCATTTTTGGTCCTTATTCTTTGTCCTAATGGTTTAAAATAATTCATAACGTTTTAATTGTGTCAGTTTAGTTTCTAATATTTTATTGTTGTGTCAAAATGGTCCTTATTGATGGATGTAAAAATAATCATTTTGATGTCACTTGGAATCCCATATAGTCTTGATTTATTATAAAAAAGCAAAAAAAAAAAAAAAAAAAATCAAATAAAGTAAACTTGCGTGTTTGCACATGTGGACTATATTTAGTATATGAGATTCCTTGAACACAACAGTGAAGAGGGAGTGGATCCTTGGGAGAGAAAGGAGAGAACTTGGGAGTGAAGGTTAGGACTTAAGAGTTAAGAAATACAATAGCAAGGTCAAGACATACAACAAATGATGGATAGAAAAATTTGACATATCAAATTTTTTGATTTATAAAATATGTGAGAAAAGTTAAGGTTTAAAAATATTTAAGATAATTATTTTTAATAACTTTTTTATATAAATGTGGTGTTAAAATTCTCATAAATTCGTTCATTAACAAATGCTAGAGAGAGAGAGAGAGAGAGAGAGAGAGACAGAGAGAGAGAGAGGGGGGGGGGTTGTTCATTGAATTTAAAGCCTTATGATTATTTTTTTATTAGCATAGTGCGATAGAGGTTTTTTTATTTCACATGACAGGGACTACTGGTCACCGCCCATCAAATCAAATCTCAATACAGGCACCACAACTAGAAAAAAAAAACAACGGCACCACAACTAGAAAGATAAAAGATGTGTTTAAAAATTGAAAATTGTTGTTTGAAAATATTTGTAAAAATACGTGTGGGTGAAAAAGTGTGTAAAAATATGTAAAATACTGTTTAAAAACTAAAAATTGTTATTTAAAAGAGTTGCCAAACACCAAAAAAAAAAAAACAAAGGCACCACAACTAGAAAGAGTTGCCAAACACACAACCAACCCCCCCCCCCCCCCCCCCCCCCCACACAAAAACCTCTACAAAATGTATTTAATTCTATTCTTTTAGATGTACAGAGTCTATTGGATTTGGACCCTACGTTGTGTCGTTGTGGGTCATGTCTTTGCTCCTCCAAGTGAGTTTATGTGGCGCTATTTTAGGCAGCGCAGGCAGTCCTAATTAACACTGGATTGACAAGTGACAAAACTTTAAATTAATTCCCAACATGTTATCTTTCATTTTCAACACACGAACTATTAGACATTTGATTAGTTTAATTTTGTAGAATAAAATTGAATTGTAGATGTCGATAAGTGTTTCCTATAAATCATAATCTTTTACTAATGGTTTAAAAAAAAAATATCATGGGTAAGCAAACAGCAGGGAAAAAAATAAAAATTAAAAAAATCATGCATAAGCAGTGTACCAGGAAGACCGGTCCAATATGGTAACAAGCATTAATTGTAAAACGCGGTTTTGGTCATTTCAGTTGAACTCTAGCTATAATGATGTTAGGGAAAGAGAAACACATTAATTACCCTTTTTTTCTTTTACAATAGTATGAATGAAGTCTTCAAGCAAAAAAAAAAAAGAAGGAAGTATGAATGAAGTCTTGGAAAGTTGTACATTTTCTTGAAACAGGTATTATTATTGCTTTCTCTGAATATTTTCACCCAGAAGAATAAGGACTTGGACCCAAGCTGTGCCCCCAAGAATAAAAACAGTCAGAAGTAAAATTTTAATTTGCAAATATCTTATTCTGAAATTGGTACTGTCCTTGATTGTTTATTCCTCAGTCTTCTCTTTCTCGACAAAGACTAAATTCGTTGAAAATTCAGTCTTGGTTGGCAATTAAGAAACATCAATTCAAGGAGAGGCAATGTGCATAAGCCCATATTTCTTGTAGTAAAACTATAAAACTACCATGAAGGTTCCCTTTCACTGTTTGTGGCTAGGAATCACGTGCTGCTGAGCCTTTGATCGTTCCACTTGCCTTCCCACTGGCTATTTAGCAATTAAAAATGAGAATGATTGGTAAAATTGTTAGAATATAGGTTGTAAATTGAGTCATATTAAAATATGGCCACCTAATTTGACGATAGGAGCTGCAATGTGCAGTTAGTAGGGGAACTTGAACTTATGCCTGAGGCATTTTGGCCCAGCCCTTACCAGTAGGCCAACCAACATGTTTGTAGTTTAGTCACTTATTAATTAACTATAAAAATTAAGTAATTAAACACAGGGTAAGCGATGATCCATGCATCACCCAAATGAGAGCTCTCTCTCTCTCTCTCTCTCTCCCCTACTAATTTTGCTATCTCTTGGGGTTAAATCTTATTATTTTCTTAAATTATGGAAAAAAAAATAATGCATGGACATCTTACTGCGGTAGTTTGTTATGTAAATTTTAGTCATATAATGAAAAATCGTGGTCAACAAGGTGCTAACAATTTAGATCACTTTCAGCAAGATATAAAAACTGCAAATTACTTTGCTGAGAGCTTAATTTCTGGTGGAGGTAGCTATAATTTTGAACAAGTGGATGTTAAAGTATTCCTGTTGAATTAGGCTTCATTTTATATCATCATCATCTGAAAGCGATTACTGGGGTTTTGACTTCGTGTTTTTTCCTTTTCATTTGTTTGGGAAAGCATGAATGATCATCTTAACTGGGTTTTATGAAGTTGGTTTGATTAGGTTAAGGTTATGATTTTTATATAAGAGTTTAATAGTGGAAAGACAGAACTAAATATGGGATTTTACGTTTCTCAAAAAAAAAAAAAAAAAAAAAAGGATTTTACAACTATTAAATTGTTGCGTTACCAACTCAGTTACAATCCTTTAATTCCCTACATGTAAGCTTCCTGCTCATGCTTACAACTGTTGTCTCTAGCATTGTGTCTTCATGGCTATTCGATGCCACAAGTTAATATGTCGAAAACCAAACTAATCTCTTGACTACTTCAAGGCTTCTTGAAGATTTTGCTTAGTTTGGGGGGGTGGGTTTTGTTTGGGGGGGTGGGGGGGGGGGGCTGTTGGGTGGTGTTTGGGGTTAAAAATCCTGTCAAGTGTATAGCAATAGGAGAGGCAGAAACACTTTGTGGCTTTGGCAAAGTTTCTTGATGAATTCTGTTGTCATCTTTCTCTTCATAATATTAATGTTTAATTTTGTTCTTTCATATATATATATATATATATATATATATATAGGTTACACATCAAGCTTAAGAGCTATGTAACGTGAAACTTTTGGTCCAACAACTTTTTGAAAAAAAAAACCCTAACCCCTTCTTGATTTGTGTTGGGTTAAAATTAATTTACCTTGGTTAATTAATTCAATTATCCAAGTTGATTAATTAGGTCAAATTACATGCAAATCGTGGAGGCACTAATAAATCACCAAATAACTAAAATACAGTAGAAAATAAATTAACATGGTGGTTTGTTGACACATGGAGAAAACCTCTCGCAAGGCAAAAACTCCGCCGGATGAATTTAAGGTCACTACTCTAAAAAATTTACTAATAAAAAATTAAGCAATTACAAGTATGAGAAATCTTACCATTACCCTGACTTATTTCAAAATATCAACTTACAGTTGAACATTTGCTTTAATACCCAATTGAACTTAATCTTGTAGTAGACTTCTTTTCTTTGTACAAATCTCTAATCTGTGACTAGTTCTTTTGCATGGATCTTAATACGTAATTAACTCCAGTAACTTTATTAATTATTAATGGCTGCAAAGTTTTTCACTTTATAAACAATGAATATCAAAAAGCACTTAGTTACAGAACCCTAATACGTACAAGCATAGTACGTAGCTTTATATGAAGTATATGAATTCTAGTTATTTGTTTCTATACTTGACGACTTTTAAAATAAGCCTTATATATGACCAAAGTTGTAAAAAGAGAAACTCTAATCATTCAAGTTATTATGGGTCAAAATTCAGATTTGAGAAATTTGAAATTGTAATTCTCAATAGATCAAGTTTGTGTCGAGCTTTTCTATTAATCTTCAATAGCAACTAGTGTCAAGCTTTAATGAAACAACTGTTCTTCACTTATTTCTTGGACTAAACTTCATGTCTTTAATGATGCCACTTGATATGTTTGAAACCAATTAGATCTACCTAATTATAAGTATATTGCGTTTTGTCAAAAGTTAGCCAATTACATAGAAAATATAACCCTAACAATTTGCAATGTTTCACCATATCAAAATTTGAAGGAAGAGCAAAATCCCTTCTCGATTTGTCACCAACTAATCAACCTCAACTCCCTAATTTCGGCTAACAAACCGCTGATTTTTAATTTCCTAATTTTCCCCCTTGTCAAAACTCAAAAGGCCCCATTTTGTTTTGTCAAGCAAGGCTTATGGATTTTTGATTTCTTCCTAATTTGTTTACTGACTTGAGTAGCACGTACGTGCACATCTTTTGTTTATTAGGTCTTTTTTAAAAAAAAAAAAAGAACTTTTTCTAATTTTCAGATTCCTTGGCATATTGTAAGCATCACGCAGGGGAGGAGCTGCAACTAAACTTGGGGGGCCATGGCCCCTCCCAAAAAAAAAAAAAAAAAAAAAAACCTCTTTTATTCCCCCCCGCCCCCAAAAATATTTAAGTTAGTCCAATGATACTCTTAAAAAACAACAAATTTTTTCAATTTGGCCTAGTAGCTATACATATGAGGTAGTTTTTGTTTTCTTAAACTCGTTTTTTTGGTATGTGCTTAATATTAAACTAAACAATTTTTATATACTCATTGGAGTTTAAAAGATGATAATTTCCTTTAAAAATATTATCTAGTGAATATACATATGTCAAAGTTGATAGTTTTATATATAATTTATATATATATATATATATATATATATATTTTACAATTATGACATACTCTAGTTTCAAAATATTAAGGTTTATATATGTGTACGTGTATTTACGCATGTATATAACGGTTTGTCTTAACTCTTAACTAATATATTAGTACCAGAGTTTAATCCCTCCAAACAGAAAATCCTAGCTTTGGGGAAAATCCTAGCTCCTGATTTCACGTTGTCTAATGACTAGAGTTACATGAATTTTGTTTTAATTCACCAGTTGTTGACATTGACCTTTTTAAAATGTTTTCAAAATGTGGGACTAAAACTTGAGGAAAAATGTCAAATCTACTTAAAACTCAATTAAGAGAAGTACTCATTCTTTGACTCTCTCTCTAATTTTGTGCAAAATTCACGTTTTTGTTCAAGTCCGCTAGTTTGTACTGACCGCTCCTATCAATGTTCAAACCTATATGCTCGGTCAGAAGTATAATCATACAGGTAAATACTCACGGAGCTAGGATCCCGAGTTAGGGAGGACTGTAGTATAAAAAGAAAATTATTATGAAATTTTGAAAAAAAAAAAATCAGAAAGTTATGAAATTTCATATAGTATTAACAAACTGTCAACAAAGGCAAAAACACAACTATTAACTATACCATTTATCTATTTTGTATCATTTGTGGCTAAAACAAATTCAATTTATATGAACATATTATAAAAAAAATAATAATAAAAATCACCCACTAACATAATTGGGTTCCCTATATATGTGTGTGTGTGTGTGTTTCTAAAAAAAAAAAAAAACATTATTGGTCTTGCCTCATGTATTATTGCTATACTTAAATAGTTGCAGGAACGTAGGTGAAATCTTTTATCCAAACTGTAATTTTGGTTCCATTTGATCCACTAGTTTTTTTTTTTTTTTTTTTTTAATATATATTGAAGAGAAAATATCTTTCAATGTACTTACTCAATGCACAACACGAGTCATTATTGAAACAGATAAAGAGAGAAAGATAGAAGCATTCAGCTCTCTTCCCCTCTCTTTTCTATTTCAAATAGTATAAGGGAATTAAGAAAATGAAAAGATAGAGATCTCCTGCTCAAATGAGAGAGAGATAGAAATACCAGATTTAGAGATTGAAGTGCAGCTTTGTTATATGTGTTGTGCTAGAAGTGTGCTTAATCTACTGCCAAGTTGTGCTACAGTTCAACATCTCTCTCATTTAGGGTTTTTTTTTTTTTTTTTTTTTTTTTTTGGGAATTTGATGGAAGGATAAAAAATTTAAATTCACAGAATAGTTTTGTTTCAAAAATTATTAAGGGCTGGGTTTTTTTTTTTTTTTTTTTTATATTTATTTTGGTAAAATTGGTAGATTAGGCTAAATTTTGTAACTTCCTTATTGTTGATTTTGTTATGGGGCTTATTTTCTTGGGCTTACATACTAATCATTTTTTTTTTCCAAATTTTAGGGGGGGGGGGACTGCCCCCCAAAGCCAAAGAATGGCTCCGTACCTGTATATACTCCTATATCTTATACCAAGCTTTAATAAACACCAATGATTTCATTAATTTGCTTTCATAATTAAATATATATTTTTTAATTCAATAGTTACAACAATGAAGAATATGAGGATTTAAATCTAGACCATTAATGAAGTAGCAATTAAGCTCCAAAGCTCTTGGTTGGCACTTCCCTAATTCTTAATTTAATTGGTTTTGATAAGGACTTAAATGTATGTTGGATAATTCTCTTTTTCCAAAGCTGAAAGATGATGACAACACCATTTACCAATGGGGATTTGGGTGGCATGCAGCGCAGCGTGGTTGACATGATTTTGAGGAAAGATTAATGTGATAGTTACATCAAATAACGAAGTTAATGGTCCAAATTTTTTATATTTTCTCCAATTAAAAAAAAAAAAAAAACTATTGATGAGGACAAGATGAGGTTATGCATATCTAGAAAGATCGACAACAGAAAAAAAAAGAAGTGAGAATTTTGGAAAAAATAGAAACTGTCCCACTATTATGGTTGAATAGCTTAATTCAAAGATTTGGTTCTGATAAAAGTCAATGAAAAATTCTGTTTCACCAAAATGATATCAAACAAAATGCCAATATATTGTCTTATAGAAAGTCCAAGGTCAGTAATCTTGCTTTGCTTAGCCAACAGAGAAGTATGTCTAGTATAAATATTGACACGTCACCTTCTTTTTCAGTATCACTCTATCATAATCCTTACTTATATGAATAAATAATTTGAAATTTGAAGTTGAGAGAGTGAATGTTAATTTTTCTACCACGTGGAAAGACAATTTTTAGATAACTAGCTTGTGTGATCCGTCGATCATTTAACAAAATGAATGTAAATTAAAAAAAAAAAAAAGACATAATAAGAAATTAATTAATATCATGGCCAAAATGGGGATACACTTCTTTCGCTGAAACTTTTTAGCAAAATATCTCCTGTCTAAAACTATTTAAGGATATGTCCCTGTTTTAAACTTGATTTTTTAAAAATCGAGTTTCAATGAAAAATTTGATTTGGTGAAAATCAAGTTATAGGCAATCAAACTTAAAAAAAAAAAAAAAAAAAAAAAAAAATCCTGCATGGATCTCGAGTTCCATGTAGCATTTTTCAAGAAACTCGATTTTTAGCAAATCAAGTTTTTCAAAAAACTCAATTTTCTAAAAATCGAGTTTCAAAACAAGAGTATATCCTTAAATAGTTTCAAACGTGGGCCATTTTGCTGGAAAGTTTCGGCGAAAGGGGTATTTTGCAATTTTGGCCTTAATATCATGCAATGATAGAATATTTCTATCTAAGAATTTAAATTGGTTTAGATAATACTTACAAAAAGAAAAGAAAAGAAAAGAAAAGGTACATATATATATATATATATATATTTATTAGTTAGAGTATCTAATAGCAAAGTTTAAAATTAATTAAATTATATTTAACTTGTATTAGAATTTTATAATTTTAATGGATTTTCAATTGGAGCAAATTGTCAATTTCTTCCAAAAGTTTAAAACTATAATGGAAGTAAACCCCCCCTCCCCTCCAAAAAAAGAAAAAAGAAAAGAGATTATGAAGTTTGTATATTAAAAGAACTTACATCTTTTATATAAAAATATTAATTATAATTGAAGTGTGAAATCATGATAAACAACCCTTTCCATTAAAAATAAAGAAAGAAAGTGAAACAACCTTTATCTTTAATAATTGTCAATGCAAATTAAAAACCAATTGATACCATAATATTAAATTCCTTTTGTCAAATAATCAGATCGATTAAATCAATTTTTTAGAAATCTTAAAATAACACATCGACAACAACTTAGTAATATTTAGACCCACTGAGCCAAACAAATCTTCCTTCTCCCTATAAGAAAACAACCTAAAGAAAATATTCTTTAGCCCCTAAACTTTTAATTTTAATAGTTAACTTATCAGACTTTTGACTCTAAAAAAAAAAAAAAGTTAACTTATCAGACATTAGGTTTGTGACAAAGCAAACATTCTTTTAGTTCTTCTTATGATAGTTCTTTAGTATTTCTTGTTAAAACATAAATAATTTATTCATGCAATGAGACGTGATTCTTTCAGCAATTCTTGTTAAAACATATATAAATAATTTATTCACGTGATAATAATGACATTTAAAATTACTACTAAAGTGGCATAAATCATGCGCATATCATATAATTAATCAATTAGGTTTAACACAGATGCTCACACATGGTTTGATTTTTCGTAAACCTGTTGTACAATAACATGAGGTTAATTGATCTAATCAAAATTTTAGAGACTCCCATTAAAGTCCAATGGTGATATATGTTAAAGGACAAAAAAAAAAAAAAAAAAAAAAAAAAAACGCTCATACACACACTAATGTGTGTAGAGTTTGGTACGGGAAGAATCCACATTACTCCAGGCATTCAGATTTCCAAGAATGTGATACCTTGCAATTTGAATGCCTAAGAATGAAGTTATTCCTTGCGATCTGTGATTTTCTTAAGATTCCTAAAAATGTAAGATGATAATGTTTGATTTATTTCTAAGAATCTTAAATGAATTATTTATTTTTCCCATTCTATCCTTAAATTTGAATGTGAACTATCAAATCCTTTTAAAAAAAATCTTCCTCTAAATAAATAATAAAAAACAAAATAGAAATTATTAATAATTTGTTGAGCAACACGCACACACACAACAGTAAAAATGAAAACCTGGCAATAATGGAGTGTCCCCTTTAAACTTTTTTTTTCCCCACATGTGAGATCTAAATAGAACTTTATTAAAGAATATATCAACAAAGTTGTCTGTCTTATTTATATTATTTTGGCAAAAAATTTATTTTATCTTAATTGCTTAAATGATAAGGAAAAAGGGTTAGAATTGTCAATCTATAAAAAAAATAATTTCTTTTAAGCTTGGGAATTTAGATACCCACATTTTTTAAAGGGAATTTACATTTCTACTTAGAGGGATTTAAAGGGGGAATCCAGATTCTCTTGGCATCTGATTTCCTAGCGTGATTTGCAACCAAACATATGAATCTTTAAATATTCCCGGGAATCCTAAAACATTACCCTGTACCAAACGCCACATAAAGAAATTAGATTTATTCAAGATGTCTATCTAACCATAAGTTGTTGGGTTTGAAATGATACTCATAAATTGTTGGAGAAGAAAAAAATTATAAGGAGAATATATTATTCATTTAAAATTAGAGTCGCTACGAGAATCCTTTTGTTGGAGAAAATTATACAGTCCTCTGGTAGACCATGTCATTTGTCCACAATTCCACTAAAAGACTACAATTTGTTTAAAATTGCTGAGTCAGTAATTAGTTTCTGTTTTTAAAAAATTTCTAACTCAACAATTTTAAATAGGTGGGAGTCTTTTAGTGGAATGGTGGACCACGCTACTTGTCCATCATGAAAACCTTATAATTTCACTTTTCTTTGCACCTTCTAATAAAATCGTACTACAACATTAATAAAATAAAATAAAACCTCTTATTTAGACCTTTTGATAGAATCTTGCCTTCTTCTTTTTTATTTTTTTTATTTTTTGAGAATCTTGCCTGTTAAATTTTGTTTTTTAACTGGATAAAAGGTAGTTTTACACTATTACTTACAAACATGATCTATAAATGCATATCAACTACCATAATTATCAAATTTCATGTTTTTTGAAGAAGTTTAAAAAAATGGAATGAGTGAGAGATTCAAAATATATTTTAAGTTTCAATCTTATTCAATTAAGTCATTTCCATCAATTTTTGTTATATGTTTTGGTTAATTGTCCAAATTTTTAGATTTTTTTTCAAAATTTTTAAATTAAAAAACCCAATTAATGAATGAAAAATATTTTCTAGAATTAAATTTTTTATTTAATAAAAGTTGACAAAGAAACCTTATTATGGCGTTTGGTACAGGGGAATTCACATTACTCCTGACATTCAGATTCCTACATTTTTAGAAATGTAGCTATTCCTATGTTTGGTTTTATTGAGAATTTTTTAAGATTTCTAAGAATGTAAGATGATAATATTTGGTTTATTCCCATAAATTTTAAATGAATTATTTATTTTTCCCATTCTATCCTTGGATTTGAATGTGAACTACCAAGTCCTTTAAAAAAAAAAAAACTTCCTCTAAATAAATAATGAAAAACTAAATATAAACTATTAATTATGACAAATTCATTGAAATTATAGTCTAACATTTCAAAGTGACAAGTACAATATAAAAATAACTATTTAAATTCTCAAATGCTTTTATTCTTAATAGTAATTTTTAAAAGAGTTTAATCCAAAACAAAACAACCTGACAACTTTTTTTTTTTTTTTCCACATGTTAAACCTAAACAAAACTTTGTTAAAGAATATATCAACAAAGTTGTCTATTCTGTTTATATTATTTTGGCGGGAAAAGATAAAGACAAGGGAAAATATATTGATGATTTGTTTTATATTTTATCTTAATTGCTTAAATGATAAGGAAAAATGGTTAAAATTGTCAATTTATAAAAAATTTAATTTCCTTTAAGCTTGGGAATCTGGATTCCCACCTGTTTTAAAGGGAATCCACATTCCTACTGAGAGGGGTTTAAGGGAGGAATTCAGATTCCCCTAGCATCTGATTCCCTAGAGTGATTTGCAACCAAATATAGGAATCTTTAAACATTCCTAAGAATCCTAATACATTACCCCATACCAAACTCCACATAATTGAATAAATTTGAAATTTAGATAATTGAAATGAACAAAAGCATAGTTAGAAGACTAAAATGAATTTTGAAGAAATTTAGAGGGTTAGTTTTGCACTTTAGCCTAATTATAATTGCAATGAGAAATCATTAGAAACAGCCCTTTATTTTTAATAACTATATATCAATGCTGTATATATATAAAAAAAACAAGGCAAAAATGCAAAGTTGAGCCTCTAACTTTCACATTTTTTCATTTCAGTCCTCTAACTTTCAGTTTTGTCAATTCAGTCTTCTAACTTTCAATTTTTGTCAATTCAAGGCTCCGTTACAAATCTATTACCGCTGCCAAAACGACGCCGTTTTGCATTTGGTTTTTTTTTTTTTTTTTTTTTTTTTAAATTCGGAATTAAAAGAAAAATTTGGAAAAAAAAGAAAAGAAAAAGAAAACATTACATTAAGGAGAATGACGACATCATTCCCCTTCATTGAATTAAAAAAAAAACAAAAAAAAAAGATTCAAGAATCAAATCTCTAACTTCGAGAGAGAGAGAGTGAGCTGATTTGAGAGAGAGAGAGAGAGAGAGAGAGAGAGAGACTGAGTTCACCAGCGGTGAGGAACCTCGCCGCCCTTGTTTGTCGTGTAAACCACCACCACCTCGCTGCTCTGCCTTGACTGAACGTAGCGCCTCCTCGCCTGTCCTCTGCTTCTTTCCCAGCCACTTTGTAGGTATATTTTTGCAGCTTAATGACTAAACTAAATTAAACTAATCTGTATATAAATGGGTCATCTGCATTGCACCCCAACCAACACTTCTCTCATAAATACCTTCACCCAGCAAAGAATAAGCACAAGAATAGTTTAGTGTGTTTTTTTTTAGGTATATGTAGTAGTAGAACAATGAGTTGTGTGTTATATAAAGCTGGTGACTTTTTCTGTTGAAGAGTATTTTATTTTGCATTTTGTTTGTTTATGTTGGACTTTGTTGACTGAAAGGTGAGATTAAATACATTGGGATAATCTACTTTATATAATTTTTTTTTTTTGTCTGTTTGCTGAACATCTTTACATGCAATTTTATTGTTTTGAAACAATTTGGTCCCCACATGGAGGAATTGTTTGTTGTGTGGGGTATTTAGATGTCAGCACTTTATTTTTTTGTTGAGCTAATGGTGTGTGTAGGGTTGCTTAACACTGTCTTTGTCGGCTAAAATACTTATGTTGTGTGCTGAATTTTTTCATTTTAAACTTTCAGAGGGAAGATGATTGGTCAGAATTTTACATTAGTTCTTCACTACAATGGAGTATTGCACCACTTGGTTAAGACGAGGAAGTATATAGGTGGCAAGGTAAAAGTTTATGATAATGTGGATTCGGATTGCTTTTTGTACCAGAGGTTAAGAATTATTGTGTGGAGTTAGGGTTATTGGATTATGTCAGTTTTATTATCTTGTGCCTGGGTTGGATATTGAGAATGACCTAAGATATTTGTCTACTGATGATGATACTCATGAATTATTTAAGTGTCTTGACCCCATTGATCCTAAAATAGACATTTATGTAGAATATGCAACCCCTATTCAAAAACAATTGTTAGTTAGGGATGTCAGTGTTGTTGATGCTGCAAATTTGGTTGGTTGTGGTGTTGGTGTGAAGGGTGTGGATGTTGATGTTGATGACATTGATGGTGATTGTGATGATAATGATGTTGATGAAGTTGATGTTGAGGATGGGGATGGGGCTCTTGCTGAAGATGAGTTTGAGGAGGGTGGTAATGTAGTCGATGAAGAGAATGGTGTTAGGGGCAAAGATGGGAATGGTGCCGTGGGAGATGTGGATTATGAATGGTATGAATCTGACTATGATGACCCGGCCAATGAACAATTATATGAAATTACTGTGGATGACTACACAATTTAGCCCACCATAACCCATAACAATCAACCCTCACAAGGACTCACAAATGCCATCCATCCATTGTCATACCCACCTAATTTTGCAAACCAATCACTATCCCACCTAGATTTAGTTCCAACTTTTTTTAATTGGCCGTTGGACGAAATTCCAAGTGGATCCGACTATGCGTCCTCAGACCGGTTGCGTTCTCCCGACAAATCTGATGGTGAGCAAAAGAAAAAATTACCTGAATTCAGAAGTGAATACTTAAAGGATCCTGAGTTTGTGTTGGGGATGTCATTTAGGGACAACAAGCAGTTCAAAGAGTTTGCACGAGCTTACAAATTGAAGCATGGATATGGCATCAAGTTGTCAAAGAATGAGAAGGCTAGGGTGAGGTATAAATGTGTTGAAGGTTGTCCTTGGAAAGTCTTTGTAGGTATTGATAAGGAGGCAAATTTCCGGATTAGTGCTTTATATGATACTTATACATGCATTAGATCTTTCCATAGTAAGCAAGTTTCTGCACATTGGATGGCAGAAAAGTATGTTGATCAATTTCGGACTAATATTGAATTTAAAGCTAAAGATTTGGTAGCTGCAGTGGGGTGGGATGTTATTATGCAGCTTGCCTTGTTGAAGGCATATAGAGCTAGAGACATTGCTAGAGGCATGGTAAGAGGGGACTTTTGTGAGCAACACACCAAGGTTAGATGCTATTGTGCGGAGTTGAGAAGATCTAACTCAGGTACCACAGCTAAAGTCATAGTTGCTGTCCCTAATCATAATTTCAAGAGGGTTTATGTGTGCTTAGCTGCATGTAAAGAGGGATTTGTTAGTTATTGTAGACCGTTGATAAGCTTAGATGCTTGTCATTTGAAGGGTGTAGTTGCTGGCCAACTTCTAGCAGCTGTGGGTATAGATGGAAATGATGATATGTACTCAATTGCTTATGCGGTTGTTGAGGCAGAAAATAAGGAGACTTGGACATGGTTTTTGGAGAATTTAATAGGTGATATAGGGCTTGTAAGTAACCATGAATGGTGCTTTATTTCAGACCAACAAAAAGGTTTACTTCCTGCTTTACCTACTGTGGTCCCAGACGCATACAATAGATTCTGTGTGAGGCATTTGTTTGCTAACTTCAAGAAGAACCATCAAGGAAAGGAGTTAAAGGACTTGATGTCGAGTTAAAGGACTTGATGTGGGGGGCAGCTAAGGCATCAAGAAGAGCAGCATTTGAAAGTTATATGAAGCAAATGGAAATAGTGAGTAAGGAAGCTTGTGATGATTTAAGAGGTAAGTCTCCAATGCAGTGGGCTAGGCACGCTTTTCCCTATTATCCAAAGTGTGATATGCTATTAAATAACCTTCGTGAGACTTCTAATTCGAAGATTGTGGAAGCAAGAGAAAAACCATTGGTCAATATGCTTGAAACCATTAGAAGATATCTCATGGTTAGGATCCGTAAGAATAGGGATTCAATGGCTAAGTATGAAGGCCCTATTTGTCACAAGATCCAACAAAAATTGGAGAAATGTAAAGAGGCTATCATTGATTGCACATCTATTTGGTCAGGTGGGGCAAGGTGGGTGGTGAATAGTAGTGGCAAGCAATTTGTGGTTGATGTAGAGAAACGTTCATGTGCTTGCAATTGTTGGGATTTGACTGGGATCCCTTGTAAGCATGTAGTGCACGTAATAGGTTTTAAGAAAAGAATAGGCTAAGGATTATGTGTATGACTTCTATAAGAAGGATACATATATTGCTTTATATTCACATCTCATTCAGCCATGCAATGGTCCTGATTTGTGGCCGGAAGTAGATGGAGATGCAATACTTCCTCCAATCCATAAAATCTAGCCAGGGAGGCCTAACATTAATAGAAGAAGAAAGGATAAAGATGAAGTTCATAACCCTTACAAGATGAAGAGGAATCAAACAAGTTTAAGATGTCCACATTGTCATAAATTGGGTCATAATAGACGGACTTGCAGGAGCAATCAAAGACCACCAAGAGTAGCAATTGCCAATTGTTGGAAAAATATAATACGCAGCGGAAGAAAATAAAAATGTAATGTAAACGGATCTACTTCATACATACAAGTTAACATGGGCTATTTAAGTTTCAGAATTAGAGAACAAGAGAGTGTACCTTGGAGCGGTGAATTTCAAAAACTTGAAGAACGGAAGCACTTGGGAATACTTTCAATCTTCACTCCAATTCCACTAACGCCCAAGATGTGTGGTCTCTCAATCAGTTCCAAAGGGAGAATTAAAGTGTGTCTCACACTCTCTCTTCTTCTCTATGAAATCTCTACTGAAAAATTCTGTGTGTTTCTCCCTTTGTATCTAACTGATTATCTAATTGGGCCGGCTTTTGGGCCTTTCCAATTGGGCTTAAGTGTGTGGCTTGGAGTGGGACCAAAAGGGACCAATAAGACACTAGCTCCAATGGGCCTTGGGCTTTTCTGTCAACTCTTGACAAGTCCAAAGTTACCATTAACTATATTTAATACCACTATATAAATATAGTTGCACTCTAGGCCTTATTAATAAATTATATCCCAAGACTTTATTATGCATGCAACCCCTTCATAAAATATTCATAGTAATACAAAGTCATGAAAGAAGACTGCCACTTTGTATATTACTACATCTTAATTCCTTGAGTACCCGGTTTAATTCTTTAAGTTATTCATCATATATTTATGAAATCCAATTCTATAAATATATACTTTAGTAACTCCTTACTAAAGTGGTTAGGCCCAACTCTCTGAATAACAAACCCATTAAACTTATCTCAAGGGAATATTTTATATCTCCGTTAAGAGACTATGAATTCCATCTTGAGAATATATGTTCCATCAACACTAAATGTGGCTGCCCAACATACTGAGATTTTGACCTTAACCATAGATCTCACTCCTGATATATCAAAGCAACCTACACTTCATGATCAGGTCCATTATCCTCTCAGGATTAAGAGTTCATGCAAATATAAGTCGTGAGTTTATTATTCAATTGACAGTCGTTAGGAGAATAATAAATCTCACGCCGGTCAGTTCAATATGTCTTAACTCTTAAAACATATCAACATATCAACTAGAAATCTCTATTTCCATGATCAAGACAAATCATCTTAGTTGATATGTTATAGTCTTCGCAGATGAAATGCCCAATTTCATCACCGACTACGAACTATAATTCTGAGTTTACAAAGAACTTGTGATTTATATCTTCTGTGACTAAATCACATAAATCACATACTATTGCATCTCATGGACTATATGATAATGTCCCAATATTCATGTTACCATTATTTTCAAATAATAATACAACTTTATTAACCAAAACATTAAGTCATACATAATGTCTTACATAATAAAATACATAGCATCATACAATAGGATTTAAGGACAAATATCCCAACACCAAGGGCAAAGGCAAGGCAGCAACAGACAAGGGCAAAGGTAAGGCAACAAGTAGCAGTAGAAAGAGGGTATTTGAATTCATTTAAATTATTTCCTTAATGCAGAAAATTATGCACATTTCTAATGTTTTTCACATGCAAGCCGCTAGCACTGAGGAGCACTTTATGGGATTTAAAGTTCAAGTAGACAGTGCATTTAGCAGCCAACAAAGCAAGGTATGTAGGACATGTGTATATATATATATATATATATATATATATATATAGTTAGGCAGCCAACAAAGTAGCTTCCTTTGTTTATTTTCAATGACTTTGATATGTTTGGCAGCAACTCTAGATATGTTTGAATCTTGAAATATAGTTAGAGATGGTCCTTCTAATTAGGCAAGATAGGAATGAATAAAAAATCTATATCACCGTATGTTGGATGTATATCAATAAAAAAAGTAACACCTAACTGAAGCTTGATGTTTATGAATTTTAATAAAATACCAATATGGCAGCTAAATATATATATATATATATATATATATATGTTTGTTACTTTTATATCTTTTTGTTGTCAACTTCTAATGTTTACATACTTTTCACATCCCGGTTGTCAACATTGAGGGGAACTCGAAGAGATCTAGAGCAGGAGTTGATGGTAGTTAACAAAGTTGTAGAAATTGTAATAGTCAACAAATCAGCAGAACTTAGTTAATTCTAGGAACAGTACTTCAGAACTTAGGCATGTAGTTTATTATGTAATTGGCCAAACATTGTCACATGGCTATTATTTTGTGATGTTACTGCCAAACTATTTAGACAATTTAGTTTTTGAAAAGGCAAGGCAGGGGTGTATTTGTTTCAATTTTTCTTATACATAGTTAAGGCTTGGTTTCCTTCAGCTCGTGGTGGAATTGAGTAGTTTGATTGATTTCTTGTGTTGTGTGGAAGGTTTGTTCCATTTAAGCATTTACAGGACACCATCCATCTATTTGAATGGCCTGTGAAAGTCCTTAACGGCTTTGGTTCATGATTATGCTTTGTTTGCCCTTGCTAGCCTCTATGGACAATGCCACAGATTCACATACGAATTCTTCTAGCACCATGAATTATGCATTGCTCTAGAATAAAATCAATGAAAACAAGGATGGTTCAAACGGAAGATAAATGGGAGAGGGCTTGCTGGAAAAGGAAGGCTTTATTCTGCTTGTTGATTAAGATTGTTGCAGCATCAATAATTATACAAATTTGGTTATAAAAGATGCCAAGTCAAAAAAGCACTCATGATTTACATACAATTTCCATGCAAAAGAGTGCTCTCATTTAAAAGATGCCAAGATAAATGAAAGCACTCTTATTGCAGCATCAATAATTATTGCACTTATGATTTACCTACAATTTCCTCAAAGATGCCAAGTCAAAAAAGCTAATTACAGAATTCATATCTATGAATGAATTGATGAACCAAAATCACAAGCTATCAACAAACGTGTGGTAAAATGTAGGGGGGGGGGCAAATAGGCAAACATTATCAAGCGATAACCAAATTTTCACTAATTTTCCTTAAATTCGCCAAATTTATGCTTTTCTTCCTCAAACTGCTTAAACACATAATTTAATAAGAATGTTTCAACTCTGCCACGATCACAAATCCATGAATGGCTTCAGGACCTGTTCAAGTGTGACAAATAACACCACAGTGAATGGACCTTACCTTGAGATAGTTGGAATGAAACCCTTATACAAAGCCATAACCCCTTCTATCCTCACAGTCTTCATGGCACACCCATCACCGATTCAGAACTCCATCACTGATTCAGTCAAGGCAAAGCAGCGAGGTGGTGGTGGTTTACACGGCGAACAGGGGCGGCGAGGTCTAGAGCAGGGGGCAGCAAGGTTCACACGGCGAGCAAGGGCGGCGAGGTTCCTCACCGCTAGTGAACTCAGTCTCACTCTCTCTCTCTCTCTCTCTCTCTCTCTCTCAAAGTTAGGGATTTGATTCTTGAATCCTTTTTTTTCGTCGTTCCCCTTAATGTTTTCTTTTCTTTTCTTTTTTTCTTTTTTTTTTTTTCCAGATTTTTCTTTTAATTTCGAATTAAAAAAAAAAACCAAATGCAAAACGGCGTCATTTTGGCAACATTAATGGCAGCAGTAACAGATTTGTAACAGAGCCTTGAATTGACAAAAATTGATAGAGGACTAAATTGACAAAACTGAAAGTTAGAGGACCGAAATGAAAAAAAGATGAAAGTTAGAGGGTCAGTTTTGCATTTTTGCCAAAAAATAATCAATGCATATAAAAACTAATTGATTCCATAATATGTAATTCCCTTTGGTCAAATAATCAAATAAATTAAATCAATCTCTTAGAAATAATAAAAAAAATCAAATAAATTAAATCAAATTTTTAGAAATTTTAGATGGTATGTTTGGAATGGACGAAGAAGGGGAGGTGATGAGATCATATATCACCAAGAATCAGTCTACAATATGACCAATTGGTCTAATAACAAAGGGTGAATTAATTTTTTTGATAGCTTGATAGTTACAATGAGGGAGAGGGATTTGAGCTCTAACGTTTTAGTTGAAACGTCAAAAGGTGCTAATTGAGATATAAAGTTCTTGACAATGACAATTGATTTAAAATAACACATCGACAATGACTTAATAATTTTAGGCCCATTGAGCCAAACAAATCTTGCTTCTCCTGGTAAGAAAACAACCTAAAGCAAACATTCTTCAGTCTCTAAATTGTTGATTTTAGCAAATTAATACTTCTTATAATTCTTTTAGTACTTCCTGTTAAAGTATAAATAATTTATTCATGTGATGTAACGTGATTCTTTTAGTAATTATTGTCAAAGCATATATAAATAAGGAAAAAATTCAGCTACAAAATTGGTTGTAGCCTATAACTATAATCTTACTTAATAAATAAACATTATTATAATATTTTGAATATCTAACCGTTTCATTGCATATTTTTTACGCTTTTAAAATACATGCCAAATTTTGTGTCAATCAAATATTATATACTATATGATCTATAAGTTTATATTATATGCAAATTTTAAACTACAAAAACTTGCAATTTAAACAAGTTATTGATGACATAATTATTGATCTTTAATTTTATAGAAGTTGTAATCTAAAGATGAATTTGTCAAAATTCACCTCCAATAAAAAGATATTGAGTAAGATTGTAGCTTAATGTACAACAAATTTTGTAATTAAACTTTGTCCTGTAAATAATTGATTCACTTGATAATAATAACAATATAAAATTATTGCCAAAGTGGCATAAACCATGTACTTGCACATTGTCGGGGGTTGTTTTTTGTGCATTGCCACGTTCTGCTGGAAGGGTGACTTTGTTAGACCTGAATTTATTTTGGGGAGTTCAATCCAGAACTCGATATTGGGTGGTATAGACCAATGAATACTGGTGCATTTTTAAGCCTACAAAATAGATAAAGCCCATAGTCTAAGAATCATGATAATAGTTGAAATAAATATATAATATATTTAGCATAATATCTTTGATTAAATGAAAATTTGAATATCATAATTATGTATATTAAGTGATTTCTAATATTAGAGAATAATTAATTAAGTGTCATATGTCTAGTAATAGGATGAATCCAATAGTCCATATTCAGCTGTGGTATAGTTCAAATATTACATATCAAACAGTGGTTCATGTCCAAGTAATATATGTCCAGTGGTGATTTATGTTTGAATAATACATTTCCAGTGATGGTTCATGTTCAAATAATGGAAAATTATAATATGAATGGTGGGTTCATTTAAATTCATGGTGGGACCCACCATTCATGTGAGAGAGAGGAGTACGCATTTATGGTATTCCTGTAATTTTCCTCAAATGATATATCTTCAATGATGGTTCATGTCCAAATAATACATATCTAGTTATTGTTTATGTCTAAATATTACATATCCAGCAGTAGTTCATGTCGAAGTAATATATGTTCGATGGTGAGATGAATTCAATTATCATTATGTATGTTCATTAATGAAGCATTAGTGAATCTATGTTTATTAAATAGCGAGACAATATTAAAGTAGTTTGCATTCAATGGTACAGTAATAATGAGTTAACATATACTTAATAATGTGATTTCAAAGATAAAGAAATGTTGACTTATCTTTGTATTGTTTGTTGTTCCAACTATAGAATCACTTTATATGGTTTGTGGCACCAGCTGTATAGTGTCAGTGAGCTGATTACATTTCAGCGGCGTAATAACATAATTCCAGCAGTACAGTGAAAATGAAGTAAAATATATTCAATAATGTAAATTTAGAATTAAAGACATGATGGCTTATCTTTATGTGGTTTGTGGGCAGCAAAATGATGAAATTTCAGAATAAGAGAGTGAGAGAGGGGTGGATAGTAGTGGTCTTTTGTGTTATGTCATGGGTTATGTTGCTTTCTAAGAAGAAAGATTTTGCAAGAGAAATGGAGAAAGAGATGGAGATGTGTTTATGGGCAGCAAAGTGAATGCAGTTTAAGAATAAGAGAGTGTGGGAGAGATGGGTAGTGGTGGTGTGTAATAGGTGTGTTATCTAAGAAGAAATATTTTGTAAGAGAGATAGAGAAGTATGGAAATGTGTATATGATAGCAACATGATGAAATTTCAGAATAATAGAGTGTGAGAGAGATGGGTAGTGGTGTGTAATAGGTGTGTTTACTAAGAGATTCTTGTAAGAAATTGAGGAGTATGAGGATGTGTTTATGGGCAGAAAAATATGGGTATTTTTTGAATATAGAGAGAGAGGGAATAAGTAAAAGATGGCTAGGGGTAGTAGAGTTGTGGTTTGGTTCTCTTTATATAGAGGCAAGTATGTAACTAGAATGAAATTAGTTGAGGGGAAAATCAGCAATTAATGAAATTTTTTTAGCAAATGAGTGATTTCCTTAGTAGGTTTTTGGTTTTTAGCCAAAAGAAGAAAGTCTGAAATTTAAGTTTTTTGCTGCAGCTGTACAGTAGCTGACACAACAGTACAACAGTAGCTGCTACAGCTGACAATTGCATAGCAGTAGCTATTCTGACACAGCTGGATGATATTAGCTGTATGATGTTATCCGTTGGAGGAAATATTTAGCATTAAACTCATTGTTTGGTTGAAAATGGTATGATATCTTTCATGTGATTTTTATATTTTGTGCTGTAGTTGGAGGTTAAGGATCTTTGCTTAAAAGGGTAGGATCTCATTTATGGGGTCTTTGCTTTTTTGGGTATGGCAGCAAGCTATTGGGATTGAGCATTAATGGGCTGATGATGTCATTTTAGACACGTGTCGTCTGCTGGAGCTTTAGCTAGAGCTATTGCAATTTCTGCTGGAGTCGAGGTAGCTTCTGTTGGTACCTTTTGGCCAAGTTTTCTCTTTTGGAAAATTATATGTTTAGTTCATGGTTTTATTATAATATGATTTTAATAAGTAATAAACTCATTGGTTGATATTTGATGAAGGTTTAGAGATGTAATTATGATCTTTTTGTGTTGTGATCAAATTTTGGAGAACAAGGAGGGCATTTAATATTGGATGAGATATTAAATAGAGATGGACAATAAGATTTAGACATGTGTTTGTTATTGATTTAAATGAAAATAATAATATAATTTATATGAGATAATATTATTTAGATTAAAAGATGAACATTAAGTTTTAGGTAAAGAGCAAATGAGAGTTTTATCATTTTAATTGTTATGTGATATGAGAGGTTTTCTAGATATTACTAATTGCACATTGACCCTTCAGAGTTCAAGGAATTGGGAAAGTCATGTCAAACAACATATTTCCTTATCAACTTTGAATTGTTGGAGCTTCATTGACTATATTTTTTGGCTCTCCAAACCACGACTCCCAAAATTCCCTCGATGAGACTCATGAGCTTGGATCATGAGCTGAAAATGAAATGTTGTGTCATGAGCTTGAACCATGGGCTTTTATGAGATAATATCGTTATGGGCTTTGGACCATGGGCTTTGGCGTCATTTTGTGTAAATATGGGCACTTTTGTGTTTTAAAATAGATTTTTCCAAAATCCATAATATGTTGCTATGGTGCGAGTTGCCATTGAAATAAAGCCATGTGGTGTGAAAATTTTGTCCTCAACACACATCATATAATTAAATCAATTAGGTTTAATACAAATGCCCAAACATGGTTTGATTTTCTTTTTTTTTTCAATGGATGACATGGTTTGATTTATCGTATACCTGTAACATGAGGTTAATTGATGATTTTAGAGACCAAATAATCACTCACATTAAAGTCAAATATTGATATTTGCTAAAGGGAAAAAAGTCACACACAAACACACATGAAAGGAATTAGATTTATTTATTTTTGATAGTTTCAATCTATAGTGTCTGCTTCTGATGATAGTTCTTTATCATCAGACCAAGATACCAATCGGTTTATAGTATAGGCGATGATTGAACCCTAGATCTTTTATTCAACCAGTAGAGACTATATCAGTTGAGCTAACTGGAACCTACAAATTAGATTTATTCAAGATGTATATCTAACCATAAGTTGCTAGAGTTTGTAATAATACTCATAAATTTTTGGAGAAGAAAACAAAATAATAAGAAGAATATATTATTAATTTAAAATAAGAGTTTGTGTAAGGATTCTCTAAAAAAAAAAACCTTTCCTTGCACCTTCTAATAAAATCTTACTATACAACAATTAAAAAATAAAATAAAATCTCTTATTTAGACCTTTAATAGAATCTTGCCTATTGATTTTATTTTTTTAACGAGAGATAGGTAGTTTTACATTTTTACTTACAAACATGATTCGTAAATACATATCAACTTACGTAATTATATATCAAATTTCATGTTTTTGAAGAGGTTTAAAAAAGGGGATGAGTGAGAGATCACAATAAATTTGAGCTTGTATCTATTAGATTACCACTATCTCTCTCTCTCTCTCTCTCTCTCTCTATATATATATATATATATATATATATATATATATGTATATATTAATAGGCAAAGCTTAGAGAAAATTCAATTAGATTTTAATTAGATTTTCAATTTTGCGCCATGTGTCCCATTTACCTTTTAATTTTGTACCAAATGAATTATTAAGTGTAAAAATCGAAGAGTCTAAATACAATTAGATTCTAAATTGGATTTCAATTGGAGTCCAATTTTCCACTACGTGTTCATCTAAATTAATTTTTATGGCAAATAAATTATTGGGTGCAAAAACCAAAGAGTTTAAAACTAATTATATATATATATATATATATTGATTCTCAAAAAAATTATATATATAAATATAAAATGAGAAATCATTTCATATTTTAGAAGTGTATGGTTTTAAAAAAGTGTAAACTGCTAATACCATGTATAATTTGAATCTCTTCTAAAAAAATGTATAATTGTGATAAAATCCAATTAAATTCTAAATTGAAGTCTAATTTTGTGCCATATGTTTCATCTAATTTTTAAATTTATGTGCTAAGTGAATTATTAGGTGCAAAAATCAAAAAGTCTAAATTCAATTAGATTCTACATTGAATTTTAGTTGGTGTTCAATTTTGTGCCATGTGTTCCATCAGATTTTTTAATTTTTATGACAAGTGAATTATTTGGTGTAAAAATCGAAGAGTCTAAATCTAGTTAGGTTCTAAATTATAAATATATATATATATATATATGTAATTGTGATTGTTTTTAAATATACTCGTACATATACATGAGGCTACACACTAGTTGAATTATTAGGCTATTGGCTTCTTTTTATTTATTTTAGGTGTAAACCTATAACCAGAACTTCTGAGTTGAAATACCATATGTAATACAACATCACGCAATGTTATGCTGCAGCAGAATCAAGGATTCAATAAAGAAGAAAAATGTATTGATTTATTCATTTTTTTACATAAAAAATAATGAAATACAAAATGCACCCGTGGGTTGGAGCAGGTGGTATATGGTGGAGATGGAAGATGGGGGGTAATTCTTGGTCCAATCTTTCCAATCAGAAGAAAAAGTATAAAAAAAATATGTAAACCAGAAAGAAAGAGTTTACAGATTTCAATGTTTTTGTTGCCTTTCCTGAATGGCTGAACGAAGAGCATAATTGGGTAAAAGATTGCAATGTTCAAGCTTCAAATTTGTTATTGGTGAAGTGTCATGTCCACTTTCAAACCATTCTCTCAAAACCTCAGCTTCATAAGTAAAACCTTCCGCTGCCACATGAGGATCTTGCATGATGTCCTGCAAGATTGTAAATAAACATTCATAAAAAAAAAAGTGTTCGTTCGTTTAGACCCCTTAAACTAGATTTTTTTTACCTAATATATTAGCCAAGTGGTTACTTAGGTTAATTATTCAGATCTAGGTTAAAAAAAAAAAATCATATTACAGCAGCGGAAAAGTAAATAATACCACAATATGATGACCTAGGAAAATTTGTTTGTTTTTAAACCCTTTAAACACAAGCAGATTAACCTAGTTATTTAGTCAAGTGATTAACTTAGGTAAATTATGCAGATCTAGGTTAACACACATAAATCATATGGTTGTAAAGTGTGGAAAATAAAGAATACAACAATATGATACACAGGAAAACCAAACCGAAAAAAAACCTAGGGAGGATTTAACCAAGCTATCCTCAAGGTAAAATTGAATCCACTATAAAAGAATTGAAGTTTACATAATAGCAACTTAGATCACTAATATCCTATTTCTATCTCGAGTAACTGAATTGAACAAAACCCTAGATCTTAGTCTACCACGATCACGTGACAGCTGGCAAAACGGGTGAGACCCGAAAAATCTACTTGAAACAAAAACGGGTTGACTCGACTTTTTCAAGTTTTTTGCAGGTCAACCCGACCTTCGAATCACTTTTTTAAAACTTTTTTTTTTTTTTGAAAAAAAGAGTTTAAGACAAGCAAGCTTTAAGGAAACAATTGATACATTTACTTATGCAAATTAATTGAAAAATAAAAAGTTGAGCAAATGAGTAAAGATTTTTAGATATCAAATAGCAAAGTACATGCCAAGATAATATGGTTACTCGGCAATTGAATTGATCACCAAGCTCTTGACATCCACTTTTTTAAAACTTTTTTTTTTTTGTTAAAAAAAAGTAAAATGACAATAGTAGTTTAATTGCTTATGTGAAGCTTTTAAGGAAACAATTGATACATTTACTTATGCAAATTAATTGAAATCTAAATCTTGATAACCTTAAGTGTATGTGAAGACAAATACCTCAATAAATTTTAATGTATATACAAAAGATTCACACACACAACATAAATGAGCATCTGGTAATTTTGCTTTATAGTTTGAAAAAAAATAAAACATGTGTATTTGTTTTACTTATCTTTGTGTTATTTTGTTTTAGATAGCTACAAATATAAGTGGTGAAGTCACTTTTACATCTAACTTTAAATAACAAATACATGTTTTTTATTTAAAAAATAAAAAAAAATCGTGCTTAGGGTTTCCTTTATATATTAGAAGAAGTATGTCTATCTGAAACCTTAATCCTTAATGGGCTTGAATTGCTGTTTGGGCAGACTTCAAAATTCTACAGAAAATTCCTGATCCACGATTCTCAATCGATCGAGTCTATTCTTTGATCGATCGACTCGATCGAGCCTTGCAGAAATAGAACAGTAATTTCCTTCAATTACTCGATTCTAAACTTACATTATTCCAAACTTTAAGCAAGTCTAAACCTAGATTAAATGTTTTGATCATGGTTGGCCCACATAATACATATTGAAGTTCTAATACATTAGTCCCTAAGGTATTAGAATCTAACAATCTCCCCCTTTGGCAATCCGTGACAAAACACATACCAAAACAAAAATGCTCAAAGTAATAAAACAACCCATTATAAAATGCCCAAAAACAATTCAACCTAACCACTATCCATCAGTTGCAAGTGTAGACAGTAACACGACTGAATCGACATATATATTCCTGTAACACTTAACAAACACATAAACGCATGTGTGGAAAGAAAGACATAAAAACAGTAAATCAACAAATATGCAAACTAACTCTCCCTGTAAGTTAGATACATCAAAAAATTTATTTTCTGCCCTTTTCAAAAACAATTTCAACTCCCACTAAACAAAACATACTTTCCCAAATTTCATCTATTTCTTTCCCTTTTTGTCACGTATTGACAAAGACAACTCAATTAAAGAGTAAATAGAAAACAAACACAACAAAGGATTTAAAAACAGATATCTCCCCCTATAAAAATAGGAAAAACAAAACAAATTTTGGGAAAAACAGTTTTGGGAAAAATATAGGAGGTGGGGATAAAAAAAAGACACAAACCAAACTAAAAAAAATGAGGATTCACTTGAAAAAAAATATTCTCTCTTTCAATATATGCAAACTTAACACTATAGGACCCATAAACAGTTGCATGAGTAGAGACAATATTTGCACATTGATTATCCACCATATCTCTTAAGAAAAATATTTTCTGCAATTTACACAAAAAATAGCATATACTAAAATGTACAAATGACTCAAAAATTAATCAATCAATTTTTAAATCAACTTGAGTACCCAATTTAGCAAAGTGTATGCATGTTATGTGTAAAAACAATGAGAGATATGATTGCAAAACTGCAAGATGGATACAAAAAAAATGCAATGCATGTGAATCCTAAACATAAATGATGCATGAAAAAAAATTTGGATGGTCAAATACTTAAAAACTGAAAAATTTCCAGTTTTGATTGGTCAAGCATCGATTGAATACCAATCGAGTCAGATAGAAGCTAACCAAAAATTTTAACGCATTTTCGATTGGTCGAGAAACAGCTTCGATCGATCGAAAATCTGGAAAACTTAAATTTTTGAAAAACAAAGCAATTTTATTCAGAAACTCAAAGAACAATATTTCATGAATGAAATGCATGAGTATGAGATTAAAAGCTTTTTAAAAACACATTTTGAATCCAGTTTTCCCAAGAATTAGGATTTTTAATCAATTTACCTTAAATTCTCAAACTTCAAATATGTTTTGCATAAGACTCAACGAATTTTTCAAACTTGGTTGGCCAAACCAAAATCACACAATAACATGTACAAAGTTTAGTACAGAGTAACTTGTGTAATGTGTGCAACTAGCAAAAACTTGAGATACATGTAAGGTGATATGTAGATAGTAATCAATTAAAATTTCTACAAAATTTATCACATAAATTTGAAAGAGACTATCACTTAAAGAGTTATATCATATAACTTCCACATCTCCTAGAAAACAAGCTTGCAATCATGTAAGTTTCTTGAATTGCCTCATAATTTACATACCAATTTTATTTGATCAGAAAGTTATTAAAAATATCCGGGATAATGTACACACCAATTTTATTTGATTGATTTAATTATAGTCCAATAATGTACACACCGATTTTATCATTAATCCGAGACTACGCTTTATGTTCTTTTTGTGCATGTGCTACACTTTCTCGAGCATAAAATCATATGATATGCACTAAGGTGTTCATGATTGGCTAATAAATAGTGGTGAGATGATTATTTATGCCTTTCTCATTAAGTTCAAGTCCAACAATCAAAGGCATGTGACTTCAAGATTGAGATCAAATGATCAAAAACTATAAATATCTCCCACACAACATGCACTACAAAGCTCAAACTAGTAAAGTGCAATAAAATAAGCTCATCCAAGCTAAACAAAGTACATAAACAAGTTATGTAAAGTTAATATGGTCAACCTCAATTACAAATCCATGATATGTAATACAAAACAGAAAAATCTTTATGGTTTAAAAAAAATTTATGACCAAAAACAAAAAGTACACATTATGCTAAATGATTAAAAATGCAAATGCAATGCATGACAATGCTTAACTAAGCTATAGAGGGTACACAAACAAGAAATATTAATTTCTTAATTAACCCTTGAGTACATATACTAACTAGTACATACTCACATAAAATCAGAAATAGCTTAGCACTTATATAGCACATACTATTCAAGTTTCTCCCCAATGTCAAGCATATTCTAAATCAAGAGAGAGATATTCTAATTCATTTAATCCTCAAAACAAATAAAACAAGACACAAAAAAAATATTTGTCTTTTTGAAAATTTTCAATGTTTTTGGATTTTTGAATAATAATAAAAAAATAAAATAAAACAACCAAAAACTAAAAGAAAACATGTCCACAATTAATTGAAAAAATTAAATTAGGGACAAGTCAGCAACACTCACCTTAGAGAATCTTTTCTCACCCATATAGCACGAGTCTTCGGCTTTGTAGGTAAAAATCCATGAGAAGTGGAGTGTATTTGAGGGATTACACTAATCTTCTGAGAAAGACTAAAATCCTGCAATTTTCTTTTACAAGCCAACAAGCTTAAATTTTTCAAAAGTATATGAAACAATTTATTTGGACTTATGGTAGGAAAAATATCATTACATATCCTAGATTGAAATACAAAATGTTTAGATTTCAATTTATGATAATTAGGACGAATATGACCGGAGACACTACAAAAGTGACAAACAGGAATAAATTTAGGAACATCAGTATTTCGAACAGCAAATCTAGTCTTAGATTTTGGTTTTTGCCTCAACAAAGAACAATTTCGTCTAATATGACTAACAACATCACAAAGATGACAGGTAGGCACAAAAACAGATTTATTATGCTCTCTAACAGTAGGTTTAGACATAGGTTTAGAAACTTTAGCGTCTATATCAGAACTTTTACGCTTGTCCAACGTAACAAAATAAGTTTTTTCTTTATTATTCCTCTTGAAAGGAGGGATATAAACTTTCTTAGTTTTAGGCATAAGAGAAATAGAAACACTTCTGTTATCAACAGCAGGCTTGGTACTAGTCAAATTTTCAATTTTAGCTTTAGATTCAACTAACTCTTGTTCCAAGCTTTTTATCTTCTCATCTTGAGAGGAAATTTGATTTCTCAAAAATTCATTCTTTTTATTAGATTCATCTAATCTAACAACTAATTCCTCTTTTTCAAGATTAGCCAATTTTAACTCTTCCTTGAATTTCTTAGCAATTTTCAAAAATTTCAATAATTCCTTACGGAGAGTTTCACAGGCATCAATTAGATCAACAGAAATAACAATGTCCTTTTTATTCAAATCATCAAAAACATGAGCAGAAAGACACTTTAAATTTTCTATGATAACAAGGATCAAGGATCAACTCCTAGATCAAAATATCTAAATACTAGAGCTAATCCGCTTTGATACCACTTGTACGTTTTTAGACCCTTTAAACACAAGCAAATTAGCCTAGTTATTTAGCCAAGTAATTAACTTAGGTAAATTATGCAGATCTAGGTTAACACATATAAATCATATAGTTGTAAAGTGCGGAAAAAAAAGAACACAACAATATAATAACCTAGGAAAACTAAACCGATAAAAAACCTGGGAAGAATTTAACCTAGCTATCTTCAAGGTAAAACTGAATTCACTATGAAAGAATTGAAATTTATACAATAGCGACTTAGACTACTAATATTCTATTTCTATCTCGAGTAGGAAACTTACTACCACAACCATGTGACAGCTTCGAGTCAACGGATTACTTCTTTCTTGAATTCCCAACAAGCACAAGCACTCTCACTTGTATATCTTTAAGCTCTTAAATTTGCAACTGAATTGATTACCAAGCTCTTGACATCAATCTAGATCTTGATAACCCTAAGTGTATGTGAAGGTAAATACTTCTAGATCTCATAAAAGATTCACACACACAGCATAAAGAACATTTGGGTACAAAACCCTAGATCTTAAAAAGAGGCACACTCTTCTTTCTCTAAAAGCTCTTTTAAAAACGTGCTTAGGATTTCCTTTATATACTAGAAGAAGTAGATTTGAAACCCTAATCCTTAATGGGCTTGAACTGCTGTTTAAGTTGACTTAAAATTCTACAGAAAATTCTTGATCCACGATTCTCGATCGGTCTAGTCTATTCTTCGATCGATCGAGCCTTGCAGAAATAGAACAGTAATTTCCTGCAATTATTCGATTCCAAAACCAAACTTTGAACAAGTTTAAACCTAGACTAAATGTTTTGATCATGGTTTGCCAACATAATATATATTGAAGTTCTAATACATGAGTCTCTAAGGTCTTAGAACCTAACAAAACTGATGAAACAAACCATTTCAAGGTAAAAACCTGGGGATGATTTGACCTAACTATCCTTAAGATAAAGTAAATCTACTATAAGAGAATTGAAATTTTTGCAAAAGATTTAATCCTAAATCTATTGCTACCTTAAGTAGTTACTTACTGACATGACTATGTGCAATCTCTGAATCCACAGATTCTTTCTCTTATTGGATTTACTGCAACACAAGCACCCTTACTTGTGACTTTGAGATCCCATTCAAAGGTTTCAGATCACCTTCACTTGTTGATCATGTAGCAGCAATTTCTATAACACCGGATCTTGAGATTCTTCAAGGAATATTGTTGGTAGAAGACTTTAGAGAGCTTTGGGTACAAAAGCCCTAGATCTACAATTGGAGGCACAAGATGCACTCTTTTCTCTCTAAAAATCTCATCTACACTTAGCTTATAATGTCATTTAAATACTGGAAATAACGAATTGCGATTTGGGCATCAAACGGACAAGTTATGGGATTTTAACGTTTGCTGATTTTTTGCTGATATGCGACTTCTGATTGATCGAGAGGAATCAAACAGCAATTGAGAGGAATCGAACAGCAATTGAGAGAACTAGATTGCAACTCACTTTTTTCATCCTGAACTTAAGTTTTTTGTCTTGGACTTACAAGTATACCATTCTAACTCAATAATACTTACTTCTTTTCATGGTTTGCCACCACTACAAACTCAAAACCTAACAAAAAGGAATGCATTTTATGTGATGACAATAATTTAGTCCAATGAAGTAGGTTTGTGGCAGAAAGAGCTTCCAACATGAAATAGTGATTAACTATCCATGCAAATAAAAAACCAATATATTTCATAATATGTAATTTCCTTTTGTCAAATAATCAAACAATCAAATAAATTAAATAAAATTTTTAGAAATTTTAGATGGTATGTTTGGAATGGACGAATAATAAAGGGTCAACTATTTTTTTTTTTTTTTGTTGATAATTTGATAGTTACCATGAGGGAGGAGGGCTTGATCTCTAACGTCTTCGTACGTTGAAAAAAAAAAGAAAGATGCTAATTGAGATGTAAAGTTTTTGACAATGACTATTGATTTAAAATTACATATGGACAATAACTTAATAATTTAAGGACCCATTGAGCCAAACAAATCTTGCTTCTCCTAGAAGAAAAAAAAAATGTAAAGCAAACATTCTTTAGATCATCCACATTGGTGGAGTCATAAATTGAGCAATTTGGTACCACAAAAAGCTACTTTATCTATTTTACCACCTCATTTTACAAAACATCCAACATCAGTGGTTTTATTTTAGTTTTCAACACAACAAAATAAAATGAACAAACACAATAAAATAATATATCTACTACAATAATTAACAACCACCACTACCAACACAATAAAAGAATATAATTTTTAATAAAATATAATTTTTTAATTTTCTTAGCTACAGTGCACAACCATCTTTGGCTGTGCATTGCAGCTCGAGAGCCAAATTTTTTGGCTTTTCCTCCACCAAGTAGCATGCTTTTTAATATTAGTGGTGCTAAAAATAGCAATATGACTCTTTAGCACCACCAATATTAATGTTCTTAGTCTCTAAACTTCTGATTTTAATAGTTAACTTATCAGAAATTAGGTTTGTCACAAAGCAAATTAACATTCTTTTAGTACTTCTTATAATTCTTTTAGTACTTCTTGTTAAATTATAAATACTTTATTCATGTGATGTTATCTTGTGCTTCTTTTAGTAATTCTTGTTAAAGTATATATAAATAAGGACAAAGTTTAGCTGCAGCATTCAATTTTAGTTACAAAATTGGTTGTAGTTTAAGGGTATAACCTTATTTAATAAAATAAACATTACTGTAAATTTTGAAAATCTGATTGTTGAATTTTATAATCTCTATACTCTTAATACACATGTCAAATTTTGTGTCAATTGGATATTATTTACCGTATGATCTATATTTAAGCTTATATTTTATGCATAATTTCGAATTACAAAAACTTGAAATTTATTGATGACATAGCTATTGATCTTTAATTTTCTAGAAATTTTGCAAGTATAGAGGATATAAGAAGAAGTTATAATCCAATAGTAGATTTGTCAAAATTCACCTCTAATAAAAAGATATTGAGTAAGGTTGTAACTTAATGCTACAACCAAATTTGTAACTGAATTTTATTTTATAAATAATTTATTCATGTGATTTCATGTGAAAAATAATGACATTTTTAAATTATTGCTAAAGTGGCATAAACTATAAGCACATCATATAATTAAATCAATTAGGTCTAACACAAATACTCAGACATGGTTTGATTTTTTATTTTTATTTTTTTGATGGAAGACATGGTTTGATTTGTCTTAAACCTGTAACATAAGGTTAATTGATCAAATCAAAATTTTAAAGACCAAATTGTCACTCACATTAAAGTCCAATAGTGATATTTGTTATAGGGGGAAAAAAAAAGAAACTCACATACATATGCGAAAGGAATTAGATTTATTCAAGATGTATATCTAACCATAAGTTGTTGAGGTTTGAAATAATACTCATAAATTGTTGGAGAATAAAAAAAAAAAAAAAAGAGAATATATTATTACTTTTTTTTTTTTTGGAAAGAAGAGTATATTATTACTTTAAAATAAGAGTCTCTATAAGGATTCTCTAGAAACACCCTTTTTTGCAACTCATAATGAAATCTTACTACAACATTTAAAAAATAAAATAAAATAAAACCTTTATATAGAATCTTACCTATTAATTTTTGTTTTTTAACAGTAGATAGGTTCTTTTACACTTTTACTTACAAAAATGATTCGTAAATCATATCAACTACCATAATTATCAAATTTTATGTTTTTGAAGATGTTAAAAAAAGGGGATGAGTGAGAGATTCACAATAAATTTGAGTTATAAGGCTCTTGGCATCTTTGCATTTATTTTAGGTGTAAACCTTAACCAGAACTTCTGAGTTGAAATACCATTATGTAATACAACATGATGCAATATTATGCTACAGCAGAACCAAGGATTCAATAAAGAAGAAAAATGATCTTTTTAGTTTTTTACATAAAAAATAATGAAATACAAAATGCACCCGTGGGTTGGAACAGGTGGTATATGGTGGAGGTGGAAGATGGGAGGTGATTATTGGCAGTGGCGACGCCACTCAGAAGCCAGGGTGTTCCGAGGAACACCCTGGCTTGAAATATTTTTTTATATAATAATTTATTTATTTTATTTGTTTACCCTTAAAAAAAAAATAGGAACACCCTCAAGCAATATCAGGAATACCCTAAAAAATTTTATATCAAAAAAATTTTGAACTAAAAGGCATGCAGAGGTAGGGGTGTGTGCACACATGAGGTGTGTGCTAATGCACAGTGGGGTGTGTGTTAGACTCCTAATAGTTAGCAAAAAAAATGAATGAAGCAACTAAACACCAATAATTAATAATTTAATTAACTAATGCATTATAAAAGACAAACAAATTAAATTATGTTAGGCTAAACAACAATTAATAATTTAATAATTAATGAAATAACAATACAACAAATTATAGTTTATAAAAAACGAACAAATTTATGAAACAACTAAACAATAATAATTAATAATTTTATTAATATTTCAAATGAACTTATAGTTTATTGTACCGGTACCTTTATTCATTAATTTCTTTTCTTTTTATTTTTAAAATTTTTTTTTTCTTTTGAGGTTTTTCGGTTTACAGAATGCAAATTTGTTTTGGTTTATTGCACCGGTACCTTCATGCTTGCCAAATTTTGAATTTTGGCCGGTATTTACCGAAATGTTCTGAAAGACCCGAAATAGACCGAAATGACCTAAAATTTTTTCAAAGTGGAATAGAAACACCCTAGACAAAATTCCTGGAGTCGCCACCGATTATTGGTCCAATCTTGCCAATCAGAAGAAAAAGTATAAAAAAAAAAAAAAATGTAAACCCGAAGGAAAGAGTATACAGATTTCAATGTTTTTGTTGCCACTCCTGAATGGCTGAACGAAGAGCATAATTGGGTACAAGATTGCAGCTTTCAAGCTTCAAATTTGTCATTGGTGAAGTGTCATGTCCACTTTCAAACCATTCTCTCAAAACCTCAGCTTCATAAGTAAAACCATCCGTTGCCACATGAGGATCTTGCATGATGTCCTGCAAGATTGTAAATAGAAAATTCATAAAAAAAGGAATGCATTTTATGTGATGATAATAATTTAGTCCAATTAAGTAGGTTTGTGGCAGAAAGAGCTTCCAACATGAAACAGTGATTCCACATCAAAGTTACATCACTCATGGACAGACATGTTCAGAAAATCTTTTGCCTATTTGGTAAAGCATGATAGGAAGGAGACCACGAAAGACAGCAAAAAATCCAAGTTTTGTTCTTGATTTTGATGGTTTTCAAGCTCAATATTTTAATTATTTTCTAGTAAATTTCAATTTATTAATTATTATTATTATTATTATTATTATTATTTTGTAATTCCCATGTCTATGATTTCTAGTATGAATGTCAATGTATTAGCCTACATGAGAGTGGAATTTGGGCCTGGAAACCAATATCAATATAATATTTTGGAAGTATCTTTTTCTCTTGTGGATTCAATGATCCTTAATGGATTCTAGGGTTATTTTATCAACTGCAGAAGTTGGCTACGTCTGATTTATTCTTCCATTTAGCATCAGCTGGTATCAGAGCCATTTCTGGTATTGCATGATGGCTAATGAGCTCAAGGGCAGCAACCGTTCTAGCTACTCAGAACACAGAGATGGGATTCTTTCTAGAGCTGAATTCTAAAATTTCCAAGGCTGAGAATAAGCACTCTCTATTTAAATTTAAGACTCTTTTAATTAGGAAAATGAAACAAGAAATATATGAGCATACACACACACAAAAGAATTTTGAAATGAAATTGTTTGAAATAAGGTCTGATAAATTCCCAATTATTCAAAAAATTTAGTTGTTAATAAATGATGAATTTAATCATTTAACCATTAGTCTAAAAGAGTCAACATGAATTGAAGACATTGGAAAATAAATAAAAATTCAATAGCTTACCTGGGAGATTGGACACAGAAAATACGAAGGGGGTTCAGAGTGTCATTGGAGCTCAGCTGGAGTGAGGATGAGTCTCCACACAAATCCTCCATCATTGGTTCAAGTACAGGCCAAGCATCTGATGCAAGGTCTAGCCGGTTCTCCCGGCACATTTCACTACAACTCAAGGCCAAGTGAGCCAGCTGTTTAGCTTGTTCAAATGGCCAATCTCCAGCCAAAGGATCCAAGAGGTCTTGTAACTTTCCTGTATTTAATGCATATTGCACTTCCTTTGTTAACCCCCAGGGCGGCCTTCCCGTCAACAACTGTAACAATGTGATTCCAAATGAATATACATCCGACTTTAAAGTAAGCTCTCCTGTGGAAAGGAACTCAGGGCCAAGATAAGCAAAACTAGTGCCCTTTGGCTCAGTTTTCCAACGAAGAGTGATGTTGTTTGAACTTTGATCATGAGATAGTAGACGACAGCTTCCAAAGTCACACAGTTTGCTAACAAAGTTGGCATCAAGGAGACCTTTGGCGGGTGTCAAATCACCATGTAATATGCTGAATGGTTTACAGGAATGAAGAAATATGAGGGAAGAGCACAATTCAGTGCAATGCATACTCGAATTTGCCATGATAATGGAGGAGTATGTCCTTGCGTCTGAGTCGATCTTCAAGGCTTCCATTTGAGGATATAATCATAGATGAGAGCCTGCACTTCTTGGCAGTATCCGATCAGTGTTAAAAGATTCGGATGCCTCAACTTATTCAAATTATCAACCTGAAATGGAGCCATGCAATGTAATACAATGCCAAATTTTTGGTCAGTGTTAGGTCCATTTCAAGTGAAGCATTGGAATGGCTGAATTCAATATATGTACAAAACAGTTTAACCGGCCTACCTCACTTTGGAAGGGGTCTTGCGAGTTATGATTGCCTGGCACTTTTATAGCCACCTGGATTTCATGCAAGAGACCTTTATACATTTTCCCATGTCTTCCTCCTCCGATTTTCAGGGAAGGATTAAAATTTAGAGTTGCCTTCTCAATCTCTGAGAACGAGAACCCAGAGAATTGAGGCATTTGTGTGCTTGAGAGGTTACCTTGTTTTCTTCTCAGCTCTTCGGTTTCTTTTAATGCATTGTCATGCTCCACCAGCAACTCATCCCGTTCTTTTTTGTAAGTTTGCAACAGTTCCACAGCAGAGACAATCCTCAGCTCCAACCCCTCTACCATCTCATTAGATTCTGCAATTTTGCTTTCTAGTAATGATTTTTGATCTAAGGCAAACTGGAGATCTTCCATTGCTTTGCTTAGCTGTATTTTCACCTTTTCATGTTCCTCTTTCTCTTTTGCTATAGCTTCCTCAGTTCTTTTCTTTGTTTCAACTTCTCAGCACATAAGTGGTCGGACACTTGAGCATGTAAATTATGCACTTGGAGAATTAATTGAAGATATGATGTTTTCTAAGTTTATGATGAAACAAATTCCATACATAGTGCAGTTAGATTATGTTCATCTTCGTCCTGAATATAGTTAATTGACTTTAGAGTGAAGTGGAGGGTGTATAGTATTAAAACAAACAAAAGAGAGAACTTCATTCTGTAATCCTATATGTTTTTGATCATTAATTCCAATACAAGGATATAGTCAAAGTTATAGGTTTACCTTGTGCATTGCTTCAATTGCATCCTTTTCGGCTTTGCCACGTCTCTGTATCTCTTGAAATGCTTCTAGCCTTGCATTCTCAGCCTCTGCCATGGCCTTTTCAAGTTTAGAATATAGAGTTTCATCTATATTTCCATCCTGCTAGAGTCAATCAAATCTTTTGAGTTTTGAAGTCGTATATGAAACAATTAAGATAATTATTTCCAAAGATAGAGGCCAAGTGATCTTATAAAACCAAAATCTGAGCTTGGATAAACATGCAAATTCTGTTGAACATATATTTTTCACATACCAGTACACTAGGAGGGGATAAACAAGGAAGACTGTCTTTGTGCTGAGGAAGTGTGCTTAACTCTAAACCATTGTCAGTCCCATCAGACCTAACAGATGAAATCCGAGCTATGTCAACTGGTCTTCTGGAAGAGCTTGTTGAATTATCCAAAGCTGGAGGATACCATTCATCAGAACTCCCTTCTGCAACTGACCTCCTTGGAGTCGAGAAATCATCAATACCATCAAGGGAAGAAACGTCTGTTCCACTTCCTACACTATAGTCAATACTGGCAATCAGTTCACTGCGGAATGAAACTTGAGATGAGATGGTGGGTGCTACACAAATATCAGCTCCATCTAAAATACTTTCCCTATATTACGTGGTATTTGCAGTAGTAATTATCTCAGCGTCAAGGCTTTTTCAATACACACACACACTTGCATTAGTAGTAATAATGATTAAAATCAAGAAAAATTCTAACTTACATACAAGGAAATCGTTTGTAGCAATTTCAAGTATATGAAAGTTTCCCTAATTCAATAGCCAATCAAGCCTTTTGTAACTAGTATATGCTAGTCATACAGTCAATTAAAACTAAGAAGCTTCATATTTGGGAGTACATATTTTCATGCAATTAATATGTATTTCAAAAACATCAAGCAAACTTGGTGTGGATAAGGCGCCTCTTGCATATAAATTGTATGTGACAGGATACAGGTGCATGTAGGCGCACATAGATTGCTTTCTTAGACTTGAGGTCCATCATTTTCCTGCAATGTTAAGTTGGAGGGTGGAGGGTGTTGGGGGGGGGGGGGGGGTGAAGAGTGGTAAGCTGTAAGAAATCTGAGTGTATAGATGCATATATAAGTTTCAACTTTGTGTACCATTGAGTGAGATAGAATTAAACTAAAATTTTTGAGCAAAATCATCATAAAAATTGATACTATCAAACCACAGGATAATTAATCATCATAATTATATTTTGAAAACAGATTACAACTTCTAGAAACCAGGAAATGGCTTGTAAACACCCTCTTTCACAAATTCAAAACAACATTATCTTTCACAGGAGAGAAAATTAATCAATAAGTTAAGAGAACAACCAATCAATGCAACCGCCTAGTAAAGGTACCCCAAGCCAGTACAAAAAAGCATAACTAATAGCATGGTCTTTATCTTACTTCTGACGATAGACCCTTTACTTATCTATTAACTGATCTAATTTCATGCTCAAAAATTCTGAAGGCAGCTAAGATAGCATAGTCTTCAGTATCTTTATGGTCCTGACCTACTGCCCACACATGCATACAGAATTTGCAAAAAAAATTTGCCCAAGATAGGGCATATCCAGTGTGAATTATTCAAATTCACTCTACGTTTTGGAGGCTCAAAGTGGATGTAAATGGAAATAAAAATGAAAATGATGGTCAAAATATTAAAAGGAACAGAAAAACAAAAGGCAAAATCGATCAGGTGGTTGTACTTTGAGTAGTGCTTATCTGCTACTTCTCCCATAACAAGCTTCCTGATCCCAAGCTGGCAGATGAGATTCACAATTCCCTTCTCGATACTGTCCATTTCAATATGTCGTGATTCTGCCTGTGCCTGCATTAGAAAGCCATAGATGCCAAAATAAATCATAATGTTCAGCACATTTAGCAATTAACAATTTTCAAGGAACTCTAATATTTTAAAAATGATCATGCTGAAATTGGAAGTTCTCTGCGGCCTAATTGATATAACGATATATATTTCCTATTATGTATGAACATTGTAAATGAACTACAGGTGAGTAGTCCTAGTAGTAGTGTCTAGCAACTATGGACCGTTGTCTACCAACGAAAATGACAGTCATACTGAGCATACAGCTTCAGTTGTCTTATCTTCATCTTGATAAAACTAAAAAACAAATCAAAAACAAATTAAAAACACATTCACAAAAAGAGACATGAGATAGCTTTGTACCCCTATTTTGCGACAAAAAAGAAGATACTCATCTAGGATTTTCTGCATATTCTGCCTTTCAATTTCCCGGTATGCCCTGACTTCCTGTTCGGTCAATGTGCTTGCTGGAAATCTTGTTCCCACTAGAAACCAAGGAAAGAGTTACTATGTAATATAAATTCCATTGTGGGTACCGACAACCACTGAAAAGATGATGGGAATTGCAAACCAGAAACAGGCATGTTTATAATTACTCAAGTCTTACTAGGTAGAACCTCAGAAGTAAATAAATTCTTCAGCCAAATTTCATAAGAATAACCGATTACTAGTCTAAAACTGCGGCCAAATCAATAAATAATTCAGATTGACCAAAATTTCTGGGACTTCTAATTAAGTTTCCAAATTAAATTTCCCTCTAACTATGGCCAATTTTCATCCAGGTTTTGCCCCAATATAATTCATGGTCAAATCCTAATCCACTGTTTTCCTTAACAACTACAAGTACCTGGAAAATCTTAAAAACCCTTTTCAATTAATTCATTAGAATCTATCAAGTCTAGTCAACTAAGTCTAACTTCCAAGAAGTTTTATAGTACATGATAATCAGTTCCACTTCCAAGAGAAAAAATTACATCAAAAGTTGGATTCTCACCAAAGTTCATAACTTTAGATACACATAATGTTGGGAATATTCACGAATTTCCAAATGTGTGAGAGGCGAAAAACAGATAGAAAAATAACTCACACATAAGGCAATCACACAACACAATAAATTGCTAATATTTCCAGGGAAAAATACAAGATGACAAACTATAATCTCCATGGACTAAGCCTTGTAAAATTTTCCATTAAAGCTGCAGCACTTTCATATTGGGTTGGGTCATAATCCGGATCAAAGACAAACTAGACTCCACGTAGCCCAGCACATATACGGCTATTAGCTATGCGCATACATTACACGTACACACATGTATAAGAGCAAAAATGTTGGCAACTTACTGATGGGGATCATATTTGCTGGCTGGTGGACGTGAATGACAGATATAGTTTTTCCCCCAGAGTTCTGTAATGCCCATAACAAGATTGATTTGTACTCTTTCACATTTTGTCCCAGCGCAACGTGTAATATATTATCATCCATGTTCAAAGTTCAAAGTTCAAACCCAAACTTCCACCAACACCAAGCTTTTGAAATAAACAAGAAGATACAGTTTTTATAGGAAGACGAGTAAAGCGGCGTACGCGCGTAAAGATGCATTCAAAAGGTCTCTGTTTTGGTGTCAAGTACTGTCTGGAGTTGAGCTCTCGATATATAATATATGTTCTAGTCCTACAGACTAAAGTGACTTTCTGCGCAAAAACATAGGCAGTGAGTTGCGAAGTTGTGCTTAAAATTCCATTCCATGGTGCCGTGATGACGACGAGGTCAATGTCTACGTTTGCGTTATCTTTTTTAAGAAAAGCTTATTGGATGAGTGGTGGATCCCACAACCAATATTGTCAAATGTCAATGCATATCTTTTGTTTTCTTAATAACCATTGTCAATGCATGCATATCTGTGACAAGATAATGTTGCGTTTGTTAGTTAATTTACTTGTCGGTTACCAAGTGCGGCAGTGGTTAAGGTGTAGTTCTTATTGTAATTGATTAACTTTTCAGTCTCAATCTCACATGGGTCTAGTTAATCTGTGGATGCAGTGTATAAAGTTTTTTTTTTGGGTTGTAATTGATCAGCTTCTCGGAAATTGTCTCACATGAGTTGCTTAAAAAAATATTTATTTATTTGTTTTTGTTGCTTCCTAATACAGAGTGGGACGTATAGGCTCTTTCTTAACGGAAGCACGATGCTGCCCATTAACAAAAGCCTAACTAGATTGCAAGCTATATTCTGTAAACAGTACATGGTGAGTAGAAAGCAGAGGTGGTTTCTCCAATTCTGTGCTGAACAGAGTACTGTACAGTGCTCTTGGGGCGTCTCTAATTCAGCTCTTAGGTGCCCTCCTACTCCTAGATAGTTGTATACATGTTTCTTTAGGAAAAAATTTTTCCTGTCATAAAAGCCAATTGATAGCATAGTGATCATTTAGAAGTTAGAACTGACCGAGACCCCTAAGGTCTTTTTGCATTTTGCCCTTTTAAATATTAAACAGTCTTGTTCATTGGTGAAGGTCTTCTTGTAGTTGGATTTGAATATATTAGCATTAACATACATAAACAAATAAAAAAAGAAGTTTCATTAATTTAAAAGGGATTATTTAGGGATTTTATTTTTTATTGCAAGAGGGGAGAAGGAATTTAAACTTGACCATCTCTATTGGAAACAATATAGAATTCCATATGACTTGATCATGGACATTTAGGGGTTGTTTTTACTACAATTTTTAGAAATAAATATGAATTTTATTTGCTAAGAGTTTGTATCTCAATTGATATCTCTCGGTATTTTCAAGAAAGATGTATAGAGTATAAATATTTATGCTCTTAATATAACAAGCGAATTATTAAAATAAAAAAAGTCCATTCATGGACTATAAAAAAAAAAAAATTTCAAAATTGATTTTTTTTAAAAAATTGAGACAATCTTGTATACTCCAATTGTAGAAGAGGGTGAATAAGTGATTTAGGAGGATAAAATAAAATTCAATGGATTAAAAATTATAGGGCATATTAGAAAATAAAATAAAATAATGGATATACAAGTGGGAATTTTTTTTTTTTGATATAAAACAAGTTATAATTCCATAAAAAATTTGGGAATAAGATAATGTTTTAAAACCTTTTTATTTCCCCTAAGAACTTTACATACTCCACGCTTTATTTTTTTTTTTCTCCCCTACAAGTTTCTAAATTTTTTATTTCATTTTGTTTTGTCGAGCAGCTCATCTAAAATTGACATGGAAAATGTGGTGTTAAATTAAGATTTGTGCATAATAAATTGAATATTATAGATTCATGTGAAAGTGATGTTACCCTTATTATAAGTTGACAAATCAACGGAGTATGAAATTGAATGCATCCATAAGATTCAATTATTCTCATCTTTTTTTGGCTATAAACTTAGTTAGAGGAGGGAGGGAGAGAAATTATTCACTCCCCCGTAAGGAATGACTATAGAAAGAAGATAACTTAAAAATATAAAAGAAAGAAAGAGAGCACATAGTGCTTAATCTTCCAAGTTCTAAATAAAGAAAAAGAAAAAAGAGAAATACTCTATCTAAATAGTTCATATAGAACTTCCTAAGCTCCAACCAGCATCTTCCAATGACAAGTGACAACTTCGATGTAGTGCTTGTCTTTCCTTTTTTTGGATAAATTCAATAGTTGGAGAATTTGAACTATGGACATCTCTATTGAAAACGTTAGGGAGTACATATTAAGTTACAAGATTCTTGACATTTTTACATTTATTTTAATTGTGAACCTAGCTATAACTAGAACTGGCCGAGCTGAAAGACAAGACCATTATGTAATACAACATCATGCAATATTATTCTCCAGCAGAACTACGATTTAACAAAGAAGAAAAAAATGTATTGATCTATAAATTTTTTTCCCTAAAAAAAAGAAAAAATGAAATACTAATGCACCTGTGGGTTGGACCAGGTGGTATAAAAAAAAAATGTAAACCTAAGGGGAAAAGAAAAATACAGATTTCAAAGTTTTTGTTGCCACTCTTGAATGGCTGAACGAAGAGCATAATTGGGTACAAGGTTGCAGTGTTCAAGCTTCAAATTTGTCATTGGTGAAGTGTCATGTCCACCGTCAAACCATTCTCTCAAAACCTTCTCTTCATAAGTAAAACCATCCGCTGCCACATGAGGATCTTGCATGACGTCCTGCAAGATTGAAAATAGGACATTCATAAAAAAAAAAGGAATGCATTTTATGTGATGATAATAATTAGTCCAATGAAGTAGCCTTGTGGCAGAAAGAGTTCAACATGAAACAGAGATTCCAAATCAAAGTTACATTACTCGTGGACAAACATGTTCAGAAAATCTTTTGCTTTTAGATATGGACACTTACGGGACGTTTGGTTTGTCATGATATTACAATACGCCGTACTATTACATTATTGTAATCTTTCATTAATGTAATCTCAATACAATAATACAATATTACATTGTTTAGCAAGGTAATGAGATTAAGATAATGTGACATATTTTGTAATTTTAAATTATGGTAATGTTAGAAAAAATAAAATAAACAAAACATCTTAATGTCACATTATTGTAATATGCATCATATTAAAGACACGTCAGCAAGCTAAACTCCTCTTAAGATTTGAATATTTAGAAAAGCATGAGAGGAAGGAGACCAAGAAAGCCAGCAAACAATCCAAATTTTGTTCTTGATTTTGATGGTTTCCAAGATCAATAATTTAATTATTGTCTCGTAACTTTCACTTTATTATTATTATTATTATTATTATTATTATTTTGTAATTCATGTCTACGATTTATAGTATGAATGTCTACTAGCCTCCACGAGTGTCGTATCTTGGGCCTGGAAACCAATATTTTGGGAGTCTGTCTTTTCCCTTGTGGATTCAATGATTCTTAATGGATTCTAGGGTTATTTTATCAATTGTAGAAGTTGGCTACGTCTGATTCATTCTTCCATTTAGCATCAGCGGGTATCGAAGCCTTTTCTGGTCTGGCATGATAGCTAATGAGCACAAGGGCAGCAACCGCTCTAGTGGCTAAGAACACAGAAATGTGATGCTTTCTAGAGAAAAATTCCAAACTTTCCAAGGTGAGAATAAGCACCCTCTATTTGGATTTTGGAGTCTTTTAATTAGGAAAACGAAACAAGAAATATATAAGCATACACACACACACACACACACACACAAAAGAAATTTGAAATGGAAATTGTTTGAAATAGGGTCTAAAAAATTACCAATTATCCAAAAAACTTAAGTTGTTAATAAATGACGAATTTAACTTAGGAATGGTAATTTTGCCTTGCCCCTCCCTACTTCACCTTGTGTGGATTTTTCCTGCCTTGCAAAGGTGGTAGAGCAGAGATGGGGTAGGATTTTAATCCTACACCACGGGGCGCAGTGAGGATGGGTTTAAAGTTTTTAAACCCACCTTGTCCCGACCCGTCCCCACCTTGCATTGATAAGGGTTATAATTGTAAATTTTTCTTAACCTAAAACCCTACTATTTAAACAAACATATCAATACTAGTTTATTTTATTCTATCCAACATGAGTCCTGCCTCTATTTTGTTATGTGTTATACTATGAGATTTTTGTTCTTGTTGTGATATTGTGTCTTGTTAAACACTTGAATAATATTATTTAGTTTTTGCTAAAAATTAGTTTGATATAATAGGATAAATTTAATTGTAATTTCAAGTATGCTTTTATTAATGAAACAGGTTTTATAAAAAAATTGTAATAGTTGTAAGGCAAATTAAAAAGAAGTAAAGCTTTATAAAGTGAAGCAGGGCTTCGCGAGGCTCCAAGGAGTGGGGATAGAGCAAGAAAATTTTTCCCATCATATGCGGGGCGAGGTGGGGATGGGTAAGACAAAACTATTTGAGGCAGGGCAAAGACCCCATCTTTCAGCCCGTCCCATTTTGCCCCACCCTGCTTAACCCACCTCCCTTCGCTTCGCTTCGCCTCACGTGGGTTTTTCCCGCCCCGCAAAGGTGGTGGGGGTGGGGATGTGGCAAGATTTTAGCCCCATATCGCGGGACAAGACGGGGGTAGGGATGAAGATGGGTTTAGACTTTTAAGACCCATTCCGCCCCCGCCCTGCCCCGCCCCACGTTGCTAAGGGTTATAATTGTAAATTTTTAATACTTTAAAATCCTACTATTTAAATAAACATATCAATATTAGCTTATTTTATTCAACCTAATGCGTTTCTTTGCCTTTATTTTATTGTGTTATGCCATGAGATTTGTTTTGTGTGATTGTCTCGTTAAACGTTTGGATATATTATTCAATTTTTTTTTAAAAAATTAATTTGATTTGATAGGACAAATTTAATTGTAATTTCAAGTATATTTTTATTAATGATATATGTTTCAGTAAAAAAATTGAATTAGTTGTAGAACAAATTAATAAAAAGTAGAGTTTTACGAGATGAGGTGGGGCTTCGCGGGGCGGGGTTAGGGTGAGAAAGTTTTCCCCGTCAAGCGGGGCGGGGCAATGATAAAGTAAGACAAAATCATATGGAGCGGGGACAAAGACCCTATCTTTCGGCCCCGCCTTGCCCCATTGCCATCCCTACCCTTAACCATTATTCTAAAAGGCTCAACCTGAATTAAAAGCATTGGAAAATAAATATAAATTCAATAACCTACCTGGGAGATGGGACAGAGAAAATACGAAGGAGGTTCAAAGTGTTCTTTGGTACTCAGCTGGAGTGAGGACGAGTCTCCGCACAAATCCTCCCTCATTGGTTCAAGTACAGGCCAAACATCCAATTCAAGGTCTAGCCGGTTCTCCCGGTACACTTCACTACAACTCAAGGCCAAGTGAGCCAACTGTTTAGCTTGCTCAAATGGCCAATCTCCAGCCAAAGGATCCAAGAGGTCTTCTAACTTTCCTGCATCTAGTGCATGTTTCACATCATTTATTATCCCCCAGGGCGGCCTTCCCGTCAACAACTGTAACAATGTGATTCCAAATGAATATACATCTGACTCTAAAGTAAGCTCTCCTGTTGAATGGAACTGCGGATCAAGATAAGCAAAACTAGTGTCCTTCACAGTTTTCCGACGCAGAGTGATGTTGTTTGAACTTAGATCACGAGATAGAAGATGACACCTTCCAAAGTCACAGAGTTTGCTTACAAAGTTGGCATCAAGGAGAACCTTGGCGGGTGTCAAATCACCATGTAATACGCTGAATGGTTTACAGGAATGAAGAAAGATGAGGGCAGAGCACAATTCTGTGGCGATGCATATTCGAATTTGCCATGATAATGGAGCAGTATTGTCCTTGCAGCTGAGTCGATCTTCAAGGCTCCCATTTGGGAGATACTCATAGATGAGAGCCTGAACTTCTTGGCAGTATCCGAGCAGTGTAACAAGATTCGGATGCCTCAACTTATTCAATGTATCAACCTGAAATAGAACCATGTAATGTGATACAATGCCATATTTTTGATCAATCTAGATCCAATTGATTGTAATGGCCAAATTCCATATACAAAACAGTTTAATCGTCCTACCTCACTTTGGAATCCTGAGGGGTCTCGCAAGTTACGTTGGTGTAGCACTTTTATAGCCACCTGGATTTCACGCAAGAGACCTTTATATGTGTTCCCGTGTCTTCCCTCTCCAATTTTCAGAAATGGATCAAAATTTTGAGTTGCTTTGTCAATCTCTAAGTATGAGAACTCGGAGAATTGAGGCATTCGCATGCATGAGGACTCAACTTTTTTTCTTCTCAACTCTTCAGCTTCTTTTATTGCATTGTCACGCTCCACCAGAAATTCATCCCGTTCTTTTTCACAGGTTTGCAACAATTGCACAACAGATGCAATACTCAGCTCCAACCCCTCTATCGTCTCATCAGATTTTGCAATATGGCTTTCCAGTGATGATTTTTTATCTAAGGCAACCCGGAGATCCTCCATCACTTTGTTTTGCTGAATTTTCACCTTTTCATGTTCCTCTTTCTCTTTTGCTAGAGCTTCCTCAATTTCTTTTCTTTGTTTTGATTCCTCAGTGCATAAGCTTTCTAACACTTGAGCCTGGAAATTATGCATTTGGAGAATTAATTAAGTATGATGTTTTCTAAGTTTATGACGGAACGAATTCTGTACATAGTGTAGTTAGATTATGTCCATCTTCCAGTCCTAAATATGGTTAAATGATTTATTAGTGAAGTAGAGGGTGTATTGTGTTAAAAAAACACAAAAGAGAGAACTTCATTCTGTAGTTCTTACATGTTTTTAAGCATTAATTCCAATACAAAGGAAAAGGTCAAAGTTGTGCTAGAAAATTATAGGCTTACCCTGCGCTTAGCTTCAATTGCATTGTCACGCTCCACCAGAAATTCATCCCGTTCTTTTTCACAAGTTTGCAACAATTGCAAAACAGATGCAATACTCAGCTCCAGCTCCTCTACCATCTTATCAGATTCTGCAATTTGGCTTTCCAGTGATGATTTTTTATCTAAGGCAACCCGGAGATCCTCCATCACTTTGTTTAGCTGAATTTTCACCTTTTCATGTTCCTCTTTCTCTTTTGCTAGAGCTTCCTCAATTTCTTTTCTTTGTTTCGATTCCTCAGCGCATAAGCTTTCTAACACTTGAGCCTGTAAATTATGCATTTGGAGAATTAATTAAGTATGATGTTTTCTAAGTTTGTGACGGAACAAATTCCATATATTGTGCAGTTAGATTATGTCCATCTTCCAGTCCTAAATATGGTTAAGTGATTTATTAGTTAAGTAGAGGCTGTATTGTGTTAATAAAAAAAAAAAGCCAAAAGAGAGAACTTCATTCTGTAGTTCTTATATGTTTTTCATCATTAATTCCAATACAAAGGAAAAGGTCAAAGTTGTGCTAGAAAACTATAGGCTTACCCTGCGCTTAGCTTCAATTGCATTTTTTTCCACTTTGGCACGCCTCTCTGCCTCTTGAAATGCTCCTCGCCTCGCACGTTCAGCCTCTGCCATGGCCTTTTCAAGTTGAGCATAGAGAGTTTCATCTACAGTTCCATCCTGCTAGAGTCAATTGATTTTTTAAGTTTTGAAACCAGTCATATCTGAATCAACTAAGACAATTATTTCCAAAGAGAGAGGTGACATGATCTTATAAAACCAAAATCTGAGCTTGGATAAACATGCAAATGCTGCTTAACATAAATATAGTTTCACGTATGATAATTTTGCTTTGCACATACCAGTATACTAGGAGGAGATAAACAATAAGGACTCTCCATGGACTGAGGAAATGTGCTTGACTCACTGCCCTCAGAACTAACAGATGAAATCCGAGCTATGTCAACTGATCTACTGGAAAAGCATGTTGAATAATCCAAACTTGGAGGATACCTCCTTGAAGATTCAAACCATTCATCAAAACTCCCTTCTGTAACTGACCTGCTCCTTGGAGTTGAGAACTCTTCAGTACCATCAAGGGAAGAAATGTCTGTTCCACTCCCTACACTATAGTCAATACTAGCATTCCTTTCACTGCAAAATGAAACTTGAGCTAAGCTGGTAGGTGCTGCACCAATATTTTGCCCCGATTGTGATCTCCCATAGTTTGATGGTTCAGTTTTACAGTTTTGATTTGGTCTGACCTCTACATCTGCTCCATCTAATATACCTTCCCTATATTTTGTGGTACTTGCATTAGTAATCATCTTGGCATCAAGGCTTATTTAATATATCTACAGACACACACGCGCGCACACACACACACACACATTAGCAGTAATAATGACACAAATCAAGTACATAAGAAAAATTTTGAACCTATAAACAAGGAAATCATTTATAGCAGTATGAAGTGTACAACAATATCCCTATTTCAGTAGCCAATCAAGCATTTTGTAACTAGAAAATGCTACTCATACAGTCAATTAACACTAAGAAGCTTCACATTTGGGGAGTACATATCTTCATGCAATATATTTCAAATATATTGGTATACATCAGCACTGCAAAAAGTATTAAAAACAAAAACATCAAGCAAACCTGGTGTGGACCAGGCGCCCCTTGCATATAAATTGTATGCGACAGGACTTAGATGCTTGTAGGCGCACGTATCTTGCTTTCTTAGACTTGATGTCCATTGTTCTCCTGCAATGTTAGGCAGGGGGTAAACTGTAAGCAATCTCAGTGTGTAGTTGCATATACACAAGTTTCAATTCTGTGGACCATTAGTGAGATTGAATTAAACTAAAAATGTTGAGAAAAACTATCATAAAACAAGGAAATTAATTATCAATATATATATATATATATTTATTTATATAAAACTGCAAATTCTAGAAACCAGAAAATGGCTGGTAAACACCTTTCACAAATTATAAACAATATTATCTTTCACTGGAAAAATAATTAATCACTTAGTTAAGAGAACAACCAAGCAATGACACCCTCTAGTAAATGCACCTCAAGGCATGTACAAAAAAGAAAAACTAATTGGCTGTATATATCTTATTCCGGAACATAGACCCTTTCTTATCTATTAACTGATCTGATTTCTTGGTCAAGAAGTTTTGAAGGCAACTAAGATACCATATTCTTCAGTCTCTCTATGGTCCTGACCTGGTGTCCACTCATGTATGCAGAATTCGCAAAAAATCTCCCAAGGTAAGGCACATCTAGTGAGAATCATTCAAATGCACTGCACCTTTTGGATTTTCAAAGTGGATATAATGGCAATATATTTTTGCATGAGTATAAATGGAAATAAAAAAGAACATGATGGTTAAAACATGGATAGTAAAACAAAAACAGAAGTCGGTCTGGTGGTTGTACTTTGAGTAGGCTGCTGTTCCCATAACAAGCTTCCTGATCCCAAGCTGGCAGACGAGTTCCACAATTCCCTCCTCAATACTATCCATTTCAATATGTCGTGATTCTGCTTGTACCTGCATTAGAAATTTATAGATGCCAAAATAAATCAGAAAGTTCAGCACATTTAGGCTAACTTAATTATTTCCAATGAACTCCGATACTTTTGAAATGATCAAGCTAAAATTGGAAGCTCTCTGCAGCCTAATTTCGCACACACACATACACACATCCTATTAGGTAGAAACATTTTAAATGAACTACAGGTGTGTAGTCCTAGTGATAGGATCTTGCAACTGTGGACCAGTGCTCTCAGATCATATCTTTCGAAATAAAAAGAAAAAAGAAAAGTAAACCAATGAAAATGAATATCATACTAAGCATACAGCTTCAGTTGTCTTATCTACTTGAGAAAACTCAGAAACAGCTCTTTTTTTTTTTTTGCTGAATAGACTCAGAAACAACTTGAGTTAATAACACATTCATCGAAAGAGACATGAGATGGCTTTGTACCCCCATTTGGCGACAGATAAGCAGATACTCATCCAGGATTTTCTGCATATTTTGCCTTTCAATTTCCCGGTATGCCCTGAGTTCCCGTTCCTTCATTGAGCTTGCTGGAAATTTTGCTCCCACTAGAAACCAAGGATAGAGTTACTATGTAATAAATTCCATTATGGGTACCAACTACCATTGAAAAGATGATAAAAATTGCAAACCAGAAACAGGCACGTTTAATAATTACCAAATTCTAACTAGGTAGAACCTTAGAAGTAAATAAATTCTTCAGCCAAATTTCATAAGAACACCCGATTACTAGTTTAAATTTGCAGCAAAATCAACAAATTATTTAGATTGACTAAAATTTATGGAACTTCTACTCAAATTACCAAGTTTAATTTCCCTTTAACTACAGCCAATTTTTCATCCAGGTTTTTCCTCAATAAAATTCATTGTCAAATCCTAATCCACTGTTTTCCCTCCAAAACAGCTACAAGTACCTGGAAAATCGTAAAAACAATGATCATCAAGAGGCAAACCCTTCTCAATTCACTCGATTGGAATTAAAAAAAAAAAAAATCTAGTAAACTAAGTCTTAACTTCAGTAAGTTATCAAGTACATAACTTTAAATTGCAACATCAAAGTAGGATTATCACCAAAGTTCATAACTTTAGATACACATGACATAAATAGCCATTAGCTACATATATATATATATATATATATATATATATATATTTGTTGGCTTTGATAATTTGCTAGGCACTTGTGCACACATGTATGAAGCCCACAAATATTGACAACTTACTCATTGGGATCATTTTTGCTGGCTGGTGAACATGAATGACACATATAGATTTACCCCCAGAGTCCTTCAATGCCCATACCGCCCATGCCAACATTGGTTTGTACTCCTTCACACTTTTTCCCAGTGCAACGTGTACTATATTATCCTCCATATGGGTTCAAAGTTCAAACCCAAACTTTTTCCCACCAAGCTTTTGAAATAAACAACAGGACACTGATGAAACAAGATTTTGTAGGAAGATGAGAAAAACAGCGTGTGTCAAGATGTATTGAAAAATGTCTTTGTTTTTGGTAAAGTGACTTTCTGCGCAGAACATAGGCAAGTGATTTGCGAAATTCCATGGTGCCGTGAAGACGACGACTAGGTCAATGTCAACGTTTTTTCATCTTTTTAAGAAGAGCCAATTGCATAATCCCACAACAAATATTGTCAATGACGTCTTTGAATAGATAATGTCACATTTGTTAATAACTTAACTGGTCCGGGTAACAAGTGGTTTAAGGTTGAGTTTTTAATTTTTATTGTAATTGATTAGCTTCTCGGATGCCATCTCACATAAGTCCAGTTAATGAGTGCGTGGAAGTAGAGTATAAGGAGTGTTTTTTTATTGGAATTGATCAGCTTTTTTTTGGTGCGGTATCATATGAGTCGCTTAAAAAAATATATTTATTTATTTATTTTTGTTGCTTCTCAATATATAGTGAGATTTATAGATTCTTTCTTAATGAAAGCATGATGCCTCATGCCACCTGTTAATAAAAGCCTAACTTTATTGTGAGTAATGTTGAGTAAACACTGCATGGTACATTATGAGTAGAAAACAGAGGCTGTTTCTCCAATTCTGTGCTGAACAGAGCACTGTACAGTGCTCTTGGGGCATCTCTATATAGTTCAGCTCTTAGATACCCACCTAGATAGTTGTATGTTTAGATTATCTTATCTTTGTTTGTGTTTGTTTGTCTTGAGATTCTGGCTGGCCCAGCTGGTTGTTTGTATGTTATTATGCTCTCTGCAACTATGCATAAAAAACAATTGATAGCGTAGTGGTTAATTTAGAACTGATCCAAACCCCTGAGGTCTTTTTGCATTTTGACATTTTAAAATTAAACAGTGATAAAGAGTTTCTTGATTCATTGGTGTAGCGTGTAGGTCTTCTTGCAGTCGGATTTGAATCTATTGGCATTAACATACATTAAAAATAAGTTTCATTATATTAAAAGGGCTTATTTAGGGATTTTATTTTTTATTGCAAGTGGGGAGGAGTTCAAACTTCACCGTCTCTGTTGGAAACATAGGATGCCATATGACCTCATCATTGATATTTAGGGATTGTTTTTACTATACTATCTCAGAGTAAAGATGAATTTAATTTGCTAACAGATTTTTAGCTCAACTGACATCTCTTAATATTTTCAAGAAAAAAAAGTATAGAGTTCATATATTTTATTCCTTAATGAATTTTATTTGTTAGAAGCTTTGTAGCTGATATATATATATATATATATATATATATATATAATAGACAACACATGCCTTCCTAGAATAGTAAGAGTGCAGGAAGTTACAACACAAAATTTAAGGGGGTACCAGTAGAGGTCATCGGGGCGAAAATGTCGAAATTGCATGAAATTTGACAGGTTGAAGGGAAATAACATTTTGATCTAGACTCATGACAGATGACATGAGTGTCGCCTAGATTTAGGTGAATTCCTTCGTTAAGGCCTTGAAAATAAAAAGTGTTTTCGCTATTTATGGTAATATTTGTTTTTTTTTAATAACTTTTAATTTAAAAGTCAGAATAAGGCCCTGCTTATTTTGAGATAACCCTTAAGGTTAGTAGTTTATGATTCTGCAGTTAACTCAATTTTTGCCTTTTTTTGTAAATTTTGGTATTTTGTCATCTAATTGCATAATTAGTGTGAACTCGTAAGTTACCTGTGCGATGCACGGATAATGTTGTAATGTTCTATGTAAGATAATTTTGGAAAATGTTGTATATATATTATAACTGTTATAAAAAATTATTAATAATGAGTTCATCATAAAAAACAACAATTATAAATTGCACACATATCTATTATAATTATTCAATTGAACTAATGAGAAATAAAAAAAAAAACTTTGGAGGAATATTATAGAATAAAAGTTTATATAGAATGTGTCTTTCTTTTTCTCCTTAATTTTAAAACAAAATACACGTTTCGAACACCCACAATCAATCACATCATTTACAAAACCCACAAATCCACAACATCTGACTTTAACATCAAAATCATAATTGTCATTGTCTTTCAATATAAAATGCAAGCCCCTCTTCCTTGGTCAATCACATTATTTACAAAATCCACAAATCCACAATGCCTGACTTTAACATCAAAATCATAATTGTCATTGTCACTCAATTTAAAATGCAAGCCCTTCTTCCTTGGTTGTAACTAATTTATACGGGTTAGGATTAGATGAGACAATAATGTTAAAGCTAGGTAGGTGTCGTCGAAAGATTGAAGATAAATGAAATAGTTTTTGGTCTGTGTGTATATGAAATGGGATGGCATGGAGGACTAATGGAAAATGAGTAGGTATACATAAAGGGGTAGAAAAGCAAGAGGTGAAAATGATGAATTAAAATGCAAAAAATTTTGTGTGTATTTGTAAGGGATGAAAAGTCTTGAAACATTGAACCAAAGGATACAAAAAATATTTATTTTTTAATTAGAAAAGTCTTGAAATATTGAACAAAATGAAACAAAAAGTCAATATTTAATCTGTTCTTATCTCCGATGTAGCACTTGAGAGTATTTCAATTCTCTTTGCATAGAATGTGCCAGTTGGTAGAATCTCATACTTTCCCATATAAGGTCTCTGCTTTTATATATACTAGTCGCTAACCCATGTGATGCACGGGGAAGCTACTGAGTATTTAAGATGTACCACAATATATAATATTATGTGATACATTAGGAAGAAATACAATTTATTGAACAAATCTCCCAAAAAAATCTATAATTAAATAGAAAATTAAATTATTTTAGTAATACAAAACTATTCACTCACTAAAAACCAATTTGAAAACCTTTTTCAAAACCCAAGCCACCTTCTGATAAAAAACACCATACAAACATATAAAGAAAATTTGAACAATGGTTTAAATGAATTTAATTAAGAAAATTTTATTTGTTGAAAGTTGACAAAATTACAGCTATAAGTGAGAGTCTTAAAAATTGTTCAAAGTTCTATATAAGCAAATAAACAAATAAGCTAACGGTCATTAACTGCTAATTATTAAATGTTTGTCAGTGAAAAATTTTTTTGGAAACAAATAATTTGTAAACACCACATTTATGAATGTAAAAAGACTAAGAATAAAGTACCAATGATGGAATGAGTAGCCACAGGTTTTTTATAAATTCAAATTATAGATATTATAATATTTTTTTTCTAAATAACATAAATATTGCAATCTTTACCTTCAAAAAATATCAATTACTATATAAGCTCCATCATCGATGACACGGGAATTTCTCTCTGTTTATATCTTTTCAAAAAGTTATTTCCCCACAACAGGTATATCTAGTAAATCAAAATGCAATATAGAAAAAAAAAGTCATATCCAGGCTCCATAACCTAGAACAAATTTTAGGATAAAGCAACAAATTTTGGATGCTGTGCAGTCTTCTGGTGGGGTCTTAATGATTTGGGACAAGAGGGTTTTTGAGAAGTTGGATGTCATTGTTGGGCAATTTTCGGTTAGTGTTTTATTGAGGGGAGTGGTGGATGATTTTGTTTAGGCTTGTACAGGTGTGTATGGCCCTAATGACAATGGTCTGCGGCCTTCTTTGTGGGAGGAATTGTCTCAGGTGCGCGCTAGGTGGCCCATGGCTTGGTGTTTAGTAGGTGATTTTAATATTATCAGGTTCCCAAGTGAGAGACTTGGTTGTGAGCATTTTAGTCCTGCTATGTTGGCTTTCTCAGATTTTATAGAGGATAATTCTTTAGTTGATTTACCTCTAGAGGGGGCCTCCTTTACTTGGTTTAGAGATGCTGGTCATCCCTCTATGTCAAGAATTGACAGGGCTTTGGTTTCTCTTGAGTGGGAGGAGCACTTTGAGAAGGTATCCCAACGGGTGCTTCCCCGTGTTCTTTTTGACCATTGTCCTTTTCTGTTGGAAGTTGGTATTGTTCGGCGTGGTCGAAGTGCCTTTAAGTTTGAGAACATGTGGTTAAAAGATGAGGGCTTTGTTGATAGAGTTAAGCATTGGTGGGATGGTTACAGTTTTGAGGGCTCTCCAAGCTTCATCTTGGCTCAAAAATTGAAGGCTTTGAAAGCAGATCTAAAAAAGTGGAATAGGGAGGAGTTTGGTGATTTGGCTTTTAGAAAGAAGAATAAGCTGACTGAGTTGATGGGGATAGATGTGAGAGAGGAGCTGGTGGGTCTTTCATATGAGGATCAGATCCGACGCCTTCAACTTAAAGGAGACATCGAACAGTTGGCTTCTCTTGAGGAGACTTCCTGGAGGCAAAAGTCTCGGGCCTTATTTGTGAAGGAAGGAGATAATAATACTCGGTTTTTTCATAGATTAGCAAACTCCCATAGAAATGCTAATCAAATTAAAAGGATCGAGGTGGATGCGGTTCTTTACGAGGATGAGTTTGATGTGCGCACTCAGATAGCCCTCTTTTATCAAGGGCTATATAAGGAATCTGAGGTGGGGCGTCCTTCTATGGATGGGTTAGATTTTGCTTGTATTGAAGAGGATGAGCGGGAGTCCTTAGAGAAGGAGTTCTCGAAGGAGGAAGTTTTCCAGGTTCTAAGGGAGATGGAGGGGGATAAAGCCCCTGGTCCTGATGGCTTCACCATGGCTTTCTTTCAGAAATGTTGGAGTGTTATGGAAAGGGATGTAATGGGATTTTTTGATGATTTCCATCGTCACTCTAAGTTTGAATGGTCGTTGAATGCTTCTTTCCTCACTTTAATTCCAAAAAGTGTGGTGCCGTTAACATTAAAGACTTTCGCCCCATCAGTTTGGTGGGTAGTGTGTATAAGTTGTTGTCCAAGGTGTTGGCTAATAGGATGAGGGTGGTTTTGGATAACCTCATATCTGAGACTCAAAATTCGTTTGTTGGCGGAAGGCAAATTTTGGATTCAGTGCTTATTGCAAATGAGTGCTTGGATAGTAGGTTGAAGAGCAAAATTCTGGGTGTGGTTTGCAAGCTTGGACATTGAAAAAGCTTATGACCATGTGAACTGGGAGGCCCTAATTTATTTGTTGGGTCGGATGGGTTTTGGGGTGAAATAGAGGGGGTGGATTAAGGCTTGCATTTCGTCTGTCCGTTTCTCAGTCCTGGTAAATGGTTCCCCTGAAGGCTTTTTTGGAAGCTCTCGAGGGTTGAGACAGGGGACCCTTTATCCCCATTGTTGTTCCTATTGATAATGGAGGTTTTAAGTAGACTTTTAAAGAAGACAGAGGAGTGTAATCTTATTCGGGGATTTCAGGTGGGAGCCATGAACTCTGCTGGGTTGAGTATTTCACACCTGCTATTTGCAGATGACACCATATTATTTTGTGATGCCTCTAGGGATCAGTTGCTGGCTATAAGGTTAGCGTTGTCTTGTTTCCAGGCGTTCACGGGTTTGATGGTCAATGTAGGGAAAAGTGAGATTGTCCCCGTTGGAGAGGTGAATAATCTAGATGCTTTGGCTAGTGTTCTTCATTGTAGAGTGGGCAGTTTGCCTATGAAATATTTGGGGATGCCGTTGGGATCTTCTTTTAAGTCAGCCTCGATTTGGAATCCTATTGTGGAGAAGATGGAGAAGAGACTTTCTGGTTGGAAGCGTTTCTATTTATCTAAAGGTGGTAGGCTCATGTTAATTAAGAGTACTCTCTCAAGTCTCCCAACATATTTCTTATCTCTTTTTACTATTCCTAAAGCTGTGGCATATAGATTGGAAAATATTCAGAGGTACTTCCTTTGGGGGTCTTCTAAGGGGGGCTTCAAATATCCTTTGGTGGCTTGGGATAAGGTGTGTTTTCCCGTTAAGATGGGGGGCTTGGGAATAAGAAAAGTTGTGCCGTTTAATCAGGCTTTATTAGCAAAGTGGCTGTGGAGATATGGCCATGAGGTTACCCACCTATGGCATCGTGTTATCTCTTCCAAATATGACGATGGTCAAGGGGGATGGAGGACTAACGCTTGTAGGAGGTCCTATGGGTGTGGCCTATGGAGAAGCATTAATGAAGGTTGGGAGAGCTTTTCTAAGCATCTGTCTTTTGTAGTGGGGGAAGGCACTCGTATCCGCTTTTGGCATGATAGGTGGATTGGTGATGCTACTCTAAAAGTTCTCTATCCTGAGCTCTATGTGTGTTCAACAGTCAAGGATGCCTGTATCTTTGAGGTTTTGTGGACTCCAGAAGGGGGTAATGTTAGAGTGTGGAATTTAACATTTCATAGAGCTTTTGAAGATTGGGAGATGGCTGCTTCGTTTTCTTTTCTTCGGCTCATCCAAGCTCGTATTCCTCAAGGGAGCAGGAGAGATACCCTTTACTGGCGGCTTAAAGGGGATGGTAAGTTTGACATTCGGTCTTATTATCTTGCGATCCGGGGTGCTTCTAATACTTGGCTTCCTTGGAGGGGGGTTTGGAAACCTAAGATCCCTAAGCGCGTGGCGTTCTTTTTGTGGACTGTTGCACATGGTCGGATCCTCACTTTAGATAATCTTATGCTTAAGAGACGTCCTTTGGCTAATAGGTGTTGTATGTGTTGCAGTGATGTGGAGTCGGTTAACCACCTTCTTCTCCATTGCCCTGTTACCCATTCCCTATGGACTTGTTTGCTTCAGGCATTTGGTATTTTGTGGGTTATGCCAGGATCGGTGGCGGGGTTGATTTCTAGTTGGCATCAGTGGCATGGGAAGCATAACTCAGACATTTGGAACTTAGTTCCAGGGTGCTTAATGTGGACTGTGTGGTTGGAACGAAATCGTCGATCCTTTGAGGACAAAGAGAAGACGCTGGTTGAGTTAAAGCTTTTATGCCAGCGGAGTCTTTTGGAGTGGTCTCTTTGTTGGGGTTTTACTAATTGTTCTTCTCTATCTGAGTTTTTATCCTCCCTTAGCTTAGATTCCGGATAGTTTTTTTTTCTTGTTGTTCATCATCATGAACTTCTTGTATGTCTTTTTTACCTTCCATTTATAAAAGCTCTTTGATTACTTATCAAAAAAAAAAAAAAAAATATTGATGCATTTAGAAAAGGCAAAAGTAAACTAAGTTCTGACCAAAAAGCATACAAAAAACTCAATAGATTAAACAATCAATGTATAAGCTCTGTTGTTTTTGTGATTCCACATAATTAAAAAGAACAGGTCGAGAGAATTTCAATGTGAGTCCAATAGCAATCAAAGCTAGACCTTATTACTTGGAAGTTATTAGTTTTGCCAAGATGGACTGTTTATGGTAAACAATTGTAAGCTTCATTGGAAAAATTAATTCTTAGTTTCCATAACACTTGAAAAGGAAAATAAATAAATGTTACAATCAACAACCGTAATGTCTTCATTTCATCGTTGCTCACCAGAGTGAATCACAATAATACACAACAAAGGCTTTAAACTGGTAGGTCATGGCTTGTAAAGAGAAGACTGGAACCTAATTTTTTAAAGAATATGCATGCATTGTGTGCGTACCCAAGAACGGCGCGTGGGCCTAAGATGAATTGGGCTTACAATTTATTTGTAGCGTGGGCTTTTTGCGTTTCCTGCAGTGGGATGATTCTCCACAAGGTCACCCCAATGTACCTATCTTCCTTTTCCTCCTCCTTCTTATCTCCCCTCCTCTGTTTTTTCTCTCTTTTGTGTCCCCTTTTCACCTCCCCCAACTTCTGATGCCTCTTCACTTATTTATAGCCATGGCTTGGTGGGTAATTGTGGTCATTTTCTGGTTTAGTGGATGGAGAGGTCCAATGCCATCCCCTCTAAGTGGTGGGCATTTATGAGCGTAGGGATGACGATTGTGGCATTGGGACTTGATTCCATTGTCACGCTTGCTTCTCGGTGGAAAAGCTTTCGTGGTGGGTGGCAGAGCACGGCACGACGACCTGCGTCGATGCTGTGAGGGGGTCCATTAGGACCTCGGGCATCATGAACAGGGGTGTCTTGGTCCTGCCGATCGAGTATGTGATGGCTTTGCTCTCGGTGTTCGGGTTGCTAGGTGCGTGCCAGGTCGGCTCGAGGTGAGACCTTTCAATATTGATCACAGCCGAGGCCCATGAGGGGGTGGTTGTTCTTGTGGGCCTAGGGCTGAACGGGCTCGAGGCACGGCCCGTATGGGTAGCTACTCTTATGGACCTGAGAGTGGATGGCCCAGTGGGGTAATGCCCGTACACATTGTATCAACAAAACATAAAAAAGATATGATATCATCTTTTATCTCCACTGATTTGTATCTATATGATATATTCAAAACATAGATATCAGATGTTCAACTTGTATAACCAAATGGGATAGCAGTAAAAAAAGCAGCATGTTCTAGGAATTAAACAATCACAACAAAACAACAAAATAAAAGTATGGTTCAATATCAATAATTTGAATTATATTTAAGCTTCATGGTAGGCTAACAAACCAAAAGAAAAATAAAAGAAACCAAAGAGAATCAGCATATTAAATGGCACATACCCATGCTTTGTGAACTCCAAAGGTGCAGTCCCCTCTGTAATGGCTCTAATTTCAATTTCGCAGACTCGTCTGCCATTCTACCAACCTATAAAAATAACTACCATACAAAAATTTAAAATGCAAATCCAATACTAAGTAATATTCAGTCAAGAAATCAAACTTTTTTCCAAAAACTCAGATTTAATTCACAAGAAGTGCAATAGAAGTTTCAATTTTTAGGGACCTTGAGATGTGCTTTATCGGCTACGAAATCATAGTAAGGAATTACATTAAAAAATTAATGAGTAAACAAACTAACAAACCCAGTCAATTTAAAAAATTCTTAGGTTTATAATAGACTCTTATAATCCAAATTTGCTTTTGAAACCAATAGTATTCAAACTAAAAGCAATTCACACATTCACGAATTAGTAAAACTAAATAAAAGATAAAACGGTTCATAGATATCTGATGCCATTCGTACTAAAATGGATTTAGTCGGAGAGAGAGAAAGAGAGTGACCATCTTGAAGGAGTTAGTGTTTTGAGCAATATCGTTGTCGAGGAAGAGAGTGGAGTGGAGACTGAGGACTTTGAAGTTCAGAAAGAACAGAAACTTCGACTTTGACTCTTTGTTTTCCTTGTCAACCGCTTACTCTCCCATATCCTTCACATGCGTGTAAGATGAATTAGAAAAACCTGTTGCGTCATTCAAAGAATTAGAAGGGTAAGAAGGCTAAAAGCAGTTCTATCCATTCATTGTATCTATTGGTTTGGGTTTAAGATAGGTAAAATTATATTACAAAATTATAGAATGAGAGAAGGGATCTGACCTTTGGTTTTTGTGCTTGCTTTGACAATTTGCTTGATTCTGAGGATTTCTGCAAAATGAGCAAAACTTTTATGAAGTAAAAGTCTCAAAATTATTATTGTAGGAAATAAAGTACAGCGGGAAGTAGAGAAAAGGAGATGTATGTACAAAGATAGGGAGGAGAGAAGTGTTTGTGGGTTTTTTTTGGAAAGAAGAACTGCTATGAAACCTGTAAAAATCAAAACTATCCAAAGCCAGGGAAAATGTTGCGTTACTTTGCATTTTTTTTTTTAGTTGTGTGGTATTATTTGTATAATTTAGAAATCAAAACGTTTCACATCAACAACCAAATGAAAAGGCACCTGTTTGTAGTTGATTCTTAAAAGGTGTATTTAAATAGTATTGAATTAAACGGTTAGTTAAAAACGTAAAATCCTAAAAAGTCACAATGTTTGGTGTTTTTAAATGTTAACGTGGCTAAAATTTGTGTGTGTTATATATATATATATATATATATATATAGAATTGTCATATCATACCCAATAAATGGAAGAATTTACAACAAATAAAGGATATGAGGAGATTGTAATCTATTGGTGACTGTCAGAATTCCATATAATAGCAGTATTTGAAGAGTCTTGGTTAATGGAGGGACACATGATAAAGTTGAAGATAAGAGTAACATCCGAATTTAAGGAGATGCTCAATAAATGTCAACCAGTAAATCTAAAAATTAAAAATAAAATAAGAAAATAAATGATGGCGTGGCGCTGATGTGGCTTAACTGGAGTGTAGTAATAATAAATGTTACGCTTCAGCTTTTAGTAATATATAGATATAGACTAGTCGATAATTCATGCGATGCACGAGAAAATTACAAAAATGAAATATTTATGAAACATTTTAAATAGTTCTTTTTTTTTTTTAAATAAAAAATTTCAAAAGCAATAGAACTCCAATGCTTGCGCTTACTTATTACACAATTTAGAAATTGTCCAATAGGATATATGTCCTACCTATTTAACAAAAAGCATGAATTTTTTATAACACATCCGAAATGTCATTCAAGCATAGTTCATGCAACCCAATTGATGCCAGCAATTGTGAGTTGGCAAGCTCCACAATCAAATCCCTTAGCCATAGTTTGTGACAGGAGTGTAACACTCAATAGAGCATGGCTGCCATCTACGATAAGTTTCCTTGGCAAGGAATTAATTTAGTATGGACTATAATAGGAGAATCATGAATATCTATAAAAATAATGCCCAAACTTGCATAATAGGTGGCTTTGAAAAAAGACCAGTACTATGTCCAATTTTTTTTTTTTTTTTTTGAGAGAGTTTTAACTTATGGCGTCCGCTCTCAATGATAGCTCTTTATCATCAGATCAGGACACCAATCAATTTTTAGTGTAGATAAGGATTGAATTTCAGATCTCTTATTCAGGATTTACAGTTGTTGGGTTCACTTAATATTTAAGCTTATGTTTTTTAACACAATAAAGTTTAAAGATATTTTAGGCTGGTAAACAATAAAAGTTATTTGGTAATAAGTGGGGTAAGAATAAGTTGTCACTAGGAAAAAAAAATAAAGAAAGAAATGTTATGTACATAATATTTTCACAACACTTTTACAATAAATTTTAAGTGGTAGGTTGTTATGAGTGGGCAAAAACATAATTTAAGTTGTAGATTTAAATTAGAACCAATAAAAACTTACCACATATGTTTTGTTATAAAAAATATTGAAAAAATATTGTGGACATAGCACTTATAAAAAAATAAAATAAAAGAAAAAAGAAAAAAAGAGTGTTTTGTTAGCAAACAAATCTGAACCACATCAAGTAAAATGCCATTGTCCACCAGAACTAATGAAACGGTAAAATGAGCAAATAAAATAGTAAATGTATTTTAATGGGCTATTGATTTGTGGGAAAGAGTAGGCTAGTTGTGACATGAGGCCTAGGCCAAAATTTTTGTCGACTTCTTTTTCTTATGTTTGCTTTTCTCATATTTATAGACATGGTAATTTAGTTGTTCATAACCTTGCTAGTCATGTCTTATGGTGTGGATGGAGGATGTTCTAACACACATAAACTCTATTCTCTTAGCCGATTTTGGTTAGTTTTGCTCAACTTTTTCAATACAACATGCTTATTTGATTATCAAAAAAAAAAAAAAAAAACTCCAATCCTCCAATGTAAGTTATTTTATTTTATTTTTTAATTTTATAAATGAGGAAGAGGCAAAACTAAAGTTTTTTTTAGATGGTTGTTAAAATAACTTTGTATTCATCTTTTTTTTTTTTTTTTAATTGTCAATTAATTTAACTTTTTGTGTGGTTCATATATAATCTTGTAAAAAGGTTTGCAAAATTTACTGGAGCTTCGTCCACCACAATCCATAGCTACAAATTTCTTCTTTTTCTTCTACTCTTTTTTTCTTTCATACCAAAATTCACCAAAATAGGCCAGAATGGCCACAATTACTAACATATCAAACAAATATAAACATTAAAAAAGATAACTACTAAATTTCTTCTTCTTTTAATTTTCCAAATAGTTTTAGGCATAAAACTAAATCAAGGTTTGATCAACATAGCAGATCTATATTAATGGTCTATATCAAAGACATGCTGATAAGCTCACAAAGAAAGATGATCAGACTCAACAACTAATTGATCCCATCCTTAAAAAAAAAATCCTAACTTTGTTTTTGAAGAAGAAGAAGAAGAGTCATTGAGGTTTAAAAGAAGCAGAAGAGGAGGTATAGAGTGCATTTTCAACGAAGGAGTTAGACTCATATTGGATATTTCCTTATCTTTCTCTGCATCTTTTGGTTGGGTCTTAAGAGAATGATGAATTCAATGTGGGTTTTGGGTGAGTTGAGGGAGGGGAAGTGATTGACTTTGTAGGTTGGGGACAGAGAGAAAGAATGGGAAAAAAAATTGGGGCAATCGGTAGTTGAAAATAAAATAAATAACTAAGGTGTAAATTTGTCAGACTTGAAAAATTGATGTGCCAAAGTCTCATGAAGTTAACAAAAAGTCCACGACTTCAGTTATATAGTGTGGTATGATCCTAGTGTCCCATATGGATTAAGTATAAGCTTAACCATGTGTTTATAAGCTCTTGGGCACTCTCCCCTTGCAAGCCGGTTTTTAAGAATGAATTCTACCCATGGGTTCCTAACATAGTATATATAGATAAGTTTAAAATTGTAGCAGATTTTTGTTTTCGTTACTAATATGAATCTAATACCTATGATATTAGACTTTTTAAGTTTTTGTGCTATTAACTACAATGTATATGCCAAATGTTGTGGAGCTTATATATGGAATGAAATAAATGCATTTATTAGTATTGTATTTATCCCTATTTGTGAGTATTAACTATTTATCCTTATGAATCTCTTTTGAATGGTTCAACAATATTCTCTTGCTTAAGGCCAAGTTTTGTCTTTTCTTAGTTGGCTATTCATTCACCTCCTTAAAGAGAAGTACCAATTTCATACATTATTGGAAATTTCAAGTAGAAAAGTAGCAAGCATATGTTTGGAAGTCTATATTCAATATCTAAAAAGGCTAGTGTCATTGATCTTTAAAATAGAACTACAAAACCTTATACAAAAAACGTATTAGTCCAACAACAAATGGCAATTCACACTTTGATGCACTGTGCATTCCTCGTATGGCCAAAAAAAAAAAAAAAATGGCTACTCAAAAAAAAGTTGGATTGCAAGAGCATGTTTGCTACAATTATTGAATACATTACATATTTTGTGCACAAAGCCATAAATAAGACATGTTTTTTTGTTTGGATAAAATCACCCAGCTATAATTTAAAGTGTCATATTACCGGGTGTCCTTAGGGCAATAGTTAATCCACCATAATAGTAAAGTTTTGACATCATTTTCATGGGAATTATAAAAAGTTGTCAAACATTTATTGTTTTATCATTCTCCCAATAAAATATTTCTAAAAATAGTTCCTAAACCAACGCCCTAAGAGCATTAACATTTTCCTAATTTAAAAACATACAATATCATAAGCCCCTTGTTTGTCCTTTGTATAGTTCTTTAATTATTAAAAGAAATACATAATTTTTTGTTGGGACAAGTTAAAAATGAATTTTGTAAAATTTGGGACCTTCTCTCCTATAATTGGTGAATATATGCAATACCTACAACGTAACAACTATTCCAATTATAAAGTGTGAAATAATTTAAATAAAAAAAACACACACACATACAAGCTCAAATTGACAATTGCTTATCAAACCATAAAAACATTCATGACCCATTTATCGTCAACAACCAAACAACTCCAACTCTCAATAATCCTTCCCAACCACAACCTACCAAATTTGGGAAAAAAAAAAAAAAACCATTTCCCATATACTTTTTTCATGAGAAACAAAGAAAAGAAAAGTTGTGATCTCTCTCCATAATTTGCTTTCTGATTTTTTATACCAATGACATATATTCAAGCAAAGACAATGTTTGGAGGGACCAAATAAAATCTATGACACCAAGTGGGCAGAGATTGTCTATGACATTATCATTTACATACATAGTTTTGAAACCTGGACTGTTCAAAGGATCATAAAAGGGAGAGGTTCAAGATTTTTAAGGTCGGACTGAAGTTAAATTGAGGTCATACCGTGATAATATTATAGTTAATTTAATAATTAATTAAAAATATATATTAAATTAGTAAAAAATATAAAAATTAGCTAAAATAATTCAAATAAATATAAATGTTTATATTTCAAATGTATTTTTGATATCATAACATTCATAAGACAAATACATAATATTAAATCATAATCAAACATAAAAAAATATTGAGTTTCTTAATCAATGGATATATATATGTGTGTGTGTGTGTGTGTGTGTGTGTGTGTGTGTGTGTGTGTGTGTGTGTGTGTGTGTGTGTGAGAAATTAATATACTAGAACTTTTTGCTAGAGTTCAATATTCTAGGCAAGTCTTCATCTAAATTACCTTAAATCATGTTTAACCCGTTTGATTACCCAATACTTTTTTTTATTATGCCCAACCCGATTTAGAATTTATGAAATTAAAAAATAAAAATACAAAAACTGGAAGAAGGGCTGACATTGGTTTGTCTGCTCATTAATTGATCAAGTACATATAGAAGCCCAAGCCAATTTAAGAAAGAAATAAGTGCTTAAAGTGGATGACAGCTAAGCTTGCCTAAGCATTGGTTTGTCCGTCCATCATCTGCAACAACTTGACCTTCACTGTGATATTCAAGCAAAGAAGACCTATAGAAATGGTGAAAACGCACTGAGAGCGAGAGAGACAGAGAAGAAGAATAAGAAGAAATAGCAATGCAACCTCATGGTTTGAAAGCAATCATGGTGTTTGAAGCTTTAACAATAGCTGTAAGTACCCAAAAAAAAAAAAAATCTCTAAACTAAACTTGTGATAGGGCGGTTTCACTGATTTTCTTGCATAGGGAAGTTTTATGGGTTAAAAGAATCGTTTTGGTGAACAGTTCACAGTTAACCAGGTCGGACTATACGGTCTGATCCAGATTTCAAAACTACATTTACAGATTGTTCAAGCACTTTTTTAATGTTGACAATGTTTTGGTTTGGGGGTTCAAGGGCTTTGATTCTAAAAGCTTTTGTTTTTTTTTTTTTGTTTTTGTGTTTTAATTTTGGTCTGTTTGCTTGCTAAGAACCCCACGACAAATATCCATGACTTCAAATCTGATAATTTCGTGGGGACTTCTTGGAGGGAAGGATTGGATTCTGTAATGGCATAAGTTAGGATGATAGGCTCTTTATCTATGGAGGAAGAGAGATTGCAAATATATATAGAAAAAAATAAAGCAGTGGATGTTCTATTTCCAATAGGCAACAATTGAACGTTTTGAAAACCTCTTGATCGAGAATAGGAAGAATCACCACTAATCAAGATAGATTTGAAGAAGGTCGGAATTAATGCTCAATTAGTTGAAAGAATAGAAAAATATTAATTACAAAAGGAAGGGATAATGTGTACCTAGTATGGACTCTGATTTTTTTTTTTTTTTTTTTTTTAGTATAATGGCAATTGGACAGGTATGAAGGAGTGATTCAGTTAAATAAGGAGAGGAAGAGACCAAGGAGGGAAGAGAGAGAGTTTGGTGTTAGAAAGCTGAAGTTCTGAATTTTTGAAAGCGTGAAAGATAGGAAGGCAATTAGAAATTGAAGTTGTGAAGTTTTGTAAGCCTGAAAGGTAGGAAGGTTGTGGAGTTCTGTAAGCTTGAAAGACAAGAAGACAGAGAGGGGTTAGCATTAAAGACTATTGAGCTTGGTTAATGGTCAGCATTAATTGTAATATATAAAGATTGGCCTTTAAAGTGGAGATAGGGTTGAGAATAATTTATTTTTAATAGTATATTAAAATTATGAAAAACATTTAGAAAAAAAGATGGGTAATGACGTGACTGCTGATGTGGCTCAACGTGAGCATATCAACATTAAATACTACGCTTCAACTTTTAGTATTATATAGACAAGTCACCAAATCTAAAAGCAAACAATATAAGTAATAAAATAAGAGAACAATGTGGAAATAAAGTGATAAACTAAAGGATAACATTTTCAAATGGAAAAATTGTTGGGTCCCAAATAATATTATCAGAAAACTATCAATTCAAAATAGCAATCACACACAAGAGCACAAATATTTACATGGAAAACCCTTTCTCTTTGAAGGGAAAAACCACGGGACAAACTCTGAATAATTTTACTATTATTAAATCAATTATAATAATTCTTGTGTATGCCTCACGGATAAAGAAAAAACACTCTCTCTTATTTTTCTTTGCTCTCACAAACACAAAAATTATCTTTCTCAAAGGTGGCAATCGTTTTTCTCTATTATTCAATGTGTGGCACCCACAAATTTAGCGCAATCCATATTTATATATAACAAAGCCTCACACCATAGTCCCAATACCAGTCAAATAAGGAGTCTTTCAACCAATAGCCATAAACTCTTATTTCCAATAGGATTAGTTCTTTTGCTTTCCTAGGACTTCACTGACTCCTAATTCTACTTGAAGTAGAATTCTTGATACAAGCCCATTGAATGGGCTATCACGTGGGCTGGACCCACAACAATCTCCCCTTTCAGCCCATTGAGGAAGGAGATCTTCATCCTAGCTCTTCAGTTTAGATCCATATCGGTCAAGTTGACTTCAATCTTGACCTTCTTCATTATCTTCATCAACACTGAGAACACTTCATCAACATCAATCCCTTTCATTCTCAAATAATTAATCTCATCTTGGATATCCTTAATCCAATCTCTTGGCTCCCCCTCACTAGAGGCCCAATTAGGGTGCATTTGGATACCGCTTATTTTGCTGAAAACTGAAAACAATAAAAAAATAATTTTCGGTTACTGTTCACACTAAAAAATACTATTTATATGCCTTGATGCACTGTTCATGTCCCATGAATAGTGCACCACGTGCTAGTCCCCCCCCCCCCCCCCCCAAAAAAAAGGCCTGAAACGCAAAACGTCCAAACGTGGATGCAATCCAAACGCCACCTTATTCTTGAAGCTAACAGTTCAATGTTCTCCAGCTTAATCCATCTTAGTAAGTTTCCATCTTCCGTTACCAAGGTAGTTACAATAACCAGCTTGATCCATAACCAATGTAGAAGACACATTTATCCTTAAATCTGGAACTTGTCGCACAGCTACCAACATTGGTTTCAACTGGGTAAATTTTATTTTTTTCACTTCTTTTTTTCTTTTGTAAATTTTATATTATTAAGTGGATTATAAATATTTAAAATAGTAATTAGTATTTAAAGTGTGGACTGTAGAGTGATTTATTTTTATTTTTTTTCTTTTTCTTTTTGTATGATACTTTACTTTCAAGAAATAAGAATTGAGTAATTTTTTTTTATTTTTATTTTTTACTTTTTTAAATTTTATATTGTTAAGTGAATTATAAATATTTAAGATAAAAATGATTATTTAGAGTGTGGATCAACTGTGGAGTGATTTATCTTTATCTCTTTTTTCTTTTTTTTTTTTATCTTTTTCTTTTTGTATGGTACTTTAATTTCAAGAATGCAAGTACTGGGTAAATCCTATAAAAAAAGTACTAGCTAATTTTTTTTTCACAATAAAGAGGTATTAGCATCAAGTTATAAAAATATGTTGTTGTTAAGAAGCTAGACAATATGGTGAGACAAGTTGAGAGGGAATTTAAAACTGAAGTAATTGTGATTGGCCAAAAATTGGCCAATCTCAAAAATAACAAAAAAAAAAAAAAAGGGTAAGAAATAACAAAAACTGGCTTTGAAAAAAAAATTAGGGTGTTGAAAAAAAAACCTCTTTACTATTTGAACGAAAGCAAAAACACCAATACCACAAAGGCAAGGACATCATTTTCTATATCATCCTTGAGTGTTCTAAGCAGGGATTGGAGAGAGAGGCCTAGCCATGAAGGATAGGCCATGGAGCACAAAGAATAATGCTTTGGCTGAGGACCTCACTGGAGGAGAATGTAAGAGTTGGGGAAGGGAACAAGAAAGGAGAGAAGAAAAAAATGAAAGAGAGAAAGGAGGAAGTTGAGGAAGAAGGGTGAGTACTAGTGCATTTCTAAAGTGACAATGTGATCTATTTATAGAAGAGAAAGAGCAAGTAAAATATATGAAAATTTTGGGCTGAATCTCATAAATGTTTTTTATAAGTTATTGTTGTGACCAAATTTTTTATTCCTTTTTATGGCCAACCACTAACATTTTTCTAAATAAGTTAAATGATTAACATATATTAAGCATGAGTAATGCTATAAATACAAAATTTTTAATAGTATTTTTACACAAAGTTGATGTGATAAATTTTTGTTGATTTTTCATTTGAGCTCATTATTTATGTCATTTTTTTTACTTACTAAGAATCACTCACAATATCAACTATTTTTAAAAAAGAAAAAAAAATTTGTTTGTAGCTCTAGCATTTTCAATTAAACATTCATGCCAATTGCCTCAACAAATCTATTGAATTCATCAAAGCCTTGAGAAGTGAGGATGAATCTTTAGCCTTCTAAACACACTTTTGCAAAGTCCTTTACAGATATCTTTATCGATTTTATTTTCTCACATATCATTGATCGGAAAATTCTATAACTTATAATCTAACTAAACATGTGAGACATATTAATGATTTAATGGTGTGAATAGAAGATCTTCCTCCACATGTTTATGGTGTTAAATCTAACTAAATTTGCGTTACTTTTTTACTTACTATTTTGACACACTATTAGTATGACAACTTCTTCTTCTTTTTTTTTTTTTTTTTTTTTAAAAAACTTTTTTTGAAATACAAATATGCTTTTGTCAGGCTTTGTGGAGTTTAGTTGTGTTTGATCCGGATAATGATCGACCTAACCTGACCCAACTCGACCCGAAATGATGTTGCGTGGTTTTTAATGGGAGAGGTTTATGTAATTAGCTAATCCTTTGACAAAATTCACTTTACTTGTAATTGGGTAGATCTAGGATGAGTTTAGTACTTCAAGAAACTTGTTGTTCAAGCCAAGTATTAAAGGCATGAAGTTGGATCAAGAAACACGTGAAGAAAAGTTGTTCATTAAAGCTCGACAGATACCTTGATAGAAAATCTATCGAGACTTAATGAAGGAAGCTTGATAGAAGCTAAATCTATTGAGATCTACAAAATCAGAATTTTCAGGTTTGATTTTCTGCCCATGCTAAAATATTTTTGTGGGGTTTCTTTTTTTACAACCTTAGACATATATAAGGCTTATTTTAAAGGCCGTCATAGTAGGTATGCACATAAAGAACATATGAAAAAGTGACCGAGTGCCTTATTCTCTCTGTAAGAAGTTACTGCATTTTTTGTGCCTTAGGATTTTGTAACCAAGTACTTCTTGATCTTCATTGGTGATGAAGTGAAGAACTTTGCAACCAACAACATCTTCGCAACCAACAACATCTTCTTCAAGTTGCTGGAGTTAGTCACGTACTTGGATCAATGCATCATTAGTTAGTCACGTATTGAAATTTGCGCAAAAGGGTGGCATTCGTGTATTGAAGAGTTCAGAGGTTTTGAAGCGATAGAAGGTTTCTACTGTAAGTTCATTTACGGAGATTGTAGAGTCTAGAAACAAAATTTTTATACTAGATCTGAAACTTCTCTTAACTATAGTGAATTGTTTTTCGGGAAGGTTTTCTCCCCAGGTTTTTTACTATGAAACTAGTTTGTTTCATTGGGTTTCCTAGGTCATCATAGCTTGTCTTATTTACTGTTCTGCTGTGCGTGATTTTGATTTGATATTGATGTTTGTTTGCTTTAACAAGGTTTATTCATAATAAATCTAATTAACAACTTGGGTTTAAAACTTGTTAATTATATCAACCGGGGTCTAAATTTTCTAACAATTGGTATCAGAGCGGGTACACTCTGATTAAATTTATTTCCTAAATGTGATCCTTAACCCCCGTTGTTATAGATCGTGGACAATCTCTTTTAATTCCTCATTTATTTGATGACACTAATTATGCGTACTAGAAAGTTCGTATGAAAGTTTTTTTGTAGGCTTTAGGTGAAAATGTATGGCAAGCTATTGAAGTTGGCTGGATTAAACCAAAGGAAACACTAGTGGATTGAAATGAATCAACAATTAAAGTGGCAAATTTTAATAGTAGGGCCTTGAATACTTTGCTTTGTGGGGTGAGTAATGAGGAATTCAAGAAAATATCATTTACTGAAGTTGCCAAGAAAGCATGGACAATTCTTGAGACCACCTTTAAAGGTACAAGGCAGTAAAGACTGTGAAGTTTCGAAGACTCATAAGTAGTTTTGAAGAAATAAGGATGAAAGAGGATGAGATCTTCAATGAGTTCTATGCTAAAGTAAAGGATATTGTGAATTCTACCTTCAATCTTGGAGAATCTATTGCAGAAGCCAAAATTGTTAGAAAAATCCTTAGGTCCTTACTTGAAAGATTCCATGCCAAGATTTCACTACCATTAAAGAAGTGAAGGACATTGATCAAAATCCTTTGACTGAGCTTGTAGGAAACTTTCAAACCTATGAGATGTGATTAGGTTTAATGGAAAAAGGTGGAAAGAGTAAAAAGTTAGCCGAGGAAGAGATTGATGACTTTGAAGATGAAGATGAAAGCGAAGATGAAGATGAGGATGAGGATCTTACCTTCATAGATAATGAGATTATCAAGATTCTTCAATATAGGAAAAATGATAAAGACAAATCTCCAAGGAAATCTAAATTTTCTAGGAAGGGAAAGAATGAGAAACCCCTCATCCAATGCCATGAGTGCAAATGTTTTGGTCATATGAGGATAGAGTGCCTAAACTATCTTATGAAGGAAAAGACCAAGAAGTCAAAAGATAAAGGGCTGGTTGCTACCTGGAGTGATATTGGGAATGACTCTTCTGATGAGTATGTGGATGAATGTGGTTACTTTATGGCTTTTGCTGTCACAACCGATAAGGTGATTGTGGAGAGTGCTAGTGACAGTGAGGATTCTTTTGATGATGAAGTACCCAAGAAGTTAACCCTTTAGGAAGCTTATGATAAGTCATGCACTGAATTTATAAAATCTGAAAAGACTTCTCATCTTTGTATAAAAGAGCTAAATGAGGTAAAAACTGAAAAAGCTGAACTGTTAGTCAAATTAGATGAGACTACAAGATTAGTTGAGACTCTTGTTGTGAAGAACACCTCATTAGAAGAGAAGGTTAAGAATGTCGAGGTTGAGCTTAGTCAAGCTAGAACTCAAATGGAGAAGATGTCTAGTACAAAGCTTGATGAGGTATTGAGTGCTCAAAAGCCTAGTTCTGATAAGATTGGCTTAGGATATGCTGTTTTCTCTGGCCTCTACTCTTCCACGGCTTCTGAATCAAAGACTGTCTTTGTGCTCAAAGCTAAGAAAGGTGATAAAGGTATAATATTTATAACTGATTCGTCTAATTCTAAATCCTTTATTAGAACTCACTCTAGGAAGTCTAGTAGTCCTAAAACTGCTCATGTTTGTCACCATTTTGGTATTTCTGGACATATTCATCATAATTGCTTTAAGTTGTATATTTAAAAGCAAGTATCCAAACGGTTAGGGTTTTCTCTCAAGGAACTACACCTTTATTTGGAGAGTTATTAAAAGTTTTAAACTTTTTAACTTAATTTTAGGAGAGTTCTAATTTTTCTATGTCTTTTAGTAGACGTACTAGGACACGTGTCTTTTCATCTTCACGGCTAAAGACTTGTGCTGTGTGGGTGAGAAAGGAGCCTAAGACTTAATTGTTATTTCTGTTGTCCTCTGCTTTAATTCTTTCTATCTATAGTAGAACTTTTTTTCTTGATTTCTTTTTTTTTTTTTTTTTTTGGAATCTTGCTTTCATGCATTTGCATCTATTTTCATGTTTTCATGTTGTTTGTCTATTTTTGTTTGATTGTTTAGTCATTATTTGTTTATTTTTCAAAATAAAAAGAGAAAAATAAAAAAATTGCAAAAACAGTGTGTGTTTATGTATGTTGGTACTTGTGTACCTTTGATAGCCATTGAAACAAAATTTCTAAAATTTGTATCTCTTGTAGTTTAGATGAACACTTTAATGCACAACTAAGCAAGTGAGCTTTGTGACTCATGTTTGTAATGAGTATGATTAAGTAATCTCTTATACTTAACACTCATATTACTCTTTTTTATGGGAATGACTAAAAAATCCTAGGAGAAAGGCATAAATAACCATCTCACCACTAAACCTCGCCAATCATGTATAACATCTATGTGCTTTGGTATAGCAAAATTGTGATGTTTTTGGCTTACATAATTGAGTATTTCTTCTCTCTCTCTCTCTCTCTCTCTCTCTCTCTCTCTCTATATATATATATATATATATATATATATATGCCCATGCATGATATGTTCCCAAAGAAAATATGCAAAGAATATAAAAGTAAAAAGAATCAAAATGATTTTTAAATATGATTGCAAGTGTGTTTTTAGGAGAAGTGGGAGTTATACGATGTATAACATCTCACCACTAAACCCCGCCAATCATGTATAACATCCGTGTGCTTTGGTATAGTAAAATTGTGATGTTTTTGGCTTACATAATTGAGTGTTTCTTCTCTCTCTGTATATATATGCCCATGCATGATATGTTTACAAAGAAAATATGCAAAGAATATAATAGTAAAAAGAATCAAAATGCTTTTTAAATATGGTTGCAAGCGTGTTTTTAGGCGAAGTGGGAGTTATAGGATGTATCTTGAAGATGATAGTCCCTATCAAATAGTTATGATTGTGTGTGAGTGTATTAGATGTTCTCATATCTCAAATCGTCATAATGTGAGAAACTTGTGCACACTTGTTATGTTTTCACACACAACACGCATACTCTTTGCTACTTTTGATACATGTGCAGGTATAATGTAATTTGGCATTCACAAGAAATATATGTGTTAATATATGCTCACTAAACTATCTTAACTTGTTTTTAGAATATAGAATTGGTTAGACTTGTTTAGTGTGTATGTGTGTTCTTGGATCTCCGAATGCTTTGCATATATGTTGAGAGATGTTTTGAGAGCTTAATATGTTGATTGGATTTTTGTTTGAGATGCTTGCATGTTGCATTCATCTTGTGTGTTTTTCATCCCTTAGAAAACCTTGCTTTTGTCTTCTCGAAAACTGCTCGATACCTTCTCGATAGCAGCTCAACACAAGTTTCTTCTATCGAGATTTTTGGATTTGACCTTGATAGCTTCTCGACAGCTAGGCCGATCCATTGAGCTTTTGAGCTCTTTGTCTACCCAATAGATTCTCAATAGATCCTCGATCCATCAAGAGTTTTGGGTTTTCTCTCGATAGTAGCTCGACATCTTCTCGATCTGTTAAGACCCTCTTGCATGAAGTCTTTTTCATATGTTTTGCATCTAACTATTATTTTGTCATCTATAGCATCTTATTTTATTACATTCATGCATTTATATGGATTTCTTGTGCCCCCTTGATCATCTTTATGTTTCTCCAATGAAACTTTATAGCTTATTGTACCCGTTGTCAATCATGACAAAAGGGGGAGAATATGTGGTTTCTTTTTAAGATTCTACATGTTAGGGGGAGAAATGCATGCCTTTGTAAGGGGGAGTTGTGTTTCATCTTGTTAAGGGGAGATTTTACCTCCTTGTTGTTTTAGGAGCTTCTTTTAGCTTCTTGTACACGGGTCTTGTGACCATTTTTACATATATTGTGCTTATCTTTGATATATATATATATATATATATATATATGTATGATGTATGTTTTCTTCACCTATTTTTATATGTGTTGTTTCTTTTCTCTTTTTATACACATGTTTCTTTATGTACGCAATATTTATTTCTATTTCACACATGATGCCTCGATGAGTTTTGTTTAAGTGTTTCAGAAAGTCATAAGTCTATCATGCTGTGAACTATTTTCTTGCAAAGTTTTTCAAGAGTTTGTAGTAAGGATATATTTATTTTGTAATACAACAAGTGGTTATGAGTTTAGTGATTTAAGACTTCTTTCATGATTATTTGTTTTTTTTTTTTGTGGTTTTGTCATAGATTGCCAAAGAAAGAGATTGTTAGGGACATATTTTATGTAATTGGCTAATACTTTGACAAAATGCACTTTACTTGTAATTGGGTAGATCTAGGATGGGTTAGTACTTCAAGAAACATGTTGTTCAAGTCAAGTATTAAAGCCCTGAAGATTGGACTAAGAAACAAGTGAAGAAAAGCTGTTCATTAAAGCTCGATAGATACATGATGGAGACTGAAGCTTTTTAATTGATTGTGAAACAAAGTGTATAAAAAAATAGGTTACTCACCCTTTATTTAGTTGGTGCAGACTGAAGAATCAAAGCAAACACTTTCATCGGAAGAATATGAATACTGGTCCCATGAAGAAGCATTGCGGTCTTAATCGCATGTCTCTAGCTATAAATGTCAACCCCTTGCAAAGCCCATGCAACGAGTTTTTTTTTTAGTGGTTACCAAATTGTTCTTTAGTTTTATCTCTACCTAATCATAAGAGTATAGGAGTATTTTTAAACTAGAAAATGAAGAATCTAAATATGGGAAGCCCCTTAAATAATAGACAATCAATGTCAACCCAAATCTAAGTCTGGTTTCCTCAGAAAAAAAGAAAGTCTATGGAGTATGGACAAATCAGACACAAAACAATTCGCAACAAATTTTACACATTTCCTATATGTCCTACCACGTCACGCATATGGCCCACTAAAAATAAAAGAAGTTAAAAATAATTCTTGAGACTAATTTTTGCAATATTTTCATTAGAGCTGTGATACATTTCAGTTTTTCAAAAAATAAATTGCATGCATCATGCCATCGACGGAGCAATTCATGGATTGGGGGGGGGGGGGAATGGCCCCCCTAATTTTATTTAGGTACTAATTTTATATAACTATATATTTAGGTACTAATTTTAGCAACTTTGTTCAATAAAATTACATTTTGTCTCCCTTATTGATCATTATAAGAGAAATTTTGTAGTTACAAATTTTTTAACAACATTTTTACAAACTATTGAAGTAACAAATTCTTACTGGTTTGCCTCTGGGTTTACCACTTACATCACTTTTTTTACTTGCTAATAACCACCAATCATAACAACAATTTGTAAAAAAAATTGTAGATCTAGTATTTTCCACCTTTTAAAGTCCATAAAAAAATTTATATATCTAAAATCTAAATATATATATACACACACAAGCCCAAAATATTAGCCCAACGACAAAAATTACCGATAGGCGATAGCAAAGAAAAAAAATATTAGAGACTAATCAACCAATTTTACCAAAAACAAAGAATTTAGCCCTTTAAAAAACTTTAAACAAAATAATTTTGTCCTTACCAACAAAAGACATACTCTATACACACATAAAACTAATAATAATAATAGAAGAAAACCTTTGTTGGCTAACCAGTAGTGCCAAAAGCCAAAACTAGCGCATGTAGTTAACAATAAAATCGCCCCACTTAATTTCAAGTCCTGGCTCCATCCCTGCATCATGCATGGTGTGTGCACTGTGCAATAAGATGTGTGCATTAACAATTACCTGGACTAGTTATTGCATTGATGTTATTGAGTTTAACTCTTCCATATTTAGTGGTTGAGGTAGAAGTTTCGGCAGCAATAAGAGCTTTAGAATTTTCTCTTGAAGTTGGAATCGATTTGATGGTCCTAGAGGGAGATTCGGAGATTTTTATTAATTCCGTAAGAGATGAGTCTACTTTAATGGCATCCTTTGGTTATATGATACAAGAAGCAAAAGTAAAAGCCGTTGGAAAATCTGGTTTTGTATCTCATACAAAACACATAGTGGAAGCAATAAGTAAGAAACTATTTCATTCATTGATAACATGCACTCTGCAAATTTCAGAATTTAAGAACAAGATAGCGTACTTTGATGTGGAGAATTTGAAAACAAAGATTAGAAGCACTTGGGAACACTTTTAATTTTCACTCCAATTCTACTTTACGCCCAAGAAGTGTGGTATCTCAGTTAGTTTCTAAAGGGAGAACGAAAATGTGCCTGACTCTCTCTCTTTTTTATTCTCTATTATATTTATAAAAAATTCTGTATGTTTCTCCCTTTATAACTAATTGATTATCTAATTGGGCTGGCCTATTGGGCTTTTCCAATTGGGCTTTAGTGTGTGGCTTGGAGTGGGACCAAAAGGGACCAATAAGACACTAGCTCCAATGGGCATTAAGCTTTTCCGTTAACTTTTGACAAGTTCAAAGTTACCATTAATTATATTTAATACTACTATATAAATATAATTTCACTCTAGGCCTTATTAATAAATTATATCCCAAGACTTTATTGTACATACAACCCCTTCATAAAATATTCGTAGAAAAACAAAGTTATGAATATAGATTGCCACTTTGAAAATTACTACATCTTATCCTTGAGTACCCGGTTTATTCCTTTAAAGTTATTCATTATATATTTATGAAATCTAATTTCATAAATATATGCTTTAGTAACTCCTTACTAAAGTAGTTAGGCCTAACACTCTGAATAACAAAACCCATTAAACTTATCTCAAGAAAATATTTTATATCTCCTTTAAAAGATTATGAATTCCATTTTGAGAATATATGTTCCATCAACATTAAATGTGGCTACCCAATATACTGAGGTTTTGAGCGTTACTTTAGATCTCATTCCTGATATATCAAAGCAACATGCACGTCATGATTAGGTTCATTATTCTCTCGGGATTAAGAGTTCATGCAAATAGAAGTTATGAAATTTATAATTCATTTGACAGTCGTTAGGAGAATAATAAATCTCACAGCGGTCCAGTTCAATATGTCTTAACTCTTAAAACATATCAACACATCAACTAGAAGTCTATACTTCCATGATCAAGACAAATTATCTTAGTTGATATATTATAGTCTTCGCAGACGAAATGCTCAATTTCATCACCGACTACGAACTACAATTCTGAATTTACAAAGAACTTGTGATTTATATCTTCTGTGACTTTTCACATAAATCAGATACTATGCATCTTATAAACTATATGATAATGTCGTAATATTCATGTTACCATTATTTTAGATAGTAATAAATCAACTTTATTAAACACAACATTAAGTCATATATAATGTCATACATAGTGTCATACATAGTATCATATAATAGGATTTAAGGGCACACATCCTAACAATCTCCCACTTGTCCTAAAGACTATTATGCACTAATCTAACTCCCACTCTCTTTAAATGTGACTCGAAAGTCCTTTGATGCAAGGCTTTGGTAAAAGGATCTGCTAGATTATTTGTACTTTCAATCTTTGCTATCACAACATCTCCACGAGCAACAATGTCTCGAATGATGTGGTACTTCCTCTTAATGTGTTTTCTTTCTTGTGATTTCTTGGATCTTTGGATTGTGCAACCGCTTTGCTATTGTCGTAAAACAATGTGATGAGAACTTACTCCATTCTTACAACACTAAGATCAAAAAGGAATTTCTTAAGCCAAGCAGCTTCCTTTGCTGCCTCACAAGCAGCAATGTATTTAGCTTCTATGGTGGAGTCTGCAATATAAGATTGCTTAACACTCTTTCAAGTTATGGCTCCACCTCCCAAGGTGAAAACACATCCTGAAGTAGATTTTCTAAAATTTAGATCCGATTGAAAATCTGAATCTGTATAGCCAATAGGAATCAAATCCTCACTATAGTAAACAAGCATATAATTTCTCGTTCTCCGTAGATACTTGAGAATATGCTTTACAGTTTGCCAATGTTTTGGTCCTAGATTTGATTGATATCGGCTGACCATGCCAACTGAATAACAGATATCTGGTCTAGTACAAAGCATGACATACATGAGACTTTCCACTGCAGAAGCATAAGGAACTTGTCTCATTATATTTTCTTCCTCTTGAGTCTTAGGCCTTTGGTTATCAGATAGAGGAATTCCATGTCTAAAAGGAAGCAATCCTTTCTTGGAATTTTGCATGCTAAACTGTTTTAGGACCATATCTATATATCTAGTTTGTAATAAGCCTAATATCTTATTCTTGTGATCTCGCTAAAGCTTGATCCCTAAAATAAAGTTAGCCTCACACAAGTCCTTCATTTCAAATTGGCTTAATAACCAAACTTTTACTGATGACATTACCCCTACATCATTCCCAATGAATAAAATATCATCAACATAAAGCACTAGGAATATTACTACTTTATTTCGATATCTTTTGTACACACATGGTTTATCAAGATTTTATTCAAAACTAAATGATTTGATTGCTTGATCAAATATGATGTTCCATGACCTAGATGCTTGCTTAAGTCCATAAATGGACCTTCTTAACTTGCATACTATATACTTGGTTCTTTGCTATGAAACCTTCCGGTTGCAACATGTATATTTTTTCTTCAAGATTACCATTGAGAAATGCAGTCTTGACATCTATTTGCCAAATCTCATAATCATAATGAGTAGCAATGGATACGAGAATTCTGATAGACTTAATCATGGCTATTGGCAAAAAAGTTTCATCATAATCAATACTTTCTTTTTGTGTATACCCTTTCGCCACTAGTCTTGCTTTAAAGGTCTCAAACTTTCCATCTATCCCTCTCTTCCTCTTGTAAACCCATTTGCAACTAACAAGTTTAATATCGTTAGGCGCCTTTACAAGATCCCATACATGATTGGAATACATAGAATCCAATTCAGATTTCATAGCTTGGACCCAATGATGTGCATCTATATCATTCATTACTTCATCATAAGTTTAAGGATCCGATTCATCCTCTTCTAAGATAGCTTCATAAGTTTCTCCCAAGCCTATAAATCTTATAGGAGGCTGAATAATTCTCCCACTATGTCGAGGCATCTGTGTACTAGACATCTCATGAGTAATATCTTGTGGTGTATCTAATACAATCATATCATTCCTAGTTTCATCCATTGGTTGTTCAACTACATGTTCATCTAATTCAGCCAATACAACTTTACTTCTAGGATTAAAATTATTCACATAATCATCTTCCAAAAATTTGACATGGGTACTAACAAACACTTTGTTATCCTTATGATTATAAAATAAATAGCCCTTAATTTCCTTTGAATATGCTAAAAACATGCATACTTTCGTTTTAGCTTTCAACTTATCAGACTTTCCTTTTAACACATATGCTGGACATCTCTAAATATGGAGATATTTCATACTAGGCTTGCGCCCACTCTACAATTCCTTGGGTGTGTTGGAAACAGATTTTGATGGAACCAAATTCAAAACATGCATAGTAGTTTTTAGTGCATATCCCCAAAAAGAAACTGGTAAAGTTGAGTAACTCATCATGGACCTAACCATTTCCAAAAGAGTCATATTCCTTTTTTCCCCTATACCATTTTGTTGGGGAGTTCCAGGTGCAGTCAATTGGGAGACAATCCCATTTTAAATTAGGTAATCCTTGAAATCCCCAAGAAGGTATTCGCTGCCTCGATCAGATCGAATGGCCTTTATGCATTTACTTAATTGATTTTCAACTTCAGCCCTAAACTCTTTGAACTTTTCAAAGGTTTTGGACTTTCATCTCATTAGGTACACATAACCATATCTTGAGTAATCATCCGTAAAAGTGATTAAGTACTTATAGCTTTCTTTTGCTTGGGTTGACATAGGACCACATTCTTCTATATGAACTAATTCAAGCAACTCTTGGGCTCTTCTACCATTTGCATTAAAAGGTCGTTTGATCATTTTACCTTTCAAACAAGATTCACAAACTGGAAAACCATCAAAGTCCATGGGCTGTAAAAGTCCATCTTTGATTAGTCTTTGAATCCTATTTGAATTAATATGACCCAAACGCAAGTGCCATAGATATGTATCACTAGTAGAAGGAAACTTTCTCTTTAATGATTTTATATGAGAGCTACTATCTAATTCAAAATTGTATAATTTATGCTTGTCAGGAGTTAAAATATAATGACCATCCATAATATTGCTAGAACAGATAAACATTTTATCCTTCTTTATTACAACATTATCTTTAAGGATAACACAATATCCATGTTTACCTAAGTAAGTTGCAGAAATTAAATTCTTACGAACATTAAGTACATACAAACAGTCTTCCAATATTAAAACTCTAGACTTAAAATATAAATTAAACACTCCAACAGCTTCAACCATAATCTTGCTCCTATCAGCCAAAGTAAGAAATAGTTCTCCCTTATTCAACTTTCTAGTCTCCTAGAACCATTGTAAAGAATTGCAGATATGATTAGTACAACTTGAATCCACACACTAGGAATCTGTTGGATTCTGTACCAAACATATTTCAAGAAGAAATGAACTTTTCATACCCTTATTCTTGGCAGCCTTGAATGTTGGACAATTCTTCTTCCAATGTCCTTTCTCACCATAATGGAAACACTTTCCTTTGGTTGTCTTTCCTTTGTTGACAACTTCTAAGGCAATTTGTTTACCATCTTTCTTAGTGAGTCCTTCTTCTTCTTCTTCTTCTTCTTCTTCTTCTTCTTCTTCTTCTTCTTCTTCTTCTTACCCCTCAAATCTTATTGTATGATGCTATGTATGATATTATGTATGACTTAATATTGAGTTTAATAAAGTTGTTTTATTATTATCTAAAATAATAGTAACATGAATATTAGGACATTATCATATAGTCCATGAGATGCATAGTATGCAATTTACGTGATTTAGTCATAGAAGATATAAGTCACAAGTTCTTTGTAAACTCAGAACTTATAGTTCGTAGTCGGTGATAAAATTAGGTATTTCATTTATGAAGACTATAATGTATCAACTAAGATAATTTGTCTTAATCATGGAAGTGGGGACTTTTAGTTGATATGTTGATATGTTTTAAGAGTTAAGACATATTGGACATGGTTGAGTAAGCACATATTTGTGTTCTTCAGCTGTAAGAATAATGTCCAAATTTCTTTTCCAATCAACATAGTTGGATTCAGTCAGTTTGTTTTACTTAAGAATAGCAACAAGTGGGCTAAATGATGCCATGATTTAAATCTGAAAATAATAAACAAGAATATAATAAGTAAACTAGACATTATCAATTTAGCATATAAGCATAAAATATGAAATCTTAATAAAACCATAAAATAATATATGCAACGACAACCCAATCCATGTCTATAATTCCTTGGTAGCAAGTTTATTATAAACACATTAATTGGTTGAGAACTATTCTCATTATTAGTGCTATCATGATAAGTGCTATCATGATAAGTGCTATCATGATAAGTGCTATCATGATAAGTGCTATCATGATAACTCTTATCAAACACTAACAATATGCCGTATTACCTTTAGCCTCTAAGTAATAATGACATAGCTCATTTGGGAGGTTAACATAACCTTAGTCTAGTGTACACCATTATCTAGAGTCATGTGTAGTCACATTTCATCTCCCTTTTACAGTATTTAAACTTGTAGTACCATGAAACAAAACACCCTTCTTTGAAATCACGAGGCATATATGCCAAGACGAGGTGTTTACCTACACTACTATGAACCGATAATGGAGGCCGTGAGATCCAACCCTTGTATCTCTCTCCCACTAGATATTTTAAATTAAAGGTTTTTAAGATCAAGATCCATAATAATGCTAGACACTTTGAAAATATAGTCCTAATCTCATTAGGAATAAATTTCATAATCCTAGCACTAATATATATATATATATATATAAACTCATATTACATTTAAAAATTCATATTATATTAATATATGTAACATATTAATATAATATGTAATATATGTAATATATAATAGGCAAGTTGGCCATCAATGTACGCATGACATTGATGGATGCAAGTTGGCCATCAATATATATAATATATATTATTGAATGCAAGTTGGCAACCAAAACCTTCCATTCCAAGCCAAAAAGTGCAACAACGTCCTTCACATGCATGTGTCATCAAAACAATAGAATGCTTGAATAGCCAAGCCATGCAACAAATGCAAGCCATGCAATCCATGCAATTGGATTAAGTCCAAGCCGTGCAAAAAAAAAAAAAAAGGCCAAGCGGTGCATTAAATACCAAAGGCAATTGTTAGTTATATAACTTCCTTTCATCAATGCAATCCGTACATAACTTAACAATCACTGCATCAAGGCAATTTGTCAATGCATATACACTTAACTGTATTCTTCCATTAATGGATCTCTTGGTTGATATACATCAACAGTGCCTTTCAATCATGATGGATATTTCAATAGTCACACAGATATATTTATATACAAGTAATGCAATTCTCTTCATTATATCCAAATGATGCAGAAAATTGAAACACAAAGATAACGATTTTCTTAAATTCTAAAATCCAATCACACGTTATACAAACATGATATGAAAACTTGGCTCTGATACCAATTATTGGAAAATTTGGTTTTGTATCTCATACAAAATACACATCGGAAGCAACAAACAAGGATCTATTTCATTCATGATTGATAACATGCACTATGCAAATTTCATAATTTAAGAACAAGATAACGTACCTTGATGTGGAGAATTTGAACACAAAGATTAGAAGCACTTGGGAACACTTTTAATCTTCACTTCAATTTTACTTTACGCCTAAGAAGTATGGTATCTCAATTAGTTTCCAAAGGGAGAACGAAAATGTGCCTGACTCTCTCTTTTTTATTCTCTATTATATCTATAAAAAATTCTGTATGTTTCTCCCTTTATAACTAATTGATTATCTAATTGGGCTGGCCTATTGGGCTTTTCCAATTGGGCTTTAGTGTGTGGCTTGGAGTGGGACCAAAAGGGACCAATAAGACACTAGCTCCAATGGGCCTTGGGCTTTTCCGTCAACTCTTAAGTTACAATTAATTATATTTAATACTACTATATAAATATAATTGCACTTTAGGCCTTATTAATAAATTATATCTCAAAACTTTATTGTACATGCAACTCCTTTATAAAATATTCGTAGTAAAACAAAGTCATGAATATAAACTGCTTCTTTGAAAATTACTACATCTTATCCTTGAGTACTTGGTTTAATCCTTTAAAATTATTCATCATATATTTATGAAATCCAATTTCATAAATATATACTTCAATAATTCCTTACTAAAGTGGTTACGTCTAACACTCTGAATAAAGAAACCCATTAAACTTATCTCAAGGGAATATTTTATATTACTGTTAAGAGATTATGAATTCCATCTTGAGAATATATGTTCCATCAACACTAAATGTGGCTGCCCAACATACTGAGGTTTTGAGTGTTACTTTAGATCTCACTCCTGATATATCAAAGCAACTTACACGTCATGATTAGATCTATTACTCTCTCAGGATTAAGAGTTCATGAAGATAAAAGTCGTGAGATTTATTATTCATTTGACAGTTGTTAGAAGAATAATAAATCTCACAGCGGTTCAGTTCAATATGTCTTAACTCTTAAAAATATCAACATATCAACTGAAAGTCTACACTTCCATGATCAAGACAAATCATCTTAGTTGATATGTTATAGTTTTCGCAGATAAAATGCCCAATTTGATCACCGACTACGAACTACAATTCTGAGTTTACAAAAAACTTGTGATTTATATCTTCTGTGACTTTTCACATAAATCACATACTATGTTTCTCATGGACTATATGATAATGTCCCAATATTCATGTTACCATTATTTTAGATAGTAATAAAATAACTTTATCAAACACAACATTAGGTCATATATAATGTCATACATAGCATCATACAATAGAATTTAAGGGCACACATCCTAATAAAAGCTTCATCTTAAAGGGAAATTCAAAGATTGTTATTTGTTAGGTTCTAAGACCTTAGGGACTAATGTATTAGAACTTTAATATGTAATATGTTGGCAAACCATTACTAAAATATAGAGTCTAGGTTTAGGCTTGCTCAAAGTATGTTTATTTGTAAAATTAGAATCTAGTGATTGCAAAAATTATTGGACAAATTCTGCAAGAGAATCGTGCAGATTTAATTTTCTGTACAATTTCCAATTCAATCTAAGCCCGTTTGACGTGTAGGGTTTTATGTTTTACTTCACATATAAAAAGAAAAACCCTAGCTACGTTTTAGGAGACTTTGATGTGCTGTGTATTGAATCTCTTGTGAGATCTAAAAGTGTTTAGCTTCATACATACTTAGGATTATCAAGATCAAAATTTATGTCAAGATCAAAATTTATGTCAAGAACTTGGTGATCGCTTTAGTTGCTGCATAAAGAATTTAAAGAAAATCTGAAATCTTTGAGTGGAGTTTCAAAGTCATAAGTAAGAAAACTTGTGGATGCAGTGACTCATGGAAAGAAGTAGTCTGTGGATTCGGAACTTTCATGTGGTCGTGGTAGTAAGTTTTCCACTCAAAGTAGCGATAAGATGTTAGTGGTCTAAGTTTTATTGTACAAACTCTAATTCTTTCATAGTGGATCTATTTTACCTTGAGGATAGTTAGGTTAAATCCTCCACAGGTTTTTTACCGGTTTGGTTTTCCTAGGTCATCAGATTTTTGTGTTCTTTACATTCCGCATTATATTTATTTACACATATCTGTTTAACCTAATTTTAATTAATGAACTTATTAATCAATTTGGCTTAATATTAGGTTAAACATATTGTGTTAAGAGGTTTAAAATTTTACAAGTGGTATCAAAGCGTGTTAGTTTTAGTGTTTAGATTTTTTGATCTAAGAGTTGATCCTTGACCCCTGCTGTCATGGAACATGGTCACTCTCTTGTGATTCAACCTCACTTTGATGGGAACAACTATGCTAACTAGAAAGTAAGGATGAAAGCATTCTTGAAATCTATTGATAAGAGAGTTTGGAATTCCGTTGAATATGGATTGGAGAAACCGACTACTCTTGTAAGCGAGTGGTCAACTTCTCAAAAAGAAGTAGCTGCTTTTAATAGCAAAACCATGAATGTTATTTTTAATGTTGTTTCTATGAAAGAATTCAAGAGAATCTTTAGTTTTGAGGTTGCTTATACTACATGTAATATTCTCCAAATTGTGCATGAAGGCACAAAGACAATTAAGATTAATAAACTGCAGCAGTTAACTACTAGATTTGAAAGTATTAGAATGTCTGATTATGAATATTTTGATGAATTCTACGCCAAACTAAATGATATTGTTAACTCTGCTTATAATTTGGGTGAAATTTATGATCAACCTAAGATTGTTAGGAAGATTGTTAGGAAGATTCTTAGATTCTTGATTGAGGACTTTAAACCTAAAGTGACTATCATCACTGAAAGTAAGGATGTGGATTCCATCCCTGTTGATGAGCTTGTAGGATCTTTTTAGTTCTATGAGCTAGACCTACCCAAAACAAACAAATCTAAATCAATGGCTCTTAAGTCAGTTAATGAGAATGGATTTGATGATGAACTCTCTTCTACAAAGATTGTCTATCTTGCTAAGAACTTTAGAAATTTTCTTAAGAATAACAATAGAAGGGCAAGAGATAAAAACAATTCTGAACCTAGAAATTTTAAAAGGAATGAACCAATTAAGCTTAATAACAATAATGATAAATAAAAAGAGAAAGTTAGTCAAACCTCTAGTAACTCTCTAGGTCAACAATGTTTTGGTTGTTAAGAGTACAGTAATGTGAAATCAAAATGTTATACCTTCTTGAGATTAAAGGGTAAAGCTATGGCTGTAACCCTTAATGATGATGAAGTTTTTGATCACGAGTTTGGTAGTGATGAAGATGAAAACTTCATTACTTTCACAGCTACTGTTGTACTTGATGAAAATGTTGTGGTTGAAGAGAACACTTTTGATGGGGAACACTTTTGATGGGGAACTGTTTGAATGTGCTGATTTGCAAGAAGCTTTCAATAAGTTATGCAAATTTGCTGCAAAGGATGCAATGAATGTTGATTTATGTTTAAAGAAAATTGCTTCTCTTAAGCTTTATAAGAAAGATTTTTTGTTGAAATTGCTTGATGCTAGTACTTTGATTGATAAGGTGAAGACTTAGAACATGATGTTGCTTGATAAGATTAAGAATTTGGAACTAGAATTATTTGTTGCTAGAGAATAAACTAATAGGTCTACTAGTTCTAAACTTGACCACATGTTGAGTGTTTAGAAGTCTCCCTTAGACAAAACTGGTCTAGGTTTTGTAGAAAGTATCTCGATGTCTGAAACTTATTCCACAAATTTTGATCATTCTTCTGAGCCTTTTTGAAGTGAGACTGTCAAACCAGTAGAAGTTACACCACCTCCTAGGAAGATTAGGGTTGATCTTAAAGAGTCTAAGCCTGATAGGCCGCAAATGCATTGACCCCTTGTGATGAATTAAGTTGATTAATTAACCAAGTTATTAATTAATCAAATTAACATGCAAATTGCATGGTAGCACAAACAAATCACTAATAAACTAAAGTATGCAGCAAAAAATAAATTGACACGGTGATTTGTTTACGAATAGGAAAAACCTACACAGCAAAAACCCCACCGGGTGATTTTAAGGTCACCACTCCCAAAACTCCACTATTATCACAACAAGCGGTTACAAGTAAAGGAATCCCAAGTACCTTACCAACCTACAGTTAAACCTTTATCCCAATACTCGATTGGACTTGTTCTATAGTGACAGTTTCTCCTTTTGATGCACAGCTCCCAAGTACGTGACTAACCAATTGCGCGGATCCCAGTACGTGACTTCAATCACCAACTAGAGAGAGTTGTTGGCTGCAAAGTTCTTCAATTCATCCACACAATGAAGATCAAGAAGATGCTCGGTTACAAATCCTTACGGTGCACATTACACAGCAACTTCTTCACAAGAGAGATGAACTAGGGCAAGAACTTTGTCTCAGTTCACAAATTGCTTGAAAAAAAGTTTCTCAATGCTTGTGCAACTTGTGTACACTTTGATGGCCCTTAAAATAATCCTTTTATATGTCTAGGGTTAGAAGAAAAGAATTCCCAAAGACACATGTACGGATTGGAATAAAAAACAGAACTCAAAATCTGTTTTTCTTAAATCTCCACAGCTAGAGGTGTTGAGGTACTGTCAAGCAGCTGTCGAGCCTTGGGGCTGAACAACTTCTTAAAGCTCAATAGATGCAGCTGTTGAACCAGTTGTCGAGCTTTAAAATCTAGCACTTCTTCAACTTGAATCTTGGACAACTTGCATGGCTTTAACACTTGATCTTGAAACCTTATTTCTTGAAGTATTAAAATCATCCTAAAGCTACCCAAATACAAGCTGAGTGCGTTTTGTCAAAGGATAAGCCAATTGCATAAAAGAATGGCATATGTTCAAAACAACTTGAAGCACATATGTCCTAACAAAGCCTAAGAATCCTAACATCCCTAAGGATAAGTTGCATGATAGACCTTTGTGGGTTTGTAATTTTTGTGGAAAGACTGGGCATATTCGTCCAAATTGTTTCAAGTTTCAAGTTTCAAGTTTCAAGTTGTAGAGCGAGCAAATAAGCCAAAAGTACATGTGCCTCAAGCATAAGATCCTATGCTACTTATTGGTGAATTGGTAAAGGCGTTAAACCTTTATACGAATCCTAGAATTGCTCATCATTCTACTGTGAATAATAACTTCAGACCCAAAGCTACATTTAAGATGTTTTGGATGCAAAATGCTCAATCTAATTAAGTCTTTCTGATATAATCCTTGTGCTTCATCTCAATACTTTTTGTGACTATTTTTCTTTTGCTGTTTTTGTTTTCCTTTTTTGCTTTTAGGATTTGCATTTCATTACATTCATGCATTTCATGATAGGTTGTTTTTGTCTTTTCCAAAAAAAAAAGGGGGAAAGGTAAAATGTGTTTTGTATTACTTATCCTGGATGTATAATTAAGGTTGACCAAATTATTTTTAAATGACATGCTTGTTTACCTTGTTTAGCTTGGATAAGCTTATTTTTACTGCACTTTGATAGTTTTAGCTATGTAGTACATGTTGTGTGGGAATTGTTTATAGTTTTTGATCAAATGATCTTAATTTTGAAGTCACATGCTTTTGATTGTTATGACTAGAACTTAATGAGAAAAGCATAAATAACCATCTCACGACTGTTTACTAGCTAATCATGAACACCTTAGTGCATATCATAAGATTTTGTGTTCGAGAAAGTGTAGCACATACACAAAAAGAATATAAGGTGTAGCCTTGGATTAATACTCAAATTGGTGTGTACATTATTGGATTATAATAAATTCACAATAAAATAAAATTGGTGTGTACATTATGAGGAAAAAAAAGAAACTTCCATGATTGCAAGCTTGTTTTTTAGGAGATGTGAGAGTTATATGATGTAACTCTTTAGCTGATAGTCTCTTTCAAAATTATGTGATGAATTCTGTAGAAAATGTGATTGATTACTATCTACCTATCACCTCACATATATCTCATACTTTTGTTAGTTGCACACACTACACAAGTTATTTATTGTTAAACTTAGTACATGATGTTGTGTGACTGTGTTTTAGCCATCCAAGATTATATGTTCCTTGATTTTAATGCAAAATGTATTTAATGTTTGAGTTTTGGGTTCAAATTGGATGAAAACTTGTTTTTGAAAAATTTGGGTTGAATTCATGTTTTTTTAAAAAACTTTAATCTCATACTCATGCATTTTATTCATGAAATGTTGTGCTTTGAGAAGTTTCTGCATAAAATTGCTCTATTTTTTAAAAATTTAAAATTTTCAGATTTTTGATCGATCGAAGATGTTTCTTGACTAATCGAAATTGTGACAAAATTTTTGGGATTGAACCTTTCTGGTTCGATAGATGCTCGATTGATCGAATTTAATTTTCGATCGATCGAAGTTAATTTTTAACCGATTGAAATTCGTTAGGGAGTGTTTTTAAAAAGGAACTTTTCTCACGTGTTCTTCATTTTATTCAAACACTCTTTTCACTATTTCTCCTCAACTGATCCAATCTAAGAGTTTTTGTCATATTCTTCCATCTTCAAGGGTTTTTGTCCTCAAGTGTAGGTAAAACCTAAATACCCTTCATTTTTCATTAAAATCACATTTTTCATGCATTCTATTTAGGATTTTCGAACATAAGATTTTTGGGGATTATGATGTTTGAGTTGTTTTTATTCAATTTTAATCACTGGGTTTTTGTTCCTAGATCATATACATGTGCTTCTCATGCATTAATTTGATCAATTTTATGTTTTGAGAAAAATTTGAAATTCTAGGGCTTGAAACTTTGGAAATTGGGGATTTTGTTTAATTGGGCTAAAATTGATGAAATTGGCTTGTTTTATTGCTTGGTTATGTCATTATATGATGTTGTCTAACTAGTGTAATGATTAATTGATCAATTTAGTTTAATATTTGAAAAAGGGTTTTTCAAAATTTGGGATTTTTGGTCTAAAACTCTGTGTTCAACTCAATTGATAGTTTATGAAGTAATATTGAACAAATTTCAATGCATTAGAGCATGCATCATATGTGCATTCATTACATGTATCATATAGATTGTTATTTATTGAGATTTTTGTGCTTTAACCCTCTCTAATGCAGTCTACCCTTGTGTTTCTTTCTTTGTTTCTATGTTTCCTTTCCAACCCTTAGCATCATGGTTAGGAAGATTAGAGCCAAGAAAACCACCACCCCCTCTACCCCTGTGTTTGAGAGTGATAGGTTTAGAATCGAGAAAAACGAAAAAACTTATGAGAAGCTTAACATTTATAGGTCGGTATGGGCTGAGCATAAGGTCATTCTAATTAACCTTAATGGGGAGATTAGGAGGAACTTTGAGAGTAGGGGTTGGTTACCTCTTTTAGATGTAGAGAGTCCTTCTCCTGCTGCTTTGATTAGAAAGTTCTATTCGATCCTTTCTGTCCACTTTGATGATTCCAATATTCAGTTTGTGAAGAGTTGGATAACGGGTGAAGAATATGTCATTATACCTCAGTTAGTGGCCTTTGCTCTTGGTATACCTTTGGTATAACAGCCCTTGTATCCTTACATCGAGTCTCCTCCCCTTGATGACATTATGTCATTACTCACTGGTACTTCCATTAGATGGGCTATTGATCCTCGGATTACTTCCCATGAGCATACTAAGCTCAATTATCTGTTTTTTCAGATTTCTTGTCATTCCATTTGGCCTATCTCTCATTTACACACTATTCCTCTTGAGAGATATGCATTTTTGTACACTCTCGTCACTGATGCTCCTATTAGTTTTCCTTCTCTTTTTATCAGCTCTTTAGTTGAGGTTCATAGGAGTTGTGCTAAATCTCATGGTCTTTTCTTTCCGGTTTTTATCTAGAGGATTGTTTTTTGACTTAGGTTTATAGGATTTTCTTGTATTTGAGCATGTTCATATTATAGCTCCCATAGGTGCCACATCCCTTAGGCAAAGAGTGACTCAGATGAAAGCTAGCTCTAAATGCCCTAGAGTCGAGTCTTCCATAGGTGATGCATCTAGGCCTCATTCTTCAGGCGATTCTACTGTTGAGGAGTATGTGGATCCTATCGCCGCTGTTGATCCTCCACCTTCTTCATTGAGCAATTCTTCTATTCGGAGTGTGCTGGATACTGTCATGACCGTTCAGGCTCGCATGGACAGATTTTGTTAGATGTGCTCACAGAGCTTCATACTTTATGAGCTGATTTAACAAGTGCTAGACAATCTACTCCACCATCTCCTTTTGATGATGAGTCATGATTGCCCTTTGGCAATTCGTCACAAAAGAGGGAGTGCATATTGTGCATGGAGATAAGGGGAGTTTTTGTTTTGGAGTGCATAAATTGTTTCTAGGAGTTTCTTGTATTTCATTTGATTTTGGCTCATTGATGTATTCTTTTTGTGATGATGTATTTTCTCTTTTATGAGTTGTATATGTTAGAGGGAGATACTATGCTTTATGCTTTGTTTCTTTTATTGTTTCTTGTTTCACATATGGTACTTTGGTTATTGATTTATATTATGAGGTTATTCATGGTATATGTCTTTTATTTTATGTTTTGTAAAATCAAGAATTTATTTTGGTTTACTTTTATTATCGACTCATGCGTTTATGTGTTTGTTGAGTGTTTTAAGAATATACAGGTTAATTCAGTTGTGGTTGCTGTCTATACTGGTAACTGATAGATATTAGTTAGGTTGAATTGTGTTTCGGGCATTTAAAATTTAAATGGGATATTTGTAACTTTGAGCATTTCATTTTTGTGATGTATTTTGTCACGGATTGCCAAATGGGGAGATTGTTAGTATCTAAGACCTTAGGGACTAATGTATTAGAATTTCAATATGTAATGTGTTGGCAAACTATGATCAAAACATAGAGTTTAGGTTTAGGCTTGCTCAAAGTATGTTTAATTGTAAAATTGGAATCGAGTGATTGCAGAAATTATTGGACAAATTCTGCAGGGCTCGATCGATTGAAAATTAGATTCAATCGATCGAGAATCGTGCAGAATTAATTTTCTATAGAGTTTCCAATTCAACCCAAGCCCGTTTGATGTGTACGGTTTTATGTTTTACTTCACATATAAAAAGAAAAACCCCAGCTACATTTTAGAAGTCTTTGATGTGCTGTGTGTTGACTTTTTTATGAGATCTAGAGGTGTTTACCTTCATACACACTTAGGATTATCAAGATCAAGATTCATGTTAAAAAATTGGTGATCGCTTCAGTTGCTGCATAAAGAACTTAAAGAAGATCAGAAACCTTTGAGTGGAGTCTCAAAGTCAGAAGTAGGAGAACTTGTGGTTGTAGTGGATCAATGAAAGAAGTAGTCCGTGGACTTGAAGCTGTCACATGGTCGTGGTAGTAAGTTTTTTACTCGAGATAGTAATAGGATGTTAGTGATCTAAGTTCTATTGTACAAACTTCAATTCTTTCATAATGGATCTGTTTTACTTTGAGGATAGTTAGGTTAAATCTCCCTAGATTTTTTACCTGTTTGGTTTTCCTAAGCCATAAGATCTTTATGTTCTTTACATTCCGCATTATATTTATTTACACATATCTGTTTAACCTAGTTTCAATTAACAAGCTTGTTTATCAACTTGGTTTAATATTAGGTTAAACATATTGTGTTAAGGGGTCTAAAATTTTACATTATTAGTTTCCTAAGAGATGAGTTTACTTCAATTTAGATTCTGAGGTTGTTATTAATTCTCTAAGAGATGAGCCTACTTCAATGGCATCCATCGGTCATATGATACAAGAAGCGAAAGTAAAAGCATAAGCTTTTAAGAATACTAGTCCAATTTGAAGGGGGAGTATACCATAGGATCCTACCCAAAATTTTCTTTAGTTAAGTCGGCAATAAGAAGACCATTGCAGTGAACAAAATGCACAATTAGAAATGAGTCTTTTTTCCCTTCCCAAAATTTTCAATGATATTGACTTTTGTTATTGTTAATTGACTTATAATTGTCAATGCAGTTTTATTTGGCCCTTCATTGTTGTGGAAATTCTTGATGTTGATATGAAATATATTGATAATGAAATTTTTTGTGTTTATTTGTAGAGTATCGGAAAAGTAAAAAAAAAAAAATTCAAGGTAGTAATTTATTTATTGTTGTATCTCATGTGTTTGGTAAAATTCCTTTTAGAAATCTTATGTGTTATTTCAATCAGTTTGTTACTTTTAGTTTGGTCATTGTATCACAAATAATTGGCATCTCGACCGTTAGATTTTTAGCTGATCTAAGCTTTCTTAGTAAGCTTTTACTTTGCTTAGTTGATCATTTTTAAGAAAAACAATATAATATTTCTTAGGAATTCAAAAGGTAAGTTAGCAAAAATATTTATTTTTAATATTTATATTATTTTGTTTGTCATTAAAAGTGTATAAATTTTAGAAATTATTGTTTTAGTTTTGAACAAACTTTCTTAAACCCAATTTTCTTTTCTCCTTATAATCCAAAATATTGAAAAACATATCTAAAAAATTAATAAAACTCAACAAAAATACTGTTTAAAATTAAAAATAAAGGGAAAAAAAAAAAACTCATATCAAAGTCAAACACCGTCTAAATATGTAAAACATGTAAAATGTGATGTGAACATGTAAAATGTGATGTGAACAAGCCAAATATCCAATGCATAATTAAATTTAAAATTTTTAATAAGACTTTAGAGTCATGCAATATTTTAAAACATATAAATAAATGTGAAGTCAAATTCAAAATGTGATGTGATTATTTCATATACACTATGAAATCAACTGCTACAACATACAAATAAATGTTTTATAAATTTTTTTAAAATTACAAATTACAAATAAATGGGAAATCAACATTAAAGTCTAACTAACTCTATGAAAATGATAGGATAGTGATAGATGAATAGTGATTATAATAATTTTCTCTTTAAGAAAAAATTATATGAGTCATGGTACGTAGAAGTGATTATAGTAGTATTTCCTTTTTTTTTTTTTTTTAAATGAAAATCTATCATAGTAGAAGTGATTATTGTATTATTTTCTTTTCTTAAAAAAATGAAAATTTAAGTTAACTTACGGTAATAGTGCAAAAGACCACCTTGTATCCCATGCTATTCATATTAAAATTGACATTTAATGTTGAAAGGAGTTTTCAATATAGACAATAGACAATTAGAGTTTATAATGCAGTGTAGTGCATCATTGCATCATATTGGCCAAAAAGAATTAATTTGGCAGTAGAAGTTACATGTTGACTTTTGTTTCTTAATAAAACTTACAACTTTCGTCTTAAAAAAAAAAGAAAAGTTCTTATTGGTTCTTATTAAGACCACTACTCACATTTTTTTTTACATACCAATAACAACTTAACATATCAATAGGAGTGGAATTTTTTGTTTGATTCTAGATTTATTGAAAATAATAAAGTTAAATATAGAATACTTTCACAACAAAACTTGAGTGACAAGTTGTAAGGCTTAGCTCAATGGAGCCTAATTTAAGGAGATGACTTTAAGTGGGGCATTTCTTATTTTTAGATATTAATTAAATATTTTTCTATCCTTCTCTTTTTTTAGACTCAAACATGATTTATAAAATGTATTTTACTAGTAATTATAAAATGTACTAGATAAAGCAATACAATACAACTTCACTTAACCATAAAATATTAATATCTAATATCTAATAGTCTCAGGCATCATAAATAAGATGAATTCATTATATTACTCATAATGCATTACTATATATATATATATATTTTTTTTTTCTTTAAAAAAGAGAGATATAAATAGACATAGATTTGATATTTAGATTTTTTTTATCACAGGATATATACATGGGAGAAAGCGGCTGAGAAGAGAGAAGAGAAAGCGGCTGGGAACATATCAACAGCCGCTTTCTCTATTTAGATTTTTTTTTCTATTTCGCATTGGAATGTTGAGAAGAGAAAGCGGCTGGGAACAACCTAATTTTCAAGATGAATTCTAGGCTATGTTTCACACTGTCGAGGGTTATCACCATTGTAGAAACCAAAAACACTTTCAAATGCAAATGATAGGCCAATTAAAGGCTGTCTGATTGGATTAGGATGAGGAGGCAAAATTAGAGTCTTTTACTGAAGACAAGAGATTGAAGAGGCCTGAGCTTGACAAGTGGTATACATAAGGATATAATATTATAAGTACTCAAGACATTGTATATGATTGAATTATAATCCAAAACAATAGAGTACGTGCTCCTTTTAAGAAGTCATAATATCACAGGATATATACATGGGAGGATGTGATCACCATAGATAAGCCGGAATCCTTTGCATTTTTTTGGGGTCTATACAATACAATAGTATAAAGGTGTCTGATAATGTTTTTAAGAATCCAAGCTGATTAAGGATGAGCTTCCGCAAGAAGTAGCTCTCATTGTCTGAATCTGAAGTACCTGCCAGACTTGTGACCCAAGGTCTGGCCTGCATTTCCTGTACGTGTCACAGCACTTCAATGCCAAGCGACCCAACTGTTCAGCCTGCATGAATGGCCAGTCTCCAGCCAAAGGATCCAAGAGAGCTTTCAAATTTCCTGTATTTATGGCATATTCCACTTCCGTTGCTATCCCAACGGCTGATCTCCCAGTCAACAGTTGTAACAATATGATCCCAAAAGAATAAAAATCTGATTTTATAGTGAGCTCTCCTGTGTGAACGAAATCAGGATCCATATAAGGAATAGTGCCATTCTGGATGGTCCTATGACACAATGTTGTGTCGCTAGAACTTTCACGTAGTGTACGACAGATTCCGAAGTCACTAATCTTGCTAATGAAGGAGGCATCAAGGAGGATATTGGAGGGTTTCAAATCAGCATGTACTATGTTGTGGGAATGAAGAAAGACGAGGGCAGAGCACAATTCAGTGGCAAGGCGTATCCGAGTTTGCAATGATATGGGGGGAGTATTGTTTCTACAGCGGAGTCGATCTTCAAGGCTTCCATTGGGAAGAAGCTCATAGATGAGAGCGTAAGCTTCTGGGCAAGATCCAATGAGTTTTACTAGATTGGGATGCTTCAACTTACTCAACACATTAACCTGATTATATACAATGTGAAACTAGTAAGCAAATCTTTGTAAACTCAGAGAAAATTCAATTAGATTTTTATTAAAATTTTAATTTTACTCCACGTGTTCCATTTAATTTTTAATTTTGTGCCAAGTGAATTATTGAGTGAAAAAATTGAAGAGTTCAAATTCAATTAGATTCTAAATTAGATTTCAATTAGAGTACAATTTTCCTTCACATGTTCATCTAAGTTTTTAATTTTTTTGGCAAGTGAATTATTAAGTGCAAAAACCAAAAAGTCTACAACAAATTAATTATAAATTATATATATATATATATGTAAAGTTGTGATTTTTAATTATGTTGTGTTAGCTTTAATTCCGTACCAAATTTGATTGTAATTTCTTCAATAGTTTTCCTTGTATGTATGTGGGATTAATTGTAAGGGATGAGTGTGAGAGATCGGTGAAGACTCAAGCTTCAAAGAATGAACAAGTAGTTTTCGTGACTGGCTCGCAACTGGCTCGCGAGTAGCTTACCCGTAAAAAGAGCCACGTGTAGAGCACATGACTGAAAGATGAAGAGTCGTGCCAGGTTGTATGTTTTCACGAGTGTCTCGTGGATAAGGCCAACCCTCGAAGGACTTGCGAAACTCTTTGTTTGGCAAAAAGTTATGTTTTGTTTTACTATGTCTTTACCCACACTATATATACTCTTATTACTCACAAATTGTAAGGAGTGATTTTTAGAGAGAAAATTCTAAAAATTACACTTGAGAGTTAGAGATTGTCATACCCATAATCATCTACACATTTTCTTGTAGTTTTCCTCAACTCCTACTTCTTCATCTTTATATCTTTGAGAGGTCGCTAGCCTATATACTTACTACACCATCTTAAGTGTAAAGTGAGATTTTGGTGCTACTGAGAAGCATTGGAAGGAGTTATTCGTTGGCGGATGCAATCAGGTTGAATTGCGGAATCCGGAAAGTTAGAGAAGATAAGGTTCTAAGAAGTCAATTGGTAGCAAGAACTTGGAGGGCTCAAGTATATGGGGTAAACTAGGTTTGGAGGGTCTTTTGTTATTGTTAGGACATATGTAGTTCAAGTTTGTGAACATATGTCGCTATTTTATATAATTGGCTTATCCTTAGACAAAACACACTTTACTTGTAATTGGGTAGATCTAGGATGTGTTTAACACATTAAGAAACAGTGTTTCAAGATTCAGTGTTGAAGTCATCAAAATCTGTCCAAGAAACAAGCAAGGAAGTGCAAGTTATTAAAGCTCGACACCTACCTCGACACCTACCTCGACACATGCATCTATCGAGCTTTAAGAAGCTGTGTTGCCCTGAGTCTCGACAGCTTCTCGACAGATCCTCGACACCTCTATCTGTCGAGAATTAAAGAAAACAGATTTTCAGTTCTGTTTTAAGTCCAATCAGTGAATGTGTCTTTGAGACTTCTTTTCTCCTAACCCTAGACATATAAAAGGATTGTTTTAAGGGCCGTAAAAGATGATGTAAGTTGCACAAGCATTAAGAACTTCTTGTTCATGCAATTTGTGATCTGAAAGACAAAGTTTGTGTCCTAGTTCATCTCTGATGATTTGAAGAACTTTGCAGCTAACAACTCTCTCTCCAGTTGGTGTTTGAAGTCGCGTACTGGGATCCGCGCATCTGGTTAGTCACGTACTTGGGAGCCATGCATTGAAAGGAGAAACTATCACTACAGAGCAAGTCCAATTGGGTATTGGGCTAAGGGTTCAACTGTAGGTTGGTAAGGTACTTGGGATTCCTTGCTTGTAATCGCTTGCTGTGATAATAGTGGAGTTTTGGGAGTGGTGACCTTAAATCACCCGGTGGGGTTTTTGTTGTAAGGTTTTCCCCATTCGTAAACAAATCACCGTGTCATTTATTTTCTGCTGCATAACTTAGTTTTGGTGATTTGTTTGTGCTACCATGTGATATTGCATGTTAATTTGATTAATTAATAACTAGGGTAATTAATCAATCTAATTTATCACAAGGGGTCAACGCGTTTGTGGTCTGTCAAGTGGTATCAGAGCAAGCACACTCTGATTAGGGTTTAATCTTTGTGTGTGATCCATTGACCCCTGCTGTCATGAATAGAGGTCAATCTCTTATTATACCTCCTTTATTTGATAGCACTAACTATGCATACTGGAAAGTACGCATGAGAGCTTTCTTGCAGTTTTTAGATGAGAAAGTGTGGCAAGCTGTGGAAATAGGCTGGACCAAGCCTATAGAAGCGTCGGCCAATTGGGATGATGCCAAGATCAAGGCGGCAAACTTCAATAGCAGAGTATTGAATGTCCTATTCAGTGCAGTCACCAATGAGGAGTTCAAGAAAATTTCCTCAACTGAAACTGCTAAGGAAGCATGGACCATTCTCCAGACAACCTATGAGGGCACCAAGGCTGTCAAAGATTCAAAGCTACAAAGCTACAGAGACTCACCACACGCTTTGAAGAAATTAAGATGGAGGAGGATGAGTCGTTTGATGAGTTCTATGCCAAGCTCAAGGACATAGTAAACTCAGCCTTCAATCTTGGAGAAACCATCCTTGAACCCAAGATAGTAAGGAAAGTGCTCAGATTGTTGCCCGAGAGATTCCATGCTAAGATCACGGCGATCGAGGAATCGAAAGATATTGACAGAATTCCTCTGACTGAGCTGGTTGGAAACTTGCAAACCTATGAGTTAGGGCTGACTAGGTTAGGCAAGTCAAGCAAGGGCAAGAGTTTGGCACTAAAGGCCAAGAGCAGTGATACGGATGATTCTTCAGAAGATTCCAAGATGAAGTTCTACATCACAAGGCAATTCAAGAAATTCATGAAGAATGCCAATGGAAAGGGCTTCAATAAAGACCGCAGACAATCCAGTTTTTCACAATTCAAGAATTCGGATAAAGGGAAGAAGGATGTCAAGGATGGCGGTCAGTACACTGTTCCTGCTGGGCCAAAATGCTTTGGGTGTCAAGGCTTCGAACACATGAAACAAGAGTGTCCTACGTACCTTAAGAGCATAGGGAAGAGCAAGGCACTTGCTACACCTTAAGCGACACAGAGCCCGAGGATGATTCCGAAGATGAAGATGACAGAATCTTGAATGCCTTCACTGCCACTGTTAATCCTACTGATGGGGTTACTGAAGAAGTGGATGAAGAGAAGGAACTGGTGGATTCCAAGTGTGAGATTATGGATGATCAAGATGATATCCATACCGCCTATAAGAAACTATACAAGCTTTCAGAGAAGTATGAGAAACTCTATAGGCTGGCCACCAAGAAACTCAGTGATGTGGAACTCGACCGTGAGGAGCTATCCACAAAGGTTGATGAAGCAAATCAGACCATTGGAGCACTGAGGTTCGAAAATAATTTCTTGTCTGAGAGGACCAAGAAGCTTGAAGCGGAGCTGTTTCAAGTCAGAGCACAATTGGAGAGGACATCAAGTGCAAAGCTGGACAAGATGCTGAGTTCTCAGAAATCTTCTTCAGATCGTACTAGATTGGGGTATGAATTCTCTCTCTCTAATACTCCTACTTCTAGTACTACTGTATTTGTTCTACCTGCTAATAACATTAAAACTGAGGATAAAAATGTTAAAACTGAATTAGCTAGTGAGAATGTAGACAAGGGCAAGTCCATTCTAGGAGCACCCCCTAAAATTGAGAAAAGTGAAACTAGAAACCCTAGGACCAAGAAGACTATCTCTCAAAAACCCAAACAAAAGAAGCCGCATTTCTGCTATCATTGTGGTGTTGCCGGTCATACTCGACCAAATTGCTATAAGTGGCTTTCCACTCAACAAAGCAATGGCATGATAGCATCTGGGAGCCAGAATTAGCTTCAGACTTCTCTCGCTCCTCTTGGAGACATTCTTAAAGCCCTCATGTTCCTTTCGAAATTGAACGATTCATATTCTTCTCCTTCTTCACCGGTTCAAGGGTTGACGAAAAGGAAAGGTTCTTCCAAGGTGTGGAAGGCAAAGGGATCTAAGTAATAGCAGTCACTTCTTCTTCTCTTTCCCTGTTTTTTATATGTTGCATTACTCGTGTGCTTCTTTACTATTTTGAGTCAATCTAGTTTTATGCATTATTTTGCTTTCTTTAGTTTGTTTTTGTCTGTGTGTTTTTAGTTTTGTATTTTATTTTTGCTCTTTTGATAAAAATAAAAAAAAAATTGGAAAATTGAAAAATTCAAAAACAGTGTGTGTTTGTGTGCATTGGTTCATGTGAACTTTTGAAATGGCCATTGAAACAAAGTTTTCTAAACTTTATATCACCTGTAGCTTAGATGAGCATTCTTCTGCACAACTAAGCAAGTGAGCTTTGTAGCTCTTTGTTTGTGATGAGTAAGGTGGAGTGATCTCTTCTTCTTAACACTCGTATCACTCTTTTTGACAGGTTGAACTAGAAAATACTAAGAGAAAGGCATAAATAACCATCTCACCACTGATACTCGCCAATCATAATATGACATCTGTATGCTTCGGCATAGCAAAAGCGCAATGTCAATGACATCTGTATGCTTCGGCATAGCAAAAGTGCAATGTCATAAGCTTAACATAATTGGGTATTTCTTTTCTTTCTCTTGTATGCCCATGCATGATATGCTTAATAAAAGAAAATATGCAAAGAAATAAAAAGCAAAAAGATAAAAAATGCTTTAAAATATGGTTGCAAGCGTGTTTTCTAAGAGATGTGGGAGTTATAGGATGTACCTCAAAGGTGATAGTCCCCATCAAGCAGTTATGATTGTGTGTGAGTTAAAGTGATTTTCTCATATCTCAAATCGTCATAATATTGAGACACTTATGCAATCTTGCGATGTTTTCACACACAACACGCAATACTCTTTGCTATTTTTGATACATGTGCAGGTACAATGTGATTTGGCCATCACAAAGTTTACATGTATTAATGTATGCTCACTAAACTGTCTGGACTTATTTTTGAAATATAAAATTGGTTAGACTTGTTTAGTGTGTGTGTGCGTGTTTTGAGATACATGTGCTATAAAATTCTTGTTGAGAGATGATTTTGAGAGCTTAATGTGTTGCTAGGATCTTTGGTTGAGTTGCATGCATGATTGCATTCATGTCTGTAGTTTTTCTTCTTTTAAAAAACTATTTTTAAAGGCATCTCGACACTTCCTCGACACCTCTCGATACCTAGCTGTCTGTCGAGCTTCTTAGACTTTTTCTTAACGCAGTCTCGACACATCCTTGACACCTGGTGGATCGATCGAGAAACTTTCTGTCTGCTCGATAGCTTCTCGATAGCTTCTGGATCGATTGAGGTTCCTTCATGTTTGATCCTTCTTTCTCGACACATGACCTCGATAGCTGCATTTGTCGAAGTGCATTTTCTCGACACCTATCTCGATAGCTGTCTTGATACCTGCAGCTGTCGAGAATTACTGAAGGTGTATAAAACTGTTCTTCGCGATTTTTCAGTCACTTCACTCGATCTCTCTCACTCGATAGCACTTGTTTTCTCTCTCAAAACACTTCTCTCTCCCTCCAAACCTCTTCCAAGGCTTTCTCAAGTGTTTTTCTCGATCTTTATCACTTGGTGAGCATCTTTTCCCTCATTTTCATGCATTTCATTTTTTTAAAACCCTAGGTTTTGTGTTTTTGAAAATTTTTGGGATTTTTCAAAATTATTAAGGTTTTCATGAAAATTTTGGGTTGGTTTTATAGATTTGATCTTCAAAACCACATGCATTGCATCACATTAGCATTCTAATTGTATTTTCATGCATTTAGATGTGTGCCTATCTGTTATGTGCTGTTAGGTTTGGATTGGGCTAAGCCCATGACGTTTTTATGTTGCATGTCACATGTTCATGCATTTTCCATGCATACGTTCTTTCTTTTCAATATTTATCTTCCAATATTGAATTGCTTGGGACTTTTCTGTTTGTCTCTTCTTCTTCCCCCTCTCTATGGTTGCGTTAGTAATGTCTATGGCACCTAAATGTAAGTCCATGCCATCCCAGAACCCTCTGCGTTCTAAGGGATCGTCTTCTTCATATTCCACTCCTCTTTCTATCCGGTTCCATGATGAGAAAGCCTATAAGGACTTCTCGGAGAACTTTTCTAAACGAGGTGTTCATTCGGAACGCCACATTGTCCTGGTAGACTTTGCCGACACCGACCTTCCCGATGTCATTCACAGTCGGGCTTGGGAGTCACTATATGACGTCTCGGTCACATGTCCACTCGTGTTGATACAGGAGTTTTACTCCAACATCCACAGGATTGATTCTTCAGTACCTCTCTTCTACTCTAGCATTCGAGGTACGCGCTTTGCTGTCACTTCGGAGTTAGTCTCTGAGGTGCTTTATGTCCCTAGGGTGGATCATCCTGATTACCCTAGCTGTGAGCGTCTATGGAATGTGTCCAAAGATGAGATGATCTCGGCGTTCTGTGAACGTCCTTCCACTTGGGGAGATCATCAGTACACACCATGTCGACCTTTTGCTAAAGGTCCTCGTTTCCTTAACATGGTGATGACTTTTTTTTTGCACCCATTTTCTCACTACAACTCTATCATAGAGCCTCGTTTCCTTCACACTTTATCTTTTCTATCATAGATGTCTATAGAGATACGGCCACTCGTGATAAGCTCATTTTCCCTTCTGCTATCATGAGGATTCTTCGCTGTTTTTCCATCCCATTCCCTTCGTCCGATTCTTACCGTGTCATGTCTGCCATAGACGTCGCTACCGTAAAACGTAGCGAGGCGCAGTTTTGATCGAGAGAGTCTGATGGTGCCACTCCTTCCTCCCGTCCGACTACCTCCAGATCAACTCGAGCATCTGCTGCTTCTTCTTCGAGCGATGTCACCTTAGGAGACATCATGGCGCAGCTTTAGCGCATGGATGCTCACCTAGATACACTCTCCACGGAGTTGTATCGGGTGAATGTTCGTGTTGGCCGCATCGCCAGGCGGCAGGCGACCATGGGCGGCTTTGCTCCAGAGGCTTCTCCTCTGCCACCTCATGTGTCGACTGAGACTGAGGTTGATGATGATGGTGATGACGATGATGTTTCTGAGGATGATGATGATGGAGATGCGAGCTCTTCCGATAAGATGTCTACATGACACTCTACCCTTTGTCACTCGTGACAAAAAGGGGGAGTAGTTTTGGTATGAGAGTAGTCATGCTTAGGGGGAGTGTTAGCATAGGACATTTTTGATAGGGGAAGTGTGGATTGAGGGATGTAGTGAGGAGATCATATGTATTCTTTTTCTTTTCTATCTTTTTAGAGATACATTGATCAGGTATTGACATACATTGTAATTATTTCTTGATATATATGATGATGTTCTTGATATATATGATGATGTATGTTGTTCTTTCACCTATCTTTTCATGTGTTGTTTCTTTTCTGTCTTTATACACATGTTTCTTTACTTGTATGCAATCTATTATTTCTGCTTTACACAAAGATGTCTTGATGTGTTTTGTTTATAAGTGTTTCAGAAATACAGATTGTCAAAGTCTACTTGCCATAAACTCTCTTCTTGCAAAGTTTTTCAAGAGTTTGTGTTAGGATAGTTTTACTGTATGTAACAAGTGAATTTGAGTTAAAGTGTTTTATGACTTCTCTCATATCTTCATTTGTTTGTTGTGGTTTTGTCACGGATTGCCAAAGGGGGAGATTGTTAGGACATATGTAGTTCAAGTTTGTGAACATATGTCACTATTTTATATAATTGGCTTATCCTTAGACAAAACGCAATTTACTTGTAATTGTGTAGATCTAGGATGTGTTTAACACCTCAAGAAACAGTGTTTCAAGATTCAGTGTTGAAGTCATCAAAGTCTGTCTAAGAAACAAGCAAGGAAGTGCAAGTTACTAAAGCTCGACACCTACCTCGACACATGCATCTATCGTGCTTTAAGAAGCTGTGTTGCCTCGAGCCTTGACAGCTTCTCGACAGATCCTCGACACCTCCATTTGTCAAGAATTAAAGAAAACAGATTTTCATTTCTGTTCTAAGTCCAATCCGTGAATGTGTCTTTGGGACTTCTTTTCTCCTAACCCTAGACATATAAAACGATTGTTTTAAGGGCCGTAAAAGATGATGCAAGTTGCACAAGCATTAAGAATTTCTTGTTCAAGCAATTTGTGATCTGAAAGACAAAGTTCGTGCCCTAGTTCATCTCTGATGATTTGAAGAACTTTGCAGCCAACACCTTTGCAGCCAACAACTCTCTCTCCAGTTGGTGTTTGAAGTCGCGTACTGGGATCCGCGCATCTGGTTAGTCACGTACTTGGGAGCCGTGCATTGAAAGAAGAAACTGTCACTACAGAGCAAGTACAATTGGGTATTGGGGTAAGGGTTCAACTGTAGGTTGGTAAGGTACTTAGGATTCCTTGTTTGTAATCGCTTGCTGTGATAATAGTGGAGTTTCGGGAGTGGTGACCTTAAATCACCCGGTGGGGTTTTTGCCGTAAGGTTTTCCCTATTCGTAAACAAATCACCGTGTTATTTATTTTCCGCTGCATAACTTAGTTTTGGTGATTTGTTTGTGCTACCACGTGATATTGCATGTTAATTTGATTAATTAATAACTAGGGTAATTAATCAATTTAATTTATCACAAGGGGTCAACGCGTTTGTGGCCTGTCAGTTATTCGTGTACTTTAACTTTATTCTCTAGTGGATCGATTTCTACTTGGAGGCTCACGGAGAGGTTTTTTGTCGAGTTCTTCGGTTTCCTCTTTGATAACATGTCTTGCTATTATCTTGTATTTGCATCTCTCTTTCCTACTTTTTAAGCTTTCCTTTTATTGTTAATAATGGATGAATTTGACTTAGGGTAGTGTTATCAGTTCATTGCACTCATTTACTCTTATTCTGCACTTAATCTAAGTTAGAGTAAAAACAATCTAGTCGTAATTTTTATTTAGGGGGTTTGAACAAGCTCTTGTATTTTAGTACAAATCCAAGCATTCAATATATATATATATATATATATATGTATATATATAATGAAAAACCATTACATATTTTTGAAATGTATGATTTAAATAAAATGTAAGTCAATACCATATATAATTTGAACCTCTTCTAAAAAAAATGTATAATTTGAATTGTATAATTGTTATTTTTTAAAATTGTACTGGTGCATATATACGGGACTACACATTAGTTGTTATAATGAAAAAAAAAATATTGTAAATTAGTACTATTATAATGAAAAGAAAAGAAAAAAATACTGTTGCAAGAACGAAAGTAGTTATACCTATTTCTCATGAAATATTTTGACAAAAAAAAAAAAAAAAGCTTTATGTTCAAGTACACAAAAATAGATAAATGCAACATATATCCTGATCCCATAGTCAATTTCATTATGCTTCAATATTTGCTAGAGCCATGAAAGTGAGAACTACTAACTAAATATTGAAGATTAGAGACTATTAGGTTTTGGTTTTAGGTTGGCAAACTGTGAGCAAAAGTGTTTTATATTGAGTCTTAGAGCATTCCCATCAAAGATCTCAAAAGCTAAAAATGCTATATTTTAGCATCTTATTCCAAAAAAACACACTACAACAAAGGTGCTATTGTTACAAATTTTAGAAGCTGAGCTATAGTGGATTGCTATCTATGACAGTCCACTATAGCTCAAATCTTATAAAAATAATAATTTTTTAATACATTTTCAATTAAAATATCTTTTCTATCTCCCTTTCTCTCACTATTCTTTATTTTTCTTCTTTCTTCAGACTCTCTTTTCTCTCTCTTCTTTCTCATTTTCTTCTCTCTTTCACCGGTTTCTATCTTCTCTATCTTTTTTCTTTCTTTCTCACTGGTTTTCTCTATTTCTTCCTCTCTCCAACCCTTTCGCCCTTGCCCTTTCTTGCTCATCCCTCTCTCTCTCTCTCACCAATTTCCCATGGGTGCGAGTCACAGTGCTTCTGCAGTCACTGTGG